>OU974023.1:2905842-5811685 GCA_918843925.1 Eulithis prunata | reverse complement strand
GATCAAGCAATTTTATACAAAAGTATTAGAATTGTGACCCAACTAACTTAAGTGGATTTTATCATCATCATGAGCAGCATGGGAGGTCCACTGTCCACTGCCCATAGCCACTGGACATTTTTGTATTTTCTTAAACACTGTTTACTATATTCAATCAAAGTAATTAAGCATGTTAGTTAATCTGTTTAATTATAACAAACAACAGTAATTGAGTCCATATTGGAAACTTTTATGCCAACATACATTATTTATTTATTTTCATGTACTTATTACTAACTTATCCATGTAGTAAGTTTTAATTATTACTAAGGTATTCAATAATTACTCATGCAGTGATTGATACAAGGGAAATTGATACCTATTGCACTTTAGAACTTCAAGCAACAATATATTTGTGCATTAACAAGCAATTGAGGTACAGTCGGAGGCAAAAGCCTAGCGGGGGATAATTCATTGTAATTCATAAATTTATAACACCTCTACACATGTAATTCTGCAAATAAATATACTTTGACTTTGACTCATCATCATCATTACAGTTGTAGGAAGCCCACATAGATCTCTGAAGCAAGCGATCTTGAACCCAAAAGCTCCTAGAAAGCTTTACAAAGTCTAATGAAATTAGTTTATTTTTTTATAATTTCTCCATCTAAATACCTACTAAAAATATTGGTATACTTAGCTTGGAATTTTATTTTAATAAGGTAGAAAGATATATCAAAGTAGGTAAATAGTAGATACTCATACTAGGGTAATTCTTGATAATCAAAAAAAATGATGATGATCCACATCACATAATTAATTTTATGATTGTTGAATCATCTTTTGTGGCTCACTGTACCAGCTAGTATGCAATTGAAACTAATTTGTGTCCCTATGTACTTACAAATGCACTATTGTCATCCATTAAAAGTTGTAGGCAATTCTGCTCTATTTTGTTGAATGACTTAAGGTGGGTCCACATCTGATTTTTGTCCGTACCGTAGCTCCGTATTTAGTATAACGTGGAGAGAACCAAAGATTTAATTCTCACACAAGTATGATCTCTTAGTGACAATTGAATCACAATCAGCCTTAAGGTTTAGCCGAGAAAATGTAATAATACAAACATGGATATTTATTTATATTTGGTCACATTTTGGCAATTTTGAGCAGAAAACTCACGATGAGTTGCCTAAATTGTAAAATGTACATGCATATGGTATACGCATATTATGCATGTGAATATTTATAAATATATAATACAACTGAATATTAATGAAGGTAGGTTTCCATTTTAATTGCATTATTTGAATTCCAAACCAAGGTTACAAAATTAAAAATGCTTTTTATTTTAAACAGAAGCTGAATCTTTTTTTTCATTTATTATACTTATTATCTAGTACACTATGAAACTGGTATTTCATCAGTGGTAACATAAATATAAGCTAGCTAAGTAGGTACAAGGCTTAAGGATGAAGTTGGTTGGTTAGAAGTTATCAAATCTCTAAATAACCAAGACCACCAAGCGCTCAGTTTATAAATCAATACATCATCTTCTACCTACAGCTTCACTACTCTAAAGAATAGGATCCTAATGATGACTGATTGTAACTTTTAGACAAACAGGCTAATATGACCCACATACTATGATAACCCTTCGCCATATAAACATTGGGTAACACATTTAGAGGTCAAACCTGTTGTCTAGTTCCGCAATTGAGATTGCACAGAACCATTGCTAAGTGTCTGAATAAACATACTTGGCTGGACAAATGGAAAACAGGTACCTATCTACTTACTATGAACACTTAGTAGGTACCAACCTACTTGTTTGGTGACGACTTTTCGCAGTAATACGCAAGACATTGAAGTTCTGTATCCTATGGTTAAAAGTAAAATCTACTGTAAACTAAGACTGATAAAGATTCTACCAGTCCCTTTATGGCTGGTTAATTAACTTGTTTACCACAAAGTATTGAACACAGATTTATGTCACTTACCCTCGTCACAGAGTCCCATTCTTGGTCCACAAATAATGATAAACACGTTACGTTTACTTTATACCAGTTTTTGTAGTCGTATTGAGTAAAATTAGTAAGAAAAACCGTTTTACAAACAAAGCATGAACAAATTTATTACAGCCAATTTGTTATTTACGTCGTTTGACAGCTGTCAAATTCAAATGACATTTGAGAAAATGAGCGGAACGAATGAGTGATTTTGTTGCCATGCTTTAAGTTTTGTTTAGCTTTAACGACATCTAGTGTCAAGTAGCAAAACTAAGACGTCCGCATCCGCATTATAACTTTTTTTGTTGTGGCGGCTCATTTGAACGAAAGACGATTTTGAAAAAATCAGATCAACAGAATCTATCTATCTATCTATTCAGCCTGTATGCGCCAACTACTGGGTATAGTCCTCCTCTTTAGTACGCCAGTCTCTTCAACAGAAAAATAGTTTTGTCATAACTATTTTGTCTCGACTTTTGTAGGAGGTAGATAGGTTCTTTTAGATTTATTTACTGGGAGTATAATGGAACACGGAACGGAACCGCTCGTAGCTCTACAGTGTTGGTATCATCACTAATAATCTTTGGTAAGTATCACCAAGGAGTCACCATGTATCACTTGTTAGTATCATCTCCTTCCGTCCAAATAACAAGAAGGAACCTATTTAAAATTAGGTTGTCAAAGCACGTGGCAACAACAGTTGGCCTTTAATTTGGCACAGTTATGAATGGAGCGCGTCCATAGAGTTACCTACCTATCAACCTCAATGAGAGCGTCACGCGAGAGCCGATCGTTATAAAACCATGTCATTGATCGGATCAGCAGCATTGGTGCATTGCCAACGACGAGGCACGTCAGCGCGGCGCCGTACATCATGACTCTTATGATTAGCTGGTTACATAATAATGGAGATGATTGGCTGTTTTTTTCTACACTCATTACGTCATTGAAGATTCGGAGATTATCCTTAAAGAGACAGTTGACATGGGGTCTGTTTTATCAGATACCATGGTGATCGTCTAAACTCCCACAGATAGCCGCATGGTAGGTATCTACTATATGTTGTCTTGTCCTCACTTACGGTCCTCACGCCAAATGTCATTATCATCGTCATCAGCCTTAAGAAGTCCATTACTGGACATTAGGCTTCTCCGATAGGTGTTCTAGGGAGACCGATTTTGGGAGAGGGCTTCTCTATTAACCGACTTTCTACGGTCTTCACAATATCCTCGGTCGATCGGGGGTACTTTACCTGATATTACCTGAGTAAGTGAGTAGCGGTGCTCCAATTGATTTATGATTTTCATGTTGCCGGTCTCTACTGACGCGATATCTTGTCCTGGGCCTCCTAGGTCATGGATTCGATTCGTAGTGTCATATCCTATACTAATGAGTCCGTTGACATTAACAGTGATCTCAATCGATGAAGGTGAGATGATTCTACGGAACGAAACGCTACAAGACAAACCTCCATCCAAGTTGAAGAAGATGCTGTCTATGCATGGTCTACGCACGTTTTTTTAAATTTTCTTTAGAACACTACTTTTACAAAATGTGAAAAAGATGTTGTTTTCCAACTTTGATATTTACGGATTCAGTCTTTATGGCGTACTTGACACACATTTTAGAACTATAAATACAAAGATATTTTTGATCGACTATGACCGGCCGGCATTTGTTTGTTTGTTAGATATTTATTCGAAAAGGTGTGGTAGATACAATTAAATTTTCAGTTTTCGAACAAAGATAGGTAATGCGTTCAAGTGGTGCTGAAGTTGACACTTTTTTCTAAAACTTAGCAGCAAGCATCCTAACCTAAACAAGCTTTATATGGAATATTTTCTATGCATCATCCAACATGAAATATTTTCCGATATGGGCAACTTTTCATATGGGCTTTGGCAGCCCTAAAGCATCACTGCAGCTGAATAAGACACAGCTACTGGAAATTTATACCCTACAATGCAGACTAATATGAACCTAATATGTAGCATATGAGGTAGGTACCTATGTTAATAGAGTCACAGATCATAAATAATACTATACCAGTAGTAGAGTCATCTTAAGTTCACCTTCGCATACTCCTTCACAAGTCTATATTTGCCTCCGTTACGCTATTTAACTAGCAGCTGTAGTACTTACCTAGCTAGTTATTACAAAGGTAGCTAGGTATTTGCACTCTCCAAGATCTACGAGATGGTTACCTATTTATAAACATTGGCTCTAAAAGCATGTTGTATAAGTACTCTCTTGCATTTATCTGACATTTGGAAAACCTAACTCATTCCGTGTTCTAATCTAAATAGATAGGATTACTAGTAGCATGGACTAATAAAATATAACATACAATTACCTATATTTTATTGGTCTATGCTAGCTACCTAGTACTAGGTAGGTACTCCTTACGTATCAAAGAGCCAATGCACAGGACGATTTTCTTCGCGCGTCCACACAAGACTCGTATGCTGAAACAGTGCTCAAGAAGACATCGAACTCTAGTTTGGTTTACCCTTCTCAATGGTCCAGTAGCAGATCCATAATTTTGATTTAGGAGGGGCTTGCTTGACTAACGATTTTAGTTTCGGGGCGGCGGTTTGACTCAGCTTTCGGGGCGGCTTTAGCCCCCTAGCCCCCTCCTTGAAGCCGGTAATGCTTGAGCCTCGATTCAGCCTAAAGCCGAAGTAATAAATGCAAAGGTACACTAAATATGTTTTCATGAGTCGGTGAAAGTTATGTCAGAGCCAAAAAGGCTCAGTTCGCTACCGAAGTATCGAATTAATTAACATTGATCAAGTCCAGTTTATAGTTTCTGTGTAAATATAATAAATAATAATAAATAAATATTCACGGACACTTAACACAACGCCTTCTAGTCCCAAACTAAGCAAAGCTTGTACGATGGAAACCAGATGGCTGATAGAATACATACATACATTTTTTTTTTTGTAAATACATACTTATAATACATAGAAACACCCCACCTACACTTGTAGGTATGTAGGTACCTACATACCTACAAAGGTAGGAAAACTAGGTATATAGGTAGATGTACCTAGACCAATAGATACTTCTGCTTAGGTACACAAAAACTATTTCACTGCAATCAGAGTAAAATAATTGCGAGTTTCCTTGTAATCTTTTATTATATTTATGCCTAGTTTGCCGGAAATAATGATAAACAAATGTTAATTGGTAGTAGGTAGGTAACTAAGTACCAAACTACCTGCCTATTAGGTATTTCAATTATATAATTATGACCTTTATCTATTCAGACATGTAGCAAAAAAGGTTGTAAATATCTCGTCATAAGCTTTTTCTAGGAAGTGTTAATTTTTTCGAAGAGCCTCTACGTGAACTCTCGCAGAATATGGCAAAATATTGTTATTCTTCTAAAATGTGTTATCAAGATTTTAATTCAGGATATTCCTTAAATTTTCATGTAGAGTAGAATCACAGAATACCAAGTCCCGTAGAATAAATACAGACGCATAAAAATCAACAAAAACACACGTGTAAAAACCAATGTAACACTCAGTTAACATTACCGATGACATTGACTAAAAAATTAATAAGTCATCACAAAAAGTAAGCTTAAAAAGAGGTAGATAAAACTTAAAAATATCATATTATGAACAGTAATTCGGCACTTTGTTGTTATTTGAATGCTATAAATAATAATCAGTGCCCAGTGGATGAGACTTTTAGGACGGCATGTTAAACTGTAGGTCCCGGCTCTAGCAGTCGCCTAAAAACTCAGTCACCAGAGTTGACCACTAAATCATAAGAAGTGAATGAGGAAGAAGTGGATGAGTACTGCTAACGCACGAAATAATAATATTATTTTTCCAAGTGCAAACGAGGATATGTTATTTACGAAGAAGTGTGCAATTTATGGCACAGAGTATTAGGTATGTACTAGCTTTCGCCGCGACTTCGTTCGCGTCCCGTTTGAACCTGCAAATTTTCCGGGATAAATGTAGCCTAAATGCAGGTTACAAACTTGTATTCAAAGTTTCATCAAAATCGGACCAGTTGTTTCAGCATAATTGAAACACAAATACCTATACATCTAAACTTTGGCATTTATAATATTAGTGCGATGGGATGGAATTGTGGGATATACCTACCGGGTATCTTTGGATTTTACATAGAACAATTTTACAACTTTTATATCGAGCGCATCCTGCCTATGCGTCAAGATATAGATCAAAACAGGAACTCGCAATATAATAGAACTTTTCTTTTTGACTTGCTGTCTCAGCACAGAAGAATATTTACGCTTGGTAATTCATATGGACGTATGATGAATATCCCTGTATTACTACTGCACCTCGAGCCGCTTGCCGTTCCCAGGCCCCACCCTGCAAGGGGAGGGGCGTGCGGGCCCCGCTGTAATGGCGGGCTTCATCGGCGGGGGACTGGACGTAAAGGCTCTGCCGGTTTCCCAGTCCCCCCCCACTAAGACGACGCAGGAGCACCGCTGGGTTTTTAGTGGGTATACCGGCCTGACGGGAGGCCGGGGAGTCCCACATACCCCCCTTCATGCTCTCTAGTGGAGGGGGGATGCGTCATGCATTTTCCCAGCGCAAAAAAAAAAAAAAAAAAAAAAAAAAAAAAAAAAAAAAAAAAAAGGTTAGGTTCTGGCAGCATTGGCGCATGCCTTCCATAGCCCATTTATAAATAACTATGGGCTTTTTCCGATGACACACTTGCTTCAGGTAGCCTGAATTCATGAAAAAACATTTGTAAGCTAGATGTACATAAGCTTTGTAATGCATAAGCAGATTACAAAAAAATTAAAACGCACTTTAATTATCGTTGATTATTTATACTTGCTTTTATGACATTTACTAAATAATTTAATCCCGCAGTTCTATCATAAACTGACTTATCGTTTTTGATTAGTAAACTAAGTGGCCCCACATAAATAAAATTCGATATCTTATCCGATTACTCGTAACTCGTGCTCTACCTAGCTAGATAAACCAAAAGAGAACTAAACGCAGTGTACTTGCAAGGAAGTCTTTTGACTTTATATTACAGTAGTTACCTACGACTTCTCAAAACGTAAGTACATAAACTTACGCGTTTTTTAAATTACCTAATGTCTAAAGTGGATTTTTATGTTATTTATGTGTTGTTTACAGCCCGCCCGCGGCTTTGTTCGCGTGGTAGCAGCATACGCATTATTTGGTTAAAATCTTTGATCCTAATTTTAGACCCTTTAGGGTGCGATTTTTCAAAATTCCTTTCTTAGTGCACCCTACACTGTATAAGGATACTACCCTCTAAATTTCATACCTCTAGGACTTATAGTTTAGGCTGTGCGTTGATTGTCAGTCAGCTTTAAAAGAGTTTTATAAATATATTTAGAAGAAGATAAATAAACGTAGTTTATAAGTCCCAATAATGGTCCTAATAAGATGAGTTATAAGCTGCTGAGTTCAACGTTTGAGATCTCTCCAAAACTACTATTTGATCAAAGATTTGAAATGCTTCATGAGTCTCTGCAAAACACCATTAAAAAGAAACAATGTTAAAAAAAAATGGTTTATAGTTACGAGGCTAAACACACTATCGTAGACCTCCAAACACTCAAACCCTTTGATAGTGTTAAAGAAACACGATTAGAGCACAACGTGTCCTTACAGCGCCACTTGTATGTATCTTACACAAATAATAAAACCGCAATTACATCACTGTTTAAGTTTGTTTGTTACTGACTGATAGGAGATAGTAGGCGCAACGACCCGGATTCAAAGTAGGTACATTGAAACTACGTATTATTAGGTAAGGTAAGTACATAATTGAAAAGTCGTCAGTAAGTTTAAGTACAAAATAATTTGTCCAACAAGTATCAAGTACAACTAGCCTCTCATAATCGATTCTTTAGCGATTAATCGATAAAAAAATATATTTTCGAAATATTAAGTCTCGAGCGCGTTGAAATCTTTTGTATGAAAAGCTCACTGCAAAAAAAGAAACTTTTTAGCCCACAAATGAAAAAGAGGGGTTTTAGAAATTTGTTAGTGTGCAACTTCAATTTCAATGCTGGTTTTCCAAAGAAAGCAGATTAGACCTGAATGTTTGATAAAAATCTATGCAGCTCAAAGTTATGAGGATATTCATCAGCACTCTACCTCAATTTTGTGGCAAAATTGCAGTCATATCCCCTATCTTAAAAAAAGTTAGAGTAGATAGACATTATGTCCAGATTACGTATGGTAAACAAGACATTGTCTACTCTAACTTTTTAAAAGATAGACCTAAAACTTTTGCTATATACTTAAAGCATTCTTATTTGACAATGTAGAGTCCATACTCCAAGTCTTGGCGACCGGGTATGATGAAAAGCATCAAAGGCGCTTTGCAAGGTCGAAGGATTTAAAATTTACTTGTTTAATTAATTTATTCCTACATTTTTGAGCAGTCATTCGAACGTGCTAGGGTCAGCCAAGTGTGGAATTTAAATGAGTCTACCTACTCAGTGTCTAGGCATCATATCAAACATGTCATTGAACTATCTCTATGTATATAATATAAAAACGCTTTAGTAAATAACTTGTAAAGTTCCACTAAATTGTCTAACATATAACATACTAGCTTTCGCCCGCGACTTCGTTCGCGTCCCATTGGATCTCGTTAATTTTCCGGAAAAAAAAGTATCCTATGTTACTTCTAATACCTCCAAGAATATGTGTACAAAGTTTCATGATGATCTGTTAAGTAGTTTCCGCGTGAAAGCGTAACAAACAAACTTACATTCACATTTATAATATTAAAGTATGATATTATACAACTAATTATTTATTGTACAGTAAACGCCAACCAAATGAGTTGGAGGTTGGAGGTCATTGAGAAGGAAGAAAAATACGTAATTGCGCGTAAGACTAGAGTTCACCAACACTTTAAAACAGATTTTTTGACCTAGGATCCGTTTTGTTTTTAAATCGCAATGTTTCTTATAAGAAGACTTATAAGTTGGTTAAAATCATATAACCGACTTATAAGTTTTCTCCCGGTCCGTAGCTCTGAAAGGAATGAGTACCCAATTTCAATGAAAACTGGTTCTTAGCCTCAGAATATAGTAATCTGAGTTCTTAGCCTATGTTCAATTAAAAACAGCATTGCACGTCGGTTGCGTGAATGTGTACCAGTCAGTTTTGTGTTACAGTAAGATGAAATAAAGTAAGGAAGGACATATGTTGTAAATGTGTCCATTATTCTCAGATTTCTCATATCAAGAAAACAATTTGTTTGGCATTGACAGCAGTAAATACTTAAATACCTACTAGGTACGAGTAAGAGCAAAGTGAGTTCAAGGAATTGCAATGTATGCTAATAAGGAGTTGTTCGTACGACATGACGCGACCCTTGAGGGTCTAAGTAGAAACTGCGTGTTTCTATTTCTTGTGTTACCATTTCCAATCCCTGCTTATATACCTACTGACAAATTTGTAACTGACCTCTTAGAGAAGGCGAGGTTCTTTAGTCAGTTGTATATTTTTGAATTTTTCAATACTTTTATTTTTTTGTGCGATGAAGCAATCGGAAACTTGCCTTGTGTAGAAAAACCAGTATGAATGATTTCTTTCCCAATTTTAAACTGCTAAAATCTATAGCTAAAGAAATAACATGTCTAATATAAGAATAATTATATCTGTGGCAATCAAATATTTGAACATCTCTCCGAAACCGGTTCAGTAGTTCTACCTAAAGTTTTTCTTAACCCTCACTTTACTTACATCCAACTACCGAACTCTTCTCTCACTGGTTGTTAAAATCCTACTTCATAATTTCCAGAATATACCTCTTTGTGTTCATTTCTAAATTGTGCCTATGTACCAAAGAAATTAGTAAAAATTCATAGGTAAACTCTGAATAATAGAAGGAATGGGTATATTCGTGATCATCATCGACTGCTGGCAATATGGCCTCTGTTTATAATCTCTACACGTACACACTAACTATAGCTACACTACAATAGCTGATAGGTATGAGATGCAATTACCTCTAAACACAGGTAATAATCATTATAAAGCTACAAAAACACTTTACAGAAGAATACATTGCATACATTTTATATTACGCGTTGCAGGTAATTTTTCGGAACGGGTGATTAAAATCGAGATTATTTTTTACATAAAAAGAGATTGGTACAGGCACTGTTCTGCGCAAAAATGTTGCCAGTTACCTTCAAAACCTTGTAATTATGCGTAACGGCCAGATAATGTAGTTTCTCGAAAGCACTCACCCAGTATTTGCAGAAAGCTGTCCTCGAGCCTCATCGTGGATGAGAGAAGGTAGTCCGTCCCCTCCAGCTCACTCGGTGCCAACACGTCGCTCCTCATTTTGAATCCTCACACAACACAATACAGTCCAAAATCCTTACTAACCAGGAACCACAAGATCACTGATGGACACTGCAATTTCCTTGCAATTGCGTAATTTCACAACACTGCTAGAAATTAGATAGACGCGTGTGATTGTCCGCGTCTCGTTGTTGTGTGGATCACGGTAAACAAGCCGCGAACCGGTTATTAGTTTCATTCACGTGTATTTTATAACGATAAGCGGTGTAAGAGCCGGGGTCTTGCGGCCGTGTTCACACTCGCGACATTACTATGCTCGAGTCGCCGTTCGTGCGCTCAGCTGATCAACTATAAATAATTATGGAATCGCGATGCAGTTGAAGTGTCCGTCGATCCCTTACAATACTAACTGTTTTGTAATCTGTCTTTACGCCGAGAAAGTATCTCAAGTCTTATCTAATAATCATCCTTTCTGCATGATACTTTTAAGAACCGGCTTAGCTCATTTGGTTTTTCCTATTTGATAATCGATTGTATTTGTGTAAATGATTAGCATTTTCGGGCGGTTGTCGTGTCAAACTAGAGAATAACAAGGATCTCAAAATAATTACGAGATTCACTAAAAAATATAGTTACGTTTTTTTACTAAAATCGGATAAACTAACTGCAATCAATTATGGGTTTACATAAAAAATAACACCACGAAGGATTAGTATAACTGGTACAACTAAATAGTATTTAGGCAACGCAAAAATAGATTATGTATTTTATCAGTGTCGTAAATGTTTTTAAATTCTTATGCCCTAAAATGATAAAACTACTGATATAACGCACTAAAACAACATGTGTATATTCTTGACGATTTGCTGCAAGATAACAAAGGGAGCGAAGCATAAAAGATGGCCAAATCTAGTAGTAGAGCTTCTTCTGAAAGGGCTCATCCGGGGAAGTACTACCACCATACTATTTCTGCCGCCTAGCAGTGATGTTCATTGCTGTTTCGGTTTGACACATGAGACTTAACACCTTATGTCTCAGAGTGGTGGGCGCAGTGCAATAAATAAATAAATATTCATGGACATTTAACACAACACTTTCTAGTCCCAAACTAAGGAAAGCTTGTACTATGGGAACTAGATTGCTGATAGAATACTTAGATTTTTTTTTTTTTGTAAATACATACTTATAATACATAGTAACCCAGACACAAAACAAACATCTACGTTTGCAACACACAAATGTTTGTTCTTGGTGGGGATCGAACCCAGGACCCACAGCACGGAAGGCAGAGCTACTACCAACTGAGCTATGACGCCTGTCGCAATGCATTACAGGGCACCTCCTCAGTGGATGTGCTCAGTGTGACAATGCATCGTTATAGGCAGTGGTTTACTGTGGTATCCCTGTTAAAATATACTTGTTGCGGGTAAGCCGCCAACAAAGCAGTTGGTTCGTTGACTCGATCTTTGTTCTAATAAGCTTAAATCCCACTGTCACCACTTAACATCATGTGGGCTACCGGCTTGCTCCATCATTTAGTAGTCATTTAGACTTCTAAAGGCTGATAAGATGATGAGGGCTTAACTATATGTTATAAATGTACGTTTTTTAAATGTCACGAACTATAAAGATTTCCAGTTACACCCAAATCAGTCCCGTATCTAATATCTAATCACTTTCATATATTTTTAAACAAATCCTCAAACAGATAATAAAACAAAGTGATAAATAATATGATAGCTAATCAACAAATACTGTGACATACGGTCGTCCTAGGTATCTGTAGATAGCGAATAAGGCTTATAGTATTTATTTGACACATTTTATCGAAATCATTGTTATAATCCTTGAAACATAGGTGGGTCGTTGTTGCTATGCAGATAGTTGAACCTATCAAGTACCTAACCCATAGGAATGTGGCAGTAAAAGCGTACACAATAGCTAATGATATCTTACTAATATCTCACTAATATTATAAACAACTTGTGCCCGCGACTTCGTCCGCGTCTCGTTTGATCCTGTTGATTTTCCGGGATAAAGAATAGCATGTGTGTTAATCCAGGTTACAAACTATATGGGGTGCTAGCCGGGTAACCTCCACGCGGTGCACCCTGGAAACACCATGAAACACGCCCGCAGAGTACTGTGGACGTGTTTCATGGTGGCCAGTAACCCGGCACGGTGAGCCTCTCCGCGTGTCCCTCTGATAAGCATAGGGCACTGCGTGATGAGGCAGGGTAGACTTCGGTCTACCCAGGTGGGTCCGGGCCCCGTTGTTTGCTGGCCCGGACGACGGGGGCCTTAGGCCCCCGAGCGGGGGAGAGCGCGCGGGACGACGCGGAACTGTCCCGCGCCGCTCTGACGCATGGTGGCGAATGGCGGGACCGCAGTAGAGCACCGGCCCCGCATTGCACTCATTCGCCACCAGCGGACGGGAACGGCCGAGCCGCTTGCCGTTCCCAGGCCCCACCCTGCAAGGGGAGGGGCGTGCGGGCCCCGCTGTAATGGCGGGCTTCATCGGCGGGGGACTGGACGTAAAGGCTCTGCCGGTTTCCCAGTCCCCCCCCACTAAGACGACGCAGGAGCACCGCTGGGTTTTTAGTGGGTATACCGGCCTGGCGGGAGGTCGGGGAGTCCCACATACCCCCCTTCATGCTCTCTAGTGGAGGGGGGATGCGTCATGCATTTTCCCAGCGCAAAAAAAAAAAAAAAAAGGTTACAAACTATATCGGTCTTAATCCAGAACGGGGACTAAAGAAAGTCACGGATTAAACGTAAAGGTTTATACAGCCCGGGAGAATTAACATGACAGCTCGGAACTCGATACTTCCCCCTCTACACCGCTTAATTCAGCCGGTTGTATAAACCTTGACGTCTAAACCGTGACTTTCTTTAGTTCCCGTTCTGGAATAAGACCGTATGTACCTGGTATATTCCAAGTTTCATCCAAATCGGATCAGTTGTTGCAGCGTGATTGAAACACAAACCTATAAACTTTGACATTTATAATAATAGTGGGATGGGATGTCAAAGTTTAGATGTTTGCATGTTTGTGTTTTAATGTGTTTGAAATCCACCAATGGGGATCGTTACGATTCCTATTGGTGGATCTCAAACACATCCTTAGCAACGTAGCTTAGCTCTGGTGGAAAAGCACCCTAAGGTGCCGGAGTTGATTGCCTAACACATCACACTCTCAATGTCAGTTTACCTACTGGTCACTGGTTTGCTAAACTTTATTTCAAACAGTTTTACAACCAAACTATGATCAATAAATGCTTATTAACTTATTTGAACTTTCAAATTAAATCAATTTGAATATGGAAATACACATCCGTTATTTGGAACCAAAATGTTTAACGCGTTAAATACCTACATTGAAAATTACAAAGTAACATACATATCTGTATTTGTATGAAATTTACAGTCCTACGGAGTACCTAATTTTTACTACTACAAATTCAAGTCATCTATTTCTCACATAGATATAAATGAGAAATAAATGACTTGAATTTGTCGCACATTCATCCAACCGTCTTGAGCCTAAATGTTTTTAAAAGAAACTGTGAAATAATCATTTAAATTACATTTTATTTGACAATACGAAAAGACTTATAAAAAAGAAATACAAAATATATCAAAATACTATAAGCTAGAAGGCACTTCATTACAATATATTCTTATAATATGGCGAAAATACATTATATCAAAGTCAGTTTGAACCCTTTGATTTATATATACCTTTTTGATTTTATACAAAACTCTCACTGGTTTGTGATTCTAAAAATATATTGTTAGGGTCGTATGCCGATCTATTGCTGAAGCACTCTGGACTCAAGGATGGATTTTTGTATGAATATCTCTACTCAAATCTATCCTTGAGTAACGATTTCTGCATTGCCATACGAACCATATTGAAAAAAAAAATTAAAAATGTTTTAGGCGCTACACACAGCGAGCTGTACATCGTGGCATAGATAAAACCTGGCTTTTTTTTTCTTATAAATGTTTTTCTTAATATTGCCTTAGAGTAAAAGTTTTCTGTAATAGGTAAGTAAAAAGCTGATTTATAATTAAAAATAACTTAGCATTTAAGAGATTCAAATGAAACCGAGCAACACGATCCGATTTGCTTATAATAGTGTTGCCAGTCACTAACCTCGATGTCGCCGGGGAATAGCATTATAGAGGCATCAACTTTAACCTTTTGGTTTTCAATAATGCCATGAATAAAGAAACATACATACAAATGGACACCAACATATACATTGGACTTAGCATAGGCGCGGGCGTTCCAAAGAAGAATCAGTAAAACTGTGCTTAGACGAAAGCGTTTGAACACTTTTTAGTTATGCATTACAGCTAAGTACAGACATCATCATAAGTAAATGATGATAAGAATTTTATATAAAACCTTTTAGACTAAAAACTATCAACTTTTCATTACACTTTTGTCAGAAGTTATATTAATTATGCTGAAAAAACATCACTACTGGAGCCAATAATAAACAATTTTAAAATCCCGTATGTGGTCAATTTATGTGCATATACAATCAACTTCTTGTACAACCGTGATCGCTATATTTTTTTATTATTATATCTTTTTAGTTTTATTTGTACATACAGACTACACTAGTAGTTAGTTTTTAGTTTTGTTTTCATTTTATTAGTGTATATTAATTAATTTTTTTTGCAATGTTTCCGATGAAGACGTCATGGATAGGGCGAAGTGGAGGAAGAATGTGAGGATGGCTGACCCCACCAACATGTGGGACCAATAGTCGGGAAGAGAGATAGAGTGTATATTAATTTTGTTTTATTTCAAGTTGTAAACCAAATTTTAAAAAATTGTTTTACAATTGCAGTTAGCAACGCGAAGTTTCATGGTTATGACAAACTTCTAATTTAACCTCGAAACTTCAGTTAAAATAAAAAGTATTTGCATAAAATTAGCAGCACAACTCATAAAAGTTATTGTATTTAAATTTACAGACACATGTAATTATCATGGTAATTGCAAAAGCATAGAGAAAAACACTTTTTTTCTCAGACAAACGTGCGCTCAAGTAGATTGTAGCATACGAGCCCAAATTCAGTATTGACATTTACAGCACTCTAGGACAGGGCTACTCTCGACCACCGTTCCAAACTAAAAAGTAGTCCAAGCTTATGCTTGATCTTTATTCGAAGGTGTGTGGCGGCCATAAGCTTCCTTGTACCAGTACTTAAAACTAAAACTAATGGCATATTTTTGTACAAGCAATGAATTTGGCACGTAGAGATATTATCTTCCATCAAATATAAACTGCAATTATTACTTAAATCTACATCTAAACCGTATATTAGTTCGGAAAATTGGAAAGTATGAGTATAATAATCACTAATGGCACTACAATAAAAAATTGTAAAATAAAAAAAGTAACTATTATATATAAATAGACCAATTAACATCCAATGGTCAGAATATTAATTTTAAATTAAACATTGTGATGGCAAAAAGCCGCTAAAATCTCAGAAAAAAAACTAAATTCACTAAGTAAAGGGACGGATAAAAATAGAAAATAATACAAAAACCAATTTTAAAGCTAAATTTTGAGAATTTTTGTCACATGAAATACAAGACATACTTCAACATAATCTATTATCTAAAACCAGGTACAGCGCCACCTATTGGAGAGTAGCGGAATTTATTGTGAGTTTCAATGAACTGCATAACTGTAGGTTTCAATGGTCGTAAGATTAATGTTTGTACATCATTATAGAAGCCCAACAGTGAATATCAGAAATTACGAGTACCATGGTTCTATTGGGCGTCTGCACACTGGCACGACTCCTACACAATTGTCATGTTGTTGCGGAATAAATATTTTCTCACTCCAACCCCTTTTATTCATAATCTCCTATCACATATCGCAGCTCGTCAGAAGATTTAGCAGTTTCAGAAGATAAATGAGACCATTATTCTACACGATGCTCACAAGTCAGCTGCTCGAACAAAATTCTAGCGGTCGCCGCCAAAACGGTTTGAAAACGTCTAGTAATAAAAGTTCCCTCTCCAACGATATCGTAGTGTCGGTCGTGTCGGTGCCAGTGTAAAGACGCCCATTCGGATAGAAGCTTAGAAACAGTACAAAAAGTTACTAAAGCTTACTTACATACAGCGATACAGCTTACTTTTCTATACAGACTGTGCGTCAACATCGTCTTCGCCGTAGTCAAGATCATCGTAACTAAGGTCCTCTTCTAACACGTTCACTACCGTTTCCTTACTGCCGGGACATGCGAGGCACCTGGAAAATACAAGAGATATATATATTGAATGTTATAATAAATAAATAAACATTCGGACATATCAACGCCATTTAATCTCAAACTATACTCTATTAAATAATCATATTCAAACTATGATAGATGATGAGCAGCCGATATGCCTAATGTGACATTTTATCAAAAATTCTCAAAATAACTGATTTTATCATAACAAATTCAGTTTTATTTTGCGGCAAATGGTTGTGACTTCTCGTTATGCAAATATTTCTACATTATAACCACCATAAGTTTTTTTTCTGTGACACTAACAAAAAACTGCTTTAATCTCGACGTTGTACACGCAAAACAGGATGAGCTTGGCTAAGCAACCCTAAACTTTTGTAAAATATAATTTTGTTTGAAACTCTTATGTAGATTATCTACATAAGAGTATTCCCAGCAAAACGACTACAGTCTAAATACAGATTAATATTTTCACGTCACATAATACTATTAATAATAAGTCATAACATATTAATTTACAATCATAATGGGCAGGTGTGTGTAACACGATACGCAAACCGAATGCGCAATCAATATGGTAATTAGGCAGTCTGGTCCGCCAGGTGTGCTTTGTATTGAATATTATGTTTCCTATAAATAATATTTACTCATAACGATTAAATACTAAAGGCTATAGAATATTAGGTTGGGCATGCAATATTGGTTAGTGCACTAACAATTTTTTTTGGTTTTTAAACTTATAAATTATAATGTAGAGCTGTTTTTACCTGCTCTCATTAATGCCATTGTACAAGCACTTATCACCGACACACTCGCAGCATCCGTCGTGAAACCATCTGTAATGCAAAATAAGTAGGTATTCAAAATAGATAGCTGCTTACAAGTTACTTATTTGAGTACTAGCTAATACCCGCGGCTTCGTACCCGTGCGAAACTTTCCACCAAAATATCTGTTACCAGCATACAATGAATATAGACTATGTTTCAATCCGGAAAAGGGGCTTAATAAAAGGGGGAAATGGTAGTTTCGTTGAAATTGGTCGCGAACAAACAAACAGACAAACTCGATTTTCGTAATCAAAATCGTTTATTTATCTGCATATTTCGTTTATTTTAGTTTCATAATAGTTTAGACAAACGCGATTACTGTTGAACTAAGAATGGGACATAGAGGAGAGAGGTATATCACTCTCTAAATCTCTTGAGTAACGATTTCTGTATTAATTAATTAAGTGAAATGAAGATGATAATGACATACCGTAAGCTGTTAGCTCCCATAGAGCGGCAGGACGCGCGACATTTGTCACACGACATGCACTGCGACATGTAGGCGACTGTGCAGTTCAGGGTGACCACGTCGCGACTTACTACTGGCTCCGATTCTTGCTCCACACTCTCTATAAAATAATATCCTATTTTATTAAAATTAAATGGTAAATGTGATGGTCAATGTTTTAACTGATTCATTGACAAGGACGATTTATTGAATGACGCCCTGAGAGTCACCCAATTAGGGAAGGCAAAAGCGTCAGACACTAGCGATTTCTTACGATCGGGTTCGACAACATTGTAAAGATTGAAGTCGAGAGAAGAATCGTTTTTCCTAGAACTTAGGGGTGTTTTTCGAGAATTAGAATTTTAAAGAACCCATGACACTTGAAAAATTTCATACTTTTTTTGATAAGTTTGTTTTAAAGTTAACAATGTTTAAAACAGTCATGCAAGCCTTTTGAACCCATTGTTTGAGTAAGAGATCAAACAGGCAGGTAGTGCTCACATTCCAATATGATGACTCACTCATCTCAGTAGGATGCTTACCTTTTGTTTTTTTATTGTTACGTGTTTTTGGAATTGGTTATGGGTTTAGATAAGATTAGTATGATCACAGATCATATAATACTAGGCATGATGTACTTCACCTATATAGGTAACATAATATTTTTTTTAGTATTGAACTGTTTTTTTTTTCAACCTTCCCTCAAAAATGCCCTCTTTCAACTTTTTTTGAATTTGCTAAAAACTAGAGGTTATTGGGTAATCTTTTCGCATGCTGAAATGCAATAACGCAAGGCATAATTTTTTTTTATAGTGTCCGGAATCATTCCAGTCAAGAGGCTACCACAAGTGGGTATAGAGTTGAATGTGGCTATGTGGCTCGGACTTGCCCCTTAGTGCTCTTTAGTATTATGTACCATCAAAAAGAAAAGAATATCTATCTACTACTCAAGCAAAAAATAGTTGTTATTTTTTTTCTATAGTTATTTCAAATGAAATGAAATATTTGACGACTTATAGATTCCAGGAATAACATAATACCAACTTACCATACAGTAAAGTAGGTACCTAATATTCTGGGAACTATCCACTTTGTTGCTGTTAGTGTGAACTGTTTATCTGAACTAAATCAAGAGATTGATGCAATAGGTGAACCTTTCAATTACTATTTTTAGATATTACCTATTTTCATGCATTGAACATTACGAACATTAACAACATTACTCTTTTATCCATTCAAGTGTTGAAATATGCAATACTAGCCGTAACCCGCGGCGTTGCTCGCGTTCTAGACCCTTTAGGGTGCGACTTTTCAAAATTCCTTTCTTAGTGCACCTCTACACTATATAAGGATACTACCCTCCAAATTTTATACCTCTAGGACTTATGGTTTTATTTTTATATAATTATATTGATTACATTAGGTACCTACTTACTGAAGTAAAAACCACTACTCCCCAAACAAAAAAAAGCTTTCCAGAGGCATAGTTAGTTGCAAAACTATTTATTAGAATATTCCTTCCAGTTCACCTTAGCATAGCTTAGAAAAACTATTTTATGAGTACAAAAACACATTAGACACAATGATTTTTTAAAAGTATGTATTGGTACTCACGCAAATGGTAGACTAACTGCTTCTCCGGGACTGGCCTAAATGCAGACAGGTCAATGTCCACAGGATACGTGATTGAAAGCCATCTTTGCTGTGGATCAGGTTCAGCTGTCAAAGCAGCAAATAGTCCAGGCACACCATCGGCAAGATCCTCCACGTACGATGATTTGGAGAGCTCTGTTTGAGTATCATTGGGTTTTGGGCACATATCTGTAAGGTCCAAGATCAAGCTCAATGTGGGTTTTTTTTAATCTATTTTTGTAGGAAATTTGGTCGGTTACCGATTATGCGAATTCCATCGTGCCTTCCTAATGTAACAATAGCTTATAATATTTCTCTCAATATCCAGTCCATATATGGTTCGGCAGATCATGGTAGCTGCATCTGAGATGGGTGCAAATGTGGGTTGGTAATTTTCTTTAATTTTACTTAATAGTAGCGCAACTGGTTTTGCTAGTTAGTAAATGACTTCCCTAACCCAAGGCAGCTTCTAATACTATTAATCACTGAACCTGTCAGGGTAGGAAGGCTTTTCAATATCTTTAAATTTGGAATTTGCAACTGAAGCACCAATAGGAGTAATGAGTCACTGATTTGCTGACCGAAGACAGTTATCGGTACATTACAATTTATTACAAACAAGTTTGTAATGTAATCAAAGCCCAAGGTGAGGTATGGTATAGTAGCTGTACCTACTTTATTGAACTAGGGTTCTGTTACTTTCAATACAAACGGTGTAGGTACAAAGTTCTAGCTTACCAACACAGCTGCAGCATTCACTGTACAGGAAGCTGAGGCAGCTGAAGCAGTCTTTACAACAGGAACAGTCTTTCAAATCACATTTACATGACTGGGTCAGCATACACTTTGATACCACACTCGCGCATATAGCTTCGTTACACGCGTATACAATAGGCACTATGCATATTAATGCTATAACGAAATACATTCTACCAGCCATCGTCGGAAATAAACTTATAAACAGAGAGAGGAAAGTTTTAGTAACTGAAACTCCTCGCAAATACTTTGGATTTAATTAAAGTATGCAATTTTGCACAGCCAGCAATAAGTAAATGATTATTTATTTAGGTTTCACAGCGTCCGCCTGTCCACTATAATTCACTCCATCTGCTCCTCAAACAAAAACACAATCATACAATCTTGAATCAATAAAATAAATTCATCAAGATGAAAGATGATCGGCTGTATAGGTGTTTAATATTTCTTTCAACTAATGAAAAAAACGAATAAAAAAAAATAACAATAACATTCGTTAAAAAAATGGCGGTGTTCGAATATTTTTAATAACACATGTTATTTCACTTCAACACAAGGTGAACGTATGTAGGTAATATTTTTATTATTCACTTTCTTTACTGCATTGAAATTTGAACCTACGCTTGCTAGATATAATGAATAATTTTATAACTCACCACGAAAATTATTCTTTCATTTTAATGCATTGAAATTTGAACCTACGCTTCCTAGATATAATGAGTAATTTTCATATTTTCATTAGAGTGACCGGCCTGAAGGTATTCTTTCATTTTAATGCATTGAAATTTGAACCTACGCTTCCTAGATATAATGAGTAATTTTCATATTTTCATTTGAGTAACCGGCCTGAAGGTAGTGCTATGTGCCGGGAAGCGGCCGTTTAATTTCATTTCCGGCTTCATCTGCATTTTTGACTGTGTACTCTATTATCTATGAGATAAAGCTCAATATAGAATGAACCACTACTTACGATAATTAAGTCGTTTAGTGTATATTTAACAACATTGATCTGCATTCAATTGTATGCTTTAAGTTAGTTAAAATAAAACACAATATAATTTTTATCCAAGGATCATGAATACAATTGTTATTTTTGGCAAATTGAATGAATGACAATGATTGAATGAATGAGACCTAAGAGACGAAAATTTATTTAGACTTGCGATTTGCATTTTTGCGCCATCGTTAGATGGAAGAAAGTGTTTGTTTCGAAGTCGTATTATGTGAAAAATGCCGAGAATAAGTTCGGATATATGGAACCATTTCGATCAATGTGCGCGCCGATGCGCCGGTACATTAGAATAGAATAGAATAGAATAATTTTTGACAATAAAAATTATTCTATTCTATTCTATTCTAATGTACAGGCGCGGCGGCGGTGGCGTCGCAAAGTTGGCTACCTGCAAATACTGCAAGAAAAAGTTTTTATTTTATTGAAATATGAAAAGTAAACCTGTGTAGGATGCCCTTATATTTCTTATCTGTGGACCGTTCGTGTGAACGGTGAATGTTTTTGTCTATGAAAAATTGTCTGTGCTCGCTCTCTGCTAATATCAATCATTCACTCATGCGTATAAATAAATTTATCTAAGCGAGTTTATCGAATATTTATTCAAATAAAATTAATCATTAAAAATAACGATATATTTTTTTAGCATTATAACATTAACTAATAAAAAAAATTAACCGATTTTGACACCTCTAATCGGCTGGCTGGATGAACAAAAAAGAACTGAAAGAAAAGAAGACGCAGCGCAGCCGTACAGTGAGTGTTGCCACCTGATACTTTTAAGCCGCCGCCGGTAAACGCACAAACAATTTGTGCAAACACGAGAAAACAAAACCAACTACATACATACTCACAAGTCACAACCGTTTTCCTGTAGTTAGCTAAACACTATACCCCACCATTCCTACCTTTCCTCCTATCCGAGCCCAGAATAGGGTCTACGGAGGTATCTGTAGCAAAGTTCGGAGAGAAAGTTTGATTATGCAGCAGTAAGTAGGTCGAAGAAAATTTTATCCACAGCGTATTTGTCGCATTTCTCTATCATTACAGTATTGGATTCTTCTGTATACCTACATAAAAGAATAAAAAAACAAAACAAATACAAAACACACAGAATACAAAACACTGTCTGAAAAGTTGCTAGAAAAGTCACAAAATTTCATGACACGAAAAAATTGCTAGAACAAGCTACGAAGTAGTTAGCTTGGCATTACTGCCACCCTTAAAAATTTTCAACTTGACAATGACAGTAGGTGTGATTTCATTCACTCACTGAAGTCTCACCGACAAAAACCAGAAGCAAGTGCATAACCAATGG
Organism: Eulithis prunata; assembly: GCA_918843925.1. NCBI lineage: Eukaryota > Metazoa > Arthropoda > Insecta > Lepidoptera > Geometridae > Eulithis > Eulithis prunata. The sequence continues at coordinate 5,789,118 of OU974023.1, read as the reverse complement.
GCGGAGGATGCCCTCACTTCCTATTTTAATCTGTGGTTGACTTTAATGGCGTCCAACGTCCAACGTCCAATTGGTTGGCGCTGTTGGCGGGTTTGGTTTAAAATGGCTATAAATCTCCTTTGATAATGTAAAAAAACTGAAATAGGTAAAGCTTAGTTTTATTTACCCCCACTGAAGGTTCTGCTATCGTTATCATTGTTACTTATGTATGTACATGTAGGTAGGTAGGCACCTACCTACTTATCTTTCGAATTTATCGATTGGATTAATTTTCAATCTTAGCTTCTATCAGATAATTGTAATTATTATTTATCAAATAAATAGGTAAATGCATTCATGGGATCGCTAGTTGAATTCGTAGTGGTCAGTAGGTAGGTACCTAGTTGACGAGCGATTGGACCTATAATGAAATGGTGAGTATCTACCTACCTACCTACAAAGAAAAAATCTATGTTACCTACCTAGGTACCACGTACCTACTCTTAACTCAGATTAGGAACTTACGTATTTACCAATGAGAGGCTAGTTTAGGAAAATGAAACAACAGAATTGGCACCACTACCGACTTTATTTCAGGGAAGACCATCAAGAATACTACTTTGTCTAGTGGCCCTCATCGTAGTGGTAAGGGCCTACAAGAACCCTTACTACGCTGAAGGGAGGTCCGTGAATGTCCACCTCTTCGAGTGGAAATGGGACGATATTGCGGACGAGTGCGAACGGTTCTTAGGTCCAAGAGGATATGGTGGTATTCAGGTGAGATTTGTAAAAATAAGGTGTGTTGATTCTCTTAGACAAGATATTTCACTCCCTTCAGCATACCAAAACTCAATAACTACCTAAGTATTCTGAGTTTGCTCCCTACACCTTCCTCACTTTTTCCTCCAATCCGAGCCCCAGAAGATGGTCTATTTATTATGGAACCATTACATAGATGAGGCGCTGTGGGGTATTAACGTACAAAATAATATTTCATAGATTTCACCACCAAACGAGAACGTGGTGCTTTGGGGATACAACCGCCCGTGGTGGGAGCGGTATCAGCCACTTTCGTACGTCCTTGTCACTCGTTCCGGAGACGAAAGGCAGTTCGCTGATATGCTGCGGCGCTGCAATGCTGTTGGAGTCAGGTTTGTTGACATTGTCACGAACTCCCATTCCATCTTGACTATGAATTCCAGTGTGCACGACCTTTGCATTTAAAACAGCTGCCTCGAAAAACCCTAGTGAAGAAGTACTTTTTATAGTGAAGCTATTAGCAGAGACGATCGAGTACACGTCTAAGTATAGGAGCTGTGTCCGAAGCACTAGGCTATTTATTTTTGACAAGATAATTATTTATTTCTATATACCTACTACTCGTATTTCCCTAGGATATACGTAGATGCAGTAATCAACCACATGACCGGCGAACCACCAGAGAACGTCGGTACAGCTGGCAATACCGGCGTGTTTCGAGACTGGTATTACCCCGCAGTACCTTACAATCGGGACCACTTCAACTGGCCGCATTGTGTTATCGACGGTGCTGATTACGCGAATAATGCTTTTAGGGTAAGACAACATGGCGGATACCCTCAGGTTATTTGTCTGTGCTGACACCCAATGAATATACCGCTACCTATGGACGTGCCTCTTACCTACCCCTTATAAGTAAGCTGAACAAAAAATGGTGGGTGAGAGATGTTTACCGTTTTTCACTATTTACCTACTAGGTACCTACCACCTACCTATTTGTTCCAACTAGAGAGCTAGTAGGTACTTCAAATCTTCTAGCACTCTAAAAAATGTCTGAGTACTTAAGTGCATGAGTAGGTTATAAAAATCTTAAAATTATACTTCTAGGTACGCAACTGCGAACTTGTAGGACTGAAGGATCTGAATCAAGGAAATGAACATGTCAGGAATATGATCGTCAATTTCATGAACAAGCTCATTGACTATGGAGTCGCTGGTTTCAGGTAGGTCGTAAGACGGACATATTTTATATAGTAACTTACCTACTTATGACAGAAATGGAAATAAATACAAAAACTAGGGTTTCTTCAGACAAAACAGATACTAAGTAAAGCTTTGAGCGTATCATCAAATACCTACTTATCTTGGAGCATACTAGAATCCAACTTTGCAATTTTTAGGTAGAACCTAAAAACTTTTTGATTTTCTCTTTACATGATTTTTATTTTATTACACCTACCAAAATGAAATGTAGTAAAACATCTGGCAGATTACCAAAAAATAAAAAAATATTCCCAATCTCGTTCCTAATATTTATGTATGATGGATCTAGTGTTGATTTAGAAGTGTCGAGCTGTGTTTTACGCGGCACTGATACAGATATTTGAAACTACCTAACAGGATCGACGCAGCAAAGCACATGTGGCCTGAAGACCTCCGTATCATCTATGACCGTCTTCACAACCTCAACACAGCTCACGGCTTTCCATCCAACGCCCGTCCTTACATCTACCAGGAGGTTATAGATTATGGGGGTGAAGCTATTAGCAGGGATGAGTACACGCCTATAGGAGCTGTCACTGAGTTTAAAGTGGGCTCAGAACTGAGCGGGGCATTTAGAGGGAATAACCAGCTTAGGTAAGAAAACGTGCCTTGGCACTAAATGCTCTCTAATAGCCCACAGATTTTGATTGGTATATTCCAGAAATCACCACTGAGAAATCCCTGCCAGTAGAGATTCCAGTTTTTTTTCCAGAAATCCCCATTGGCTACGTCGTAGCTGTAGCAGTGGGTATTTCTGGATTTTATTTTCCAGAAATGTCCACTATGTGAGGCTAAATTTCTTTATAAATGAGACCGCTAAGTCCTACTATAAACTTATAAATGCGAAAGTTTGTAAGGATGTATGGATGTATGTTTGTTCCTCTTTCACGCAAACATGGAATAAGTATAAAGGTATTGTCCGTGACCTAGATTAAAAAATGGCTACTCTTTTCCCGGCAAATCACAGGGATCCAATGGAACGCGAACGAAGTCGCGGGTGGAAGCTAGTTTATTATATTATGGTTTTTTTACACTCACAAGCACGCTTCTTCTCTAGATGGCTATCCAACTGGGGTCCAGCATGGGGCCTCCTTGCTCACAGCGACTCTCTAACTTTCATCGATAACCACGACAATGAAAGAGGCCACGGTGGTGGAGGTGGCATTCTCACTTACAAAGAGCCCCGACCTTACAAAGCGGCTATAGCTTTCTTGATAGCACATCCGTATGGAGAGCCGCAGATTATGAGCAGTTTCGACTTTATGGATTCGGAGATTGGTCCACCGATGGACCGCGACGGGAATATTATTTCACCTTCTATAAACTCGGTGAGTGATGCCTGATGATGATGATGATAATGATACTACTTCTTGCTTAGACTATTTACTACATATTTGTTTGTCTTCTCTTGTCATGTTCCGAGTTTTCTTAGTTTCAGCTGCCTTGAGGATACTTTTGATATTTTAGTAACATTTATACAGTGAATTGATGAGTTTTCTTCGTTAGACCCCAGTGCTATCAAAAGAGCCATCATAGAATAGATAATGATTGATTATTGATGACATAAACAATTTTGGATAGGTACCTACTTATTAATTTTTCCTCGAGAAGCTCGAGTTATGGCTTTTAGTAAAACTAGTATTGTATCACATGATATGTGGTAAAACCTTTCCACAGTAGCATACAGTTTAATGAGACGTTATACTTAGGGTGTAAAGCATAGTCTTTTAAGTCACAGAACTAATGGGAAAAAAAATCCCAGTAGCTCTGTCAACAGAACTACTCAACAGAACAGGTGGGAGTAAACGGTTTGTCTTTCTATCCTTTCTAGGACGGCACATGTGGCAACGGCTGGATATGCCAGCACCGTTGGCGTCAGATCTACGCAATGGTGGCTTTTAGAAACGCGGCCGCTGACACGGGACTCAACGATTGGTGGGATAATGGTAGCAACCAAATTGCATTCTGTCGCGGTGGGAATGCCTTTATAGCTTTTAATAACGACTCCTGGGACTTGAACCAGAACTTACAGGTGAGTTGGCAATAAGCGTTTGCACACAGCCTGACACATAGATAGGTAGATATAATATATCTATCAATCTATGTGCAATAGAAAATAATGTATATTATATTCTTTATTGCACACCAAGAAAAGAAGAAAAACATTAAAAGAGAAATAAGTTTTAAGTATGAGGTACAATGGGGGATCTTATCGCTATAAGCGATCTCTTTCAGACAACCTTTGGATGGACAGAAGCATTTCGATTAAGTAAAAAGAGACGTACAGGATAGTGATTATGTCAGCGGAGAAAAATATCGTTGTCAATAAAGCGTCTGTATTAGTTACTCTAGAGATAGCGTGTAGGTGTCGTATCGTTGGCAGTGTAAAAACAGTCAATATTCGTAGGTATAGGTACTTGGTATTAGTTTCAGGTCACTGATCACCATAGAGTGGTAGTCTTTCGCGTGATTTGTGTAGGTACACCGTTTTTGTCTTTCTCTTCGCACATCCTGAACTGAACATTTAAAAATGATGACCAATATTCAAAATGATTTTACCGCACACAAATAATAAGTGTTTGAATTTTTGTGCAGTAAATTCGTAGTATTCAACTACGTCGTAGAGCGTCGCGTAGAGCTCGTAGCGCTTTCTACCGCGCCAGTGCTACGAGCGCTACGCAAATGCTACACAGCGGTGTAGTCACTTTATAGTTCTTTATTCGATACTTTTGAAAAGTATACCAATCGGTACATAATTCGATTCTTTAGCAAAATGACTTACTTAATGACGGCACAGAGATTTAATTAAATTTCAGAAAACCTACCTACAAAATAATAACCTGATTTGTCATTTTCAGACTTGCCTTCCCGCCGGCACATACTGTGACGTAATATCCGGGGACAAGGTAGGCAGCTCCTGCCAAGGCAAGTCCGTCACTGTGGGCAGCGACGGCCGCGCACAAATCAACGTGGGAGCAAACGATTTTGACATGATTTTGGCCATCCATATCGGATCAGAGGTAAAAAATAAGTCTTTAAAAAATGCGACCTAATTGAGCGCACACCAAGGAAATTACTTATTGTCTTGAATTGAAATGAAAGTAGATTTTGTAGAGGTTACTTGACGTCTGACTATGTATATGGAAAAAAACTGTCTAACAGCAGTCTTGTTGTTGGTGTGCGCACGTGCTTACAAACAGTGTAGTGAACTTTTAAAATAAAACTTTGTTCTATTTCAGAGCCGCCTCTAAAAGCCAAGAGTCTTCGAAGAATAAAAAAAGGTTTATTTCAATGTTTGGTATTTTATTTCAACCTTCAATATTTTAACTTATGCCGTAGGTTAGCCAAGTAAAATTGCTACAAACAACATGGTATTAAAAACATACCTGCTTACTTATAATCGTTGCATAACTTTGTTCAGCTGTTTAAATTATGCTGTCTTTTTCTAGCAGGTAATGTCAAACAGTGACAGACCTAGATTTTAAATTCAGCTTTTATAAGTATGACCCTTAGCGAGTAGCTAGTTACTAAGTTATTGTAACTGGATGGTGTTTATTGTACCTACCTAGTCATTGCCTAGTAGCCTAGTACAATACATACTAATTACTAATAGAGTTAAATTACTAAAAGAAAGTGGTAATAAAGTTGAAGGTAAGTGCTGCTTAATTATATTATACGAAATATGTATTTAGGTAGCAGTACATTTTACTGTATTCCAAGTATTTCGGGTTTTAGCTTGTTTAAGTAATTACATAGTTAAAATTCAAGTTTAGCACGCATGAGTTTTATTTATAAATGTGACCTGAAATGACTCCCTGGAGAATGCATCAGGGTAGGTAAGATATTAATCATTTTAATTACATGCTGATCGAGTTTTGCCTACCAACTACTTTTTCGATTGATGTGACGGGTTTGTAATTTTTTTTAAGTACCTAGGTACTGCAGAAATTGTTCTTCCTCTATGTAGTTCCTATCTTCACTGACTCTTAACAAATTAATTTCATTTGCGTCGGAAGGTGGTCGAAAAATATAGGCAGGATAATCTTGAGAACGATACTTACTTAGGTACTCTCTCGAAAAACTCATATGGCTGAAAACGTAAATGCTGAAAACCTTGCACAACTACGTAAAAAATTCAGGTTAGGGTGTAAGCAAATATTAAAAGCTACAAAAGATACTTAAGTAAGTATAGTGGATTAAAACAATCAATTACGTGTTCGGTTTTCAATTTGCTTTGAACCCTAAAAAAGCTCATCGTGAGGTTTCGTTGAGGGCGAGCCACTTTGGTACATATACATATAACTATAGATGAATGTAGGTACTGGGTTAGGTCAGCTTGTGATTGGTGATTTATTTTTATATCCACGCGGTTTTTTAGGAACCGGTCGTGTTGGCGCAAACTTTGTTACTTAGTTAAATTTTAGTTTTATATGACTCAGACGTTCTTGGCATTTGTTGTGGATTTATAAACATTGTAGAGTTATTTAGTATTGTGATTTTGATAGTTTCCGTTGGCCTTTTACAATGGCAGAAGATTTCAGGTGAGATTTTAGAACTACTTACTTACCTATTACTCAGCAGGTCAGCCCCCTGCTGACACTGCACAATACACCCCAACGCGGGATGTCAGTGCAGATCACATTCCCTCACGACGAATTAGAATTAGGTACCTCAAAACTAGTTTTCAGATTCTGATGAATTTGGAAATGGCTCCACTTATTTTCACCAAACATGGTTAAGAATCGTCATAGATAAATCAACTTTCTTACCAAAAATCCGCATTCAAATTGGATGCCTAATTTCAGAGCTGCGAGGGCATAGAAAAATAAACAGACACACAAGGCCGTCAATCTTACGACACCCTTTCCGTTTTCGGTCGGGGGTTAAAAAGAAATATATCCTATATTAATAAATAGACAAACAGACACATAGGTAATGCCGTCAAACTTATAACACCCCTTCCTTTTTTCGGTCGAGGGTTAATAATAAACATATCCAATATCTTATTCATCAGTCAAATGTCTCCAAAGAAATATGACCTCGGTCAAAACACACTGCACTTCCAAGAGACGGAAATGCCGAGGAGTCGGAAGAGACCTCGTCCATTCCAGGACAATATCAAGGATTTTATGTCCAACACAACTCTACATGGATTCCGTTATATTCTGGACGAAGAACTTAGTTGGGTTGAAAGGTGAGAAAACTAACGCACCAATGTTTCGTTAAAAATAGGTCGAGTACTCAACCTACTTAGAGTATTTATGTACAATACTTATTTACAAAATCCACATGAAACAGTTGAACTATCTGCAAACCGCTGCAATCACAATAGGCCATCTAGGCCGCAGTGATATCATAGCCGCAAAAAGCTAATAAAAAAACCGTTGCAAACGATTTATAGAAAGCTTCACAGATTACTACATAACATAATATGCCTTTACATCTATTGAAGATGATTTATACAGCGTCAGGAGGCACTCTATGCCTACACTTAACGGGACACTGTAGTGCCTCGGACTATGTTAAGAGTGCGTAGGCTTGCCCAGCACCTATACCATCCTCTCAGCCTAGTCAGCCATATCCACAGGAAAGACAAGGTCAATAAGTGCGCGCGGGTTTCCTCACGATGTTTTCCTTCACCGTAAAGCTCGTGTTAATGAGCATGTAAATTTTTCGAACGAAAAATCCATTGATGCACGGCTGGGATTTGAACCCATGACGTTCGGATTAGGTACTATACTTAGCTCAATAGTAACTGCTATAAATTTTACTACTAATTTCATGCCATGTATTTTCAATTCTACGTGATTCTACAGGCTCTGGTGGGTGATCATGGTCATCTGCAGTATAGTGGTGTGCGCATTCTTCATCCGCCAAGTTTACATCAAGTGGGATGAGACGCCTGTTATCGTCAGTTTTGCCGACACATCGAATTCAGTATGGCATGTAAGTGCACAAATTTTGCTAAAACTTCAATAATATTCGTGATATCAAACTGAAAAAAAAAGCGTTGAGTATAATATTTTTTTTAATTGTTTACGTACTTGAGCATCCTTTGACTTCAATCTCACGATGGTAAGCGACGAATCGACGATGAATCTGACGGTAGAACAAAACAGTCTAAAAGACACCTACCTAAAGAATTGACACCTATTTACGCCTTTAAGTTACATAGAAGATCATTGTTGAAGTCATCCAGATTTTAGTAATCAGGAAAGACATTTCCAGGAAGATTAATTGTTAGCAAGATTTTTGGATCATCTACAATTTTGTTGGTTCATTGAGTGGAAGTTGTCTGCACTTTGTATTTCAGTTCATGATCACCATTTGCAAATCTTCATTCATACTCCAGCAGTAGGTAGTTGGTTTCGATAGCTCTCAATTACTTTTTATGACATTGTTTCTTTAATTTTTTCAGACTTAGGTATAGCCTTTGAATTTATAGCCAGTAAGTATATTGGGTGCTTAATTCACGAAACTAGGCTTTATTTTTTGTATTTGCAGATTCCATTTCCCGCAGTAACACTATGCAGTGAGACAAAACCAAGGCAAAGGGTGTTCAACTTCACCAAAGCATATTTTGAACGCTGGAGCAATCCTTCTACCATCAGTGCTGAAGAGTAAGCCCGCCTTTTTACTTCCTCTTTTATAATTCAATCTCTTTTCGCTATAGCATCATCATCATCATCAATATATATAAAACTATTTTGAAGCTGACATAGAATCAACGCACAGCCTAAAGTATAAGTCCTAGAGGTATGAAATTTGGAGGGTAGTATCCTTATATAGTGTAGGGGTGCACTAAGAAAGGAATTTCAAAAAGTCACACTCTAACGCGAGCAATGCCGCGGGAGACGGCTAGTCTTCTATATTTTCTGATTTAGCCTTGATTGATCTCTTGTTACTGTTGTTTTCCAACAGCGTGTCTCTTTGACACATAGGTACTTAGGCCCCCTTTAGTTCTTTCCACTGGGGTCGGTCTCAAGCAGTTCTTATCCACAGCGGACCACAGTTTGCCGTCTTTTATATAAGTCGTCGATTAAATACGTGCATTGCTTTGCAGCTCAACTCATAGTGAATCTATAGTAAAGTCTACTCGAATGTTGTTACTATTGGATTCATCTACTTCCCATTTTCGAGCTTCAGTAGGTCTGCTAAACTTTTGATGCCAAATATTTATTTGTGCTACGTCATGCATGATTCTGTAAATATCTTTTATGAGTGACGCTTTAGATGTACCTGCTTCCTTGTAAGTGTTTAACTGTCTGTAGTGTGTGTGCTACCTCAAGTATTTCTGTAATAAATGTTGCTTTCATGTACCAGAGATAATCATCAGCTCCCATCATGTCACATTACAGCCTCAAGACGTACCATGACATGCTGCTTTTGTGCAACAATGATAAAAGCGATGGACCTGACTTTGCTGATATCAGCGCTATCAAAACTTTACAGCGGGTAAGCGATCGTGGCGTAACTTGCTTAGTCAATTTTCACTAATTATCTAAGTGCGCGGTCACTACTTGGATGGGTGACCGTTAGTGGCATTTACATCTGAGCGCTTCCGTGCTTCGAAGGGCATGTTAAATTGTCGGTCCCGGCTCTAGCAGTCGTTAAGCCATGACGGAGGCCCTAAGGCGGCCTGAAAACTCCGTCACCAGAGTTGGCCACTAACTCATACGAGCTAGCTGCCAATTAGATACCCAGTTGAGTTAATTTAGAAGAATGCTAAAGGTAAATTACAAACCGTAAGTTCCTTGAATTACCTTTGGTATGCCGGAACATAAATTTCAACGATACACAAAATACAGAACTCGATTCTATTGTGCCTGAACTGGATTGGAATCTCAGCAGTCAAGCAAGAGGTTAAAACATGTCAAGATTTAAATGTCAAGGCCATCTCAATCTCAATTAAAGTTTGATGATGAACGTGAATTTTGATTCGTTAGTTTAATTACTTGTATTCTTCTAGTTTGTTGATGTAGAACAATATTTACATAAACATGTGAAATTGTATTAGGTAAGTAGGTACCTATATGAAAAACCAATACCTTTTTATTATATTACAGTTAGCACCAACCCGAGACGAGCTATTCCTAGACTGTTTGTGGGACAATTTGTCTTGCAACCAAATGTTCTTTCACACTTTGACTAAAGATGGCTACTGCTTCACTTTCAACATGCTATCAGATGAGGAAATGTTTAGAATGGAAAAGTAAGTTTCTTTTATAGTAGGTAAGTTAGTAAGTTCAATGAGTTTATTATCAACCAGAAATAAGAATAATATAATATTATCGTGCATTGCATTGGTTGGTCCGTAAAATTTTATTGATCGCTATAATCGCTAAGCGATAAAACCCTTCATAGATATTTTTTTATAGATTTTATTGAATAAACGCATTCTGTTCTTTTTACAGCCTGCACAAAGATTATTACCATGTAGCTGGAAGGAATCGCAGCGCGTGGACGTTAGGGAAAGGTTACCCACAGGATGCTACTGTCAAAACATACCCTTTGAGAGGACCTGTAAGTTATACTTATACAGATTTTTAATTAAAAAAATTTATATGAGTATTCTATCAGCAATCTAGTTCCCATATTAAAAATTTTGCTTAGTTTGGGACTAGAGAGCGTTGTGTGATATGTCCAAGAATATTAATTATTTTTATTACTAAAACTGCGAGTTAGGACTCTTTTTCATGTGCATCAGAAACTAGGTGTTGACCTACGATAGTCGTGACGATTTGTGAAATGTTACTAGCAAACACTGATTCAAAGAGTGGGATAATCTCGGTAAAAAGTTTTACTTCAGATTTTTATTACAAGCGTAGCAGCGTAGAGGGTTCGTAGACACGTAGCGCGTTGAATTCTTTTGTATAGCAGACGTTCATAATAAGAAAATATTTATATCTTTTATAGGCACGTTTACTAAACTATTTAAAATTTATATAATTTTTGTAATCGTCTTGTAGCAAATATTGGCGGTCACTATGTGATAGTGTTACATTTTACAGAGTTATGGCGGAGTGGAATTTGAAGTCATCCTATTGACCGATACTCGAGATTTGGACCAAGTTTGTCGAGGCCCAGTTCAAGGATTCAAGGTAATATAAAAAAAGTATTTGAAAGTACCTACCTACTTACTATAGGCATAGTATTATAATATGATCTCTGCTATAGTTAGTTCGTTTATAAAAAAATATTCTGTTGCAATTGCTACAAAATTATGAAATAGCCCGCGCTAGGATTTGACTAAATTTTGTAGCGCCATCTAATTCAGTTTCAGGTAAACACTCTAATTTAAATCGATGCAGTTGAGGCAAGTCCAAACATTAAATACTAACAATACAGAATTAAATCAAATTTCAGATTTGGCTTCACAATCCAGCCGAGCTTCCAAACATGGGTCAAAACTTTTTCCGATTACCAATTCAATTCCAATCAGCAGCCGCTATCACACCTCGAGTTATGGATACTTCTGAAGGGTTAAGGCATTACCCACCGAACAAGTATGTATATATTTTATACAAGCTGCCGCCCGCGACTTACGTTCGCGTCCCGTTGGATCCCGTTGATTTTTCGGAATAAAAAGTAACCTATGTGTTAATCCAGATCACGGACAATATATATTCCAAGTTTCATCCAAATCGGATCAGTAGTTTTTACGTGAAAGAGTAACAAAGATCCATACTCACAAACTTTCGCGTTTATAATATTAGTAGGATAGGATGATCACTTATTAGTAATATATTTTTAGAAAAAATATAGAATTTGCTTAGAACGGTAAAACTGAATTCTACAAAAATGGTGATGGTTTTTGATTTCACTATTATAAAATAAATAGCCTTGGACATATCACACAACGCTCTCTAGTACCAAACTAATCAAAGCTTGTACTATGGGAATTAGATTGCTGACAGAATACTTATATAATTTTTTTTGTAACTATATAATGATACATAGTAACACTCAGACACAGAACAAACATCTATGTTTGCCACACAAAAATTTTTGTTCTCGGTGGGGATTGAACCCACGACCCGCAGCACGGAAGGCAGAGCTACTACCAACTGAGCCATGAGGCCTGTCTGTATTGTATTTATGGTATTTTGATATTTCAGGCGTCAGTGCTTTTTCCCTGAAGAGCGTTACTTAAGATTCTTCCGCACTTACACACAAAGGAACTGCGAATTGGAATGTTCGTCTAACCACACCGCCTCGCGCTGCGGATGCGTGCCCCTTTATATGCCACGTATGTTATACAGGTTGTCTAAGAACACTCTCGAAAACTTAGAAGAGTTAAAAGTACCGATATTACCAACTTTTTTATGGAATCCATTTACATGGATTTTTACCATAATTGTTAAAAAAAAATCTATTGCTGCATATCAAAATCAAAATTGTTTTTATTCTTAAATAGGTAAAAGGTTTTATTATTGGGCATATAAAATGCAATAAGCACCTACTACTTGGCAAACATGCATGTACGTACACCGTTTATACTTGCAGATGGACCAGAAACAAAAGTATGTGGAGGTGGAAAAAAGAAATGCACCGTAACCGCTCTAGGTAAGTAATCAGTCCCAATAATCACACTGGATTTCTTTCATTCAATGTAGAACCAGTGCTCATCTCAAAATCCATGAGTAGTATAGTATTATATGATCTGTGCCACGGGGAATGGACTTAGATTTTCAAAGCAGGTTTGTTTTTAAATCGTTGCGATTTTTACTGTCCAAATAAACAAAACTAAAATATGGGGAATGGGGATGTTTTGTATCAAGTTGTCCCAATGTACATATTTAGCAGGCATTTAAGCTACCTATGCATAGGCATACTCAAGGATCATTTAGAAATATCTGCTATCAACTTGAAAAAACGCAGGAGAAGGATTTTAAGACTAGCGGTTTTTTTTCAGAGGAACTATCTCTTTCCAAATCTTCCCTGAAAAGAAATACAGAAGAGCACGTCCACAACTGTAATTGCCTTCAAGCGTGTACCGAACTCAAGTACGACGCCGAGGTTTCGCAGGCGGTTTATGATCTTACCACTTATAAGAGGAACCCTAATCCTGATATTGCTCAAGGGTTGTAAGTATAATAGGACACCTATGAAATTTTTCTTGGCCCAGTTTCTGTCACTTTATTTTGTCAAGTCATTCTGCTCCCTAATTACCTGCACATGTATCCCAGACAAGGTTAGAATATAGATTCGCGTCCAGGCATACTAGAAGTAGGTATTTTAATAGCTATTTAAATAGTGTATAAGAGGGCTGGCTATAATTATAACCTGTAAGTTCTGTTCACAGTCTTTGATGGATGATTGAGTATGGTAGGTCATGACTTGAGTATAAGGATCTTAGATAACAATGAAAGGTTATTGACCACTCAGTTATGATATGAGAACTTGAAACACAATATTATACTCCATTGTAGTCTCATATAGACTCATATAGGGTTTGCATTTTTGAGATAGTATAATCTTGAACAGATGTATGCGTTTGATGTCTACTATACCTAATAATATCTAGTGTGTGCGTTTACCTTGCCTAGGTACTTAGGTGTATCACTAAAATTATCTTCCGTTTGTATGTAGGTTCACTAGGTTCCTTTAATATAATATGACAAATGCCATGGCGTCTACACTGAGTAACGCCAACTGTAACGATAGGTACAATGAAAATTTAAAAAAATTGGTTGTAATTTTTACAAGTTTAGCATCAACCAAATAATTTTAAACTGAAGTGAGTGATAGTGGTTAGCTGCTGGTTTTAATTTATGAAATTAAAATATTCAAGATTTTAGGAATATTGTCCACAACATTTATCCATTTATTAATATTCAACTGTTATTTTAGCGCGGCTTTAAAAAATGCTCTATCATTGTCACTTGCATGACAACGAAAAGAGATGACAACAATTAAGATTTAGCAATCATTTTAGTTAGTTCAGCTTTAGAAGACCATTATGAAAATACCCCTATATCTATTACCATTATACTTGGCGGTCAGACAGCAGCTAACATTGTTGGCAGTACATCTGTGTATTTTCATTTCAAACTTCCAGGCGTCTTCCATCAGGCCTAGTCGTGTACTTCGCAGAAGAGTTATTCACTTCTCTACGAAGATCTGAGCTCTATGGCGGTACGGATTTCCTGGCCAACTGCGGCGGTATTATGGGCCTTTTCATGGGCTTCTCATTCTTGAGCCTTATTGAGATCATCTACTACTTCACTATGAGGTTAGTCGTTAGTAAAAATACTACTTTACTTATAGTCTCATAAACACGGTGTTACATAATTACCCTATCGGTCCGAAAGAGGGGTATTGTACAGGCCATGACGAACAATGTTTGTTCTACGACTTTTGAGATTTCGAAGTTTTTCATTCATGAAATGCGCTCGTAACTTTTACTTAAAATCTACCTACACGTAACACGAAGTAGCCCTATTTTGTTCATTAACATCAGTTTGTTAGCAGACGGCTGTCGGACTTATAGGGCAAATATGTAACACCGTGTATAATCCAAATAGCAAAATCAACACATAAATCTGGGTTACTCTACCTACTCATATTACCAATAATATAATCAATAGGCACCATACCTATTCCACCGCGATAACCAATGGATGAATAAATATCAATAAGTAGGTGTTGTATTTTTACAAAATAGCTAGCTATATATCGATTCATCATTGCAGATTTCACTAGAACTCTGCCGCGAAACAAGTTTATTGAACACATCTTTCTTGTTTCAGACTCTGGTGTAGAATACGAAAATCGTCGACTGTTGTAGCTGAATGAATCTAATATGATTAAATACCTATTAGCCAATATTTTTTAACCCAAGATCTCTTTGTGAATCTCTGAATTATATTTTTACTGCTTTACTAATTTGGATTTATTATTCTACCCGATGTACCGACCATGAGTTTGTGAAAACCTGATTTACCTATACGATATTTACAATAAAAAGCACAAGATTTAAAATGTACAAACTTACCTATCATGAGATCATTGCATATTTTTGTTATAAAATAAGTTTAAGACAAGGAACACATTTCGATTCTATTCTTTACCAATATTACCAAGCCCTAATCCATTGCCATTCTGATTTAGACAAAATTAAATAATTATCATAACAAGCTTACTCATACCATACTGTACTCACTCACCAAATAGCATACAAAGTCAGAACTCAGATAAAACATAGCACATACCTACCTACATACTAAAAACAAAAATACTCGTACAAGTTGTGTGACTGGTTACCTAAAGAGCCGGTTAGTAAGCGCCGCGCCCCCATTCGACAACATGGCTTTGCGATCACAACTCCTGCGCACCGGTGAGTTTTCACTGCTAAATTGTTTTCAAAGTTGTTTAGTGCATAGTGCATGCTAGTGTAATGATATTATCACTATTCTCTCTAAAGATTTTGTAAGTGCCTACAGTTTGGAAGTGATTTCGTGATGTGTTTTGACTTTTGAGTGAGAGGCGTCAGGCGGCCTTGTTTTTGCGATGTTCTTGTCATATGTTTGAATTGGCTTAGCAACACTAGGTTTATCTTATGTATGTATGGTTTTGTATTTACCTTTATGTACCTACAGAATGTTCTTGAAGTTAGATGATCAACTAAGATATTTGATCAAATCACTTATTTTGTTGTTTACTCAATGGTTCAACCGCTATTGAATGACCTAGTTTAATTAAATGAAATATATCCTACAAGTAAGTTTTAATGTAAGTACCAATATGTTACCTGGCTGCTTGCAACTTGCAAAACTAGGTACCTACCTATTTGTATTTAATTATAATATGTTTGCTAAGTTTGCGATTCAACTACCTATCAAGTATCATTCACAGAACCTTCATTTTTATTAAATGTGCTACCTATGTATCTACTATGTACCTACCAAACTATAATAGAGTTATATTATAAGTACCTACGTAGACAGTTTCCTACCTGCATATCGACACCTATATGGTGTCTAGTAGCTACTAGGTACCAAGACCAACAAAGCGTAACCTTGAATAAGGTAATTTCACTCGAATGCAATAGCATATAATATGGAGGTATCTAATTAGGAAAATACACTGTAATTTAACTTGTGTAGGTACACTTTGCCAATAAGAACGTTATATCTGATATTGAACATCTATTTTGAGGATTTGGAACCACAAACATCGTTTTATGATTTGGTTTTTCAGCGTTTAACGGCCAAAATGTCCGTCATCTTCATGAGTTGCACAAGAGCGAAAGGGCTGGTGTGACTAAACTTCGCGAGGTGCTGGAGGACAGGCTTCAAGAGATCAAACGCGCGAAAACCTGGAAGCATGAGAGGGTGCTCACTTCACCTCAGGATACCAAGGTATGGTACACAGTACTGTATGACAACTTACATTCATGAAGTGGAATTTTTGTAATCTGCAAACTTTACCAACTTAAGAAAATTACATGAAGTGGAGTTTTGGAAATCTGCAAACTTTACCAACATAAGAAACATTCATGGTCTTCTCACATCAAGCTGTAAAAGGTTCTGCTGTACTTTTTTTATGGGAAAAGGTGACGAGACATGCAATGGAGTAGGTACTGATGTGATTTGTTTCTAAAGTGTGACTTTCTTTCAGGTGAAAGTCCAAGGTGCTGATGGAGTCTTCCTGAACTTCTGCGCCAATAACTACTTGGGGCTCTCTGTGAGTACCAGCATCTTTTATCATCTCTTTTGGATATTCAATTCACTTTATTATATTTCGGGCCTCGGGATACATAATCGGATATTTTATTTTATTTTATTTTATTTTAATAATTTTTGGAAAACTAACAGCTAGGTATTTATACAGTAGGAAGATAGACATAATACAGTACACTGAAGGCCATACTATCGGGATACATAGTTAATCTCACTCCTTTTTTGCCCTGATTTCTTTGTTGAGTACCCAATGAGTGCTAGCATGGACTAATTTATTAGTCCATGGTGCTAGGTAGGTACTGAAATCATGACCAATAGAGGGCATCTTTCACACAGTCCATAACTTTTTTACAAACGAAAATTTCAATTTCAGAACCATCCTGATGTGGTTGAGGCTGCAAGAGAAGGACTAAAGCAATATGGCGCTGGACTTAGCTCCGTGAGATTCATTTGTGGAACACAAACTATTCATAAGGTAATTTCTACTTATTAATTCAATACGCGTACAAAACAATTGGAACTTTGCGAGTGACTAGCTTTGCAAGAGCGGTCTTGCGATAGAGAATGGACATCAAAATAAAATGTTGATGATCCATGATCTTGAACAATTTTCAAAATCTCAATTTACACAGTCCAATATTTACGTTTTACAAGGTTAGGTAAAAATTGCAAAAGTTGTTATCAAAGTTTGGATGTCCCTTCACTGTCGATTTGGTTTTACATCAAACATTTCGTCATAGGTACAAGTGCGTCATTACGATTTATTCAATGTTATCAATGCAATTTAGTCTTTACAAACAGCCAAGTGCAGCCCTTATCTCGCTTTAGGAACTAGAACAGCGACTGTCCCAGTTTCACGGGCGCGAGGACACGATACTCTATGCGTCTTGTTTTGACGCGAATGCTGGTCTTTTTGAATCTATGCTGACGCCAGAAGATGCCGTCTTCTCTGATGCCTTGAACCATGCTTCTATCATTGACGGGATACGACTTTGCAAGGCTCAAAAGTTCCGATATCCACATAGAGATCTTAGCGGTAAGTTTCTCATTTCCTCTCCAGAAGGATTAGGCATTTCTTGTTTCATAAAAAAATCTGATTAACTGTGGTGGAAATATTAAACTTAAAAACTAGTATTGCAAGTGCAATCGATAAATGCATTAAGAATCAATTGTATTGTGTTAGAAATGGTAATGTTTATCAATGACCATTGTTTTACTATCGCAGGATGGCTCCTTTATAATCTGACTGATGTCATGTTGGGGTTTCAATAGCTTCTCATCTACCGGGTGGTCTTTTACATTAAACTGATCTCTTATTAAGGACAATTCATTCTATAAAAAGTAACAGGGTTTATTTCATGCCCAAGACGACGGTTTTTTCTACCGATGAGAAAGTACAAAGTTATTTCTTGGCTACATTCTTTTGTTTGAGAGAAAAAGAGACAGAAATGTGTAAAGGGCACCAATTGCAATAAAAACATTTTTCATTTCAGAGTTAGAACACCTCTTAGCGCATAGCGAAGCGCGCATCAAACTGATAGTAACTGATGGGGTATTCTCGATGGATGGTACTGTGTCTCCGATCAAGGGACTGCGCGACTTGGCTGACAAATATAGGGCTCTGCTTGCGGTAGATGACAGTCATGCTACTGGCTTCTTTGGAGAAACTGGTCGGTAAGTTGATCTTTGACCTGTAGGTCACTGTAGACACAGATCATATGGCTGTAGATAAGCTAAGTAGATCCATGTACGAGATAAATTCATAATTCGTGGCAATGCATCAAATTCGTGTCAAATACTCCTTTTGTAGAATCAGAAATCAGTTTCGCAATGCTCGCAAATTGAACAGACTCAAAACAAAAACAAGGAAAACCAGGCGCTTATTATGACGCAGGTATTTTGACTGATATGGACAAACTTGAAATCTGTAAGGTCACTCGAGGCAGTTTCAAGGCAACCATTAATTTATGTAAGGAAAATTGAGGTTTATCTTTCGCGAACAAAGGTCACAGAAAGTAGGCGGATTGAGAAAGCTGAAAATTAAGATCGCGCTATTTCTCTTGATGTAAACCTATTACCTAGGAAGAAAAAAGCATTGGAAATTTTTATGCTGATATTATGATGTGACCAGGTGAATACCTTCCTCGCCATAAGAAATTGGGTTTTATTTCATTATTTTGACTAAAGCTCACTCCTTTGGAGGCGGATTCGGGCACTGCCCAAGGCATGCCGGACGGTCTGTTATTCTGTCTATGAATTCGAGGAGAAAGGGCACAACACACAAAATACCCAGTAGATTGACAGGCGTCATGGCTCAGTCAGTAGTAGCTCTGCCATCCGTGCTGTGGGTCGTGGGTTCGATCCCCACCGAGAACAAACATTTGTGTGTGGCAAACATAGATGTTTGTTCTGTGTCTGGGTGTTACTATGTAATAAAAGTATGATTTACAACAAAAATGTCTATATGTAATGTATTCTATAGCCATCTAGTTCCCATAGTACAAGCTTTGCTTAGTTTGGGACAATAGAAGTGTTAAATGTCCGTGAATATTTATTATTATAGTAGGTAGGTAGATAGCTTAAAGAAAACATACCTTTTGTCCTATCCACTATCCAGTCTTCAAAAATCTTCTTTCTCAGAGGCACAGAAGAATACTGCGACGCGCTTGGTGCCGCCGACATAATCTGTTCCACTCTCGGCAAAGCTGTGAGCGGGGCTGCAGGAGGTTACACCACGGGTCCTAAAGAACTGGTGACGTTGCTTAGAAACGTGTCCAGGCCTTATCTGTTCTCTAACGCACCACCGCCTGCAGTTGTCTGCGCTTCTTTAAAAGTAAGTTGTTGCTAATATAAGGCAGTCAATGTCTGATCTAGAGAAAAGATGAGGTGAAGTGTAAAAAAAAAATTCGAAATTCGAAGTCATTTGAGTTACGAGTAGGTAGTAATGTTTGTTACCTCAGAACTCCATCATTTATGAACCGATTTGGAAAATTCTTTTTTTTATCTGAAAAGGTACCTACATGCTACCAGATTGGTCCCATTTTTTCATCAAAATCGGTTCGGTAATTTGACAGTTAAATAAGAATAACTGGTAAAAACACGTTTTCCTTTCCTGTGACTTTTTTGTGGTGTTACGATCAATAGAATCATTCCAATTAACTTCCATCACTATCATCTGATGATGAAGCCAGAACTTAGTCAAATTAAAGTCGGGTTTTCGAGTTTTTAAACTTATAAATTATTATGCTGCAACTACCTACACCGTTCCAATATTAAAAAACTTTGCTAAAAGTTCCTTTGTTAGTGTGCAAAAAAAAACACCATCCAAATACCTAAGCAAAAAAACTTTTTTTTTTTAAATCTTAACCACCAAATACTAAGTCCATAAATTCGCCCCAGTCTCTAGATCTAGTGGAAAGCAGCAATAATCTCCGTCAACAACTCCGTGAGAACACGCGTCACTTCCGTGATGGCTTGAAGGCGGCTGGACTCACGGTGGCTGGAGACGATCATCCTATTTGTCCTGTCATGGTAGGCGAAGCGCCGTTGGCTGTGGAACTAGCTTCCGGAATGCTCAGTGAGTTTACTTTGGTAACACACACTATGGCATTTATTCTGTGCAATAAAAAAATCAGAAATCGGCTTATGTTCGATTTCAAACTCAAAAGTCTAGTCAAAACATCGGTACAAATTAGTCTCTCTAACAGACTAAGGAGCTAAGTACCTACTGGCATCTGGTGCTCCTCGATTCGTCAGTGTCAAACACACTTTTCACATAAATACAAATCTCTCAAACGCCGCTGATTTGAGATTGACAAACGCGCATTATTTGCACTTAGGATACTTTACACATAAGTTGCAACGAATAACTGTGACTTTTTGGGATTTTTTATCGTGTCGCAATGTGATCCATCGGAAATTAATCTCCTTCAATAATAATCCTTTGCTATGCTTAAGCACATGTCTGTCCTCGACAGATCTATGTAATCATGCAGGTTTTGAGCTATTTTGTAATTAAATTGGATTAAAAGCTCACGCTCTATGTTTTCACATTTTTTTCCCTAACGAGTCACAGATGAATGGTTGCCCATTCAGATCGGAACTCATTCTGAATCTTTTGTTTTTGTTTCAGAGCGCGGTATCTACGTAGTGGCATTCAGCTATCCAGTCGTACCAAAAGGTTTAGCCCGAGTCAGGGTTCAACTAAGCGCTGCGCACACGCCTGATGACGTCACGCGCGCTGTCAACGCATTTGCAGATGTCGCCAGAGAAGTTGGCCTTGTGAAGAAGTAAGACTTGTATGGATATCCTGATCTGAATGTTATAGCTAGTTTAATAAAGTCGTTTGTTTACCGATCTGTATGAGTGTAATAAAGTTACTAAAGTTTTGAATGAAATAAAATTAGGTACCTACTTGCTCTGTATTTAAAGCATGATTTCATTGATTTCCAGATTTGTTGGTTTTACTGGAAAAATGCTTCGGCACCTACATAATACCTATGTATTGATGTAGTTCTACTGTGTACTTAAAGGCTGTTCAATATTGTTTCAAAGTTTTAGGTTTCCGATTGAATATGCTGGCTGCTTTTTGTAGTCTCTTACTTCGTTTTGTCAGTCTTAGATGTTGTTCAATCGATTTTACATTGTAAAAAGCTCTTAAAACGTTTAAAATCTAGTACTTAGCACGTGCTTATCTATCTAGAATACCTATCATTTATTTCTTGGCTTTGATTTCTGATGGAATATAAAATCTTAATAATATTTATATGCGACTACTTAGAATAGTCAGAAGTTATAGATAAATGCA
The DNA here is from genome assembly GCA_918843925.1 of Eulithis prunata. NCBI lineage: Eukaryota > Metazoa > Arthropoda > Insecta > Lepidoptera > Geometridae > Eulithis > Eulithis prunata. The sequence continues at coordinate 5,767,626 of OU974023.1, read as the reverse complement.
AGAAAAGCTGCGGACATAAGCTAGTTACTAACAAATCCAACGCATTTTATCAGATAGTCCTCAGCCTACAATGAAATGTCGCTTTTGTATATTCGATGACTGAAATATATGTATTTTATTGTTAATTGGCTATTTCATTTACTAAATCACCAGCGCCAAGATATAAACCTAGTTCTTGTAAACTTGTTTGACTTAATTAAGTCACATGCGGGACAAAGAGTCATTAAGATAAAATAAAATCCATAACTGTGTAATAATTGATCTATTAACAATAATTTATTAAAACTCGACTCACACAACATTATAACACGCAGTGCAATGTGCCACGTCGAGTTTGTAAACTTTCAAACTATAATATAATATTTACAATAAGGGTGCTTTTTCACCACAACTAAGCTAAGCTACGTTGCTAATGGTGGATACACACGTTCGTACATGCTCGAACATGTTTCATCCGAGCATAGCTATCTACAAATATGCTCGACCTAGCGTCTACACATCGAACATTTGTCTTGAGACTTGAATGGTCACACGTTCGCAGTTGCTCGAGATCAACCAAAATCATCGAGAGTGTACGTACGTGTGTGTCTGTGTGTAGCCACCATAAGGATGTCTTTGAAATCCACCAATACAGATCGTTTGTTTTTATATTAAAAGATTCTTATTGGTAGATGTCAAACATATCTTAGCAACGTAGCTTAGGCTTAGCTCTAGTGGAAAAGCACCTTAACCGGGTACCTCACTTCGTAGATTTTGTATCTCCAACGCAATTTCAGTTAACGTAAGGTTCAATTTAAACATTCAAACGCAATCACTTTAGTAAATATTGGTCTTTTCTCATCAAGAGTATAGTTTATGTTTTCCATAAAACAAAATATCGACATTAAAATTAAAAATACACATAAATAAATAAAATACAGTGTTTAAGTTAACTATACCTTAGAATATTGTTCAGCAAACTTATTATAATTGTATTTGATAAAGCAATATTACAAAAATGGTACTAAATACTTGTCAAATTAATATATAAAGTATTAATATAAGTAGATGCATTGTGATTGTGATAATATTGACTTTGGATTGTTATAGTGCAAAACCTAGTGTGAGAAACAGCTAAGGGACGGCTATACGATAGAAAAATATTATCATGACATTGAATAAGATCTACGGAAATCATTGAGCGCCTCTATCACTACACCAATATGGATACAATAGTTTCAATAATAAGCTTGGGCAAATAATCTAAATAATATTTATACAGTTTTGAAAGCATCTCGAGTGTCTCAGAAAAAAACATGAATGTGAAAAATATTATAACTTAAGGATAATGTAACTGACATTCTTAAATTACGATTGAACGAACGGACTTTTCACTTTTGGCACCTTCTAGCAATTTGAATTGTTCATCACTTGATCAAAAACTCCATTCTGCCCTTCAAAACCAAAGCAAAACAAACACGAAAAACACAAAGTTGATTTGAACCTTCCCAACACTGAGGAAGGTTCATTTTCACACTTATCATTACTTGGAGGGTTTCCATTTCTACATGCCCTCCTATTAAAAACCTCGGGACTTTCGCGGTTCATGCAATAATCAATTTTCTATTGTTAGCTTCCAACCAATTACTCTTAATCGTGTCACAGTATGACCGCAAGAGATTTGTTCGCATCTTATTTTTAGCTGTGGTTTTGACCCGTTGGGAATTTTCTGTCACCTCGACGGGTCACACGACACGATCGGATGTGATGTGTGACCCATGGAAGAACTTTTTCTTTCAGCAATAAATAGATAGATATTATTTCCGGTGCAAAATACCAATAACATAGATTAGATTCGGCTCGCTATAAATACGGCCGAAGCGAACAAAGCCACACATTTTGTTCGGCAGATAGTTTCACCGGTCTTTACATAGAAAAGTGACAATTACTTGATCTGTCAATTGTTATATATAACAACAATCATCTATCTATTTCTTTCACGTGCAAAATACCAATAACATAAATTAGATTCGGCTCGCTATAGATACGGCCGAAGCGAACACAGATTGGTGTTCCTTTGACAGATAGCTTCACCGGTACATAGAAAAGTGATAATTGCTTGAGCTGTCAAAGTATCCGAGACACATAATAGGCCGTAGGGCTTACCGTCGAGTATAAATTGTCGTTGTGGACGCAACGTGTTGAGATCACGGGACTGTGAGCGCGTATCCTATGGATTGGATCAAGGATCGAGTTACGTCCTTCATTGTAGCACGCTTGGCTTCGCTGGAGCTGAAAATGACGTATGATTTTATAGATTGCTCTTACAACTCGGTAGTGCTCTTGATTCTATTTTATTTTCCTAAACTAATTTCATAGCACTAAAATTGTTGCTTTTCTCATGAACTGAAACTACAAAGACAGCTATCATTTTAGTGCTGTCAAATTAGTTTAGAAAAATGCACCAACAGAGTCGGGCCCAATAGCTCCGCCTGTTACGTTGTAAGTTGTGGAATCCATGCACATCGAAAACAATAAACGTAGAAGTTAGTTTTGTTTATACGGCAAAATATTTATTTTCTGTCTTCTGAACACGTTCATCACTACGACCAATGATGAACGCCATATTTCGGTGTATTTAGTTATGGCATTCTTAGTTAATCGCTAAGCTTTATACTTGGTCACTGCGTGACAAAACCCTAACAAACAAACAAATGACTCTTTATATTTATTAGAAAGTTAAAGTCATTAAGCTTTTGTGAATTAAAATACAAGGACCGAAACCTGAAGAATTGACAAGAAACTTACGGTAAAATAAAGTTGCAAGTTATATTTAAAAAGAAAAAAAATGAGCACAGAAACCAATATTTTAATTTACCTGGAGGTGCTGTTGATGTAACAACCTCAGCATTGGGAACTGCTGCCGCGGCTGGCGTCACGACGGGAGCCGCCGTCACCGGTGCAGCCGTGCTGATTGGCTTCTACAAATAGAAACCAAGTTTGTTAAACTACTAAAAACTTGAATAGGATATATATTCTTATTTTATTATTCTTTATCAATATATATAAAACTCTTTTGAAGCTGACATAGAATCAACGCACAGCCTAAACTATAAGTCCTAGAGGTATGAATTTTTTTTTTTTCGAACGGACTAAAATGCTGTTGTAATCGTCTGACGATTGCTGACAGCGTTACCGGACTACGAGAGGTATTAAACTTGTAGGGTAGTATCCTTATATATTGTAGGGGTGCACTAAGAAAGGAATTTTGAAACGTCACACTCTAAAGGGTAGAACGCGAGCAACGCCGCGGGCGACGGCTAGTTAGATATATGGGTACGTACCTAGATCTTAGTGGATACAGTTACTTAGTTGGTACACTAGGTACATGTATTGTATCTCGTACGTGTTACAGTTTAAAGTAAGCAAGCTTAGATTAGGCCTGGGTATGAACTTGGATAAAACGAAAATTATGATAAACGATCGTATTACCCCAGAGCCGATCTCTGTCGCCGGAATGCCTCTTGAAGTTGTGCAGGAGTATGTCTACCTCGGGCAGACTCTGCGTTTGGGTAGGCACAACTTTGAGAAAGAGCTAAACCGGCGAATTCAGCTAGGCTGGGCAGCGTTTGGGAAACTCCGACAGGTCTTCTCGTCACCCATACCTCAATGTCTGAAGACGAAAGTCTTCAACCAATGCGTCCTACCTGTCATGACCTATGCTGCCGAAACGTGGACACTGACAGTAGGGTTGGTCCACAAGCTGAAAGTCGCTCAGCGAGCTATGGAGAGAGCTATGCTCGGAATTTCTCTGAAGGATAGAATCCGGAACGAGGTTATCCGACAGAGAACCAAGGTGTTCGACATAGCTCAGAGGATTAGTAAGCTGAAGTGGCAGTGGGCCGGCCATGTTTGCCGCAGAACCGACAATCGTTGGAGCAAACTAATACTCGAGTGGAGACCACGTTTAGGCAAGCGTAGTGTAGGACGCCCTCCGGCTAGGTGGGGTGACGATCTGAGACATGTAGCTGGCAAACACTGGATGAGAAGAGCCGAAGACCGGGCTCAGTGGCGCGTCTTGGGAGAGACCTACGTCCAGCAGTGGACCAATATAGGTTGATGATGATGATGATGATGATGAAGCTTAGATTCTCTTTCATTGCAGTGGCATGACCGGTGTTAGGATTTTTTAGGACATTAAACGATGTTAGGTTTTTTTCATAATGGTTCATCTTGTCCTAGATTTATTGATACGGTGGAAACTAACTATTTTACAGTAAGTACTGTTTGTTTCCCTAATTAAATGAATAAATAGTAAAATTCAAAACAATTAGGTACCATAAAATCATACGAATAGATTTATAAGTATAAACACTATGAGAAATCAGAGGACAAACAAACCAGTTGAAATTGAATTCGAAAATGAACCGCTCGAAATGTGATCGGATGTGATTTCGCAATCATTTCCCCTTAAAGGCCTTCCCTGCGTTCACTTCCTGTTTCCTCTCCGATTTCCACTTTGCGAGTGAATGTCGTCTTTTGATAGTTACAACTTTGTTATTTTTTTCGCTAAAGGTAACATAAAATATTTGCATCCCGTCGAAAAAAGTTCACTTTTCTTGTAAATAACGCAATTTATATTTGATCACATTGGGAACGTATAAAATAATAATTGAAATTAAATTCAAGCTTACTTAGTCCATCTTTACCGATTATCTAAGTTAAGCGACGTTCTGCGCGGTCACTACTTGCATGGGTGACCGCTAGTGGCATTTACATCTGAGCGCTTCCGTGCTTCGGAGGGCACGTTGAACTGTCGGTCCCGCCCGGCTCTAGCAGTCGTTAATCCATGACCTTAAGGCGGCCTAAAAAGTCCTTCACCAGAGTTGGCCACTAACTCATACGAGCTTGTTTTTTATTGAAATCAAAGTAATCTGTGTCGAATTATGCACGTAAATTAGGCACCGGTATATTAAAAAAACTTATTTGTAGCTGATTTGACGTACCCTTAGTTTCTGTTTCATTACCCGTAGAAGACAAACAGGTTTGGGACGAACGAGCTCCAACTCATCCAATAAAAGAAAATTTAATCATATACCTGTAGTCGAATACTCAAACGCCACTCAATTTAAGTCACGCTCAAATTATTGCCATCTCTTACAAATGAGTAATGTCAAACAGTAGCAGAGCAATTTTAAGTGATGCTCAAATTTGAATGACGTTTGAGTATTTCAGCCTTAATCATACAAAAAGTAATGACGATTCAAAGTGATCAGTGAGATTTTATTGAATAAAAGCTTTTTGACTTGTTTACTTTTCTACTGACTTACCCTTAATTCCTGTATCCTCGTATTAAGAGTTTCCATTTTAGAGACTAGCGTCGTGTTTAATGCTATCAGACTGCTCTTTATATCTTCATCTAATTTTACGTTAGCAGTCACGTTGACTATAGTTTCGTTTGTTCGCGCGTCGAGCTGATGCAGCAATGTTCTGATCTCTTCGACACCCGCTGTGGCTGTTTGAGCTTGCTTCTTGGCGGAGGTAAGTGCGCTGTCGAAGCCGTTAATCTGGAAAGATGAGGGAAAGGCTGTTATTCCTAGGCACAGTAGATATCACCTTAGATCTCTGCCTGGTTAAATAGTACGAGTGTCTGTTAGTACTTTGATAGTGAGGTGCACTGCGTGGTATTATTGTTAATGGACTGAGTAACGGACATTAGTAAAGAACTGCGTGTACAAAACATTGCAGAAGCCTACTTATTTAGATCCTACCTCGGGATAAATGTCATGGACATTTCACACAACTCCTTCTAGTCCCAATACTAAGCAAAGCTTGTACTATCGGAACTAGATTGCTGATAGAATACATATACGTTTTTATTTAGGGATTCAATAGCCTCTAGCTTATTAGACATTTTTTCACCACATGCGCCGTAGAGGTCACCTAGGTAGATAATAGATAGGTCTAGGTGCTAGCTTTTCCTTAACAAACTCGGATAATATCAAACAGCAAAATGAACTATAGCAACGAACGCAGACACAATAACAAACGTGTCCATAAAATTAACTGCAACATCGTGACTGTGCAATTGAGCTAAGACCATCATGATATTCATCATTGATATTGTTGTCACTAAGAACAAACTTCTATGGCACACTTGTTAATAGGTAGTTTGTTGTACTGTGTTCACTAGTAGCTATACTGTTCTATTGTTGACGGTAGTCGTGACTTATTTACAGCCAAATACGAACACAAGGACATGTAAGACGCTTTATTGAACACGTCGCAGTGCAATGCATCACTGAGCACTCCATAGTGGATGTGCTCAGTGAGACAAAGCGTCGTAGGTAGCGGTTACAATTTACTTCAGGTGGGTTAACAGCTGTTCCATCATTTAGTTAAAAAAGGTATAAAACAGATATACCTAACCTACACCTAATAAAGACGTAAAATGGTTTATTCCACTATTAATTAATATTTGCTCTATAATTCTAAACCGGAAAGTACCCAAAACCTTTTAATTTATTGTAATTGATCGAGTGAGCGCAGCGAACATAGAGATTATTAAAAAAAAATTGCCATAGAAAAATACTCAATACACTCGTCAGTTTTTACGACATTCTGTCTGTAAAAAAACTCTATGAAAAACTTTCTTATTACCTAATTTAATTTGAATTTTATACTTGTTCTATGTAAAATGAGTGAAATAATTTGTTCAAACTGTGTTCGCTTTTAGAAGGCCGTTCAGCTAACAAAATATTTACCGGAGGTTTTTGCTTGTTTGTTTTGTATGTTTTGCGAACCGTTGCGAATATTAATAAAACCAAATAAAAAACTGTCAAACATTCCTATTTATAATTGTGTTTACCTTCTCATAAGACCTAGACTAGAACAATCTATAGGTAAGTACAGTAAACAATAGATGATTGTTACCATTTGCATCTCCTACGTGTTTGAATCAATTCGCTATGAGGTAAATCGTGAATGTCATTGACAGTACTGAAAACGGTCATGACTAAATTCAAGGTGTATTTTAAAAAGGCCTTATTGATTTTTGGCATTTTGTCAAGAGGAAAACTCGGCTTTATACATAAGAAAAATCATTTCAAGGTCAAAATTTACGCCAGATGTGTATTTTAATTAAAAAATATACTTTCATACATAAGAAAATCCAATAATGGTCGAATTTTACTATTAAAAAAATATAAATAATAGAGATACGCAAAGCTACGCATTAGCTGAACAAACCCCATCAGTATTTGGTCACGATTATCGTTTTGTTTGTCTTATTCAGTTGTTCAAATATACCTTCTACATCTAAAACAAGGACGGACAAAACGAGAGTAAAAGATACTCCATTATTATCTACACCTTGTTCCTGAAAGATTGTTTTGTTACACCTCAATTAATAGTTACGCTATCTTGTAATGGAACAAGCTGATAGCTCAACTGATGTTAAGTGATAACTTCTGCCTATAACAATGCCTTACCTCACAGAGCAAGTCCAATGAGGACGTGCCCTGTAAGGCAATGCACTGCGTCCATCACTCTGAGACGTAAAGATCTTGAAGTCTCATGTGCCTGTAATTACACCGGCGCCCTTACCCTTCAAACCGGAACACAGCAATGCGAGCATCGCTGCTTGGCGGCAGAAATAGGTACGGTGGTAGTATAAGAAAATTTAAAACCTCGCTTTCCCATCAATGTGCACTTATTGTTGACCTCCTTATACGAAAATGTTGCGTAACCGACAACTTCGTAGGGTTCGCCAGTTGCCACTTTAAATTCTGGGTTGCGACAAGTTATTGTGGAGAAATATCGGCCGCGATCTCCGCGTAAATTGCCACAGATTGCAGGGTCCGATTCATACATTAACTTGCAGAGAAGTGCAATCTTGTGCATTCCGATTGTTTCATTACAATTGACACAGTTTGCTTTAGAACAACACCCCTTTTACCTTTTACTAGTTTTGTTTTACAGTTGGAAGGTTTTATAGAAAATGTAATACCTAGTTACTTTCTTCATAGGCTATTTTGGGGACAATCGAAAGATGTCCTACCTAGCTAAGCGTTTGGCTGCAAGCACACGTGATGTGCGATTTCACCTTCTTCAGCCCTCTAGACAAAACTCCATGTAAATCAGGGAAATTCTTCAACTAACATTCATCATGATTTTTTGTGGGTTTTTTTATTATTGTTTGATATATCCACTCAGCTGCAATTACCATGATCACAGAAAGACATTAATATTTGTTAAACGCTTACCTGTGACCCAAAAGTAGCAACAGTCCTCTGCAGTTCAGCTATCCTCTTCGGCGTGTCAGCTAATTTCGGTGCCGCAGACAATTGGTCTGAAATATCAGTCAGCTCTTGAACCGCTTGTTTCACTATCTTCGCCAGATCCGTATGTTCTGACTCTAGTTTTTCTATTCTACTGCTGAAGTTGCTCGTGCTCGCCCGTAATTCTTTCGCGGTTGTGTGGCAGATTTGTAACGCGTCACCTACACCCTCGCTGCTTGTGGAAACTGGAACAAAAAACATGGTTTATACAGCTTAGAACACAAACAGCCGTCGGGGTTGAAGGGTTCTTGAGTGGAAACCACACAAGGAAAAACGCGGTCGACCCTTCATTAAATAGAAAGGTCATTAAGAGTCTTGGGAGCCGTTGTGTGCAGACCGTATTAAATCGGTCGCTCTGTATATTGATGGGAGAATCCTACTTTCAGTAGATTAAGTCTTACGATTGGTGATAATGGTTTTTGTTGCAAGAAAGCACGTCAGGCACATAATACTCCGTTTGTCAAAGGAGATGGTGAAAACCTTGAGCGTTTAAGATACTCTATCAGTTCAGCATCGCTGTATGATAAGAATATTACAACATAGTGTCTGATTAAAAACCGCTCGTAGGTTTGCTCGCGTAGTACCAGACAGGATTAATAGTAGGCACTAGAATATTTTCCTCTAGATCATATAATTCCGATACTAAATCCATCAAAACCAGTTTTGTAGGACACGTGGGTGGCTCAAACGAGTACGGTGGGACGTGCACAAGGTTTCACAGATTACCATTCCAGCTAAACTTCCGAGCTTCGAGATAAAAGTGCACATGTACTTTTTATAATCAGTCAGAGCGATAACCTACCTAAATCTACCTAACTATATTTTTGCAGCAAAAAGGCTCTTTGTATGAAGAAGTTCGTAGGGTAAACCCGTGGCTGTTTCTGCCGCCAAGCAGTGATTTTGGATGGTGCCAGCTTAGAGGGTTTATATGAATGTCGGTACAGGCACATAAGACGTAGGTATATACCTAAAAGTTCGGTTTCTTGATTTGAATAATGTTTAAGCTACGAACACACGCAACAGCCAACTCATTACAAGTAGGTGGAAATAGGTAACATTCGACCGATCAATGTCTATAACTTTTTATGGGTATTATACGCAACTAATGTATTTGAGTTATATCTATAATAAAAGCAGCGAAATAGGTATCTATTTATGAGATTAGTATTAATTAATCGATAATGCTATTAAAGGTATTTGAGGTCATCAGAACTAAATTACCTTCCTTGGCAAAATGCGGAAATGTTGAGTTTGATTTTACACAAAATTATAGCTCTTTTTCAACAGTTTCGACTAGTCTAATATACTCGTTTATCGATTATCAAGTTAAAGAGCTAGACAGATGTGCTTTGTAATGCTATTCTTGAACCCTTCTACTATAGTTTTAGTAGGAGTATTCAAGGCCTCTAACAATTTTCTAGACCTTGATTAGAGGCACTACGATTTTGTACGTAGTCGGCCCTGCTATTAATTAAGACAATTATGTTAATAAAATATTACAATCCCTTCACATTAGCTTAAAAATATTTCTAAAAGCACTAGGCACATAAGAAGTAAATGTGCGTAAGAACATGACTGTTATGACTAAGAATCGCGTAGGTGTAAGAAATCTATTGTTGGTAAATTATACACAAGAAACCGGCGTTCTACGATAGCAGTTAAATTAGCGAAAGGAAGATAAACTACCCACGCTGTTCGACGATGAGATACGAGGATGATAATGCCACAAAATACATACTTATTAGGGAAGTAGACTATACTAAAACTATAGTAAAACTCCCACGACGAAATCGTCAAAATGGGTATCCTATTCTGTTGCAAGCAATCTCTGTCTCTTCTTCCAAATCGATGTATAAATTTTATAGCCATTTAGACCAATTAGGTGGCCAGATACGTCCCATTATTGAAGTACATTTGATATCTTTGTGTCGCTAGACCTTTCTGGGTCACCCTGATAGGTTGTGAGTGATGTTGATTCATGGTGTTGTGGAAAGGTAACCAATGACGGACTTCTCTGATCTTTCTTTCATGGGCGATTTGTATAATTTGCCGTTCCAGACAACAGATTATGCAATACTAATTGAAAATTCGAAACAAATTCCATAATAACTAATGAAGTTAGCAGTGTACTATGTAATTTTATTCGTCTGCTAAAACTACTCAGGGTCTTGCAGACGAATAAAATTAATCTATAGACTATTCAAATCGTATCGTCAAAAGGTGATTAAACTAAATCAATTATCACGAATCCTGATTAAACCAATATTAGATCAAAAGTCGAAACTATAGGATTTGTTTTCATCCATAGTCTTGGAAAAAGAAATCGTTACTACTACAATTTTATTTACGTATCAAAGAGCACGGCTAAGTATCAAGGACTCTAGATGACGCATTTAAGAGAGGCTTTTTCACAAAGCTTTTTAAACGACTACTTGACATTTACAAGTCTTCGAAATCGCATGAGCTCTTGACAAGCTTTTGTGAGAATTCTTTAGAATTTTTATACCTTTAAAAACAAGTAGAGCACGGAATTTCAAAAATTAATGGTAGCATATTTCTTTTAAAGAAAAAGTTTTCGAACCTCTGTCCATTTCGATCCTCAGTGAGACGATCTGTCTTCTTACATCTACGAAAAGCCACAGCACTGAAGCAGCTGAGACCACGCAGACGCATAGTGCTAGGGCGGCTGCTAGGCGGAAGAACGGCCGCGACCGACGACGCCTGGTCGTCCGCCGTCCCCAAGGCTCACCCTCATCACTCGACGCTGACAGTAACCTGCCACCTCGAGATCCAACTCCCACTAAAGCGTCCAGTTCCCTCCGTTTCCGCATCTTCTTTCCCACCCTCAGCGGCACGGCCGCATGCACTGCACTCTCCATTACTCAGAATCGCTACCGAGAACACATCCGCGCACTAGCACTTCCAACACACACGTGCGCTCGGTACAGAGTCAGGGTGACGAATGAGAAACGATACGTTCAATAAAGCTACGAAGAAGGTTAAAGGTAAACGTGATACCAATATCAGCGGAACTGCAGCGTCTGTTTATTTGTCAGGTTTCAATGCACTTGACCAAGCACTCTAGCGAAACTGTCAGATAGCTGGTATATCTACATGTGCCGCATGACGTGTTATCGCTATCTAGATTTTTCGGTTTATAATGATATTCGAATAGGGAATAAAATCAAAGTCTGATATCGGTTTAAAATCGTATACAAATTATTCAATTTAAATGAGGCCTACATAATATTACAGGACGATGAACTCAACTTTGAAAGAATAGCTTTTGAACCCTATTTGTGTTACATGTTATTTCACTTTGAGTAACTCAACAGAAAGTTTTATTTTATTTTGTTTCCAACGCCGGAAGCTACAGAAACTTTTTTAATAAACCATCGGATAAAATTAAAATTATATTTATGTTGTTTGTGTTTAAGCTACCTATAACAAACAGTAAACAGAAACAGGAAGTTGATATTTATTCATGCTTTTAATTCATATTATCATTATATTACCTATTATCAACCATGAATAGTGTCCTAATAAGTAGTGTTTATTGCACGTGCCTTTAGTCTAGACTAGCTATTAAGTAGTAAGGTTAATCAGTTGAACACAAAGGAAACTGCTTATGCAGAACAAAGTAATTAAGGACGACAGGTAACTAATATTATCATAACATATTAAATCGGGTGTAACCACAAAATAGGTTTTTTGATAGGTCGTTCCGTGGGTATGACGGATAAGGACCTTTAGAGACAGAAATATGAGACAACAGAATAACCCCAACGTTTTAATCTACATCAGTACAGACATTGAAGAGCCAAGCAACGTTGAGACACATTTTCAGACAGTTCAAAGGGAACTTTTTGAATTAATCGATAGGAAAGAAAATACGGTGGTATACTGAAATAGATCGTCGTTTATCCGTCACCACTCACCACCTGGACTTTTCTCATAGTTAATCATATATCTATTTTGACTTTAATCGACCGATAATAGTTTGAAGATATGTTACGATGGATAGATTACAAATAAACAGGGGAAGCACCGTCTCATACCAAAGGTTTTCAAAATCGAAGTAATTGTAAAATAAATATTTACTTTCAATGAGAAACATTTTGTAAACATTTCCGCCATTTGTAATAAATTTTATAATACCTACCTTTGATAAAAACATAGACTAGAGACATTATCCGTTATTAAACCAGCCTTGATCATGATCTTGATCGCAAAATTGATATAAAAAAGCCAGGCGTTATTATTCCTCTATTCAAATTCAAACAAGTTATACCAGTTATTTTGAATCCTGCCAATGTATCTCTATACTTATTTTGGTTTATTGAAAGTATCTTCAGTAATAATTTGGCAAAGTAAATGTTGCCGAAATGTATCAATACGAATGATTTTGTTATAGCAAAAAAAAAACGAGTTGAGGACATCCCTTTAATTAGGAGGAGAATATTTCTTGGGGATTTCTAAGGAATCACGTCCAAGCGAGGCTTTTGTATCTAAGCTGTTCTGCAAAAAATCATTACAAGCATTTAAAACAATGATCATGGAGTAACATAGCCATAACGTGTGTGCCTACCGCCATAGTAATTTTAAAAGATATCAAAACCAAGAATAAACAGTTGTAACCCTAAATATATTTATTTCATTCATGGTTTATGTGAATTGGGCTAGTTAGGTTAGGAAAGGGACTTGTATTACTACGCTGGGCTAGATTGTATGAGGTGACATTGAGAACTTGATTAGAATGTAGGTACAAGTACTTAATGTGAGACGTGGCATTGAAGTAAAACATACTAACACCACCTACACCAAAAAAAACTAGGAGTATAATTTGTACAAATCTACAATGCAAAATAATAAATAAGTGTGCTTAGGGTAAATTACTTGCTTTACGAGGTACCTAAGTAAAAAAGACTTCTTGATTTTGAAGAATACGTGGACTGTATTGGCACTTCATTCTCCTAGAACAGGAGATACATTCCGAAAGCGTTCGGTAGCTTATCTTAATGTACCAAAACTATACTCGTACCAACCAACTAATTACGGTTTTATGTATGCTTTATTGCCATAATTTTTCTCTGACTCACTTTTTTGGAATTAACATAATTAAACTCTTGAGGCTCTGATGTTTAATTCAACTAGTTACCAGTAGATGTAAAAGTAAACGCTTCGTTTTAACCATCCAAGTACTACAGACGCTACGAAGAAAACAAGACAATAACAAAATAGATACGTATTTGTAGCTCTTTATCGGAGAGTAATATCGACCACGCGCCCCCTAAAGGAAAAGAACAAGGTGAATGAATAATCACGCATGCGCGGTTTAGGATGCGACGAATCTCATCGTATTTTATGACAAAAATAAAGATAAGTATTTAAACTTTTAATAGGTACTATACTTTTAGCGGTGCACCGATAAGTTTCCCTTATACATATCAGATAGAGACAAGTTGAATGTTTTGATGGAGATTGATTAAAAAACCGAATTTCTATGCAGCGAAACGACAGAAAAACAGACGCTCCTTTCTCTATAAAGCGATACCACATCTAGTTTTCTTTCACCGCACTTGAGCCAGCAAAGTTTGAAGCACTAGCAAACACATGGAACACAGAGGGAATATTTGTCACAGCACAAGAGTCCCAGAGGACGTTGGGAGAAGAACTGGGCGTGACGTCACGAAGGCGCGGCGGCGACGCATGCGTAGACCTACCACCTCAGGTAGAGTTACTGGATAGGGTAACGAGGAAGGGTAACATGAATAAAAACATCGTAAGGGGAAAATTAATGCTGAAATTTTCATCAGCTTTCTGATGAGAATTGGTTAGATCATGAATTATGCTTAACGCGTGTCTTTGAAGACTGAACCATGTACCTTTACCTCTAAAGACATTTACAATTTCAAAGGACACAGAGACTGATTGACTATCTTTTCCATAGTGACTTCAATAGATCATCAGAATCTCGCTTTTAATACGGTTAGAGTAAACGGAGACGGTAGTCAAGTCAACTCTTGTAATGTACGAGTAGGTCACTGCAAGATGACTCGAAGGTATACTTAGCCACAAGAGACATGTCATATTGGATCTACTCTCCAATAATATTATTATGATCCGATATTTAATAATGAATTCGTGAAATATTGTCTTGCATAGTTATGGATGCATGCACACGTTCGCTAGTACATTCATGAAGGTCTGATTGTGGGTGGGATGTTTGTGAAATGGGCGGACCTCGGGCGAGTTTGATAATTAATGCTAAAGCACACCCAAGGGTAAAATTGCATTGAAATGTATGCGCGTGCATAATGAGTTGCGGGACCTCATAACTTTGCAGCATTATTTATGTACTGGGGTTTAATGGCAGCGACTCTAAGCCATCCTTTAGATGGTAGGGGGTTCAAAATCTGGAAGAGTGGCAATAGATTTCAAAGCTATGACGACGTGGTCTTCAGTCGGAATAAAGCTTTGTGGATCAAAGTTCTTTCTACTATTTGACATCGAAAAGTAGCGTCAACAAAATATATAAAAGCAGTTGAAAATGTTCTTTTTCAGTAAAATAATTTAATTTTCAGTCAAATTTTAGGTCTGTGTTGCACGGTTGTCCTAACTTGTAAATTAATTGCTCGAGCAGTGAAGCTACGTTAGTAGTAGGTATTCTGTGCTACAATTATTTAATGTACTGGAAAAACATGGAAATGAAAATTTATGTTTTCCGATAAAATATGCTTAGTTTGTAGATTTGTACGTCATTAGGTAAATTACATACCTAGTTATAACCTGATAAAACTACCTAGTTAAGTAGCGTAGTTCGTTGGCTGGCCTGTTTGTTCGTAGTCGCGCCCGCGTGAATTATTTATGAGGGTTCTCAGGACATGTTTGTTGGTCTACTAAACAGTACGTATCTACACTGTAGGTAGGTTGATATAGGCGAGGTCAACGCGCGTAAACAAATTGTAAATCTTATACGAATTTGGCCCACTCTTGACCAAAGGTTTCACTGAGAGGCTTGTAATTTTCTCCTAGGGTTGCTTTACGTATAATAATAATAAGGAAGGTACCATCAGCACGGGCTGACATATCGTTTTGTTGTATAAAAAAAAGCCCCTTGCACTTATGCCAAAGTTTTTTTTTAAACTCGACTCAGTAGCCATATATTAAGTACCTACGGCGTCGTATCGTACCTAATTAGTAATTACTATAACGCAAACCAACACGCGGAACCAACAAGCACCGAAGGGTATCGCGTTTTTAAAGGTACCTACAGTAGCTTAAGGTTTCTATTAGGGGCAATATTTTGTTTTTGCCGAACTGTAACATTATTCGTTATGACATAGGTACCTACCAGACAATCAACGCACAACCTAAACTATAAGTCCTAGAGGTATGAAATTTGGAGGGTAATATCCTTATAATTAGTACAGTGTAGGGGTGCACAAAGAAAGGAATTTTGAAAAGTCACACTCTAAAGGGTCTAGAACGCGAGCAACGCCGCGGGCGACAGCTAGTGGCTACATAAAGCTACCAATAGGTATTTTAGAAGTTTACTGAGCAGGACATACCTCCTCCATACATTTCCAAATATCAATTTTGGGATTATTTTATTTGGTTTCATACCTTGTGTGTATGTTATTTTAAAAGGTAGGTGTTTCATGTAGAAAAATTATAAATATAAAAGTTATTTCATGTTAATTAAGTTTTATCTTGTGTTTTGATTATGATAAAATGCGTAGGTACGTTTGTTAGCGATAAAAATGATTTAATACACATTGGTATGTGTTGTGTAGGTAAGGTACCTACATTCTGTAAATATTAATTTGAATAGAAAAAAAAAAATTGGTTGAAATATCTACTAAATATTTTCTGATACTGATTCCATACTGAACTTTCAATAGATGTATGAACATGAACGTAGAGCATTATAATTACTTAATATTTATTATAATTGACTATGCAACAGAATAATGCATATTTGATTATAATATGTGTAAATAAATAAAAATTAGTCTATTTACCAAAAAAAGGTTCAAAAATTATTAATTATTATATGATACCAAACTTAGGTGGTGTATTGGATCTGATGGATTATGATGATGATAATGTGATTTTTACAGATTAAAATGTTGCTTTTACCTTTTGCAATTTCCATCCTCATAGTAGAAACTTGGTCGTACAGCGCCGCACAGATCCAAGTGAGCATTATCAGCCACAAGAGCAGTGTGCCACGGATGGCCCAGTTCAAAGCACATCTCACTTCTCTACCTATGTTTGGTTCTTGGGGGTGTGCAGTGCCCCGACTACGCTCTCTCCTAAAATATGTAAATATAGGAATGTATCATATTTAAAAAAAAAATCAGCAATCTAGTTTTCATAGTACAAGCTTTGCTTAGTTTGGGACTAGAGAGCGTTGTGTGATATGTCCAAGAATATTTATTTATTTTTTGATCAGACTTCACTATACATTTGCTTCCTATGTCTAGACACATAACATTTAGTAGGTAGGTAAGGTTAGTACAGTACCTTGTTATTTTCTTTTTTCGACTAGGAATAATATCTAGCTGCAAGTCTTCAGAATCTTCATCACTGGATAGATCTAGAAGTCTGAAGTTCTCTTTGTGTTTCGATGGTGTCGACATTTTTTATATTGCTTCATACACATAATATTTTGCAATGTGTTTATGTTATAATTGATCAATATACACCTAAGGCACTTCTTTTTTTAGAAAAAAATGTTAAAAGCATTTAAATTCAGGATCCTCAGCTCTCCTTCTCACCAAGTCAGCCTGTTACAAGTTAGGTTATGTAAATATTTTTAACATGTTCGGTAGAACACATGTAAATAACATTTAATATCATATTTTGAAGTTATTGCTACCAATTCGGCACAAAAGGAGAATATCTATTTCTATAGTAAAAGTTCTAGATAGATGAGAAAAATATTTTTCTTCAAAACCAACCAACAACAATAACATAATATTTCGCTTACGTCTGTCACTGTCAAGTCAAGCTAAGACTATGGTCAACGATCTTTCAAGTATCGGTCAAAAGTATTATATACCGACACTTAAGTGGTTGGTCTATGGTCGTGTTGTGGCAGCTCGTGGTCGTCAATTTGTTTAGTCTGTGGTAGAGGTGTCAAAATCGGTTAATTTTTTTTATTAGTTAATGTTATAACGATAAAAAAATATATCGTTATTTTTAATGATTAATTTTATTTGAATAAATATTCGATAAACTCGCTTAGATAAATTTATTTATACGCATGAGTGAATGATTGATATTAGCAGAGAGCTAGCACAGACAATTTTTCATAGACAAAAACATTCACCGTTCACACGAACGGTCCACAGATAAGAAATATAAGGGCATCCTACACAGCTTTACTTTTCATATTTCAATAAAATAAAAACTTTTTCTTGCAGTATTTGCAGGTAGCCAACTTTGCGACGCCACCGCCGCCGCGCCTGTACATTAGAATAGAATAGAATAGAATAATTTTTATTGCTATTAATTTTTATTTTTATTTTAATGTACCGGCGCATCGGCGCGCACATTGATCGAAATGGTTCCATATATCCGAACTTATTCTCGGCATTTTTCACATAATACGACTTCGAAACAAACACTTTCTTCCATCTAACGATGGCGCAAAAATGCAAATCGCAAGTCTAAATAAATTTTCGTCTCTTAGGTCTCATTCATTCAATCATTGTCATTCATTCAATTTGCCAAAAATAACAATTGTATTCATGATCCTTGGATAAAAATTATATTGTGTTTTATTTTAACCAACTTAAAGCATACAATTGAATGCAGATCAATGTTGTTAAATATACACTAAACGACTTAATTATCGTAAGTAGTGGTTCATTCTATATTGAGCTTTATCTCATAGATAATAGAGTACACAGTCAAAAATGCAGATGAAGCCGGAAATGAAATTAAACGGCCGCTTCCCGGCACATAGCACTACCTTCAGGCCGGTCACTCTAATGAAAATATGAAAATTACTCATTATATCTAGGAAACGTAGGTTCAAATTTCAATGCATTAAAATGAAAGAATACCTTCAGGCCGGTCACTCTAATGAAAATATGAAAATTACTCATTATATCTAGGAAGCGTAGGTTCAAATTTCAATGCATTAAAATGAAAGAATAATTTTCGTGGTGAGTTATAAAATTATTCATTATATCTAGCAAGCGTAGGTTCAAATTTCAATGCAGTAAAGAAAGTGAATAATAAAAATATTACCTACATACGTTCACCTTGTGTTGAAGTGAAATAACATGTGTTATTAAAAATATTCGAACACCGCCATTTTTTTTAACGAATGTTATTGTTATTTTTTTTTTATTCGTTTTTTTCATTAGTTGAAAGAAATATTAAACACCTATAGTCTGTGGGTGGGCTGTCAATATTATTCATTCATTCATTCGTTTATTCGAATTTTGCTTTTGCCATGGATTGTGGTGTGTTGTAGAGTATTTTTAATTTTTTAGTTTAGTTTTAGTTCTAAAATATGTTTAGAATTACTACTGCTGCGAAAGAAAAATGGAGCTTCGTTTTTTATCTATTGTGGTTTTCATTCCTAATTTTATCCGCGGTGTTGATGTTCGGGCATGGTTTCCTTCTGTCCCGCAAAACCCTCAGCGATGTGACGGAGTGTGTGCCTTTGGAGAGGTTTGATTGCAACGGACATGAGAGGGAAGGCCCTGGGACTGATAAGTGCAGTCAGGATGAGAAGTTGCGGAGGATTTTGGCAGTGCCGGGTGGGCCACTGGCTTGTGCGCCTTCCGGCAACCGGGTAGTGTTTTTGCTGGTCGACGCGCTGCGATATGACTTTACGGAGTACATTGAGCATAACCAGCAGCCGTTGCCTTACCAGAACCGTCTGCCTGTGATGTGGCAGACGTTAAACAAGTGGCCTGAACGCACGCGCTTGTATCGCTTCATGGCTGACCCTCCGACGACTACCTTACAGCGCGTAAAGGCTCTAGTGACCGGCTCGCTACCAACTTTTATTGACGTCAGCTCTAACTTTGCTGCTCTAGAGCTCCAAGAGGACAATGCTATTGACCAGGTTCTTATCTGATTAGCCAGCGCGTGTTTCTTGCTATGGTTGCATAGTTACGATAATCTTTTACTCTGACGGTTTTAGCTGGTAAATAACGGAGGAAAGGCAGTTCTATTGGGAGATGACACATGGGGAAGGTTAATACCAGGCAAATGGCTGCGTTCACATGCATTGTACTCCTTTCACACTTGGGACCTAGACACTGTTGACAAAGGTAACTGTAACATAATTTTATATGATCTACATTCAATGTTTATCAGTAGGTAATGGATAAAAATACCAATTGACAAAGCATGAAAAGTACAATGGGTCGCCTTATAGCTGAGCAGCAATCTTTTCTAGACTACCTTGACTTGGAATGGAAAGAATTTACTATGAAATTTATTTGCCAGAAATGTGGTTAATGAGTTTTTTTATATCACTAGGCATTGGCCTGAACCTTAAGGCTTCAAAGAGGCCTATCATTTGGAGAACTGAAATCATTTATTTCAAAAATTTCATGTCTCATTACAGAAGTAGACTCAAAAATCTATGATGAGCTAAAAAAGGATGACTGGAACATCCTAGTGGCTCACTACTTGGGAGTAGATCATGCCGGACACAGGTACGGTCCAAACCACCCAGAGATGACAAGAAAATTAAATGAAACTAACACTCGGCTGGAGAAGATCATTCAAATGCTGCCACCTGATGTGTTACTGTATGTAGTCGGTGATCATGGCATGACTGAAAATGGTAAGTTCATATTGTAGATGTAGTTCTACTTAGAGTTTCCATTATTATCATACAATTAATGGGGAATTCTATGAAAAAAATCAAATTTACTTTGACATCGTGGGGACCATAAAGTTCATGATTGTTCTTGGACACAAATAACCAAGAACCTATCTAAATATAGAGTTCCTATTAAATATAGTGAAAATTCGACTTTTAACAGACAGTAAATAGAACAAGTCGTGTCTAGACATTTTACAAATTCTTGTATGAACATATCATGCAAATAAAATAGGTAATAATATACAAATCAGTTGGGTGCACCTGCACTCAATAACTATCACTCAAATGGCCGAATACTCAAACGCCCCTTAAATTAAGTTCACACTTAAATTATTGCCATCTCACAAATGAGTAATGTCAAACAGAGGCAGAGCAATTTTAAGTGGTGCTTAAATTTGAGTGACGTTTCAGTATTCCGGCCAAAATGCTTTAAACTTTTTACACCTTCAAAAGTGACACATTATCCACGACCTTACACAGTTTTTCTAATGCCGATGAAGCAATCAGTTTTGGTAATATTTTTTTCACATTGTTTTAGACTCACAAGGGAACCACTCTGGTAGGTGATTGTAGAATGCTCGGAAAAGTAGATTGTTTTTGTGTGAATAAGTTTGATATTTACTGCTATACTGTGTGTGATTCTAAAGCATAGTGTTTTAGATATATTTACTCAAAATTTTTTGCAGCTTATTCAATTTCAGTTATGTGCGATTTTTTTTAATTTTCCTAATATTTTTAGCCATAGACTGACTTGACTGGCTTGATTTTAAATGCTATAACTTTCTATCAATATAATACGGTAATGACGACGGATTTGACTCTTGAATCATCTATAACAAAGTTCTACATTCATAATAAAGTATTTACAAGTAAACTATCTTGTAGGTACGTAATTTATAATGCAATTTTCGGGATTCAGGCACAAAAAAATCCTTCCAGCTGCGCAAACTAAAACACAGATTTTGATTCAAATTATTACCCTTTTAGGTGACCACGGCGGGGAGAGTAAAGCCGAGCGTACAGCAGCATTATTCGCGTATAGTGGAAACGGCTTTGGGGATAACTCCGAAATGCCTGTGGGTACTGAAGTAGGCCAGACTGATTTGGCGCCTACATTGAGTGCGGCGTTAGGAAGACCACCACCTGCACCTTCTCTAGGGAACTTGCTATTATCTGTGTTGCCAAAGAGTTCGATTACGCACTCTTTGCTGCATATTAGCAACAATTTGAAACAGGTAAGATTTCAATAAACGATGGGTAATACTAAAACACACGGGATCATATAAGATTGACAAGAATAACAAATAAAAAGAATAAGGAAGAAATTCTCTAAGAAGAATACTCCCGAAAACTTGAACGGGATCTAAGCCTTATTAAACCAATATTGGGTATACTCATTTTCTAAATTTTAAACTGTAAAATACGAAGTTCCACGCGAAAACCCATAATTCCAACACCATGCAAATGACAGTCATTATTATTATCTTATGCCCATTTTTTAAACAGTTTAGTTAGCATCACCTACCTACCTACTTAGATTGCTAAATCAAATAAACCGCATTATAATCATTAAATTGGTACAAAAATCACTAACCAAATATGATATATTTATCATTTTCTAGATAACGCAATACCTAGTACGGTATGGTGAAGAATCTCAGCAAATATCTCTTGACAGACTAGCGCGTTTGATTAACGCCACACGAGAGCAACTAGACAAGGCCGCTGGTGTTCAGACGCATGTGGATCTAGATAATTATGCTGCTGATGTTAGGTATGCTAATATGACTAATATTTATTATAAGTAGCTTGTAGACTCGCTTGCACTATTGGAGTAAGCCGTTATAATAATAATCATATTAGGGTAAAGAAGTTTGCTGTTGGACATGGTAGATTTCCCAGAAAAACCATTTTGGGCTTTCTTTCCGCTGACTACGTTGATCACATTGTCGTATGGAATATATCGCCATGAATAATAATGTTTATGTTGATCAACGATGTGCTTTGAGGCGTGGTCGTACAACGCGACTATGCGATCATAACGAAAAGATCGTCTTGGTCTTTCTGGATCACCGTTAAATTTTGACTGTGAATGATAGGATCCGAGTTACAGTCGACATGGTAAGCTATTCTTTTCCGAAATTAAGGTTTCGTAGTGTATCTACCTTTTTGTGTCAATCTGATTAATTATTAAGATGAGTCATTTGGTATTACTCAAAGCTGCTGTAGTCATTTACCGAGCGTAATTTTTGTTCCAGGGCCTTAATTGATGACATCCGAAGCGTGTTCCGCGAAGTATGGGTCGAATTTGACTCACTGTCCATGCTCAGAGCACTTTTACTCATGCTCCTAGCCATATTCTTCAACTGGCTGATAACCGAAGGCATTCCCATGGAAGTCCTTCCTGGCATATTCGCCAGCACTTTTATATCAACCGGAATAGTGTGTATAGGCTCGTGTATTGCTCTTAGCTATACCGCTTATTACTTCGAGATACTTGATAATCTCGAGCACGCTATATGCCTTAGCATTGGTTTAGTATCGGGGGCTATAACTTCAGTTTTAGTGATACTACACTGGGAGGGTATTTCTCAGAAATGGTACGATGGACGATCTCGGTTTTATGAAAGATTTTCCCGCGCTTGTTTAGTCGCGTCCGCGGCTGTTCTAGCATCCAACAGTTTTATAATCGAAGAAGGTGCTAGTTTATCCTTCCTAGCTTTGACAGTCCTAGGTCTCATGGCATGGAATATTGCTACAGTGAAAGCGGCTGCGCTGTGGGCTAGTTGCGGGGTTGTTTTAGCTCTGAGCAGAAATTACAGGGGTTGTAGAGAGGAGCAAGGGGACTGTTGGCTAGCTGGTGGAGGAACTTCGAGTAATCAAGCTAGTAGGGGCGCTTTGGTGCTCGCTTTAGGCACAGTGGCTGGGATAGTAGCGATTTCAAGAAGGCATATTGGTTGGAGAGGACACGGGGTGGTTGTGACTGGGTTATTAGCCTGTGCTCATTGGGCTCTTGGCTGGGGCACTCTTGGATCACCTAGTCGCGCGCGACTCTTAGCTCGTCTTTCCTGGCTAGTAATAGGCGCCATGTTTCTGCTGTTATGGAGAAGAGATGACAGAGTGATTATACCATTGACAGTCTTGAGTCTGTTACTCTTCGTAGCTAATACATTGGTGCTTGGTGCATCGTATGCGCCGTCGGCAGTTCTGGCGATAGTGGCAGGTTTCCTGGCGCTCAATTTGGTGGCGTTACTCAAGAACGATGGAACTTCGAAGTTCTGTAAGTATTCATTTTTAATCTCCGAACGAAAAACCTTTAAGACATAGGAGAGGATTATAATAAAGAGCTAGTATTGTTCTTTAACTAAAACATATTTTCAGCTTTATCAGCCCGATGCAACTCGAGCGTAGCCTGCCTATGGGCGCTACTTGCTGCCTATCAGTTCTATGGAACAGGGCACCACGCGACGCTGGGCCATGTGCGATGGGCCCCTGCCTTTCACGCCGGCGATCCTAACTACTTGGGACCCATAATAGCGCCTTTAGTCACTGGTGTGCTTATCTCGCTTGATCAATTCGGTAAGTCAAATTAATATTACCACAATATCTATAAGTACTTATTTTGAAATGTTTAATAATATTTATATTTTATGTAATCACAATTTTTTTCGTCTGTGGCTTCGCTCGCGTGTTACCCGGATAAACAAAGGTGTTATAAGTTTAACGCTATTTTGACTAATGCACCGATTTAAATGCGGTTTTGTGCTGATTGATCTAGAATCTGGATTTGGTTCTTAGCTTGGTAGAATTCGGTTTTTATTTATGTCATCTATCGGTTCGTTATATTATGTCATCTTATCGGTTATTCGGTTTTTATTTTATATCATCTTAGGCTGCAGCTACACTTACCACCAGCTGTGCTGGCAGCCGGTTAGCTAAACTCATAAAAAAATGTTTTTCTTTTAGGTATGCCTCTACTTTTCGGCGCTTCGGTTCCATTGCTGGCTTTGTGGGGCGATAACGGATCTACGAGCCCTCGAACGCAAATGGTTGCAGTATTCTCGTTGTGTCTCAAGTTTTCACTTTGTTTTGCTATCAGGGTAAGCTATTTATGCGAGTTATTTCTGTCCAGTGCTGTGAGAGTTAAATTGTACTTTAATGCGTTTGAACGAGGATAGCTATTTCATTGAACGTGTCCTTCTGTACTTGTATTAATATTATGTGCTATATGCGAATTTGTGACACTACACGAAGGTCCCTTTCTTATGTTTGACAAAGAGTAAGAATTACTTCCATTCACATCGCAGTCTAGGGCAGACTAGAATAGTTCTTATTTATTAAATTCCTTCCAGGTATTCGCCAGTGCCCTTTCAGCGACTATCCACTGCCGCCACCTAATGATCTGGGGCGTGTTCACACCGAAGTTGCTTTTCGAGACCGGCGCCTGCGCGTCAGCGTTATTCGGTACTATTGTAGGCGCAGTGCTGACGGCCTGGCATTTACCGACCCAACACAGAT
Source organism: Eulithis prunata (assembly GCA_918843925.1). Taxonomy (NCBI): domain Eukaryota; kingdom Metazoa; phylum Arthropoda; class Insecta; order Lepidoptera; family Geometridae; genus Eulithis; species Eulithis prunata. Next base: position 5,742,927 of record OU974023.1, on the reverse strand, counting down.
CCAGTTGACAGAGATAAGTTTCGTAGCGCTGTAAAATACTTTGTATTTTAGTATTACGACTGTTTATGACGATAACTTTTGATTGCATTCTATGTGTCAGTCAGTCATGTGTCAGCATTTTTAGGGTACTTTACTTACTATTGGGCGATTTCGTGAGCACGCACGTACGTAAAAACGGCACAACGTGCACTGCAGATAATTTTTGTGAATAACTAATTTAGATTTAGTCCAGTCTTTTTGGGAAATTGTAATGATTTCAAGCTTTGGCGTCCGGTTTAATGTTATGTAGTGCATTTATTTCAAACCAACTGGTGTAAAAAATACCTAGATGTATTTTTCTAAACTAGACTCTGACTGAAACGGCACAATTTGACTGTTTTCAGAAAACTATACAAAAATGTAAAATAATAAAATAATTGTAAAAATACCGCTGTCCGCTGTGTTAAAAATATTATTATAGGAATTTCGAAATTCTGGTTTTAAGAAATTGCATTTGTTTTTTAAATGGATTGTTTGAATAATTTTTGCGATACTAAATTGTATACTAGGTATACCTATCGTAAATATGTGCAAAATTGTGCCGATGAAGAGAGCAGTAATCCAGTAACTTGCTAGAACTAAGGTAAAGATTATCTCGTTTAGTGATTCTATAAGTACCTATCTTTACCTGAAAGTCCAACTGATTGTGGCACGTGTGTAGTTGTTTTTTAAAGCGATAAAGTATTATGTTTGTTGTTAGATGTTACCAAAAGCATTTTGTTAGATTGTTATGTATATTTTATACAATATTTTTAGATCTTTTCACCTCTTACACTCTAGTGAATAGTTTACGCTAACTTAAATAAAAGATTATTAGTTGCGTCAGATTATTCACCTACTGCCAATCATAGAAAATAAATTATTATTGAAAGGGTATGAATACATCCACAAATTACTAAGTAATAATACGTCTTGGTGAATTTTTAGAGCTGTTAGACCTGCCTTGATATACCTAGGTAGGTATTCTATATTATTTCTTCTCTAAGATGCATTAGAAATAAATAGTTCGAACAGATGTCCCTAGGATTTGCTTCTATGAAGTAGGTAGCAGTTTATTTATTGAAAAGAAAATAGTTATATCTACGTTAAAATTTGTATTGTTTTTTTAAATGATTTTTAATAAAGATTTATACCTACTTAGTGACATCGAATTTGTTTTAATGAAATAACCTGTGTGTAAATAGTAACATTTTATTACTTTGGAATACCAATAAATACATCACTCTGTGAAAACCAACAACCAAATATATCAAAATGTATGAAATCATAACATAACTGTTTTGAGAGTATACATTACTGCTAATACCGGCCCTTACCACGGGAGTAGCAAAAATTGAATTCTTCGCTATTTCAATATTCTCATGTAGGTACTTATTATCGAATGAACTACAATTTTAGAATGCTATTTCACTATTATCATGTCTGTCTAGGACAAAACCATCAATACGATCTAATATACAATACAACATTAGCTAGCAATCCAGCTGTTTCATTGTCATAAACCGGTATAGACGAATCGAATAAAAGCAAGCAAAAAATAGCACTCATTTGATTTTTACGTTAACTTTTGCTTGTGTTCGTTCGCGTCTATATATACCGTCTTATGAAGGCAACCTCGGCAGTGATTCTAAAGATAAGGGCACTTGCTATTATTTCGAACTATTAGGAATTCCGCAGACAGAAGGGAGTAACACTTTGCCGTCACATTGGAGTGCAACATTGAGTGATTCTTCTGGGGAGTGCAAACGTCTCCTGCTTGCGAAATACTTTAAAATCTATTATTGTATGTTTTAAGAACGTCCGTTAGACTTTATGTTAAGTTATAGTAACTGCAGAAAGTTTCACTATACCATAGTAAAAATTCTTCAGTTCTCTAGGAGTCTCGCACATTCTAAGTCACTATTCATGATCTAGGAAAATGATTTGCCAAATGCGCTGTCCATGTAGGTATAGATCGTATGTTCTCAAGATCAGTTTCATGCATCATCGAGCGATGGCAAATAAGAACGGCGCTATAGGATTGCAACTGTCTTGATTGATCTTAGAATTATCTAGAAACGAGTTCAAACAACATCTGCAGAATAGAATATTTGCCTAAGCACCTAAAAATCAAAATATAGTCGGAAATTGTTTGTATCCCTTGTAACTAGAAAGTAGAATATTTAGGTGCTAGATGCTGCAGGCGGATTGTAAGGAGCAACCAAATACTCTGAGAAGGAGTTAACGGCTGAAGCGCCACGGACCTCCTTGTCTAGAAGTGGCAGTTTAGTCACGTGGAAATCTTCATACAAATCAGCGATTTGTTCTAGATACTTCTCTTGGACTTTGTGTCTCGCCGCGCAAAGATCGCACGGTGCTGATGTACGGAGTAACAGCTGGTTCACGATTATATTATGAGTGTCGATGCCGCAACGTGTTAGTTCTTGAACAAGACGCTCAGTCTCATAAAGTGATAGGAACTCTGCAATACAAACACACACAAATGTAGTCTGATTTGGGTCTTTAAACTGTGTGTTGACTTGTCTGATGACTGAGAGCATCTCATCCATTTTGTTGCTGAGCATGTCGGAGTTAAAATCTGTGAGGCCGAATAGTGAAGCCATTTGGTTGATGAAAGGTGCCACCTAAAAACAAAGGTTATATTTAGTTTCTAAAACTGTGTTAGATGCAGCAAAAAATATTTTGATTTTAAAAAGGCTAATAATATACTTACTTATATTTTTTTATATTATACTAGTTTCCGCCCGCGACTTCGTTCGCGTCCCATTGATTTTCCGGGGTGAAAAGTAGCCTATGTGTTAATCCAGGTCATGGACAATATTCGAAGTTTCATCCAAATCGGATTAGTAGTTTTTACGTGAAAGAGGAACAAACATTTATACATATATCCTCACAAACTTTCGCGTTTATAATATTAATAGGATTTTAATGAGCTTACCTTTGATTTGAGACGCATAAGCTTGCCGAGTCCTTTCTCCACAACTTGTGGGAAGGACAGAAGACGCAAAGTGTGTCCAGTGGGTGCAGTGTCAAACACAACTGCACTGAAGTTCATGCCTTTTACCAGTTTCATCACCTAAATATAAAAACAAAATCTGAATCACAATAATAAACCACATGCACAGGCTATATTGAGTCACATACTGATATCAGCTTTAAGCTGCTATGTATATAGCAATAACAATAAATTTTGAAATCCCAGGAACTTGTATTGATTTCATGATGTTTTTTCATTTGTCGTAGAATTGTTTATTCAAATATTTTAATTTGAGTTTTACCTTATTCATGGTAGAAGTAAATCATTACTATGAGCAGCATTAAGACATTAAGATTTAAATTCAAATTACCTCAGCATAGCTCATAGCCTCATCAATTCCAGGGAATGCCCCCACGATCTCCTGCATCACACCTTTGCCGAGCCTCATAGCTTCTGTTTCACCTTCAAAGTACTCTTCGGGAAGTTCATTCAGCCCTACATTAGGATCAATCTCCATTGCGAATAGGTTGTCAAAACCTTTGACCTTAGTTGGGACCTAAAGATATAATTGCTTGTGTAATGTAATTTTATATAAATAACATTTAACATAGAGTTTCATTAATATTATGAAGATCTTAGTGAGATGTCTTATTGTCTCTGCAAAATTTCAATGTTACAATTTTGTGCATCAATATGCGTTTATTAAAACCAATTCTGGCATGACTTAGATATACTAACACATGATTGCATCATCTGAACTAAAACTATTTAGCTAGGTCACTACAGTAGGTAAATACATACTTTGGAAAACTTCTGATCGAAGGCATCAGAGATGTTGTGAGCTGGATCAGTTGATATTATTAGCACAGATTCGCGCACTTTCGAGAGCTGGATTGCAAGGCTACAGCTGAAAATCAATCATACTATTTACCAAACTATATGAAACATGCCTAGAAGATCTACTTTGACCTATGTTCCACTTTCAAATCTTTTTTTAATCAATGAACACTTACGATAGGTAGATAGCTACATATCTACTTTGTTATTGGTTAGTTGCAGGTCTAAGAGGCAAACAAATGGTTAGAAACAATAGGAAAATAAACAAGGTCCAATAATTACCTGCATGTTGTTTTTCCAACACCACCTTTGCCTCCAACGAAAATCCATCGCAGAGATGTTTGGTCAATTACGTTCCTCAGTGAAGGTTCCAGTGGTTCGAGGTCGAGGTTTTCATCCATATTATCGTGTTGTGAGTTTGGAATCAAAACACTATCTAAAAACTCCAAAATTACTCATAAAATAAATGCGATTGATTGAGCTACTGAGCAAGAGCGAACAGCCTGGAACAGCCAAAGAAGAACGAGCGATTGTTGTTGTGTGATGTGACAATGTGATGTGACGTTATTACATTGACATAACTGAAAAATTGATTGTTAAGGTTTGTGTGACGTTGGAAGACAAGGATATTTCTTATGTCATAGTTCAATCAATGTCAACTGTCAAGTTACTTAGTCACAGTCAATCAATTTGATGGAAAAATAAATAAATGACGGACACAGGCCATTACTGAAGAGAAGAAGAAGAAGTAAATATACTAGAATTAATATAGACGAAATGCTAATTTTCTATTGAAAATATCTACTTTGTAATGATAGAAAATAATAAATTTATGACTGAAAATAATGCTGTATCGCCTCTGCCGTGGTCGTTTTACATTCAAATTATACCTAGCTCTCGCTGTTGTAGTCGTAATTTCAATAAGCGGTTATTTATTTCCACAGCTTAGGATAATAAATCCAATCGCTGTTGTGAGTTCTCCTAGCCCATCGCAGCCGAGAGCTACACGGCATTTATCCAAGTTGGTGACTATAGTGTTCCGCCAGTTTGAGGATTTTGAAAATGACGTCGCCGACAGTGTCCAGTCGTTTGTATCCTGGTACCCCAACATGCCTGTGGTCGTGGTCTGCGAGAGCCCGCCATACCCTCCGTTCCCGTTCTCCGCGACGAATGAGACTCTTCGTAATGTGAAAGTACTATCTCTGGAGTTCAGGTTAAATGCTTCACCACACGATTTGAACCCCATGTCGCACATATTCACTGAATTTGTTTTATTTGTGCCTGACTCAACTCGAGTTTCGCGCCGGACGCTGCAGCAAGCCGCCATAGCAGCTACAGCAAACCCATCCCAAGCAATTGCTATCGGTGTGGGGAGCAACCACATTATTTGTCAGCAAGTTAGATGGGACTATGCTGAATGGACACTGCATTACAACAAGGATGCTTCAGGAAAGATTTGTGATGCAGTACATGGTCAGCATGCTCTGCTGATAAGAACATCCTTGCTTCGTCAACTGCCACAACCATTAGCTCTTCCATTTCCAGAGTCCTTGTACCTACAGACACTGTCTAAAAATGTAAAAGTAAGTTAATTCCACAAAAGTTAAAGAAGCCAACAGCCAACCCTCTTTCGAACATTCTGAAATGTCAAAATAAATCTTTTTGCATTCCAGATACAAAAACTAGGCATTAAACTTGAAGCTGGTAGGGCTGTGCTAAAAAGCCCTGTATCTAAGCAGAAGGCATCTCGGCGAATGAGAGAGTACCGAGTAGCTCTGTACAAGCAACTGGGAGTCAAAGCTGTAATCAGAGAGGATGGAAGAATGCAGTGGTTTGGATGTAAAAAGGAAACACAAGTAAGTTGAAAGTGAAAACTTAAGAGACTGTTGAACTTCGCCACTATTTCATTTTACTTAATTCCATGTTCCACTGAATATTAGTACCTACAAGAAAAATTATGACTGTACCTATTATATTCTGATTTTCCAGCGCTGCTTCCCATCAGTGCAAGGCACACCATCCTACATCATTTCAGGCCGGAACACACCACCATGTTGTCGCCGTAATATGCGACGCGCGGCCGCTCATGTGTTGCGAGCCTTACTTCAAGCTGGAGCAAGATGTTGGTTGGAAACCACTTCACTACTTGGTGCTGTTGCCAAGTGAGTAGTATTATCATAGTAGTATTAAGAGATTTCGTAGTCGCTCTCCGATCAAATGGTCACACCTGATCAAATAGATCACATACTCCACCCTAATCGAATCGATCACAACTCCACCCGGACCGAATGGTCAGAACTTGGTAGGTAGCCTAATAGCATACGCGATATAGTATTACCAATGCTATTAGGCTATCTATCAAGCAAGACTACCTAGAAAAATAGTTTACAGTTAAAATATACTTCCCAGTGGTGACATCCTACCGTGGGCGGAATACGCAGAGATAGGGATCCACGCGAGTGATGTACCGCGCGTGTCTTGGCTGACTCGAGGTGGGGCTGACGCCGACGGGTTCGTGTGGGAACGAGCTACCAAAGGTATACTATGAGTAACAGGCATAATATGTAATAAAATAATTAATGTCATATAGTGACAGGGTGTATGATATCGGTGGATTTAATTTTAGCCAAATTGATAATTACAATTGATAATTGAATAATTACACAGCATTATAGACCCATTTTTACCATAAAATAATTGAAATAACCGCGTTGTAGTCGCCACATGCACATTTGTTCACGTTTGTCTTGCTTCATCGTCGGCGTCACTTATCGTCAGATGAGATCGTAGTCAAAAGACAAATACAGAATCGTTGAACGAAGAATCGTGAAGAGTATCGTTTCGTCAGGAGTTAATAAAAATTTGATGCGGAATAAATAGAAGATGTACCTGCGTATAAAACTGAATCTAACGGGTGTGAACTAAATGCAAGAGATATCTCGTAGAATAAATAACTTCTCTATTTCTTTAGTTCCGTGGGGAAGTGAGTGTTATTGATCCGGTCACTCACCTCTCGTAAGCCGTTGTCAATACTAAAATCCTATATTTCAGGGCATTACTACCGAGTGGCGTTCTCAGCGACCAATAACGTGTACGTTTTGATCTTGCCGTTTGCGGCTCGAAACGGAACCATGTGGCCGGCCGACTGGGTGCTGGCACATCAACGGGACTTTCCCGAAAGACATTTACATCCACTAGCACAGGTATTTTTTTAGAACGACGCTGCAAGCAAATGATTTTCATAGAGAACGTCCACTAAGGACATGTCCTGAGAGGCATCATGCATTACATGACCTAACCTAACGGTTCACTACAAGATTGTCGTCCGCGCAGCGTGAAGCTGACTGCTGCTGTTTGAAGACGCCTTTAGTTTATTTTAGCTTCGCACACTTCGTCATAAACCGACAAGCGCCATACTGCAATGTGTTTTATACAATACTTTTTTTCAGATCTCGTTCGTAGGCCGCGAAGCACCAGCGCCTAATGATGCGAGAGCTTTCTTGGATTTGAAGATAGGTGCCTTCGCCGTAGAGAGGAATGACAAGCTTGGACCAAAGCTGCTCTATCCGTAAAATCAACAAAACTGGTTTTTAGGTGCGACTCAAGCGTGACTCAGGCAAAGATTTGATTAGATTTCATAGAATACTGGTTTAAAAATCGATGCTCGAGTCTTACCGTAAATATGTAAAACGTAAATGTATTTTACGGAACGCTGTTTAGCCTTCACGTGCTTTTACTAAGTCATTTGTACTTGGTTGTAATATGACTAATTTAGCGAGCCTTGAGAGCCATTGTTTTGACTAAATACTCGTAATTTTTTATGCAGGCATATGAATTCGAAAGAATGACAAGCCAATAACAGCTATATGCAAAGAAGTCATCGTATATCTTATAATACTCGTAATTACATAGTAATTAGTATTTTTAGAGCGAAATTTTCGCTGTTGCAAGTCTTATTCAGTATTCAGTAGAAAATTGTGATTATCATAAGTAAAAAAGTCTTTGCATCTATTCAAGAAGAAAAGGGGAAAGGGAAGAGAAAGGGGAAATTCAAGGGGGTGAAATATTATACCCCTAAGAGCGCTTGTAGACGTCCGTTTTTCCACCGGATAACGGACCGTCAAAAACGGCTATCCTATAATTGTTCGTCGGACCGATGTCCGGTGCATGTGCACACATTCATCAGAAATCATACACCACCGCGAATCCGGCAAAAAACACGGTCCGGTATCCGGCGAAAAAAACGGACGTCTACAAGCGCCCTAACGCTGTATAACAGTGTTATGGGTAATATTTCATCCTTGGTCGTATGAGGCGCTGTAAAGCCTGGACCATTATTTAGATGGAGCAGGCTTGCCCAGCACCTATACTATCCTCCCAGTCTAGTCGGCCTAATGCACAGGAAAGACATGAATAATACGTGAGTTTCGTTTCCTCACGATATTTTCCTTCATTGTTCGAAAGCACCGGTCTGCGCACACATTTTTCGTAAAGCAATATTATATTAGTACATAATGCTTTACTATTTTGAATCTAAGAACCTAGTTTTAGAGAAATCTAGTCATTTTAATAATTATTGGAAAATAATAAGATTAATTCGCTAAGTAGTGACCGAATGGCTAATGCGGAATTGAGTTCTAAAAGAGGTTCTAAAACGAAGTTATGTCGTTCCCCTGTCCAGAGTTTGTAGTAGTGAGAAGTCACCCATCTAAATATAAACTGTATTAAAATAAACAGAGGGAGTGAATTGGTCATTTATATCGCGATTCAGTCACATTAGCAAACCATGTTCATTATCGTAGATAATAGTTATCTATACATATACGATCATTATTTTTATTTACGTTATTTACTAAGCGTAACTATTTTTTATGACAATTTGTTATTTATTAATTGTTTTGTTTTTAGAGTTTATGGTCACATTGGCACAACTAAAATTTTAGATTCTATTTAATCAATTCTCGTCTGAATTTCTAAAATAAAACTACCACTATAATAAATTAGTTTTATTTCAAAGTTAACTCGCACGTAAAGATGCTTAGGTCGTCACTAATTATCCAAAACGAAAGTTCGAAAACTAGGCAGTCTACTACGAAAAACGAAGATTCGCCAGTCACCAAATGCGTTCTCTGTGCACATGCGGCGTCACTACGCAGTGTATCTCAAAGCGAATCTTATAATTTTGCGTAGTAGACTCTGTTCTAGAAATGTCTTATCACAAAACGACACTGCCTATAAAATAAATAAGCCCGTAAAACAAATTACACAAGTGAATAAATCGTTCAGTCGTCCTCAAACTTCTCGTCTACGACTCCCGTTTGGAAGGGAGGGTCGCGGACCAAGCTCAATAGCTTGTCTAGCTTCATTATCTGAAATAACAAAATCATTGTGAGCAAGCTAATAAAACTTAAACTGTAGTTAGAACGAGCTTAAAAAGCTTCATCTAAACAACACCCAATCGTTAGCACACTTTAGATACCTAGATATTACCTATTGGGTTACATAGCCCAATATACCTCTTGTAGGCTGTGATATAGGTAAGTTTGGTTTACTTTAGTCACTAGGCTACAATTCTCACTTTGAAACGTCATCTAAGCCAGTGTTCACGCGATCGAACCAGGTCCAGCCACAAACAGGTTGCAACCAAAAACCTGCGCTTATGTCAGTTTACCTGTAATGTTCTCTGATCAACTCCTTGGGCTTTCTTCGGCGCCTTACACATGACCCTCAAGTTGGGAGATAGCTTGCATACGTGGCAAGTTCCTCTGAAAATCAAAAAGTCAACTTGAACATGCCTCCAGAGAGATTTGAACTCTCGACCCCTGGTTTACAAGACCAGTGCTCTAACCCCTGAGCTATGGAGGCGGTGAATGGGCGCATGAAATGACAGATCATTTGCAACTGCCTTTTCTTACTGCATTTTGAATGTTTTAGTTTCTTTTTATCAGTTTTAAATTAACCGTGATCCAATACGAAAGATCCGACGTAAAACGACAAATGCGATTTAATACCCATTCAAAACGAAGATTCTTTGATATTTTATTATACACAAGTGTTGGATATTACCTATACCTACTAATAGCTCATGAATGATAATAACCCATGTTTGGACAGATATTGATGATTCATTCCTTTTGAGTAGGTATGTAATTGGCGGCAATTATACACAAAAGATAAAACAGCTGTGTAGGTACCTAGGTATCGACCACAGAAGAGATAGACTAAGAATTCCTATGTTGTAGGTACCTAACTATATTCAAAAAAGTTATTATGGCATGAATTTCGAAGTTGTCTAAAATTATTGCAGCGAGAATTTTATTCAGTTGGTAAAATCATAACGAATCACATTGAATAAAATGTTCTTTACCTACGGGTAGGTCATTATTCAGGCGCTTGAGTAGGCATCACCTTTAAACTGTGAGTACTCACTTAGTGTCACCGCAGACTATAACCGGGAGCCGCATGTTAAAGTCGATCCTCGTGAGCTTCTTTGTCTTCTTGGATACAACAGCTTGTACGCAGATCGGCCGGTACTTGTTAACGTTCAAATCGTACACGTAAACCTGAACAAAATTAGTTGATATATTGTAAATAGAAAGGTGGCTTGTTGATGGACCCTACACTAGCTACATATACAAATCAGGCAATATTATTTTTCATTCAAAAGAGTTTGTATGTAGGTATATCCAAACTATTTTTTCCAAAACTTTTTTTTGATATTGGATATACCTTTCCATCAGCGGTGCAGGCGGCAAAAACGGTGCTGGAGTAAGGCGCCCACTTGACATCACCCACTGGGGAGCCCAGCTCGAACATAAACAGTGGCTCGCTGGAAATAACACAATCTATTGGTTACAGAAGATGTTTTTTAGTTTTTGAGTGGTTTTTTTTAAATGCCAAAAGTGACCACATTTTTCCTTCATAAAGCACACCAACTCCTAGAGCTTTACAAAGACAAGAAGTCTGTTAGATTTCTAGTTCAATATTTTTATAAAAGCCTTTAAAAAAAGGATTGTAAACGAGTGAAAAAGTGCATAAATAAAAGATTTTCAGTTGATATATTCGCATAATTTTCTTCTATGTTGAGGACTTCACTGGCGGGCGGACAAGTAAAGTGTAAAACACTAGTTCAAAATGTAACGTCCAGTCCATAATTATAGTTCATCTTACTCTCTCCCGTCCTCCCAGATCTTGACCCTCCAGTCTCCAGAACAAGACGCGTAGATGCTGTTATTGTAAAAGTTGTAGCTGATCCGATACACCGGCATGTGATGACCCTGGACAGAGCTGACGTAGTTCCTGTTGTACTTGAGAGAACACGTGTGGATCATGCCGTCCTCTGTGCCAACCATGAAAATGTCGCTCTTCTCTGGATGGAAACAGATACAGCTGCCGCAACCTAGAGAAAAATTTAGGTATCAGGAACTACGAACTACTACAGGATGCGACGGCTCCTTTCGGATAGACCGACGACGTTGTTAAGATTGCGGGAAGTCGATGGATGGAGAAATCCCAAAGTCGTTGTTTTCTGGAAATCTAAGGAGGAAATGTATAATGCATAATATGGCACTTTATCTCCAACAGAAGACTAATTATAGGCTGATGATGATGATGGTTAAGCATCCCAAATTCCAGTCCTCTTGCCAAGTAGGTACACTTGGTGTGTTAGAATCCGGTCGACACTCTTTTAAACAATGACACAGACAGAACCGGGTACATTGGAACGAAGTCACGTCATTTTGAGCGTTCAGTTTTTCAAAACATAGCAGGATAACTTATTAACTTACTACAGGAAAACTAAAAAAAAAACAACTGAGGTGATCCACATAACAGTTACTGTTGTTAGGTCATTCACGTTCTCACTTTGAATCCCCTTTAGAGTACCTAAGAGCGAGTGTTTGAAGTGGTCATTATTCACTCAGCAAATATCTGAAGCAGCTTGGGAATACCCTCATATCCGGTGTTTGTGGTCTCAGCATCGACGCGAAAACCGGCCCTAGTAGTTAAAGGTCATCTAGATACGATCTTCTATTAGACTAGGTAATAGTCAGATGCTTATGAAAAAAAATCTGTGAAAAAACTCTAGGCAGCCCGCCGAAACTCGAACTAGATTCGTGCTTTCGAAAAACTAACAATGTATGATCAAAATTTGAATTTGCATTTCATACAAAAAGAGATTTTCAGTATGTAATTTTGGTAGAATGGGAGTCCCGCTTCTTCTTACGTGGAAACTACGTACCTACCTACCTACTACATATTCTTTGCTATAGGATGAACGTCGCATCGCGTTTATCGGACGACATCTCTAGATATGTGGTTAGGTTTTACATAGCTGTTGCTAAAAGCAGTTCGGGCAGCTTGATTAAAATAAATGCCCATTGCACTATCCTTTCATACCTGAAGATGGATAATAACACCACATCGCTTCTATCAGACGAGATCTACAGTGTTGTCCACTTACTATTGACGGAGACCATTGTTCCATCGGGTCCAGGGATGGGCGGCACGTCAGACGTCAGGGTAATGATGGTGGTAGCTTGAAGTTCACCCGGCATCACCGCCCATTGTACGACCCGACCGTCTCCAGAGATGGAGAAGAATGATGCTTCACCGTCTATCAGACGAGCGCCCCAGCGAATCTGTTACATCAATTAATTTTTATGTATTGATTTGCCAATAAAACGCCACTAAAAACGTCACTAAAACTTAGGCCCGTATGCTGATATACTGCTCAAACACTGGCATATATTTTTCTCTACCTACTCAAATCTATGCTTGACTGACGATGTCTATATTAGCATACCGCCTTAGAATAACTTCATAACAAATTAAAATGAAAATTTTATAATTTCTGTAAAAGTGGTGTACAATAAAGAGTTTTTCAACACACTTGCTCATAAAGTGGCTCTATGGTCACTGCAATTAGGCACATAATGACACCCATAATCAAACTGTGACTTTTTCATTGCTATAACTCACAAGTGAGTTATAGATTTTTTTTTTGAATTTTTTTGGTTGAGTTGCTTTGTTCTTAAAAAAGTTTTTATTCAAAAAAAAGATCGTGTTCAATAGAACAAATAAATGAATGTTCCTATTGCTTGCTCATTTCATGCAACTTCTTATTTAAATAGATAATTTTAACTCGTACGTGTTTAATAAATAAAACTTTCACTCAAATATAACTTTTGTTTTCTCTGTAATAAAAGAAAACTTTCAATTCCCCATTTTTTACGTGGCAGAACAGGCGCAAACCCTAAGCGCGGAAAATAAATAAAAAAAAAACCTCATCCCTTTAGTCTGTGGCCGATCGCAATGCGCGCGCATAGGAAAACTGATTAATTTTTCCCGCCATAGCGAAACATTTTTCACAACGCGTTTTCACTGTTGAAATTATTGTTATTTTATTCACAAGTGTGTTGAAAAACGTCGTATGATACACGTGTGTATTGATGATTACCGTTCTCGGCTTTCTTAAGACCCTCGCCTACGGCTCGGGTCTCAATGGCACCTCGGCGGTAATCACCAATGTACCACACTAGTACCATAATGTACTATTCTATCTATCTATCTATCTATCTAAAATGTGTGGGGTTTCATGTAGGTAACCGTACCAAACCGTAGTAAAAAAACACAATAGGTATTCAGAAAGGACTTACAAACATTAGTATAAACGTAGCACTATTTGGAAAATACTAAACTGTGCGTGCATGTAAGGTAAATAGTGTAACACAATATGTGTGCGCAGTTCGTGGCAACACCACGTAAAGAACGTGCTAAACGTGAAAACGACCTAAAGATACACAACGGTACAAAACAAGATATACTAAAATCTGTAGTACCTCCCAAACAATATTGCTATGTTTGTCCCTCACGGAATCGGATTTGTATTGGTACGACGACTCCAGCGTGAGCTGTGCGTTGTAAACGCACACGTTACCATCGTAAAGACCTATGATAATAAATCGAGGTTAGTAGCAGGAAAAGGTTTGTGGTATTTCGAAATATTAAGTTGGATATAGGTCTACGAGCTTTCGTAGGCCCTCTACGAAATCTCGTAGGCGAAAGAAAACGCATCGACATACATTTTATAGGGAAAGTTTAGTCAAAAAAGTTGTAGGATTTTTAAAGCGAAGTGACGTAAAAAATTGGTAGCTATTACAGTTTTCGGCTGATGTACTAGCAGATAAGAGAGACCTTTCGAGTCAAAATTTTTGTCTTGATTACGCAAAATGTTACAAGTATTTTTAACTATTTTTACTTAAAAATTGTGCTAAATTGTTAGATTAGGCAGACATTTCATACAACAATACTGACCAACGCAAATCAAGTAAGGTACTTCCTTGTACACATCTAGACATATGATAGGAGATTCCGTCATCACCGAGTACTCAGGGTAGGCAGGGTTCTTGATGCTGTAAAGGCAGAGGCAGCCTGTCTTCTGCTGATTCGTGAAGTCCACTGGAAAGGTCAGTAAAGATTTTAGCAGTCGAGAAAAATTAAAAAAATACCGGAAAGAAACCAAGAAACTTAATGAACTGCCATCATCATCATTATGTATCAAACTGAAATCGGGTTTTCAAGTTTTTAAAATTATAAATTATAAGCAGTGTCTTTTTAAATAGTGTTAATTGAAAGGATTAGCTTAGTTGATTCTAAATAAGACCGAATAATTTTGATGTACCCTCGTAATCTACATTCTCATCAAAACCACACGAAACCGGGGTATTCCATTATAACGAACGGTATTTCGGTCAAGGCCGACTCTATTACATAACCAAAGAGGTTGCAACACTTACGCTATTACCTACTCTTACAAGGAGGTTACGGTATCCTATCAGATAACGGGATAACCTATTGTCATCTGATAACAATGATAAAAGGGTTCATAGAGTTAATACCGTTACAGGTTATTTATAACAGTTGGTATAGTCGCTGAGTTTCTAATGCCCTGGTTGTGACCTAGGTGTTGTAGTGTGAGTGAGATCTCGTTTGTGTTGAAGCAATCACGTTGGTAAAGCCCTGAGGAAGACTTTACATACCTACGTAAATTAAGCCTAAAGCCTGAGCTCCAGAGCTCAAGCGCCGATCCGGACTTAGGCCTCAAACGCACTAGCGGTTAACCGCGTGTTTCCAGTTTAATATGCAGCCGCTTGTCAACCGCTTCTCATTGTACGCAGCGGTTGCATATTAAATTGGAAACGCGCGGTTAGCCGCCCCCGCGTTTAACCGCTAGTGCGTTTGAGGCCTTATACATAGATTTTTGTATGAAAATACAAATTCTTTATCCAACAATTGAAATCCATAGTGAAATCTACGTTTAAGTAACGGTTTCTGTATGTATCCGGGCCTTACTTTGACAGCATGAGTTATTACATACAGATTGAAAGATTCGTGCCAGTGCGCACACGCATCGAAGCTCTATAATAACCCAAATTCATAAACAGAGGCCGGCAAACTGTTTCAACTAGCATTCGCCTAGCGCAACGTTTGAATCCGACTTCAGAAGGGCCTCTACATTGTTTATGAATTTGTAAGAAGCAGCGCAACACAGCGGAAGTAGAGCCCAATATGCTTTCACGAAACTAGCCAAATTAACCGTCTTAAAATTTTCAGATATTTATTTATATAATATCACTAGCCGTCGCCCGCGGCGTTGCTCGCGTTCTAAATAGACCCTTTAGAGTGTGACTTTTCAAAATTCCTTTCTTAGTGCACCCCTACACTGTATAAGGATACTACCCTCCAAATTTCTTACCTCTAGGACTTATAGTTTAGGCTGTGCGTTGATTCCCTGTCAGCTTCAAAAGAGTTTTATATATATTGATGATGATGATTGATGATGATGATAGGCTTATTATAGTTTATTTTATACCTAAGCCAGTGTGAACTGGTCCTGTTAGTGCGATGTCCACTGCGACCCTTAAAACACATAATGCTGAACTAGTGTACTTCTAAGAGGTACAGATAGGGAGTTTTGCACTAAAAATTCAGAATCTAAGATATCTCACATGATCCAAAAGCCACCGCGAACAGATCCTGGTAGTGTGGGTTCCACTGCACGTCGCATACGGCGTGGTTGCGCACGGGTTCAAACTGGAACTTCCACAGCGGAAGCAGAGAACCCATGCCTTCGCGGAACTCATCAGATGGGTCGTCCCAGTAGCGGTAGTCTTGCGCTGATGAGAAATCGAGGTCAATAGGTAAGCTTATTATGAACGTTTTGAACTTTGAATACTGGAATTTTAAAGATTTTGTTAGCGAAGCCCAGGTTTTGAGTAGTGTATTTATTTGCCTAGGTAGGTACCTAGGCAAATAAATACACTACTCTATTAAAACGTTTCGTATGAAATTCAAAAGTTGATATGTTATGTAGGTACATAACATATCAACTTTTGAATTTCATACGAAACGTTTTAGGTTTTAATTTAGCTTTAGCCTGTTAAATGAGATGCAAAAAAAACTTGCATGTCACTAAAATACTACACTTGTTATGGCTAGTCTCTGAGAAGTGAAGTAGCAAACAAATTATTCAAACCAATGTCGTCGTAGATGTTTTGGTTGACGAGCCTCTCGAGAATGGCCCAGGCTTCCCGGATCCTCTGCGCCAGTAGCTCATCGTGGATCTGTTGCGCCGATTTGGCATGCTTCGCGGCTTTCTTGCGCAGCTGCCGTAGACAAGAAATCATTGTTATGCTTAAGATTAGCACTACCATCATCTCCACACTACGCCCAGGTTAGTTGGTAGATAATGCTAAATAGCATTAAACTTGCCTCTGTACGATTTTTAAAAATGCAATAAAGAATTTTCTAATCTTATCTAAGATTATGGCTTTTGTATAAGTTCGTTTGTTGAAAGTGCTGGTGGGCGATCTAATGACAGGATTTTAGGTCAACTAAAATACAGTCATTCTCCTTAATGCTGTAAAATTCTATTTTGCATGATTTTAGATACCAGGTTCCAGATCAAAACACAATTATCCCAGAAACACAAATCACTGACAACAGCAAAAAATTCAGAAAAACCATGTCTAGTTTTATGTCCAGCTATAAAACAATGTCATGACCACAATCCTACCTCTACCGTAGTAGAGTCGTCAACTGGAGTATGATTGTAGAGACTACATTTTTCGTACCCTCTTTGGTTTCTCATCCTCCTTCTCCTTCATCTTCCTCGCATAGTCTTCCTGGTAGAAGTCGAATATGATGCACTGGAGGGCAGTGGCACCGTAGTTTGCACGCGGAGGCGGAATGGTTTGTGTGTCCACAGACTACCGTAAAATACATAAAGGTGTAAGTATCACTTCATTTTCAATACTGATGAACCTAAGCAGGTTAGCTTTAAATGAAAAAGTTCTAAAGATAAATCCGTAAAGCAGTTTTTTAGATTCCAAAATCGACAATTTATTCTCGGTATCAGACGAATGAAAATGTGTTTACCAAAAACGAAACAGGAAAGAGATAGTGCTCATTCGTATGTTTGCTCTATCACTTCAAAGCCAAATTAATAACATCGCTGTAGTTTGTTAAGAATCAAATAGCTCAAATGTGGAGCATTTATTTAAAACTTGATCAATGATTTTGCTCCAAATTGTAGCTGGCAATCTAAAGACATAAAGCCGCACTTAACCCATCACATAATATTTTGCTGAAAGTGGTCTTGAAAGTACACAAATCTAATTGTGGATCTGGCAGGTGTCCAAAACGCACAGGTAAGTAAATAATTTGCTAGATACTTATGCTGTTTATATTCGAGGCACTCGTTCGGATAACGTTACTGAAATAACGAACGCACGTGATTTACTATAAACACAGAAGGCTTGTTATAGATGAGTGTCTAGTGAATTAAATTTAGAAAACTAAAGGGAAACTAAACAGTTGAAATGACATTGATTCCATTAAAAATGTTCTAGCCAGTGACCAACCAAAAAAAGAAAGTTTTCGTGTTAATTTCTAAGTATTTTTCTTATTAGTATAATAGACAATGATATGATGTTGCTCGATTATTATGTGAAAGCCGGGATCTTTTATTTATTTCGTAAGAAACTTGCGAGTGGTGTAGAATTTTTGCACCTAGTTAGCGCCCTGTGCTGATTCTTATCTAAATACCAACTGAACGAAGCCACGTGCGAGGTCTGACGGCCTAGTACGAGTTTTGGTGTGTAAAACTGGTGTAAAACGTCTGACGCCCGGCACATCAGTCGGCGCTGATTTGTAGGGAGACACTGAGCGGATTCTTTGAGAAGCTTGATATACACCAAGCCCGTACTCGCATGTCGAGCTTCTCAAAGAATCCTCAGTGTCTCTATACAAATCAGCACCCACTGGTGTGCTAAGCGTCAGACGTTCACACCCACACTACACACTGAAAACTGGTACCTCTGGTTTTAAGAGAAGAGGCAGGTGTAAAAACTCACTCTTCTTGGAAAGATGTAGGTGAGCGCCGCTCTCTCACAAAAGTTGAACTGGTTTGCGAGTTTCTTCACACGCGGTTTTATCTCCAGCACTTCCTCACCAGCTGGCTCTGGTGCTGCTTCTTCTGTTCAACAAACAATACCAAGTGGAATTAGATTTTCTGCGACTTCCATCCGATCTATACAGTTATCAGTTCAACTATGCAAGATCGCCTGACAGTTCCACTTTGTATCTATATTTTTACGATACAGTTAGGTACCTAGGTATTCACAACAACACCTACTAAGCTCAACTTGCGCAAACCGCTGAATCACGCAGTAAAGTTGAGCCAGATTTTATTATACCATTTTACGCATTCCGAACAACTCAACACTTTGCTACAAGTGGGGCCTATAATAATCTAGATTGATTTATATTGAATTTATTTGCAACTGTGATTCATAGCGTTTGATTTATAAAATGTCAGTTAGCATCTCGCATTTTATAACTTCGGCTCTACATTTTAAACAGTTTTAATGAGCGAATTTCCGGGAAACATAGCATTACAGATCCTGAATATCTGGTCTTCGGCGTCCAAAACCTGACCACAAACTATTCTTAATTAAATCTGCCCAAAAATTTATGCTTGAGCCTCGATACTGACTTAAACATTGTTTTAGAATAAAAGCCAATCATCCCAGCACCTCCTCCGTCACCGCACCAATCACTTTTGATTTGAAGAATAAGTATTTTTTGAATAGAAATGCTAGCTTACTCTCTTCCGGTTCAGCTTCCTCTCCACCTTCTCCGGCTACGGCCTCACCATCTTCAGCTCCGACTTCTGTCGGTTCTGCAGCAGCCACTTCCACTACTTCTGGCTTCTCTTCTTCTACTACATCCTCTGTTTAACATTAAAAAAGATAGTATACAAATCTTTGCATCAATAATACAATGTTAGGGGCCAGGGACCACTTTTTAACCATTTCTCTATGAACAAGACGCTATTCTTCGCTTGTCTAGTGTACCCACCAGTATTCCTTCAGCCTAGTTAGCTTTATCTATAATTCTATAGGAATGACATGGTCAATCAATTTTAAACTGCGGGCTTCCTCACGATGTTTTGCCCTTTGAGATTTTTTTATGTGTACCAAAAGCAAACCTGATGTTCTGCTTGACACTTAATAAGTTCAATAAGTAGACTAATAGATGAGTTGCTCTAACTCTGTGCTTGCCTCATACCTAATTCTTAAAAAAACATCATTTAGTCTCTTGTATTGAAACTTCACTTCTTCGAGTAAAATGAGCAAAGGTTTACCTTCCGCCTTAGCTTCCTCCGGTGGTGGTGGTTCAGGTTCGGGTTCTTCTTCCTCCTCTTCTTCAGCAGCTGACTTCTTCACCTTAGCTCGCTTGGGTCCGGCATCGTCGAATCCCACCATACCTTATCACAATACCAACTCTACAGACCTTTTCAATCATATATTCTAGAACTTCTAAATTGACCTATACCTACAGTGTGGCGGGTTTTAAGTGTCTTTCCATAATACGCCAAGAACACAGCTATTATAGACGGCATGGCTTAAGAACTTTCGAAGCTCATTGAATTCAAAACAATTTTATATTAAATCTATTAATTTTAAATTGGAATTTACTGGTAAATATTGACCGTTCTTTCACTTGACGATATAGATAATTAGGTAGGTAGTGTAGGTACTTAAATATAATTTTGTCATTTTTGCTTGTTATATTAGGTAGGCAGGCACTATTTGTTGAGTTCGTCCTCACAAACGAAGCGTTTTTTATATAAAAAAACAACTAAAAAATGTCTACTTACCATACCCGGCAGCGATTTGAGCCTTGGCCTCGTCAGAGTCCTTACGTATAGCCGTGCCCTGATACACATAAAGTGGATACGCTTTCCCAAACGTGGGCTTAGGTTTGATCTCAAACTTGTTTCGTCCATAGTGGTAGGCCACTTCATCGGCCACCCATTGAGGGTTGATTGTAGTCAGCACCCGCCCAACCTCTTCTTCTAAGTCCTAAATGATATTGTGATTTAAAAAAAGATTATATAGGTATTTTCCTTTCTTCCCTGTCACTAAAGAGTTCATGAGCTCTTTTGAAGGTGCTAACTGATCAGATCATTTGACAAACACATCTCGCACCGCTGCCGCATCAGTGGCTTCGATGTATTATGAATATCAAGGTTCATTCAAGGTCAGAAACTAAGCCGTTTACCATCTCAAAGTAACTATAGAAGCCGATAGTGCGAAACCAGTGTATTTTCAACTTTTTTTATATATAAAATAAATATTGAAGACATTATACGAAACTAATCGATGGTCATTCTCATTCCTAGATGGCTTCATGGTTTGAAGACCTAAGTGTGGTAGAGCTCTTTATCTTTCTATGTTAAAAGTAAATATTTCAGAAAGCGAAATAATGTATTCAACTAAATCAATTTTATGTTAAATTCTTACTGCATCAGGTACTTCCTCCTGGTCGTCAGGCTTGAGAAGTGCCCGCGGCTTCAACCAGTCCAGAGCATCATCCTCTGCTAAGTTCACACGAGACTTGTTCACTGCCTCCTTCTGCTAAACGGAGTCTCGGATAATAACATGTCACTGATAATGCTAATAATGATGAGACACGTTCCAAGAGATGGGATTGATCAAGACAAAGGCAAGCTTTGTCATTTATTTGGTAATTTAGATATAGCTTTCAATAATAGCTTTTTTGAAGCGATTTTACGCGCGATAAAGTCATTATTTTCACAAAAATCATGGTGATCACATCTCCTGAAACGTTTTATACGCACATCTAAGCATTGCAACGTTTTTGAAATAAGCGTTTTCTCCTCAGTAATGTTCAGGGCACGTTTAACCATAGCCTTCATCAACATAGCTCAAAAATATCCTAGAAAATTAAAAAGAATACGCAAGCACGAAAGCTTCGGCTGACAGCAAATGAAACACTGCTTGGTTCCCAAACGGTTTGGAACCACAAAGGAATTTACGATTTATTCTATAGACATTTGCATATTGTTTGATGGCTCTTTATTGGGCATGATCATGTAACTCGACTATAAATAATTCGAGGCACTTTAGCTACAAGCAAGCGTAAACAAACGATTAAACGGTTGCGTGTCTGAGGCATGCAGTTGGATATCCTTACTAATTTGAATTTATCCCTTAAAAGGTACGCAAAATGTAGAGCCTATTGACTGGGTACTTACGTCAGAATCATCAGTTATATCCGAATACTCTTCTATATCTGATAACTGGTCAACTATTTCTAAATCTGCCATTTACACCTAGATAGGTAAAATCTATACAGAGCCTATGCCTGTGCCTTTTTTGGTTCAAAACCAGCCTTGTTCGACTGTTCCCGGTGAACTAAGTAACTTTAGTCAAAGTGTGAATTGTACTGCATTAGGCGCAGTATTAACCCCACTATTGTCTGCACTAACGACTAGACCTGCCAACAGTTATTATCAAAGGTCGGAAGGCAAAGAAATCACCTTTACAACCATAGCAGTTACAAATGCAGGTATAGCTGGTTTTATTGGTCTTTGCTTCAATGATTTATATGATTTTTATGGCTGTAGGTAGTAATAATGTAAAAGCTTTTACTTATCAGATCTACTACGACATGTCAACGGATAAAACATGGTTGTTTCTCAGAAATCTATGGATAATTTCACAAACTTTTTACAAAAGTGAAACGACTAGACATCTTTTAGTAAAACTATTGGCAAAATAATAAAGGCTACTTTTCGTTTTGAGCCTACAGAGTAACAACTAGGTATACCTACATTTACTCTGCCTTCTCGATTATTTGAGATACCTACTGCATTAGCTATTCAACTGTACGCAGAGCAGGCAAATTTTCAAACGTCTTTGGTATAAAAACGCTGATTTTAAATAACATTTGTAATAAAATAATAATTAATTGTTATAAATTATTTGCCATCAGTACAAAGTTGTAATTTACTTACCAAAGCTAGGCGTGTCACCGAATTCTAATTAGTCTCCGTGTCTGGCATAAGGTAGCACAGAACTCTGTAATCACGAACTATCGCGACAATAAGGTACCAACGTACTGGTTTGCTGCCAGGGTCGGACTAAGTCAACTCTGTAGCGCCATCTAGCACGCTACATGACAACAACTTTTTTTTTTGTTAACCTATATCGTTCCACTGCTGGGCAAAGGTCTACCCCTTCACTTTCAAATGAAAGGAAAGTGTAGAAAGCGTTGGCGCGACGAACTGGATGCCTTCGAGAGAGGATGGTGGTGGGAGGGACAGAGAACATTGGAAGACAACTATCTTAGATTGCGCAAAATTACCACGGACTTGAAACATAACATCAGTAATAAGTAATACTACCGAATACCGCCATTGGTCCTCATTGCTTATTTGGTAAAAAAAAATCGTAATGCTTACAGGGCCGCCAGCTGCTGCGTCCACGTCAGAGACGAAACAAATATTCATGGACATTTCATACAAAGCCTATGTAGTTCCTAGATGAAAAAGAAAGACCTAGTAGGCAACCTAGGTATTTTAGATCAATATCAGTAGTATTTTAGGTGTGGTTTTTTTAAGAGAGGCCGCGATATTACCTAGTTCCTTATTCAATTAGTCAAAAAACTATGCCCACGCCTAAGTCCAGCTCTGGTGGCTTACATTACCTCGTGTTTGTAGGCACACTACGATTTGCCTTTTGACCCGAGCTCGCTACAAACGTGTGGTGTTATTCTGTTTTGCATCACAATTTTCTAAAAATACTATTTCGCGCAGTTTTGTCTCGCGAGAGTTTGTGAACGCGTGTATGGGAGAACGCCAAAAATGCTGAGATTTTATTTGTTTTGTTATAAATGGAGATAATTTCGGTAAGTAATTTTGGTAACCTAATTATTGCTGGTGACCAGAATCCTATTACAATATTTTTGTTCACACTGCTTCATGATTAATTACATGAATAAATTTTACTAATTACGATTTTCTATTAAATTTAATGACGGCAAAAGCGTCTGAGAGACAGAAAAAAAATCAAGTTAAGTAGTTTACTTTTGAAATTTTTGAATGAAAAATCTTCTAAAACCTATTTATCCTCGTAAAACTAATATCTTGGCCATGAAAATGTTATTTAGTTAGCGATTCTATCTCATGTCATAGTGGGAAGATAATTTAATCAAATATTTATAATAGATGCTTGTTTTGCACGAGGGATCTACTCTCGCATTCTTTTCTTTCCTGTTCACTCTATGTTTACATGATCAACAAATTTTTATGTTCCGGGGCTGATGTGTTTTGGACAAAAGGTAATGCCTATGTGCGTTAGGGCCTTGACTTTCATGCGTTTATTGTTTTTTTGCGGCTAAGTTTTTACACTCATGACGTAAGACGATTAATTAGACACCCATTACTATTGTTGACGTACAATATTTGTTAACTACCATTTTATAGGCATTAAAATATTAAAAGTATTGACTACCTAATTAAATGTTTCATGGGTACCCTTATACTTGTAGCTCTTTTAGTACTAGAACAATATGAAACCTATTTCGGTTGTAAGTTTTGAAAACCATGTAAAATTAGGCACTAAACTGTGGTACCACCTAAACACAAATGTTTTACGATTTCTACTTCCTTGCGTCAAAGTTGCGTGTTTTGTAAAACGTCTACCAATCGATGGACAGTTAAATCGTGGGCCGATGGAAATTATCGTGGTAATAAACGGTTTAATAGCTATTTCCGTGTCCTTATTTCCCTTTGTGGCTTTCATTATGTGATTCTACTTTGTGGGAAGATATCGCGTTTCTTGGACGAGTTAGGTAAAAATTGGATAATTTTCTCAGTTCACGTAAAGCGAGAATACTTATTGTAAATCAAAAGTTTTCTACTTTTCACGATCGTTTTCTTTTGTTGTCAGTTTTGAAAGTGAATGTTTTTTGTGGCTTAGCACTGAGGTCCGGTAAGAAATAAAAAAAATTAAAGTGGTTTAGTCGCAGTGTAAGCACTTATGTAATGTAAGTTTAATTAGTATGTTCTTGCTGTACCAACTTAGATACCTATCCTGCTTTCTTATTTATGCATCAGAGGAATATATTGTCATATTCTTCGAATGTGCCAAAGCAATGGTGGCTTGCAATCAGCGTTTAAATAGAGAGAGAATACTAGTTTATAAACATAGAAAAGTAGCTTATTAAATACTGGTAGCAAAGCCGGGGGACCAAGACACGGGTCACAGGGCGTGCTTTGACGTACATACACTACACATTATACAGGATATTTCGATACACATATCACAAAGTATAAATTATTTTACACAGAAATAACACACACAATATGTACAGATTTGCCCAACTTGACTATTGGCTCCAACTCTTCAACTCAAGGTTTTGATAATATTTAATGAATTTCCAAATGCGTTTTATCTTTATTTACTCAACCAATCAGTAATTACCTACCTACCTTCACGCGTTGGTTTATATAAATACAGTAAACATTGATTAATATGGTCAACACGCATTCTTTGTTTCAATTTTTTTATGCAATAACAGGGGTTCTTTTTAATCTTAACAGGGGTTCTTTTTAATCTTTTTAATCTCTTTAATTTAGTTACAGACGAATACTTAGGAATGTAAGGCCCATAATTACAAACAATCTCCCAAATCTAAGTCAAGACTGAACACAATATTTTTCGATAAGTAGCTTTCTTTAAATATCGTTATTCAAATCTATGCTTGAGTCACGCCAGTGTTTTTTTAGAATATCCTGCCTCTTTTTTACCTTACCCATTAGTAAGAGATGGCAATAATTCTAAGTAGCGTTTCAATATTCGGGTATTAGAGCCAGTAGCCAATATCGAGCAAGTGTTTGGACAGACACAAACGATCAGTCGGCAGGACATACACAAACATTGAAGGACGTATTTACAATGCCTTGCGTTATGCCAGTGCTAGAGACCTTTACTCACTCGGAGACGCTTGATGAGAATTCCTATTGATTTCTCGGTAGACTTTTTGCGCCAGATATCTGGCAATCTAACCGGCTTACTCATGCCTGGTAGATTTGCCATTTGGCGATCTATATTAGGTATAAAATCATGTTAGAAGGACTGTCGAAATTCTGTAAGGAACCGACTGTGTTCTGTGAGGATTGTGTGTGTCAATTTTGTTATAGAGTGGATCATAATTCGTCCTAGGCATGACCATTGACAAAACTGATCATCCAATTTAAAGACTAACTGGGTTATGTATGTATGTAGAGTATTGCTCTACTTATACTGTTAAGGGCGTGAGTATTGTGAAAATTGGCATTTGATTTCAACTTTTATTATTGGGTATTACTTGTATTTACGGTTAACCATCTCCAAATAACCTGCAATTTTTACAATACACGCGCCCTTAATATTTATTGTGGGTGATCCAAATTTAAAGTACATAATAATATGTACTTTAAGTTTGTATTATTACCTACTCTTTTTATTCTCATAATATCCCAGTTGAGGCTTACTATGGTTAATTAACTGTTTTGGTATTATAGTGTCAATAACTAAGTAGGTAGTTATGAGAGTTATAGCTGCAATGGTAGGTAACTCATGACAACAGAGACTTACCTTCAAGATTTTTTATTTGAGCTATCTAAACACAGTTTATGTCTAGATTTTATAACAATGACTAAACTATTAAATCTGCACTGAATTTTATTAACTTTTGCTTGACCAGACTAAGTACCTAACTGTTAACAATGTTTTACTTCAAAGAGAAGTTTGTTTCTAAAAAACTGAAAGAAGTTTTTGTTGTTAGATTGTGTTTGATCGATGCCAACTCTGATGAGCTGTTGATATTACATAACTTTATTTAGATTAAGCTTATTAGTATTCATAGAATGCTGAATGTAGAGTAGGTTCAGACTATCGTAAGTCATGGATAACATGGTGTAGAACTAGGAACTCTACAGTATTTCTATAGGGCTAAAACTAACATTGATGCAGTCAAAAAACATCTTTTGTAAAATATGTCTAGTTTATGTTGTGGAATCATTTTGGAAATATTAAAGTTTACTTACCTTTTTAGGTGCCATTATCGTCTCATAAAAGAAATAACAAAATTAATAACATAACCACAAAACTCGACTTCTGAAAAAGTTGACGAATTCGTAAATACTGTTGACGTTACTGCATGTAGGGGAAAGCTCTGCGCGCGCAATTTTTCCGTTGTCATGGTAACACGGGCGGCCAGATTGCGATCCAGCATGAAGGTTATAGTTGAGCTGGAGGCTAGAACAAGTGCGTGCGTGTGCTTATAAATGAAACAGCTGACTGTGCCCAGATACCCCGAAAATTCGTAAAATTTAGGTGAAATTCATATTTATCTCTGTTTTTCTGTATTTTGTTAAACACGTATGTTGTGTATGCAGTAGTAATAGACTCTTCATGATTGTATTGTCCATAATGTGCCTCATGTTAGCCACGTTTGTTACACTTAACTAATTAGTTATTACTACATGTAACACGACGTTTCACACCTATGATTAAAAGAACTGCGTAAAAACTGCGTCTTTTTGTTACGGATTGATCGTAAAATTGAAATTGTATGTAAAAAAACGTTTAGATAATCAAGGTATCATAATATTTTGTACAATTTATGATTGTAAATGTTGCCGCACTTACAAACCATGACATTGTTTTCTCTGAATCTCAATCAGTTGAGAATCTATATCTTATATGAACATTGTAGTTTTTATTTTATCCCAAAACCACAATTTATGTTATATATTATCGTAGGTCTCTTTGAAGAGATTCAAGTATAAATAAACTATGCATTATAAAGATCTCAAACTTATTTATACGTGTCATGTAGAATATATTTTCTGT
This sequence comes from Eulithis prunata, assembly GCA_918843925.1. Classification (NCBI taxonomy): domain Eukaryota; kingdom Metazoa; phylum Arthropoda; class Insecta; order Lepidoptera; family Geometridae; genus Eulithis; species Eulithis prunata. The sequence continues at coordinate 5,715,804 of OU974023.1, read as the reverse complement.
TTTCAGAATTCAAGTTCGTACGGTAAACAGAAGGCTGCAAAGCTGGCGGTGGTAGCAGAAGCACGCGATGCATTGCTGGGTCCGTATCCTGAGCCGGATGATAGTGGCATCGATAGCGACGACCCGAGCCCCGCTGCACTGCAGGTACGTTTGGAACAACGAACACATACGCTAATAGCTCTGAAAATGTATCCTCATTTATTTTATCTCAGTGCTGAGCAAAGGTTTCTTTCTCTAACCCAGTAGTTTTCTTTCCTGAGCTTCGTTCCACCATCTCGTATCAAAATTGACAAAATCGTCCGCCCACCCTCTTTTTGGCTGATGACGAGAACCCGAAATCGTGACCATAAACAAATTCCCCTTAGATTCCCTGACACAAGATTTTTGAAGAGGTCTGTTATGGGTTGTTAAATGAACATTGATACTTTACTATGACTACTTCCCAGATTTGTAAGCCTCGCCATAGTGAATGCTATCTGAAGTAAAGCTTTGTGTTTCTAATATTCGTACCTCTCATTCCAGCCAAGTGCAGAATGCAGTACATGCAGTGACGAGGAGTATTCAGACACGCCGTGTCCGGTCCACGACATGAACACCCCCCCTGTGGCTTGTGTGAGTTTTACAAACTTATATTTATTCAAACTTACGCACGCTTTGCTCTAAGCTGTTTTTTTGTACAAAAACTTGAGAGCTAGTTGGGCGTTTTACACTGCCATCGACATGTGACACAACATCTCTGTCATTTCTGTTATCTATATAAGATATCGTGAGATGCTAATCTGATACATTTAGTACTAGATGATATTAGTGTGTCTCAACTCAACGGGTCTTTTGATTCAGTATTTCAACATGACTTAATATGTAGTTTGAGAGGTTTCTATTGATTTTAACTATACTTAACTACTTAGTTTAAAGGCTATGACGCACTAAGTACAGCAAAACGCCGAGTTCTGTAATACTAATCACTATTTGCATAAGCGCCCTAGGTATCGAGAATAGACATAAACTAAGTTTGTTTTATTGAGGAATAAAATCCACACCTCTTAAGAATAATGGCGAAACCTTAATTCTAAAACAGATTTGTAGCCAAAAACGGATTTACATTCTAAGTAATTTACATTCTTGTCTCTTTTTCCATTGAAAAAAAGAAAGGACGGCGTGTTACTTGGTATCTCTTCGATAGAAAAATGCGCCATATGCAACGTCTAAGCATGCTGGTCGCTCTGGAAAACCATGAAGGTGTAAAGAATGTTCTACAGTTACATCATCAATGATAGTGGAACGACACAGGTACATATTTGTCTTCTAAACATTTCAGGAAGACGCGGCCCCTACAGACCGAGATTCTCTCGACATCTTCATCCAATGGCGTCCAGGGCAAGGACTAGAAGGCCGCGAGTCTCCAGACCGTTCTTCCCCACCTCTCTACGAAGTGGAACTGACAGCGTCTGATGAAGACGATGATACGTCAGTCCTTGAGCTAGTGATTCCGATGCAATCACGCTACCAAAGGGTACCGACGTCATCCCCGAAAAAAACTAAGAAGAAGGTGTCGCTCTGGGCTAAGTTTTTTTGCTGTGTGCGCAAGTAAAGGAATTTCTTTCATAACTTATTTCATAAAATGATGACAAGTTACCGCTAGATTACTAAGGGTATTGTCAATACCAACATTTTTATTTTTACTCGATGCGGAATGCTGGCATGTTTGTGAACTCGTATGATAAATAAAATATCAAGATTCGAGGGTTACATTGGGATAAAAAAAGTTGCAATTTTACATTTTATCTAGGCAGAATATAATGTTCAAAAAATTACATAAATCGTGTAGCCGCTACGAAGTGCTATGACGTAGCTTAGTCGTACTACTAGCTCTAGTATCTCTCAGGGAATTCCCCTAATTCAATTAAAACGCACTGCTATGTCTTATACTTAGGGCACGTTAACTGAGGACGTGCTTTGAAGTATCGGATTAATAGGCAGATGTAACAGCTTTACATCAGGGCCAGTTGCTTATTCCATAATTTTAATTTTTACAAAACCTTTTGTAATGTTATAGCAACCTACGAGTGTAGAGTATATTTACTAGCGGTAACTAATGTAACTATTTCTTCATCAAATTAAAATATCAGAGGATAGGGTGATTTATCTTTAATGTCTTGGTGTCGTGGTTTTCTATAGTTACGACTAAGCTTATTTATAATTATAAGCATTATTCAATTTATCATTATTTTGTACGGAAAAAATACTGGTAACCCCGAAGACATGATGCCAATGCTGTAAAATAAAGAGTACTATTGATCTAGAAATGCAGAATATTGAAACCAGGTAATCTGAGGGTACTATTTTGTTTGGATAAAAAGGGTTTTAAATGTCAATTTGGTATCTAAAAAACGATAGTCAATTATTTTTTTAGAGGACAATTAATCCGAGACTAAATAAAAATAGAAAAGTGAAAGTGGTCGATTTATTTAAAAGTAACTGGCAGTTTTAGGTTACAGATATAAAACATGGGATATATTAAGGTGGGTCCACATCTGATCTTTTGTCTGTACCGTAGCTAGCTCCGTATCGTATCAGCGTCGCGATCAAAGAACGCTAGTTTGGACGCCGCCGTACCACCGTACCGTAACCGAACGGGCGTCCAAACTAGCGTTCTTTGATCGCGACGCTGATACGAAACGGAGCTACGGTACGGACAAAAGATCAGATGTGGACCCACCTTATGATAACTAACAACAGTGATGCTTTCTATAGTGATTGATTATTTCAGTTACAATATAAAGTTTGATACAAAATGTATTTTCTACATAAGCGCTCTGGCGCTATGCGGCCATATTGCCCTGTTACCTCTAAATACAAAATGTTAAATATTTAAATAGTTTGATCTTACACCACAGTCTACATAGTAGGTATACCTACCAAACAAGTTAGTAAGGCAGACCCGTCGAATGAGGATAGTCAGGAAGGCCTATGTTGGCCTAATTAGGTATATTGGTGTACTGTCAACTAAAGCTTACTAAAACGCTAGTTCTGCAGCGGTTGTAATTACAACTTATTATTGAAAATCATGTATACTTAAGTAGCTAGTTATGGAAATAGAAACTAAAAAAGGAATAGATTCTTTCCATTGTTAGTTTCACTTATTTCAATACTAATCAACTGAAAAATGTTATTGCCAAAGCCAGGAGCTTTTATAAGCGTTTTGTAAAATATTTTTTTATCTATAGGTTTATTTTTAAGGTTAGTAAATCTCTCGATGTCTATTTTAATTATTAATTACTATGATTATACTTAACATACAAAACGGATTTTAATTTAAAACCTATTTTTTTACACAATAATTGAACAAATCAATCTAACAAGTAGGTACCCTCTTATTCTGTGACGTCACCTTAGATCAGTTGTTATAGTCGCGTGAACCTGAAGCAAATTTTTAATCTTTTTATACGGTTGCGCCTCTTTTAGTTTTGCTACTCAACGCTAGATGGCGCTTAAATAACAAAAGATATAAAACCATAATCATGCCAAACTTGTTTTGTAGAGATGGTAGAGATAAACACAGAAACTGACTACAATGTTATCACAAAGGACATACGAGTTCTAAAGATGATATCAGTTATGAACTCGAGGAAAAAAGTCGTTGAGTAAGTCACTCCAATAAGCTTTTTTACGTTTTTCAATAGAACCTAAGGACACGAGGAGAGATTGTTCTATGCTCGTATGGGAGGTCCAGCCGGTCAAGGATGGCGGTTATTAGACTTGTCTCGAAGTACAAGGGTACTCGTAGCTGGCACACATTTTCTGGCTCGTATATCTAGTGACAAATAGATATTCTGAACTTTGACTGTTTTCATAAATAAATATTAGATATTTTTAATTGTTATTATTGGTTATCGAAAGCCATTTTAGAGTATGCTTATTTGAGCTTTTAGCTAAGTTGTTTCATTTAGTAACTTTATTTGGTTCTTATAAAAAGTAATAGTGTTGTGCTTATCAATATCGACATATTATTATCCTAAATGTCTTTTTATTTTTGCGATCACGCTTGGATGATATCTTGAGATACCATAATTTAAAAGTTTAAAAATTAGAAAAACTGACTTCAATTTGATTAGCTTACAGCTTCAGCATCAAATGATGATGGCAGTTCATTGCTTTATATGGGACTATCTCTCAAGTATGATCTATCAAACGAAAAAAAATCATCAAAATCGATTCATAATTGGCGGAATAATGTCGGAACATACAAAACATACAGTCGTCATTTAAGGTTTGACCAATTGAGAACCTCCTCCTTTTTTGAAGAGGGTTAAAAATATGTTTGTTATAAGCGATTTCGATTTACCTACATGCAATGACTATAAGTCTATTTACTTCGACCAATCAATTGGATCGCATATCCAGTTTAATATGCGACCGTGTTAAAGTGAAAAAGGGTTAACAGCTGTTTCAGTTTAATACTGCTTGCTAGAACGTTTCGCTTCTTGGCAGCTAAATTTGGCAGCAATCTTGATCTCAATAACATGGTTTCTAGCCTAGATAACACAAGTCTAGGTCAGTGTTAGTGGTAGCAACTTTCACGCAAAACTATTTACCTATGCTTGTGATTGGGCCAAAAGCATTACGGTGGTGCTATAGGAACGTAAGAATGTGTGGAAAAAATAATGAATGCTTATTGATTTAGAAGACTTTTTAGTCAAGCATCAGCCACTGTATTGTGTGCAGCTTTCATATTTTACGAAAGGTGATCAAAACTGTGGAAGCCTAGCTTCAAGATTAGGTTCCGCCCGCTTTGCCCGCGTCCCGTTTGATCCTGTTAATTTTCTAGGATAAAAAATAAACTTATAATGTTAATCCAGGTTACGAACTATGTATATATATTTCAAGTTTCATCCAATCGGACCAGTAGTTTCAGCGTGATTGAAACACAAACATCTTTTGACATTTATAATATTAGTGGGATTTCTGAAGTGGTCGTTAAAAGTTGTAGGTACTTAATAAAGATACAAATAAAATACGAAAGTCTGTTAGGAAATATTTTATCCTACAATAGAATCTGATGATGGTGGACAGAGACAACTCATCGACAGTCCGTTCTGACAATGACTAAAAGATCCAAGAGTTGAATAAAGTTTGTAATTTCAAGTTTTTTATAATTGTGTAATTTAATTATACCACTTTGATATTTTACGTAATCCGAGCAGCGCGTAATCTCCAAAATTGAGGTATAGAGATGAGGTTTATTAGCGCCGCGCTTTTAAAGTCGAGTCGCACACGTGAAGGCTGTTTAATCGCGTCTGGGTGGAAGGAGGCACCTCAGGCACGGCGCGGCGGGCTCAATGGGCGCGGGGCGGCGGCGTCGACCTCACTCAGTCGCGCCTAGAGCCCCGCAAGGGCTGCACGTGTCCTCGCCTCCGTCTCGCGACTTATGTAACCATCCGCACGGTGAGTCCGCAGCCTCTGAACCCATCCCGATCGACCCCGCGAGGCAAACGAACGCGAGCGCCGCTCCGAACGCGCCGCTCGTATTGACTTATAACCTCTCTCTCGCGCCGAGCCGAGCCGACAGCTGAGAGGTGACATAATTGATGCAGTAAGTACCGGTGTCGAGTGCGAATATTCGAGGAATGCAGGTGCGTTATGTAACGGGATCAGGAGCCGGCTTCCGCCGCCTAAAGCACCGTTTACGCGGCAGGATGGCATGCCCAGACTTCTCGGAAGAATGTCGCGTGATCCCCTCCTATAAAAAATAATTTCGACGGTTACACGAACTTTCCGCTATCATTATGTATCTTTCGTTGAATTGAAATCGAAATACGAAATGGAGCACGTGCCGTGAAAGGTATTAGCTATCTGAAATAATTACGCTCATAAAGTAAATTGGTGAGAGGGGAAAAATTTCAATACAAGTCCGCTGCCTAATTGGGAGGTCGGATTCACACAAAACCTATTCAGTCGTGGAAAGCAGAAAATCGCGGTTAGGGAAATGGGAAACCTTTTTCAAGCACACATCACGGCGTTTTATATAACAAAGCTTTATAATTAATGAGTACATCATGTGCTTATTTTTGAACATAAAATTAGAAACTTTTGTCCTGAAAAAGTTTTTAAGTAAATTCTTTCTTTACCATGATTTTTGTTTGTGGAGCGTTACTCAAGCTTTAGAGCTGTTTTTATATAAACAGATTCTGTCTAGTAGGTGTCCCAAATGATTCACAAGATTAGACCTTTGAAAAGGTCAAAATAACAATATGACGAAAACAAAGCAACAGAGAATAAAACAACAATTTAGGTCATTAATTAACCATTTATTTATCATAATTCTGACACGGAAGAGGTGTTCATAGAGGTTTTTATAAAAAATCAAAGATCTTTTATTTGGTAAAATCACAAGGATCAATTAAGAATCGTCTTATATACTAGGTGATTCTAGATGCCTGTTCCTCGCGAACAGTTATAAAGAATAGGCCCAAAACATATAAATAATACAAAAAAATATTATCCGCTTATGTTCAATCAAAACAGAATAATTCAAAAAGAATAGAATATATAATTTTTAAGAGTATTTCATACAAGCTTTTTTGTAAAAAAGAAACAAAAAACTTACATATTTCGTGAAGCAGATCACTGGGTCACATCAAAAAATGCAGCACCATGTGTACCATACTCCGACTTTCAAATAATGAATAAGTTTAACTTTCATTCAAATCAAATACAATTGCTAATAGGTTTATGAACTTAACAAACAGGTCAATGTAACTATTAGCAAGTTGCAAAGTCGTGTTTTTCATAAAAAGTTGGTTTACTTGCAAATTCTTTGCATATTTCAACGGTTTGTTTTATTGCTTTTGCAGTCACGGGCAGTCAACTCATACTTATGGTCATGGTTTTTTACGACTTTACGTGGTTTTCTGTATACATTGATTGACCTAACTGTGCTTAGCAGAATTTTGTAATTGATTGTGCCTAGCTGCCTATACAAAGCTAGGTTGATAAGCTGTTTACGAATTTGACGCATCAAGTATTTGACGAAAGTCTACGTTACGTAATGACGTTACCTATTCCACGTACTTAGCCAAGTTTTTTGTATATTGAACTATGATATTGTCCTAACGTAATAAATCATACCAAGTCTCAACATGTCAGAGCGTCACACAAGAAGCATTCGACACAAAAGCCTTTACAGAGCCCACTCGCTCGCGATATTACAACCATTCAATGCTGTCAGCTGAGGCAAATATTCAAGCCAGATGGAAGATGATTGAGGTGAATTCAACTTGAAATAATCTGGGGTTACGGCATACATTTTTAACGTTGCTCTGTGGTCACTGATTTTATCCCATGAACGTCGGCCATGTTAGTTGACATTCTTTCGTTTCTGGAGAATAGAAAACTAATCAAAAGGGATAGAAATAACCAAAATAACATTCACACCGTCACACGTGACTATTCCCATCGACTTTTGAAGTTATATATTATCTAGCTGTCAAAAATTTTTTAGTTTAGAAGGGTTGCTAGATGATCTTCTCAGTGAAAATACCTAAAATGTGTTAGAACGCAATGATTAAATTTAACATTATATTGATCTTCTTTGTCAAGACTTCTTTAAAAAAATCATAGGAGCTTTTTTATTTAATCATAGGACAATAGGTGGGTGAAGTCACGCTGTGGATGATGATGATGATGATAGTACAGTACAGTATACTCTTAAGTAGGTACGTACAGAAGCACCCACACAGGAAGATGTTACTCAAGTTCTTATAAGTCTTCCAAATTTGAATGGGTATTGCTGAATTTCATGGTCTGATGGACAACAACGAGTCCATTATACTCTTCCGTTCGCCTATTAGAACCTCGACATTTTTGTATTCTTGTCTTTGTTACCAAGGGAACATAATTATACTAGGTAGGTACTTATACTTATTTAAGAGTGTCATCTGAAATTTCGGAAGGTTTATATAATTGGTACGTGTAAGTTTATGATAAAAGTAATATTTTTATAAACGCAAAAGGAAACGAGGCGAATAACTTCTGAGATAAAAACCAGAATTAAAAAAATCAGAAGGCATGTTACATAATTATGGAGCAAATAATTATGCTAAGTAATAACCACACACGCACTAACCGAGCTAACCGAGCCACGTAAATGGAAAGGATAACTTTTAATTTGATTACAAGATTGTAGTAATTTTCATAAAAACTGTGGCAAACTATGATTAGTAAAATTATACAATTAATCAAAAATAAATCCTAGAGCCCGTTGATTGTAGGGTTTGTCTTTTGCATTTTTTTGCTTCAATTTAAATAATTTACAACCGTTTGTTATCCAATCGCGTGATGACTTTTAACAGTCCAATTATTGAAATAAATCTGCTTAGTTAATATGCGACTGAAAGCTATTCTCAGAATGTCTGCTTTCTAAAACATTTTGAGAATTTTATTAATGAAAAAATTCAAGTACCTACATACTACTTTCATATAGAAACGCCAAGCTTTAATAACCTTCAGATCGACAAAACAAAACAACTTTGTAAACTTAGTGGAATGGGTGCGTCACTTTATTACAAGTTAAATGTACTGGTGCTTAAATAAGTGCATTGAAAACAATATTGAATAATAATAAAACCTACTTGCAGTGCGGCATGTCAACTCTTTTCATACAAACCTAACTGGCCCTTATTATTCCGCAAGAGCCAAAATGTATTCCTAATTTACATCCTTCGGGCAAAAAGGTTGTTTGGCAGGCTAAGAGAATTAAGGCACTTAGTGGCTGGGCCGTTCCCGACATGGATTGATTTGGTCCATTTTCCTGCTGTTCTGTGATGCAATATGTCAGAGCAAACAGACACTGGAAGTGGTCGATTTCTAGGAATATTAGTTTTGTTGTCGCAGTAAAAAAATCGTAAGCTTTGACACATTTCGAAAATGGTCTAGCGCTATGGTTTCTAGCGTTTTTTGCTGTCGTAATTTTTTAACCTATTTTAGGTGTGATCTAAACTTTTTAGATCTTTAGCGGTCAGTCTCTAACGATTGCTGCAGCAAAAAAACCGTGAGGTTTTGTTACATTTTGGAAGTGTTCTTATAGCCTCTACGATGTTTAGCAAGTCTAGTGTTACTGTTTCACTAAAAATTGCAAAAATAGCAATCTATTTTGGAAGTGATTACGAGCCTCTATATGATTCGATTCCTAGTAACTTTAACATTGTTGATTCAGCAAAAAGTCGCAAGCTTTTGACGCGGTTTTGAAGTGATCTAGAAACTCTACGGTGTATAGCAATTTTAGCATTGTTATGGCAGCAACATGTCACAAGCTTTTGACCTATTACGGAATTGATCTAGAATCTCTCCAATTTCTAGTAATTTTAGTTTTGTTGTAACAGCAAAAAAGTAGCAATCTTTCGACCTATTTCACTTCAAATTATAGGAACAAAGCCAGTTTGCACAGAAATTGAATTTCAGGTGAGGATAAACAATGTTCGACTTTGAAGTGGAAGTTTAAACACATGGAACTTTGGTGTAACACGACACCAAACATTAACAAGAGGGATCCTATTGAAGTCACGAGTTTATACTTTAAAATACACCCCCCAATGGAATAGAACTTTCTATCCTAAGTCTTAGGTGTTTGAGTTTAAGATTGAAAACTCATTGCTCTTTATTTTACTCGCATTGGGTTTTTGAACTTTGACGAATCATCTAGAATTTCGTCAGATACAAATTGTGTCAAAGCTTTGTTAAATTCTGGATTTGAACATTCCGCACTAGTTTCCAAGCGAAAGTCATATTTACTTCTAGCACTCAAGTTTAGAAGTAAACTGAAGTGAACAAAACTCGGAAAGATTTTCCCGGACATCTTTCTTCCTAGCAACTTTGCTCATAAAGTTTCTGTTCATACATAATTCACGTTTTGCTGTCCCTTCCGTGGAAGGAAAAATAGCTTATCTATACAACTATTTTATCAAATTTAATATGATATTTTATGAAATCAGTACCGTAAAATCCTCGCTATCGAGACCGTCTCATTTAAATGGCTTTAAACTTCGTCGGTTTCGTTTTGTCAGTCTTAGAACAAATCGTTTCGGAAGACTGCTATTAATTTTACAGGGAGTAGGCTAAAATAATCGGATTGATGAATGAATATTTCAATTACTTCGAACATTTTGATGTGTATTTTTAGTAACAATAAAGCACCAACCAGCTATTTTTGACTAACAACTGAATAAATATTTAGTAATCTACATTATTTATGGTTAAAATATATTAAAATATCTCGGGGTATTTGGAGCAATGATAAAAAAATCACATGAAAAATAAAAAATAAAACGACGCACAATACCATCTGATTTTTGATTCAAACTCACGTAATTCCATGACAGATGTACTAAAACGTGGTCTCTTCCAGGCAAATCACACCCTTGGCACAGGTAGGTATGCATACCTTCCCTACCAATTTGCTGGCTCGTAACAGGAGAGTCTGTTATTGCCAGTTAGGGTTCCGTGTGTGACGTGAAACTTACCATTGTACTTACCTACTTACAGGTAGAGAACACACAGAGATAACCGCTCTCGATGTGAAATAAACCCAGTCGTCATATAACGTATATGATATACGTCCTATAACTATTTAGCTCTATATTATTATTATGATCTGTGGCTATACCAAGGCTCTACTTTATAGCAAGCTATGATTTTGCAGCCGAAGACTGGGCACAACGGCGCATCCTGGGAGAGACCTACGTCCAGCATTGGACCAATATAGGTTGCTGATGATGATGATGATGATGATTTCACAGCAAAAATCATGGTCGAAAGCAACCAATATAAAAACTAAGGCACAATGATACTCGTACAATGATTATGATGATTATTATACTTATGATTTGACATCAAACCACAAAATAATGTGCGTCACAATAGTAGAATTCTGAGTTCCTTTTTGAATAGGTCATTAAAAAACTACAACACAAAAAGCTGACAGCATAGATAGTCGGAAAGAGACGTACATAATCTGTACGGAACTATGCTATCAAAAGCGTTTTTCTCCTCACCATTATACACAGTCATTTGCCGGGTTTTGTTCCCACGAGACGGAGGTCTGTGACAAAAAGTAACTTATTAGACCCGCACTGGTCCATCGCGATACATTATAATTAAAATTCTATCATTTCGAACGCAGCCATCCTCGAAAAGGATTAATGACCCTGCGGGTATCGATTTGCATTTTAAATGAGGCGTGACAAAAAGTTTTGAACAAGTTTGCAGCAGGTCAGAACCGGGTTCGGGTTCGGGTGATCGATGGCTAGTTGTTTCAAGTTTCTCACGTGTGTATTATTCTCCTATCAAACATTCCGCAGCCATAATATAACTGGGATTTGAGATGGGTTAGTTTTTCAGAGTGCTTTCGTTCTTCTAATGGCAAGTTAAGTTTCAGATATAGGTCTCTTAGGCAGGTCTTCCGGTGTCTAGGTTCTTCCTTTTTTTTCTGCTAAAAGCAATCATACCGCAAAACTGCAAACATTTCACATTAAACTTCGCTTTCTTTGTAAAAGTTGCTACCAGTCGCAATACAAATCGCCGAGCTCTATCATACGGCGGGGGCGATTTGTTACGTTTACGAGACAGGCGAGCATTTAGGGCAATTACTCCGCCCAGCTGCAGACTATCATGAGAATATGTAAGATAATTATTAGACTAGTAGTGGAGATATTTAGCGGCCACGCAAACTTATAGATCTGCTAGGGCCGCTGTGGCAACCTTATACATCCATTCGGGGAGGCATGGATCCCATCACACCTCCGTGACCTCTCTAGCTAAGATTGAAATTCTACAGCCGCTAGAGAACCGAAAACTATTGCAAATTCAATGTAACTATGTAGATAGATAGCTCGAGTGATTCATGTGTATTTTGTAAATATTGTAAAGACTGTATTAGTTGTAATTTTCTTTATGTATGTATGGAAATTATATTTGTGACAGATAACTCACGTGACTATTCCCATACATTTTTGAAGTTGTCTATAGCAAATATGAAATCTTAGTTAGGTGATGAGTCCCTTCAGTGCTATCATTTTTGAAAATATGGACTTTTACTGTATTGGACACACGACGGCATTCGATTGGACTTAAATTAATTTTTTAGCATAATTGACTTTCTGGTCGCGGGATACATTTGGTCGCTTAGTGTGCGTGTACACTTAGCGGCATTACTCCACCTAGTTACAAATGATCATGCGAGCATGTACCTAAGATAATTAGTAGCAGTGGTGGAAACTTACATTTAATTCTTGCAAAATATTTTCTAAAAATATATCTTGTCTCTCTTCTTTAGTTTTTGTACACAAAGTGTAAAAGGCCACTAGCGAAAACTGAAATTAGACTTTGATATTGTTTCTTAGAAAAAGAATAGTTCTCCGAAGCGAATACAACCTATATTTTATGGATATGTCGTAAAAGAAGCTGGGATTAGGATGTTGTTTGATTTGTGACGACGTTTTGGAAGAAAATGTTTCTATTGGCGTTGGTCTTTCCAAGAAGATCATTGTTTGATCTGGATACACTTTTTTTGATCTGACTAAGCTAATGCCTTTTGAAAATACAAATCTAAATTAGTTATTACATACAGAGTGCTTAAGACCGCTCTACTTAATATAGGACTACTTTTCAATGGAACCAACGGTGCAATATCATCACGAAAAGAAGTATGTGGCAAAAATGCAGAGGAGCACTATGAAAAAGAAATGCAATGTGTGCGTCAAAGAACACTCCGTGAACATAGTCCGAGGTATTACTCAACAATCTTAGTAAAAAAATCCATACAACTTTTATCTTGCGCATATACAAACGCTTTTGTGATAAACCGGAGAAACAATACGACAATTACCTCAACAATGGGAACGCATTTACACCGAGCGACAATCAGTTTGTATCTGATAATGTGGCAATAAATTATCCTTATGGAAGCTTTAAGTGCTTGGTGTGAGGCCGGGCCGGAAGGTATCAGCATTAAAAGGTCATCAGTAGAAAGATATAGGATGTTATATGGCGAATCCGTTTGAGTTAGAAACTAGAATTTAGCCGAATGGCTACGAGATTCTCCATTTACTTTATTTGAAATCAGCTAAAAAGATTAGTTAAATTTTCGTAGTGTACCTACCTACTGCGCAGCCCCTCTATTTGTAATATTGCAGTCGCTAGAGAGAACAGAGCCCCGAGTCTATGCATTTATTTTGTTTTTTTACGCAAACGCATTCGCAAAACAAGAAATTTTGTATGAAAACTCATGACCACTGCGGTAGCCGTTAGGCATAACTCGCATGCCAGAACTGTTTTCTTGCAAAGGGGACTCAGGGCTCAGAAAATTGTATGGAATTAGTCACGTGGCTTTTCGTTCAGACATGTCATTACCGTACACTTTGATTAGCTTGATATCTTCTAGCCATTGTAATTTGTATGTGTAAAATACGTCAATTTGGCTAAAGACCGAGATCTAAACGAAGCGAACAGAATAATAAAGAAGCAGTCTTGACAGAGTCTAACAGATTCACTCACGAGACCCAATGTCAAACTTAAAACAAAGTAGGATAGGTACGTACCTACTTATAAGTACACCTATCTATACAAAAGTATATTTCAAGCTCTTATGTGAAGGGCACGGCCTAAGATGAATGTCGCCTTTGTTCCTGTTCGAAGAGCCGACGAGCTCTTAGGTAATAATTACAAAACCCTCGGAATTTCTATTTGATTTTTTTAATTAAAACATGGTGAGTTTAAATATACCTTTCTTATACCTAATTAAAACATGCTAGATCGGTATCTACCACCATGACTACGTTTTTTTTAATTTCTCTTGAGATAGAAGTTTGGTGAACTCTGTGAAGCTAGCCGCCAGTATTGCCAACGTCAGTGATCATTTAATTAAATAATTTTAATAGTTTTTCTTGTGTTAGTGTGAGTATTGTTGTTTAATTTTGGTGGAGTTTTAATCAATAATACTTAGGTCGTAACATAAAGTGTGAGCCATTGGAATAAATGTGTGTAAAGTGGTTTTTCTGAATGTGAAAATTCGTGTTAGGTTTTGAAGAGAAAATCCACCATTTTCTTTTCAAAACAAACGACAGCCGACTTGACGAATGACTTGACTTGACCTAGACATACAAATTCATCACTTGACACTGGCAAAATTGTCTGTCGAAATGACGGACACAGGCCATATAGGGTAAAGAAGAAGAAGAAGTAAAATGGAATCTATGTTGCAAAGGTAAAAAGTATGTGTTCTTTAGCTTCAAAATTCGTCAGGAATGACTAGTTTCACAAAGTCCATCGTACATCTTTTTGCAAAAAATACCTACGTTGGTATGGTATATTTTTAATTGGAACCTTGAGTCTAGGCAATGTCATGGATCATGAACAAGCTATGCAATTATCACTTCAACAAAAACTCGTAACACGCAATGTAGATAACATGTACAATTCGCGTCAACTAAAATGCTTCTTGAAAAACATTGAGATAAAATAGCGTGAATGTTTGTAGCCTGACAATTATGACCGCTGAGCTGTGTCACAACTTTTTAATGCTAAGTGAATTATGCAAGAGATAATCACATTGCAATGAATGCATATCTCAATATTACTCGTAGCAAGCAAGCAAGCTCGTATGAGTTAGTGGCCAACTTTGGTGACGGAGTTTATAGGCCGCCTTATGGCCTCCGTCGCGACTGCTATATGTAAATGCAGTCACCCATCCAAATAGCGACCGCACAGAACGTTGCTTAACTTAGATAATCGGTGAAGATTGGTTATGTAAGCTATGCCACTCTATCTCAATATTTAATCGCTATTAGTATTGGTCGCTTGTATAATCGCGAACCTTTTCGAATAATGAACGAAACCTGTCTCTTTAGCCAGAGTAACGTTCTACTGTCTTCTTCTTTTTTTATTTATGGTCTCTATCCGTCCTTTGGACAGAGAATATAAACTAATCAAAATGAATGACAGTGACATTTCTAAACTATAAGTCACGTGACTAATCCTATACAATTTTGACGTTTTCTCATTTCTAGCGACTGTAGAATGTCAACTGGGCTAGACAGGCTGGTTTCTAGACACGCATACTGTACATATTAAGTAGCCTAAGCCTTGGTATTGCTCGCTAAGCTTTATACAACCTGAAATACGCGACATAAAATAGATTAGTTAGAGGTCAAGGATTAACCAAGATAGTGCGCTATATCCAGCCTGTCTATTGTCCGTGGGTAGGTACAATATTTGTAGACGGAGTCAAACAAGTAGTGGCCGGTCCACTCGACCGGTTATCGTGATCATAGGAAGTAGCTATGTTACTTATAATGTAGTGGAATCGCGCAGCTTTAGCAGACCAATATGAATAATTGGATTCGTACAAGAGTGGAATGTAAGTCAATAAGGGGCATAAACTAGGGTGTTTATCGCTATAGCTGACAACTGTCCAGTTCAGCCATAGTAGGTATTATTACCATGGTGGATTTTGCACTGCAATGTCGGGCTATCAACGCGTTTTTTCTTTTTAATCCCCAACTGAAAAACGGAAAGGATAAGTTCAACGGTGTCTGTTTTTCTGTGCTCTGACAGCGCTGAAAGCAGTAGGGCTACTCTTGACCACCGCCGTTCCAAATTGAATCCGGATTTTGACAGATCTCGCGTCATTTTGTACTGAAAAATGACTTTACTACTGTCAAATTCCGTGAATCCGGATTGGAACTGTGGTCGAGAGTAACCCACCAGGACTCCAAAAAATGCAATAGCTTTTGCTTTTATAGTTTTTTTTTAATATAGTACCTAAGTTCTATTTTTAAAAAGGTTCGTTCAACTTTTACAACAGTTTAGACACGGTTAAAAATGCTTGAACCCACGTTTATAAGTCGCAAACAGACTAAAAAGTCTGAAACTTTAATACTCTTTTGAATTCGAACCATATGCCAGGCATAGTGTAGACTTAACAGTATCACACAATGTTTGATTTTTTCTAATAACTCTTCTTAGATTTATAAACAAGGTTCTCCGAGATCAATTATAATACGTAGGTCATGCTGTTGGTCACCGTTCACCGCTGTTGGCATTTTTATCTGAACGTACACTACATTTGAAATAACAACCCTGTCGCAAACAAAAAGTACGGAACTCGACACCTTCTGAAAGTATCGGCTGTATTGCGCTACTTTTTGTATCCACTATGCTACAGGATTAAAAAATAGAGAGATTCGCATTCCCTAGAACAAGTCCGGTGTTGTGTTACTTTTTATTATACTCTTTTATTTTATTACTCTCCGCGGACGCCTCGATAAAAACAAACATGACTATTTTTATTGTTTTTCATAATTGTTTTAAACGAAGGTGAGTCCGCTCTTGTGAAATTGTTGCAGTTTAGTTTTTAATAAAGTCGATAGGTGTGGTTATTGGTTGGTTGAATTCTGCAGCTATAAATACATTGAACACAATGCTATTAGATGTTTTTGGAAACAATTAGGTAAGCCAAGCCCTACCCGGAGATTACTGTAATGACGAGCAGAGACTTCAAGAGCCTTCAACCAAAACTCACCAGTAGTCTCGTAACGCTGTCAGCAATCACTAGACGATTACAACATTTACAACAGCATTTTAAGGATAAAAAAGTATAAAACAAACTACAATTCTATAAGATACTAAAATTTATAAAAACTAAGCCAAGCGTTATAAGCGGTAAAAGTAGTAAAATAATTTTAAATTACGGTTTAAGGTTACACAAAAACTAACTGTATTCGCGGAGATTTTAAAGTTCACTTTAATTGTTATCCGTGTTTTGCAGTCTTCCAGTCGGCTGATCCCCGCGTTTCATGAGGTTCTATGTAACGGAATAAAGTGAGTGGCGTTTATCGCGCTGAATTCAATGTTTTTATTGCTTATGCTTACTTAGCGAGTCTTTACGAGTACTCTGGGCTATTCGGAGAGTAATTATTTTATGGTTTAAAGACTTTTACGATATTTAAGAAAAATACTTTGCTGAATAAGTATTATTTTGCATAACATGTACATACCAAGAAGCCCTGATAGACTTCAGTAGCTAAAGTATAGTTACAAAAACAACACAAACTAGAAACACAAAACAGAATAAACAAATGCTTTGTTTAGGTGCCGAATTTTAATGATTTACATAAAAATACTAAACTAGTGTAATTACATAGCTACTTATTTACACAACAAGTAATATTAATCCAAGCTGTTTACAATTATAAACGTTCAGTCAACGTCAAAGATATGCTTCGGGCTTTCTCCACATTAAACACACTGGTAAAACCAGCATAAGTAATTCATTGGTACGATAAAACAAACCAAAATCCTTAGGTGTGAACTCCTGAACTTAAATAAGTAGCTGAAACCCAATCTCAGAAGGTGCGAGTCACTAAAGATTACCACCTTAACTTTATTAATCCTAATACATAAGTGTGGAGAAGTAGGTTTGAGATGGAATATTTGGTAGTTTTTACGCTAGCCAAGCCATGCTTTGCTTATTCTCTTATTACAATCTAGCCAAAATATTATTGGGTTTTTGTTGGGATTTTATAGATATGAGAACTAAAAACGAAAAAGTTGAAGTTAGTTTATGGATAGAAAACTAATCAAAGTGTATGTAGAAATGACAGCTCTGGCGGTTGACAGTTGACACTCTAGCAACGCTAGAGAATACGAATGACTTTACTTGACTTATATTACTTCTTCTTCTCTTCAGTAATGGCCTGTGTCCGTCATTTCGACAGACAATTTTGCCAATGTCAAGTGTTAAAATTGTAATAAATAAGTCAAGTCAAGTCATTTGTCAAGTCGGCTGTCGTTTGTTTTGAAAAGAAAATGGTGGATTTTCTCTTCAAATCCTATCACGAATTTTCACATTCAGAAAAACCACTTTACACACATTTATTCCAATGGCTCACACTTTATGTTACGACCTAAGTATTATTGGTTAAAATTCCACCAAAATTAAACAACAATACTCACAATAACACAAGAAAAACTATTAAAATAAAAGTGCTATGTGTCGTTTCAAAAAATGTCAAAACTCGTGTCTGACTTATATTATTACAATTATATCACTTGACATTGCCAAAATTGTCTGTCGAAATGACGGACAGAGGCCATTAACGAGAGAAGAAGAAGAAACTAAGGATTCGAGTTTTGTCATTTTTTGAAACCACACCTAGCACTTTTATTTTAATAGTTTGTCTTGTGTTATTGTGAGTTAAACTATAGTTGTTTAATTTTGGTGGAATTGTAACCAACAATACTTAAGTCGTAACATAAAGTGTGGAATAAAAATGTGTGTCAAGTTGTTTCTCTGAATGTGAAAATTCGTTTTCAGGTTTCGTTCAAAACAAACGACAGCCGACTTAACGAATCACTTGACTTGACTTATATTATTTCCAAAATTTCACTTGACACTGGCAAAATTGTCTGCCGACGGACAGAGGCCATATAAGTATAGTAGAAGAAGAAGAAAATGTACGGTATGACATTTTGCAAACGATAAGTCACGTGACCATTATCCTAAATTTTTGGCGTTTTGTATTCTCTAGTGATTTTAGCATGTTGATTTGTCAAAAATGTATAAGGTTACGTGGTTTATCGATTAACCGAGATTTCGAGATGGGGTCCTTCAAAAGGCGTGTTTATCTCCTCTTAAAAGGCCGGCAGCGCACTAGCATCACCTCTGGTGTTGCAGGTGTCCATGGGCGGCGGTGACTACTTTCCATCAGGTGGCCCGCCTGCTCGTCTGCTAGTTATAACATAAAAAAAAAAACCATTCTACTAAAATCTTCTTTACCATGCAGTACAAATATGCCCGAACAAAATGTTACTAATCGTTTTATCGTATCGCATCGTTCTAAACCACCTTCAAATCCGAGAGTGTCAGAATCGATTTACTAATTAATATCGAGTTTGCGTTGAGGGTGCCATTAATTCGAGTAAAATGTTTGCCTCTGAACCGGGTGTCTTAGATATTAAGTGTACTGTATAACCAGTTCCTGAAGGTCTGGGTCTTCGTCTACTAGTTTTAATATAAGAAATTGTAAACTTGGTAATTAATTACAAGATAGGATCAGCTGTTTAATTACTATTTTCCTACTTTCATTCGTATGCGACTTGATTAATGTTACAATTTTCCTATAAATTTAATTTTTATTACAAAAATAACGATTACTTTGTAGGTCACACACACACACCATCTCCCACTCTCATATGCACGTCATATTAATCCCTTCTATATCAAAAATGTCTGCTGTATAAATGACGTCGATAATGTGCTTTATTTGACCGAAATTCTTGCTGCCATATTTGAAAATAGCTACTTTTGCAAAATTCAGGACCAAACATAATATTCACTTTACCCCATCTTCGTTTTCTGTTGACACTGCCTCCGCAAACCTAATTATTTCGATACGCCTCCCCGTGCTTCTTGATCTCATTATACGTAATGACGATACCCACTAACGTGTTTGGTATTTACCTATGTACCTGCACTTTATGTAGGAAGTGTTATCGGTATAAACTAAACGAAATTAACGGAACTTAATCGAAATGGAAGGTTGGCTGTGTTTGATAATTAAATATTATGTTTAAGTTCATATTATTATGCTTATAGAGCAAGAGGATTCCAGATGTTCCTCATTCATAAATACTACATAATGACTTTAAAAGAACTTAAGATACTTAAGAACTTACATAAATAAAACGCTGTAAAACGGATAATTAATTAGGTAGTTTTAGTAAAACTGCACATTTTACTTAATGTTATCATCATCAATATATATAAAACTCTTTTGAAGCTGACAGAGAATCAACGCACAGCCTAAACCATAAGTCCTAGAGGTATGAAATTTGGAGGGTAGTATCCTTATATAGTGTAGGGGTGCACTAAGAAAGGAATTTTGAAACGTCACACTCTAAAGGGTAGAACGCGAGCAACGCCGCGGGCGACGGCTAGTTTTAAAATAAACGGATATGTGAGAATGTGAAATAAATGTACAGGACTATGCCATCTCTACTCATTTTGTGATTTTTAATCACTATGATTGTTTATTAGTATCATGAAAACATTGAAACGTTCTCCAATTTCAATAAACATGCAGATAGGTTGGATAAGTCCATACTAGAAAATACAATACAATTTCTATGTTCCTGTGTGGGTAATTATGATAACAAATGAAGAGCTATTCTATAGATAGTCGATATTACGTACAATGGCCCGTTCTTACCTAATCGACATGCTTCTGTCCATCCAAAGGTTGTCTGGAAGAGATCGCTTATAGCGATAAGACCGCCCATTGTACCTCATACTTATAACTTATTTATCTTTTATTGTTTTTCTTTTTTTTCTTGGTGTGCAATAAAGAATATATCTATCTATCTATCTATCTAATGGCGAAACATTACTGTGATGTTAATTTATGGGCCGGCCACAATGAACTATATATTGAATGGCGAAATTTTAATAAAATGTCATCGTCAAGTGGTAAATAAAGGACATGATGGAAATTGGAATTGGAATGAAAAATATGAACGAAATAAAAAAATTCAGCAAACAAAAAAAAACATAGGAGTTTACGACCTATAATAACCGGGTTTCTAAAAATCCACTAAATGTCTTACCTACGATACAAAGTTCCAAACCAATAGAAAAGTCTAGTAATAACTGTTTCCTTTCTTTTCCGAAACATTACAGCTTTGGAAGCTTTGCTTTGAAAGTGTATGATCGACGCGGTCTTGGATTTATTTATTACCAAATGCTACTGTTTGGTTTTTGAACACTAATTGCACTTACTCTAGGTACATGTTTGTAATTCTATAAACAGTTCTTTTATTTCATTCATATTCTTTATCTTTTTTTGCTTTGGTTTAAAAACTTTGCATAAGTAGGTAGGTACCTATCAAAATGATTCTCCCTAAAAAGCTTTTCCATAGTTTTACCCACGGAATATAATCCTCTAAGTATTCTGTTTATTTTTTTACATGTCCGTGACCACAGCCTCGAGTCTGTGGATTTGTTCTGACTTTCGTCTCGAGTATAGCACACGCAAACGCATTCGCAAAGCGAGACATTTTGTTGGGAATTGCACAATTCCCAAATCTCCCGCTAAAGGCGCTTATCCGGTTTTCATACAAAATTTCTCGCTTTGCGAATGTGTTTGCGTGTGCTACACTCGAGTCGAAAGTCCAAACAAATGCACAGACTCGGGACCCTGTTAGCATAATGCTTTAGCTGACGAAGGGTCAACTCTTTTATCAGCGACCACTTTCGATAGAAGTGTTTTGTTTACCTTTATAACCGGTAAACACACTGTTTGCACCAAATATCTTCCAGTAAGCAAGTTTGTTCTGGAATGTGCTGGATATGTCTTGATTAATTCAATACTATTGGTTCAGTTTGCGGCTCAGTTCATTGAGCTGACTTCAGTAATCCGATCTAGCTCAGAGCGAGTTGATTTGCTGAGCTGATTCGATTTGAGTACTGCAGTGTGGCTTAGGTACTTGAATTTAAGCGATTGCTTTATAAAAAGCGGTACCTAATGGCTTTTATTATTAGTAAAATGCCAGCAGCTTCGTTTGTGTTCTGCTAATGGTTTCTCTCCTGTTGAATTTTACTCTATGGTTTCTTCTTACAGTACAACATCTTCTAGTCTATGCGACTATATTTTGATTGTTAGTCCAGGCACGCAACAATTTTATATAAGTATTTAAATTAGCTACGTTTATCGCTGCAATAATTACAGAGCAAAATAATCCTTATCTCTAACAGCTAACCTCCAATTACTTAAGCTCGTAAACCAAATACGGCGATCAAGTAATAAAACTTGACACAATTTTAAAGAGCGCGTAAGTACGAACTCAGCTCCTCAGTATCGATTTTTCTCTAAGTCTATTTTTGCGACGCTCCTCGGCCCAAATACGTGGGCATTGTGGAGGATCTCGGGCCATAAAAACTGCTTCTTATTCTGCATCACTGGTTGTAGAGACTATTAGATATGCTGTGTCAAATCATTGTATCCCATCTCAGCTAGCTTGCTTCGGAAAATCGGTTTGAAACGGCTGTTTGGGTCGGAACTGTTTTTAGGGAAATGTTATTGCTTATTATCCTAAACTCTACTTTTTCTGGATGCAATAATAAGGAAAACTGGGAATGATTTTGCAAAATTTACCTGGTTACTCCTAACTAAGAGCTGAGATATAAGTCCTTTTCCAATCAAAATGAGATATAACAGAGTTAGATGAATTTTCTCGCAATATAAAAATATCAAGCAGGTAAATAAAAAACAGTCTAATTGTCTGGATAATAGGTATCAATAGAAAGTGCCTTAATCTGCTCTGAACAGTTTTCTAACCCTCAGCGGGCTTTGAGACAGGCGGACGGGCACCTATCAAAAACAATAGGACTCCGTCGGGACCGTTAGCTAGCTTGCTAAGCTGAAGCCTAGTTTCAGGCTTTTATTTTTTGCTATTTAATATTGAGATTTCTGAATATTTGGGGCCAAAGGGCTACATACTTTCTCTCTCTCTCCTCCCATATTTTTTTTATCATAGACTACTAATATTCACTATACCGAGTTTTATAAACAATTTTCTGGGCGTTTTAAAAACTGGTAAAATATAAAAGGGTTTTTTATGTATTAGCTTGATAGCCTTCAAATATTTTTATTATAGGCTATCTTCAAAAGTTGAAAGAACCAATTCCAGCAAAGTATCCACTTAAAAGAAATCAATAACAAAAACTCGTAAAACAACAAAATATTGATGGAGTAACTTTTAAAAATATTACATTTTTATTGACCCAATACCTAAATGAGGACTTATATAAAAATGTAAAGAAAGGTAGGTACATAGTCGGCGTGAGAAAAGAAAACTTGGCCGGGTCAAGTTTTAATGAAAAATCGCTAATCTTGCCAGCTGTCCCGAACACTTGTTTGAGTTTTTACCAAAATATTTCTTCTGTCTCCATCTATTATGCTTCACTGACTGGAAAAGATCATTTGGAACTTTAGCCGGTCTCAAAGGGGAACAGATTTTTGGTGTAAAATTGTTTCTCTCAACGAAACTGATAATATGAAAGTAAATAATAAATTCTATTGAGACTTACTATGAAAAATAGAGAAAAGTATAATATATACCGCGTTTAGGCAAGCGTAGTGTAGGACGCCCTCCGGCTAAGTGGGGTGACGATCTGAGACATGTAACTGGCAAACACTGGATGAGAAGAGCCGAAGACCGGGCTCAGTGGCGCGTCTTGGGAGAGACCTACGTCCAGCAGTGGACCAATATAGGTTGATGATGATGATGATGATGATGATAATATATATAATATATACTTCAGAGAGCTGGTAGATTTTTTTCTTCTCGATCCCCTACACACCGAATTACATTATTTTCTAAGCTAATTTTGGAGGTACGTTACAAAATCACATGTTTGCACGGTGACCTGATAAAAAAGAGAAATGAGAACATGACCTTTACCGGTCATCATAACCCGAACCTTTTATAATGACTGTCGACCTCTAAAGTGGAAAAATGAAAATGAAAAAGGTGAGCAATGATCGCGGAGAATTTTATATTTTCGACAATGTGACTAAATAAACATTTTTACTTCGAAAATGGCAATAAGGAAATAACAGCTTTTATTTAACCGACTTTGAAAATATTGATCGTTATTTTTTGTGTTTGATCTCCGTTTTTAACAACGTATCAACAAATTCTACAGTCGGTAGAGAAAAGAAGATTAAGTAGCTAATTGGTGGAAAAAATAATCTGCTGTGACCAATACGTACCATCGTAACTTATCAAAAATAAAAACATTTAAATCGTACTTGTTAGCACGTGAATACTGAAGGAGATTCGTGACAACGTGTCCCAGTGGCTAGAAATAACTAGAGTGTAGGAACAGTCTATTTTGCCCACGTTTCGTACATCGAAGTGTGCGGATTAGAAGCTTTCAGAGGATTAACTGGAGCGGACCTCCGCATGACCGTTTCATTAAAACTTGCTCCGGGACCGTAACCGCTCTAATTAGAATTCGAAACAAAAATCATTTCGTAATTTAATTTGTGCTGTGACTGTGTAATTTTTCACTTATACAGCTTAAAATAAAGTCCGAATTTCTTTGACCTCTGATTGGGATTTATTTAGGTAACCAAATTCCACCGGATTTCAATAACCCACCCGAAATGAGCCGTCGTCGCCACGTCGTTGTCGTATCGTACGGACGTCGTGTCGCATCGTAACTTCACGAGTGGTATTCGTGCCGTATGAGTAACAAATTAATTTTGACGTGCCGATTCGATTACCGCGGCTGGATCGAACCCAATTTTCCTTCAATTCATTGAACCGTCGAACTCATTACAAAATTTTAACTTGTTTCAGATCGATCGGAGACACGAGCCGCATAACAATCGCAAACCAAACAAACGAAGCGCCTTCAACCGATACAATTACCGATAGTTAGATTAGTTTTGATAGTTCACGCTTTTTACAAGGTGTTTTTGTATAGAGTAGGTTTCGGTGCGGTGCGTTCGATGTGTGGTCGCGTTGCGTTGGCTACTGGCGCGTGGTGAGACACGCGTAGCGGACAGAGATTAGATCGTCAGTTGTTCAAGATAGAGGTGGTGGGGGGGTGCGGGTGGGGCAGGCGCGCGCGCGTGCGTCCGCTGCAGGCGCTGGGCCGCGCGGCCGGCATGTTGGCCTCGCAGCGCTCGCAGTCCTGCAACGAGGAAGGCGCGTTCTTCGGCGCGCGCGCCTTGCGCCGGCCGCGCGGCAAGGGCAGCGGCAGTCCGCCCTGCTAGGGGTACGCCATGTCGCTGCGCAGCCTGCACCGGCGACTATCCTCCGCCAATCACACGTAAGTTACATACCATTTCAATTTCTTTGCAATATTCTTTTTAAACTAAGTTTTTTAGTTCTAAGTTTGAATTAGGTATGCTTATTGTACGAGAGCTCTTTATAATGTTTTTTAGTTTAACTTAGGAAGGTAATGTATAATACTAACCCAGTGTATAGTATTATATGACCTGTGACCCAGTCAACGTAACAGCAAGGTATTTTAAAACCATGGCCTTCGAAAATTCTCGCCTTTAAGGATTGCCTATTTCTGTGAATAGATTTTTTTTATTTCGTTGTAATTTGTAACACGAACGTGCTAAGGAACGAGAGTGAATTCGGCTTTTCATCGAAATTCGGAAGACGATCGAACCCGCTTCGATAGTCATCAAAACGTGGGATGGCGACCGGCGGGATGTGAATATTCAATTACCATCTAAATCCAGAACTTTGAATCTGGCCTAGACGAAAATAGACCTTATGACTAGAGCGTTCGATGCATTTCGATCTAAACTGGGTATAACGCAGGCGCCAGCGGGCACAATTAGAGGTGGTTAATCGATGTTTAATGTATGTAAATTGGCATCAGCATAGCCTTTTGCTGAATATGACTGCATTAAGTGACGCTTTGCCTTGGTAAACAAAGCCAGCCTGACCTAAACTAGCTTTTATAGACGCTGCGTTTGACATCTCTGCAGTTACATTACCTTCTTCTTCTTCTTTACTCTATATGGCCTGTGTCCGTCATTTCGACAGACAATTTTGCCAGTGTCAAGTGATGAATTTGTATGTCTAGGTCAAGTCAAGTCATTCGTCAAGTCGGCTGTCGTTTGTTTTGAAAAGAAAATGGTGGATTTTCTCTTCAAAACCTAACACGAATTTTCACATTCAGAAAAACCACTTTATACACATTTATTCCAATGGCTCACACTTTATGTTACGACCTAAGTATTATTGGTTAAAATTCCACCAAAATTAAACAACAATACTCACAATAACACAAGAAAAACTATTAAAATAAAAGTGCTATGTGTCGTTTCAAAAAATGTCAAAACTCGTGTTTCCTAAACTAGCTTTTATAGACGCTGCGTTTGACATCCCTGCAGTTATCCCTGCAGTTACATTACCTTCAATTTACACGATACAACGTCAGATATTTTGCTATCTCTAGCGGATCGTAGTCCCTTCTTTCTTCTAAAAAATTGGAAAGATAATCAACCCGCAAAGATACAGGAGCCAGCAGTTTCTGTAAAACTCTGTAGCAAAAGCTTTATCTAAAGTGGCTGTATTGTTACTTGTCTTCTTATTTTTGTTAGAAAATGCAATACCTATATTTTTCTAAAGCTTACAATAGAATATTAGACAGATACGAAACTCTTTACAGAGTCGTATCGTTAAAGCTACCGAAAGTGTGACCTTCCGCCATTTTAGCAGTGTATTAATCATGTTGAGTGACAAGTTCGGTCGGCTGATGTTTGGACAGTTGCCTCCTACAATGACAGATGTCTGTGGATCGCTCACTGCGTGCATAGTATCTATCACTGATTTCAATGAATGTTTCCCTACCCTCCATCCCGTTTGCGACACTAGAGTATACAGACACTGGCAGAATTGTAACAAGTTGCAAAAGCAAAAAACCAAGAATTTATCTCTTCAAAACAAACGACAGCCGACTTGACAAATGACTTGACTTATTTATTACAATTTTAACACTTGACATTGGCAAAATTGTCTGTCGAAATGACGGACACAGGCCATTATTGAAGAGAAGAAGAAGTTGATTTCAATGAACTACATATATGAAGTACGCTGGATTGGCTACGAGGATTTATCCAAAATGGCTGATAATTTTTTTGTTGTCAAAAACAGCAGCAAAAATAAAACAGCCATAAAAACAAAAGAAGAAGAAGAAGAACAGTTTAACGGAATAATCTTACGGAATAACGGTTATCAACTGATAACGATAGATTTTTCTACAGAGCCGCTATAAAACTAGAAAAGCCGACTTCAATTTGATCACGTTCCTAGAGTTTTTTTTATCATGCACAACTACCTACTACCGTGTTATTCAATGGCCCTTTAGCAAACAAGTTCTAACCTGGTTGTATAATAGGTTGAATGAATTGAGCGTACAGCGCGTGCAATGTATCCAATGAGCTGGCTGAAAATCGTATTAGTATGCATCGAATGGCCTTCCCGAAGTTATCGCATTGCAATCACAAATGCAAACTATTCCGTGATATACTCGTGCGATAGCAATCACAGTGCAATAAGCAATCATAGATTGTTTGGAACTAGCGTTTATATTGCTTCCACTAGCGAATCCAGGAGGCGCTAAAGGGCTCAAACCAGCCACCCTCTAAAGCTCCGGGTCTATCCAAGGCTGGACCAGGATTTGTCAGGGAAAATTTTAAATAAATAAATATTCATGGACATTTTACATAATAGCTCTCTAGCCCCAAGCTAAAAACTTAGTAAAGCTTGTATAAGGGAACTAGATTGCTGATAGAATACTTGTAGATATTTTTTACAAATTAAATACATGTATTTAACACCCAGACCAAACAAAAAACTAAGTTTGCCACACATAAACGTTTGTTCTCAGTGGGAATCGAACCAACGACCACGGAAGGCAAAGCTATACTGACTGTGATGAGATAAAATAATATCAAACTCTAAATAGCTGGGTCAAGCCCAAACCAAAATCCTGGATCCGCCACTGATTGCTTCTGTATATTCAGCGCTGGCAACATATTATATAAATAAGCATTCACAGTTTTAAAATGTTTTAAATGCTATCCTCTAATTGGCAATATGGACATTAATTTTATTTATTTTATTGAGTAATAAAATCCACAGCTCTTAAGAATAATAATGGTAAATCTTAATTTTAAAGCAGATAGCCAATGACGGATTTACATTCTAAACACAATACATATAAGCAAAAATCGACGACAGTCACTAGAAACAAAAGGAAAAAAAAAAAAGTAGAATGATGTAGCCAATTATGGTGAGTGGATTTAATGTTTTGTTGTGTTGATGCAAGAGAAGTTGTAAAGGTGTAAGGGTGCGTGTGAGGGTGTGTGTATATGTGGGTACTCCTAATAGTACCAGTCTCTTAAGAGCCTGGAGATCTCGGGAGCACCCACGTGTGTGTATGTGTGCGTGTATAAAGTGCTGTATCTATGTACATATATGTGTGTGTAGTAAGTATGTTAAGGTCATAAATGCAATTTTTTTTTTTATCTTAAGTTAATTTTACCTAATATCCAAAAACTATTTTTATGGGCAAGGCTAGCTCCACTATAACAAGGCTTCATTGATTAGTTTTTGACATTCATGTCTAAAAACTCCCTTGCTGCTGTGGAAAATATCAACAGAGCAAAATTTTTTATTATAATAATAATTCAAAAGTTTTTTTTATTTTATCAAAAAAACTCTCTGAAAATTGTGAATAACGGAAAAGCTACATTCACGTTATTATACGGCGATAGCAAGATTATTATTATTAATTTAAGTACTTCCTCTAACATGCTGTGAGTTCATATAAAATCGTGAAATTTAATATTTACTTTATAAGTAAACCATCCATTTCTTTTTATGGGATAATCTGAGTACATTTATGAGGCTTCGTTTTATAGCGGTTCTCAAATGGTCCTCCGTATTTGCATAAAGAGTAAACTTTACTGCGTAAGTATAAATAAGTATAGTTAAAGTTTAGCGAACTAGTAAAGATGTTTATAAAAGAAAGTGTAAACGGTGGCGTGTTCGACCTAAAACTTTTCGCTTGCCGAAAATAATCGGAATAAAACTGAAAAGAGATACAGTTTCGACTATCTTTGATTTCCAGAAGTAATAAAAACCAATATTATCTAAGTATTATACTTGTAGTCAATTTACATAGTTTAATAAAAATAAAATTATTTTACGTTAAGCTGACTTTTTCTTAGCTGCATGGTAGTAAGTGTAGGCAACCTGGGCTTTTAAAAAACACCAAAAGTACCTAGCATAAATGTAAATACTTACTAATACTCCAAATTCATGTCGTAACCAATACCTCTACTCCGAATAATCGGTACGAAGATTCGGTAGTGATGTTTGTGTTATCTCCGCCGCCGCCCCGTCTCGGACGATGACGTGGGCTCCTGCAAAATGAAAGTGCGCAACTGCTAAATGTAACACAAACTGCATCTTCGTTTATAATTATTCGGACCCAGGTTTAAACTTTGATCAATGTCGTAAAAGCAATCCAGTGGCAAGCTCTAAGCTCGTAGCATACCGTAGCGGCTGCTACGGCTTCTAGTCTCGTAGAGATATCGTAGCTCGTCACAATATTCAATTCCTATCCTTACAGCTATGATTTAATGGGTCATTTTAGCGTGGTAAGCCCACAAAGGTCTTTTGGTTAGCACAGAATGCTGAGGTTGACGTCAAAGTGGATTTAAAACCACGTCGAAGTATTTCCGGTCTTTCATACTTTACCTACATAAACGGGTATGAGAGAAAATGTGTTTAACCTAGTTAGCGTTAAATACGTACCCGGATCGGTTTCACGACTTTGTCTCTGTTTGTGCACGTAATAAGCTTAATGTTGAAAATACTTTTTGAAAATTATACGTGACTAGCCGTCGCCCGCGGCGTTGCTCGCGTTCTACCCTTTAGAGTGTGACGTTTCAAAATTCCTTTCTTAGTGCACCCCTACACTATATTAGGATCCTACCCTCCAAATTTCATACCTCTAGGACTGATAGTTTAGGCTGTGCGTTGATTCTCTGTCAGCTTCAAAAGAGTTTTATATATATTGATGATTGATGATGATGTGTTGTGGTATTTATTATACTCTGTGGTAGAGATAATACTACAACTGCACAATGCATTACTTTTAATTAAAATAATTTGGGAAATGCATAAATAATTACAAAGGCTATTTTTAAATATTTGCATGGAACGCGGTAAAGCAGCACGCTTACTGCTACACGCCCCCGTGCGGTCATTCTCACAAACTTATCTACTTATAATATTTTTTTATAAGCACTGTTTTATCATGTTTATATTTTGAACAATCCCAATTTTACTGTAGAAACAAATTATTTCCAAAATCAGTTTAGTAAAATATATTATATCCTACTTAGCTCGTTAACACACCAAATATTTCACACACACATTTTATTCCACCCAATGAATAAACATTCAATACTGTCAACACATTTACGTGATAGGAATAAGGGCAAAAGCCCAAACCTTTCTGATCCGAAGCTCTTATTGACGTAAAATCATACCCATAACGGAATCAAAGTTAAATGGAGTAAGAGAAATATGTTGATGGTACAAATGCGCGCAGGTGGGCATAACCGCAAATATAAATGGAGATAAGTGCGCGAAAGTGCTTGAAACTTGAGCCAAATCTCCGTTGGAATGTTTGGCTTTAGTTGTAGGCATAAAGAAAGTTATTCTATCAATCTAGGTCAGATGTACTTAGAAAGAAAAATAGGCTTTTAGCGACGACTTTTCCTAGATAGGAATAATGTTCATTTCTTATTGAAATGTACCTTATCAAATCACGACGGTTTGGTCGAAGGCCGAAAGTAGCATGGGTACAGAATAACAAGTAGTTCAAAGTATGAGTGTACCTAGCTTAGGTAAAGATATAATAATGTTAGAGTAAAACTCACTGAATAAAAGTATAATTTAGAAAAAAAAAAATATTAAAGTTGACTACATCCTGCGGTTGACTTTATTAACGCAGGCCCCAGACTTATCAAGTGAATTATTTGAAGTAGTACCTATTTTAGTATAGTATTATATGATCTGTGGTCAAGTCGAGTCATAGCTGTCGTTTGAAGGCAAACTAGAAAAGAAGCGTCGAGAAATGTTGATGGAACAAGTGACATAACGTTCAGAATTCAGAACAAGAAAAGGTAATGCTTAGTTGTTTTACTTAAACCAGTTTACCAGTCTGCTTGATTGTACTTCCAAACACCAAACTTGACATTAAATATTAGTAGCATAATATTATGCTTTGATAATGTCGTAGCCCTGATCCCCCGGGTCGTGTCCCGGATTTTTCGATGTGACATTACATCGGTGACGTAATAAAGTCTACGTTTACCCAAATTGGTATTTATAATACTCCCGCTTTTTATTTGCGCGCTTGATTAAGCAAGATAGCTTTTGATTTGGTTTCCGCCATCTCAGGTGCTATTTTTTTTAGTAATTTTATTTTATTCGGAGTGTAATGTTCAAGAAACGGGTGAAAATAGACACTTAGAGCGGCTTGCATAACAATTGCTGACAGTATTTTTTTTTTCGAGTTTTCTAGTCATGCAAATACACCATATTTAAATGTAATAGCTAGTAAATACGTTTAGCGATCTTGTGCAAGCCAACCTTAGATACAAACATGTTGCAGATTTGATACTAAAAAATCACAAGTCACTAAAGACATCGATCTAAAGAAATAGTCTTGTGACGTCATTTCAAGCACTTCTAAACTAAAGTTCTGACGTCATTCGAAGTGACGTCATATGCCCTTGACTTCTGCAAGTACTATTATTAAATCTGCGCTTAGGGGTGGCTATATCAAGACCAATGAATGAATGCTTGTAAATTATTCATAGAATTTATATTGAATTGCAAAGGACATGATTTGGATTGATTTTAGCAGATAAATTGTTTATTCTATGAAATTTTATATTTTTATACAAGCGTAGGAGCTGTTCATTTATTGATATCTAAGTAAATATAGGAGAGTGCCTTTTATACTTCGTTAGTAGAGAATAGTAAAGTTTCCAAAAGTTTCAGGCGTCTTACATAACGTATCTTCGATAATACTTTTGCTCTACTGTAAACAAAAAAGAAATAGAGATACCATCACCAAAAGCTATGTGTAAACAATTAAAATGTAATACGTACCTAAATTAAGTTAATCAAAGGGATTAAAAAAAATGGTATCTTGTTGGGACAATATGGCAATATTATATGGCAGACAAATGGACAACGGTTATGACATAAGAACAAAACCTCAGTGATATTTTCCTAGATTTTGAAAAAACTGGCTCTCTCACCAGACCACGTAATGTCAGACGTTGTAAAGACAGCGTCTGCACCAAAACTACGGCATCATAAAGTCGATACTTCTGTTTACGTTGAATTTGGAGAGTGACCTCGAACGGCATGTTAGAAGAAGCAAATATTGGGAGAGCATCCGGCGCGCGGAAGGTCGTATGACTCTTGCTCAAAATTGATCTATAAAGGCTGGAGCAGACCGGATGCGTATACGTAGACGTGTACGTACCACTGAGTTGTAATGTATGAAACTGTATGAGACAGGACACACTGCTTGCGTAATGACGCGCACTTCTACGTTACGCAAGCAGTGTGTCCTATCTCATACAGTTTCATACATTACAACTCAGTGGTACGTGCACGTCTACTCTTACGTCTACGTATACGTATACGCATCCGGTTTGCTCCAGCCTTGAATGGTTTATATCAAAAGTTTACTATAATAATCAAAGAAAGAATTTGTTTGTAGCTAATTTGGTATTGTGCTTTTAAAAAATTATATGAGATATTATTTAGCTCTTGGCTGCACATCACACGTGTGGCCGGTGGTATTTTGCACATTGTTCAAAACTATAAAAAGTGGCTGCGGTCGGTGGTCGGTGGCGCTCACACTAATGTCCTGTAAGCTAAAAGCGGCTTTATTAAATATTTACATAGCTATTATAATTTTATAACAAAGAAAAAAGATTGCAACTTTATGTACTTTAGTAGTAGAACTGTAAATCCTTCAGCAAACAATATGAACACGATGGTAAAGCTAAAAAGGTTACAGCTTTTATAGTATATGACGAAGGACAATCTGTACCAAAAGATGTAACCCTGCCATATATGAAAGTCGTTCAAACACGTGTAACCAACCTTCCTCCATTGTACCAACAAGATTATACATGATGAGTTTCAGCAGAAAGAAGTAAATATTTAGTCAGAGCGAGCTAGAGCATGCATTTATACGAGTGTCGGAGTGAGACGTGCGATATTATTTGACTTGAAAGGGCATCTTGAGGTGAGCGGTGTGGGGTTCCACTAAACTAAGGTTTAATAACGCACATTTGCTTACACCAACAGGGTTTTATGCAAAGAAACATTACTCCTAAGTATAGCGAAGTTTCTTTACAAAAGCGACAATTCACAGACGCCATTTAGCACGAGAATAGACAAGCTAGCTTTAAATTATACACATCTAAAAATACTATGCGACTGGAATTACCGTTATCTGTACAATAAAACGCTCAATATAAGTAAGTAGATCGTTTAATATTCGCGCCATTTTTGTGAATGAATTCAATGAGGCCGCCCACATACGCTGTCTAAATATTCATGGATTCGACTGAGGGTTGCCAATTTGCCAGACGTGAGTGTCGGTCGGAAATACCTATCGTCCGGCAAAATTATGAAAATAAACAATTTCCTATTCAGCTGTCAATGGAACTCCCACGTAATGTTAGAGCTCAAACGCATTAGGCGACGCGATCTTTCTAGCCAAGTTGACAATCAACAATCGTTACATAATAACATTTTTAAATGATAACTAATATAAAGCGTGTAAAAAGATGTGTCAAGTTATTTTGGGATATTGTAAGTATCCTTGTGACGTTTGCAAGTAAACCTAAACCTCTAATAAATGTAATTTCTAAAGTGTGAAAGATTTTCTTCGAATATAAAGAAATGAATTCCTTTGTGTCTTGGTAAAGCTAAAGTAACAATGATTACAAAAGCAAATTAAAAACACAGATTGTAAAGACCGAAATATAGAAATACATACCATACGATTGTTGTGTAAGTAGCTCCTCTAAAATACACACATTTTTGTGCTTGCTTCTTGTGACTGCAGGCGCACTGGTAGTCCTGGAGCTTGTCAAATGACTCTACTTATTACCACAGTAGTAGTAAGGATACTAGAAGTACCTCTACTGTGTCTGGAAGTAAAAATAGGTTTACATTGTAGTTTCTGGATGGATATTTCATGATCCGTTTTGCAACCCAGTCAATATTAAGTGAGATTAAGCAAAGTTTAGAGCAACTATCTAGCTTTATTTTACTTACTTGTCTCTTCAAGACCCTAGAGCTAAGCAGTATCATTCTGCTGACAACGTTCGGTTCTGCGACAGAAACTAAGCAAATTAAGCATTGTTTGAAGAAACCTTTAAAATGCGGTTGACCCACGGCATGACCTAAATGTTGGTCTGGCTCCTCGCCAAACATGTTATCTTCCCACTATGAAGTACAACCCGGTCCCAATTTTTGCTTTTTAATTATCGAGTACTTCAGTTTGATGTTTGACAACGCTGCATCGTTTTATTATTTTTTTTATCTGTGGCCCTGTCCACTTGACCTACTTGACTGATCAACTTTTTCAATCGTGGGCCACGATTCGTGGCTTTGTTGAAAAGTTGCGCACTATGATGTCATACTCACATTTTATTTTGCAACTATGTAGTTTCGGAGATTAAATTTGCTGTTGAGTGCTGAAAAAATCGTACGCAATATGATTCTAATTTGGCTATGGGTCGTTCGTTTTATTTTTAGATTTACGATCCGGCTTTTAGCTGATATTTTTTTTCACCAGTTAGTTTACAGTGATAAAAGTTGTATTCACAAAGAAAATTACAACTAATACAGTATTTACAATATTCACAATATTTACAAAATACACATGAAACAGTTGAGCTATCTACAAACTGTTGCAAACGATTTATAGATAGCTCAACTGGTTTACAGTGCATTTTTTTCGTTTAACTAAAAAGTTACTAGCTTTTATTGATTTAGCTTTTGCTTCGACCGTTTAAAACTAAACCTACCAAGTTTCAAACTGTCCATTACAAACTAAACCAAGACTGTCCCTATTTCGGTTGACATAATTGTTTTCCACTCCAAGTTTCACTTCAAGTTGGCAGTTCTAAGTTGCAACTAGTTCGTGTGACTCCGAACAACACGACTGGCAGCTGAATATCGATCTCTGCTTATGCAACGAACGACCAGATGTTGGATCCTGGAACTAGGTATTATAGTCAGGTTGCCTGTAATGTGTATTGTTTCAAATCTGGTGTTCTGAAAAGCGGTGATCTTTTGTTTTATTTGTGTTCTAAAGGTGGGTCCACATCTGATCTTTTGTCCGTACCGTAGTACCGTAGCTCCGTATCGTATCAGCGTCGCGATCAAAGAACGCTAGTTTGGACGCCGCCGTACCACCGTACCGTAACCGAACGGGCGTCCAAACTGATAGTCCGTCTGATATGATACGGAGCTACGGTACGGACAAAAGATCAGATGTGGACCCACCTTAAGCCGACTGCTCCGGGATAGGGACGTCCTAGCCAAGACGTTGACATTTTACAATCGCTGTAGAATAAAACACGTCAAAACAAAAATGTACCTATGGGATTTCAAGTCTTCACGTAACTTCAGTCGTGCGTATTTCAGTCAAGCATCGTAGTGTCTCGGTGTAAAATGACCCTTAGACAAGACTAATGCTTCCTAAATATTTTTTTGTACTACATACCTAGACTAGGTCTTGCTTTACACTAAGTGTAAAGCAAGAAATCAAACTATTTTTATACAAAAACATAGGTAGGCACTATCTGTCTATTTCGAACATCCGCCGTGGTACTAAGTTTGTTCAAATATTGGAGCATGCTATTATAACGTTATACCTACCAATGAATTGTTCACGGTACAAAATTTGTTGAATATCATATCATATCTATTATAGAACTGTTTGGTTTTGCTGACTTTTAAACTTGATTCGATTTCCAATTCCACTTAGCTGATTTTATTACTATTTGAGTATACATATCACAAAATGTTGAAAGCCGCCGGTGAAATGTGACACCTACTAGCCTAGACTAGCCATGACTGAGATTCCTCAAAACTTTTGACAGAGCTGATGAATATCCTCACCACTTGGAAACGGCTCCACCAATTTTCATCAAACATGCCTAAGAATCATTCCAGATAAATCACCAAATTCTCGCAAAAAAACACCGTATTTAAATCGGATCCCTACTGTCAGAGATACGAGAGCACAGACAAACCAACAGACAGACACACAACGCCGTCAAGCTTATACCAAACCTTTTGTTTTTTGGCCGGCGGTTAAAAACAAGTAACTTCTACAGCTCTTGCACAAAACGAATGGTCGTTTTATATAAAAAAAGTTTTCTTGAAGAACTTCTTTCTTCTTCTTCTCTTCAATAATGGCCTGTGTCCGTCATTTCGACAGACAATTTTGCCAATGTCAAGTGATATAATTGTAATAAATAAGTCAAGTCAAGTCATTTGTCAAGTCGGCTGTCGTTTGTTTTGAAAAGAAAATGGTGAATTTTCTCTTCAAAACCTAACACGAATTTTCACATTCAGAAAAACCACTTTACACACATTTATTCCAATGGCTCACACTTTATGTTACGACCTAAGTATTATTGGTTAAAATTCCACCAAAATTAAACAACAATACTCACAATAACACAAGAAAAAACTATTAAAAAAAAAGTACTGTGTCGTTTCAAAAAATGTCAAAACTCGTGTCCCGAAGAACTTCTTTCTAACTGGGTCAGTGAAACGATCTGATAAGAAGATCCATCGTATCTTTTGCTAGATTAAAAATGACAATCTGTCTTATGACAGTGGCAAGTCAGCAACGGACCTCTTTTCCACATTACATGCTCACCTACTTTTTGTTCTACTAAAAACAGTGCTACTAGATATAGTCATAAATCATACCTACTTTTTTAATTCATAATATTTTCTAATAACTTTTCAGCAATCATAAGTTTCTATTGAACCATAAATAATATGCATGTAATGGCACAAGTTTGTAAAAAAATATAACATTATACTTATCGGGTTCCGCACTTCAATTATGGTTTCAAAGGATAGATTTCGGTTTTATGTAGGTAACGACTAATTATGAATATATATGAAGCGCTCGTGGCGTAGCTTACTTTGCCGATAATCTAAGTTAAGCAACGTTCTGTGCGATCACTATTTGGATGGGTGACCGTTAGTGGCATTTACATCTGAGCGCTTCCGTGCTTCGGAGGGCACGTTCAACTGTCGGTCCCGGCTTTAGCAGTTGTTAAGCCACGACGGAGGCCTTAGAGCGGCCTAAAAACTCCGTCACCAGAGTTGGCCACTAGCTCAGACGAGCTTGCTTGCTAACGACTATACTTACCTACTGGATGTATTTACCTAATCACAGAATACAATCGTAACAAACAGAGAAGATACGAATAAAGGCCTGTCCCACCCTCGTAATTTTATGACAGTTCCTGAAAACCTCGCCTAAGCTTTGGATTATATATATATATAGGAATTAGTAATACTTGTTTTTCAACGAAGTGGTTATCAGTACCAACAAAAGCCATGGTTTTTTCTAAAAACTAAATCTAAATAAAATAAAACTAAATCAATGGTTTGGTGAAGTGTAGGTATACCTATTAGTGTTTTTTTTATAATACCTATACCTAGTATAGTATTATATTATTTGTGCCTTTATGGTGCCTATACTTACATAAAATCATAAAACCAGTAGGTAGAAAGAAGTGTTTCTAAGTACATACATGCAAAACCTATACATTGCCAAAAATGTAGGGTATTTTTCACGCTAGTGGATTCTATAATTTTTCCGTGTTTATTACAACCATAAGCTAACCATACCATTTTTAAATGAAATGAAATGAAATGTATTTATCGCAAAGTAAATGTAAATGTAATGTAATGTAAGTAAATGTTTTTTTTTTCCTTATAATTTTAATACAATACATTTCTTACCTACTTCCATAATAGAATGCGCTCTAAATCGAATGCTAGAGTCAGGAAGTAGAGTTTACAGTTTAAAAAGTGGAACTCGCCTTTGTTAGGAAGATTGGATTGCAAAAATATAGTTGCAGTCGCTCGTACGTAACTGGTTTGGTTAGAGCTAGATTTGAAACTAAGTGGCTGTGACTGAATTTCTAGCGTTTCTGCTAGAATTTATTTATTTTATGTGCTTGTGGTGAAGATTGATGACCACGATCAATCTTATATGATAGAATACTTGTCTAGACAAAAAAGAATAAAAACGAAAACTTATACGAAACTATGAATTATTTGATAAAGGTGAACTTTTAGGTACCGTAAGTTGGTGTTTATGAAGTTGACATATAATAACATCGTACTCACTGTCAAAAATATACACTCTTTGTGTGAGCTCGAAGTTTCAATAAAGAAGGTACATAACTAAAGGCACTCGTTGAATCAAAGGAAACAAATACCAGCTACAATTTGTTTGATGTCAAGAACCGGGCCTTTGCACACTGGCCGATACGTACACCTACACGATACCGATTTGTCAGTGACGCGAACATGGATATCAACGTTGAAATCCATATTCAAGTCACCCTTGAAAACTTTTTTTTTTTTTTTTTTTTCTCTAATTAATCTGCAATCGGCTACTTAGCCATAATCAGATTCGTTCTTGATGTTGGATGTTCTGGTGAGGCTCCAGCGAGCGACACCATTTGGTGTTAAGAACCGTCTACGTTCTCTGGTCCAGGTCCAGTATTTGCCATCTCTTGAGGCGTTTTACATTGTCTTGTGTGTTGAGAAGGTTTCTAGCCAGTTCATTTTTGTGATGTTCGAGTCTCTCTTTGTATTTCATGTAACATGTTTTGTATTTCTTGAAAACTTAAGCGTTTTTTCATATACGACTTAATAAGATGTCCGATGGTCCAACTGATGAGATCCAACTCATCACCACACCAGTGTACACACACGTACACACCCTTACACACCCTCTCACACACTAACACACATGTAACAGTGGCAGTGTTACTACTTACTACACTGCCTATAACGATGTATTGTCTCACTGAGCACATCCAGAGACGACGTGGCCTGTGATGCTTTCTAGTACTAAATATATTAGATTAACTTTTCGTCGATATCGTATAGGTGTCGTATCGATGGCCGTGTAAAAACAGCCTAGGGCGTTGATTCCCAATTGAAATGAAGTAGATCGATTTCAAAGAAAGCGACGCCTTTCTAAAAGAAATAAATTCCAACAAGATTGTGAAACTGAACAACTCAATAATGAACAAAGAAAATATTGCAGCTGGTTTTCTGAAATAATAAGTATGAAAAAATATTAACTTGCTCGTAGGTTATTGTAAAAACGGAGACTGATATTTTACTGCCGTGATAGCAACAAAAATTTCATTTTTATAATTTTTGTTGCTGAATTTTATTTTCATTTGCTATGCCATATATTTTTGTTTATAATATTTTGGGTTACACCATAATAGTAAAGAATTTATGGTGTAGTTGGTACCGCAAGATGCGTGTTTGAGTTGTCAGTACAACAATTTGGTTGGATTTAAGTTGGGCCTTAATCATATTGATCTGACTATGCTGAATGCTAGCCAAAAATGCTACAGAGCGCGCGATAGATATTACATTTACAAAGGTTAGATGAACAGAATATTTGCTGTACAAATATTTTAGATTTTGAAATTAGTTACGACCGTTTTATAGCGGATGGTTTTTATCCAGAATCTGACTTTATGTGAACCGAAGGAACAATCTAATTGTACAAGACAAGTTAGGAATATTTTCCAGCTTTAATAATTTTTCCGGTAAACTTTTAACTCGGTTTTGTGTTCATAAGATTTGAAGGTGCGATTGGAAGTAATTTTTTTCTCTAAACCGTATGATTTGATAAAAATCTTTTTTATTTTATGGGTTATAGCGTTATATTTAAAAAGGTAAGTATTTTTTAAAGCAAATCAAGTTAAAATATCATTGGGATGTCTTATCAAGTCAAAAAAGGGCACCCAAAATACTAGCTACAATGGTAAAGATTCGATGGGAAGTGTATACCTAACAATAGTTCCCTACTCTTCAGGAAAATATCTACTAGTTGTACACCATTAGAATATTGTTGATAATCTGAATGTAATCCTAATCAGAGATTACTCTATCCCGTCAGTAAAACACTCATTCCATCTATTTACAAATTCTGTCAAAAAGCGACCTTATACCCTTGACATAATGCTGTAGTGGTTCCAGCCCTGACATATTTGGTACAACCTTGCTGCCAACTTCATCAGCCTAATTCGCTGTTTGGGAACTGGAATAGTCCAGTAGTATTCGGCTTTAGGCTTAGCAATACCGGCTG
Organism: Eulithis prunata; assembly: GCA_918843925.1. Classification (NCBI taxonomy): domain Eukaryota; kingdom Metazoa; phylum Arthropoda; class Insecta; order Lepidoptera; family Geometridae; genus Eulithis; species Eulithis prunata. The sequence goes on along the minus strand of OU974023.1, from coordinate 5,675,720 downwards.
TACAGCCTCGGCTTTTGTTTGTACCGCAAAGTGAACACATATACCGTTGATGTGTCTAAAGAGGTTGTGATCTACCAAGGTCTATGAAAATAATGCCTGATACTGAATCGCTACTGGATTCTCTTACTAATGGGTAAACGAGAGGCAATAATTTGAAGTGCTGTTTACATTTTGAGTGACGTTTCAGTATTCAGGCGTGTGAAAACTTTTTGATAGTGCGGTTCACCCAAAAATATTCATAGCAAGGTGTTATTCATTAATATTACAGTTTTGTAACTGTAAACTGACCCAAGTGACTCTATCAGCTGACTCTTATTTTCGTTCAAACATTGTTTTACAGGTCAATCTTCATTTACATCCCGTTATATTTTATATTTTTCATTGAATAAGACTGCGGGATTCCTCTTGTTTCCAGTCCAAATACGGTGAATAATGCCCAAAGACTAATAAGGTCCGGTTTAGTGCTCAAACACTGATCCGGACTCAAGCATAGATTTTTGTATGAAAATCTGTACTCAAATATGCTTGAGTAATGATTTCGTTATCAACATACGGACCTCAGTTTTACATTGTGTTGTAAAAGTTCATATAATACACTAGTAATAGTGTATGAAAAAGTTTATGAAAACGTAAATGACACGAATAATACGGTAACTATCAATGACATTTGTCGGAGGCTTCAAAGCACAATTCCGTCCTGTATTGAGTGAATAGTCTCGTATTCACGACGCGTCATAACAGGCGCTAGTCATTATTAGTCAGGGACCCAGAGCTGACACGCAATTAATCAATTATTTCACTTCATTAGCCCGCTCCCGTCCCGGATCGGGGCTCTTAAATTATTGAGTTTGAGGCTTTGCAGATTTGTACTGTATTTATATGGAGTTTAAATTCAAAACGGCGTTATATTGTATGGGATGATTTTTAGGCCAAACTCAAAGCTCCTCTGATTTGTATTGCGGTTGTTGTATGACACTTTTCTTTGTATCTTTTCCATACACTCTTTTGAGTTTTGTTCTTTTTTTTCGGGTTTAGATTTTTTATGTTCATTGGTGTACTCTATCGGATAGAGCTATAAATCTTGCATTAGGTACCCATCGAAGACCTAGCAATTTCATTGATAGTTGTTACTATGCTTTTTCGTTCTAAACACAACACAACTTCCTTATTCTATAGGCTCACTACTTATCAGATGTACCCACTAAACTGAGCTTAATCCTTCCGTTTTAAGATAAATTTCACAAAAAAGAAATTTAAGAGTCCTACCGTTTTAAGTTACGGCCGTAGGACTTATAAACGTTATTAAGCTGACCCAGTTGCAGATCTATTCGATTCCCCCTAAACCGCAGACTACGTCATAACACTGTGGGAATCCAATCCCAGAAGGCAATTACTTAATGGCCTGAGTGGCCAGAAGTTATAATTGTGTAGCCATTACCAGCTTCTGTATTTATAGGGAGTTTGTGGAAGTGCTCATTTACAAACACTAGCAATTTAGCAACTGTTTCTTAGTAATTTACTCAATTTTCCTTTCGTTTACATCCAACCGAAGCTTTGAGACTGAGTTTCATTTAGTAAATTCGCGGACGCATAAAATAAGTTTGGAACGAAAACTATTTTTCTCCGTGCAAAAATAAAGAATCACTTTTCACAAAATTAAATCAACGAAAACCAACTAAAAAGGTGTAGCTAAAAATAATGTTGTATTTTTAGACTAACCTCTGTTTGATACAACACGTGATAAAATAAACTAAACGTCTAAAATCTCGCGTGTTTATAAACACTGAGGTGTGAAAAATCTTGTGTCGAGTTGGCAGGTTGTTTTTATTCAACACCATGATTCCTGAAACAAAAAACTGGTCTCATAAAATACATCTTCTTGCGTGTCGAATGTCAATAGGAACAACAACTTACCTTATTCAAGTTCGAAAGGAACTTACCATCTTCATTTCAACGTCTGTGGTGTTTAGAAGGTCATTTATACCTACTAACAGTTAACAATGTAGGTGTACAACCATTGAGTAAATAATACGTACCGGCGGAGCTAACGCATTTCATCGGATCTCCCATGTATTGGTGGCGAATGTCATGCAATTCCTTAGTAAAATGTGACGTCATTTCTATTTTCTCACAGATTTTAGACCTACCCACTTTACTCAGGTCTATTTTCAGTATGATCCAACATGCATTTTCTGGGTCAATATATCTTTACACTAGCTGTCACCCGCGGCTTTGCTCGCGTGGTAGCAGCATACGCATTATTTGGTTAAAATCTTTGATCCTAATTCTAGACCTTTTAGGGTGAGATTTTTAAAAATTCCTTTCTAAGTTCACCCCTACACTGTTTAAGGATACTACTCTCCTAATTTCATACGTCTAGGACTTATAGTTTAGGTTGTGCGTTGATGTTAGTCAGTTTCGAAAGAGTTTTATATATTTAGAAGAAGAAGAAGATAGATTTTCTTGAATAAATCATTGCAAAACAAAAACAAATAGCACTCAGTTAATGGAATTATTATCAGCTTTGTATAAACGAGGTGTTAAATGTTCACAAACAAAGTACCTACCTATTCGTTTCTAGAACAAACAAACTAATGGATAAGAGGCCAAACTTGTGGGACATCTTGTAACTTTATTAGAGGCGGTTCGACTAACTGTAAGTCAATCTCTGGTCTCTCACCTCTGAGCTTTGCTCCGTTTTAGGAAAGTAATGTTATAGGTGTGAATAAAAACAGCAAGGGAGATAGAGAAAGCTCAACAGAACTGTAGGACAAATTATTATTATGTTGGCGGAGAGACACTCATAATTAAGTTCAGATATAATCACGATGAAAACTGTTTTGCATTACCATAAATGTATTAACAAACAAAAAAAACTATTTCTATTTAATTCCACTAATATATAATCCAGAGTGTTAATAAACCAGTTGTATAACACAAAAAAAAACACAGGAGAAAGTTGAACTATCAAAGATCACTAAAATCTTATAAATAAGAAGTAGCCTACGAAGCGTAGCAAGTGGCGTAGCATCGTCTACGTCGTAGAGCTCGCGTAGCAATTCTATTTCAACTAGCTCGATTGTTATAAATAAAACACTGGCTTTAATAATGAAACCAAGGCCTTCTCCATCGGCCTTGACGAGTACCAATACCGACATTACTCAAGATAATTTGTCCCTTTCTCCAAAATCACCAAACATAAGGGTCCTCGACATCCATTTCTTTGACTCGGCTGCAATTAGGCCCGCTTGTTGGTGACTGAGACATGCCTATTAGCACAGCTTCGTTAGCAAAGGCACAGGGTATGCACGGTATGAGAAGGTAGTTAGTGCTGGAGTGAAGGAAGTATTGTGCTTCGTGAGAGGAGAACTGCTTGCATAATCGAGTCAAGAGTGTATTTTTCTGTACAAAATAGCTTATACTGACAGGCGTCATGGCTCAGTTGGTAGTAGCTCTGCCTTCTGTGCTGTGGGTTGTGGGTTCGATCCCTACCGAGAACAAACGTTTGTGTGTTGCAAACATAGATGTTTGTTCTGTGTTTGCGTGTTACTATGTATTAATAAGTGTGTATTTACAAAAAAATATGTATATATGTATTCTATCAACCATCTAGTTCCCATAGTACAAGCTTTGCTTAGTTTGGGACTAGAAGGCGTTATGTTAAATAGCCGTGAATATCTATTTATTTATAGCTTTGCAGAATTGGAGTAAAGTAAATACAACTTTATTTGCAAGATATACGTCATCTTTTAACCGTGGCATAACTTTTCTTGTATCTCGACATCAAGCTCGTTAGCGATGCAGTATTAAGTTACTCGCAGTGTTACACTATATTGATGCTCTTTTAGTCATCATCATAGAAGTCTTGAATCCGATTATAAAATAGCATTTTTAATATTCAACACATTTGGTAACTAGAAAAGGCACATACAAAGTCACAGTCAAAGTTCATTTACAGTTTTAAAAAAAGGCACAGTCATATAACCACCATTTTTTAACCGACTGCACAAAACGCCGAGGTTCTCATGTCGACTATATTGTTTTTTTTATAAGGAGAAAAAACAACGCGATCTTTTTATTTCAAGTCTATTAAGCACTGTCATATTCGTTGGCAACCCTAGCCTTCAAAACGCCACAAATAAATAAGAAGAAAAAACTCAACGCATAAAAGAAAATTATTGTAAAAGTTTTATTCGTTTTTCGAAATTACCATAATTAAGTTATTTTACGTTGGAGTGCTGTTTCTATGCGAACACAATGACTCGCGGAGCATGACATGGAAGTTACAAATTCGGGACTACTCCAGTAGGTAATGTTGTGATGTTTTTGACATGTTAGGGGCCTATGTTAGCTGAAGGTTGGATAATGTAGTTATTAGCTTAGTAAATCTCAAACTAACTATTTGAAGCTTTATCAAAATATAGTTATTGCATCAAAGTAAAATATACAGGAAAAAGGAAGAGCAAAATGTTATAATGTTGCCACTTGTAGGTATCTGTTTTCCTCCGCGTTCTACTAAATAAACACTCATAATCGCTGGCTATGTATTATATCGCCTATTAACTTAATCAACTGGTTTTATGTAAATAGAATTAAATCACTTGACAGAGTCATAACTTCGACCGTGAATTGTATACAAATGCTCATTACCAACATAATGTAGCGAAGTCGTAAAAATAAGTTTACGATGTTGGCAACACAGGGTTATAAACCGGATGACAGCGTCCGATGGTTTAATTACCCGAGCAATGATGGCGCTGACAAATTACTGACAAGAGGGGAGTAACAGTATGCTTCGGTGTGCGTCGATCTGACACAGGCTTAGTGGGGGAAAGCGATGTTCTAAAATTGGAATGGTGATCCGAACTTTTGTGATAATAAACTTTTTGCGTCTGCATGTCCTTCAACTTTTAGTCGATGAACTGACTCGGCAGCGAAAGTTGGACAAAAAGCAATATGTTTCGTATGTGGTAAAGGAGACTGTACGCTTGCACTGTTTTTTTTTTCTTTTTTTATACTACTAAGTAGGCAAACGAGCGAGCACACGATGCAAAAAAAATTCCCAACGAACCTACTATGCAAATGAGTGGGCTCGATAGGATTTTTTTCCCATCTGGCCCACCAGGTGGGCTCGATGGGAATAACCCATCTATATTATTGAAGCTAGGCTTATAAAGCAAAAAAACTCTTTAATCACTTTTTGATGAGTATCAAAATAGACTCTTCATATTCTATGCTTAGAGAAATGTAACTACCTAAGTGGTAAACCAACAGACTGTTTTTCAAACAGTTGTACCAACATGAAAAAAATAAAAAGTTGACCACGACAACGTAATCCCATTTCCCTGAGATGACTTCCCGCTTGGCGGAGTAGACAAAACGAAGTATGCATAAATGATGTGGCTTGTGCCATGCCGTCGAGAAATAAATGAATAATAAACTAATTGGATGAATAGCCAGACGTTTTAAACTCATTTTATTTCATATTTTATAACCTTAAGTGGAGACGTTTCGCTTTCAAAGCTGATTGCTATGAGGAACTTATTCCATTATGTTTAGGGTAAATAAACCTTTATAGAATATTTTTTTCTTCCGTCTCTTCTCTTTCCATTATCTTGTAGTAACTAGTTCAACATTTTGTATTTTCTTTACCTATTCTATTATATTAAAATTTATTATTAATTATTTTTTTAATTTAATTATTGTGTTTTTTATAAATTAACATTCAAATAGGTGATGTTACTCTAGAATATTGTTAGAATAAAAAGTGTGCTTATGCTAAACAAAGTTCTGTAAATGGTAAAAATAATTCCTTTTTAACGGAGTAAGAAAATTAATGAAAACGTCGGTATTCCACCAGTCCTAAAACAATCTATCTTGTCTACATTATGCTCAGCCTACCTACCTATAGTACCTATTCTGCAAGCTCAAGGATAGTACAAGTATTTCAGGCATGTAGAATGGCAGATTTATGGCAAAAGTTGAGGCAAGACGCAAGTTCCACACGGAAAAGCATGCAAAGCATTACGGAAGGAGAACTCGTGGGTTCTCGTCAGTGACAAGAAAATATTTAAATGCTAAGAAAAATCTTTGAATATTTTTTTATCTAGGTACATTGTAAAAGAAACCATTGTTAGGGTTCTTCAGATTGGTTGATCAATACTTAGTTACAATACTTTTTATACTTAGTTTAGTTAATTATAGTTTAGTTAGCACATAGTTTCAATTTTAGTAAGTATTTAGGTAATTAGTTTTTTATTTCTATTTTTGTTCTATTATTAGAGTCGTAAATAATAATTATTCTTATTCCTATTCTTATTCGATAATTAGGGCGATAATCGTAGACGTGAAAACTATAACTTGGAAAATTATACGAAAACTGAACTCTCTAGAATATTTTTTTATTAAAAAACAAGATACAAAAACACTTAGCAAAATTTTTGCTTCCTCTAATGTTCGTCAAAGCAATTTTCATTTCGTTAAAGTAACAAGCAAGCCATTTTAAATAATGCAAATAGCAGTGAACCGTCAATGATTTCCAGCAAAAATGCCAGGAAAAATATTATGCCACAAGAAACGTCTCCATCTAATCTCAGTGACTTCCACTGAGCCTCAATTTGCAAAGAGGTGTAACTTTCTCCACCATTTCGTCGTTTTATAAAGCTAAGGTTGTGGAAGAAACGTTGCCCGCAATTTTACAATCGTATTTAGATGAAAACACGCTGATTCAAATATTTTAATGCCCTAAGAAGGTACCTTGAAATGTTTAACCCTGATGTTTTTCGTCTGATAAAATCCACTGAGCTGGACTAGGCTTCTCCGGCTCCACAGATTTTCAGAAAAAAATAGTTTGTGCCTTTTCTATCCGAAAAATTCCTGTGGTTTTTAATAAAATAAATAATTATTGAATATGTAGATTATGTAGTACCTATTTAAATAAATACACGAAGGATTTATATTAATATCGTTAAAAATTATGAGTATGTACATACACCTACGTCTTATCGCCTTACTAAAGGCGTAACACAAAGACGGTCATAAGAAATCTAGAAACAAAACGATCGGAAAGAACGAGATAGAAACCTTACCCTATAAAGCTGCGCGTAAAGAGTAAAAGAGATGAATGGATAAGATAAAATGTGAAAGATGCAGTGAAATGAAGAAAAATAAAAATATAGGCTGTGCCTCGGATGTGGGGAATTGTTTCCGATGTAATATACCTACTCTTAGAGGCATGACACAGCCGCATGGCTCGGCTGAAAATGAAAAACGAAGACTGATGTGGATTCTCCCGACTTTAAACGGTCGCAAAATGGAAAAAAATAACTGACTACAAAAACGGAGGCTTTTAACACAGCGTGCTATCAATTTATATTTGCTTATCTAATTTAGAGTTATTGTCTGTGAAATAACTTAACAAAAATACTTGAATAGCAAAAATATAGAGCTTACCTTTAGATTCCCTCTAATCCCCGTTTCTAGGTATCAGGTGGACGCCTTGTATGTTTCTTTGACATGACATGTCACGTGCATGTCACTCTCGATAACTAAAGAAAATCAAATAGTACTTTATCATCAAAGTTTATAGGTACTCATTAAAGGATGCAAGGAAAGTCAAAGGACACCCGAGAAACATGGTCTAGCTAGGTTAAGATAGGACGGAAAATAACTGTAGGACGCCGTAAGCCATGAGACACAGAGCTCACACCAACGACAAACGAGACATAAACGAAAGTAGAATAACCTCTTTGTCAATAGCCATAGTCATAACATGGTCACGTGACTTTATTAGACGTACCGTTGCGATTCAAATCATGGAACCCTTTATTTTCTTAGACACTACCGCTTGGCACTAATAGTAGAGTGAAGGAAAATTTTACTTCTCCTTGACACTACTGCTAGTGCTACGGGTAAAAGTACATTTCCAGTGACACTACACTACTATAAACCTTCAAACGGTGCAGTCAAACGTCAAAAACGGCGTGTTTTCCATACCGCACTCGATCATCGAACTGATCGACGATTTCATAGTGGCTGACTCGTATGAATTGTGGTACTCGGTACATAGATGTAGAGGGATCCGATAGACTATAATTCAATTACGTATCACTATGGTACAGAATACAGATACGTAAGAGACACGGTAAATAATTCAGTTTCTATCGTACCTAAGTTGGTACAAACAATTTTAACGAGTAATTTTACCGACTTCTTTTATTTTATTTTATTCGTAATTCTCTATCATATTTAACAGCGGTTGTATACAACTACGCAGTGATTGGTTGGTAAAATATTCAAAAGTAAGTAAGTTCGTAGGAGTGGCCAACTCTAATGAAGGAGTTTTTGGCCGCCTGAAAACAGTCACTTGCATTGCATATCAACGAAAAAAGTGGCATCTGATTTACTCTGATTTTAAGCTCAACTTCAACTTCTTGATTTGTGGCTTTTGTAGTTGTCAAGATTCTGCCAGTGTCGAGTTTGCTAATGCTAGTGTCTTAAACATGAGGGGAATGCGGACTAAGAATTTACCGGAGGTCTCTGACTAACGTGAGTATAAGACCACAATTTAAAAATAAAGTATTATACAGTTTTATTTTTTAAATCCTTGCTGTAAGTATACCAGCCAGCATGACCGCTAAGCCCCCACGCGTTTCATTTTTTGTCCCACGTCTCACGACACTTCCAGAATCTGTATCCCAGGTTCGGCATCAGGTATTCAGCGCACGTCGACATTGACTGATGATCCTCATAAAACACTGTAATATGCGCTTTAAAACAGGATATTGCAATTTATACAGGTATGAAAGTCTGGCCAGTGGCCTGTAAAAGATGTATGATACTTTGGCTGCTTTTATAGTGACGCGACGCGATGAAAAGTTAAAACCTCTAGTGTGCTGGTGATTAAAAAAAGAAAACAGTATATCGTTTTTGGTGTTTTTTTATTAAGTTCTAGTATATCACTATGTATCCTAATACATTATGGAAATAATCTCAGTCATGTCGAGCACATTCTAAGTAAAATGTACAAGTAGGTTGTACAGTAAAAAGTAAAGTAAGACTCAAGGTTTTTGATGAATTTCAAATAGAATATTAACCAAAAATTTTAATGGAATTTGCTGTACATAAACATGGTGTAGATGACCTAATAACATGCATTTTTCATGAATCCCCTTCCGTGTTCACTAACACGCCACGTGCGTGACAGTATATTAAAGACGTGGGCATGCACAATGCTTTCTAAATACCAAGCAAAGGTCAAAACGTGGTCAAAACCCGTGGGACATTCGACAAGCACTGGTATGGCCCACCAGTGGGCCGGCCGGTGGGCTCGATGGGAAAAGCCATTTTTATAGTTGGGTAATTTATTATTGGATTATTTTACTTAAATGCGTTTCGCTTTTTTGCCGACAAAGGAGAAGTATATTTTTATAGGTAGTTCAGAAGACTCAAACAGTAGAACTACTGTTACTATGAGTAATTATGTTGCTATAGACATAATTATGGTTCTTTGAGTAACGAAGCTTAATGAGATTGAACATTTTTATGATATGGGGTTGTCTCTTATGTCCGTATGTAAGAAAATTTTCTCAGTCATGACAAAAACAAGGAATAATAAATTCCAAGGCAGTTTAAAGAGCGCTGTGGTAAATTTTTCCTAATTGGTGGCGTAACTGTTTTCTCGGTGAAGTCCCAATCCCTTTTTCACAAAAAGCTCGCACTGGTATGCGCTTCCATCCAATTTATCACATTTTTAAAAACCAAAAATAACCACGCGCTTAAATTGGATTTTCACATGAATAGATACGATTTTTGCTCGTATGCTTTCATAACCATAAAAAAGCATTAAAAGTGACATGATAAATTTTATATTCTTGTGAACAACACAGGTTGTAAAACCCGAGTTCGTCTGTTTTCATACTGCCACCGATCCGACAACCACACGATATTGGCGAAGAGCTAATCTAATTTGTACATATACTATAAAGTTCTGGTAAACTATATTTTTTTATAGAGATTGAGCAGCGCCCCTATTCTTCATTTAAAAATTAAAATTTACGTGACTGCATTAAACGTCAAACGTACACACTCGGCATGCTGCAATACATTTTTGTACTGGACTCTATGTGTGGGCGCCGACAACAATATTTATGTTCGACCACTGACTTGTTGGTTTACTATCGTGTAGGAGTGGATATCGGCCACTCTGTAAACACCCTTTGATACAATTCTGCGGACACATCTGGGGAGCTTTAAAACTTATTACGACAGGGTTGTAAGTTTGTCCCTGAAAATTAAAGTTTAAGCAATGATAGCTTTAAGAGCTATTGTACAATGTACAGGTGGACATTCTGAGGTTAGAGCTTAGTGCACAAAGGTTTAGTTTCATACAACAAATATTACATGAAAGCGAATATACAAACATCAAGTAAAGAATGATGATCCTTCAAAATTTCACAACTAAATGCTATGACTAAATCAGCTTTTAAACTAACATTTTCCAACTGTGACACCGAATAGTTAAAGTAATTCAACTATGATAAAAGTAGGTACTTACTTAATAGATTAAAAATATCATTTAAAACTATGAATAAAATTAATTACAATGATGAAAGTGATCTTGGAAATCCACTTTTATTTATCAAAACGGCAACCGTTTTCACACCAATTTGTTGTATAACTCTCGAACATTGACTTCGATACTTCACAAACTGATTAGTACAAACTGCAAATCGATCGTTCACCGTGTTTGTCGTACATCGTTTGATCAGTCCACAGTGACGGCTACAGCGGTGTAGGCAATTACCTGTATTTGTTCGCTCTTGCAGTTGGCGAGCTAACACCTGGTACCATTATCACGTGGGAAAGATCTTAGCTTCTTCTGCTTTTACTTCATAGCTTTTGAGCACGACACGGCAACGCTCTGCTGTAGAGTTTTGGTGGTACCTACCTAGTAGTTGACGAGCAGTGTAACTCAAAATCAAATAAGCGAGGAATTTTACGTGCTGCTACGTCCGTCATGTCCTTCATAGCCGAGTGGATATTTATGGTTACTATTCTTTAGCAACTTTAGAATGACAACTGGTAAGAGAGACTGGACAAAACTCCGCGGCTAACTGACTTTTAACATTGACTGCTCTGTAACATTGATGTGAAGATTAGGAAGAAAAATTCTATGTAAACTAGAAACCACTACTAGTCTAGTGTAGCTCTAAGCTCTATTTTCTTATTTATGGTTACTGTTTAAGTTGTTTGCTGATACAGAAATCGTTACTCAAGTATAGATTTGAGTAGAGATTTTTATACAAAAATGTATGCTCGAGTCCGGACCAGTGCTTGAGTAATAAATTAGCGTACGAGCCTTAGACTGTGATCTGAAGCACCGTTTTAGAATAAGCTTTTATAATATTGTTGAAATTAGCTGAGTATCATGCCAGAAAAGAAGGGCGTTTATCACTTTAAACAATGGCTTCTATACTTTTAGCTAGATCGCTTTTAGCGATAAGGCTGTCCATTGTACCCAATAGCTTAAATTGTTTATCCTTATATTCTATTTCTTTGTGTACAATAAAGAGTTTATCTATCTATGTATGTTTGTTTTAAACCATCGTTCATTTTAATTTTCGTTGAATAAACAACGAAGGTTTTTACTTCAGACTGCCATTCCATGTCATAGTCTGGTGTTCTTGCAGTCCATTCTGTTGATTTGCATAATTAAACGGTCAGTAGACGCTTGTTTCGCTCGTGTTGTTTTTGAGTGGGTGTTACTTTGTTTACAAACCTAAGTAAAGAGTCATTGGCTTTACTAAGATTATTAACAAGTCTCGTCTGCATATAATATTACAGCTGTTTTTTTTTAAATGAGCCAAGTTTAAGTACTTAGTTATTCAATAGTTTTGACCTCAAAAATAATGTGTAAAATAGACGGTCCTCTTTGTGGTTTAAATTTTTGCAGAATCAAAAAGGTTTCAATATGTCGCTAAGGGGAGATAGAGCAGACAGTCGCGGGCTTAGATCCGTGACTGTCTACTCTCTTACTCTACTTTCTTTATCCGACACTGCATCTAATTATGAATTTTTTTATTATTTTTATATTTTTTTACAAAAGTTTATTGCTAAACAATAGGTACAAAATATTTTACATTAGAGGGGTACATCAAAATTAACAAATGGATTAGGTTCAGCACTAATCTACGCAACATAGTAGGTAGGTACGCAGGGTTGATCGTACTAACATATTATTATTCTGTTACCATATTTCTGGTAAGGCCGACTAGCCTGAGAGGATGGTATAGGTGCTGGGAAAACTTACTCAATATAAAACCATGTTCCAGGCAGCAGCGTCCTGTTCCTACGAACGGAGACATAGGTAAAAAGTGGCCCTGGCGATTCTAGATTAGATACAAAGACCAATAATCAGGTTTAAAACATATTATTCTACTGAAAACCTTCTACCAACTGCAATAAAACAGAAACCACTATTTCCTTTTCAATATTTATCTGCATAAGATTCATAAATTGATACTATGCATATTTCAGACCCATTTCACAATATACCACTCAAACTGCAAACGAAACCCGACTCGCAAAAGTAGTGGCTCTAAAGGTTAAAATTCTACACCAACTGCCTTTATCTGCTGAACGAATTTGAATGTTAATCCAACGTTATAAAGCACATTTTACATCGAAAATCCGCAAGGAATGATACAGTGCTCGAACCGAATAAGCCACAAATCTATATGTCCCATATCTATTTCTATTCTTTTCGCAAAGTTATTTCTTTTTCAATTGTAACATATCCTCGGAGATACAACGTGATTTAAAGTGCTGTCGACAACCTCAGGGGGTTACAAAAGACTACAAAGATTGTATTCACTCTGAGCTGTGAAAATCTTGAAGCCTACGTTTTTTTTTTATGGTAAAAGTAATGGAACAAGCTGATAGCTCACCTGATGTTAAGTGGTAACTTCTGCCTATAACAATGCATTACCTCACAGAGCAAGTCCAATGAGGACGTGCCCTGTAAGGCAATGCACTGCGTCCATCACTCTGAGACGTAAAGATGTTAAAGTCTCATGTGCCTGTAATTACACCGGCGCCCCTACCCTTCAAACCGGAACACAGCAATGCGAGCATCGCTGCTTGGCGGCAGAAATAGGTACGGTGGTAGTACTTCCCCGGACGAGCTCTCACAAAGACCTCTACTACTATTACTTAATTGCTCTATTTATAAAACAGTGTAGGAATAGTAAGTATCTGATGACGGAGTTTTGCTTAACGACTGCTAGAGCCGGAAACGACAGTTTAACGTGTCCTCCGAAGCACAGAAGCGTTCAGAAGTAAATGTTACTAACGGTCACCCATCCAAATGTGACCTCGCAGGACGTCAAACATAACGATAATCAGAAAAGATTGACTAAGCAAACTACGCCACCAGCCCTTAGAGAAGAGAAATAGTAAAATTCATTCATACTATAAGAGCTATTTATAAATAGGTTCTATAGTACAAGTTTTGCTTAGTTTGGGACTAGAAGCCGTTGTGTGAAATATTTCAGAGGCAAACGTTGTGTTGTGAAAACCGATTGAACGAATGTGGTGATGCACACTTCAATGAGATCAAACGTTTCGGGTAATCACAGCTCAAGTAACGCAGAAGTGCCGTTAGTGGAATCACCGATTCAAACGTTGTGGCTCTGTGGTCCAAAACATCGATTTACTGCTGGTAATCTAAAAGTAGATAATGTTTTTCTTTTGATCGAAGGCAAAATTGGTAGATATTTTATCGTTTGAAGGTAAATTTTAGACCAATATGCCAAGTTACGTACGATTAATTACGAAATATTAACTGAAAATTCGACGCAAAATAGAAGATTTCAGTTTTTATGAAATACTCTGCAGTGCGCCTGCATTGGCCTTTTTAATGAGGTCGTAGGGCATCGTTATACTTCAGGCAGCGTTTTTACATGCCGATACGACATTTTCGATTCCCGTGGCAGGACACGATGTTTGGTGTCTTTTACCAATATGTGATATATGTTGAGGTAAGGATCGACCTAGGTATAGAAAAATCTAATGAATTTGTGTAAGTGACTTGCATGTTCATTTATTTGGCGGCGCAAGAATCGAATGTTTTTAGAAACTATTTTTTTTAGTTACTATGGAACACACTTATCTAGAGATATTTAAAGAAATCTTTCCAAAGAATTTGCTCCCAATAGCTGACTTACTATAATCGATTTCTATTTATAATCGAGACTCATTTTACATGTTTTCATTTTAGTATGTCTTATCGTCTTATGAAACAGGCTCCGCTTATAGCCTCTATGTATACAATATCGATGACGCTCCGTAAGCCTCGTTTCTGCGCTCATTATTCTTTTTTTCAAGAGCTCTCCGAGGAAATAGCTTCGGGAAATCTGTTACGGATCTATGAATATTTATTTGTATGTGTTTGACGCTAAATTGTTTTCGATAGTGGTAGTAATGTGATGTTTTATTTTCTTTCAGGTAAGTTTAACTGACTAATCCAGTTAGTGTAAGTATTTTCAAAAAAGCTTACCTCCTTACAAACTATATACTTTATCAAGACAATTATTTCTATAAAGGTCATTTGACCGGCGTGTGTTCATCAGACCGAATGAATAATATAACCACAAAATTTTCTGCAAAGCGACATAATTAGGTACACAGATCACTTTGTCTTCATCATATCCATGGGCGGTTCACATATTACCTTTGAATACCGTACTCAAAGTCTGTTTAAAAACAACAGCTACCGGATGTAACAATTATAATTGAAAAGGATGGGAAGGAGAGAAAACTGTCATGGACGTACAACATTTCGTTTTCTCTAAACGCTTTCCGTGTTTTAGAACTAAGTACTTATAACGGTTTTAATAAGGTGCAATGGCATGTTCTTTCCTTAGATATTGAGGCCCGTATGCTGATTTACTCATATTCATTTATTTATCATCAATCATCAATCATCAATATACGAGTATATAAAACTCTTTTGAAGCTGACAGAGAATCAACGCACAGCCTAAACCATAAGTCCTAGAGGTATGAAATTTGGAGGGTAGTATCCTTATATAGTGTAGGGGCGCATTAAGAAAGGAATTTAAAAACGTCACACTCTAAGGGTAGAACGCGAGCAACGCCGCGGGCGACGGCTAGTTCTTTATAAAACAATGATCCATTGCGTGCAAAATTTAAAATTTGTCAGTCCAAAATTACTACTCAAGCACTGTTCCGGACTCAAGCACAGATTTTTGTATGAAAATCTCTACTTAAATATACACTTGAGTAACGATTTCTTTATCAGCATACGGACCTAATATTAAATTGAACCCTCACACATTGGGCTAAATATGTGCATATTCTAGTTACTCAGCGGCTTCATTGCACAAGTAAACAACAGTAACTCAGTCAAACAGAGTTGATTAGGTATTCACTGACGGGTGTGTGCACTGACTGATCATGTGAACTAGCCGGTACTCTCAAATACTTATACAGTGTGTAAATAGATTCCCCTTAAAGCTTTGGTCTCGCGATCGTAACGCACATCGAAACGCTGTTCAGGACGCTGACCAGCGTTAAACAACTTCTCATTCGATAATTTCAATATTTCTGAAGATACAATGAAATTATTTATGAAAAATCGCAAACAACAATTTTGTGTGAAATAAAATTGCATAATTTTAAACATAAATATAATTTTAATCCGTAGTAGAACGTATGTTAAAAACACTAAAAGGTAATTTATTGGTCGGAAAACTTGATTGGATCAAAATGATATTTATACTGAAATTAACTAGAAGCAGATGCTACTTTCCAAAAACTTTTATATTTTGATAATAATTACGCATTAGCATTATCCCACCATCAAACTTTACCCATAGAGCCTTTTTTATTTTGTGCCATCCTTTTCGATGGTAATATCTCGATCAGCGATGTAACGATCTTCTATAGATTGTATAAACTAAGCACCCTGTAAACCTCCACAAGGAAATTAACGCTTGATTTAATAAACGGAAAGTGAAAACGTGACCGTCTACCGTCTACACAGCGTACGCTGGTAGAACAATTATATTCACCACACTCTTAAGCTCAGGGTTGGCACACGTATATACTCGCTATAACAAGAGTCTTCAATTTTACGTCAAAAGAATATTGCAGTTTTTGCCGACCCTATACCCCGACCTGTGAAAAACCCGAGAAATTGAAAGACGGAGGATATTAAAGAAGTCTTTTTCATTTGTCATCATTATCACCGTTTGGCCAGTCACCACTACAGATCTCTATACTATGCAAGCCATTCTTTCTGCTTCCTTCCAGTTTCCTCCCACTGATTTTTATGGAGCCTCCCTACCGCTGGTAACCACTTGACACGGTACCGCAATGTAGCGCCGTCACCTTTCTTTTTTCTCGGGGCTCGAGGTGTGACGACTACGCGGAGCGTGCTCATACCGAACATCAACGAGCGTTGGAGGGAGCCTTGGACGAACTAAAGGGAGCTTATCACGACCGTAATATACCGGCTACCGTTTTATACAAGGCGCAGGCTGTACAACCGCACTTGTATATGCAGCATGGGCCAATTTGGCGGCCAGCCAATGGGAACACGTTCTCGATAACTGAATATGCAAGTGGACACCGTTCGATAGGGCTGCCGGCTGGCAATATGCAAAATTAAATTAATTGTAATCACGGCTATAGTCCCTAGGCATGATCGATATGCCCTTTGATACAGGGTTGAGAAAGACACATTAAAACATCATACTTTCACTCTTAGATAGATAGAAAGTTTATTCGATATTGTAAAACACAAACAATTTACATAATAAATGAAGTAAATCTAAATAAAACGAATAATAAAAAAAACTACATACTTACCAAAACTAATATAAACATCGGCAAGTATGAGCGTCTATGTGTTTCAACAAGACGAAAAGGTAGCAGCTCTAAGCCAGTAGTCTGAGTTTTCTTATGTTGATTTGCGAGAAGCGAGAATCGAGAAAGTCGCAGTTTTTGTATGGAGAAATATAGTTTGAAAAACTCCCACTAGAGGCGCTTATCGGGTTTTCATCAAAGAGTATAATAAGTAATAGGTTTTCATACAAAATACCATGCAAGTAGCTTTTCGATATGCGTTTCGATCAACAAAACAAAACTCACACTACGGGCTCAGTGCATAATATGATTGAAAGCAAACACTGATTTTCAGCCATTACCCTCCGAGATAACAAGTTGAACGAGGCAACATTAGCTAGTTACAAAAAAACTCTTAATGCGACATTGCACTGTTAGGAATCTCTCCTTAGACCTGTGACCTGACTATCACCCCCAACCGACACCTAACCTCTATCTGTCACTGTCATTTGTCTCTCCTGTAATAGGGTATAATTATTTTACTACGTGAATTACCTATCACCGCTAGTGCATTAGGTTTTCTGTGCTCTCCTAAAACACAGAGGATCAAATTTTACTATTGAGATTTTGTTGTAATTTCACTGCCATTTTGTTACTTTTGTGGTAGCTCAAAAAATACCTTAAGCACGCTGTAAGTACTCCATAATAGTGTTCTAATGCATTCACTGCCTATGTGTTTCATTTGAGTATAGGTTCTAGAGGGAATAAATAAAGTTGAAATTAGTTTACCTACTGGTGTGTAAAGTTATGTGTGTAAGTGCAAGTTGTTTTTGTAGGTGTACTGGCCCATAACTAAGTTGAGTATACTCTAGAAACGGTAGAAACAATTGTTAGAAAAGGAAACGGCCAGCTTGTACCCATGTCCCGATGTAGTTTTTTTTTTTTTATGATAAAAGTAATGGAACAAGCTGATAGCCCACCTGATGTTAAGTGGTAACTTCTGCCTATAACAATGCATTACCTCACAGAGCAAGTCCAATGAGGACGTGCCCTGTAAGGCAATGCACTGCGTCCATCACTCTGAGACGTAAAGATCTTGAAGTCTCATGTGCCTGCGCCCTAATTACACCGGCGCCCTTACCCTTCAAACCGGAACACAGAAACGCGAGCATCGTTGCTTGGCGGCTTGTAGTGCTGTAGTGCCCCGCTGGAGCATTGCTTTGTGACCATATTTTAATAAACAATCCAAAAAGATATTTTTTTTCTTCTGTGCAGTTATTCAGAGCTTTGTTGTAGTGTTGTAAATTTACAGTTTAACAAGTCCGCAACTGGAAAAAGGAAATAAAACATTCAATATCCCGTTTCGTTGTTTTATTAAACGAAAAGGCAATAAAGAGAACGTTTTTCGCAGCAAATTTATCACTGGAAGCTCCCTCAACTGAGCTTAGCAAGTCAATCTTTGAATTTCATTTTATTTACCCATTTTGGATGTTTTCCTTTTCATGCCTTTACTTTTATCTCTTTAATTGGTAAATTGGCAATTTTATTTTGCTAGTGACACTTTTTGACTTATCAGTATTCAGTTATTATTTATTAACTCACTAAGGTAGCTGTTAGAGCCACTGTCTTAACATTTACTCATTTCCTTTGGTTTGGTTTCCTTCCACTCCTCTACTACTTTAATATAAACTTTACTTAACTTTACTACTACTCTCTTCAGGGGATACCGCATCCCTGACAGTAGCTGTGTAGTATTCATAAATACAGATGTTTTGACATATTTTCTGAATCAAGCGTCTGGTACTAAAATAAAATGTATTTACCTATAACATTAAACTCTCCCAGATATCGTGTAAGTGTTGTAGCAAACAATCATAAGATTAAATAAATAAAATAATCAGCACGTATTTTATTTATACACTCACTTGCTTTTGCGTTTCATGCGTACTTAAAACAAATGGCGTATACGTTCTACGTTATAAGCGAGTAACATTCAGCGAAGCATTGTGCTTTAAATTGCACAATCAACAAACACTCTAAAGACAATACCCTGAAATTTCCTGAAATGGTCTCAGCATTTCAACTGAAATAATGCAACTGTTAAATAATGAACCACGCAGAGTAAGGCGGCTGTTTTGTCAAAATTCAGATCGCAAATAAAAGCTAGTAGAGAACAGGATTTCCTGTGTTGTTTTTAATCGGTTAAAAATAATTGCGAAACTGAAACAACAATACAGAACAAACTGGATTTTTTCGTGTTTATTCACCGTAGCAAAACCAATAACAATAGGAGATACAAGCAAACACACACACACTGGTAACTAGGATGTGAGCTAGGATGGTACTACAATACTAATACCCTTGATTTAAGTACTTACTAGCAGATCATGTTGATAGTTTTTACGCTTTTGGCCACGTGGTTCGACTGCATCGTCAGTCGAACTTTTCGCGTCTTTACCAGTCAGTCGTACAACGTAGCATTAGAAGATCGTCCGAAATATATTTATAAACGTTGAAAAAGCTCAAAAATACTCGCTTTAAACAAATCCCCAACTCAAAATACAATTTTTGCAAACTAATGGCACTGTCGGTGAATAAATAAGTCAAACGTTGCGCCCGTCGCGAATTGCGGTTGCATAATAAAACCAGCGAGTTAAAAAGCACACGAAATTCGGTTTTGTATTTTTCGCAAATAAATGACGGAATGAGACGGCTGACCTTAGAGCTGAGTGTAAAGTGGTTTTCCCAAGATAGAGACGCTTTAAAACTACAAAAAGTATATGATAATTAGTAATCGTTGTTTTTTTTTACATAGTTAAGGTTTTAGTTTCTTACATAGTTTTTTTTACATACCACAATCTAACCTGATGTTAAGCGATGATGCGGTCGACGGTGTAGCACATTTGCCTAGAAGATACCTATTCACTCTCTGTTTGAAAACATTCAAATTACATGTATACGGAAACACAGACAAGGAGTTCTATTCCTTGGTGTTCTTCAAGATGAAAGTTGAGGCAAAGCGGTTGGTGTTGATAATCGTTCAATCTTTTTACGATAACATACACACATCTTTGATAGGGACAGAACTGAATCATCATCATAATATCATCCACAGCCCTAGGCTTCACTCTATCTAAGTCACTCCTCACAAGACTGTGAGGAGTTCTAATCCAATGCTGTGATGTTTGCAACATAGTCTGCCCATCTCGTTGTGTTCTAGTCAACTGACAGCGAGAATGTCCTAACTAAATAAAATACTGCTAGGGCTAGTATAGTATTACATGATCTGTGGCTAGGGAATCGTTGCATTTATCGTAACAAGCCTTACCTAAGTACAAAAAACTTACGACGAAGCTTTTTTTGTAGTGAATTTGTAGCTCTACAAATCTCAACAAACATAGTGAATTTTCGCCTCCATCAGAGCGCGGTTCCTCAGCGTAGAGGCTGACCCGAATACAATTGGTACAAAATAATGGACCGCATTCGTGGCGAATGAAGCGGTCGTCACTCGTAGCTATCTGTCGCGGTACGCGTGGTTTGCGGTGATCACCATAATACTATAAACTGCACTGCAATAATGAGATTAAGTTTATAGTTTTATCTGAAAGAAAGAAAGAAACCATTTATTCAAAATATGTAAAAATAAAAAAGAAGATCCTTAACTAATACATAAGCATAAGACTAAGCATACAAAATATTCGATAAAATCTCGATATCTGCATATCGAGAGCATCTGAAATCAAAGTTAATGTTTTATTCAGCCCCTGTATCTTAATACTAATCAATATGTCCAGCAATGACCCATGTCACGTGATTATTCCCTTCTTGATTGTATAATGTTACCTTGACGAGAATTGTAAAACTGTAACAACTTTTTGAAAACTTCGAAAGCAATCTCTTCCGTTATTTCTATCCAACTGGATTAGATAGATAGCCAACCTGAGAAAATAGCTTGATCCCTCGGTAGCTAAAACGCATTCCTGGCAACCGGCGCCGAATAATGACTGCATTAGTGTCTCTTACACGCTGCTGGCTACGAGTTACAGGCTGTTTTATTTTCTAAAGACAGACTTTAAAAGGAGGTAAGTACCTATCTTTTTCAAAAGATAAGATAATGCTAAAATCACAGATCATAATAATACAATATACTCTAAAATCAAGTGCAATAAAGTTCATTGAGAAAAAAAATGTAGAATGTTCGGTAGTAGGTACTGTGAGTCCTACCCCGGTCTACGGATGAGGTTGCATGTTTATAAAAAATCCACACAAATTTAGCAAAATCATGGGCGGTTTGTTTCGATTCACACAGATCTGTCCAACGCAATAGGTACACAATCCATTAGATATGTCTGGAACCGCGGTCTACGAGGTTAATAGCCGATAACAACATAAACCCTAAAAACATTTTAGACGATATAAGGGTTACTAACCTAAGATCGCGTGTGGTTTTCCCCAATTCTGGCAATTCTTCGACTTACGATCGTAACACAATTTGGAAGCAATCGCATAAACTCGTAAAGAGGTTTCGCTATCGTTATTATCAAACGATTTCGATGAATAATATCATTTTCGTATCGTGGCACTTGTCAGAGAAGACCAATACTTTTATTGCGACAAAAATGGAGCGAATCAAACTTTGATGCATTTAAAAGAGGCCACTCTACTGCGGTGTCACTACGACGCAGTACTCAACTGTAGAGTGGTATTTTCTGTCATTCTATTTGCTATTTTGTCATGCCTGTGAGAGGTTAGAGCAATGTGCAAAGGATAAATAGATGCAGATATTCTTGACACGAGTTTTGACATTTTTTGAAACGACACATAGCACTTTTATTTTAATAGTTT
The DNA here is from genome assembly GCA_918843925.1 of Eulithis prunata. Classification (NCBI taxonomy): domain Eukaryota; kingdom Metazoa; phylum Arthropoda; class Insecta; order Lepidoptera; family Geometridae; genus Eulithis; species Eulithis prunata. Next base: position 5,654,007 of record OU974023.1, on the reverse strand, counting down.
TTCTTGTGTTATTGTGAGTATTGTTGTTTAATTTTGGTGGAATTTTAACCAATAATACTTAGGTCGTAACATAAAGTGTGAGCCATTGGAATAAATGTGTGTAAAGTGGTTTTTCTGAATGTGAAAATTCGTGTTAGGTTTTGAAGAAAAAATCCACCATTTTCTTTTCTTCTTCTTCTCTTCAATGATGGCCTGTGTCCGTCATTTCGACAGACAATTTTGCCAATGTCAAGTGTTAAAATTGTAATAAATAAGTCAAGTCAGTCAATTGTCAAGTCGGCTGTTGTTTGTTTTGAAAAGAAAATGGTGGATTTTCTCTCCAAAACCTAACACGAATTTTCACATTCAGAAAAACCACTTTACACACATTTATTCCAATGGCCCACACTTTATGTTACGACCTAAGTATTATTGGTTAAAATTCCACCAAAATTAAACAACAATACTCACAATAACACAAAAAAAACTATTAAAATAAAAGTGCTATGTGTCGTTTCAAAAAATGTCAAAACTCGTGTCCATTTTCTTTTCAAAACAAACGACAGCCGACTTGACAAGTGACTTGACTTGACTTATTTATTACAATTTTAACACTTGACATTGGCAAAATTGTCTGTCGAAATGACGGACACAGGCCATTACTGAAGAGAAGAAGAAGAAGAAGAAATAGATGCAGGCATATTTTCTTCGAGCACACAGTCGCAGAACCTTATTAAAACGAAACTCGGACTCGCTTACTTAACCGTTGCACAAACAAAGAGAGTCCTATTCCCACCAGTGTGGAGTTGAGATGCAAATGATAATGAATACAAAATATTCATAGATAAAAAGAAAAAAATTACAAAATTACTTTGTATTCTAAATAACGTTTCTGATTCATCACAGTATCATCGAGTTGTTACACATTATGCGTATACTTACTTTACCTCATCGTAAAACAGGTTGTTATGTTCTTAAAGCTCTTTGAAACAGTTCAACTTCACTGGCGTTTTTCGAGATTTTTCAAGCCCTCGCTCTAGATGAGGGCACTTATGTCCCTCTCCACGGTTATAATAATAGACCCCTTGTTAAAGAAACCCATGGAGAGACTGGTTTAGATGTAGCCGGATAAAAATAGAAGTCACGCCGTGATGTGATAGGGCTGGTTTTACACTGCCAGCCCACTACGATATGACATCAGAGCCCGAGCCCAGGGCCAGTAGTCTGAGTTTTGTCATGTTGATTTGCGACAAGCGAGAATCGAGAAACTCGCTGTTTTTTATCAAGAAAAATAGTTTGCTAATCTTCTGCTAGAGGCACTTATCGGGTACTCATACAAAATATCTCGCAAGTCGTTTCTCGATATGCGTTTCGATCAACAAAACAAAACTCAGACTACGGGCTCTGATTCTACACGGTATCGTCGCATCGGAGAGCTAATATCGTACGGTTTAGTACTAGCAGAAAATACATACTAACAATACGAAACGCTTTCACACCGTGTCGACTCCGACACCGATATTTGTTTACGAGCAACTGACATGACGCAGTAGTATAGGGTCATTGTCGGCCCATGTACCCGTGCAAACGCTCTATTGTGGGTTTGGATATTGTTTATTCAGCCCGCATCCCTTCGGTTTCATTGAAAATTGGGTGGAAAATTAGTTGCAATATAGTAGCTGTTCACTGTATCGTTGTATAATCTAAATAGAGTTTGCACAATGGCACGACACACAATAGCGCGTGTGAAAGCGTCTATTACCTACTAGATTACCTCACGACAACTTCGTGTAGGAGTCGCGTCGTTGTCGGTGGCAGTGGCAGTGTAAAAACGCCCATGGAATTTTAATACAAAAAAATTATTTGAATAACACGGGTAATAAAAAATCATCTAGGGTCTGTTAAACTTATCTAGGTACTTTTGTACCGATGTTTTGATATAGAATCTAAATAGCACCAAAGTGGTTTTTAGATGCTGTTAAAACTATTTTGTATGTATAAATGGTTAAAGCTGTACTTAAAATAATATATAATATATCTCAAATCAGAAACACAAATAGGACTGGGCTCGTAAATAACGACTGCCTGTTTTCTTATAAGATTATCCCTATGGAACGTCTCATAAACTAGGCTTTGATCTATCAAAGCTTTCCAAGTAACCAAAGCTTAACAAGGATAATACGGTTTAGTTTCAGCGTCTTTAAAATATACATTTGTATGGTTTTATTCAAACACTATTCAACAATAAACAGCTTAGCGTGCAACACCCAGCATCCGTAAAACCACTACCCAAAGGAGTACTACACACAGTTCGTATTATTGTAGCTCATAGAGGGGTTACTGTATGGATTGTTCTCGAGTCTAGGAAAGCGGTTACGTGAAACAACATTCTTAACAATACGATACAAAGATACGCATATTGTGGATGCAAAATTCATTTCTTAGCCCTTTTTTTATAAGAAAAAATACTGAGAAGATGAATTATTTCATATTAATCTATTTATGATTCCGATGCCCATAGGTCAATATTCTAAAAATCTTTGCCTGTGGACAGATAAATGTTTTAGGTATGGGTCTAGTCTAGACTAAGTTGTACTTATAAGTATACTTATGTGACTATTGGGGTTATAAAATTTTATTGCACGCGATACATTATGCCCCGTACCGTCTGAGTTTTATTCTGTTGATTTCCGAAAATTCAGACCAAATCGTAGGTGAACTGAAAACTACTTTGTTCCATACAAAATTTGCGAAACTTCTTTACAAATCAACAAAAAAAACTGAAACTACGGACTCTGGTGCCTTGTAAAACCTTTTTACTCCAAATTTTCCACCGTCTTAACACGCACCAAGCTAAAACAATGGCTCCCAGCAGACCCATGTGTTGAAAACTGTTGATTTTTCACTCCCCAGTGAACAGTGAAAGTGCCAGAAAACGCAATGGAACTTAACATTGACGTAACGCGCACAAACCTCGTGAACGGTGAACAACGTACCAACGTCACGCAATCTAACGTGTCTGAATAACAAAATCTTTTACAGATATCCACCGTTCCTCTGGCACAGTGAAACAAAAAAAAGAAAAAAAATGCATAAACAGTAGACAATCGCTACAATCACTAGGCACATAGACGACAGTGTAGATCATTGTAAACACTTCCAATTCTTGATAGTTTTTGTAAACAAATACGCATATTGGGTAGTCTGAGGTAAGAATAAGAAAGCATAGGATTTATCAGATGCCTTTATTTGCTTAGTACAAATCTGGTACAGCAACATTAGAAGTTCTCAGCTGTGTATTCCAGTTTCAGTTTGTGCCAGACTATTGTCAGTTACCTGTCCTTATAAATATTATTTTCATAAAATAGCAAGGTGACGCTTCAACATTTACAAACTTGCTAACTCACTCAACATCTTCATCGGAAAGTTATGTAAATGTAGAACCTCGAATCGCATTGAAAAGCGAGTAGTTACCGATCCCAACACCTAAATCTTTCAGTATTTAGGACAAGGTTATCGGAATCAGTGCGGATTGGCTCAAGTCAAAGAGGGTCACCTGTAGCCAGAAGGCACAGTCACCAGCAAAAGCTCAAGGGCCGAATATACTTACTTAGAAGGGTCGTATTTTAAAACAATTTTAAGAAGCCAAGACTTTGCTAATTATTTTCTAAGTTATTTTGATTTGGTTTTACCTATTATTATTTATTACATTACATTGGTAAGAGATATCAATGGCTGTCAGTATCCTAAAAAATGATATGAGTTTTATGGAGATATCTCTATGATAATTGTACGGGCCCTCTGATGGGCCAGACGGGAAAAAAAACCCAACGAGCCCACTATGCAAATGAGTGGTCTCGATGGGAATTGTTTTTCCCAAGTGGTCCACCGGTGGGCCGGCCAGTGGGCTCGATGGGAATAACCCTATAATTCTTACACCCAAATTGGGTAATAGCTAGTAGCTTATACGAGTAGCAACTAAGGATTAAGAGTTTCGGCGTTTTAAGCTTAGAGGTGCTTTCGCAAACGGCGCAAGGGGGAACTAAGTAAACTGTAGCGAACGAAAAAAAAAAACGAAGATTAACCATTCGTTCTCTTGTTTACATTCGTTCATTCAAATACCGGTGTTGTTTTCAACATAAAACAATGTAGATGACTGGTACATTCATGTGTGTATAAGGTGGTAAGCAAGCAAGCTCGTATGAGTTAGTGGCTAAATCTTGTGACGGAGTTTTTAGGCCGCCTTAAGGCCTCCGTCGTGGCTTAGCGACTCCTAGAGCTAGAACCAACAGTATATAGAAGCTGAGCTGTCAGAGTCATGGGTCAAAAAACCTTGAAAAAAAAAGTACACAATTTTTTTTTTTGCTCGTGATTGTACCTGTAACCGTAAGGTTTCTGTATAAAGGTTGGATGAATAGGTTCCTGTTTCTACTCTATTTGTGAAGACATTGATTTATTTAGGGGTCAGATCGACTAGCTGATTGTGGGTTTGGTTCAACTGCTACCATTTAAAATGGCCCTTTTATTTTACTAGACAAAAGAGGATACTATGTTTTCCTCGTTATTTTATCAGCTAAAAAATATGTATGAACTTTTTCCGAGCTTTTATTTTTTTATACTTGATCCCATTTCAGTTTAATGAAAAACGTAGAGAAACTTCAACTCGTAAACAGCTACGGAATCTCGTAGCAACTCTACGAGATCTCGTAGCATCCAAGCTACGAGTACAACGATAATGTCCAGCCATAGTGCGAGCTTGACGAAGCAGAAACATCGAAAGGCGGATATCCCAGCATTCTATGTTGTCCTTCTTATAAGTCTTTGACTCGAGAAACCTCTGTAATATCGAGGATAAGTTTTACAAAGCACTCGAGAGCAATTGTTTTTATTTATCTGTCGTTTATTTTTGAAATCATAAAACAGTAAAAAAATTATGATCCTATTGAGATTATTTTTTAGATTTTCTCTGACAGCTAGACCAATTAGGATGAAACTTTAAGACTAGGCGAAGTAAAGCTGCGGACGAAAGCTAGTTGAAAATAAGGCCTTAATCTTAAGACATTACAAATTTTATTACATTCGGGTTTTAATTCTTAGCCGAGTTTATTATAATCGCTCTCACTTCCAAGTTAATAACAGTTAAAACCTTTCAAGCTCAATTGCCTTTTTAACCCAAGCGCCGTCACAGGCTTTTTGAAAAATCATAAAGCAGAGTATCTTCATTGTGGGCCATCGCGAGATGCATGCAAATTAAGTAGAAAGGGGAGTGCAGTCGCAGACTCTCGGCTCCAGGGCCCTCGGGTCGAGAGCTCCTCTAATTAGTGAAGGTAGCAGCAAAAATAACTTTTAAACTGTTTTTCGTACAGTTGATAATATTGTCCTATGAATGAATGAATGAATGAAAATACTTTATTGTACGTAGGTACACCTTATAACTAATATGTCCTATTGGTGGTGACGGAACTTAAGTGCCCTGTGACTTTAAAATTCGTGTTTCGTAATACCAAAAATGATGACTGAAAACTTATTGTGTTTAAAACATTGTGATGTTAATCTGTAACTTTAGAAACATGAAAACATGTCTATACCTAAGACATGTAAAAATGCAACAGAATTATTGTGTTTATCATTATCATCATCAACCTATATCGGTCCACTGCTGGACGTAGGTCTCTCCCAAGACGCGCCACTGAGCCCGGTCTTCGGCTCTTCTCATCCAGTTTTTGCCAGCTACATGTTGAGACATGTCACCCCTAGCCGGAGGGCGTCGTACACTACGCTTGCTTAAACGCGTTATTGTGTTCGTTTTACGCATATCACAAAGTTTACGTTTGTCTATACTATCATACTAATATTATAAATGTGAAATGGTAAATGTTTTTGTTACGCTTTCACGCGAAAACTACTCAACCGATCATCATGAAACTTTGTACACATACTCTTGGAGGTATTAGAAGTAACATAGGATACTTTTCATCCCGGAAAATTAACGGAATCCAATGGGACGCGAACGAAGTCGCGGGCGGAAGCTATTAATATAATAAAGAGGAAAGATTTGATTATTTGTTTGTTCGCATTGAATAGGCTCCGAAATTACTGGACCGATTTGAAAAATTCTTTCACCGTTGGAAATCTACACTATCCGCGGGGACATAGGCTATATTATATTTAAAAACTAAAACTCCAATTTAAATACCCGTGTGAAGCCGGGACGGGCCGCTAGTATACTATATTTTTGTATAGAGATTCAGCAGCGCCCCTAGAAGTTTACAAAACTGAGCCCGTAGTCTTGAGTCTTGTTTTGTTGATCAAAACGAAAATTAAGAAGCGACTTGCGAGATATTTTGTATGAAAACCCGATAAGCGTCTCCAGCGGGAGATTTGCAAACTATTTTTCTCCATACAAAAACTGCGAGTTTCTCGATTCTCGCTTGTCGCGAACCAACATAACAAAACTCAGACTATGAGCTCTGATGATTTTTCATACAGTGTTACTCGGCGTGTATGGTAGGTACGTGCCAGCACAGATCATCATGGCCACAAGTACACATGCAGCTTTAGGCCTTCGGCACACTTGACGAAAATTCCGTCGCCGAACATCCGCGGGAGTCAATCCGCTACCATACGATCGTCCGCGACGGACGACCGATCTTCCGCGTAGGGCGCCCGCTATTTGTAATTTATATGCAATGACATGTATTGACGTTTCCCTTCCCGACGACCTTTCCCGACGGAACGTCAATGGTAGCTCACGTTAGACTGGGTTTGCCAAATTTATAATTTTTTACAACAACTCAAAAACTATTAAACCTAGAATCAAAATAAAAACGGTTTTGGAATGTCCAAATAAAACCGTATCTTATGACACCCCACTTGATATTATTGTACGACTTTTTTTTTTTACTTCCTTTGGACCCTCATAACTTCACGACCCCTTGACCGATTTACTTCATTTAACAAACCAGTAAAACTTAAGAATACTATCCGTATACCTATCAAATTTTATGAAGATGGGATGAGCGGTTTAAAAGATCTCGTCGACATACAAACATACAAAGCATTTTTGTCCAAGTTGTCACTAAGATCTCGTTCGCTTCGCTCACTCGATCAATTATAAAAATCGCGAAAGGTCCACGACGGAATTTCCGTCAAGTGTGCAGGAGCCCTAAGTCTCGTTTTCCATTCTCTTTCCGTTTATCTGTAGAGGTAATACGCGTTACCGCACGTCGGAAATAAGATGGTTTCATCCCATAAATTCCGGCCCAATAAAACTGGCGCCGTATAAAATACCACGAAGAAATGCGGCGATTTCCACACGATTTCATTTGGGTTTTATAGTTCACATGTCTGTAACTCTGTACATATCCTGTATTTCATGATCTGCTTTAGATATATCTAAATTAATTATTTCTTGTCAACAGTTGGGCTTTCTACCTCTAAGTATATCTAACCTATAAGATACTTAGTCTAGTAGATACGTCTCTGAGTGCGACTGAAAGACTTGTTCTCAGGAAATTGAACTTCAATGTAAGACAAAATAAAAAACCGAGAAGAATCGTATATTACTCCTTATCTTATTACGATCAGAGCGCGGGGAGAATGGAGAAACTTTGGATATGAAGTTAAGCTTACAGTATTACTTGGTACATTTGCACGAACCATACTTATATTTTTGCTAGCTGTGCCCGTGACTTCGTCTGCGTGGAATAGTGTCTTTGGGTAGCATAGGGTAAAACTTTTACAAACTTTGAATGTCATATTTATTTATATCGAACAAACAGCCTAAAAAATAAGTTTCAAGCTTCTAGCTCTAAAAATGACCTCCCCCCCACCCCTTTAAACCCCTTACAACCCTTTTTTCGCATTAAAAAGTAGCCTATGTCCTTCCCCAGGCTCTAAACTATCTGTGTACCAAATTTCATTCAAATCGGTTCAGTAGTTTTGGCTCGAAAGCGAGACAGACAGACAGATTTACTTTCGTATTTATAATATTAGTATGGATATGCTTATGTATTCATGTTGGTTTGCCTAAAAAAGAGCCTCATAGCGCTTTGTTTGAAGATTGCTAATGAGTATAACTATCATGTCATGACTCATCATGGCATATGACATCAACAAAAGAATTTAGGTTAGGTATCTGGCTACTTAACCCATTTGACCACCCTTTCCTCTCGTCAATCATTTCATCTCAAAGCCAAAGCCTTTTCCCTCTTTTTCCCTATTGTTTCCAGGAAAAGAATAAATTGATGTCGTTTACTGAAACCAAGGAAGGATAATCCATTGTTACTTTATCTTCAATATCACATTCATTAGATGTACTTACTTTGCAGTTTTTGTGTGATAAAATAGCTTTTTTCAGAAATAAAACTATTTGCTTTTGTTTTTGCTTGAAAAAAACTTTATAAACAACTTGAAAGAAACATAATAGGTATGTAGGTACATCATTTTAATTTTATTTAGCAGTAGTAGAGCTTCTTGTAAAAGATCTCGTCTGGAAAAGTACTACCAGTATTACTTGCTACAAGAGTATAGGTGCCGGTGCTATTACAGGCTCATGAGAAATGCATCACGGGGCACGTTCTTACTGGATTTGCTCAGTGAGGCAATGCATTGTTACATGTAGTGGTTACCAGGGGGTTATGAGATAAGCGATACGCTTGTTCCATCATTTAGTTGCATAAAATTTATTTTTTTCTTGTTAAACGGTAAATATTCTGCCAGGAGAAATGGTACTGTTGAACAATAAACGCCCCACATCAAAACAACAGACACAAACGTAACGCCAACTGAACCAAACCAAAAACTTTCAGCGGTGCAATCGTTGTCTCATAAAACCTGTTTTCATACTAAATCATAGGTATTCTGTGACGAAATAGTGACATTAGCGCGTTTCAGCGCGTTTTTTGCCGTCAAAAGCTTCTTGTTTTCGTACATCTCGGCCACATCGCGATGTGGCCACATATTTACGATGCATCGCTTGACATTATGCTGGGCAGCATAAGCAGTTCAGAGCTTACGATTTTACTGAGTTGTCCCCATAACTATATTAGAACCCCACACAATAGGCAGTATAATATCTTATTCAAGTCCATTAGGCTTAAACACGAGTGAAAGATATTCCCTAATGTTTCAGTACGTACCTACATTATAAACACTATATCCTTACTTCATCATAATATACAGGGTGTTACCAGACCACTTCCGAAAACTTGGAGGTTCCAATCAGACCATGATACTGAAAACATTAAGCGAAAAAAATCGCGAAAAAAAAAATTGACTTGACTATCTCTTTTTTTTTTTCTAGTTACATACACACAGTACAACATAATAAGACATATCTACCTAATTATCTCATTTAAAACACCCTGTATAACTACTCTATAAAAGACGAATCATCTAAATTACTAACTTTGACATACATTATTTACACATACGAATATATAGGTACAGTGGATTATGTAAGTAATTGATAGGGTAAAATCTGTATTTACATAATTACTTTTTTATTCCATGAAAGCGATATTTTGAGCTCTAGTAGGATATAAAAGGCATAAAAAAAACAATGATTAGGTATAAGATTTATAGAATTTCGAGAAAGGGTTAAAGGGTCGGGACGGCAGGCGCCACTTTCCGGCGTTCCTGAATAAATAATGAAATAACGCCTATAAGCGACGAATTTAAAAGGGATGGATTATGATAATCTAGTCGGTTTTTAAAAATACATTCATTATTTCGTTAAACGCTACCGGTTAATTATCTTACAGTAGATTTCCTCCTACTAATAAACCAGTTGGAATTACACCGTGATATCTTTAAATGATAGCGTTTAAAATCTTTCAGTTTAATTTGAAAAATGTATACAGTGCAAAAGCCAAAACACTATAAAATTATTCCGAACTTCGGATTTATTGGGAACAGAATGTCCACACAAAGACGGTGCAAATCCCATGAAACAATGTACACCACTCATTACAATAGCTTTGTAAATAGTCAATCCCGTACCACAGAATAAACAATATCACGTGCTCCGAATGTTCAGGCGATAGATCTATGAAAAAAGTCTATAAGCAAAAAAAATAAAGCTGCACCACTTATTCCAATATGTTTGTAAATAGCCTCTTGCCTACACTAATATCAATATAATCTGTGGCTTAGGTATCGATTGCGGTGTTCAATAAAGCAAGCATGTGTTATCGAGCACTCGTGCGTATCGATGTAGCCGAGTGGTCAAACCAATTTTATCGCGATGTTGATCGATAGATTACACAATGATCATCGATTACTGTCAAATAGTTGTCATTTCAAGGTTGGGAAGAAAATACAAGAGTAATGGGCCTGCTAGTCCAGTCAACGAATGGCCCAAATACGGGTATAGAGTGCGTAAGTATCAGAAACTTGGTTACGGTGCTAACATAAGTCCTATGTCTAGGAGGTGGGTGAGCTGGATCTGGGCCAAAGTTCACGTTGCAATTTTAGGTTTTCACTTTTATCTCGAAAACGGTAAGTAAAAACGATTTGCTCCGGAACGGGTACATTTTCGTGCTGGTTTACATTATTTCCGTGACATGATTTAACTGGAATAGTATAGAACGCACATATTTTGCAAGAATAAACAAGGAACACTTGAAAATAACAAAATAAAACAAAATGACAATTCCAAAAGCAATTCCGAAGTTGGTAGTCCCCCTGAAACACAGGATTAATTCTTCGATCTACTGCTACGATCCGTCGACAAAGAGATTGTATTCCCTCCCACGTGAGATCTAAGTTAGACGACGGCGGATAGAATTAGCGAAATCCCTACAAACATCTTACCGTTTCCACTGTTTTATTTTACGTTTGTTTCTGTAAGGAAATGTGAGCGGACAAGCAAATGGTCCATATTTAGCTGACTGGTTAACTGTATAACGACTGCTTGATGAGGGAGAATGATAAAGTAGGATTAAAGCCTGCAGCAAACTAAGGACGTAAAGCATTCCACTGAATCCATCACTTTGAGATGTAGGTAAAGTCTCATGATGTAGGTACCCTAAATTGGTAACTCATTTTATATTAAGTATGCACCTAAAGTTAAGATTATTAGTAGTGTATTCGCCATTCATAATGGGACAGTTCAAATATAAGTAGTTAAGTGCTACTGTTTAAATATACTGAGACCAACCTTTTAAGGTTTTACAGTGTTCTCCATAATACATTTTGTTGTATTAATTTTGATAAAATAAACAAAAAAATGAAAAATATACTTACCTAATATAGAACGTGTATGAACGTAGACGTGATATAATATGGGGCAGTTCCTACGTTTGACAAACAATAAATCATGGCTGCAATAACATCGAGCACGGCACTTACCAGTAACATGCATCGTAAACACGCACCATAAATGTTCAACTACCCATTTCTACAGAGTTCCGAACTCACAAATCTGGAACCAGTAAGAAAAGTCATGATAAATGTAGAGCGTTTCCTCTAAAGATCCAAAACGAAATAAAAAAAAAGTTTAGTTGGTTCCCCACTGGTGGGCCGGCCGGTGGGCTCGATGGGAATAACCCATTTCAAGTTATGCACATTGCACGTTTTTTTACATTGTGTTTGTTGTGCCTTAACAATATTTTCTATCTTTCTTTTATGTTACAAATTAAATAATATTAAGTTACTAAATAATTTACGGTATAATATTTTTAAAGGCGTCGAAAATCTTCAAATTATTTAATAGAGCATCATCAAAACTACGCCACCTAGCGTCGAGTAGCGTTCTGAAGTTTTAAAAGCTCACAGGTGAACTTTTCATATTTTTAGGGTTTCTTTCTGCTATAATAAAAACATGCACTACTTATTTCTTTTTTGTTTTACTGAATGTGTAAAACTTCAAGTTAAACAACTACATTGTACGTATAAGTAGGTAAGTCAACCTACTTTCGTATAATTTACGCAGAAACATGGCCGCTACAAAGAACATTTTCTTTTGTCTACGTCACAAAGGGCTGTGGCCAAGGTCAGGACGAAGGCTGTAAGCGTCCGATATTGCAGATTAGCCTGTTTTATCGTTACCTACCAGGTACCCGCCTGTCTGCTTCCAAAGTACACCTATACATATAAAATACGCTATATTTATTAAAGCCTTGTTGGCAGTGACAAGATGACAGGTAGGCTCTTTTGTCTCTACGAAGAGGGCGAAAAATAAAAAGTAAGCAGACACTCAGACAGCCTTCATCAAAGTGTGGCTAGTTGCCGGTAGATGGCGCTGTTCGTGTGCTAAGAAAAGTTTATGAAAAAGCTCTTGCTATTTTGCTTCTGTAATTCTGACACAGTAAGGGTTACTACTCAGAGGTCTAGCTTACTTTCCAGATTTGTGCATACCTGGATTTTTTCTGCTGCTTTCTTGTCAGTTAGTGGGTAAAGCATCACACTAACTGGTTCTAAAGTTTAACCCATCATTATGTAGGTCGATATATATTATGTAGGTCTTGTCGTGCCAAACTAACTTTTGGGTCAAAGATAAGCATAAAGATAATGGAGGAGGCGTTCAGAATCTAAATTCTTGTTTGTATTCAATTACGGCTTCATTAAAGTTCATTTTAATAAGTAAAATAATGGAGGGCACACGTTAAACCATCGGTTAGGGCTCTAGCAGTCGTTAAGCCACGACGGAGGCCTAAAAACTCAGTCACCAGAGTTGGCCACTAACTCATACGAGCTTGCTTTGTTGGTAAAATTATTCGATGAGCCCACCAAAGTTTTCATGCACATTTTATGGGTCGAGCTCGAGACGAAAGTATGTAAGTAGGTAACCTTAATAAAACCAAAGTAGGTTGGTGAAAGGTTCGTGTGCCAAATACTCCATGACTCATATTTCAACTACAAGTCTAGAAAATCACAAGACACAAAGCGCTTTATGATCCTACGATGATATCCCGATTTGGGACAGACCCCTTTTAAATGTACACAAAACGTTTCGCTTTTATTGTCGGGTTTTTTAGAGCGATGGGTTTTATTTCATTTACAGATCTTGTAAAAATATCTGGGTACCTACCTACTTTATTGTCAGTACAACTTCTGTAAACTTCCATTCCAAACTTTATATAAAAGTTTTAAAATATTTATTGGTATCTTGAAATCGGAAGCTTTATTAAATCGAACTGTTCAGGTGGGATGTAGTTATCCAAAGTAATCCCGTCTTTATCGTTCCAATGCCTCCTACTCGTAGCAGACAACTCCTCAGGGATTAGTCTAACTTAAGCTTAGAGTCGGACACTAATGCACAAAATGTCAAGTAAGCCGCGGGGTCACATGAGGAAGGCGGCGAAGTGGAGGGGGGAGTGAGTCGGCGCGTAGTCCCGACGCGACAGTGCTCGCCCGGTCCCCCTTCCGCGCGCATGTCCTTTCGACAAACCCTACCTTTCCACACAAAACGCGGCTCCGTTACATAACCGAAACCCTGCGGGCAAAAAAACAAAACATAGTGCATAATATAAGGCTTATTTCTGTGATCAATACAATTTTTGCACGTTTACAATCATTAGTTAGGTTACGTAAGCCATCGCCGTCCACGAAGCTTGCTTGCCACCGCTTTATTGTGATATTCGGTTGTGATATTCGTTTAGGCTAAGCTTTTGCGAGTAGCGTAGGTTGTTACTAGCGTTTAATTATAGGAATTTAAGTAAATTGTAAGTGTGTGTTAATGTAACGGAGTCCGCAACGTCCGAGCCGCCGTCGTTGACGTGTGTGGTCCTCTCTATTCCCATCACTTGTTGATCCCACGGTCTGGTCGTTCCTCTCCTGGTTTCCCGTGAGTCCTGGGTGTCGGCGAGTGTCACGCGACTTGTTGAGCGAAGAGGATGCGCGCGTAGCGCTCCCGAGTGTGGCTCGTCACGGATTCGCGCGGCTGGTGGCGGCGCGCCACGCCATCTGGCGGCTGCGGCGCTCTGGCTCGCAGCCCGCGCAAGACACCAATGACCATGAACACACGAATCATCTGTACGTCTTCTTCTCTATTCTATTACTGTTTGTCTTGCGCTTCTGTCTGCTCTGTTTCACCTGACGCGGTGCCAATTCAAACCGGCACGCTTGTAGGTACCCGTTTGTACCCGACGCTGAATCAGTCATCTTCCACCTGATTAAATATTCACCCACATTCTTCTTCAAATCCTCCACTTAATTTTTCAAGCCAGAATTCACTGCGTCAACTTCATTCTCCACCCTCACTTTCGTTGACACAGTAAAAGTTAATTCAAACTTGAGCCATTTACGAAGGAAATGTTACACAACAGAAGGCCGAACTAAGTGGCGAAAATAAACTAAGCTTCTGCGCAAAAAAGTCCAGTTCAATCTATTTTCATCGTCGCTTTTCATTTTAAAGGCCACTGACCACTACAGCGTCTCTACATACAGTTGGGGGTTGGTGACATTTTGCGTCTGATCAGTAGAAAGTGGCCTTTACTGTGTTTTCCCAACGTCCACCAGCTGCTCACCGCTTTTCATTTCCAGTTTTCATATTTCCCTTTCACATTGGAGCCGGCTGTTCGCATCGTCGACCATAGCGCTTGCAATAAATGTTACATTCATAATAAGTGTTGTTTTATTCCACATTTTGAACCACCCTGTGTACGAATGTATGAAACTTTGTGCTTGTTGGTAGTTACAATATATGTTCGCCGATCAATGGATTGTTGTTTTATTTGATGTGCTACCCTGTTTGGATGCTTTTTAGTTACATAGCCGATCGATGTTTAGATAACCATGCAAGCAATGCTACCTCCTATGTAATGTACCTCTATAAATACTATGTATCCACGTACCTGGTTGTAATACAGGATTAACGAATTCTCCTTCTGTGGTGCAGTTAAATAAGATGCAGTAGCTGCGGGAACAGTTCCCGTCGGTAGCAGAATACATGCTTGTACCATCGACCGTGGATGTCATAATTCCTCAATTCTAATTTCTGAGACAACCGATACTGCACCCATAGATCTACCTATAACATAAAACTCCATGAGATTAGTGGTCGAATACTCAAACGCCATTCATACGCCACTCAATTTAAGTCACGCTTAAATTATTGCCATCTCTTACAAATGAGTACAAATGAGTCGAACAGAGGCAGAGAAATTTTAAGTGGTGCTCAAATTCGAATGACGTTTGAGTATTTCAGCCTAGGAGTGGTTGATAGGTTAATGTGGTATTTAAAACTGAATGATTCGTAAAATGCGCAATGCCGTATTATAGTTATAGAAACTCACTAAAGTTATCATAGACCTTCAGTAAAGTTTGAAGGTAAGTGTGATTGGAACAGTCTACTTTACACGGACTAGCCCCCAACCCCTTGGATTGCGTAACGTCGACGTGGGTCTATTTTTGGGACCGTCTGGCTGTTGGCTGCCGGGTGGAAAGAGAGGGCAGATAAAATGCTAGCATCGACCTCATCGCTTGACTCCGACGCTGAGATAAAGTAGTGGTTTTGTCCGCTTCAAATATTTTACGGTCCGGTACATCTCAAAGAAGGTATATTTCCACATAGCCACAAAATCCCTACTTTAACTAGCCTGTCTATCTATAAAACTGTAAAAAAGCCAAAACATAAAATTAAAAATATGGATAAACTACATAAATAAACGACTACTAAATAAACGATTCTGATTCCGAAAATCGTGTTTGTCTGTTTGTTCACGTAAGTAGTCACGTTGTTGTAAAGTAAGCTCGTTCACTACCAATAATTCATAAAAAAGTATTCAGTTTCGTACAAGGTAGAGTTGCTCTGATAATTCGTACCCGAATAGACGTTTTACTTCACTTTACGACCTTAGTTTAACTACACCATGTATCTTATCTCCAATCAGTATAGCAACTGCGTGTAGACATGCAATATGCATCGAATTCGGCGCGTCTCAAGCCCTTGCTTCGTCCTTGGCCGCGTTTACCTGCCAGCTTTTGGGTATATTCAAAAACTCCGCCGTGTGGTGCGTCAAGAAAAACCACACGGGGAGGATAGTTTACCTCTACGTAGGGGAACAGCTTCTTAGACAAATTGACATTCTACGGCCTATGGCCCGTACGCTAATAAAAAAATCGTTACTCAAGCATACATTTGAGTAGAGATTTTCCTACAAAAATGTATGCTTGAGTCCGGATCAGTGCTTGAGCAGCATAATTAGCTATACTTAGAATATAAAAATTCAAAACTGTGCGGAAATACTTCACGTTGATTTACTATTTACCACATTACCATACATTTTACCTTATTAACTTTGTACATGCAGTTGTAAAAAATCCCCTTGCCAGAATACCAAACCAGTTTTTCGTTCGGCCTAAAACTGAAACTAATCCACTTACGTTGATCAATTGCAAATGGGTATTGTAAATGGGCTATTCATCATTCACTTACGTGGATGATGAATAGCGAATAATATAGGACATTTTGGTAAATCAATTTCATTACTAAGTAGTATTTTGTTTGTCATGTAAATCCTTTTACAGAGGCACTATAAAATATTCTTGTCACATGTCAAAAGACTGATCGACGTTTTTAGTTCGTGAATTAGTTAAAAATAAATAAGTAAGAGTGTTCATTTCTGAGTACAGAAAAAAAATCTTTGTCACGACCACGACTATGACCTAGCTATGAAATCTATCTCAAAGATTATTAGAAAATACTTATCGTAGAAGAGGAGTCGCTTTATCTACTTCTCAGCTAACGCACACTTTTTTTAGCATATTTTATTCAAACGAAACACCATTCAGTACCGTGTGGTGGGCAAGGCACTCAATTGCTCACAAACAGTAGGTAACTACCTAACCTAACTACCTTTTCTGCGAAGCATGGTAAATAGTGACCTTCATACAATTTATATTGTTATGAAGGACGTGGGATTGCTTCGTGGAAGTTACGATGGCCGAACAATTCAATATTCCATCAAGATTAATTTGATAGCTGTATCGATTTTGATAACCTATGAATAAATATACTTAACTATTTGTATAACAGTCGCCTGTAACTTTGCTTATTGAATTTTCCTATCTTTAACATTAGTGCTAGGTTTTATACTTGTGTAAGTTTTACTCGTAAGTTATAATTCTAACAAATAATGAGTATTTATTCTAATAAAACCGTTGGCGTGACGACCTTGACACATTTAACGTGAAACAGCTGGTGATCGAAGGAACTGGAAGGATATGGGCGACTTTTCAAAATTTCTTTTTTAGTGCACACCTACACTATATAAGGATACTACCCTACAAATTTCATACTTCTAGGACTTATAGTTTAGGCTGTCGGTTGATTGTCAGTCAGCTTCAAACGAGTTTTTTATATTTAGAAAAGATATTTACAACAAAAGCTATAATGGTGCTGATGAGTCATTCACTCCATCATTATTATTTTGTTGTAGTATAAAGCTCCCTAGCGCAGCGCAGAGATATTTATTAAGGGATATTACTCATACCCGGAGCTATATTAAGGCTTTATAAATAGGTCAAGTGCGTGTTGGAATTCAGTTAGAGTTCCGTACAAAAATATCGACACCAAGCAAGACGAATTCCAAAATATATAGTGAAAGATATTCAGATTATTTTTATTGCTGATGTTATTACTACGTAGGTACTTACTTATTAAATAGTGTTCCCAAATTCAGTTTAAATTTCGTAAAGATGTTGGAAAGTATTTTAATTTAATTATAATAAAAAAAATAACACAACGCAAATGAATCTGCTCGTTTAAAAGCCTTATTATTTGTTTGCACAAACTAAGTAATACCTAATGTAACAGTGATTTAGAAGAGAAAAATGATTACCATAATGATACACTCGTAAAGTCTATACAAAGAAACAATTCCCTTACACAAAAGTGCTTCAGATATTCATAATTCAGAATGTGCCGACATAATTCTCTAAAATGCGTTGCTACTGTCTCGGGAACAATCCATTTTGGCTGAGACTCGTATGAATTTATCACCGTCTTTAGTATTTACGTGCTGAACCCTGAAATTATTTTAGGTGGGAGGGAAGTGGGAGAGACTGGGGAGAAAGGAGGGGAGGTAATCTACAACCAGAACACGTAGATGGCTTGACTTTCTAGACATCGACTTCTAGGAAAAACTTTATATTTTTCTCCTCAAGTTACGTAATATACAAGTTTTGCAACATCGTTGTGCTGTAATAAGCGAGAGCTTGAAGCTCTCTTTGTTGCGTAGTTTCACCATTGTTTCAGTAAATTAGTAACTTCGAGAGCAAATCGCACTGATGGCTTAGTAGGTGACAGCTGTGACTTCCGATTCTAGGGTCGTGGGTTGAAATCGTCGTACACCAATGTTTTTACAGCTGGTTTTTAGAATTATATATTTCCTAGGTGCTGCCCGCGACTTTGTCCGCGTCCCGTTTGATCCCGTTGATTTTTCGGGATAAAAAGTATTCTATGTGTTAATCCAGGTCACGAACAATATATTTTCCAAGTTTCATCCAAATCGGATCAGTAGTTTTTACGTGAAAGAGTAACAAACATCCATCCATCCATACTTACAAACTTTCGCGTTTATGATATTAGTATTAGTAGGATTCGCGCAATTATTATACACACTACTATGTTCAAAAATAATGAGCAAAACAATTAACACGCAAAGAAAATATATAACCTACACAGGTACTTATTTCTCAACTTGTAATCTTGGACAATATTTGATTTCCTTTTAGATTTCGCTGGCAACAAAATCTGGATCTAATATTCTACGTGATTCTTTGAATGGAAACGAAAGATTTATTCTTTCAATTTTATTTCGATCTTTCTTACGATACAAAATTGACTTAGGAAATGTTCGAAACCAGTTTCTTTTTATCATTATGATCTGCATCCCTAACGAATGTAAAACTTAGTCCTACTATTTGGCTATGAATAGCAAGTGTTATGTACGTTTTTCCGTGGTCCTATTATTTTCTATAATAGGGTGTTTCTATGTATTATAAGTATGTATTTACAAAAAAAAAATATGTATGTATTCTATCAGCCATCTAGTTTCCATCGTACAAGCTTTGCTTAGTTTGGGACTAGAAGGCGTTGTGTTAAGTGTCCGTGAATATTTATTATTTATTTATTTATTTTGTCTTACTGATGGGACCACAAGTGATATTGTTTCTCGTGGTCCCATTGCTTTCGGGTGTTTAAATCTTACATCTCTGTATGTATAGGTCTTTCATTGCTACTGTCGTTTAACACAATTACTTTATTTCTTGCTACAAGTTGCCAAATAATTTTTTTATTCGCAAGGAAAATTGCAACTAATACAGTATTTACAATATTTACAAAATACACCTAGAACAGTTGAGCTATCTACAAACGGTTGCAAACGATTTATAGATAGCTCAACTGGTCCAAATCAGTACCAATCGATCAATGCTACAAGGTAAACATAGCTAAAGCAAAAATTCTTTGGAACTTGTAAATTGGGTTTCGGTTATGAAATTCTAATGTCGAAAAAAACATGAAATAAACTAATCTCCAAGCACAGTTCGCTATAATATGGGACAACCCGCGTCACGTCTAATGTAACAGTAGTCCATAATAACCGCTTACCATCAGGTGGGCCGTACGCTTGTTAGCTTACTGAGTAGTTATAAAACCAAACTAGCGTAATTATTAACATTTTTTATGTAAGTATTTACTTTTATGTGCGCCCCGTTCTTACCTAATCGACATGCTTCTGTCCATCCAAAGGTTGTCTGGAAGAGATCGCTTATAGCGATAAGAACGCCCATTGTACCTCATACTTAAAACATATTTCTCTTTTATTGTTTTTCTTCTTTTCTTGGTGTGCAATAAAAAATATATCTATCTATCTATCTATCTAGCGCAAAGTGTTTCAAAATGTGCAAGTCGTCAGTGAAAAGCTATGCAAACAAGTTTGCGAGAAAGAGCTTCATAAAAATGGCTCACGCGAGTTTCAGTACAAAATTAAAATGCTACGAGCGAGCTACGCTAAGGAACTGTTAAGCTACTGGACTAAAATTTAACGATCAGAAATTTGATTGGTAGACTAACCTAATGGCTCAGCTCACTCTCTCTTATTTATTCCCGGACAATTTAAATTGAAATCCATTTGCATTTACTTTAAATTCAATAAGTATTACTTTGAAATGACCTTCATAGTAGGTGAAAGTCGCTAATTTAAATTATTTTGAGTATGTACCAAGGATCACCGAGCTTAAATATTTTAAAAATTAATAGATGTTATATTAATCTAGTTCTTATAGTGCAAGCTTTGCTTAGCTTGGGGCTACATAGCGGTGTAAAAAATACCCAATACAAAAGATATCTTGGTACATCATCGTCCAGTTATTGAACAGTTGTAGGCTACGAGTGTGCTACGCCGTAGCGCGTAGGCGGATCACGTAGCTGTCTACGAAGTGCCGTAGCGGGCACAACCATCTGACGATTGTACGTACGTCCTATTTTTATTAAATTCAGTTTCTTTAGACATTTTAGTGATATTTTAAAAGTAAATCGAGTTTTTAAACGAACGTCCATATGTTTATATCAGTATCCTTAAATGTATAATTATAATAGAACACTCCCAACACAATGTTGTTTGAGTAATCTTTTATTTGTCCTTAAAGTTCAAGTATCTCATTATTATCCATTCTGTACAGAATGATAGAGTAGGTATAGAAGTTCAGAGAAGGAGCTTGTTACGTGGGCCGCGGTTTCAGCAAATCACCATCATTAATCATCATCATCAATCAATATATATAAAACTCTTTTGAAGCTGACAGAGAATCAACGCACAGCCTAAACTATAAGTCCTAGAGGTATGAAATTTGGAGGGTAGTATCCTTATATAGTGTAGGGGTGCACTAAGAAAGGAATTTTGAAAAGTCACACTCTAAAGGGTCTAGAACGCGAGCAACGCCGCGGGCGCCGGCTAGTTTTTTATAAAATGATATTATTATTCTAAATTCTTTAACAATAGCAATTCTGTTAAGTACATTATTGTACACTCAACATTCATACCGGGTACTGTACCCATTAAAATGTATGTCCCTTTTACCAAAACAAACCGTGAACCCTTCACTGAGGGCTATTACAAAAACAGATCACTGTTTACATTATTAATTCCTTCCGTGGCCACGGAAAGTACAACCACAAAAAAATACACCCGAACGATTAAAATTAAATTTCACGACATGTTCATTCATTCAAAATAGACACGAGTGGCGTTTGAGGGAGGAGGCTTATGCCCAGCAGTGGGCCACTACAAGCTGCCTATGACCATGATGATGATGTTCATTATCATTAGTAAAGCTTTCAAAATATTATGGTGTTATCATTTCTCGAAAAACTTTAGTATTAATAAATAAAAATATGTATTCTATCTGTTTGACTAGCCTTAGTTAATATATGTAGCTGTCTACCCTGTAGGTAGTGTGTTCGATCTCCACCAAAAAAAAACATCGACTGCCTGTAACACAAAAAATTGTTTTGTATATTTTGTTACAGAAATAAAGATATTTTCAATATTTTTTTAATTTGGGGAGTGATGTGTGAAATGTTCTCCAATATAAAAAAAAATCTCTGATTTTCCCACGTCCAAGGCAACGCCTACGATCATTAACAAGGCATGTTATGTAAAGGCAGCTTCAGACTGTGCGGCGGATCGCCCTCAATATTGACCCGTCTATATTTAGCCTTTGGCCGCAAATTTCTGCGAAGCCTCGGTCACAGCTTCGACGACAGTATATAACAGCTACCACAGCTGTTTCATTCTGAATTTTTTTAAATGTTTTATTTTATTTTTTGAATCCACAAACCGACTTTAGTATTATGTTTTCATGTGTAATCTACAATAAAGAATTTAAGAAAATAGATTCGATCATTATAAGTTATAACATACACATTGCAATTATTTCCTATGATCTAGATTCGTAGTCAAATATGTGAATATAACATGATAATGTATAGTAAAAGTAATAATAATAATAATAATAAATATTCACGGACACTTAACACAACGCCTTCTAGTCCCAAACTAAGCAAAGCTTGTACGATGGAAACTAGATGGCTGATAGAATACATACATACATTTTTTTTTGTAAATACATACTTATAATACATAGAAACACCCAGACACAGAACAAACATCTATGTTTACAACACACAAATGTGTGTTCTCGGTGGGGATCGAACCCACGACCCACAGCACGGTAAAGTAAAAAAGTAAAAGTAAAAATTCTTTATTTGCGAAAACTGTTGCTGGTACAATTAAAAGCATATTAAGGTTTAGATATAATGGTAACAAGTAAGTAGTACCGTTTAGTGACTCTGTTCCCCACACTAGGACAAAAAGCCCGTAAAGCGGGGTCACAGCTACTCTTCGCGGACTCTCTTATTACCTACATAACTTTATTACTGCAAGCGCATGATGTTCATCATCATCTTCTTGCCATTTTCCCACTTTATGTGGGGTCGGCACAACATGTGTTTTTCTTCCATGCTCTTCTATCAGCCGTCATCTCAGGAGCGCCTGATGTTATAGTGTGGCATAATTACTCTAAAACTAGCAACAGCCAAAATTTATAATTACAAAAACTATAATTATTAAAAGATATGTACCTATAGTAAAATAATATTACCAATTCTATAGTCAAAGGTAAAAGTAGTTATGACATCATTTCCTCATCGGCTATATAGGTCTAGACTAGAGCAAAAACTTACGAGAAAAATATCTCAATACGAACAAATTCTGTTCTCAATCAAGTCACAAAACTTACAAATCACTTCAGAAGACTTAAAAACTTAGCCTATTCAGACCAGATACGCCCCAGATTGAACGCTTCTCAGTCTCAGATTGTTTAGGCCAGTTGTGGGCCCGCCTACGTAACGGCCTCAATTGTGGGCCATTACGTAGGCAGGGGCCGTAATTGGGCAGCTTTGTTACCTCTTAGCTGGTTTATGATACGTTTTATGTGAATCCCGGCCGTTCACGTAAAATACGAAGGTATTGCCTTAACGAAATTCGCGATCACCCCACACTTATTTTGGAGCGAAACGGGCTGTTGATTAAAAGGGGAAAAACCTACTTTCAAACATAAAAAATTCATGTATCGAATCATGAACGCGTTGCGTAAATTTGTGATAGTACGATTTTGTATTTGACACGTTAGAACATTGTATTGGAAAAAAGATAGATAGATAGATAGAAGATAGAATATTCTTTATTGTACACCACTTATAAGTAAAGAAAATAACAAAAAAAATAACCATAATTGGTAATACGATCAAGTTTTAGGAGGTAGGTATAATGGGCGGCCTTATTGCTTGAAGCAATCTCTTCCAGGCAACCTTTGGATGGACAGGATCTAATACACAAAACACGGACGGGGCGTACATAAAAATAGTTATAATCAAAAAGTACATAATGATCATAATAAATCATAATTATTTTCATAATCATAATCATTTATTTATTGTTTGTGAACCTAGGTCTACATTGAGATGTCAAAAGCTAAGTCTCACTAGATTCTGCCATTTAGGCATACAAACAAGATGGTGCAGCAAAATTTAGAACGTCCTTATTTTGAAAAACAAAAACTCTAGATAATGTTACATACCTACCTACATTAGTTAGTAGTTTACGAAGCTTCGTAAAGTAGCACTTTTTCACAGAACTTAGCCTAGTTCACTTGCCAAGTCATACCATAACAGTCTAAGCCTTACCAGTAATATTTTAAATTTTAATTAATGACATTACTTAGCAACTAAAACTTTATTACAAAAGTTTTCTAAAACTTTTCAGTCTCGCGATAATGACATAGCAGCGCCAACAATTTAATTCAGCACTTTTAGTTCGTGGTAACTCACATAGATGGCGCGCTAAGCTTTGGTTCCGCTACTCGACGGTAGATGGCAGGAGTTTCTTAGTCGCATGAAATCTACACTGTATTTTATGGTATTTCATTACAAATTACAAAATAATTTTGTGCTATTACCTAACCCCCTATCTTATAAAAAGTTAGAGTTGACATTATGTCTTGATTACGTATGGTAAACAAGACATAATGTCTACCCTAACTTTTTATAAGATAGACCATAAATGTTTAGACGTCCTCTGACTACACCTCTAAGATCGAAGACATTAAAAATAATGTCTACTATCTGAGGAAATTAAAGCTTTCATTTCAATTAACTCAGGGTATTAGGAACACTATTTATTTCTTTAACCATTTCCTATAGAAAACCAATTCTACTAATCATAATTTTTTGCTAATCACCAACCCCACAAAACCGTAGCATGCTTCAAAAAGTGCTGACGTAACACTCCACGGGGTGTTTGCAAAACTCGTCGATGCAAGATACACGGAAGCCTTGACCTCACACGCGAGGTCGCGTGCCCACCTGAACATCAAGGGGTAGCCCAATAGATACTGGTATACAGGGTGATTAATTGCACGATGGTACCTATTTTAGACAACTTTTTTCTTCTTACGAAAAGTATATTAAGAGAAAATATAATGATTGGTCGTATCTTTGACTACAGCCATAAGTTTAGCACGATCATGCGTGATCTTGCTTTTTTCTCTTTGTTATGAAGCGTAGTACCTACATCCTTCAGCTGTGTATGTATTCAGAATAATATGGATCAGTTTCTTTAATTCTTACAAAAATGGTTTCAGCATGTTTCAGTTTCGTTCTATTTTACGTTACTGAATAAACGGTAACGTAACAGAGAAAGTAAACGATTATGTACAGACATTCGGGTAAAAATAATTAATTAATTTGAAATTAATTATATTATTTACCCAAAAGATTGCGCACTAGTTGTTTTATACGATTCACACGTTTTTTGGCCTAAATAAAACACACAAGGCTAAACGGTGTTCCGTAAAAATTTTCGTCTTACGAAATATGGTATTAAAAATCACCCTGTAGTATTTTAGATAAGTAACCGATCCGATAGCTTCGGAGGTGTTTGTGGGTGGAGGCAAAGATGGAAGATCCGCCGACTACATTTTATCGCGTGGTTGGTAGCGTCTTTCGTAGACCTTGAATGAAAGTTACAGTGGAATTCTGAAGTAGATGTCTGTACGGGATTTTTGTGTGAACATTCGATTCCTACATAATTTAGACTTAGTGACGATTCGGACAAAATTGTCCCAATTGTCACTTTTGATTTTAATCATTTTTGTTGTGACGATTCGGACAACATCAAATTAAGTAAGCCATTGAGTACAGTCAGGTAAAAAAATGTTAAGCAAAATATGATATAGCTATTTAAATTGCTTTGCGAGCGTGTGGTTACATTAAGGTGGTTCGATTATGTATTGACAACTTTTTTTAGATATTTAGAACTAGGTATTGGGGGAGTATAGTATAGGTAACTAGAATAGCAGATCTCAGACCCTTCTGACCCGCATGTTTTGACCCTATCTTTAAAAAAGTACCCGTTTGACCCGCTTCGTTTTTTCATGTCCCGTTTGACCCGGTTTTCTAAAAGGTACAGTCAATGGTGAAATTGACTTGTGAGTCGACCAAGCAACTCTACACATTGAGAGAGACTATAGATTGAGTGATTATTTTTATAGCAATCGTCTAATTGTCTAGACTAGACCACTGTAAAACAAATCACTTCAAAGTTTTAGTCAATTTCCATGTTGACCAAATCTTTGTCACTAAAATTGCTTAAGTTTTTGTTCCATTTACTTGAATTAATCGTGTGAAACTGCGCTTTAGTAAGTACGACACTGATGAAATGGAACAACACCTCAGAAATCTAGTCCGTAATAATACTAATAATAAATAACACTAGTAATAATAATCTATTAATACTTAGGTATTCATGTTTACATATTCGTTAGTCAAGTTTATTTACAAGTCATCTCAAAATCTAGTTAATTTATTTTCATTAAATATGAGTGCGGTTGAACATGATATTCAAGACGCATCGTTATATTTTGTAAACTAATAAACATGAACGCAAATTAGCAACTAGGTACAGTCAGCAAAAAAAGTGTATCAGCACGTCTGTTTTGTAAAATTATTTGATATCTCGTCCACACTGTAGAGTTGCGATTTTTTACTGAATCTAGAACTAAATGCAATGATTAACACTTTCTATTACTACCTATCATAATTAAGTTTCTATATTATCTTGGTTGCTAACTGTACCTGGTTTTCTGTTCAATGTTAGCGCGTGTTGTATTTCGGTAAACCGAAGCTAGTAAAGTTTCAAACTAGTGATGGTTAATAAATACATTTACTACATAAACAGTGTACAAATGCACATTTAGCGGATTTTGGAGAACAGCATGACAGCTAGGTACCTATTGGTAATCTTTTCTGTACACGAGCGAAGGTGGCTTCAGAAGGTTTTTTATCTTTTTTAAGTTTTACTTACCTAGGTACCTACTTAGCTAGGTATATATAATACGAACTATCGTTATAGGAATGGCAATAATGTAAACTGAGTTGAACTGTTTTCTTATTTTTATGAAAAGCATTAAAAGTCACATCATGGCAGCTGAAAATGATAGTGAGCAAATTTTTTAATCGATCTTTATAAGTACCTATGTACCTATTTGTTGAGGAGCACTAAGTACTTTTGCGGCAATATGTTTGTTTTATTCCGCTGCACCTCAGTCCGCTCGTGAGGCGTAGCCTACATTCGTAATCATACCTAATGGAAAGCTCCCAAAGCAGTAAACCATCTGTTTTGAGACTTTTGAGAGCTGCTAATTCGATTTCTGCCGTGTTTATCTTACTCAAAGCGCCATTCATTTTTAGTTTAATCAATTTAGCTCGGGGCAAACAAGATTTCCTGCTTCAAACTTCGTACAAGGTAGCTTTGGTATGAAAGGTGAATGATTATGAAAAGACCGTGTACAAAGTGTAAACGGAATTAAATAGAAGTTGAAACGATGTAAAGAAGGCTGGTGTAATAAATAAATAGGTTTATTATATACACCAGGGCACGTCCTCATTGGACTTGCTCTGTGAGGTAATGCATTGTTATCAGCTTGTTCCATTACTTTTATCATAAAAAAAAAACACCGTGGTACTCGTATAGTATTATATAATCTGTGACCGAGGTTAATTTTGTCTCGGGATAGTAGATATGTGTCACGTAATTATAATCAAGCATTTACATCTAATGTATATGATTTATACAGCGTCAGGGCCACTTTTTATCCATGCTGGGACGCTGCAGTGCCGTCTGGGACATAGTCTTAGATGGAATAGGCTTGTCCAGTACCTATACCATACCATCCTCTCAGCTTAGCCGGCCTTATCTATAGAAAAAACGAGATCAATACGCGCGCGGAGCTGACTAATACGCGGGTCTCCTTACGATGTTTTTGTTCACCATTTGAGAGTAGGCATGTACACAATATCCTTATGTACTACATGCATCGTTATTGGGGTTGTTTTACGTATGATAAGGCTATATTTTCACTTATTTCTAAGCACTAATCAATCTAATCATATGACTTACTCGTACGTTTGTTCCGGAATTGTTTTTCTCTCGTTTTGCATTAGCACTGGTGCCTTAGGCTCTAAATAATGATTTCCTACAAACTTT
Source organism: Eulithis prunata (assembly GCA_918843925.1). Taxonomy (NCBI): domain Eukaryota; kingdom Metazoa; phylum Arthropoda; class Insecta; order Lepidoptera; family Geometridae; genus Eulithis; species Eulithis prunata. The sequence continues at coordinate 5,626,474 of OU974023.1, read as the reverse complement.
AACTTCCTAAGGCCGCATTCACATAGAAAACAAGTTGGGTACCTAAGAACCAGCGGCCTGTAAACGTCAAAATTAAACTATGTCTGCAGACATAGTGATCTGACACAGAATAGAAAGAAAAATATTTATATAAAAACACTAACTTTTATATTACCAGTTTATATATTTTATAAACAACTTTAGAATTTCGACGTTGATAAAGTAAAATTGGGCCCAAATAAATAAAACTCTATGTAAACACAGCCAAATAATCTATGTTCGACAAGCTCGTAAATTATAACAATATTGACTTTATGTCGCGTAAGTGGCTTACGTGTAATTAATTCCACAAGTTGGTCGGTAAGGTAGTATTTAAATACGATCACAGTTTCCTATTTATTGATCTTAACTCAGACATGCGATCTTACACCTTGTAGGTATATGGATAAGCTAGTTGTATAGGTATTTTATGTGTTTATCTAGATTGTTGAATCAATAATAACCTACCTAACCTAATAAGTACCTACCTACCTTTTAGTAGTAGTAGAGCTCATTGTGAGAACTCGTCCGGGGAAGTACTACCACCGTACCTATTTCTGCCGCCAAGCAGCGATGCTCGCATTGCTGTGTTCCGGTTTGAAGGGTAAGGGCGCCGGTGTAATTACAGGCACATGAGACTTCAAGAACTTTACGTCTCAGAGTGATGGACGCAGTGCATTGTCTACAGGGCACGTCCCCATTGGACTTGCTCTGTGAGGTAATGCATATAGGCAGAAGTTACTATTTAACATCAGGTGAGCTATAAGCTTGTTCCATTACTTTTATCATAAAAAAAACCTACTTTAACTAATTATTCACTAAAGTAGGTACTTCAGTATTATTAATAGGTATCCACAATAGGCTTTCGAGTTGTTGAATTGTACGTTTCACAGATCAATTTCAATGAAAACAAAACAACCATACCAACAATAAAAACAATGTCGGAGCCGCAGTTTCAGTCGGCAAACATATTATACAATTTATGTAAACGTCCATTTGGGCCCGACCAATGCAGTGTGGCCTCCGGTAGTCGATTAGATCCGTATATTTGCTGAGAGAAAGAGACTGCTGCGGGTTCAGGTTATGCTAGTTTATGCTCTGTATCAAGCCGCCCTCGTTCAGGGATTCATATTACACGGAACGGTTTCGACACGTAGAGCAAAGGTCAATATCAATCTAACCCTGTTGTGGAAAACATCAGAACGTTAAGAAAATCACGCTTTACATTTCACTGTTAGTTCGTCTTTTTGAACACGGCTCTATACACCGTGCATAGATTCGCGCGCGCAATGGATTCGTCACGCGCACTTTCGCACACGATATTTTTTCCTTTCGATAGAGCGAGTATGTAGAGGGTGCTCTACGGTTATCAGCATTTGAGTCACTGTTCAGGTGGATTACTCTCGAACACAGTTCCAATCCGGATCCATAGATTTTGACAGAAGTCCTGTCATTTTTCAGTACAAAATGACACGAGATCTGTCAAATTCCGTGAATCCGGATTGGAACTGTGGTCGAGAGTAACCTACCTGATCACAAACTCTTGTGAACACTAGGGTATTTTAGTAAGCAAAGCACAAAACAGTAGGTAAGCCAGGTCAAGATGGTAGCTTAGAAAACCAAGAAAAAGTATGAAGTATCTGCATTTTTATCCAGCGAATCCTTTTGAATGAGGCCGTGCTTCTTGAAAAGTTACCTTACCTATTGTTTGTCCGCCAATTGGCACATAAGTCATCGCCCTATCTTGAAATCATAATTTGCATCTGAAAAACTTTGAACAACAGTACAACTTCTGCTTAAAAGACTGTCTACTGTACTGAGCTGTAAGCCATGACCATTTTGCTACACAATTACTCAAAACTGTATTTTGCTATACATTGGTTATGGTCAAGCTGGTGATCGGTATAGAACCTAACCACCTACCTACCTTCTAAAATTAAAATTACATATAAATACCTTCATACAGAATTAAAAATACATAAGTGCCCTGTACACGAGATCTGAGTAAGCTCTAGAACTAAGCGTCTATTTACCTAATTTTCAAAAAAACCTAAAATATACTTACAAAAGTTAATAGGTGCATGGTTATATTTTGAGTTACACTGCGTGGAAACTCCGCTCCGCAGTCGTGGTATTTTGTGGTTCACGACAATCTCCCGTGAAGTTAGAAATAGGTAGAGGGATTGGGTACGATACGTCATGTTCACCGACACTGCCTCCCAGCGGAGAGAGGCAACATAAAGCTAATCCGACCGCCCTTGAAATGAGCTCAAGGCTTCAACGCTCCTTTGGGATACGATAACTTCTCGATTCTGGTTCCGAATTAACTAAAATAACGTGCTTAGCCGAAGTTCGTTCAATTAATAATTTGAATAATGTTTTGTAGGTAAGCTTGGGTTCTGTTGTCAAATAAATAAAAGACTTGGTAGAAGTCAGAAAGTCGGGCTTCTTCTCATACATTGATAAAGTTTCGAAACAATTCTCAACAGAAGAATGTTCTTCAGAAGAAATCTTCTCTAATCGTTATCTCTAATGTTATCTATACTTCCACCGATATTTGACCATTATCGAACAATGTCGTTGAACCTACACTTTGTCTTTCAAGTCATGGCCGTCATTTAAGCTGTTAGTCTATGTCCACACGAACTAGATTTCTGTAACATTTTATCAAGTTCAATCATCATCATCATCATCATCATCAATCAATCAATATATATAAAACTCTTTTGAAGCTGACTTAGAATCAACGCACAGCCTAAACTATAAGTCCTAGAGGTATGAAATCTGAAGGGTTGTATCCTTATATAGTGTAGGGGTGCACTAAGAAAGGAATTTTGAAACGTCACACTCTAAAGGGTAGAACGCGAGCAACGTCGCGGGCGACGGCTAGTAATTCATAATAATCATAACTCCGCAAAATTGATATTTTTTATTGCCCCCAAAGCTATTGCAAACTTTCAAACGGCATTGAACAAATTATAGATGGTGAAAAGTTCAGGTAGCAATTATTTGAGCTCAGTTCAGCTAGATCGATGCCACAGGCTAGATAGAATAGTTGGATCACTCTATACCGCAGTATATTGGAAGAGTGAAGAAGTGAACATAGCCGCAAAATCCATACAACTTCAGTGCACATGAATAAATATAAATAATTTTGGACATTACACGCAACGCCTTCTAGTCCCAAACTAAGCAAAGCTTGTATTAAGGGAACTGATCAACTGAAAATTTCTGAACACTGTAGCTATTTATGTCACAGCGACTCATAGCTAATATAGACCACATCCCATCGTACTTGACATAAATTACTTGACATACTTGGCTTACTTCTACAAGCTATAATATTTACTTGCTAAACTAAGTAAAAAAACTAACCCCAGTTAGGTAAATAATTTTACTGTACTTAGGCTAGCTATTTTTAGTACCTACTATTTCTTTGCCTAATAAAATAAAAACATACAAAAAGTGATCTAGCTACGTCCGTTTAGCAGCATAAAAGCTCAAGTCCTCCCCAGTGAGTTTTTAGTGTTCGTCGCGTAAGCTAGGTTTTACCAGTTTTAGCATGAATAACGCCCGCTACGGGCCTGTGCAAGCAAATGTATGCTTTATAGCTCACGAGATAGTTTTATAACAAGAAACTTTTTCCTTGGCTGAATGTTTTATGCTAGTGTTTCTTGGTGTTCTACCGATTTAGGTCGGATGAAATATTTGAGAAAATCTATTTCATTTGTAAATAGTTTAGTATTTTATTTAATGGAATCTATAAGGTAAATGTCCTTTTGACACTGTCGGGTAAATAACTTCCTGTAATAGGCACCTATTAGATATAATTTTTTTTGCATAAGTAGGTCACTAGATAATTCATTTATTATAAACATTTATTATGCTTATATACAATTTTCGACCTACTCTCGTTTTAAAACAAATAACCAAATTAAAACAACTGAAGTGACTATTCATTTTAACCTTATTGTCAATTTTACTATAAAACTTACCTAAAAGTGGCTTACAACCATGAAAAGATATTTAAAAAGCGTGCGTTATGCTGTAGCTATTTTGCATTCGAAATTAGTTTCACTAGTTTTTCTAATTTAACTCAAAGATAGTGCTCTCTGAGGTGTAGGAAATCTACATATCCCGTCATGGCAATTAACCTTAGAGTTGCTAGGTACTAGCATTAGCTAGGTATAAAATAGTGACATCTAGCTTTGCAGACATTCTCATTTTTATTTTACTGTAAAAAACTGAGTGTTTTTGGTGTGGCAGCCCTGCAACGTAGGTACTAGGCTACGAACTTACTGGGTGAGCAAGGTGCGGCGGCCAACTCGACGACGACGCCCAGAGATCTTCGGTTTCCTATAATATGAGAAGTTTTTTCAAGGTGTTTGAATTAGGACTATACGCGAACCGAAGCACCCTATGCAAAGAATTAGACTTAGGTTAGTACTTACTACTTAAACACCAATACTGTTTATTTGATTTTTTCCCCAGAAAACTACAAACCATAGAGTAATTACAAAAAACAAGAAGTTCAATGAACTTTTTGAGAATGTATAGGTGAGTAGAGTGAAATAGTTTTTCAGAAAACAAACGCTGAAAATATTTCATTCATTTTATACAAAAATACTAATGAAGCGTTTCACATTGAAATATTTGCATTCGTAGACGTTTCTACATTTTTGAAACTTAATTCGAGTTCAAACGCAAGCACTGTGCTTAATTAATCAACCTATTTGTTTCTAGTAGAAACGCAGGAAAATTTAACATGAACGGATTTTTTTTATAATCATACTAAGTGTAGATAGATTGGAAATGTTGTGACACATTGAGCTTCTACCACAATCTTAACTCCTTGGGCGGTCTGCTCTGGGCGTCACTGTTTAAACACAAAGCTCAGGACGCATTTACAAATGAAGCTGCTTTACCAGGAAGGACTCCAGCGTTCCGGTGCTTACTTTTTTTTATGAAGAATTAATAGCTTTGACTTCGATGTTAACATACATTCGGCGTAATGCGCAATTTGGCAGAGATTTTACTGTAATAGGGATGACGTCAAAATCGAAACTCTATAACCGAGACAATCGACCGCAAGACCGAAGTCACCATGATCTAAACGTTCGCAAGGATGACTTGTCGAAATATGAATCCATCTATTTATTCCCAGCCTGATTATGTACCTATCTTAGATGCTTTTTTTATGACACTTACTGTAACGGTCACCGCACTGCACAATCATCCAGGCAAAAGCAAACTCTTACTGACTACTTCTTAGTTTTTTATGTAAACGTGGCCGTAAAGCACCAATTTGTTATAAGCTAAGCACAGTCGGAATAATAACGGCAAGACAAAACGGAATGATGTGTTGCTAAATCTTATAGTAATCTAGTTTCAGGGCTCGCTGTATCATTCATTCACAATGCTTCATTTTTAAGAATGATAAACTAGCATAAACGTCTCCTAGTATTTATTTCCCTTGCTAATTTATCTTCGCAGACGTAAAACTTTCCCACACCAAGTATATTGTGTCTGAAAAAATATTTATTTATTACTTAGCTAGCCCATAGCCGCGTTTTTTGACGAATAAAACTCCCTGCTGATAGACCTAAAGTTTTCTCACGCTATTTCCCCTGGAAAAACGCTTATCACTCGTGATGATAATGAGAATAACAGTGATTCTTGTGACATGGTACTGAACGAAATATTAGGTATTAAATCGCTTCCCTACATAGACAAAACATATCTAAGAATTGATAATTACATTACCGAAAGGACAATAATCTTGTTGACTAAAAACATTTAGGTACCTAAAGAATTATAGAGTTAAGTCAGGATTGTAGCAAGTGGAAAAATGTGATCACTACGGGTGGTCCTTGTTGTCAGTGATCTTTCTACTCCCATTTTCATCATCATCATATCAGCCTGAAATTCTACTCCACCAACAACATCCCGCGAATTTTCAACACCTTCCGTCAACCTTTTTCCTCCACCTCAAACTCAATTCCTCAGCGGTTGCAGCTCCAACATATAAATTCTGACAGTTATGCGTCGGTTCCGTGTTTCATCACTATCATAACAGCCAATATACCTAAGCCTTTGAGCCTACTCCTCCATCCATCGATTTCGGGCAATCCTAACAATGAGCCGGTCAATCAGTTGGATCCAGTATTTGGTGTTCTGTTCATGGCTCTAGCAGTCGTTAAGCCAAGACGGAAGCCTTAAGACGGCCTAAAAACTCCGTCACCAGAGTTGGCCACTATCTCATATAAGCTTACTCGCTTGTTCATTAACCGACTTTAATCAAAATCAAAATCAGTAGTTTGGCAGTTAAATAAGAATAACTCGAAAAAACACGTCATACACGTACACGACATTGCGTATTTTGCATTTCTGTGGTGTTTACGATCAATAGAACAGTCCCAATGAACTGCTATCATCATCATCATCATTTGATGATGAATGCGTATCAAATTGAAGTCCAGTTGTCAAGTTTTTCCAGTTTTTTAAACTTATAAATTGTGTTTATGTTATTTTTGTTCCCAGATGCGAAGATGGTGGAGGCGGCGCGGCGACAGGCACCGGAGGCCGGACGGCGTCGCTGCGGCTCGCCAACGGGCGCGTGGCGACGCAGTCGGCAGAACAGCTGCCTCACTCGCCGGCAGACTGCGCCTCCGTGCGGATATCCATCGACAATACCAACACCTGCTGCACCGACTCGCTCGTCACTGCCTTGGACGACGAGACGTTGTTGCTCGGTGAGTGGCGTGAGTACCCACACACTTTTATAATAACTAGAAAATAAGTCTACAGATATTGCAAGATATTTGGCCATTCATGCTGAGACTCTAGATAGTGTCGTTGACCTTAAATCAATATGACTGCTGGTAGCAACTCGCTCGTTACCATCTTGGACGACGAAATAATGAGTTGCGTGAATACCCAGACACTTAACTTAGAAAGTACGCTGGTACTCCGTCTGCTAGTACCTCTGAGAGAGATTGTATGTTCGCATTTGGCCCACTGTAAAAAGCAACGTGATTTGTTAATAAGCAAAGATGGTTGTTTTAAAGTATTCCTTGTAAATGCAAAGGTAATGTTCGATTGTGGAACCGTTTCGAACCAAAATTACCTTGTTAGGTAATTTTTGCAGAAAGTTTGCGAGATTTGTCATCTGCATTCGGGTCATTCATCCATGTACAAATGTTCATAGTGCCGTTGTAAAAATACCACGACATAGCTAATTATTTATTTATTTAATGGTGACGGAATGCGGAAGTGATAGGTTGACACCACGCGCATCGATTCAGCTGCAATGGACGTGAGGAGAACACGGTAGGATACATGTCCTCCTACGAAAAGGGAAGATCTCCCACGGCGAGCGGCCTTTGGCTCGGGGTCCGAGGACCTTCCCTTTTCGTAGGAGACAGACGCATATTATTCGGCGGAAAGATCGTATGCAAAGCGCATTTTCATACGGACGTCTATATATAACATAGAGAATGGTTTTATTACGAAACCGTATGTCATGGAGTTTGTTTAAAGTAGGTCGAGTGTATAATAAACTAGTCATTGGTCTAAAGTAATACTAATATTTTATAATGATTATACTTATTTAACTTTCGGCAGACATTTTTAATCTCTATACATATAGTTTATGTAAATAGCTTAGGTCATAGTTAGCTAAAAGAACAATCATGTCTCTGTTTTCAAAGAGCTACAGATTGCTTCGACTTTAAATATCACTAAAAGGCAGCGAGGCGAAACGCTCGAACTAGACTCGTGCTTTCGAAAAACGAACAATGTATGAAACGGGGATCAAAATTTGAATCACGTTTCATACAAAACGAGATTTTCAGCGTGTAGTCTTGGTAGAATGGGAGTCCCGCTTCTTCTTACGTAGGAACTACGTATTACATAATTCTTTGCTAAAATAAATCCAAAACATTTTTCACAGCCTGTACCGTTACCGTTTCCTGAAACAATTAAGCCCGGACATTAAATTTTGCAAAGTTGACGCCACTCCGTTCAAATACTTAAATATTTACAATATTGCTACCTCGTTCCATCTCAAGGAGATAGAAAGAGGTACTAATAAATTCAGCATACTACATGAGGGTTGCGCAAAGCTCTCTCTGAAAGTAGGCGTTCGTAATTATCGGTGTTAATATTTCGTGTTGATCGTTGGAGTGATGAATTTTAGATGACATAAAAGACTTCTTCTTCTTCTTTTTTTAAACCTATATGTCCTGTGTTCGTCATTTCGACAGACAATTTTGCCAGTGTCAAGTGATGTATTTATTTTGGCAAAATTGTCTGTCGAAATGACGGACAGAGGCCATTACTGAAGAGAAGAAGAAGAAATAATAAAAATTGTTTCAAGCTTAGTAGTCTGTGGTATTTCAAACGTCAGGTAGGTTCTGTTTTTTTTTAAATTCAAAAACTGAATTAAATTTGACGTTTTGCATTTTATGAATTAGTATACGTTCGCTTGTTATAGATAAAACCTTGCTCTTATCATTTTCTTGACCAATCCGTCAGTGTTTATAATTTACAACAAGAAAGTTACGCTTCATTTAAAAACAATAAAACTCAAAAGAATTCGTTACCTCTATTTCTTACCGAAATGTAGAGTTGTCACAAAAAGTTTGATTTGTAACCATCAACTAGGTATCCAGGCAAAAACCCATCGCCAGCAAAAACCCTACCAGTAGGCACCGTTACAAGCAATCGTTGACCTAATAGCCTAGTAATAGTTAAATTACCACTACTCAACTGTACTTCTGTTTTGTCTGGTGATGTCATACCATAAAAACCTTCTTAGTACAAGCACATTTCCTTACAAAAATGTTGAAATCAGAGGTACTCATCTAGTTTTTGTAAGAATACTCAATCTAACTACGAATCTAAGACCCAGCCAGCATTATTAAAAAAAAACAATTAAATGCACTTCAGAGTGTTCCATTTTCAAAGGTACCCAAACTCTGTTCCATTATTAAATTAGTACAAAAACAAAAGAACAAAATGTAATAAAATAAATTACGTAATGAAGATGACTTCCTCAACACACTAATTTTGTGCGATTCTAGCGAGACCTTGCCCATTTTCCAATTTAAAACTATTCATTGAGAAAATTGCCGATATAAACCTTTTAGGATACTTACGTAAACCGGATGGCTGACCTTGTTAAAAATATCTAGTAGGTAGGTAAAGTATGCAGTGAGAGATGAAAAAAGTAAAGTATGAACAAGTACAAATCAATTTTAAAAAAAACAACTGTAAACAACTGAAGCCGTCCAAGTACAATAGCTCAATATTGGAAATACCTAGGTACTCATAGTTCCTGACGTCAATAGATAAGTCTGAATACCGTAGACGTGTTTTTTAATTCCGTGTCAAAACGACGATAAATCAATTACAACGTCTGAGTACGAAATCTAATTCTAAGGACACGTGTACTACGATCTAATTGACCATGTAGAGTTATTGTGGATGATAGATAAGCTGAGGTGAAGAAGTGGCTCCGCGCATGGCCCGCTTCCGTCGTCGTCTTGAACCGAGTCGACTCCATGCAGTCAGGAACCGCGCGCCATCGCGTTGTCACGTACCGCGCCGCCCTTCACTATAAGCTCAACTCGAAGCCCACGAGCTGAGCTGAAAAAGTCGCGAGTGCAGTGAATAAGTAAACAAAGAATAGTTTATTCCTGTAGTGTTTTTCACGGCCCAAAAATGACGAGAAAAGGATTCTGTTACGTTCGTAAATTTCAGTGTCAAAGCTTATAAATGTTGTATATGTTTGTATGTGGGTCGCAACGTCTAGCTTCGGGTCTAACAATGCATTGTTTTTGAAAAATCAAGGAAATTCATTAGGTACCAAAAATTTATTTATTTAACTGTTAAATTTCAAGTGATATAGTTTTATGGTACAGTCCATACAAACTGAAATTCTGAATTCTATGAATACAAAATGCTGCAGAGTATTTGATATTCAATATTTTGAAATGGAATTTAAATATTTATACAACGTTAAAAAATATTGGTATGACGTTTGCATGTTACATTTCCAGTTGTTTTAAAATTTAGGCTTGTTTTACTAACAAATTGTTTAACAATAGCTTCAGCGATGTATAGAATAGTAAATGTTTCATGCTAACCAGTAAACCTACTGTTACGTAGGCATTGTATTGTAACGATCGGTACCCTTACTGTGTGTAAACGTTTTCAAAACATTTTCTTTTTTATACCGTTCCGGTGGCTGTTAATTTTGAACAAAGATTCGAAGTGCAATTACTCTTTTTGTAATAATTCGTGCGTATCCATTATTGTTGTATATTACAGTAAAGAAACACCATACAGTATCGTTAGAAAAATTTATATTTTAAAATACAATAACTTACAGATCCAGATAGTTCTTGCATAATAAGAATATATTAAATTACCTCCTAAACGTTTCAAAATTGATCTTGTAAGTACATATATGCAATATAATATAATGTAGGTAACATTGAAATAATAAAGTAACACTAGGGTGTGATTCACCAACAAACAAAAAATTCGAAATATTATTATTGCCCTTCATAGAAGTAAAAGCTAACCATATAGTTTTTTGTAAGCGTTACTGATTTTAATTTATTACTCAACCATGTCGTATGTTTTTATTTACAATCACATGGATAACTAACCGATAAAAATAAGCAAATGTACCTAATGGTTGTGTGCTCAGAAAATCTCACACGAGCGTTACTCTTTCAACTTACTCATATCTACATCTAACCACAAATCTATATCAAAAACTAGATTTAAAATAAGATGTGATCTTAAATTCGAAATTATTAGGTATAGCAAAATTTTAAGTAGATAATCTTTAAAAAATTTAAAATAAAATTAGCAATTTTTAATTTTTTTGTATAACTATACTCGTAAGGAACTAAAAACGTATTAAAAACTTCTCGGACCACCATGTCTGAGGGACACTTAGGATATAAAAAAAAAAACACAAATCTATGCATTTAGACTTGCGCAATATTGAGCATCGTATTAGCATTATGACCCTAAACCACGCAGCCTAGTTCAATAGAAAAGCGCGTTATTTTTCTCCAGAAATAAGTTTCTTTTAATATAAAGCAATGTAAAGGTAGTCACGGGCCCATATTGCTACATACGAACACAGCGGCCAGGTGTGCGTCTGCTTTCTTTCATTGACATTTTCCAGGATTTTACGCCCCAATACACGCATATTACACGGATACGCTGAGTTTCCTATATTAATATGGGAATTATTTTACACGGGAGAAATCAAACAAATACCTAAGTACCTAAAAAAAGTCAAACAAAATGTTCCCACACTTAGATTTTTTCCACACCTATGTATTGCTAGGGTGTGTGTGTGAGGGTGAGTAATAGTTACCATGAGTAGGTAAGTTACCAACTCATGATTACCTCTAACTTACATTTCAACCAGACTTAAAACACGTTATTTAAACATTTTTTATCCCAAAGTTAGACCTACACCACTTGCATCCAAGCTTTATAGAATCACTACAAAGGTCGTCAAAATAGGTTTGATATTGAAATCTAAGTTTAACCCTAAACATGCACAGTATTCGATATCTCATTAAAAACTATTTTGGTATAACCTGTCACCGAGAAGTTCATCGACAATTTCATTGACATAATCCCGAACAGAGGCATAGGTATAGTTTACATCCACTTGAGTTTTGACATTACAATATTATTCACCATTCTGCGATCACGTGGCGTCTCGGACGATTAATTCATGTTTATTAAACAAATTAAAGATACTGTGGCCAATACGGCAGTAACTCTTTTGAGTTGTGCCTTGAGGGATAAGACGCATAGTGTAGTAACGTCAATCGCCTAGGTTCAATAGGTCAACAATAAATGAATACACAATTTTTGAGTAAATACTGAGTAAGAAATAATTACTTTTAAATATTATTGTAAGTAATTTAAGTTTAGGTAAATAATATTAAAAAATTCTACGTGTTGCATGGCTTAGGCGCCTAATATTTTTCGAATATACCTACCCAAGTAGGTTTGGATCTACGAGACACCTACGTAAATAATATAGAAAAAGTAACTCTAATATTTTAGGATACAATGCAAGTCAACATGAAATTGACGTTATTGTCAAGGATTTGACAATGACAGCGAACTCAATATACTTAGCCCGACAATGACGTTTATATTTTTGGCTTATACTTAAGCACTGTATTTTTTCACGTTGTGACGACGCGACGGCGACCGATCTCTCAACAACGCGTTGTGTGAAATAACGGACGAAAACTAAAATATATATATTTGCACATGGAAACGCTATTGCGTCACTTCGTATAACTCATTGGTTATATTTGTATTTTAACTAGAACACCATGCTTGCAGTTTCAGCTTGAAGGACAGGATCGATCGGATTTCACTGGTACCATAACATCTCAGGGTAAACGCAATGCAATGCCAAGTAGGTCATGCTCTACCACTCTACAAAATATACAAGCTTTTATCAGTTTTTGTATAATTTTCATAACTGTTCACTAATGTGTAGCAAACTAGTCTGTACTTACTTAAAATAGTAGGATTATTTAGGTGCCATCGACATTCTTAAATTCTTTATTGCACGCAGAAAAATATAATCAAACAAGTTAAAAGTAAAGGTATGTGCAAAGACGAGCTTAACCCTAATAAGAGTTTAAGACATTGCGAATATTGTAGAAAGTTTGTGGATAGAGATGGCTTATATATTTTAACTATCGTTGTTCTGAAAATTTATGGGGATCATAAGTAACCTAGAGTTCATCTGGGTACTGGGGCCTTATGCTTACCTTGGGGTACTGTAGTATGAAGTCAATATGACGTCAAAAATACGATTCATCTGTGGGTTAAAAGAGAATTTGGCCAAGATGTGACATCATGCCTATTAAAGTAAAATTTCTGCCAAAGTGAGCGTACGGCATCAGTGCCCAGATAAACGCTATAGGTTACTGATGATGACGATACAGTAAGAAGAAGTAATTAAAATGTTTATTAAAATCTGAAATAAGACGCACTAGGCTCGCCTTACCTTCAAGGTATACCCGTACCTAACCCTAATCACCAAGTAGAAGGTCTAGTGACTAATACCTAATTTATAGACCACTTTATTATCTCTTAATAATACCTTTTAAAATTATAAACCTCGTCTTTATTGCTATGGTATTGAGAATCAAAAATCAAGGAGTAAACCGACTGATTAGAACATTAGGTACTCCACTTATAAAAAAATATTAACCTACTTTGTATGTCAAGATACATAAACTATATATTAGTTACCGACTTAAATGCCAAAGTGGCTCCTTTTTTAATATCGTTTTATGCTCATCTATATATTCATTTTGACACTTTAAGACCTCTGCAATGGGCGAAAGAAAAAATTCTAGATACATTAAGGTTCAATTTTGCTCACATAATAAAATGCACCTAAAAGACATAATAAATAATAATAATAAAATATCGAATAAAGTACAGGTTATGTAATCATTCAAGAAAAAATATAATTATATCGGAAATCTGTTATTGGCACTTACTGCATTTTATGTAGGTTAAAATATATAATTATAGATATTTTTTTAATTTACGAGTCCACACTCTGGCTTGGAGTTAAGACCAGTGTGGCCACTTACTACAACGTGGTCAGTACGCTTGTTTGCAAAAAAAAAATTGCGTTTGTATTTTTGCAGTGAGCGATAATGTCGAATGAATGTCGCGCCACACAATAAAAAATTCAGAACTTCTTGCTCTCTGAAATTCACTCTTAATAGAGACGTGAATAAGTATTATCCAACTGTCAGCTTACTTGACTAGCCGTCAAACGGTTTAACATGCGAATATGAGCTAATGCGGAACACGCAGCTTGCGTCACATGAATAATTGTTTTATTTTATTTATTTAAATAAGATAATACTGGCTGGTTTAGGGTTTGTTAAGAAGAGTGAGGGTCGCATACTGATCAAGAAATCGTTCGTTACTTAAGCATAGATTTAAATAGAGATTGTCATAGAAAAATCTAGGCTCGAGTCCGGATCAGTGCTTGAGCAGTAAATACGGACCTGAGAGACTAAAAATACCGTCTGCCAAGTAAGTTGAGAGATCTCTCTTGACATTTACTGCATTTTATGTAGGTAATGTGACACTTTCTGTATTTAACGTAAAAACTCTACAGAAACTATCTATGAAAAAGGACCACTGGAAGCAATTCCGAATGTTTTTAAATAAATACGCTGAAGTGAAACATCACAGGCTACTATTGTTATTTCTGCCGTATGGGTTTTAGCATTTGCTAATACCGTAGCGCGTTACCGAATTCAATGAGGGACGCGACGTGGTGGCACTAATTCGTGAAATGACAGACATCTTACAGTGAACAAATTTAAAGAATATAAAGTACTTGTAGGTTTGTTATAAGTATGTACGAAGATTAGCTCTATACATACCTACACTACTGATGAATACTACAAAACTTATCCCATAGATCGGTTTAAGATCTTTATTCTCATTAAGACAATTTTGTCAGTTACATGAGAGAAAATTAAGTAAGTTTTGTATGCGTTGCGGGTAGACTTAAATAAGTACGTATATTTATGGCTTCGTATTCACATTTTCTACTTTTCTACTTTAGATGGCGGAATTAACAACAGCTGTTTTAAAATACGGTTGATGCAGCTTGAAATTTTTTTCGTTGTAACTAAGAATACATTTTTTGTGATTCTGAGTTTAAATTTTCTTCATTAATAGATTTTAAAGGCAACGTTGCCTATAGAGTTGTGACATAGATTGGTTTAAGTAAGGCAGTTGTATGTAGTGCAACTTTTATAGTGGGTTATTAACTATTAAACAGTGCAGGGTCAATAGTAATTCAAGCAAATTGTCTCATGGTTAATGGTTTTGATGATAGATTGTTTTGTATAAGTGGATTAGTGAACCACTGATTAGCATCTGATCAAAAAGCGGGTCTCTTGCTACTAATAAGTCACGGTTGCTCTCGAAAAACTATGCAAATATGACATTTATATT
Source organism: Eulithis prunata (assembly GCA_918843925.1). Lineage (NCBI taxonomy): Eukaryota > Metazoa > Arthropoda > Insecta > Lepidoptera > Geometridae > Eulithis > Eulithis prunata. The sequence goes on along the minus strand of OU974023.1, from coordinate 5,611,396 downwards.
GAGTGAGAGGATACGCGTGTGATTTGGTTGACTTGTTCTTACAAGAATAAGCAGAAACATTCTAGTGTAATGTTTAAACTACTTTCGATATGTAAATTCAATTCATTCTAATACGATTTGGAAGACACAAATTTCGAAAAGGTCTTTTATTTTTCTAAGTAAGATAGGAACGCTACATACAGAATTTAGAATAGGTACAGCTATATCTACCTAAAGTATGTGAATTCTGTCAGTATATACGCATAATAAAAAATGAAAAACCCCACACATATAGCAATAATTATGACTAATGAAATTTACGTAGGTATGTAGTTAATGGTGAAGAACTCGTTCATTTCCACGTGCTCAATGATTCCACTCTTAATTTTATTTTAATATATTCATTTATTTAAACATTAAAACCTAGATACTGAATCGTTTACCGACGCATTAAAATACTAGTCTTTTATTCGCTTTTCATCGTACATGACGTGTTTTGAAAAGTATATTTCTTTACCGATGAGTGGTGTTATATATAGATTTTATATATATTGTTGGAAAATTGTTCCTGATTGATAATGATGGATATTTTTAAACGTGCCGTCTCTGCCACCTTCGGGATGAAGCGGACTATTACTATAACCAACTTGGTGAGGGATACAGATGAATTTTCAAGTAAGATTTGATTAATATTGGTAATTCAGTAACAATAGCAAACAAATGTTCCCAGCACAGTAGGGCTTATGATAATGACTAACCTAGGTCTAGTTTTAAAGAAATCAATGCGTCAGCGTAAAATAATAACTTTAACGATAAAGCAGAAAGTAATAGATACCTACTTAGATATGTTAGTGAATTGAAAAACATTCTCCAGTGTATAAGTCCTCATACGAATACGTTTAAAAATATTTAGATAGGAATGATGTAAAAAATAGTAGCAAAAAACCAAGACTGCCCTCTTTGCACTCGTCTTTATTACTTATTTGTTTATCGTTTTCATTCAAGTTAACTGCATGAGACGCTTTCAGCGATGACTACACATTCTACTTAATTTTATTCTCTATGCATAATAAGTAGATCATAAATTTTCATTTTAAGTTGAATATATATTGCAGACAGGGTAAATTGTAGACTATTTTATAAATATTTATAAATGTGTACCTATCTAGATTGTATTCAAAATTTGTATTTATGAAATCAGTAAGGAGAGCATCATTTCACAGAACTTTGATTAATTATTGGCTGTTCATTAAAACGAACGAATCCGATAACTCATAAATAAACAGGCTGCATTCATATTGTAATTTTTCTAAGACTGACAAAATTACAAGACAATTATTTCGAAAAAAATTCTTGGTTTTCGAAATTAAACCAGTTATAATCCTCAGCTATTTACAATTCAAAAGTAAATTATCCCTTTTTTTTAATTTGAAGAAAAAATTCTAACACACTACAGATGTTTAGGATCGGGTATCGCAAAAAAGAAGGTTGTTATCTTTCAAACCGTTCAAATAAATGACTATCGTCGGTTTTCGAGAAATGTGCAATATGTCTTTGCTATGTTTTGACACATGCTCGCTGGTATAATAAACACAGTATTATGAAAAGATACCATGGACCAAAAATAAAAGATCTGTGTGATGTCTAGCATTTATATTTGTTGTATTTGTATGTGGGTAGTGTCTAAAAAATGATTATTCCGCGGATTTTATTCCTCAAATTGCATCAATTTTCTTTACAAGAACTTAGCTATAATTAACATAATATTCAAATACAATAGGTACGCTAGTAATGCTGTACTTATGACTAATGCATTCTATGATTGATGAGTTTAATGCAATATTGTTTAGTTACGCTTATTCAAGTCATCAAAGAACAAGTAATTGGGTCATGCTAGGCACAAATATGTTCGGATTATGAAGCTTGGACCTTCTAACTATACACACTAATTACATACATAAAAATTAATGCATTTTAATAGTGATATGTAAATAAAATATAGAGAAGTTAATTGTTAATAAAGCGTAAAAGAATTATCTAAGTAATTACTAGCAACATCTATTAATTTTATCTATTTGGGTGAAAGATCAAAGGCGTTTACTGCCGTGACCTAGAATATCAATGTTTAATAAGTAATCCATAAACAGTTAGTTATGTACCTAGAAAAAAATATGGATCCAGGTCTGAATAAAGTATTTTTATTTTATTTATATTTAATAAATCATAAAGCAAAAAATAACAGATTTTGTTAAAAAAATCTAATTGACTAAGTACCTATTTCCAGTTCACAAAATAAATATGACCTTATTTCAAATATATGTACTCTTTATTATACACAAGATAAATAAAAAAAAAACAAAAACTAATTGACTAAGTAAGGTACTTAGTCGATAAGTTTTTTTTTGCTCCAGTTTACAAGATAAATATAACCTTATTTCAAATCTACTCTTTATTTTACACAAGATAAATTAAAAAAAAACATGGTCTACTAAAACTCGCCGACCTACGTAACTCTTCGTTATTCTCGCTGAGTTCGCAGTTGTCCGTTTTCATTAGACCAGACTTCCATAGATTAGCATCGTGCAAACAGAGCTTTCGGCTCCGACCTGCTCATTAGGGCTAACTGTTTTCACAATCATTAGGAAGCATAGTCTCACCACGCAAAGTCTGCAGTTTATAATGTGGTAGAAGTTTAAAACTTATCGAAAACACCGTCTGTCCATAATTTGGAATAAGTACATTCAATTAGTATAATGATAGGACACGGATGTCGACGCAACAGTTATTATGTTGCAAATGTGACAGCCGTACTAAATTTGACACCTGCTTTCATTCAAATTTTACAATGACAGTTGACGTAACTTACCAGCCGCACGCATATTGCTTGCTCATAATTTTATGTACAGGTAGGTTAGGTATGAAATACAGAGAACATATAGGCATGAATGTATAAAATACACCCTATGATGTAACTGTCTTCAGATTTCGAACTAAAAGTACAAGTACCCTTCTTCTCTTCAGTACTTCTACATGCCCTAAATTATCAAGGCGCTATTGACTTTATCGCAGTGTGTCATTGTGTCAATCATTTGCCACCGTTCAAACTGGGTTAACATATTTACCTACTATAGACGATTTGCCTATGAAGAAATAATTATTTGAAAAGCACGGATTTATCAGAAGCTTTCCTATGGAAACAGAGCCTTGAAAACTAACAATTATTCTAGGTCCATCTAGGTCGACATTATTGAAATTTTGTTTTCACGGTTTAAGTATTTTAATTTTGCAAAATTACCCAGATTTATTACACGGGTCCTCTTACACAAAATAAACACACTGGTGTCTGGTTGTTTCGCAAAGAACCAAGTGCAAAGCCATGGTAGGTACGCTATTTACCAACCAACCAACATAGAAGGTCGAACTTTAAGCTATAAATAAGCACAGAATACAGTCTGAGTTTGCAAAAGTATTGATCACACAGTCGCATTCAATGAAGCAGAATCGAAAATTCGAAAACTAGAGTTCAACTTTACCCTGGGGAGTCGGTTTTCAATATGACATAGCACTGGATGTGAAGCTAATTGTGTGATTCTGGATCGATAGTCTACACACTGCTTTTCTAATAACAGTCTGTAGCTTTCTTTGGGGGAGTTTTTTTTCTGCAAAGGACAATCTAAGTAGCGCTGTTTGAGAGAGCTTAATGCTCTGCAGAAGACTTGCTTTCGTACTTGGTATTCGTATTTTCGAAAAGATAAGGGACTATCTAAACATATTAAACTAGGTATATAGGTATACTACGAGGAGCAGAGTACAAATTTTATAATTCAGTCTTATTTGCACAACTTTCAATTAGTTGTAAGTTAAAATGCGTGAATTATCTCTACTATTTCAATAGTAGTAAATCAGTGTCGCGCTGGAAGCATTTATGATAAACGTCCGGACACGGTACGTGACACAATATAAGTACCTACACTGCATTGCTTTCATTGCGAGTCCATGCTAAGAGCAGAGGGATAGAGCAAGATGTAGAGCACGAATATGTTTCAACTATTTTTGAACACGGAAAAATAAATTCGAGTAAAATCAAAAAATGCGGTTCTGTAGGTGTAACTGTACATTGCTTTTAGCTATGAATAAGTGAATTTATAATTGATTCTTCTGAAAATAACATTTTTAAAGTTTTTTTTTTTAATTTGTAATGTACACGATAATGATAACTGGTTATTAGCAAAAGTCCACTACTAGACTAACTAAAACCTTGACTATATTATAAGCATCGGTTAGGGTTTCAACCTACATTTCATCTTCCATTTCACTATCGCCAATCAAAAACCCAGAATCTTTTGAAGTGCGTATTCGAATTTACCGCTGAAGCATTGATTCGGACTCGACCATAAATTTTTTGGCAGTTTTGTACGAGAATCTCTATTAAAAGCCAGCTTTAGTTACATTTTGACAGGCGTCATGGCTCAGGCTGTAGTAGCTCTGCCTTCCGTGCTGTGGGTCGTGGGTTCGATCCCCACCGAGAACAAACATTTGTGTGTTGTAAACATAGATGTTTGTTCTGTGTCTGGGTGTTTCTATGTTATAAGTATGTATCTAAAAAAAATTTATGTATGAATTCTATCAGCCATCTAGTTTCCATCGTACAAGCTTTGCTTAGTTTGGGTCTAGAAGGCGTTGTGTGTCGAGTGTCCGTGAATATTTATTTTACTTATATTTAATTTTTTATCAGAATACGAGACTTCATTTTTTCTAGGTTCATACTCTATTTATACCTACGATAGCTTGCTGTACTACTCTGAAAGCAATCTATTGTTCAGTGATTAAACCAATTACAATGTAGCCGCATATATAGTTCGCGATTCCCTTCGATTAAACATGAATCGTGGTTCCGAAGGTCGATTTAATATAGGACGTTGGTCGCTACTTCAGATATACTGATATGCAGCTTCTTCTTCTTCTTTTCTACCTATATGGCCTCTGTCCGTCATTTCGACCGACAATTTTGCTAGTGTCAAGTGATGTATTTGAAATCAAGTCAAGTCATTCGTCAAGTCACATCGTCGACCACGTCATTGCTTAACATCAGGTGAGAATGTGGTCAAACGGTTGCTTATATTGTGTAAAAAAAAAGTCGGCTGTCGTTTGTTTTGAAGAGAAAATGGTGGCTAAACGATTTTCACATTCAGAAAAACCACTTTACACACATTTATTCTAATGGCTCACACTTTATGTTACGCCCACTGACAGTCTTTGCTCATCTAAGGTTACGAACTAAGTATTATTAGTTAAAATTCCACCAAAATTAAACAACAATACCCACAATAACACAAGAAAAACTATTAAAATAAAAAAGCTAATGTTGTTTCAAAAAATGTCAAAACTCGAATCGATATGCAACTTCTAAAACTGGAGCTTATATCATTCAACTTTAACAAGCATAAGCTGTCATCGCTGTTAAGTACGAACAGAAAGAGGGTTATTCCCCTCAATTATCGAAACAATGTTTCAAACGAATATCAAGCCTGTTATCAAACGCAGAAGTTCTAAGAAATGAGGTTTCATTGTCGTATGTACTAAAAAGCGGTCAAAATAAAGCTTAGATCGGATATCGTTATTAATATCGTAGGTCAAAGTAAATATGGTTGGGGTTCTAATCTACTGCAATCTGATTTCATCGTAATATGACCAAAAGTTGAATGTTGCTCTATTCCGGTACGTATAATCTGTAGGTAAGTTATTAAAATTAAGTTTAGATCGAAAGCAGATTAGATTATAACGATTAAATACCAATTTAATCAACTTCTGATTTAGTCTTGATTCAGTAAAATTGATCGTAAATACGTAAGTTGGATTACAAGAGGCCGATCTAACTGAAATTATTGTATTATTGAAATGCATAAAAAGTAACGCAGTTTCTAGTAGCTTACTTTTATTTTAAACTCATTCTCTAGGCAAATGTATAAAACATTTCAAGCTAGAGTTCAATGCCATTTAATAAATCAACGACCTCTGATTTCAAATATATATTTCTTTCTCTGTTGAATTATTTAGAGCTAGCGTATGGTATGGTTCACATCAATCAAACTTAAAATTCTAAAGCATTCGAAGCTATATACTATTCTGTATAGCAGATAATGTAAATAAACTAATTATAAGCTAAACTAAGACAAATTTCACAGTACAATACACCGGATCTTGGCAATCGTGAAGTCAGTTACACGCGAACACAATTTTGTTCGAAAAAGCTCCATTGCGTTTCGAAACGGCTAACTTCATAATCGCCGTACGTATTAAAAATAATGATTATTTTGATTTTACTAAATAAATTCATATTGAACCTACTACCTAAGTACAACTCCTTTTTTATCTGACGAATATTATTCAGCAGCAGTTATTCTACAAGCTTACGTTACAATAGCGTGTCGCTAAAGGCCAGGGTCAGACAGCGCGGCGCACGCGCAAGGTTCCTTCCTTCCTGTCCATTTCGATTGACAAATTCTCTTGGTATTTTGAATCACCGACACGTGTCACGAGAGTTATTGATAAAACCAAGGGGAAAATCACAGTTTTTTTTGCCGTAAACATCGCAGCTGGATATTATCGGCATGGTTTAGCTCCTTGTGATAATTATCGTTGAAAATTGGTGCTAATGACGTTCGGAGATTCTTTACCATTAACTAATATTAATTAAGACACCTATGTATTTAGGTTAAGTAAGTAGCTGAAATTGTCAGAATTCACGTATTATTGTGGTATTACCAATACTTGTGATTGCCTTGTGAAAATGTGCCGATATAGTGAAAATCATCATCCAATAGAAAATTTATTAAAAAAATTCAATGTATACGTACGTACCATAATCAAGCAAACATGCATACAATCTACTAATGAGATTGTAACATAAATCCCGGATCAAAGTGCATTAAAACATGAAGGGTCACGATAATAATTTGCTCTCTTCCGCGAGACCAACGTGACTACCACCAGCGGCGACCAGATCCATCCAGTTTGGTCCAGTTTGCCATTAGGTACTTATACCGGAATGGCATCAAACTAATCTGTGATTATATGGCTGGGACTTGTGACGCTCAATTACCTAATCGTGAAATTGTACCTACTGCTATAATATTTTCATGTGGTACTTAGAGTACTTACATAGCATACGCTATGGACACTATAGTATCTCATCAAGGTGCATCAAACTTCTTGCATTTGTCTTTGATATGCTCGTACCTATCTAATTTTGAATAAAAAAGGCTTATTCCCTTCGAGCTCACTATGCAAATGAGTGGGCTCGATGGGAAAAAAAGTGGACTTAGAATCAAATATAAACAAAAAGCATAACAATTAAATTTTTTAATAATAAATGAATTAATTGTGATAAAAATAAAAAGTAAAATAGAGACTGCTTTGCATATCTTTCAAGATGTAAAAATTCAAACAATACAAACGCCGTCTTTGTTGAATGAAACTATTTAATTTTTATCTATCTGCCTACAATAAATCAAAACACAATAGATTCTTTTCTTTAAATTTTCTCAAACTAATCCATCTAGCCAGGTCTAAAATATCTAAAAAATAGAAAGGTCTCGTAGTTTGTGCTACCGATTGCATATAACTTAGCTAGGGGCGGTGTACGGTGCACCAAGAATCCCTGAGCAGAAGACGTGTGCTACCGAGATTGCATATAGGTACCTTAGTTAGTGGGGTGTACGATGTACCAAGAATTTCCGAGCCAGAAGTTATAGCAGAAGCTCGGATGATTGAGTTCAGAAAAAGTCATCAACATGCACTTCTGATGATAACTGTACTTGCACTAGAAGCTGCACATTTTGGCGCGCCGCCCAATATCAAGAGATATGGGTATTAGGTATAGGCTTCTCCAGTTCCATGTTCTGATGAAGCACCTTCGGATAACGTCTTACGTCTATGTTTTAGAACATGGCAACAACGTGCGCCGCTGCCAAAACACACGTAGATCAGAGACATGACATGGTACCAATAGACGGGTTATATACGAGTCTTGGATTTGTCAATAGACCGTATATGCCGCGGCCTAGGGGCGACAGCGTTCAGAGCGGCAGATTTCAGAGGAAGCTCACTCGATTTCAGGGAATGAAAGAAGTCAAACAAGTTCATTGGTTTTCTTATGGTTTTTTATACCGATACGTTGAATCCCTATAGAAACTCATTCCTATCGAAAATTATCAATCCTAGGTACCTACTGTTATTGTACCTATTTTATCTATACTATTTTAGAAAGGGCGGCGGAAATAAAGTGGTCTACACTCATAAAATATATAAATCTGGCACTATACGCATGCATCGTTGCACTAAATGGTACATAATATAACCTACGTAATACAGACAGCTAATACAGTACCTATGCGAAAAAGAGGAGCGTAGATACAAGGATAAAGTCGTCATACACCATAGGTACTTGTTGCTAGAACGAGATGAGTGATGAATACACATTCAATAACTTTGTAGTGGAGCCGCCGCCGTGGCGCTGCTCGGTGCACGACTAATGAAAAGTCAGGCAATTACCTTACTTTACCTGGTGCCATTTTATACGGAGAAGCGCATCTAGACCTATTTATATATCGTTGATGTTGATGTTGTAGTTACATATTTGTAACTATCCACAATATACATAACCTTTTAGTTTGCAGCTTACCTACTTGTACCTACGTTGTTTGTTTGGGACAGCTTTTATGTAAAGGTCGTTTTAATATTTGACAAAGATCCCAAATTACTTTGCCAAAGTTATGGTCATGTAGGGATCTACGCCTACCCTACTTGATATTAAAAAAAAACCTTATTGTTAGTTTTTGAGTAAAAATAAAATCCATTCCTACGTTCTGAAACGCATTCCAATTTTGCTCATTCGTTTTTATAGTAACACCGTGTTTTTCGAGGGTCTTGTTCTATTTTCAGGTACCTACTCTAATGATGCACTCACAAAATCGCAATCCATAATGTTGTGTGCATTGCAAGGTTCAGCAAAAATATCATTTTGATAATAAAAAAATCCAAACGAAAAGTAGTTAAGTAAGTTACTTTCCGAATATTAAGTTGACGCCAGACATACTATTTTTAAAATCTCTATATATTTTATGAGACTCGGTAGTCTGTGGGGCCACTACAATAATTTTTTTTTAAAGTTTAAAAAAACCTAAAATCGCTTTCTGTCATTAAAATAAATTTTCGTTTAATTTTTTGGCGTGAGCTAATAATTTTCACAATTTATTTTGGATTTGTGGCAAAAGAAAACGAATGATTAGTCACTAGGATAGCGAAACGTTTGATTGCCGACCAATTAGCGATGCTATTAATTATATCTGTCGGCGGAATTGCCAGCTATTTATCTCAGCGAATAAATGATTAGGTAATAATTAGACACTGCGATGACTTGGTTTTATTCTGACCATCGGTTACCTGTCGAATTTTATTGACATTCTGTACTGGATTTCAGCAAATTAAATTGAATTCGGAGGACATGCATACGAGTAAGTTTTGTTTGGTAAATAAACAATAACAATTATGTCCCAAAACATAGTTAATCATCACAGAAATGGGATGCGGGATGTATGTAAATAAATAAATGTTTATAGACATTTTACATAAAGCCCGCTAGTTACAAATTAAAACCAAATATTTTGATATTACCTGATTATGATAGAACCTTTTCTTGCAATCTATTATTACGAGTATATAATTAAAACCGGTGGATTATTGCAAAGAGATCACAATTTACTACTATGTTGTAGTTCTAACTTCCAAGTAATTAGGTACTTATTAACTCAAAGTAGGACTACTTACCAAGCTTGAAGAAATATATACCTAGGTGAGTAAACATAGTTTGAACATCGCACGTGAATGGTAATATCAATACACAAAAATTGGAAGTCAACAGTGAACTCGTAAAGCTATCAGCCCATAAAACTGTAAACAAGACAAGTGATTATTGAATGAGAAACACCAGCGCCTCTGCTTTCGTCAGTCATTGACATTAATTGGTCTCTGGTAATGAAAAAAAACCCTAGTCAGTGCATGTTGGAGTGCGGTGTCGGCCACCCGCGTATGAAGCTTGAAGTATATTTTGGGGGCGCCCAAGTGTGCAAAGTGGTCATAGCTTGCAACCGCAGTGTTTGACTAGGTAGTGTAGTATGTGCGTCGATCAGTTGCGCTCGTCTCGCCCGCGCGATCTCTCCACAAAAATGAGACTAATACACTGAAGTTAACAAAAACGGTCACCATGTGCTGTGCCAGGTACACCAACTACCTGTTTCGAAGTGTTGTGAAATACACATGTGGGCTTGCCAGCCGCGAAAGTAAGTCTAGTGATACAATACTTCGGACTAAAACCCTAATGATCCCGGTTCTATATTTAACTATAACGGTTACAGTATTATGACTGCGGTATGCGGCTTATCAGAGGAAATATATTCGACAATATTATAAAATTATTGTTACTTATGTACCTACCTACCTACAATACCGATGTTTTGAATCGAGTAACAAAACAAACGCTCACAAAACAACTTTCGAGACTTAGTTAAAAAAGGTTCCCATGCGACATGTCTGCACAAGCTTAGAACAATCGTTAGTCATTTGTTTTGAAAATTGGATTGATTAGAAAAATGCTTGTCGACATTTCTGATAAACCTCACTTCAAGAAGAATTCATAAATCGATAGACTTTGCTAACGATCGGTCTATATAGGTGGGTATGGGTAGTAGGTTGGTTTTGTAGGTAGCTTATATATTTTATCCTTCATTCGCATATAATTATACTTAGTTCCGGACATTGACATTTAGAACATGTTTCAAAGTTCCAATGTTATACTTACGAGGCCGTAATATATACCTAACTGTAAATAAGTACGTATCTATACTCATAGAAGTTCTTAATAAGTATACTTACCTATGTATTTATATAGAGCTACCTATTGATTATCATGAATATCGCAAACTTGTGAAAATATCCCCCAGCCACTGTATTATATAAATTGTTATTCAGAGATAAAAAACCAAGGCCTCACTTTAATACTTACCTAAGTACCTACTTACTTAAACAGTTGTATTTACCAAGATCCAGTAAAAATAATTTTAAATAATACTAAGATTGGTTAAATTCTGCTGATGGAATATATAAACTATATGATAGGGGTCTTCTTATCTTTCTTTTGATTATTTTTATGACCAAAATATTTATAACCAACATGTACCTATTTGTTTGTTTTCTTCTTTCACTTGTTTACACAAAGAAGCAAGGGTCAGCTGAGGTCACGTCACAGATGTCATAATTATCATAAATGTTTTATCAATGTCTCTACAGAAGATTTACGATCTCGTGTATCACTTATTTTTCCTAAGCTTGATAGTGATAATGTCAGAGCAAGAATTCAGAGCGCCAGTGAAGCTGCTTCCATAAATAAATACAGAATCTTCACTGCACATAGGTAAGGATACTGATACGAATCTTACTGAGATTGTCAAAGGTAATAGAGATGCAATGTATAATTCCAAGTGCGAATACACTTAGAATAGAACAGAAGACGTTCCGGCAATTATCGTCCAATTGAGACAAAAGGATAATGTTTGGCCGCCGTGTCAAGGTCAGCTCAGCTCAGGCCGACTTAGGCTCAATTGGAAATAAAATTGACACTTGATTTATTGAATAAGATGGAATTGTTGACGTAAACTTCGATACATAAGCCGATGATTTACGAGACATACTACAAAACTAGTTTAATGACGATAGTTTGGCAATCAAAAAAGCCGTTTTAGATTTATTAAAATCACTGTAATTTCGTCTGTCAATTGGAATCCCAAGTTTTTGAGTCACACATCAAAAAATTTAGATACAGTTCTTTAGAAATAAGTCTAGTCAGACTGAAGATGATGGTCATACAAGACTAAGCATTAACGTAAATACAAAAGTTTTGTAACATAATAAAGACCAAATAAAATAATAATTATACGCGAACACCCTGCAAAAAAAGTTCATATGATAAAAATAACCTAAAATACAAAATATGGTAGATAATTCCAAAGAACATTATATTCCTAACGATTAATTTACAAAAATGAATTAATACATATAAATGCTGTTCGGAAGTCAAAAGTCCAGAAACTTGACGAAACGTGAATAGAACTAAAGCACTTCAAGAGCAAGATTTTATGTTAGTAAGTAGGTACTTACCATACCTGACTCTCGATAACGTCATACCAATTAATGAGTAATGCACAATGCATACCTCCTAGCCTAGCAGTATACTTAAGTAAACCTACCTTCCTAGCTATGAGGTTCAGTTCAATACATACCTGCAAGCTGTAAAAACAATAGGTACTCTCAAATTCTGAAGGAAATATTCACAGATCTAAAAGAACGGTCTGAAAGTTTAGTTTTCGCGCGTGGTCTTTTTGCATTTTGTACTTACCATATTTAGTTAAAACTAAGTATGAAGTTAACGATGATTTTATGAATATTTCAGCTAAAGCCAAAGCAAAAGTCAAAATTAATTAAGTCACCTTTCTAAAAATCGATTCGTTCAACTATTATAGTGATCAAGCAATATAAATAATAAAAAATATACCTAGCTAATACAAATAAAATAGTGCCATATAAATATAGAATTACATAACATACTAAAGTAAATAGAACAACGAAGTAGTGATAGTGTGAAAGGTAAAGTTAGCCAAAGTGGGGTCTTAGTCTTACCCAGTGATAACAAATTATATGTGAACTTGTGCCATAAATGTGTTGTCCGAGATCTGTGCAATGTACTGTCTGCTTGAAACCACGTGCCCGTATTTATAATTGACCACTAACCACAAAGGCCATCTGGGGATTTTAAACATGCCTAGAGGTAAGTCCTGCTTATTAGTCATTGCTTAAATTTTTCTCAAGACAATCTGCGACGGTTTAATTATGTTTAACTACCTATAGAGCAATATTTTTTTCCAATGCTTTGTGTAATTATTTTTCTTACAAGTTACAAGTAAGGAACTATTGTGTATCTGTAGGCATGCTATTTATAAGTCGTATAAAGTACCAGATCAATAAAAACTAGTGAACTTTTTCACTATTAAAATTGAGAGTCGTTGAAGAGGTCACTGATCTCGAAGTTTTTCGATGTCATGTTCAATTCGTGTTTGGAACCTTGCATATTTGGTTTCCATTTGATTTGGATCTGCATCATCTTATTCCTCTCTAGTTTTTGTAAAAGCCTTTTTATTGACATATACTCTCAAATCTGAAGAACAAAAGCTATTGAAATGGTCTCAGATATTCATAATCTGAGGAGACTCACGTGTCAACATTAATTTATCTTTGTGTTCACGTGGCTTATGTTCAATTCCAAGGTTGACAATAACCAGCGTAGGTACACTCACATCGAATCGCCATAAAACTTAATCAATCACATGCCTGATTCGCTATACTTAGGGTAAACTGCACTGAGGCAGACGTAGGGGCTTAGTGTCTCACTTGGTCCCAATATCGAGTCGATACTAATAGAACTAGGCCCATGTGGACCTAGTGGGCAGTTCCAAAAAAACACCACTTCGTTTACAAATAATGAGAGAACTTGGGCTAACCTTATTCATGTGGGCCATTTTCATATTGTGGTGCACCACCGAGCAAATCTGAGACACTGATGCTCAATTAATTTCGAATAGTGCAATCATAGATCTTTTCTCCAACTCCTAGCATTGAAAGCCTTAATTCCTTCAACTGAAATCTCTAGCACCACCTGCTGCTAAATACTTTTCAAGCGGATCTCGGCGTTTAATTTAAGTTCCGCTATCATAATCCAGTTCACGGAACTTGGAGTGGCAATCGCAAACATGGCTGTCAAGAGGCTAGTCTTCAGTATCTTAGTTTCACTTTATGCACTGTTACTGAACATGCTAAGTGTCTTGGTCTTGACGCATCAGCCACAAACGATCTCATCAATAAAAATTGTATTTCACATCCTTCATATTGTCTCTCTTTTGATGCTTTAATTCTTTTTTTTTATTAAATTTAATTCTGTATTTATTCTGGATGTCCGAATTGTAAAAAACCCATGAGGCAGATCACTCAGTTCAATTAAAGCAAAATGTACTTAGCTGTCAATATTGTTCTACGAATCAAACACAAAAACAGATTTATTTCCCAGATTATTAATTAGGTGGTACTTTTGAATGACGAATGGCTAAAGTTGTATATCTAGTTTTATTGAGAGATCTTCGTTGGATTTTGTTTTGCGTGACCCCATCTAGATGTGGTTAGTTACATCCATAATTTATTTGTCAAATGTTCTATCAGCTATGTTAAGATGAGTCATCTCGTCATCAGCTTATTCGGTTGAGCAGATTCGGAAATTGACCAATCTAGTTTCTGTTTCTTGAAGATCCAGTACAAAATTACTCATATATGACTGTGATGCTCGCGGCTGATTGGTAGTCTCCAGTTTCACGACGCCACTTGAATCAATGAGGTGCCATTGCCTCATTGTTTAATCGTGTTTTATCAGCTGTAATGAACACGAGACACTACATGAGACTCATTAGACATTGTATCATGTAAGTGCTTTGTGTCGTAGGTACATGTTTCGGTATCCTGTTTCCATTACTCTTAGCTGGTATACCCTATCTATAACAACGACAAAGCATTGACATTATAGTGAATCTGAATTTGCTTGCTACTAAACATTGATAATATTATTTTCTCTGTGTTGCGTATAAAAGCTTCTTATGAGCTACCCGATAAACAAAAAAGTATTCTGCCCTAATGATATGACGTGACGTGAGACAGTTTTCATTATTCTCATCTAGCTCATCTCATATTCTCGTACTTTGATCTCTGCTATTTAAATTGCGAAAACAATATAATATCCAAGATACCTGGCGTAGGTACCCAAAACGACGTCATTCATTTTATGCTAACTCTATCTTGGATTATTCTATAATTTACATTGTATAATTCTGAAACTAGTATTACTTAGCTACCTACTACAGGATTAGAACTTTGATTCGAAGCGCAAATACATTGGCTCGTTAGGCGATGATGAATGAAACCTGCCTAGGTACCTCCATTCAACAGTGCTAAAACAAGCCACGTCTCATGCGCGAGAAATGCACAAAAGTTTATAAACCCAGCCAAATGTTTAACATCAGACCAACTGTGTTCGTAATGGAACAATAACATAGTCGATGTACTGGCTTCTGCCATTGCCATAGAATAAAGAACCGTCTAGCTACCTCCTATTGATTTTGGAACAATTGAACTGGTCTAGCAGGCTGACCCTGGCGCATTGTGGTACGTGAACTATGACTAGAGATTTAACCGTTTCAAAACCTGATAAGCCGATTCTGTTAGGTAAACTCTCATCTGTTTTGTGAAGAATTTGTCCAAAATATAACAGGAAATCTATTGTGTCTGACCTCGACTGTAGGTAAACAGCATAATTCAAACAGTTGCTTCATGCTTTTAGTTTATGGTCAGGTTCATTGCCGTTTATTCAAATCAGGACGATCTCTCTCAACAGACAGACTGTTCGAGCCTTTCAGAGGACAATCATTCTAACCAGGAAGGGCTATCTTTCATTGTTGCATGCAATGGGCATGACAATTGTCCAATCTGAAACCACCGTTTAACTCTCATGTCCATGTCATTGGAAGATATATATGTTTCGTATTTCGTTCGGCCTGTATCTAAAATGATTCTTAAGTGGTTTCAGCATGCGAGCATTTTGGGGTTTTAGTATTGCTTTTGAGATTACCACAAAACAGACACATACCTACGTATAGTATTTACAGTCATACGTATCATGTATGACTAAATGTATAGCATTTTATTCAGTTGTTTACAATGTAAGGACAATCATACATTTTTGTTCGTTTCTTCATTCAAGAATGTCACCTACTTCGTTGGTGTGATCATTTTCCTGCTTTGGAAGATTAACTTTGTTTATTTCGAATGGTGGGTGTCCCAACTCCCAAGCTAACTTGTTTTGATGTCTCTATACATCTCAATTATGAATAGGTACGGCAGTGTCCCTATGGAGGCTGGATTGAACGCATTTCTCACATATCACTACTTGTTTCATCATGTTCACCTAACTAAGCCAAATGACAAGAGAATGTATTGTTTCAGGCGACGCCGATATGTCGCTGAAGCAGGGCAGCGGCACCGGCAAAGTCCACTTCGGTGGTTTGGACGATGTCTCCCTGTACGGCACGCCAGTGGAACCAGCCCCTCCCGCGCCGGACGCGAAGTCAGGTTTCCTTAGAAACCAGCTGCAGGCACTCTTCCAACCCACCGACAACAAGCTCGCGATGAAGCTCTTCGGGTCGAAGAAGGCGCTGATGAAGGAGAGGATCCGGCAGAAGGCGGCGGGGCACTGGGTTATACATCCATGCAGTAGTTTCAGGTGAGTTTTAAGTGATACGCATTTTTTCGCAGTCAGTGAAAAGAAAACAGCTTTCCAGCAACATTAATTTGGTAAACATTTAACGACAAGCCAAACTATGTTCACTTTCACTTAGCTAAACGTGGGTATGTTATTTATGTGTAGTGCATAGCTTATACTTAGGTATAGGTATCTATAATTTGAGTATATAGATACCTAAAACGATACCTAGCTGGTTGATATAATATGATAAGTCGTCAGTCGAAGACCAGTAGAATTTGAAAAGACATTACGAAATTTTTTCTTACGTCGATAGATCCTGATGTAACGGATAGATAAGTACACTGACCTATTGCCGTTTTATTTATCTTGTGGTAAATTGTTATATTAGAAAAGTCATAGATCCATCTTGCATTGGATAACGGAATGGATTGTTCGATTACTTTATACCGTAGGAATGATTCATAGAGGAATCTAATTGAGGAAAATAATATGGGTGTAATTACGACTGCTCTTAATTGAGACTATGTCTTGTGAAATAAGTATGTAGATACCATCTAATTTAGAACCGAATGCCCTACTGCACTCGTTTAGTTAGTCAAGTAAACTGTCTCATCTATATAGCTACCTAATACGCACGTACCTACATAATATTAATTATTTAGAAACATATTGCTAACTGAGAGGAAAGGAGTACAATTTCTTAAAATTCCATTGAGGTTCGACTTAAACACGTAAATAAAAGTATAGGTACGGAATGTAAATATTTATTCACATAGAAAATTATGACTAATACTGTACCTATTTATAATGTACAAAATACACATGAAATAGTTGAGCTATCTGCAAACCATTGCAATTTAAATTAGGTAGGTAATTCAGAAGCAATAATACAGAATCTGTTGCAATAATTAGGAACAGATTTTACATTTGCATAGCATATAGATCAAGTGATCCTGAAGTAAAAAACTAACAGAACTACTTTTTGGATTTCAACTTGAACTTTTGGGATTTCTTGAAATCCTAAAAGCTGATTGGACTCAACTCGATACCATCTGATTTTATTACCCAACTACGCGGAGCAAAAACGAAGGCTATGAGTTTATTTTTATCTTGTTTAGAATCCCATTCAATTGAATTTATGTTAACAATAATGGTTTTGCTATAATCAGCCTAACTGAGCCGCCTTGCGCGTTACTCATTAATTTGGGCATTTTTCCTCGAATAACTTTACTAGGTACAGTTTTGTTCTCAGTTCTCATGGATTTGTTTTCATTGTATTTACAATGGGAGGTATTTTTAGATTTCTGTTCGTGACTTTCGTTCAAACACGTTTTAACTTTAGACTGATTTGCATTCTTCAGGCTATTTTTTATGTAAGTTCTCGTATTTTGTTTATTGACATCTTGGCTTGTAAGTTTTATGTAGGGTCTCTGTAGTGTATCGATTGGATTTTTGGGCGGTAAGGAATATAAATAAATAAAACTTTTTCATCTTACTTATATGTATAATTTAACTTATTATACTCTATTATACAAACAACATACTTTACCAATAATAATGTTCAGAAGTTACGCAATATTTGTTAGCTTTCATTTATTTACTCATTCATCACCGAGTAATGGCTGTTCATGTTTGAGTTTTCCCTTCACTTTTCAGTCATTTCTCTTAAACTAGTAATTAGCTAAGTAATAGGAACGAATTCTATAAGTTTATTTTAGTGTTTCGGACTCGTTTTTTCTTTCCTTTGAAATAAATCAGTCATTTTGGAATCATAGCCTTTCTTAAGTTCAATGTTAAACACTGGGGTTTCTGTATCGTCCTGCACGCTTAGCACAAGTGTCATAGACAAGACAACGACTTCTTTAAAGAAGAGTAGAATCAATCCATGTCTCTTTTCCGTCGTTGGTATCGTCTGTCTTCTTTTCAGTAGAAAGAGTTGAGTTTAGGGCGATTGTGCTACGCTTAGCACGCACGAAGTGAAGATGGTCAAACTTTCCTAAAAATAGGTAACTAATATGCACAATATTAGTACTTGTAGTTATTATGTCGATCACAATGCTCAGCGAAGCATGTAGGTAGGTACTAAGTGTTGAATGTAGGTTTAATGTGTAATAACAGTTTAGTACTTTGTAACTCATTGTCAGCATGTCAACGTTTTGCACTAATCGCGGCTGGTGCTTTAAATAATGGTGTATGTTGATAAAGCGATCCCGTGCGTTTTTTTATATTTCTAATCACAGCCAAAGGTCTTGAATTTTCGGTATTTCTAAATGACAAGCTTATCTAGTCTCTTTGTTGACATAGGCATCTATTACATAACCTGTTTTAGTCAAACCATTATCGTAAAAAGAAATAAGTGTACCTAAGCAAATTAGTACCTTACCTACTCGTAGAATAGAGCTTAATTAAATCGTAAAATATAAACTGAACACATTCATTTAATATTAAAAAAATTAATAGTTATGCTTTTTGTTTATGGTTTGATTCTAAGTCCACTTTTTTTTCCCATCCGGCCCACCAGTAGGCCGGCCGCCGCGCCGATGAGCTCGATGGGAATAAGTCCTATTTTATTAACTTGTAGGACACCATTTATTCAATTTTCATATTGTAAGTAAATCTGCTGATAAAACAAAAGTAATTTCTCCAAAACAGAAATTTATTTATGAATACCGAAATTAACATAGAGCCGCTTGTCCGACCTCCGTCCTACCACAGTCCAACCTTACTTCAATCGTTCTTTGACCGAGAAGATTACAATTTCATTATGCAACACAGAAAATATAAAGCTCAACCGTTGTATTCTGTTCAACCGTATTGTAAATACCGTAGGATTTCTGTTGGAACTTGTCTAAATTAAAAGTGGTATCGATAGTTGTTACAACTAACACTTACCTACAATATTTTTCAACACACTTGCTAGTAAAGTGGCTCTATGGTCACCGCAATTAGGCACATAATGATACCCATAATCAAACTGACTTTTTCATTGCTATAACTCACTAGTGAGTTATAGATTTTTTTTTTAAATTTGATTGGTTGAGTAGCTTTGTTACTGAAAAAGTTTTTATTCAAAAAAAAGATCGTGTTCAATAGAACAAATAAATGAATGTTCCTATTGCTTGCTCATTTCATGCAACTTCTTATTTGAATAGATAATTTTAACTCGTACGTGTTTAATAAATAAAACTTTCACTCAAATATAACTTTTGTTTTCTCTGTAATAAAAGAAAACTTTAAATTCCCCATTTTTTACGTGGCAGAATAGGCGCAAGCCCTAAGCGCGGAAAATAAATAAAAAAAAAACCTCATCCCTTTAGTCTGTGGCCGATCGCAATGCGCGCGCATAGGAAAACTGATTAATTTTTCCCGCCATAGCGAAACATTTTTCACAACGCGTTTTCACTGTTGAAATTATAGTTATTTTATTGTTATTTTATTCACAAGTGTGTTGAAAAACGTCGTATGATACACGTGTGTATTGGTGATTACCGTTCTCGGCTTTCTTAAGACCCTCGCCTACGGCTCGGGTCTCAATGGCACCTAGGCGGTAATCACCAATGTACCACACTAGTACCATAATGTACTATTACTAAAGTCAATGTATCGAAAGTGTACGTCATGTAAGTAACACTTTTGGTAAGTCATTATTTAAAATGTTAGGTATAGCTAGCAACTTCGGAAAGTACTTAGGTATCTAAAGTATCGAAAGTGATAACTAATTGAAGTGATAAGTAATTTTGCTGTGACATGGAATATTACAGCTAACACTTTCGGTATTTAAAGTAGGTACCTACTTCTTTACCTAAAAGTATCAATAGTTGTTGCAGCTAACGAGTATTGTGACCTATTTCAAGTTGTGAATAATACACCGTACCCGTACTAAACCAAAACTAATTAATAACGTACATACAGTTCACAAATTATGCAGTTTCGCTCTACTTGGACAACATTATGGAATATACACCAAACAAATTGCTGAGATTTCATTTAGCACTGCATTACCTAGTTATTACATAGATTTAGCAAAATCTATGTGTACTACAGAAAACTTAACATGACATTGAAACCATGGGTAAGGAGGAAAGTGTAATAACGTAACGTAAGGATAATAACGTATAAAAGCTGCTTTTAGCTATGTTATAAAGTATTTTAGTCAAATTTGCTGTTTAGGTTTGCTAAAAGTAAACACAAAAAAGAAATATCAATAGCAAAGAATAGTTTTGGGGACAACCTTAAATTCAGAAATAATGTAATGTTTGTTTGCTGCACTTGAACTTTGGGGTTTTTTTTTATTTTAGAACACACCTTCAGTTGGGAATAATAAGTGCTTAGGAGAGAGAGAGAGAGAGAGAGAAAAATAAACACAAAGTAACGAATTGGGGCATTACACGCAAAACAACACATAATGATAGAAATTGCAAAGTAGAGAATTAGATGTCAATAGATTTTTTAATTTTAGAAAAAAATCCATACAAGACTTTCTTTTTGAACTTTTTAAGAACCATTGTTTTAAAAATAAATAAATTGATATATTTCGTGGTGTAAGTAAGTACCTACTTATGTTTGGAGATGGACAGAATTTACAAAGGGGTTTGTTTGATAATCTCAATCCACGCTCAAAGCTTTGTGAAGCACGCGTTTTCTTTGAATTTGTTACGCTCAAGCCTTTGTTGGTTAATGTATTATTTAGATCCGTATTTACTTATTTAAAGTTAATTTAGACTGTGGACCAAGAAATTGTAGCTAGTCTCCCGTTTAAAAAAATATGAGCTAAAAAATAAATGCTTCTTTTAGTGAAAAACACGCATTTGCTTAGAAAATAATATGATTTCAAGATTTAATTTATTTTTAGAGTAACAAAGTCCGCGTGGAATATTTTATACTATGCCGGGAACTGACTACCTAGTTACCTACCTACCCTATGTCCTAATCACATTGAGGAAAAATAACTAGGTAGGTGCAGCGTATAACATACGTAATGTACGAAGAGCTACTAAAATAACTTCAAAACGTCAGAAAAACAATAGTATTTAACTGTTTATTCACCTAAATATTTTTATACCTACCTACTATAAATTACACACATAACACCTGATTTATGTGTTACACTCTGAAACTGAACACCTTAACTAATCCTCTCGTTTCGCCAATTTTAACGTTCTTTGAATTGTTTTAATACTTAAAAAAAAATAGTCCATAGTGCACGTTAAAACCGTTTTGCATTAATACATTGTATCCGGACAGGGTTATCCACCTCCTTGCTATTGAACGATGTAATTGTTCTACAACTTTTTGAATTTACTTACCATTTACAACCTAGATATTTTTCATTCAAGAAATTTCAATAACATAAAATCGTTTTGTTGACAACCCTAAAATCAGAAATAATGTTATGTTTGTTCGGGGCACTTGAACTTTGGGGTTTTAGGATTACCTATCAGATGGATTTTGAGGCAAGAATATATAAAAATATAGGTAAGTAAATTTATACATTTGGTTTATCTTTTCGGTACCTAAGATTATTCTGCAATGCCTAGATAGTTAGTTTTTTCCATTCTAGCCTACCTTATTTATACCATGTTGCTGGCAAATAAATTTCATTCATTCATTCAATTTCAGAGTGAAATTGATATTACTTATTCATCTGAATTTATTACCCACACGTTTTGCGAAATAACCCAAAAGAACATAAGATAAATGGATTCACTGTTAACAAAGGTGTATAAATGATAGATAAAATCCATAGGTAGGTATACTTACCTAACGTCAGTGTTGTTCCACTGAACAGAGTAAACCCCAGTGCTGTCTGTCTGTCTGTCTGTCTGTCGTTTTATCAGTAGTGTCCGGCTGCCTGCTTCCTCTCGACTTGTCGATTAGATACCATCATTTACATAAGACTTCGAAGGAAAATAGTTAAATGCTTTAGGAAAAATGTAACTTGATAAAGATATCAATGAAGTTCTTGCACCATTGTGCCTCACACACACACGGCAAAGTCGAATAAAGCAGAATATCGGTGTATAAACGGCACAAACAGAGTTCTAGGTGAAATCATAAATACTGTCAATGGAGGTAGGTTCGTTATAATAGTAGCTGGATACACTCTACAAACCATTCAATCGATTAGTACATTTACTAGGACAACAAAGTTTATAAGAACAAAACATGAAACAATATTTCACGTATGAAATTCAGTTGGATATACTACAAACAAAATTGATTAGAACAGTGTACACGTACACTGTTACAGACGAGGTCAATAGGCCATACGAGATCAATAACTCTGTATTGCCTGTATGTATTCAATATCACTGCAAGTAGAGTACCATGTTATGCTAATGACTATAAAATAATGCTTATATTCAAAATACACAAGAAACAGTTAGGTAATTACTGAATGAATACGTATTGATATTTTGGTGTGGTATTGTGTTGACTCACAACGGTTGCATAATAATCCGTAATAGAAAAATTAACTACTCATTTTTTTAATTACATTCTTCTCAAAAAGATTTAGGAGTTTAAATATAAATAACTTGAAAATAATCAAAAGAGGCATATTGCTAGTAATCCTAGAATGGTTATTTAACTGTTACTGTGGAGTGAACAACACTATTTTCACAAAAATTTAAACAGAAGCAAGAGGTGAATACGTACGACAAAGAAGCTCAAGTGTCCCATCAATTCAAATCCAATCCAACCAACTCAATCGCCGTTGGATACAGCCGCACGAGCTAAGAATAGCATTCAGTCAGCGTACACCTCCATTAATAAAATCAACAAAGTAACTATGTTCATCAAAAGCCATTGCCGTCGACTGAACAATGGGTCGTCCGTCGAGCCGTAATCACGGTACAATACGCACTGTAACTATCTGGACTAGAGGGGTGGTGTATGTCCACGGAGTGCCACTCAATCGCGTTGTGAATGACCATCGAGCGCACGTGGCTATACAATTCAAAAGGGTAAAGGGTTTAGTATTTATTCTTTTAGGCGTGTTTTTCACGGGACAGCACCCGGAGGTAACTACTGAATTCTGTAGATAAAACTGTAATGTAAAATGGTGACCGAAATACGGTAAAATTTGGTGGAACACGAACACACCCCAATCATGGACTTCCATGCCCCAAATTTTCAAGAATGCTTTTTGGTATGTAGAACATTTTAATAATTATATGCGTAAACTGAATACCGAGGTTTTTATTATATTTAGAACAATTAATCATCATATCTGCATAAACATAGCATAAAAATTTTCAATGTTTAATAAAATCTGCAATAATTTTTTCTCGTGCGTAGCATACGTAATATTTTAGTGTCCTTAACTAAGTCTAGGTAGTAGTTAATCGGTGTAGGCAAATACCAAGCTGAACTCAATGTAGCAGGTGTGCCCCAAGTCTGACATCCCAGGAAATGATAATTTCCTATAGCAGATTGAAAGTAGATTTAACTAGTACCTATCGCTCTAGGCATATCTCAATGCCAAGGGTCGTTGGAAATACCATTACCATCCAATTTGCTACTTTGCTAGCTTAGATTGAACCTCCCGTGTTCCGCATTCCAAGTTTCAGTTCACTCCACTGCGTACATGTTGTGTATCTAGGCTATAGATTTTTTAGAGAGTTACTGAAACTATCCCATACCTCAATTTCTGCGCAATTTCGTAAAATGTATTACCTAAAGCATTTCTATATCTAGAATGAACTAGTGTAATGAACATGATCTAGGTATACTACAGTCTTGAACTTTTGTAAATAACTTTATAGAGGCATCTGTAAACCAAGAACCTATCCTACCTTATATCCTGCACCTATGTTGAGTTAGAGGTGCCTTGGAGAATAGCTCAATTTAATTATTTAGTAGATCTAGGACACCGGGATACTAAAACTTGTCAATACTACCTACTTGTTAATACTTGAGGGCGTTGTGTGATATATCCAAGAATATTTATTTATTTATTTAATACCATATAACACCTTGCATATCTAATTTATTTTCCTCTATCTAGGTATATACATGTACCCTAGTACTTTATAATAACTAGAGTTCCGTGTATTCAGGCGGACAGGCGGATGTCCATCATTCAAGGCATCGATAGCTGTACAAAATTGTTCATTCAAGTCACTACTGAAATCGATTTGAATTGCATGCACGACGATTTGAAGGCAGTAAGGTACAAGTTCGGCGTTGATTTTTGCAATTTTTCCTTTTGCAGTTCAGAGAATAGATAATTTTGTAACATCGGCACGAAAGACGGCTCTGTTGGATTTGACCCTGATGACAATATTGTGTTTGCAGTATTTTATTAAATGTCATAGAGTAGGAATGGCACACAATAATCGCTGAGCTTTTTTCAAGCGCACTCATAATTTTTCTACCTTTATCCCATACGCTATATAGGTGAGGTCGGTACATGTCTTCCTCTATAACTCTTCTCTACTAGCCGTCATCTCGGTGTTCATTAATGTCTTCTTTCACGCAGTCCATTCATCTCTTATTTGACCTGCCTTTACCCACAATGACTTTGCAAACTTTTAAAATTAATCTTTATCGTGTATTGAACATGACGTTTTATAAACATTACAAGTACCGTGCAGCTCCAAACAGGGCAACAGAAAGCCAATTGATTTTTCATCGCAATTGGTTAACGACCCAGAAAACGGGCAATCAGGGTTTTTGTAATTTTCTGGCTTTAGGCAAAAATTATACACTTTCATCTGAAATTCTCAATTTCTGTTATTGTTGGACATGAAGGCCTCGTCGGGTTTTTTAATCGTATTAACGAATTCGCTGATTTTAATTCTTGGATAGGCGAAATCGTTGCCAAGTTTTGGGAAATTATGAAAACGTTCCTTTATATAGCGTTCATTTCCGATAAATGCAATTTATCATTATGGAACACACATTCATAAAAGCGTTATATTATACTTTTGCCATAGGTAATATATTACAGCCAAGAAAATTGAATGCTGTCCAAGTGACATTTTTACGGTCTGTGCACCAACACCGCTGCATCAATAAAAAGAAGAAAACCTGACATCATCTATGTTTTTATTGAACAGAATGAAAATAGTAAAAAAAACAAACCCTTCAGAACTGCGGTAAAAACGAGCGTGTTTTATAAAACATATACCTATATTATACGTTTTATAAAACACGTAGGACTCTGCTCTCGCCTGTGATTCACAAAATACATTTTTGTGACAAAAATGTACATAAGTATTCTATCAGCAATCTAGTTACCATAGTACAAGCTTTGCTTAATTTGGAACTAGAGAGCGTTGTGTAATATGTCCTAGAATATTTATTTATTATTGTTATTTCATACCAAACAAGATGTTGATATGATAAAACTAAATAATACTCTTAGTGAATTATGAACGCCCATAAATATTACCTTATTAATATAAGTTTACTTGGTCTACTTGGTTGGTGTCTCAACAGAAAACTTATGTTAACAAACATGTAACTTACGAATAGTCGTCAACTCATTTGCCTGCCATTGTTTTACAACATTACTTGTAATAACCATTCATTATGATAATTAATTGATCAGATGTTTCGTACTCATTACAATCAATAGGACTTCTATTGATAGTTTTGAAATGTGTATATCGAGACAATGTGAACTGTATTTTCCATGCAAGTAAAGCAAGGACGAGACAATTACTTCAGATAGGTAACTAGACTACTTATAGGTACCTCTATAATTATAATAATTCATTCTGCAAGAAATGATGATGTTAGTGTGAGCAGTTTTTTTTTAAACACAAGCGGGCTTACATTTTTTTAACGCGAAGTGATAGACTTGTGGGTAAAGTATCGAGCGGAAAAATATCGAAAAGCAAAATACCTACTCGCAGATTAGATAGGTGCGTATATTCAAAAATATTCTAACGTTAGGTTGCGTTGGGACATGCCTCTGACTACACCACATTGCCATAGGTAAAGAATCATGATTAAAGATTAAGAGGATGGCTTGGTTACCTACCGGGATTACATAATTCAACTTTTTTTTGCATATAATTTTTCTGTAGGAACCTACATACCTAGGCTACTAAGTATAACTGAACAGCGTAAATATAAATAGGTACCTAATTCATATACTTTACTTACCTACCTATCAATATCAATATATATAAAACTCTTTTGAAGCTGACTTAGAATCAACGCACAGCCTAAACTATAAGTCCTAGAGTTATGAAATTTGGAAGGTAGGTTTCTTATATAGAGTAGGGGCGCACTAAGAAAGGAATTTTGAAAAGTCACACTCTAACGCGAGCAACGCCGCGGGAGACGGCTAGTACCTATATAAAACTCTTTTGAAGCTGACTTACCTAGAATCAACGCACAGCCTAAACTATAAGTCCTAGAGGTATGAAATTTGGAGGGTAGTATTTTTATATAGTGTAGGGGTGCACTAAGAAAGGAATTTTGAAACGTCACACTCTAAAAGGTAGAACGCGAGCAACGCCGCGGGCGACGGCTAGTGTACCTATATGCATGCAAGCAAAGCAAGGGCATAGCAATGCAATCAGTTCTAGGAAGTGTAGAAATTATCGGTACTATCGTCACTCACAATGGTATCGATGTTTGTAAACATTCATAGCTGTGGATAATTAGGTACCTACGTTGACGTATTGTAACCTACTTACTTATTAATAAGTATAGAAGTTACTAGCTGGGTGTGAGATGCTAAGTACATTATAAGTAACACTATGACTGACTGCATTGAATTTAAAAAATCGAGTATATTAGCATATTTATTATTGAATGCATGCCTGCTTTGCTGGGCCTTAGGTGGGAGTGGAAAATAGGGTTTACCAACTATTAAATAGAATAGAATAATTTTTATTGCCAAAACAGAACACAGGTTGTTGGGTATGTAAATAACAGTAACAGATTTAACAGTATTCATACGTATACATTTTGCCCGGCGAGGCCCAAACTAGCCAAAAAGCCTGTATCTTGGGTCTCAGGAGTACGATTTACCATAAAAGAATTTTAAACAAATCACATTAAGTGGGTGTTAGTTAAATAGAGTTTTTGAAGGAAAAATAAGATTCCCTCGTCACAGATAATAAAATACTAGGAACGTTCCTTGTCGACTTACTGATACAGAAGATATAAAACCATTAGATAGAAGCAGAAAGCATCATGCTTTTGCTAGTTGGTATTCTCATAGGTAATTTACGACATTAAATAACAATAGAACTATAAACTACGGTCTAATGTTCGTCAAATCAAACTTTACGACCGTAATATCTTGATTACAAGATCGTTAATCGTGTGAGAACTTTAGGTAGAGGCTAGGTTATCGGGTGTTCCTATTTTAATTGAAATTAAAGCCTCAAACGATGATAGTTCCTAATTGTTGGCGCACACCTCGTCAGGTGTGCCCAACAATTAGGAACAAGACGTCGTTGTCGTGTCCGTAGTGACATGAGAATAGTAATTTTTTTGATGATAAAAGTAATGGAACAAACTGAAACTTCTGCCTATAGCAATGCATTACCTCACAGAGCAAGCAAAAAAAAAATTATTTAAAAAGCATGCTGTCTAAAGAGAGTTTTCGTTATTTTTTCTTCATAAGCTGTTTTCGTTTGTAACTTTTATACCGTTTTGCTTTAGCTATACCTAACTGAAATAGCTTTTAAGAAAAAGCATATTGCAACGCTCATAAAAAACCTTGCTTTTAAAAAAAAATATTTTCTCTCCCTTATTACACGACGCGACGTCTTGTCTTCTGGATTTAGTTTGACGCTAACATATAAACATAGGGTGTCAAAAGATTACCCTCGAAAACGTTACTAACAGACAAAATGATTCCTTACTGATCGCCAAAAAGAGTGAAAACTTAAGCTTTTTTTAAAAATGTTCTTTGCCATACGGTTTACTTTAGATATACTTAAGTCTTTTACTGACAATATGGCTCAATAATCCCTTATCTACTTTTTTTTTAAATTTCTTTTATGTCACTACATCATCACATATTATACCAAGGTACTTAGGCCAGGACGGGACGGGTGAAGACAAGGTAAAGTGGAACTACCAAACTTTTTTTTAAGTCTAGAGTTAGAAAACCGAAGCTTACTTCAGTAAACCACGTTTGACAGCGGAGTAAATAATGAAACCAGTTTTAAAAGCACTAATGCAATTAAAATGTTCCATCACGTCCATCATATTGAAATAGATTTTTTATGCGCTGTTCAATGTTAATAAGAGAACCGATGTCTAGTGGTAGCAATCCTGCCTTCCGATCGTGGGTTCAAACCGTTCACCAAAAAGTTTTTTTTCTGATCAAAATATTTGTTCAATGCCGTTCCTTCAAACGGTGAAGGAAAACATCGTGTGGAAACCCGCGGCTTAGTCAGCTCCGCATGTATTGACCCTGTCTTTTCTATGGCTAAGTAAAAACCATCTAGATGCAAAAGCCTGTTTTTTAATGATATACAGAAAATATTGCAGTGCAAAAACACAAACATCAATTGGTGTTGTACCAAAAGTTCAATGCACTGGCACTACAGTAGGTAGGTAGTTTACAATATTTACTATTGGTGATTTACATTATGAAGCGTAATTTATGCAGTGTGGAGAATCCATAGAGTAGATACAATTAAAAGACGACGGACTAAATGTCATTCCGGTGAGAATGACACGCAATATACCTATTGTGTGTCATTCTTGTTCATATTTTCAACGAGAATTTAGGTAGTACCTACATAATATTTGTTTTTTATAAGAACATGGTCACATAAGTACAAAATAGATAGGTTTAGTATAACACAAGTATAAGACCACGCTATTCTTTGTGTCATGTAAGAATATCAAAAAGTACG
Source organism: Eulithis prunata (assembly GCA_918843925.1). Lineage (NCBI taxonomy): Eukaryota > Metazoa > Arthropoda > Insecta > Lepidoptera > Geometridae > Eulithis > Eulithis prunata. Next base: position 5,582,167 of record OU974023.1, on the reverse strand, counting down.
GAGTGTCGTGGTAGGTAACTTATTACTTACAAGATCGCCTACAGGCTATTTATTTGACAGTTTTTGTTATGTCTACCAGTCTTTCTGGGCGTGCAAAAATACGGTGTGGTGCATTTGGGAGAGTAACCGAACCGAAACACGATGATTCGTAGAGGTTCTACGAAAAAGGTATATATTTTCGTAGACCTCTACGTACGACTCTTACATTACACCAATAAAATTACACCAAGAATTATTGACTTGACTTTATTTTACGTACATTGTAGATGGTAGGGTACTCTGATCTTTAGGTGGATTATAGCTAAACGTGCTCCACCCTAGGTTGCAGGTTTCCATGAGATGAACTAACAGCCAAACGCTTTACTATATCATAAAAAATAAAAAAAATCATGGGTAAAATGATATAAAAAAATATTTATTAGGAGCTAGACAGCGACCATGTCCCTCTATATTTTTGAAGTCCTAAGTAGTAGTTGTTTTCACTAGAGTAGGCCACGAACTCATACAATGTACCAAACATTCTCTGAATCGTCGATGTAGAACTTTTCATATTCAATATTGCATAAGCTCTCCGCATCGACTTTTCCCGTTCGTTTTGTTCTACTGTCGGTAGCTACATACATATTTAAATACCTTGTATACTTCCGTCGTAATATTGTAAAAGTTTAATATTGCTGCCGGTAGGAGTGTATTTGGAGCTTGTAACGTACGAAATATGAATCGAGATTTATTGAAAGTTCTATATACCTACCACCTACTGCTGTAGATACTTGTTTAACTTTATAGACCTAGATTGGTACCTATTACTAGCAAACATTGGCCACGACAAATGCCTTAAGGCGGCCTAAAAACTCCGACGAGAGAGTTGGCCACTAACTCATACAAACTTACTTACTGGATGAAAAGAGCCGAAAACCGAGCTCAATGGTGCGACTTGGTTATGAGAGACCTTCGTCCAGCAGAAGACCAAATATAAGTTGATGATAATTATGATGATGATCTAATTGTGTATAATATTAACATCGCCAGATGTTCCAGGAAGACGGTTTACGAAAGAAATAAAACGCGAAAATGCACTACCTAGGTATTTGAATACAACAAACGGTCACGATCTATTTCTGAACCAAAGCGAAATGAAGATGAATGAATAGAATACCCACGCTCGAGCTGATTCAAACAGTTTTAACTTCAGACAAGTGCACAATGTAAGAAACCAATAAAAAGGTTAAATTCCAAAATTATAAAGAGATAACTTTGATTTTGAATATTAGTGAAAACTGGTTTATCACAATAGTTTAATAGAAACACATCCCTGTGGCGTATTTAAAAAAGACACCTTAGTAGTTACAAAGATATATACCAAGACTCTTTGATAGACTAGTTGGTAGGTAAGGTACCAAAGTGAGTTAGTTTATTTTGCTTAAAAATAACAAAAAAACTAAAGATTATGGAAGGCACTGAGAAGAACTCGGTAGGATATGTGTCCTCCTACGAAAAGGGAAGATCTTCCACGCCGAGCGACCTTTGGCTCGGGTCCGAGGACCAATGGATGGTATTCGGTAGTATTACTTATCTTCAAACTCCATGATAACTTCGTTTGCGCGATCTAGGATAGTTCTCATGTAGCGAGATAGACGGTGCTACACCACAATCAACCCGAATAGAGCAAAACATTCAAAACAATAATAAGAACCAAGAATCGAATACCTACACAAAAAGTGAATAACTTCATTTCCTATAAACAATACAACAACTAACAGTAGTAAACCAAGCAAATGAAGCGGACACAGCTTCATTGTGTCACAAAACAGAGCAAGAAAAGTTTTAATTAGATACGTCCAGTGATAACCTTCATCGCGACTTTGCCGGCAACTTCAGTCTGTTTTCTGATCAGGGGTATCTGAGAGGATACATAATTATAAGCTTCTTTACAAATACCTACTTGTTATAGTATGTAGTTTGCTTGCAGTAGGTATAACACTATCGGTAGAGTCGGAACTATTTCAAAATAGTCCAAATACAAATTACGGAGACTTATCACATCTCTGACACCTTTTGTCTCGAATTTTTTATAGGTACCAGATCATCACAAGAGCTTTTTTAAAGGGCAATAACTAGGGGTATTTATAGGTCAATGATTATCATGGGCAGCTTTTTGTTATAAGAACTGTAAATCCTGTAATGAAAGTATTGTACTCTTCTATCATTGATTAGCTTGTACGCTTTGACTTCTGCACACATTTTTACACGCTAAAAATAAAGGCTTCCACGTAGGGTAGAGCACTCTATACAAACTATGAACTTACGTAATACACACCCCAGTTGCCAATGACCTGTGATCTATTGTCGACCCTAGGGAGCCAACATCGTACCGTCTTGCCGATCTTACAAGCAATTTAACACGCCAATCGATCCTCATTGAGAATCCTACTGAGGATTATAGATTGCTCGTCGAGTGTGTCGACAGAAACCTCGTACTAGACCGTTTTTTGGGAAATATACATATAACCTCGAAATTATAAAAGTAGGAAGGTACTACTAGGTAGTACTGCTAACTGCAAGCGGTTATCTTTTCTACTTTAATTTATCACCAAAGGTTTTCGCTTTGTGTTTTTTCAGGCTGGTAAGTTTTCCGCTTTAGAATTTACACGTAGGTTGGTGCCTAATCTTCACTTACCCTTATCTTTGTCAAGGTTAGGTAAAAATATCCGAAACCATGCTTACAAAATAAAAGAGGTTATTTTGTTGTTTCATTTTCTGACTCCAAGGACATAAAAACTAGCCTTCCAGCTGTCACATGAACTCCCTCAGCTGTAGGAACCCCATTAATCGAATCAGCACGCCACTTATTCAAAAGTAAACCGTAATTCATCCCGAGCCATGAATGATACATGAGGAATGTTCAATGGGTCGGGAATGTAGGTAAAGGTCATAGGTACTCGCCCGTGGGACGGCAGCCGAGGGGCTTAAATATTGACACTGCAATCCGCCTTTGAAAGCTCTTTCTATAACGCATTAGCGTTCAGTCTTGGCTTGTGAACTTTTTCATTTAGCATCGTAAGTTTGTTTTCGTGTTTTCTGCGGGAGAATTCTTTCAGTGAGCTTCCACTTATTGGATATAATCATAGCCTTATTGATACGACTAAGTGTGGTTTGCATTAAGACTGGCGCCCAACGTGGGGCCAAAATCGTATGACGACTTTATCATGTAAGTTAAACCAGGTAGAGCGAGGTAAGTGCGCTATAAACGAATCCTGTGAAGTACTCTGTAAATTATGCTTATTTTTTGTTCTATTATAATAATGCAGGTATCAGCTATAAAACAGTAGGAAACAGTTATACGAGACGACAACGTAGAATTTTTTTAAATAGACCAGCTAAGGTACAAAGGAAAATTTTCCCCAACTGAATTTTACTTAAAAAAGTGGACAAAAATTACCAGAATTGCATTAACAATGTGCAGACAGGACAAAGGAAACAATAGCTTTGTGTACAGCAAGAAAACCAAAAGGAAACTGTTACAGTTGCCCGGCGGATTGTTGCACAAAGTTATTTGTTTTAGAAACCTAATGTAATTTACTGCAGTTTGCAGTTTGGTCTCTTAAGTAGAACTAATATATTCTCGGTCACTTAATACTTATAGCACCTCGTTACCATTAGTTGATAGGCAGTCTTATGCGATTTAGACTTTTTGACTAAGCAGAAATCTTTCAAAAAAAGGACGTATTTTGAGAAATTTATGTCGTTTGTCGTTGTTCTTTTATCATTGTCGTTGCCCAGTATTTTAAAGCTTGAGGATTTTAGTGTGTTTATCTTGCTAGCCGGATGTTAGTCTACGCATTATCTTTGCGACTTGCTACTGCGACGTGACTACGACGTATACACGTATACGCATCCGGTCTGTTCGAGCCTTAAGTCTCTCATTGAATTCTACGCAAAGCATTTTATTATTTCCATCCAAAAGACAGAGCATGATTGCTTAATAAAATATCGTTTCTCTTTTTATTCAAACCGTATTTCGTCTTTGTTGTGGAAATTGTAAACTGATCGAAAATAAATCGGCCGTCTAACGACGGCTAGACGACGCCAATGATAAACGATTCCGTGTTCAATGAAAACAGCTCGAATGTAAACGGATCATGGAGTGCTTCGGAGTATCTACTTCTAAATCGAGGCTTATTTAGTTGAGACTTTATCCAAAGCTTCGATTCCGCTCCGACGTACCTAAGTTGGTTTGTATGATGTATAAGTACAAATTTCAATATTGGTCGCCAGTTCGTCATCATCTAGTTTCTTGCAAGTTCGAATCTACAGAGTTCGAGAGTATCATCAGGTTGACTCGATTGGATTACCTCGATAGGATAAGTGAAACCGGCAGCAACTGGAAATACTGTGTACACAGCAAAACAAATGGCTTATATGTAGTTACACTCCCAATTTATCAGCTGTTAAAATGCAATAACAAATCATTCATAGTGTGCAGGGCAGAGCGAACCTCAACAAAGCAATAAGACAGCAGTAGGCTATGACATGGTACCAGTACCACCCAGTGCTCTTTAGATCGAACAAGCTAGAATCGTGCACTGAATTCGAAACATAAATTACCGGATGGCTAACATTCAAACACGTAGAAAAATGGCGGCGGAACACGTAAGTTCTAAAAGACGGTTCTGAATTTGAAACAGGGTTTTTTGCTCATTAAATTGTGTAATCTTTTAGTAATCTATTGTTGTCTATGATTGATTTATTTTAAATTTCGAGCACGATTCTTCGATGGCAAATTCCTCTATGGATTTTTCTATGAACAGCTTCCGCGTTGCAATGATATATTCCAGAAATCCCCACCAAGAAATCCCTACCAGTGGGAATTTCAATGATAAAGCTCTACGACAAAGCTACGCCACGCTACGCTAACACTATACTCGTACCATGTACTATTCTACGAGTATTTTTGTATTATGAAACTTCGTTTGTCAATATTTTGCTATAGAAGAAGTTCTCGCTTGATGCTACGGACGATGTAAGGAACGAATAAAAACTTGTCTTATCTACCTACTTCGATGTTTTCAATCGATTGTTTTACGATCACCATTTTTACGACTACGGAATATTTGTGGCTGTAGATGGCTAAACGATAATGAATAGTAAAGAATACTCGCAAAATATCCGCTTCACTAAGGATGGAATATTCTTTTACCTTCAAAAACTCAAAAACTTTACTCAGAACACTGGGTACAATAGGCCTTTTAGTTTATGCCATCCACCACAATCTGTTTTAGATTTAAATTAATTCATGGCGAACGCCTCGCGTTTTTACTTTGATTTTAAAACACGAGAAATACACAGAAACGTCACATAAATCCGGACGGAGTCTGTAAAAGAAAGCTCAAAGATTCTCGAACGCTGATTCGTTTCCGTTCACTCAAGTGGAATGAACCACATTTCATTGGAACGCCTGCTGAAGCATTAACATTTCCGGGATGTTACGATCACACTTAAAATTGTTTCGTTTGCATGATTTGGCAAACCTTTCAAACCGTGGTTCATATTTTTGAACTATATTGCGTGAAAGCATTGATACGAAAGTCAAATTCAATTTAAAACGTCTCAAGAACCTTTACATGTAGATAAGTAAGTAAATAAATCAGACAAAACAAAGTAAATTTTTTACCATACTAGGTATTCTAAAGCTAGTGTCGCCTATAACCTACGTAATATGTAACGGACTACGGAGATACAATGCTCAAATATTAGGAATATTATTGCTAAAAATTGCTAAAAATTGTTTTGGTAAAAAACTGGGCACCTTGGCACAATTCGATTATTATGTGTCACTTTTAACATTTTACAAGATCCCGGTAAAGATGAAATCACGACTCGTGCAGCCAAGTAAGCTATATTTACTAAGCTGTGACAAAAGGTCTTTGTATTTTCCCAATTATCAAGTTGGTACGATGACTGGTACTCGTGAAAAATAGAAATTGATACTGAAAGTACGTTTTTAGAATACCTACCAGTAATTGGTGACATTTTTCAAGAGAAATCTAAGTAAGTATTAAAAATACAGGGTGAATAAAAACTGTCGCCCTGAAGTTTTCAGGATTATGATCTTCATACTCCTGAAAACTTCAGGACGACAGTAGGTACAGGAACCAATATTATAAGAACAACTTTGACTTCTTACAAATAACAAGATCGGGTAAAAAATCTGCTTCTCCATACATTTTTGCCAAGTAGGTATTACACCCTGCAGATTTTATCTACGAATGAAAATAGTTTTTGCTAAAGTTGCGCTCCAGTTTAAGCTAGAGTGAATCCACATTGTATACATTAGCTAGAGTGCAATTTTATTTTGTGCTCGTGTCACACTTTAGGAGCAAAATACGCAAATTGCTACTTATTAACACAAAAACACTCTGATAAATTAAATTTTAAATCTGGACTAACCCCATGATAAATTACAGTAGTACTTTACTTTGAGCCTTTGGCGGTTGCTGCACTCTTTATGTGTCCCCTACATTACAATTTCTCGGATCTCCCAGTGCTGAGATCAACTCACCAGTTTTACATTTTATATTATGTACAAGTAAGTACCTTTCTGTGGAAGGTAAAAATGAATATTTATCTTCCCCAGCAAAACTCCAATCGGATTGCAAATAAAAGAAACAAATTGACCTTTCCCGAAGCATAAGCGTAAAATCACAAAGCTTATAGTAGCCAACAATGGTTCTACAGTACCCAGGTTTAAAAAGGCGGGTAGGCACGTTCGTCCCCACCTGAGAGAAGGGGCCTTTAGGCCACTCGCCCTGCTTGAGGCCCCTTCAATCCCTGCCGACGTCGACGTCTAAATTTTCCCCCCACTCAATAACTCAAGGTGAGATTATTGGTAGTGAGTGTCACCTTGGGATGACAGGAGAAATTGTAATGCCTGTCTTGTCGGTGCAAACTATTTTAGCGATACCGCGATACAAATTTCCAGTAAACAGAGACAGTGGATTATTTAGCATAAGGATTTGATACGTCTAAGTTTAAACCAATGAGATGTTATAAAATCGAAAAAATATTACCTATACCTATGATAAGTAGGTAGGTACCTACCTATAAATAATATTAGAATTTAAGAATATCGTAAAAGGCCCAATAATAAGATAAGTATAGATACATCATTTAAAAATGTCGTAGATAAGCAAATGCTCGTTAAAAGTAAGTACCTACCTAACCTCTTTTGTACGTGCCACCGCCTGTGTTTCTTTAAGAATTCCATTTCAAGTTTCCAGCACTTGTTGTTAGTTTCACGAGATGAAATTGTGTTTCAAAAACTTTGTCGAAACTTTTCTCGGTGATCTCGATTGAAGGGTTGCTAATAACCTTTTTCGTTTAATAAACCGAATTAAGACAACAAATTTAGGTCTAAGTTACAACTTTGAAATAAGATCACATCCAACAAAACGAAAAAAAATCAGAAAAAAATCCAATAATGGCCAAAAATGTTTTAAAAATGTAGGACCAAAAATGTGCCGTACAAAATGTAAAAACTTTAGTACAACTGAGGATGTGTCTACTTTCATACGTCTTTGATCTTTCCAAGCAGCACTTCCATTGAGTAGCAGACTCGTAGCATCTTGATACCACCTTCCAACCAATAACTTGACTTCGGCAGAGTTCAGTATAAGAATCAAAACTTTAGTAGCATTGCGAGCGAAAAAGCTTTTGGAACTATTGAATCAGACACAAATTGAATTCTTTATTTAAAGTACCTAGGTAAGTATATTATTTCAAGGCAGACAATTTTATTCAGTTTCTTGAAATTTTCCGAAAGAAAGGCAAGCAGAAGTTAGGATGTTTTCCTAAATACATCTAACTACTACCTACCTATATTTATTCACAAAAATAAACATTATATGTTGTTTTGCTTATCTAAGCCACGAGATTCTAATGTCAGGTTTTTTACCGTTGCTTAATTTTCATACAGATCGCATTCCTCAAATTACATTGTAGCCTCTCCTTACCTCTGTGTTTCTTTCAATTTCAAGGACGGCGTACCTAATTCTGAATAAGTTACAAGGGAGTTGGTTTGGTACTCTCATAAATAATGAAAAGGGACGAAGTTTCTCTAGTTTTGGTGCACTGAGCTTTTACCAAGACAATATCAAGGTCGTACTAGATATAATATCCCTAAGTAGGTATACCCTAGTTATTGTTTCGGCGAAAGATCCGTTGTAGCTATATATTGCTGTGCAATGCGAGCCAATGTTATTTAATTACAATAGTGGGTACCTAACTCTGTTATAACTACGGCTATAAAGAAGGAAGCTCTGGCTTGAAGGGTTATAAATTGCAATACTTATCCAACAAAGTTTTGAAATTTTACTTCAAATCGCTTTCCTGTTGATGCCGGACCGAAACCTTTGAAAATGCAATCAGAAACTTCAGCTTAGTTACACTTAACAAACTGTAATCTTCCTGTATAGGAAATGTCAGTGAGGGATTATCCTATTATGCAGAAGCGGCCGGCTGAGTAACTCAATTCTGTCTGAACTACATTCCATCCCTCTCACGATCGTGGTTTTATCACAAATGAAAAGGATAGAGTTCGTTCAAAAGGCGAGATCTCGTCGGCATGATGCAAATTCGGAATGCAAAATACAAAAGAGTTTATTATCGTGGTGGGTACGCTACTTGTCCCATTTCTTTTAGTTTATTATGCAGTCGCCAGAGCGAGTGAGATTGGTACGTTGTGGTTTATTTCGGAACGGAAATGCTATTATACACTCTTTGCTTCCAGTATAATTCGATTCGCTAATCTTTCTTGTTTCTGAAATAGAGCTCTTTATTTGCAAGTCTGATAGGTTCTCAGTTTTGGACAAACCTGTTTTGTGCATTATCACTCCTTACTTTCTTGGTTACGAGAAAAAACAAGGACCAATCTCGGGTTTTTATCCAGGACTTTGCTTCTGCGTCTTAATTTGTGAACATCTTTTGCAAATATTATTAACAGTTAAAGAAGCCTTATGGTACAAACATTTCTATGGAGAACTATCAACCACGGCAAACTGGTTACTGCCATTCAGCCTATACATAATATAGGTACCTTCAAAGATAATCCATCAAAACTATCGTACACGAAAGCTCAAAGTAACTTTATTTATAGAATACAATTTGTCAATATTTGCATATTTCCGAGGGCAATATTGGTGACAGCAGAAAGGTCAGTGTTTCCTTGACTTTCCGGCACAATACTGTAATTTATTCAGTGACTAGCCCTAGGCTTCATAGCGGATATTGAATATTCTTTCAAGGGTTCGCAACTAACAGTGCTTTGAAGGGACCTTTGTCAAATGCAGCTACAGCTGGCATAAACAAGGAGATCGACAACATCGTTGTTGACTTAAAATTTTCAATGTATTAATATCAGTTTTACGTAGTTCTGCTTATAACTAAAAGGAACTTCGTTTCTATAGTTAAGTTCTTTGTCAAGCATCGATATTGTAAACCTCCTCTTACCTATCTCAAATTTTAAAACTGTAAAGTTGCACATTTTATTACCTCAGCTAAATATTTTAGGACCAAAGTCCTCCCTAAAGCCACGTTTCCACGATGCTACCGGAAACATGTAAACTACCCCACATAACATAACAAAACTATTGGTTCAGCCTAGTGTCGTACACGTGTAATACATATCTTATTCTATCGCTCTCGCAGGAACTGGTAAATATTGTACAATTTCATTGTTTGTCTATTCCTATGCGCTCATCTTCTTTTCTTAGTCTGAGTATTGCTTGGTCTTTAATTTTGATGCGATTTAGGTAACTAGACTAACAATTAAAATTTAAACGCTTGCATAGGTAAAACTACCATCGAAAACAAAAAAAATTAAGAATGTAACAGTTCAAACTTTTGATATCAGTTAAGTAACTAGGTACGACTTCGATTAAGTACGCGACTTAACAATTTATTTTGTGCAGAACTGCACCGGTTTATTATGTCAACCACAACATTAAATAATCAAAGCTTTTATATAGGGACCTTTTAAAGCACTCCATTTAAACATTGTCCCAGGCACAAAAGTGTCCTGTTAAGTGTAGGCGTAGGTTGCCTCCTGACGCTGTATAAATCATCTTCAACAGATGCAAAGGCCTTTTCAGGAGTAGAATCAATTCTTTATTTCATAATTTTACATGCCATTCTTAGTGTACTTATTATCTTCTACTGTAGGTAGATTCGATGACAAATCAAGCGTAAAAGTCGGAATGCTACGGACATCGAGGTTCTTGTTTTCGTACGCTATTTGGGTGGCCTAAATTTATAAGTACCTACAATTATAGGTCTGTATCACATAACAGACATAGTAGATACTTTCAGAAAACTTAGCCTTATCAGACAGAGTCGAGACATACGAGTGGCGTGGAATCGTGATACTAGCGATGTATCATAGTCTGTTACTAACGGAACACACATTATAATAGAGTCAACTTAATAGGCTAGTATTTTTTATAATTTGTTATTGGAGAAAAATAGTTAAGCTAGTTAGATTGTTGGTCGATTGTCAGTTATTTAGTAGGTAGTAGGTACAGTAGGTGTGGTAGATAGTGTTTTAGTAAGTATAATTTCCCCGAGATTGACTGATTAAATTCAACTAAAGATTTTGTAACAAAAACAAGTGCCTAACTACATCAAATAAAATATGCATTATACTTACCTACACTTACTGCATCTAGGAAGAACCAAAGACGAAAAACCTGCAGTATGATGACCTTAATATCTATTGTTTTACAATAATGATTAAGTTTTGAAAATTCCACTTTTCTCAGATTTCTTTCATGCTTTGACAATATGTTAATTAACCCAATAAAAGTGCAAAATAATTTCGAAGTCCCTGTTTAGTTTAATAGGCCAGAAGGACATTTTCCCAAGCTATTCAAATGCAAAGAAGCCATTGTGTATTTCTCAAATGAATGATTCATTCGCCGGGTTCTTTTTGTGTACGATAATAAATCATTTTGCAATTGACTCGAGTTAATATCTGTTATTAAACATTATTCATATTGAAAACAAGAATATTTTTTTTAAACAGCCGTACTATCCATATTATGTTAGTTATAATATTATTCTAATAAATCAGAAACTCACTCAAAGTCAAAGTCAAAGTCAAAAAGCTTTTATTCAATAAAATCTCACTGATCACTTTGAATCGTCATTACGTTTTGTATGATTAGGTATGATTACAATTTATTTTTTTTATTGGATGAGTTGGAGCTAGTTCGTCCCAAGCTTGTTTGTCTTCTAAATAATCTGATATTTTATAGTATGCTTTTGAAATAAGTCTTTGTTTTATTACGTTTTTGAACTTGCCAATCGACAATTGAGACACATCACTTGGGATTTTGTTAAAGAAGCGTACACATTGCCCTTTGAAAGATTTACTAATTTTTGAGAGCCTAGTGGTGGGAACAGCGAGTTTGTCTTTGTTTCTAGTGTTAACATTATGATTATCACTTTTTTTGTTGAATAGATTTATGTTTTTTTTAACATACAATAAGTACTGGCAAGGTACTGTCATTATATTTATTTCTTTAAACTTATTTCTTAGTGATTCTCTGGGACCCATGTTATAAATTGCACGAATAGCCCTCTTCTGCAACACAAATATGGTGTTTATATCTGCAGCACTCCCCCACAACAAAATGCCGTACGACATAATGCTATGAAAGTAGCTGAAGTAGACTAGTCTTGCGGTTTCCACATCTGTAAGGAAGCGGATCTTTTTGACTGCGTATGCCGCAGAACTAAGTCTCTTCGACAATTTATCTATGTGTGGGCCCCATTGAAGTTTATTATCTAGAGTTATGCCTAAAAATACTGTGGTGTCCACGAGATCTATATTATTTTCCTTGATTTTTACATTAGCATTTGTTTGTTTGACGTTTGGTAGAATAAACCGAATACATTTCGTTTTCTTTTCGTTTAGTAATAAATTGTTTACATTAAACCAGTTTACAACCTTAGAGATTGCATTATTTACATCGTCATAATTAGTTTGTAGTCGTTTCACTTTAAATACAAGTGAAGTGTCATCTGCAAACAGTACAATCTCATGATCGTTTCTAACTACTCGTGGTAGATCGTTAATGTAAATTAAAAACAAGAACGGTCCTAGTATTGATCCTTGTGGTACACCCATTTTTACCACTGACCCCGGAGAACGTTTTCCATTAACATCAACTCTTTGAATTCTGTTACTTAAGTAAGAATTAAGAAGTTCAAGAGCAACCCCTTTCACACCATAGTGGTTTAGTTTCCTGACTAACGTTTCATGGTGCACGCAATCAAACGCCTTAGATAGGCCACAAAAAATGCCCAAGGCGTCATGTGACTGCTCCCAATTTTCAAAAATATGTGATATTAACTCAACACCCGCGTCGGTGGTTGAGCGACCCTTTGTAAAACCGAATTGTTTATTGTCAAGTAAGTTGTTTATTTCAAAATGCCTTTGCAGCTGATTAAGCATAAGTTTTTCAAAGATTTTACTAAATGTAGGTAGCACTGATATCGGCCGAAAGTTAGTAGGGTCAGAATGACTACCTGATTTAAATAAAGGTGTTATTTTACTATGTTTCATTAAGTCAGGGAACTCACCACAATCAATGCATTGGTTGAATATAAAAGCTAGATCTGGTGCTATAAGATCAATTACGGATTTTATGACGGCAACAGAAATGCCCCAGAGGTCCGTGGTTTTTTTAACATTTATCATTTTAAAAGCTTTGACAATGTCATTTGGTTGCACATAATCGAAATTAAATAATGTTTTGAACTCAGGTATATTTTCTTTAAGTAATGACTCCGCGATTATGTGCGAAGAGTTTAAAGACTTTGTAGTGGAGACTGGAATGTCGGTAAAAAATGTTTCAAATGCTTTGGCCACATCATCATCTTGGTTAATGATAGTGTCGTCAACATTTAGATTGAATACATTGTTATGTGTTTTGACTCTTCCGGTCTCACTATTAATTACTTTCCAAGTTGCTTTGATTTTGTCTTGACTAGTTTTGATTTTTGAGCTTATATATTGGGATTTGGCAATACGGCAGACTTTTTTGAAAATTTTCGAGTATTTTCTAACTTTTTCTTTGAACTCTTCACTGAAGTTGTATTGTTTTTCACTATAAAGATCGTACAATGTTTGCCTGCTTTTATGAATACCTGCTGTTGCCCACTCACTGAATTTAGAACTGCCAGTGACCATTATCGACTTAGATGTAAAAATAGAATTGAAGATGTTATTGAATCTATAGAAGAAAGTTTCATACAAGTTATTTGAATTACAGTTACTGTAAGTTAATGTGGGAAGCTTGGAGATAAGTTCCAGCTTTAGCTTATCCAGGCGATGCATGGTCAATGGGACAAAAGTAATTTTTCTTGTTTCATTATTTCTAGTTTGAGCTTCTATTTTAATAAGTTGACCAAGGTGGTCCGATGAGATGTGACTAATTACATTTTTACTTATTATTTTTACGTTGGTAAAGATGTTATCTAAACACGTAGCCGAGGTGGCTGTTATCCTAGTTGGTTCCAGAAATACATTTTCGAGATCAAATGTTTTAAATAAAGTTATTAGTCTGGTATTTAAGGAACATTGAACAAGCAGATTTACATTGAAATCGCCGCCAATTATAATTTGTTTATTTGTTTTACATATTTTATACAAGATCTCTTCCATTGCTTTTTCAAAAATATCAAATGAGGCGGATGGTGGGCTGTAAGCGCTTATAACAATGAACTGCTCCAACTCTACGCATGCTACTTCAATGTGCCTTTCTACAGAGTGGTGGACAATACTTTCGATGACCCACGTGTAAGCACAAAGCACCTGAATATCCTTTTATAAAAAATTATAAACTAAGTTCATTAAAAAGCTAAATAGATGCTTGAGAAAACAAAAATAAAGACATTTACCTAATTATATCCATGTAGCTTATCAACTTACCTACCTAGAACATTCTCGTAAGGCTTCGAGATAATGTGTTTAATGTTACCAAAATTGGTAAACGCATCACTGCGGACAATAGAACAAAGTGAAATGCGATCGCCACAGTGACGCACAATAACGCAGTGTGACATAATTAGCAATATTCCAATTTGTACGGATGACTGGAGCCGGTATCTCTATACGCTTGTCTGAATCTAATTCAACGAATGCATTCAACTATGGTGATCTATGATTTACTGATAGGTTCAGTTTTGAATGGAGAAAAGTAATGAAAGCGACTGAGTACGTAGATCATGTCCCATCCCGTACATCACAATTTTCTGTATTGGACATGGGAAAAATTTGAACTAGGTACCATTAAAGAAGTTATCTATTAATCTCATTTAAATGATGGAAAGTTAATAATATGACAACCCTTACCGTGCCTTGAGTTACCCCATTCTTTTAAATACACAATTGATATTTTAATTCGGTATTTAGATTTTTTGAGAGACCGAGAATAGTCTTGGGCTATTCTCGGTTAATCTTATGAATAAAACAATGTAATGTTGAATGAGTTTGCAAGCTATTAACAATTAGAATTGATGTTTACTGAATCAAAAGCTTTTGTCAAAGCGACGCTTGTTTTTTAATACTTCTTCCATGCCGTTCTAATTATTATTGGTAATATCGTTAACTTTCTATTTTCTACCTTCGATTAAATAAATCTCTTTTTGCTCCGCGTAGTCGGGTAAAAATAATACATATTTTGCAAATCTAAATTCCCTTGATTTCCCCAATATATGCGTTTTACCTTCTAGATCATATTAATTTTAAGCCTACTTTTATGTCAGTGTCTCTGCTCGCTGCCTGTCTGAATTCAATTCAGCGGATGCACTAGACCTAGTTGACAGCTAATCTGACACTTTCATATGCACGCACTAAGCGGATTCCACTAATTGATATTCAGTTATTCTAATCCTAAGTAAATACAGCGCAGATAAACAATTCAACAATACTGGATTGTTGATATTTAAATATTGAGCTAAATTGATGGATGATATTTGCATGTCCGACTTAGGATAAGTTATGTATTAAATTGTTTGACTGTTATGAAACGATTTTACTAGGTCTCCATAATTTAGGTATCGTCAACAAGTCAAACTATTCATTTTTGGGAATTTGGACCTTTAAGTTCTGAAAAACTAAAACGTTTTCATAAAATTCGTATAGAAGGGTATCATGGGTAACAAGCTTATCATACTTAGAACACCTACATTACAGTTATAACATTGGCAACTAATAAACAACTTTACACCCTAAACTGAACCCAAGAGTATCCTATCATACGTAATGGGTATTACCTACTTCGGGAGCTAGGTATTTGTTTACTACCACAAATAAGCTATCTAGTTTATGGGTGGCATTACGTGATGGGTCGTTTCATTTGATGACCTCTTAAAAAGCTTCAGATTCTATAAACGTATTTATGATGGTATTATGCGTAATTCACAATAGGTAGCTTTTTTACTTTGATCATCAGTTTTAGTTTTTGGATAATGAAAAATCATCAGGGGTTTTGTTAGATTTTGTTTAACTCAACTCCACAATATTATGTATTAGAGGTTTGTGTTTTTGTTTTTTTTCTCTGGTTTAACTTAACTTTCTCAAAAATGGTTATTTTAATCAAACTTCTTAGATTTGTCATAATATAACAGTGTCATTCTTCAAGTTTTAAGGTGTATGTATCCATTGAAAGAAATGAACGTAGTATCACAGAATATTGGTACAAGGTAATCTACGATATTGATAAGGCTTAGGTCAACCTGCAAAATATATTAATAAATAGCACCCAATAAAACTTGATGACTTTAACAAACTGTCAAGAACACAATAATATAGCTATAAAATCTGTAATAGTCATTTAGTACTACATGCGATTGCGTTCAGAATGCACAATAGGTGAATGCATCGAATTAGGGTTAATTAAAGCAATGAGTATTTATGTTTGAATGCATATTACTATTGTGCAAACCAATTTCAGCTTTACTGTTATAGTAATAACGATTACACCTGCGGAAGTAGAACCATTACAATCACATAAATTGATGGCGCCGTAATAGCTTTCCGTAAAAGCATTGTTGGTAGTTTTTCTGCTTTTAAATCACGTGAGATACTTATTGCATTATTTTCATTTTCTCTGAGAGCCTAGTAAATATATAAAAAAAAACAATACCATGATCAAATAAAAATAACTAACAACTAAACAAATCGAAGGGTGTGAAAGAATATCAGTAAACAAATTATTTACATCGACACAACTACCTACTAAAGAAAATAAGTGGTAAGTTAGTTCCTTGTGAAACAATAAAGGCATACTATTGACCTTGATAAATACTTAATTTAACGCGCAAAGCTAATTCAATTGCCAAATTATATTGTTCTATCAATGAATAACATAAACGGAACTTTGCTATAATGGTCCAGTTCGTTTAGGACTAAAACGTTTTGGTTGAAAGGTTTTGTAAACTGAACAAAAGAGAAACAGAGAATAATGCTGAAACGCTGGAGAAAGGCGAAAGCTTACACGCGCCTGAAGATACATTACCTAATCTCGTAAATTTTGTTACCAGAGAACTGGTATGTACCTATTGCTTCTGACCTTACCTGGGGTATGATTTATGATTATGAAGATAAAATTGATGTAGGTATAGGTTACGGATTACTTAGGGGAGATAAGTGATGGAGAATAATCTAGATACAGTTAAATATGTTTACATTTTTAGATTTAACAATAAAATACATAAAGAGGTGAATAAATAGTGATATTTTGGTAATTGTACCTATTTTAAATTACCTAAGCCTCTTTCTAAACTTTAGGTATCGTCTTAGTAGGCAGGTCTCCTCTAATAAGTTTGTTTTCTTTTTCCTAGCATGATTAAAAAACTCAGTTTGGACAAGAATGACAAATATTCAGGCCCATTTAAGTTTCACAAAGGAAAATCTATTTTTCTAGTTTAGGCTACTTAAACACAAGCTTGTACTCAGAAGTTTTCACAATCTCTTTCATTACCAAGAAAACTTTAAATCGTCCAAGTGAATTCTCCAAATCGCTGACTAGGCATAAAATATTACCTTATGAAAGAAACCAGTTTCCCAAATGTTTCACATTTCGTCGACCGGCGCAATCTTCAGCAGCACAGACTTATTGTGCGGATTTTTCTGCTTTATTGTTGGGAATTACAGTCATTTACCTCTTTATGTTTCCACATTGAGTAAAGCACTACTGAAAAGTAGGGGTTTGAGTTAATAATGCCACTGGTTCTCCGGTGAGATGTCCTTATGTCAGTGGATAAACTGTATACCTAAGCACCTCGTAGAGTTTATAGGTCGTGCACAATATCTGACGCATATTTCTAGAGTAGGTTAGTTGTGGGGAAACCACGTTGTCAGTTCTATTGTTTCGAATAACTAATGCAACTTTTGGTAAACCTAACCCACCTACTTAATACCTACGAACTGACTGTCATACCAACTGATTGTAGGTAAGTTCTCAGTAGAAATAATGCTCATTGTTTCTTTGCCACAACCACAAATAATGCAATAACTGTTCTGCTGTAATAAAATAAGCCACAAGTGGTCACAATCGAAATAAATCATTTGCCCACAATTTACGTTTTGTTTAAAATAAAACGTTGCTCAATTTAATTCGACTTTAAAGCGAACATGCACAGTTTAACCGTGGATGGGAATAAAGTCAAGAATGAAAACTTTAATCAGGTGCGCATGAGATCACTTATGAGCAATTGCTGATTGCGGACTCAAACACCACTTCATTGGGTAATTGTGCCTACGAGTCCTACGACATGATAATGTCCTGTGTCCACAAATTGCTTTAATACATGGTTTTCCTCCTGTTCTCAGGTTATAGAAGGTTTCCATAGAAACGTTTAGCACGAAATGACAAAAATGACGTGTTATACTTATACTCGTACAAGTACCTAAGAGCTCGTCGGTCAAGTCAAAAATAGCGGCCTAAGACGTGATTCACATCTTTACGAGTTCAATGTCCCATATAAATAGTGAGGTAGGCATGGCTTTCAAAAACTTTTATCAAAATATCGAAGACCCTTCAAAAAATACCAAGTGCTTACTTTCATAACATCGCCGTTAGTGTTTGCATACTTTGAAGTACTTAGCGTCAAGTTTGTTCTACTAGTTAACTGTGAATAATAGGACCTTGCAAACTAGCTTTTAACTTAGCGTGTCATGTAAGCTTTCTGAAAGTTTAGAGCCATTTTCTTTATTATAAAACGTCTGAAATTACTTGCAAGTTTAGCTTAGAATTTCTTGGGGGTTTCGTAGTTTGAGCAATCAATCATTTCGGCGCTGTCTTTTATTTATTTTTCTATTTCTTGACTTTTTTTCATTTTGTGATAGGCATAGTGTCTGATAGAAGTAGGCAGTTCTATTGATTTTTGATTGTCGGTGTCTGAAAAAGTATCTATATCAACAAATGTATAAAAAAAATACTAGTACAAAATATTAAAGCTGGAGTTCTGAGCCTTCTTGAATGAATTTTCAACTCAAGGTCTTTTTTCAGCCAGCGAAAATCGAATGCTTCACGAAGTCACAAATTGCTCCCTCGGGGCAGGCTCTGCTCTCTTAGGCTGGATTTTACCAACTCGGAATACGCTATTCCTTAAATTATAAGCTTAAAGTGGAGTATATCTAAAGAATAGCGTTAGTTGGTTAAATCTACCCTCACTAAAATAACTAAGAAAGTACTACCCACTACGAAACCATATACCTACTTCGATCGTATATAATAAACTCCCGCAAATAGACTTAGCGGTTCCTGTGTATGAAATACCGGCACCTACCTTGACCTATTTGCTATTGATTTCATAGTTATACCGTATCTATTTCGGGCATAAGCGGATTAGTGAGTTGTTTCGTGGTTTTCATAGCTTACTTAGTTAAATCAAAGTTTACCTACTAATCCCTTCTCTGTGTGTACCTATTGGAAAGGGAATGTTTTTTAAATCATCATCATCACAAATGTACTGCTTTTTTTTTTAACATTTCCCTAATCATTCATTTTAATCATTCTTATTTGCCGTTACTATCAGTATAGTGAGGATTAATTTATTTTTTATCCATTGTTACAGATTCTACTGGGACCTCTGCATGTTGTTATTGCTGGTGGCCAACCTCATCATCCTGCCAGTTGCCATATCCTTCTTCAATGATGACCTCAGCACGCGTTGGATTGCCTTCAATTGTCTATCAGACACCATATTTCTTATAGATATCGTCGTTAATTTTAGAACAGGTAAGCAATACATGTTTATAAAGTTCTTTAACTCTATTACCTAATTTGAATTAATTCCATTAGGAATACTAAATCAATGTCTACAGAGAATACAGTATTTGTCTCTGTCTCTCACACAAGAACCACCTTCAAATGTCTTCAATAAGAACTCAATTTACCAGATTACTTGGAAAACTCGTTGAGCAAGATTACTACAGACAGAGAAAAAAACGTTTATTTTCTTTTTCAGGAATAATGCAGCAAGATAATGCAGAGCAAGTGATATTAGATCCCAAGTTAATAGCGAAGCACTATTTGAGGACATGGTTCTTCCTAGACCTCATCTCTAGTATACCACTAGATTATATATTTTTGATCTTCAATCAGGTAAACGTACGTTGCAATTTGGCCGTGTTGTTATTATTACTAGTTTAATCTATCTTTTATGTTGTTGATATTCTGTTTCAGCTTGGGTGTTCATTTGTTTTAGACTTTCGTTAATATTATATTTGGTTTTTGTTTGTCATTGTGAACTCTTGTTGAAATTCTACGAGAGCCTCTTCGTTACCCACAGTTTTTAGGGTCAGAAACGTGATAAGGTTTGGTAGCGTTAGTATACATTCTTCATCAACTTATGTACTGTATAATTTAGTTATAATTTATGCACATTTTTCTCTTTATTGCACGTATCAGTAGACCATAAATGTCTCTTCTGTTGTTACTCGTATCTCTTTCCCCAGTTTTGCATTAAATCTACTACAACAGCCGCTCAATTGTATGGGGTTTCACTTTCTCTGTTTTTGGGAAAATTCTTCGACTTGTTAATGAGCACTTTCAACTCTAAAGCACGAACTGTTTCAAATATTTCACGAAATTGCACTTTAATCCAATTTCTACGGTATCGTCGATGGTTAAGCTGTTTTCTACAAATAGATAAAAGGCACTACGTTGTTACTTTTCTTTCTTATCTTTTCCAATTTCTTATATTTTCTTTTGGCCGGATCTCGTAGCATGGACTGTCCTATGCTTACCGCATTTCAGTTGAGTTATCTACTTTTATATAATATATACCCATCTCAATAAACTGCACATTGAACAGAATTTTGTTTCGTTTTATATATTTTTTTATCATTTGAATTTTTACCTAACGCAACACGACCAAATTGTATATACTTAAATATAATCAATTTATGCTATTACAGAATACACTAACAGGCAAAGCAAAATATAGTGCAGTGCAGTAACATTATTTTATGACTTATTTTATATTCAATTTTTGCATAGCAAACAGGCTTTTATTAATGTTCAAAAGCTATAACAATCTATATAATAAAGCAATTTCTCCTGAGCTTTCACTAATAGCGATTTGAACTGGATATTAATAAAATGTAAATTGCCAAAACATAACTATAACATGTTCGTAACGCCGCTTCAGCACTTTTCTTTGGCTGAAACTTTCGGATGCATTTTGCATGCCTTTAACACTTTCTTTGTAAAGACAATCCTTGGGTAGATGCTCTGATGACTAGGACGTTAGCCCTGGTGATTTTAGGGCATCGCATTGTAACTGTTGGATTGCCTAAGATAGTTTGTTTGTGTTGGCAGGATTTTAGTGAAAGCTTTCAAATTCTTCATGCGGGCCGCGCGCTGAGGATACTTCGGTTAGCGAAGCTGCTGTCCTTAGTACGGCTGCTGCGACTGTCCAGGCTCGTCCGATACGTCTCACAATGGGAGGAAGTATATGTAAGCCATCACCTTTTCTAACCCACACCACATTAAGGGTTATAATTATTATTAGATACCAAACTAGGTACTTAATTACTTAACCTAACACCCTCACTAACACTGCCCTAACTACATTACGCTCACATTTACTAACACGACATACTTACTAACGCTGAGACTAAACAATCAAAAATTGGATTAATTGTATAAATTATACATATTTTGATTTCTTAGATCACAGAATGAAGAAGTAGCCCAATTGGCAAGTGAATGAGAAATGAAATGTTTATAATAATGAATTTACTGTTTTAGCAAGTAGTGAACCTTACTACGTGGAATTTTGTTGTAATCCTGTATTATACCATAATCCCGGCCCAACTGTATGTGAGCCCCACGTCCCGCTCTGCACTTCTCTACTGCTTCTCTGCAAGCTTATTTCTGCCTGAGCACGCTCTCACTCGTGAGGTCTGTCTTTCCTTCCGAGCGCCCGCGCTGCGACCTACCGCTCGACCGCGTCCGACCTCAATACTCCGTCAACATCGATCGAACACAATATATTATTTGCAAATTATCAATATTATGTTGCAGCTTTATCGAAGCCTTTAGTGAAGATGCGCTGATGCCGAATATTGAAAAACCACTTCTTCCTTTCATGCAATACAAAAACACAAGAACAAATTGCAGACGCCACTCAAATCGGAGTTACAACATCCAGTCATTAAATCTCTTAGAAAGTGAGCACTAGCACCTATCATAATAAAAGTTAATTGGAGTCGTTATATTATACCTAATAAATAACGCAGACCTAAAAAAAAACGAATTCGATCGAATAAAATACGTAATCAAAGAAATAAATTCACTGCATCATTTCACCGACTAGAAAGTAAAATTGTACAATTAGTTATCGAGACGGTAGCGTCTCGGTCGGGGCGGGCGTTTTCCTCAATGCGGAGAGTCAGTGAGAAGTGGAGCACAGAGGGCGGCGTGGCGCTGGCGACAACGCAGTGACGGTGTTGTGTGCAGATGAGCCCCGCACCGAAGCCGCGCGGCGAGCCGGGCGACGCCGACGGCGGTGCGTCGCGCGACCTCGCCTCGCAGGTGCAGCATGCCGCGCACAGCGCTCTAGGCGTAGGGGCCTAGCCCGCTCCGCTCGGTGTTAGTGCATCCTGTGTGTGTCCGCAGCCCGCATCCGCACGCCACCCGCCCCACGCCCGCACGACCGTGACTTCGCCCGCTGTTTCCTTCCGCGTACCGGGCGCGCCTGGCTCTCTTCCTACTATCTCGTGTTTCTCGCTTGTTTTCTAGATCTTGCAGAATCTTCAAAAAAAGCGCACGGAACGGAGGGGACGTCTGGGCTCCGACATTCAAAAAAAGAAGGGTGCAACCAAAAGCAATCTGATCTTCAAGGTAACCAGGGTCGGCACGAGCCGGCGCGCATGTGCTCGTTCGCCCGCTTCGCATGTTGCCGGCGGCGCCGCCCGGCACCTTTAGACCGCAGCGTTCGCTTCGCTTCTTCTCGTTTGGCGTTTATGTATCCGACCCTCGTCCCGCCGGCGGGCGCGCGGCCGGCGCGGCGCGGACGCGGCTCGCGCGGCCTTGCGGCGGCCTCGGTCGCGCGACTCTCGTTCTCGTCTCGCACCCACCACGCATGTTCGCTCGATGACTCGATTCACGCGTTCACATTTTTTCCTCACTTTTTTACGAATTTCATCGGTAGAAAATCATCGCGATGCTTGACTTTGAGCGTCCTTGTCGCGCAGTCCGCACGGCTTCCTTTAGAGGCGACGCTCATCCGTGTTCAGATGTGGCCTGACTATGTAAATGTCTTTTCAGTTCCTGAATATGGCCTCCGTGTTCATGCGGATATTCAACTTGATCTGCATGATGCTGCTCATCGGCCACTGGTCCGGCTGTCTGCAGTTTCTCGTTCCTATGTTACAAGGGTTTCCGCCTAACTCCTGGGTAGCAATAAATGAGTTACAGGTATGTAGTTTCAAGACTCATGCGTTCTTATTACAAAAATAAAATCCAACATAATATATGACTGTTTAATGTTGTTTAATGTGAGAATGTAATCCCGTCACCAAGCAAGCATCTTCTAAATCTCAGACTACCAAATATACTGAGCTGGAAGTATATGATTGCAGGAAGCATTTTGGTTGGAGCAGTACTCCTGGGCTTTGTTCAAAGCCATGTCTCACATGCTGTGCATCGGGTACGGCAGGTTTCCACCGCAGTCTCTCACCGACATGTGGCTTACGATGCTCTCCATGATATCTGGAGCAACGTGCTACGCACTTTTCCTCGGCCACGCAACTAACCTCATCCAGTCTCTTGACTCTTCCCGAAGACAGTACCGTGAAAAGGTAAGATCAGTCACTTCAGCTCACTGATTTATTAACCATAAAACCAATCATGCTTAATTAAGTAAACTCAGTAACAGGTAACAAATACTAAGGTTCCCAGGCAGGGATAGGTTGGTTATCAAACTTTGTTTCTCATTCCACTAATTTAGATTGTTCTGATTTTATATTGCGCAGAGGAATAACAAACCCAATACTAGTAGGTTTCCACCATGGAATTTATCTCATTGGTTTCACTGCAGTAGAAAATAAGTAACGCTTCACAAGGCCCTAAGATCTCTTCACTCGGATAGACAACATTTCTCATTAGTGTGAAAAATATAGGACTGTATTAGTGCTGCAGAAGCATACGATAAAATGCTTTTAAAATAAGTTCTCCCTTCGAATGGTAAATCGTTATGAACACCTGACTATAACGTAGTGAAGAGTACAAAAACCATTTGACTGTTCAACTTACTCTTGGTTTTTCACCATAGAGTCACAATATTTAAATCACAATCACACAATTGAGTTTCACTAAATCTACATTGCCTGTTTCAGAGATTAGACGTGAGTACAGAGCGAATGTTTGTCCTTGGTGTTTTCACTGTTTTATAGACTGTACAAACTTCATCCGCACTGATTTTCATATTCATATAACAATGCCATAAAATAGTGGGTGTTCATAACAGTTTACTATGCATTTTAGCACTAACTTTGATGGGAACAGGACTTGTGTCATTTTAGGTTTGTAGATAGCAAATTCTTCTTATACTATTTACTGTGCATGTTCTGTTTTAGCACAAGCGTTTTTTACGGGAGTCGCTGTATACACTTGTTTGTTATGTTGAATAGTTGGAGATAAACAGAAACCACTTTTTGGTTACTTAACATCTGCTGGAACGATGATAAGAAACCAAACTCTGGCGAAACTTTAACCAAAGCTATTTAGGTATATGGGAGAAAAATGTTTCAGATCGTTTCATTAACATAGTAAATTATGAATTCCAGGTAAAACAAGTAGAAGAGTACATGGCATATCGCAAGTTACCTCGAGAAATGCGTCAACGGATCACGGAGTACTTCGAGCACCGTTACCAAGGCAAGTTCTTCGACGAGGAGCTGATCCTGGGAGAGCTAAGCGAAAAGCTGAGAGAAGATGTCATCAATTACAACTGCAGATCACTTGTCGCATCCGTGCCGTTCTTCGCGAACGCAGACTCCAATTTCGTTTCTGATGTTGTCACTAAACTGCGATACGAAGTCTTCCAACCTGGTATGTTAATCAACAACTCTGGATTACTCATTCTCACTATAGTTTTTAATAAGTTTTTCTACTGTCATTGATCATTTCCTAATTCCAGGTGATATCATCATAAAAGAGGGCACCATCGGAAGTAAAATGTACTTCATCCAAGAAGGTATAGTTGATATTGTCATGGCAAATGGCGAGGTCGCGACCAGCCTCTCGGACGGTTCCTACTTCGGCGAGATCTGCCTTCTGACCAACGCTCGTCGCGTGGCGTCGGTCCGAGCCGAAACCTATTGCAACCTGTTCTCGCTTTCCGTGGACCACTTCAACGCTGTGCTAGATCAGTACCCGCTGATGCGGCGCACCATGGAGAGCGTGGCTGCCGAACGACTCAACAAGATCGGGAAGAATCCGAACCTTGTAGCGCATCGCGAGGACGACACGACATCGGAGGGGAACACAATAAATGCGGTGGTGAATGCGCTCGCGGCGGAGGCAGAGCACGTGAGCCTGTCGGACGACAGCGTGGCGCGGCTGTCGGAGCGCTCACTGGGCCTGGCGCTGCAGCCGCTGCAGGCGGCGTCGTGCCGCATGGCGGGCGTGGCGCTGCCCGGCCTGGGAGTAGCGGCCGCGGCGCTACCTCGCCCTAAGTCCGAGCACGACTTCAGCTCCGCTGCGGCGCAGGCGGCGCCGCTCTCCACTGCGGGCGCCACCTTCCACAAGTCGGATGCAGGCATTGCGCCCTGACGGCGTTCCGCCTGCTAGCCGGCGCCCCGGCGCGCCCAAGCCCGCGACACATAGCAATACTAGGCTTAGTGCGAGGGGCCATCCGCCCGGCCGCTCGCTAGTGGTAGCGTAGACACGAGTATTATAGCTGCGACTTCGCCGGGCGCGCCCCGCGCCGCCCGATGAATCTCATTTTGTGATGTTATACTTAATTCTCCTGTGTTATAATTTAGGTTAAATTTTATATCATTGACGCTGTGAGGAATCGGATACGTGACGTATTCCGATTGTATAGATATACCTACCTGTTATATATTGAAGAATACTATTGAATCTTTATAGAGATACCTTGCCATTAAAGAAAAAATAGGTAATTACTTATATAGACTAGACTGAATTGTAAAGATATCACTATTTTATGCTTTGTTGGCGTATGAAATAGACCTCTATTGTTGAAGCGGAATATTCGATCGCGGTAAAATATTTGAAATATTATAAACGTTCCTGATAATCACGATTCCGAAAAATTATATATTCGACGTTCTTTATATAAAATGTTTATAAATGTTGGATCGTGGGAGAGTTTATAGCGAGGCTCTCGGCGCCTGCGCCTGCGCCACTGCAGCCACTGCGAGAGCTCTCGCCGAACAGACTGAAGAAACAGTTCAATTCACAAATTGCAAGCCGCGTCCGCAGGGCGTGTGGCCGAGTAGGGTATAGATAGAGAGGAAGGGTCAGAACAGATGGTATGGTACACAGAATCGTAAGATGTAGCAGGTAGCGACAGTGGCCGGCCGTCCACCGCCGTGACCCGCGCTTACGACTGTACAAGCGACGCACAACACAACTGACGAGCCTCACACGCGACTCCAATAGCACACGGTTGCTTTTGTTTTAATTATAAGTAGTCATATCTACCGATAACTCGGAATTATTAGCGCAAACAATTCTCTCGGTTTCCTATGTAGAGATGGATCAGTAGCGCTTCGAATCGTTTTTGTAAATATTGTAATAGTTCGGGGATTCGCATTAGCGGGGCTCGGTATATCGGAGTGGTAGCGGGCGCTCGTTGGAGCGATCCAGTCAATTACCCGTGCCGACGGGCGTCTCGGTTGAACTCGGTTCTTAATGCACACTACACTTCATAACTTGATTTTAATTGTAGGAGAAAATAATTTATTATCGATAGTGATCATTTCGTAGGAGTAAGTAGGCCAGAGCGTTAACAAATTCGGACGAATTACTTTATGTGATAGAGCAGCGGATGGCTGCGAGCGACGCGCGGCTGCCGGATCTGCGGCTTTCGTTATAGAACGATTAGGTAGTATATTGTTATTATTATGCATGATTTCACATGCTTTCACCAAACTCTCTGTCTTTCGACTGTATCCCTTCATTTCGATTGTTTCGACGATAGCCACTTTCATTACCTACTTGGATATTATTATGTTACTTAAGGCTTTGCAACCGCTTGTTGTGGATCTAGCAGTAATTCTTAGGTACGTAACAAGGAGCAACATATCTTAGCGAGGCTCATTGAGATTAGCCGCCGCCGAGCCGGCAGCCGCGCGAGCCGCAACGGTACGAACGTCGTTGACTATTCTGATAGTGTCATGACTATTTGTAAAGATGGATTTGCAAATGTTGACTTTTTAGCCAAAATATATGTAATGAATGACGAACCAATACGCAGTAGCTTATTTGTAGATGAACGCAGCCTAGTTCTCAGTTCGGCGACTAACACCAATAGTACCTACTTTATACTCTTAAGATATTTATACAATAAAATTGGTCTTAGCAGAGTGACTATCTGTCAATTTATCTACAAAAAGATACAAATTATATTACTTATATTGAGTTCCATTCCCAAAAGCATTTAGATTTGTTGTTTTTAATATCTAACATTACCTACTGCTTTTGTAAATTATATAAATTTTATAGGAGAGATCTATTTTTATTGTAAAATCGTTAGTAAAATTACCTTTACGAAATCATTTATATATTATTTGTTTTAATCAGAACTGTTATTTATTACAATTTTAAGTACCTACCTATATATTTTACTAATTTCTGGTAAGTATCTATTTTCACCAAAAGTGCTCATCGCTGTCAAGAAAATTAGAGAAAATGCATTAAAAGAATGAAGAAAACTACTTCTTTGTTTCCTTTTAACAGTATTGTATCTGCAAGGTAGTACCTATACACCTAACTTATCTAAATACTAATTTTGATTTAAAAAAATAGTACCTATATGCACATACTTAGGTGTTCAGAATATTATTTTTTCATTTAGGTATTTGTATATAAAATAAAATAAATACCTAAATAAAAAAATTAAAAGAGTTGTTTGTACCTAGGTACCTACAGATATTTCCTTATTACTAAAAAACATTCCATGAAAATACAGTTTAACTGTATTTTTATGCAATGTACAGATGTAAAATACAGTTAAAATGATGTTTTAGGTTTGGAATTTAAAAAATCAGGCCTCCAGCTGCTTCCAGGTCTCCCAATTCTTTCCTACTTTATTCCAGTCTTTCCCGGTTATAGGCGTTATTTGTTTAAAGATGAGCCTGACCTAATTGTCTAGTAGTTAGGTACCCACCTACACACAGTATTGAAATATTTATAGTGTTACCTACTTAAAATTGTCCTTTCATAAGCATTGTTCGTTTTCTTTCTTACCTACCTACGTAACAATATTCTTAGGTAGGTAAGTTCCTAACACTTAAGTAGGTACCTACCTAGATAGGCAGGTTATGTACGTTGGTAGGTACCTAACTACCTGGTAATTATACCAATCCACACAGTTTATGAACTGCCCTCAGAATAATGAGGAACTGCCTTGAAATGAGCTGCATGATTCAAAGAACCTACCTACTATTTGGTAATCTGAGGCCGCACAAGCACTGATCCGGACTAGAGCATAGATTTTTGTTTAAAAATCTCTAGGTACTTAGGTACTTACCTACCTACCGATTTCTCTATCAGCTTATGGGCTTGAGCCTACCCACTTACCTTCTCATAACATCGCATTAGCGTTCCAGTCCAAACTTAAAGACCCTCCGTTCCACGTGTTCCACGCATCATTCACCGAGTCACCGAAATCTAAGCGAGTTGGGATTACTTGAAATAAACTATAAATTAAAAAGACATCTGCGAAACGCAGGCAAGAAGGAATCACATCGTAAAATGGAACCGGAACGTACAACGTACGGAACGGACGTTACGTACGGGCAATAAAATGGAAAATTGCTATTTGAAAATGAAAAAACTGGAAAACTCTCAAGCAAACTACCGTCTACCACTCAAAAATTGACAGTAGACTAGCTAGCTAGCAGGACAATCATCCTCCAGGTGTCAACATGACAGTGACAGAGTCCAGTGTTTTAGTGTTTTTGCTTAAGGTCAGTAACGCCAACTTAGCTACTTCATAGCGAGATCTAGCTATTTTTAGTCGCCAACAGCTACATTTATAAGGAGCATGTAGCTATTTTTTTAGCTAGGTACTTAATTGGGTTGGCTGGCAGACAATGCTTTCAGCACTAAGTCCACCCTTTGTAACAAATTTATAATTTTGTGCAATAAAGTATTAAATAAATAAAATAATCTACTACTGGATAAGATTATCACAGGACCGTGAGAAGTGGGAGAAAGGCCTCTATACCCAGGAATGGGTGAAGTCGGGCTGTGGATGGTCTTAATCTAGATTGTTTTATCGTATTGGCACTTCAAGGTTTTTTAACTGATTTTGAAAATTTTTACATTAGAACTCCGTCATTTAGGTATGAAATTTCTCTAACGATGTACAATCGCTTATAAACTTATGCTGAAATGAAAACTGGCCATATCAGTCCCGGCCTTGTTGGCAGCACTGTTACCTAACCTACGTAACGTACGTATACGTACTACGTTACGTACCATAGAGTACCTACGTACGGAGTAGTCGGAGGTGAGTCGCAGTGAGTCGGAGTACCTACCGATAAACATGGCTGTGTTTTTACTTTTACAGTAATTTTATTGTAGTTGAATAATTAGAAGAGTATTTTTTTCTGTGTTATTCATATTGTAAAGTAAACCCGACCGCTGCTATAGCCATAGCCTGCTGATTTCTAAAACGAACAATAATGACAATCTTTAGCACGCTTTTTCTGCAACGCGTTGTCGAGGTTTTGTGATTTTATTGGAAAAGATTTTTCGCATCGAATTCCACGTTGCAACCAACAAATAACATGTCGACAAGACGGGCCCGTATCAAAGCTGTTACTGCTTTACCGCCGAGAAGAAAGAATGCAGATAGTGCTGCCGATAAGAAAAAGCAGGAAGACCTAAAGGAAGGCTTTGAGTCTGGTGTTAAACTTCCATCAGTACGTAGACTATCAACTAATGACAAAACTCCGAAGGCTAAGAGGGTATCAACAGATACTGAACATTCAAAAGAAGAACTTGCAATTCGAGTATCGCCTATAAAGCGCCGATTGTCCTTAGATAAAACTCAGGGCCAACGTCGATATTCAATCGATAAGGCTGGACAGTCAACCAAGGAAGGCTATGAAAATGACGTCAAAGCATTGAAATCGCGTCGGTTTTCGCTGGATAAAACTCCAAAAAGAGGCTTGTCTATTGACAAAACTCCAGCAAAGCATTCATCTGAAGCAATAAATACAGATCAGCCGTTGCTAGTTGAAAAAACTGTACAACATACTCCAGCTGTAGTTAAAGATAATGATTCGGTTACCAACATTTCTGTAAAATCTGTGGAAGCAACTCCATCCAATAAACTTAGTATAGGAGGTTGGATTCCCAACACCAAAATACTACAGAATTTATTGAACGGTAGCGAAAAATCACTCAAAACATTTCCTGTTAGATCACCTGTTCTGGAAAGTACAGACTTGACAGGAAAAGGAAAGGTTCAATTCGATTGTAATCCTTCTACAAGTAAAAAGGACTCTAGTGAAAGCAATATGCCTGACCTTATCGCACTTGATACTAAGAAAATTCCATTTTTTGCTTCACCCCAAGGTAGGGCTAGTCCTCGGAGACCTCCTATTGTACGGACCCCAGTTATAGCCGTTGACCTGATTGCGGAAAAACTGATCGCTCCACACAAAGGACCAAATTCTATGAGTGAGCAAAATTATATAGAAATACGTGCAGCAGAGGTAACTCCAAAGGATTCTAAACCAGAAGATGAAATTATTATTGAAAAAAATAATAAAACTGGAACAAATGAGCTGAAAAGTGCTCTGGCTCCTGCTAAGAAATCAAAATGTTCAATTCAGATTATTGATGGTAAGTTTAATTCAATAATAATAATAAATAAATAAATATTCACGGACACTTAATACAACGCCTTTTAGTCCCAAACTAAGCCTTTGGTATGAGTGACAAATGAGACACAATAGACATGATATCTTGTGCCTGAAATCAATTCATACGGGTCCTGACATGGTTTAATAGCTCTGACCTTGATTTGGGATGTATAAATCATCCTATTAATATTATAAACAAAAAAGTTTGTAAGGATGTATGTATATGTATGTATGTTTGTACCTTTTTCACACAAAAACTACTGATCCGATTTTGATTAAACTTGGTATATATATTATCCGTGACCTGGGTTAACATACAGGTTACTATTTACCCTGGAAAATCCACAGGATCCAACGGGACGCAAACGAAGTCGCAGGCGGAAGCTAGTGTAATATATTAATGGAAAAATTCCAATTTTTTTCAGAGTATGTCATCAAGCCTGTCCCGGAAGCATCAACAGTAATGGATGGCATAGTGCCCCTACAATCTGCAACCAAAGCCCCTAAGCCAATAGACATGTTAAAGAATGAGATAATATCTGAAAATGCTGAAGTATTGTTTGATCCTATTGTTCCTTTGCCATCGCCAAGTAAAGTACGCCCGAAGCTACGTCCAGTGCCGAGGCTTGGGCCAAGACGAAATAGTTTTCAACAGGTGAGCAGTACATTTTTATATAAGTATACAAAAAATTTATACCCTGCATCGTGATAATCTCCCTGAATCCTTGTTATCTGGTCATCAAAACAGTACATTAATATTTCAGATAATCATTATACCCCTTTGTTTTAGATAAAAAGTCTTTATGCTTTTAACTGATTATTTTGTGAGCAAGAAATCTTAAATATTGAACACAATTTGTGTGTATTTGTAACATTCTGTGACTTATTTCGAAACTTGTTTCTCCAGTTTCGATAGACCTTGCCGTAAAATTCTTTTGTGCTTTTTTTTTGTCAAAAAATGGTGCAGATGTTCATTGTACAAGAGCTCTAATCAGAAACATGAGATATTTTTGTAAATTTTGGTTTGTAGACATTGGCGCTGACTATACTGTTGTATAAGACGTTTCTAAATGATCCTTGTGTACTGAACAAATGGATTATAGAGTATTGGTTACCCACAGGGCAGTGCCAGCGAGTCTGAAGATGAGAATCGCCGAATACTCGGCCGCCCTGTCACTCCCGCTACGCCTGTACCGTCACGACAAAGGAACGACTCTCACACCTTGCATGCCGTTCCTATTGTACAGAGGTAAAAGAAGATTACATACTCTCCTTTTACTAGCTGATACCCGCCGCAACTTCGCACGTAGGTATGAACCTCGTAGCAAATGGCTGCTTTTGATTTAGAAAGTTCAAGCTAAAGGTATGTAATAATCCGCGTCTTTGATTTCAATAAAATATGACCTATGTTTCAATCCGGAAAAAGGGCTTCTGAATGGTATAAGTTTCATTTAAATTTGTCCAGTAATTAAGGCGTTATCCTCGAACAAACAAACAGACAAACTCGATTTTCGGAATCAGAATCGTTTATTTAGTAGATCTGCATTATGTAGTTTATCTATATCTTGCTGCAGTCGGTAGGAAAGTGGGCTTGTGCATAGTCTAAACACGATCATACCTCCGTCCCGGCTTGTTCTTAAAGATAAGACCTAAAGAATAAAGGCAATGTTGCTGTGGCCATAAGTCTGGAATGAATGCCGGCAGCGGCATGAGCTGAGTGTGAACGCGGTATTAAGTTTTCCTGAAACCGAGTGCCGAATCACTATGGCTCCAAAGTGAAAAAAGATAGAAATAACGAATATGAAACATCGTAAATGACACCCCTAATTCGTATGTTTCAGGGATGTGGCTCGAGTGAGAAATGACTCCGTTTGTTCGAATATAAGTCAGTCCGCATCGCATGCAGCTGTTAGTTCGCCGTTGCGAGAGCGAGACAAGAGTCTGAAGTAAGTGCTTGCTCTTTTACACAACTTTTTGACAAAAAGTTACCTTTTTAACTGCCGACCAAAAAATGGAAGAGGTGTTAAAGTTGGACGGCAATGTGTCTGTCTGTTTGTCTGTGCCTTCATAGACTCTGATTTCCCGCACGTCGTTATCTCATGCCGTAATTTTTTCTTGCATTTCGGCATTGCTTTTACGTTATGTAAATACAGGGGAAAAACTACCTAACACCGTTTGAAAAAATAAATTGGAATTATTTTGCAGAACCCGTCGCGAAGAAATGACAGCTCGTCGCAATGCGGCAATGCGTCGGCGTCACGTGGAAGTGGAACGTGAAAAACTCACCATGTACGACTTTATCTTCTACAATCCCAAGGACAATCCTATCATGTGAGTATCAGCCGTAGGTAACTACTATTAATAATTATACCACCTGCTTTTATATGTCTTGTCGAGAAAGCTCGATCGTCATAATTTTTTTTTATCGAATTCCAGACCTGACCAAGATGAGATAAAGGCCAAAGAGGCTAACAAAAAGGAAGAAGAAGAACGTAAGGCGGAGGCCTCACAAGCGGGCTCTAAGGCTGAGGCCACGTCAGATTCAGCGCCAGCCGCCGTACCGCAGATTAAACTCGGCCCTAATGGAGAGATTATACTTGATGAACAGAGCTTGGTACGATAGAACTATAAATACATCCCTTATAGTGTGTATGAATATATGCAATACATTCTAAACTTCATTTATAACATCAGTAGGTAGCATAATCATATTTATAACTTCAGGTGGTAAACCAATCCGACCAGCGTAAGTTGGACTCGACCGTGGTCCGGGAAGGGGCGTGGGGCGGGTCAGGCAGCCGCGCTTACCGTCGGACGCCGCGCACAGCTGATTGGAGTGACGCGGAAACTGTGCGATTTTACCGCGCGCTGGCGGCCATGGGCACTGACTTTACACTTATGCAACCGCTGTTTCCTGCGAGAAGCCGTCGTGATCTCAAACTAAAGGTAAAAAGTGTTAGTAGGACATAAAACGGAAGTTAGAGTCATCTTTCTCATAAGCAAAAACATCACAGACGTGTAGGCGGGTATAATTTTATTGTTGTCTTTACGTAAATGCAACAGCAGTATCGGCACCAATGCTGCTTCGCAGTACCGGAATATCTGCTTGTTTTATGAACTCCCAAAACAATAGTGCTATGTAGTATATATTTTATTTTTTTCCAATCTTTTTATTTTTATACAGCACGGAATGGACTTCAAGGTATAATACAAGGGGGTATTATATCTTGAAGTCCATTCCGTCCAAGGTTGTCTGGAAGAGATCGCTGCTTAGCGATAAGACCGCCCATTCTACTATAAATTTAAATTTTGTTTTTAATTTTATTGTAATCCCTGGGTTAAGGTTTGCAATAAAGTATTTTGTATCTTTTTCTATCTAGTGCTAGCATTTGTCAAGAAATAATAAAAATTCTCCTACCTATTGCAGTTTAAAAAAGAAGAGCGCCTCAATCTATCTCAAGTCGACATGGCCTTACGCTCTGGCGCAGAATGGGATCCGGATCGCTTACTAACAGAATTCGCTGAGGAAAGAAAAGCTGCCGAAGAAGCCGCGAAGAAAGCGGCTGAACGATTGAAGAGGGAAAAGGCAGCAGAGAAAGAGAGGGAGCGTGATATGAAACTTCTGAGGATGCGACGGAGTGAGTACTATTCCTTGAAGTTTGGGTTTCAAATGGCTTATTCTTATTTATATTTATTTTTTTGTTTTTGCAAACACACTTGACTCTACAGAAACGTGGGACGTCCGGCAGCGAAATGGACAGACGACATCGTCAAAATCGCAGGCCGTAAATGGGAGAGACTAGCTCTTTTACTAACAGAACTTTTTTGAATTACAGGTAAATACTCTAAAATCCTGGGAGACTCAGGCATGCCACAGACATTCAATCACAATAAAACCGCCCCAGCAACTCTTGACGAATACGTGAAGTTCCAACAAGAGCGCAGCAAAAAGCCCAGACGCACTAGAAAGACAAAACAAGACAAAGATCTGGATGTAACCCTGCAAAGTGTAACAGTCACGCCTGTGCCACCTATTCGTACACCAAGCCCGTCCCTAGCTACCCTCACACTTGTAGACCGGAATTCAAAGCTCAGGCAGATAGCCAGTAAAAGACAAACACCTAAAAATGATATGGCTACATTAACAAAAGAAGTCTCCTCACCGTTAGTGCCAACCAACATCGAGACAGGATCACTTGTTGTTCTGACCGTCAATGACCCACAATCACCGTCTAGAAAAATGCTGCAAACGTATATAGCACAAGGTCCGGGAAATTTAACCCCGGTTTCACTCCCCGCTAATTTCCTGAATTCGGTCGTTGGTTTTATGAAGAAATCAAACTCTCCTAATCCTACGGTCATGGCATCTCCTAGTACGAGTAGATCTAAAACGCCCAATATAATTTCTCCCAGGAAAAGAACAAGTTCGTACAATATAACACAACTATGACATTTTCATCTGGGACAAATAAAATTAAGATGGATCTGATGAAGTAGTTATAAAATACCTTATTGAATCGTTAGGTATATCTCTCATTATTATGGAAATGCAATTTTCCTCAAAAAATATATTCTCGATTTACTCGCTAGGGGCGCTTATCGTGAGTGATAATTTGTGTTCTGTGGTCGTTTTTCGAGAATCATATTAATATCTTTGCCAGCAGCACTTTTTTTATAGATAATAATATGATTTTTATATATTTATTAATAACCTTGCCGGTACCTAACCTACTATGTATTGCATTGCTTTTTTGCGCTTGTCGCAGATATTAGACATGTCGCACTATAAGTAGGTAAATCAAAGGACCGATCGGAGATTCGTAGTCTTCAGAATCACTTGATCCGTTATACCATAAAGCTTTTTTTATATCACTAAATGAGGATAATAAAAATTTAACCCTAGTAATGATCTCAAGGTTTTGACAAATATTTATTGAACCAGCTTCAGCCCGCGGTTTTGCTCGCGTTGTAAGTACCTAAGAGTACCTATTGTTAGTTTATGCTATTTTAAGTTGCGATTGACCATACCTATTAATGCTACTATCGTATTTATTATACACAGTGATAAGATTTCGTAAATGCATGTTAAATGAGTTGGTCAAGTTTGTTTATCTATAAGCCTAGAAGTACTATTCAATTGTTGTATCTCCGTAAATATTTTATCGGAAAATTTTCGCAATAAAATATAATGGTTACTTACGACTTTTTATTTACCTACCTAATTACTAGCATACTATACGCCAGCGTATTTGAGCCGGCAAATAAGATTATGCATTTCAAACTACGCCGGCGGCGGCGTACCTATCGTAGCCGCCAAATAAGATTAAGCATTTCAAACTATTTTTATTATCTTCCTCGTTATGGTAGAACTAACCAATCTGGCTTGACACCTTAGTTGGTAATAGATACCGTTGGAGGAGAATTGTACAGAAAAAGGTCGTACCTACCTAAAGGTCACTACGCTCAACTGCGAAGATTTTGATGCTAGGAGGAAGTAAGGTATCAGCCAGCAATCTAGTTTCCATATGACTTCCCATAGCTTTGCTTAGTTTGGGACTAGAGGGTCCTAGAATCAACCAGGAGGTTAAAAAAAATCAGGTAGGTTAGACATTAGTTTATTTACAAAAGGATTAATTTCACTTACAAATTATGTAATTCTGCAGATCACGTGGAATCAAGAGTTTAGACTATGCTTATACCGACTCCCCTGCCGACTGCAGCTGAGTGTGAACGCAACATTACACTGCCAAAGCTTTCATAAGAAGCTTCACGACCTAAACATTTGCCGGTGTCTGTGTTCAAACCTACTGATGATATGGATATAAATGAAAACAGTTCTACATTCATTATTCATTGACTGTCTTCACATACGTATTTCTTACGGCCGCGTTTAACAGGCAACTGTCAGTGTGCTTCTACAATCTCGTGAGGGAACCATTGAGAGGATTCCAGGCAATCCCAGACAGATAGTTCTGGGTCGAGAAATTCTTCGTTCATCTCGTCGACGTCGTAACTCTTCTTGTGATCTGCGGACATATTTCCAATAATTTAACATTCAACAAATCATCAGTATTCCTAAAAGGGTCAAACCCACCACTTTGAATTGAAGTGTGCATTCAATTCAAAGAGCACCATACTTTGACTTGGATAGTGATTTTATTACGAAAGAAACAGCTTCAAGGCGAGTTACGCGAACGCAATGATAGCACGTAACATGCTCTGTTCCACATTAGGTGATGTGAGCCATGTTAATTAAATTCTAATTAAAAAACCCCGGCGCCCTAAAAACTCCGTCACCGTTCGCCACTAACTCATGCGAACTTTTTACCAATATTACAAGTAAATGAAGTCGTATTGAAATGACTCACCAACAAGCGCCAACTCATCAACTTGCGCCTTCTGAGCTGCTGTTTGCGCGTCAACAGCCGTCGCCTGCGTCGCATTCCCGTCCTGCCCATAGTATCCAGACCACGCTGAGTAATTTTGCCAATAGGCGGACGGATCGTAATATTGGTTGTACTCCTGTAAATAACCGCTCGTCAGTATCATCTCGTGGCAAAACTAATTGAAGCTATGTTGCACCGGATGAAAAAAATCGAGAATCGTAACTTTTGATTTCGATTCAGTTGTTTTATTGTGTACCAACCAAAATGATATTGCTGAGGTTTTTAGAAGTAATATGATAGATATAAT
Source organism: Eulithis prunata (assembly GCA_918843925.1). Classification (NCBI taxonomy): domain Eukaryota; kingdom Metazoa; phylum Arthropoda; class Insecta; order Lepidoptera; family Geometridae; genus Eulithis; species Eulithis prunata. Next base: position 5,544,831 of record OU974023.1, on the reverse strand, counting down.
TAATTAATCTTTGCTTCTAATACTATGACTTTTCCTACGCAATAAGGTTGCAAATGATATGTACTGCAACCTCAAAGAACAAACTAGACCATACCGCTCCATTGTTATAAGCGTTCCCAGCACCGTTAGCACCAGCTTGGGCCGCAATTGCACTCTTAGGCTTAGGCACTGCAGTGCAAATCTTCAACGGCTTAGATCCGAGACCAGTGTACCCATTCATTGCATACAACGCGTTACGCTGCTCATCCTCGCTTCCGAAACGGACAAAGCCATAGCCTTTAGTGTAGCCTGAGCTGTCTAGTATTACTGGAAAATAAACACCACATTCAAATACACTATTCTAAGTTAGGTCGTTTCATTTATTTGACACTAGAGTTATGTGCTGTGGCTATCAGATTTTACTTGTGACAAATATAAGAAAAATCATGGTGACCTTTGCCTAAAACAAAGGAGGAAGCCACCACCAAAACGAAAACCAAAAATGTGTCAGCAGATAGTACCTATTCTAGCAGCGTTAATTAATATGCAGCCACTTTTTGCTCACACTGGTTTGCAGGCTTAAGTTGAATGAAAAGCGAGTGTAAAGTGGACAAAACATTATCAACTAGCGTCCGCCCGCGACTTCGTTCGCGTCCCGTTGGATCCGTTAATTTTCAGAGATGAAAAGTAGCCTATGTGTTAATTAAGGTCACGGACAATACATATTCCAAGTTTCATCCAAATCGGATCAGTAGTTTTTGCGTGAAAGAGGAACATACATCCTCACAAACTTTCGTGTCTATAATAGAACAATAGTAATAAGTTATATGCCATGCCTTCAATTAAAAAGATCTTGTTTCCCTAAAAGACCATTCTGGTGCAGTACAGCTAATAAAATAATGTGAATCCAGATTCCAATATACCTTTAGCAGTTTTAATAGAATTATATTTCGACGCGAAAACTCTATACAGTGAGTAGTCATCAACTTCCGGGCTCAAATCACCGACCCATACTGAGAATTCTCTTTCTGATTGCAAGTTAGCTCGTGCCTCTCTGGACGCAGTGTTTAGCCTGAATCGGACTACGGGAAATGTGCCCGGGATAGGCTTGCCGTTTAGTTTGTGCATCGTATCTATTGCTTCTTCATCAGTCTGGAAGTTAGAAGCTTTAGTAAACATATGTGTTTGTATACATAAATACTGATAAAATAAATATGTAACTATAAAAAGTGAACCTGAAAATGAACAAAGGCATATCCTGCTGGTTCTCCTGTAAACTTATTTCTCATCACTTTGACACCGAGTGGCCTCTGTCCAAGACGATTGAAAGCAGCCACAATGAAGCTCTCAGTCATGTTTGGCTCCAGCTGAAATCATTTTGGAAGGTATTTCATTTAGTTGAGTCGTGGTGGTGCGAGGTAGGTGCGCTAATGTTTAGTTTACGGATTTGGATGAAACTTTGGATGGATGGATGAAACGTTGTCTACTGAAAGCAATGATCTTGATTATGAAATCTTGAGTATGAAATTATTTTCTTATTATTCAAAACGTGGTGAAAATCATCTCCAACAACAATCGTATGCGGTCTACATTATGTCGTTGGACAAACATGATTAATCTATAGGTACCTACCTATTTATACTTACACTGCCCATCCATAGTTGACACTGCATATTTTCTGGTTTACTTTAACTCGAAAGGCGCAATAAATAAACACAAGTTGTGAGAAAACAAACATGCACGAAATTCACTTCACAATCACAAACTTGTCACAAACAGAACAACCATTTGACATGACAATGAATGAGAATGAAGCATGAACGATGAAAATTGTTTGGATTGGAATGAATGGAAAGAACAAATTATAAATCTTGAGTCGATTTAACCCTCATTCAACCGAAAATATCGACTAAAGTTCAATGAACTAATATAGTAGAGTTGATGTGTCAAGTCAGACGACCTATTTATGTCACACTGTCACGAGTCACGACACGAATTCGCCATTCTTGTTGTCAGCAAAATATACAAATCAAGTAAAATAATGTGGTAAAGTGATTTTAGTTTAGCACTGCAAGAGACCTTAAAATCTTGACATTATTTAGTTGTTTTGCAGCAGGAATTATCAGTTATTTAAAAGGTACCTACTACTTTGTTTAATCAACACTTTCATCTATCATTAATTAGTGAATCATCACTCTCGTAAAATGGCATGTCTAGATAATTTAGAGGCTTTAGAAAAGCAATTAGCTGAACTTCAAATGACCATGAATAGTCTGGAAATAAGCAATCCCAATAGAGTGAAAAAGACACCTCCAGCTGTGCCTCCGAAAAAGAAAGCTCAACCCCAAGTGCCACATAGCTTCACTGTGAACAATTTACGAGAGCCATCTTATTCAACAAAGATTATTACTCACAATAACACTAATAATGGCCCTACATATAGTAACACTCTAGCAGATTCAGTGCACTCAATAACTAAAGATTATGCAAATGTAAGTCCCATAAACGCTCCTTCATACAGTAATCAAATTACACAAATTGTGTCTTCGCCACCGAAAACTTATACTGCTGCGTACGGTAATGTGTCACCATATCACATTAACGATGACTTACCACTGCCACCACCGCCACCGCCTGCACTACCGATAGCAAACGTATTTCAATATAATAGTGCTACTGAAGAATACCTACCACCTCCCTCGCCTGTCAGTTCAAACTATAGTGAGTTGGTACGTGCTACATCAAACTTGAACTATAACCAAGAGAGTTCCTCATATCCTCCAATTTATCAGAACGAGTTTCATAATTACGGGCCTGCGCATGCTTCTACTTATGAACCTCTTTACGAACCTATCAGCCCCCAACCAGGAAGAAACTATACGCCGGGTGCTAACTCTGTCCAAAACTATGGAAAGACTTCACCAAATCCGAAATCACCTTTACCGAAGGAAGAGGAAGTCGATACACTTACTGATCTTCTTGTTCAATCTATTTCCGATAGCCAAGATTTAGATGTGTTCGGAAAATGTATCAAATGTAACGGAAAAGTAGTTGGTGAAAATTCTGGGTGTACAGCAATGGGAAATATGTATCATGTGAGTTGCTTTTCTTGCTATCGCTGTAACATCAACTTACAAGGTAAACCATTTTATGCAGTTGAAGGCCAACCATACTGTGAAGTTGATTATTATGAAACACTTGAAAAATGCTCTGTATGCGATCAGCCTATTCTGGATAGGATTATTCGTGCCACGGGAAAGCCTTACCATCCAAATTGCTTTACGTGTGTAGAATGTGGAAAAAGCTTGGATGGTATACCGTTTACTGTGGATGCCATGAATCAGATTCACTGTATTGAAGATTTCCATAAGAAGTTTGCTCCACGTTGCTGTGTATGTGAACTCCCTATAATGCCGGAAGAGGGCGAAGAAGAAACAGTACGCGTAGTAGCTTTAGATCGCAGTTTCCACGTACGATGTTACAGATGTGAAGATTGCGGAATGTTATTAACATCTGAAGCAGAGGGCCGTGGATGCTATCCACTTGACGGTCACATTCTTTGTCAAGAGTGTAATGCTCATCGCATCCGTCTCATAACCAATGTCATGACAACAGATCTATAATAGTATTTAAACAATACTTGCATTATCTTATTTCTCATAAATAAGTGCTTCATTTCCAATAGAGGTATTTCATATTTATCGCGCTTCAGCTTATTGACTTCAAACAGGGGTAGCTAAATAAACATAGGTAAAATTAAATAATGTATGTAACTAATTAATAATTAATTGCCGACTTACCTAAATAGGTAAGTGTACGGTTTTGTTATTTTATGTAAAAAATAAGGTGCCTTATTTCGAGACTGATAAGGAGCAGCTCTTTATTGTCTGTTTATGATTAAGAACCGTGATAAAATTTATATCATATCTATGGATATATTTTTAGCATTTAGAATGCTTTTATAAAATATTAATGTAGCTTACGGAGTGCCACATACTATAAAATGTTAAGTTTAACTTATACCGCTTTTATGTAATAAATATTTACGTACATAATTCAGTTTTCTATTTATTTATTGACATAATCATTGAAACAATGTGTTTTCTTTACAGTTTTTACTAAAGCAAAATATGCGAAACATGATCATTCCTTTGATAACTTATTTATCTATTCCATTCAAAATACTGGCTAAATATTATAGGCACAAACATCACAGAATTATTATTCTACTAAAAATATTCTAAAAATAGTAACTAAGTCGATCAAAATAAAATTATTTATAGCCAAAGGAACCCACTATTTCTTTCTTTATAAAAAAACCCTGAGATTACAATAATTTTAATCGGTTTTGTAGACCTTTGGTCATAATAAGTAGGAATGTTTTTAAAAATATATTTTTCAACAATAAACGTTGCAATAATATTTTATTATTGTGCTAAATGCCGTTCAGTTTTGATGAAGACGTTTAATTTTTTATAAGTACACCAAAATTAGAAGTTATGCTAAATGATTTTCATTAACATTTTTTATTAATAATAATAATGTGACTAAACATTGTTTGAGATCAATAGCATAGATATTGACTTATTTTCATTCTGTTCTATACAAAAATCACAGTTCAATTAATAATAATATGACAGGATTTGCCTTATTGCACGCCTTACGCCTTTTGCTTAGTGCAATTCTTTGCATGAAATTTGTAAAATTCAGCGTATGCATCACACTTTGTGTTTTAGCTTGGTGTTAAACTTAGGTGGGCTCAATACCTGTTTTAGGAAAACAGATCGTTTCTCCTTTACGTCTTTTGACGTAATATTCATTGTTGTTGACATTTCCTCATATGAATTTCCATGCAGAATGTTCGTTTCTTTATCATTAGTAGTTACAGAAAACATATGAGTGTGCAACTTGTTTTTAACATTTATGATATTTACTTCAGATGTATTTAGATTCAATATGCTCTCAGCTGATTGAAATAATACTTCTTCATCGGAATTAGCTTTAAGTTCAAAACGATCTCTGAGAATAGAAAACTTCCTTCTAGGTCGATTTCTCCCTCCTTTTTTAATATTTGAAACCTTAGTGGTAGTTGGATTCGTAAAAGCTGGCCCTTCTTTCTTCAAACAATTATCTAGAGCTTGAGTGCTATCTATATCACTTTCACTCGAAACCAACTGCCATAACAAATTCATTTCATTATCTGGATCTGCTGAACTTTGCTGGGTTCGATCAGATTTACTATTATTTCTTTTTGATTGGGTTTTATTTACACCACAACTTGACTTTAAGCGCCGTTTTGTGTTTCTGCTATTTCGCAAAGGGCTTTCAATGTCACGTACAGCGTCAGGATCTTTGATATTTAATTTCAATTCTTTTTTGGTTATTTTTGACTGATGTATCTCGGTATCTAAATTTTCCTTTTCATGCAAAGATTTCAGTATGTTACTTGAATCAAATTTAGAAGGTTCTTTCCATAATGCATTTCTCAAATTATTGTCAATTTTATCATACGTATGAAATTGTGGAGAATCCCAGTGATCTCTGCGGTGATACATTGTTCTAGGGGAATGATTAACAGTCGATTTACGAATTTCATCAATCGTAGCAACAAGAGAACTTTCAGAGTTAAGCCTCTTTTTAATAGATGAACCTACATCTCCTAAATCGTCCAACTCTTCTAGTATGGGTTCCAGATAGTTAGAGTCTTTACTTAAATCCGTTACACACGGTTTTGCTAAAAATGTGTCATCTTGACAGATCATAGTATTAGCATAATCATCTTGTTCAGTTCTATCAAATTTCACAAACACATTTGAGTATGTATGTGATTTTTTCGGGAAAGATGGAGCTGTCAGAATTGCATTTTTTAAATCTTGAGAAATACAACTGCTAACTTCTGAGCTTCCTGAAGTAAGAGTGTCTCGACGTCTGTCTCTAACAACACTTCCATCGTGGACCCAGTTTTCAATATCAGTGTATCCTTTCCAAGATCTCAAACCCCATGCTTCTCTTGCTATATTGACCGCACACATATTTTCATAGTCGTGAACTGATAAAATCTCAGTTGGGGTCTCTGAATCGCGTTGTTTTGATAGGAACGACTTGTTTTTACTTTTATCTTTTTTGGTATACATTTCTTTAAGAATATCTAAAGCTATTCTCTGTATATTCTCTATATCTGCATCTTGATTTCCTACTTTAATATTCTTAAGAGCACTAAGGCATAATTTTTGTACAATATTTTCATTGAACGTATTAATGTCAGAACTATTTATATCACTTAAACTTAAATCTAAGTCCATATCAATTGAGTCAGAAGAAGTCTTTTTATTAGACCCTTCAGTATCATGGCTGATTACCGAACTACGGTCGTTTCTTAAAAGTTTAATGAAGTCTTCGTTTATAATGTTACGTACGTCAAGATTTAAATTGTTAAGTTCGTCCCGCAGTTCATCGGCTAAACATATTCCTCTTCGTCTATGTAAATTTAAGTTGGTTGACGTAATTTCATCGATAGAACTTTCAATACTTTCTAAGCATGACAATTTTAATGTTAATTCTGTTGGCGCACATATTTTCTTTTTATTTATTTTTGGTTTGGATAAACTTTGCTCTTCTTTACTTTGTGGTGTATTTTCTACAGTATATACTTCGATGCTTGATGTTTCCATGCTGATATTACCTACTGGTGCTGATGTGAACATTGGTGTTCCTGATCTGGCAATCCAATGATCGAGTAAAAGTTTCTTATCAGTGGTTTCATTTTCAATCTTCTTCTGTTCATCCGATGAAGAACTGAAAGAAAACAATTATGAAGTCATTCTTCAAAATGTTCAAGGAATACCTATAATGCTCTTTCTAGTAATGTTGTTTAAATTAGGACATTTTATGTCATTGTCTTACTTGTGACTATTGTTAGCAGTCTGCGGCCGTTGTGAATTCTTAAACGATCGAACTTGCTTTAGGGATGTATTGTTTTGTTTGATATTTTGAATTGGCAAAGATTTATTATTCAGTTCAATGTCAGTGTGGGATTTTGTCCAAGAAATTGGCCCTGTCGAGTGAAAGAATCGATAATAGAGTATCATAGCACCCATTCCTGAAATCAAACAATTAATTTAAACATAAAGATAGTACCTACAAAATTTTTCAACCTACAAATTTTTGATCTTATTCTTACCAATCACTGTTCCCATAAGTATGCAAATCGTGAAAGCAATAGACCATGGTCTTTTCTGCAGTTCAGTGTCTGTCATCAATACATACGTAAATAAACTGCCAAAGTTTTGTGTAACAATCAAGGTATAAAATAATAACAAGCGATATCGTGTGTGTCCTTCCTTCAAGTTTATATAAAAGAAACAATAAACAAATCCCATGACGACGTTGTACATTGCTTCTTCAAACTTATTGGGACAAAATGCTGTATTTTGTAAGATTATCCATATAGTCATCGCAGACCAATGCAAACCTGAAATGATATTAAAAAATTCACTGCAAAAGTTTTACTTTTACACTCCTAACAATAGTGTTGACGTAGTTTTTCTTACCTAGTGGAAGCAATGACCAAACATCTAGAACTATGGTGAATAATATAACACCTTGTATTCTACTCATCAGCATACAGAAGTGCCATAGAAGTTTCAGCAGTAAAGAGCTCCAGTTGAAATTCTCGTTGGAAAAAACTGTGATGTTATAAATGTACGTTGAGCAACCCCAAACTACTGACGCTATCGAAGCACTCAGTGCAAATACTAAAACAAAAAAAAATCTATTAATAAATTGTTTTGACGATGTACCTATGAGGTTTTGAATATTTTTAAGACCCTACCTACCTAGAAATAAAATACAACGCAGTTAAGACCTCCGACTGTCGTCCTTTTCTTCCAGATGCTTGTCTTAGAAATGATTAGGTACAACTAGTATCTATCTCCTTAAAACACTAGATTAAATTGACGAAAATATGATTGTGTAGATAGGTAGGTGGTGTAGGTAGACGTAGGTACCTTTAGTTTGATAGTTGTCATCTAAAGTAATAACTGCATAAAACTGAAGTATTATCTGCGGCACAGTCCCAGTAAATATGTACAGAAAATGCAGCAAACATAAATCATTTCTTTGTGACATTATTTTTTGCGTTTCTATTGGCTCCAAGTTCTTGCACACAAAAACTTTATGTAAAAACTGAATGTATCTGAAATTAATAATTTTATTAGATAATTAAGTAGGTAAATATTTTGTTTTCGCCAAATTTTGCACACATTTAGCTAAGTATTTAGGAAGGTAGAAAAATTTACCTTTCAAGTAATCCAACAAGGCATCCGTGAGTTATCCAGTGTCTGATATTTAGCTTTTGGTCTGTTGCGTACCATCGTAAAGAAAACACATTGACCAACACATTTGGGGTGAGTATAAATATACAGCTTCCCAATGCCCAAAATAAATATCCATTTTTGCAGTATTCAGCAAAAACAATTATATCTGTAATAAAAAGGGTCAAAATCGCGCACAAAGGAATCAGTTAAAAACAAACATAGGTAAATAAAAAAGCTAATAATAAAAAGCGTGTAAAAAGGTTTTCGTTTAGACATTTTATGAATGAACTTAGTAAAAACTACAAGTTAACTGCAAACATACCTGTAGTTACATCTGCCAGAATTGATATAAGTGAAATAAAAACACACAAAACATTGAAAACACAAAAGTTTTCATTCTGATTGTTTGATGTTTTGATTTTTAAATCATGATTTCCGAGTCTGCAAGCTTCCGCCATTCTTAATCAGCGTAATGCTGATAAAATAATTAGGAACTTTTGAACCCAAATGTAAGTTCTCGGTTTAGGGTAAGTTTGCCATTATTTCGGCCGTTCTAAATATATAAAAAACCTTTATGCCTATGTGATTGAAATATTCGACAAGTCAATGCATGTTGGTTGAAATTCCACTAAACTAAACAATACAAAGTTTCGATCGAACCAACAGCAGCGGCGGCGGCGGCGTGGGCGCAGTACCATAGATAAAATAATTGAACTAAACTAACGAACCATTGTATTGTCACTTCATTCAGTTTTTTATTTCGTGCATTCGCTAAGCTGTGTTTTGTGCTAAATCTAACTAAATCGATCATTGATGTACAATAAGAATCGACTAAAACTGTGGCAAATCCACAACCTACTTCACGGGATTGACAGGTTAAGGGTTTGTTCGGTTCGTTGACCCCGTTGACCCAATCCAACTGACTGCTCACTTCAGCTATATAGCAATGGCTCGCTATTGGTTATTGGTTTTATCGTGAAGTGAGCTATTTCCAGTTGTTCTTGTTTGTTGTTCCGTATGTTCTTGTTCAGTTCATTCACTCACACACAGCAAAAGTTCTGTTTTGTTTTCGGTTTTTCAGAATTTTGTTTACTTTTATTGGCATCCCAGTAACCTGCAGTAACCTGTGATTTCTTTGCTTTCCATTTCGCGCTTCATCAATCGACCATCGTAATAACGTATATATTTTACTCTTATTACAGTGATAATTACCGTGAAAAATGATACACGACGCTCTACTAATACTATGGGACTGTTCACAACCAAATGGAAAAGTTGACGAGGTAAAATAAAATTATTTTTTAAAAATCCTTCTTGATGAAGTAAAAAACCCATTGGTACTGGTAGACCATAGAACAATGTATTATTTCAGAAAAATTTAATTACATATGCCAACGAAGGCGACAATGAGATATTCAGCAGGATTTGTGACATAGCCAAGAGTCACCACAGGATAAACAATTTTGTGGAAGCAACTGGCTTTCGCGCTCGAAATATTCATTCAGGTATAATAAACCTTGCTAATATATCGTCAATTATATCATATCAATATAGGTGTGTAAATAATATCCATTGCTGGTGAAATATTAGTTACTACAGGGTCTCAATTCGAGTAATTTACAATGCTGTTGTTTTAGTTCTGGAATACTAAATAACCTAAAACAGATGAAAATTTACAGTTTAGGTACCTGCGTTTCAGGTGTGAAGTTTGTCATTAGAATTGCCCTTGTCTTACTCGCACCACTTTATTAACAGCCAAACTCAATATTCTGCCCTCGGTAAAAGTTAGGTATGATCTGTGACAATGCTTTATTATAAACTATGTTGCCATGGTTATATACCTTTAATAAGTCAAAACTAGAGATCAATTTAATATCTGGAATGGCCATAAAGAATACTTCGATTGGCCTGCATCATAATGACTAAATTGTTCTCAATTCTAGCAACAAACCATAAAATGTATGGTCTTTACACCCAGGCCCTAAGTGAAGGAATAACAGAAGTTCTCCAATCTTACAAAAAAACACTTGTAGATGTGGAAAGCCTGGTCATTGCTAACCATAACTACACACTATCCTATGTGTACAGCTATGTGGAGAAGTACCATGGGATCTTCAATACATTGAATAGGGTAATAACAACTATTAAAGAGAGGAGGCTGACTGGATGTCAAGTTTTGAGTCTTCTGCATCAGTATATTTTGAATGGGAATGAGAGAGTGCATGAAGCTATCCTTCAGTAAGTATTTTGTCATCTTCATCGCATCCCACTAATATTATAAATGTCAAAGTTCGATGTTTGCGTTTCAAACACACTCTAACTACTATTCAGATCTGAATGAAATTTGTATTATAGTTTGTAACCTGATTACCTATAATTTCACATAGGCTTATCCTGCTTTTTATCCTGAAAAATCATCAGGAGCAAACAGCACGCGGACAAAGTCGCGGGCGAATACTAATCAATATTAGTATTCAAGACCAATTTCACTTTATTTACTGCAGAAGTCCTTATGTTGGGAGCCATGTAAAAGTTATATTTCTTATAAATATGGGGAGTTTGAATAAGGTGAACCTAGTCTGGCTGTTGTCAAAAATGTTTTATATACAAAGACCAAACCAATAAATTCTGTTTGATGTGTGTATGTAGCTTACATAATATTTGACCTTCCAGAATATTCTCTATCATGAATAAAGTGTTCATAAACCAATTATGCACATGGCTACTTTACGGTGAACTGAGAGATCCGTACCAAGAGTTCTTCATATTCCGAAATCCAAAGGATGATACATCTGACACATTCCTGTCTTCACCATCAACTACCAATACTTGTGATAAGTCTCTTGTATCAACTGTAAGTACATGAAATATTCGATCAGCCAACCGCATGGCTATTTCCTTCCATTGAGATTTGAGACCATTTGCATTGCCTACACAATACTTTTGAGTTACAAATTTTATTAGTTCTATTAGAGCGGTATGGTCTTGTGACGTTGCAACCACTTTTCATCATCATCATTCCCCTGCCCTTATGCCACGCTAGGTGGGGTCGGTACAACATGTTTTCTTCTTCCACTCACTCCTATCATTCGTCAATTCTGAATCTACTCCTCTCACATTCATATCCTCTTTTAGTTGCGACCACTTTTCATACCAAATAAAAAAGAATATTTTCTTCACCAGCTTCAAGACACTAATCTTGACTGTGGCTTCAACCTAAACCCGAGTATGATACCATACTTCGTGCCTCTCTCTCTGGCGCAAGAGACACTGTTCATTGGCAAGACAGTCATACTCTTTGGCTTTGACCCTAAGAAGGTGAAGAGGAATAGCAGTTTTACCGTGAACAGGACTATGATGCCTTTGCAAAAATGCGGGCTCGATTCTAGAAGGTACCTTTCCTACTCTACGTCCTTAGTTTTTTTTTTTTACAAAATAGAACCACATGTTTTATATCATCTCAGTCAAGTTATTTCTTATAACTAGTAACTAGCTAGGTGAATTTAGACGCGTGCCAGTGCTCTAGATACTAAAGCCTATGCTAGAGCCTTAAAAGCATAAGAAACTAACTACTTTTTTAGGTTTACAATTTGGGAAGAGAAAGAAGCAGTATTCCACGAAAAATTGCAGCAACTAAAGAACCCTGAAGTGTTTGAAGTCAACAGCCTGAGGAGTGTGGTTAGGGAAATAAAGGAATGTGTCACAAAGGTAACTTTATCTATTAGAAATAAGACGAACATTTTTGATTGATTAATACCTAAGTAGATTATCTAAAGCATTCTAACTGCCATGTGTTTTTCCAGCATCTATGGACAGTGGCAGTCGAGGAAGCTCAACTGATACATGAACTGAAACTTATGAAAGATTTCTATTTAATCGGCCGCGGGGAGCTATTTCTTGAGCTGCTGAGACTGACGGCTCATATGCTCGATAAGCCTACGTCTAGGACATCGACTAGAGGTTTGTTCTCACGTAATTTTCTTTACTAAGTTCTAGCCCGGCTGCAGATTATCAGGAATGCAACAGGAAACAAAAAAAATTGAATAATAATATCGCTGTATGTATATATTATCTAGATTAGATCCAAGACGTCCCTGTATTTTTGCACTTTTAATGTAGGTACCTAATTGGTTTCAGATATGAACCACGCCTTTCAATTAGCAGCACGAGCGGTATTCCTAAGTAATAACTCGGATATAGAGAAGTTTAGTTTCGAACTGCCATACGTGAAGCCAAACGCCTCAGTGAACAGTACTAACTCTTCTGTGGAAGACGACGGCAGCACTGGTAATATTTTTACCTACCTACTTACTCGCCGCGGTTTACTCCGAAAAAGACTTTAGAAGACTTTTATTCGAAAACTACTTCTTTTCATTAATTTACTGCGAAAACGACTACTTTCTTAGTTAATTTCGAAAATGACTGTTTTTAAATTAGGTAGTTCACTCCGAAATTACTGTTTTGAAATTAGTCCGCTCCGAATGTAACTTTTTACTAACCTTGACTCTGAAAACGACAAATTCATACCCCAATTTGAAACTTTATTACGAATACCTGTGGTTAATTTTGTATTCGCTTCGAAATCAACTACAGGTACTCGTAATAACTCGCTAAGAAACGATAGTATCCAACTAATGAACTCCGAAAATGACTGCTTTGTTTGTCGGAACACTAGTACTCTTATTCTATCAAACTATTTCAGTGGCAGATGGCTGGTCGAGTATAATCTTGAAATACGACTTCAAATGGCCACTACACCTGCTATTCACACCAGAAGTGCTAGCTCGCTATAACGATATGTTCCGTTTACTACTTCGGATAAAGAAAACCCAGCACGATTTACATGCTCTTTGGAAAACTTACAAGCAATCTGCCAGGTCAGTCTTATCAAATCTTATCTTTTCAAATGCTGACAAAAAATAGTGGAATTAAAATATGTAAGTAATTAAATACATACTAAAATATAACCGCCAATTATTTCTGAATCTAAATTAATCTGTCAGGAAAGTCTTCCTATGTGAAAAGGGCTTGGATATCTAACTAAGGGGAAACATGAAAGCTCTTTTTTTAGACAATCTACTCACCAAAAGATGCATTACAGATTATCGACTGTAATAGTTGTCAGTATATTTTTTTATTTTCAGTTTCCCAATGTGCCAACTTCACAACAAACTGATGTTTTTAATGGATAACCTCCAGCACTACCTCCAAGCAGATGTTTTAGAAACAAACTTTTCAAGGCTCATGGACGCCGTCGACAAAACCAATGATTTTGAAAAGCTAAAGAAAGCGCACGCCACTTTCTTAGCTGATGTGCTGAGTCAGTCTTTCTTGACTGTGACATCGGTAAGTTTTGAACGCTAGTTTGATAGACTGCGTATCTCTTATGATCATTGCAAAATAAATCAATGAAGAATTCTATTTCAGTCAGCGGAAAGCGAGAGTTCCGGCGACACCACTGATTCGTTGAACAACCCAGTTTTCTGCAATATAATGGAACTACTCAAACTCTGTCATTCGTTCTGCAGTATGAACGAATTTGCATCGGATCGAGAGGCGGAGGACTACTATATTAGAGGATACTCTGAGAGGTATTGCTAATGTTGTCCCTTTATTAATAAACCACCTTATAATTGTTTTATGACAAGAATGTTTTTTACGATTTCACTCCGAAAGTAACACTTCGTTCTAACGCGTAAATCTGAAAAATAGTATTAGATGATCACATTTTAAGGTGGCTGTTCCGAAATTAATTTCAGCATATTCGTGTCACACATAAAAGTCGTTTTCGGAATAAAAAGGTTAAAAGTAGTCATTTTCGGACTGTTTTTTACCCATTGGTCAGTCAAGTCAAAACTACAAGTTGATTTGATTAGGTACCCTTGAATTTTTTCCGTGTATTCATACTGACACAGGTTATTCTTTATATGAATTACATCATTATAAAGAATAACCCACTTTTAAGGTTGCTTTTCTACCAGAGCTAAGCTAACGTAACTAAGGATGTGTTTGACATCCACCAATAGGAATTGTTTAATTGATTTAATCTGATGATGGTAACTGTAATTATACGAGTAATTGTCATCTTCCTCAGGTTCAACAAGCTAGTGAAACAGCTGATGCAACTTCTGGTTTCACTACGGGACAGACCCTGTGGCATGTTCCTAGCTCGGCTACTAATGAGACTCGATTACAATCGGTGGCTAAGCGGTGAAGCACAGCTGACTCAATCTGTTACTAACATGCTGCGGTATTGAACATGAAGTCCTGCGAAAATCGATATTTTGCAAACGATCCAGTCTAAAGGCCTGTTCAGACCTACGCGGTATTCGCTACCCATAATATGAGTGGGTATGTGGCATGTGGTAATCTTGGATTTGCTGTAATCGCGTGACTCAGTACAATATACCCCCGGCTTTGCACGTTATTCGAGGAAAAATCGCTACGGGTAGATAGTACACGCTCGCTACCCAAAGCGGAACAAAATCTCGAGTGGGTAGGTATGGGGTAATCTTGGATTCGCTCTATTCGTCTGACTCCATACAGTATAGATTTCCTCAGATTTTACCTCAGATTTCGCGCGCCAGTCGAGGTAAAATCGCTACGGGTAGTGATCGGGGGTGTAATATACGCGTTTTCTTTACGTAGACACAGCCGGAGGTTTCGTATTAGCTCTTGTGGGTATAGGAATAAATAACATTTCACTATGAATAATTTGTATTTTTGTATAAAATAAACATTAAAATTATTATAAAATCTTGTTTTTTATTCAGAGTTAAAAAGTAAAGAGGTGATTTTATCGTATTATAGAACAGACTAGAATAGTACAATCAACCATTTATCTTTCGATGCGTCTACGACAAGCTTAAAAGGTATTTTTTTAGAATAGTAGCAACGTCCTATTGCTGGTCGTATTTCGATATGGCTTTGTCGTATTTACGGTTTTGTACCTACTACTTGTACGTAAAAAAATATACCATCTCTTCTCTTTTGTTTCTTAAACATTATAATAGTTTTCCTTACATACTTACAAAAATAAATTATTTGTTCTTACATATTCCCGTTACTAGTTTCAGTGTCCAGGTCTTCAGTTATATCATCTTCCTCTAACTCAGTGGCATCATTGTTTTCTAGTTGTGCTATAAATGCCTTGGCGAGTATGCACTTAGTTTTGTAACAGTTACACGGCGTGGGGTGGTCTATTTTATCCGGATCTACCATGTCGTACTCGATTTTGTAGCTGGAAAAATATTAACTGTGTAAGGGTAGGTACACACCAGGTGTGTGAGGCAAATGAGCGATGTGCGAGGAAAAATCATTGAATAGTATACCTTCATTCGTCATGTGACGTGGTTATCTGCTTTTAAAACGTCAGTTTACATTAGAAAACATATGCAAAGACAGCAAGTTACAATAGTGTTGTTGAGCAGTGTAACTTAAACTAGCCAAACCGCACTATTGGAAGACAGTGTAGCACGGTCACCCAGTGTACAAAGGACATAGTTGGTGGATGCAAGTCTCAAAATCTGTCTATGAATCTATTGCCTATGTCCCGGACTTATACCATTCAGAAGCCCTTTTGCCGGATTAAAACATAGGCTATATTTCATTAAAATCAAAGACGTTGATTCTTAGATACAGCTTGAACTTTCTAAACCAAAAGCAGCCATTTGCTACGAGGTTCATCGTATGCTGGTTGACAGATATTTTGGTGGAAAGTTTCCGACGCGTACGAACGCACGGGTATCAGCTAGTAAAGAATAAAAACCCAACTTACTGCCTCCTATCACTCATATCTCGATACAAAGTCAGGTCAAACGCTATTGGCTGGTCTTCCTCAACTTCCTCGCTATACGGCAGCACTAGCACACATTGTTTCCAATGGGTTGTTGGATCGTGTGGGCTTGTGCTTAGAACTACTTGCGATCCATCTTCTTGGGAGGTCGGAAAAAAGCACTTCCACCATATACAAAGACCTTGGTAGTAACCGTCGCGAGACGCAGCTGGAAACGTCATGTTACACAAGTATTTACATATGCACTATGAACTGCGTACGACGGAATCGCGATGTATTTTTTTAGTATTAAATACATATTTTTTACCTATTTACCTACTAGCTTTAGTAGGTACTTGTGTTGGGTTTAGACATACTTACGTATGACTTTTCTCAAAGTCAGCCTATCCAAATCCTCGTAAGTCACTGTATGTAAATAGTAAGAAGCCAGTTCCTCTTCTGGACCAATCAGTTCATCTACTGTGACTGTTTGAATCTCCGGTCTCTTGTTTCCATTTTTTACCAAGTTTTTTGAAAATATACCCATTTTGAGCCCATAGAAGTCATCCCACTGATCATATATTGAAGGAACACTGAAAGATAAAAATAACTATAACTATTTGCAAGAGGTACTCAGTGCACACAAGACTAAGCATTTTATCAAGGCTAATTTTTTTTTAAATACACTCATTTTTAAGTTTGCCTCCCATAACTCACGTGGGGTTCATAATTTTTTATGCAAACTATATTTACAATTAGTGTTCTTTGGCCATAATCCGATGATAGATAAACTTACCTACAAGGAGCTACATACATCACTGCATGTTCAGGAAACATTGTGCCATCTTCTTTTAGAAACTTATCCCTTGCAAAAATAACTGAGTCTAGCATACCCTCATGTAGAAGATAAAATCCCATCCATTCCGATACAATGATATCCACCTTTATGTTATCTGGTAATGTGACCTCTTCTACTGGACTTCGTATCACCTGTCATATAAAGGAAAAAGTGTATAAATAACACTAGATATAGGTAGCTTTATGTTAGTATGTTTAGGTTCCTCATTTTTGTGTTTTTCTTTTGTATTTTTAGCTAGAATTGTGTTTTTTTGTTGATTTTTCTTATAATTTGCTTGGATCCAAATTCTCCACCGATCATTACTTCTCACCACCGGTCATTCTCCATCCATGCTAAGGTCTAATAAAACGTGACATTGGCGAAATTGCAGGCAACACTGCAAAGGCCATAGACAAGAATTGAATTGAATTGAAATAGATCAATGAAAAACATAAAGCTGCATTGACAGGATCAGAGCCGGCTCGGATCGAATGAGCTCGCATACCTACTCAGATACAACTAGAATTGCGGCAACCCATTATACGAACGTACTCGGATGCAGGCATCGTGTTTACACAATATGAGTAGCATCTGAGTAGACATTAGAGTCCACTTGGTCCAAGCAGACTCTGATTGTGTCAATGTGGCTTAAGACTTGAGTTAGGTACCTATTTAATTTATTTTTATGATCTTATAGAGGGCTGTGATTGTATCAATTTATTTTTAATATGGAAGAAATAATCAGTCTATACACACCTCAATAACATTTTCCAGATTATTGTCTTTCACAATATCTATAGCTAAGAAGGATATATTGCTCGCATCAACAGCATACACCTTCCTAGCACCAGCTTTAGCACAGAACAATGAGAGGATACCGGTACCGCAGCCAACATCCATGACGATCTTATCTTTGAAGTAGTCTTTTTGGCTCATTATTGCATTATAATATGCTTCAGTCCTCACCTTATCGGTGAGCATTAGTTTATGAACCTGCAGTAGAAAGGTTATACAGTAAGGTTCAGGTAGTCAGAATAAATATGGCAATAGCACGAAAACTCTCAAGGACCGATGTGTAGTTTAGTTACAAATTTACATAATAGTTAAACAAGAGTTACATACTGCTATACCTACTTATCTAAAAAAACGTGTTCTGTTCAAAGGATCAATGAAAAACTTACTTCTAATCCTGAATAATCATCAAAATATGCCCCTGATTTCCTCTGTTCTGCTGCTTTAGCATCGGTGATCAGACCTTCGCCCATTTGATTCATTTTTTGGTTAAAACAGGTTAAAATCCGCAAAGAAACTGGGAAACTTTTCGCATGTACAATCCAAATAAATCGAAAAGTATTATTTACATTACAATCTTGCTATTTTTACGTCCATCTGTCAAATCATTTTCTTATTTGTCCAACCATCGTCTCTAGTCTCCACAGATAAAGTACTTTGGGATAATACATTCCGTCGCTTCCGAACGATTCCGCTCCATTCGTTTTTTGCTTTCAAGTATTTGAAGGAGACGCTGACATTGGCAGAGTTGTGACAAAGCTACAAATATCAACCAATGTCAACAGTCAAAGTCTAGTCAAGCGTCAATCAAGCAAGAAAAGAAAAGTTGCGGCCCGCCTGCGTAGGCCTGCGTGCGTGCGTTGTTGTTCGAGTTTTTAATCTTTTTGCAAATAATGCCTTCTAATTTTATTAAGTGTACCGTATAAACAAGCAGTTCAATTTATAGAATGGCCAACGAGGGCGACATGTCCCTTTTCAATGACGTTCTGGAGCCGTTCCGAAGGGTCATAAACACGGACCCGCCAAAAGACAAGCTGTCGGCATCTTCGAAAATGAATTTCTCTGATAGTAACCAATCGCTGAAAGAAGGTACCTACCTATTGCTACTCAGCATTCCTGCTAGTTTATTGTAACATGAACTTGTATCTTTAAATTATGCTTACGTTCCAGGTCTGTCTAACATTTTGTCAGGGTCTAAGCGGAAATCTAGTATTGGCGGTGATGCTACGCCGGACAAACGAATTCGGTTGGATTCTGATGGCTCCAACAAGTCAGCCGCACCACCTCCTTCACCATGGGAAGCTAAAAAGCTGAAGATAGATTTGATAGGTGCAAAAGCCCAGGTCTGTTCAGATTTGTAGCACATTTTCTCTATGCATAGCACTTTATGTTCTTAAATAGACTTTGTTCGAGCCAAAAATTTCTAATTCTATTTTGTATGTCAATCAGATCACAAAATTAGAAGCACGAGTAAACCACCAGCACACCATTCGTAAAGAAATGCAGATTCTATTTGAAGAGGAAAGAGCGAGTTTGGTGGAACAACACAAGAGAGATGAGCGGGCCTTAGCAGATATGGAAGACCGATTGGCCGTTATTAGACGGAGAGAGCTCGAGCTTAAAGAAGAATTTAATGAGGTATTATTATTTTAAATACCAAAACATCTGAGAGGTCTCCATGGTTTATTTCCATATTTATCTTACCCATTTTAAAGTTTTTTACAGTCATACATAAAACTCAAATAAAGACATAAAAATTGGTGCTGATTCTGTTGTTTTTTTCTAAACTAAATAACACTACAGAGTTTTCATATAAAATGTTTTACCTACTATCAACACCAATTTTTGAATGTCTTTATTTGAGTTTTATCAAAGACTCTTTGGGAGTCTTTATACTATATAATTTTAGGCAACAAAAGCTCTGAAAGATGGCAAAACAGCTTGGGACAAAGAAAAGGCAGATTTGCAGAAGCAGATTTCAGATCTCAAAGACAAGCTATTAGAAGCCAATGTTAGCAGCAAGGATCAACTGTCCGAGATGAAGAAGGATATGGATGAATTGCTTCAGGTAAGCTTGAAAAACCTCTCAACTCTACTCTCCGCTCTTAACATATGGCCTGGACATATAAAAGAAAAAGAAACAATACACAGCATGCCCTATACACATCTGTGAATAATCTGTGTTTATTTATTTATTAATCTAAGGTACACAGTTTTTTTATATAATAATATGGCTTTATATTTTATACTATTCGCTAACCAATTTGAATCTATATTTCATATGTTGATAAGTTAAGTAGGTACATATCTAAAACAATGTTATAAGTATAGTAGGCAAATTCATTATGTTTCAGACAGTTTCATTGTTACATTAATATATATTATAATTAAATAAATATTGTATACAATCCCTACTGCCCAGTGGGGTAGGCAAATATTAATGTGATACTTAAGTATTATAGGCTGATAAAACATCAATCCATATTGATCCTGAGTTATTTTACAGGCATTAGAAGGTGCCCAATCAGAAGTAGAAATCCTCAAACAGGAAGTAGCCAAACAAACTGGCAAAGCAGACCAGTATGTTTCACTGAGGAATCAACTTGAAAAGCAGACGTTTGAGTTACAGCAGGTCACAAATAAACTGAAGGAAATGGAATATGAACGTGACTCTTATAAGGACTGGCAGACTCAGGCTAAGGTAATTTAGGCAGCTTTGACCCATAGCTTTGGCCTTCTAATACAGAAGGTCACGTGATCTAGATAAGCCCTAAAGTTAGACGTTTTGATGTGCAATGGGATCCGTCAATGACGGTACTGATTTCACTTTTTTCTGATTGGTCCAAACTACAATATTCATTTAGCTGGAAATCCGAAAGTTACGTGGGTATACAGCCGTGGTCACGCTAATGGTAGATGACCACGGCTATAATATACCAATTTATGGTAGGGTACCTTGGTAGGTTAGGTATGGACCTACCCTACCATAAATTCTCGTCTCATAAGTATCTCGAAATGATGGACACAGGCCATAAATAAAATAAAAGAAGTACTTACCTATGTAATCATCGCGAATTTCTTTTTATTAATTTTTTATCCAAATTAACTTGAACACTTACAATAACTTAAAAAACATCCAATTAACACTACTGTAACAACCAATGATCTGTAAAACTTTATTTATTTTTAAACAGACAGCACAAAAGCGTCTTACCAACATGGCGGAACTAGAAAAAGAGGTATGCCGTCTCCGAGCCACGGAGCGTTCGCTTCGCGACGGTATTAGCAGCAAACTGTTATTGGAAGAACAAGTACATATGCTGACATCCAGAGTAGAGGCATTGCAGCCGGTACAACAAGAATTACATGAGGCTAAGGTAAAAAAATACTACTACGATATAGTAAGTAAAGGTTTGAAATAAAAAAATATGATTCGATAAGCAAGCAAGCTCGTATGAGTTAGTGGCCGACTCTTAACTAATCGGTGGAGATTGACTAATAAAGCTACGCCACGAGCGCCTCAATAAATCGTTATTAATATAATATATAATATTTTGTTCCTACAGGTGAAAGTAGCATCACTAGAATCATCTCTACAAGAATGGCAGCAAGCGGCTCGTTCCCACGGCGTAGAAAACGCGCGCGCATTATCCAGCGCACTCGATTCAGCTCTTAATTCACAACTCTGCGCCACTGCTGAGAACTCACAGGCGCAGTCGCAGCTCAGCGAAGTCACTGAGGTATAGTCATTCATAGTCAACGATAGTTGCTACAAAGTTAGCACTGAATTGCGTTTTTCTTTTCAACTTACAACTTTGTGCCGCGGCTTAGAACTCACAGGCACAGTCGCAACTCAGCGTAGTCCGTGAGGTAAAGTCACTCATTGTCAATGATAGTTGCTACAAGAGTGATAAAAAGCACACTCATTAGATAATAGTACATTATGGTACTAGTGTGGTACATTGGTGATTACCGCCGAGGTGCCATTGAGACCCGAGCCGTAGGCGAGGGTCTTAAGAGAGCCGAGGACGGTAATCACCAATACACACGTGTATCATACGACGTTTTTCAACACACTTGTGAATAAAATAACTATAATTTCAACAGTGAAAACGCGTTGTGAAAAATGTTTCGCTATGGCGGGAAAAATTAATCAGTTTTCCTATGCGCGCGCATTGCGATCGGCCACAGACTAAAGGGATGAGGTTTTTTTTTTATTTATTTTCCGCGCTTAGGGCTTGCGCCTATTCTGCCACGTAAAAAATGAGGAATTTAAAGTTTTCTTTTATTACAGAGAAAACAAAAGTTATATTTGAGTGAAAGTTTTATTTATTAAACACGTACGAGTAAAAATTATCTATTTAAATAAGAAGTTGCATGAAATGAGCAAGCAATAGGAACATTCATTTATTTGTTCTATTGAACACGATCTTT
This sequence comes from Eulithis prunata, assembly GCA_918843925.1. Classification (NCBI taxonomy): domain Eukaryota; kingdom Metazoa; phylum Arthropoda; class Insecta; order Lepidoptera; family Geometridae; genus Eulithis; species Eulithis prunata. The sequence goes on along the minus strand of OU974023.1, from coordinate 5,522,699 downwards.
TTTTTGAATAAAAACTTTTTTAGTAACAAAGCTACTCAACCAATAAAATTTAAAAAAAAAATCTATAACTCACTAGTGAGTTATAGCAATGAAAAAGTCACAGTTTGATTATGGGTATCATTATGTGCCTAATTGCGGTGACCATAGAGCCACTTTATGAGCAAGTGTGTTGAAAAAGTGTATTTTCAACAGGAATTAGCTACTCTGAAGTATGAACGTGACCGAGCAACCAGAAAACTGACTGACATTCTGGCGGTTCGCAAAAATCAAGACAATCTCGTCCACCGGCTGCAGAAACGGCTGTTACTTGTAACGCGAGAGCGGGACAGCTATAGGTTTGTTAATCATAAAACTACAATAATGTAACCCAAGGTGTAAAAAAAATCCTAAAAAATTTGATTTTTTTGTTGAATACCCATGCGAAGCCGGGACAGACCGCTAGTTGTATATACATGCTAAAGAGTGTTTTGTCTGATTTTGTCCAAACAGTTAGATAATCGAACTACTAGTAGGACTAGATGGAATAAACGATTTTGTGGATGAAGAAATTGTATAATTTTTTGGTAATCATCATCAATATATATAAAACTCTTTTGAAGCTGACAGAGAATCAACGCACAGCCTAAACTATGAGTCCTAGAGGTATGAAATTTGGAGGGTAGTATCCTTATATAGTGTAGGGGTGCACTAAGAAAGGAATTTTGTAACGTCACACTCTAAAGGGTAGAACGCGAGCAACGCCGCGGGCGACGGCTAGTCATCAAATAAATGTAAACTAAGTTATACGTGATATTTTGTACAGACAACAACTAGATTGCTACGAGAAAGAGTTGACAGTGACCGGTTTGTCTGGCGAAGCCGCAGCCGGCAGTGCATTGTTAGCGGCACGCGTGCAACAACTCGAGAAGTCGTTGCAACAACATCGGGATCTACTTGCAATGCAGGACACACAGGCTGATACTAAAGGTATATTTACAATTAAGAAAAAAGATACCTACTATACAAAGGCAAAATATAGGTACTATTGTATACAATATTTAAAAAAACAAACAATATTAAAAAAAATCAAGCACTAACTTTTATAAAAAAAGATATGATAAAGCATATCTTGCATTGTAATTAGCTAATTGGCTCTCTAAAGTTAAACCAGTGCCTATTTAAATATGTAAAAGCTGGTGTTTCTCCAAAAAATAAATAAATTTCACTAATTATCTAATACCTGCGCAGTGACTATTTGGATGGGTGACTGTTAGTGGCATTTACATCTGAGCGCTTCCGTGCTTCTATCCGAAGCACGTTCAACTGTCTAGCAGTCGTTAAGCCACGACGGAGACCTTATTATTTATTAGACCTAAAAACTCCAGAGTGGACTAACTCATACGAACTTGCAAAAAAAAGAATTATAGTGCCTTCTGGTAAGATAGGCGTAAATGGAAGTCCGGATAAATCACGTAACTAAGCAATTATCATATAAAAATATCGCAGAATTGCTTGGCATCCGGACTTCCAGAAGACTTCTTACCAGAAGGCACCTTAATTGAGGTTTTTTTTAGTGTTAGAAAACCTTCGAGCTGAGGTTAACAAATGGCGCGATGAAGCAGAGAATTCGCGGCGAGATGTCATGAAACTCCGGGCGCAAAGAGACACGCTACAGTCGCACATTGAGAAAATAAGCACCACGTCTCAGACCAAGGTTCGTTACTTTGACGTATCTACTACGAGTTATTCGCTTTGGGTGTACTCAGACTTGTGCATTAGTTCTAAACACGGGCCTTGAGAAGTAACGCTCCTACGACCTCAATAGAATAATTAACGATTCAGCCCAAATATTAACAATATGCAACTAAAAATGTTTGTTCTGTGTCTGGGTGTTAAAATTTTAGTATTAGTAGGTATGTATTTACAAAAATGTATATCAGTATTCTATCAGGAATCTAGTTCTCACAGTACAAGCTTTGCTTAGTTTGGGACTAGGAAGCGTGTTAAATGTCCATGAACATTTATTTTATGAAATACAATTTGTGTTTTTTTTAATCATTTTGAGCAGGCTTACTAGCTGCAGAAAACGAATATTTTTTTAGATGCAGTATGATGTAGTGATTCTTATCTTTTAGGTTCTACATCTTGTAGATAATCCCAACACAGCAGCACAGAAGCAAATCCAAGCCGATTTAGAGGCAGCACAAGAAGAGGTAAATAAATTAGAATAGAGTTTCCACTAAAACGTGGTCGATGGTTTGCGTAATGCCCGTAAAAAAAGTTTTATTGCACATCAGACAGAACAAAAAATAAATGAAATCATCATCATCATCATCAACCTATATCGGTGCACTGCTGGACGTAAGTCTCTCCCAAGACGCGCCACTGAGCCCGGTCTTCGGCTCTTCTCATCCAGTTTTTGTCAGCTACATGTCTCAGATCGTCACCCCACCTAGCCGGAGGGCGTCCTACACTACGCTTGCCTAAACGTGGTCTCCACTCGAGTATTAGTTTGCTAAAAGAAATACTTACATAGTAAACGCATGAAAATTGTGAGCGCAAGAATAGTGGAATAAAATGTACTTCTTGTTTTTAGATAAAAAGGCTGAATACAATACTTCGCGAAGGAGGCTCGAGTGGCTCCTCTGAAGAAACAGCGCAACTGAAGCAACAGCTCGACAATAGCGTCAAAAAGCTCAAAAGGTACACTATTTAGCCTGTTTCTTCCCAGTCTGGGGAATACTTCTATACATATTTTTGCAGCCAAGTAGTGCTGTGTTTCGGTTTGAAGGGCCGATGCAATTACAGGCACATGAGACTTTACGTGTCAAGAGTGATGGACGCAGTGCCTCACAGTACACGTCCTCAGTAAACGGGATCTGTAAAGGATTGTATTGTAGGCAGAGATCACCGCTTCAAATCAGATGCGCTCGTTTAATCTCTTTTTCTGATAAAAAGTTAGTAAAAGTATGTATAGTAAATAAACATTCTTATTGTAGCACTACTCTAGGCCTCTGCTACGTAAAGCGATAAACGATTAGCTAGTGAGTTTGAGTTACACTGCACAGCCGCCTTGTGCGATGCACGCGGTATCTGATAAAATTGCCTGATAACCGCGCAATGTAACTCAAAACGAACCTTTTATCGTTTTACATAGTACTAGCACTAAAAATTACTCACCGAATAACTAGAGCGGTTAAAACACAGTGACTTTTTGCAGAGCTGCGATACAATTGTGATGCAGTAGCGATACTCTCGCTAACCTTCTACCTTTACACGCGTTCAAAACGTGCGTATAAATAGAAACACGCGTTTGTATCGATTCATATCGATTGCGTCGATACTATCGAGTGCTTGAATCGATATAAACGCGATTATTGTCATTATATCAGCTTGTATTTTATGTATTGCTGATAATATGTCATTTATGTAGTATTGTATAGGTAATAAATTGTAGGGTATTTTTTCATACCTTTATTTTAATTAAGTTTAACATTTTGTACACCGCCGCCTTATGATTTCGTCATGGTTTTCTGGTAGAGATAGTTTTTAGCGATAACTCCGCTCATTGTACTTTCTGTTCTTATGTCATTTCCTGTACTTTTTTGTGTACAATAATGTTTTTATCTATCTATCTTGTGGAAGCCCATCTACTGGACAATATAATACATAAGCCTAATTCAGATATAATTATTATTTCTACCGATTTCCGCTTTACCAATGTCATCGGTGCATTAGATGCGTTGCTGTCACCAGTAATGCACTACCAGGGCAATACAAAACACGTCCACTGCCGTCACACCGCGCCGTTCACGTGTTTTTTATTGCCCTGGTAGTGCGGTGCCGTGCCGGTGCCGGCGTTGGTGGACAAACGGCCTAAGGATGCAGTTTGATAGATTGCTTCGACTGAGATTATTTGTATTATTTTAGAATGAAAGAGGAATTCACTTCGTCAGCACAAGAGTTCAGGGAGGCTTGCTACACGCTGCTAGGATACAAAATAGATAGAACAGGATATAAAATATATAAGTAAGTATTCACACATTTATTGTGTCACTAACTTCCGCCAGCGACTTCGTTCGCGTCCTTTTGGATCCCGTTGATTTTCCGGGTAAAAAGATAGCCTATGTGTTAATCCAGGTCACGGACAATATATATTACAAGTTTCATCCAAATAGGATCAGTAGTTTTTGCGTGAAACAGGAACAAACATACATCCTTACAAACTTTCGCGTTTATAATAATAAGTAGGACAGTAGGATTCATTTAAAGATACTGGTTCAGATTTTAGTGTTTTTCAACTACAAAAAATCAACATAACCTCTAAATTGTCAATCTAGCAATGTCTAGATTATAGCTAAGTTCTTAGTTCTAAAATTTCTAGTAATTTATTATTGTTATTTCAATAACATATTTTAGGATCAAACTCATCACTCAAGCAATTGTCCCACTCAGCAATTCAACCCACAAAAGTCAGTGACCTGTGTGGCCGAAAAGTAACAGTCTTCCTTTTCAGATTGACAAACATGTATACAGAATCAAATGAAGACTATCTAACATTCACATTGAACAGTGAGGGAGTAGAAATGGTCCACACGGACTATTCCACAACTTTGGGTGAATTAGTCGAGTTACATCTTCACCAAAACAGATCTATACCGCTGTTCCTAAGCTCACTTACTATGGAACTGTTCACTAAGCAAACTATGATGCAGCAAGATGAAGATGATGATTAGTAAGATTTTGAACCTTATTTGTAGAGAATACAGTTGATATTTGATGATGGTCGATTAACTACTCCAAAACAGATCTATATTGTTGCTCCGCTGTTCCTAAGCTCACTATGGAACTATTCACTAAGAAAACTATGATGCAAGATGAAGATGATGATTAGTAAGATTTTGAACCCTATTTGTAAAATATATACAGTTGATATTTTAATATCTCGAATGATGTTCGAATTGCTTCTAAAAACAGATCTATACCGCTGTTCCTAAGCTCACTATGGAACTATTCACTACGAAAACTATGATGCAAGATGAAGATAATGATTACTAAGATTTGGAACCCTATTTGTAAAGTACTATATACAATTGATATTTGAATATCTCGGATGATGTTCGAATTGCTTCTAAAAACAGATCTATACCGCTGAACTGTTGTCTAAGCAAACTATGCAGCAAGGTGAAAATGATTAGTAGGATTTTGAACTTTATTATGTAGAGGATACAGTTGAAATAGTAACTATTGAAGATATTGTGGATGCCAACTGGCTGGTGATTGTCTTTGATGTGAATAGTGATTGTGAATAGACGTCATTACAATGATGATAATTATGAATTCAATACTACTTTGTCTCGTATAAGTTTTGTAACATTAGGAGAATGATGGGTTTGTAGTAGGTACCTATTGCATTAGAAAAATCTTTAAAATTTTGATAGATAACTTTTGATGTAACAATTAAACCATAGGCTATTTTATTGAGGATCGCTAACCCCCGAATACTGAAACGTCACTCGTTTAAACACTACTTAGTAATCATAGAGTTGCCCTTATTTTTCCTTACTCATTTAGTAAGAGTAGTCTCTTATTAGTAAGAGATAGCAATAATTTTGTTAAACTTAATCTAAATACCAAAAAAGACTTGGCAAAAGGACAAGTCTCCAGCGTCAGAACAAAATTAAAAAAACATAATCTAAGTAGCGTTTCAGTTTTTGGGCGTTAGTCTAGTAAATAAGCGTAAGGTATGGAAAAGGTAATTCAAAAATGTACTCTATTGCAAGTTGTATAGAGTTGTAAATAAGCAGTTGGTTTAGTATTACCGATCGGATTTTCCTATTCGACAGTCTGTCTCATTCGCACGAGACAGAAATACGATGATGCATATCAGCATACCTTTTTGTAGATTTAGTTCTTGTTCACTCTATAGGTTTACTGTAAAATCAACCATAATACGTTATTTTTAGAGCTCAAACTATATTTTAGGTAACTTTCAAAGGTAATGGGCGTTGATTTTTCGGGATAAAAAGTAGGCTATATGCTTATCCAGGTCACGGACAATATATATTCCAAGTTTCATCCAAATCGGATCAGCAGTTTTTGCATGAAAGAGGAACAAACATACATCCATGCATACATCCATACAAACTGTCGCGTTTATAATATAAATAGGATTATAGTATTGTACTAAGTCGTTTTTGTTATATTTAAAAGACATTCCTCTGCAATCTCATTGTAAGAACAAATGATAAAGTATTCTTTGACATTTTGTACATTGTAAATATGAATATTGTCCTAAGTAAAGATTGCTAAATGTATTGTCATTTCCCGATGCTATTGAATATAGATTTTTTGAATTATATTTGTATTTTAATAGTTATGTTCCTATAATGACTTTGTTTCTAAAAAAAAATTGGTATCGTTCTTCTTCTTCTTCTCTTCCATGATGGCCTGTGTCCGTCATTTCGACAGACAATTTTGCCAATGTCAAGTGTTAAAATTGTAATAAATAAGTCAAGTCAAGTCATCTGTCAAGTCGGCTGTCGTTTGTTTTGAAAAGAAAATGGTGGATTTTCTCTTCTCTTGTTGCATTTTTCTGAACTAACGTAATTTGATAGCTCTAAAGTTATAGCAGTCTGACGTTTCAGTTTGTGTGATAATATGTTGATTTGCGACAAGCGAGAATCGAGAAACTCGCAGTTTTTGTATGGAGAAAAATAGTTTGCAAATCTTCCGCCAGAGGCGCTTGTCTTACTAGCCGTCTCCCGCGGCGTTGCTCGCGTTAGAGTGTGACTTTTCAAAATTCCTTAGTGCGCCCCTACACTATATAAGGAACCCTCCCTCCAAATTTCATAACTCTAGGACTTATAGTTTAGGCTGTGCGTAGATTCTCTGTCAGCTTCAAAAGAGTTTTATATATATTGATTGATATATCGCAAGTCGCTTCTATATGCGTTCCGATCAACAAAACAAAATTCAGACTACTGGCTCTTTCAAATTAGGTTAGTTTAGACAAAAGTAGCAACATCGACACCATTGTCGATTCTGTTGCTACTAGAATATTAACAGTAGTCAAACTACTAAGCAGGGTAAGCCTACTCCATCTAAACATTGTCCCAGGCACTACAGTGTCCCGTTAAGTGTATGCATAGATTGCCTCCTGACGCTGTATAAATCATCTTCAATAGATGTAAAGGCCTAGTCAAACTATCTTAGTTTTCTTATGAGGATAGGAAAGTTGAAATAAAAGACTTAAATCACTGTAAAATATTTATGAAGAAACAAGGCAATATATTAAACGCCATCTAATGTTTGCTATTAGAGAAATATACTTCGCGCCAAATGTAAGGATATTATCTATAAGGGTGGGAAGATCACGAAACCTTTTTAGAGCAAAATCAGATATAAATAACTAACAAGATGTAAAATAACCTAAGTACCTAGATACAGTGTTTTTAACCTATGGTCGAATTCTCAAACACCACTTAAATTACCTAAGTTCACGCTTAAATTATTGCCATTTCTTACAAATAAGTAATGTCAAACAGAGGCAGAGCAATTTTAAGTGGTGCTTAAATTTAAGTGATGTTTCAGTATGTTTCAAAAAACTATCTTAGGCCACCGACTTGGATAGGCTGATATTATTTCTTTTTTTGTTCTACTTTTGACGCGAAGTATACAACAGATTAGTTAGATAGTTAACAACATTAGAACTAGGAATTGACCATATCTAAGTTTAATAATCGTCTGAATTACGTTTTAAATGCACGATGTTTAGTGATATCTATAGTAACCTGAGAGTGAGTACTTACATAATCTATGTCAACGGTTTTTTTTTCGGATATACATATATAGGTAGGTGTTTTTTACGAAAGTTTCCTACCATAGAAAAAAATACTGTTTCCTCCAGAGCTGATCATAACCAACCCGGTGTAACTCTTGAACTAGACTCGTGCTCCCGAAAAACGAACAATGTATGAAACGGAGGTCAAAATTTGAATCACGTTTCATACAAAACAAGCTTTTCAGTGTGTAATTTTGGTAGAATGGGAGTCCCGCTTCTTAAAATACAGTGTTACATATTCTTTGGGTTTTATTATAAAATGTTATTTTATGCTCATTTTCTTGGGTTACCATAAATATTCTGAAACACGTGATAATAGATTTACACAACCATTAAAGTTCTAATTTAAGTACAGTTCAATTTCGATAGCTAATTAAGTAAATAGTCTTAAATTCCCATTTATTATTTTTCGTTATTCGCTTGATTTTAGAGAGACAATAATTATTTTAGTAGGTAGGTACTATTACTATTCATAATCTCCTGTGATTTTAGCGTAGATTTTACATGACAACGAAAATAGATCACAAATTCACAACAGATTTAGCAGCCATTTTAGTTAGAGGAGTTTTAAGTCCTATTTACATGATGCCACTTGTACATTCAAGAGTAATAATTGAAAGCAATAAATGAAGTGAAATAATTATATGACCGATCAAGAATGTTAGGTGTTGTTTAGACCATGCAATTCATTTATTGCTTCTATTTAATTGTATGCAACGGGCGACGAACTTGTATCATGTAAATGGGCCTTTAAGAGACCAATATGAATTAGAACATACATATTTAGAAAACATGAAACAGTAGCATAACTAATAGGTAATTCCGTTATTAATAATTATTTTTTCTCTCTATTTTTCCTTATTTAAAGAAAGAGATAAAAAAATGCTAAAACGTTGCTAATTATGCAAGGGAAGGAGTCAATAAGCTTTTATTTGTATTATGAAACCTGTTCTAAGATTTCCATCATCAACGATCTTACTGAGGAAATAATTTAAACATTACTAAATATTTTTATATGAAACGCCTAAGATTTTTAAAGATTATAATATTCTTCTAAATTCAGTTAACTACTCGATAAACACACTGACCTCAATTTTAAAGAAATCTTTGGATACATCAGACATGTTTGAATTTTTCCTAAAATGTATAATTCACTAGGCCAATTCTACTTAAATTTAAAATTACTTGGCCTATTTAAATAACATTAAAACTATGTATAAGTTATTATCAAAATGTGATATTTTTGAGCGATATAAAAAGTTAACAAGGATTAGAACTGCATAGGTAAATGAAAAATTTACATTATAGTATCTACTTATTGTGATTAATGTAGATGAAAGTTATATAACTAGATTAAGTTTCTGGACTCGAAGTAGTAAAAATAGGAAATAGACTTTTAAACTATTTAAAGCTAAGTTAAAAGGACGCCAAGAAATTTTCTAAGTGATTGAAAATTCCATTCCATATATATTATTAATTCCATTAAAGTCACATTTATAATATTCTTGGAATCGTGTGGAAATAATTTAAAGTAACAATAAATTACTTTTTAACTACAGTCTATAATAATCACTTGTTCAATTTAAAAAATGTTTCGAAAATCGCAAAATCTTACGTACACATAATACTGTAAACTTATTCAACTCGAACTTGTGGATATTCATTTGCGAGTAATTCGTAAAACAAAACAAAATAACATAAATTTCATACAATTTTCAATAAAATTATTGCACTAAACTTCATACACATAACTTCATAACTTAATTCAATATTGCATTATAATAAGCGTTAACCACATAAGTCAGTATTCTAGGACTCAACTCAAATTAAGTTCAAACTCAAATTGCATCCGATTCTGTTGTTTCGTTTTCTTATACTAACCTAATTTGACAATACTAAAATTGTTGCCTATCATGTGTACTCATGAACTGAAACAACAAAGACGGCTATCATTTCAGTGCTGTTGGATTAGCTTATTTTAGAAAATGCACCAACAGAATCTGGCCAAATTTCTTTGAGGTTATTTAAAATACTATTTTACAACGACAACCTCTAAAAAAATGCTTGAGTCTAGTTCTAAAACACAATAAATCATTAAATTAAAGATCAAGTCACGCCACTAACGCAGAACTAAACTAAAAATGAATCAAGAATCAAGCATAGATTATACATTTTTTATGAAGAAAGTATGTAGGTAGGTACCTATTCTAGACCAATGCTGAAGTTTACGTTTCTTTTTTTTTCTATTGATTTTTTGATAACTACCTATTGCAAATTGGGAACAACAGAAAACAAATAAGGTTCGATTCGTGCTGTATTTTAAAATAGTGCAAGAGTTTGGAAATAATGCATGTTTTTCACTGTAAAGTGACAACATGTCTAAGAATTTAGTTTTATATTATGAGAAGAGACTTCTTTGCTCAAGTTTGAAAACACTTGAGCATAGTTTTAGAATACAGCTTACATTTCTAGATATATTAAGATCAACGTCAGTCAGATGAAAAAACACGAAGTATAGCGAATTTCAACAAGACCGATAATTCCAATTGTAGGAAAAAGTCAAAAATATTGCGCTAACTACAGTCCCTATGTTAAACATTTTGACTAAATATTAAGTACAATTTGGTGCTCGAGTAATGTAAGTGTACTAAAACTAATAAGTATAATTATTTATCTACATTCGAAGAAGTGCGTCCGTTCATAGATTCTACGAGTAACTACGATTTACTGACTACGAATAAATAAAACATGGAAGGAGCCTATTCTTACTAACCACCACTGATTATTGACAGCACACCAAATAACGCCAAATAGTATTCGGACAACAACAACTATAAAATAGAAATGAACGCTATGCCTAATGAGTACCTACACTAGGTTATATAAGCTGCATTTTGGAACTCAGCTCTGCCATTGGAATCAACACGTGTGACGCGCTTTTTAGGTGAGTTTCTAGTGATGTCATTTTTGAGCGCTTGTTACTTGTCTGTGTTTTATTTATTCGTATTCTCTACTGCTTCTCGAAAAGAAACTCTTACCAAAACACCTGAACATTCCTAAATCAATTTATATTTCATTTCGACGCTACAATATTTTACGGACTTGGCCGAGGGTTGAATACTTCGACGATTAAGGATTTAATCGAACAATTTCACGCACCTAAGGCTTACAAAGTCACAGCGACGTAGGAATATTTGTTATGGCCCTTGGATCTTTTTAACCGACTATAGGTAGGTACTTAGAAGGCTGTGATCGCTTGTAACTTGTTGCTTCTCTGAAATTCTCTGATGACAAGCTGCTGACGGGATCGTCCATCGTGATAATAAGTCTATGACTATAGATTGCGCTTGTCCACACCGCTCACTCTTTTCTCAGTCGCACCAATGACCGTTACGTTTTTGGGAACTGAAAAAGAAAAATCTTGTTAGAAAAATTGTTTTTTGAATGCATTATTCATGTAGAAGTAGACCGATCTTATAGAAACTGATTTTAGTAACGCGCCCTTTATATCGCTAAACCCTAAACTTGGTAGGGGTCGGTATGTAAGCACCTAACGTAGGTATAAGAATGATCTTATCGATGGAAGATCGACAATAAGTCGCCCGTTACAGTTGACATCAAGTGTGACATCAAGAGCCGTAAGTCTTAGAATCAGAACCTCACAGCTGTTGTCATGCACCGCCCACACTGCACATATTGCACATACCTTCCACTAAGGACAAAGATAACCTACAAGTGGTAATACATACCTTTACAAGATCCAGTGTGTATAGGATCAACAACGCGTCCTGCGCGACAGGCTGCCCGTTGCAGTCGACACCAAGAGCCGTAAGTCTTGGAATCAGAGCCGCACAGTTGTCGTCTGGCACCGCCCGCACTGCACGCGCCGCACGACACGCATCGCGCGCCGCTCGCGCCCCCTGTCACGCAACGTTGACTCGCACCGCATGTTATTGACGAGCATGTTGCATTTGCTGGAAAATTTATAGTAGGTATTTTCTTTATTCATATATGTGCAGCGCTCGTGGCTTGCTTAGTCAAACTCCATAAAGTTGAGCGACGTTCTCCGTGGTCACTATTTCGATGGGTCACTGCCAGTAGCATTTACATCTGAGCGCTTCCGTGCTTCAGAGGGCCCGTTAAACTGTTGGTCTCGGCTCTAGCAGTCGTTAAGCCACGACGGAGGCCCTTAATGGAGCCTAAAAACTCCGTCACCAGAGTTAGCCACTAACTCATATGGACTTGCTTGCTTTATTCATGTGTACGGCCCGCTTTATGGTAAGCGGTTATCATAGCCTTACCAACTACTAAGCTGCGCGAATTCTACCAGTTTTCTATCGTAAATATTACCTATGCAAGGTCCTTTATAAGCCAGAGGTAAAGACTTCCCGCGCTCGCAAGCCGCTTTGCGCAATGCACACGCGCCTGCATACGTGTTGCCATCCACCGCACAGACTGGAGTACCCGCGACCACGCAATGCCCGCATCGTACGCAATGTGGGCCGAGCTCAGCGTCTAGCACGCAACGCTTGTCGCCGCCGCATCGGACGCCGTCGCATGAACCTTCTGTAAACAAAAGTCGATGCAAATAAATCTTAGCCCAAAAGACTCGTCAAAAATAATGATAGGTTAGTATTCTTAAGGTTTTGTTATATTTTATTGTGACGGATCGACGGACCTACTGCCTGATCCTCAATACAATAACTAAGTCGTGTGTGGGTGGATATCAAAATGATATTGTATTAGATTACAGAGTACACAAGACCGTGATCAAATATATCGGTAGCAAGTTGTGTCGCCGCGGGAACCGTACCTACTACAAGCATCTCAACAGAACAGGCAACTCAACCGACGTGGCGGGCTAGATCATTTTATCCAAGTAACTTTTTATCAGAAAAGTAAAAATAATAGAAGCGCGTTGATGTCTTTTGTATAGAAAAGTTATAAGTGCATAGGTAGTTCTCTTTTTTTCGTTAATTGGTCATTAAAACCTAATGAAAACTTATTACTTACACGTACTTAAAGCACAAAAAATAAGTAGAGTAAATACCTAAAGTAGTAACAAGTGGTGCCTAATTAAAAATTATAGGTAATTATTATATTATATATTTTCAATAATTGAAGAAGCGTTGTGTGTGGCCTCCATCCGTTATGGATCAGTCTCGGATGAACTGCTCTAAAATAATTATAATCCAGAACTAAATTATTGAGACAACGATTTTTTAATGATTTTGGATTGAGTATTTCTCCCAATAAAAATACCAAAGTTGCATATCCAGTAACTTAAGTATTTTCCGTTTTCTATCAGAATGTATCGTATTGCGGTTTATAGAGCGTTATTCTAGACAAGACAGCAATCAAGTGCCTAGATACTTCGTTAGAGCTAAGATTACACGGAATTTATCACGTTGAAAATCGGAGCATGCCGACGGCATTACTGCCCTGTCTGCTTTCGTTAGTGGATTGGCATAAAAAATAATGCAAAAGAATAGAAGCGAAACTGGCAAAAGAGAAATTTAGAAAAATTTACTCAAATAGTTACATACCTACCTATGTTATTTGTAGGTGTAACAGTATAATAAATAGTACTTATAGCAAAGAAATAAAGAGTTGAAAATGTTGATATCTGTCTGCCTCAAATATGCTTTGCAAAGAAATCTGTCGACCTTCCGTGCCAGTGTTGTAAATTCTTATTATAGGTACAACAAACTTTTGTGTTAGATGTAGTGTCTCTTCTCTAGCTCTTGTCACAGTAAATAACATAATACTAATGCCTACCTAACCCACCTTCATATACTCACACACACTTGCAGAGTACCTCTTAGTACCGTGAGGCCTTTGGCACATTAGGTATAAGACATGAACAAGACAAGAAAAATTTTGTATGCGCGTGTCTTACCCGACATAAGACAAAAATATCTTGTAATATGTATGGTCTCATATAAACAATAAAGCGACTGAATGTCTTATCGACATTTTCTCATAAGACACAAGAAAAATACGTTATAATGTGCAAAAGGCTTGTTGGGAGTTTAACTTCTATCAGCTAAGTGTATAGGCGCGAGCTACGTGACTGGTCCCGATTTATAAGGAGTCGGAACTGATTGGAGCTATTTGTTGAAACAAAGTTCAATTGGTGCAATACACGATATTTGTTCCGATGCTGTTGAGCAAGATTACGAATGGTCTTATGTATAAATATTACTTATAGTAAATTCCGAAGTCATTTCCATCGCTACTGTACGAAAATAAAAGACAGAAATAATTTTGTTATATCTAGAGTCATTAATTTGGTTTGAAACTACCATGGAAACATTTACTGGGGGCCTAGGTAGTACAAGTTTTGGTGTGTAAATCTGGTGTAAAACGTCTGACGCCCAGAATACCAGTGTGCGCTGATTTGTATGGAGACACTGAGCGGATTTTTCGAGAAGCTTGACATGCCAGTACGGGCTTCGTGCAGACCAAGCTTTTCAAATAATCCGCTCAGTGTCTTCATACAAATCCACGCACAATGGTGTGTTGAGCGTCAGACGTTTTACACCAGATCTACACACTAAAACTCGTACAAAGCCCTCAGGTTATGGAAAATAGTTTCAGTGGAAATGCTTCGCCTCCAAAGTGGCTTTAAAATACTTTAGCTACAAGTTGCGGTCAGGCCTATAGCTCGTAAACAGACTTTGGCAGTAAAAGCCTTTACGGCGACGCTATCGCAAATTATTCATAACTATGGAATGAGGACGTCTGGGTCGGTCTAGCCGATTGCGGTTATGACACCTTTGACGACTTCATCACTTTGAAGGTGACAATCGTCGTGAGTTTGAATCTCGGAGGAGCACTAGAAAGTCATTTTGGAATCGATGTTCCTGTGTCCACTTGGATGGATATAGAGGAAGAGGTAGGCCTAAGAAAAGATGGATGGATTGTGTAAAAGATATGCATAGGAGAGGAGTGAACACTGAGATGACGGATGATAGGGGAGAATGGAAGAAAATAACATGTTGTTCCGACCCCACCTAGTGGGATAAGGGCAGGAAGAAGAAGAAGAGATTCAGTGTCCACTTGATCTATGACTCGCAAATTAACTAAGCAAGTTTACCTAAATGAATAAAATGATCGTAGCAGGTAAAATCTTAAAACAGGTACTACCACTGGATTGCTAGTCATTACTATTAAATGCCTATTATTTATACGTAAGCTAGGCATAGCTAAATATACCTAAGTATTCAGGCAAGATTTACTTATGATGAAGCGCAATCAGACGTTGTAATGAAGCTGTTGATTACTGTGCACATCATTCCAAGTTCCGTTGCAATAAGCCAGCGGGACTCATCTTGGTTTTATTGAAAAACTTCGCATCAGACTATTACGCAAACATGTAATGGAAATTGTGACGTTTTCATCAAGATTAGAAACATACTAACGGCCTTAGAATACTTCCTACCTTCTTCATTAATGCGTATGGCATAGCACCTTCTGAAATTACCTCTAGGAAATTCTATTCTGTACCTACTTCTGATAGGTACTTTATATTAAACATTCTCTTGATAACGGTTTATTCTGCTCGCTTGATTTTTTTTTCAAACTCGTTTCATTCTCCTATCAAATAGTACAAAAATGATCTTCAAAAATCATATTTTAATTATGCACTAAGAAATGTATGAAAATGTATGACGTTTATTCACGGCTCATGTCGTAAATAAACGTCGGTACATCATACAAAAAAGCGCTAGGAACCAGCCCATAGTTTCTTGCCTTTCTTCCCTGTTCAGTCACAAGGAACTGGCACCTAGAACCTAGTTTAATAAGACGATTCTAAATGCCCCTAGGGATTATACTGAATAACAGATTGACTTACGTCTAGTGCAAAAAAGGAAAATACTCCCTTCGTCACTATTGGTAAAGTCGCTTGGTCCCGTTTACAAAGAGGGGAAAGTATGGTCAAGTGGTTGTCTATTTTTGTCGTATCGATGCAATACGTCAGCCGGAACGTGCGGTTACGGCTGACTTGCAGATATTTATACTTCAATTGGCCTCGGGTCTCGGTATTTACTACTGGGCGAGTACTTGAAAAACGCGAAAATCTAGCCAGTTGATACAATAAGTTGGCAGCAAGAGTGTAAAACTCACTGTGGATCATAAGGACAGACTAGCGAGTGTAGGTGAACTCAGCAATGGCATTTAGGTACATGTTACATCTATCACTCGGTATCTAAATGCCTCAAAGAACAATATTGAAACAAAGGCATAATTACAATAGTTAGAATTACAGTAGTGCTTTTTAAAGCTTACATTAAATTGACTTTTTGGCAAATGGCAACACACGCAACGGTGTCACATGAACTAGGCAGGTGCGTGCCCTTATGTTGGTAGTTGGTAATAGTGCGAGAGTTTCACTTCTATGTAGTATTACATTATTGCTCTAGGGTTTTAAATTGTGGCTTATACTTAGATTATCATAAAGTAACTTCTTACGGCTAAACGTACAATCGAAGCGTAACTGATGGCTCTCGTATATTAGCAATAGAAATGTATAGAGGCGTAGTGTAACCACAAAAATAATATTTTCTTAAACTACCTATATCCCGTACGCACGATTTTTGATGATAAAACTCGACTAAAATGTGTTATAAATAAGGTAGTCTTTTGTTTGTTCTTTTATTTATACAAGTACCTAGGTACAAAACTTTCAGGCGCCTCTACCGTATGAAATGAGTCCCATGGTTTCCAAAAAAAGGATAACGAGAGCCCTAAATATTTTACTTGTAGCGTTTGTTAGTGGTGATGGACCATCCTCTATTTCCGACCGTTTTTTCCATAAGAAAGCAACGGTTTTTTGCAAACATTTTTATAAACGCCCTATTAAACGTCGATTTAAAAGCTAGTACATAACCTAGCTTTAGTAGACTCGGTGGCCAACCCAGCCCTCATTCACATGCATGCACCCCGGGCAAGACATCCAGCCAGACGTATCGCGCATCGCAATGAGCCATTGAACAGGCCGATGTATTGGAGATGTATACGAGTAGCTTCTAATAACAAACGACCAATTTAAGCTGGAAATAGATCGTCGGACGCGACTTTTAGTCGCACCAAGATCCGTGGATGGTTTTTAGCACAGTTTTTTAGTGTAAAGTCTGGTATTTTCGAAAAACGGAATGTCTATGGTTTAATTTTCTGTTCAGAATTAACACGAATGAGTGTCTTCTTGGGTTTTACTTAAACCAATTTTTTTTTAAGTAGAGTAAAACGGTTACGTAGTTGCTTCTGCCCTAGTTACATATTAATGCATTCTCTCGCAAAGCGTGCTCTTAAAGTCAGTCTAAAATGAAATGTCTCGGTTTGCCCGACGCGAGTGAAAACGCAGACGAAAACTTACAAGTATTGCTAATTATTTCATTGAATCGTTTGTGGCCCGCGACATGGTCGCTGATCACACCGTACCACACGCGACCGTAAGTCGCGATTTACAGTTCTGTTTGTATTGAGCTTTACTAGCCATAGTCGAGCAATGTAGGAGGGGCTGGTCATTACCGGGATAAATATGTAGTGCTTACGGGAATCTTATCTAAAGTAAGTATTTATTGTAAAGAAGGTACGCATCGAGATAACAATAATGGAGTATGAATTAAAAGTTTATTTACGATTTACCTACGCTTATTCTAAACACCGAACGTGGGTTGGTAACTAGCGGAAGTGCTTTGCTTGTTTCATTTTTATTTTATCTAGGAAATCTTGGAATACGTAAACTTTTTTATATATTTAGATTAAAAGTATGAGACAATTTTAATTTTTTCACACATCAAATCAAACCATTTACCATTTTTATTTTCAGGAAACTGCAACACAACATAAATGACTTGCACAGAATTCTGCGCTTGCGCATAAAAGCCTTTCGCATTCAGATATAACGATGCTATTGTTGAAGCCAGTCGCAAATCTCGCACCTTTGTGAATTGCACTGCACAAATATTTAGGTTCTAGTGTGGTACTAGCCGCACCGGACAGGCGGTCGCGATCCGGGTTTTGGTAAGATACGCTATTGGCTTGCGGCGAATACGTTACGCACCCGCGACGTCTCCGCTGCGTGCACGCTGTTTGGTCGCTGCGACTATGCAGCGTGCCCGCTGCACTATTGCTTCGCTTTGAAACGCATTGGGGCATTTCAGGTCCCGATTTGCATACATTTAGTTAATTTTAAGATTAAATTTGTTATTTATAACTTTTGTTGGTTTTATTATACAGAAGCAGCCACGAAAATGTCAAATAAAGTGGTTATTTTGACGTAAACACCTGTAAATACGACAATCAACATTGAAAAAGACGCATTTTTGGAAGTAAAATGTCTAATAACTAATGATTCCTGCTGCTTTAAAATGACATTGTTACATTTTCAAAAAGTGCATTGGTAAGTGTTTTATAACAAACAAAGTTCCAGCTTTGCGAGTTTAAAAAAAATGTAGGACCTGGCCTCCATCCAATTTGCCCCAGACCCTTTCTCGAAAATAACACGTGTGATAAAGCACTAATTAATTTAAATTATACAATTCATAATCCAAGGCCGATTCAAAAATCATTACTCAAGCATAGATTTGAGAAGAGATTTTCATACAAATATCTTTGCTTGAGTCAGGGTCAGTACTTGAGCAGTAAATTAGAATACGGGCCTAAATCCTAAACTGACACAGATGATATCACTAGTCTTACGAGTTACGATCGTAATTTCTGTTAAAATATGCTGTACCTAGGTAGATTAAAAGCTTGATTTAAGGGCTAGTTTACTGGTTAATTGAGAGGATGTCATTTATAAGTTAATAGGTATTCTGCGTAATATTAATATGTTAGTTTGTGTTCTTATTTATTATTATTACTTTAGCAATTAATGTTATTTATTACATTACCTAGATTAGATCCCGGATGACTATCTTTTCAATCCCGCTATGATAATCAGATTAAAATGTAGCAACAAACAGAAGTTTTTTTTTTTTTAAATACACGCACACCATGACATAGCTCAACCTCAACGTCTCTAATTAATAAATCCTCATTGGTATTGAATACTGCTTTACGCAATTGTTTTTTATTTCATACACCATACTCACGTAAAAAAAAACAGTTGCTAGTTTTCAGTCATATAACTTTTTTAAACTCTGTATCATCGTCATTTACTATGACGATAATATATACATAGTCAATTAGATTGACTGAATGGAGGTAGGTACCTTAAGTAACCTAGTTTTTCTTTAGTAGGTATAGATGTACCTACCTTTACCTTTAGCGCAAGCTTTAGTTAAAATAAAAACGTATAAGCTCCTACATAATATAAGTCTTATTGGTAGGTCTGTAGAAGTAGACTCGCCTATCTTATCTTTATCTATATCTCCAACATAACAATTATAAAATATCTTAGGTAACTTACCTACTAATCCTAGGCAATTAACCGCACAAATACCAACAGAGCTAAATACCTAAGCGCTAACAACCGTTCAAAGATCTACAATCACATTGTATCTACAACTAGCAAGTTGTATAATATTATTCAAGGTATTTATCAATTGCACCGTTTTATAGGTACAGTCAACATTTAGTTGATGGTGAGTTTTTCAAAAGTGTTTTATGGCTACAAGCTACTTTTAGTTTTCTTTTTCGAACTAAGAAGATGTAAACTATAGTTAGAGCCAACTTTTTTGAAACATTGATCAACTTTTGCAGCTGGCAGTACTACAACATACGTATGGGATACATATGTATGTACCTAGAGCAGAAGTAGTAGTCACCAAGACGCAACGAACTGAAAAACTGTTTCTTCATTCCACTCCACCAAATATCATAGTCATAACAGTTACAATCTATTGCTGCCCCCCTATCGCAAGCTCTGAACTGTGTTCGCTGCCCAGCATAATGTCCAGTGACTACAGATATACGAAAACAAGAAGCTTTTGACAGCAAAAAACGCGCTGAAACGCGCTAATGTCACTATTTAGCCACAGAATACCAATGATTTAGTATCAAAACAGTTCAGAAAACCTGCCAGGTTTTCATAAGACAACGATACCCCACTGGACAATCTGGCTACAGGTTTTCCCACTGCGCCACACTAAACTCGATCTTCGGCCCTCCCAAAAACAAAAAAAAATACCCAAACTCTATACATTAATCTAGAACAGAGGGTTAATAAAATTCTCCCTTACCCTTCCCCTGAGTGTTTAGTACCAAAGTACCTAAGTATAATTTTGTTCGGTAGGCAATACTCGGTAGGTACTCAATTTATAGTGATGATGGTGAATATACTTTATCGAGTAAAACCGACGGTTAAAGCAAGCGTTCATTTCTGTGCTGGCAAACATCGACGGCTAATGGCCATGATTGATTAACCGCGTTGCATCCGCGATCCATCATAGTCTAGTGCATGCAGTCTAGGCAACCTAGGAACTAGGTACAGTAGAGGAATTGGAACCGTAAATCAGGTCTGTCACACACAGAAATCTCAGGCTTTGGAAATAGTAGGTATTCAGACGCGCAACCCTACCTACATTTGGCAGCAAAAAGTATTGATTAAAAAAAAACTCGACGAAATTAAAATGCTGATGGCGAGCACAGTTAAGCCATATGTAACGAGTAGGTTTACTGTGACTTCGCTTATCGTGTTGCTAAGAAAACACATAGCAACAGTGCAAAGTAAACTACATATACCTACAATTACATAGACAAAGACCTCCATATATCGTCTCGTACTGTTAATGGCCCATGAAAGTAGGCTCATTATTAAACTTCATTTACGTATTTGAATAAATATGATCAAGCTTGGGTACCTACTTTAGTTCACTATAGCGAAATGAGCAAAACATGAAAATAGTACATTATGGTACAAGTGTGGTACATTGGTGATTACCGCCGAGGTGCCATTGAGACCCGAGCCGTAGGCGAGGGTCTTAAGAAAGCCGAGAACGGTAATCACCAATACACACGTGTATCATACGACGTTTTTCAACACACTTGTGAATAAAATAACAATAATTTCAACAGTGAAAACGCGTTGTGAAAAATGTTTCGCTATGGCGGGAAAAAATAATCAGTTTTCCTATGCGTGCGCATTGCGATCGGCCACAGACTAAAGGGATGAGGTTTTTTTTTTATTTATTTTCCGCGCTTAGGGTTTGCGCCTATTCTGCCACGTAAAAATGGGGAATTTAAAGTTTTCTTTTATTACAGAGAAAACAAAAGTTATATTTGAGTGAAAGTTTTATTTATTAAACACGTACGAGTTAAAATTATCTATTTAAATAAGAAGTTGCATGAAATGAGCAAGCAATAGGAACATTCATTTATTTGTTCTATTGAACACGATCTTTTTTTTTGAATAAAAACTTTTTTAGTAACAAAGCTACTCAACCAATAAAATTTAAAAAAAAAATCTATAACTCACTTCTGAGTTATAGCAATGAAAAAGTCACAATTTGATTATGGGTGTCATTATGTGCCTAATTGCGGTGACCATAGAGCCACTTTATGAGCAAGTGTGTTGAAATAGTACATTATGGTACTAGTGTGGTACATTGGTGCTTACCGCCGAGGTGCCATTGAGACCCGAGCCGTAGGCGAGGGTCTTAAGAAAGCCGAGAACGGTAATCACCAATACACACGTGTATCATACGACGTTTTTCAACACACTTGTGAATAAAATAACTATAATTTCAACAGTGAAAACGCGTTGTGAAAAATGTTTCGCTATGGCGGGAAAAATTAATCAGTTTTCCTATGCGCGCGCATTGCGATCGGCCACAGACTAAAGGGATGAGGTTTTTTTTTTTTATTTATTTTCCGCGCTTAAGGCTTGCGCCTATTCTGCCACGTAAAAAATGGGGAATTTAAAGTTTTCTTTTATTACAGAGAAAACAAAAGTTATATTTGAGTGAAAGTTTTATTTATTAAACACGTACGAGTTAAAATTATCTATTTAAATAAGAAGTTGCATGAAATGAGCAAGCAATAGGAACATTCATTTATTTGTTCTATTGAACACGATCTTTTTTTTGAATAAAAACTTTTTTAGTAACAAAGCTACTCAACCATTAAAATTTAAAAAAAAAATCTATAACTCACTAGTGAGTTATAGCAATGAAAAAGTCACAGTTTGATTATGGGTATCATTATGTGCCTAATTGCGGTGACCATAGAGCCACTTTATGAGCAAGTGTGTTGAAAATATTATTTTTAAAAATTAAAATGAATTTTAACACAACTACTTTCAGCGTTTGGTAAGCGTGTTCCAAATCAGGTCGTGCCGTTGGCAGCTTTTGAAATGACTTGAAAAGTGGCTTTTGAGGCGTGGCTCTTGCAAAATCAGCACTATACAAATCTAAAACGCTTTTCTTTATCAAAAACCTGTATTTTATACCTAGGTCGCATTCAATTTCCTGTTTATAACCCTGCAACATGAACTACGTGCATGCACATTTGCATTTAGGTTTAAACCTAGTACAGCATAAGGTAAGTAAGTAACTGTTTTATCAAGGTATTTCTATTTCTAGAGCTGCTGGCAAAAAAACAACCTCTTGTTGACCTGATTTCTTTTTGTGCCGTTTTATTCATATGTACCTACGTCTACGAGTACCTATTGTTCTAAGCAGTAAAGAGATTGCGCGACAGTGGTATTTATGGCAAAAAATTGGAATCAGCATTTAGTCAGCAATAGAGTTTCACGTGGATTACTTTGCAAATATTACTTTATTTCTGCTTGAAATGCGGTTTGCAGAAACTAAAAAACTTGAGTCGGCTGCTAGTGGGAATATACCTATTAGTCTGCGGTGCTTTAAGTACTACCTAATCATTCATTTTATGCCATATCTGGCTGACTTCAGCTAGTAGGCTTCATATGCTTTACTAGCCAAAAAACCATCCCATTTTGACAATAAATTATCCAACATATCAAAGTGAGCCTAATCAGTGATACCTCAAGAATGTGTAGATGACTTACCTTGACAATGCCCCGGGTAGTCCAGTACAAGATGCTTGGCAGGCCGTCGGCAGGCCTTCCGTCGCAGTCGACAGAGTGACGTGTACGTCTTCCCATCGCTTCCACACACAGCACCAACTCTTCGACAAGCAGCCGCGCAGACGCAGCGAGCACGACCGCCGCGGACCACGCACCGTCGGCCAGGGCTGCAGGAAATCCCCGCGCAAGACTCTGGAAAGAACACCCTGGTTAGATTGGAGCTCAATGTTTTTGGGAGTAAAAGAAACGAGAGAAGTGGCTACGCCTGGAATCCGGGACGAAGCGCTGTTTAGATGAGATCTGAATGTTTTTGGGAGTTGGAGAAATGAGAAGAAGAGACTAGGTATAACCAGCCCATCAAATATAACGCGAGCAAAAACCCACAAAACCCACTAGCAGAGCCCTTATGGGTATTTTTAGCAGTTTTTTGGGTTGTTTCGTTGTGGACCACGACATCAAAGTTATACGAAAGAATTAAGCCGGAATTATATTATTGTGTGAGGGCGTGTCGTGCGGGACGCGCCATAAGAATATCGTATTCATACATTTAGTATTATTAGAATTATACGCGTGTCGGGACACCGCGCTTTAGTTTATATAGTTCTAATCACGCCCCAACACAATCATATAATTCCTGCTTTATTCATGTTTCTCGATGCCTCACTCAATGTAACGCAACGATTGTCATTTATTCCTGTTTGCCATAAAACATGGCTAACATCAAAAGCTTCATTAGGGCACATGTTTAGCATAATTATCTCGCAGAGTGCTAAAGTAACGGTCTTGCACCGCTTCCTGAAACCTTACAATGTCGTGAATCACCGTGATTATAGTTTAATAGCATCTTGAACAGCTCGTAATGATCATGATTACGAACACTTACCTACACATGGATAAGCATCTATGTACAAGACTGATATACTGTCGGAAACAAATATTTACACGGGTAATTACACTGTAGTAGTCTTTCATAAAAAGGATAGAAAGTCACCCGCCACGATTAAAATGTTTTTTTTTTGTATGAAAAGCAGAAGAGTCTGACGCGCTTCTGCAGACCTGTTCTGCACTCCAATTTGAAGACATTTTGCAACCAATGCAAGCCAATTTGAGCCAGGAGCATCGTCCGATAGGTTCGACACATATCACTCAGAAATGCTGCATTGTTGGCATATTGACAACATTATTACAGTAAACACATAACTTCTACGCAAATGAAATGTTTTGGCAGAGCAGTATTTCGAGTTATGTAAGTAATGTAGCCATACACATAGTTATGCTGTGTGCAATTGAACCATTTCATACTTTGTATTTAGATTTCCAAGGAAAAATAAATTAAAATGACTTTTTGCTTGCTGTTCTCAACTAAAACAACGCCAGGTTCTGTAGCTCTTTCACTTCCTGGCTTACACAATTACACATGTTACTTCCACGATTCTGTTAGTAAACATCTTGAAGTTTACCTGCGCAAGCCGTGCAAGGTACACCTCCAGACAGTGCTTTGTAGAAGAATATCTCGCCGCTGTCGAGATCGCGCGGAGACCAAGCGGCTGGAGCGCGCGCGCCGCCAGCGCAGCACTCGGCGCGACCGACGCGAAGCGACGCGACCGAGCTGCACCGCCCGCCGCGGTCCATACCCGTCCAGCAGATCCCGGCTGGAACAAAATAACAGTGAGTTTGATTGCATAACTACTAGGAGTATAAGATAAGATAGTGTTTATTCGGCCATTACATAATAAAAATATGAACAAAAATTTAAGAAATAAAATAAAAACTAAAATAAGAAACTATAAATGTATCTTATATAAATATATCTAGACAAAACCATATAGAATAAATAATTGTATTTATTTGTAACGATATCATCCGCCGGGCTTTTACCAGCGTGAATGTGGCAGCTATTCTTGAGCCGAATGGTCTGCTGCGTGACGATGGCAAACGGCCTGACGGTATGACTCTTGTTCCTTGGGAGTTGGGAAGGCCTTTGGTGTGGGACGCTACTTGCGTCGATACCCTTGCTCCTTCACATCTGCCTAGGACTTCCGTTGAGGCTGGTGCGGCGGCAGATTTGGCCGAGGACCACAAGAGGCGCAAGTATGCAGGTCTTGATAGGGCCTACACATTTGTGCCTCTTGGGGTCGAGACTCTAGGTCCGTGGGGTACCGAGGCCCTCCGGGTTTTCAAAATTCTTTCAGGGCGTCTAGTCGAAGCGACGCGTGACCCGAGGGCTGGTGATTATCTAGGCCAGCGTATCAGCATTGCTATTCAGCGCGGCAATGCAGCCAGTGTCTTGGGCACGCTTCCGATTGGTACTGATTTGGACCAGTTGAGCTATCTATAAATCGTTTGCAACGGTTTGTAGATAGCTCAACTGTTTCATGTGTATTTTGTAAATATTGTAAATATTGTAAATACTGTATTAGTTGTAATTTTCTTTGTGAATAAATAAAATTTATTGTATTTGAAATCATAGTGGTGGTGAAGAGGCCTGCAGCTCAGCATAATACGAGTAATATGCTTCTGATTCTTTCCATACAGAAGCACATTTTAAACTTTTTTTATTACCTACTCTACATTTTAAACCATGGACAATAATAGCTGTTTGCACACTAACCGATGACGAAAAGGCTCAAGCTGCGGTCAGCAAATAGTGATGAAAACATATTGGACTAGGTTAAGATAAAAAACAATAGATTTATTCCCAAAGAAAATTACAACTAATACAGTATTTTCAATAAACTAGGCAAAATTTATCCATCTCGAGTTGAAGACTATATACTCAGGATTCAGGTCAAAGGGCCAATAATGACCACTTATAATTATAGGAGTGTTATAAGTAGCCAACTTTATCAAGACAGGAAATGCCTAGTTAGATAAACCTAAGTGATTACTGTGATTTTATTGTTTCACGAAGATTCTATATCGGCCAGTTATCTTTTAGGTTATCGAGGTGCATTCAATTTATTAATGGACTGTTTGTTTGATAAAATATACTTATCTATTGCAAAATATCTTGTTCTATTTATGGGATTTAGATCACTTTGAAACTTACTTACGTCACTTTTGAAAATCACGATTTGATGTTTGAAAACGTTTGAATTTATATTCTCTGGCTTTATCTAGTTATGCCAATACGCAAAGATTATTGATCCAATATGCAATGTTTTTTGCCTCAAATGGTTGTCGATGTTACAGTTAGTCTAACTTGACTGACGTCTTGTTAAAACTATACCTACTTCGTTTAGATTTTGACGTCTACCTCATTTTTTTTTTATTTTTTTTGAATACTCCTCAAATACACATCCACTGAGGACGTACCTACCCTGAGACACACTGTGTCCATGTCCACCACTCTGAGATGGAGTTATTCTAGTTTCGGACTACCGGTATACCGGTATCGGTAATAACTTAATTCAAAATCAAAACTTACACGTTCTTAATCGTGTAAGTTTTGATTTTGACCAGACTCAGACTCAGACTTATGAGCTCAGACTGTGACGCGAAGCCGCTTCGTAGACAACTTCGCTGTGGCAGAGTTTATTTGCTTGTAAGTCGTACAATGTATCTTCAGTGTTTACTATACATCCATAAACTGGCTGTTCCCGTTCTCCAGACTAAACACAAATACAGATGTGCGAAGTTCCCGAACCGGACCCTGGCCTCGCTCACTAGGGTTGCGTTCTAGATTTTAGATCAGTTTAAAGCTCAGAATATCATATAAACCAAGATTACTCCTTATCAGATACTCTTGTGTTGTCTTCGCTGCTAAGAACCGTGACCCGAACTACTGCAATTTTTTTACCCCTAGTCGACAAATTAATCGGAATAATGAAACATTTTTCCGGACCCTCTTCTGCTAGATATTCTATGGAAAAACAAAACTGAGTGAATATGACCAAGTTTAGGAGGGAGACCAACCTGACGGTGTCTACAAAAGCTCGCAAGATCTTCCATCACTCTGTTCTACCATTCGTCAAAGGTTCTACCCTGTACAATTGTACTTGTACTGTTACCTATCTGTTAATCTTGATAGTCACTTCTTTCTTTTCTTTCACTTTCATCATTTACATCATCACAACGACAAAGTACAGATCATCCTAATAACCTCTAGTTGCGTTATGCTTTATGGCGTCAGTCAGGAAAAATTTACATTAATCTGCTGAATAAATTTATAGAGCTAAACCAAATAATGAATTATGTAATTGTTAGCGTTAAAGCTTGCCAGTCAGTAGCCAGCCCTATATACCCGAGCATGGTGAAAGCTCGCGTACTACCTACTCAACGATCTGTGGTCGCGGTCGGATTCCATCGTGACTCACGCACGCAGCAGACAAACGCCAGACATTAAACATCGATTCCAATCTAATATCGATAGATCGTATCGATTTTTTTCTGGGTCGAGGACAATCAGAATACCCTTGCGTTGCGATTACTAAGTATAGCAAAAGGAACGAGAAGAATCAAATCAACTAATGTTAATACTTTGAGTTGAGTTAATCTTTGGTTTAGTTAGTTACTGTGGGCACTTTTAACTAACAATACATTAAGATACTAAAAAAAAATATTACAAAGATAAAACGATTAAAAGCAACATATCTCTGGTCCCGAAATATAATTCAATAAAACCTCAAAATATAATTGAGTCAATCGACTGGTTTCATCACTTTTTCGATAAAAATGTGTAATATTATATCATGCATTAACATGGGCTGACTTTGGAAGTAGCTTAAAGGTTCCATCGCCAGATTTGGACTTTCAAGAGCTTATTACAGCAATATGTAGTTAAAAAACCTCTATTTCGTTATAAATATGAGTCACATGCCCTAGACATGTACCAGACACTATACGATCCCGGCTTGACCGGCTACCAAACATGGACAGTAATTCTTGCTGCTTTTTTGAAATGATTGTAGTATGAACGTTAAAGGAAGGCGTTCTGTAGCCAGTTATACTGCTGCTTTTTGAGCTGAAATAGTTATAAATTCGTGTAATTTATTCGCTGGATAAACACGTTTGAATGGAAACAATGAACGAATCAATGGTAAAAGAAGATTTGATCTAAATACGAAAGAGTACGAGACATAGAAGTTCCAGTTTACTAGACAATACTGTGGTTTTTCAAGATAAATGCACAATTTTAATGAATATATTTATTCACAAAGAAAATACGATTAAGTACAGTTTTCAATTTATTGAATACAATAAATAAATTAAAATACTGAATATCAGCTCTACCAATTAAGAAGTAGCTCTACCAACTTCAATTCACATTGTAGACATACCGGCATTGCAGCTGGAATGCAAAAATTTTTAATTGGATTAGCTCTGTCAGATAACAATCTTGATGAGCTTCAAATAGCTACAATTCAAAATCTAATTACAATTTAATCTCTCGGTTGGTCAAAGCCGTCGCATGAGCATTGTCAGTCAACGTGGCAGACGATATTGGAGACGATTCCGATTGCCACGGACTGTTTTCAAATCTTTGTATTTTCTGCCAAACGGTCTTAGCTTATATATAAATAAGTATTTTGTAAATACTTGTAAGTAGGTATATTAACAAATAATTAGGTATGCTTGCTGGTAAAGGTATTAGTGAAGTTACGATCCCTGTTTTACTGTTTTACAACTTACAGCAGATATACAAACGTTGACGTCACCGAAGCACGTCTTCGTCGAGTTGTTTTGTTGGAATTTCGTATCGTCATTATACCTACGCAACGCATGCCTACCTACTTAGGTGCCTACTGCAAATTATTCTGTGGTTGGTATCAATAAGCAATCCAGTGGCATACATGCAAATAAAGACGAATATGATTTTAGTGTCGGCTGGAGCGCGGGCGTTGACTCCGATCCGACCGAATAAAACGAACATAGGTAGATGCCGGTTCCTTGTATCGTTATAAATAATTGCCCAACTTTTCGTCAGCTGTGGCGCCACGCTTTGGAGGCCGAACTAAGATCCGGCTAGGAGCCAACTTATGATCATTCAGAAAAAACAGTTACCGACGTTCTTAGAATATACCGGCCTACTAGGTACGGAATTCATTTACAATTTCAATTTGTGTGAAAATAATTAATGTAAACATGAATATTATGTTTCTCGGTAAGGTAAGGTACTTATAGAATATTGCAAATAACATTGTTCTTGATATTGTATTGCATGCGAATCGTCTTGGCAGAGTTATTAAATGTGATATTTCTTTATAGTAGGTATATTAAATACTCATAATAATATATATTAAAAACTCTTGGCAAACTAATTAAGTATAATTAAGTTCAGTAACCATAGATAGGCACTAGATAAATACACTAGAAAATAATTTTTTATTTCTGTTTGGAATTACATAGTTAGTCAGAAAGTGGTCGAAAAATACAGCCCAGATATCATGTTTTCATTACAGTTTCACACATTTCACATAAATTATTGTCAAAGCAATTATCATAGTAATTCTAAACAGACCCAATACCTATATGTATAAACAAGCCGCCACACAACGCACCGCTTGAAATAGAACGTGCAGAGCAACACTACATAATTTGTATCTTCATGAATGACACAAGAATAGAATTTTCTAAATCGGTTAATCTAATTATTAGTGCTTCGCATAACCGTGCCGTACCGATCATTCATTCACGTTCACATCCGGTGTGTGGGTTTATCAAAATAACTTCATTTTGGTTTCGAAGAATAACAATTTATGATTTATCAGTTCTTTTAACCAAAATCTCTTTGAAGCGCAGTTTTTTATCGATATCCGTTTAGATGAAAATATCAAAAGATATACCTACGTGATAAGTTATGAATCTAACTTTTCTTACTGTGAACACAATAATTCAAGACGTGCAGCAGTAAATAAGTTGATGATGATGATGACTAATAAAAACGAACTTCTAATACTAGAAATTCGATAAAACATAAATTCCTGGCCAATGAGGTATTTACGATGAGATTGCATTCACAAAATACAAATTTACGTGTAAAATAAACCCTGAATCTTGAAGGTGATTTTACGTAAAAGTTTCTTATCTTTAAATCTCGCTTTAAATATTATATTTCGGTAAACCGGTTAGTATTTATATTTACGTATGTCACACAAATCCCAAAATGTTTTCTAATGGAGCACTTTAGTCGTATAAAACCAACGAGACGGCTTAAAATATTTAATTAATAGTTGCCCAGGGAGATAATTATACATGCATTTTAAATATTGTAAATTCTGTCTGGCTTTTAGGGTCTCATTTGAAATTGTGATTGTCTGGCCCTCCGTCGACCCAGTTTCGGTAGGTATATGAAGGACAAATTTTAAGCAGGTGTCTGGGGTTTTTGCATAATACTAAGCCTCTGTCTAGCCATGATATTACGACGTAAATCAAATCCTTTTGTGGAAACCGTAATAGCTAATGAATTTTCAGAAGGCTTTACCGTCTGGGTTGGTTTTTGTCGGGCTGTCTGCCTTATAGTAATAGAATAGGCAAGAAAACGTAGAGTTTTATAAAATAAATGTACTTACCTAAATCATTTTATTTTACCTAACTAATATATTATGATACCAACCTGAATAAAAACTCAAATATTGCTATAGAAATTATAATTTTAAATATCTTCTCAAACGTGAGAATAAACGTTCGTAATAAAATTCGTATGTACCTAACTAATTAGAAAATTCTTTTGGTGAAACTTCATGTGAACAATGAAAAATGTTTTTAGTTCAAAATGTACCTACTTACCTTAGTATTAGAAAAAATCCTGCGTGCGGAAATACCAGAAAACAAAATATTATTATTACGGTAATTATTTATAACTAGGTACCTATTTTGAATAACAATGAAATAATAAATATTGGTGGAAATTTACACAGTGTATCGTATACAGGGTGTTACCAGACCACTTCCGAAAACTTGGAGGTTCCAATCTGACCATGATACTGAAAACATTAAGCGAAATAAATCGCGAAAAAAAAAATTTACTTGACTATCTCTTTTTAAATTTTTTTCTAGTTACATACACACAGTACAACATAATAAGACATATCTACCTAATTATCTCATTTAAAAAAGCAAAAAAACAAATAAAATAAATAAAGTAGCAATGTACACGCAGCACGCAGATTACGTCTACTACGGCATGAACAGCTGAGAGTTCATCGCGGGTCATTCAAGTACGCGACGTGCGAGCGACCTACGTTAGTAGGCACTTACGACACAGAATAAATAATAGTACTACGCCTCGACCTTACCTACGTGAATGCGTACATTGCGGGCTGGCGAAATAAATACAAATCTTTAAACATTGTTTTCTCCGGCTATAATTATTTTTCAGGATAACTGATTTTTTTTTTGTTGGGTTTTGGTGTGCTGTAGCTCCCCCTTTCTTTTTCGGAAGTGGTCTGGTAACACCCTGTATATATAAAAAAACAGTGCACACCTAGTAAGTAAAGGTTAAAAAAACCAAAATTCAATAAGTACTACGTGTACGTAATGTTGCTAATTACCTGTTTCTTTCTGTACTCGATCCTTCAAAAATACAAAACCCGAATCAAATAAGATTCCCACAAGTTTTGACCTCATAAAAACAATGGAAGGTGCATCAGCGCACCGCTGCACTCAACGCGTCCGTGCATTTGCAGTTTTCACAAATAGTGATGGACAAATTTGGAAAACATCGATAAACAGCAACACACTAAAAAGTTAACTATTTGAGAATGAAAAACTTTTAAGGAACTTAAGAGTCTGCGAAATAATCCTGAACCATACCTAGATGTTTGAATCCACTCGACATATTTGGAATTCGTTTCACAGTAAATGGTAGAGTCTGCAGTAAGTGCGAGCTTCTCACGTCCAATTTCATGGAAACATTTGTATGTGGCCAGCAGGCGGGACTCACATAAATCTCGCAAGTCGATTGAATGCAGACGCGTAAGCGTGCCCGTGCGCATAATTCAAAGGGGCGATCACCAGGAATCGCCGCTTGGCATGCAGACAACTGCGTTCATTTCAAACCAATAAACCCGTTAGTGGCGACGTAATGTGCATATGGATAACAATAACGAGACTAAACTATTCCTCCTATGATACATTGCATTCAATAATACATTTTCGTTAGTTCTAAAAATTTTGATTGTAAATCGTAGGTATGGGAAATTGAATACTAAACAAAACTCCACCTATGATCGACAAATTTTCTCTTAGGTATATTATATCCCTCCATAAGTCCACAGATTAGTTTCCTACACGTTCCCTTGCTCATAAAATCTATATCGATAACAGAATAATCGACAGGTAGCATCACCAGCCCGCAGGTGCCGCCGGATACATCTCAAACCGATCTGGGCGACCAGACGAGTCGCCAATATTTATTTACGCATGCAAAATATTCGTGCGCCCAAAAATCTTTTACGGTCATACAGCTGGGACTGCTTTGAGGTAGGTGTAAAGTTATGTGATAGGTGTATTCATTTGCATATTTTGTTTTATTTTAATCTGTTTGAAATATACATTTTTGCGGGATTTTAAAATAACTACCGATGGGGAAGGATACGGCGAGCAAAATAGATATAGGTACCTATAATGCTGTTTGTAATATGCTTAGGGTAAAGTTGTCTTGTTTCATTGTTAGACTTAGAATAAAATAAAGTCTTACTTGCACATTGTGTGCAAGAACCTTCAAAGCCAAAATTGGCTATTCAAGTCACCTTAGAGCCCACCAAAGGCATCAAGCAGCAACAATGTCGCCGTTGCCGAAACCGGCCAGGAAGACATCATCATCACCAGGGTAAAGTTAATGATACAGAGTGGGAATGGCGTATCAATAAATACTATGATCGTCTAATAATTAAATAACCCTTTGGTTTTCGGGTAGAAACCTGTTGTTTTTATGTTCGGAAAAAAATTTAAGCAACAATAATGTTCACAATAAAATCTGATTTGTATTCATGCACACGTGCCTATTTGACACGAAAAAGGATATCTTAAATTATTTGACACGTTGATAGAATTAATTAGGGTTTTGGATATTAGTAAATAACATTTCTCACGTTGAGGACGTGCACTGAATTTTTTTATAAAAATTTTCGCTGAATGTTTGCAATTTTTTTTTCTTTTTGTTGTCGGGATAAAGATTGGAAGAAAGTTCCGTGATAATAGGTAGATAATAGTACATTATGGTACAAGTGTGGTACATTGGTGATTACCGCCGAGGTGCCATTGAGACCCGAGCCGTAGGCGAGGGTCTTAAGAAAGCCGAGAACGGTAATCACCAATACACACGTGTATCATACGACGTTTTTCAACACACTTGTGAATAAAATAACAATAATTTCAACAGTGAAAACGCGTTGTGAAAAATGTTTCGCTATGGCGGGAAAAAATAATCAGTTTTCCTATGCGCGCGCATTGCGATCGGCCACAGACTAAAGGGATGAGGTTTTTTTTTTATTTATTTTCCGCGCTTAGGGTTTGCGCCTATTCTGCCACGTAAAAATGGGGAATTTAAAGTTTTCTTTTATTACAGAGAAAACAAAAGTTATATTTGAGTGAAAGTTTTATTTATTAAACACGTACGAGTTAAAATTATCTATTTAAATAAGAAGTTGGATGAAATGAGCAAGCAATAGGAACATTCATTTATTTGTTCTATTGAACACGATCTTTTTTTTTTTTAATAAAATCTTTTTTAGTAACAAAGCTACTCAACCAATAAAATTTTAAAAAAAAATCTATAACTCACTTGTGAGTTATAGCAATGAAAAAGTCACAGTTTGATTATGGGTGTCATTATGTGCCTAATTGCGGTGACCATAGAGCCACTTTATGAGCAAGTGTGTTGAAAATACATACATACTTACTTAGGTTATACTTATAACAGTTGTAAGGTCGACGTTAAAGTACTTACATGACATTTTATTATATGCATTAATATTTAAACAGTTTGATTACCTATATAAGTAGGTCTACTTGTGTATTCAAAATTTAAGCCAGGTAGGTAGGTGTCTATGCAATATTTACAAAGACTTAAGTAAATTGATTTAAATGAACCCATGACTTATCCACTTTATAATAATAATTATGGCATTCCTATGTAACGTGTTTGGTTTAATGAAGCTATAAAACTCATGTCTTTTACAAAACTAACATAATTAATTATTATTTATGTTCTTATTTATGATTATTAATAGTGAATTAAGGCGAATAAAAAATTTACACTGATTTATTAACTATAATCCGATTTACTCGCATAGTCGATGTATATGAGTTTAAAAACTAGTAAACCCGACTTCAATTTGATTACCTTACAGCTTTGTCATCGGATGATGATGATGATGTCAGTTTATTGGAATTGTTCTATTGATCGTAAACACCGCTGAAAAGTCACAGGAAAGCAAAATACGTAATGTCGTGTATGTGGATGACTGAATGAATGAATGAAACATTTTTTCCATAATATTTTTCATTTAGGCTCGTATTGATAATTAAATACCTAAGCTGGTTCTATCACTATAAAACTACACAGATATATAATAGATTTATCTTGCCAAGTAATATTATAAACTTTCAACCAATTAAAATGTCACTTTAAATGACACTATTCAGAGCTCATTCAACGTGAGGACGTAACGCAGTCAAATGTGTAATTGTATGCAATAAAACCAAAATAGTTTTATGATAATTTTGTTTTCTTACTACTGTTGCTTACCGTGATCATTCAGAAGTTCATTTGGGGACATGCCAAGAATGAATAAGAATAAAATTCGAGTAGAATTGTTGAGTAAGTTGACTAGTTTTCATGTTAGTTTACCTGTCAGGAGAATGCTCTGAATTGACAAGAGATTTATCTATTCCTGCGTTTGTAATTTGTTATTTTATTTTTGGGAAAGCAATTTTGAATATTTAAATATAAATAAAACTCGGTACGAATTGTAACAAGTGCGCAAATGTCATGTATTTCACCGTTTTTTGCAATAAGGTATTGCTACCTACTTTGTCAATGTGGTACCAAAGTCTACTTAATTCACGAAGGAGAAACTACACATAATAAACTCGTCTAAGTAGTAATTGTTGATGATTTATTAATACTTTTTAATACTCAAGTATTTGATGAGAGAATACAGAGTTTTAAATGATTTGTAGATGCTTTGGTTCATGAACTAGACCAAAAATTTTAATCGGTTCGTCTTATTGTAGCTTTACCACGCAAGCACGCACAATCAAATGCGACTCACCGAGAAAGGTCTCTGAGAAGTTTCGATAAATAAAGTTCGTCAGCGAAACGGAAGCCGTCGACACCGGCAACCACATGTTTCTTTAATTAATTTTAATTGATTACCGGTGACCGAAACACGATAACATCAATACGAACGGCCCGCGTGTGCTACCGCCCACTTACACTCTTCAATTTATTTTGAATTCTGTTTATTTTCATAAAATCGATGGAGAGATGAATGGAATTTCCGAACATATCTCTTTTGTATTTGGTCAGAGGGATAATTCTTCTAGTTAAATGCTGTAAAATATGGTTGCGGGAGTTTACTTAGTAATTTTTTTTTTTACGTTCTTATTTAGTAAAAAAATTCTAAAGAAAATGTGCTGTTCTTCACAGGCAAGTGTATAATATCATTTTTGAAACTTTCTCAATCAAATAAGTTGTGCTCATGGGTGTTAATTATAAGACAGAACCAATCGGTTCGTCCAAAACAAAAGTTCCCGAGTAAAAGCACGTTGCCAAAAAAAGTTTTTTGAGGCAAACATTCCGAAAGTTTTTTGAACTTTTGTGTCCACGTTGAGCAAATAAATCCACGAGGAAAATTATTGACTGCGGCCGGCAGACACGATGCTGCAATTCGAGTGCGAGTTATTTGTCTTGAATTCGTGGTTCTGGCTTCTTTGACTCTACCGCCCGCAGCAAAGACCTGCATGCAGCCACTTCTGAATGATACCTAATAAACTAAAGGCTCAATTCATCCAAAATATGAGGCTTAAAAATGTAGAGCTAAACACCGGGTCAACACTGCAGTAAAAAAATCCGTAGTTTTTTAGTTTTGGCATGCAGCGGAACAACTCCACGCAAACAAAAATGGGCTGACGAAACTAAATACAAGGTGCCACCATTCCCACTTGTGGGCTACCGGTCTGACGAAATGTCGGGTGCTCTGCTCTAGCAGTAGAATCATCAATATATACAAAACTTTTTTGAAGCTGACTTATAATCAACGCACAGCCTAAACTATAAGTCCTAGAGGTATGAAATTTGGAGGGTAGTATCCTTATATATAGTGTAAGGGTGCACGAAGAAAGGAATTTTGAAACGTCACACTCTAAAGGGTAGAACGCGAGCAACACCGCGGGCGACGGCTAGTATTGTATAAAGCTGTTCACATTTGCTCCCTTTTGTTCATCCACAAAAATCAATGCCGACTTTTGTTAGCGCAAAGAAATAATTACTGATGTAAGGGAAAGGATGTCACCAAGCAAACGAGCATCTACAGCTGTAGTCGTATAGTTCAGCTAACCTTGTATGCTAACACTGTAGCAGCTGAATATGAGACAGGCTCTCAAGAGTTCCGGACCAGCAGTAATGTAAAAATTACTAAAAATAAGAGATTGCAAGGGTAAAGTCTCACCTGCTATAAGAGCACGAGCGGCAAAGCCAGCAGCAGCAGCCTGTACTAACAAACTATGTGAAAACAGCTAAGATATACTATGAGATAAGATGGTAAGCGTATTAGTGTATGACGCCCTCCGGCTATAGGTTGGGTGACGATCTGCGAAATGTAGCTGGCAAACAATGTATGAAAAGAGTCGAAAACCGGGCGCGTTTTGGGAGAGACCTACGTCCAGGAGTGGAGCGATATAGGTTGATGATGATGATTAAATGTAAGGATAAGGTCTCACCTGCCACCGGGCGCACGAGCACGAGCGGCAGAACCAGCAGCGGCAGCAGCGGCAGCCGCATGCTCCCGCTAGCCTCGCATGCCGGCGCGTGCGGCGGCGGCGGGCCGGTCAGCACGCGCGCACATCCACCTGGGTTGCCAACTTATTACAACCCCTCGATACGGGTTGAGAATTCGTTGAGAGCGTAGCCGAAACTTATATCAAAATTTTGAGTATTGTAAAACTTTTTGATCAAGTCAAAGTATTTGGGAAAATCTTTCTTCGGACTTTTCGGTTTAGTTTAATTTGTAGTTTATGAAACAAAAGTTCAAAATCTGGAACGTTTGAAGTTAAATAACTACGGGACCGAAAATTGGCGCGCAAAGTAACTTCTCACAAACTTTTTTCACGAAAAAGTTTAAGCTCTAAAGTTTATGCAGCTCTAGAATGTTTTCAATACCTGAAACTAACCAGTTTTCAGGAGTTTTTCAAACAAAATTAACAATTTTCATAAAGAATTTTCAGGAAAAAATAACTTTTATTAAATAAACTTGGAATTTTTTTGTTAAGTGTAGCGAACTTTTAAAGAGGTTTACGGGGTGTTTTGTTGGTAACCGTGAGCTGCACTCGCACGTCTCGCACCTAGCATCCGACGCGACCGCGAGCGAGCGACCGTGCTGCCCAACCGGAGGTCGGAGGCGGACTGACGCTGGCGGCGCTCGACCAGCCAGCGCCGGTGCAAGTGCAGCGGTCGACGACTCTCGCCTTCCGCCTCGCCCAGACACCTTCGCGCCAAACTACATGTGTCTGACTTTCTTTTACCTTATGCGCTTCAGAGTTTCATGGAGCCATGGTAATCTGACATCACCGAAACCAGAAAGATTCATAGTCCTTATCAAAATAAAACATTCTTTCCATACTTAGCACACGGAATCTAAACTAGAGACTCGTGAATTGTTTTTAAAAAGCGATTTCGTTCGGTTGTGCAAATCTAGAGTACCTAGCTAAGTAAAGCTAAGTGGTTAAGTAAAGTAGCTAATATATCAATAGGTCTATGCAAAAACATTAATGTAAGTCACATGGTCACAATGTTAGCTAATCTGATTACTTACGAGTTCACTAACACATAACTATTAATAGTATATGTTAATAGATACATAAGGGATCATTGAACTGCTGTTAAAGCGTTGAAGTCTTTTCAAGGGCGCATGCTTTCGGAAAAACTAGTTTGGCTATAGATTAAATATCTCACGCGTGTTTCTTATCTGTACTCTCCTGCGTTCTTTGACCGATTATGATAATGTGTTAGGTAATTTTAAGCATGCTAATATTTATAACTTGATATATGATTCTGATAAAGTCGGCTTCAAAGAGGATTTTTTATTTAGTCAATGTTATGTGTAAATGTATGATGTGATAAATATTTATTTATTCTAATATTTCTGCAAGTATCCATCAGATTTCATTTAAATACTCCTAAGTAATACTTGAAAGTACGAACTCGTATTTTCGAACGGAAATTTTTGAAGAAGATTAATCTATAATTTTAAAGTGGGAAAGTTTGTTTCTCTTAAGGTAAGCAAGCAAACTCGTATGAGTGTGGCCAACTTTGGTGACGGGGTTTTTAGGCCGCCTTAAGGCCTCTGTCGTGGCTTAACGGCTGCTTAACGACTTTCTCAACCCTATAGGATTCACCATTTAATATTGTTCTTCTTCTTCTCTTCAATAATGGAATGTGTCCGTCATTTCGACAGACAATTTTGCCAATGTCAAGTGTTAAAATTGTAATAAATAAGTCAAGTCAAGTCATTTGTCAAGTCGGCTGTCGTTTGTTTTGAAAAGAAAATGGTGGATTGTCTCTTCAAAACCTAACACGAATTTTCACATTCAGAAAAACCACTTTATACACATTTATTCCAATGGCTCACTACTTTATGTTACGACCTAAGTATTATTGGTTAAAATTCCACCAAAATTAAACAACAATACTCACAATAACACAAGAAAAACTATTAAAATAAAAGTGCTATGTGTCGTTTCAAAAAATGTCAAAACTCGTGTCCCTTTAATATTGTTTTTATTTGACAGTTGTTTTTATTTGACAGTTTCAATGACATATAAATAATCGTGACTATCGTCACAGATCATATAATACCTGTCATGTATCACGTGGTACGATGAGACCGGGATCAATTCTCTACTACAAAACTGTCAGCTGAAACGCAGCCGCTTTTATCTGTTGGGCTATTTCGATCTAGCTGCACACTTGCACAGTGACGTTTCCTAAGCTGAAGATTAATCAACCATAGTTGGAAATGAATAGGACACCAGCAGTTGTAAATTAGTAGAATTGAGCCCCTGTTGAATATGCGCTAAAGAGATTACCATGCATAACAGAGTTAGCAACAGGTTAGGGGTGCGTAACGGTTAGCTGATCCCATAATGAAAAGGATTTAGTGTTGCTATTTCAATACGTTATTCAATTTTATGAGGTTAGCTTTCACAAAGTTTGCTTAACAAATCTGCGTTCGTCATTTCTATAAGTAGGTACTGCTACCGTCATAATTTAATTAATTTAAGTGACTTTTTGTTTTGCTGTGCTGTGCCACGACCACACGCCACGGCCACGCCCACGGTCACTGTTATTGATATACTCGATGCAAGCTTGGAGTAGTGTACACGGTGTTTTGTCCCTTTCGATCTGCTTTTTGAATCTGCTTGTCAATGCAAAAGACCAAACACGGTGTAATATTACCAAGCTTACATCGAGTTCATTAATAACAAAGATACAGGCACACCTTTGGTCACTTTACTTGCATTGCAGGTACTTACTTAGGGCCGGTCTTTTGTTCCCTAGTTAACTCAACTATCCTATATATACCTATCGAATCTAGTAACTACCTACCTACCTAATGTAAGGCTATCGACGCTAAGACTCATGTAGCATTATTCCTATAAACCTTGTGGTTTCCTTAGTGCTATAGTACAAAATAAGTTATTATGTATTTTTAATACAATAAATACATTAAAAAAAAAAACTAATTGTCAAGTTTGGATCAACGAATAGTCAAATTTGGACTAAATTTGACTATTAGTTGAGTTATAGGGATCAAAAAACCGGCCCTTAGTAATAAATAGTAAGTATGTACTTATAGGCGCCTAGGTGTTTATTAAAAGGTATTGTAAGCTATCCTAGGAATTCCAGACTAAGCTCTAGAATTACAGTTATAATAACCATTTGTTTGAATAAAATTTGACATAATCTAAGTAAATTGACAGTTGGACAATGAGGTTGAACTAGATATCGATTCAGCAAATATTTATGAAAACAGTTTGTTTGCAATAGTGCCTTTAGATTGTATTGCCTGACGGGGCTTTGTACTAGGAACCTTCATTTCAAACAATCCAAGAAACAAAATTGTTTAATGTGTATTTTATAAATATTGCGAATATTGTAAATACTTATGTACTTACTTAGTAATTTTCTTTGTGAATAATAAATAAATAAAATTTAAAACCTTGAAATTTTACAACTCTCTTCTTAAGTTATCTTGGAAATGGTTGCACGGATTTTCAAACAAATTTGTTATCAAATTGTCAAAAAAGTCCAATAAAAAACTCTTACTCATTTATTTGACATAGGAGAACCTTGCATTTTAATTATAATAAAAACAATAAGCAAAAAAAAAATCAAAAAAAATTACTTCGAACTGAATTATCCCATTTTCTATTGTCAAGATCTTATCTTGTTTAAAAAAACTAAAACGAATTCCACGAGGCATAAAAGAACGTGAAGAAGTAACAAGTTGATGGCTTGATGATACAGACAGATGGATCCTATCTGCCAAGAAGCAGGACTTGTCCACCCACGGCATATTACGTTGTATTCTCAGTCGTTATTCTTATCACTATTTACTAACTCAAGCAGACGGTTTTACGCAGAACACTTGTTTGACAAAACACCGAAAGCTCGTTTTCTCAGATTAAACTTAGCTTGTAGAGTATCTAACAGCCTTTCGTCTTAGAAGAGTAGGTACCTATTTGTAATAGACATTAATCAGTGAAAAGAAACCTAAATAAACCTAAATTCGGCAAAGCAGCGATAAAAGCTCTTAAGCTTTGGTCTCGCGATCGTAACGCACAACGCAGCGGTATACAGCATGCAGCGCCGGACACATAATTGTATGGAAAACGTCTAGTATGGTATTTTGTTACGTCGCAGTCTGCGTCAGCGGCGAGGAGCAAACGCGGTACTCTGCGTTGTGCTGCACACCGCAGCGTTATGCGTTACGATGGCGAGACCAAGGCTTTACACACCGTCATATGAGGTAATAGACCAAACATATTTCTGTCACGATCGCAATTTCATAGAAACGGATGAGCGATTCGCATGTGTCCTTGAAATTTGTACTAGGAAAGTGTTATTTTACACCGTTTTGGCAAAACTATTGTGCCAATCGCTAGAGAAGTTACGATTTCCTGTGACTACTTGGACATCCGAATCATTATTTAGCTCGTGCTTACGCTGAAGTTATGAATATATGGCCATAAGAACTTAGTTTTAAAGTTCTTCAAAACACCTGAGGAGTAATCCCTACATAGATAAAGTATGATTGGGGATTTTGTCGGGTTGGGACGCCATGAAAGTCACAATTAAAAATGGCAAGCAAAGTGACTATTATGACATCCAAATGATTACCGCTCTGATTAATATTAGCTCTGTCACTGTTTGTCTTTCGCCATTAAAAGAGATGGCAATAGTTTAAGCATTTTCATGCTGCTAAGTAAGACCATTAATGAGTAGGCGAAGTGTTAAACTGCCGTTTACATTATGTACGTAATCAATTACAATCAGCTCGATAGGTTGATTTGTTTGAGTGACGTGCGTAGGTCGTGATAGTGGGCGTGCCGATTAATTCTGCATTCATAGAGCATTTGGACGCAGGACCACCACGACAAAGCTAGGTAAAGCTGGTGGTCTGCATCGCTAATTGACCACACCCTAGAGTGGGTGGTTTCCAAGGTACTATGAGTATGCTACCGTTACTTCATAAATACAGGGTGTAGAAACTATTTCCGGAAACTTACGGATGATCCCATCCCAAGGAGTCCTCGGATTTTGCTTTTTTTTCAACTTTTTTGTAACAGAAAGACCAAAAAATCGGAGAACATATAAAAATAGTAGGCGCAATGTACAATTTAAACAACTGGAGATGTATTGCTAATATAAACTAGAATTTGAGTCCTGTTGAAAATATAAAGTTGTGAAAATATTTGGATAAATTCACGTACCTAATATATACATGTTCTTTTCTACGACTACTTTTCTTTTATGAATTCATTTTGTTTGATGCATGACGGATATTTCCTCTTCGCGACGGTTAATTTAAAAAGACTGCAATACTTTTAGAACTAAACGTAATTTCTGGGCAAAGCGTGTGCAACGGAAGTGGAGCCATCACATCACTTGGCATCGGCAATGCATGTAGAACGTCAGCATTGAAAATGTATTATTAAACTGCTGACTTTCATGAAACTCTATGTTTTTCCTTAGAAATCCAATACCACTTCTTCTCAGCAGCAGACATAGGTAGGTAACGTACCTAAGGAAATTGATTTGGTTAGAAAATTTAGTGGTTTTTCAGCTTACATGGAAAACAATACCTACCTACTTAGTACGATCTCGGACAAAACTAATTTTAATTTTAGCACCATCCTCATTTTATCTGGCTCTACCATAGAGGGTCATTGTTCTGAGCATAGACCTATCTCTAGAACCAATGATCTTCTATAGTGTACAAAAAAATTAGGCTCTACTGTTTGATGTCCTGCAATAGTTTACGCAGTTTTATTCTATAACACAACGAGGTTCTTATCCTGCTGAATGAATCACACAAACGAAAAATATCACAAAAAATCCAACTTGAATTTGAACTAAGCTGTCACGTAAAAGTTGTAAAAAGCAAAAAGCACTATGGCTTGGCTAGCCAAGGGTTCTTCTTCTGATCACAGATCTAAACAGTTCGGGGCATACTAAGGGCGAACGAATAAAGTAAGTATGCAATCAACATAAATAAATGACAAAAATGCCATTTTTTATTTTAACCAAGTTGTCACGTTATGGTCAAAGTCAAAGTCAAAAAGCTTTTATTCAATAAAATCTCACTGATCACTTTGAATCGTCATTACGTTTTGTATGATTAGGTATGATTACAATTTTTTTTTTATTGGATGGGTTGGAGCTAGTTTGTCCCAAGCTTGTTTAATTGTTTGGGAAAATGAATAACTTACTTGGTTAGGAACGTTACTTGACATGGCTTGGCTAGGTAAGAGTTAATAAAGCAAGTAGTCAATAAGTGCCGCTCGGGCAAGTATATCAACATTAGTATCCGGTTGTACTGTTCACCACAACATACTACCAACCATTTACAAATTCCATAGACAAGACCAATTACCTAGCACTGGCAGATATGTAGCAAGGATTTAGTTCAGAGGTTCATTACATAAAAAAAGTGACAGCCGCAGCAGAAAAAGAAAAAAAAAGAAAATTAAATTGACACAATTTCGATACTATTTTATTATAATTATAATTTTTGAACATGACGTTAGACTAGGCGGTATGGTTTTAAAACTATAGCCTGCTCCACGGAAAAAAAAAATTATAATTTTTGAAATCTGAATCGTTTATTTAGTAGAACTGCATATTTAGTTTTCACATATCTTTAATTTTCGTTTTTGGCTTTTTTACTGTTTTTTAAATACAATATAGGCAACCGTTTGACCACAATCTCACCTATGATGTGGTGTGGATGATGATATATAAAGATTTTAATGAAACGGTAAAATCTACAATAATTTGACTAGCTGTAAAACCAGCCCTTAGTTAAAGAATCCCTTATTTTACTTATAAATGATTTGGGTAATGCTAAGGTTGTA
Source organism: Eulithis prunata (assembly GCA_918843925.1). Lineage (NCBI taxonomy): Eukaryota > Metazoa > Arthropoda > Insecta > Lepidoptera > Geometridae > Eulithis > Eulithis prunata. Next base: position 5,479,080 of record OU974023.1, on the reverse strand, counting down.
AAAATGATTCAAAGTTTTTGAACTTAATAAGACAAAAACGCCTCTGTGTAAAAACTACGGTGGAATGGACACTGCTACCCTAATTTTACGGTTAATCACGTCTAAATGTAATACCTACCTAGTATTACCAGAGTTTTAGGCATTACAAATACGCGCGGCGAAACACCAAGAATTTGGCCAAATCGGTCATTTCGCATAGCTTTGCCCACTTGTTTACCTCGCGGCGACTGCTATTTCTGACCGGACTATTTACGACAACACCGGATAGGTACCGTTAATTTGTTTATTCACGCGGTAGCGTTTATATCATATACCTACTGAGTAAGTATACTTACTAAGAATATACTAAGAAGGGAGGACATTCCTGCTAATTTTCATGCAATGCCGATAAATAGAGTATAGAGTCCCAAACCTGTAGAGCAACTGTAAAATACCTACTAGGAGAACACTGTCGAAAAAATGTGTGCTTGAGTCTAGTGTAGTGCGAGTTTAAACAAATAAAAGAATAAAAAAGAAAGTCCAATCGTTCAACTCAAATGACTCGAGTTCAAAAAACTTAACTCGTTACTTTAATTTTTGAGTCTCGGTAGGCTCTGTGTGTATCGAAAGTGCCTTATCTGGTGACAAAACGTGATTATTTTTACTGACTTACGGATCGAAAAGAAATTCAACGGCTTTGTCCCTATACTAAAGCACAGATAATGTATATTAAGATAAGTAAGTGAAGATAATACCTCTATATAAATATATATAGGTAGAGGATTTGTTCCACTTACTTAGTATCCCACCTACTAGGCTAACGGTATTTTATAAGGATAGGTCGGGACGAAGCCTCTATATTCACCCGACCGAATCGGGTGAAGTCTGGTGCGACTATTAGTACCTATTATACCGTGGGGATGAGACTTTCGTGTGACATTGTTGTGAATGCCACAAATTAGTGCAACAAGTATGCGTTAGCAACAGTAATGACCAATTAAACGTGTCTCCACTGTCCGCTGAAATAATGGCTTTTGACTGTAGCCGAGTGTAATAATATTAAAAAGCTCATAGCTAATAAGCTTATTAGTATCTAATATTTACTAGACATCTTGTTACTTCATATCTATGTAACTACTGTCGTAACTAGTTAAGTAGTTTGTATTTTTGTTTGATTGGTTTGCTTACTTCTACTTACCGTGTGATTTTAAAGATAATTTGATTTTCCCAAGTAAATAATTAATTAATTCCAGAAATGTTTAGGTAATCTCGTTGGCTGTCGCAGGAGACGTTAAGGGGATTTTTGAAGAAAAAGTTTATAAAACCCCTTTGCAGGTGATTATTTATTTGTGGAATAAGCTGAAATTCCCGCCAGTGAGAACTTTTTTAGAATCCAGAAATCCCCACTGGCTACGTAGTGCCCAATGTTCACTTTACCTCAATCGTTTTTCCAGAGTAGAGCAAGCAAGCAAGCTCGTATGAGTTAGTGGCCAACTCAGTTGACGGAGTTTTTAGGCCGCCTTAAGTAAAGTAGGAAGGTATAATGAGGGCTATAATTACGCCTAAGCAGCTTTGGCGTGAATAAGGAAATCTAGATCATAGAGAAATCAAATCCTAAGTGAGTCTGCATTGGCTTATCAACCGCAACCAGGTTAACCAATTAAACTAGATAAGTTGATACCAGGATTGTCATATGAGATATGATTTAATTTTATGAACATTGTACAGACAGATAGATAAATCAGTTTATGATTTCCAAGCGGCTAACTCCTTCAAACTAGCGACACAGAGATAGCGGTGCGGTTTGGTAGAGCTTAAAGTATTAAATATTAGTTAATATTATAAGTCAAATATATACATCAACTGTGTAAGTATTACGTACGTATTTTAATATAATTATATTTTTTACCGACAAACCTTTCTTGATATTGCAGTATTTATTTTTTGGTTTGATTTGATTTAGGTACCTACCTACTTATTTTATTTGTCTTACCAACACTATACATAAAAAAATATCAATAATCACATTAATATCTACTTATCACGACATACTAAATGTAGAGTTTTTATAATCTAATAATATTATAATTAAGTAGGTATATAAGTATACCTAGGTAGGTACAAAATAATATAAAAACCAGTATAGTCGAGAGGGCCAGCGTGAAACCAATACCTACGACAATTTTACCGTTAAGCTCATACGACCCTACATTGATTGCTATAATTGCAGTCGTAAGAATCATGACATCCTTTGAATGAGCGTGTTCCACAACTTTTCCTTCCTTCGAAAGTTGGCCATTCGATACTTCGGTGAAGTTACTTTCTTTGTATGTTTACTTACTCAAGATTATTCAAAGCGGTGTTTTTTGAATTAAAATTCTACAACCATCACGTGTGACTAAGGAATCACCCAAAACGGTTCTGACTATATACTTCTGGGTGTGATAATAGTCTGCCTAAATTGGTATTTATTTCATATTTCATTAATTTTATTTCCTTTTGAGGTATGTGATTTCATATCTACCTCTATTTACCAATATATTTTTGTAAAGCTATGACTTATGAGGCATAAGAGTAGGGCTTTAGATACTGTTTGAAAGTTGTATACTCTCATGTCATACAAACTGTCGGGGTAAAAAGTTCAAAAGCACCGAAAAATTCCACTTTTTAAATTCTCTAATTTTGCCAAAACTGTTTTATATTTTAAAAGGATTAAACAATGTATGAAAATATTGACTCAGTGCCGGGCATCCACAGCAATGGCCGCGGGCGCTCTTGCTCTGCGACGCGTCATCGTGGAGACCCATTATGTCATCCGTCTAGACAGGCCACATGATAATACGTGGACGTAGCCAGGTAGGGCCTAGCTACTAGAAGGTTCAGGAGATATTCCCTTAATAGAAAAAAACAATTGCCAACAAAGTTTTAAACATATCTTTTTGAGAAAATAAATTCATTGCGTTACAAAGAAAACCGCCAAAAAAATACACCTACGTACTTTCGATGCCTTAATAAATTTCTGTTTTATTAACCGACTTCAAAAAAGGAGGTTCGCAAGTCAGTTATATACACACGATGATTGATGGGTTCTGATAAAAACTGAGTTAAATTGAAACCTAAATCACGTTTGTTTCTTTTGCTAACCCAAAGTGGCGCATTTAGAGGGTTAAGCTATAAATCGAAATATTTTATTTAGCTAGGTTTTACAATAAATCTAATATGTACCTACGTATACTTACATAATTATCATTATCATTTCACATTTACAAATCAACCGATTACATATGTAGTCCTCAACACCTATCGGCTATCATGTGACTCTACCCTAAGACTTATTTATAATTTGCCAATAAAATAATGTAGGTGGGTACCTACTTATAGTGCTTCGGTCCGACTGCCCCTGTTAATTCACCCTGACTACACTCACTCAAACAAACATCAGACTGTGTTTACACACAATTTTGTCCATAATTTCGACGGTAATTTCACTGACTTTACTCTTTTTTGCGCCATGTAGTTTTTGCCTTTTTTCCCAGTACCTACCTACAAATTTGATCCAAAATACATCAGTGTCCGTTTTAGTGGGGACATAAAGAAATAAGACGAATGCTTTACACGAGTTTTAGGAATTTTTATTATGCACTCAAAATATATTGGTGGTTTTTACGTTATAAAGAAATTTGTTATTTTTTATGGGACAAACAAGCAATAAATTGATTTCTGTAGAATTGAAATAGGTTTAATGTCAGTTAACAGATAGATTTATCAATCAATTCAAATTAAATAAATACAAATACAAATCAATCAAATTAAATTGAAACTTTCATTCAAAATAATCATTTTGAATGACATGACTAGGTGATCCGGAATCGTGATCATAATGGATAAGTTCCACGTATTTTCCTCTCAGATAAATGAATCAGACGACCATACTACGAAGTCCAGCAAATTCGGCTAAGATGAAGAAAATCTAGTGGTGTCGATTCTGTTGTTGCATTTTTCTACAGAATCGACACCATTGTTCAATATTCTGCTGACTAACCATAGTCTACATGTATCTTTGAGGTTACTCATAAAAGGCTTGACGTGTGGGAGGGACGAACAGACGAATACTACAAGAACATTGAACAGGATGTTATGGCGTCATCAGTTTGAAATTTTAAATAATAAATTCACTGGAATAAAATCACCTTTCTGTCTACTACAGCGATGTGACGTGTAGCGAATATCGATAGAAGTTTGTCTTATCCGGAGTTTCCTTTTTTCTGGGCCCATAACCAGATGGATTATAGTTAGTAATTAAATACAGGATCAACAGGAAAAGGAGATTTATGCAGAAGACATCCCACACCGATGGAGAAAAATTCACATGATTCAGTCGCATGGTGACATCTGTCGAACATACTGTCAGTTAACAGGGTACCTACATACTAGGAGAATCTATATCTACCTACAAAAATCTAATAATTTTAACTCTATTTAAAATACATGAGACTTTCCAATACTTCAGGCCCTACTTTCTTCTTTCGGTAAAAAATATTTTTTTTTTAAATATCTTAAATAAACATTTATTCACAAAGAAAATTACAACTAATACAGTATTTACAATAGCCAGTGTCTTGGGCACGCTTCCGATTGGTACTGATTTGGACCAGTTGAGCTATTTATAAATCGTTTGCAACGGTTTGTAGATGGCTCAACTGTTAAAATATCTTAGCAAGCTCAATCCAATAAAGTATTGTGTTTTATCAAAAACTTCTTCAAGTTTTTGATAAAATTGCGTAAACAGTAGCAAACTGGATTTTACTTTACGCAGCCAAAATAACAACCGGCACTTCACAGAAATACGAGTTAAGTATAGTATTATAAATCCATTATAAACTTAAGGTAACAATATTGCCACAGTGCTTTAAAAAACAGCTATATTTTTTCGATGACTTCGCTCCACTAAAATGTGTGTAACTTGGTTGTCTCAGTAAGTTTTTGAGAGGTACCTATTTCCTCAAACTGTCAAACTAGTTTGAAATACATAAAATAAAGGGAAACGTTCTGAAAAAGTAACAACAAAATTATAAAAGAACTAGCCGTCGCCCGCGGCGTTAGAGTTTTAGAGTGTTTCTTTTCAAAATTCCTTTCTTAGTGCACCTCTACACTATATAAAGATACTACCCTCCAAATTTCATAACTCTAGGACTATAGTTTAGGCTGTGCGTTGATTCTCAGTCAGCTTCAAATGAGTAATATATTTAGAAGATTAATGGTAAAAACGGAATATTGAAAACCGTACCAAACACAATATAACAAAATACCAATTACTAAAGTATATTCCTAGTAGAGTTAAAGCTTTACCAGTCAGACTCAAATAATAACAAGTTTGTTTATATTTGAAGCAACTTTTTGCGCATATAACTCAGTAATGTTACAAAATTACTGTCGATGTATCGTTTTAAAGCTCATAAATAAACTAAATTAAGAAATAGATTAGCATTGGGACGAGACGGTATTGTTAAAATAATTTATGGGGCCCGTAATAATACCCCATCATTGATGATACTATGCTTCATACTTATATAGGTACTTACTACATACTTATCTTACAAAATAGTTCAGCTTACACAGGAGATTCAATTTATGCTTTTTGTATTATGTAGGTACCTACTTCATTTTGTTTTTTGGGAGTGTACTTATCGGAACGAATTTAATTATGTTTTGAAATTGGTACCATTTTGGTACCCATAATAAATAAATGAATAAATATTTCCGGACATTTCACACAACGCCTTTTAGTCCCAAACTAAACAAAGCTTCTACTATGGAAACTATGACTGCTGATATAATACTTATACATTTCTTTTCGTAAGTAAATACATTATAGGTACCTATCAAATATATATTTTTTAAGTTTATTTTATACTCAAATTCCCCTTTTCATCAGGAAAAACCCTCTTTTGATCAGGACCTCACCTCACCAAGAGGTATTAGTTATATTTACCCCGTCCTCTCCCAATCACAGACAATGAGCAAAATACAAAGTGATAATTACACCGTATCGCCGCATCGCCCTCCGATACCCAGTCAATACAATTTGGAGAGAAACAAACAATGTTTGGTACACGTGTTTGAGTTGAGACAGTAATGCGATATGTTTGGCCGCTAGCTTCCGCGAACAGAAGGTCCAGGAATCAGTCTGTCTGGTGTTCTGCGATTCCGTTTGTTTTACACCATTGTTGTTCACATGCTATTGTACATGTTGTAGGAAATTTAACTATTTTCACAATATTACCGAAAGAGTCGAATATTACAGAGCCCGATAAAAGCTTAAGGGTTCATATTCATATTGGTCTTCTAAAGCTGAGTTAACTAAAATGATTGCAAACAAATCTGTTGTCATCTCTTTTCGTTGTCTGCGTCCATGATAGAGCAATTTTTTAAAGCCGCGCTAAAATGACAGTTGAATAAAGGTAGAATAATATAACTAAGCTCTTTAGTTAAGATCAAAGATGCAGTCTGTATTCCCACCCAAGAATCATTTAGTATCATCGTTTAAACTACTTATAGGTAAACCTCGTAAGTCGGTCCAGTCCCTGGCCCCTGATTTCAAAGGGTGAGGGACATTTTCATTTTTTTTCAAATCTACAATTTTATATTTTTTTGACATTTAGGCTCGTTCTGCTGGTTTCAAAACTGGTTACTATTTAAAATTGCATTCATTTATACATTTAAAATTAAACTGATGAGATTTGTATATAAAAAAGTGGTTTATACCACGCCCGGGTTGACCGCAGATGAAGATATAAATTACCATCGATTTTATCTTGATTGCAACTATTATAACCAAAGGCAAATGTTCACCATAAAGTTTAGACAGTCGTTAGATACGGCTGTTTAGATTTTGCGCTCATTTTTCAAAAACCGAGACTAAAGATAAGACTAAGATTAGATATAGAGCATAGAATTCATGACCGTATTGCTTAAAAAAATATTTTTTAGAAGTGTCACAGTTTTTTTTTAATTTATACAACCTAACTTATCAACTAAAAACAACCTGTATACACAAAACTAGCCGTCGCCCGCGGCGTTGCTCGCGTTCTAGACCCTTTAGAGTGTGACTTTTCAAAATTCCTTTCTTAGTGCACCCCTACACTATATAAGGATACTACCCTCCAAATTTCATACCTCTAGGACTTATGGTTTAGGCTGTGCGTTGATTCTCTGTCAGATTTAAAAGAGTTTTATATATATTGATGATGATGATGATGATAAAACATAACTTAATCCCTAACTAAACCTACTTCTGCTAACGAGCATTGTTTCTGAATATGGACTGATTATTCTGATTAAAAATGTAAAATGTAATTCACAAACAAAATTACGACTGAAACAGTATTTACAATATGGAAGTAACTACATTATAAAAATGCTTTCCTTGGTAAATATTTTCCAGTGTTTTATAAAATTATTAAAATTTGTACTTATTCTTGTTATGGTGTTGGTGCACTGCAATGTATATGCAGTGAGACGCACAAAAGACTGCAAGTTTGACCTTGCAGATGACGAGACATGCAGACTGTCTGACAATATGTCTATTTGTTCCTTTTTGAGATACGTCGGTCACTGCAAAGGTTACACCTAGTATAGTTTTATTTGCACCCGGAATATAATAAAACGTTACCTACCTATTTAGTATTAATAATAAAGTATTTACCTAATTGGATTTTAGGAAAAGAAGAAGTAACGTTAGTAAAGAAAAAAGAAAAAAAACTTGGTTTTTTTTACGCCATAAAACAAATTAATTATTTTTATACCTAATCACGATATAGGTATGTAAACTTTAAACCTCTGAGCAAGAAAACAGCTATTTTTCGTTTTAGCACAGCGATAAGTAATAAATGCAGCTTTTCAGTGACTTCGCTAAAATGGGCACGTCCTTAGTGAACGTGCTGCACTGTGTGATAATGCAATGTTATAGGAAAAAGTAACAATATCGAAACATAAACAACGAAATAGCAAGTGAGAATAATCGATTTATATGATGGTTTCGCTTGGCAGTCAAGTAAAAAAATGTGCATCTAGAATTTTGGTATGCGAGGGGCTTTATTAATGTACTAGAATTCAAACGAAGGTAGGTGTAGGTATCGTGTTTTCTCTGATAAATCCTGGTCCATCCTTGAGGGGGGGAGGGAGAGGCTTAAATCATCTGGATTAATCTAGTTCCCATATTACAGCTTTGCTTAATTTGGGGCCTATAGAGGCTATGTCCTCTGGTTCCCATATTACAAGCTTGTTTAGTGTGAAATGTCTATGAATATTTATTATTTATTAGCTATTGGTCAAATAACTACAACATCCGCAAAGCACTTGAATAAGTAAATAAGACTGCGTAATAATGTTTAAAATGGTACTTAATCACACTGGTAGTTAATTAAAAGCACCACTTTAGTGTAGACTTGCTTAATAACTCGCATAACTAATCAGTAAGCACTCAACGGCTGACATAACGAGTTATCTGCACATATTTATATTTATTTACATTAACGCTAGTAGGGTGATTCGCATACTAACAGCTTATTTGTTAAGCGCCGTCTGTGCTCACTATTGTTCGGTGGTCATAAGTCAGTCGTCACGTCACCATTCAGTCCAATAAAAAAAAAACCAGTTGAGTTTTCTTCGTGATAAGACTTCTTCTTTCTCTTCTATACTTATATTATTTTTATTTTTTACTTGACTTAACTTATATTATTTCAAAAATTTCACTTGACACTGGAAAAATTGTCTGTCGAAATGACGGACAGAGGAAATATAGGAGAGAAAAAGATAAATTAGTAGGCCATAGACAAGAATTGAATTGAATTGATAAATTAGAAAAGAGTAACCAAAAAGATTTGGCTCCGCTGATAGATAAAGTCAAGGTGAAGAAATTAGATGGAGCGAGAATTAAAATAAAGAAAAAAGAAGAATTAAAGAAACACAAACACTAACCATATTAATCTTTAACATTCACATTATTTACTAGGATAATGTGAGCAATATTACGATGTAAAATATTTGTAGTGTCGCTCAGTCGAGACGCGTAAAAAATCGATTAAAATGTGATTATCGATGCTCGAGTCATCGTCGTCATAATGATGAATGATGATGAAAAACCATAGTTTTTGTGAACTAAGATAATTGTTTTTAGTAGCTAGGATATTTGCTTCATATACAAACCCACAGAGTATAGACGAGTATGCTGGTACAGTAAGCAAGAGAAATCAATCACTTGTCAATTTTAAAATACATACAAATGTAGTTTAATAATTTTGTACGTAAGTAAAAAATGTTGAAAGCGGCTTTGTTTTAGTCCTATCTAAGTATATCATGCTTGAAATCTTGTCTAATAAATTATTTACTTAATGATGTTAAGTGTACCTACCTATAATATTGACTCTACCATAATATGAAGTAAATATGAATATTAGTAGTAACTCTATGGAACGCAATTTAACAGTTGCAAAGCCGGCTGGGGCACTAATCTTCTTCAATGAATATTATATTCGTAATCGTTGTAATCAAGTAGTTTTATAAATAGCTGAGATAAGATTTCTAATAAAACACTACACATAATGGTCACACTGAGATACCTAATAGTTTATTATACTTCAGAAGACAGAAAAAAGTGAAATGTAGTGAACAAAAAAGTGACAACAAAAAGTGAAAACCAAAAAAGACTTGGCAAAAGGACAAGCCTCCAGTGCCAGAACAAAATTTAAAAAAAAAGTTTATTAGACGTCCACTATATCTGAGTAGATCTAAGTCGTTGAAGGCGAAGCACACTTATAAAATCAGATCATCAATAGGTAAATGTTTTTTATTTTTAAAACGATGCTCAATCATCGATGACTATTATGACAGTTAGATTTTTGAATGTAGAAGATATTATTAAACTGTTTTTGCTACCCATGTGTGCCCGCCATTTTCAATAAAGATTCGTAACTTTTATGCCAAAATCTACGTCGTTTGTCAGCGTTGCGACTTACGTTTAGTCAGGGTCGGCAGCCAAAGTGTTAATAGGTGTTTTTGACCACCAGTTGCTGTCGGTATGCAGTGTAGGAGCGCAAAGAACCTAACAAAGGTCTGACTTCATCTTAAGTAGATGGTAGGTACGTACCTAGTAGGATAACATAACATAACATCTTTAATATTTAGCGACAAATAACCAATAACAGACCGTTCCTCGCAGCTAAGTCAGTCCATCAAATATTTCAAAGCCTTGTTAAAACGAAACTCCGCCATTGTAGTAAATTGATATTAACTACCGAACAATAGGCTGTGCTATTACACACAATGGTACTAGCTGAGCAATCAGCCCGTCTAGGCCCACGGCGGCCTATGTGCCAGTCATTTGATAGTCCGACTGTATACACGGATGTTGGGTAATTCACACGGTTCACTAGATGTGACTATACTATTTAGTAACGTAGTTGAGATCAGTCTTAAGAGTTAAACATCAGGAGACCCAGTAAAGCGAGGCGTACACCCCGCTTCCATCTGTTATTTGTTGCCTGAAAGAAATCGCTTTCAGCGATAAGGCTGCCCATTGTACTTTATCGTATAAGTTAGTCTCTAAAACATTGTCCTTGTGTAGGTACAATAAAGTGTTATCGATATGTCTATTTGGTTTAGGTCTGGTGCAAACCACGACGGAATAATCGGAATTCCGGAAGATGGTAAAATAGCGAGATTGTCGTCGACAATAATATGACACGCTGACACAGTTTGATGTACAATAGATTCTTTGTGAAAGAGTTGAAAGGAATTATCGCCGCTCCTATATCTGCCGCCAAGCAGTGACGCTCGAATTTCTGTAGTCCGGTTAGAAGGTCTGAGTACTTACTCGATACAAATACAATCATACCTTTAAATGAAAGATTGTTGGATGCACTGCGATCTTTTACAGGACATTTCCTCACTCATTTCTGCTGAAGCATTGTTATATAAACAGATATAACCTATATAGGTACCTACATCAGATAAACCAGCTGATTTAGTTAATATTTTCTTCAGGCCACTGACACTGACCCATCCAGGGATCATAGATCTCGGTCATGTACACAGCCAGACGTGCACTTAGCATGTTCGGCCGGTGGAAACGTGATCTCGCACATTGCAAGCGCGTCTAGACGCCCGGAGGCCCACTGTCTAGCGCAGACCGATGGCCCATACAAAGCTACCAATTACAGCTGGTGTTCATTGAACGCTGGTGCCTAGTGCCTTTCAGACTGCGAAATGCCAAGATGAGGGATAGGATTTTTGCTTGTGGTAAAAATATTCAAGTTGAAGCTGATGAGATGATTAATGGATGGAATGGCACTTTGGGGATGCCTCATTTCACATTTAAAATGCCTTTAGTTTTAAATATGAACTCGGAATTGTGTACCCATGAGTATACAAAATAAAACCATATAAATTAATTTACCTAACTCAACTAAAACAGTGATAAATATATAAATACTCTTGGACATATAACACAATACTTTGTAGTCCCAAACCAAGCAAAGCTTGTATAGTATGTAGTAATATACAAAGCATTAGTTTATTAGGTAACCACAGTATTTGATTGTAAGCGTGGTCAATTTCCTATGTCGTAATATAGGAAATTCACCACTCTTTGATTTCAGCCTAGGTTTTATAAACTTTTATTGATCGGTTTAGTACGGTCACTACTTTCTGGGAATCTCTTGACTGCTCGAGGGCACTATTTATATAGAAAGGCAGGTGCCTTCAGTAAATTGCTTGTTTTTTCACAGAACTTTGAAATGACGTTATTGTACGATACTGCATTAATTAATTAGAGCCGTTCGTAAGTTTAATTTATTTTTCGTGCATTTGTATTTAACAAAATAAGAGAATGCCAATTTATGTTACTTAGCATCTCTTAGGTCACAGATCATATATAATACTATGCTTAGGTATACTTTTTATATATTTCTTATAAGGAAGTACTTAGAATACGAGCTGTATGTACTTTTTCACAAACCAATGTTATGTTTACGTCAGCATCAAGCAAGTAATAAGTGGCGCAAGAAACTCGTTGAAAAGAAAAAAAAAATTAGAGTGAGTTCTCACCATAGTCGCAGGGAGTGGACTGACTTACATGGTATTCCTATAATAAAAGCAGATACCCAAATACGTACCTGATCTACCCACGCACAAGTTATAATGTAGAATCTAGGCATGTTTTTGCATCTAAAATACAAAACTTTCTGAGATGTTTAGTAGTAGGTAAGAGTCTATTTTAAAAACTCGTTAGGTAAGTCTTCATACGGGTTAAACCATGCGTCATGAATATTTTAATTCTGATAACTATCTAATCTCCCCTTCAAGTGGGTAATTCATGGAACTTAAATCTTCTCACTACATGAAGTCAAAATCTAAATTATACCATCATTTTTTTCCGGCTACCGCGCTACGCAACACGGTAGATTGCACTCGTGAACCAACAAATTATGGACTCTACTTTATGCTACGAACCGCTACGCCATTTTATAGGGCTACGCCGAAATTGCTCGCGCTGCTTAGCGTGCTACGCAGTATCATTATTGGTTAACGGTTGGTACAATCAAATAGATAAAACACCTATGTATATAAAACGTGTTAATATCAACTCAAATGCTCTTTAAAAATAACTTCAGCGCGACTCAAGACTACAGACCAACGCCTGTCGAGTTCAAGAGTCATCAATTTGACACAATGTACATTTGTCAACCATTTTTCCGTGTGGAGGAGCGGCCATATAAGGATTTTATAATGTGTAATGAAGCGTCCAGTAGTTGGTAAGTCTCAATTGCATCGGTAAACACAGACAGCCGGCAGACGGACATCAGTCGGGCGGATAGAAAAACGTGAGTTCACAAAAACTAGCTCAGACGCGGATGCGCGCCGACGCAAAAAATAGGTGCATTCACTGACGCGGTGCACAATACGTACCTAGACCTCTCGGTACCAGTACCTACCTCTACATAACGGCTAATAAGTAGGTAGGCATTCTAGGTATATAGAGTTAGCATAGAGGTGAATAAGCGTTGTCGCGCCTAGAACCTAAAAATGTTTTAATACTAGTTACAAAGCTTGTTCAGCTTTGTCAGCCTAAAGGCCGCAAGAGCAGAGGCCGCAATGAATGGTGAATTGGTTATAGTACATTTTATTTTTTGCAACAAGTAAATGAGAACCCGTTACTACATAGTACCTACTACCGAGTAACTTGTTCGTGTGCAAGTTATTCGAAGTCAAAGTCAAACTATATTTATTTGCAAATTACATGTGTATGTAGCGGTTTTATAAGTATCATTGTATCAATGTAATTCGACTCTATTGTGCTCCCCTTGATCAACTTTGATTTCTTATTTTTACAACAATTTAAAAACATCCGACCTTCTTATCGTTGCTGGTCATCAGACCTTGGATATGAACTTCCAGTTCATCAAATCTGAATACATTGAGATAAACAAACTACAATTATGCTTGAGATTTCTCAAAGCTGGTTTTCCGAGCTGATGAATAGGTATAGCTAGAAACAGTTGCATCAATTTAAAAACCATCTCAAATTAACCATCTTTAAAAAAACCGCATTCAATTCGGAGCCCTACGTTGTAGCTACAAGGGCACAAACAGACACACCACGCCGTCCAACTTATAACACCCCTTCCGTTTTTCGGTCGAGGGTCGAGCAGACAACAGGTGCATGTCAAGGTCGCGAGACAGGCCCGCGTTCCAACTGCTACCTATTCTGTACCAAGGCTACCGTCTGACCTTCTTACCCTGTCTACTGTGTGTTGGGGTGCGTGCATGAGACACCTCATTAATTTGAAAAGTAATGTATTTTATTATCATACCTTTGTTTATTTGTAGTAGATGTACATAGAGACTTCTATAGGCTTGCAGGCTATTATATGGAATACGTGTAAGGCCATGTATGTTTGGACGTGTCGATTGTTCATTTGAAGAGATACCTAGGGACTGCGATAGGCTTGCAAGCTGTTTTGGAATAGGTGTAAGCATGTGCCATGTAAATTTGGACGTGTCGATGACTACCCCTGAACGCTGGCATAACCAATTCGATTATAGGTGGATATACTTTAGAACGGATATTATTTTTGTTTTGCACATTAATTCTAGTCATTGAAAGTTGCCTAGAAACGCTTTCACTCACCAAAAAAAGACACCCTAATATAGTTTTCTATACATTGAAACTTGCCTAGAGACGCTACCACTCACTAAAGAAAGACACCCTAATATAGTTTTCTAGGAGCCGTTGAATGCAGGCCGCAAAAGATCAGGGCTATAGAAATCGATGAAAGAGGCCTAATGCTCAGCAGTGGAAAATGAGTGGAAGTCTTACGATTGGAGTCAAAAAACCAGAGACTAAAAATTTCAAATTTAGATTAAAAACTTATAGGTACATACCTACATAAAGTAAAGTGTCTATTCTGCGCTGAAGCTCATTATAATCTGTGGCATGTCTCGTCTGCAACAGGTGGCAAGGGCGCCTGGACAACGCATCCCCTGGGCATGCGTCTGCCCTTCGAATTGTTGCTGTGCAATATTAATATACGTGTAACCTTTAATGTCTGAGAAGTTGGATTGTTTGCTATAAGGTAATAAATAATGTTTTAGCTATAAACTTGTTTTAATCATTTTTGTAAAGGTTTTTGGAAGAGATGGTAAAGTAATAAAATGTTTTAATGATTGAATTTAATTGGTTTATTTATGTATTTCGGTACTTGGTAGAGCTGGTAGAGTTTAGGTTAAACAAGTTAAGATTTATGCAAATAAAAAAAAAACAAAATATAGTTTCATATTTTGTAGTTTTGGTGAAAATTGAGTCCATACCTACTCAAAGAAGGCACAAGGTAGGTTAGGTACCTAAAGCCTAAGACCTCAAACTTGTAACACGCCAAAAAGGCCATAATGAAGAACACAACGCCTCCGTGCCAGTAGTTCTACTGAAGTACAACTAGTAGTATCTACAAATCGGTTTAAACCTTGTTTGTTGGTCTTTTTCACTATATTGATCTATTTTCTGACTAGGTAAGGTATTCAATAGTATTCATTCAGTAATTACCAACTTTACCAGGACAAACTAAATAACTTTTGGTCAGGGAGGTCATAGTGACCTCATGCCGCATTAGGTATGCGCCGGCGCGGCGGCGGTTGCTGTCTGCGTGGCTTCCGCTACCCCTGCCTTTATTATTAACCGCTGGGGGTTGAGGGTTTGTTGTGAAAGAATTAGTGAAACAACCGCAACTTTGGTGCAAAGCTCAACCTTCAAACGGTAAACAACTAGAAGAAAAAAACATTGTTTAGGTTAATAAAAAAATAAATATATATATAATACCTACCTACTACCTACCTCCTTGACTAGAAAAACAATACTTTGTTGTAGAGTATTTTTTTTCTATGGACAATACAGTCACATTCAAGACTTATTGGCTTGGTTATTCTAATTCTATGCTCAAGGGTTCTGTTAATACGCAAAAAATAAGCTTCTAACTCTAGTATTTAAAATAACTTCGCTCTGAATGATCAAAGTAGAGGCGTATTGCAGTCGATTTTTCATTTTTTTATCTTGTAAATTAAGCTGAGATGATGGTATAGGTGCTGGGCAAGCCTACTCCATCTAAACATTGTCCCAGGCACTACAGTGTCCCGTTAAGTGTAGGCATAGGTTGCCTCCTGACGCTGTATAAATATCATCGTCAATAGATGTAAAGGCCTATTTTATAAATTAAGGTAGAGTGGATTCTGAAATTTCAAGTAAAACACGTAGGTACCTGCAACAGTCGTATAGAAGAGGTAGGTAGATAAAAACTCTTCTGCGAAACGATTTGTCCTCTTCCAATGTTCGGAGACGTTAATTAAATAAATGCAGTGTCGAATCCGGACCGGTACGATATAAAGTCGCCGTGTTTACGACCGGTGATATTTTTGTGTCTCGTCTCGTCGGGCACAGCTTGTAGCAGGCAGCTGGATTACTCAGAGCAAACGGAAAGTTTACACTGTCTCAGATATTGGTTTAAAAAAAACTTGTTTGATTTCAACGTTCAACGGTAGTAGTTGCAAATGATAACTAGATGTAGTGAATCTTCATTTATGCTGTCGGCTATTCAACATCGTCCAATGATCTTTTATGTAGTCATCTATGCCCAAACGCCCATAGGGCACTTAAAAAATTATCTCACTAGAGTTAGTCATTAGTGAAACCAGCTAAAGTTCATTGATATGGGTGCCCTGTTTAAAAATAAGTGTTCCGTTTTTCCAAAACTGGACATTGCAGCAACACTAAGAACAATACTTAAAAAAAATCTGAGATTTTGGTTCATCCGCCCGATGCTTCTTGACTTATATCTGTCACAACTAGAGCTAATCTAGATCTAAGTAATCTAGAGAATTGTTGCTAGATTCCGGCGGCTGGTTTCCATGGAAACCAGCCGCCATTTATACACTGTGCATTGGGATTTTAGGATACGGGAGTAACGGAACGAGTTTGTCCGATTCGATCCAGATTTCATTATCAGGTATAATGACTCACTTGATTTTATTACTCGGTTTACCGGCGTTTTGAACCTATATCGGTATCGAAGGCTAAGCCGCATTGTATAGCGTGCTGTGGTTTCGCGTTTTTTTGTTGTATTTGGCAGAGCGGTATCTTTTGAATAGGCACTTAGGCACTAAAAATAAAGACAGTGTCTTTAAAAGTGGGATCATCATCAATCAGCGTGAAGAACTCCATTGGTCAGTTCTCCCCCATTTCAAATTCAAACCGTTTATTGTACTGATGTTGTATTTTCTATTTATCAGGACAATAATAATTGAACTAGTGTTTTCTCCATGTACCAACATCCCACGATCTTGCCGTCATTCCGTCGACGCGGCTGATGGTTGTAAGCATTGTCTTCCAGCAGAACAGTCAATTGTTTGTTTTTACCAGTCTTTGCTACTAGCCTACTAACCATAATCACTTATACTCTAGATCGCAAATCGTGAATTCGAAGAGACGTTAATTTTTTTTTCTGTCGGAATCCTGGCAGTCAAGAGGTCAAAGAACCTAACAAAAAGGTAGCAAAGGTGATGATTTTCATGAAACCCAGACAGATCGACCTTGAAAATCGACCAGCCAGAAAATTGCTCTTTTCCATGTGCAATTTTTCCACCTGGTCTAATAGCAAATTGCAGGGTATTATGAGTTTTTAGCGTGTTCCTGCCGTGACTATTTGCGTGGTCACATGCCACTATTGAAAGCTGACCAACGTCCGTACCCATAATGACTCGCTTGGACTATGAAAGTGCACGCCCTAATGATAGGGCTGACAAAATCATTCAAGCTGCTACCGTTCTAATTTGAATAAAGGGAAAATATTAGCAAAATTTTATCATTGTACCTTAAAGTTTTATGTAGGTAGGTCAGTAGTACCTATTGCTTACTTAAAAATATTAATTGAGGTAGGTATCAGCTATTGATCATTCACTTCTGGGAAAAGAACACACCTCTTCTACAATTCGATTCACTTTGCACTCCTCAGTTTGCTCTCCCGGCTCTCCGACTCAGCTTCAGTCCACTGCGACGATGTTCAAAAAACTTTTTTACGTTCAAAAACTATAACAGATTGTTTCCAATGGTTTCCCAAGGGACTCTATTAACTTCTTTTTCTACAAGAGTTTTCTCTAAACTATTTCTATAAAAATCCCTCTAACTAGATTTTTTGCAAATGTACACACGCAACAGATTCCACAAAAATAATCCAAAAAAAAAATCGAGTATTTAAAAAGTTTGCGGCAACCCTGTTAGGTAAATAAAGCGTAGTACACACGCAAGTCTGCAATACATCCCGTCTGATTTCCCTAATCGCAGGTATCGCCTATTGGGGACAGCAAAGAATTGTCGGTAACCAACAACACTGTTTAAGTGTTTAGAGAGTTGATTTCAATGAGAAGCAATCTGCATTCATATTAATAGTGTACCTACCTACTGTACAGTCAGCCTAAGTTGATTAAAATTTTGTTGATGCAGTTTAACCAAAATTAATCTGACGCGTGAAGTCCAAAGAGAAGGCATAAGATAATTTTCTGGAAATCCAAGGGAAAACAGTGAAATATTATAGCAATCTGAGATAATGATGAAATGTGTTGCTAACTTGTTTTTGGTAAAAACAAATGCATACCTACCTACTGTTTTAAATGATGATCCCATCCTATTTGTGATATCTGATATTATTGTGATATATGATATATGGAGTGTAAAGAGTTTGAACTGGTCATATCGTTGACTGTACCTTCCTAATTACCTAGTATTTTACACGTAGGTGGATAAAACTGATTGCAAAAGCAAAATGTTCGTGGGCAGATAATTTTAAACGAACTAAGTAGGTAAGCAAATGTTTATCAAACAGTTATTAAATGACCCAATCTGTATAAAATCTCTATAAAGTTGAGTCTGACCACGCTAGTCTGTCGGTAAAACGGTGATATCTGGTATGTAAACTTTTTAACATTCTGCGCTGCAGACTTTGTGGTCAATCTCAATCTCCATTACTCATTTTTTATTTGATATCTATGGTCCCCGCCGCATAACAACCCTGTACATCTTGCGTCTCAGTCTACTAGCCACCGCTACACCCCTGAGGTCCATAAAAATTTATGAGCACAAAACGCTACAATTATTGTTTTACACGATTCCCTACTGCATCATTTGCGTTTCTCCCGACTCTGTGTATAATTTGTTTGAATGTTACATGTCACTGATTGCAGGCGATTAAATAACACTCAGGGTTCCGCGATCCAGGACATATCAATATTTCCAGTTTTGCAAAGGGAATACAAATGACTGAACGTCTGGAACCCAGAATATGTGAGGTCACAGAATTTTGATTCAAAGAATATTCTTTCTTTGACTTGTCATCATCATATCCTGTACTAGCCGTCGCCCGCGGTGTTGCTCGCGTTCTACCCTTTAGGGTGCGACTATTCAAAATTCCTTTCTTAGCACACCCCTACACTATATAAGGAGACTACCCTCCAAATTTCATACCTCTAGAACTAATAGTTTAGGCTGTGCGTCGATTCTAAGTCAGCTTCAAAAGAGTTTTATATATATTGATGATGATGATTAGATGTCCAGTCCACCGCTGGATATAAACCTTAGGACGAGAACATCCAACAGAAGCCTCATAGCTAAAACTACCTCAGATATACATTACCGTAGAGTATTTACTTACCACAGAATTCATTCGCTGCCTGGAACTCGGTGAGGATTCACATGACGATATGTACGCTGCAAGTTTTTCGAGAACTGTCTACAGAAGCCACATTTTGCTGCAGCCCAAAAACCGGCGAACTACACATTGACTGACGGATAGGTACCTACAGCTCGATATTTGGTCACTTGATGGTAAGCCCTGCTAAATAAGAATACCTACGAACCAAAAAAGAAGCAGAACACACAACTATTAAGCCTTCTGCAATTACCGAGGCGCGGACAGCCAACCCCAACATTTGCGAGTTCTAGGAAGCTGTCATGTCGTGTCATTTACTGCGATTCCACGAGCTATAGATTAATTGTTGCCCTCGTCGCCATTAGGCGTAATGCCAGACTTCCTCAATTCACTAGAGGGGAATCCTCGATAACGCTCGATAAATGTGAGAGAGATTATAAAAAGAGATGGTGTTGACCAGATTTAGAGATTTGTGGCTACTTATGTCCAGCAGTGGGTGACTGGGTATAGAAGGATGATCACGAAAAAATCTGACAGTCGCCGCGTTACGTAAACCTAACGTATTCAAATCATTTTGTGCGTCTGCCGAACGTTGTAGCGTCACCGCACAGTGTTTCTCGGATATGCTACGATACGTTTACGATTGTCACATTCATTCGTGATCGAGGCACAGTTCATGCAAATTCAATGAAAAATTTATCACATTAGCGAAGATGGTGACTAAATATGATGATGATAGCACTCACTAGGAAAAACTATCGCAGGTAGGTAGGTATCAGCGTTGGCGCACGTCATTGTCGTGTCCGTAGTGACATGAATATAAATATTCTTTTAAAAAGCATGCTGTCAAAAGAGGTTTTTCGTTATTTTTTTCTTCATACGCTGGTTTCGTTTATAACTTTTAGACCGTTTTGCTTTAGTTATAATTGAAATAGCTTTTAAGAAAAAGCATATTGTAACGAAAAAGCTCTTAAAACAACTTGCTTTTAAAAAAAAACATTAATTTTCTGATGTATAGTTTGACGCTCAGATATCGATAATCCCCGAAACATGTTCCTTACTAGAAGAAATTGAAATAAAATGCTGTACATACGAAAATAGGCCGATCGTTAGCGACAACATTTCTATACAGGGAATCTATTTTTCGTGAAGTCATCGCTCCCAATTACATTTCTCGAAGGTTTCCAAGATAAGCCTACGCTCTGTACAGCCAACTGGCATCGTTTGGACCCGAGAAAAGTGTAATAAAGAATAAAATGTGGGAATATAAGCGAGTACTTATAGAAATACATAGCATCGTGGGAAGCGACGTAAATCTTATATTCTCTTTTATGAAAAAAAATAATGTTTTATTTGTCAAAATAAATGAGTAAAATGTGAGAAGAGAAGCAATAACATTAAAAAAACACACCCATAGTGAGAACCGACGACGATCTATTTAGAAAAAAAAAACGTAATTTAGAAAAACTAAGTTCTTGAGTGAGCAAAATTTAATTGGGTTCAAAAGTTTAAAAAAACTATCAAATAGGAAAATGAAAATTATGTAAATTACATTTCATTAAATAAGTTCTACTTAATAAACATACGTGTGCTTCATTTCACAGATAAAAAAAATTACACAGACGTCTAGACTTAGGATTTATATTTAATAGATTAACACGGTTATTTAGGAGGTTTTTGTAAATAAATAATTTTACTTTATTGCTCGAAGCAAATGAGCACCAAAGGAGAGTTTGACGCTAGGCAGTATTTGTATCCACCTTTCATTTAGCATCATATACAACCTCAACTAGTTCAGTTCAGAATATAAGATAATATTTACAGATTATTTACCAAAGAGCATGATAATAAATACGTAAATTGAATAACATCACTCTGAATCCTCTTCCACGTCTCCTTGGAAAGCCTTAGCCGGTGGCTGCAGCATTTTGGTCCTTGTAGCCAAGCGCAGCGTAGCTGATCCTATGGTGTTCTTGGGACGGAATTTGGGCATTGGCGATGGAGCTGACACGGCTCCGTGGGTACCCAGGCCGGCTTTACCATCATTACTGACGAGGGGCACCTAATAAAAAAAAGAAACTTGAATTTTTTTGGCTACTGTGTAAGGCAGATGGTAAAGTTAATTGCGCGTAAATGCTCGACTGCCAACCGTTATAGTGTCACCGCGCAGTGTATCTCGGATATGCTAGCGTTACGATACGTTTGCCATTGTCACATTTATTCGTGATCAAGGCACAGATCGTCAAATAAAACGCCGTTAAAGAATCACACAGTTATTCAAAAAGGTTTTACTCGTCTACTCATAACACAGCCTTACATAGGTGAAATAGTTTATTCCCTCGCCATCTATCTTGGAGCCGGAAAGACCACGTGCCGGCCGGCTACACCTGACCGATCCACATTCCCATGTACGTCTTATAATTACACAATGTTACAAAACGCTCAATAAATAAGGGGGGGGACAAGTGGGAATAGGCCTTGTGAGTCGCGGGTTTTGTGTTATTTCTTGGCATTATCCAGTAGTAGACAGTTTTTTGTAAATGAAAGGGCATAAGAAGAGAAAGTCTCAAAATCATACCCTTCTGCTTCTTACAGTTCTATGGATGCAGCAGCATTTTTGAAATACCCATAAAAAATTACACTAACGACGACGACGCAGAGACATCAATGATTAATGTTATTGTATATCTCAAAACTTTATTTTCTGACATTTTCATGATACCGACTGATTGCTAACACATTGATCGCTACAATTATGTTAATAGGTGACGCTAGCCGCTTACGAAATGGAAAGCAAGCAGTTTCATTTACCCGCCGCCTAGCCAGGGCATTCAAGTCTACAAATTACTGTAACTAATTCTCCGCAAATCACCTAACTAGGAGTATTTAAATCTACTAAATAGTATACTTAATTCACCTAGGTGACCCTGGTGAATTAAGTCGACGGCACCGGTTTATCTCACTGCATAAATAAAGAGACGAAGAGAATAATATTTATAGAAACGCATTAAAATACTCTCTGCATGATAAGATCAGTTTAAGCTCCAAGCCCTTTAGGATAAAAGCGATAGAAACGAACTAGCAACTGCATGAGATTAGTTTAATCTGGCACCTAAAGAACCCTAAAAACGCACAGCAAAACCAGTAGACCATAACTGACAGGCAGGTACGCATCAATAACATTTAACGACAGACAGTCGAGACAATACTTTATTAGCGATTCATTGTCTAGCCGACCGGGTGAATATCCTAGACGGACGGAAGTCCAGATTTCCTGTGCCATACTCGGGGCGCATTCACCGGACCAACATAGTATTGCGTACAGTAGTGTCACTCGATATTTTCTGACAGGTTTGACGATCGGAGTCACCACAATACGGCTGGAGAATAATTTGGTATCGCTTCATTTTATAGTTAGCTTTTAGTTTTGCGTAGAAGCCCGAAATCACACCGATGCTAGTCTAAGTAAAAATACATTATCCTGTGTCTTTGTTGAAATCGATGACGAATAATGCTTGAGTGTTGATTAACTCATGTATACTAAAGATGCTAGATGGATATTTTGTGTAGAATAAAGACCGAGTCCGTAGTCTGTTTTGGTTTAAAAACTGGATTTAAAATCAAGTTTTTGTATAGAGTAAAATGGTTCTCGACTCACCCGCTAGGGGCACTTTAGACGGCTGACTCCGCAACGTCACGATACCGCGGAGATGTACGGAAATCTTAAAACGAACCTACTGTGGTGTGGTGATACAATACTGTGCTGTGTATGGAGATCAACGGGGCCAACGGTACGGATCAAAACAACTCCATGTATAGAACCCTCAATGCCATCAGCGATATGGCTAGACTAGGCTGGTTCTGATTACGTACTAAGGTCCAACTAACTAGTATCGCGCTAATGTTTTTTTGCTCAAGTTTCTAGATAAGTGCCCGGTATTTCAGATAGCCAAATAATATTCTTACAAATCTTTTTTATATATCTTTTTTTGTATTGATCTTGTAATTCAAGTCCCTTTCATAAAGGATAAAATGTGGCCATACATACATTATCTACATTAGATGCAAAGGTATGATTATTATAATTACTTCTTCTACAAATTTTTATGAACGCGAGTATAGATTATGACAACATAACACACAATCCAACATAAAGCTGTTTACATTTGTTGTAATCCCATAGCGAAGACGTGAAATGCTTTCTCGAAAACGAGAATGTTATAGTAATTTTAACATGAATAGAAATAGACGTTAAGGTAAGTACTGATATGTAGCTTAACCTAGTAGATTCTCTACTGAGAACACAGCGGTGGTCGCTTTCCGTCTGGCCCTTTTTACAAAAACAACTTCTCCAGCCACTAGTGGCGTCGCTGCATGTCTCTTGAACTACATATTTGTGGTCTATCTTATAAAAAGTTAGAGTAGACATTATGTCTTGATAAGCATACGTAATTAAGATATAATGTTCACTCTAACTTTTTATAAGATAGGAGGTTGGACTCTACCTACACCACTGACATAATAATAAAATGATAGTAATTCGTTGTTTCATTTTCCTAATCTAACCTAATTTGGCAGCACTGAAATTACAAGCATGAGAAACTTAACTCAAGCATAGATTTGAGTAGAGATTTTCATACTAAAATCTTTGCTTGAGTCCGGATCAATGTTCGAGCAGTAGGTAAATCAGCATACGAGTCTAGCCCGTGTCTTCTAGGTCCCAATTCCTAACGAGTGAAATCCGTCACACTGTAAGTGGTTGGATTTTGTTTCCTGTCATGGTGTGACCCATTCCAACGACTGACAAGGAATCAGTAAAAAATTTCAAAAATGTTTCAGGACAAATTATTTTGTATCAAAAATCAGAACAGCACCTCTTGTTGGAGTAAGATTTTGTGAGCGAGATGAGCTCACCTTCATTATGAACTTTTAGAACAGAATGAATGCAAAGATCTTGTCAGATTTCAACACTGACCTCTGAGTTGGTGACGGGCAGTTGTAAACGCGCACATTTCAAGGTATACACTTCAACTATTTCACATTTACCTGACAATTATAAGGTAGGTACTAACCTACGAAGCTAAGGTACCTAATACCTAATCAACGAACAGCTTTATGTAAGTACAATAGAGCGATAGAAAAACTAGCTAGCTTTTTTAAGAATAGACCACAGACTCACTTTGTTCGAAACTTTTGAATTTGTGTTTTTACGATATATTCATCTAGGTATATTTATCAAGATACATAACATAATGGTTAGCTTAGCGACTGCTATAGCCCGGAACCAACCGCTTTAATATTCATAATATAACAGAATTCAATTCAGATTTACGAAATAAACAGAAACCTACGCCCTCTACTCGTCACGATTCACAGCGGCATAAACATAAACGAATGCAACAAACATAATTCAAAGTAACAATGCGACTCATTCAGCGTTTATGACATGCAACCATCAGGATAAGGAAGTCAAATATACATTTAAAGCCCACAAAACTCTTAATATGGGCATTAAAGATAATTTTTGCGAGTGGTAAATGCATGCAGGCTTCGCGCCGGTTCGTGAGATGCAGTTAAGATAGCCTCGCTTCGATGCGGTGATGCACTGAAAATGTGGTCGACCCGTGAGGGTACTGTTTCTGGACAAAGTGCCAACGATAACGCTACGACAAAAATAATGACGTTTGCAGACGCAAACTTGAACTAAAATTGAAAAAAATGATTTTTAAACCCAGAATATAGTAAAGAATAATGGATAAATTACGCGATTTTCCGTGCCTATGAAGCAGTTCAGCTAAGAACTTTTCGAGGTGAATTGGAAACCACACTAAAATTCCTAAAACGAACTAAACAATAAATTTCTTCGCGTAACCTATGCAATCGAGAACTTTTTACTTCTTTTCTTTACTTTATTTGTAAAAGCTTTCGTAACGTAACAGAAGGGAATATTTGGGAAAGTGACCAGTTACAAAGGAAACGGGCAATTAGGACATTTTTAACAGACATTTTGGGAAGTAGTCTTCATGTACCTTCCTAAAGGTAATACACTTCACATATTTCAATTTTTAGCCTACTTCCTACTTCACGCATTTTAATTTTGTAATAGGTTACTACTGGACGCTCCATCAGACGAATCACTCTTGGTTTGTATTTAGTAGAAGGCGCATGTGTTGTGCGAGGTGAAAGTAAACTGAAGCGTCCAGAAGCTGAAACATCCATGAGCAGCGCCTGTCGCAGAGCGGTTGTGAAATCGGACAAAAGGCAATTGACTTGTAAATGCAGTCCGAGGCATCGAGCGTCGGGTCCTACACTCAGCTGTCAGATGCTTTAAACATTAAACTGACACCATTATTTAATGTGGACTGGAGATCGTGTTGCAGCTTTTTGCTACTTTTTAGCCGCGTCTTATATTCTGGAGAGTAATAGCACTGGATGTGCACGTTTCAATGTATCCTGTTCTCCCTTGGAAACGGCGCAGAATCCATTTC
This sequence comes from Eulithis prunata, assembly GCA_918843925.1. Lineage (NCBI taxonomy): Eukaryota > Metazoa > Arthropoda > Insecta > Lepidoptera > Geometridae > Eulithis > Eulithis prunata. The sequence continues at coordinate 5,453,366 of OU974023.1, read as the reverse complement.
GATTCCTTACGAGATTCATCCAAATAAATATTCAGACAGTCGCCTCATTGGACTTTATCACCACCAAATAATGCATGTACAAATTTTTTTTAAAAATTTTACGCTTTTTATCATTTTCTTCACGTTCTTATACAAAATGGATAAATATTTGTTTATGAGAAGAATTGATAGGTAAATCAAATGAACCAATATTTCCATTTTCCACCACTACACCTATTATATGGTCTGTGACTATACCAGAGGTAGAGCAGAAGATTTCAGCATGAAGTATTTATTCCAAAGCAGAAAACTTTCCCACAACATAAGCAGCCCATCTTGATGCATGAACGCAATGCATAAAGGCATCAGTTAGCCCGAATACTTTACTCTACAATAGTTTATTTGATACACGCCTGAGATACGGTTTTATGCGAGCAATTCAAATTAGTCTTCTGAGGATATCTAAATGATGTATGGCGAGGCGAGGTATGTTGGGATACCGAGAAGTATCACGAAATAAAGGGTATACGAGTAGATATAAAAACTAAGGTAGAAAGAGATGCATGGGCCATATAGTTATGCTCTAAAGGTAATTTTAAAATATTACCGATTACCCAACAAACTAGAATCCTCGCGTATGCAGTAAAATAAATAGTTAGAAAACATTCGAAATCGCGGGATCAGAGTGGCGAGTCTGAGTTTCGTTTTCGAAGATCGAGGATTGAAAACGTAAACGATTATCGATTCACCCACATAATGATGATCACTTTATCTGCCCTAAGTCTACCCAAAGACAAACACTTTTGGTGATAAACAAACAGATGTTTTTTCTGCTAATAGATGTTTACAACTTAAAATATATAATTTGTAATCTGGATCAACACATAGGCTACTTTTTATCCCGGAAAATCAACAGGATCGAACGGGACGCGGACAAAATCGCGGGCGGAAGCCAGTCTACAATAAATGTGTAGTTTTATTTAACTCATTGTAGCAACGACATTGTAAAACCGCATTAAAATTCGTCCAGTATCTAGAACTCATCTCATGTTTCAAAACAACAGACAAGTACACATACAGACGTAATTAACATAGGAACGATGGTATCTCAAGTTATCAGTTTACGAGCGATCACTGCATGTACTCGTTACTTATTCTGTTTTGCATACTTGGCACGTCAAGGTTGATGCGCCAAGTTTTCTGAAGGAACCTAAGTATACCTACGAATATACGGAAAGGGGGCACAATGACTTTAGATCCTTACATTATTATAAATGCAAAAGTAACTCTGTCTGTCTCTGTCCGTCTGATTCTAGGTTCCTCGATTAGCTTTGTCAGAAATCACACTAAAATTGGAGCTTCCGTTTTGAAGATACTCGACCAAATACAATGACAATGGCGCATTCGTGGTTAAACATGATCAATTTATTTTGTTTTTTTACTTTGAACTCTTTACAGTTATCATTGACCCCCTGTACCAAACTCATTGACTCGCTTACAGACTTTAATTGCCTGCCAACTATACCACGGTACAGAAATAGCCAGACTAAAGAAAAAAAACAACAAACCCGATCACAGACAGTTTATATGTCTTTGATGGAAGATACAGACATCTTTATCTTCCATCACAAATACGAGTACCACATTTGAATTTACTCTAAAAGAGTTTTCTTAGACAGACGCCAATTTAGTCTTTATTGAAGTACAGTCGCCATCAGTTGCATAACCGAAAAATAGTTTTGCATATAAAATGTGTAATGTCCGTTGTGTGAAATGAAATGTCAAAGAATATTAAAGTTACCCACGGTGAACATACTCGTATATTTAATCTTGATTGAGATGCAAGATAATTAGTGCTCTAATTGAAAAACATAATTTAGGCATTATATTTTATTTAAGCAATGCAATACCTAAAATCTTTTTTTATATAAGTACCTAATAGAGTCTTAAAAGTTGAGTTTTTCATTAAATAATATTTTTTTAAGACTATTTCGTCCATCTGTTGAGCAAGGGCTTTTTCAAACAGTCCCAGTCTTCGTTATCTGCTATGAAATAATAATACAATGACCATAAAATCATCAATTTGCACTTGTTTTAATTTCTTGATCGATTTGATCAAACACTTCTGTTACCGACTGTACAATTAGGTAGACACTTTTGTGTGATGTATAAAGTTGGTATGACCGCATACGTTGTAATTGCATGCATACAGGTAGACGTCTGGTAAAAAGCATAATACATTTGCAGTCTCGTTGCAATTTGCAATCAGTAGGTGCGCTGAGTTTTACAGTGTAAAACTTGGCAGTAGTGCAATTTATTTCTTTACGACAACGTAGTATAAAGCTTTGGTCTCGCGATCGTAACGCATAACGCAGCGGCAACATGCAGCGCCGGACACATAATTGTATGGAAAACGTCTAGTATCGTCTTTTGTTACGTCGCAGCCTGCGTCAGCGGCGAGGAGCAAACGCGGTACTCTGCGTTGAGCTGCACACCGCAGCGTTGTGCATTACGATCGTGACAGTTAATTGTTGACTGTTGGTGACAGCTAATTGATGATTTCATTGGTTAGATAAAGGACGATAAGAATGCCAGACTTGTTGATAGTTGTAACAAGATTTTTCCAACTAGTGACGAATGTGACCTCATAATAGGTACATAGCTTTTTTAATGTCCATGAAAAGTGGGTTCCTCTATCGCGATGTCTTTTTTAATCAAATAAAACTGCAACTACATGTAATTTTGTGGTTGTAGGTTCGCTAAAACCTCTAAAACATAACACGCTTCCAGTGCAATTCATGAAAGTGAGAGACTGCTTGGGAAGGGAGTGTACTATGGTTTTGGCATGTCCGTCATCGCTGGTTGGTGTGCGAGCTAGTAATAAACCGACACCCACTGCACATTCGTATGCAGATGTAGAAACGACTTGAACGTTTCATCATATTCGACACATTTATTCAACAACAATTTTTTTTAAAGCCGTTGGTGCATTTCAGGTCCCGATTTGCATACATGTAGTTAATTTTTAGATTAATTTTCTTATTTATAACTTCTGTTGGTTTCATCAAAATCTATTATGCAGTAGCAGTCACGAAAACGCAAAATAAAGTAATTATTTTGACGTAAACACCTGTGAATACGATAAACAACATTGAAAAAGACGCATTTTTCGAAGTAAAATGTGTAATAACTAATTGACTTAATGACTCCCGCTGCTTTATAATGAAATTGTTACATTTTTTAACACTGCATTGTAAGTGTATTGTAACCAGCAAAGTTCCATCATTGCAAGTTTTAAAAAAATGTGGGACCTGGGCTCCATCCAATTTGCCCCAGACCCTTTCGTGAAGATGATATACTGGTTGGATTATACTAAGGCAGTGGGATATGCAGACACTCACTGCACATTCTTATGCAGATGTTGAAACGACGCGTTTCATCATATTCGACACTTTTACCCATAGATAAATAATTTATGATGGCATACATTTATTTATCTATTGGAAGCGACTACTGAAAAAAGCAATAATGGTGTATTTTAAATAGAGATACGTTTTTAAGTCATTGTTGAGATTGCAGAGAAGGCCCAATTACTCTACATGGCCATAAGTGATAGAGTATTTGTAGATTCACTGCCATTTAGTATATATAAGTATGTATTAAAAAAAATTATATAAGTATTCTATCAGCAATCTAGTTCCTATAATACAAGCTTTGCTCAGTTTGGGCTTTGCCCTCTAGGGCGTTATGTGTAATGTCCAAGAATATTTATTTATTTATTTTATTTCTGTCATTTTACAGGGTACCTATAACCAATAAATGCCATTATTTTTATATTATCGTGAAACCATTTCATATTTTTACAACCTTATGCGTGGTTGCTTGTCTGTAATATCAATAAGATTAAACTAGTAAGCCCCTGCAATGCACATGACCTTACTTAGCAAGTTAGCATCGATAACACGTAACGTGCCCACTTCACTCGCCTTTTTACGACTTTTATAAAGCACTAACTTATGTGACGAAATGTCCGTTTACTTTGTCGCAGACAGCTGCTTTAGATAAAGGACCAGACGACCTAGCGTTATTAACAACAACACGCATAAACAAGTATAAACGTTTAAACAAAAATAGCACGCGAAAGGTACGGCGCTGAAACTTCGGCCATTGAATTATCGGTCGTAGTAATCGTAGTCTCGAACGCCACATAAATTCGGCTAATTTGACAGCGTCAAAATTATACCCGTCTTTGTCGTTTCAGTTTACGAGAAAGGGTTGGAAATATTTTTAGCGCTGTCAAATTAGATTAGTTCATGAAAAGTAAACCTTACCCTACTATCTTAGGGCCGCATGCTGATTTAAGCATAGATTTTTGTATGAAAATCTCTACTCGAATCTAGCTTGACTAACGATTTCTGAATCGGCAGATTGGCCTAAGTGATCAACTTTGTTTTTCTCTATATATGATCGGTCCTGTAATTACCAAAACCGTCTTTCTACATTGTGAGCGTTTGACCAATACGCTAGCAACCGAATGGGCGTTTGTCTACAGACCTTGATCAAAAGTTTTGTAAAATCTGGGCGGGTTTGTAGTTTGGTTTAATAACAAAATTCAAGGTACATATAATTCGTATAATAAAATGCTAGATGGTCCCTACGTGACCGTTCGTGTAGGCTCTGTATGTGTTTTCGCATTTAAAACTGCAATTGCATCGATAAAGGGGTTCATAAAATCTGGGTTTAAGTGTTAACAAGCTAGAATTCAGTATTTTCAGACGCTGTTCTTGCTAAAAGCTCTACTTAATAGGTCCCGCCGTGTAGATAATAAAAAAAGAGATTATGTTTAACTTAAAATACATTCGCACTGAAACGATAGTGGAGGCAACTTGATATTTTGTTGTTTTTATAGGTAAAGGCTAGTAAAGAGTGGAAAAGATGCCTGCTGACGTTTGCTTATCAGGATTCACATTCTGTTACCATTATTTGTCTGCTCAAAAGTGCCTGAACATAGTGAACATAGTGTTGATACACACTGTTCAGCCGTTTTGAATCCCATCATTATTAGAACAAAATAACTTATAGTTAAACTTGAAGTTAAAAAACTTGAAAAACCAACTCCAATTTGATACGCCTTCAGCATCAATATAATGATGATGATGATGGCAGTTCATTGGGGATGTTCTATTAATTGTAAAAACCCAGTTTTTTTTATTTAACTGCCAAACTACTGAACCGATTTTGATAATTTTTTGATGGGACCGATCTAGAAGTATACCCTTAAATCGGTTCATTAATGACGGAGTTCTGAACTAACAAAACAAAAAGATCCTGCTTTTCTGAAGTCAGTTAAAAATGTGTTTTAATGAGGATTGGATAAACAATGCGACAACGGCGATTTCAATTTGTAAGTAACTTTGAAGCGTGTCCGATGACTCGAACTTTTGCAACATTGTTGCGATCCGGAACCCAGATGGGAAAGATAACTTGTGACGTATAATCCTCGTTTTGTTGTAAGCTTTTAGGCTTAGCAAAATATTGTTTGACAGTAATTTACTGGTGCAATGTATTATGAACTTAAGCGCGGTTGTATTTAGCAATGATTTTCAATGTTTGAACAATAGTGATCCTTCTTTAATAAAATAATAGTGATATTTATAAGAGCGGACGGAGTCTCAATCTTTTCATTTTGTGCGGTGTCAATAACTTTAGTGACAACTTTACACCAAATTCTTGGAAAACTAAATCTATCTTCTTCTTCTTATATTATCCTAGAGGTATGAAATTTGGAGAGTAGTATCCTTATATAATGTAGGGGTGCACTAAGAAAGGAATTTTGAAACGTCACACTCTAGAGGGTAGAACGCGAGCAACGCCGCGAGCGACGGCTAGTAGATCTATAAAACTACGCGGTTAAAAATAACCGCTTAGTTTTATTTTATCAGTAAAGCTTCTTGATGATCATTGTGATCATTTATCATTATTCTGCGCTGCGCTGTTTTGAATGTTTAGATTGGAGTATGTATTTTGGTAACTTGAGTTGTTCAGCTACTTCTGAAAGATAATCAGGATCGTGTGAATTGTGTGACCACAAGTTGTGCAGCCCAAGGGCAGGTCTCAAGCCGCAAAAGATTAAAGTTTCAAACTTGTTTTTTTTTTGTGGTTTAGAACTTTAGAACTAAGAGCCGTTAAATAAATTTAATTTACAAGTTACCGCCCGCGACTTCGTTCGCGTCCCGTTGGATCCCGTTGATTTTTCGGGATAAAAAGTAGCCTATGCGTTAATCCAGGTCACGGACAATATATATACCAAGTTTCATTCAAATCGGATCAGTAGTTTTTACGTGAAAGAGTAACAAAGATCCATCCATACTCACAAACTTTCGCGTTTATAATATTAGTAGGATCTCTAAGCTCTTGTTCTAGTTATCGGCTTTATTCACAGGAAATCTAAGTTTCCTGTGGATAAGCCCGCAGGAACGTTTTTAATTTATCTCTTCCTCCTTATTTTCTCCTGACTTTTTAATCTCAACCGCTTAAAGCAATAGTCGACAGCAGTTTCCATTCTCGCGAACATATTTTACAAGTCATGCCCGTAAGATGTTGTCTACTTATTAGGGCTATTATTATATTTAACATAAGTGTGCGTATTATTCGAAACTTCCAGGGATTTTACTGCAACATTGTTGTACCTTACTTGTAAGATACAGATCTGTCACTTTTAATGAACGTTTCAATGTATTACGTTCTTTATCAGGATGACTTAAGATTCAATTTTGTACTGCGAGCGACTCTACGTACTGAAAAGCTAGACGTTTATCGCCGCTGATTGTATAGCAAAAATAGTGTTTCTTGTCCTAGCTTTAAGATACAATATTGCTTCTAAATGACACAGATTTATGCAGTGTCGATTTCTTGTGTTATAAAAGCTAACATCTAGGAAGCCCTTTAATAGTAGAGTACAATAATGACAGACTACTTTTACTAAGGAAAATTATCTGCAATTGCGTTCAAGTACACAATTCCTATTTAGAAATAAGTTGAGACCGATTGCTGTTAACTTTTTGTGTATTTTTACATCCTCAACCGGTTAAGAGGCGATTTCAGAAAAGTTTTTGATCAAGTGCAAGTAGGAACTGCAATTCAAGAGTTTCTTGCATTTGCCGGTATCAAAATAAAAATTTCTTATCTTGTAAGTAGTATTTTTAAAACCAGATTTTTTTCTAGAGTTATAAAAGACGTACGTAATCTTATGAAAAAGCATTGATTCACGGTACTCTATTGTGTAGCTTGAATTTGAAACAATAGATAAGTACCTAATTTATCTCGACGCACAGGAGTGCCTCCGTCAAGTTCGATTCAATTTGTTCGTAGTAGCGATCTCAACTTTATATAACTTGTCATCTTCTTCTTCTTCTTTCTTAAATATATTAAAACTCTTTTGAAGCTGATTGACAATCAACGCACAGCCTAAACTGTAAGTCCTAGAGGTATAAAATTTGGAGGGTAGTATCCCTGCTACCACGCGGGCAAAGCCGCGGGCGATCCTAAAAAAGGTCGTCCTTGCATTTTGTGGAGTCCCAAAATAATCTTTATTGTCAGCATGCGTGGGCAAAACCTTATTTTGCAAAAAACTGATCATCTCTTCCATCTTTCATTATTATGTAGGTACACTTGGATTTAAGTTGTGATGGTTTCATCGCTGTGCAACTTTGTAGGAATCATTATGGCTGATAGCTTCCACATCAGTGGTGCTTTAAGTTATTCGATACGCTGCTGTCTGCTGCGACGTCTTTGTTTCTTACACAAGAAATTATTGAAAACTTTTTTTTTTTTTTTTATATTACCATCCTTTTAAGCGAAGATGAAGCCGACGATGTAGCAAGACGGTCTAGAAGACACCTATTCACTCTTGTCTTGAAGACATTTAAATTATAGTGATCAGGAAAGGAATCATTTTTTGAGTTGATATTTTATTTTTATTATCTTTGGTGAGGGCAATTTTGATGGCTAGGTGACGCTGTGTGCAATCATTGTTTACTAATTTCTGGGAGGGGTAAATACACTTTCTGTTAATTGAGAAAAAGTACAAAAAGCTATTCGTTTCTGTTAGTCGTTTGCGATATTGTTACCATCTTTTTCCGTTGACATACAAATGACATGAATTATTTTATAGAACCGCTATACCAGATACGGGGTTATGGATAAGACCACAGGCATAAGTGTTAATGTGTATTATTTCAAAAGTTAACCCTTATTTAATCACCACCATTAAATGTTACAGCAATTTCCATAAGAACACACGCAGGTAACAGGAAATGTTGACAGAGCTCTCTAAAAGCGTGCAGTTGACTGTATGCAAGCATATTGTTTTGGCATGCACTGTGACGTACATTATGCATAACACTAGGAATTAAATGTGAAAGTTCTAGGCCCATATATGCCGACACAAAAACCGTTACTGAAGCCTAGATCGCCTTTGTACATAACTTTAGTAATAGTAGTCTGTATTATGTTTTTTGTGTACAATAAAGAATTTAAGTTAGATTTGAGTAGAGATTTTGATACAATACCTATGCTTGAGTCCCGATCTGTAGGGCTACTCTTGACCACCGCCGTTCCAAATTGGATGCGGACTTCGACAGATTTCGTGTCATTTTGTATTGAAAAATGACATGACTTCTGTCAAAATCTATGGATCCGGATTGGAACTGTGTTCGCGAGTAACTCTAGGGGTTAATTCTGGCTATGGATGATGATGATAGCTGAAGCTGCTTGCTTCAAACTAAGCCGCCGTTCAGTTGCAAGAATCGAATCAATATTGACAGAGCTGTACAAGCACGTGCGTAAACAAGTGAGAACACGGTGGGCAAACTATCCAATTGGCATGCGCTGTGACCGAGTACAAATACTAAGTGCAAAGTCAACTGTTAGATGAAAGTCTTACAATGTAGAGGGATATTGCCTTAAATACAAAACGCGTAAACCTTTGCGGTCTTATTACAGAACGAAGACTAAAAGAAAGTCATGGTTTACCTTGACATAAACCTTTACGTTGACGTACGTTTAAACCTTGACTTCCTTTAGTCTTCGTTCTGGAATAAAACCGTTAATGTTTTTGATGTGAAGATGGGTTTGTTCTATGGCCCGTATACTAATTTAAGTCCCAAGAAAAAATATGTCATCCAAGTAAACAAAATTGGGTATTTTTCTTTCATGTGACTTTTCAGTAGAGTTTACAGTCACTGACGTCGTTGTGATTTTACTGAGTAAAAGATCTTTGACTTTTGTCTTTGTCTTAAATAGTCCCAACAATCTGAAACCTTCCGGCTTTCACCAGAAGTCGATGAAAAGTTTTAAATCAAATTCAAGTCGACTCTACTATAGTTTTTTAAACTTAAAAATTTGTTGAAATGTGGTCTGGATTCAAGTCAGATGAAATAGTACATTATGGTACTAGTGTGTATCATTGGTGATTACCGCCGAGGTGCCATTGAGACCCGAGCCGTAGGCGAGGGTCTTAAGAAAGCCGAGAACGGTAATCATCAATACACACGTGTATCATACGACGTTTTTCAACACACTTGTGAATAAAATAACTATAATTTCCACAGTGAAAACGCGTTGTGAAAAATGTTTCGCTATGGCGGGAAAAATTAATCAGTTTTCCTATGCGCGCGCATTGCGATCGGCCACAGACTAAAGGGATGAGGTTTTTTTTTTATTTATTTTCCGCGCTTAGGGCTTGCACCTATTCTGCCACGTAAAAAATGGGGAATTTAAAGTTTTCTTTTATTACAGAGAAAACAAAAGTTATATTTGAGTGAAAGTTTTATTTATTAAACAAGTACGAGTTTAAATTATCTATTTAAATAAGAAGTTGCATGAAATAGGAACATTCATTTATTTGTTCTATTGAACACGATCTTTTTTTTGAATAAAAACTTTTTTAGTAACAAAGATACTCGACCAATAAAATTTAAAAAAAAATCTATAACTCACTAGTGAGTTATAGCAATGAAAAAGTCACAGTTTGATTATGGGTGTCATTATGTGCCTAATTGCGGTGACCATAGAGCCACTTTATGAGCAAGTGTGTTGAAAATGTAATTTCTTAAATTCTAGGTAACATTATTTACCACGTTCTTTACCCCGCTGAGTTATTACAGACCTTTAGCATAATTCATTAAATTGTCGGTAATTTGTTTCAGTAGCGGGTATTGCTATTAAACAAGCTAAGTATATTACCGAGTCAATCAGAGCCCGAGCGAATATATTAAAGCCTCACGGATGTTGGTACACCCACTGTCCACTGGACGGTAGCTTTTCCTTACCTGCGTCACTTCAAATAAATATAAAAATAAATTCATGAACATTACACACAACGCCCTCAAGTTCCAAACTAAGCAGAGCTTGACCATCCACATTGATCTTTATTCATAAACAATGATAATGCCACATTTTCATTAGGCGACATTTGTTGAACTTGTCAGCATTTGGGTATGTCTCATTAGCATTAGTTAGTGAGTGAGGAGTCCGACATACCCTCCGGCTCTCCTCGGGTTGCAAAAAAAAGAAAAAAAAAGGGTAGGACGCGTGTTGCTATGTGTTCGAGACCTAAAAGCTCCGGGCGACATCCCAACCGCAACTTGTATGTGTAAATTGTGTGCGAAATGTCTCTCGACATGTCGCCGGACAGTCGCACGTAAATGTCCCGGGACAACTCGCGACATGTCCCTCGATTTTGTCCCCTAGTAAATAATCAAGATTTTATCACAGATTTTTGACATGTTACCTACACTGAGATGTAACAAAAAATCTTCTAAAATTCTAAAACTCTAATCTTAAAAAGTCTTTTTTTTATTTATTTATCGAACCGTTTAACCACTCTCACCTAATGTTAAGCGATGATGTGCTCGATGATGTAGCACGCTTACCTAGAAGAGTAGAGTGAATAGGTATTCACTCTACTCTTCGTCTGAGTGTTTTAATAATCTCATATTTCTAATTAAATCGAGTTTTTCATAATTCTTTGAAGTGAATCACTCAACCACCATACTTGTGTATAATCTATGGCCCACACTTCATTATGATGATACATAATACCGGTTAAATTGTGCGTGTAATCCGTTCGACGATGAAACATGACGTGCGAAGTCTCGTCTGGTGCAACAATGTTGCGTCTGCCAGACAAATAGCATCGCCTCGGAGCCAATAACGGGAGATCTGAAGTCTTTGTGACGAGACGACAAGACGGCTATAATTGAAGTTGTGGTAGGATTTTATAAAAAAAATATATTTGAGAGCAAAATTTGTATGTAAGTCTGAGTTGCCTTAATGGTTTAATTTCAACCTTTTTTTATGGTTGGCAACCAAGCGCTTTAGCAATAATTTTCAAGAGGTTTATGTTTTTTTTTGATGATGGTAACCCTATTGACGCCACCGCATTCCATATGTCATTAACGTTATCGTATAGATTAGATCCACCTACTTTAAAGTAACATACTTGATCCGACGGCATTTATTTAAGCTGACTTGCATTTAGCATCAACTAAAACAGATAACTATTTTATTTTTAACTGGCTTTAAAAAGGAGGAGGTTCTCCATTCGGTAGTTTTTTGTGTTTGTTACCTCAAAAATCCGCCATTTATGAACCGATTTGAAAAAATCTTTTTTTATCTGAAAGGGTATACTTCTAGGTGGTCCCATAAATTTTTTATCAAAATCGATTACCACGATATTCAAATTTTTATAGATGACTTTTTGACGCGACTGTATATTTTTATTATATCAAATGTTATATCTCTGGTTGTAGAATGTCTGTTTTCAAAGAACCCTGTGGACACGAGCTAATAGCGAGCCATCAGTGAAGCCTAATGCGAGTTGCGACGCGAAAAAAAGCGCAAATTGTTTTAAATGCGCAGGTAGGCGCACGCCTCACGCCTGACCTACAGACGGCACGGAGAAAAACGAAAAAGTGCACTGAGCTTTTGGGGTCCCGCTAGATTTTGTGTAGGTATGAGTTTTTATAGTCACATGCACACTCAACTCATTTTAATTCTAGTTTGGGTATCAATGCTGTCCAAACAGTAAATACTATACTGTTAACCGTAACATAATATTAATTTCAATTCGTCGTACGTGACAACTGCTGGGAACAAAAATCGACGCACAGTATGATCCGAATACGTTTACGTTACAGTTTACGTTACGGTTTACTTTACGTTACGTTACGGTTTACGTAACGCGGCGGGCGACTGTCAGATTTGTTTGTGCTCACCCTTCTGAAAGGATGTCTACCGTGCCTGATGTCTTAGAATGTACGTTTGACGTTTACTGCAACGTCACGTAAACTTCCAGCTAGGGGCACTGCTCAATCTATATAAAATACTAGCCGTCGCCCGCGGCGTGGCTCGCGTTCTACCCTTTAGAGTGCGACGTTGCAAAATTCCTTTCTTAGTGCACCCCTACACTATATAAGGATACTACCCTTCAAATTTCATTCCTCTAGGACTTATAGTTTAGGCTGTGCGTTGATTCTCTGTCAGCTTCAAAAGAGTTTTATATATATTGATGATGATGATGATAGTTTACGTTAACTTTGTAGTACTTATACGTAAAACGAACACACTAAACTCGCCTATATGTACATGTTTTAAGTTTAAGTTAAGTTTCTCTGTGTACAATAAAGAATAAGGAATAAGCATGCTGGATATAAATTTGTAACCCTATTTATTTTTTTATTGCAGTGTGCGGTTTTTATTGTACAGTACAGAACTCCTTCACCACATCACAACTCAGCCTTCCCCAAAAATTTTTTGGGCATTACTAATGCAAAACTTGCAAGGCCAAATAAATTATTTGGTCTGAACTAATTAGTCACGTCAGAAACAAAATGGAGATGTAATTCATATTCGTTTTTGTGCAAACGCCGTGATCGACGACCGGGTTTTGTGGAAACGACACTAGTATATTGCACGTGATTATTCGTTGCATTAGCCTGCGTTAGGAACGTTTTATTTAAAAGGTATTTTATTTCGGACTGTTTCTTTTTGCATAACTTGAAACCACAATAATTTAATCCGCTTCACAGTAAACCTAATTTTGGATCGTAGCATTAAGTGTGAGCCATTGGAATAAATGTTTATAAATGGTTTCCTTAGAATGATATAATTCGTTTTCAACTTTTGAAGGGGAAATCCACCATATTGCCTTCGAAACAAACGACAGCCGACTTGACTGATATTACTTCAAATATTTCACTTGACACTGGCCAAACTGTCTATCGAAATGACGGACACAGGCCATAAATAGAAGAAGAATAAGACTGTACTGAAGTTTTTGCATTAAGAGTTTTTTACATCTGTATTTTCACGGATTCGGATCGGAAATGGAAGAATCAGCCAACAAGTCACATCCTCGTATAGTAATAATAAGCAAACCGATTTGCACTGCGCGATAACGCTCCGCAGTCGAACTCCCGTCATTTCCGCGCAGTATAACTCGGATACACACGATTGTCACAGTTTATCGTTATGACCCTCTAAGGTAGGTAGGAGTTAGTATGAACTTATGGAGTTAGTATGAAATAACGTGAAAGGTACTTACCGGTTCAACGTTCCCCTGACAGTCTTTTCCTAACCCTTCGCCTTCCGACCAGCCCATTTTCTGCAGTAACTTGAAGCCTTTGTTCTCAGTGGATATCGACCTAAAAGATAATTAATTAAATCGGGAAATATGTCAAGGCGTTTATTTTTGTATTTAAATATATGACAAGGTCAGTAGGAAAAACACGGGAAGTGTACGAAAGATGGCTCTTAAATTTAAGAGCCAGCGCCCAGGAGCAACTAAGTTGCCCAAAAGAAAAGCTACTTTTAAACGAGCACCTTTTTTTGGGCAACTTTTTTCTCTCATATCAAGTCTACGTTGTTAATATGAAACTGCGAGCAAGTAACAACGAGACAGCTGCAAAAAAAAAAGTTACTTTATATTAGAGTCGCATGTGGTCACTGGTTCGTAGAGATTTGTTTTTTAATTACTGTAATATAAAATTTTGACTTGACATTATAGAACTTTCGATGCGAATACTAGAGTAAGAAGACCTACATGCTATGCCGTATTGAACCTTATTTTCAAAGTTGTAAGGTTTACTTACGTATCTAAATCAGTGCTTTCAGTTTTCACAGAATGATGCGACGAGCCCACAGTTTCCCTTCTCGCCTGTGCTCTATCGTTGTAGGGTTTTTCTTCGATTTCTAGAAGTTTCGGTGCGTAGATATTCTTGAGGCGAGCTAATTCCAACTCGTGTTGCTTTTTGACGCTACAAGTTCTTGTGTAAGCGGCTTTCTTTTCTTTTTCTTCAGCTGTTGGAAGTAGTTACATTGTATGTCAACAGTTATGTATTTAAAAATATTCTATCTTCTTCTCTAAATATATAAAACTCTTTTGAAGCTGACTGACAATCAACGCACAGCCTAAACTATAAGTCCTAGAGGTATGAAGTTTGGAGGGTAGTATCCTTATATGGTGTAGGGGTGCACTAAGAAAGGAATTTTGAAAAGTCGCGACTTAAAGGGTCTACATTAGGATCAAAGAATTTTACCAAATAATGCGTATGCTGACACCACGCGAGCCCATGGCTGGGCAAAGGCATAGGCCTTTGGTTGGGATGACATTAGTTAGTATAAAACAAGAAAACTTACATTCCATAAGCAATCCGGGTTCACAATGTCCACAGGTATCATTGCCAGGGTGTATGTGACATAATAGCTTTGTTTCACCGAGCTGTATCGTGCTTCCGTGAAGAATCTTGAAATATAAAAAGTAATTATTGTTTAGCACTCAAAAATATCATTACCAACTATGGAAAATTCCACTGCTAAATAAAATCTACCCAAAGATTTCCAGGCATTTTTTAGCTTTAGCGTTTTAGTCTCAGTTCCATAAAATCATTACACTTTCACTGACTTTCTTTTTGACATTTTTGAATCAAAGACGAGAACTAAGTTGTATCATTTGTACTACCAGTAGAACAACTCGTTAGTACAACCTCGGAACTCGGATGGACAGCGTATTAAGTTGTACCATGGACTAACAATTAGTCCATGGTACAACTTAATACGCTGTCCATTTGATTCGTTGGTTGACTTCTTTAAAACAGAATAATGTCTCTACCCAATTAAATCTTAATTAATAATAATCGATAATTAATTTCTACTTACATCCATAGGAAGACTGATTTCTGAGCTCTCCGACATCCGATTACCGTTGAGGATGGTCCCGTTCTTGGATCCAAGATCCGTCACCACGTAAGTTCGTCTGTGCATATCGTATTTCACGTCTAAATGATTCTAAAACAAATAAAATTATTTATAAATGTTTTTTTATTATAGAAAGTGGTTGGTAAATTGTCCCATAGACCACGGCAACCGAGATCGAGCCTTGTGATTTTAGATTTAGTTAAATAAACATAAAAATAACTCATAATACAAGAATGTACAAACCTTTCGTGGCTATATATATATACATCAAGAATATCTTTTTATATTGTTGAAAGTGTCGAAAAAAATAAAAAATGTTAGGTACCGCTTTGATAATGGTCGCAATGTCAGCACGGTGAAATAAATAAGTCACGATTTCGAATTCCACGATGTATTAAAAAGACTCTAGAATATGGCTCACAGCGTATTAGGATATCGTTTCGTTAAACTTCTTATATGTGAAATGAGAAACCGTGAAACTATAAAGAGAACAATCAATTCTGAACCTTACCCTAGAAACATTATGGTCCTTTATCAGTATAGTATGTTGTTCCCCCTCCCTGCCCACAGTGCCGCCATCTTTAGTAATCAGGAACAAACTGCCAACTTTCAGTTTGGGCAGGTCAGTTTCACGGACAATCACGCGCATGCACGGTGGATGGTGTTTTGCAACTGAACCTGTTAAAATCATCATCAATATAAAACTCTTTGAAGCTGACTTAGAACCAACGCACAGCCTAAACTATAAGTCCTAGAGTTATGAAATTTGGAGAGTAGTATCCTTAAATAGTGTAGGAGTGAACTAAGATTTTTTTTTTTAAAAGTCACATTTTAAAACTTCTACGCGAGCAACGCCGCGGGCGACGGCTAGTTTTATAATAATATTACATTCACATTTTTTTTGCAAATTACCCTCATCACTGACAGTTGCAGTGCTAGCGATTGAAGAGCTATCATCATCATTATCATCATCATCATCTTCTTCTTCATTTGGAGAATCACTACACTCTCCATCTTCTAACTCGGGGGGAACTTCCATCTTGGTATTTTCACTTTGAATTTCTTCATTCACTTCTCCGGTTTTTTCACTCTTGACGTCATTTTCGGTTACACTATTCACATCATTGTTTTGGATATCTACTGCTTTTTTCGTATCCGTGTTTTTGGATTGGTCTTTATCTTTTGAGTCATGTAGATCTTTTTGATCGTCTTGTCCTTTTTTGTCTTTTTGATTTTCATCTTTATCTCCTTTAGATAACAGTCCGTTTTTCTTTGACTTCTTGGTTTTCCTCCGTTTGGCCTTAGAGTCTTCATTGCCCTGTAAAACGATATCTCAGTTTGATATTGGGGAGTAACTGGCTAGCATTGTATTTACCTAAGGCAAGGCCTCGAAGTGAAACCTGAGATAGTGATTGCGTCAGGTTATCTATGTCATTTTCTGGTTTTCTTTCCTGAAAGAAAAAAGAAACATTATATAAACCATGTTTTGATTGAAAACATTATTCATTTTAGTACAGACTAGCTGATTCCCGCGAATTCGAACATGTGCGAAACTTTCCACAAAAATATTTTTCACTAGCATAAGTAGCATACGCCTACGGTAACCATTTGCTACGAGGTTCATTGTAAGTTGGTTGACATATATTTTGGTGGAAAGATTCGCACGCGTACGAAGTCGTGGGTATCAGCTAGTAAATCATAAATCAATATATATAAAACTCTTTTGAAGCTGACTTAGAATCAACGCACAGCCTAAACTATAAGTCCTAGAGGTATGAAATTTGGAGAGTAGTATCCTTATATAATGTAGGGGTGCACTAAGAAAGGAATTTTGAAAAGTCACACTCTAACGCGAGCAACGCCGCGGGAGACGGCTAGTCAATATATATAAAACTCTTTTGAAGCTGACTTAGAATCAACGCACAGCCTAAACTATAAGTCTTAGAGGTATGAAATTTGGAGAGTAGTATCCTTATATAATGTAGGGATGCACTAAGAAAGGAATTTTGAAACGTCACACTCTAAAGGGTAGAACGCGAGCAACGCCGCGGGCTGCGGCTAGTATACAATATATATGAAATACCAACCCGCTTTAGCTGTTTCCGAGCCTTCTTCTTCTGATGGGCGATGAGGTTAGCGTTGACAGAACTTGTGTCAGGGTAAGAATGGAACACAAACTGTTGCTTCTCGTCTAGGTAATAATAGCAGTTTGTTTCTGTGTGATAATAAAGACCCAGCTCCTGAAAATCATGATTATGAGTTATTGACAGGCGTCATGGCTCAGTCGGTAGTAGCTCTGCCTTCCGTGCTATGGGTCGTGGGTTCGATCCCCACAGAGAACCAACATTTGTGTGTTGTAAACATAGATGTTTGTTCTGTGTCTGGGTGTTTCTGTGTATTATAAGTATGTATTTAAAAAAAAATGTATGTATGTATTCTATCAGCCATCTAGTTTCCAACATACAAGCTTTGCTTAGTTTGGGACTAGAAGGCGCCGTATTAAGTGTCCGTGAATATTTTTTTTTTTTTTTTAAATAGTGCCTTCTGGTAAGATTGGCGTAAGTGGAAGTCCGGATGCCAAGCAATTCTGCGATATTTTTACATGATAATTGGTTAGTTACGTGATTTATCCGGACTTCCATTTACGTTGATCTTACCAGAAGGCACCTTATACAATTTTTACAACAGATTTCAGATATGTATGTTTTTCGCTAGGGGCACTTCTCAAATATTTTTAACTAGCTGTTGCCAGCGACTTCGTCAACGCAGGATTAGATGTGCAATTTGCTATGTGAAATCTTCTAGGCGTTTCTGAAGAATTCGCGTCTCGTTGATTTTCCGGGATAAAAAGTAGCCTATGTGTTAATCCAGGTCATGGACAATATATATCAAAAATAATCGAAATTAGATCAGTAGTTTTTACGTCACAGAGGAACCAGCATACAGACATACATCCTTATAAACTTTCGCATTTATAATATTAATAGGATTAAACCTCAGCACACTGAATTGGATGTTACGTTGCACTTACAGAGTTGTAATAATATCCAGTCTTGTAATCATAGTACATGCCAGCAGACTCCACGTACACCATTCCTGTCTGCTGCAAGGCTGTTTGAGCCACCTCCTTCACTTGTTCGGCTATGCTTTTCTCATTATCCCCACCACCATGGACATTCCATCCGGCCTTCTTTTCAAAGTCATTCAAAGCATTTAAAGCGGCCTCTTTAACTTGCTCTGCTATGCTTTTCTCATTTGCACCACTTTTCCATCCTGCGTCATTAGTTTTTGAGTCAGTCTCAACTCTAGTATTTTCTGTGTCAGTTTTTATTTCATCCTCATGGGTGTTAGATATATTTTTTTTAGACTTTTTAGTCTTTACCAGGTTCTGGTTTTCATGAGTTTGGGTGGATGAATCATTGAATGATTTGGGCTTCTCAATAGAGGAAGTAATGTTAGTATTTTCTGGTTTGTCTTCAGGTAGAACTATGACGGCATCAGGTTTCTTGCTTTTACCCTAAAAAAATAAGGAGAGTTACGAGGTACCTAGGTAAATACCTATCCATCAACAGTAACTTTGTGAGGTTATTTACCTCCTGCTTCAACCGATGTTTCAGTGATTTTATTTCAGCATTTCTTTGGCGTATAACCTGCCGCATTTTAAGAATGAGCTGCATAATTTTAGGCCTGTATTTTAGAGACAAACACAATCTTTTCCACTTGTTTTTCTTCATAGTTTTCTCTGCCATTTCTCACTACCTACTTTGTTCGTTTCATTCACTTCTTGTCCTGTCTTACTAAAGCAGACTAAAGTCCAAGGATCGAAATAACTGTTTCTAAATAAAATAAAATAAATTCACAACGTTTTTAGCAACCATTTCAGATTTTTTTACGTAAACAAACAGTTTAGTTGTTTTGTCATTTGACTGCTGCATGACTGACATGACGTTAACACATTGTCCAACATGACAGATCTATTGTAGCGATGATGTTTTCTCAGGGCCTCATGCTTGCTGCATGCATACATATTAGTTTTGCTACTCCCCAATAGATGGCAATATGCAGATACTATTAGTAACACCCAAGTGGTAAGGTATTTCGAATTGAGACAGAGTAGGTAGACAGAGTACGAATTGTAACAAGAGCGAGAAGGATATTCTCTTCTCGTATTTGCGGTCCCGTCGCGTCTTCATTCGGTAGAACTGGGGTGTGAGTTTTTGTGTACCCAGCTCGAAGAAAGAAAGCTGATAGTTACTAGGTATGACAGTACTATCCATTCCCAGTCCCAGGGGATATTTCAGGATCAAAATGTTTATCAGCCCGCCGGATCTCGCTCTTGCGAATAGCTATAAACATATGTAGGTATTTTGTCAAATTGTTTTATTATGGTTCTACTTAGTCTGACCACTTGGCATTGCAAAATCAGGGTACTTACCTACTAGGTACATCTCAAACTATAATCTTCGACCTAGACTTCACAATCTCAAAATAAATAAAACATTTTTTGTCACTAGAACTTTTATTTTAAAATAAAAAGCTCATTAATTTAAATTACATAAATGATGTGCGTTTTTAATGAGAGTGATAAAACAAATGCTAGGTACCAAATTTTGTTATAAATAATGAAATGGTACGGTTTTTAAGTGGACATTTTAAGTACTTACGTAAACATAACATAAACGAACACTTTTTCTATTAGCTGTCCTATAAAATTGTATAATATTAAACGCTAAGAAGATCTATAAATGCAAAACTCTAAATGAGTAAACATTAGAAAAAAATACATCCAAATAAAAAAATGTTTTAGCTCTTTCTTCGATAGTCCTTATATTTTGCACAATTTGTTAATCTTACACGCTAAGGTAATTAGACAAGTACAAAATGATACCTTAATTATTAAATATCATATAGCTAGAGTCAGTTGTATAATTCAATAGAATAGTATTAATAGTGTACACTAGCTAGTTCTGAACAATCCATGCATTTAAAATCAGCGATTCGTTTCAAAGGGGGTCGACACCATTCTACGCGTCGACAGCGGGGCATACTCACACGCACTACCTAAGTGTATAATAGTGTATGGAAGATCTATGCTAAAGGCTAAAACGTTACAATTTCGATATGTTTACATTTAAATTACATTATTTAACAATTTTTTAAACAATGGCACAATGTAGCCAAATCATCCTTACACAGTACATAGTCACAACGATTTTTTTTGAGTCTAAAATCCATGCTACTCAAGCTCAGAATCACAGAGTATATTTTTAGAGCCATAAAAATCCGTTGTGACTTGAGAGGCCGCTACCAATAGGCTTCGTAATGCAAAAGTAACGTGTTTGAATTACACTGCGCGGCAACCACCACTCGACTGCTGAGCGTTGCCGTGTTACAGCGCAGTGTAACGCAATGTTTCTTTATTCGTGCCTATCCTCTACTGTAGTTTTGGTCTATTAGCAAATAATGAAAACAAGTGTTTGGTGTATGCGTGTTTCACCATCGCATTTAGAAAAATCGTGTAAGTACAAATAGTTGTTGTACAATGAATAAAATAGATGACTGTAATCCCCGTGCACGGTAGACATCCTTCAGGTCTCTTGCTAATCAAGATACTTGAAGATGTGTAAAGGAGGCAGTCAAAGGCATGTCCAAACATTACATTTGGCACATACCTACCGGCTTTTAGAAGTTAGTATTCTGTGACAGGTTGCATTTACAAGCCCATCGCTTATTATTGTTATATTACGCTTCAACTGCCTTAACCTATCATCTAATGTACCTAACACTACTCCAACAATACAACTAATACATATTGTGAAGTCTCCAGTTTTTACACACATAATTGAAACGGCAAATACATCACGTTTTTACTAACGAACTAATTCGTCGATTAAAATATTTAATTCGTTTCATAATGTACACAATTCCTTGTAATAATGAGGTTTGTTTACTTAATTTTATAAATGCATTTTTGCTGCAGGATCGATTAGCTGCTAAGTTTATTTATACCATCATTAGGTAAAGCTACCTTCAATATTGGAGATGCACATTTAGAAAAAGCCGCCATCGTCAGTCGACTAGTCACTTAAAAACAAAACGAAGTACTCAAAGTCTATTCAACTTAGAAGTTGGCATATCTTAAATAAATAAGATTAAACAATCATTTGAGTTCTAAGTGTGCGAAAAAATCACCTCCACACGATTCAATTTTCAATATCCAATTGAAAAAATCAAAATCAACTCGAATGAACTTAAAAGTTTAGGCAAAATTTATCATCAAAAATTGAAGCGTGACAGAGACTAAAACTCCAATCACCTTATAAGCTACATTACTGCCATTGTTTTTAAGGGGGTACATACGGGGGTGGTTTTCTGTAAGTGGGGGTAGCTTTAGGTCTAGGGGGGGTGCGTGAGGCTGCGAATGGCGGAGGCGGGCGGTAGGGGGCGTCCTCTCCCGAGCGGTAATCCGGCGCTGGAGGTAATAATGGGGGTTTTTCCTCCCTCATGATGACTGGGCTCTTGTGAACCGGCTCTGTATCACCCCTTTCTTCGAGTTCGTCTTGGAATATAACAGGGATTCCTTTAGAGCGGAATGCTTGGCGTTCTTCTTCGTCGCCGACGCTCATTTTACCTGAAAATGTTAAAGTTTAGAAAGTGGGTTTGGAGTTGGTTGAAGTAAGATGTTGCAGCGCAAACTGTCTTGAAATGAACGGTGCGTTGGAAATTTTTAATATGTACGTTTACATAATAATAAAATTTAGTAGTTCATTTGAATACAGTTCATTTATAGATATAGAGCTATACTTATAAACGCTGCATAGTTAATCAGTTGAATAAAATCTAGGACTGTCACTTGTCATTATTTATTAGTAAGAGACAGTAATAATTTAAACAGCTGAATAAAGTTATACAACGATTATAAGTAAGCAGAATTTGAATGACGATTAATACTTTTACAAAAGCTTTGTAATTATTCTGCGATTGTGACACCGTAGTGTATTTACATAACGCCAAGCTGTTTATATTGATTTCTATGGTGAAATACTGTGTTTTAGCGAACAACATCTAAAATTTCGTGAATAGCGTGTTTTAAATGAATGAATCACCTTTTGATCATTCATTGGGATTGTCTCCATCTATGCAATTAAATCAAATTGTTAGTAATTGTTACCAATTTATTAATTTCAGTATTTTTTTTGAAGATTTTATAAATTTTTACTCAGGTTAAATACAGATTAGTAAACCTACGCCTAGACATATAATCACACTTAGAAATCCTAATTTTGACATATGGATGTCTAAAACTGTGCACACGCAAATTTGATAAGTTGACGAATGTATTAAAATAATACTTATGATGTTAATAAATAAGGCACTTTTTATTTTGATTGATATCGGGGCGCAATCAAACACTGGATTATTATGTCTTTATTACGTCTTATTATGAAATCTTTTGGCTTTGAACCTTGGATGTCTAAAACTGCGCACATGCAAGTTCAATAAGTTTACTAATGTTTTAAAATAATCCTTATGATGCTAACAAATAAGGCACTTTTTATTTTGTTATCGGGCGCGCAATCAAAAACAGGATTACTTCTAATGTCTTTCAACATTGATACTTTTTCATACACCTATTCTGAATCTCCCACGACTGCGTCCTAAAAACAAAAGAAGCCTAGGAGGTGCCCTCGACAAAGATATAACGTTTCCATTCTTACCGGTTCTTCGCCGCCTATACAGCACGCTAGCAATGATTCCGGCCAGCAAAATCATGCACACGATAACAACCGCCGGTATTATGAACGTAACCAAGTAACTCTGATCGTTCGCGCTTCCAGCCTTAGCGTTCGCAGAATTAGGCGCTCCAGAGTACACCTGTATATTCGTCTTAGGTGTTTTAGTGTTCTGCTCAGCGCAGAGTCCTAATGGTATCAGTCGGATGGACATGACTTTGAGTTCTTTCAGGTCGAAGATGTGGTCGACGTTTTCTCGTAGCGCGCCCATGTTAGAGCCTCGTTCGTCGACTATTATCATTTTTCTGAGTTCTTCGATCTCTTTTTTGGGGCAGCGGTCCATTGGTAAGCTTGTGTTGTACCTGGGAAATTTAAGTTTGTTTTAGTAAGCGTCTCTGAAAAAAAACCGAACTAGATAATGTTTATTATATCGCAACTTTGAACTGAAATGAACTGGCTAGAAACCTACATAACACATAAGAGAATGTAAAACGCCTCAAGAGATGGCAAATACTTGAACTGGACCAGAGAACGTAGACTGTTCTTAATATCAAATGGTGTCACTCGCTGGAGTCTCACCGGAACATCCAAATATCACGAACCAATCTGATTACGGCTAAGTAGCCGATCGCAGATAAATTAGAAAAAAAAAATATCGCAACTTTGAAAGCTAACAGATTATTATTGAACAAATTAGAATCCTCATGCAAATGGTCCGAAAGTATTCTGTAACAAACTCTGTGTCTTTGTCTATGAAAGTGGCTTTGCAACGAACTAACAAACAGACAAGACATAACAAATTAACGATATTTTGTCGAACTTTCGGAACTGTCAAGTTCAGAATACCCTAATGTTGGATACTGAAAGTCAATAAAGACATAGTTTTCTCTTTTCTATCTATTCTTTTCTATCTTTTTTCTACCTTTGTTTCTCTGTAGTGTTGTTACTCTTGTTTGTAAGTGTACTTTGTGTTACCTTATAATGCCTGTCAGTGTCTTTAAACGAAGTTACATAAAACTCACCAAATAATAGTAGTAGGATTATTAGTAATGCTCTGTATTCTAATATTATACGGCTCCTTCTGTCCGAACAGCGCGGCAAGTTTCTCGACAACTTTCCTCTTGTTATTAGCGTCGTATGCGAGACGGGCGAATGGATACTCCATAGTCATTTGGAACTCCACTGTGGGTTTGATTGTTGGTGCTTTGACAACTTCTACTATCAAGCTGTCGTATGCGCTTTTCTTGCTGGAATCTTCCGCGATCTGAATAGAAATGATAAATTAGATATGTGTAGGTTCTAGTATAGTACTATATGATCTGTGGTGCGGTAAGGTTCCCAGAATTCTTCCCTAGAAAGTACAGAAGGGTTCGCCTAAACGGACAAATATAATGTTTATTTCTGTTATACAAAACAGCTAGACTTCTTGATACAATAAACTATTATTTTATTTAGATTGCAATCAAATCTGATAAAACATCTGTAATGCCGCGTTGACACGATCAGTCTTCTCGGACCCTACTGTATCGTGTAAACACGATTTCAACGTACGAGTGCGCTCGGATTGCGTGTTTACACGATACGAGTAGCGTCCGAGCAGACACTGATCGTGTCAACGCGGCTTAACCCTGTCAAGTTCTAACGCGTAAGAAATAGTCTGCATGCGAATTGTTTGAAACATACACTAGCAGTTAGGACTAAGGTCCATGATGAAGTATCGACGTATCGACCATTATTGGCTGGTGAGAGCTTTAAATTTTCTGATAAAAGTGAGATTTACCAGTTGATAGTTGACGCTAGCTTCATCACTCGGAGTAGGCAGTCCGTAGAACTCCTGGTTCTTAGCGTCGAACTGTAGCCAGTGGCCAGCGGGAATCTCAGTGCGGTCGCTGTAGCGCAGGGAAAGTGCCAGGTTACGTGTGCCACCGTCTTCTGGGTCAAAGAATGTGTCCTGTGGAAGAAAGAATAAATATTAGAGCTATACATAAACGCTTTCATTATGAAAACTAGGGTTTAGACTCGGCCTAGCTAGGCTTTGCCTAAAGTTAGGCTCGAGTTAAAACGGAGACGTCATTATGAAAGACTGTCTCAACGAAGTTTTTCTAAACCCGTTTTTTTGTGAAATGATTCATTCATTCACTCAAAACATGTTTTTTGGAATCCTTTGCCAAACACCATTCAAAACTGATTTCACAGCCCAGTTGATAGTACTTAGTCGCCGTAAGTAAGGAGTTTGTTCCTTGTCAAAGCCAAAAATATACCTATTGACAACGCTTACGTCTACGTATACGCATCCGGTCTGCTCGAGCCTTTAAACTCAGGAACTACCAAACTTGTGCATTGGTGGCCGGTCGATTTTATATACACATTTTACGCCATTTAGTACGTAGATTAATGACTAACCTCAGGCACTTTGTAGACGAACATATGTCCAACAGTGGCTGTGAGATGGTCGACCTGGTTCCTAGGCACAGGTGGGTAGGTATCGGGTGCGTTAGTAGCCGGTATGTCCTGAGAACAGCGGCCGACGCCGCGCCATGAGACTCCGCCTACACTGAGCTCGGGTGACATTGCTCGGATGAGACCCGCCGATGGACTGCCGGGTTCTGTGTCCGATTCCATTATCTGGGAACGATATTTTGAATCAGAAATTGGAAAAAAATACATTTGAATTAATAGCTCCCTCGTTTTTTGAACACACACGAGCCACGCTACACGAGTATACAAAAAGCATGAAAAAGCGTGGGAACTGGCTTGTCGCAGGCCACCGGTGGTTGTGGTCGATAATTGGATTGACCATACAATCAAAAAATGTCTGGGATCGATTTGACGCAACGCAGTCTTACCTCCTTTACTGAGGGTATTTAACCCTTTGTAAAGGATAGGCTTCGTTGTGTTTGGTTCAGCCGGTAATAATTGAACAGTTTCTAAATGTGATATTTCTCTATGTAATAGTATGTTACCTTATAGTTTACCTATCTCTTGTCTAAATTTAATCTTTATAAATTGTTAAGTATAAATAAATAAAGCGTGTAACAAACAAAGTAGTTAAGAAAAACAAAGCTTACCTTCATCAGCCTATTGATATCATCCATAGGGCAGGCGGGATCTTTCGGTAGCGTGTCGTTAGTCCATACAAATTCACACAAATCACCCTTCTGCGTTGCATTTAGCACTGTAAGGTGGTCCATATCTGTGTCACGGAAGAGATTGACGATTCCTTCTAAAGCTCGGATCTGCCAGTCGATGGTGTTTGTGTAGTGTTTGAGCAGCTTGAATTGTAGAATGAACTGATGGTTGATGGTACGTCCGCTTTTGTGCTGTTGAAAATAGCTTTATAAGTTGAATAAGGGATATTAGTAATAAGAGTTAAGTAAGTACCTAATTAGTTTGTATGTAGTAGAATAGAAGGCTATTTTATTTTATTTATAAGGAAAATTATGGAGACTAGTGAAATTACAGAATGTCACCAAACTACTGGGAATAGACGCCTTGGATTGGAGCAGTTTTTTTATAAGGAATATTTTTTTTTCAAAGAAAAATAAGTATTGGAAAAATGTTGGAAATAAATCTCAGAACTACGCCCGACAGATGGCACTGTCGCCAATCGACACAGACAAATTTTAGATCACGCAAGCGAAGTTGTTACGGAGTTTGATCTTAATACTTCTGAATACCATCCATTAGTCTTCGGACTCCAAGCCAAAGGTCAGTCGGCGCGGAAGACCTTCCCTTTTCGTAGGAGAGCACACATCCTACTGTGTTCTTCTTACAATGTGCCCTAAAGTTGTTTATGATATGGTGCAACTTAGTAAATAAATGTCTATTACCTGTTGTACAGTGATGTCGAGCGGTCCGCGTGCCACTAGGCCTTCGCTGTCCTGAGCTTCTACTTTGAAGTTCCAGCGAGACACGTGAGCTTCCAGCGGCCTACAACAACAACACACAACATTAATCCATTTTTAATTATCATAAATAGGTGAGATCTAAATCAAAATCTGTCTGTCTGTCTGTCGCGCTTTCACGCCAAAACTACTAAACCGATTTAAATGAAATTTGATACACAGATAGTCTAGTCTAGAGCAGAGAAAGGACATAGGCTACTTTTTAATGCGAAAAAAGGGTTGTAGGGGTTGAAAGGGGGGATGAAAAGTTGGGCGGAGCGCGGCGTGGTCTTATTTGTAAAATAATTAGCTTTAATAATTAAAAATGCTACCTAAATACACTATTCCACGCTGACGAAGTAACAGGCACTAGTTTATTTGGAACAAACTACAATAACAGAAATTAAGAAGTAGGTACTATGGCAGCCCAAAAGAAAAGGATGAAGAAATAGATACTAGGTGAATCTAATGGCCGTATTCAGGCCTCAGTTCTTTTGATTCACCCAACTGACTCGTATTACTAGATTGAATGTAGTAAATAGTATTTACAATCCATAGACTTCACGGCTCGACGGTATGAACTGTATCCACGAGTTCTTGCTCAGCGGCACATTTTCTGCTTCATACATTGTGAATGTAAGATTACTGCCTTCTTCCGGATCCGTGAATAGATCCGCCGGGATTATGTATCTGTAATGAAATTGTTTTGTAAGAAAATTTTAATTTAATTGTGTCTCACGGGGTCTCTTGTAGAAAAGTGGTAAATGAAAAATTGTCGAATATAAACTAGAATTAGAAAGAGATATTAAAACAGTTCAGTGTTCAATATTTTAGTTTATTCCTTTTGCAACTTGTTGTTACAATTCTGCCAGTGTCTGTTTACAGTACTCTAGTGTCACAAACGGAATGGAGAGACCAATAATCGGCTCATCGATAAAAATAATTGACAGTTTCAAACCAAATTTAATTTCCTGTACTGTCAAAATCACAACTTTTATTGCGTTTTCTCAATTAAACAATAACTTACAAGTAAATAAACACTTGTAACTTCTGACATAATCTGTCAATGATGTTAGATTTATATTTACAAATAGATTACCTGAAAGGGACACGAGTTTTGACATTTTTTGAAGCGACACATAGCACTTTTATTTTAATGGTTTTTCTTGTGTTATTGTGAGTATTGTTGTTTAATTTTGGTGGAATTTTAACCAATGATACTTAGGTCGTAACACAGAGTGTGAGCCATTGGAATAAATGTGTGTGAAGTTGTTTTTCTGAATGTGAAAATTCGTGTTAGGTTTTGAAAAGAAAATCCACCATTTTCTTTTCAAAACAAACGACAGCCGACTTGACAAATGACTTGACTTGACTTATTTATTACAATATTAACACGTGACATTGGCAAAATTGTCTGTCGAAATGACGGACACAGGCCATTACTGAAGAGAAGAAGAAGAAGATTACCTGAAAGCCTTGCCAGCAATAATAGCCAGTTTCTTCATGTGATGTTTCAGTGTAGGTGGTTGGTTGACCGGCATCGCAAACGTAACTGTCTCCGTGGTCTGACCGATTATTGTACTTCTGCCTTCTGTAGGATTTGTTTCCTGTGACATTGTAGGTCTTTGTTAGAATTTAGAAGGAATTGAAAGTCTTTTAAAAGTATTTGTTCATATGCTGTCTGTCAATTCTGTTATACCATTTTTTTAAACTAAAAAAAAAAAAAAATCCTTTTTGACTCATGTGTGACTTATATGTCAAAAAGCTGACGTAACAAAGACAGCTATAATTAATTGATATTTTTAGTTGCATAATAATGTATGACCTAGTTATGTTACATAAAAAAAAATAGACACATGGAACAATATGTCAGCCAAGTTTGTAAAATTTGGATTGAGGCTTGTATTCTGTATAAATAATCGTTACTCAAGCATAGATTTAAGTAAAGATTCTCATACCAAATCTATGCTCGAGTCTTGATCAGTGAACCGCAAGTGTGAATACGGGCCAAAGAGTATTTGCTAAATCTATTCTGAAACGCCCCTACGGAAACTTTTAGGCTCGTTACATAAATATCAAACTCTTCAGTTAAAAGAGTGATAACTTTAGAATTTTGAAAAGTTATTTGTTAGAAAACCAAAAATGTATTGTGCCAAACCAATTTTGAGTATACTGTTAGTAATGAAAACTAAACCGTGATTCCAAACAAAACCAGTGATAGGTAGGTATAGGTACTTACAATTGACACCCATGAAAGTGCAGATAGATAAACAAGTATTGTGTATGTACATACTTTTTGCGACCCTCCGTACATTCCAAGACATCAATAGATTACTTACTCAAGATTTAATTTCTTAGTGATCACGACTACGTAAAAATAGTGGCGACAAACGCTGAGCGAACAGGCGAAACTCTGCCATACATTTAACACTGATGCTAGCGCCATTTTCTTGGACAGTGTACTATGTATTTTTTTAGTACGTCGACTGTCCGACAGAGGGCGAGATGTCACTTGAATGCTATTGCATAATCGTAGTACAAACGATTGCATAGTTTATGCTTGTCGCATTCTTGTCACAGGATACGAAAAAATCGCTGATTTTGACGGCTCTAAAATTTCTTGTCCTTTCTTGCAAGTCTATTGAATCCAACGGACCTGATAAGTAACTTCCTGCAACGTTGTCTCCGCTACCGGTGTCGTGGTCGGCAGGACAGTCGGCGGGACGGTAGGCGGTACAGTCGGCGGGACAGTCGGCGGGACGGTCGGCGGTACAGTCGGCGGGACAGTGGGCGGAACTGTACTAGTAGTTGTTGTTGAAGTTGTCGATGTAGTCGTTGAGCTTGTGGTTTCAGTAGACGCTGACGTCACTCTCTCTGACGTCATCACTGGCAGTTCGTTCGAGGCGCGAATAACTACAGTTTGCTGAAAGTGTCATGCGGACGCTCACATGATGGTCTGACGTTGAGACAACGATAGTTTGTGCTGAGATAATAATTAATAAATATACATGGGCATTTTATACAGCGCCCTCTAGTCCCAAACTGAGCAAAGATTGTACTATGTGAAATAGATTGCTGATAGAATATTTATATACATTTTTTTGTAAATACATGCTTAAAACATATTAACACTCAGACATAGAACGTCTATGTGGAGATAGTAAGGGAAGGTGATATTTTACAAGTTTATACACATTTGTACTGAGTTGATTGGACCATTCCCAGTGAAGAAATAAGGATTGAAGGATATAATTACAAAATAGTATTTCTTTAGCTGTTTTTTTTAATTTTAAGCCAAGAATATTTTATATTCAGCTTCATAAATAATTCGTTGTCAAAACGTCCAAAGATTAGTATGATAATTACAATACAACACCTCAAAATGGTCATGAAAAGAGATGCACATCCAAAGAACTAATCTAAACCCATGTTATTTCAACACCACTCGTTAGTCTACTCGTGTTGTATTAGGATTGAAGTGACTATTCATACATTTTTGTGTCCAAAAAATGGATACCGAGTAGTTAGAAGATATCTAATGAATATGAAACCTCGACAATATTACATTTCATTTCTTTTTTACTCTATCAAATGAACGGTGTTACCAAGTCACGACAAAAAATGAAAATTTCTAGGTTGTAAAACTTTTAATAACTTAAAATGGTTACTCTTTAGAGCGTTGCTGCTATATTAACTATTGTTTGTATTAAAGTGTTCTATTAATCCATTAAGGTCAGATAGTTGTGCAACAATTTAAGAAAAGGCACTAATTTTCAATGCAATTCTGGCATGGCCCTTTCAAGAACCTTTCTAAGAACAATATTACATACTAAAAGTGCTCCAAAACCGACTACTTTTGATGCTGACTAGACTATAACCATATGACGTTGACTAGACTATTGTCGAAGATTCATTTATCATTTGACATTACTTCTTTAGATTGAAACAAATGACCAAAAATCACAAAAACGTGTTAAAAAGACATACCGTGTCTGGTTCTGTAGTGGTAGCAGGCTCAGTCGGTGCTAGGAAAATAGATTCATCCAGAACCCTAGGTTTGATAGACGCTGGTACTATGGAGACGTTGTAGTTAGTTGTTTCCGACGCTGATTCTGAGTACGGCGTGATCTTCACTTTGTCCTGTAAAGAGATTGCATATTGAGCTGTAATCCAATGGCGTAGAGTTCAGAATTGTGCTAGAACCATGCAGGTTTTTATGTGCAATAGCACATTTGTTTATTAACTGACTTGCTTTTGAATTCTTAGACACAATAAATATTTATTGTGCAGAAAAAGATAAAATAGTTTTTTTAGGAATAAAAACATGCTGAAAAGACAACTAGACATTTACATGCTTGTTTCTGAGTAAATAATATCAAAATGCTTTTAATATTTACATCCAAATTAAGTTTCAAACTTTTATCATAAAAATACAATCGATTAAACTAATACTTACAATACTTTAAATCCATTAGCCAGATACAAAATTCAATCTACTTATCCTTTAAAAATATGTAATTTAAAAAAAATACTCATTCATTACAAAATGCAAGATTCCAAAATATAATAGCATTCTCATACATCTACTATCACTAGCAATAAACATTTATATTTTATCTATTCTTTGAGGTATTTTTCAGTTCATTCCAACTTGGATTGCCTTTCATTAAAAGCACATACGATAGGCTGATGAATCAGGTTTAGTTTGATAGATCAGCAGGATTAATGAGTCTTCAGATCATTAGCTGAAGTCAACCTGTACAATGCAATACACCACCATTTTGTAATTATTAACTCGACTACTGCTAAAAAATCACGATTTATTGATTCACAATATTTTGAAACTGATAGGTGTGATGTTCCCAGGATAACCGTGATCGTATCCCACGTAACCTAACAAAAAAATACATTCTAACGGTAGCAGGATTTTACATATCCTTCCGTTTTTATCTGTAGAAGCTATGTGTGTGTAATATACTACGCATTCCTACGCATAGATCCGCTATGGAATTATTCTTTGGGGCAACGTTGTTGACGCTGACGACCTGTTCATATCACAAAAGAAATGTCTACGTATTTTAGCTAACATCCAACTCCCATACAATTGCAAGCCATATCTTTTTGATGTTTACATCACTTTACAATTGTACAACTGAATAGTCAAAAATCTACCATGCCACCCACACGCATGCGAAGCTTGAGCGGGTTACGACAAACCTCCGTGGTATAGGATACAGTGGTCAGCTCTGGTTCCTCCGCGGTTATATCCTCGGTCGGGGGGTATGTTGGGGGGGTTTGTGTTTGAGGATCAGTGGGGTTAGGGGGGCTAGGGGGGTTAGAGAGGCTGGTGGGGCTGGGAGGTGTTGTAGTCTCAGCGGGCGCGGTCTGAAAGTTGTCGGAGGTTGTTGCCGAGCTCTCGCCGTGATGATGACGGTGAGGATGCGGGGTTTGTGTCGGGATTTCCACCTGGCAGTATGCCGCGTCGAAACAGGTTAGTACCGGAGCAGTGTGTGTGGTTATTGTGACGTGTGGACGCGCCTTCGGTTCAAACATCTTTATTCTTATTAAGACAACTAGCCGTCGCCCGCGGCGTTGCTCGCGTTCTACCCTTTAGAGTGTGACGTTTCAAAATTCCTTTCTTGGTGCACCCCTACACTATATAAGGATACTACCCTCCAAATTTCACACCTCTAGGACTTATAGTTTAGGCTGTGCGTTGATTCTAAGTCAGCTTCAAAAGAGTTTTATATATATTGATGATGATTAATGATGATGATACGTCACTTACATGAGAGAAAAGTTAAGTAGGTGACTTTTGCCTTCGGTAGCTCAATCAAATTTTACTAAATTGTATGTCCTATATGCATGCAGAGTGTGTACGTTTGATGTTTACTATAAAGTCACGTAAGCTATAATTTTGTATGTATTTACAAAAAAATGATGTAAGTATTCTATCATCAATCTAGTTCACAACTCTGCTCAGTTTGGGACTAGTCCAAGGATATATTTATATTTATTCATCATAATATTTTTTATGCATGAAAGGATTTGTGGATTAGTGGATAACGTATTTTTGCTTTTTTATGAAAAAAGGACAAGTAACAGTATGTAAGTGATTCGAATGGAGAAGATTAAAATTGTCTCTTAATATTTTTTGAGAAAAGGCGCATCCACATTACACTCGCGTGCATTTATGTATGATTGCGTTATGTTCATATTATTTACATAATAGCAAACATTTTGAGTGAAAAGCTCACGCAAGCAACATCACGTCTTAATAACCACACACAAAGCTCAAATTGTTAAAACCATTTTGTGATTTTACTATTTTGGAATGTCAAGCGACTTTGTACCTTATACTCTTATAGATAGAGGATATTTTCATTCGGCATTCCATGCTTTCCCATTGATACTGCTATGATTATGTGGTGACAGAAAAGTGCAATGTAAGCATTCCGATATCCGTGGGGATGGTTAAACATAGTTTTATTAGACGTTGGAAGATTTTTTTCTCCTTTTTAATATGAATAAACCACTACTGTATAAATTTCGTTACAAAGCCTTGATCACGAATAACTGTGACAATCGTAAACATATCGTAACGTTAGCGAATCCGAGATACATTGCGCGGTGACGCTACAACGTTTGGCAGTCGAGTTGGCGTTGACGCGCAATATGATTCGAATACGTTATGAGATTAATTTTGTCTGTGAAAACTTTTTTTTTGTTTAACCAGCTCTAGTTTTTGTACTGTTGGGTTATCAAATGTCTATGGATGTAAATTTTTATTTATGAAAGTTTTTTTTTTTTTTAGTTTTTTCACATACGACAACGCTTAAATGAACTTTATCACAGTATAATTGCCAGTGTAAATAACGTTGTATGGCCTGCATCATTCATACTTTGTATCAATGTTTAATTCATATTGCTATCTCCGAAGGCAAAGTTTAAGGCACAATAACAATAAACAATTCAATCTTCCAATGACTAACACAATGATGCAATCTAGGATAAACAATAATAGATGACAGTCCGATACAAAGTGTTGATACATTTAAAAATATATAAATTGTAATAAGACGGATGATTGCCACAAAGTGTATTTTATTTATGAATTGAAAATGAACTGTTATTTTCACTCACACAGTCACACTCCACGCTCACATAGAAAGTTAATGTCATGGAATATGTGAAGAATTATGACACAGAATGATCCCACACACACACACTCAACCAAAATCCAATTATTTCTGTATTTCCTCATTAATCAAATACGTTCAAGAAATGAGTTCGATGCATTTTTATTAAACATAGCGAGCTCGTTTCTTGTTTAACATGACGATTGCATTACAAAGAATATTTCAAAGGAGAGTATCTAAAGGCATTTCTACCCAATAACTAATAAAAACACCACACAGTGCATTTTGAGTTTAGTTTTTCATTTTTAACCCCTGATCGCAAAACAGAAGGGGTGTTATAAGTTTGTCGATGTTATTTCTCAAATGTTACTCTAGATCCAATACAGCCCGGAATTCTCCACTTTACTTTTTGAATAATCTATTATTCCTTCTTACTTTTTCTATTCCCAATCCTACAAACTATAAGTACATAAGTAGATATGTGTAAGTGTGTGACAACTCACCACCTCCGGACTATTGCCGACGATGTTATGTGTGTAATCATCATCATCGTTATCGTCATAACCGCTGTAATCAGCCATGTCGTCGTCGTCCGCGTCGTATTCCGCGTCGTACATCGCGCCGCCTGACCCTTCCACCGGTAACTGAAACAAGGTGTGAGCGGCAATGTACATGAATGATACATGTATAATGTGGGGAGTGGCTTGATCTAGCATTTTATACCGCGTTCACACTATGCCCATGCTGCTGCCGGCATTATTGCCGCGGACTTATTGGCACAGCAACATCGCCTTTATTCTCATTAGAGAGCAAGGGCATGAACTTGGGCCGGGAGCGTTCACACTATGCTCGTGCCCACTTGACTGCCAAGCCCCTGCCGACTGCGGCATTGTGTGAACGCAACATTAGGGTTTTCCAGTTTCTGTTGACGAAACCTGGTCCAATGGGTAGACGTGAAGCTTTTTAGGGGTCCCTTCACCTCCAAAAAGCCTAAAGGGGGTTGCTAGAGACCCTAGCCCCCCCCCCCCTTATTCCGCTAGTGAGAGTATCTATTCATTTAGATGCCTTCTGTATTTATTCTGTATTTGAAGATTTTGTAGTCAGTGGCTATTGTGAGATCGCGTTGCCTATCACAAGATATAGGTCGGAATACTGAAACGTCACTCAGATTTAGGCACCACTTAAAATTGCTCTGCCGCTGTTTGACATTACTCACTTGTAAGATATGGCAATAATTCAAGCGTGAACTTAATTTAAGTGGCGTATGAGTATTCGACCAATAGATATATATAACTCACCTGACGTTTCATCCTAGGCGTAGGTTTGACAACAACCAACCGCCATCCGATAACGGGCAGTCTCAGTACATGAGCTAATGTACCATCCC
This sequence comes from Eulithis prunata, assembly GCA_918843925.1. Lineage (NCBI taxonomy): Eukaryota > Metazoa > Arthropoda > Insecta > Lepidoptera > Geometridae > Eulithis > Eulithis prunata. Next base: position 5,417,986 of record OU974023.1, on the reverse strand, counting down.
GGGCTTGTTCCCTTAATCCGGCGACTAGGACTTTGTGTTGGCTCCATAGCTTGCTGCCGCAACCAACCTAGAAAATTTATTTTATAACTAGTGGAAATTTTTGACCAACTAAAACGGTTAAAGTCACGTTTGATGTTTCCACACTGAGAAGCTATGTGAGGCATTAAACTGTGCCCATTACTCTGAAGAATAAAGATCATCATCATCAACCTGTATCAGTCCACTGCTGGACGTAGGTTTCTCCCAAGGCGCGCTACTGAGCCCGGTCTTCGACTCTTCACATCATCCATCTATCTTTTCATAAAGGAGTTATAACACTACTTCTTGCAGTACCTAGCCATCATTCAGGCTTTTGAAAACAGATATTGTGTACTTTTTACAACTTACATTCAAATAGATGGCAGTCGTAGCATCGGCGTGCTTTCTCTGCGAGGAACCGGCCCCGCTGAGAACGATGTCGGCGTGCGATGAATCAGTCTTGTAAGGTTCCATCCAGAACTCATCCTGAAAGAAAAAGATAAGCTTTGTTTTAGTGTTGTTGACGTTACAGTACCTCTATCACGAACAAATCTGACAGTCGCCGCGTTAACGCATTCGAGTTATATTGCGCGTCAATACCAGCTCGACTGCCAACCGTTGTAGTGTCACCGCGTAGTGTATCTCGAATACGCTAGCGTTACGATACGTTTGCAATTGTCACATTTATTCGTGATCAAGTGATGTGATTCAGATTTTTCCCACATTCACATCTCTATTTGGCTTGGCTACTTTGAAAGGAGAATCCAAAGGATCGACATTTTTCGACATAATCGTTGTAGTTTTATAAATAGCGTATCACTTTGTATGACTATAAAATATAGAGGCGTGCCATTTTAAATTTGTTCTATATTATCAAATTATATATTCTTCAAGTTCCTTACCCCATCAAGAGCCATGAAGTTAGAGAGCTGCATAAGCGCCCGTATCCGCTGCCTCGGCGCGATCCGACTAAACGATCCATCGATCAGAATCGCTAGCACCAGACGTTTGTCCTTCCCGATGCATGTTCCGTACTTCGAGTGAGGCTTCTCGTAAGCTTTCTTAACCTGCGAGAAGACAGAAGGTAGTTTTAAATTGAGCGCGAGCTAAGCGAGCCGCTAACATTCAGACGAGCGAAGTGAGAAATTCTGTTTCAGTATCAATTTTAAAAAAGAAGTATCGTCAATCAAATAGGCCTTGCAGGACATTCCATCTTGTCAGGTGCAAGTTTCTAGGACTTCTTAGACTCAACTTTCTAGACTAAGTACTTATACGAAAATATTTAAAGAAAGCTACGGAGACTCATTTCTTGTACTTGCTGTTTTTATTCCTAAGAATCTCATCTAATCACGATCAGTACCTCAATAGTAAAGGAGTCCGTGGCAGTAAGTCCCTGAGTATTTCCGTGAGCGGTGACAGTGAATGTATGGGCTCCTAAGTCCTGCTTCTGCGGTACACCACTGATCAGGCCGTGCTTTGAGTCCACGGCCAGCCAGCTCGGCGTTCGACGGCCGTCTTCGCTTCGAACCTGCATACGATACAAATAGTCAACAAATAGAAATGAATTCAGAAACAGAAGCTGACCAGTCCACCAAAATGTTACAAACAATGTTCACCTAGCGCAACGTCTGAATCCACCTGCTAGGAGCCTCTACATCGTTTATTATTTCAAGGATTTGTCTTCTGTAATAGATATAGCAATGCCCTGTAGGGCTACTCTTGATCACCACCGTTCCAAATTCCTTCTATCTTGGGCTTTTCACAGAAACTATGTGTAGGTACTGAAAAATGACACGATTTCAGTCAAAATCTATGGATCCAGATTGGTGCGGTCGAGAGTAACCCTACTGATCTGATTGTGCTAGAGATTGCTGTCCATGACTAAGGGAGTAGTTAGAGGCAGTTCATGAATTGGCAAACGCACACATGAGAAACACATAAGATGAAGATAATTAGATGCGTGTGGGGATGTCGTCATCACTCGTCATGCTTTCTAGAGAGATAACGAGATGGAGATTTTAAACTCTATCCAGATCGTACACTGAGACTTAACATTCAAAAGTTTGTTACACAATCCCGCTGTAATAGTTAGCTCGTATCTATACTATTATAAAACTAAAATTAAAACTAAAATTTATTAGGATGAATCTTAGCTGAAGGAAAGGTACTAATATCGACCGAATAATAATGAAATATTACGAGTTATACTAAAATTAGTCGACAATCTAGCAACATTCACACAACGACGTCCACGACACGTAGAAGTTGATATTAGTTAGTTAAATAAGCGACACTCAGAGTAATAATCCCATCGTACTTACTTTGCTTACCTTATAAGCTACCACTTTTCCGGAGAAGGCTTGTTCCGGTATTTCCATACGGAACAGATGGCCCACATAGGCCGATGTGTCGGGCACACCCCACAACCTACTTAGGCCATTTTTTGTTATTTCTGAATGATTTGCTGTCAGCTCCACCTGGAATAATATATTGATTTTATGGTAAGCATGTTCACATATTATCCACATATTGAAAGACATTTACTTGAGCGAAATTGAATGGGAACGAATTCGATTACGGAATTGTAAGGTGTGGTAACAATCGTAACAAATGTTAAACCTAGCCATCTAAACCAGATTACTGCATCCAACAGGAACCTTAATTAATGGTTAGCATTTACAATCGTAAACCCTGAACGTGTGAGAAATTGTTCCCCGAACCAGTCGGTATCCTCCGCCATTACGGTCAAATGATAAATCCGTACCATAACTCAGATATCATTGGTCCACGCCCCCTTGAGTAAGAAGGTGGAGGGATTATCACTCACTTTTTTGCAGCAGAATCACATAATCCATATTCATTTCAATTATGGATGTGATAAAGCAGACGGGCTTGGGAAACTATTTGTTCGTGTCAGTCGGAAGAGCGGAAATAGTGGTGCTGTCACACATTAGTATTCAGGACCGTCGCGATTTGCGTCACAGTGCAATGTCTTCATGATTTACTGCTGAGGGGGGTTACTGACCTGATATAATTCCTCATTATCCGGTTCTAACGGAGTTAAAACCACTGTCCACTTCACCGACTCTGATTTGTCGGATATATACTTTTGCTTTTCTGTTTTTATTTGGATATTTCTTATTGAAACACGCTGGTTAAAAATTTGAGTTGTCGAGATTTGGGTCTGAATGTAGCACTATTGAATACATCGAATGTACAAACAATTATTTATTTCATTCATAGACTTTTGACAGTTTCACCAATCACACTACCTACATAAAAACGGCTACGTTGGCGGGTGGCACAAGGCAATCAACAAAGTTTGATCAAATCTTAGACCAAGTCTAGTGACTACCAACTTAAATGGTTAAAAGATAAACTAACCTGAAACTCCTCGCCGTTGTCAAACGCGAAGTCGTCATCGTGCCGGCTCAGAGCCAGCGGACACAGCAGTAACACCGCACAAGCTATGTACCGCGCACGCCTCATCTCGAACTCTCGCCTCTCCGCTTCTCATAAACTCATGATGGGCATCTGTTGACAATACATGTAGATAAACTACTTTGTTTGGTAAACATGTTTGGAAACATTTGGTGAGCTTGTAATAGCAACAGCTATCTACAGATTAATAATCTATTGATGGTTTCTCTGAAGCCAACAGTATGGTGGTAAAACGTTTAATGTAGGTATGTAGATGGGTCTCAAAACTTTGATTTCAGATAGATATTTTCAAGTAACAATAAAGCTTATAAAACATTTTCATCCATTTTTTAACGGTTAAAAGCGTTCACAAGATGAAATATTCAAGCTCTTAGTAGAAAATGGAAAACAATTACGAGATGGATCTCAAATTATTTAGCGAGCCACTCTCGATAACAATCTTCTTCATTATACAAAGGGATCGGACGTTTGATTTACTTGTCGCAAGGCTCCGGATTTGGTTTAAAATATAGACAAATTCAAGGCGGATCTGGAACAAATGAGTGGGTAATAAAGAAGAAAGAGAAGGGGCGGGCAAACGGAAACGACTCGGGTACTGTTACACAGTTAAAGGCGCGTGCTGGTGCATAATGATTGGACGCAAATAGAATGAGCTTTTGAACGCTCCCCCGCCTCAGCATGCTGTCGCGAAACCACTTCAGGGAATAATTTTATATTCCTTTTAGTTACATCGCGGCATATCTGCTCGCATGAACACTTGAACGGCAGTCGGTGAGGAATTTAATATCGTTCCAAATATAGGCACTTTTACGATCTGAGCGAGAGCTTATACGGTCTTTGAAACCTCGACGCAGACAATATAATACAGAAAGACGATCCAAACAAGTGTTAAAATATAATATGCGTAGGTAGAAGTATCTAGGTAATACTCTTTTAAGGGCACATATTCCTACTTTTTTTAGACATGGGAGTATTTCACTTTGTGTATAGTTAGGATTTGGCACATGATTGAATAATAAACAAGAATTCGGAAGTAGCATACAAAACAGTTTAATATACCATGTGTTTTGGAGAGCAGGCACGTAGGTATCATAATGGAAGATAAACAGGCTTCTTAATTACTTGCGTAATTCCTTAAATTTGTGTCATTACGGCCACTCCAATTATTTTGAAGACGACGTGGAAACGCTTCGAAGTGAAACGTGCATCCAAGTTTTTTAGCTTTTCTAGCTCTTGTTGAATGTTTTATACACTTGGTTTAAATTTGAGCTATTACGAGGACCTAAAGCCCGAAAGATACTGTTTCAATTCTAGTGAATGTGTTAAACGTAGATTAATTAACTATTTAACATATTACGTTGTAACAATGTGTGGTTTGGTTAGTGATAAGTGCGGTTGGTTGGTTCGAATAAATTATTTTAATGGGAAACACGACGCAGGTAGCTTAGCCAATTTGTTTGGTAACTCGATCAACCGTAAACGTTAGACAGAAGGGTTGTCTGTGGGAAATTTGAGACGTAATGACTATATGTAACGTGTTACAAGACAAGAATAATATTTATGTTTATATATTTCTACATTTTCTTCGACCCGAGACAAACGACCACACGATTACATGTAATCCTTTAAACCTTTCATCGAATTTACTGTAGGTACCTTACTTACTATATAAAAATATTCCCGGCATCGATAAAATGACAGCCACCCCAAACGAAATGACCACAAAGATACATAAAGCCACGTTGTATCGTAAAGTCATAAGAGCTTCATAAAATATATAAAACTGGGGAGTGTTTATCTAAAAATTCTCTGAATAACTTACCACTTATGTAGTTTCACAGTGGTTTTACTATAAACTTCCAGCAGTATTTACGGATATTAAAGTTCGAGGAAACAATATAAATACGCGGCTCGTGGTGCTTTGCATTGTACAAGAAGTAGGCTAACTCACTAAAACAGATGCTAATCTGTGGTGTATTATGGTTAGTGGTCTCCAGGTTACCTAACTGATTGAAACAAAATCTTTGACAATAATAACGATCAGCTATAAATTGAAAATCAGTCAAAAATATTATGCTCGACTCCGATGGTCTTGATGTTCGATTCTGATTTGAGAATACACCAAATGTAAAATGTTGCATTGGAAACTCTTGGGCCACACGCCACTAATCTTCAAAAGCTGTATTGACGGAAACTTCGTAAAATACAGGAGAGCTCTATAGCCAGATTTGTAAGCGAGTTAGTAGCAACCACTCCGACTTACCCTTGGTTTTGCAAGGGGACCGAGTAAGAGGGTTACCACAATGGATGTCTCCCCCGACAAAATCTCGTCTATAGACTGTAGGTACTTATATAGCGACTTACTACGCATCTCGCGTTCGATTTAATTGAGGGATGAAAGCCCGTAATTTTCAAAATAAACATTTTCAAAAAGGCTAAGCAAAAGTTTGCCATTGATTTTACACGTTGCGTAATTTAGGGCTGTACCTAATTCTATTACTTTTATAATGTAACAAACTTGCCTACTGATAAATAGATCAGAAGCGATCTGTTTTCAAAGAAATTATTATCCAACATTCAGAATTAATAATAACAAACAGATTACGGCATGTTCACAAGAACAACACAATATCTTTGCCAAATATTTATTTTTAATTAGACATTTTTCTGCGCAATAAAGAGAGAATGTTTTATCCGCATAGGAGATTACTAGGGATAAATAAGAAAAACGAAATAAAAGAATCCTGCGTTGACATGGGTGGGGGGACTGGAGAGTTGTAATCCAAAAACGCTCAAAGTACATAAACTTAGCGACCCTCAGCCTCAGCTTTGGGGTGCACATGCACAGTTCCTATTAAAACAGATTTAGAAGACACCTGAAGTCGACTTTTATCTGTTGAAGGTTGAAGATTGACAGGTTAAAGATAGAATTATCCTGGGTTTTGAAAAGAGCGTTGCCGTAGGGGCAATTATTTTGACCAACGATGAATCAAAGTTCTATTACCAACCGACAAACCACGCTATCTACCTAGTTGGTCGGTTACAGGATAAGGGGTTTGAGTTGGTCACCAAAAAGATTTGTAAGTAAAGTTCATAAACGCTGTCATTTAAAGGTTGCAAAATAAAGTTGTGATTTGTGAAATGCCAGCGAAGAAGGGGAAGGCGCCATATTCCACGTCGCATATTTAGGTCAGCCGGTAATCAGGCTCGTAATAACCTCAACAGTTCACCAGTATCTGCGCTCGTTCTGAAACTTTATTTGCGTGTTATGACAGTTTGGGTAATTTCACGACGACGCCATACTCAAAGTAAATTCTATGTATTTCTAGACTGTATTTCATTGAACTTTTCACCATTCAAAGGTTTACTATTTGGTTTTAAATAGCAGTTCGAGGAATGCCATTCGAAAGAGATTTCCGTGAGCCGCTAAAAGACGAGCGCTTCACAAAATCCTTTTGAAAATGTTTGGAAAGCTGAGTTTCGAAAATATATTTTTACATTCGGTAGAATGGATTCGAATAGAATTGAGCCAAATTGGAATAGCGGCAACGACAAGGTTGGTTTATTTACCTGCATAAACTTTATAACGAAAAGATGAGGTAAAATATTTAAAAAACTAAGGCAAAGCTTCATAAGAATTACGATGAACAAATAATGACAAGTCTCAAAGGAGTTTGAGGAGCCTACTCTACTTCTATTATCTCAGGCAAAGTGATCTAAGAAAGTACAAACAAGTTAGGTTCACGCTTTAGTTTTATTTAAAAAAAAAAACTGTTTACATATATGTATTCTAAAATTAATTCAAAGTAAGCGCAAACGCAGACGTCAATCTATTTCGACAACGGAAGTCACGTGCTCACCATGCGCCTGTGTGCATCATAATGTCATAGTTCTCAGTATTGAGGTGCTATAAATATTCACGTACTCTGTCTGAGAGAGTACGTCTGTCGAACACCGATACCAGGGCAGCAGCTTAAAGCCCACCCAACCCGCCATAAGGTTTGAATCACATCGAGCAGGCAGCGATCGGCAAAGACGCGAAACTCGTTCCATTTTAAACTCTATCTACATTTTCAAAGAATCGAGCAGTCAAGCTACCAATACCGTGCTGTGATACCGGAGAAGCACTTTTTCTTAAAAAAAAAACTAAAATTACACTGCTTAAAGTTTATTAAAATATGGAAACGAAATCGTAAATTTATTCAATAAATTGCGAGACTCCTTTCAACGATTGACCGAGACTGAATTGTCTCTTAAGACTGTTTATTTTTCATTTCTATTTGCAATGGAGGGTTATAACAGTACGAACTAGACTTCACTCTATCGTCTTAGTGTGAGTCAACTCTAAACGAAAGATACCGACCTGCTTACCTACGCTTTGTTCCGCAAAAACTGCCCATTGCAGGTGATATCTAATAAATTACGACCATAAGTTACTATAATAATGTTGACGCAAAAAACGGTGGGTGTATTTTGTTCCGTGCGATAAGAATCGGGGAGTTCTCTTCGAAGAATTCGATCTAGCTCAATAATGGTTGTCACTTATGTTGGAGCCACGGTTCAGCGGTTCGTCTAATAAATTGGCGGTTTGGGTAACGGTGGGGTGGAACTTGGAAGTATCTCCTTGAACTGTTACCGCATCTGTGATGGTGTTACGGGTTGCCTTAATTGAGTTTTCGAGTAAGCAAAGTCATCCACCCGGATGATTGTTTGCACATAGAGCTTGCGGTGGTGCTAGGTAATGTACTAATGGAACAGATAGGTACTCCAAAGGTACTTAATGCAGTGTTTGTACTGTGACCAAAATCAAGGAAACAACTGAACTTTGTGTAATTTCCATGCAAGAAAAAGTACCTACATGGTTTATTTATAATCCGAAAAAATTAAAAAGCACGGATAAAAGCTCAGTTAAAGGTGAATTGGTACTTATATGAACGTCTCGACTTTACAGTATCACGTCACGAGTACCACAAACGTCATAGATAAACAACAGTTTGTATGGCTTTTGTGATTTTGAGTAGGTGTGACTCTTTTACCACGTTTTTGTGAGTTTAGGTGCTTTGTATGTTTTATGACATTGTTAAAATGGCACACGTATCTGCCTTTATGCCTGCCTGCTCGTAAATTATCGCTTGTGCTGTTACTTTATGTATGACATTGTGTGTATTCAAAATTATTATTGTCGGCTTGCATACGCATAAAATAAAAATCTATTTTATTGAGGTCAAATCAACGACAGATGGCTTTTTTTTTTTCAAAAATACCTTACCGGCGTATGAATACCTCGCGGTGCTCCAGTCTTCTCATAGAAGTATATTAATTTCGTCCTTTTGCCAGTAATAAGTGCATAAGATTTCTTAGTCATATCTTTAGCCATCTAAAGGATTACGTGAAACGTCGTAGAAAGAAATAGTAAAACTTTTAGTGGCGATAATATATTTAAGTAGGACTCTTCGCTTAACTGATGAAAGTTCTACCCATAAAACGCAACCCTGGAGTGTACGGTATATTAATACTCGTATAGTTTTCTTCCAAGGCTATAGAAACACGAAAGTAGAAAACTTAAAGCTTTTAAACATAAATATAAAACTTTCTTACAGCCGCCTAAAGTCCGCATAACTAGCAATAATTTACGAAAGGCTCAACCTCAACTAGCCTCCGCAACGCATTGAATATTTAACTCATATTGGTAAACGGTAAATTCTAGAAACTACTGGAATACATTGGTCGATTTTCGTTATTGAAATGGAAGGTCCTGAAGGGGATGTTATGAGCTCTATCCTACTAATTACAAATACGAAAGCTTGGGATGTTTGTGACCCGCATAATACTTGAAATGGATGAACTATGGTTTATATTAGTTGCTACTTTTTATACGCGTAGAACCGCACGCTTACTCTTTCATAGCACTGAATGTTAGCTTGCTCTCGTTTGCCATTGACCAATGCTTTTATGCCTCGAAATGTTTGTCCACGAGCGTCCACATCCACACGTCCATGCGCCAAAAAAACAAGGGTGCCTGGCACCGCTGCATGCAATAAACATCAACTAACAGACAGCCCTATACAGTTATATGCACCTTGTTTGGGTTAAAGCCAGGAGTTTTAGAGGTATCAAAACAAAAAACTTGTATAAATGAATATGAATAAGATGCTAAAATCAGATCGTGCAAGTAAAATAATAAAATATAGAAAGAAGTCACTCTTGAATTTCTGACAATAATGTGTAGTACTTTCTGTAGTAATATAGACAAAGAGGATCTAAATTGTTGCTCAAATAAGGTATTTTAATTTCCTTTGAGAGAACCAAATTGCTTGCAGTTTCCAGTAAGTTTTCCAGCAAGTAGACAGAGTAATACGCCAATGCGAAATGGTTTTCTGACGCAAGAAGCCTTCCCCTACAAAGTGTTATTGCGATTGTTCTGTGAGATGCGAGCGCTGAAATACCTACTCCAAGAGCATTTACTTTTGAATGGCAGTCTAACTGGAACATTCCCATTTCCGCGCTTCTATGCTCCTGTACATAAGCGTCAAATTGCTTCAACAACAAATCCTTCGTAAATGTCACCAGAATATTTTACTTATACAGTTAAAGATTCATAAAAAAGAGCTGAGAGACTGGTCTAAGAATGATAATGGACATTAGCTCTCAAGTTAATCACAAAACATGAGTAACCAAGTACCAAGAACAGAACAGAATTTTGTATAATGGTCTACCTCTACTCTAGCATCTATAAAATAACCCATATACTTACATAAAGGTAGGTTTACAAGATGACATGTACTCGTAAATAACTAATGCTGCGTTAACAGAAATGACATTACTAAATTCTGCAGATCTAATCCTCAGAAGTGATAAGTATACGAATGATAGAGGTACATACAGTAGGAACTAGTAAAAGTTTTAAACTAGCTAACATAAAATTGAAGTCTGTACGTAGCTTGGAGCAATTTAGGTAAATAGCACTTCGCGTCAGCCTTTTTCGCACAGAACTTTATGCAAACGAGGCTAAAACTTCATTGCATGCATCGTATCACTGCTAAAAAGTTGCATGCAGAGTTTGTTTGTTTCCAAAAGCTACAAAATGCTGCGGTAAGCAACTTTACAAACGAAACTATGTAATAACATCAACGGATCACATAGCGTAAAAGAGATGAACCATATAAAGCGAGAATGAAGTCCAAAATATAGAATATCACATATGTTATGCACTCCAACTGCCGTTTAGTCTGATAATGCTGTGTAGCGATATATTATACGAACAAAATGGCAGGCAACCCGTGATTTACACTACACTGGTCCCAAAACACCTCTCCCTTTATGGGCAGACATTTCGGGGAATCGCAAATTTATTTGTCTGGCCGTACCTATTTGTAGATAGATAGTTGTCGGGTGTTGCTTGTATGGAGTTTATTACTATTGTGCACATCAATAACTGTATCGGTTGATTTGGGACGTGAATATATATTTTCAGGAACAATGATTTCATTTTGTTTTACTAAATCAATGCGTACTGGATCGGACCTATCGGGTATTTAACGATCGATGATATCAAATACTTCCAATCAAAGTACATTCGTCTAAAATGCTTTTTTTTTCTGTCTACAGTCCGCTAATTCTGCACACATTCTTCAGCAAACACCTTTTCTACCAAGTGAATGTAATCTGTTAAAACCTCGCACGTTTCTGTTTCGAATAGCGGCGGAGCTTCCAGACATACGAATAGATACGATACGATCCCAAAGTTCAACGAAACATTTTACGAAATAAAAGGCTCTATATCTGTTTCACACGTTTCTGCTAGGGACAGTTTAGTTAAGGCATTTAATAGAGCAGTACAATGTCTAGACGTAGCAGTAAACCCCAAAGTGGTGCTTACACGGGCTCAGATTTACATTTAGATTCCTGGACCATCTGAGCCAGGATCTAATCTTCCAATATGCAGTGTAAACCCCCTCTTTAGTGTCTATCAAAAATCAACATCTGGCATTTACCACCAGTCTAATCGACAAGAAAAGATTGTACATGCTTATCTTCTAGAAGTGTAATGTACTCGCAACAACTGGAAATCGCCTACTCAAAAATTTTTTGAGGAAAAATTTATCTTTTATATTCTTTCATCATGAGTCATCGTGTTTTGTTTTTGTTGCAACTGTGTAAGAAAGTGTACGATGAATGTCCGTCACAAATGTATACCTACTTATTGCAATTTCTTCAACACATATTAATTTAGCCGATTTCGGTTATTCGTATTCATTCATGATCTTGCCTATCTAGTATATTATGTTTGATAAAGTATAAGGTTTTGGTACAGAAGCCGCATTACTGATATTATGTCACGTAACCGATGTTACTGTGTTAGTCATTGTTAAACGGGATATGATAGTGGCGTGCTTCATACAAAAAGCTTAGTCAGATTCTCACAGACGCTATAATCGCATTTGCCTCTCACGCCACACCAAAGCCTCAATAACACGATTTACCGTTTCAGTATAGCGAGTGTTCTCGGTGCCTACTTCGACGAATCACCTATTTACGCATTTGAATAGATTCATGTTAAAATTACTAACTCGTACTCACAATAATATCTTTAAACCATGGAATTCCAAGTACCAATTATGTCAGTTGCGTAACATTCATTTATGTTGGCAAGTTTTGGCTCCAGCGAGGCAGTTCCATGAATGAAGCTAAAATTGGCAGACATTCAAGACATAAAAGGTATTTAAAATGCAGAGACGCATTATGGGGGAATATTACACTGATATCAGACATAACGGCCTGACACGGATGATGAATACTGTTGTTCATGAAAGCAAATGTTTAAAAATATTTATCAAAATAGCTTATTACTGTTTTTGGCGGATAGTTAAAGCGATTTCAGTAAAATTTTATTGAGGTATAAAAATATACAGCTTTTTGTTGTAGTTTTGTTCTACTGATAATGTCTAAAACACCATGGAAAAAACATTAAAATGCGACAGCAATAATTATTGCTAAAAATATTTGTGAAAATAAAACCTATGAGAAAAATTTAAATTGTAGGTAACTAGCAAATCCATACATAAGCGAGTTCGCTGAATTGACAACGCAACGATTTATTGATGATGTGCAAATTGAAGTGTATTTGTATTGCAGTATTTGGAATCGACAATGAATTGTGGATTTAGCTGTGCCCCATATTTTACTGTTTATACAGATGTTTACAGTGTCTATATGAAGGTGGACTTGTTACGGAAATAATAAATGATAGATGGTAGATATGTAAGTTTCCTTATGGACTTTGCAATATCACTATGGAAATACATTATCATTATAGTAAAACTACCTTGGAAAACGTTATATTTTCTGCTGTCTTTAGTGTTTTACCGTTGCGTTGGTTGACTAGAGAGAAAAACCGGAAAGCATTACATCATGCTAGGAGAGATCCAGTCATCAAAAATGCAAAGTGTGTGATCCTTCTGGCTGATCCAGTTGAAACGAAGGCATTTGTATTCATGCTATCGAAACCGCCAAGGGCAATTTATAGTGATTTCTGAAACCCCTCTTAGACATTTAGCAAGAAAACATTTTGACTTGTAGATATTTTGCTTGTGATAAGATGTACAGCAAGTATAAATTTCTTTTTTATTTGGATAAATATGTGGATTCAGTAGATAACTGAATTATGCCGATCCACGTCATATTTTATTTGGCAAAATACTTTCGTTCGATCTATATCTAGCTAGATATTAACATCAGAGTTCATCACGCACAGAACAAAACTACGCGGTCCTAAGGTTTAGTAGTTCGCCTGGTAAGACTCCTATTAACAAAAATCAAACACAAGCACTTACTTGTTTAATTTATAGCCGCGATGGACGGCGCTACAGGAACTTTTTAACCTGAAAAGATAAGAAATGCAAATGAGGCCCGTGGGTATGGAAATTTATGGCGTTCATCAAATTAAATTACGCGGAAAAAATGTCTTTTGTGGTTGAAATGACTAAACAGGTCAAAAACTTTGGCTGTAAGCTGCCTTCGGGGTTTGAAATGAATTGAATAATAGGGGGACCTGAAGAAGTATTATATTAACAATCAAGATGATTGGTTACATTATAGGTATGTATGTTAACACCAGTCAGTACCTATCCTAGAACGAAAATTTCATAAGGTAGGTACTTGGTTTGTTTCATCTATTCAGAATTGTAAAATAAGTTAGGTCTAGTAATTGTATAGCTCAAAAAGTTAGTACCAATTATTTTTCCCAATTTGTTCCAAATTGTTTGAACAATATATTGATAAACTCTTATCTCGCCCGAATTCGGTCCAATACAAAGAAAGTCATCAATAAATTATGGGTAAGGTCCAATACTTGCGTCATTGATTTATTATTCATTGTTCCCGGAGAAAATACAGCAGTTACAAACAAAAGGTTCGCTTTGTTAAATGAGAATAACATTTAACACCAGCGCGGCTTTACAACTTAGTTTGGCATCCAGCTTTGTGCGTTACATCCGTTTCCTTGAAACTTTGTCTCGAGCGCAGAGTTGGTTCAATCCTGCCTGACCTACTTGAAGTCTGCGGGAACATGATGAGCAGAATAAAATTGTTTCACTGGACTACCTCCTGGATGTTTGGTTTGTTTCATTCGATAAAGCTGATGGTATTCGTTTCGTTATTATCAGTATCGCCCAGAGTTCATGAATTCATTAACGGTTGTAATGTTTCTCATTTGCATTGCATTAGCTATGTAAAAATGCTTTGAAATTTAGTACTTTTGGACATATCACACAACGCTCTCTAGTCCCAAACTAAGCAAAGCTTGTAACTATGGGAACTAGATTGCTGATAGAATACTTATATACATTTATTTTTGTAAATGTGTTTACATTATGTACTTTGATGATACATTTTGTGGTTGCGGTGTCTATCTCTTGCTGGACGATTCATTGTTCTACGTAGACCAGATGTTCTGTGGTTATAAAAATTACTCACAGTTACTTTAGAAGAATTCTTTGTACTCTCTTTTCTTGTCGATGACAACATTGACCACATTTATAGTAGGTAACAACCAGCAAACAAAAACAATTGTAATAAGCTGTTATAAAGCCTCATCCTTAGCATTAAAAGTCACAATACGAATTTTGGGAATAATAATAAAAGTTTACTTCAAATAGAGAGAAGTGGCGAGATATCGTGAGGAGTGCCACAGCCACTAACAACTAGTCATTCATAACGACATTAACGACCCCGACCGCTTTGCCAAGAGTGTAACGAAGAAGAAGAATAAAAGGTACCTAACACTAATTCGCATGGTAAGATAAGAGAGGCCTTGATGAAATTGTGATTGTTAACCCAATTCTTGCAAACGTACCTGGTTGTTTAAATAATGTTATGAACAGTAAGTGCTGTTGTTCAGAATATTACCTAGCTAGATAGAAGGCTAAAGGTTATCGCCAACCTTTTGATAAGTTGGTGGTACTACGTTATTTCCAAAAGATTAATACATTTCGAATAGAAGTAGAGGAAGGCCGAAGAAGAAGTGGTTAGATTGTGTGAAAGAGGAAATGAATGTGAGAGGAGTATATTCAGAGTTGACGAATAATAGGAGTGAGTGAAGGAAGAAAACATGTTGTGCCGACCCCACCTAGCGGCATAAGGGCAGGGAAATGATGATTTTGAATACCACTTTATATATAAAGATTGATTTGAAACGATTAACAGAACATACCCTTAACATAGTAAGCTTACAAAAGTTGAGTTGACAAAGAAGTTGATTTGGAACACTTGTAAGGACTGAAGTAAATTATGGTAAGTCACGCAACGTCACTTATCACGACACCTTTAATTTACACTTGACAAGAATTATAGAGGTGTTGGCAATATTAAGAACTTTGAAGACTACCTACGCTGATGCGTGACTAAACTGTATAAATAATTACGCCAGAAAACTTAAATATGTGGCAGTGATAGTGGTCTTCTTCGATCGTAGTGATAATTAATCCCTTCTTAGTTAGTTAGCTGAGCTTTTTTATGTGACCATTTGACAATATACTGCAGCCTAGTCAATTTAACAGATGATAAAGAAAACTCGTACGTTCCAATCGATCGTTTGATCCATCACGTAAGCCAGTGCGGTGAACGCCACATGTCAAAGCAGGTGCCTCTTTTATCAGCAAACTAGCATACAGGTAGTTCGAAAAGCTGCGAGCTTCATGGTAACCTATTACGTAAAGCGTGACTAGGTAGTCGTGCTGGTAGAATTAAGATGAGATGCAGAATGCGTGACCTAAGTCGGTCGTCTTGTCACTGAAGTCTTGGATTTCTATGAAGCATTTGAGAAGTGTCGTTATAACCGATTTAAATGATTAACTAGTAAACAAACATTGAACCGAGTCTAGCCCAGAAGTTGCTATATAACTGTCGATAAAAGGGGTAAGTCTTAAGACTTGTCTCTTATATGGGTGGTTGGAGTATTAGGGCCTCATGCATACAAACCGCCTAAGAGCCTCGCTTATCGTGCACGAGGCAAACTAACACTTAAAGCTTTTCGCATATTCATTCCGAAACTTTAGCAATATCCTTTGGTTTCCAGCGCCAGTTAAATTTATGAAGCCGTTACCCACTTTTATCTGAACACTTAATAAGTTTTTTTTTTTTCAGGATTCAAACATTACGAATGTAGTATGTAGTACCACCCATCTATCTGTTTATTGTTTTCAACATAGTTAATATTAAAATTTTCTGATATTTGTTGTCCCACTGCAGGGTGAAGGCCTTTCTGCCTGCCACTTCTTGCAGTTTAATTAGTTTGGTTTGAAGTTTTAATAAGCTCAAAAATGGAAATTAGAAAAAGTTATGTAGAATCTGAAGCCAGATAAATATAAAATACAATTTCTTTGGAATTGATAATTACTTGAAAACCGGATGATTCAACATGAGATCATACAATACAAGTGTCAATCAATAAATTTATTATTTGTACACTTACAAGATTTTCACAAAATTATTATATGCAATATACTTAAACAGAATAGGTAAGCCGATTATAAATAAAAGAAATATTAAAGTAAGGATGCTATCTATGCGCCAGATAGAACATCTCATTAAAATTGTAGAAGCTATACAAACAGATATCGTTTTATAGAAGCGTAGGTAGTTTTCTCTACAAGCAACGTGTTACAATTTGATTTGACTATGAAACCAATATATTTTCGTCGGAAGTTGAAACCATTTAATTGGCTCGTAAATCGATAGCAGATGTGGGAATAAAAATAAGGGCCAATTTAAGGAAATTGAAAATGGGGGTGTTGCGGACTTATTGGTCATGTGATTGGTTTTATTGGTGCTTCATTTTAATAAAATCGTGATGTAATTGGGAATACACAGGACAAATAGTTAACATGATAAATGTTAGCGTCGTTAAATTAGTTAAATGTTCCGTAATTAAATAAGTTAAGTGGTTCTTTTATCTATTGCATGTAATCTAAATTTTTAAACGTTCTTAACGATGACCAAGGAGTCTGAAGGTTAAGGATGAACTGATAAGTGTATCAATAAACAGTATGACTCAAATAAACATTTTTTTGTCATAATATAAAAAGGACGTCGACGCATAAAGAATTAGCTCAACGCAATCTATGACTCTACAAATAGTGATAAGCGAGTCTACTGAATAGTACCGAATACATATCATGTTTTACATTCCACTAGGTGTTAGAAGCATAATGTATATCATTAGTTACGTACCAGTCAACGCCAGTAATTCAACCAACTCCGAACAATGGAAAGTTAATACCATACGGTTCAAATTAACAGATATATCTTCGGTTACGATATCATCGATTATACGTATGGGGGCTGGGCATGGCATAGCAGTGATGTCATCTGGGCCGCTAGTGACTGCCAAGTAATCTTCAACAGTGGTGGGTATAGCGTAATCTGTGTCAACGGTCAATTGTCGCCGCGCTGTGATGTGCCTTGCGCAACGTTGGTTGGTCAAATGTTGTCTTACTTCTATTTGGTTTGGTGGTAATGTGTTTATTCGGTCAGTTTTGTTGCTGGGAACAAATTAACGTCTGTTGAAGACCTTGTATATGATTATAGTAAGAAAAGATCTTATTTCATTTCAACTTGACCGTGGTTAGTAAATATTAGTTTGCTAGCACTCTCTCCTTCTTTATTGACCGAAGTAAACCACTATGACTCTCAAATATAATGCTCGATGTGATGAATAGGTTGGTCTAGATCGACTCTAGAAAATAACATTTCAAAACAATAAAAATGACTGTAGATTCTGAATCTGATAAGCTCGTACGTAACTTAATAGATTACGCCTATCATTCAACTAACTAGACAATTATTCATTCCAACATTCTGATGTAGGGTTACCTAAATGACAGTAAGGGAAATTAATAACCTCGTATGTAGTTTAAGCTAACTGGTGCGTAATATGATAGTTATATTTATATGATATTAGATTATTGTATTCGAATAGCGACATCTTCATAGATTGTCTGCATGTTTGTATCAACAACATACATTCTATAGGAAAGGATTAAAGGTATGCGAATATAAGGATCCACGAATAAGGCAATGCGGTCTACAAATATTTGTGAAGATGAAGAAGCTACTATTGAAGATCGTTTCGAGTGAAATATTCAGCAGAAAACTTCAAGCAGATTGACTGATTGCTGCTGCTGCTACGAGACTGCGAGAATATGGAGTTCAATTGACAGAGTGAGTATAGTGTAAACTCCGAGTGGAGCTGTGTACGGAAACTAGTATATTTACCTAAATACTCAGCTTTCTCGAATTTACACAAACAACTGTCTTTGATATACGAGAGCCTCGTCAATTCCACGGTGAATTAGTTGGAGAAATTTGATATTGTATGTGTAAAATGTGGAACGCTGATAACGAGCATAGATGAAGTTCTAAAATACAAACTGAAAGGCTGCTTCAAAAACAGATGTTGTTACTTGATACTTTATTGAAACAAACCAGACATCGCTAAAATGTTACATTCTATAGAATTATAGATTATCTATAAGTGACCCATATTCCGAAACTCATATCTTTATTTTTTTCAGAAACATTCTCAGAAGTTTAGCTAATACAATTAATTTATTTTTAATTAATAAGAAATTCATAAACGCAATGTACAAATATAGCCAAGTACTTACTGGATCGATGACTAGTTGCCTTGAAACAATAACCAAAACATATTTAATTAGAGACTTGATAAACAAGAAAATAAGACCAAGGTAACAATAAAATCCCAAAATAAACGCCACCAGAATAGATATAGGTAGCGAACACAATACAGACGTGAGGAAAGCCACCGACACAGATAAACCCGTAGATACCAAATTATTTCTTCTACAAAAAACCATAATATGTAGATAGTTTGTGATCTCTGGCCTTATGAAGTCTATAAAGACCAAGACCCCATGACACTAGAAAAGGGTGCGTAAATAGATCGCACAATATTACCCACACCGTGCGATCTATTAACGCACCCTTATTCTAGTAGGTAACCTTTAAATAAAACCCGTACCTACTACTAATATCAATGTTTCTCTATATATCTCTATACAATGTAGACTCTGAGCATTAATTTTGATAGCTATTATAGTATAAAATACTCCGTTACAAACAATTGGTTAGATTAATATAGTAAGTTGTTTGCAGTAACCGCTGGTGAACTTAGCGACCTCCTTCATCAATCCATCGTCGATTCCAATCAGCTGAAGCTGATTATTGTTACAGAACTGTTATGTATGACTCATAATATATGCATTGTTTATCGATAAATTGACCTGAATATGATTGGCTGGTTGTTCGATGAACTATTAGATATCATCATGAAGTTATTTTCACGTTCATTTGTCGCGACCATTATGACTGCTTGTTTGATTTACATCAATTAATGTTTTGTGAACCATTTAGAATTGCAACGTGTTAAATGATCTGGCACCTTCTTCTTTTGTGATACATAATATCATTATTGTGGGAATAGAGTCACAAGGCATAATAAATAAAGAATAAATATTCTTGGACATTACACACAACGCCCTCTAGTCCCAAACTAAGCAGAACTTGTACTATGGGAACTAGATTGCTAATACAATACCTACTTTTTTTTTTTTTTTTGTAAATACATACTTATAATACATAGTAACACCCAGACACAGAACAAACATCTATGTTACACACAAATGTTTGTTCTCGGTGGGGATCGAACCCACGACCCAAAGCACGGAAGGCAGAGCTACTACCGACTGAGCCATGACGCCTGCCTGTCTAAATATGTTAGTAAATTCACGGAATAAAGTCTTTTGTAAGACATATTCACTGCAT
Source organism: Eulithis prunata (assembly GCA_918843925.1). NCBI lineage: Eukaryota > Metazoa > Arthropoda > Insecta > Lepidoptera > Geometridae > Eulithis > Eulithis prunata. The sequence continues at coordinate 5,398,186 of OU974023.1, read as the reverse complement.
ACTTATCTCTTATTGTATTCTCGTGCCAATTCATTCTTTATGAATGGACAGACGTTATCTTGAACATGAATGGATGCTATCTTCCGTTTAGTTATCGATAAATATTTATATGAACAATTGCAAGTACCGCATACAGTCACAGTTTCTAAAAATAGATATAGTTTATCGTCCACTCTAATATTATAAATCAGAAAGTACGGCTAAGCCAATCTCCGTGCCATTACACATAGCCGCCATACGTTAAATTACTTTTATATGCGAAAGTATGTCTGTGATTAACTATGTCCTATATGTAGGCTATATATTCTGTCCTTGCGAAATCTGTAAACATATGCCCCTAAGTGACTTTATCTAGCAGCACAGTGCACGACATCGGCTGATTAACACTCATTACTAAAGTGCATAGCGAATGGTAAACTGTATAAGATAGGAGTTCACGGGGGTTAATAGGATTAGTACATGCTTTGTATTACATTCAGGTCGATCTATATAAAGGTTAGTTAACTTTGTAACTACCTCAATTAAACACTTACAGTACGGACATTGTATGAGGCGACTTTTGCAGGTGAAAACTAATTCTGAACAGGTGTTTATATATTTTCTCGGATTAACGACATGAATATTCCTCGGACTTTCTTGAAAAAGTGCGCGATTTAGGAACTCTACCATAGAATTGTCCTATATACATTCTCAACTGTGAGTATATGATAATATCATCATTATCATAATCGCCTACAGCGTGACTTCACCAACTTTTGGGTATAAGCGTTTCTTAATTTGCGCTCGTCTGTCCCAGCAGTTTACCTGTCAGAATTTCTTTTATAAGTGCCTATAGTGGTAGTTCACAATCCACCAGTGTAATCTACTCAGAGAGCAGTTTGAAGTGGATTATATACGTCGGATATAATCCACTTTAAATTATATGGGAACGGGATTTCAAAAGTTTGCTTTTGTTCAAGTTTATTTCAGCTATATTAATTTAATTAAGGCTAGGTAGCCCTTGGCACGAGCACGACCCTCTTACATGAAAATTGTATTCCGGAATTCAAATCATTTTGATCGTGTATTCTTTCATCGATGATGTACTTACATCTCTTCCAGTCTTGTCATTTCCAACGAAAAAATCTCCACAAATAACATTTTTAAATTCATAAGGCAGGGATCTTGATGTGATGTGATTATGATTACCGAGAGATCTGAGATGTTTGACGAGCCAGAGAATTACTCCTTTTGTTATGTGAAACTGGATAAAATCCGCAAGCGATAAAACGGCGGCGCCGCCGGTCCACAAATTGTAAATAACTAGTGCTCAATGAACTCTGCAACTGCAAGCAAGGCACAGTTTTTAATTCCTACTGAAGCACGTTCAAGCTGCTAGAGCTAGAACGTGATTAGTATATTGGTTCCGAGTTCACTAACGAAATTACACTTTTCTTTCCCATTCTTCAAACCAACGTCTTTGTTCAACATTTCTTGTTAGATATCTCTGGCGGCGTTTGCATTCCCAATGCTGTTGGAACAAAGGTGAATCTTTTTATGAACCTTAACAGAAGTCAACATAAGCGCAAACATTTGTAAATTCTTAGTGAGCCTCGCCAATGTTAAAATGAGGACAAGTTAGCTCAGAAACATTTCTAACTACGCTTTTGGTCAATATTTGTTACGTTGGTCCCGTCAGCAATTTCTAACAACTCGTTTTCCAAACTGATACATTCAATAAAAAAATGGATATACTTGTGTTCAAGCTACAGTTTTCTGAAATAACATTAGCGCCCAAAGATGGAACACGAAAGCGCTGATAGCAGTGATGGCGTAGTTTCGTATGAACTTATCGCCAACTGTAGACGAGGAAAACGGAAGAACGACTATTTATGGGCAGCATAAAGTGTCCTCAAAGCACGGAAGCGATCTGACAGCAGACAGCACATAACGTCTACTGTTACAGATGACCAAAAAGGTTAGGTGCGGGCACTCCACTCCACTGCTATGCTCATCATAATACATAGTATGTATATTATGTTATGAACTATGCAAATCGCAATACGTACTACATATGGGATTGATTCGGGTTCCTCTTGAGGGAGCCACATACGAATAAGGCTTTGTTTCATTATGACGTTGTACGACGGTACCGGTAGCTTATCAATGGTTTTATTGCTGCTGATCTGAGTAAAGTGTCTAAGTTGTATTGTTTGCGATAACTGTTCACTCTCTGTAAACAGACTTTTGCATTATTCATCGTTTTGTTGTTTCATGTTGATAGATGTATAAACTTCCTTTCGCTTAGAAAAGCAACCTACATCGAGTGCTCTAGAAACAACCCTGTGTTGATTTAGTATGATTCTTATCTCGAGAGGTTTTAATTATTCTGAAATTTTTATCATCCAAGCCGAATTGACTACGTACTTTAGGTATTATTAATTATGCTAAGCTTGAATCCGTACGTAAACACATGTACAAAATTAAATATATAAAACTCTTTTGAAGCTGACTGACAAGTCCTGGAGGTATGAAATTTGGAGGGTAGTATCTTTATATAGTGTAGGAGTAAACTAAGAAAGGAATCTTAAAAAATCGCAGCCTAAAGGGTCTAATATTAGGATCAAAGATTTTAACCAAATAATGCGTATGCTAGTCAAATATATGCGCGAATTCGGTTCCTTTACAAAATCGGATTGAATAAGGCAGCTGAGAGTTTCCGTTTAGAAAAACTGTCGATAGCGCTGTGGGGGAATCGCACAATCCTTTGTAGCGTGTAAGCTCTGAATAAACAAACGAGGCCACCTGCTCCGGAATAAAATAGAATATTACCAGTAGTGTTTCCAACGGCTTATGTTTAACAGTTTTGCAAGTTCAGCACTTGTTTTATGTTTTACAGCTGCGTTTACCAGCTCTTTCAAATTGGGATTTCAAAATCAGTTTGTGTGCCAAATTTAAGGTCAAAAATTTAAGTATGGTGTTTTTTTTGTAAGGATTAGTAGTTTCAAAAAGTTTCTACATATAGCCGTCATGTAACTAAGTTGGCAACACAGGTACAATCGATAGCTTTGAAATGCGTACCTTTATCATGCTTGAGCCTTATTTCATGCTTCACCTGACTGACGAGGTGTGACGTGCTCTCAAGAAAAACAAATAGTTTTTGCTATATGTTTGCTTCTGGTTGATTGGAAATCGACTGTCAAGAAGAAATAATAATTGAAAAAGAAAGCCGTATCGATAAAAACGTAATAGCTACCTGTAAAATAATGAGTAAGTTTTGCGATTGGGAAAAATTAAGGAAGACCTTTGACCATTTACGACATTTTGTTGCATTCGGTATAAAATAAAATAATCATTGTTATTTGATCAGAGTTTCCCTTTAACGGCGTTGGCAAAGCACCCTCTTGCTTCGGGAGGATTTGTTGAAACTCAATAACACGCTTTGTTGCTTGAATACAAAGGATGGGGAAATCAAATCTCACTTTTATGTGTTACTGGTGTTACCTATACCAATTTCGAAACGAAATGAAATACTACACGATCTAGGTTCATAGCCCCACGCATAAAAAAAAAGTACATTCTTTACAATATTCCCGTATACGTTTTGAAATTCTGACATATTCTCAGCGCTTCAAACTTTATGTAATCGGACTTTAGGCAATATACATATAAGATCTTCAATAGCTCTACAATAACTTCCATTAGTTCAATTTCAAAGGTCTGAACGAAATAACTGTAGGTAAGCTTAGCTTGGCACAAGCTGATAGCTCAGGTGAGCCATTACTTTTATCATTTAAAAAACAAAAAAAAAGCTTTAAAATATATGTACGATATATCGTTAGCCTATACTTACCCACTTCCGTGACGAACCTGGTACATACCTAGCACCGATTTCAAAGTCCAAACACCTCGAAGAGAAACGGTATATTTGTTATGCGTCAAAAAAACTATCAATCTTTTTCATACCGAACGATTAATCGCTAATCATTGTGGTTGCGTGTAATCTAGTTTCAATTAGAAGGCAAGGTGTCAGTGACATAAAATATAATGTGTTGGCTGATAAAAAAGTTAACCGTTACATAGTGAATGACACGGCGTGACTTACTGCTATCAATGTATTATTGTATGGACTCAATCAACATTATTCAACATAACAGATGATTACTTGTATTACCATTTAAGGTTCGATCAAATTCAACTGAATGCAAACAGTTTTATGAGCCTTAAAAGCGTCATAGCAATTGTTTGTAATGAAGGTTTCTCTCTCGTGTCTGTATCTGTAAATATATACCTACATAATTATTTTGTGTCAGCGAGGCGAGAGGAAAGAGAATAAATCTATCAGAACACTGGAGCGTGGTTTGGTACAGCTTATTTGAAATTTAAATGATCATTCCCATTTTTTAATGATAAATTTTAATGTGTTTCGCTCCCAAACAGCATAGAGTATAAATTATAAGCATTTGTGACTGTAACATAAGTCAGACGTTGGTTGCTGGGTCGGTAGTGCATGACGGGGTTGCGTGAAGGCTTGTTGTTATGACAACCGACAGTTTCTACCAAACTAGGTATTCCGTTGCACTTTGTTTAGTGACCAGCACCGGATGAAGGACTCAGGTCTTTGAACTGTCAAGCCATTTCAATGGTAGAGTTGCATAGGGCGTGCATTTTGGTCTGCTCTTGTTTCGCGTATACACAACCAAACGCTTTGTTCAAATCTGAGACGAGTTTATGTTCTTATAGCGTGTAAGGTAAATAAGTAATATTATTTCACCGCTACATAATAATGTGGCGGTTAGCTATGAGCCGAATAATATAAAGAAATGAGCGAGTTACGGATTATATCAATATAGAGCTAAAAAACTCAAGTATCTGAATGGTTTCTAGCAAAGTAACTTTGCGACCATTCTGTTTCCTTTATATTCTACAAATCAATTTCACATCGAATGAGAAGCAAGCACCGCACACGTCGGGTTATATATTTTCCGAAGTCTTCTTATAAATTGGTTTCAGGCAGGGCGATCTGATCCTCATTCAAAATCAACCCCGAGGCGAATGCGTCCGTTTCCCTCTCAATATATGAAATAGGGCACTTCTCAAAGCGCCAATTTTATTAGGGTTGCGAATCAATAACCCTCTTCGCATATTTCAAGCCCTTTTAAATGTTTATTGCGGCCATAAAGTATAGTTATGTGGTGTGCATGATTGAAAACATTTTCATATTATTGTAGAATAATTTAATGAATGTGGAAGAGGCGAGTTTGATAGAGCATAAAAAAACCAGCTGGCTCAGTAGCTAACTTAAAATAACGTGACAGTTGAAAAGAAACACGAAAGAAAGCATCTAGAATTAAACCCGTGCGTGACACAAACAGATTTAACTGTACCGAACAATGAAGCGAAGTTTCAGGAAAAAAATACTAGAACGCTTCATAAATCCTAAATTAATCTTAAGATATTATCACGCAAACCAGAGACAGCTCAAACATTTTGACACAGATCAGATAAGTAATATAATATCACTACAGTACCTTGAACCGGTGTGGAACGCACCAACTAAGATTCACTCAGATAATCTCTCATTTATCACAGTAAACACTGAATTCCTTGCGCTCACTGTTTACAACACAGAACTACACCGGGAAATAGTTTTAAGTCACTGAGGTATTTATGAAGTTAGTTCATCATAGGCAGAACACGTAGACGTCCGTCGTTGACGGCGCGGAGCAGCTGACTGGCTGGCTAGCTGGCTGGATGCACCCGCTCCGCTCGGCTTCGGTTGGCTGCCCCTTGAGCCGCCTTGCGCCGCGCACTTACCATCAGCTGAGCTCATTATTATTAACGCTCTACGATATTCTATCCCAAGTCCCAAACCAACTGATTATCATTAGCCTCAAGCAATCGATAGAACAACAGTTCGCTAGAAATTGGGTAAATTGCAGCTAATTATAGACCTTAGAGAATGGCTTTTTGAAAAAATTATGATGGAGGTACTAATTAATACTAAATAAAAGGTATCTACTTTTGAGAAGTAAAAAAAAGTAAAGTAAGCTTTGGTTTATATTTCATAATGAAGAACTTATATTATATTAACTAGTGGTTGCGTTGCGCGCGAGCTGCAAGCAGCTCGCGTCTTTTTTTTTCTGCCGTATTTTTATCAAAAGCCCCTAAAAACCCAACTAACTCCTATAAACCCCTCAATCTCATTCGGATACCCCGTTGGAACGAAGTCATTCGATTAAAGTTTCGCAAAAAAAATCTACATGGCCGCCATCTTGGAATATCAACCCCTTATTGCAGTAAAAATGCAGCAAAATTGAAAAAAAGTAGAAAATTCCATTTAAACCACTCAATCTCCTTCGGATACCCCGTTGAAACGAAGTAAATCGGTTAAAGTTTCGAAAACCGGAAATGACACGGCGGCCATTTTGAATTTCTGAAATGTCATAATTTTTCTGAAATATACAGGATACAAGCTACCTGTCAGTGAAAGAACGGTAGTCATACCTTAAACTTGGTAGAACAAAGTAAGTCGCCAAAGTCGGGTCTGACTGAAAAATTCAAACTCCTATAGCATGCGGGGTTGCCAGCTGCGGGGAACGAAAATGATCAAATGTCATTTGGGTGGGCCCAATCTTGCCAGCTAGTGGAAATTTTAATTCAAAATGTCGTTATTTCTACTTTTCACGTTCCCGAGGGAAAGCGGGGAAACTACCCTAAAAATGGGGAAAATTTTTCAACCAGGCAACACTCCTTTACCAACTGCACAACCGGTCCATACATTCCGTCTCGATTGGGGGTTGCCAAGTACCCGATATTTCGGTTTGAAAATCGTGATTTTTTCGAAAATCGCAACTTTTTTACAAAATGGCCGCCACGCCGTCCGCCATCTTGGATTTTTGAAAAGTCATAATTTTTCTGAAATCTTAAGGATATAGGGTATCGTTCTGCATAATCGGTGTTGCCAGCTTTTGAGTTTCGTAGAACAAATTAATCCGCCAAAGTCAAAAAGTCCCAAAAACTAAAAAGTTGCAAGTCTCTCGGGGTTGCCAACCAAAAGCTACGAAAATGGTCAAATGTCATTCGGGGGAGGCCAACGCTCCTATGCAGCCCAAGTCTCTATTCAAAATGTCATTATTTCTACTTTTCATGTTTTTGGGGAAAATCTCGGAAATTACCCTAAAAATGGGGAAAATTTCTAAACCAAGCAACACTCCTCATCGAATCACACAACCGCTTGGTACAACTCGACCCCCTAAAATGTTGCCATCTACCCTAAAAATGGATTGGAAAAAAGTGTAAAAACCATGACTTTTACAAAATGGCCGCCACAGCCTCCGCCATCTTGGATTTTTGTAAAGTCATAATTTTTCCTAAATCTCAAGGATATAGGCTACCCACCCCCATACTCAGTGTTGCCAACATGCAAGTTTCGTTGAACAAAGTAATCCGCCAAAGACAACCCTAAAAAGTCGAAAAATTCAAATCAAAATAGCGCGGCCGCCATCTTGTTTTTTTTTTTTTTTTCACCAATTCCCCAATTCCCAGCCTACAATCAGTGGGATGACACGCTCGGACGCCCTCTATCTGTCATAGTTTGCGAACGCGCAAATCAACACCGGCGCCATCTTGGATTTCGAGAACCGCTATAATTTTCCTCTACTCGTTTGGTGTTTATACACATTTTCGTAGAACATTATTGTGGTGTAGCTCCACTCCTTCTGTCTCTCAGAGCATGTCAATCAGTCAGTGAGTCAGTGGTTTTGTAGCTTTATATAGTATAATGGTGATAGCAATCGTGTTCGACATAATTATACTTGCTACTAACGATATTTTTAAGTCAAGGCTTTTACGGAATAAATATAGCACTTTAGTACCTACTAACTACCTCTTTAATCGTCATGATCGATGGAAAACCTCTTAGAATATTAAACAGGGAACTCTACTCTAGCAAGTTAGAAATACACAACCTGCTGAGTAAATACGCACTCGAAGTACCGTCGGTTCTTTTGTCAATGAGTTTACACACAAACCTAACAAAAGAACCTTTTCTACCATGGCTCTTTTACACAACATGTCATGTGGAGCAGAGATATCGTCAACTTTTTTATACAGACCGCGTTCGTTTCCGTGGCCCGGGAATACTATTTTAAGGTAGAATAGGACGGTCCTTCCAGCAATCATCAATCACTGACACACGGGTTCTGCCTGGAGCATAAAAAGGTATTTGATGTCATTAGGAAATTTTGTTTCCACAGAATTAATGAAAGTTGATATATTTATTTGGGTAATATTTCATCACCGTGTCTAATAGGTGTTTAAAATATTTCGCTGCCTGGAGCATCCCGAAGCAAGGAAATTAAGTGATGAATAGCTTTGATTAGTCACAGTGGTATCATCTAGTTGGTAACCTAAATGTATTGCATTGCATTTAATAGATATCTAGAGCGGGTTTCGAGTTTCTTTGATTGATTCTAGTTCTATGTCATTAAAAGCAGTTACTATGGGACTTTGAGTACCTTCCCGGAGCCCGGACGCGAAACACTTTGGAAACTTCCCAAATAGAAAGACGAAGAAAAGATGTCCTGAGAAACTCGAAGTCGTAATTACTCTCGGAGGTTTGCAATAGAGAATTACAAGCTATAAATGTTAAGAAGTCATAAAATTAAAACTAATTAGCAAACACTTCAAACTCGAAAGTAAAATCTCGTATTCGCTTAGATATCGGAACCCCTACTCTTGGATTTGAAGGAAATGATACTAGTCACGCAAGAGTGCGAGACTATAAAGAATTTACGCTTCACTGGTAAGTAAGAGCGAGCAGGTGCAATAGCTGCAGATAAAAATACGTGACATTCTCTTATATATTATGTGTAAAAATTAGCAATACAATTTTTTTTTAAGTAATCACCCATATATTTGGGTTTGTCTCATAATCCTCTTTGAGCCGTCCCCTTCTTGAGACTTTTTGTTTCACAATCCCCTTGATTTCAAAATTTTAAAATTAAGGGGATTATGAGACTTAAGGGTCGCAAAATCCCCTTTGAGGACAATTTACACCGTAATAGCTATACCCACCGACCTCATAAAAGTGTTGAAATATCGTGTGGCATGCGTCAGCCCCTAATAAAAATTTAATAATTATTCATAGCGACCACTTTCCAATCAACTAAGATGTAAAATATTTGAACTTCCATGAGACCCGGTAAGAAGGAAGAAGCAATGAAATCCTGTGACGTTTATTTGAGAGTCGGCGGCGCCGTAATATATTTCGTGCTTAGTGATTACACGAAATAACAAACGGGACCCAGAGGCAGCTTTGAAGTGAAATTACATGGAGAGACGACAGAGGCGACGGAGCTTTTTCATTATCAACTCGGAAAATTTAGGGCAGACAAGGCGAGGCAAACAAGACCGACAAGACCGGCTTATTGACAAAAGTTTTTATAGCGTTGATGGCTTTTTTATTACTTAATTGAAAATTTGTATTATTATTGCATGACATTTTATTATTGTAAAAATTATTATTCAATTCAATTTTAAGTAAGTAGGTAGTGTCTATAATTTAATAAATAATTATCAAAATAATAAAATTTGCATGCCAATGTGTTTGGTGAAATATGTGGAACCTACTAAACATATCTTAAGAACTTTTAACCATAATATGTCTGGCAAATAAACCATTTAATTTTCATTTCATTTCATTTTATTTCGGCTGGTCTGATGACATTGCCTGGAGGAATTCATGTTGGCGGGAGCCAGGAGCAAGATAATCCAGTTAGCTTTTACGTACCTAAATCAAATTATAAAGAGCGTTTGGTTGGTACATGTACAGAAATACAGATACTGTATTATAATTTAAGTTTTACTTCACACAAAAACACATTGACGCTGCTGAGTGCATACCCAGAACAAACAAACCAAATGTTTTTATACAAGGCAAGATAATTACCTACATCTTTGGTATTGTAAGCAATTTGGCAGAGCCTTGGACTTAGAACCTAGATCAGCAATTTTAAATTTTGTCATCGAGGTATATTGTAGAAGCATCTAACTAAACCTTGTCCCAGCTAGTGACTAAGTGGCAACTATATTTAAAAGTCATGATGTAAACCATCATGGCTTAGCTACTGCTAATCTACGGGGCGTATATATAAGCAGCTATCGCATTGTGTTCTGTGAAGAAACATAAGCTCAAATGAGATTACTAATCTTCATGACCATGCTGAATATATCTTTAAGAAACATAATTGGTTGTTCGTAAAGCAAAGTAAATTATTCGCAGAACGAAGTCATAATTTACTGAATAACATTGCATTATCACGACATTTAAAATAGGCCACACATAATATTACACATATTATATGTTCCTACTGGAATCCGAAACAACAAAAATAATTACCAGTCAGAATAACAGAGACACCAGTTACATATAACCAGCTTGGAGCCGTTTCTGGCGATTCAGGTGCTTAATGCAAACAGATAATTTCACGGACTCGCTAATGTTCGAAATTGGGTCTCAGCTCAGCTCAGAGTTCAGTCTAAATTCAATTATTAGCGTCTGTTTGGCAGACGGTCGACCTCAGTTGAAATTCAAAATCCAGCTGAAATTCTCGCAATCTCCAACGGGGAGATTCGATTAACTGAATAATATTGAGTTGACACGCTCCCAAACCCGGAACGTCCCCAATCAACGGGAGAGAATAAAGAGATTAGAATTTAGGTAGGTACCTATCAAAACAAAGCTTTGACTACGAGAGCTTCAAAGAACACGTTGCTTCACACGGTGAACTTCAAAGGCTAAATATAATTAAAAATATTTGTTATTAATGCAGAGATTCATCTAAATAATTATACGAAAACCACATCAAATTTTTACTTATTTCTGTATTTTTATATAATAAAGCGCAAAAGAAAGCTAGTAAACAACACCGCCTCGGGAAAATTAAAGGGATTCTCGTAAGAAGTTTTTCAATCAAGGCTCGGAAAACGGCATCAAAGTTTGGCAGTTTTCTTATGTCGGCCGGCACGGCGCAGCTAGAGATAAAACTAGCTACATAATTAGTGCTACGATTGTATACTTCCTAGACCGTAGCAACTTCTTGTAGCGAAAAGTTATTTGATCAACGGCCTTTACCTCAGACAGCGGAACGAAGACAGAGCGAACACAACAAACTAGAGGCACATCATAAATGGCAAACGAAGCTGGTACAATTTAAGCTATACCCAAAGAACTGTATTTACATGAAAGTTCTTCGCCTCAAGGTAAATCAATACTCGTGCGGCAACCAAGCGGACGACCGCTAACATTATACAAAGTAGGAATAATCTGCGGTCCTGCAAAATATTATTTGCTCGTTTCGGCAAACACAAACACGATTCCGGAATTCAAGTTTGAGAAATCGGTTGTGGTTTTGAAACATCTAAACTATGTATTGCAGCAGAAAATATGTTATTAGATCTTATTGTTTGCAAAGATGTTTTCTTTAAAATAAATAAGAGCAACCATAAATTGTATAAGTACCAACTGCAGATGAAGCATATTGTGAGGCTGGGACAAAAGATAAACACTGAGCTCACCCGCTGACCCAGTACAATTCATTTCGAAAACTCAGAGAAGCATGTTACTTACGCTAGTAATTTCATCAGATACCACAAACAAGTTTATTATTTTTATCTCCACGCGTCGAATCCTTTGAGATAATATTTGTTTTTATTTCGTTATCTCTTTAACTTTTATGTTATCTATTGCTAGTCACTTTCTTGAGCAATATGAGAGAGTGCATAATTAGCTTTCCTGTTCAAACGCTGACTTTTATTATTATACCACTGTCATTTGCTCATCTCAAGCAGTCCTCGAATTTTAGCTTTTATGTTTGATAACTTTTGAAACATGCCAGACGTTTGTCGATTTCCTTCATAAAACACAAACTGTACCTATGCTGTATTCCTAAGTATATTTTCACATCATTCGTATATGGACATGGTGGATAACCGAAGGTTAAGTAAACACCTGAACCACAATGCCGCTTTACCGCTGCAGAGGTCAACGTCTCCCCAGAAATAGACCGATGCAGTCATCCCTGGTCTGTGTCTTTCATCGCCTTCACTTAGCAATTCCTTCCATCTCGTTAACATGTCAACGAGGTTATCAATATACAGTATACAATTTCCCACTACTGTTTGTTTCACATGATGTCAGTGGTAGATGTGATTTCAGTTTTATGTGGAATGTAGCGTAAGACCACGTGGGAGACGACCTCGCTTTTTGATGTATCGGTCGAAGATTCAACACTATTAAGCTTGCTAACAAATAAATAACGAACCAACAATGAGCCCATGTGGGCATTTATTACTTTAACCAGCGCTGTAGGCGGTAGCAATGTTAAAACAGTGAGTTCTCTCACACAGTAGAGAAAATGACAGTCTTAGAAGAAAAAATCAGTACATTACTCTCTGAGTAAATAATCTCGACGTGTGAAGTCATCTCGATGTCGAACCTAAACGAAACTGTTTGTCCGAATTGAAATTGTGCGTGGCCTCTCGTTCCGAGTCCCCACAAAACATGACAACAAAACAAACACATGGTTTAATATTTATATACGAAGATTGTACTTTTACGAGGCGAATGGCAGTAGAAGGTCGGCGACCGCGAGCGACCTATTTTTACAATAAATAGGCAGTAACAATCAACTCGTCAACTCATTCGCTTCCAACAAAGTCGCTCGCTTTCCTTGCGGAATATCCTTTTGAAATGGCGTTGATGGAATATAATTCTTATAATAAACATGTAGGATAATTTAGCATTTTTGATTATTTTAAGACAGGTTTCTTTTTGGACAGGTATTTTAAGATTTTTTTAAGAGATTTGTTGTAGCTAGAAAAGAATTATGTAACGAAAGTACTATAGGCGTACAGACATCGGTAAAGTTCTTTCATGGCTGATGTTCACCTGAAATTCTCAAAAGTAATCTACTAGGCTTTAACAAATTGAAGTGACATGCGACACAGTAAAACACATTAAGTGATACGACGCCCTTAATTGATTACAAAGTAATTGATACGTTTTAGTAAAGTGAGTCAGCTTTTAAGCCATATTAAGCGAAGTCATTGAAGTTCGAAGTTCTTTAAAGAACTGGATGCGAGACAGATTGAACTAGATATTAGGAGGATTAAACGTAGCTGTTTCGATTTCCCCAGAGAGGATGAACACGCCAGACTGATGGGATGGCAGTGGTTGAATCGAGACAATGCCCTAACACTGATCCTTGCGGGGCTTGGGGCGAGATACTGCAACTCTTCACAAGAATATAATCTAGCAATGATTTTAAGCTAGAAAAAACTTCAGAATACTTAAAGCTACAAACTTTTAACAAATAAATCTCTTTACAAGTAAAATAATCGACGTTTTCAAAGTGATGTGCTTTGTTCTGTTTTATCGCTCCGTCTCCACCGTTTTTTTTGAGGGTATGACGTAATCCGAAAGCAATGTGTACCGTACCCATACCAAGGAAGTGCGGGCCATGACACAAATTCGCAGATGAGGTTAATCAAATCTGTCCTTCGCTATATCCAGCGATCTAATTACGATGCAAACACACTCATAAATTAGGCTTATCTGCACAATGTCTATATGAGCATAATTCATCACTGTCGACGGGGCGAGGAGCATTAGCGAATTGATACGATGAAAAAGTGAATTGGTAGATTCCCGATAGCATGAGGGCAGAGTAACGAGGGTCACATTAACCTAGTGGAATCGCATCTACAGAGCATAAGATTCAAGGGGTAGAATATAAATAAAAGGCGAGGATGAAATATATAGGGTTGGAGTTGTTATTTCTATTTGGAATATATCTAAATAGAATTGTCTCTATAGAACGTTTACTTGATTGATATTAACAAAAATGTTTTGTCTCCACGCCACAAAGATTTATTTTGAATAGAAAATAATGTGGTCTTTCAATAACGACTTTATCAAAAAGTAATAAGTGTTACTAAAACCTATTATTTCGCACCAAAACACGAGGTGAAGAATATTAAAAACGCTTGTACCAGTTTCCTCAGTAGCTCAGATATATACGATACTCTGGAAATGTATTCCAATACCAGAGAGAAATGTGATAATTTTAAAATTAAAAATGGAAATTTAAAACAATCATTTCTTACCTGTGCGCTGAGCGTGCAAGTGTAAATAGTGAAAATACTAATATAATGTTCAAGCAAGCGTTCGTAAGTCCATTTTATTAGTGTAATATTATTTAGTAGTTTATGGTTTAATATCGTTACACCTTAGTTTTTAATTACCTTCGTGTCTCTATTTGTCGTATTGACCATTCTTTATTTTTGTTCTTTTTCAAATTAGTTGGCATTTCACGCACAACGCTTACCATTAGAAGACTAGTTTGTATACTTACCATAAGAAGAAGATAACTGATATCTGCATTTTAGCTTGAATTTGTAATCCAAGATCTGTTCATTGAATATATTTCTGAATGGCTGCATTATATTATATATATATTATATTATATTATATTTTATATTATATATATTCTATATTCACGGACACATAACACAACGCCTTCTAGTCCCAAACTAAGCAAAGCTTGTACGATGGAAACTAGATGGCTAATAGAATACATACATAAATATTTTTTTTGTAAATACATACTTATAATACATAGAAAAACCCAACACAGAACAAACATCTATGTTTACAACACACAGAATGTTTGTTCTCGGTGGGGATCGAACCCACGACCCACAGCACGGAAGGCAGAGCTACTACCGACTGAGCCATGACGCATTGTCAGGTTAATACGCCATTATCCTCGGTATTTGTGTCGTTATGATCGTAGAGAGTGATAGCTGAATGTTCGAAGCTCATTGAACAATGTTCTGGAAAACGGAGGACCCGTTCGAACTCTGAATCGAACTTAATGGTGTGAATTGAATTTGCCACAAATCGCCTTACCAAATGATTTTGTACCTACATATGTATTTAAAATAAGATTAAATGAAACTTTTGAATATATTTAAGGTATCCATCCATATACCCTATATCTTATATATACTCTTATATTCTTATATGATGGTAGAGATGGTATTCTTATCAGATTATCATTTGATAAGAATATTCTACCATTGTAAGAGAATAAAGAATAAAATAAACCAAATCAGAAAAACAAAGATGGCCGGATTTGAAGCCAGAGGAAGTCATTTGTACAATAAAATAAAATTAAGCAAAAAATCATGTGCATGAAAACACCGTGAGAATTTTTTAGGTTGGTAGAGACGTTAGCAAATTGGATTAAAAAGTAGGTATTACACACATCATAAAGTAAATTCAACAAAGAACAATTACAAATAGTAATAATCTTCTTTATATAGTGTGTCGTATCTTTATATATAGTGTAGGGGTGCCCTAAGAAAGGAATTTTGAAAAGTCGCACTTTAAAGGGTCTCAAATTGGGATCAAAGATTTTAATCAAATAATGCGTATGCTGCTACCACGCGAGCAAAGCCGCGGGCGACAGCTAGTAACATAATATACCTATGAAGTTTCAAAATTGAATCCAGAGACATGTTAAGACTAGGCAGTTTCACAGCAATATGTCGAAACTTAGGTTCATTTCATTACCGGAATTAGCGAAGTTACGTAATACAGTATTATACTGACAGGACGAGTTCTCGCTGAACTCAGAAATTCAGTGGTAATGTACAACGAATATTATGTATGGTATGGTTTGGAAAGACTGAAGGAGGGAAGCATGACTAACTATCAATGTATCGCTAATGAAATATTTGGCAGCGTTCCTTTCTTAGATATATTGATCCCATAATATTACTTAGAAAACCTTGCAATATTAGGTCAAGTATAAGGCTGGATAAACACGCTCCGTCACAGTAAATGGTTATATAATATCCAAAGTAATTAGATCTGCAGCTAAAGTTTAATAATGATATGATATTGGCCTCAGTAGAGCATATTGGGATGGAATTAAGTTACACGCAGCACACAAAACCTCTTGGTAAAACTGACCAGACTCACAGAATACATAATAGTACTATGTCAAGGCCACGAGTAAGCGAGAAGACGTATAGTAGGTACATGTACTATAGATACATATGGCAAGAACAAATTGCATACAAAAGAGAAGTCACTTAATAACTGCCAAAATCATAAAGAAAAATTCTGTTGGCAGAAAAGTGTGACGTAATTTGCAAGTTTTCCGGTGAGACAAATAACCTCTCATTTAATTCTCAAGTTATTGCAATCTCGCGTTAAAGTTGGCCAGTTGATTAAAGTCACCGAGTTGAGTTTATCCAACAGAATTTTCTGCGACGGGGCGCGGCATTCCGGTTTTTACCTTAATATTTTTCATATTTAATTTTCGTTTTTAATATCATAGATCAAATTGCGGACGGCACATTTGAAAACATCCTCTGCCAACCTTTTCCAGTAAGTTAATTCTAACAAAGGACATAAATTTGTTAGAATGTAGGTAACAAAATTGTATGGTTAGGTACAAGCAGAGCCATCTATGTTTTAAAGCTTGGTATTGAATAAAGTTGTCAGTCGATTACGAAAAGCTAACGTGTTTTAATAGGTTATGGGCAAATATCCAGTATTTTCGGTTTTATACAGTGTAATTCAGTGTAAAACAGTCGAAAGTTGTTGATTTTTCGTGCAAACATGGCAGTGAACTATATTCAAAGCATTCCTAAACTAAAAGGACGTGAAAATTACGATGAGTGGAGTTATGCGGTTGAAAATTTGTTGGTGCTAGACAACTTAGTGAACTATATAAAATCTGAGCCAGTGGCAGGCTTCGATAGAAAATCTTCAGATGACGCAAAAGCCAAGGCGAAGATGATTTTGACCATTGACCCCGGATTATACGTGCATATCAAGGAAGCAAAAACATCTTTGGAGTTGTGGGCTAGACTGAGAACCATGTTCGATGACTCGGGATTCTCAAGGAAAATAACCCTACTACGACATTTAATCTCGTTACGACAAGAAAATTGCGATTCCATGACTTCATACGTCACGCAAGTGGTCGAAACGGCTCAGAGATTAAAAGGCACAGGATTTACAATTACCGAAGAATGGGTTGGTTCATTGTTGTTGGCAGGATTGCCAGAAAATTTTTCACCCATGATTATGGCCATAGAGCATTCAGGCATAAACATTACCACAGATGCAATAAAATCTAAATTGATTGACATGGAAGTTTCAAAGAACGACATGGATACCAGTGGCGCTGCATTCGCTGCAAACAATAGCAAACAGCAAAAGTATAAAAATGGCGCGACGTCATCGTCAAACTCAAAAGTGACAGGGACGCGTGAAAAAACTATAACTTGCTTTAAATGTAAACAGATGGGTCATTTTAGAAACCAATGTCCATTATTGCAGAAAGGAAAACAATCAAATGCTTTTAGTGTGGTATTTCTGAACGGAGAATATAGTACAACCGAATGGTACGTAGATAGTGGCGCAAGTGCACACATGACGGCAAACAGAGAATGGGTAAAACACGCAAATTTTACGCCATGTTTATCAGAGATTACCGTCGCAAACAATATGAAAGTGCCAGTTTTGTGTTCCGGAGACGTACAGATATCGACTGATCGTAACTACGACATCATCGTTGAAAATGTGTTATGCGTGCCAAGTCTAACAACGAACTTGTTGTCAGTAAGTGAACTAATAAAAAACGGAAACAAGGTTGTTTTTGAAGCAAATCAATGTTACATTCGCAACAAGAAGAATGAATTGGTAGCCACAGCAGCGTCGACAAATGGAGTGTACAAGCTAAATATTAAAGTAGCAGATTGTATGCTGGCAGCACCTGCTGTAGCTAGTGCAGAGCTTTGGCACAGACGGCTAGCACATATTAACAGTATTGATCTAAACAAAATGAAGAATGGCATTGTGGATGGATTGTCTTATCCAGATACCAGTGATATGACAAAGGCAAAATGTGTAACCTGTTGCGAAGGTAAACAGATGCGGTTACCATTTCCACATGTTGGACAAAGGAGTACAGAGACACTACAGGTAATACACAGTGATGTATGTGGTCCAATGGAAACAAAGTCCATTGCCGGCGCTCAGTATTTTGTCTTGTTCATTGATGATTACAGTCGTATGACTTTTATATACTTCCATAAGTATAAGAGTGAAATCTTCAGTATATTCAAGAATTTCAAAGCAATGGTTGAAAATCAACAGAATAAAAAAATAAAAGTACTACGCACAGACAATGGTGGTGAGTTTTGTAATAAAGAAATGGAGAATTATTTACTCAAAGAAGGGATTATCCACCAGAAAACAAATGCGTACACTCCAGAACAAAACGGTGTTTGTGAACGGGCTAATAAAACCGTTGTAGAGAAAGCACCATGTTTACTTTTTGATGCTAAGTTAGAAAAGAAGTTCTGGGCTGAAGCATCGAATACAGCAGTATACTTAAAGAACCGGTCAGTAACTTCAACTTTGGGAAATAAAACACCCTATGAAGCGTGGTATAAAAAGAAACCAGACTTAAGCCACATACGTGTTTTTGGTAGCCCTGTGATGGTTCACATACCGAAGGAAAAGAGATTAAAATGGGACAAAAAGGCACGAATGCACATCCTTGTAGGTTTTTCAGAAACAGTGAAAGGATATCGTGTATATGACCATGAGAAAAATATTATAACTGTGAAAAGAGATGTCATAGTTATGGAAGAAAAAACAAATATGACGGAAAAAGGAGAAACAGCAGATTGGATACAGGATGATGTTGAAATTGTAGCACTTGAACCGCCAGCAGCAAATAGAGATGGCAGAGATTCAGTGGGGGAGTCTACAATGAATGAATCTCTGCATGATTCAGATTCAGTTTCAGATACATCTGTATATGCTGATCCATCTGATGTCAACGAAGATGACACTTCTTCATTTATTGACACCAATATCTCAAGCAGTGAGTTACAACCAGTTCCAGAACTTTCAGAACAAGGAAAGAGAATGCGGAAAGCTCCAGAACGCTTTGGGTATAGTAATATCTGTGTTTCCAGTTCTAGTCCAGAAGTCGAACAGATAGACTTCTCAGAAGCGCTGAATGGACCTGAAGCTGATCAGTGGAGTCAGGCTATGCGAGAGGAGCTTCAATCGTTCGAGGACAACGACGCGTGGGAAATCGTAGATATACCAAGTAATGGGTCAATTGTGCAGTGTAAGTGGGTGTTAAACAAAAAACTTGATGTGAATGACAAAGTGCGGTATCGTGCCAGACTCGTAGCTAAAGGTTTTACACAACGACGTGGCATCGACTATGTGGACACTTTTTCTCCTGTCGTAAAACATTCTACTCTGAGAATGTTGTTTGCTTTAAGTGTTCAGTGGGACATGGACATTACACATTTAGATGTGACAACAGCATTTTTAAATGGACATTTAAAAGAAAATATTTACATGAAAATTCCAGAAGGTTTTGTAAATAAAAGCACTGGAAAGGTTTTGAAACTTAAAAGAGCTATTTATGGATTGAAACAGTCTTCTTTGGTTTGGTATGAGAAAGTGAAAGACTGTTTGCTCAACTTTGGCTTTAAAATAAGTAGATTTGAACCGTGCTTGTTTACAAAATTATCTGAGAATTTTAAGATTATCGTGGCTGTCTATGTTGATGATTTCCTGATATTTTCAAATTGTAATACGGAAACTGAAAAATTGAAATCTGTTCTAAACTCTGAATTTAAATTGAAAGATTTAGGACCTGTTAGACGTTACTTAGGCATGCGAATTAATGTAAACAAAGAATGTAAAACTATAACAGTAGATCAACAGGAATATATTGAGCAATTATTATTAAAGTTTGATATGTCTAATTGCAGAACAATAGATACTCCTATTGAAAGTAAATTAAACTTAAAAAAGGTTGAGAAATGTGATGAAACTGTTCCATATCAGAGACTGATAGGAAGCCTTATGTATTTAGCTGTTCTAACTAGGCCTGATTTATCATATCCTCTTAGCTATCTAAGTCAGTTCAATAATGGTTATGATGAAACTCATTTCAATTATGCTAAAAGAGTATTGAAATACTTACAAAAAACTAAACATTATTGTTTAACATATAATAAGGAAAATGTTGAGCTGACAGGTTTTGTTGATGCAGATTGGGCGAGTGATAGTTTGGATCGAAAGTCTTATACTGGGTTCTGTTTTGTTATGAATGGTTCTGTGATTTCCTGGCAAAGTAGAAAACAAAAGACTGTCTCCTTATCCAGCACTGAGGCAGAGTATGTTGCTCTTTCAGAGGCATCTAGAGAAGCTGTATACTTAAGAAATCTAATGTATGAAATTACTGGTAGACAATGTGCAATTAAATTGAAGTGTGATAATCAAAGTGCATTAAAGCTAGCAACAAGTCATCAGGCACACTCTAGGTCTAAACATATAGATGTTCGATTTCATTATGTTAGAGATGCGGTTAAAAATAAATTAATTGATATTGAATACATTTCAACTCAAGAAATGCCCGCTGACTTGTTAACCAAAGGTCTATTGTCAACTAAGCATTATAAGTTTATGCATATGCTAGGAATTAAGGCTAAATAAAAGAAAATAATTTTGTTTGAAAGTTTACCTTTATTTTGTTAAGTAGGGGTGTTAGAATGTAGGTAACAAAATTGTATGGTTAGGTACAAGCAGAGCCATCTATGTTTTAAAGCTTGGTATTGAATAAAGTTGTCAGTCGATTACGAAAAGCTAACGTGTTTTAATAAAATTAAACCATGTCCGTAAATTAAATTCATTCCTTCCGTCGTTCCGCATTCAAGATCAACGTGTGGGAAAATGTCACGTGACGTTTGAGAAACCTGCAGAAACACTACCATTGTGGGACTAAATCCAGTAACTATGTTGCTTTGATTTGCCACTTCAGGGCTCACCATCTCGTCACGTGCACAAATCCCATCAGTCCGAATTTAGGAATACCATTATATTCCAGTACACGCAAACTCCATTACGATTAGATCGTTTCTAAGTTATGATTGGTTCCTTGTTCAGCTATTTTACAATGCTCTATTGTATCAAGCTCGTGTATGTCTTTACTGACTACGCCCGACTGGTTATTGTATGCAAATAAATCCAAGCCATTTTTCAACCGGGCTCCCGGCTTAGCAGTTTCTATCCAATTCAACCCCAAGTGCGTCATAAAGTTACCGATAATCCTGTAAGTATGAACTAGCGGTATCGATCTTGCTATAGCTACCAGCGGGATATAAACTTAAAGCTTTTGATTTGTTGTTTCACTCGTGGTCTATGAATGAATGGAAAGCGCTTTATGTCCACCAAACAAGATTTAAGAGCGATAAACCAGCGTTTATCGTTCTGTAGCATTTTTTACAGTCTATATGAATAGAAGAAAATATAGATAGCGAATATAGAAAGAAAGATATACAAACTCAAGCTATGTCAATTGAAGCTGTTAAGGAACATGAAGCAATCCATGTACCACTTTAGTGCCTTCCTAAATCGATCGACAGTTGCACACATTTCACAGCAAGGAGAGATGAGATGCATAATAAATGTATTCTGTGGTTTACGCCAATGCCGGATTCCATCCAGACATTGTAATTTGCAGTCTTGATTAAATTTAGATTGTTTCCGATGTGCTGCAGTTGGTATTGAATACGTGATTGCTTCGACGTATGTAATAATTAATCTTTTAACATCCATCATACTTATGTTATGTTTTATTGCGAATCCGTTGAACTAATCCTTGTTTCGGCACAATAAAACGGTAAAATATATTGGGGAAAATCATGGGAAAATCAAATCAACTCACCGGATGCACAAATTACCGGACATAATAGCCAATGATGTTAACCGAAGTCAACCGTTTGAAGGACTGCACAATTGCAAATTTGATGAAGGCTTGTTAAATACGCAACACTTTCCAGTTTTAGCGGAGTTAGTAAACAATCAACTGAATATTATTTAAGCCATGACCTGAAACTACGCTGACGGCACCTACTTTAGTCGGCCGAGGCTGAAATAATATGACATTTGATACTTGGATAATTCCAACTGGGAATACCTAGGTTGGCTCAGGAACGACCCATTTCCATGTGTTGCCTTTTTGTCACACAAAAATAGAAGGGACAAAAAGGATTGCCTTAGGGACTTGTGTGACCTTTTCAAGATTTTAAATATTTTATGATCAAAGTTTAAAAATATTAGGAAGAACTCGAGGCTGTTTTCAACAAAAGTTTATGTTGCCGAATTCGGAGTGATTAAATGTAATATTAAAAGAGACATAAAAGTGACAGCTAGACATGATCTTCAAGATGACAAACCACCTCACCAACAACCTGGTAATAAGGCTTGATAAAATAACGACTCGGGAACCATCGACGAGGAGACAAAAGCACTGATGAGTGCCGCTGGGCGCATTGTTCCTAGGAATCTGGGCGGAGCAATCATTGTGGCCTGAATACCAAGCATTTTACGCCCCAACTTTACTCTAGCTGGTCAACGGTTTCATTAGTTTCGGAATAGCAATTCTACTACTTCTATAAAGTATGCGAATGAAGTTTCTGGACAAGAGTGTTGTGCTGATAGTTTTCAATACAGATTTCTCTAATGATGATCCTACAATAGCGACTTTCACCTGCTCATGTAACACTCGAAACTAAACATATTTCGGAAAAAACCCCAGGTCCCAGAGCTACTTCTTCAATTCGAGAACTTCTAAATAAGACACTACCATATAACTTTTTATCACATAATACACAGACAGGGTTCTTGTTACACTGTTTAAGAGATTTTAGTCATAAAAATCCTGACCAGTGAATTGCGGTCAGAGCAATATTCTGCCGTTCTACGTCAACTAACATACCGATGACACCCACCGTACAATGTTGTCGACGCATCTGAATGAACGTCAATGACCCCGGCTCAGTAGCTCGATCAATTGATTAAGATGCATTATGATACTCCTCACGCGTGTCGGTCGACTGATGCTCTTTAATTGGTTTAATTGCTGGCTTCTGACAGCGAATGCTCTTACTTTGTAATTGTGTATAGCTACTAGCTCTTCCGTGGTTCAAGTACCTATGTCGCGTGATCAAATTGATAGCGTAAATTATTCAATAGTCAATAGGGTAGGTTTATGAACCAATTTAAAGATTCCCGATCTCCCAATGATTTCATCTTTTTGAATTTAACAACTTTCTTTTATTTTGCAGTAAGTATACAAAATGTTTATCATGTCGTGGAAAAAAAGTCAATTTTTACAAAGCTGAACCGAACTGGATGCTTATGCCTACATACATAGAAAGTAGATCAAAATTTTGACTTCCGAAATATTAAAATAAGTGAGTACAGTACGGCCGGCGGATCTAGACCGGCGTTAAGTTCGTTCGGAACGCTGCGCAGTAGTCACTTTTAGGGTACTTAGGTTTTAGGTACTCGCCTGTACCTGCGCACAATTTCCGAAAGCGCAACTTCAGACCGGTCTAGATCCGCCGGCCGTACTGTACGTATTTTGATATAATATATCGTAGACTTATGCTGTACCTTTCATCCATGGTCCATAATCGTGGAACCTTACAAAAACAGCACACGAAGCAAGCGTAAACTTTCGACTCAATCAAATGCAGCAGAGGAAGTTTGCACGGCGAGCGTGTAACCACGTTAGCGCATCGAAATGTCGAAAATAGCTCCTGACTCACCCACCTTGCCTACCTACTGTACTAACTATTACTCAACCTGTGTTCACAGTTCACGAGGATCACCGAGAATAAGCTTGCGTTGCGCTCTGTTTGTAAATCAAGGCATTGTAGATCAAAATAGAGGATTAGTCACAAACGCAGGACGTAATCCTGAGTCATGCGTGCAGGGTATAATGGCGGAAGCTAAGGATGTAGCCGGTATCGGAATCGATTGATTTATTTCCAGAGTTGGTTGAGTTACTTTATTGACGATCAAACGATCAAAATAAATAGGATTACTAAATGGAGCCACCAACCGTACGAGTATACCATATACCATTCGTTAGAAAAACACATCAGAAATAATGGCATTTGCATGTCTATAAAAAATACAGTAATATCAGTGTTTAATAAGATAACCCTAAACCACAACATAAAAGGTTAAACTACTGAACTTTTCACGCTTCAGTTTCAGAAATCGATAATCCGAGCTTAAAAGTTTTAAAACTACCAACAGAGCCGATTATGATCAAAGTTTAGTCAAATTCAGATGTTCGACGTTGTTGCGAAGTCAAAGTTACAATAACATCCCTAGTTCGAGACAAAACCTAAAAGCACGTTCAAGTTCTTGTACAGCGATCATAAGAAGCACGCACTGGAATATGGCTACATTCCATATTCGGTCGATAGTCCACAAATGCCGACCACGCCTTAAATGGAAGAACAAGAGCTCTTAACGAACAGGACACTAGAACCTAGCCCTCGACAAAAACCTCTATACTTGTCCTCGGCGATGTAAGATGGATGAGGAAAGAAAGGGCATTTCATAATCGATTAGATTATATTTGATGCATCAGTAAAGAGAAGCAAGAGCCAAAGTGCCAATTTAATAACAATTTATGAACTACCTAATGACGTAGAAACGATGGTTTTTGCTGGTCTCTCGGGCTGTTTAGAAACAGTAATTAGCTTCTTCAAAGGAATTTGCATTATAAATCATGAGTAATGGCACGCAACATTGTCCTTATCTAGCTTGGTAAGCGTTCTGTCGGATCAATGTCGAGACTCTGAGTCGAGACGATGCCTTATCCCGATCTACGGATGGCCATCTCACTGACAGAGCGCTGTTTATTTGACAGTCGAAATGCCTAAATGGAATAGCTATCTTGTACATAAATCACTGACCGTATATTGTTCGGACTTGTTTTTATTTGGTACGCAACTCTCTGTTATCGAAGGACAACTATCAGTTCTTTAGCAAATAGTGAGTTATAAGCAAACATTATTAAGATATATCTAGATTGACAAATGGCAAGAGAGACACGTCTGTTTAATTCTGATCTGAGATAACTTACAGCGGACTGTAACTAGTTAGTATATCTAGATTTGAACAAACACAGTAAAAGGTTTTAAACGTGAAAGGTATGCAGATCTTCGTATTTTATGCAATGGTGTTATTCTTGAAGCGTTTATGGCAAATTCCATGTTTAACTTGTAGCTAAAGGGCTTGCTCTTGTAGGTGGTCGGACAATGTGAACGTTAAATTAAGTTATGGGCTTATCTGCTGAAGCTTTTAAACGTGCAATCTTTTCTGTCGGCAGGGTTCGACTACCTCCGTCCGAATAACGCTGTTCTTTAGATAAAACTATTTCCGTCCTTTTTGACAAGTTTAAATTAGACACGGATATTATTTTACCTGACGAATAGAATTCGATGTTGGTAGAACCCGTCCTTATGTTGTGTCTTCTATTCTTGGATCTTAAAAATAAATTCTTTAAGAGGTACGGCATTTTCTTTCCGCGTAAACATTGGACAGTGATGGATTGACGTTTGTAGATCAAAACGCCAGCCGCGTGCGCGTGCGCCGATATTCTTGCATCCGGTGGAACGGAGACCGGATGCCGCAAAATATCTTTACTTGGTAAACATATTTACTTTTTGGTATGTTTTAGCGGTATAATTAGGTCAAATATCGGTGTTTCTATGTATTATAGGTACCTATGTATTTACAAAACAAAATGTATGTATGTATTCTATCAGCCATCTAGTTTCCATCGTACAAGCTTTGCTTAGTTTGGGACTAGAAGGCGTTGTGTTAAGTGTCCGCGAATATTTATTTATTTATTTTATTTATTTAAATAAAATTATGAAAATGTACGCTTTCTAGGCCTGATTATGTTTGAATATTAATACTGATATATGATATCTCTTCAAAAACACAAGAAGCACTCTATTTAACATGTCTCAGACACTCCGGCGTCGAATAAAGTATGAAATTGGATAAAATATTTAACTCGACGCTTTATAAAACACTCTAGACTAGAACAAGCCTTATTAAAAACTACGCGTGTTCTGAGCCTGGTTTTATTGTGGTTTTCTTTTAATACCGTAGCCTCGTTTATTTTACGAGATACCTCTATGAGCGTTTGTAGACCACATCTTTACCCAGCCCGGTTACAAAGATGAACTAAAGATTCGCTTGACGGTAGGTAAGTTACGTTGTTTGTCTACTCTATGGCCAGACGCCCAGACCACGGATTTTATCTTGAATTTTATCGATAAGGCTCAGCGCCGTGCTAAGTATACCTAAGGAAACTTATACAAATACAAAATAGTTTATTCATACAAAGGTGTACATGACAGGAGAAGGCAATCGTAATTAGGTAAGTAGGTATGCATGTATATTACAAAACAAAAACAAAAAACAAGTACTGCTATGGTTACCAGAAGGTAAGTATATCGTACCTACGCAAGGGGAGTGGAACGCTGCCATGTACAAGCCTGTATACAAAAACTTCTGTGCTCAGCATGTGCTGAGAACGAGTTCTCAGCGCTGATTTTCAGCACAAGGCTTCGGTGACTCACGAACTCTTTAGGCTTCAACGCAATAAAAACGAATTATAAACTAAAATCTTGTAATAACAGAAGAAATGCAGGTAGGTAGTTCTATATTAACATTAACTTGTTATGTAGTGTTTAAGAATGCATCTTAGTTTTGGTAGTTCGGTTTTTGTGCTTTGATGGTGAAAATTTTGGCTGCTAATGACTAAACTAAACACGCTAACGGCCGAACTTAATATTCAACCCTCGGTAAAGGTGATAGAGATCGGCGTCAAAGCATTTTTTTTTGGGGAAATAAGTTATTTTGCTATGGTAATATATACCTTTAGTACGGTCATAAGTACTTTTATATTTATAATAAGAATAATAAATACTCTTGGACATATCACACATTTATTAGGAGATAGTTTTGTAAATACTATTGTTTTTTTTTCTTCCTGCCCTTATCCCACTATACTAGGTGGGGTCGGCACAACATGTTTTTTTCTTTTTAAATATTGTATCATCATATTAAATATTTCTTGAACAAAACCAGTGAAAATTAGGGCAAAACTATTTAAATTATAACAATTTCTAGACCGAGTCAACGCTCCTCGCGTATAACGTGTAAATTAGTTTGCCTGCACGTCCCACTAATTGTTCCAAATTACTTTTATGTCCCATGTTTTAGGATTATGTTATATGCCTGCATAATGAAAGGTACGACTCTTTTGCATAATTGTTTTGGAAAGGAAATATTAACATTAATGGTGCCCTGTACGGAAGATATTTCCGTCTGTTATGAGTTTTTTATAGCTGGGTCAGGAAATGACGTCACTGAACTTTAAAAAAAGCTTTTTTTCGCTGTTAAAAACTCTCAAAGATATTCGGGATGACCAACCGATGACCATTTTTATTTTCTTTCTCTCCACATCAGTCAAACTAAACAACCAAAGCTATCTATTTATTTGCAACGGTTTGTAGATGGCTCAACTGTTTCATGTTATTTTTTAAATATTGTACATACTGTATTAGTTATAATTTTCTTTGTGAATAAATATTTGAATATAAAAATAAAGTACAAAATTTAAGATCCATTTAAGACAAAATACATAAAAGCCAATAAAAAAATTATAGAGATTTGAACTTAGCAATTCATTGCCCGAGCTTACTATTATTACAGTATTGTTCTTCGCTGTATTTGCAGTCTTGTTACAATCTAATCTAGACCGGGCATTAAAACTATGTGGATAGCCTAAATTAATATTTGAACAGAACTTCGCTCTCTCAGCACTATTAATTTAAACAAGGTCAGCTGGGTGCGAATTGAGTAAGCTGAAATATTAACCATGATTATTAAAAAAAAATAGGCTTAACTTCTTCTGACAATCTTGCACACTACATTAGTGCAAATAATTCGTTGCATCGTGGCATACTACTACTACAGCAATTCAGGCATGGAATGTTGTGTGGAACACACTTTTTGAAACTAATACACACAATACTACATATACATCAATCTAAGCACAGTGGGAAACTTAGATGGAAAGTCAGCCGTGATCTAAGTTCACAGACTCGTAATGGCCCTCCCTCGGGTTCTCGGCTACGAAACTGCCCGACTTTTGTGATGGAATTGTTCAAATGGGTATTGAAAAGTTGCGGTTAGAATTTCGGGGAATTGCTTCCAGGTCATTAATTTAAAATCGTAGAAGATTCAAGATTAAAACGAGATAAAGGAAAGATTGGCTCGAACGCCACTAAGTGTTTCCTACTCGTGCTCTTCTAGAGTATCTAAGAGCATTGAATCGAGAGAGACAGCCAACCTACCGCGTATGATGTTCTGGTTGATAGGAAATAGGAATGCAGGGAAAATAAATGGTTCGTTTTTATCTTGTGAACGATGTTTAATGTCCTATAAACTTCAGCTCTTTGCCAGTAAAATTTTCAATAAAACGAACGCACCTTTCTAAATTACACTTGCTTGGATTGCGGTTCAACTAGGTACAAAGTATTCTAGGGGAACCTAAGGTTTAGCTAGACCTGTAGGGCTACTCTCGACCACCGCCGTTCCAAATTAGATCCGGATTTTGACAGATTTCGTGTCATTTTGTACACGACTTCTGTCAAAATCTATGGATCCAGATTGGAACTATGGTCGAGAGTAACCCACCAGATTATGTAATCTAGGGCAATTATTTTTTACATCACTCACTTCACAAATGGAAACCCACTAGAACGTCAAGCCATCAACGCGTTTAAGCACATTGTAGACAGAATAACTAACTCAAATACTTCATGAAATTCTTAAGAGCCAAGCTGTTTGCTAAACTATTAAGGAAGTAGGTCACCTATTAAAGTGCTAGCATAGTAACGGATCCTCATCTCGTTTAGCACGCGATGGCCGTTTCACACTCCCACCGACACGATATCGCCGGAGAGCTACTCTCAAACATAGTACTAAACGCTTTCACACCGTACTATCATCATCAACATCAACCTATATCTGTCCACTGTTGGACGTAGGTCTCTCCCAAGACGCGCCTCTGAGCTCGGCCTTCGGCTCTTCTCATCCAGTGTTTGCCAGCTATATTTCTCAGATCGTCGCCCCACCTTGTCGGATGGCGTCCTACACTACGCTTGCCTAAACGCGGTCTCCACTCAAGTATTCGTTTGCTCCAACGATTGTCGATTCTACGGCAAACATGGCCGGCCCACTGCCACTTCAGCTTGCTAATCCTCTGAGCTACGAGTATGTCGACCACTTTAGTTATTTCTTAGTTCACACCATATCAGCGTCGGCAACGATGTTTTTATGTGAGCCGTGTTAGTGTCGGTATCGGTCAGTGTGCAAACGCTCAATGCCGATGTGCTAAGCTTATAAAGGCTTACCTTATAATGGGATTGGAAGCATCTATTGTGAGGCCGACCGGGTGTGTAATTGACCTGAAAAAGGAAAATGCTGGATGAATACATTGGGTAATGTGTTGTCGTCCAACAATGTAGACGCTTGAAACAAATCTGTGAATAAATTCTTGTTTTTTGAGTATTTTTGTATATTTTTATCATGCTTAGTGTCCCTGTACGTGTTCCCAACCATTTTGAATATATCTGCCCTAAAAGGAATATCGTAAAAGAATTCATCATTCGAAAGTCATTGATATAAATGTAAGCATAAATCTTTACTATAAAACGTTTACTTTGCAGCGCAGCAGATGCTTATATTCAATTTTCAGCACATTAGTCTTTAATAGGCTGGCTATATCATGTCAAGCTCGCATTGATTATTCTTCAGACCCATTCTGACGAACGTTATTAAGCTACCGTTATTCTACCTTTTATCTGGTTTCAAGGATGGGTCAATCACGTTTCTAGAGAGAGCCGTTATGTAAATAACTTCTAAATATTTGAACAGGTCGACCTAAACTGGATAAATGGTACCTACAAGGGACTAACATGAATCGGGTCTTGATTAAATAATAACAAATAAGACCTGTCCACGTAGAACACGACGAGGGTCTGATATTGTAAGACTGCTTCTTACCCTGATTGGAAAATATGTGTCATAGGTACTTTTTTTTTTTAATGATAAAATTAATGGAACAAGCTGGTAGCTCACCTGATGTTAAGTGGTAACTTCTGCCTATAACAATGCATTACCTCACAGAGCAAGTCCAATGATGACCAGAACCAGGACCATAGATTACTGTATTCAATGAAACTTGTAGAAGAAACAGAGTTGAAGAGCGGGTCAAAAATAAAATATTTGTTCTTACCCGCAGATTTACACACCATTTTGTACCAAAAGCATCTGTCTACCTACAACATCAGTAAAATAATAGTATGTATGTATTTAAAAAGGCCTCAATTGCCACCACATTTGAAAAGTGGAAATCGGTAACACCGAAATTGTTTGTGGATTCCATGTTGTGATTTTATTCTCATTCGTACTCAGAATGAGAACCACAGATACCACTGAAACAAACGGCGTCTCGTAATGAAATTCCCAGGCGGTTTGATAAAACGACCCGAGATGCTAAGATATTTTATAGATGCGTTGCCCGCGATCAATGACCGAAACGTAAGGCAATTGCCCGACCTTAACTTAGTGGTGCACCAAACAGCGTCGCTTTTACACTTTTACACTTGCCCGAGTATGTTTTATCTTTTTCTAGCAACAGTGTATTCTAAAGACAGCTCTATCCTCTTCTTCGTGTAGTCTATAGCTGTAAGCAATGGTACGTAGACAAAATATTAGCGTCGCTTTTGGCATCTAGTGTCGTCGTTACCCGAGATGTAGGTCCGTACAATGCGAACAGAGTAATTGCTAGGTATTGTATTGCCCCAATGTCAGCCAATTGCTTTAATAAACGAGTTTTTCGTAAAACTGTATGTTTTTATATAAGTAATAAATGCGAACAAAAACCTAGACTTTATTCCTAGAATTTTATATTTCGACTGAATAAACTATATAACATTCGTGACTGAAGTTTATATAGTATCAGCAGCAAATAATGTGATTAATTCGTTGAAAACATCGTAAAAGGTAATAGCAGCTAATTAACACCAACAAAGCACCACACAAACCTTGAAACTTTTACTACGTTGTGAAAAGTTTCTCGGGAAGATTTGCAAGAAATTCCATTGAAAGTCAAAATTATATTAAGAGTACGGCTAAGCTAAGACCCTAATATCTAAGCATGCTTACTCATTTTGTAGCCATTTTATGGATAACAATTAGAAAAACGTGGCAACACGCGACTCTTTAAAAAATGACCATTTCGTTCAAAGTTGAATAATAATAATTGAATTTTGCAGCAACAAAATGTTTCAAACTGCTATACCAGGAATCCCTTTAACAAGAATTTAGAGTTGATGATATGACATTAGAACATGAAACCAGTAACATCGATTTTAATCGAAGCTATGGTAATATACCTTTAGTTAGTGGAATCAAAGATGTATTGAATATTGGGAATAGCCATAAGATAAGAAGAGGAGATAGAAGCATGCATATAAATGATTTCGAAGCCCAAGAGGTATCTTTTGTAAGAGCTTTCGCGGATGCTGCTACAAACGAAATTGGGCAAAAGTTACGCGAAGTTTGTACTCAGACACGGGGACAAAAACCCTCGCATTCTCGCAAAATGCTTTCGACTCCGCATCAAGTCGAGTGCTAGGCGAGGTGCGACGTTAAAGTGTTCACTCGACGAGTGTAATGATTATGAAATGATGCAGGGCGTCTGTCGTAGAACCAGTACTACGAGTTTCTACTCTCTGGGAGATTTAATGAATGTGCGACATATGAGTAAAACTTTCGTTTTGGTTCATTTTTTGAACTCTGCGTTTCAGGTTTTGAAGGCCAGTGGTTAGTATGGCGATTATGTGACTTCGATACGATCAATTTCGTTTTAATTATTATAACAAATCTTCTTTTCAACCACAACCGCGCGACCTTTTCATCTTCATCAGCCAGAAGAGTAAACATCATAGAAAAACATTTTGATAAACTTATTTTGTAAATTGCAAAGTTAAACACGATCATCGTAATTATGAGATAACTTTCATCCCATTACGCTCGATCTACATGAGGTAAGTGGAAAGGTAAAGTGAATCTGATAAAGCCAGAACAGAACAGCTTATAAACCGCATTTAAAATGCCACTGGCGTTTGCAGATCACATAATCGTTTTGCTGATCTTACTAGCTCCGATCAACAAAACTATTATGAGTAGTTAAACAGAATATAAAATAAAAAAGAATCCAATCCGACTTAACGATCCTGCCAATAAACTAATATAATAACAAATTGGTTATGAAACCGAAATTCTTGAAATTTAAAATACAGCCCCGGTGAATTGAAGCAATACTGGCTAATCTGATGGAATTTAAGTGGAACCTACCGTAACTGTCTTTATCATTACTGGCTACGTGTAACCCGAGCATTACGGATAAGAGGGCAGAGGTTCATAATTGCGTCCCTCATTAGACAGAGTTGCTCGGGAAAATTACATTTAATTTATGAAATTTCAACAAAATTTCTCCCCAAATTTTATACCGGAGTCGGCTGTCCTTGCTTACTAACAATTTTTTGAATATCTGTTTCAGAAATTCAAATTGAGGTTGAGTGACCATTTTGTTAGGTTGTCTTTTCCGCTATAGTTGTGAAGATTAAATTCAGTTATAACTCGTAGAATCTAAACCCAACCCACGGAATTGAAAACGTGTTTTCAAACGTTCTGTTGCCCCGATCGAGTAAAATTTGATCTGTCAATTTCCAAGATAATATAACTAACATCACACGATTTTATAAGATTAAACAAACATGCCAGTATGTACGATGATGGAGCGATACAGAGTCTCAAGAGGCTCTAAAGTTTTTTCAACGTCACGTCATATCTAGTACGGGCTGCGCCATGATAGATGAGACTCACTTTAGTGATTAAGGAAAGGCTTTTTATTTATTTTCGTAATATTAAACTTCTATCCTTTTTCTCTTCATTCGGGGTACAATTTTATTGTTTACTATGACTGAAATTACTTCATAAATATCTCTTTAATACTGTGATAAGGCATGTCAAGTTTGCGTGGTCTAAATAAGTTAGAATATGCACATAATCAGACCTGATTTATAAGTTCCACTATTGATATTCATGTTGCATGCAAGCTTTGAATTCTTGCTTCTGCTAGTCTGTAAGACTGTGGCCTAGTGTTTTTGTTGAATTTCAGATGGTTTATAAGCTTGATTTTCGTAAAGATATTTTAGTTAAGTATGCAAGTCTCTTGTCACGATTAATATTTATTACCTTTGTTTCCTTCCTGTGCCTCTATCGTAATTTTGCTGGAGTTATTTTTTTCAATGACTTGACTATCAGATTGCTTTGAACTATTAAAGCATTGGTACATTCGGTATCATCAGCTGAAGGCAGACAACATTTAAAAAGATGTAACAAACAAATAATTGCGAATTGACGACTGATCCAAGGACGTCGAGGTTCACAAATTCTACCATTGCACTTCTTCTCCATAGCTGCCTCATAATAAAATGGAGTCAGTAACGGAATTCACCATGGACGGTGTGGAGCCGGCTAGTCACCAGAAAGTGGCAGTGATAGTTAGTAAATACGATTCATACCCACACCATTATGAAGAAGACAAAAACAAGAAGCCAGCGAACACGCCACGTTCATGCATTACGTGAGTTCAAGGATATTACGGGTCATGATCGTGACAAATAAGAATTAGCTTGGTTTTTGCAAGTACAAAGTTTCAAAGACCAGACACTTACGCAATTCACGTTCTATCTATGCAAAAATTACGTATAAATTTAAGATAGGTACTACAATAATGAATAACCAAATATATTTAGTAGCAAGACTTCACAATATATTTACATGAGAAATGTTTTTGGTGAGATCGTTGGAATAGTCGACTGGGTAGACATTTTGACACAATTAATGATGATTAAATTTCCTCCTGCCGTTGGTTCCGCAGTGTCACGATTTCCCAAGACCGAGGAGTGTCCCCATTTTTCCAAAAGCATCAACTTTTGACGGACACTTCCCGTACGGTCGCGATAGCAATCACTCTGCGTGTGGTCCGACCGCCAACTGCAAGTGTTTGTTTTAAACCTCTTTCGGAATACTATTAAACCCCGTGATGGTTTATAAATATTTGTTTAGAGTATTGTTCCGGTGTTAGTATCTGGTTCATAAAAACTTTATTTGTATAGATGTTGCCAAACCGAATATGGTTTCACATTTTTAAATTCCAATTCAATTTCAGCCTCCATTTACTTTTATACCTATTGTAGTTTGATTTGAAACTAAATTTTAACCGCAACAAAGAAAAGCAGTATCTAGAGATACCTACTAGGTATTATATGAAGTTCGAAAAACTACAGAACTTGGAAAAGATAACTCACTACCTACCTACCCCGAACCAGTCTCATCTCTACTTTGTGGGTACTGCATTTTGCCTTCACGTCAAATCGTGTCAAGTCGGTTCTAAATTGAACCTTTGAAAGTTCGGAATCAGTACCGGCTCAGTTAATATCGTCAAAAGCATGGTCCTCTGTCAATCCTTTAAATGTTTTCTTTTTCCGCTATTAAATGAGGTGCTTAGGCCTTCCGCAATTTGAAATTCTCATCAAGCAAAGGAGATACCTTATAAGGAAAGAGTGACGTAGACCTGACTTCCATAACTAAAATGGAATGTCGTTCTATTTCAGAAAAGGTTTTATTTCTAGTGTATAATTAATCGTATAGCTACTGTTTTATTTTTATGACTATGAAAGCATTATCATCGGCAATTTATTCAGTAGCGAACTAATAAACGCGATCAATAAGGCATTCGAAGTATTGTTAATTGGATCGATTGATTCGTGGCACTGGCAATTTGCACCAATGGATATTTTAATGATGACCAGCCAAGAATAGAAAGCTATTTTTATCAGAATTTTTTAGTGTTTCTTACCTAAGAGTTTGAGACTTATGAGAAATAAGATTTTTATGATATTCTAGAAGTTATTGACCGAATGTTGGAATTGGAACCCCACTTAGCCAATAACATATAATTATATAGAGGAAGCTATAGGTATAGTAATTGTAAAGAACTATAGAACTCAAGCAGAAAACTTTTAAATAACTAAGATTGTGGCAAGCTTATGTTACATTCTAATTCTAATCAGCTATTTAGTTTACCTAAGAAGTGCTTCCTCAACGGATCGAAGCTATTGTTTAAGCAGGATTTCCTAAGTACGATATCAGAACTTTGGGACAGTTCATACCCTAAACACGTCAGATAAGCAATTGAATTGCTTATATCCGGTGGAATGAAAGAAGTTTTAAAAACATGGGATTATTCTCAGGCGTTTTTTATAACTTACTTAAAGAAACGTGACAACTGGTAATGTTCTTCTTAGGAACTAACTGATTAGATAGTTTCTTCGCGAGGATTTCCTTCACTTTCTTTCGTTTCTGAGTATATTCCATTCATTTGGAGTACGACCGACAAGATACTATTCCACGACCGATTAGAAAACGGGTACTATTAAATCATCATGCTGTTTTTTGTTTTCATCCCGCCCAGCCCGCATGATATTTTATTTACTACCTAATCTTACCCCATTTCTAAACCAACCTATACATGCAACTAAACCACTAAACGCAAATCGTAAAATAAATGACTTCTATATCACGCAGTGATGGCGATTTTATATACCTCATTTTCCACTTTATTGAATACGAAAACAATTCATTTTTAATTGCTTCTGGTATTTTATGCTCCAAAACATTATACTTTTTATAACAATCAGATAAAAAAACCACTCATCAAAGAAAACTATCGGTTTTATGTCTCAAAAGCCTCCAGCTTTTATATCAAAAGTGCTGTTTCAAAGAGATTATTTAGGTATGCTTTTTCTTTTCCCTTTTGTAACAAAAACAAGACAGATATAGAATCTTAGGATTATCTCACATGAGAGCAAACAAGCATATTTTTCGAGGATTAATTACGAGACAAGTTGAGAAACAGATGGTTGACAAATTGTAGGAGTTTTGTCGTCGCGACAGGTTTATTACCGCTCTGGGAATGCAATCAGATTGGCTTCAAGTAAATTAAAAGAAAATGATTTAGTACGCGCCGAGTTTTAATTAGCAGACCAGTATAGTGAAGAGGGTCCTATCTTTTCAAATTTAATTAGGAGAGAGTATTTATAAGTTGATAATATTAGCCTTTAAATTAGAAGCCAACTCCTACTTCTTATGAAATATCAGCTTATTTATTAGAAGTACGATAAATGCTGTAAATTATATTTTTAAAAAACACTGACAATACACGAAGAGTAAGATAAGAATGAGAAAAATAACAATCATACGTCTGACTGGAACTATGGGAAGAACCGAATAAAAGAGACGCCGCAAAAGCTCTACCAAATTACCTTTGTTACTTTCTAGAGGAAAATACCCGTATAATCGGTTCTCATGCCTAGAAAACTCTTTGGGAAATCTCAAGGTGACAAACAAGTCTATCAATTTCTCTGTACAATCTGGATTACCGGAAACTATACGTTTATTAGCTAACCTGTTATGTAGAAAGGCGAGTGTGGGCGAAGCTTGTCTGTAC
The DNA here is from genome assembly GCA_918843925.1 of Eulithis prunata. Lineage (NCBI taxonomy): Eukaryota > Metazoa > Arthropoda > Insecta > Lepidoptera > Geometridae > Eulithis > Eulithis prunata. Next base: position 5,361,554 of record OU974023.1, on the reverse strand, counting down.
ACCCACCACAACTGGGTAACTACTCAGAAAAGAGCGCATTCACGCGTGAAACAGATTGGTGATCTACCGGTTCCAATCGCTTACCGGCATGAAACCACGCAACACGGTGTGCAAAAAGAAATATAGAGTTCCCAGGATGTCGCAAAAACGCACTGTATGGTGCATGAGAACAAAAGCTGAGAGATGAAAGAAGAAGTAGAGTCCCAAAATAAGTAATTACGATGTATGTTATACCATGATTGTATGTTATGTATGTATGATGCTGTGCTGCGATTACTACTCTCGATAAAAAAATGAATATGATTGACGTAATTTGATGGTAATTTGAGTTCACAAAATTACCAGTTGTCGTCACTGCGATAATTTGTTTGAAAAACAAAACCTTGCCTTTGGCAGAAGGATTTGGTGACTTTGCGGTAGCCTAATATGTACCTAATAACTATGTAAATGCGTCTGAAAGGGATTAAGATAGTATCCATCATAAATAACATGAAGGGATTACGATTGTCAAGCCTACTGATGTAACCAACTATCTATGGTTTTGTGTTTGACTTCAATGTGTGCGACATTCAGAAAACAGGTCAACTGTATCGCATCTTCCATACAAAATCAGGTTTTTTTATTATTATTAAATGACTATTAGCTATAAAAAGACCAATCACAATATCTCTCAACAATTTTTTATCAATATAATTACATGATACATTAACTCCGTTTTACTATTGTTTATTGGATGTCTTGGTATGAAAATTCACTATCGTAGCTTTCTGTTTTAAAGGTGAATCAACCACGAATTACACAATCTAAAGTAGAGTAGGTAGTGTTAGCATTTCCCTTATTTTAATACTTTTGGGTGTGTTTTGGACAATAATTGCTAGTGTATAAACTGTTTGCACATATATTTGTTTAAGGATTTTATCAATAATATACTTTTACTGGAGTTATTGATTGAATTCTTATTGTTAATATTATCTGTTACTGATGTATGACGGCACTAGTCTATTCTTACGAAAAGTGTCTCATCTCTATGATTTGTGTGGTAAAATAAGACAGCCAGCCGGTGGCCATTATGATCAGGGATTGTCGTGCGAACGCATTTTGTAATCTGGTTATTTAATTATTTACTGTACCTTTATCATAATAAAAATCAAAGTTTGTATTAATCTATCTATCTTTTATTGAAAAAGTGAGTACGTCAACATTTCAGAAGTGCGATAAGTATCCAGCTCGCGATGGTATGTACTTTTATCATTTTAATTAGACCCTCATCTGGATTTTATTGAAGACCATCCATAATGTAAAATTAGTATGTAAATTGTGTCTGTGCCTGTGCATGAGTCACTATTTTCGACGGGTAGGAACCTACCTACTACCTACATAAATTTTGTTTTACTTTGAAACGTTGCCTACTCGAAAATAGTGATTCTGTAGAGAACAACGCGTCACTTCAAGTATACCAACTTATTTATTAGTAGATAGATGATCCATGACTGGTGTTATGGAGGGATATATATAAATATAATACCAGCGATCGACAAGAACGGTACTTGCACTGCTGTGCTGTCTAGTGTAGGTACTACCTATAACTTAGTCTTGCTACAAACTAATGACGCGTTGCCATTACTGACCGTAATGGAAGGTTTACACAATGCCAGTGACTGGACCCAGTTATTTTGGTTTCGGACCCAGTCACTGCCAAAACGGCACAAAACTACATATTCTTTACATGCATCCAGTAACAAGTCAGCGCTGGACTGGGTTACTGTACTGCCATGTTACTGACCCCGTATAAACCTACTTTAATGTGTCTGGAGTTATGTGATGTACCTAGGCACCTGGGTATCCAGAACAAAATTAAACTCGTGAGTTCGACTCTCACATTGTACGGTAATGTGTTTTAAACTGGACCTGTAGATTGGTACCTAAATATAGTAGGTGGTGCTAGTGCATTGTCTTGAGCGTTAGTCGGTGTGGTATCTATCTACTAGACATGTGTAAGCTGTAATATCATATTCGGTTAGTCATCTTGTACTTACCTACATAATATAATATGTGATGTGATATTTTTCTGTAACTACAAAATGTGATGCCATATTATCTTATTACTTCATAAGGCACTATTTTGTGCATGTCTACTACTACCATAACCTATGAAGGTAAACTAGCACAAATCAATTTATTTCTATGTTCATCACTTATTTTCTATGATTTTAACCGAGTAGTAAGAAGATAGAAGATTGGTTCAAATAACATCACCTTCTATGAAGTAGTATTGTTTGCTGTTTGTGAACAAGTGCATGTTGTTTTGTACTTATCATACATAGATAATAATAAAATATTATTTGTTTGTTGTGGTTGAACTTTCATTCGTTTTATAACGTTTTATTGTGAAATCAACCTTAAGTAGCAAGAAAGAAAGTATTTTTACCAGTTATTGTCTTCGAGCTACATTGTTTTTATTTTAAAATCATCATCAATAGATGTGAAGACTTAAGTATGTTTGCTTCTTCAAATTTTACTGCAGGAGATATGGAGTCGCGTTGAACTCTAAAATAATAAATAATAAGTAAGTAAAAGTTTTAAAGATTATCTAAGTTTTGGGCATCTAGGTTTGTTTATGTCTACCTATCTATAAAGCATGAGTAAAAAGATAGGTACCTACGCTTGTTGCTTTTCAAATGTATAATGTCAGCGACTGACCAACTAGTGAGTCTATTACTGGATGTCACAAATTTCACAAGTTTCTTAACTAATTTTAAAGATCCGACAACAAAATAGATAAGGTGTATTAAAAATATTTAAAAAAAAACAAATCTACTCCATGCAACCGCTGTTCCGATGCACACTGTTTGCGCGTCTATTGGCCAAATGCTATATCAACCATATTTGACCTTGGCCAAATATTCTTAGCGGTGCAGGTTGTTAAAATAGTCAATTTTGTTCAAATTTGATATTAATTTTTATTGTTTATACTTACTTTAAAATATAACTCATTCCACAGTATATGTGGAATAAGAACAATAAGCTTTGAAAGACTTAATATAAGTACTCTTCAATTTATTACTGCCTGCAACATTAAGAAGTCTCGAAAAATAATGGAATGCAGGAAAATTAGAGTTAGATACTTCTTTACCATACTAATGTTTAAATATCCAATGTTTAGCAGTGTCTGTGGCTACTGTTGTGGTGAACACGAATGTTTTCGAACACAACAGATTTTTCTTGATGCAGTGAGATCGGCATGGTAATACTTAAGTACTTATTCAAAGTCCTTATGCAAGTTCTTTATTACATTTATATTGTACCTACAAAGGAGTTTTAATAAGTAGGTGACAGCTACGAATAATGAACCCTGGTAGGTCACGAATAATATTAACCGCCAGGTGGTTAAAAGTTACAAGTGTTTATATACCTACTTTAATTTCTTGGTTTGTGGCTTTTATGGCTACTTACTTAGTTTATATGGTGTCTTCTTATTTTTTTTGTCATGTCAATGTTACAAACACATTAAATAGGTGACTTTAGGTTTATGGCGTTGATTGTCTATACAGGCCATGTGATGTGACCTTACATTGTGATAATACGGATTCATTATTGAATAAATATCATTGAATGGAACTGATTACCAACTTAGGTGTGGTACTATACTAAGTATATAATTATTGTCACAAAGTATATAGTAGTTTGAAAACACCAATTAATGTTTCTATACACCTAAGTGCTTCTTTTCAATTCAAAACTGCATTTTAGCTTTAGAAATACCTTAGGTAATGTTTATTACAATAAAACTTGTGTAAGTTGATAGATTGATATTGGTACCTTACCTACATACTTACAAATTCAACTTATATTTATACAACTTTCTAATGGCATAAATTACCCTTACTAGTTATTTACTTAGTAAATTATATGGTACTGGTGAAATACATTACTTTATTATGTATTTGCGTGCACAATAGGTGGTTATACAGATACCTACAGATTTTCTGGGATTAGTTAGTCCAAGTTAATAGTCTGACCGCAGTAAGTCTGCAGTGCTGAATAAAATAATAAAAATTTGAAAACCTAATGTATAGAAAGCGCTTTGACGCCGCGAACTGATAAGTTGCTATGTAACAAAAGTAATACCAAAAGCAGATTTGTATGGACGCCCATTTGGTTTAATTACAAGTTTAGCTTGGTTATATTATAACACATTTTTTATTCGTTCGTGGTGTGAAGTACTGTAATTGAATAATAAATAAAATAAAATTATAAGGTACATCGACTGCTGTAATTTATAGTATTTTACCTGATTTATGTCTAAACAAGCCCTTTACTGAGGGTTGTAGTAAAATTGCTGAGAGAAAATAACCAAACTATTCAAGAAGTACTCGTAATTCTGTAGATATTTATCATTATATTTGTCTGACCCTGAGTATTACAATGGTCATTTGCTATTTAAACAATAATTTTATTATTATTGTTTTAAAAATTCTGAATATCAATGTTATTCTGTTGACTGAAACTAAAATGTTAAAAATATTTTATACTACATGGTAAAATCGCTAGTAGGTACCGATAAAGTATGAGATATAAGTGTGATTACTGAAATACATCGAAAGCTTTATTGTTGGATTAATTTGGTTGAAAATCATAGTAATCTGGAATGAGCATAACATAGGTAGCCTTTTGGTCAGGACACGAGCGAAGTATAGACAAATTAAGTACCTGTCATTGAAAGTATATCTGCTGTAGATTTAAAATAAGGTCTAGTCACAACTTCTTCAGCTCATTGACTGCCGCATTTGATATTCTTGGAAACGTCAAAAACATAGACGAAGAGTCGTATGGCACTTTATATAAATATCAAATGAGTTCGATATAGGTAATCAATACCTGTATTTACCACATACTGGAACCTGCCAGGTAATTAAATCACTGTGGTAAATGAAATCAAAATGTACTAATTGGAGCCATTGTGCCACTTTGGTCATAATACCTACTGAGTGGAAGCATTATTGTAAGCAACTCTCTTGTGTTTAATGTCATATTGTTTTATGACGTATCTGTAGTCAGAGATAGATACAAATATTAAAGATGAAGGTAGTCATTAGTATCTATTTCATTTATTTCTTATTTTGTTATTTGACCACTATTTTTATGTCTAAATTGACCGGACTATACAAGTATTTATGGTAATACATATTGGTTACTATATGACAAACAGATTAAACGACAAGAGTGTCTATTTTGTTTGGTCTTTGTTCATGTCGTGTTTCACTGATTGTATTGTACAACAGATGAATTGATACGGGTTTCTTGGAAATATTTAATAATATAATAATCACTTATTTTGTTATATTGATACTCGCCATTACTTAATAATTTTATTAATAAATATGCTACCATAGTGATCATTGTTCCGTAAGTGTGGGTATAGGTACCACACTACATAATCATAATATTTATCTTTGCTGCTATATTGCAGTGATCACTGATCATCATCGTCGAAGTATATGTGAAACATGCTGCTACATCGCAGTGATCACTGATCATCATCGTCGAAGTATATGTGAAACATGCTGCTACATCGCAGTGATCACTGATCATCATCGTCGAAGTATATGTGAAACATACTGCTACATCGCAGTGATCACTGATCATCATCGTCGAAGTATATGTGAAACATGCTGCTCTATCGCAGTGACCACTGATCATCATCGTCGAAGTATATGTGAAATATGCTGCTATATTGCAGTGATCACTGATTATCATCGTCGAAGTATATGTGAAATATGCTGCTATATTGCAGTGATCACTGATTATCATCGTCGAAGTATATGTGAAATATGCTGCTATATTGCAGTGATCACTGATTATCATCGTCGAAGTATATGTGAAATATGCTGCTCTATCGCAGTGACCACTGATCATCATCGTCGAAGTATATGTGAAATATGCTGCTATATTGCAGTGATCACTGATTATCATCGTCGAAGTATATGTGAAATATGCTGCTATATTGCAGTGATCACTGATTATCATCGTCGAAGTATATGTGAAATATGCTGCTATATTGCAGTGATCACTGATCATCATCGTCGAAATATATGTGAAACATGCTGCTATATCGCAGTGATCACTGATTATCATCGAGAAAATAAAGGTGAGACTTATTGCTATTATTGCAGTGAGTGATCAATGTGTATGTGTATAATATTATTTCAGGTAAACGAAATAAATGAAACATACTGCGGTGATCATTTATTTTGTATGTACCATCAAAACTTGTATCATCTATTTCATTATCATTGAATAATGCAAAAATAATAATCAACTAATGATTTTGATGACATGCATATAAGTACTTAGTTGATCCAAAACCAAATAAAAATAATGATCATGCTTCATTAAACAAATTACATAGAGTGAAAGAAACCTTATTCAATTTGTAAATACTTATTAGTCACATTCAGACGAGTTTCACTGTAGATATCCCCGTATCTTCTTAATAAAGATATACAATAGTTTAAGATAATTCAATATTATTTGCAAATGAAGTGGAAGATTCCCATAATTATATTTTATTTATTTTTACAGATATTCCAGCTATCCATCATTTGGTAACAACAAAGATGTTCTATAATGTGAAATCTATAAATAGTTTCAAAATAAGATTCAAACACTCGCAACCCAAGTTACGACTTACATTTAAAAAATAATAATTAAAACATATGATTAACATTTGATTATTTTTACAGATGACCTTCCACTTATCTTCCGTATTTGTGCAGCACCAACAATCATAGATTAGATGCATTTATTGTTTCATGTGGATATAATGAATACCTACGGGTTAGGTATTCGTCTAATTGTAAAACCTTATGTTATTAGGTTAACTAAACTTACCTGCTTACTTATAAACGTTGCATAACTTTAGTTAGCTGTCTGAATTATTGTTTTAATTACTAACATGTGATGTCAAATAGTCATAGAGCTAGATTATAATCAAACTGTTTAACTATTTAGCTTTTATGAGCATGGCCCTTTATGTATGTATAGTCAGTAGGATTTACATTCAACAATGCTATATTTATCTGTGTACTTAAATTTGACTGAAAAGTACATATTCAATAAGATGTTTTTATAAGTAACAATAATAATTCTAAATATTAGTAATAATTGTAATAATGCCTCTATTTAGTTGTATTTCTTTTAAATGAATTCGGTATTGTCAGGACCTAAGTAGATGATTTAATAAGATAGAAAATTGAACTTGACATACTGTTACATTATTTAAATAAATTGACTATAACTAATCACATATAACAATAGCTGTTTTGACGATTAGATACAATTACTGTTAAAATATATAGTTAAAACTCATGTAATATGTTAATAATTGAGACATTTTCATATGTGCTTAAGTCATTATTTTGTGAAGCTACTGAAGTAGATTAGCATAGAAATTAATATAAGAACGTTTTGCAGTATGTATGTAATTTTTATATTCATAAAACCAAGTCACGATTGGGTCACCTAGTTTAAGATAAGATACACCATAAAATTATAATATCTTTTTGGTGTATATTCCATAGAAATTCGATTTAACTACTTGTACTACCTAATATTCTGTGGTTTACTAATAATAGTTATGCTCACGTTTAACGTGTAAACATTTTAACAAAAGTTATGTTTTGATATTTTTCTACCACTCTATCACTAAAAATAAGGAAGACCTATTTATTACAGTTAATATGTATGTAGGGTCTAGAATTTTAGCAGATGTAGGGTACATCATTATATTATTATAATTATAATCTATATTGTAAGCTAATGTTTGAAGAAATGTAAGTTTGTACCAAGCCTCTAGTTAAAATTTTCTAATTGTACCGTGAATATGGCTTAAACTAAACAAGTTTTATATTTTTGTTGTATTGATTATTGATACCTACCATACACTTTGTTCTTGAAATTTATATATTATTGCTTGGGTACATATTAAGCTAAGTTTAAAATATTGTTACATTTCATTGTGTCAGAGACATGCACCATTATCGAATGGCCGGGGATGGAATAGGGACATTCCATTATTAGGACGGCCGACTGTTAGCATTTCCCTTATTTTAATACTTTTGGGTGTGTTTTGGACAATAATTGCTAGTGTATAAACTGTTTGCACATATATTTGTTTAAGGATTTTATCAATAATATACTTTTACTGGAGTTATTGATTGAATTCTTATTGTTAATATTATCTGTTACTGATGTATGACGGCACTAGTCTATTCTTACGAAAAGTGTCTCATCTCTATGATTTGTGTGGTAAAATAAGACAGCCAGCCGGTGGCCATTATGATCAGGGATTGTCGTGCGAACGCATTTTGTAATCTGGTTATTTAATTATTTACTGTACCTTTATCATAATAAAAATCAAAGTTTGTATTAATCTATCTATCTTTTATTGAAAAAGTGAGTACGTCAACAGTAGGTAAGGTAGAGATGAATAGCCCGTATTTTCGTCTTGGCTTCAAAGAGGTATTACTCATATGTAATTTTAAGTCTCAGATCTGTGTCAGATCATCTATTTTCACGCAAGTGGACTGATCTATCCTATGACCGTCGCACACGCTCAGTTTATCCAACCCTTGAGTTCGTTGCACTCGTCCGAAGATAACTTATGAGAAAACACATTCCCTATTTAGATCTTATGACAGCTGTAATAATATTTGGACGGTGAAAATAATGGAAATCGTTAGTAATGGGAATTTTGTGAATTATGGCGGAAGATAAATTATAAAAACTGTAACAGTCATTTGGTACCTAAACTTTGTTAGATTGGAATGGAACTAATGTGAACTAATCCAAATCAATTTATTATTTAAATGAGCACATGGCAATACTAGCAAAGATAAATGGACCATTTTATTTGAATGCCTCTGAGATATAAATTAATGACTTTTCTAAGTTTTCGCTTGATTGAGAGCGTTGTGTGATCAGTTCATTAATATTTTGAGTTGACTAGCTAACTTTTCAATATAAACTTGTTGGGGAATAGATACTAACAGTCCTAGAGTACGTAGGTACTTAAATAGTTTTTGCTAATAGCGAAAGTAGACCTTATTAACGATGCAGAAATCTCAGCAGGGGTTTCTGTTTCTATAAGTAGGTAATAACTCATAATAAATATGGAATTGCTACACGTGCTCTGCACAACTGAGCAATCAGTACTGATATTAGAACGACCATATCCATAAAGTATCCAATAACTGGTCAATTGGCCAAGAATTGCAAACTAGGGTAGCATAGGGTTGCCAAACCTTAAATTTTTCAAGGTCTATGCTGTAAGATCTGATCTAAACACAAGACCAAAGTAACTTAAAACTAGGGTTGTAACATCTAAGCACTTTCAGCGGACGGCAAATCAGACGTTCTTGTGTTTTGTCGAATATAACAATCAGTAAATTGCTCAGTACGTTAGGCGAACTACAAACACATTAGAATTTAATGGTTGTGGAGACGACAGGTGGTCAACCCTGGGTAGCACTGACCCTAATTCGAAATAGATCGGCAGTATACATTCACGTTCAGAACTAATCACTTCATTGGCCACAATTGACGATCTGGATGACAATGCGACTGGGATCGCCACAGGATTGCCCGCTATTCGATTAGGCAAATGTGGAGCGTGTGTTGACCCCCATTGTTTCTTTGTTCAAACAAATTTAAATAGACTTGCGTTTATTAACATTGGGAGCTTTGCAGTAAAACTAGAAAGTTTATAGGCCTGTAAACGGCGGCCTTGTTTCTTTATGTTTCAATTCAATGTAGTCGCTACGCTACGCCAAATTATATTGCGGAATCACAGACCTTTGGGTGTCTTTGGGTTACGAAAACGTTCTGTTATAGATATCATAATGGGCTCACTATCTAAAGAGTACTTTAGCCATTTAAGTATTTATTATCTTGCTCTACCGTCGGCTTTATTGTCACTTACCATCAGGTGAGATTGAAGTCAAAGGATAGTTGATTAAATGTGAATAAATCTTTAAAAGAAAAGTTGAAATTAGTAAATGTTTTTCAAAACAACAATTTCGTTTTTCTGGCTTTTGTGGCTAACTGGCACCATTAACGTGTAAACGGGCTAAATGGTTGATGGATGACGTCACTTCGTAACCAATGCAAAATGGCATGGCCTTTTAAACAATAGGAATTCGTTCAATAGCTTGGGCTTGGGATGGGACAGTCGTATTTTACGGAACAAAAGATAAACAAAAACGCAGTTTTTTGGGCTCGTGACATTTCCCATTTTACTTCCAAAAGTGTTGTTTCCTATACGAAGAAGCATGACCTCGAGAATGTATAAAAGGAACCCAATATGGTTAACAAGCTGAGTCACTTGAGTGAGACACGAGATGATTGTTTGCATACACAACAGTCAGAGACGATTTTATTAAAGCGTATGTAGATAGATACATCATGGATAGAGCTCTCTCACGCCAAGTTTGCAGCGCTTAGAATTGTAAAACATGAAAACGTATGGTTGGGAACACCAAAATGATTTTTCGTTAAGATAATAAGTACCGTTTACAAAATCTTTTTGTGGTTGTCAATGTATTTTATTGCAAACATAGCTATTATTTAATAATATGCAATAACGTCATGTAAAACATTACATGTACCTACTATTCTTACCTGATTGGTTTTCTCGAATTTATGGGAGCCATTAGTACCTACCTATCTACCAACTTAACTAACTACGAGTCTCATAACTTTGCTAGAACCGAGTGTTTCTTTCTCTCAGCCAGAAACTTTATAGAGTGGTTGACTAGAATAAAATTAATAGAAGTTGTAGAGAAAGTGAGTTCAAAGTTTTTCTCATCGTTATTTTAAAGGGTTGGAGGCACTTGGGGGTTGCATTTTGAGATTGAGATATAAGTTTTTAATATACGTTCGTATCGCAAATGTTTGTTCTAGCAATCGCTAAAAAATTACATAAAGTTTCGTAATGACGTAATATCTTACCTTTATTTTTACCATTAGCCCTTGGCACAAACCTCAACGGATTTTCAAACCTATGCATTCGCATTTGGGTGCGAACTTTTATTTCCCAACCTAGAAATCGCTTACGACTTCTCCAGTCATTATTCGATAATGTCGGTCACGGGATCCTTGGGATTTCAACTGACACGCATCTGCCCATTTACCTTTACGCAGGATTCTTTTATTTTTACTGTAACTTTATAAACGACCTTAAAAGCACCTTTTAAGAAAAGAACAAGGTAAAGTCAAAGTAAAATAAATTATGAGGCTTACAACTTCGACGACGAAGACAAGGTACCTACTGTTTGTCATTTTATAAATTGGCATAACCAATACAGACAGAAACTGTAAGTACCTACCTAAATATGTTATTTAGGTAGGTACCTACGTATAATCTTGTGTTGTCTAATCATTGTTTGCTTAGGTAGTGGTAGGTACCTACCTCGAGCCGGTCGGTGCAAAACAATGTAATAATCAATGGGAAAATATTAGGTAATTTCCTACAACATGATTGATTAAATTAATGAAATATCGAGTCTTTTTTGGGTTATAATAAAGAACCCTTCTTACATACAACTTTGCAATAACTCTTCTAGAACTAGCTATAATAGGTACCTACCTAATTCTGCGCAGTGAAATAAGTGAATCATAAAAATATACCGCTAAGGACGCTAAAAAATAATGCAAAAAACTTATGAGATTACCAATGACCTACTCAATAAGTCATTGTTCGATCGATATACGGATAATTTACATAACAGTTAGGTAGTTTCACTAGGTAAGGTACCTACTCGATATACGAGTAGGTAGATAGTAGTACTAGGTAGGTATTATATGAGAACTAGGTATAATAGATCCAGTAACCGATATTTTCAGATTTTAAGATGCAATCTACGACTTTCTTACAACTTGCATTTACTTTGAATAATTTCTTACAATAACTACAACAAAGGCATTTGTGCAACACTGCTGAATTCTTGCCAGGGAACGGTTCAATTCTCTATGAATTCGTAACATCGTTGCATAGCTGTTCTGTCCACCCAAGAATTTGGCGAGGAAAGCCGTAAAATATGAAACACGCAATATTGCGGGGTAAGGAATGTCTGTAATCAAAGGTATATGTATGAGGTGCCTGCCTACCTATATAGATAGTCTAGCTGATACCCGCGACTTTGTACACGTGCGAAACTTTCCACCAAAATATATGTCAACCAGCTTACGATGAACCTCGTAGCAAATGGCTGCTTTTGGTTTAGAGAGTTCAAGCTGTATCTAAAAATCCACGATTTTAATAAAATATAGCCTATGTTTCAATCCGGAAAAAGGGCTTGTGAATGGTATAAGATTCATTGAAATTGGTCCAGTAGTTTAGGCGTAATCCGCGAACAGACAAATAGATGAACTCGATTTTCGGAATCAGGAATCGTTTATTTAGTAAATCTGCATATTCTGCATATTTAGTCTATCCATATTTTTAATTTTAGTTTTTGGCTTTTTACAGTTTTATAATAGTATAGATAGATAGCTGAACTACGTGATAGGCTTAAATATGTACCTAAATGTTGGATTTATATACGCATGTAGACAGGTAGAGCTGTAGGTCTATATAAACTCCTCGAGTCCTTTTATGAGTAGGTAGCCTACTTTCAAGCGATATCTGATTTCAGTATTGTCGGTCTAGAAAGTGGTTATGAAGAACCGTAAAGGTCAGTAGGTAGTACCTACATGTAAGGAGAGACCTGTTTCGATACGGAAGTTATCTACCATTTTCGTAAGAGTTTATCTATTGGTTAGTTACCAATACCATGATAAAGAAACCAGGTTGATCATTCCGTTGGCTGTTTGCCATAAAACCGTGCACCCAGTCATTCATTAAAAAGTCTGATGTTGGCTTAACAATTTGTCTGCCCAAGTCAGTAGGTAACATTCTAGCTAAAGTGCAAGGTGCTAGAATAGGTAAGCAGTAGGTAAAGTATTTATTTCAGCTCGTTTATGTTTTTAAATAGGTGGTTACGTTAATGTAGGTCAAGCGGCTTTCGGGTCCGTGGGCGGTCGGAGTGAGGGCTCCGGCTGGTCAAGAGCGGACTCCGGGAGGGCGGCTGGCACATTGTGGCGTGTGCAGCCGTAGCACCGTAGGTTCTGGGATCGCGACTGTGGGTGTCGTTCTCCCGGGACGGGTTTTTTATTGGCAATATGCGGTGAGGGCTCTGGCGTGGTCGTTTCGAGGTCCCAGAGTCCCTTGTCAAGCATCGAGGCCGGCCACCGGGGTGGTTTTAGTGGGTCGGTGAGTGTCACCATCCCCACACTACCTTGCCGCATCCCTCAAATGCGGCAATGGTGTCTGAACGCAGATTTCCCCCCGTTAACAAAAAAAAAAAAAAAAGGTCAAGCGGCTTTCAAGACGAGATTCTAAATGGATGACCGGAATGAAACTGCGTATTTTTAAAGGCAGCGTAAGTACTTTTGATTTATAATTTGTGCATAGAATGGCAATGACATGGGTTATGAGAACAACTCCATAATGATGCACGACGACTGTCATTTATTATCAACTGATTGCAGTAGGTACGTAAGCCATAATTAGGTGATCGTAAGGACTTCGGAGATTTTTCACGCGAGAATACCTCCTCTATAATCGGTCCCTCGTGTTTGAGGTTCATGACTCCCTTCCAAGGTTCTGTGGATATCGGCTCTCCATTCAGAGCGGTCGGTGGCCTGATAAAGTGCCTGGTGCGAGTGGTGCGCCGGCTCCGGTACGAGAATACATACACTGTCATATCAGTCCCTTGGTGACCCTTGTCCGGGGTCAGGACAGGTAGCTAGTGACCCGTTTTGTTCTTCACGAAATTCTTTAGGACATCGGAGCCACGACAGTCCTCAGAGACAGGCAGAGGTTGCATGGCGGAAAAATAATCGGCTGCCGAGTAGACTTCAGTGTGTATGAACTCAACATAGCTCAACATTATTAGGATATGAGAGACTTGTTTAATTTTTCCCAGAGAAGGGACTTAGATTTATATTTATTCCTGTATTAATAGCTTACATCGGTCATTCTGTCTGTAGATTTTGTCTACTTCTTATCCCAGAAAATCAACAGGATTAAACAGGATGTGGACGAAGTCGCGGGCGGAACCTAGTAGATACCAAAGACCATGAGGTGACCAACTCTAGGTATTATAAAGTAAAGGTAGGTACTTACTCTGTAGCTACTACCTACCTACTTAGCCTGACTAAAAACATACCACACAATTACTGAGCATATAATCAACATTTGAAGTATGTAGGTTTTTATATTTCAGATCAATGTTTATAAAACTACAATTTAGGTAATAGAGTTCACTTTGGTAAGTTCATCCAATTTTCAAATAAGGTAAACACCAAAGAGTCACAAACATTTTCATCAGATAACCTGTAGGTCTCCTGCATAATTTAGCTGGTAATGGATAGAATGATTAGAATCCCATGATTGCCAGCGGTTTGTTTACCTAACGTTTAGGTTTAAAGTTTTGAATGAAAACCTGGCGGCCGCGCCTACATTAGCATAGAGTTTTCAAATGCTTCTGAATCTTCTGATTAACTCTTTTATATTTATTAATCTTAACAAAACATGAAGCTATTTACATATTTTATAGCTCATCACAATATGCCTTGCCTACATTCAAAGACCAATGAATGTTGTTGTTTTACAAGCAGAAATATTCACTTCACTTACCTTTCATCTGTTTCGATCATGCGGCCCCCGGAGTGAAATTCTCACTGGATAAAAACACCGGTTCAACACAAATTACACAGTCCACGAATGTATTTGGACACAAATCTAAATAAAATAGTCAAAAACGCCCCGGAACGAAACCAAAATCAACATTGAAAAAAAAAACTCTTTGGACAAGAGGGAACCAGAGACAAAGACTCCTGGTTGCTTGCTTTGCTTCGCCCACAGATTAACTTTCGTTGAGTGACTGACTTGACTCGCTCGTGCTTGTCTTTTTTGATACTAGATGGCAAGCTAAAAGTAACAACGCCATCTAGTATTGAGTAGCAGAACTATTGTGAAGCAATAGCAACACATTATTTGAGAGACATCTTTTGCAAACAAGCAAAGTATACAAAACTAAGTTGCGTGATAATAGATGTCACTACTATGCATGTTTTTAGAGACATCTATATTTTTTTTAATTTACCTACCTATTTACGTGCTAAAGTTCAACTGGTGAGCTTATATTCTGAACCGATAGATGTCACGTGAAACAGAATTTAACGTTGATGTATTTATTTTGTTCAGATAGATGTCACTAGCATTTGCAAAACTCTTAAAGCTGAACAATATAACTCAAGAATCTGAAAATAGCAAGTGCTGTAAACATTACCACCCCACAGTTCATTACTCTTCCCATACGTACCTAGTACAGCTACCCTTACCTACTAGTAGGTAGGTAAGTAGGTACCCTTATGTAAAGTTGCACACATTTCGTCAAAGGTTCCATGCTAGATCGGTATGCTAAAGTGGAAGTTTTCATCATCTTACCAATACCAATCTTGCGGAGTGCACCGTGTAAATCTACCCCTGTGGAGTGTGGAGTGAGATTTCTAATGTAATTGACAGTGAAACCCTAGATGGCCAACGCCTTGAGTTGGGAATAGTTGGGATGGACGCAAAGGGTTGAAATGTTTAATTTTATTCAAATAATTACATTTACCTAGAGCTATTCAATGCAATGTAGAGGTTCTTTTCGCGTCTGTTTTCCTTGAAGGATTTTTTCCATGTTGTTCCGTTCACAGGTAGGTAGCATTTTTTTTTTTAATGATAAAAGTAGCATAGTTGGTATCTACCTACTACCTACAGGTAGGTACCTACTTTTGTTTTTATACCACACAGTAATCAAACACCAATATTTGCTTTTTAGAAAAATGTTTTATTCGACAAATAAACATCCTACCTACTTACTAATCTAAGAATGCTGAGATACGAGCTGAGATTTTTTCAAACAATGATTAAAATTGGACACCGTTATATGTATAGTAGGTATTATAATGATCTGTGCCGTTGTCGACTTAATTAGGTACTACCTAGTCTATCTAATAATAATTAAGTATGACTTACCGAAATTCAAATTCAAATTTAATTTATTCATAATAAAATAACATTAGGTACAGATTACCCCAAGGCGTTATTCTATAGACTAGCCAAAAAACATATGAAATAGGTATTTACATTATACAATACTAGCCGTCGCCCGCGGCGTTGCTAGCGTTCTAGACCCTTTAGGGTGCGACATTTCAAAATTCCTTTCTTAGTGCACCCCTACAGTATTTATAAGGATACTACCCTCCAAATTTCATACCTCTAGGACTTATAGTTTAGGCTGTGCATTGATTCTCTGTCAGCTTCTAAAGAGTTATATACCTATATATATATTGATGATTACAAAAAGAAATAACTTTGAACAGGCATTCGTTTTATCATCATCATTGTACGTAAAAACATAAACGTTTGGTTTAGAAAGTACGTACCTATAGCCAACTCATCTAGTTCTGCTCGGAAACATTCAATTCAACTAACTTGTATTTATAGGTAGGTAGGTAGACCACCTACCTCAGGTAAATACACTTCAGTTGCTTCAGTGGTCTAGTTCAAATAGTCCTGAGAGACGGTTTATTTTAGCAGATTGCATTCTATCGATAGGTAGCCACTTTAACTAAGCTATTTTCATCAGTACATTCAATATTAATTTACTATTATAGCTTCACAAATGTTTTCAAGAACCTAGGTAGATGTTTGGCTGTAAAATTAGTTATTTTATTAAACTTTTGTAGAATTCAGAGGGCGGGCATGACTAAAGGCTTCGGCGTCCTTCAGAAAACATTCTTCTGAGGGCGTACACCTACTATCACTAGACCAAAACACTGAACCCGAATTTCAGTTTTTTTCACAAGACTCGAGGCCCGTAGGTATGCCTTAGGCACAGATGATATAATACTATACTAGTAACTAGTACTTAGTACTTAGGTAATTCCGTGTTCTCTAAAAACTATGGAACTATCGGCCGAACACTCAAACGCTACTTATATTAAGTTCATGCTTAAATTATTGCCATCTCTTACAAATGAGTAATGTCAAACAGAGGCAGAGCAATTTTAAGTGGTGTTTTAACTTGAGTGATGTTTCAGTATTCGGCCCTACGGCTTAGATCAGAGCTAGAAAATATTAAGTATTGCCTCGATTTTTCACCCTTTTCCAGAGCAAGTTTCTGTTCACTTTAGCATAATATTAATAATTGCTTTAGCGAAGTGGCTGGAACTGAATTTACCTACCGAGGTAACAATTAACTGTCAGCACTGCACCTCAAATAAACTTTTAATACATAAACACGAACAGTTAAATCTTGATAGTGACTCCGACAAGCAGGGGGGTAAAACGGACATAATAAAAACAAATGAGGTGAGATTGCTTATCGGCCACATCGACATTGTCACTATGTTCAGTTTTGTTACATCATTAGAGCCCTTCGTTTGACACATGCAACTAGAATCAAATGATGGCAATAAGAATAATTCTCACTGGAACAAAATCAATTTGATCATTGGATCTACACATGATAAAAGTTTTTGTTACAACCAAATCATCAGAAATGGATCTAAAGAGAAAAAGTTTTCTCAATGGAATCAAATGGATCTTGATCACTGGATCTAGAGAGTAAACGATAATTTTGTTTTGAAATAGGTACCCACGTAATGTTATTTTTGGTCATTCCGTACATCAAATAAAGCGTCGTCTAGTATAAGTCTACAAAATGTAGAGTTGCCATTATAAATTTAGGCAATGCTTTGTCGACTCACCCTTAGCCTCTAGTAATGTAATGACGAATCTTAAAAGTAATGACTAACTTTGACCGTGATGTCTCTGAGTAGGTAAAAAGATAATTCTGCTTTTAGTGATCGCGGGCAGGTAAGTATAAATGAAATCGCCAATTCGATGTTACAAAAATATCTACCATAGGTGTTGTGCAGGTGCGGGAATCTCATCTGCACCTTATGCCCTTTTTTTTTATGATAAAAGTACTGGAGCAAGCTGATAGCTCACCTGATGTTAAGTGGTAACTTCTGCCTATAATAATGCATTACCTCACAGAGCAAGTCCAATGAGGACGTGCCCTGTAAGGCAATGCACTGCGTCCATCACTCTGAGACGTAAAGATCTTGAAGTCTCATGTGCCTGTAATTACACCGGCGCCCTTACCCTTCAAACCGGAACACAGCAATGCGAGCATCACAGCTTGGCGGCAGAAATAGGTACGGTGGTAGTACTTCCCCGGACGAGCTCTCACAAAGAGCTCTACTACTACGAAACTCCCTTTAGTCGGACAACTGCGCCACAAAAATCATTTAAAAAGCTCCTTTCTGTCTACAAAAGAAGGGTAAAAGTGCTCTTACTTTATTACAACAATGACTTGACATTTATTATCAGTTATTAAAATAAATTCGTCGTAAAATAAAAGGGAAAAAATGAATTAAAAGCAGTCAACCGCGAGAAACGTGTTTAGGGCTCGAAAGGTAGAGCAAGCTATACCTATAGGTTAGAAATAATTTTTAGTTTGTTTAGGAACATCATATTATTCAAATAGTTCTTACAGAACGTTTCTATATAAAATCTAGTAGTAGTTAAGTACGTTGTAGGTTGTGGTAAAAAGGGTACAATTAGTTATTACACTCAGGGACATCTAGAGGCCACAGCTAGAGGCACAAAATATGAGGATTTATTAACCTTACTAGCTTATTATAAGCTAAATATAAGTTTTTTTATACAACTAAATGATGGCCGTGGGCGCATCTCCACTGCCTATAACGATGCATTGCCTCGCAGAGTACATCCATTGACACGGTTTAAAACGGCAGTGTTGTGTGTTTTCTCGAAGTCCGAACGTTAGTAGAACGTACATAATAGAAAAAGGTAGGTAGGGTTATCTTGTAATTCATAGTGCCCTCTATAGTTGGATTCTTATGACTCTGATATTTAAGCCTTAATTGCGTAATATATTTTCAGTTAGAGCCGGCTGTTTGTTGCATTTTTATTATAATAATTTGTGTTGACGCCCTCGTTTTGTGAGCTTTATCTGAGTGCAGAGTTAGAATAGTTTAGAACTGCCAATTTGATGAGACTTGTCATACAAAAAAAAGGCTCGCCGATCATTCAAGATGATTTATTCAGCTTCGGAATATTTTTACATCATTTAAATAGGACGCTATGCTTAGTGCTTGACAGGACTCTAGGTGGAGTAAGCTTTCCGGCACCTTTACCTATCATTTTATTAGCCTAATCAGTTGGAAATGAACGACATGGTTGTACGATACTGACAAAGCTTCAGATTTCTCTGGTAACATTTTGGTTCGTAAACATTATTTTAGAAGAACTTAAGAGTAGTTTTACAAGTAACTCTACATCTTCGCAGCCCTATGGATTAGTTATATCGTCAGAATTTCATGATAATGTGCTAGGAAGTAGGAAGTTCATAGATGCCCATTACGCAGGAATTTGCTTTTAATGGGGGGTGCGTCCGTAAACTCAGTGGATTTACAAATAAGTTGGTAGGTTTAGTGTGCAACTCGCATTTCGTACGCCATTTTGTTTTTTTATCTGGTTTTGAATTATCAGAATTCGCGTACAGAGCCTAGAGTAGGTATCGTAATCTTTGTATGGAGAAAAATAGCTCGGTGAAACAAAAATTTATTTATCTTCTACGAATCCACTGAATAAAACTCAGACTATGCAGTCTATGCACTATACACGGACAGGCTTGTGCTAGGCAGTATTTCTTTGGTCAAATGTACATAGCCAGTGCTCAGATGATAGACTAACAAGATTTTCTGTTGGTCTGTCATTTGAACGTGATGGATCAAAGAAGAAGAATCAGGACATTGGCGAAATTGCGGGCAACACTGCAAAGCCCATTCGGACAAGAATTGATTGATTGAAGAAGAAAAAGAAAAAGAAGAATCGAAATTTAGCCAGAATTTCGATGCACAGAATCATGGAGAATAGTCAAAATCAAATAAACGTGATTGATTTCTTCATGTATTCAAACAACAGATTTTTACAACTAAGTATTAGCTAAATAGTATTACTTCTTTTTCCGTCACAATTCAATTCTCCTATAACCACTGCAGTTTAGATAACTAAACAGTAGTGGCCACATTGTTCCGTGACCAAGTCCTGTTCGCAGGAGTTAGCACCTTGTAAATCTTGTCATAAACTTACAATGTCGCCTATTGTTTCAACATTCTTGCCTTTCCAATTTAAATTAACCAGAGGTTGAATTTTCTAGTTTGTTTTTGACTAATAATCAGGCCTTTGTTAATCTAGATTATTTCAGGAGCCATTTTTTACTCGTGCTCCTACGAACGGTATACTGCAGTGTCTGGGAGATGATATAGATGGAGTAGGCTTGTCAAGTGGAGTAGGCTGGGATCACGTGGCTTACCGAATTTAAATGCACTAAGTGCCTCTACTTAGCTATAATAATTGGCAAATCAGTTGCATCGCTAATGGGGATCGATATTTATGTAAGCTTTAGTTACCAGCAACAATTATGCAAGGTGCTTAATAATTGTATGCCTGATTAGATAGATAGATAGATAGAAAACTCTTTATTGTACACCACTTTTACAGAAATTATAAAATAAACACTCTTCATAATACTTATGTGAAGTACAATGGGCGGCCTTATCGCTATGAGCGATCTCTTCCAGGCAACCTTTGGATGGACTGGATTTTATATGAACGAAAGTGACGGTGTAATAAAAGACTACATTTAATTAATTTCACCATGTGCAAAAATTCAAAAATATGAAAAATAATCATTTTAAATTATTTATATAAAAAATTATTCTATTTGTTTTTTGTCATTTTTTTTTTGATATTTTTTAGTTTAATAATTTTTATTTTATTTATTTTATTATAAATAATGATTAGTGATTATGCAGGCCTTATTGCACAGAGGGTTAATTCTCTTAATGGAATCTAGTAAAACATAATTGAAATTTTGGTGGAATTTCTTAAAAGTCACTAAATATCTTAACAATCTCTCTTTAAAAAAACATAATAAATTAAAAACTCTGTTCTAATTAAAAATATTTTTATTCAATAAAATCGCGAGGATCACTTAATTAATAATTAATCAATATTTAAAAAACTCTTTTGAAACTGACAGAGAATCAACGCACAGCCTAAACTATAAGTCCTAGAGGTATGAAATTTGGAAGGTAGTATCCTTATATAGTGTAGGGGTGCACTAAGAAAGGAATTTTGAAACGTCACACTCTAAAGGGTACAACGCGAGCAACGCCGCGGGCGACGGCTAGTATGTTATAACAATCAATATAACATTTATCTAATTAGACAAGACAGCTTTATCAGTTTTGGGTTTCAAGTAAACTTGGCCAAGCAATTCCTAACCATAGCTTAAGTACATTATAATGAAATGAAAGTAAGCAAGAAAATGAAGATTGACCAGGGATACGGGTTCTAACAGTTTTTGTGTGTAGGTGTAAATTTTAGCGTGGGTTTACGAGGTTCCTCTAATTTGGGAAAAGTGTTAGGAGCAAGCGATTTTTTATGTCACAGTAATAAAACGTATTTAATATTAATATTTGCTTATATTATCAAAGCTTATTGTCCCAAAAATCAAACGTCTTTTTCAAACAGGATGATAGGTACAGCATTATTCCATTTCCGTAATTGACACCAGTTTCATACACATGTATTTCTTGAAGCACGCTGACAGTCCTTCAACTCTCTCAGTACAAAAATGTAAAATATTTTCTCTCTTAAGTGTACCAAACTTTTTTCTTTCTTGCACCTTTCGCGAAATAAAAGGGCTTTTATTTTGATCAGTAAAACAACATTTTGAAAGGGTCGTGAAATTTTTATGTCCGGTCGCGGTCAAGATTTCAGGAAAGCACATTCGCTCTTAAATTGATTTCATAGTGTTGAGGGTAGTGTTTTAGGCCAAGTTTAAAAAAAACTAATGTCATTAATCTTGATTTTATATAAAAAATCCATGGTAAAATAACCTTTAAAAGGAAAGGCGGTTTTAATTTAAGAAAATTATAAGAAACTTCAATGGAAAAAGAATGAAAAACCTATTTTTGTCTTACTGAACTGAACCAGTTGAAATCCAGATAACTGAAATTATAAATAAGTACCTACTTTAACTAGTACGATGAGAGTTTTTTAATATAACTGTACCTACCTAGCTACAGCTTAGTTTAAAAAAAACTGCTTCTATGATAAGAATCCTTATTTTACGTCAATATGAAGTAAATATAATACAAAGCGTTCCATGTAATCTGGTTTATGTTTATTGAATTCAAAATGGTTTTTACACGGCAATCCGATATTCTCAGAAAATGATTTCCAAGTTTTATGCAGCAGTAACGGTGTTATGCGCGCATTTGTTTATTCATGAAGGTATGTTAACCTTTGACACAAACATACTTAGATAATATAGGTACCTAGGGATTAAGTTACATTCTATAGACCTGTTAGTAGAAATAGTATCTGCAGTTTATGCTAATTATCTCACGAATGGCTAGAAATATAGCGTTCAAATATTAGATTAAAAACATTAGATATAAAACACGACTTATTTTACTAACTCGGAAGACCAATAAACTTTTCTTCAGTTAGGTACCTACATTCAAGGTAGGTTCAGAGACAAAATCAATAGGTATGCTTAAGTATAACTAGGGTAATCGGAAGGTATGTGAGACCCATATTTCGCAGTTA
This sequence comes from Eulithis prunata, assembly GCA_918843925.1. Classification (NCBI taxonomy): domain Eukaryota; kingdom Metazoa; phylum Arthropoda; class Insecta; order Lepidoptera; family Geometridae; genus Eulithis; species Eulithis prunata. The sequence continues at coordinate 5,338,747 of OU974023.1, read as the reverse complement.
ATATTTTGTTTAAAAGAAAATATTGTTCAAATGACAATTATTGTTTTCAAAATAGTTTTGACGTCTAAACAGTCACCTCCTTGTATTAATTCATTGACAGCGTTTTATTTAGTCCACGCAAACACGTTTTTTTTAAATATTGCGATTCACCCTCTTGCGATTGATCTCAGATTTGATCCCTCAAAGTAAACAATCAAAAACTTTTATTACTGTGTACCTAATTTTTTGCAAAGTGTGTTCTTTTCTAGTGCCACTAGTAGGTACCTAGCTCTTTATAATAAATCAATGCTGGGACATTGTAACAGAGGCTTTGTGATCAAGTGCACGATCTACTCTTTGAACCCGGTAGTGACTGAACTTCATCAATAAGGACATAAAGTTAAATAAATAAGGCCTTCTGTTTAAAAAAATAACTAGGATTAATAATGCAACATTCGTTTCGTGGTTATGACGTATGTATCACATAATATTTTGTTAATTTATTTTATTTTTATAGGTAAGTACTATGACGTGTGAGTATACCGCGAGTCATGGTCATGGCTTATCAATCATTATTATCATAGTGCAAAAACTACTATAGTATAGTAATTTACTTACGTATAAATAATAAATCTCCTTTTTTGACGTCTTTTGTATAAATTGGAAATATTGTATGATAACTGTATACTTATTAATACACGGTACTTATTTAAATGAGCTAAATAAATAAGCTAAATATGGTACAAAACTATTATTTTATACTAAAACTACTTTGCAATTTCATGTTTTATTTTTAGCCACAACTACAGATATCTTACAGTTTTGGTAAGTGACTAATTATGACAATCAATATTCATTGGATAATGATAAATTATTATTATTATTATTATGAGCCTTCGATGTCCCACTGCTGGGCAAAGGCCTCCCCCCTTCCCTCCACGCTCTGCGATACAATGCTGTGATGATCCATTCGGGCTGGTATTTATCTAGTTCATCCCGCCACCTTGTTCTTGGTCTTGGAAGAAGAACAAGAATGATAAATTATATTTATTTTGTTGTAGAACTAGGTAGGTTAGGTACATCAAATTGGTCTTAAATTGAAATATCATACAATCTCTAGTCTAACATAAGTGGACTTTATTGCCTTTGCCTTTGTATGAGACATATATTTTGTGTAAGTACAATAAAGAATTTTCTATCTAGGTATCTATCTATTATTAATTTCACCATAACTTCATATCTGGTCTTGTTGATTGAAGTATCATAATTATTTAGGGAACCAGACCCAAAATTTGACGCTAGAAGAGTTGACAGAAATAGAAATAACGCATTAACTAAGAATGTGAAAGAAAAATACAATCCGGGAAGACATACCAAGTAAGTACCAACAGCGTTTATTTCTAACTTTTGATCCACCCAACTCCAACATAGATAGAAAAAAGAGGCATTATAAAGTGAAGACTTTCAGAATTTAGTCATTTCTATGACTGTCTATATTTAAACTGAAGAGATGCAATGATTTTTTTAAGTGTTAATTACCACTATGCGAAAGCAAATTGCGGTGGCAGATGGTAACATTTCAAATGGACCAGAGTTGTGACGTAGCAATGTTGAATCATCATTCTCCTGCCCTTATCCCACGCTAGATGGGGTCGGCATAACATGTTTTCTGCTTCCACTCACTCCTATCATTCGTATACTCTGAATCGACTCCTCTCACATTCATATCCCCTTTTACACAATCCAACCACAAAAAAGGAATGTTGAATATACCTTGATATTATTATTTCAAGAACAACACCAAATGACCACTTAGAGGCGATCGTCAACCCAGAATTCCGAGCGAGCGCAGAAGACAATCGTCGGGGCAAGTCCAGTGGACATCAGACTAAGGTGACACCCGATAACATCGTCACCACGCATAAGACGAAGAAGTTCTGGGCCAAGCAAAATAATCTCAGGCAGGGTGATGACGATCATAGGTATGTAAACAATCAGTGTAGAGTTAAATACGTTACTATGTGGGTTTTCTCTAACAATAATTATAGAATGTCAATTTAGATTAGAAGTAAAGGTGTTAGGTAGTCTGTTGTATTGTGTAAGTACTTAGTGTACCTAAATTGTTTTGCAGGTCAACCCGTATCGTCCCGGATACTGAACCACAAAAGGGCCAACCGAAGTGGTGGTTATCTAAGTAAGACATGCGTCATTTCTTTCACAACACTTTTGTTAGTATAACAGTATATTTTTACCCATCTATCTTTTACGTTTTTTGTGAAGCCATTGTTCTAAAGTTCCTAATACATGGCTTAGTACGTAACGTACGGATTTCAACATATATTATTGTATTCCACTCAAAACTAATTTCAATTACCTAAATATTTTTTTACAGAAACCAAACGAATAGCGAAGAGAGATATGATTTAAGTCCTTACTCTGTAAGTGATATTTTTTTCAGACATTGATTCGATATCAATCAGAACTTTGATTCTTTAATTTAAAGAAGCTTTTCTTCCATGGTCCACGAATGTGCCATCATGAAATCACAGTCTCTACTTTTGAGCTATCGGGCTTACACTTTCCTGATTTAAGAGCCATTGCTACTGTTGATTTTTGACAGCGTATCTTTTTTATATATATAGGCCTCCTCCAGTTTCTGGGTGTTTCTATGTATCATAAGTATGTATTTACAAAAAAAAATGTATGTATGTATTCTATCAGCCATCTAGTTTCCATCGTACAAGCTTTGCTTAGTTTGGGACTAGAAGGCGTTGTGTTAAGTGTCCGTGAATATTTATTTTATTTATTTATTTAGTTTTTCTACAGTTGTCGGTCCCGAACAATTTTTGTCTTTTTCGGGCTTGCAGTATGCTTGATGTTGTCTGATCATCTTTTATGCTGTCTGCCATACTTTCTTTTGGTTCCTACTCGAGAAGTCAAGTGGGTTTAGGTACCTAGTCTATTCCACTGTTTTTCCTCTGAGCATGTACTAAGATTTAAATAAAATTTCAGATAGCCAGTCAACTAGAGCAGATAACATCAAAAATGCCCGAAGCAAACTTCTCTACGGAGGTTTTAGGTCGTACAGCAGAATACAACGATATAGTACTATTAAAAGTGACAGAAAAGAAAAGCGACATCGATAAATACTTCAGAGCAGACGACAGTAAATATATTGATGAAATTCCAGAGAAGAAAATTATATTTATAGTGCACGGTCTCAGTGTGATGGGGATCAACAAAATGTCTGTTTTCAAGCATAACCATATCTTTAGCAAACTGCTTTCGTACTATTTTGCACATTTGGACAAGTTTGACATTTATGTGATACCGATGGCTAACCCGGATGGATTTGCTTACGCTATGGTAATTATTTTAACGTAAAAGTATCGTAATAGGTTACTCTAACTTTTTATAAGATAGACCATAATGGTCTATCTTATAAAAAGTTAGAGTAGACATTATGTCTTGTTTACGATACGTAATCAGGACATAATGTCTACTCTAACTTTTTATAAGATAGGGGGTTAAACTATACTTTTGTAAATTTGAATTATATAAGAGCACACAAACAGTGCTTTATGACAGTATATTTTATTAATATTGATTAAGTTTACTCTGTTTGTACAAATAAAACTACAGATCATTTATACCTTACTGCATGCTTAGGTAAGCAATAAAATCAAATATTACTTATAGCAGCATTAATAGTTTTCACCAATGTCACTGTATTTCATAAAACATTTATCACAGTTTGATAAGTTGCAAATAACGTCACTATTTATGCACAGCAGTTTAACCAATATCCGTTTGGTCTGCAACTTGGCTTTTTTTTTTTAAAGAATGGATACCCAACACAGGTTTACACATCACAAATCAAAGTACATATAAAAGGAAATAAAACAAGGTGCTCCCATAATTATAGGGTACCACATCAATATTTCAATATTTTTTTTTTTAATATTCAATACGCTTTTAATATTTTCGTTGACAGAGCCACTTGGGAATGACCTATTGGAACAAAAACCTGTCACCACAAAACGGATGTGCTGGTGTGGCTCTGGACCGGAACTTTGACGTGGCGTGGAACGTTTCGACACCCCTAAGCACTTGCAGTCAGCGATTCCCTGGCACCACCCCATTCTCGGAACCTGAGACCAGGGCGGTCAGAGATGTTCTACACCGATACAGCCATAAAATCATAGCGTATATGCACTTACACTCTGGGACTTATGATGGTGATACATATAAGGTATAGATTTTTTATAAACATAATGTAAACAAAATCTGTTTGAAATTTGATTGAAATTTGTTGAAATTTGACTTCCGCGTCTAGATACCTACATAAAATTTAAGTGGTGAGAGACAAATTATGCCTGTATCGCAAAAAAATTGTAACGGTGAATTTCAGGGTGACGCAATCCTGTATCCAAAAGGATATTCAGACGCACAGTCAGATGATGACAAGTACATAGACCTGAAGGGAGAGATAGATGAATGCATCAAGAACGCCAGCTTCAAATACCTGTCTGTCACTGTAGACACTCTTCACAACTGGTATGGGACTGTCTTCGGCACCAGCGTGGATTACGCCTCTACGGTAACCAAGATATATAAAGTACTCTCATTTGCCCAGCATATCCCTTTAGATTAAGCAAGCAAGCTCTTATATATGAGTTAGTGGCCAGCTCTGTTGACGGATTTTTTAGGCCGCCTTAAGGCCTCCGTCATGGATTAACGACTGCTAGAACCGGGACCGACAGTTTAACGTGCCCTCCGAAGCACGGAAGATTAAAACACAGTAACATCCGTTTCCAGGTGTACGGCATCCCATACGCCGTGGAACTGGTTATGCAGATTTACAATACGAACATGCAACGTCCTGTCGAAAGAGAAGATAATCTCGAGGTCATAGCATTAGAGCAGGTCTGGGCGAGGGTCATTGATGTTCTGTTCAAGAGCATTTGGAAAAACATGCATATAAATGAAGTTCCATAAGATCGGCACATCTATAGCAAGCAAGCAAGCCCGTACCTATGAGTTACTTGGCAACTCTGTAAAAAACATGTATAAAAAAATAGCGAGTAAATGTAATCAGTGGGACTCACTCAGAAAGAAACTAAGAAACCTCGAAAGTGAATCTATATTTGGAATAACTTTATTTTATTATGTCCACTTTCTCTCGACTTTGTAAGATGCGTCATTCATTGATTACACATATTTAGCACCAAACGGCTTGTACAATTTACAGTGCTGGTTCTATAATGTGTTTATTGTTTTTCATTTGAATAAAACCGTCGTTGTGTTCCGATAATACTGTTTCTATCGCGAGGATAAGTAGGTAGGTCAGGTTACGTACTGTGCATACAAACAGTCATAAGAACGAATAAAGAAAGTGAACGTATCGTTTTCGTGTTCTTAAATGTTATGTATCACTTTTGTTTAGTTTCATCCTGGTCCACTTTGAACTATTTGATATTTTTCTGTTCTCATTCAAGAAGAACCAATATTTTTTTCAACACACTTGCTCATAAAGTGGCTCTATGGTCACCGCAATTAGGCACATAATGATACCCATAATCAAACTGTGACTTTTTCATTGCTATAACTCACAAAAATTTTATTGGTTGAGTAGTTTTGTTACTAAAAAAGTTTTTATTCAAAAAAAAGATTGTGTTCAATAGAACAAATAAATTAATGTTCCTATTGCTTGCTCATTTCATGCAACTTCTTATTTAAATAGATAATTTTAACTCGTACGTGTTTAATAAATAAAACTTTCACTCAAATATAACTTTTGTTTTCTCTGTAATAAAAGAAAACTTTAAATTCCCCATTTTGTACGTGGCAGAATATACGCAAACCCTATGTGCGGAAAATAAAAAAAAAACCTCATCCCATTCTTTAGTCTGTGGCCGATCGCAATGCGCGCGCATAGGAATTTTTTCCCGCCATAGCGAAACATTTTTCACAACTCGTTTTCACTGTTGAAATTATAGTTATTTTATTCACAAGTGTGTTGAAAAACGTCGTATGATACACGTGTGTATTGGTGATTACCGTCCTCGGCTCTCTTAAGACCCTCGCCTACGGCTCGGGTCTCAATGGCACCTCGGCGGTAAGCACCAATGTACCACACTAGTACCATAATGTACTATTTTTAACTGGTGCCTGTAAGGCAAAGTAATTTGTACTTTCTTTATTCACAAAGAAAATTACAACTGAAAAATAAATTTGATTTAAAAAAATATGGAATTGGGGAGTGAATTATCCAGGTATGTACTTTCAAAAATGGTAGAAAATGGTCTCAGTCTATTTCGAAAGTGCTCCTCCGATTTCAAATCGAATCATGTGACAAAAACATAGCCTGTCTAACAAATAGGCATGTATTGCACTGCACCTACAAGCGTGAAGCAAATGAAAATGAGCATCAAATGAGCATTCATCCACAGTAGGTAAAACATAATCTATGGTTCAAGGCTATGGCAGGTTATTATTATGAAAGTACAGTTGACAGTACTTTTTAACCTTACACAGCTACTTAACTATGCATTTAACATAATAACTATTTCATTTTGTCCATTTATGTTTTAAAATGGGTCAGAACTTATCGCTTTTTACACACCTATTATACTCGAAAATTACCACTGGCATAAATTTGGTACCTAACACCACGTTTGTTCAGGCCACTCGCCAAAAGAGGCGATTGGCCCCAAGGAGTCCTACAGGGTTAATGTTCGCAAAAGTTTTTGATATTGGCTCAAATTACCAAAATAGTCTTTTGGATTATATTTTTTGTTTATTGCACTTTTATTCATTGTGGGTATATAGGTAGCTGCAGTATTAGTGATGTAATCAATTATTAAATTCTCATCAGCATGTACCAAACGGAACGAATAACATTGGTTAGTTTAGTTTATGTATGCTTATGTAGCTCAATGTACTTATCTCCAAAGAGGCCTACTCTTTGTGAGTGGTGCCTTCATCAAACATTGACTACTTATTTAAAACTAGCGGCCAGTCCCGGCTTCGCACGGTTTTTTTAGCTATTTTTTTACACCTTGGGTTACCTACGTACAATAAAGCATTTTCATTCATTCATTCATTCATTATTGGAGTTTTAGTAAGGATTCCTAATTTTATTTTAAATAGGTTTAATATAGCCTATTTCACCCGGGATAGTGTAGTTTCGCAACGGTAAAAGAATTTTTCTAATCGGTCCAGTAGTTTCGGAGCCTATTCAATGCAAACAAACAAACAACGAAATCTTTCCTCTTTATAATAACTACTAGTATAGAATATATAGATTAAACGAAGATTTAAATATAAGGTAAAATAATAGATACTCCGTTCGTTAGGCCCGTTTTCTTGAAGGTGAACTGTTTGTTCCTGTATCCAGTTAAGATAAATGAAGTCTCAAGCACCTCATTATGATGACAATGACACTCCACAAGCGAACCGTTAGGACACAGCTTATAGCAGGATCAGCTGCTACTTATAGGTATACTCGTACATTACCTTATAATACTTTATAGGTATTATAAGGAAGGTGATGGTCCACTAAGTAACATAATAGGTAAATACGTCTGCTCCAATATGTTCAACTATCTGTGTACAACCAGTTGAACATATTGGATACCTCCACTTTCTTCAACTTCAAAAAATAGTACCTATGTAAGGCTAAGACTCATGTAGCATTATATAAACCTTGTGGTTTCCTTAGTGCTATAGTACAAAATAAGTAATGTGTTTTTTAAAAAGATAAAAATTAAAAAAAAAAATGATATGTGAAATCCAGGTTATTGGAAATATCTTTTTACCCGACTGCGCGGAGGAAATAGAGGGTTATCTATATCTATAATATTATAAAACTAAAAAAGCCAAAAACTAAAATTAAAGATATAGATCGTTGAGTTTTCAATTGAAAATTGCAATAAGTTCCATCACAATACATATTTTTATTAATAAAACAATGATTATAATATATTATGGTTCGTTACCTGGATATTTTTTATCCCGAAAAATTTACAGGAAGAACGCTGCGAAAGAAGCGAACAGAAGCTAGTAATAACTATTCCAAGCTTACATTAGGGTTATTCCCATCGAGCCCACAGGCTGGCCCACTGGTGGGCCGGATGGGAAAAAAAAATCCCATCGAGCCCACTCATTTGCATAGTGGGCTCTTATAAAACTAAATTCGCATATTGTAGACTAGGTAGAACATGAGGGTAGAACAGTGACCCAGCTACTCTACAATGTCTGTGCTTATTGGCAACTCCCACAATGAACCGGTACACGATCAGTCACGTCGGTAAACCAGTTTCAATATTGTTCACTCTGCTTTTAACGGTCGCTGATGACAATGCTGGTAATATTGCAGATGATGCTAAGTAAAGTATAAGCAATCCAATCCATTACAATGGATCAAAAGATCAAGACGGTACAGACTATAATTATATATATATGTATAGATAATACGTCTTTTCAATACACACGCATATATGACGTTGACAAGCGTCATGCACTTTCTCGCTCGCATATTTCAACATTTCTGAAGATATAAAATCACTGAAATTATTTATGAACTAGCTGATACCTGCGACTTCATACGCGTGCGAAACTTTCCACCAAAATATCTGTCAACCAGCTTACGATGAACCTCGTAGCAAATGGCTGCTTTTGGTTTAGATAGATCAAGCTGTATCTAAGAATCCACGTCTTTGATTTCAATAAAATATAGTATGTTTCAATCCGGAAAAAGGGCTTCCAATTGGTATAAGTTTCGGCGAAATTGGTCCAGTAGTTAAGGCGTGATCCGCGAACAAACAAACAGAAAAACAGTTAAACAGACAAACACGATTTTTGGAATCAGAATCGTTTATTTAGTAAATATATTTAGTTGATCCATATCATTCATTTACTAAAGACTTTGGGCACGTCATTGACTAGTCAGAAAATTACTGCACTGAGTGCGACCAATATGTTACATGCTTCATAAAGAAGCACGTAAAATGTGACTGTGCGATGTAAGACTACTCTTAGTAGTTTTTAATTTATGAATCACTGACCGTCATATACTTCCATCAGCTATTATGCCTATAAAACCGGTTCTCTATTCGTTGATATGAAAGTGCTAATGACCATATTTTAAAGGCCTTGATAAAATTATTAACTACAAATTAATGCGTCCCATCTTATATCGACAGTCGTCACTTCCAAACGACTTTACCAACTTCATCATCATCATCATCATTTCAGCCCGTTTACACCCACTGCTGAGTATAGGCTTCCTCTTTATTACGTCATTCTTTTCGGTCCCTTGCGAGTCTTGTCCAGTGATTCCCAGCCAGTGCTACGATGTCATTTGACCATCGGGCGGGTGGTCTGCCTCTTGGTCACAGGCATCTTTTGGCCACCATTCTGTGACCGCCTTCGTCCATCTCCCGTCCAACTTAGGAAGTACTTTTGTTTCCATTGTTCACGCATACAATGTATCAGATAGCATAGCAGACATTTTTTGCAGTCCAGTCGCCTTCGTATCGTGTGTGACTTCCTCGCAATTAAGATGACCGCGTACCGTTACAGCCCTGTGGATGTGTTTTGGTGGAAAACGGGTTATCTGTGTCATGTCAAGGTTTCGAACCTTGATGACGAGTTTTCTGAACTTAATATAGGAAAAAAAAATGATAGCTAGTATTTATTTATTTATTTAAGATACAATTTAGGCTTACTACCTACCGGACTAAAGCGCTTAAACCTTATAGAGCTAAATTTCATACTATGCATTAGTATGCATGCATGCAAGGGGTCTCATTATTGTCATTATTTTACAGTCATAAAGAGAGTAGTAATTGATTAATTAGGTAATTGCTACGTACAACACTAATCTATAATATCGGTACCTATATTAAAAACTATTTGAATAACGTTGATCCCTACTTGTACCTAATTGGCACAAAAGCGATTGTTCATTATCATTGAAATCAATTTGACACGAAATTCGTCACGTATGAATTTATAGTGCAATACTTGCAGCGAATTAATTATGAACCCTGATTAGTGGAAATTATCGACACTAGGTATATACAGGGTGTTACCAGACCACTTCCGAAAACTTGGAGGTTCCAATCAGACCATCATACTGAAAACATTAAGCGAAAAAAATCGCGAAAAAAAAAATTGACTTGACTATCTCTTTTTAATTTTTTTTCTAGTTACATACACACAGTACAACATAATAAGACATATCTACCTAATTATCTCATTTAAAAATCAAAAAAACAAATAAAATAAATAAAGCAGCAATGTACACGCAGCCCGCAGATTACGTCTACTACAGCATGAACAGCTGAGAGTTCATCGCGGGTCATTCAAGTACGCGACGTGCGAGCGACCTACGTTAGTAAGCACTTACGACACAGAATAAATAATAGTACTACGCCTCGACCTTACCTACGTGAATGCGTACATTGCGGGCTGGCGAAATAAATACAAATCTTTAAACATTGTTTTCTCCGGCTATAATTATTTTTCAGGATAACTGATTTTTTTTTGGTTGGGTTTTGGTGTGCTGTAGCTCCCCCTTTCGTTTTCGGAAGTGGTCTGGTAACACCCTGTATATACCTACCTATATGAGGCACCCAGCTTTCTACGTAAACGCGCTGTAAGTCTGCGCGCGCGCAAGCCTTCTCGCTATTTATTTATTTTGTCTCAGTGCGACAGCAACGCGTGTGGTGGCCACACGTGCACTCCGTACGCAATAAAACACACGCGAGCACGTTTTACGGTGATTGAAAAGTGCAAGTGAATACTAAAAATGACACGCTGGTTTATCTTTTTGTTTGGTAAGCACCTTTTTGGAAAGTTATGTTGGACAGTTATGATAGAGAACATTATTATATAAAAACCTGTTTAAAAAACGACAGATATCTGCACTTACTATCTATGCCAAAAATCACACCTTACGTTACTCACCTTAGATTTCTGTGATTTTGGATTTCTAAACTTTCTGATCAAAAGCAAAGAAAAATCATTAAACCGCTTAGGTAAGTAAGATTTTTTGTGGATTGTAAATCGGTTTCTTGTGATTACTAAATAAATCGATTGGTTCAGGTAACTGCATCCGTGTAAAACCTAGGTATTATGTTTTTAACTTGTTGTAGGTACCTAGATGAGAATTTAGATTTTAGTTAGGTAACCTGGATAGTTTCATTTATAAAATACATTGTTTGAAACTTTCGGTCTCGGTAAATATTCTCTCAACATTCATTGTTACTATGGGTGGTATTCAGAGACACGTCCAAATATTATTTTTAGTATAGACTAGACTAGACTATAAACTATGTCTTAGATTAGTGCTAAGTTACAAAATACACTAAAAAAGTTGTCCAAGGATGTCATGGAAGAAACGGACTTACAGATTACCAATAAATTATGGACATATTTTTATTAATCAGATAGTTTGAATATAAATAGTTCAAATTTAATTATAATTCAAGATTGATAAAATAAAAAGTTAAAATACCTAAATATTTTGAACACTTATTAAATTTCCTATTGTTCAAGGGTGATTTAAAGTGATGATTATCATCACTTCAAATCATACTTGACACTGGCCAAATTGTCTGTCGAAATGAGGGATAGCGATAGCGAGCCATAATTAAGAAGAACTTTTGTACTACGTAGTATAGGTACCTACCTAACCTAGATACCTGTGCCTACATCTAGGCTAACTAACAGAATATTGCCTACCTATGTAGAACATTGTATGCATACACTGCTAACACAGCTATTACATAACGCTTTCATAAAGGAAGCTAGCGTTTCCGAGGAAATTATATTAGCTACCTTCCGAGTTTGTAATATTCATATTTTGTAATTTTCTCACGTGATTTTACGTACCTACAGTATTTACTTAAATGGCACAGACCTACTAGCTTCTGCTCGCGGCTTTGAACGTGATTTTTTTTTGTGGATGGAACCTAGTTAGATACCTATTGCTACTCTACCCTTGAGCGACTCTACTTTTTTCTGTTTTTTCTTGGCGGGGATCGAACCCACAAATGCCTGTCTGAAGCTCCTACGCAAGAATTTATTGCATGAAATAACCGTTCATTCCCGTTGTGATTCCCGTTCATCCCACTGAGCGTATTGGTGGGATAAACGAAAGTTATTTAAAATCTTTTAGGTAAGATCTAAAACTACAGAGTCATTAAATGCTTTCAATTTATAATAATAATGTAACGTAAATAGTTTGAAATTATGTTAAATAATTTTATAGTAATGTGATGTTTACAATGCCGGTAGTTTCTTCTTATCAAAACAACAATAAAATAAATAACACGTAATCAATTTAAAACATTTACAACAAGAGTTACATTATAATCTTGGGTCGCTTTATCGCGCCTGACCACAGTTGAATGAAATAAATAAGTACCTATTAATAGTTTCGTAATGAAGATGATCCTTGGAATTGAAAAACAAGATTCACTCGAAAGCTACGAGCCTGCATGCAGGATTGTGACAGAAAATGGCCAAGATAAGGTAATGTTGTGTATGACGATGGCCAGTAGATCACGTTTCGAGCAAATAAAAAACTAGAGCAAGTGATGCTGGAGAACGCTCCTAGTTCCTAAGTAAATCTCCCGAGGGACGCTTTAAATGTGCCGAGAAAATTATTTCTAGGTAGCAAAATGATTGCTCTCTTATTTATTACAAACCACATAAAACCCACGGGCCAATCATTTCTCTTTCAATCAATCCAGCCTTTTCAAGTCAGCTTTAATATCTGCATAATTCCGTCAATTTTCCAATTATATTAATAAATTTGACGGGGATTCAGTCGATCAAAGGGAGAGTCTAATGATATCAATTGGTAGGAAATTGGCCCAGAAGCCTCAGCGACAATGTAAGGCTCAATTATCTGAAGCCGAAGAAACACGATAACAAATTAAAGAATCGTTCGACGCAAATACTTATTACTTACCCTCGGAGAGTTGTGACACAAAATATATCGAGCATTTGATGGCATTTGTAAGGGGTCTAGGCTAGGCATGCATACGGGTCCCATCGAGCACAGCAGTTTGAAAACTGTCCTAAAAAATCGCTTTGTTTTACTCATCCGACTCTTTGCACCTAGGGCCCTAACAAGGCCTCCGACATGTTATTCTTCAGAACTAACTGTTAACTCGTAATAATTTTATAGAATTATTATGTAGTAACTTTAAGGAAAAGCTAAATAGTTATTGTTGGAAATAGCGTAGTTATAGTTACCTTGTTAAGTATTTCTGTTTATATAAAAATGGTTTTTTTTCAGGTATTTTCGGATTATGGTGGGAAGTTGGCTGTGGTGAAACAAATAAATATGACAGGTGAGTAGCTAATCATTTTCATCAAAGATTTGGTTGGTGCCAAATATATGATAGAGTGATGATGCAGTAAATTTTAGAATGTAGAGTATTATTTTACAGTCCGTTAAACGCAGTATTTTTCCAGCTACACTCTTATGCGACTCTACCCCACGACCGACCAGCAGATGGAGTCTGTCTCTGAGTTCTCAGACCCTCAAGGTCAGGTGGAAGTGCTGAAGAGCAGTCGAGGGTACAACGACAGTATGGATGTACTGGTGCCGTCATCAAGAATGGGATTCATGGAAGACTTTGTGAAGGATACGCATATGATGACCGAAATCAAACACCAGAACTATGGCAGGTTCGTTTTTAAAACAATCTTGGAGTACCGTGACCAGGATTATAATATAGTTACCTAATACATATACTCGTATGTCAAGAAAACTTGCATAAGCGTCAAAGAAACAAAACGAAAGAAAGACGCACGCGTTCAGAACTATAAAAATCTATATTTAGCAATGGACTAAAGCTGTAATGTAGATGATGATAAACTTAAACTTGTCACCAACATCGATGCTGTTTGTCATGCCTCGACAACTAAAGCCTTGGTCTCGCGATCGTAACGCACAACGCAGCGGTATGCAGCATGCAGCGCCGGACACAACTGTATGGTAAACGTCTAGTAGGTATGGTATTTTGTTACGTCGCAGTCTCCGTCAGCGGCGAGGAGCAAACGCGGTACTCTGCGTTATGCGTTACGATCGACGGGACCAAGGCTTAATATGTGTAACGGGCCTAAGGCGAGCTTAGTATGGAAGAGATGAGATTGAAGTCCCACTGGTCACAGATCCAAATAGTGGCAGTGAACAGAACTCTATTTTACAATACCAGAAACATTTTGATGGTGAAAGAAGCAACAAGTCCAGTTTTAGAACCTTAGTGGTGTTAAGACAGATCACAGAGCAAAACACAATCTGCTCCCATATCGTAAGCTCTGAACTGCTTTCGCTGCCCAGCATACAAGCAAAACAAGAAGCTTTTGACGGCAAAAAAATGTCACTATTTAGTCACAGAATACCTATGATTTAGTATCAAAACAGTTCAGAAAACCTGCCAGGCTTGAATCTGGCATGTTTTAAGAGACATAAGATGTGATGACTAACCGTAAATATATTTTCAGAATGTTGCATATTCCACATCGAACAGCGCGAAGAGTTCTACGCACCCTGAACGTCTATGAATATAATTCATTTTCTGCTGTAAGTTAACTTACGTTTATTAGATATACTAGCTGTCTATACCTACGCATTGATTAGTTAAAATCTGTGATCCTAATTTCAGACCCTTTAGGGTACGACTTTTCAAAATTCTTTTCTTAGTGCACCAAATTGCATACCTCTAAGACTCATAGTTTAGGCTGTGCGTTGATTGTCAGTCAGCTTCAAAAGAGTTTTATATATTCAGAATATTAAGATTATTGTGTCATGATGGGTTGTGTAGAATTAGCTCTAGATCTACCTTTTGAATTTTAGTAGTTCTATTGTGAAAGAAGAGTACCTAAGGTGTTTTGGGTGAATTGAGGTACGTTCTTTTGACTAATAAATATTTATTTACTTATAGAACGTTGTTTTATATGTTTAGATTGATGACTACATAGAAACAGCAGCAAAAAGCCACCCAGACCTAGTGCAGCTTCAAAACCTTGGCACCAGCTACCAAGGGAGGAGGATGAAGCTGGTTAAGATATCCTCAAACCCTAGTGCAGGAAATCCCATCATATTTCTTGATGCAGGTAAATGTAGTTGATATTCCTAGCTAGGTAGGTAATCCTTTAAATGCCATGACATCTATGCATGCATGCATAAATCTTAGAACCATAGAAATAAGTTTTCACTTACTCACTCTTAGAGTTTGCACAGTCATATACAGATGGATCTCGAGTATGTTTACATACCAAGAAATATCAGAAAATGTGTAGTTATTTTTTACTTTTAGCATTAAACTTCATGATTGATTCAGAATAACAATAGTATTAAATAGTATCTAACTATTTTTCCTGTTCGATACGGAAAAACTACAATTTATTAATGTGTGATATGTTCAATAATATTTATTTATTCTACATGGGAATGTCTAAAAATGTTCGAAGTATAAAAATGTCTGAAAGAGGGAAAGGATTCGTTTATATAAAAATAAACATTCAGACAGTAATCTTTTGCGTTTAGGGATCCACGCAAGAGAATGGGTAGCGCCAGCAATGGCGCTCTACCTGATCCACCGTCTAACTAACGATCCTGAAGCGAGGAGCAAGGAGCTTAACGGAGTTGACTGGTACATACTCCCTGTGGTCAACCCTGATGGGTACGAATACACCCGGACTCGTATAAGCGTAAGTATTAAATAGCTACTGAACTGAAACTTCCTTTTTGCTTACGACGACGACAGGAAGGTAGGAATAATGCGATTCTTACCACCAAAGTTAATGATCAGGTTCGAAGGAATGCTGTTACAAACTTCGTCCATCTAGGTACCATCTAAACATCAGTTTAATCCCTAGTCGTTAAAAGAAAGTAACCGTGATATTTGTTGATAGGATCTAAGTCATATCGAAGGTAGATCATGACAAAAACAATCTACAAACATGTTGTGCTTCCAGAACCGGTTGTGGAGGAAAACAAGATCGAAACACGGCAATTGCTACGGCGTGGACGGCAATAGAAACTACGGCTTCAAATGGGCAGTCAGCGGTGTATCCCACAATCCTTGCGACGGGGAGACATACGCCGGACCTAAACCCTTTTCCGAGCCAGAAACCCAGATGGTCAGAAACGTTATGATGGAAAACGCTAAACGAATCAAGCTTTACGTATCTCTTCATTCTTACGGACAGTATTTGGTATACCCGTGGGGTTATACTGGTCAAGCGCTGCCAAAAGAATGGAAGCAGCTGGATGCTTTAGCAAGAGCTGTATCAGATTCAGTGGAAAGAGCGGGCGGACAACCTTTCAGGGTTTTAAGCGCTGGAAAGTGGTATCCAGCGGCTGGAGGTAGCGATGATTTCGCTTTCGGAGCTGTTGGGGTTCCGTACTCATATACTATGGAACTAACAGATGGATACGAGTTTGTGTTCCCCGAAAATTTGCTGAGGAAGGTGCTGCCACAGTTTTATGAAGGTTTCAGAACGTTTGCGTCCCAGATTAGAAAAGAGTTTAGACCTTTGAGGTCGCATCGACAGGGGCATGCGACTGACTCTTCTACTGAAGACTGATCATGTTTTAGAGTTAAGAATAAAATAATCACAAAACATAATTGTTTCATTTGAAAATCGTATACAATATCGTATTTTATGCGTTTGCGAATGCCACATCGAGATTGTGAGTTTTTTACGCATACACATGTTGCAAGATGAAATATATCGATTTGTTACGGCTAGTCATATTTTCAATAGGTAATGTTTTTTCTTTTTATTTACTTTTTACCATGTTTATTTTTTATTACTTGCTACGTATTTTATATTTTAGTAAGTGTTCGTGCTATTGAGACGGAATGCGGGTAAGTTTTTTATTTTTTCTAATTATAACTACTTATCAGTAATACCTACCAATTAAACGCTTTAGATGTTAACAATGATGCGTATTTTGAATTTGACAGTTGCAGACACATGCAAAGCTGTTATAGACGCATGCTTAATGAGTTACACGTTGAGGATGAAGCATATTGTATTGAAGATGCGGAAATAGGATCAAGCACTGTGAGTTTTTATCTTTATCTAACTTTAAACTTGATTCTTTTGTCTAAATCAAGATTTTTATATTACAGGTGACCTTGTTTTTGAAGGCTCTTACAAAATATTGTCAATTTCTGATCAACGCTACTTCCGAACACGTCACATATGACGGCAGACGTCTCTATGAGGTAATTAGAATTTAGAGAGGAAACTAATTTACGTACAGACGCCCTTATCTACATAACAATTCAAAAGATTGCAACTTCAAAAACATTGCCTCTCGTCTGTGAATAGTAGACATTCTCTAGACTTAAGTAATTTAGCACCATCTTGTGTAACATTTGTAAAAATGTTACACAAGATGGTAAGTGTAAACTTACCTATCGAAACTATTAAAGGTTATCATAGAACCAAAAGGGGCTAACGGAAACGTCCCTGGTCGACCCACCATTATCATAGAAGCAGGCCAGGAAGCCGGGACAGAATCCGTCGGCTTAGCTATGTACTTGATAGAACAGCTGACCGCTTGCGCTGAACACTTTGACATGGTTGACAACGTACGATGGGTAATACTACCATCCACTAACCCTGATGGGCAGGAGTATTCCAAATATGTAAGTATAGTTTTAATTAAAAGAGGTTCTAGCTTCACGAAACATAATTAACGAACCATTAGCGAAATAGCAGAAATATTTTGTAGTCACGATAAATGAACTAATATCTATAGCCAGAAATAGTTTGTTCATGCTACTTATGTACCTACTTGCTGTGATAATAATTTTAAATCTATGTACCCACTATGATGTTAAATACATTACACTCTTTCTTTTGCTTTTCAGAAATCTTTTGAACAGACAATATGGAAAAAAAATTGCAGGACCTCGGAAGACAAAATGAGTGTAGGCGTAGACATCTCCCGGAACTTCGACACGCAATGGGATTCCTGTCCTAAGATCGACAGTGGATTCTCGCCTAGCTTTCCTGGTGTAGCACCAGCTTCAGAAAACGAAACCATTTTCATCAAAAATGTCATCGCTAAACATAAAAAGTACGCAAAAGTTTATCTATCCATCAAAAGGAACGGACATTCCATAGGATACCCGCATGCATACACCAATAATAGACCAACGAATTATAAACTGCTCAAGAGAGTAGCAGGAGAAGTGGCTTCCAAAGTTAATCAAAGAACGAGCGGTGTTCATTTGTTTTCGAACAAAAGTATTTATGAGTTGGAGGGTCGCTCTCACTGCGGACACAGTGTAGACTTCGCCTTAGAGTCGGGCATCCCCCTAGCTTACGAGATGCGTGTGTTTCTCAGATCCGACAACCGCATTATGTCCAAGTTCCAAACTCTGCCGCGGGGGTACGAGACCTCGCTCCGCAACGGATACTTCAGCGGGATCAAGGAACTTTACAACGTGATTATGAACGAGAAAAAGTATGGAAAAATACAGTAATAAAAACGTGCAAAATTTAAAGGAGTTTGAGTGGTTGGCTATGTGCCGACGGGGCGTGAGATTCCAGCAAATAGGCGAAGAAGCTGTTTGTCCGGCTGTGTCACGTCGCCGATATACCGTGATTCGAATGGGGTGTTAAAGTCGTCAACTAGGTCAATATGATGTGCCAATATCGACATTTATTACGGTACAATATTTATTTAGTACATAATGGTGTATCTAGGTTGGAGGAGTCTCTTTTCCACTTTTGGGTTGGATGTTGGTCATGCGCGCTAGCGGAGGTTCTGGGCGCAGGCGCCAGGGGTGGGGCCCATGGTCTGCCGGCCCGTTCTCATTCTGTAGTCCGCCGCGGCGGCGGCAACGCGCCTTGCTCTTCCTCTCTCCACAACCAACACTCAGAACCTGACTCTAAGTCCCCAACGAACTTTGCCGCCGCCGCTCGTGAAATTCTGAATTTTCCTAAGTTTATTTATTTTCTGAATTCGAAATTTATTTTCGAGTTGATAATTTATTTACGTAGTGTTTTATATTTTATGATTTGTTTAAAAAAAACAAAAGTTAATAGAAGAAAAAGTTTAAAAAGAGAATTTTACTTGTTTTGTAGTTAGTTTTAGTAGTTTGTTGATTTGTGTTTTAATTAAAAACTATTACTGCATTCCTGCGAAGAATTGAAGAGTTTAAGGTATGTCATTAGAACATTTCAGGATTTTTTCCATCTTTTGGAAAACTGGTTCTGGCGATGGGCGGAAGGCGTTCCCGTCGGCAACAGGTTGGTGGTTTCCATCGTTGGAGAGACAGAGAGCTCTAGAAGCTCTCAATTCTATTAACAGATAATGAACATCCTGATAGCAGCCTTTCCGCTAATTACCACCGAGGGACTTACAATATTAAATTTCTCGCCTTGTTCAGCGAAAATTTCGCTGAAATATTAATTTACCGCAACATAAAACGGGTATAATGAATTATCTGGAGGTATTTTGGTTGTTATATTGTTGTCTAGTTGTTTAGGTGTCCTAAAAATGATTTGAAATTGCTATAGGATGCCAAAAAGTCATTTTAGAACCGAAAATATACAAAACTTAAATGTTAAATGAATTGAGAAAAACTGTTGTACGGGGCTTTGTTTAACAAATGAAAAAAAAAACCTTTTATTTCAATCATTATTTTTTTTATTATTTGTTAATTCAAAATATTGATTCAAAATATTTATATAAAATATTGATCAAAAATTATTTTTAACAAATATTTAATGGCATTTTTCAAAAGTTTAATCAACTTCACTGTCAAAGATTTACAAAATACATCAGCTGCTCTGCTAATTATTCTTTCTTTTCCGAAAAAAAGAAAATAAAAAAGGTTTGCTTGTGTAAAAAAAATGACCATTGAAACAATTTAGTTTTGGGTATTTAGTTTTGGGTTTTGGTTATCCGTATTTTATTTAACTAGACTGATTGAATTTATTTCGTGTTAATCACACACAAAGCGGTTTAGTTATGTGGCCTTCAACATTGACTACCTATGTTATTAAAAGTCAAGTGATAACATTACTTATGACATAATGTATACTCGAACTTTTTCTACTCTCAGTATCTAGGCTTATAACTTTTGGAATATTATAGAAATCTTTTTCATGGTTTGGAATATCGCAGTCGATAGATGTCTAACAGCCGACGGCAAAATAGGTCCGTACTCCCAAAAACCTTTCATGAATTTCCTTTCGAGTGGCCATCGGACACAATGCAAACAGGGGGGACATAGTTACCTTCATAACCGAAGTTTCAAGTGTCGATAAGAGTGTATCGATCGTTCTCATTAGCTAGTCGGTCGCCGTATCTGCGATAAGGCAATGCGGGTGCTTAGTGAAACAGTGCTTACCCATATGCCTTTGTTTTAGGGGCTTGGTGGTTTGTACTATCAAATTTTGCATTGTAATACACTGGTAAGGTTTTTTGGTGTTAAATATTTTGACACATTTATATTACTACATTATAAATGGCGCAGTAAGGATGCTGGGGCATATTTTAAAATTGAATAAGCAGTTGTCTATCGGTTATGATGATGATTGTGTTTGCATGAAGGAAGTAAAATTTATGACGTACGATTTTATTTGCCCCATGTTGGGCACTAAACGTGCCCCGTGTTGGGCGCCAATTATAAATAAAAAATGTGATGGGAGTTTTTCATTCAACGAAGTAGAAAAATAATAAAATAATACTACCTATTTTATTATTTTCTATTTCGTTAGTCATTTTATTCGCATATGTTTTAACGTATATTTGTCATCACTATTGGGTCTGCTTAGCAGTCTTGTAAAAAACTAACCAAAAAGCTACTTTGAGTGCTATGCAGTCTTCGATAGCCCAAGTTTTGTTTATTTAAGTCAAATAGAAACAAATCCAAAAGGAAATTCGGGATGAGCTATAATTCTACAATTAAAATAAACCAGTTAATCATGATTACAGGGAGATATAACACGAATTTCAAAGTAGATTCCTATAGTACGATTATTATTTCAAATGAGTCGGTTGCCAGAGGAATTTAATTCGAGAAGTTACAATAGGTTAGTTGTCGACCCTTTCGCTACAGAGACACTTCAAAGGGATCCTTTGGCCTGATATTTAATATTTATTAAGTCCTGAATCAAAATGAGCTAAATTCAACTTCTTTTGAAATTAAAAACCGCATTTTTAAATAAAACTCTCTTGATCTTTTACGGTTATAATTTCAATATTCACGTACATTAATCATTTACTCTTGCTGTGATTAACAGACTTTTACTGAACCAATAGGTTTGTATCTTATTACAATGAGATGTACATGATTTATTTGCGAAGTATGTTTACATAATTTTTTGGAGAAAGTGACATGATAGATGGTAGACTTTGGTATGTAAAAACCTAGTAAAACCCCATTTTTATTAACATTGTGTAAAAAACACAAGGAGCTGGAAACCAACATAGTTATTTTAAAAAACTAAAAAAAATCCAAACACATTAATCTACCGAAAATAAACCAGGTAAGTTGTCTCTGAGGCTACTCGCCGCTTATGAAATGAAGACATTTGAAAAGCAAAACAAACAGTGCGAAGTTAATTTCGAGCGAAGTTAGACAGGATATTGGATTTCTAACTCCACCTATGAATTCCATACAAATTCCCAAAACCGTGTCCGCTACTGGGTATTAAAATTTAAAGCTTCAAACTTGCCTCCTTTTAGTGTTCATAATGGTTTGAAAGTTGGTGAAAATTCATTAAGTTCTAATGAACACCGACGGAGTTTGGTTACTGCGATCGCTCATACCATCGACGTGTACGTACGGCTTTTGAAAGAACGCCGCAAAATGTCTGCTTTGTTACTAAACTAAATAAATTGAGAATGCAACTATGTTCGTGGTTTATAAAGTAGCTATTCTAAGGTTAGAGAGTTCATGTACCTTCTTCGTCACTTAGTATAATATAATGCATAATGTACAACACAGAATATACTTATAAAATTAGCTTCAATATAATATTTAGTTTGATATATAAAGTTAAAAGACAAAAAAGTCAAGTTAAGTATTTGAAGAAAAGCAGCATCAGTTAACTTGAATTTAAATTATTTCTTATCTCAAATTTACACTGTGCCAAGGAACACTAAGCTTAAACCAACAGAAGCTCTGCATTACCAAATGAAATCTACAAAGAACAAAGTTTTTAAGTTGAATTTGAGCGTCTACCAAAACTTTAATTGAGAAGTGAAGTTTCAAGCTTTAGGACGTGTGTTGTTCTGCGTTTTGGTAAAACGGTTCTCTCACGGGACCTGCCAAGTTGGAAGCACTTTAAACTTCATTTCCTGAATTTGATGACATTCACTTGAGGGTACCGAGCGGTGCGCGTTTGTGGGATTTATTTGAAGTTTAGTTTGACAGACGGTGCAGTTGGACGAGTTAGATTGTGAGTTGAGAAATAAGTTTTGTTTATTTAGTACTAGCTGACCCGGCAGACTTCGTACTGCTCCAATCGATAAATAAAAGACCTAAACCATTGTATTATTACTACTTTATTATTCACCTTTTAAACCTTCTCTGGACTTCCACAAATAATTCAAGACCAAAATTAGGCAAATCGATCTAGCCGTTCTCGAGTTTTAGCGATACTAACGAACAGCAATTCATTTATATATAATTATATAGATAGAAGATGAAAGAAGACTCACAATTTTGAATTCTACTATCAAATATAACAACTGAAATGCAACTGAACCATAACAGAACCGTAGCTTTTGATCTATTTTACGCTATTTCAAATTCTATTTTTGAACAACGACCAACCGTAGTGACGTTCTCAGCTAAGCTGAAGATCGATCGAATCATAGTTGGAATTGGAACTGAAAACCGTTAAAAGTTCCAAATTAATAGAAATGAGCCATAGAACCAAAGTTAAGTATAGTTCCGTCCAAAACACAATCAGTAACTGTACGTACCTACTCATTACTTAAAGTAAATTAAAGCTACCACAAAACAACTAATATACGGCTTGTAAATCGGAACAAATCCCTTTTAGACCGTAACGCCGTCGTAAGAAACGATCTTATACCCTACCACTAAGACAAAAGAACGTATACGGCAGATACTGCTGTTATTCTAAGTGGATTAAGCCCAGCATACCAGTTCAGGCTAAGCCTGAAAACATTAAGTGCGGGGAGCTTAACGTAGCATTCCGTTTTCTCAATCACGGTTGGGTTTTGTGGCGAGGAAACAATTCAATTAGTATAATGAGGTCTGAAAAGTTTCTTCTTTTTGTTTACACATTCTTTTTTAATAAAACTGATTCAGTTTCCTATTCCAAGATCTTGCATATTAGTCAGAAGGTAGCGACATCTCAGTACAATAGTGACGAGGAATAAAAAAAATTTTAATCAAAAAATTAATGTGAAGTTTCTGAAAAAGTAATCGATTTAGATACCTTTGTCAGGCCCATAACCTGCGGTAACGTGTTAGGCCCATAACCTGTGGTAACGTGTTAGGCCCATAACCTATGGTAGCGTAGGTATCAAAAATATAGCAAAATCAAAGCAAAAGAAAAAACCTTTTCCAAACAAAAACTAATATCGTCGAAGGATCGTTTCCAACCGATTAATTCATCAAGAAGTACCTTCTGGAGTATCGGTTTCGAGAGCCGCGCCCTCTATCAACAATAAGTTGATTAAGATCGATATCCAACGTGCTTTCTGTATAGTTGTCACTTCACTAGCGATATCTTGATAGCTGTTTTACACTGTTGCCGACACGTCACCTACACGATATCAAGAGTTAAGTATTTAGTACTTATTAAGTACACTTCAGTACCTACATTTACTACGACGTTTAGTACTACGTTTAGTGTCTACTCAATTGATATGTTTTAGAAAAAATATTTTAACTATGGTTTTAAAGAGTAGAGTGGATGTTGATGGTATTTTCTGACTCGATCTTTTTGCTCCGGTGTCGTCTAGAAGTTATTGAAAAAATATAGCTTTTTATAATAAAAAAAGTTGTAGGTAATTTGCGTTTCACAACAGAAAATTTAAAAAACGTTTTTTTTCTTCTGTTTCACCAATAAAACCTCGAGTATGTATTCGAAGAAAAGTCATACTTGCTCACTCCTTACCTTAACAAAACTCATTAGAAAAATTAAAGAGTTCGCAGCCGATGATCGGCCGCGCGCGATGATTGATCGACTACACAAGGAGGGGATCCGGCTCGAAGTACCAATCCGAAGCGCCAGTGTTGAATTACCCATTTATTCACTTACGTCGAGTGTGTTCGAGCTGAGAACATACACTTAGCACGAGTTATCGAATTGAAATGAAAGTGCAAAAACTATTTTTTTAAATTATTCGTCCGAAAATATCAAAGAATTGTAGGTTGTTAGCTCACCTAAAAATTCCGGAAGTAAGCGTTGGCGATTACGTCATTAGGTTTTTATCAATTTACCTGCTTACTTATAATCAGAGCTAGATTTTATAACTAATTTAACTATTCAGCATTTATAAGTATGGCCCTTAGCGTTTAACGTGCCTCGAAGCGCTCTGATGTAAATGCTACTAACGGTTACCCATCCAAATAGTGACCGCGCAAAACGACGCTTAACTTAGACACAGATCATAATAGACCTTAGATAATATAATCGGTGAAGATTGACTAAGGAAGCTACAAGAGTTAGTGGGATGAAGCCAGGAACAAGATTCACATGCGATAGTAAAAAGTGATGCTCAATGTACCATGAAGCGATAAATTAGGTGATAGGATGTGCCAAGGTTTTGTATGTCATTATTATCGGAGGCTGGAAAATCTTGGAGGAGGGAAGAAATTATGTGCGTGACTGTATTGATGATTTATTATTGACGTTTACCATAGTTTTTATATTGACTGTTTGCTTTTGTTATGTTTTCCAATTAAAATGATCAAAGTCAAATATATTTTAGTCAGTAAAATCACAAGAATCGTTGCATAAACTAGGTGATTTTAGGTGTCAGTTCCTTGCGACTAATATAGATATAGCTTAGAATATATGTACAGTCAGCCACATAAGTTTTAGGAGCTTTTGACTATCTATTTCGAAACCTTGTTTACAGTTTACAGTTTACAGTTTACAGTTTACAGTTTGTTTACAGTTTTTGTTAACAGAGGTGTACCTCAAGGTTCGGTTTTAGGACCAATACTTTTTATTTTGTATTCGGCTGATTTGAGGCAGCACATAAATCATTGTCAGTTTCATATCTATGCAGACGATACACAAGTGTATATTTCCTGTAAGCCTTCTGAAATTAATAATGCCATCACCAAACTTAATGCTGACTTGAAAAACATAGCTCTCTGGTCGAAGAATAATAGCCTTTTATTAAATCCCACTAAGACTAAATATTTAATTTTTGGTAGTAAATTTCACCTTAATGGCTTAAATCCGTCTTTGGATGTTATGGTTATGGGTGAGCCTATTGAAAGGGTTTACAAAGCCCGTAATCTTGGTCTTCAGATGGATTGTGCCCTTCGATTTGAGGATCACATTGCTGAGGCTGTTGGAAGTTGTTTCTATAGGTTGAAAGTTTTATACAGGATGAGACCATTTATATCGGAGGAACTACGTATCAGATTGGTGGAGTCACTAGTGTTATCTAAACTAAACTACACGGATGTAGTTTTCGGACCGCGATTATTGGCCAAAACGCATAGACTTCTGCAACGAGTACAGAATGCTTGTGCTCGTTTTTGTTTTAACATTCCATTTAGAGGTCATGTTAGCCCATTCCTTAATGCGCATTATATTTTAAAAATCAAGCATCGTCGCAAGCTTCACCTAGCGTGCCTTTTATTTGGGGTTATGAAGCACGGCGCGCCTAAGTATCTTTTCGACAAAATTAAGAAGTTGCCCAACATAAGATCCTGCGAACGTCGCCAATGCTCGATGCAGCTCTCAACACAGCGGCACAGGTCAGCTGCTTTTAGAGGCTGTTTCCGCTATGCTGCATCGAAGTGTTGGAACAACATTCCTCCGCCGATCAGGAACCTGCAGAGTTCGTACGGGTTTAAAAACAAACTGAAAACGTTTCTATTAGACTGGCAGAAAAAGCAGGAATGTCTTTTACATGATACAAGTGCTATATAAAAAACACTTGGATACTTACTTGTTTAATATCATTACTATTGCTTGGTTTTAGTTTACAATCTATCAGTGTTGCGTCCACAGTTTATTTGATGTATATTGTTTTGTTTTTGAGATTGTTTTTGACTGTTTTTTTTTTGTTATTCTTTTTGTACATTTTTATTTTTATTTTTTGTTCTTGTTTTTGCACTTACTTTCATTGTTTATGTCCGCTCACCGAAAT
Source organism: Eulithis prunata (assembly GCA_918843925.1). Lineage (NCBI taxonomy): Eukaryota > Metazoa > Arthropoda > Insecta > Lepidoptera > Geometridae > Eulithis > Eulithis prunata. The sequence continues at coordinate 5,312,391 of OU974023.1, read as the reverse complement.
TGGTCCTAGCGGAAGACCAGCGTGGGTTGTTGTCAACCCGCATTATGCTGAGCTAGGATCCATTTTGCAGCACTATGTTTAGTTTTGTTATTATAGGTAATTAGGTATTTATTTTTTTTAACTAGGTTTTGGTTTATTTTATTCATTTGTTAATTATGTCATGTTTTTAGTTTAGTCTACCTACTTATGTTTAATTTTTCTTGTGTTGTGTTGTAAATAAATTATTTTTCTATTTCTATTTCTATTTCTAAACTATTGCATATTAGTTTAGCTACTTTATACTAATTTCAATAGTGGAACTGCGTTTTGCGCCATCTTTACTTTCATTTTGAGAACTCAATTGACTTTATGTAATTACCAGACAAAATAAAGTAGTATAGCTATTAATAAAAATATCTTCACAATTGCTCTTAAAAAATAAGGTTAAATGTACTGAAAGCTTCTAATAATATCCTTCAATTTTAATAAACCAAGAATATTTCTAAAAATAACGCAAATAACAAAAATTCTATAAAGATATTATATTTATTTTGACTACCAGAGCGTATAACTCTATACTCCTAGCGCTTATTGTAGGCCTCGGTTATATTTCGGAATATTTTCGTACAAACCCTCTGAAATAACAGAGGGCCTACAACTTCATTCTCTATTCACGTGGTTCTTTTCGTTTGTTTTCGTTTGGGAAGCGGGTGCCAGCGATTTTATGTAAACACGCAGGTGTACCTACAGATTTATAGAATTCAAAGGTTTTATCATTGATCGGGGGTTCAATTCTACTAATTTTCAACGGTTAACGTTCAGTTCCATCTATCGTTCGATCGATCTTTAGCTAGCTGAAATGTCACTGTGCGGTTGGATCGAGTTAACTAGTAGAATGTGAAATTCTATTTTTAGCAGTGACAAAGGTAGAACGAAGAGTAAAGGTTACGAATACACTACAAACTTTTGACGCATGATAAAGTATATATTGAAAATGATAAATAAAATAACTAATATCTCACTTGACACTGGCAAAATTGTATGTCAAGATAACGGACAGAGACATAAAAAGAAGAAGAAGAAGAAGAACAACGATCATGTTTTTTTTCGGTCGATGTTTCACATTGCAGTTTCTGTAACTAAATACCGAATATAGATTGAATACATAAAACTAGCACTAAACATATTTTCCAAGATTTATGCAGTACAATAATTAAATAGCACTCATTATATTTATACAAAAAAACACACACACTTGGTACTACCTAGAGGGGATCATTTAGATCTCATCTAGGTAGGACCAAGTGTGTACTCAAACCCAATTACTTACGTATAGCCATGTATAGCACACTCACGGAGTAAACTAAACCTCATAATGAAATGTCAAAAATGTCCGGAGGATTTCATAATAATGGAACCATTCATTTTTTGCCTCGAGTGGTCCGAAACACAGAAAAATTCTACTACTACATAAACTCATGACAAACGAAATCGAAACTTAAAGTCAGTACATTACAGCTCATATTTTCATCCACAAAAATAGGACAACACCATGGTTTCATATTTGAGATTTTTCATATGCAAGGGATATTGATTCTTAAGACAGGGATATAAAGTTCACTTGGTTATAAAAGTGATATAGGCTTGCAGAATTGGGGTAGTGTTCTCATGACCTCGAGAAGGGTCATAAGAGGGCATACGAATAATACGGACAACTTGAAAATATAGTGAACAGACAATTGAGATATTTTGGAGGCTGAGTGTGTATCCATTATTGCAATAGGATTTTTGAGATTGAGGTTCATTTTTGTTGAGAGTGTTATTGTACTCAAAACTTTATTCTTAGGTATGAATATGAAATAAGGTAGTGACGTCATCTTTAGAGTCAGTGAACCCTCTAGCCAAGTAGATACTCTATTATTACTCTAAATTGATGTCGCTAGAATTTAAAAAGCTCTACGTACGGAAAGTGTTGGCGCATGTCGTAGCGCGTAGCACTTTCGTAGAACGTGCGTAGCGCATTCTCAAACATTACTTCTTTGTCATTTTTTACATTAATTTTAACCGAAAGATATAAATAAACTTAAATACTTACAGGAGATTTTATTGATCATTATGAATATCACAATTTATTACAGGATATCTTTATTGTACACCAAGAAGAAGAAGAAGAAGAAGAAGAAAGCAATACAAGAGAAATAACAAGCTAAAGTATGAAGTACAATGGGCGGTCTTATCGCTATAAGCATTCATATTTGAGCGTCTAGCCAAGTTGACATTCTAAACTCGCTACAGAATAGGAAACTTATTGTTTTTATTATTTTTTATTTTTATTACAAATGACATTTTCATACGAGAAGTCTTCTTCTTCTTCTTTTATTTATGGTCTCTTTCCATCATTTCGACAGACAATTTTGTCAGTGTCAAGTAAAATATTTAAATAATATAAAGTCATCGTCAAGTCGGCTGTCGTTTGTTTTGAAGGCAAAATGGTGTATTTTTCTAGTCATGTGACCATTCTCATACATTTGACGTTTGTTTTGTGCTGTCATTTTGGTTCAGCCAAAAAAAATAGTCAGATTGCATTTCCATCAATTGAACAATCTATTGGCTGTTTTCATACTGACACCGACACATACGTACCGACACGACACGATATCGGCGAAGAAGTAATCTCAAATATTTAGCTCGTACCTACGCTGACAAACTATTCAAGGCATGATACAGATAAGAGCATATAGGTTTTTGAGAATTTTCTTGTAAAGTATTACTCAAATCTTGCATATTCAAAGCTTGGTTCTAAAAGTGTGAATGCGGCCCTTAGTTCTAGGCGCTTGTATAAGTTGTTGGCGACATCTTATAGTGTTCTTCAACTGACATGTCGTCGATAACGTGTAGGTATCGGCCAGTGTGCAAACGCGCAATGGAATTTGAAGGCTCCACACGAAATGGAGGGTTGCAATTTGTATACATCCGATACACCGGAAATTGACCCCTGGCCGGATATCGCCGGCCTTCGGGAGGGCTTTTGTCTAATTTCACATAGCATTGGTAATTGTACAGATAACGTGCGTTTTTAATTGTGGATGAATTTTAAAGATTTTTCGTTTTTTGAATGTAATTATAATATCTTTTTTAGCAAACAAATACCTACTCTCAATGACATTTTTTAAATAGGAATGAGAAAATCTTTATTAAAACGATGGTAAGACGTAACAGATAACATTTAAAGCAAATTAAAAACTTCTAAAAACTAATCACGCCGTGCACAAACAACTCATTAGAGCTTAACCGTCAAAGTGTCACTCGTAAAAACTCCCTAAAAATGGGGAATAAAATTTTATTCCCAAGATTAGACGCTATCGAGCATTAAAGGAGATAAACACTATAAACAGACGGAGCCATAGACACCCTGTAAACTATTTTCCATGTCAGCGAAGTGCTCGTTTATACCCAGGTACAGTTAGCTTCATATTTTGTATAAAAACTGTATAAAAAAAACTAATAGCAATCAATTTTTGAGTGTTTTGATATATCTAATGACGATTGTGGAACTTCTGCAGACGATCATTCTATTTGTATTTCATGGTAGGTACTCGATAGTATTCGTTCACGTACTTTTTTTGGTAGGTACCTATCAAAAGCAATCGATTTAAACTAATTTGACATGCCTAATGCATAAAACTGTAGACTCATTATAATCGCTTTTTTTATAATTTATTCGCATATCGTATGCGAGATTGTTTAAATAATCCAAAGAAGGTATCTTATTAACTTTTTTATACGTTTTTAAGCTTAGATAAGTCACAGGCGCGTAAATGTAAATTATTAAAAAAAATTGTCTGCAAGCAGGTAACACCATCAATAGAATGTTAACTTTAAAGAATGGATTCGTTGACTGTACCAACTATCCCAGATCTGCCGTAAAGCAAGCCGGTGTCGGCGATAAACCAAGCTTCAGTGTGCTTTGGGTTAGTAAAATCAAGCTGCATTTTAACGGTGCCTTTTTGAATTATTTCACGGCTCTTAAGCAGTCTGCGGTGCAGATTGCCGGCCTTTATGACCTACACGCTGTTTCAAATGAATTTTAATGCTGTTTGCGCAGTTGAGTGGAATCGCTTACTGGGGCCACGGGTTTATATTACTATCGCTAGTGGAACTTTGGAAAAAAGTTACGATCACAAACTTTTGTTTTTAAACGAGAGTCAATTGTTCCTTCTAGACAGTTGTGACAAGGTAATACTGTGACAAAAATTGGTGTAGGGTGACTAAGGGTTAAGAAAAAAATTTAATTGTGTAAATGTCCTAACTATATAGGTACCCAATGATTTATGTTTAGATTTTTCCATAGAAAAAACTACTAGACAATTTTGTATTAAAGAAAAATGTATTTACCGTTATCACTTTCGTTGCATGACACTTTTACAATTCACTTACTAAATAAAACCACCCCCAAACATTTTGTAAACCGTTCTGAATAAGATATCTCAACCCTACCTTTCTTATTACCTACTTATCCACCCCTGCATCTATAACCGATATCCAAAAATATATCCAAAGAGTATACAACCCTGTTACGTGACTGACTGACTGACTGACAGTCGTAATTGTACCTTGTGGTTTCCTTAGTTGCTATAGTACAAAGTTATGTGTTTTCTAAACGATAAATAAATAAAAAAATCTAGAAATTCATTCTACTTATCTTACATTTCCTTTGCTTATCCTATCTCGGGAAGTTCTAAGATAGGAAAATAAGATAATCACTCGTACAAAGAATAATATAAATAGCAATAATGTTGAATAGGTAAGTAGGTATTATCAGCGGTCATTTCACGAAGAGTGAGAAGTAAATTCAACCTCTAAAAGGTTGCATTGTGGTCAAAGAAAAAAAAAAAAAACAAGATGATTTAAAAAAAAGCGATTCGTGATATTTTACGCAAAAAAAAAAACACAGGGTTCTAGCACCTATCTGATACGAGAAGTACTTTCAATAATCACAGTTTCTGAATCATTAAACTCGAACAAGGGTTGTCGCGAGAGCACTAGATGTGCACTCGTGAATCGAACGCCAATAAAATCATGGAGCTACAAATTTTTGGACGAGCTTAAAAGTGGATATCTTTATGCCGTGATTATGGACTCTGCGCACTCTGTATATTTTTATTCAACCTTGCCTCATCTGCCTAGTTCTACATGGTCTAGACTAGGCGGTATTAGATTCGTTTGTGCATTTCTCAGACAGTTTTATGCAATAATAAGACTTTCTAAGTTTTGCGAGGTGTTTTAATAAAAATAATACTAGTGAGTGATCTGGTTTGGCTGCCTAGATTCGTGCATGATTAGGCTAAATAAAAAAAATGTGTAAACCTACTTAGTTTGACTAACAGGTTTGACAACCTCATCCATTTCATTTGGATCCGTTAAAATAACCAATATCTGAAGGTTTACGTGTCTCGCGTCTCCCGTCTGCGGAAGAACTCTTATTGTACAATAAAAATGTTATGAGTTAACTCTATTCAATGAACTTGTGTTATTGAAATCGACGTTTCAATTTAAGTAGCGTTTTATAAAGGGAAGTGCGGTTGTAACTGGCTGTTTCTGGTTTGGTTTCTTTTTATACTCGCAGGTTGTTTTCAACGTTTTATAAAATAACTAGCCGTCTCCCGCGGCGTTGCTCGCGTTAGAGTGTGACTTTTCAAAATTCCTTTCTTAGTGCACCCATTTACTATATAAGGATACTACCCTCCAAATTTCATACCTCTAGGACTTATAGTTTAGGCTGTGCGTTGATTCTCTGTCAGCTTCAAAAGAGTTTTATATATATTGATATCTACCACGTTTATTTTTTATACTATGTCTAATTATTTTTGTAAGCTTAAGTAGGTACCTAATTGTAGCGTCACCTGTTTACGTAACTATATTCCCAAAATAGAACACTAGTCGAAGTCACATAATAATACTTACCTAGACTTATTTTTTTTGTTTAATACTATACAATGTGTAGGTACTAAAATACTAAACTAAATTACATACCATAAAGTTATTAAAACTGAAGGAATAACAAATGGTAGTCAAAAAGAATACCTATAAGATTAAATTCGAAATTCAAAACTCTTCATACTTTTCATGAAATGCACAAACAAAATTATGTGGGTTTGCACGTGAGCAAAGTTGACGTATTTATTATTTATTTGGGAATTCTCGAGGTGCGACGGCATTATGGAGAAATAACTCATCTTCCAGACATATTGACTTTGGACGGGAAAGGAGGACTCCTTCTGGGAATTGCAACGATATTTTGTATTTGTTAGGGCTTAGGCAAGGGTAGGTTATGAGTGTATATACAAGTAGTAACGAGATGTTTGGAAATAATGTACCTAGCAATTCTGAACAAGTACCTAGGTAGTTGATGTATAAAAATATCAAAAACCATATCTTTATTAGTTGTTAGTAATGATCTTCCTACATATAAAATACCTTTAGTTTCTAGCTATAATTCTGTGATTTTTATGACATTCTAATAAAATTCCAATAAAATTTTACTAGATTTTATTAATAGAAATACTCCCTGTCTTAGCAAATCAAAATCGGTTGTCGGTATTCTTTATATTTTCAACGATTTCAGTTTTTATAGATGACCCGGAATTTTTACTCGTGACTATAGTAGGCTAAACACGAATACCATGAATCAACAGCTAGTAATTCTTATGCACATGAATGCGATTGTAACACACAAAGAGCTTCACAAATCCTACAGATGCCATTTTCAGCTAATAGCTAACCTTTGTGACTATCCTCTCATTTCGAAGCTTTGCATATATCTTAGTAACAGAGTCAGGTCATTTTTTGTCCAGCTAAACTATTTTACACTAAAATACTTTTAAAAGCGTTATTTATAAAGGGGAGTTAAAAAAATCTGAAATATAAACTAAAACAAGACGCTTTCTGTGACTCTAAGATCTTAGATTGTCGTTCAGTAAGTAGGTAGTATCTAAGATTACTCTTTTGTCTACATCCTAACGATGTAAGTAGTATTAGAAGGTTATGTAATGTACTTATTAGTGCAAATAAAAATCATATTCAAGGTTCAGTTGATATATCTTACAACTGAACAAATGTTTTCCAGACACGGTCGTTACTGTCACTGCCCTACATTTCCTGAATGGCCGTAAAGAGCCATTCCTTTCAAAGCACTTTCACCAGCAATGTGCAAATTACAGCGTCCCATTTACCCCGTAATTCGGGTTTTGTCCGACTACCCGCATTCTATGCTATTCCCTACAATTTGCACCGGACGCGACCAGTAGGCTAGTTGCGCTCGACGAGGCAACACGTGTGTTTAACTGCACTCTGCGTTTTATGCGATGCTATTTAGCTTAGCATTTGATGGTTGGTTTGCAGCTGAATGTAAGAGGATTCTGTTGCTCGTAAAATGTAGAGGTCTGTTGTTAGATCTAGTTTATTTCATTTGAACAAGATATCAATGAATATTAAATGCAACTCGATACAAACTTTACAAAATAATCTTTTATATTCCAAACAGAATATTTCTTTTTAGTTATATGAAAAATAAAAAATATAATGAGATGTTTCTATGAATAGAAATTGATATCACGATAACACACTCCTTTTAATATTCGTGGAACAAAGTTACATATCTGTTACTGAACCAAAACATAACTTACACATTGCCTAACTTTAACCAAGTTTGATTCAAAAACTTACTGTAACTAAACGATATTTACGAAGTTTAAAGAGGCATTGTTAAACAATCTTCGGCTAAATAAGGGGTGTTTTCGATCGCAGGAGATTTTATTTTTATTAAAATACGCGAGGGTTGTCTGCACTTGTGTTTTATCCCAAAATTTAACGTGAAATTGAGCCAGTTGATATTTTCTGGTTATCTTATGTGTATATACCTAGTTGAAAATGTTTTTCTTTGTACGTTCTTAGTCAATTCACCTTCTTATGCGATGTCTTTGAAAAAATTGTGATTTGAAAAAAATTTTTGCTGCGTAAAATATGTTCTATCTAGGTATGTTTATTATTATGTATCAGTGGCGTTCTGGGTCCAGGGGTAATTTTACGAGTTGGCAACCCTGCGAGACGTCCAATCTGACAGAGCGAGCGAATTAAAGATTGTCAACAGATTTATTATTCGCTCCAGTGAACCCGAGCCGTCTTCCCTCGGGGGGTTATTTACTTACCTATTTATATATTTACACAATATTTGCTGGATCGCTGTTTGGGAATACTTTTGCCGGTTGTAATTAAGATGACAGAATAGGGATGTCAACCGTCACCTCGCGTAGACTTTGCGAGGTGTTTCAAGCCCATTCCTAGTTTCTGTTAAACGAAAGAAACTGAAAAAAAGAAAAAAATATATCTCACCAATTATAAATTAAAGTATTGATAAATAACACTCCCAGTCATTGACTGTTTTAGCTCCACTCTCACTTTCCCGTGGACCAAACTATAAAGGAATCACGATAACTTTGTAAGTCAAGAAACAGCATGTTTGTCGGTCGTATGTAACACTAATAGGGTATTATGAACTTCGTCTTAGAACAGGCCGAGGGTGCTCCAGCCCTCAGGGACGGGGGGTAGGGGAGGTATTTGAGGTATCTCCCAGTAAGCAAGGCAAGATTAGAGATGGCAAGAAAATCCCTGAATTAGACAAGGAATTTTCTATGAACTTGTAATATTAACCTATATTTGTGTATCAGATCTTTGGGAATAATTTATCAGGTTTACTCAGATATGAATATTTTGTACGAGTCTGAATTTAACAGGCAATTTTTATATCTAAAATTATAATATATTTCGGAGAAATTCTATGGGTAAAGATATCGTAATTATTGGTAACCAATGTAGGTAACCATGTTTTTTAATGCGAAATAATGAGAGAAAGCTGATGAGCGACTGACTTACCGGCTACAACTGCGATTAAAACTGTATTACCTCACAAAGCACATCCACAGAGCACTCAAAGACTTTATTTTCGATTTTTTTATAAATAAAACCCTGAAAATATACCTTGATTTTATAACTACAGTGAAAACTAATATGCGTTAACACAATTTAAAAATGCAAGCACACTCTTTCAAATTATTTTTTAATCACTAACGACTAAATACTGTAATATTAGTAAAATAATATCATGTACTCGTGAAAGTTCAGCATTTTTCAGCATCAGACGACTACTTCTGACAAATTATACTGGCTATTATTTATGCTTGTAAGGATTTCCTCGAAAAAATGCCCCTGGCAAAATAACCCTGTAGGAATATGTTTTGTTATAATTTCGGATCCTAGTATAATGAGAAGACTGTTCCAATGTTTTTTCGTTCACGAGATTTGAGAGGTCATGGTGATTTATGTTCTACAATATTATGTAAGCGACTTTCCGTCAAATTGATATCAACCGCTGGAGAATAGAAAAAAAGCAAATTAAAATAACTCATAATAGCATTTTTTATTAAAAAAAAATTGAGTTAAATTCACCAAAATAATCACTGTGGCTAAGATTGACTTCGTAATTTCCCATTGTATTTACTTTTACAGTTTTCACACACAATTTTACCTGAAGATTCTCCCTACAAAAATCTCTGTTACAAAAGAAACAAGAAAAGAAGTATCGCCCTCGGCTGCACAAAAACCTCCCCGTTCTTCTTAAATCTCAATTACGGTTAAAACCATGTCTTGGGGCCGCACGTATACAGAATAAAATTAATGGCCACACATATTGCTGGTGGCTAAGGTGAAACCTGAATTAATTGCTATTTTTAGGGTTCTTTAGCCACAGAAAAATATAACCCTGAGGCAAAGTCTTGTTTTCTCCTTCGGTAGTCTATATTCTTATTCGTATAAGAAAATTATACCTACCTAGTACATTATAAAAGAACATCAAATTAAAATAATAATAATTCATAGTAAAATCATTATTTCTTGTTAATAATGGACTGAATCATGTGTGTAATTATTAAAAAATAATATAAACCATTATTTATCCATTTTCGACTTACCCAAAACTAAAAAAACTTGCTTTATTCTATAGAACAAATACTACTTACCTCACTCAATTAAAAAATGTGGGCTTTGCTAGACTAACAGACAAAGCTATGGAACCCGAAGCGTGTCGAGGCTCTCACTGCTTGTCCAGTTTTTTTTCCTCATTCTTCTCTCTCAGGTTAAATGTTTTATTAGAGTGGTATTTGTTTATTTAATGGCTCAAAGAGAATTGCTCTTTTGTCTTAATTATTTAAGCAAGGACAGGGTGTTGGCTATTTGCGACTGTCACGTTATTTTCCATTTTCGAAACAATTTGATTAAAAATTGGTGTTTGTACTTTTTTAACAGTTCTTTTCGGCTTCAGAAAATTCAATATACTTAGGTTTTTTTGAACAACCGTCATCGTCAGTCTGAGGAGTCCAGTATTGGAGCAGACTTCGCACTAAAATTAATAATTTTTACTCGTCTACGTTCACTGACTTCTGGTAACCAAATAACGAAATCCTAGCAAATATATAAGCCAGGACAATTACTTAGGAAATACCTTTTTAATCTCACACGCACATTGCCTTGTATGCAAAATATAATACTATTGCGGTTATCTTAATATCGAGTGTTTTCATAATTTTGATAATAAAAAAATACAGAAACCCACACAGCAATTATGTTTTAGAATTACAACTACCTCATCATTACCCAAACTAATAACGTAAAAGCTTGCACATCAAAACAAGCAAGACTTCCATACCATAATTATCTAAACCCCTGCATCAGGTGTAAACTATCTTACGAGACACGAAATCGAGTTTGGGCCAAACTTGCCAACTTTCGGCGTTTTAATACTGCCAACGATACGACATCTACACGATATCCTCGGAGAGCAGAGGACTTAGTACCTCTAGCGCCCAGCACATCACTGACACTGAGCGGATTTTTTGAGAAGCGTAGCCTACACCAAGCCCGTACTCGCATGTCAAGCTTTTAAAAAAATTCGCTTAGCGTCTCCATACAAATTAGCGCACACTACTGTGCTGGGCGCTAGACGTTTTACGCCAGCTTTACACACCAAAACTCATACTAGGCCCTCTGGAGTCATACACTAGATGCTATCAGACCGTGTTGGCCCCGATAGCGCTATTTTTGTTCGAGCAACTGATATATCCGCATCGAATTGTTGTAAAGACATCTAGCCAGTGTGCAAACGCCCAAAGTTACCAACATTGGCTAAACTTGCCGACATCACAATGACTTTATAACGTAATGTAACACAGTATTACCACTACTCCGTGGTAGCTGCTAAACTATTTGTACAGTGAAAGTTTTAGATGCCTACCGAATGCCTTTAAAACCTTACCTAGGAAACTGCGACCGTATTTTGACATTTTTGACTAATGTCAATACTAATGTGTAATTACAGGCACATGAGACTTCAGGATCTTTACGTCTCAGAGTGATTGACGCAGTGCATTGCCTTACAGGGCACGTTCTCATTGGACTTGCTCTGTGAGGTAATGCATTGTTATAGGCAGAAGTTACCACTTAACATCAGGTGAGCTATCAGTATGTTCAATTACTCTTATCATAAAAAAAAAAAAGTTTGAACTATATAATTACTGTGTGATTTTCATCGCAATAACTGGTCCGCTGGGAGCAAACCTTACGAGGCATCTGCGTCCATTAGTTTGAGAAGTAATGATTATTAGGTGCCAATAATAATTAGGCTTATTCCCTTTGAGCCCACTGACTAGCTCGCTGGCAGTCAAGTTGCATGTACATTGCAAATTGCATGTTCATTGCTGGGTAGGTAAATAAAATGAATGCCTCTTTTACTTACCCAGTTCTACTCCCCTATATACAGGGTGAGTTTTTGAGACAGGACAGTAAGGGCAGGTACCTTATTCGTTAAAGTTACAGGAAAACGCTTTTAGGAGACTATCCATGAATTTTTAAGATATTCTGAACTGCATTTACAGGTTTTGGAAAAAATGTACAGTCAGCAAGAAAATGGTCATTTTACACAAAAACTTTTTTTGATGCCAATCGATCCTGTTTCTTATAAGGATCAAAAGTCTCTATTGGACCGACTAAGGTTTGAGTAGGTACTAGAAATGTCTGAAATCGCGAAAAACTTTTCCCATACATTTGTACGGAAATACACACCAATGCAGATTCCGTGTTCCTAATAATTACAAAATACGCTTCAATTAAGTCCAAACGTTTGCGATTTAAAGACATTGTAATTAGAAAATAATACCATCCATGGAAAAAAATAAGCCCCAGGGGTTTTAGCCAAGATGACATTATGAAATTCACAGCCAGAATAGTAAACTTATCAAAACGCATGGAAAATCGAATCGGCCCCACCAGTGGGCCGGTGGGCTCGATGGAAATAACCCGTTCTGACCGATAAGTCTTGGTAACGTCATATGATCTGTGGTAACGCTGTCGTTTCTATACATTTTTGTCATTTTCTACTTCTCTAGCAACTGTAGAAAGAAGATTGCTAAAGAAGCTGTTTCGTAAGAAGATACCGTCTAAAAAAACTAAAGGCAATTAAATTGTCAAAAAGTTTTATACACTTTTTTAAAAATACCCGTATTTTATAAACATCTTTCGCGCTATCACTCAATCTGCACCTTAAAGCTCTCATAATCTTTGTACCTTAAAATACAGGATAATCTGTTTGCTGTGGCGCGATTTTCGCGAAATCCCACGTTGTCATGACAACCGGCCCTTGAAGTAAACCCTTAGAAGTGAGCCGAAATAATGACGACGAAATATGGCAGTTGACTGTACGTGCATTGTGTACTATCAGTCACTGGGGGCTTGTCCCCAAACTATATAGATGTTTTATTTTGGGTATTTTATAGGTCGAAAACTTGAGCGTCCTTGTGTGAAAAAAACGTAACCTTCTGCATGTTTTTGTAGGCTCTAGTCGCGAGGAACTAACACCTAAAATTACCTAGTTTATAAGAAGATTCTAAATGATCCTTGTGATTTTAATAAATATTTTTTTTTTTACTTTGACTGAACTATACAAAAGTCTGCATACTTTTGTATAGTTCAGTCAAAGTCAAAAATCTTTAGCACTATTTGGTATAAATTAAAATTGTATGTAGACATTACCTAATTTAATTAAAAACTACGGGGCGGTATACTTAATTCACCTGAGATAATTCACCCGGGTGCATTAAGTACACTATTTAGTAGACTTTATTCACTCAGGTGATTTAAGTGCACTACATGGTAGACTTAATTCACCCATGTCCTTCACAGATAAACGAAACGTGCTTACAGACTATCTTGTAATACTTAATCATCATCAATCATCAATCAATATATATAAAACTCTTTTGAAGCTGACATAGAATCAACGCACAGCCTAAACTACAAGTCCTAGAGGTATGAAATTTGGAGGGTAGGTTCCTTATACAGTGTAGGGGCGCACTAAAAAAGGAATTTTGAAAAGTCACAATCTAACGCGAGCAACGCCGCGGGAGACGGCTAGTCAAATATGAAAGTATACTACGGAATACTCTACGCCGTAGAGTGATTTACGTAGCCGTAACAAACGTAGCACGTCTACGAATTCATCGTAGCATGATTGGAAACAACAAGATGTTGCTTAGAGAAAAAAACGCACTACGTCTGTTACGTGACTAGGCTAGATAGATAGATAGAAAACACTTTATTGTACACCACTTTTACAGAAGTTATAAAATAAACACAGAGTTCATTATTCTTGTGAAGTACAATGGGCGGCCTTATCGCTATGAGCGATCTCTTCCAGGCAACCTTTGGATGGACTGGATTTTATATGAACGAAAGTGACGGTGTAATAAAAGACTACATTTAATTAATTTCACCAACTATGTGCAAAAATTTAAATATATATATAGGTAAACTACATAATAATATGTAAATAGTAATACATACATGAAAAATATTCCTACTAATATTACATAAATACATTATAATAACCATACCTATACTAGGTATAGGTACCTACTAATATAAATAGATTGTAAAGTGAAACAATTTTATAATGATGAATAGTGACTGTGCAAAAGCTTTTTGAAGATAGGGAGAGATTTGGCTTTCCTGATATCAACAGGAAGAGCATTCCAAAGGCGAATGGCTTGCACAGTAAATGAATGTCCATAAAAGGTAGAAGAGTGCAAGGGAGTTTTCAATTGCAAAGTTTCAGAGGAGCGTAAGGTACGAGGATTAGAAAGATCAATATATTCAAAACGTTCTTTTAAATAAGGAGGAGCGGAGGGGTTGAATAGAATACTGTACAAAAGGGATAGAAAATGAGTATTCCTGCGAGAGCGAATAGGCAACCACTTGAGCTTATTACGAAAGTCAGAGACATGGTCATATTTGCGAAGACCAAATATGAACCTAATAGAAAAGTTTTGGAGACGCTCAAGCTTATCTAGTTGTGCCTCAGTAAGGTCGGGAAGACAAGCGTCGGCATAATCAAGTATGGGAAGCAAAAGAGACTGTGCGAGCATAACTTTAGTGGATGTCGGTAGAAAGTTTCTCAACCTTCTCAGTGAGGCAGCTGACGCAAACATCTTTCTACTCAGCTCCGCCAGGTGAGGATCCCAAGACATATTTTTGTCCATGATGACTCCTAAATTCTTGACAGAATCACTTACAGGGATAGGGACATCATCAAAAATGACTTGCGGAAGAACTGACCAGTCAATTTTTGAGATCATTCGAGAGCTGCCTAAAATAATCACCTGTGTTTTTTTGGGATTCACACAAAGCCCAAACGTTTTACTCCATGTAAGAATTCGCATCAAGTCACTATTGATTCTAACAATAGCTCTACTCAACTCATTAACTGAAGCCTGCGTGTAGATCTGGAGATCATCTGCGTAAAGGTGGTAGGATGAAGTGATTGTTGTGGAAATAGAATTTATAAAAATGGCAAAAAGAAGAGGAGATAGCACGCCGCCCTGAGGTACACCAGCAGTGAGATCGCACCATGATGAAAAAGTGTCATGAATACGAATGCACTGTCGGCGTCCGAACAGGTAACTATGAAACCAGTCGATAGCCGTCGGAGATACGTTAAGAGAGTGAAGTACACCCAGGAGAATGTCAAAATCCACGTTGTTGAAAGCATTGCTGAAGTCTAGCAAGGTCAACACAGTCACATGTCCGTTGTCCATTCCTAGACGAATATCATCAGTGATTTTAGTCAAGGCCGTTGTAGTGCTATGACCACGGCGGAACCCTGATTGCAAAGGATTGATAAGGGAATTTATGCTTAGGAATTTACTGAATTGGTCGTGAACTAGACGCTCAAGTACTTTAGACAGGAAAGGAAGAATTGATATAGGGCGATACTCTGAGAATGTGGAAGGATTAGCTTTTTTAGGTAAAGGAATTATCTGAGCATTTTTCCAGACATCAGGGAAAGTACTAGTGGACATGGAGAAGTTGAGAATGTGGGTCAGGACGGGGATGATTTCGTCAAGTATGGGCACTAACATATTGCGACTAATGTTGTCGTTGCCGACTGCATTGGATGTTATGGATGTCACACTTTTCTTAACGTCACAAACCGAAAATTCACTAAAAGAAAAAGGTGAAAAATCGTGGGGTGGTAGAGATGAAAGGTCCTGAATAGTTTTAGATTTTGTATGTGCATTGATATTGGAAGAAGATGAGAAATGCTTATTTAATAAGTCAAAGTCTATATCATTAGGCATAGATTCAAGCCTAGATTTACCAATCCCCAAAGTTCTTAAAAATTTCCAGACTTTTGAAGGGTCATTATTTTCTACGGATTTGTAAATAAAACGGCGATTTGCATCCCTACACACCTTGTTGCAGTGATTCCGTTGCTTCATGTAATTGGAAAGATTTTCTTTAGAAGGACGACACTTATATTTAAATTTGGCTAAATTCTTTTTGTGCATTACTGATTTTATTTCCGGAGTCAGCCAAGGAGCAGGGAGGTGTTTAATTTTTATTTTTTTTAAAGGAGCGTGCTTGTCATACAGCTTGATAATAGCAGCATTAAACAGAGACAGCTTCTCATCCACGGTGTTTGCTTCCGCAACTTCAGACCAATCTATATTAGCTGCATCCTCTAGAAGACATTCCAAATTCATTCTACTAAAGTTACGCTGCAGAATAATTTGAGGTTTGGATTTAGGAGGGCGTATTTTGTATGAGAGAAATAAAAGATCGTGATAAGAGGCTACTATACAGGTAAACTGACATGCTGCCGCAAATTGCCAGTAAGTGTACGGTAGCCCTAATAGAATACCGCTAATCTAGGTATGTATCTAGGTTGTCATCAAAGGGCAAGACAACAATGCGGTCATCCACATTCCTGCATTCTGCCAATTACCAGCAGGAAATTAAGTGGTTGCAAATTGATGGCTCTATGCAACATATTGTACTCTAGATACCTCTAGATACCAATGTAAGCTATGTAACATGTCCTCGGGCGGATCCAAGATTTTGGTTGGAAGGGCTCGACCTTGTAATTTCAGTTTGAGTTTCATTATGCTAGTTATCTAGCTGTTTTCCTTGACAAATCCACCGTTGGGTGGACTCAGAGCTATCGACTCCGGTACCATAAATAGAAGAAGAAGACATGAAGTTAAAAATTCACGACATATAAAAGCTGAACAAGAAGTGTTTTTTTTTCTTTAAAGCCTGCGTTTTAATTGTTTTACCAAAATTTTAAAAAATACTGCGCCTTTTACGATTTCACTTATGTACTTCATTCGTAACCGTTGTCAACAGAAAGTCGTATGTATTTAGTAGCTACAAATATTTTGTATCTCCACAAACGGGAAGGCTCGCAATACCGCCATTGTGGCAGTTTAATTAATTTGAACGAGACGGTACGAGGAGCGGGTTCAATTAGTAGTTAAAAAGTATTATATATGGAAGTGAATATCGATTTCGAAAGAGGACTATCGAAGGTATTATTTTACATATATTATGTTGAGAAATATGACTTTTACTTTTTACGATGATAGTTTAAGATTATAAGTGCGATTTATACATAACATTTTAAGTTACAGTAACAACTTAGCAAGGAAAAATGGCAGAGCTTTGATGCATAGCTATTTAAATCAATACAAAGAAGTTACTACCAAATTAAACATAGCTACATACTGAAACATGAACATCTACAAGTATTTAGCACTTTATTGGCTCTGCCCACAACGCGACAGATATCGCTTCAACCAATAAATAAGACGTAAACTTTATTTTACAACTGCAAACGCAAGCCAACGAAATTACATTCAATTACAGCCCCACAGAATTCCACCGTCACTTCGCAATAAAGGAACGTTCTTCGCGTAAATTTTTCGGACATAAAACTGTATAAAAGTGAACTTAGTGAGATGTACAATGACAATAAATGTTTATAGAAGCGCATCGCTGAGGTTTGCCCGCTCGTTTCAGAGTAGCCTCTTTCTCGTTGGACTGGGGAGCGTTGTTAGAAAATAACAAAAAATAGTAGAGTTATTGAAATTTATTGTTTGATTTATTACTTACAACTTCAATTTATCAATCATCAATATGTATAAAACTCTTTTGAAGCTGACAGAGAATCAACGCACAGCCTAAACTATAAGTCCTAGAGGTATGAAATTTGGAGGGTAGTATCCTTATATAGTGTAGGGGTGCACTAAGAAAGGAATTTTGAAACGTCACACTCTAAAGGGTAGAACGCGAGCAACGCCGCGGGCGACGGCTAGTTTTAAATAGAACTAGAAATAATTAACGGGATGTATTGGCCGGACAATATACAAAAAGCCGGATAAAAGCCACCCTAACTCCCAATTAAGTTGCCAGAGCCCAAAATAAAAATTTCGCGGTACTTCATTCGCAGAGCAAACACGAATGAAGCAAATTAAGTGAGCAAAATAAGGTTTCTCAAAATGAGGTCGCAAAGTGTGAGTTTGAGAGCCCTTGCATCTTGTAACAAGGTAGAGGCGGTCGAATGTAATTAAATTTGGAATATTTTTAATTTTCACGGTTGGCTTTCATACTTGAGAGTTTTCTTTTGTGTAATTTGGTTAAAAAGAAAAATGGCCCGGTGTTTTTCTTTACTTTTACTTTCACTTATAGGAAGACTTAATCATTTTATGTTAGAATTTCTCAAAGAGTATTCATTTAATTCAGAAAAGTTCTCACTGTTAGTAAATCACATACTGCATGTAAGCTTTCATAATTATTCAATATTAAATATATAAAAAACATGTTTTTCTCTCAGTTTAGTTTGTTTATAACTTTTCTTTGATATTAAATATTAGCTCATTGCAGATTACAGATACGGATCTTGCTTTTACAAAGCGGACTTTAAAGGAAATAAATAAACAATTCCAGCTTTTTCCCGAGTTTTTTCAATGTTGTTTATGTTGGCATAAAGATACCATGTTTAATTTTTTGTAAATTTTTACTTTATATAAATGCGAAATGAATGGATTTGTAAGTAAACCACAGTAGAGTAAATAGGTATTTTCTAGGCGAATGTGCTACACCGTCCACCGCATCATCGCTTTAAATCAGGTGAGATTGTGATCAAAAGTTTGCGTATAATATGTAAGAAAAAAGCAGTCTAATCAAATTACTCACGTTAAATTTCATGTTGGGGAAACTACGAGTTTCATCAAATGCGTTGAAAACATAACCTTCAAAGAAAATTACCGCACCAAATGACATAAACCTTTTCACGTCTAACACCGAACATCCAAACTTTCTTAATTACCGTATCTTCACAAAACCCCGGAACATCAAAATAGAAAATTCCTCAGACACATAATTCTCACTCATCTCGATCTCGGTGGTAGTTGAGATCACCCACTGGATCAATTTACACAAGAAGCAGGTCGTCGGCGTAAAGATCTAGCTGTGGCCAGCTCAAAACGTAAATTCTGACATTGCAATTGTAATGTCAGCTTATTTTTGCATGAAACATTTTTTTGCTGGTAAAATTAAAATTTGCAGTAATTTGCACGCGATACAAGCGATGACTAAAATAATGAGAGCCAAAAGAGGTACATATCGGACCAACTGCCTCAACTGAAGTCCAAATCATATCAAATCATCCAAAATACCAAATATCAGTGATAAATTTAAGTCAAAAACCCGCTTTAAATGTGAGCACGCCCCCTATCCCGGTAGTCGAAATTACCCACTAACGCACCTAACCAATTTTCTTTACCTTTGACAAAATCACGGTCGCTCCTTCCTATTACGTAACATTACCCAAAGGACATACGCGTCGTGAATACATTCCACGAGTGTTATAACATTTTGAATCATATTAATAAGCGCTAAGGGTTATTTTAGAATGTCTCAATGGCAAAGGGCTTCAAGACGAAGCATAAGAAACTCTCGGGGGAAGACGTTAGGCCTATAATGGAAATGCGTGAAGGGAGGCGCGTTTACCAACGCTGATGCAAGTCACGATGCTGCGGATGAGTTTTGGAAACACGTCAAGTGATATTCCCGTAGGATTTTATCCATTTCATAAAAGATATGATTTCGTAGTTCAAGAATAAGTTCTTGGAGCCAATTGTTTAATTTATATATAAATAGATATTAGATGTACACAGCTAAAAGGCTAAAATCAGAAGTCTACTGCATTTTTTAAGGTATTATGGAAATCATCATTAAAAAATAACTTAATCTGCGTTTGAAAATCGGGCAGCATTTAAAGTAACAAGGTTTTGCAAATACGCGTCCCACCGTATGTTTACGGTTGCGCCGCTCAACAGTCAGACGGCGAACAAATTAGAAAATCTTTAGGAGAATAATTTAAGGAACCCCACACTGAGCACTTGCTCTGCGGGCGATATACTTAGGGTTGACTGCTCGCTTTTGGAAGATTGTATTTTTATAGGGTTATTTTTTAATGTAAAAACTTCTGCGAAGAATCCAAAAGATTGTGAAAACACTCAATACTAGCTCAAGGCCACAACTTTGTGATCTGTGGATAATTTTGGAGTACTTTTTGTACTCTGTATTCCAGACCTCTATAGCCAAGTTCACCTTTTAAAATTGCTAGAGAATAAAATGTATGCGATTGACATTCTTCTTCTGTGACTTCTTTTAAATATAAATAAATAAATATTCTTGTATATTACACACAAGTTCACACAACGCTTTCTAGTCCCAAACTAAGCAAAGCTTGTATCATGGGAACTAGATTGCTGATAGAAAAATAAAACAATTAATTTATTTTTATATTTATTTTCTTATGATTTCTTATGACTAATTTTCATAATTCTTTTATGAACTTGGCTGTAAAAACGAGTATGTTTCTATGTAAGCAACATAGATTTAGTATTAATAGCCACTATTTTTTCATTGATGAATGGAAAGAAAAGTTGGGTTAGTTAAATGTACACTGGTCTTTTGCAAGCAATCCCGTATGATCGTACTCCCCCTTTACCCCGAGGCGACACAAAAACGGCCTCAATTTCTTTGTTTTAAACAACACCCGTAACATATTTAATTAGAACGCTCATAGCGTGAGTTTAACCTATTTTAAGCCCTAATTTTATGGTTCTAGAGTACATATTCATAAAATAAGCGTGTGAGTAATGTAATGTTGAGTTCTGTAGGCTTCAGGTGTATTTAGTTTTAAATTGAGAGATGTTGCAAAGATTTTAATGAAGATTATGGTTTGGTATTCGCTTCCGAGACGGTAATCTTGAAAGGGGTGAATGCGGGTATGTGATTACATACCTACTTATTATCATAACTTTGAAGAAGGCTCACGTTGCTAAATTAGAAAATTAAACCGCGTAGGTTATTTAGAACTTATTTTAGAATACAAACTGTACGTACCTACTTTTTTGGACGATCAAGCGGTACTCACTTTGTCAATCCTTCAGTCACGGCTGGTTATTTCAGCAACTACCTACTTAGCGCCGTCGTATTATGTAGAAGATTATAGTGATTTTCCAATTTCACTCACTACAAATAGAATCCCAAAAATATTTTTCCACAAGTGCATTAGTCCCCTGTCGGGGAGATATCGATCTGCAAACATTCTTCAAGACCCAGTATCCAGGTGTCCCCTCGCAAACAGAGCCCACTTCGCCTCAGGCCTATATTCTAGGGTTACCAGGTTGATAAGAAAAGCCGTTAAAATTATTACAAAAAAGTGTAGTGTATTTTGGTGTTTTTTGTAAAAATAAAGAGATACCATTATTTCCTTTATTCGGCTCATGGTTACAATATTTTTGTTTAACGATCAAAAAAGCCGGTTAAAATTTTTGACCGGACGTAACCGTCTGACGTTAGACAAGAAGCAGCCCTAATTGTACATCAAAATGCCGGAAATCCCATATTGGCAACATCTCGGGCCGGAAGCACGATTTTATAAGTTAAGGGATTTGTGTCAATATTTTACCAGGACTGGGTGGACGCTGTACCGTTATATTGCTACACGTTGAGTGGCGTACTTCAATACGCTATGGGATCTTTCAGAAAATACAAAATAGATTCTGGAAAATGTCACCCGAAAGGGTTCAACGGTAGGTAGAGTGAATAAACCCATCTAAATATGTATCGAAAAGTAGAAGTAAAATTCGACCGCCGAATACTAGAAAAAATACTTCCACTAGAAACAAAAACAATACCGCAACAAATTCTTTAAATCCCAATTTGCAGGTGATGAAATATTCCTAATTTGTCTACAAAAACCCTTCATAAAGACAACAGAAGAACCGTCAAAACAAAGCATCCGTGCCACAATGCCTAATCCTCGATTTGGGGACCCCGGTGGAAATGGAAAAATATTTGTCTGGGAAACCGAACGGTAAAACTCACCACCTTAGTATTATAGCATGAAGGTTGAGAATCGATAGTTTATTTTGCAACACATTTTGCACAGTGGATTCCACGTACGATTTTATTTTACACCTGGTTAAGACAACATCGTGCAGACATGAGGCGTGAAAATTCGTTTTGCGCTCGAACCACGTTCGACCATGTTTCATCTTGTTCAGCTGTTCTCTACACTGTTTGGTTTATCTGCAGACTATAGATAGTGTCATGGAAAAGATAAGAGTAAGTACCTTGTGCAAAAAAATGGTCAAACAAAATTGTAAACAAAAATGTATTCTTTGAATTAAAAAAAAAAACAACTGACTATCTACGAAGGCAGATAAAATGATATTTTTCTCTTAAAATCAGAGTTAGTTTTTCAAACCAGCAAAATTTTATTTTTAAATTTAAAGTTTAATCTTTCCAGCTTGTGGATTAGCATTCCAAAAACAAGTTTCTAACCTCATGATGTTCATTACGATGAAGTTTCACAGCGGTTCGCAACTTTTCAAATACCGTGCAGTGGATAGCATTATGCAAAGTGAACGAGATCACATTATTGAGTATCATAACAGCTTTCGTTGTTGAACACATGTGGTGCAAGCTGTGAACTTATGCTTATAATAGGTATGTGTAATATTTTATAAAAAAATATTAAATAAATAAGTAACTAAATAAATAACTGAAATATAGACTGACTTTTTGTGATTTTCTACTGCTAGATTTCTTTTTTTTAGGAGCACACGGAATCTATTTCGTTTCTTTCTGACTACAGGAATTGAATAAAGCATGTTTTTTTCTTTTTTTCAGTGACATTTTGGACCAAACTCCGCAGTAAACATATTAAATAAAAAAACTCATTCAAGGTAATCAAGACAGATATAATAGTGAACGTTGACTATTATATTAATAAAAATCAGTGACATTGGCGGTGATTCTAGACCAAGAGGCCATCGTTGTCGCATACACTGCCCGGTTTGAGCCTGGCATTTCTGAACTGTTTTAATACTAAATCATAAGTATTCTGTGACTAAATAGTGACATTAGCTCGTTTTAGAGCGTTTTTTTCCGTCAAAAGCTTCTTGTTATCGTATATCTGTGGCCACATCACTTGACATTATGCTGGGCAGCGAAAGCAATTCAGAGCTTGCGATATGGAGGCAAAACGCAGTACAATTCGTTTTGAACATTGTTATGAACACAAATCGAGGTTTTAAATATTTTCTGTTGCTGGTTCCCTTTCTTGCACCACCGACCACAGCCTCCAGACAAGCCCCGGCCGCAGTCTGGCGTTTTACCGTCGTTTTACGCCGTGTACCCAGATTGGGACCACACCGCTACGATCGCTTTACACTCGTCTATTCAACTCTTAATAGAGACATTTCATTTATATCTAATGACCGCGTAAAAATAACGTAGGAAGATGGCTTTAATGGAATAATTTATGGGCTTTTTAAATTGGTGTTTTCAAGGAAATGGCGTCAGGAAAGCTTGTTATCTTTTGATGGATAATTTGCTCAGTAAAACGACAGCAAGGTATTTGATCGGGTTAGAAATTATGGGATGATAGTGAGAGTGTATAGATAAGTAAGATAAATAAATAAATATTTATGGACATTTTACACTGCGGCTTCTAGTCCCAAACTAAGCAAAGCTTGTACTATGGGAACCAGATTCCTGATAGAATACTTGCATACATTTGTTTTGTAAATACATACTTATAATACATAGTAACACCCAGACAGAACAAACATCTAAAATATTAAGATAATTCATAATATTTAATAATTAAGTTAGTATCTAAATATGTACTATATGTACTATATGTACTGATAGAACTAATTCGCCTCGGGTAGCTCCTGAATCCGCCTCTAGAGGAGCCTCTACAATACTCTACGTCACTTATGAATTTGAGAATAAAGGCCCAAAAATGTCCTTTTCCATACAGAGACAAGAAGGTTATTCAAAGTCAAAACTTCTTCATTGAAACAAAGGAAAACTTTAGCTTCGAAGTTCAAAAATATAAATCTATTGAGAGTGCCAAGTTATTTTATAACAAAAGGGACCAAAAACGGAAAAGTTTGACTTGTTGCACCGCGCTCCATACTGAACACTATTAATGTTTCCCAAGGCGAGTGTGCGCTTTTACGCAAATTGCCGGAAAATTTTCAGAAAAATATGGGAGAGCGAAGCGAGCTCTTTACTAAAACTATTAATTTTAACAGGGTATTTTTTGAAGCAGACCACCAATAACTTTATAAGTACTAAAAATAGATATCATGTACCTTAAAACATATTTTAATTTCGTTTATTTATTTATTAAAGCATTTTACTTTATACTACTGTTAGGGAGTCTATTCTTCTTCTTCAAGACGATGTTTAAAAAAGTTTTTAAAAACAAAATCAATACCTACTAGAACAACAGCGAAAGAGCACTTGAACATTTTTATGGAGTTTTCAGGGTAAAAACCAGCTTTCTACCTGATTGCAGTCGCGGTGGCAAAGCGTGACACTAAACTGGGCAAGACTGCAAAGTTGGGCATAAAGTGAGCGTGCAATATCGAGTTAGCGACTTCACAGACCAAACAAGACGGCTTCCTGGCGTAAACTACTTAAATCCTGACGCTTTGGCCGCGCTAGCATCAAAATCACCCTCCACACAACTATCATCTCTATTTCCAAGTACTAGAACTTTAAATCCTTAACATAGACTTGGGATTACTGTGATCCTATCGACAGACTAATATCATCTTTACAGCCAAGTTGTAGACTCCAAAATCCTTTGGCAGTTGGGATTACTTCAGACAGATAGCACGGTAGTCCGAGTGGCTTTTCAGTTGATTGACACTACTATGTAGCGCTCTTGTGGTGGATACGTGAGTGGTTTTGCTTTTTGACAAGTTGCTCTAACACTTTGTGGTTAGTTTTGGGGAATTTGGCGGTTCTTGACTATACTTATTAATTTTAAGATATAATGATAATTAAATAAATATTGTACCTACCAAAATAAGTTAGATGATTTTTAATTATAATTAAATAAAGTAGGATTTATCAATTCAAAATAACGTTATTCGTCAGATGAAATATATCCGTATGTCCACTTTAAACTTGTCACAAAAACGGAGTATTTTAATCTAATCAATAATGTTATTCTAAGTTGGTAAAACCCGGCCTTATAGTATAATAAACCTATATTTACTCAGATTACTTATAGGGTTCTTCATTCTACCATTCAAAATGTATCACAAAAACTCGAAAGTTCATATTTCACAAAAGGTAAAACCTCCGTTGGAAGACCAGCGAATCGCTCCAAATCAGATAACTTTGTCAAACCCGTAAGTTCAATTCAGAGTCCCAGCTGCAAGCTACTGAATAGACTGGTCGAGATCTCATAAAGGCAATTACATTCAAATTGATAAAAGCCGAAAGGAGCCACCTGTTGGCCCCAGAATGTTCTCGAAAATTCGCTGGAACGATTTGCTCACAAAATGTAAAGATTTCACTACGAGATTCCCTCTCAATGGAAACTTTAACTTTGAATGCCGGTTCTTGAAACTGTTTAACTTATCCGGTGGTGTCTTTCGGCTTTTCGTTACAAGAGGAGAGTGAATGCATTTTCTGTGTACACTTCCAAGATAAGAAGGTGGTGTTTATTTTAAGGAACATTATATTTAGAGAAAGTATGAGAATAGAAGAATGATTCTGGATTAATGTTTGTTAATGAAAGTGAGAGAAAGATTTGGATAAGAAATATTTTTTTATACTGCATTCACACATATAGATGTGTGAACGTAGATTCTACGTGTACACTCAAGCAATTATTATTTTATACCTTTAGCACTAAGAAAATAGAAAGAATGATCGGATAGGTAAGTTAAATAAGTAAGTTCACAACTTCTCGGAGACGGAGTGTTTAGTCTGCCCGACTGCTATAGAGACGGGACCGACAGTTCGAAGCACAGAAGCGAGTTGTGATGGCCACTAACGGTCACCCATTCAAATAGTGACCGCACAGAACGTCACTTAAATTAGATAATTGGTGATGACTAAGCAAGCTACGCCACGATCAGGTTATAATCCCAAATGTTCCAATGGTCATCCCCAACTGGAAAGTCGAAAAGAAAACCTCAGACAAAAATAATAGTCCATTAGGAAAGCAATAATCCAGCCACTATTTTAATTAAGCAAAGAGCAAACTAATGAAAAAGCCAAACCGTCGTAAAGTGAACAATCTGGCAAAATAAAATTAAAAAGTTTTGCAAAAACAATCAACACCCAAAATGTGGCGTAAATTCCGTAAATTGATACAGGAATATACACAAAAAGTGGCTTTTATAAGCCGGGCGCAGTCACCGCACACACGACCCACGAACCAATTACCTAAAACACACAGACACTTAACCTCGGATACGTAATGAAAACTAGGGATGTGCTGTTCATAGAGCATCGACTCACAACGAAAAATACTTCTTAAAAATGACACTGCCTTGCTAGCACAATGCGAGATTGCATTTTTTTAGAAAATCTCAAAAAAATCCAATCTATCGCAAGGGAATACACGATAGTCACGCGACTCGTACATTTATGCCGTTTTCTTGGAACAATTTTGCAAAGCTGTTAAGTTGTCAAGGTGAACTTCGACTCACAGAGTAGCTTATCTAGAGGGAGGCGACTGGCCTCACAGCGTCAAAAAGACTCTCAAACTAATTAAAACATGTCTAGGTACTTCAGCCCTCTACTTCAATAATATTTTGGAGTCCGATACGATTGGTAACATCCCTAAAAGCATGCATGTTCGTTCATAGCAGGGCGCGCCTAATCTACGGTGTCTGTTAGTTACTTATTGCCGGTAATTATCGTTTTGTTTTTGCGGGTTTGTACGACTTGGGTGAACGGTAATTAGGGATACAATTTGAACACATTTTATTTTCGCTTGACGCTTTCAAAGGTCGACGACTACGATATTTTTATTGAACAACTTACATGACATCGTTATTGAAGTTCATTCCCGTTCGTCCCACTGGGTCGTCTCACTGGTGGGACGAATGAGAAGATTGCAAAATAATTTACCGTTCGTCCCACCAACATGTTCAGTCGGACGGACGGGAATAAAAACGACATTTCATTATATCAAGAATATTATAGGTATCTTCCTCTATGCATATAAACTTTCCTGGGCCCTAGCCAAGTTGTCATTCTTCAATCGATACTAAGAAAAAAAAAGCTGACGAACTAAAAACTTAAAAAAGGTGTCAACTTAACAACCTCCTTTTATATTATCATTGGTTAAAACCACTTTGGTGAACAGTAAAATAAGTAACAGTAACAGTGTAATAAGTAAAATGAAATGAGCCTACAAACAAATGTAGGGTGTACTTTATGTCGCTATTCGACTGGGTGGCGCAGTATCGATGTTATTTGCATCTGTAAGTAGAGTGGAAACAAGTCCGGCTTTTGGAACACAAAATAGACTGGTGCTTGCATCTTCCCAACCTTAGAACGGTATACCCACGATATTTCCTCCTGTCTTTCTTGATCACTATAATCTGAAAGTCTTCAAGGCAAGAGTGAATAAGTGTCCCCTAGGCCGTCTTGCTCCATCGTCGCCTTCATCATCATCAGATGAGATTGAAGACAAGTGAAAGCATGGTCTATATAAAAAAAAAACCTTCTTACAGGTACCTTTACAGGGGGGTCCTTATTCGATAGCATAGTCATTTTACCTAATTTTTTAAAATAGCACAATTTCATAGAATTAGATTAAAATAAATGAAATAAAAAAAAAGTCAAGATATTGTTTTGGACTGTACTTCACATTGGCTGGGACTTAGTTGCGGCGTTAGTCATTTGTTTTTTGTTATCCGGATTTTTTATTATTACAACCAGTTTTTATGCTAGATGGGTGAGTCCCGCATTTGTTACTCTTCACCAAAATAATTACTTAAACAATTTTGTACTCTACTTTTAAAACCAAGTAAGAATTGTCCGGCTCTTTTTCGCCTTTGGACTTTACGGAGGGGAATCGGCTGGCATCTTAATTTATCGAACTTTTTATGGTTTAATTAACAGAATTCACTTAGGAAGGGGCGGATGCGTCGCGCCGTGGTTACTTTATACTAGGGTGTTGCACACTGGCCGATACCAACAGCGACACGATATTTACATTAACAACATTGAACATTGACATTTTTTGTCACATTTAGACATTTTGCGAATGTTGCGTTATTTTTAATTCGAATATATTATTTTTTTCAAGTTAACGATGTAACAAGTCGAATAACTGTAGAGTCATCAATACATTTCTGACTTGACACGTAATTTACAATAAATAAATAAATAAATATTCTTGGACATTACACACAATGCCCTCTAGTCCCATATAAGTAACTACCTAATAAAGTTTTATTTATTAAAAATTATCTTTGGCTTTTCTTAACCGGTAGTGCATACTTATAGCCAAGCAGTTATTTCCCAAATGATAAACGAAAATATTATAAAAAATGTATGTATGTATTCTATCAGCCATCTAGTTTCCATCGTACAAGCTTTGCTTAGTTTGGGACTAGAAGGCCTTGTGGTAAGTGTCCGTGAATATTTATTACTATTTATTTATTATTATTATCAGTATCGGCCGACACGGTATACAAGCAAAGTACTAAGTATGAGAACTCTCTGCTGATATCGTGTAGGTGTCGTGTCGGTCGCAGTGTTCCAGCCTGATGTACCTTGACTATAATTAGCGGATGCTATTAGAAGTTTTAATTGAAAAGCTTTGGTGCACTTTCATAGTTCGTTAGCATCTTTATACTGTTTTTAAAATATTATCCTGCTTAATTATAATCGATGCATAACTTTATTAAGCTGATTAAATAATTGTTGTCTCCTATTAAAGATTATGTCAAACAGTGTCATATTATATTTTAATCAATCTGTTTAACTATTCAGCTATTATAAGTATGGCCCTATAGGTAGGTAAAAATCTAAATAAAAAAAAAAAGATATCTTGGCACTTTTATGTGCATTTACTTTATATTGCGATTGCAATTACTTTATGAAATTCATTTATCATCATCATCAATCATCAATTTTTAATTTTATCATCAATATATATAAAACTCTTTTGAAGCTGACAGAGAATCAACGCACAGCCTAAACTATAAGTCCTAGAGGTATGAAATTTGGAGGGTAGGTTCCTTATATAGTGTAGGGGCGCACTAAGAAAGAAATTTTGAAACGTCACACTCTAAAGAGTAGAACGCGAGCAACGCCGCGGGCGACGGCTAGTTATGTACATAAACTTTGAGGTGGCTTTAGTCATGCAGCTCCGCACATAATATTGATCTTTTATTTCTTGGGGATAAGACTAGGTTGAGAGGATGGTATAAGTGCTTGGCATGAGTAAAAACTGGCCCCTGACACTGTATAAACGGGTTAGTTCCGCTATGCACGAGTCCCGCTTTGCTCGGATTCTAAAATACCTAAATAAAAGTGCCGCTCTCTATAAACCATCTAGGTTATATGGAAAATGCTTGATAATTATTAAGTCTCAATAAAATTACTGTCGGTATTCATGACAAGTGGTAATTCAACCGGTTTTCATAGTCTAATGAAAATAATGAAATCCTTTCGAACTCTGCAAAGTTCTGTAAGCCGTGTCGAGCATACGCGGTACCTAACTCAAAGTTCTGATACCTACCCCCAAACTTTTCGTTATTACAACAATGCTCAATTAATTCACCCTTCCAAAACTCTGAATTCAAACTGCTGTAACCTCTTGGCCCAATTATTATAACATTGATTCTTTACGGGGTAAACAGATCTATATTTATTAGGGTTTATTATTTGAATTAATTTGTTTGTGTTATGTTGCGGGCGGGTGTAACCGCGCGAAAGACTGTTTTAATATTTAAATGAGGGTAGGCATGATTGTGGCCATTCAAGTTCACGTAGGTTAATTTGGGATACACCTTAATTATCGGGCAATGCCAAAGTTAGATCTTTGAACCAATTTCTAAATACTGGTGAATTATGACGGGCTTAAGGATGCAGGTTTACTTTGGCTAAATTCACTTATGAAGATGAACCACAGTTTACGGACACTTACCGGTATAGTAGCTAGAGTACTAACCTAATATAGTATCACCCAAATTCAGGAACAATAAATATGATTTAGCTGAGTAGGGATTTTCCTTTTTTTCATGACCTAAAATAATGGTACAAGCTATCAATCTACAACCGCTAAAGATCTGAAAACGAATCAAAACTTATGAAAATGACGTTTATAAATCACGTGACTAATTTCACACCTTCTTCTTCTATACCTATATGGCCTCTGTCCGCCATTTCGACAGACAATTTTGCCAGTGTCAAGTGATGTATTTGAAATAATATAAGTCAAGTCAATTCATTCGTCAAGACGGCTGTCGTTTGTTTTGAAGAGAAAATGGTGTATTTCACACCTTTAGCAAAATTTCAAATGTGCACTATTCGTCACCACAGATCACATGGCACTAAAGTAGAACCACTTTTTAAAAATCAGTTATGAGTTAATCAAGTAAGCGTAAGTAATAATCAAATCTACTAAAATCATTATCCGCAAACAGTTGTAACACAACCGCTAATTTTAATTAGCGTTTCTTCCATCGGATCCCAATCGGCGGTATCGGATTACAGAGCTAATTACAAGTGTCGCTAGACGCGATCTCGCGATTCCGAGGGGAGAGAGATAGGCTGTGATCACATTGAAGATTTTTAAAATGAGAACAGTTATGAGATCTCAACGCCCAAACTGTTTTCTTTTTAAATCTTATGGGCTGGGTGAGACACACTGATAATTTCTGTTTTACTTTTCATACATTCATAATTTTTTTTTGTAGATATATGTACTACTTAACCGAAAGGATTTTCAGTTAATATCTTAGTCAGTGTTTCAAGAATTGCTAAATATATGCTTAAAAAAGATTTTAGTATTGATATTTACGAGATTTCAATAATACAACAGTGTAAAGCTATTCTTACTTTTTGCGATTGCATGGTACAGAACCCTCTTGGCCTTTTTCAATGCCTGACTTAAAACATTTTAGAATTTCGTAATGGAATCTTGTGACGGAAAAATGAGATTTTAAGAATTGGTTCTAAAAAGGCGTTTGAATTTTAGCGTTTTTTTGTGAAATGTCACGCATTTTGTTTTGTAATTGTTATTTTCTAACAACCAAAAATAAGAATAAAATAACATTGTCACATTGCTCTGAAATAAATCTCTGTATTTGTGGAAATCACATATTCAAACAAACGTCAGGTTCGACATGCCGCGAAGCTAGACTAAGCTCGTTTCACTTGAAATATGTTTTTGAGATGTTAAATTTTAAAGGCTTTATTGTATGGTCTCGAGTATGAATGAGTTGTTCGTACTTGGTTTTTTGAGCTACAACAGTAATAAACAGAGCTTAGTGTATTAATCATAGTATTTCCATAATAATTCGTATTTCCACATCCACACTTATTTTTCATTGTTCTTCGACTGACACGTCTCGCTGTCCTCGCTCGTCGTGTCATCCATGGGTCTTCCATTTTCAAACACTGCCGGTCAGCGCGAATCAATACTCTTTATAACTCAAAGAGGTTGGTTCTACGCTGCATTGCTAACAGTTTGCTTAAAATGTATAAAATAAATACTCTGTAATTATGTGCCTTTACCTAAATTATTGTACATTTAACTCTTATAACTAAACCAGTTTGTTATTGGCGATTCTCGATATCGTACACGGTAGAGTCACATGGGACGCCTTATGCTCAGTTCGGCAGACATTTCTCTAATACCTAGGGATAAAATCAAATACCTATTAAAATAAAATCACTGCCGCTCTGCATGCCGAGTGTGTACGTTTGACGTTTATGGCAAAGTCACGTAAACTATAATTTTGTATGGAGAATCATCAGTTGCGTAAACTTTATAGCATACGTAAAACGAACACACTCGGCATGCTGAGCATAAAGACTTATTATTGAATATAGAAACTACTCAGGTAGTATTACTAATAAAAGGATGATTAGAAAATCGGCTCGTCGCTTACATTTATTGCGGGCGTGTAGAATGTCATATAAGGCGTAGCGCGCACGGATACATTTTACACCTCGCTTCACGCTTTCCCTAAATCTGTTGTCATTTCGAGATCCCGTTAGAATAGGGGCCAAAATCCTCGGATAGTCGCAAGATATTTCGAGCTATTTCTCACACGAGTAAACCCCGAAAAGGGGGCTCACAATAACTCCGTTTAAATATTTTAACGTGTAAAAGTGAAGTCTTGTTACCTGGATTTCCGAGTCGTTCTTTAATAGGTTCTATATATGGCTTCTCCACTTTTAGAAATCAGTTGATTTTTTTATTTACTTTATTTGCAGAAACACGCGATTTGCTTTAAACAGGCGGGTTTATTTATACGAAGCGGATGTGACGTAGGACGTAATAATATCGATTTTCCTAATAGCGTTGGCCGGTTTTAGTGACTCCCTTTACACGTTATAACTGAAAATTGTGTATGACATATAAATGGGCTATAGTTAATGGAATATAGTTATTGACATCAGATTTGTCTTAGGTATATAAGGAGACGCTAAGTGAAAAGTTACAAAATGTAGAGAAGTAGTCAGTTTATCGTATGTTAAAAAACTCTACGGCCAAAAGATATCGCCTTTGTAAAGAAAGTAGTGATCTACAAACCATCTAGTGTATCGTGCTCTGTCTGACCACTTAAACTGAGACAAACAATAAAAATAGCGATAAAAATAGACAAAGTATTAAACTCCGAATGGAGAGCTCAGACGGCATTTTCCGGGGAGTGTTTTTAACCGATCCCGGATCCTATACTGGCCAAATTAAAACTACGCGATGCGTGCACGTATTGTTACCGATTTGTCTGCACGGAAGAACACCAATGGCTCGCACCGGTTCGGGTTAAGCTCTTTGTTGATCGAACGCGATGGTAGATCGAGGACTCTGAAATACCACAATTGTGCATGATATGAGATACATGTGTTTTATTGTCTAGTTTGGGGGATAATGTCTAAATTGGTTTTCGTGTAGTTTTTTGGACTGTATGTCTGCAGGTCCTAATGAACACATCGCTATAGTCGATTCTCATAATCCAGACCATATTCTATAGCCACTAGAGAATATAAAACGTCAAAACTGGAACTGGTTATATGACTTATCGTTTATAAATGCTATTTCTATTATCTAGCAATTGTTTTGTACAATGTTTTGTCTAATTTTGTTTAGTTTTTTTTGTAGCGATTTTCTACAATAAAAAAAACTACTTAACCAAGATTTAGGTAAGGTGCCTTCTGGTAAGATCGGCCTAATATTAAGTCCGGATAAATCACGTAACTAAGCAATTATCATATAAAAATATCGCAGAATTGCTTGTCATCCGGACTTACTATTACGCCGATATTACCAGAAGGCACTATAATCATAAAATAATGATTAAAATGTTAACTTGACTAGGGTCCTGTGTCTACATTTATGTAGATCAACGCCTATAGCAAAATATAGCCTATAAGTAGGTACCTATCTAACTTTGTTAGAGATTTGGGCCCGTTACACGCAGTAACTTTTACATATATTTTTGAATATTACAGCAGGTATGTCCAAAAAAGTTGTTTAAGTCGCGAATATTGGTCCGATACAAATAAAGTTAAATTGGCAAAGTTAAGGGAGAGGGATTGGTACATTCATATTTCATAGCCGTCGCAAATATTTTTATAAATTGTTTATGATCGTTATCCATGTTTCGAAATTAAACCGAATTCTGACGTATTTTTGGCTTTAAACTAAATTATATTAGGATAGTTTTTAGGTCACCGTAGTGAGTAATTAATAAAGAAACGTACCAACACGTAATAGTGTTCCAACCTCAGACATTTCAAAAGGCAAAATTATAGAATAAGCAGACCTTAGCATCTAATAGAGATGATTTATATAGCGTCAGTCAGGGGTAAATTTTTGCGTGGGACATTTCTTAGATGGAGTACCTAAGATTGGTCAACACTTATACTACTCTGACAAACACGTGAATTGTTAATGTTACAAAATGAAAAAGGCTATTTAGTTATTCATGATTTTTATAGATTTTACGGTTCTTTATAACAGAATCATATTTCTCAATGAATATTCACTTGTAGTGCAATAACTCAAGTTATTTTCCCATCTCACACGTACCGCTAAGTGATATATATAGGGAGTAACTGCTGCGTGCTTTATATGTAGGGAAATGGGACTATTAATTAAATTAGCACCTAAATGTTCTCACGGGCGCGGCGCCACGCGAACGTTTTTAAAAACTATTTATCTTCAGAATGTTGGTTTGAAGATTTATTGGTCAATAACCAAGTCAATAAGTCTGATTTCTTCTTCTTACATCTTCTGCCGTCTGGTTTCTAGTCGTATGTTTGATAATGTTGCATATGATTTACTATAAAACTTACAGTGACTCGCCATAATTAAATAAGAAAAACCTACATTGACTGATTTGACTATTAACTGTAATAAGTTTGTTTTTCAAGTAAAATATATTTTTAGAAAAATACGATTGAAGATACGTGAAAACTGAATAAAGCTTAACTTCCCGTGGAAAATGGTAAAGTTTAAAGTTAATCCACTACCGACCGCACCTTCCCATTCTTCATACAGAGTGTGTTTCATTCATTAGCACGAGGTACCCGTAATTTGCACCTTGTCACATCGTAATTAAACACATATTGCTTTTTAATCGTAACTAAATTAGCTAATTGCTAGAGATATACGAAACAGCTAAATCATTCGGGTAGGTTTTGTTATTAAAAAAAAAATAGGAATGGAAAACTAAATTAAAAGATCGTATCTTTTACCCACTAACTAATTATCGTTTGCATCGATGCAGTTGCGTGTTTTCAAATGCTTAAATATTGACTTACTCTCAATCTAATGCCTTATACTTGGATCTATTTTGTACGAATCAAATTATCTTTTTATACCAAGTTGTCTTCGCCTGTAATTGTGTTGGCATTTGATCTGATACCTTTTTAACTTTATCTATTTAATTGTAACGATGTAGGTACACTATGTTGGTCATAAATAAATACATACATAAATAAATAAAATAAAATAAATTAATCTCGTCAATACCGCCGTCCAGCAAAAGCTGTAAGAAAAGCACCAAAACAAATAGGTTCTCAGTTGTCCCCAAGCGGGGGCAAATACATCCGCCGAGTGCGTAAGCACTGCTTCCCGGCTTCCCAATCATCCACTTGAGACGTTTCCGTTGTCTACCGATTGGCGACCGCAATTGCTCTTAAATTGCTATCGGGAAACTGTTTCGAGCCTACCACACAAAATCCAAGGTTCATTTTGTCGTTTTGAGTTACACTGCGCCGTAGTCCGCAATGAAGCAAGCAAGCTCGTTAGTTGCCAACTATAGTGACGGAGTTTTTAGACTGCCTTTAGACCTCCGTCATGGTTTAACGACTGCTAGACCCGGACCGACAGTTCAAAGTGCCCTCCGAAGCACGGAACTCTAAAAGTTGTAAATGGCACTAACGGTCACCCATCCAAATAGTGACCGCGCAGAACGTCGCTTAACTTAGATAATCTGTGAAGATTGACTAAGCAAACTATGCCACGAGTGCTTCATAGTCCACAATAGATCAAGCATAATGTTCAAAATAGCCACGTAGTGTATTCAAATCACAAAAGATTTTGTATTATTTTTCGTAGTAGACGTTCAGGTTTTCATGCTCAGTGGCTTGCAAATAGATTGAAAATGACGGAGATCGGTACCGTTCAGACGATGAAGAAAAGAAAGGAAAGAAATAAATACGACTATTTTTCTCTACTACCTACTTAGCTACTTCACCCTACTGAGATAATTTAATCGGTCGTTCGTATGAGTTAGTGGCCAACTCTGGTGACGGAGTTTTTAGGCCGCCTTAAGGCCTCCGTCGTGGCTTATGATAATTGAATGAAAATTAAAATTACCTTATCAGGTAAGATAAAGTCATTTTTATTTTCATTAAATTATATACTTATAAATATTATAGATGTCTAAGGTAGAGCCTCAGTAGAACATAAAATAAAAAAAACAAAGTTGAAGTTAAAATTTAGCTGTATGTACCTTTTCTTTTATAATTAGTAATTTATTAATAAGCCGAAAATAGGCTGATAAAAGTGGTTCCGGTTTGAACGGATCTCCCAAATGCTCTCAATATAAATACCTACCTATCATTGGAATGAATATTAGATTTCACTATCGGATTAAGAAATCTATGGAGATTTCGTTTATAAGATTAGAGATTCCGTTCATCAATTCAGGCTGTAAGTAATCTGACTACTTCTGGTATTTTGTTTACTAAAAGCGAGTAGATCACTATTTAAGCATTTAAAAGCTGTAAAACATTTTACAAAAATCATCCACACTGACCGAGATCGACATTTAAATACCAAAAATTAACATGTCAACAATGTTTTTTACAAATAATATATACAGGGTGTTACCAGACCACTTCCGAAAACGAAAGGGGGAGCTACAGCACACCAAAACCCAACCAAAAAAAATCAGTTATCCTGAAAAATAATTATAGCCGGAGAAAACAATGTTTAAAGATTTGTATTTATTTCGCCAGCCCGCAATGTACGCATTCACGTAGGTAAGGTCGAGGTGTAGTACTATTATTTATTCTGTGTCGTAAGTGCCTACTAACGTAGGTCGCTCGCACGTCGCGTACTTCAATGACCCGCGATGAACTCTCAGCTGTTCATGCTGTAGTAGACGTAATCTGCGTGCTGCGTGTACATTGCTGCTTTATTTACTTTATTTGTTTTTTTGCTTTTTTAAATGAGATAATTAGGTAGATATGTCTTATTATGGTGTACTGTGTGTATGTAACTAGAAAAAAAAT
Source organism: Eulithis prunata (assembly GCA_918843925.1). Classification (NCBI taxonomy): domain Eukaryota; kingdom Metazoa; phylum Arthropoda; class Insecta; order Lepidoptera; family Geometridae; genus Eulithis; species Eulithis prunata. Next base: position 5,275,638 of record OU974023.1, on the reverse strand, counting down.
TAAAAAGAGATAGTCAAGTCAATTTTTTTTTCGCGATTTTTTTCGCTTAATGTTTTCAGTATCATAGTCTGATTGGAACCTCCAAGTTTTCGGAAGTGGTCTGGTAACACCCTGTATACTTTCTCAATTATCTATGAAGCATCTAAATCGTTCTTATCGTGTGTAATATCCACTAATACATATTTATTTACTACTAGCTTTCGCGCGCGACTTTATCCGCGTCCCGTTAGATCCTTTTATGTTTTCCGTAAAAGTAGCCTACATGTTACGAACTACATATTCCAAGATTCATCCAAATCTAAACATCCAACAACTTTGTCATTTATAATAGTAGTGCTATTTTTAATTATTAAAATTTAAGTTTCGTTGCGACTCCACGGATTCCCCAAACATTGCTCGCGTTGTTTAGGGGCGTCGAGTTTCCCCTATTGATTACCCAAAAAGCGGAAAATAAAATCGTCTACCTCCAGCTTTCGTTTCAACGCAATTCTATGGTAGACCGATAGAATTCATAGTATAACCCTCTTTAGACGTCGCGGTCGGTCAAACCTCCCTTTGCATAGGGTTTGGTTTACCACTCAAATTAATTGAATTTCACTACTATGTTACTGCAATTTTATGATGTAGGTTCTTTTTGGCTACAATAAAAAGAGTTTGATAGTTATGTATGTATAATATTAGGGGTCAAAGTTGTATACAAAAGTGACTGTCTTCTTTTAACCGCAACAATTTTGATGGTAAGTTTACGAAGTAGGTATTCGTTTAGCGATGAAGTTACTAGCTTTATATATTTAGTGGTTCAGAGATAAATAAATCATTGTTATAAAATAACTAAAAGTGGTCATGGATTTTATCACTCTATATCGAGTACCACGTAGGTTAGAGCTATTTTGAAAAATACTTTCCGCAGAAGATTACATGGAACGAATCCGGAAGAGAGTGTGTAACTACCTAGCAATCATTATTAGATTTTTTGATGGAAATCTCTGGAATTTTAGATACATTTTAATTCAATCTTTAGACGTAGGTAATATAATTATTTTTAATTATAATTCGAGCACCGTGATTTTATTTCATTGAATGTTCAAAACTTCCTCAAAGTTCTCCATCGCTAATGTTGACACATAGTTCACTGCGGGCGTCGCTTCAACCCACAATCTTTACCAAACATAGTATTTATGATCTGTGGCCGAACATATCAGTTTATAAACCACACCCCCACTGCTACCGACACTACGACACCTACACGATATCGGATTCGGCAGGGAGCTATTATTGTTATTTTAAACTATAGGCAATAATTAAATAAAGTTTTCAATACATCTGATTCTTTTGAAATTGTAAACGCGTCGATGTTTTCGGGATGAGAGTTTCGTTTTTATCGCAGTTCATTATTTTCCCAAAATGCCTTCTTAGCCCAGAAACGTAGTAATATTTTGATGTTCATAATAATAGAAGCAGCATGAGGGTGCGCGAGGGTTCCGGATTTATTCCGTTTTTATTACTTTTTTACGGACCCCTTCGAGAATAGACGTATGGGACCGCTAACAGTGTGTGTAACGACCAATATTATATAGCACCTTTATTAGTGTCTTGCCAAATGTATAGCTTTTCGTTGAAAGTTGCTCGTGAATTCAGTGGTTATTGATTTTTATGAAAGTTCATCATCATTAACAACCTGACGAAAAAGACGTCAGCTTTTCGAATAAAATAAATGTCTGTTGAAAATAATTATGTTCTACGCTTTATCTTCCAGTTCGTTGTCGCCGTTCGAGAAATCATAGCAAAATCGTAAAACTTTTTGCAAAGTATCCCTAAAATATCTTGGTTCGAAAATTTAAATCTTTCTATTTTTTTTGACAGAGACATAACAACATCTGTAATTCTAATTTTACATTGGGTTGTTGTCAAAAACCTTTAAACTCTTGCTAACCCCAGACCTAGTACAAATTAGAAGCATTACCATGACAAGGCGGGTAACAAGCCCTCTCGCGACAAACAAGAGGCTAATAATTGAAGTCGAATTCAGACACATTCGCTTTACACTGCCACCGACATGACACCTACACGATATCGACGGAGCGTAGAACAATTCTGCATTTGTATGGGAACTAGATTGCTGATGGAATACTTACTCGTATATACAGTTTTTTGTAAATACATACTTATAATACATAGTAACATCCAGGGGGGGCATCAGTAACAGTCAGCGCGTTTTTTGCCGTCAAAAGCTTCTTGTTTTCGTCGCTTGACATTATGCTGGCAGCGAAAGCAGTTCAGAGCTTACGATATGGGGCAGACATAGAACATCTCATCATGTTCGAGCCACTGACATATCAATAACGGCCAGTGTGCAAACTCTTAATAGGGACAAAACGTGATCGTATTCGCATGTTTTGTCTAATAATATTTGATTTGATGCAAATTGCTTTCTGAATTTCGTTTGTAACCAACTAAATACATTCATTACAAATGTTCAGGCAGACACAGAGAGGACATGCAAATGCTGTGTTCCAAATAGGGTTCATGAAATGTATTTATGAGAAAATAAATATGACGTCACATTTTTCTAGGAATTTCCATGACATCACATATAATGTACATTCGATCGTGTGCTTTTCTAATAAGTGCGTAGTACCTAAGTAACTTATAAAATTGGAAAACAAATCAAATTCATACAATAAGTCGCTTGCTTGATCAACATACAATACAATTTTCAACTTTTCACTGAGTTGTCAAAAGTTTCACTGAATTTTGAAAAGTCACACTCTAACGCGGGCAACGCCGCGGGAGATGGCTAGTCAATATATAAAACTCTTTTGAAGCTGACTGAATCAACGCACAGCCTAAACCATAAGTCCTATAGGTATGAAATTTGAAGGGTAGTATCCTTATATAGTGTAGGGGTGCACTAAGAAAGGAATTTTGAAAAGTCACACTCTAATCTAAAGGTTCTATTTAGAACGCGAGCAACGCCGCGGGCGACGACTAGTTAGATCTAAAGTTACACACCAATTGAAATGAAACTTCTAACGGACTATATAATTTATTAATGCAAAGGCTACGACCGGCCAAAGGACTGCCGCAAAACGACTAAAACTTGAACACAATTTAAAGGAGAAGTCGCCAAGGAAAGAAAGCTATTTAACTCAGAAAGCAGGCGACAAGCGCTTACAAGCGCGTACAAGCTAGTGTGCCTGAATTTGGCAACGGAATTTTAACCTTTAGAAGGCTTAACCTATGGCTTAACAACTGCTAGGTATGGCTGGGACTGAGCCCCCCTCCCCAAAAAACGTAAGAACTAATAGAAGTTCCATTAAATAGTCTTAGACATCTCCAAGAAACCGACGAAAGTAGAGTAGGTACCTGAGGCTTAGAGCTTCGTGCTAGTGAAATGGTTACTATACTTCACTTGGCACGCTTCATCTAGTAATTTTTATTCTGTAGCAACTGTAGAAAGATAAATAACATAAGTGATCAAAACGCACACGTAAAGTGTTGAAAACCAGTTTTCTGCTAGACCACAAACGAAAGAGAGGACGTTGTATAAAAAGATAATTTGGTGCACCCCGCCACTCCGCCCCGGGCACTCGCTTGTCTTTGCTTTTGTGAACTTTTATTTCATTCACTTTATGAATTTATTTTCAGCTGTTTTTTATCACCGGCTAATTAGTGTATGACATTGTTAAGTAGTAGATAGTAATTCTATTGTAAGCTATAACAGGGCTGACATAGTCGCTAAGCGACTCAAAGTGCTTCCAAAATATAAGAATAAAAAAAAAAATCACCGGCTAATAGTGTTCGTTCACAAACTTTTATAAGATAAGGCGTAAAATTGTTCTGAAAATCGTAATCGTACAATAATGATCAACCCTTTGAAACTATGTATAAGGTAAGTAAGCCCGTATTCAAAAACAATACCCAAGTCTAAATTAATACTCAATGGATCTATGACGGTTTCACTGAAAAAACTCTATGCTTGATAATATATCTAGTACATTTTAGAAAAAAACTAAATTAATCTGAAAATAGTCTGCACACTAAAAAGAAATCTATACAAAGTATCGTACCTCAAAACAAAGCACATTAAAGTTGCCTCAAGTCGCAACCCTTGGTCCCGCACCCCGCACCCCTTCCCCGGGGGTGGTTTCCTTATCAAATGCAAACACTCCGCGTTCCGGCCATTGCGCCCGAATACTGTCTATTATTTTTATTTTCACACATCTTCAGATACACAGGATTAAATCGACGTTCGCGGTTATTTGGGTTCTGAGGTTTTATGCTGGTATGAGACATTGTTTTGTGTCTAAAAATAGCTGGTTTGTTGTTTGATGGAGCTAATAATAATTACTTATTGGTATTTTCCATATCTATGAAGTGAATGGGCACACTGAGGCCCTGATTCTGAAGGATCGCTATTTAAACACCACTTATAATTGACCTGACTGCTACATTACCAACTTATTAGCAATCTATCTATCTATCTATTTAGCGTGTATGCACCCACTGCTGGGTATAGGTCTCCTCTTTAGTACGCCAGTCTCTCCGGTCCTGCGCGAGTCTTCTCCACAGCTGCCCAACTAACAGCCACAAAAACATCGGACTATCGGGCGGGTGGCAAGAGATGTTAATAATCATTAGACTGTATCATGCTTATTTATATGTGCATATGAACGTTTTGTTAATTTTTTCAACTTCATACATTTTTATAGTCTCTATTTCATTTTATGTCATTGCTAGGCATTGGTTACAGCTATGAAAGAAATCGTAGCTAAACTAAACCGTTATTCACGCCTCAACGTCCTGCCAGATAAGCTGTGGTATTCGATATAATTACTCAATCAATGGAAGCGTCTAATAACTATGTAAAATGCCAATTTGGTCTGAGCTTTTAGATAGGTACCAAAGTTTTTCAAATAGACAGACAGGAAACCACCATAAACATTTTGTAGATAAAATATGACCACTCTTGAAATCTTATAAAACAAAGAGTACAAAAAACAATCCCGCACGAGCGTCTGGCTCCAGCAAAGACCTTGTCCGCTGCACTGACAATCGCAAACAAATATTTGAATAAAAGCTACAAAAGAACGAGCTATGCTCAGCTTAAATTTACACGCATAGCAGGCGCCCGCCCGCCCGTAAGGAATGCTCAGAGACGAAATAACGCGAAAAAACTAGGAAGCGTTGACGATACGAATGAAAAGAACACTGGACAGGGCTGGACTAAGGACTGGAATATTGCGCTAATAATAAACTTGAAAAACTCAACCCTCAGATAATTCTGAAGATAAAACAACATTAAACTGTACCTACTTACGCGACACTTATGCTATGAAAAATTTACCTACTATTTTTCGCGACAATGTAATCAAAAATTTGCTTTCTTACATTTAGTCACCCTTTTATCAAACGAATTACATTTTTATTTGTTTTATACATAGCAGTGTTTAGATCATATGATAAGTAAATTGTGTAGCGTTTAACAATGTTTTTTACTAAAGAGATTCCTGTCCAATTGCAAATCCAACAAACGCAAAAGAGATTACTAACGCTCCAGCAGTGCTCAACTTGTATAAACAAAAAAAAATGGCGTTTTTAAACTAAATTGGAATAAGACCGGCAAAGACCGGGTGAAGACGAACTGGGAATATTAAAAACGTTTTTAAAAAGAAAACGAGGCGTGCAGGGGTACTACCAATTATTAGTCTTTTATTGTGACAGCGAGTTTCAGTTCGGGCTATTTAGGAGATGTTTTTTTTATACCAAAGATACTGGGTATCAGGAATGATCATCTCTACCCATGTCTGTCGTCCATGCATCCCCATGAATGAAATCCCCAATGTAAAATCCTTTTCATTTATTTTGCGTTTTTTTGATAAAGTAGTGAACTTTAATATTGAATACTAATACTTCAGCCCGCGACTTCGTTCGCGTCCAGTTGGATCCAGTTGTTTTTCCGGGATAAAAAGTAACCTATGTGTTAATCCACGTCACGGACAATACTTTCCAAGTTTCATCCAAATCAGATCAGTTAGAAAAAAGAACAAACTGAACAGCGATTTAAAAGTGAACGAAAGCTTTTATTAAACCAAATAATAAAATCCCCAAGATACAATATTCTCATCAGCTCATCTAAAGCAGTAAGCGATCATATTACCAGCGCAATATAGCGCTTCGCGTATTTTTGTGTTAACCCCCCACTGATTATACACAAATTGATATAAATTGAATTTAAAAGCTGCAGGCACAGAATAAATAATGCAAACGTACAGAAGATTCACTCAAATAAACAATGAACATCAAACACTTCGAGGTTTCAATTGATGATGGTGAGAAACTGTGATCTCTACCTATTATGCAATTGATTTAGGAAACTAAACTTTTCATTATGAATTTAAGAGTTCAAATCTGTTTAACACTTCAAGGCACTTATTCTGTCATCTGTTGATTTTTCAAACTGATTTATAATCTGAGCCAATTCGAACTTAATTATCACGTGGTAGAGCTCATTTTACACAGTCAAATGGTAGTAAGATAGGCCTACGCGTGGCCTGGAATACCTACAAGTAAAGCATAACCGCGCATCTAGCAAGAAGGGCTATTTGTTATCTTTAGGGTTGTCAAATAAAATGTTGAAGGAAAATTCATAAAATATTACGAGTAAATGAGTGTTTTTGGTACCTAAATCTTAATTAAGTTAATGCACAGGAACACAGGGATCTGCACAAAATGTCACTTTTGTATATCACCACCACACCAGGTTCCAAAGTATTTTTTTTTATTCTATGAATAGAGTGACATCAAGCCTAGACAGCAATCTTTAGAGATTACCTATGTCTTTATTTGTAGTTTTTGGACAAGGTTACTAAATGATCTCACTGCAGCCCGTATGCTGATTTACTGTTCAAGGACTGATCCGGACTCAAGCATAAATTTTTATATGAAAATCTCTACTCAAATTAACGATTTCTGTATCGGCATTCAGGCCTGTGTGGCAACCCTGAAACAGTTAGCGCTGTGTAATGGAAGCGACGATTTTTCGTCTTAAAGCGTCCGTTTCATAACAACAAAGTTGCCACCCTCGTCACAGCTAACTTTGTTCACTTATAAGCTTTATTTCATTCTATTGCCCTTATTTTTGCATGTAAAACGTTTTAGAGTTATTTAGGGTGTCGATTACTAGGTTTTATTCGTTCGCATACCTGTCGGGATTTATATTTTGATACTTTTGGGTTACAAATACCTTGGACATATTGGTATTATTCAACGCCTACGAACTTAATATGCTTGAAACTATTGTAAGTGTTGTAAAATTTACGTTTATAATTCAAGCCTGTAAGCTCGTAAATACATTTGAAATAAATCAATCATATAGATTTTTATACAAGAAAATAAGATGTAAGGACTAGTCGACGAATCGGATGGTTCTACGAGACTGCCTATTTTTAACCGACTTCAAAAAAGAAGGAGGTTCTCAATTCGGTTGTATTTTTCTAGTGTCAATAATACCGTGTACATGATATAAGTGAAAACTTCTGTCATCAAAAATAAAAATCTTGATTCTACTAATAAACTCCTTAATAAGCAAGCAAGCTCGTATGAGTTAGTGGTCAACTCGGGTGACGGAGTTTTTAGGCCATCGCTAGAGCCGACAGATTAACGTGCCCTTCGAAGCAAGTTTCTTTAATTTTACAATGAGAAGCCCAGGATGAGTCGAGTAGGTAAACCCGATTCAGTGTCTCGAACGGTTTTTTTTCGCTCACGCTTATGCGAATACGCCTAAAGAAGATTTCACTTAATAAATCTTAATTACTTAAAATCAGTATCCAATCTAATTTTAAAAAGTAAAGGAACGCCGGCGTTACAGTCAGCCTCAAAAAGTGCAAGGCAGAGACTGTAAATGAGTGGTTTACAGTCGCGCCGCAAACCTATTGCATTACCGCTAGAGCGAGCCTTTATTGCTCAATTTGACTTTATTTAACGCAATTCACCCCCTCACCCACCCCCGGAGCTCTGACGGTGAACAGATGAGGTCCCACTCCAATCCACTTAGCCACTAGGTGATCGTGGCCGAGACGGTTTGGTAAGTGTACCTACTGCGAAGCTCTAGTGGTCTAGTGCATTCGTATAGTTTTGGCTGGTGGAACACTTTCTAGTACGTTTATTTGCATTTTACTCACAATTCCGTTATCTGTTGATCTGTTGGATACATTTTCATAGATATGCCACAGTACCAATCCGCTCCTATCATTCGTCAACTCTGAATCTACTCCTCTCACATCTGACGACGCCTACAAAATACATATATTTCAGTAACTGTTATTTTTATCTAATTAAATAGCATTCATGGCTTTCACGATATTCAAGTTTTTATAGATGACACGGAGGTTTTGCTCCATTTTTCAACTTTGTTGGTGTTTCCTCGCGAAATATATTTTTACTTGTTATATCACGTTATTTTATCAATTTCAAAAATTAATACAGATCTATTACATTGAATTTGCGTACTCCTACTTTCTACCGATGAATTTATCGACTTGGTTTTAAGATCGATACAAATCTTGATAATTATTACTCTTCGGTATAAGGGGTAGATAGAAGGCAGAGGGTAGGAGGGTGGAGGGTGTCATTTTCACGCCGGCATATTGCTCGCCACTGAGCTGTAATTGAATCATAAAATTGCGGATTTCGGCACAGACCTTTGATTTGGTGCATTTGTGGGACGCTTTTGTGGCGAGAATTAAGTAGATTTGTCGCTTACAAATCTGCTCTGAATTACCATGGGAAAGTAGGTACATTTTAATCTTTTTTTTGATCTGTGTAGAACAAAAACGTGAGTTTTAAATTCTTGTAAACTTACTTCGGAGGCTTCACTCCAAAATATGTATAGTGAAATGATAGTTTTAACGACTGAGTCATGTAGCTGTTTCCGTATAGGCTATCCATTCTCTACATAGCGTTGTAGAATGTAAAATTTCTTAAGCACAAAGTAACACTATGAAATTATCGTGAAACTTGATTTTTATAAAAAATAAATTTCAAGAAAAGAATGCTTATAGCTACGTTTTTGATTTAACTGCTCTAAAGTATAACACGAAAAAATTAAAAATACCCTTACCCTAAATAAAGAAAATTTACTTCTTTAGCACCCTGAATACTAAGGACATTCCATTAACCGGCCTCCTCTGTTTACAACAAAATTCTTTTTCCATCAAACGAGATTTATTCTTTTAAAAATATGTAAAATTGGGCTCGAGACATCCCTAGAGCGGTAACAATGTACTTAGTCTCATATAACTTCTCAGTTTGAACGTAAGCAATTCCTGGATCCAATTGTTACCTTCGTATTTGCTGTTTTTTTTCGTACTTGAAGCCAAATCATAAAACATTACATTTTTATAAGAATAAGGGAAAAAACAAGTTGATAGCACAACTGACTATAGGAGCAATGGATTGTTACTTATATGTAACATTTGCAGCACGTTTTCAGTGGATGTATACTCAATAATCACAGTACTATATACTATACGTGACTATACGTTACATCATTCTGAGATGTAAGTAAATGTCAAGTCTCCTAGGTACTTGTAATATTTGTGATTCTGATTGGGCTCGTGCTAAAACTCTACTTACCTACTGTTTAGGGCCTAAACTTTCGTTTAGGCTGACTGTCGCGATTAGCCACGATTTGATATTATGCTTAGGTAGAAATAATTAATTTTAATAATGCGACTACACAGAGGGGTAATAGCATCATCTAGCAATTAATATTTTTAAATTTTATTAAGTACCTAGTTATATTTTATTTTTCCACGGGAACAGCTCAAGCCAGAAGGGGCTAAAATTAAAATGATATCTCAGTATTCGAGTCACGCTAAACATTAGCTTCGGCAATGTTCGCCAACGATAAACCGCACCCTAAAAGCTTCATCTGAATTAAAATTTGCCGGCTGATCTCGTGACTCTGATGGATTACTGTCGCCACTGACTTCGCTACTCCGTTGTTTAATTTTGCCAAAGAACTTTACAAATAACTGTCATTTTTGACAACAGCCTCCTTCCTCCACTTTCAATTCCTTCCCATCTTATAGCTTTTTGATTAGGTATAAAATGTATGTTTGCGACAGGTACCTATATTGAATTTGTTGTAAACAAAACACACTGTTTTCGTGTTTATTTCTGTTTGTTTATTAATTAAATGTCATAAAACTCCTGTTAATAAATTAAGTCACATTTTGACATTAATCATGTTCGCTGTTTAACTTTGACATTTATTTGTTTGTTTCCTTAAAAGTTCGAGTGTAATGAGTTCACGAAATTGTGCTACGCGGCGTAGCACATCATCTACGAAATCGCAATTAATTTGATATTGATTACATCTAATATGACTTGACTACCTATTTTTTTTTTTATAATAGTTAGTCTACTATAATTGTTTTGTTTATGCTTATTGTGGAACTGCGTCCAGAAACTATTCAGCCTCGTGCCGCGATATTGGGGTTAGAATATTAAAAATAAGCAGTAACGCTCCGTCTGCGAGTCTATGACTGTTTTCATACTGCCACCGACACGACGTCGGCAGTAGAGAGATAATATCATACATTTTATTAACACGTTTTCTAACCGTTACTTTGCCGTTTAATTAAATCACGGAGGGTATGCTTTTGTAATTATTTTACTGCTAAAGTGTTTTGAAACACCTAAACCCAGCAACAAAAAAGTATCTAGTTTTAGTAACAGTTATATTATAGTTACGAAGAATATGTATGTACCCCTCAGGTTCATTACAACTGAATCTTAAATGCCTGATACCAGTACCACACAATCTCACAATGTAGGTACCTACCTATCTTGGAAAAACTAATTTATTCTTATTTTTACCGTGTTTGCGTCAACAACGATATTTTCGTACGAACAATTGATATGACGGTGTCGTGTGGTGTCGGTTTCAGCCGATGTGAAGAGACCCTATAGCGAGGACAGCAAGGGGTAGGTTTTAAAATCATTTGTAGTTCCACTTGGTATTCAAGAGCTGGTCCGCATGCGACGCATATTTTATATTTATTACCAGAAGGCGGTGTCTCGTGAAATTGCACTGCCTCTATATGCGCCCGTTTTACTTAATACTCCTTAGCGGGATGTGGAGGATAGATTACGTGATAATGGACGCGAGATTGCATTGTGCCTTTGTATTTAAAAGTATTGTATTGCTTTTGTCATATGGAATTATTTCATTTGAAATATAATCTGGTGTAAAAACTGTAATAGCGTTTTCTAAAAAACCAACAGTGTCATTGAGTTTCATACTTAGAAATATTGAAAAACAAAAGACAACTGATAGCCGAAATACCAGATAATCATAGCAAATTCGATTCTTATACTTGTCATATAAATCTACCAATAAAACAGTCTCAATTAATTAAGTATAGAGAAAAAGAAAAAGAAACAAGAACCCCAAAGTATCACAAAATAATATCCTAAATATCTTAATGAACGGCTCATGAAATCAATCATCCCTTAATGAGATAATCAAACAATGATCTTCGATATTCGTCGTGTTGGCACAAGAAATTGTCGGCAATATTGAGAACCCTCTCGAGGATCACCAATTTTGGGGGAAATCGAGGGTAGATAATTATGTTTGAAGTTAGTTATTGAGAGTCAACATGGAGTGCCCGTCCGTGGCCCGTAACGGAACCGAGTTATATAATCTGTGGTTGTGATATGTCTATTTAAATATATGATATTTTCCGAAATACTTAACTATAATGTTATTTTCTGATAAAAGTCTAGTCTAGACTTATAATTTTTTTACTGTTTAAAACGCGAGCAACACCGCGGGCGACGACTAGTTTGATCATAAATCTTTAAAGATTTATGGTTAGAGTAAAAATGACGTTAAATATTTTAAAAAAAACATAGTAATTTTACAAACGATTATAATATATTATACCAGCCATCCAGTAAGTGCCATCACACAGAAAAATAAAACAAGAAAGTATCTTCCATTGAATATTTTTTTGCTTCAAGTTAATTAATAGCGTCTCAAATACTCCGCTTAAATGCAGTAAGCGATCATTTTTCTTTAAGAGTGGAACAGGTTCCGGGTGGTTTAATTTAGTCGCTTTTCCCTGTAGAGCGCTTATGCAGTCTGGGACATTATAGAAGACTTTCGATATTGTTACGAGACGGGCACGGAGCGCACCTTTGAGGTGTTCTAAGATTTACAACAAGAAACACTTGTAGACATGCTACGTCGTAGCAGCACTTGTAGACATGCTACGTCGTAGCAGTGGGGATTACTGAAAAAAAAACTTAAACCCCCACTGGTAGGGATACCATTAGTAGGGATTTCTGGAATATATAATCATTTACGTAACGTGAAATTTTAGGTGGCGAGCTTCATCCCCAGACTAATGTGGACCTTTTAGGACACGTACCACTATGGCCGAGCTATTCAGGACCCATACTTAGCTGAAGCTAATTTTGAAAACATACTCCAATCATTAAAAAAAAATATATGGTAAAGTATTTAAAAAAAAAAAATTACAACTAATACAGTATTTACAATATTTACAAAATACACATGGAACAGTTGAGCCATCTACAAACCGTTGCAAACGATTTATAGATAGCTCAACTGGTCCAAATCAGTACCAATCGGAAGCGTGCCCAAGACACTGGCTAAAAAAAAGTAAAAAAAAATTTAAATAAGTTTTTGATACAAAATGTTGCGCAGATTATGAGAGATATGAGAATTGGTAATAAGTACTTAATAATTATGTACATGCCGTCGTTTTATACTAATGTTTTGCTTATTTTACACGTTGTAATACCTATGTTCATTAAAATCGGAGATTACTTATTGGTTTAGATACATTTTGTTTCCTGCAATCATCATCATTTCAGCCCGTTTGCACCCACTGCAGTTTTCTTTTCCTGCAATATGGATAATTTTCATTTCAGCCTGTCTCTTCCACGCCGAGTCTGCTAAACGAAAATACCTCGAAGGCTAATTTTTACTCTACTTTTACAAGACTAGACGGGATAATCGAACTGCCAATCTCAAGAATAAAGAAACTTTAGCACAGGATCCGTTTGAGACTGGCTTTGTAAAATATGAGGTTGGGTTTAATGAGTTTTACAGTATCAATGTTTTAACTATAACAATATTAAGTACTAGCCGTCGCCCGCGGCGTTCTAGACCCTTTAGGGTGCGACTTTTCAAAATTCCTTTCTTAGTGCACCTCTACACTATATAAAGATACTACCCTCCAAATTTCATACCTCTAGGACTTATGGTTGAGGCTGTGCGTTGATTTTCTGTCAGCTTCAAAAGAGTTTTATATAGATTGATGATGATGATGATGATGATGATGATGATGATGATAATAACTACAGTATCTTATCTTAATATTATAAAAGGTAAAAGCTTAGCTGTTTGTTATTTAATCACGTTTCTTTTTTAATCGTTTGGTAAGGTGTAAGGATTTAGATAAAACTTAGAATATTCATAGATAGGATTTATACTAACATAAAAAGGCAGCGTTTAACCCGATAGATTAATAAGGTCTACACTTATCTACAGGGCAGAATGGACAAACGGGACGCGAACGAAGTCGCAGGCGGACGCTAGTATTTACTAAATGACATATGTACTAACATGACATAAGCCCTTTCCCCAGAAATTCAATTTGTTTGATTGAATAAAAATTCACGAAAAGATCCATTTTTCTTATAAAAAAAAGAGATGGCAAACGACTTATCGGCCATTTTAGTTTGTGAGACCTTCAGTAACTGCTATGAATAAGAGAATAAGCCTTCAAAGTTTTCACACAAGCCGATACCGACACTTACACGATGCCGACAAGTCCATAGCTTTACTTTTTATTTTCTTTTTCCAATTATAAGTAATTTGGAGTAAAAATAACTTGGCACAAAAGTATTAAGATGACTCAGAACCAAACAATTTTGACATTCTGTCGAAAAAGCAATCTATTTCGGATGCCGACTGTACTAGTATAAGACTTTTCGCCAATATCGTATAGGTGTCGTGTCTTTAGCAGTGAAAAATCTCTTCTTATTAGCATTTTAATCACCTGTCGCGACAGCCACCTGCGCCCGGCGACTCCACTGACAATGCATATTTTTATTTTGACTTGAATTGAATTTAAATAATTACCCCCTATCTTATAAAAAGTTACAGCAGACATTATATCCTGATTACGTATGTTAATCAAGACATAATGTCCACTCTATCTTTTTATAAGATAGACCATTAAAATACAAAAACTTGCAGATGTTTCATGTTGAACGTTTGTCATTTATGAGACAAGTCAAAAGGTTCAAACTAGAGCTCTTGCTAAAACTAACTCAGTTTTGACAGCTAACCTCAAAATTATCTTCCCTTGTAATGTGTACAAGAAAAATAAAAAACGTGTCTTTCAACTTTATATAAATACCTAATTGATCTTTACATCGCGCTATCATAATAATAAAAAGTAAAATAAAACAGGTCAGTAAAAATATGGTGGCGAGATTCACGTTCATACTCCATTTCCATTGAACTTACTGCACTCGTGACATTTATCCACGATTCTACCAAGCGAGCATTACACCTCAGTAAAACGTGCTTTAACATATGTAAATAGATCTGAATTTCGTGTGAAGGGTGTAAGTAGAGGCTGTGGCAACAGCATTGTTGCATTTCACATTGTAAGGGATGGAGCTAAGCGTGTGGTTTTGGCATTTGTAGGCTGAATACGAGAATACGAGGCTTATCGTATGAAAATGCGAATCGGTTCCCATTTTCGTTGCTGGAAATGACACAATATGAATAGAATAGGATTTGTATATTATGCACCACGTGTAGGTTATTGTATCCGGTTTGGTTGAACAAATTGATATATTATGACAACTAACAGCAGAGTTTTATGGTCGATGACTCTTGCATACAAGCAAGTGTTTTTTATTTCAAAAATGTGACATTTTTGTTGTTTTTAGTAACAAATGTGTTTGTCCCAGCTGTGTTATTCCGTTATAAAATTCAAAGCGTTTGTGCAATTGTTGCGAAGCATTAACCGTTCAAAGAACAGCCATTTTTCTGGTCTATTATAACAGAAAGCTTTTACGGTTTTGTTACAATTCGTGCAGGGGAACCACAAAGCGAAATTAATTTTAAAATACACCAAAAGAAATTAACTTTCCGTCTGGGGACGAGAAAGTTTCGAACGAGGGAACACTCGAAAGGACTTAAAAATAATAAAGCCTTGTGGTCCGGGACAATCCCATGTTTATAGTAGCTTTGTCAGGGATGTTTTGTGGGACATAATTTTACAGCTATTGTTTGAAATTACCCTTTGGCTTCTGGTTTTTAACGGAGTGGTAATTTAGCGGGAGGTTTTATAAAAATTACAAATTGATTATGATGCTCATTTGTCTACATCTTGCATTACGAAAGAAATGTTTTATTGGGTCTGAATTCAAACATTTTTCTTTTTTTCTTCTATGTTTGTGTACCCTAATAATCTCTAGATAACCTATTATGAGTATCAAGTTTTTTTTATAAATCATATAATTTTTCACCCAGTTAAGGTCTTATTAGAGTACGTATGACATGTTGTAATTAACTAGTGGTGTGGTAATAACAAACCGCTTTACCTCATTCATTACGTATTAATTTCCTGCCACAACACAACACATGCGAATTAAGGAAATAGGTCAAAATATCACTCACGTGTTATCTACGAATGTAGGTACTCGTCGTACTAATAAATTAACAATTTGAAGAATCCTTCTGATTTTTCTTCGGTTTTCTGAAGGAAAATTCTCTTAGTAAAATCTTGTAATGGAAATCTACTTTCTTCTAGATGTTTCTAACTCATTTCGCTCATATATCCAACCCCTCAGTTATAAGAGAAGTGTCTATTCTAGTTATAATTTTAGTCACTCGTATCGCTCTACGAGTATATCCAAGAAAGTCGAAATATTCACACGTAATAACTAAAAGCTCGTAAACCGATAGAATCCCTCAAAGGTAATTTTAGGGGATTCCCCCGAGGCTGTTTCTTGAGAATCAACACTGGTGTAATTAACAGATTCATTTAAAGTTAAACTTTGATGTGTTGTACGTGTCGACGGCCAATTTAGATGGCGTTCGCTTGATTAACTTGCACCTAGGTAAATGGTTGTTATATTACAACATTACTATATCGCTGTATACTATACGAAACACAGCTGCTTCTAAAAATATAGGTAGTGATTTTAGTGGAAGCTAAAGAATTGAGGTTGTAACGAGTAACAGTGTAACTGATTCGGATTTTTTTCTAAGCAGCTGCAATGTGACTTCAATTCAACGATTGCGGACAAAAAAATGAAAGTTCCGATTAGACACTTATTTTTCGTTAAATCGCACCACTGATCTTTGTCTTCCTGATCCATTGTATTTCATTTTCACTTTGGTACTAAAACAATCCAAAGGTTTAATTGAATACAGCTTTAAACTTCCACAAACTACGGAAGTGAATACAACAAATAAAGTTTTCAACTGCAAATAAATTTAGCAAAACTAAGTGCACACTATTCCCGTCAACAGGTGCCAGGTTTGCACTCGCTGGCAATAATTGTCTTTCATATTTATGAGTCTCGTTTTGCCTCCATAGTGAGCAGTCTTTTATTTTTACAGTTAGTTGAACTCAAACTGTTCTCTTTCACGGGCTGGGTTTAAAGTTTCGTTTTGTCGTAAGATTGCTTTGCAAATATTTTTATTTTTATTAGTGATTTAGTATTTTTTGTTGTGAAAGTTTTAACATTTTAAATAGTGTCTGGTTATTCTAATGTTTCGATCCGTCGGTAACATTCACACCCTTTTACTGCTTTGTCGCACTTTTTTTCTTCAACAACATTCAAGTGGATTTGTAAAGGAGACCCTGTCTCCTGGAACCGTAGGCCAAGAAACAGTATTATCTAATGTTTCTAATTATAATGGCTTCCCTAAAATATGCATTTCCCTAACAGTGTCGTAACACAGTATCTTCGTTCGCAGGTTGAGGGCGGGCGGCGACAAAGGGCGCGCGACTTCAAAGCGGCGGCGCCGGCGGGATCAAAGAGAACGACCCTCTGATAAAACCCGTCGGATAAAACTATTGGACTAACGTTTGATATCCGATTGTCGTTTATATTACAAACACTGAAAAGGTGTTACGGAAGGTTGTCTCCTCTAAACTTGAGAATAGTTTTTGTGGCATTTGTAATATGATCAAGGGTTTACTTTTAAAAGGGGTTTTAGGTCGGGTTTGGCAGTTTGCAACTTTAGTCTCTTATTTTGAGGGTTATCAATTTGGGCGGAACTACTTATGGGTTTGTTTATAAAAGCAAGTGTTTTGGCTCAACCACATTTTTATAGCTGCATCTAATTGTGTCACGAGATGGAAAATGTCTTTGCATGACATTGGGGTCCAAAATCAGTAGCTGGAGTCTAAGCTATAGTAGTAAACTACCTAGCTAAATTATGGAAATAAGTAGCGGCCAGCTCTTTCACTTCTTCTCATACTGATTTAGTTCATCAATGTTTTCGGTAGGTTATGAGGACATCAGAATCCATCATCACGTTTTCCATCCACATCAATGAACAGCCGAACAAAACAAGTTTGAACATTGATGTAGATACAAAACAATCGACGATCGAACCGCTGCAGTTTAATCTCTGTTTCGTTCCGCAGATAAACCGATGTCCAGCGTCCGGATTACTGGATCCGGATCACCCAGTCCGGATTACTGAATCCGGGGCCGAGCCCGAGGCAGACGTGACGACGCACGTGACCCAGCGATTAGACCCACAGCCCAGTTTCAACCGATACAATCCAGATACGTATAGGCATATCGCAATAGAAGAACTCAGTTTTACAATAGTAAAGTTATAGGAGCAGAGGATTTGGAGTTTACGCGCAAGGTTATTATAATGCGATGCAAAATCAACATGTTTGTAATTTGATTGTGTGTTGCATTTTAATACGAAACAGCGGAAACTTTAAATTGTCCGTAACTAAAGCTTTATTCACAATTATTGTAAAACTATGTTTGCTTATTTATTATATTCATTCTGTATATGTAATATAATATATTTCCAGGTGATAAAAAGTGTGTAAGAATTCAATTTCAACTATTGAAAATAATTACACAATTTTTGTCAGTGAGGTTAAGGGGGTGCTTGAGGTTTCTTGTTCATAGTATTCTTCACGTACCCCCTTACCTCACTCACCGAAGAAGAATGGAGAAGGATCAAGACCGAAGTAAATCCGTAACTTGATCGTCCACGTGTATTCTTGGGGAATTAACACACATTGTGAGATGTTATTGCTTGAGAATACACGTAGTTGACAAGATTAAAAGCATCATAAGAGAAAAATCTGCAGAAACTCAACAAATTGATCTTATCTTTCATTCGGAGACAAGATGTATTTAACCCCAGGTTAAAGATTATCTTGTTTACGACGCTCTCTTCTAGACGGTCAAAAATAAAGTAAGATATTTTAATAGTGCTATAGTAATAATAATAATCAGGAATTTGCATCTAATCTAGATGATGAGGAGCCCTCGTCTCTACATACAAGCATGTGCTTAGTTGGAGCGAGGAACTCAATACCATGGGTAACGCAAGGTCTTGCTGACTTTTTCACTTTGCAAAAATGTTGGTAGGTGTCTAATATAGGTGCCTACTGTATTTTCCACTGTCCACTAATTTCTATTGTAAGATGTAATGTTAATTTGAAGACTATGCAATAAACATTTTTTATGATTTATACAGCGTCAGGGGCTACTTTTGCCTGTCTCTATGATGCCCCTGTCGGCATGACAGCTGTAGACTATGGTAGAGCCAGAAATAGTAGTCAAAAAAGAATAAAATCATTTATACTGGCTTGTGTGACTGGTTTGTGTGAAAGTGTGTGTATGTCGCCTTGTAAACAATTTATCAAAGACAAATTGCGGAAAATAATTACCCGTTACGAGAGCCCCTGATAGGTTAGTTACCTACTCGTATATGCCAAAAATTACTAAAACAAAGGCTGCTAACATAACTAAAAGTTTGCTCAAAGCGGAGTCGAGCCCAAAGCATAAATATATTTTTTGACAGATTTTATATAGGAAATGTAGTAAAAAAATTTGCTAGAGTATATAGTTTTCAGTCAAAATGTATCATTGTGTCTGTAATTAGGCTTTGCTTGATAGTCTCTTTTGCTTATACCATATCATGTAAATAACGATGAGAAATACTTACAAAAGTGTTTTATTATTGAAAACTAACTTTCTCTCTGATCAAAAATTAAAAGCTCATATAAAATATGATAGAACCATAGTCAGAACTAGACTCGAGAGCAAAAACTCTGGGTCATGTATAAAAGCTTGAATATCTTGGTATCTTTGAATAAAGTAAATAAATATTCATAAAAATTTCACACAACGATGAACGTGAGAAATTATACAAGTATTAAAACAATTAAACAATTAGGTACATGTATTTAATTAAGGAGTAAAATAGCATTCAAGTTTTTATAGATGACCCGGAATTTTTGCTCTTGACTGTACTACTGAATAAACAGTTTTGAAATTTACAAAATATGATTCTGTACTAAAACTCTTACCCTGTTACCAAATAATATACCTCGGATTAGTTACACCGTATTTTTTATCTTTAGCATTGACCTGTTTCAAATTAGATCAAAAGTGACGAAGTACGGCGTAACTACTCCCTGCTAACGTCGGTAACAGGGCCATTTGTTTCAGATTCACAGCCAACCATCAAACAGAACTGTAGGGCTACTCTTGACCACCGCCTTTCCAAATTGGATCCGGATTTTGATAGACTTCTGTCAAAATCTATGGATCCGGATTGGAACTGTGTTCGAGAGTAACCCACCTGATCACAACTCCTGATGCAACTCCTAGCAATGAAGGCGATTTTGAAGACCTTACCCTAGCGGACACACCAGAGCTGAAGTCAACTGCAAGGTGAGTTTGCAGTTATTGTTTATTTCAGATTATAAACAATCCATAGCAACATAGAATAAGAACATTGAATTATCCTATTAATTGATCGAGTGAGCGAAGCGAACGAAGATCTTAGTGACAACTTGGGCAAAAATGCTTTGTATGTTTGTTCGTCGAGATCTTTTGAACCGCTTATCCAATCTTCACAGAATTTGGTAGGTATACGGATAGTACTCTTAAGTTTTACTGGTTTGAAAAATAAAGTAAATCGGTCAAGGGGTTGGAAAGTTATGAGGTTCCAAAGGGAGTATAAAAAATATAAAGCTGTACCAAAATACCAAGTGGGGTGTCATATGATAGGGCTTTGCTTAGACATTAAAAAACCGGTCCTATTTTTATTCTAGGTTAAATAGTTTTGGAGTTGTTGTAAAAACTATCATTTATCGGCTATATGATCCCCACTTGATATTTTTGTACGACATTTTTTTTTATTCCGTTTTTACCCTCGTATCTTTACAACCTCTTGACCGACCACGAGATCTCAGTTCGGGGCAAACTACTAGTTAATATTATAAACACGAAAGTTTGTGAGGATGTATGTATGTTTGTTCCTCTTTCACGCCAAAACTAATGGTCCGATTTGGATGTAACTTAGAACATACATTTTCCATGACTTGGATTAACACATAGGCTACTTTTTATCCCGGAAAATAAACGGGATCCAACGGGACGCGAACGAAGTCGCGGGCGGAACTCGGGTTATCATCATATCCAGCTGAAGTTCTATGTGCTAAAGAGAATTAAAAAAATTCAGTAATGTCAGGACTTACCTGACATTTTGAACGCTATTTAGCGTCTTTCCATTTGTCATGACCTTGTATTACCACTTGTGCCAGTTTTATTTTAGTTCCTACCTAAATATTGACTGATTTTAAAAAAATTTAATAGGTTGAGTTTTTACTAACAATAGATTCCTTTCTCCAGATGACTCGACTCTCTGCGGCGTTCTCATCATGACAGTGTCTTGAGGCAGCAGTCGTCACCCGTCGGCGAAGCTGGCGTGGACAAACTAGTTCAACAAAATTCATATAAATTAGATTAACGCTTTTGTAGAAGTTTATGTATACCTTTTAAAAAAATTAGATAACTATTTGTAATATCTGTCTTTTTGTATGTCAATATAAGTTCTATCTATCTTAGATTATATTGTGGATACCTACAACATTCTCGTAAAATGTAATTTCCTAGTTTTCATTCCCGTCTTACCTAGAATATAGAATGATTTCTTCTAAAATCCTCGCAATTATATAAAGAGAGAGTTGTAATTACTTGCGTAAAAGAGTACTTAATAAATGTTTTGATACTGTACCATCGTTTTTTTAACCAACCTATAAATCTAAAGCCTTCAATGTTCAATGGGACTCAGCCACAGTAGATTTGGGCACTAGTTATAAAATAGAAGGTGTAAAATTATAACTGAAAACCTTCAAATGTTTATTAGTCAGGTTCGAATCCTGACACTTTTTAGTCAAAATAAAATATAGGCATAATAACTGAGATTCATATGAATCCAAGAGTATGAAGAACTTGCCTGGTACAGCTCATTCCATAGATGTAGTGAGTGGCTGAGTAACTAGAAATAGGGGGTAGTACTTGATAGGCGTGGAATGACATGGAGGGAAGCGGTGAATCGTGCCTAACCCAAGCCTACAGCTAGTAAATAAGAAAGCAGGATATGAACGAAAATATTTTATTTGCAAGTAAACTAAATCACTGAAAATGAGTATGCCATCTTCCAGCTTTCAATGCAAATTAATAATAAATTACGACTCTGGAACAGACCAAAGAATCTAGATTCGTTTCGTATTGCTATAATAATTATTTACACATTTTGTGGGCAATGGCAGAATCCTAACATTACAGACACCAAAATTACGACATCATAAAAAATAAAACATTGAACTTACTTACATCATTTCGTGTTCATTAAACTTATGTCCAGTTACTTTAAGACTTACCACCCTAGCCCTACACATAATGACAAAAGTGTATCATCTATCTAATAGTTAGATAATCTGGCGATTTCACTCACAAAAGCGGCAATGGCTTTATAATTCAAACAACTATAACCATTGCTTGAATTGTTATAAATTATTCGCTAGTCTATGTCGTCAGCCTCGGGTGACGCTCTAGGGGCTATTTGTGGCACCAATTCAAAGCCCGTCGTCAGCGGGTCTTCGGGCCTTTTGTCGCTCCTTCGTCTGCGGTCTAAAGTCGAAGGTTTAACTTTTACGTTGGACGTTGTGGAGTCGCCGTCTGGAACGCTAGGTACGGGTCCAACGTTATCAGCTGTGGAGTTGGACTCTTTAAGAGCACCCGAGTCTCTCCTTGCTATTTCCTGTATGTTCATACCTTCTCCCATGGGTGAGCTGTCCTTATCGTTTCTGATTTCGTTGGTTGGGAGGATAGCTCGCTCCTCGTTTTCTACGGGAGTGTTCGTGCCAGCTGTGTTTGTTTCTGGTGTTCTGGGGAGTACGTCGCCCGTGTGGGTGGTGTTGGTTTGAACTGTAGAGACGGAGGGAGTTGTCTGAGTCTGAGATTGGACAGTATTTTGGATAGTCTGGGTTGTGGACTGTGCAGTTGGTGGTGTTGCTTGTATGCCGGTACCGGGACCGTCCTGGTACGGAGCGCCGCTGGCCATGGCGGCAATGCCAGCGAGGCCCATCATGCCGGCCATGCCTCGGTGAGTGCGGAGCAGAAGTTGCTGCAACTGAACGTGCTGTAGTATGACTGGGAGCTCGTAGTGATGGAAGAAGTAGAGCATGGAGTGCTGTAACAATAAAAACATATTCGAAATAAAACTTATTATGCATAGGTGTATCCTAAGGTTCATCGTCAGGTAGCATTCGTGGTTTACCGATTAAACTTAATCAATGAACGGATCTCCCCGTATGAATGCAAATTCGTACAGAAAAACATGGTGTCTCACTGAAATGATACACGCGGTAGGGATAAAAGAACACGCAGCAATAAATAAACGGTAAAGAGATAAGCTGCCAATAGGTGCGTTCCCGTAGATTATGAGACACGTCCGTGGAACTGAGCAAAACTCCTTTAGACAAATAAATGAGCGAGTCGTGACGGTACAGTCACTCCTCCCGTCTGTATTTATTTATTTCTGGGTCAAAGTTCCCTCCCCTCGCGACGTCCGACGTAAGTTTTAATTAAGAAACTTGTGACCGCTCCGGAGTGAACTTTTATTTGAAATTATATTTTGTGATCCCCTCGTTTAGATTTTTTCGCGGCGGTTATAACGGGTTGCCGACGCGGACAAGTTGCGACACCTTCATGATTTATTATTCGGGACGCGAGACGCGTCTCCAAAGATAATTGAAAATTTTGCATCATTTTTTGCATTCATTGCTTGACGTGCTCGCGAAATTTGTTTGGGCTTCTAAATTGTTTTTGAAAATATATATGTTGAACGTATAGAACAGAAGTACTTTCCCAAGATAACGACTGATATAGTATAGAGAAACACTTTGTTGTGAGGCCTCCTCACTTTGAGATGAAACCATGAAGATGATAGTGAAATTGAAAAGCATGAATCAATAGTTGATTTGCACAAACTGTTGTGTCTAGAAACTGTATTGACATTTAATAGGTCAGTAGCACAGGGTTCAGAGTACGTGAATGCATTATAAAGGCTTGATTAACACGACCGGCGTTCACAATCTGTACGGATCATCGCTATGGTAAATACAAAAGGGATCAAACGTTTAAAAGGTATTTAATGGACAGAGATGATGCCCTTTTATGCGTCCATTAAAATCGGCCGCTTTGAGATTTACCGTTTTGCCAGTTAGATACCTATCTAACACGAATAAAAAACGAGACCTTTTTATTAATTTTCAGATCGTTTGTAGCAGATTATTGAAAAGGAAACTTTTAGGGATTTTAGTCAAAAACCTAACTGAGTTTAGAACTTACTAGATTAATTTTTTAAACTGGATTTATTTTAGAGGGATCAAATGAAAATCGTAAGTGGTAAGGTATCTATCCGTTCATGTACAAAATGACTGAATAGCAGTATTATTTAAAAGATGCTGTTTATACAAGAAAAGGCCACTGCAGACTATTAAAAAACTACATACAGAAGCTAAACCACGTTAAAAAGATGCCGCAAATAAGACTTCAATCCAACAAAGAGTTGTTGCAACTAGCAACTCGAGACGTCAAGCACATAAACAGTTCTGAAGATGCACGCGCAAAGAGTAAGGTCTAGCCTAGCGGTATAAAAAACGAAGAGATGCAAAACGCTACAACCGGCCCAAGTACTTAACACTTCAAAGGAACACAAGACTTCTTTGTGATTATGAATTTTTTACCCGCAAAATTGTCTTAAACACTTTAACGGCACGGAGCGGCATGTTGATTATGCCAAGACGGTAGAGAACTCGGACGAAAATAAAGTTATTTTGATTTAAAATGCAAAGAAAAAATAGCGGACGCCGGGACCGGAGCGCAGGTCGTGACGAGAGACATTTTTTTTTTACAAAAAAGAATCCCTTTTCATTTAACTAATCCGAAAGAAAACATACCACGACGAAAATACTCTTGAATTTATTGTTCCAACTCTACAGTTTCAGAGAGAATTGTAGAAACAATTAGTTGCTAAAAATCTGTACATTTTATTATGAGAAAAGACGCTTGAAATTGTTCTCTCATTTTTATTTTAGTTTACTTATTTTAACAGGTAACCTCGGGGTATTACAATGGCATTAAGTAGGCTAAAATATTTAACATAACTTCATAGCTAAACTTACGGTAGGTTGATGTTTCAAAGGGAAGCTGTTTGAATTAAGTTTAACTATAATTTGCGAGAGATCTCGAAGATTACAACACTTTGCAACGTTACCACAAAACGGAGCCTTTTCTGTTGATTTAGGACTTGACAGATATTAGCACAAGTAGCTATTAAATCCTCGCAATAACAAAGGGAAATGAGCTCAATCTGTACTTACGACAGCAAAGTAGGAGTAGAACAGTCAAAACATGAAGTGAAATTTTTTTATGAGGTTCATTTGGTTACAACGTAGAAAGAACTTACTGCGTGTCTACCTAGCTATATTCTTCAGTAGGTATATTATAAAATCTGCTGAAAATGCCTAAGAAAAGAAACAAAGTAGCCACGTTAGGCGCCAATTATATGCGCGGCGCGTACTACCGTCTGCCGCATGCCAGCGGCGGTCGAAAGCGGGCAACCTCATGAAATATGATTTTTATTAATAAGTTGACACGCTCGATGATTATAAGATAAGCCCCCACTTTGCATTCCGGGAGCTCCTTGTTTTCGACGACGCCCTCTCTCGGCTGTAATCTGGTAGAGCCTACTACAGTCCCCTAAGCACGTTTGAGAAACGGGAAATAATCCTAGTGCTGTAACAATTTCCAAGTAGGCACATCAAATAAAAACCTCGTAATGGATAAGCTCTTGTAAAAATAGCATTTTTTACCAAATTTATATATTGTTATATTTGCTAACGAGAGCACGAGAAGGTTGTGACTATTGTACTTTTATCAGAAAAAGATTCGCAACCGTAGCAAAGGTTGCTAGGGCTCTTTGTAACTGCAAAGCCTCTTAGGTCCTACATCTGCCCTTAGAAATCACGATCGGCACACAATACCGGTTTATTTTTAACACTGAAAATATATCTATTGTATTTTTTTAAAAGAAAATGTTCCGATGAAAGGAAATGTACATTTTATATTTATGAAAATAGAAAATGTATTTTGCATTTTTTTTTGTACTTGTTATTTAGAAAGAGATTATAATTGCTCAGTTTACGAAACTAATTGGCCAATTATGCTGTCTTAAAATCATCTGTTACAAAACATCTTTCTTCTTGTTTTATAAAGTTCGATATTTTAGGATGATAGGAACACCTACGAGAAGTACCCAATACCTATAGAGTAATCTGTTACGTGTCTGACTAACTGACAGTCTAAAATGGCCCTGGAAGGGTAGTGGGAAGTAAAGTGGAGGATGTGTGTTGTAATACGAAAAGCATGAGCAAAGTCACTGGCACTGTGCAAGTGCTTATATAAATCTACACAGAATTTACACGACAGCGAATGGGACTCAACATGTAGATACATTTTATTAGCTTACCCGGACGTACTTAGTACAAAATGTGACTTTTTTATGAACTACAGTAATCTTAGCTGTTATTGGGACTAGAGCTCCATATAGCTAGAACAAGAAGGACCAAACATTTTATGCACAAAGAACAAGATTTTTGTTTCTAAAAAAATCTATGATAGCAAAGGTCTATCTATGGTATAGATACCCAGTTTAATCGGTTTAAAGATCTTTATTCTCATTAAGACAATTTGTCACTTACATGAGAGAAAATTAAGTAAGTTGCGTATGCGTTAATCCAAATTGAGCGAGCGAAACCGCCTGATTAAATTAAAAACTTGCATTCATTATAGCAGGATGTTTCTTCACATGTTTCCCCTACACAAGGGAACATCCTGACTACGTCCACACGAGCCGAAGTCCGCCTGGCGTGTTATTAACTTCC
This sequence comes from Eulithis prunata, assembly GCA_918843925.1. Classification (NCBI taxonomy): domain Eukaryota; kingdom Metazoa; phylum Arthropoda; class Insecta; order Lepidoptera; family Geometridae; genus Eulithis; species Eulithis prunata. The sequence continues at coordinate 5,249,062 of OU974023.1, read as the reverse complement.
GAGCGCCCGCACCGGCCGGAAATCGACGCCAAAGTGGATCCGCTAAGACACGGAACATGCATTGGAAACTACATACCCTAGACCAAATTGAAGGGATGTTATTCCGGAGCGAATCTTTACTTCCATTACAAATGTGAAAGTCTGTTTGACATCCTAAACCGATTCTGTAAGCTTAGCATCTTTCTACCAAAGACCAATCTCCGTCCCAATTTTTTTTTTACGATTATAAGAAATATTATTTGTTTTAGTCTTCCGTCTACTTTGTATAGCAAAAACATAAAACGTCCGCAGACCCTGTCTTACTTCTTGAACCTGAAACCTTGTTGAAATTACTAAATAAATCCAGCGGGACTAGGATGCGCACGCGATGAAGCGAGATATTTGTCGACTCGTTCTGTCAAAATCAAGGCATTTTGCACCATTCTGTCATGGGACATTTTCACAATACATAGTTATCTATACTAAGGCTTTGAAATAATTTCTACAACTTGTCGACAAAATGCGCCTTTGAATCTTCAACTTTTGACACTTCTGCGTGACTATTACTCGTCGTAATTTTCTGAAGACGAGATACTATACTTCAAGTAGGCAAAATGAAAAAGCTGTGATATTTTATTATCACTCGGTAAAGGCGGTATTAACGGTAAAAATAAAAAGCTAAGAGGTCCGGTCATCATGACAACTTGACTGAAGTATTTTCACCTCTGTTGGTTTCATAATAAAGAAAAGCAATTTAAATTATTCGGTTTATTATCCCTCGAAAGTGGCCCGAAATCCCGGCAGCTCAGAAATCAACGTAATTTAAGTACGTCATCGCGGGCTCCGTCGCCGCGGAGGAGTGTTACGGCTGGCGTTATCAGTAGACGAACTCCAAAGTATTTTATTTTTGAAAAGATCTAGTAGGTACCTTAATTGGTTTATAATTTTGCTATGTGTGATACTCTGATTTGAATGAAACACTTGAATGTAACTGCTAATTAGTATTAAAGTAAAAAACTGAACAAAGTATAATACCTATATCAATAGTTTTACTCGTACTTCACCAACACTCGTTGTGCACACCATGATTTTTTTTTTATCTTTAATCATTAGGACGGTAGGCAAATGAGTTGATGGACAGTTGATATTTGCCGTCCAGATGCAGCATTATTTCTTTTCCTCGTTTTTTAAGGTTGTGACTTCTTTTCCGCTGCTGGAAGAAAAAAGCGGAAAAGAAGTCTCACACCAATGCTCTAGCCAATGAGTTAACACCAAAACAAGAGGAATTCACTTGGTGAATTCATTTTTATGTCACTTTACCGCCGATGTTTAGAAAACTAATCGCAATAAATGGTATTTTTAGTATAAGTTTTACTTCTGCTACTGCTCATCTATGCCCCAGCGTCCCCCGGGCACACGGGAAAATATTACACGCACGAATGTTATTTGGATTGTCCCGGGAAACATTTGACAAAACTTTGACGCGGTCTCGCCAACATTCGGAAATAAACTTGGGGCAGACATCTAAATGTGAAAACTATTAGCGGTAATGTTGACAAATTATATTCATATTTAGAAATGCTGTGATTATTGTGAAAGTTTTCAAAGGTCAAAGAGAAATGAGCTATTCGGTCTGCAAGGTTACATTGAGTCACAAACTAATGAGGGTTTACTGAAAAACTGGATAAAGTCATTGAGGTAGGCACTATTGCAATTAAAATGTAATTTAATTTAATTTTAAAAATACATAGGAAGTGATAAACTAAATGGTGATACTCTAATAAGGGACCGGTTGTTTCCTCCAATAAGGTGCGGACCACTGCGGCGCGCCGATAAGAGTGCGCGAGTTTCATAGTTGTGGAGAAATACGTAAGCGTCAGATTTTTATTTAGTTCTGCTTGTCTAAGCATCTAGCGGTCTGGAATGTGACGAGCGAAAGAAACGGATTTCACTTGAAAAGTAGAACTAGTTTTATCGATACTAAAAATAGAGTTGAATAGTCATTTATTTATTTATAGGAAAACCGACAGCACATAACATAGATTAGGTACAAAAATGGAAACAGAATTGATGCTCTCTAATTATCACCCCGTTCTCTCTTCTTCATATAATAATAAAAAATATATATTAACTAGTCGTCGTCGTCGTTGTTCGCGTTCAAAACCATTTTGTGTGACTTTTCAAAATTTCTTTCTTAGTGCACCCCAGGTACACTGTATAAGGATACTACCCTCTAAATTGCATACCTCTAGGACTTATACATAGTTTAGGCTGTGCGTTGATTGTCAGTCAGCTTCAAAAGAGTTTTAAATATTTAGAAGATAATCCCAGCTTAAAACGTTACAAGTCGGATTTGAAATGCGCTAGTTTATAAGCCATTCAAAACCTCACAGCATTTCGTGATATTAGTACGTTGACCGTATCTGCGGAAGGCTAATATCGCTTTATGCAAACAGTTTAGCTAAAGCGTATTTAGACGGAGTCAGAGGCTTGTAAGCTAACTTATGTTGCTTGTTGTTTAGTAATTAAAAATAAGCTTTTCAGTGACTCGTGATATAAGTACAGTGAACGTGTCAGAGGAACGTGTCAGCGGAACTTGTCAGCTAAAGCCTGTTTAAATGGTGACAGTGGCTTGTAAGTAAATTTATGTTACGCCGGTTGTTTAAAAACTAATTAAGGCGAAGCTTTTTTTACGATTTCGTAATAATTAGACAGGAAAAATAAAAAGAAAAACTGTTTCATTGCACGTTTTCATGTTTTTTATTAGCAAATAGAACCATATTAACACTAGTTAGTCATAAGAGAGATCGATATTCAGATGAACGTTCTTATGGACTTGTTCTGTGGGGTAAATAAATCGTTATAGGCGGCTCGATTACTATCAGATAGGTCTATCTACTTGTCAGTCTGTTAAGTCGATTTATATTATCAAAACAAAAAAAATATTTTTGACGTTCGTGTTACTTGACGATCCTTTAATGCGTTCAGGCAAGTAACTATCCCCATCTAGAGCTTTTATTAAAGCGCTTTGCTGAAATGGCATCGCCCGTGGCGATCTGACCAACTTCAAAGTGTTGGCAAACAGACAGTAGGCCATACCATCCCGACGGCGTGTTTTGCAGACGTGAAATAACACAAATTATGATACCTCTGCTAAAATACATTAAGCTGCGTTGAAAAGATGAGAACTTGGTAACATTCAAATTAAGGTATGTTTAAATGGGGTTTAATAATTTAATCATATTCGTAGCAAGTTTTGATGAAGCAAGCATTATTATTTGGAAGTGTCTCATTGCCCTCTTTATGCTCTTTTATAACCACAAGGCCAAAGTGCAAAGCTTCATAAGACACATCCTCAGAGGATTATTTTGTATTCTCTCTGACCTAACAGAGAATCTATCGGTTTGGTTGAACAGAAGTGCACGGCTACGTGATTATACATCTGCTTAGTCCATAACTTCAAGTTCAGATTATCAGTGTTATCAGTAGAGTCAACGAAGAAAGAGCCATCATACAAGTTATTGACAACAGAAGAAGAAAGATGATCGGACAGTTTGAGCACCTAGGAAAAAGTTGTAGTATGGAAGGCAAGAGAGGAAGGGAAAGACCGTGTATAAGTTATATGAGTCATGTAAAAGCGAAGATCGCTGTCATGACGTATAAGGACGTCAAGGACCCTGAAAGAGACACATGCCGAGAGTTGCATTTGTTGCGCCGACAAGAGCATGCCTCTTAAATTACAAGTGAGAGTGGTCCATAAAGCTTACCTGAATGAAAAGCCATGACGTAACAAGAGCCAAACTGCTGTACTGTCCGTTGAAGCGGTAGTGGTACGCGTAGAACGAGAAGTGGTATAAATAGAAGAATCTGCGAACAAAAGAAAAACGAGTTATTTTCATTCTTTAGGGCCATTACATTGACTTCTAAAATTTGACTGTCCAGGTGGTCAGAGTAGTCAAATAAATCGTAATTGTAAGGGTTTTTTTTTTTAATTTGTTAATTACCATTTCAGTAACCTGCATTTTATACTTAGCTTCTAATAGCTGTGGATAGTTCTATCAACCCTAACTTTTTGTTTCAATTCTTAATAGTTTTAAAAACGATATGCGATTCACAGAAAACGCTCGTACCTATTTTATTCATGTACTTTATTTTGATCTTGCATTTTTGAGTACGAACACGTATATTAAAAAAAAATAGTATAGGTACCATGATCATGCTCTTGCAAAACAATCCATACGTGAATTGTTTTAAAATAAGTGTTCCGTACAAAGTAGCTTAACCTTAACAGAATGGCGACCATGTAAGCTCAAGGCAATACCATAAAACATTGTCTAGTCTAGCGCTATCTCGTTAGGTGGTTGTGCAATAAGTACCTACTTACAGTTTGTGCAGACCAGCACCCTCACCGCGAAATGGTCAATGAATATCAAAAGCTTTGGTTGCTTTTTTCCACCCTACCCCCAGGTATGGCCAGGGTATGGCCAGGGGTATGGCCAGGGGTATAGTGGGTCCGAAGTGAAATATACAATCTAATCTGATACGTTAAAACCAGACGCTAAAAACTACCGCTTCTTTCAGTTTTCAATGAGTTGGGTAATGCTAAATTTGTTAAACTGATGTCCAAAGATTTGAACTTTATTAGCATCTTCACTTCGCGATAAACGTGCTGATGGTTCGCTCTGGTTCAAAGCAAAACATATTGTATACCAACAAAACTAAAATAGATAGGTTGAAGACGCGCTCGCATGTTTAGCTTTTACATATTTTTTATTCGTTATACGCAGTGGTTTTCTAAAGTACTTCTGTCTGGCTGTTACTAGGTATATATTCTATCAACAAAACAGTTCCCATAGTACAAGCTTTGGTTAGTTTGGGACTAGAGGGCGTTGTGTAATATGTCCAAGAATATTTATTTATTTTATTTACTTTTGTATTTGGCATTATAGAAATACATTTTTTATTTTCTATCAAAATCCGATGAGTACTAAACTATTGAATTGAACCAGCTCTTCTATAAAAGCCAGTGCTAGTGTCGAACATCGCGCGCCGAGCGGATGTCATTAGGAGCTTATTGAATGGCGTAAGTTGCGGAACTCATGTTTGTAACGTATTTCCTGTTGCGAACTCAGTGTTTGATCTTTACTATTTGTACTACTTTACAGTGGAAATTCATTCATGTTTTAGTTAGTATTCATCTTTTGGCGTATTTTAGGAATGAGTTTTTCAGTTTTTCTCATTCGTTAAAGTGATTTTTCGAACAACAGGGGCCTTATGCTGACTTCAGTAGTGATTATACTCCAAAAGGGATGACGTCGAAAACTTTATTCACCAGTGGGTGAAATTAGTTTTCAGCTAAGATATCCCTCTATGAGAGTAAAATATCTGTCGAACTGAGCATAAGACCTTTGGTCTTAGCTAGGTAGCGGTGTAGGTTTATAAAAATGTAATGCTGGTTATTTTAGTTGAATTAGAAACTGCTTGTTTTAGCGAGCAATGAAGCACGCTGTAAAAATGTTATCTAAAAAGTTCTAAGGTTGATGTGTTGATTCGCCAAATAAAATTAAAATCAGCTACAAGCGATCTCATTCATCAATACACGTGCTATACAGCCCTCGGTACACGATTAGATTCGTTCCGCTTATTTCTGTGTATAAATTTCCAATGTGCGTCTGAGGGCGACAAACGGCCTGCCGGAAAAAAGGGAAATGTCACCTCGTTATCTGAAAAGGTTGCAATTTTATTTGAAATCGATATTCAATTAGGTATACGGCACTTGTACTGTGTAAAATGTTAGAGCAGGATTATGTTGATATACCTAATGTATTGTGCTCGGATTGGAGTCGAATAGAGCCAAACCTGAACGGCTAAATGCCTAGCATTCTAGAAGCTCTCAAACTCTCCCAATTTACCAAATTACTAATCCGTTGAACGCTTATACAAACACGATAATATTTAAATGATCTGACTGTAGAGTTCGAATTACATTTACGAAAATAAAGATTCAAGAGTGTTTTATGAGGTTACGATAAACACGCCTAGCAGGCTAGTTGAGAATCAATTTTCTTCAATATAAATCTATAACTGGATATTTTTTATTTTTTAAATAATCTTTAATGATATCTCAGTTTTCCTTTTTTCAGCCATACCATAAAATATTTACATACTCAACGTAACAGATATGTAAAATTATACGTAACTTTCAAAATCGATGTTGATTCCCAAAAAAAGTAAAGCCATGCCGGAGAATTGTATTGATTTTTGACCAGCATTTTTTTTAAATTAATAGTTATTTAAAAACGAACTTATTCATTATGAGCATATATACGTTTAACTTATCCTAGTAAAGTTGGTAAACTGTCGAAATCGATGTTGCTTTTCAAACAAAGCGAAGCCATGCAAGCGACTTGTATCATCATGTTTGAGTAATCCTCGGCAGGTCGGGATTAATCTTCAACTAATTAACGTTGCGCTCGTATTAACATGTTAATCGCATCTCCTTTGCGTTTGTTCAACAGTCACGGTTCTGAGAACCGAATGGATACAAATTTATGGTTATACAGAGTGTGGTATGACTGCTTCGAAACTTCTAAGCTTTTTAAATAACACTAAAAGCTAAACATTACCTTCTTGGTATGTTTTTGAAAAGTGTATGTGTCAGAATAAAATTAATAGATTTTCTTTAAAAACGATAAAATTCAGTTTTGTTTTATCAAAATGAGTATTGAACGCAGCCCTTTAAAAAAACTTCATTTACCAAAATGCATTATGAGTTTTCAACTACTTCCGCGGAGTCAGCATATTAAATTTGATATTGCCCGGTAAATAACAGATTGCGCTGGCCACAAAATAAAATTGACGGATGTACATTGTCCATTTCCTGAAACCAACAGAACGCGCACAGCAAATTAAGTTTTCGCTACAAACAAATTTAAAACGCTAGGTGGTTACAAAAAGGACAACAGAATTTGGAATTGTACAAAATGAAACGGGGCGTTTTGTGTAAACAATTCGTAACAAAGACAAAGAGCGATGCGTCGATTAAGTTCTTAAGTAACAATTTCGTCGGTAGATCGCGTTCGGAATAATTTAAAGTGGAAAAGTGAAGTAGAAACGTTCAGTCCAGCACTAAGCGGCTTGCGACGCGTCGCCGTCGCCTTTGACATCAAACGACTCAAGATTATCAGCACATTAAACATACATGTCGAAAGAAACAAGCGGCGTTTTCTTAATGTTATTTCGTCCATAAATATTTTATCGGGCGCCCGCCGGTAATGGAAAATGTAAATAACGTCACGAATTATACGTCGAACCATGGTTTCAATTTGTTTTTTCTGTATACATTTTCAGGTATTACAATCAGATTACTATTCAGTAATGATTCCGAACAGATGACGCAAACGTGAGGAATAACCACAAAACGTTTGATTCTAGTGAAATTTATTTCAAAAGACAAGATGAACATTTATTGGAGCCTCTGTAAAACCTCGAATGGCCATTCACAATTTCCCTTATTAGATGAAAATTATTCAGAAGCCAGATAGCGGAGCAGACAGGAGCGAAACTGAATCTTGTTCAAGTAACTCGGTGCGAAATCACTTTCGAGTCGGCCTTTGATCTCGACTGCGCCAAAGGAATGTTATTCAGTAAAAACATGCAAATTCGATAAGGTATAACACAATATTATGGAGGAGAGTAAGACCACAGTATGATAATGTACAGAAGCGCAAAACTTATTATGACAAAACGGCCCAATATGGAGAGATACTTCTTCAATCAATTAAATATGTTTATCGATACACCTTAAATTATTTTATATTATGCACCAAAAAAGCGCGATTTACGCGCGTTAAAATTACATTTGAATAAAGGCATGCGGCAAGTCGAAGTGTTTTTGCAGATGGACAACTGTTACTGTTTGTCCACACTGTATTTTGACTGTCGCGATGACCGGGACTCAATCATATTTTTCTCGCTACGGCGGATGCTTTAAATATTGGTCTTCTTATGGAATATCGACTGATACAATCTAAGCAATTTTTTTTTCAAGTGAATATAATCAGTATTTTCAAATCGATGTCCTTAAGATAATAACATTGACAATTAATATTAAATAACCTAGGACGTTTTTGCATTATGAAAAAGATTTTCCCGTATTAAAAATGAGCTTAAACCTTAAACACCTTACATAAGGTATGTTTTCCAAGCTTACATCGAGTTCATATAAAGCAGGACCAAAGTCCAATATAATTTTAACATGATTGTCCGATAAAGCTTACTTTATTATGTTTATCATATTTTTATTACCTTCACTTTTCGTGAATATTACATTATAAGACGCAGCTTTTGACTAATGGCTTCAAAAATATGAAAGGATAGGCGCGATTAGGTTAGACTTTCTCCTGCTTTTAACACAAATTGGCTTATCTCTTATTCAAATCTTTAACAGCAAAATGCCGGTAATAAGTGCTTTGAACTCTTTGAAGAAAACTCAGTACGTACCAAAATCTTATAGCGTAGCGTTAGTATAAAAACTATGTTCATAATTCTTATGCTACGAACATAGTAAGCAATACTTTGTCATATTTATACTATAAATAAATACTTTTTAAGGCTTTTTCGTTCTATACCTGTGATAGTATTGTTACTAAAGTTACTAAATAAGGTTTTCATGTAAAATAAAAATAAAATATGTATGGGGCGCTGGTATATGCAAATTGTTCTGCATTTTAGTCCTTGCCTGTTTTGGTCTACACTGTACTATTTCGTTTCTATTTTCAGCTTTATGTTTGCACACATTGTGTAACGTATCAAAAGTTACCTATTACAGTGGGATTCATCTGCAGTTTGTGGTTGTAGTGTCGATGGTCATAACCGCGGACGCATTTGTCTCGTGGAATGTCGTCGGAATTTAATTTTGTTACCCGCTCCGGGGTTGCGGGGATGCCAGGGGCCTGTGCCACTTTCAATTCGATATAACTGTGAGATATACAGATGTAATCACTTCGAGGAACCGGGTTTTTTTGGGTGTAATCATTATAGAATTGGGTTGCTTGATACTGCGTAAAGCCAAGAAATAAATACTCATTTACGAACCTACATTCTTGAAAGTCAAAGTATAAATCTTTTATAAGTCTTACAAGTTTTATACGCTACTATTATGTGACAAAGTGACAAACAGACGGCTCACTTTATGTTAAACAGTTTCTTCTGCCTATCTATAACAATCCCGTACCTATCAGAGCACTTTCAGATAAAAGTTGGTTAGTATTTATAAAAACTTTTAATAAAATCGCTTATAGAACACTGAAGCTATGAAATACTGCCCAAATATCTGTACATAGGGTACATTTTCATGTGTACCAAATTGTCCCATATAGTGCACAAGATTCGGTGACCTTGTGCGAAGATGTTAACTTGACCCCTTGCAAGAATTTAGGCTCAGGGTCGGGTTCAATGTTCTTGGTGATTGATGGTTTATTTGATTACAATGCAAGTGACATTTTATCACCGAAAATTGCGTTTTTTTATGGAAAAATTCGTACGCGTGAACTGATTTTTTTCTTAATATATGAAGTTCGAGTAGGTATGCTACGTACTTGACAACGACAAACAGCCTTAAACTTAGTGTTTGGTGGAGATAGACAATATAAAGGCTCCTATTATCAGATAAGTTAGAAATAAGTAATTTAAATTAAAAAAAAACATGTGTGCAATTCACACGTGGTAGAAGTGAAACCTTCAAAAACCAATATGCAGTACTTGTTTAGTTAGAAAATATTCTATGCTCATGTTGCCTAAATCAGAACTAGATGGCGCTGCTAAGTTTGGTCGGATCCTAGAACGCGCTATCGAAGTGTTTTGCGTTTTGTGGGGGTCGAACTGTCGCTTTTTCGTTTCATCGACTTTCAAATCACAACGATGCTAAAGAAGTTTTCACTTCAAAATGCCAACTTGCACCACCAAGGGTTAATCCAGCCCTCCTCATCCCCCATGAGGGGGGTATGCGTAACGCATTTCCCCAGTATACAAAAAAAGGGAGGGTTCTGGTGGTGCTTGTTTCTTTTTTCCTATTCCTTCATATCAGCCGATAAGGCCGCCGATTGATCTTTATTTCTTTATAAAGGGTTATCTATCTATCTATCAGCGATTACCTCAGCCTACATTGCATATTACCATACAATAATATGAAGTATTCAAATGGACGTGTATTTATACATTACGACAACACAATAAACAACTAAACATTATAAAATAAAAAGCTTCTGTAACCATAAAACTTATTCATGAACTTACAATGATTAGTTGCTACAATGATTAGTTGGATACTACAAGGGTGTATATAACACAAAGTAATTATGTTAATAGGTCATGATGTGTCCGGAATGTTGTCGCGTGCTACTCATTACTGTAGTTGTATCTGTCGCATTCATCGTACGACCGCATACCTAGCAAATGTACAGTCGAGAACAAAAACTTCGTGTTATTTATTAAAACTTGAATATCTTGAAAACGTTTAGTGAAATAATTTGTGTATGATAGATAGTTTAACACTCTTTAAATAAATAAAAGTAATTGTTTGTTCCATTGCATTATAAGCTTGCATAATTTCACTTAGCTATCATTCGTGGTTACCAAGATATTAATTTTTTCATGATTTGAATTTTTTTCATGTTTAGTGCAAGCTCTTTCAAATTATAACAATAAATCTATGACATCAGATATAATGAGGTTTTATTATTATCATCACATCAACCTGCTGAAGTCTACTGAGGGCCTAGTAGGAGTTTTGGTGTGTAAACCTGGTGTAAAACGTCTGACGCCCAGTACACCAGTGTGCGCTGATTTGTATGGAGACACTGAGCGGATTCTTTGAGACGCTTGGTTTATACCAAGCTCGTATTCGCATGTCAAGCTTCTCAAAGAATCCGCTCAGTCCGCTATGAGAGATGCCTATATATCCAGTATAGGCACCCCTCACATATTCCAAGAAACAAAGATTTTTTAGGCGTTTATTGACCTCCCGCGATCAATGTCGTCAGCCCATTGTGGTAGAAGTCAGTGTGGTAGGGCCTGTGCTTTGCGTTCCAGTTACACAAACTCACTTAAAATATGATATAACTAGCCGTCGCCCGCGGCGTTGCTCGCGTTCTACCCTTTAGAGTGTGACGTTTCAAAATACCTTTCTTAGTGCGCCCCTACACTATATAAGGATACTACCCTCCAAATTTCATACCTCAAGGACTTCTAGTTTAGGCTGTGCGTTGATTCTCTGTCAGCTTCAAAAGAGTTTTATATATATTGATGATGATAGTAATTATACTTGACATTGCCAAAATTGTCAGACAGAGACCTTAAATAAAAGAAGGAGTCAGTTTTAAAATGACTTGACATAATATCGGTGTTTCTGTTTACTCCCGAACAAGGTATTTGTATCGGATCGAAGAGCAAGTTGGTGTCGATGCTAATCGAGCGAGGAACTTGCGATCGACAAATGCGGTCGACAAACTTGGCCTGCAAACTTTCACGATTCCACTTCTCTCCAATTTGTATATGCAAAACTGATGTGTTGAGCTAACTGACTGACTGAAAATAAACGTACAACTGAGTTTTTAAAAAGAGAATGAAGTTTGTCGCCAGTGTAGTAGAGTATTTAGCACGTTTTTTTTTTTTTTTTTTTATATACAATATAGGCAGCCGTTTGACCACAATCTCACCTGATATTAAGCAATGATGTGGTCGACGATGTAGCACGGCTACCTAGAAGATACCTATTCACTCTACTCTTGAAAACTTCCAAATTATAGTCATATAGTTTGGTTGAATAAGTCATAGAAACGTTAAAATACAGAGAACATCTAATTTTTTTCTCTATCAAAAGACCAGGCGATTCTAGTGATTTATTTGGAGAGATTAAAATTGCGAGAGGTCGCGGGCGTTTCATAAAGGCATCTTATGTTAATATACTTTAGATTCAATTATGAATATTTGATTGAGGCATTTTGTTAGCTGAAGTTTTATTACTGAATAATTGGTAATATAACTTGTTATTTCGTTCGTTTTAATTTAGATAAGTTTTTTATTCATACCTAATGTTATACGTTCCATTTTGAGAAACCAATCAATGACCATTTATTACTGATGAATTTTGCAGAAAAAATGAAGAGAAGAATTTTATAGCTAAGCGGGTTAAACCTAAGGCTGCAGCTATACTTTTAGTATCAGCAGCAAAAAAACAGCACATTATATCTTTATAATTTAAATTGAAAAAACTATTCATGGACATGACACACAGCACAACGCCCTCTAGTCCCCAACGAAATAAAGCTACTATGGGAACTACATTGCTGATATATATATTTAATACATACTTATAATGCATAGTAACACAAAGAACTAACATATTTGTCATCACATCACATAAATGTCTGTTCTTGGCGGAGATCAAACCGCGGAAGGCAGAGCTATTACCGACTGAGCTGTGACGTCTGTAATACCCATTCAATTTACACAAACATTAATCAGTGACCAAAAAGCTAGTGCGTGCTTGTTTCACTGGTTAGCCTTACAAAACCAGTTCAACGTTATAAATTCGATGTAGAAGGGGCAACACCAGTTCTGTTTCGGCAAGCTTCACAATTCGGCAATACCTCTAAAGAAGCATCTGTAGGACTTCTCAACTCCGTGGAAAAGAAGCCTTTGGAACGCAGAGAGCGTTGGAACTACCAGCTTTGTATGGCCAGACCACTTTACAGACGCGAAAGTTGAACGTTTGTGCGGTTCTTCCTTTAAAAACGAATTTTAATTTGTCAGGATATTAAATAAGAGGTATTTTACGTTTCTTTATTGTTCTGAATTTATGTTTATTTCGATGTTTTAACATTTTATAGGAAAAGAATAGCCGAAGAAACCTCAGGGTATAGGAATTCGAGGACTTTGCAAATGACTAAAACCAAGTTTCAAATCATATTCGTAGCTTCGTAGCGATTCGTAGCACCGTAGCAAGTCACGTGCCCCGCTACGACGAAACGTTCTTTACTGCATTTCCGTTTTTTAAATGCTCACGTGCCAATAATGCGACGCGTCTCAAATTTTAAATACGATTCAAAAATCGGGAAGGAAATGATTTCTTGCAAACTGTGAAAATTCGACGTGATTTCAGACTCTGGACTAAATTGGATTACAAGCACTGACTAGGTAATACTTATACACTGTATTGTGTTTATTCGCAGGTATGTTATATGAAAATATCTGGTCTTCAAATGTAAACGTAGTCAGGTAAATATGTATAACTGAATATGAACGACATATAGTATATGGACGTGTGTCGAAGTTATTGGTACCGTTTTTTTGTAATTTCGTGCCTGCCCGCGGGCCTTCGGAAATAGCATTACGGCTGGTAGTAGACACCGGATACAGACCCTCGCCTAAACTCGTTCAGTTTGTCATTGCATCCGTTTATTTGTGATTTTGATATGACCCGCGGCTTACCGCCGTACATATTGACATCGCCTTTCTGTGGACAAGACTGACTAAGCTAAGAGGATGGCATATGGCATTGCAGCGTCACGTTACTAGCAGTTATGCGTGAAAAGTGGCTCCTGAAACTGTATAAATTATGCATACTAGACGAACATTTTTGATATTATTTCTAATTAAAACTATTCTGACCCTTGTAAAAATTAGCAAAAGGATTAAGAGTATTGAATCTCTTGGAATGGATTATAAGGGTCTTCGTTTTTTCTGATAACTTATTGTTGTTTGTTTTTACTAAAGCGGATAAAAATATTATAAGCGATTTAATCCCAATTAACAAATTCTCTGAACTAAAATCGAGAAGCTAACAAACAACTTAATCTATTTTTTACTAAACAGATTCTTCATTCTTCAGAAAAAATCTATTCATAATTTTCTTTGTATTAAAAACAAAGAAAAAAATATACCACGCGTGAAGCACTCGTGGCGTAGCTTGCTTAGTCAATCTTTACCGATTATCTAAGTTAAGCGATGTTCTGCGCAGTCACTATTGGGATGAGTGACCGTTAGTGGCATTTACATCTGAGCAATTTTGTACTTTGGAGGGCACGTTATACTGTCGGTCCCGGCTTTAGCAGTCGTTAAGCTACGACGGAGGCCCTAAGGCGGCCTAAAAACTCCGTCACTTGGCCACTAACTCATATAAACTAACTTTACTTGTAGTAAACACACATATTAATTTCACTCAGATAAAAACAGATTAAGTTTTTATATCACTTTATTTACAAAACATTACTATTGGTCATCAAAATAACCGAAGGGCCGAACAGATCATGTGTCTAATTAGACGATAAATCATTGTAGCTTATGTTTCATATTGATATTGTTTGTGCCCACACTCATACTGGGCGTTAAGGAGACCGAAAATTTCGGGGGGTTGTGCTTATCAATATGAACAACATTTATTATGTAACCCAATACCCACTGTACATAATTAGGTTCTTTCAAGTATCAGATGATTTTTTTTCTTTTTTCGATCTTTATTTTTGTATCAATTTCTTTCAATACCAACAACTCACCTTGATTTTGCTAGAAAAAGTACAGTAAATTGGGCAAAATACACTAAGTGTATATATAAATTAAATACAAGTCTTGTATTTAATTTCTCTGGGACCTATCAATTCAATAAAGAACTGTAACTCTCGGAAGTTACGAACAATAAAGTTACGGATTCATACATTTTCTCAGAGATTGGGCAATCGCACGCCGTTCGACCCGACACCGACACCTACCACGATACTATATGCTAGAGACTCGAACAAGAAATGTCGCTGATGGCGCTGCACCGCAGTCGGCGCGCCGTGTGAAAACGTCTAGTACTAAATATATGACACCGGCGATATCGTGTAGGTGTCGTGTCGTTGACAGTGTGAAAATCATTGGCCATACTCTCCGGTGGTCGCTTTTATAGTATGGAATGGAAACTCCACACCTGCTAGAGCTTATGCCGCTTGTCTGTCTCTATTGTACCGTCTTCACACAAGTTTAAGCTTATTGTAAAAGTATTTTAATGTTCTTAAAGTAGACAAGTACTTCAAAGTAGAAGAAAAATGCTTATGATTTTTTCATTTTAATAAGCTTTATTAGTACTTAGAAGTTACTTGCTAGAACGTATGGTAGACTGTTTGGTAATCACAAACCAGAGTAGCTTATGCCTTATGATTCCGCTTTCTGATACAAAGTTGGAATCATGAAGGCTACTTATGTACAGTGCGGCGGAGGCACGTATGCGCCACGAACGAGGCATTAGCGTCGCTCCCCAACCGAGGCGGCGTCGCCGGAGCTATGATTTCAATTATTGTTTGATGTCGTTATTTCTCTTGTGTTTATTCAGAACGCGTCTCTTCATTTTTTCAACTTCACCCCTTCCAGGAAGGGTGTTTGCTCGTTGCTCGTACAAATACGAGGTGCGCAGCACCGTCTCGGTAACCGATATGTTTGGCGCGACACCGCGGTGCTCCTGAGATGTTTGCTCTAGACGCAGCCGAATCGAATTGAGTGCAGTTACTTTGAGGACGCTTTTCGGTTTGCCTGTTTGAGAGTGGCTCAAACTGCCGTGTGATAGACTTTCGGCTCGAGCTAATAGTGTTTGACGTCTACTTCGGTGGCAAAGTTGTAATGCGTTTTCGAGTGAGCGATTCTAGAGTTCTTTGAGCGTGACTCCTGTCTGCTAAGTATCTGTCTGTCTCTGCAGACAGCTATACTTATTGGTACACGTATTTTGTACGTCTAAATAAGTCAATACATAGAGATATTACGAAAGCTCAAGGGTATTGTGTTACATAGAGGCGGACGACACCATGCGTCAGTGTCGCCTATTGTCCTATTGTGTGCGATACTGAGAACTTAATGGACTCCTCACGTCACCACACGTGAGACGGTGTTTTGACCAATCCTGCTTATTTATCAGACAGTTACAAAGAACCCTCAGGCTGGATTATAAAACTTTGTGACGTAAAACATAAATTAGACTCGCAAAGCAGCATAAAAACAAGCCATCCTTTAAAAGTCTTGCTATATTTTTAATGTAAAATGTGCCAGAGTTTGGTGTAGTTCGCAAAAACAGCAACAAGATTTGACACTGAGTGAGCCAAGATGTATGCGGCGCTGTGCAACAGGCGTGATTCACGCGACTGCCTTGAGATTGCATGCACCTGCACCCCTTGCCGAGCACAAGCAAACATAAACTCTGCGCTTAAGACTGTAGAGTTAAATTTTGCTAAACAGGAGCGAGCAGTCGAAAAATGAAATCCAAAACGAGCGATCCAAACGAGCTTCCTTAAGTGCACACAATAGGGATTATTTTCTCTGCGTCACCGCTCTGTGGCAGTTTTGAAAACCCGCCGGCGCAATATTTCAGCACTTTGCTAAGA
Source organism: Eulithis prunata (assembly GCA_918843925.1). Lineage (NCBI taxonomy): Eukaryota > Metazoa > Arthropoda > Insecta > Lepidoptera > Geometridae > Eulithis > Eulithis prunata. The sequence continues at coordinate 5,232,674 of OU974023.1, read as the reverse complement.
AATAACAATGCAACGTTCGAGCGACGAAAGCACTATGGTAGTGAAGTAGAAGCAAGCAATGCTTCATCATAAACAGCGCAGACTAAAGTGCAATATCTCGAGAATGGCGCTAGCGCTGTGAGAATCGGCGGTTTCTTTAGCAACTTGCTCGGAATTGCTAAAGACAGTGAGTTGGGATTATGTAAAATACTGTAAACCGAGTACCGCAAAAGTGATATAAACTCTAATTGCTTGGTTCAATAAGACACATAATCACTGACTTTTCTCATCATATACGGCACTGTGCAAATAAGCTTTAATTTTCGACCCTTTGAAATGCATCAATCAGAGAGCTCCAAAAAATGGTCAGTTTGTACAAAGACCGTGGTTATTAATCTCGGCAAATCGAATGAGAAGTCACACAGCTTATAGAAGATAGCCAAGTGGTTTTATATAAAAGTTTACATCTAGGAATTTTTCACTAAAGTTAGACTTAGACTCAGTGTTGTGCTAGACAGTTCTTTTTATCAGAAATAAAAGTGAAAACGTAGTACGTATTTGGGTGTTTTCGTTGTCCCATGATCTTATCCCATTAATGGGAAATACCTCATCTTGAGACGTATCCATGTCTAGAACTTTCAATAATTGAACTCTTGGAAGAGCAACGAATTTGACGTCATGAACCTCACGTACCAGATACTGATCGCTTCCAGTGTCTTCGTACAGAATTGTTTTAGTGCAAAAGAATAACATAATTTATAAGATGTCTTCAAGCCAAATGTCTTACCATGCATAGAGATTACAATCACGGGTTATAATGGGTGTACCCTTATGAGCAAACAAGCTGTTTCACCACATCTGTGGATCTACGCCGACGGGGGAAAGGAAAGATTGGCTCCGTCCTCAATGGATCGCCCTCACGATACCGTTATTAGTGAGTTAACTCAATTTGCGGCATATTGTTTGAGAGTAGCTTAATAACAGGCGAGAGGTTGGGGCATCGTCATGACTACGGTTGATCCTCAACGCGGCGACTTAAACATATCACGGACGTTTTACGTTACACTTCTTCTTCTTCTTTCGAGTCTTTTACAGCAATTTAGACCAATAGATGGCCACATCTACGGTATTAATTACACTATTATAGAAGAAAAAACTAAATATTTACCAGCGCTAAAGGAGCCACCGTGCACCTTTAGCATTTGCTGAGCAAGTACCCTTTTTACGCATCATTCTCTTTCATTTAATGCTTATTTAGTTGTATCTTTGTGTTTTTGCGTAAAATAAATATTGGTCTATATCTATATTGGTCTAGTTGCAGAACACGGCATTCACACCCATAAGTATAAAGTACTATATCTACTCTGTCTCGTAAGTTTCCTCTAAGAAATGTATTTTTTTATAACAAAAGTGATGTAAATAGCTGCTGGCCTGCCTGATCTTGGAAGAAATAAAAAGGTATCGATTCAGGCTTAAGCGTGGTTTGAAATTGGAGTTCCGAGTTGTTGAAAATGTTTATGAAAAGTATTAAAATGTATTACTTGAACAATTTATAGAGTAGAAATATTCATAAATAACAGCTTTAGCGATAAGACTCTTATCAAAATAAAGAAATAATTGTTGAGCGATCAACAAGAACAAAATAATCCCTACTTCGTTGCCAGGTTACTAATTAGTGCTTATTTTTATTCCCCTTGTTTTTTATTCACTAATGTAGACAAAATACAGAGAAAATAGCTTAAATGAATACCTTTTAAGCAGAAATGTTTACCTTCGAAAAACAAGTTCGAATAAAAATTTACTCTTGAGTTATTGAAACCTCTGAAAACTGCAGATGAGTTTTTAAATAATTTGTCCTAAGAGCAGCCTGTACTTTGTTTATTTGTCTCTGCGGCCGTCCCTCTTGAAACCGTTGCAAAACAAAAAGCCCGAAAGTAAAACGAATGTAAGGCGAATTCGACTCTATATTAAATTAAATACAGTCGATAATCAGGTATTTGTTTTTGGTGTTTGAGGCGATTGATAGTTGAGAGTAAATTATTAAAACGGGCTGTCGAACAAGATAAATTAATCGAAAGTATTCAGATAGAATTCGCAACGGATCTGACGCCTCTTGTAGTTTATCGGTTATTGGGTCGTAAATTAAACATGAAAATCTATATTTTATTAAAAGTTTTGGTCAATAATTTGAATTCCCCTATCGAATTTGAAAAATAAATAGCTATTAATCAAATTTCTGAAGGCTTCACTAAAATACAGTACGATCACTTCGATCGCCCGACGTTCTCAAACTCATTTATAAGTACCAAAGATATTATGATGAGATATCTGTCTACCTGATTAGGTGCAGACTTTTTTTATTCAAATGTTGTTTTTATAAACGACACTGATAAACCTTACATAAAGTAGTACAATATTAAATACGTTAAACAAAATCGCTTTAAAAACGTTAATGGTTCATGAAAACGAGTCGACAAGTCATTAAGTAAGCGTCGAAGCGTACTGTTGAATAGCATTAGAGGAATATTTTATGCAGTCATAGGTTGAGCGACAGCGGAACGCGTTTTTTTTCCTTTTACACGACTACCCGGAGCAAAATGAGTTTAACAGTATATTTCCTGATTATTTGAAAAAGTCTTCAACGTGGTCTTATACACTGATCATCCAACCAAAATCTTTATGTTACGATGAGTGATTGCCAAATACATTATCTATCTATAAAAAAAAACAGCAACCACGCATCGACATGTAAAAATCACGTGCTTATAACACATGATAAGTTTCCACAGTCTCATTCAGTAAGCAATTCAATTAACCGGTGTAGTTTATGAAACACACAGACAAGTGAATTTCCCTTCTGCCCTAAGTCACTAACACATTATTGTTCCGTAAGAACGGGCCGAGTGGCATGGACGGCGCGGCGGGGGTCCGGATGTCATGGAAAAATTGCTACTTCCGAGCCGGGGCCCGCACAAAAGGGCCCCGTCCACAGATAATACAGAACTGAGGAGCGTATTCTGAAACAATACTCAGGCATGAATCGAGCCTCGAGTACTTTTGTTAACTCGAGTTTTTTTAACAGTTTAGGGAAACTTCAGTGAAACTACTTGAAATGCTCTGGACACGCATACCTCTCAAAGGAACGGACTCTTTCTCAAAGACCTCTACTACAAGTACTACTAAATAAGTTGAAGTGAACGAAGTCACAGACATTTGATTAGTTGTTTATAAGCTAGTTTGTTTATAAGTTGTATATCATACCCGGCAATACCGACAATGAGTTTTTGCACACCGACCGATAATGGCACCCGATATTAATATAGCTATAGTGTATTATGTTACATAGTAAACCCTTTAGTAAAGGGCGCGAAATGCGCGAATTAGAAGCGGGATTGGAAATGGAAAGTGATTAGAAATAAACTAAGGATTGTCAATTCAATTATATTAAATTACAAAGCATGCAGCCACATCTCAGTGGTTCTAAAACGAATATGGGTGTCGGTAGTGTTGTACTAAATGTATGAGATTAGCCGCCGCTATCGTGTCGGTGGCAGTGTAAAAACAGCCAATTTTGCGGCATTCAGGATAAATTACGTATTAAAGCGAGTGGAAACGCAAACAAAACGACCGTGCTCGTGACTTGAATTGAGCGAGTACGTGCTGCAAGCAGGTGCGGACATAGTGACGATTTAACAGCTGATGATACATGCTGACATCCAAGATCTGTGGAAGAACCAAGGTCTGCGAGATAGCTCTCGGAATTAGCAAGTTGAGGCAATAGACAGGCCATATAGAACTGACAATCGATGGGGACAAAAGTTTCCAAATGGCGAACAGAAACAAATGCGCAGGGTAGGACGGCTCCTCACCCGCTGGACTGACGACATTGTTAAGATCGCGGGAAACCATTAGATGGAAAAGGCTTAGTATCTCTCTTTTTAGATAATATATGAAGATCTGCAAACCGATAATGGTCATTTGGTAGACCATTATAATAATAACGCTTGTTGTAAATAAAAATCGCTTGAAAGCATCACTAGAAACGCAACATCTGTATTATTCGCGACTAATTATTTCACCCACAAGCCAGGTTGATTCAAAACTGAGAACACGTGACTCTGAATCGCATAATTAACGTAAAATATTCTAGCAATATTTGTAGTAAACTAATTTAGTCGTGTAACTGTATACAATTGGTTCTTGTTTAAATCAACATTTATGAAAATATTTCTCGAATTGCATGTCATTTATGAATTGGATCTTACCAACTCAGAATATTTAGAAGGACAGGAATATTTTAATCTAATACGCTGTTGGTTTTTGACAAGTAGAGACGGATTGTATTTTATCTTACGAATAGCGTTATTTCGAGTCGGTAAAATCCGTACGTCAGTTAGTTTATTGCGATTTTAGTTATTCCATTGTTGATTTTAATCATAATGTGCTTTAAACTCTACTAAGTTCCTGAGTGTCACATTAATTCCGTAAAGTTTCACATCTAAAATCAAAAGTTATTTTTACCAACAAAAATTATAGGAACCTAATCAATCATACATTATTATCAATTGCCACTTCTTATGCATATTTTGAGCATGTCCTTATATTAAATACTAGCCGTCTCCCGCGGCGTTGCTCGCGTTAGAGTGTGACTTTTAAAAATTCCTTTCTTAGTGCGCCCCTACACTATATAAGGAACCTACCCTCCAAATTTCATACCTCTAGGACTTATAGTTTAGGCTGTGCGTTGATTCTCTGTCAGCTTCAAAAGAGTTTTATATATATTGATATGTGCATATTATGATATTAAAAAAAAGCTATATATAATCCGGCTAATCATCGATATTGCGGTGGTCAGAAGCACTGAACCGTTAGTTCAATTTCGAGTACGTTTCTAAATTGCAATTGGTTTGACGAACTCAACCAGCAGACCGCGAGCGGTCACGTTATAGAACATGCTGTAAGTTGAGAGTGATTAATTGGTGAAAACTTCACGTTGGATAACTTTCCTGCTAACATTTGGTACAGAAACAGGATAACAAGTAATGCATGAATGTTATTTAAATATCCATAACTGAAATATTTTAAAAGTAACAAACACCAACCGTTGAAATGATAAAAGAATAGTACATTATGGTACTAGTGTGGTACATTGGTGGTTACCGCCGAGGTGCCATAGAGACCCGAGCCGTAGGCGAGGGTCTTAAGAAAGCCGAGAACGGTAATCACCAATACACACGTATACGACGTTTTTCAACACACTTGTGAATAAAATAACAATAAAATAACTATAATTTCAACAGTGAAAACGCGTTGTGAAAAATGTTTCGCTATGGCGGGAAAAAATAATCAGTTTTCCTATGCGCGCGCATTGCGATCGGCCACAGACTAAAGGGATGAGGTTTTTTTTTTTATTTATTTTCCGCGCTTAGTGTTTGCGCCTATTCTGCCACGTAAAAAATGGGGAATTTAAAGTTTTCTTTTATTACAGAGAAAACAAAAGTTATATTTGAGTGAAAGTTTTATTTATTAAACACGTACGAGTTAAAATTATCTATTTAAATAAGAAGTTGCATGAAATGAGCAAGCAATAGGAACATTCATTTATTTGGTCTATTGAACACGATCTTTTTTTAGAATAAAAACTTTTTTAGTAACAAAGCTACTCAACCAATAAAATTTAAAAAAAAAATCTATAACTCACTAGTGAGTTATAGCAATGAAAAAGTCACAGTTTGATTATGGGTGTCATTATGTGCCTAATTGCGGTGACCATAGAGCCACTTTATGAGCAAGTGTGTTGAAAATGATTTATACCTACGCAGTAGTAAGATGGATTTAACTCTCGTTGATCTCTTAACAGAAGAACAAGATCAGAAAGTCACTTAGTAAGCCAATACCATGAAATGCAGCAACAGTAAACAGCGATGCTCAATAGGGAACATGCGCCAGTTAGCATAATCGCCGTAAAGTGATAGTGCCTCTGATGTAGTTTAGGCTGCGTTTTATGAAATAACTGGCATTAAAATAACACATATTAGACACTTATAGAAATTTTGAGGATAATTTACAATCGGCAAGTCAGATATTTTTCTGTTGTAGTGAAAAAAAAACCGTAAGCTCGAGTTTAAAAAATAATCTGTCAAAGGCTTTAGCTGGCCGGGCCTTGTGAAGAAAGCAGGTGTTCCACAAATCTTAACAAAAACTTGCTGACAAATAATAGCGTTTGACTACTAGTCTGTCTTTTGTTATCTAAAAACTTTTGTTAGCGGTTCCACTCGGATAAAAACTAGATAAGAAAAATATAAAAAGTATGAAAATAACTCCATTGAGAAATAAACATCCCGCGATCACAGACAAAACCATTGCGTTTTAGATTTTAATAAATATTTATAGCATTAGTATCAGTGTTACATGGGAACGCAGCCTTACTGCCAACTAAAAGCCTTACTAGCAACTAAAGGGCAGGTTCATTCCAGTTCACAATTAGAAAGTTCTCCCGTGCCGGTTCGGGATCTAGACGGCTGTTATCTGAAGCGAGAGCAGTTCCGCTTAATCCCTTTAATTAGCATCGCAAGAAATGACACCCCGTCTCGCCTGCAACAACGTAATGCCGTTTTATTCGATTTCAACATTGTTTGTCATTCGGTATCTGAAAATTATAGCGAGACCTCTCTTCTTTACTTCGAAAAATGTATGTGATTTCCTCGTGGTAAATGTAGGTATTGACTTATAATTAATCAACTGAATGAATTCAACCGTCGAGCTGATTAGCAACCCAGACGGCATCTCATCAGACTAAGTACAAAAAGACGACCAAGATGTTCACATAGGAATTTCATTAGCCAACTTCAATTTACCGAAGATGCGAGTATCGTTTGAAAAAAATACATGTGGATGAAATTAACGGAACACATTCAAGGCTGCAGACAGCCGGTCTGGTCTTCGACAAAGCCGAGACAGCCCGCAGCGCGACAGCGACTCAACGTGAATGCCTAATTACGACTCCGAGATAGGGATGTAGAGTATTGAAGAGACAGCTTATCGAGAAGTCCGAAGACTACACTATCGGAACTTATCCTAAGGTTTATCTAATTGACCTTTATACTATGCGTAAACAGTGCACGCTCTCGAACTTTCACGAAGTTTGGATATGGATGCTTCCATAGAATTTGAGCTAGTGCAAGATTTTCGTTTAAAAAAATATGCAGGTCCCATTTGTTTTTAAATTATAAAGATGGTGACTTTTTCGGTTTCGAAAGTTAAATGAAAGAGTTGAGTCTGCCATGCCACATCCCTGGTCCAAAGTAAATAACTTTTGTATTTGCGTGGGGTAGGGCCGCATTCGGTATAACATTAATCATGATTGAGCTAAGTGGCTTAATACAGGAGGCGAGCAATGATCACAGGAGGGGGTGGCGCCGCGGAGTCGCGCGGTTGGACGTCCGATGACGCACCCAGCCCGGCACGTGTCAGGTTCTTGAAAGGATATTGATAGAATTGGCGTCTTCAGGTTATGAGTCTTTGTTCGGGGCATTAGACAGAGTAACGTTGAGTAGTCTATTCTGTGGTTGAAAGGAATACGAAACATATTTGTGGCTAATGGCTACAACCAGCTTACAGTGTGGTGATAGCTTGTTAGGTTCATTGATACTTGGGGGTTGCAGTCAAAGCACTATTACTATTTTTGAAATCGATACTTTTAAAACATAAACCAATAGACCTTTTCTCCTTTTTAAGGGGCCATAAGTTTTGATTTTATCGAAGGCAGATAGTTATATTATCAAACTTTCGAACCTTTGCACATCCGGAGTAGTTTCCGCCTCGATTGCAAACTAAATATATTGAAGTTTCAAAGCCGCCGCGGCCTCTAAGTACAGAAATCAAGCCGCAATGGCTGCTAAATGTAAAACATAAACAGAGGATGGAAAGAGCCGCGGGCGCCGCACTGTTATTGTTTGTACACCGAAACTAGACCCAACCGAGGAAACCCTCCGTCGAACAAACGGGAAAGTTTTCAACGGTAAAAACCTAGAAAGATGTGTATAATGCTTACAGTTATGTAAATTGGGGCGGTTCAATGATCTTGCTGATTTTCCGTACACGAGTACATTTGAAACAGTTTGGCAGATTTGTCACAGATACCTACACTGCCCAACGAGTAAGATTGAAAAAATAAACTAACACAGGTTATGTAAATCTATATTCCAATGTTCCTTAACTTATAAATGGTAATCTATTTATACGCATAAAAACAGTAGAGCAATACAAAAATAAAAAGCTATTGTTAGCCAGCGAGGTATAGTGTAATACGGTGGAGCTCGAGTAGGTAGGGTGTTTGAAGCACCGCGGGCGTCTAGGGGCGTTCACCGGCTAGAGAGCGTTTCCTTGTCACCGGGCATAACACTAAACGATAATATCGTTATTGCGATCGACTTCCGATCCTTAAACGGCAACAATTGTCGTATGTCGGGGCTTAATGGAACCGACGCGAGCCGCAGATTTTATGCATAGGCGATAGAGGGTAGGTAATGCTGATGACTTTGCACCCCTGGATTCTTATAAGAAAGGTTCTGACGGTTGTCGGTACTGCGAAAACGTTTTTGTGCGATTATACAATCAAAGTCCTCGTTGTGGAAGGCGTGTTACACGGAAAATCACGTTGTTCTTAACAAATATGCAACGTGATAAAAAATTAATTAAAAGTAAAAACGTTGGAACCCTTTGTATAGTTTTTGAATATAATTAACACGCATAATGAACGTTATTGTTTACTTCTCGAAAGTTTTAAACAATCTTGAAATTTCAAAAGTAAACCACTTTACTCGTAACCATACAAATACAATTTCAGTATTTTTTTCTTTTCATAAAACTTCTTGCGAAATATAAAGGTTAGCTAGGGCAAATATTCGAGTTTTAAAACACGCGCAAAAACCTTCGATGGGATTCTTTCCAATTGCGCCTTTATAAGGTCTCGCCGTTTAACTTGATCGTAACCACAACAATACCAGTGGTTTCTGAGTTTGCCAATATTTCCGGTCTCCTTTGGCTTTTCACCTACACCGCTTGTAATACTAAGGCAAAGGTAAACTTACTTAGGTTCAAGCATTACTCGAGATCAATTCTTAATAAAGTATTGTCAGTATTTGTCTAAAGCTTACTCAACCTAGATAAAATTGGCCTTTGGGTAGTTAAAAAGCATGAAACCACCACCGTGTCGATTACATTATGCCACTGAAGTCGCACCCAAGTAACAACAAACCATAATCATGTCCCTAGATTCCTCACAACAAAGGAACCTAAAGTTGTAAGTGATTTAAAATTCTTAAGAATGATTAAATTGACGAAAAAAACCCAAAAATAAATAAATTATAAATATTCATAAACATTTCACACAACGCCAACTAGTCGCAAATTAAACAAAAGGTATGTGGCCGAATAATAAGCGTGAGGCTCACAATTGAAGAATATAAAACATCTTAATACAATGTCGTGTGAAATGTCCAAGAATATTTATTTATTATTTAGCTTTGTAATTGTATTTCGAAGAAATATTTCTATAGCAGGTCTTCTGCCAGGATACATCTGCAATAAATAAAATCACCTGGAAGTGTGCCTACTGAGCCGCAGCTAGTAATTGGATATTTGTGGAAGCTCTCACACGCCGCTGAGGCGCACTTCCCGATTAGATATATCGTGATGCTTTCTGCTAATAAGCCCACTCACCTATGATTGTTTTCCAAGATTTATTTTGATATATAGCATTATTTTCTTATTGTATTGTATTGGCAGGACGGTTTGCTTAAAAAGTGTTCAACCAGCAATAAGTGAACGTAGGTGGATTAGACGGGTGATTTACTTAATGTTATAAAATAATTTCATAATTTTGATCATACATTTCGTTGCACTACGTGAGAAGGGCTTAATACTATAGACAGTATTTTCTACTAAACAAACCTTGATAAGTAACCAAACCGAGAGGTTGAATGCGGTAGCCTGGGCAAAATATTTAATAGGTAGAGTTCCTGCTCTAAATTACTTAGAAATGAAATAAAACTGATATTCAACCAACAGCTGGGTGAACGATCGTTGTTTGATTTTCATCTTAAATTCAAAACATAAGAAAACTTTTCTAAAGTGGTATAACCGAGCGGGGAAGGCATTGTAATAGAGGAAAAATCTGCGAAACTCGACAACAAACAGCATCCGAAAACGAAACCAAACAAGAATCGCTTCGGATGGAGTCGCGGGGAGCGGCCGGCTCACAATGCTGATTGAAAGCAAATAATGAAATCATAGGGTATGGGTGTTTACACACTGCCACCGACACGATACACGACATCGGGTAAGAGTTCATCTCACACATTTCGTACTAGACGCTTTCACACCGTGACTCTGACATCAATATTCGCGTTGGAGCTACATTTCGGTATCGTGTAGATGTCGTATAGATGTCGGTAGTGTGCAATGAAGCCTCAGCCTCGATTCAAGCCGCAAATACTGTGAAAAATTGCACGCGAACCCACAACAATGAATGCACAAACGACAATACGAACGTCGAACACCCATTGATGATGTCTGGTATTTCAACAGGCAACATAACCAATGACTGAATTCCAGATAATTTTCAGTGAAGGTTTAATTTAATATTTTTAATAGTGTACTTAGTTCAAAGACATTTCTTTTTTGATAACCCCTCGATCTAAGCGTCAAACTACATCGAAGGCAAGTCGTCGCGTCGCGTCGTGTAGCTAGGGAGAGAAAATTAATATTTTTTTTGAAAAGCAATTTGTTTTAAGAGCTTTTTCGTTACAATATGCTTTTTCTTAAAAGCTATTTCAGTTATAGCGAAAGCAAAACAGTATAAAAGTTACAAACGAAAACAGCGGATGAAGAAAAACACCTCTTTTGACAGCATGCTTTTTAAAAGAATATTTATATTCATGTCACTACGGGCACGACAACGACGTATTGTCGTCAGGTGTGCGCCAACGCTTAAGCGTGGTTTAAAATAGCAAGTACGTTCTGCAATATGTAGCGCAAGTATGTATTAGCTTTTCGGTTTTTGTGAACTGAAAATCTTGCAGTTTGCTGCACCTTCTGAAGTTTTCTTGCTAGTCAAAAACCTAACTTAATGCCTCTGATCTGGAAATTAGTTATAATCAGTTAAATAATTATTTTTATTTACAAAGAAGATTACAACAAATACAGTATTTACAATATTATGATAGAAGAGCATGGAAGAAAAACACATGTTGTGCCGACCCTACATAAAGTGGGATAAGGGCAAGGCGATGATGACAGTATTTACAATATTTACAAAATACACATGAAACAGTTGAGCTATCCATAATAATCATAAATTTAGCTGGAAAAAATCAAAAACCATTGACTTAATCAAAATTATAATTATAAGAATATTTCATATCATAATGTTTATGTTCTTTAATACTCAGTACCCGATTTCCACAAAATTTGACATGACTCTTCGGAAAAGATGCTTACCTACATAATTTTGTAACAAAAGCCTCCTCACAGAATACTAAAACTCACAGAATGGTTTAATATTTTCACAGCAATAAAAACACGTGTAAAAGATCATGTACATTTACAATACAAAATATGTGGTGAATTTTCGATGCCATAATTAAATCAAAAACACAATGCTGGCCGCGCGGAACATAATCCTCTTCGAGTACACAATAGGGGATTTATTAAATATTATTGAAATAAGTATTACGTAAACCGAGAGGTACCTAGAATATTGTTTCACAGCTATTGTGAAGGTTTCGAAACCTGTCGATATCGAAGTATCAAGTTTTTGTAAATAAAATTACGACAGATTTAAAATATTTACAAAATACACATGAAACAGTTTTTGTTCACGATACGCTTACGTAGATTTACAAACTGTACTACAATTTGGATATTTTCATGGCTTAGGCTCATTCATAGTGTTTACGTGGTTTATAGAACTATCAAATATGAGAGCAAAAAATGGGTTATCTATAAAAACTTGAATATCTGGAATCTATGAATGCTAGCTTTGTGAAACTATACAAGGTAATAATGAAATTAAATAAATACTTTTATTAAATTAAGATGTGTTGTAATGACTATGTAACCTCCATTTAGGTATGTCAAAGTTATAAATAAATAAATAAATATTCTTGGACATTACACACAACGCCCTCTAGTCCCAAACTAAGCAGAGCTTGTACTATGGAAACTAGATTGCTGATATAATACATATATACTTTTTTTTTAGTTGATTTTATGGTTGCAATAACAATAAAATATAGGTTTAATAAACATATACCAATGTTTGTGGTGTACTCTCTCACGGATTTACATTATAGGTATTGATAGCGTAAAAGCAAACAGAAAGAAGAAAATGCATGAAAATATCGTAAGTTTGGTTCAATACGGCGTCGTAAGGATGATCGGTCAAGTGGTGTTTGCAGGGCGCGGCCGCGGTCCGCCGCCGCTCCTCTGTTTGCCGCCAGTGTTTGAGCGCCTTCTTTATGACGACGGGCCATCCGCTTTACGGTTACACTACATTATATTTACCCTTCAGCAGTGTAAACAGCATAATACAAAATAGTCTGCGGTGCTAATAAGGTGAACGCTTGCAACAAGAGAGGTATAATACTAATAATAAATATTCACGGACATTTTACACAACGCCTTCTAGTCCCAAACTAAAAAAAGCTTGTACTATGGGAACTAGATTGATAAAATACATATATAATTTTTTTTTAACACTTATAATACATAGTAACACCCATCTAAACACCTAAAGATCTATGTTTGTCACACACAAATGCTTGTTCTCGGTGGGGATCGATTCCACGACCCACAGCACGGAAGGCAGAGCTACTACCGACTGAGCCATGAAACCTGTACGTATCGCGCGGTACCGATCGAAAATACGTTATTTCGGCCAACGATTTCTTCGATCAGTATATAAGCTTGATCAGGTTCCCTTAACAGTAAACGCAGTACTGGTTGGAAGTAATATATTTGACACTGCGGTGATTCCTGCTAGATAGACTCTAGATAAGTAACAGGGCAAAGCTTGCAATTTTGTACTCTTATCGCATGATCACAGAATAGATATTACAAGGTGTAAACACAGACCAAAAGTTGATTATTTTCCATGTGTTTTTATTTATTTATTTATTTTTTTATTTAAAAATTTCACACAAACAAGTAGTGCTAGGAGGACTTAATGCTAAGAGCATTGTCTACCAGTCTTCCTGGGCGTGCAAAAAGGTGGTGTGTTTTTATGTAATAACTTTGTGATATTGTGATCGCATCGAGGAAGCGCAAGAAGCAGAACAAAAAATGCTCAAATATGGAATGACAACAGTTGTGTTGTTGCATCTAAGTGTAGCGTGCCCCGCGTCCACTAAAATGTGTATAAGGAACTCGAATTTCTTACAAATTGGTGTAATAAATTACTTTTATTTTAGGGCAGGTTTCGAATGACCTTGGTAATGTAGTCTTACCGAACTCTACAAAAATGAACACGAATAACAGTTAAAATACCTTCACAAAAGAAACACCATAAGGTTGCCTATTAAAATGAATTGTTATTTACGATCACACTTTGTATTCTATGAATAACAGTATGTCTTGATCCCTCACCGCGCCCCTTTCAGTGAAGACCTATCGAAATTGTCAATTTGTCGTATCATTAAAATACTTTTGACATGTTGCACAAACATGTGTCGCGTTGTCGTAATATGAGGTTAGTTTTGTGGGGTATAGAGTTTGTATTTGTGTGGAGCTTTTGTGTTGATCGATGTTGTCGATTATGAAAATAGCGTGTCAGTGTGCGTAGGTACGCGTTCAGCGAGGCAAGTCCCGTCATCCATGCAATGCTAATGGTATACAAATGAACAGCATGACAGTTTGCCACCACACTTGACTTGACAAATTTAATTCAAATTGCTTGCCGACATCCTTGTAAGTCCTCTTAAATGACACGTGAACATGTGGCTACGCAACGTTTTACATAATTGTATACGGTGACTGGTCATGAACTAGTTGGAGACATAATGGTTTCCTTAATACAAATAAAATATAGAAACAAAAGACAAACAAGATTACTGATGTAGTTCGTGCAGTAAAAATAATTTTTGAAGTTGAATGTTGATCGGTTTTGTCTTGATACGACAAGGGCCTCTTTCCTCTTTCACCATTTATCAGGATTTTGTCTCTAGTGTCGTGGTCTGCCATAGAAAAAAGTTTACAAAAACTCATACGTGCCCTTTTGTCTTCAAAACAGTTTAAGAAATCAACTAGGTGATTAGCATTTGCAAAAAGGTGTAACAATGATTCCATATAAAGGATCGAAAAGCTCGCGTGAAACCGCACCACAATCACATTATGTAAGTTAATTGGAGTCCGCTTCTAATCATGTTATCCGGCGGCTGACTGCGCCCTCAATTAAACTCTCGTTAGACCAGCTTCGGACATCACCATAAACTATAATGTTTGAGATGAACCGCCGTTTAAACGACAATTTAGATAATGTATTTTGAGGATAAGAACTGCATAACACAGTCAGTAGATTACATTTTCAGAACTTCAAAATTGTCTCTTATAATATTTTTTTACCCAAATACTACTGTTAGCATAGTTGTTACTTCTCAATCGTAGATGAAAAAGTATAAGCATAAAATAGTAAAGAAATGAAAACCAAGAAGAGAGGTGATGAGATTCGTAAGCATAAACAAGTAATATGCTCCATTACCTCGCAGTCAGTGCTATATAAGACAACTTATATCAGCTTAACATACTCTTATGCAAGCAAAAATCTTTCGGAACTAACTATGGTACACCCGAATGAAATGATCTTGTAAATTACCCATAAACTTGAATAATATAATCGTCTAACCGTTTTCGTTATAACTATGATAAGTTATTCAATATCTTGAGTAATCAAATTCAAATTTACATTAACGCTATATCGATTAAAACCCTCGTTCCCCAAAACTTTCATTGCGTACTCGATAAGATGTTGACGCCGTACCTATACTACAAGCACAGCAATAGTCAGTGTAATATTGTAAGCAAGTTTATGCAAGTCATATTACTTCGTCTATTCTAGAAGACAGTTCAGGGAAATTCCTGTTTTATTGAATAACTACCTTTTGAGTTTGCTTTATGTTTCGATAGCAAAGATTATTTAAAACAGTTGCCCAAAATAGGTAGTAGTTTCATCAAAGTTCTAATAATATGAATCTGGCTGAAATAAATATTATTTTGACTGCAAAGTTAATACGTCCAACTTATTTAACCCTTTTTTATCTTCGTAGTCGGATAGAAAGCAGTATTCTATGCTCTGGAAAATACCCGCCATGAATGACATTAGCAGTTCAACTCGTTTACCAGCGCTCATGGTAAATTCGTTTGAACAGAGTGACGGCACTGACGCGGTGAGATGCAAATGACCCGTCGAGTCAGGCGCCGGCTCACAGAATATATATTAGTAACCAGGCGCCATAGAGGCGATCCCGACTAATCGTTGAGACCTTACGCACTCATTAGTGCTGTTATTCAATGGATATTGCCGGGTACAACTCATCATAGAGGCAAGACCACTTTTTACAAGTAAATGATTCATTTCCATGACGCACTTTTGAGATTGTTCTAAAGCCTTTCGTTCTTATTTTTTCCGTAATTAGCATAGTCCGTTGGTTATTCTTTTTTAGGGATAATACCATAGCAACTAATAAGAAATTAATAACTGTTTTAAATAGAACGAATGTAACCTATATTTAAACCTTACCGAACCATCTCATAAAATCCGTTTGTCAAAAATACACCAGCAGCCTTTCTTTTTCGAACAAGAAAATGAACCTGATCAATGGCGGGCCGTGACACTAAGCTGACCCCTCGGAAGAATAAGCTGACCCCAAGAGCCTACATCAGCTGTTCCCAGTCTGACAGTAGGCACGCGGTCAAACGTAGAATGCGCGTTGACATGTCGCTCGTTCGATGGTAACGCATGGTCGCACTGTGTTGGGAATCATAATTTTAGTCTGAGAGGCCTAACTGATAAGGAAAACTTACATGTCTCTCACTGTCTGCTTTTATAGGTGTGGAATATAAATACAAATTCAAATAAATACAAATTCTTTATTCCACAATGTTATCAAGACCATTTTTAGTTAGTACCACAGTTTTCTGCATCAGTTTACACTGTATTGCATATCTTTATAAAAGGAGGCATTTCATCGTGGATATCCATATTGTATAATCCAGTGTGAACTTTTGGGTATGGTCGAATGCAGAGCAAGAAAAAATGATGTTAATTTGCGTAGATCATGATACGGTTTGTCTATCTTTTAGATTTAATTGCATACGATTTGCTATGAATTTATAACTTTTGACTAAAGCTTATTAGATTGCAATGACTAACTAACACTCAAAAGTATCATTTATTTTTACTATATTGCGATTTCGTTTAGACATTCTTTTATATCCAGAAAATGGTGGGTAGTAGATAGACGTTGTAGAAGTGGAGTGGAAGACAAAATATCCTAGAACGCGACGAGTCGTATAGCGTACGTCATCGTACATTAGTTCGCTCGACTGAACGCGGTGGCCCTGCAATCGTGTCGTTACTAAATACATTTCTAACTCAGATTTCTATTTATTTACTAGCCCTATCGTTTCTCAAGAAAATACCTGGATTCAGAAAGAAACAACAAGAGAGACGTTTGAAGGAGGATGAATTACTAATTACTGTCTTTAGTGTAATGTGCGTCCTTCACTCTGAAACGTAAAATTGTTTAGTCTCTAAGCCTTTATTTGTACTGAGCCCGTAGTCTGTGCATTTGTTTTACGTTCGACTCGAGTATAGCACATGCAAACGCATTCGCAAAGCGAGAAATTTTGTATGAAAACCGGATAAGCGCCTCTAGCGGGAGATTTAGGAATTGTGTAAATCCCAACAAAATGATTCGCTTTGCGAGTGCTATACTCGAGTCGAAAGTCAAAACAAATGCACAGACTACGGGCTCAGAGCCCCGAGTCTGCATTTATTTTGATTTTCGACTCGAGTAAAGCACATGCAAACGCATTCGCAAAAGCAAGAAATTTTGTATGAAAACCGGATAAGCGCCTCTAGCGGGAGATTTGGGAATTGTGCAATTCCCAACAAAATTTCTCGCTTTGCGAATGCGTTTGCGTGTGCTATAGTCGAGTCGAAAGTCAAAACAAATGCACAGACTCGGGGCTCTGGTGTACTCTTTTAAACTGAAACATAGCAATAGGAACTGGTGGTGAAATAGGAACGGTGATAATACCGTCAGAGTTCTACAACGCGTTAACGCGTAATACGATACTCTAAACGCGTTAACCCGTGTTGCGGGCTGCGGTCGCGCGGAATCGCCGGCCGAGTGACGATCGGCTCCCCGCATAAATCTCCGCGACCGCCAATTAAGGTCCGCCCCGACAGTTTGTCTACGACGACGCCCTGATTGCTTTCCACGGGCAGTTCTGGTAGACAAGTGGCGATCGATGCTTCTAATATATGTTTTAAAAATCACAGGTAGCCTCACTGGCTTAGAATCACCTTACAGTTTTTACAGTGATTCTTGGTATTATTGAATAAACGCATAATGAAAAATTTAAACTCCCATACAAGAGAGTAAACAGAAAGTACTTAATACTTTTATTATAACCCATGAGCGTTTGCGAAAGGCACGAAAAATCAGCAAGGGGCAATTGTCATTCATGTCAATGCTATTTATGTATAAGTTAGAGTTTTTTCGTTACTGCTTGGCTGGTCACTTGTCTAAGAGCTTGAGGGCCTCAGCGACACGCTATCGACCTTTTCACGAAGTAATGTTCGACAAGTTTGCCTATCTATGTTTGGCTGCTATTTCTGGACCCTCCGAGGAGTTAATTTGGAAATATCTCACAGTCAATTAGAGCTGTGAAAACCGCTGTAAGTTACAACTCTCAAACTTGGAAGCGTTTCTACACAATAGTGGATTTTGGAGCTATTGATACGCAATGAACTTGTCCCATTCTATTTGGAACCAACGGTCAACTCACTTCTGTTGCAAAACAAGTTACCAGCAGAACAAAGTGATGCATAGTTAGAGTTGGTTCAACCTAATTGCATATCTGCCTACTCTAATAATTAAATTAAAATATTTTTAAATCATAAAGATCGCAAGGATAATTTTGAAAGATCCGTGAAACGTGTCGGCGAGCAATCTATGCGAAAAATCAGTGAAACTAATCCCTAGTTATTGAACTCAAACAAGGAATGTTTTGACTAAAAATACGCGTTATTTGCATGTGCAAATTACGTAAAAAAATATATGTAAAAGGCGCAGATCCACTTTTACAGGAATCGTGTCCACGCATTCCATTTTATGATTTTTAGATTCAGTTTGCAGTTATGAAGAGGAGCACCGAAATTTCAAATAATGGATTTCGAAATGGTCCATTGTCTATATGTCATTCGTATAAGGTGTTCTATTACACGTTTATAATTATAGATTTAAACTTTTTTGATTTGCTAACAGATTTTTATGGTTTTAAGAGAAACATGATATTACTATAGGTGTACGAATACGCTTGCAGAAATCACACGTGTTTCCTATAGGGGTAGGCAGAGAACACGGATTTTCATTTGCAGTGTTTTTTGCTTAATTTACTCGCATAAAGATCTTCATACCTACATACATGCCTGTTAGTTTATTCTTGACTCTCGTCTTCAGAGAGGCAATAAGCCTGTTGACTTTTTTCTGCATAATTTACAACATATTCTTCAATGAGTCGACTTAAAATTTAAACTGCTTATACAAGTCGTCGACCAAAAGCTTCTTACAGCCCCTGTATTTCCTAACATGATACCGCTATTGCAAAACTCCACGTTATTCCCCATTTCCTCATTACAAAATATATAAAAAAGGCAATAATACGTACGTATTTATTTATAAGCCCGGCGCGAGAGTTGACGCGGGTGTCGTTAGGGCTGCTCTCTTCTCGTGTGTCATTTTAAGGATGTGCCAAATTGAAGGCTGAGGCACTCGGAGGGGCGTCGGGACACATTTGTACAGAAAGCGGATTGTAGAGTATCTCTACCGACGTTTATCGGTAAACTCTACGTTGCGCTACCATGCTAGAAGAAGCAGTTAAAAGTTATGTTCAACGGATTATTGGACCTATGGACGACCTTCATATTATGTCTAAGATAAGTGACACTTTTAGTCACCTAATAGGAGACGCAAATTATGACAGTATTTTTTCTTTGCTGATGGCCTAGTACGAGTTTTGGTGTGTAAATCTAGTGTAAAAGGTCTGTCACTTAGCACACCAGTGGGCGCTGATTTGCATAGAGACACTGAGCGGATTTTTTGAGAAGCTTGGTCTACACCAAGCCCGTACTCGCATGTTGAGCTTCTCAAAGAATCCGCTCAGTGTCTCCATACAAATCAGCGCCCACTGGTGTGCTGGGCGACAGACGTTTAACACCCACACTATACACTGAAACCTGGTACTAGGCCTTCTGTGCGCAGCCGGCTCTTAGGCACACGATGAAAATCGACCCCGCACTTCCTGACCAGCTGGTTAGTAGGCAGTTTTCTGTGTAAATGGATCCCAGGATCTGATTTATGCCCCGACACCCGGCGCGCCCCCGCGTCTTCGATTAGAGGTTTATTCACTCGACCGAGGTCAGTTTTCTTACGCTATACGCGTTAGTATAGCACCAGACTTTATTATTGTAAGGGAACCGAAAATAACGCTGTAATTTTGATATTCTTTGATGTGAATCACTGCAATTCATAGATATGATTTTTTTTTAGTTTTTTGGCTTGGAATTATGTACTACTGACTTCTAAACTATTATATATAAGTCAGAGGTTGTCAGATCGAGTTTTGATGCAAAGTAGCCAGTTCCAGACCATCATCACACCAGTCTCAGGACGTCCAATGTTGGACAAAGGTCTACGGATTTTAGTAACTACTTAGAGCCGTTCTTAGCGTTTGACATCTCGTGATCTTTATTTCGGCACAAAGATTTTTTCATACGTCTATTAAAGACTATTGTTTTGATAAAAAGAAAAAAAATAAAAACACTTTTTATGATCGCATTGTGTGGAATTTAACAGTAATGAAAAAAGATATGTGCGAGATGCAGCAAAGCGCTACAAACTGGGGGTCTTTCTTTTTACTGCCGTGGCAGGCGTACTTTGTAGCCACTTATTGTATGTGATGACTTCTGATACCTGCAGTTTTATACACTAACGAGCAATAACCGCGTTCTTGTGTCTACTCGTAACAGAAGTATAAATACACTAAACATAAAATAGAAGTACAAGTACAAGACCGCAGCATTTTATAATTTCCAATGGCTTGGAAAAGTCAAAAAAACTGCTTCATTGTGTAAGCGTATCCACGTAATATAATAAGGGTTATGCGTAGGCGCCTACGTCGTAGCTCGTCATGTTTCGTAGCACTACTGCTACGCGTGCTATGCTTTCGTAGCACACAGCCCAATGATCTCACCATACAAAAAAAAGGGTAAATATGGTAAGAAAAGTAACACCAAAGTCCGTACCTACTTTCACCTAGTTTCTCCCAACTGATAATTTGGAGTGACCGAAATCAGGGCGCCGCCGCAGAACCACATAATTCTCGCCCGAACCGCAAATGGCCGACCCTCCGGAAACTCACGCTTAACACTTACTACCGTATCAGAGTACATCTCTCATTTCAGTTGTAATTAAATAAGAATACTAATTCGTTGAAGATGCTCTTAAATTAGCAGTTAGTGGTTTGGTTAACTTCTACAAGCTGTAATATTGATGATGTTAAAGTTGCAATTATATAGACCATGTAGCTTAAGTCCAGCATTCTCCATTAGTGACTACAAACTGGAAGTGAGGCGTAAGTCGTACCACCACTCAATGGCACAAGGATATTGTTCAAGTCGCGGATACTCGAAGGAACATAATCGTGACAATTCTTAGGAAATATGTCCAGCACTTTTCCTAACTGTTAATTATAATAGAAAAAAAGAGAAAAATAAAAATAAAAGCTAAGCATAGAAAATTAATATCTCCTTTAGAACCCTCTCAAAGCAAACTTTTTTGCGATACACGATGTTTTATTTATTTACTTCGAAATAGCTACGAGACGAAAAGATTTTACATTTTTCATCATTTGCAGATAAATGTGTAAAAATGTAGTTCACAGAGAAAATTATTTTAGAAAAACAAGTACTTTTTTGCAATGATAGTAGTTTTTAATTAGCATCGTGTGTGATGCGACGGTAATTTCAATGGTGTTTTCTATGGTCTAGATTATTTCTAGATGAAGCATAAACTAATAAACAAATGCAAATATTATTGATACAGCATTTAGAATTTGTTTTAGTGTAAGTATAAGTATTTCGTCTGTTTATGTATAGGTAACTGTTCAGGGGTGGGTATACTTAAAAACGTTGAATGATATAAGCACTTGATTAAAATAATCTCTACTATTTTGAAACTATTTTAAGTAACTTTAAAATTTCATATATGTACATAGATACAGCACTTTATACACGCTCTCTTACACGCACACATACACACACGTGGGTGCTCCCGAGATCTCCAGGCTCTTAAGAGACTGGCACTATTAGGAGTACCCACATATACACACACCCTCACACGCACCCTTACACCTTTACAACTTCTCTTGCATCAACACAACAAAACATTAAATCCACTCACCATAATTGGCTACATCATTCTACTTTTTTTTTTTCCTTTTGTTTCTAGTGACTGTCGTCGATTTTTGCTTATATGTATTGTGTTTAGAATGTAAATCCGTCATTGGCTATCTGCTTTAAAATTAAGATTTACCATTATTATTCTTAAGAGTTGTGGATTTTATTACTCAATTAAAAAAAAAAAAAAAAAAAAAAAATGGGTGACAGATACAAACCTATAAACTTATGTAATGTTATAAGCAGGAGTAACCGCTTAAAATTGGATAGGCCACTCTAATGGTTCCTTCACTCTTTGTCACACAAAAATAGCTTTGTTAAGAATGTTTTTTTTTTTTCAATGTTATAACTGGCAGACGAGCAGGCGGGCCACCTGATGGAAAGTAGTCACCGCCGTCCATGGACACCTGCAACACCAGAGGTGATGCTAGTGCGCTGCCGGCCTTTTAAGAGGAATGTGTGTTTTGATCGTTAAATATATGTTGTAACTTGACTTACTGTTTTCAGTGTGCTGCGACGTGAAACTGCTCCAGGTTTCACATAAGAGAGCGTATTAGAAATTAAATTGACAAAGACTGTAAGCTCTGAAGTCACTCAAGTGCTTCGCAAAGTTTGCTTTTATTTTTTAATATGTTTTACTTGGTCTTCTGTATAAGAAAGCTTCTTCGTTGCAAAAAGATCGTACTTAGTTGCAATTACGTACAAGAAGTTGTTACTATGATGTGATTAAATTCAAAGTCAAATATCTTTTTATTCGGTAAAATCACAAGGATCATTTAAAATCATACTAATATTATAAATGTGAATGTAAGTTTGTTTGTTACGCGTTCACGCGAAAACTACTTAACCGATCATCATGAAACTTTGTACACATATTCTTGGAGGTATTAGAAGTAACATAGGATACTTTTATCCCGGAAAATTAACAGGATTCAACGGGACGCGAACGAAGTCGCGGGCGGAAGCTAGTAGTCTTATATAAACTAGATCAGGGCTTCCCAAACTACAACTAGTAGGTACTTTTGATCAGAGAATGTCGGCGCCAAGAAATGGCAAATTTCCAAAGGCATCACAGTTAAAATAAGTTTGGGAACTAAATGATTCTAGGTGATAGTTCCTCGCGACAAGAGCCGGAAGAACATTCAAGTAACTAAGGGCTGGTTCCTAGCGCTTTTATATGATCCTCATAGGACGTAAAACATCGCCTCATACTTGAAGATTCTTGAATACCACAATTAGTAGCAAGTAAGAGATTTTTTTTTTTATGATAAAAGTAATGGAACAAGCTGATAGCTCACCTGATGTTAAGTGATAACTTCTGCCTATAACAATGCATTACCTCACAGAGCAAGTCCAATGAGGACGTGCCCTGTAAGGCAATGCACTGCGTCCATCACTCTGAGACGTAAAGATCTTGAAGTCTCATGTGCCTGTAATTACACCTAATAGTACCTAATGTAGATGCGTCCTAATAAAACTAAAGCCACACGCGTACGCCGTATATTGCTGCTATTGTCAGGAATCCGATAGTATGCACCGACGACGGTCGGTCGAGCTCTGAAACCGGCCTAATACCGACAAAGATTTTGCATATACGTTTTTAAAATGTGACAAATTGCAAGCCAGTCGCCGCAGCTAAAACGCTATTTACATCACGATATTTTCATTTTTTTTTTTAAATTATTTATTTATTATTTTCATTTACCCTTTGAAAGCTTTGGCATAGCGCAAATACATTTTGATATACAGTAATGTTTGTGTATGCAAAAGTAATTTTCCTAATTGAACTGCATGATGGTTATACATTAATATAAAGGAATACGTTCTGAGTATATAGTGCGCGGTGGTGTTAGTAATACGTAGCACGGCAAATTAAAATATTCGCACATACCACCCACATGCCACGTTACACTCGTATATTCTATTTAGATTATATTACAGCTATTACAAGACTGGAACCCAACACTGAGAGTTCATCGACTTGGACTATATGGAAAACGAAGCAAGACAGACCTTTGTTTTTTCAAAGGGAGGGGGCAGTTCTCAAGAAGGGGGGGTGCCGTTTTCAATTTGCTTTATTTGCGCTTGTTTTAATAGCGGCCAGTCCTTATTGCGAGACCAAATTGGTTCGTGCCCGGACGCCTTTCGATTAAGGAGGTCGGTTTGGTGGTGCCATGGCACGCGCTCAGGAAATACACGTAAAAACAGAACACCCCTCACAAATAGTGGATGCAAACAACGCTAGAGTTATTGTCCTTCGCTAGGTAATTAAGGTAGAGCGGTAGAACATTTAAAATGATACGTTCGATACCAAAAATAGCAAAGATCAGGTTTTTTTTTATTCGTGTAATAATCACAACACAACACAAAATTAAAATAGAAGTCTTTATCCATTAAGATGATATATTCCACAAATCATCATTAAAACATGCCTATGCCATGGTGATTTCAATTTTTTTTTCAGAAATTTCCATTGGCATCGAGCTGTGTAGCAACGGAGTTTATGGATTTTTCTTGTTTCTTTTCTATAGTCGCCTTTTTTATTTAATTTTATTTTAGCACAGTTAAGCTAGGGACTTGGTTTCCAATAAAACTTGATGAAGACCATACATTGTATTGCATCAAATACCTTGTTAAAACAAATGACTACACGAGAAATACAAAGTAGAAAAATAGTAAGAGAAGCCCGAACCTTGTTAGTACTGCATCAATCAAATAATAGGTAAATATTGGCGGGAAGGAACCGATACGATATTTCTGTAAACAGTACAGTATGTTTTGCGAAATAATGAGTCATGGGTAAATAGCGGGAGTGTACACTTGTAGTTACCTACAATGTAAGGAATTTGAAAAATGTTCTTTGAAAATAAGAAGGTAAGCTAAGTAAGCGTCTATGTTCCTCATAATAAATCTGTATTGAATGTAATAATAATCTTTGGCAGTTTTTTTACAATCGTTTATTACTAATTAAAGATATGCAAAATTAAAAAAAGAACGTTTGAACGCAACTGCAATTTTTAGACATTCACGCAAAGTTGCCTTCACTGATCACGCGTAGATACCATAACTAGATAATATACCTAGATAATTTGGATAAATAAAAATTATAAATAAAATAAAAATAAAAAAGCCTTTAATTCCTAACTTTTTACATTTTATGATAGCTTAAGTATTAAATTATTAAAAAAGATATTAAATTAGTTAGGACCCTCCTTGGGTATAGGATAGGTATCACTAAAGATACCAAGGGCTGCGTACAACGCATTGGAATTACATTCGTACCCCATTAGATTGAATTAAATCCAAAATGGAACTATCGTGTTAAGACTTTTCAACGCACTCCATCGGCTCGGCTCTCGCTAAGCCAACCTCATTAAAACAAGCCATTATCCAAGCTCACAGTTCGTAACCACATTACAGGCTGGTGCGGATGTCCAAACTCATTGGTTGATAGCAGATGGATCAATGATGTATTACAATAGGACCTAGCATTTCATGGACTAAACGCCAAAGCAAAAGAAAAGTCACAACACAACACTTTTGAAGAGACACAAGCAGTGAGTTTGTCATGCATAGCTTTGGTAATCGAAGCCTACATCGTTGTGGTGTCCTGAAAATACCACAATAATCGGTGTTCGTATTATCTGCTCGATCTGAGTAGATAATCGCACGTCTGTGCTCAAGCACAATATTACCGTTCCATTTGCAGAACGTCAATGCAAAGTCGATGGTAGAAAATTTCATTATCATTGAGCTGGATTAATTTAATTATCACCTACACTGACCGGAGTGCCTGCTGATGCCGATCCAATTTGAGCTGTCATTTTGCCTGTGCACTCACTATCGGAAAAACCAACAAATTTAGACAGCTTTTTTTATATAATAATGATTTACGTATCACGTATAACTTTGTTAATAAAAGAGATATTAATAGTTTTGCTATAAGATAAAAGTAGGCGTAGTGCTAGAGCTGAAGCAAGTTTTAGTGGAAAGAAAAATCATGGGTTTTGTTTTTATTTCGTCACACAACGTCGTCGCCGACAAACGTGATGGGGAAAATGAGAATGACCCAGAACATATGAATTATGGTTGTCACCTTTTTGTAACCCGTGTTTCGCAAATAACTGATTGTATTGTCTCTGAAATGGCGTCCGGGGTTTCAATAAACAAATGAATTCGGTCGCTTTCGAGCAGGGTTCAATTAACTAACGTATGTGGCCGCGTTCGCTAATTGGTCTGCCAATTATGTATTACCGCTATTTATGAGTTGTTTTTTTATGCTTGGTAACGTTTTACTGCCACAC
The DNA here is from genome assembly GCA_918843925.1 of Eulithis prunata. Taxonomy (NCBI): domain Eukaryota; kingdom Metazoa; phylum Arthropoda; class Insecta; order Lepidoptera; family Geometridae; genus Eulithis; species Eulithis prunata. Next base: position 5,206,649 of record OU974023.1, on the reverse strand, counting down.
CTTAGGTGGGCGTTTCGGGTCTCAACATAGGCATTTTCCATACTGCCCAGTAGAAGTCACGTTGACCAGTGGACCTAAACACTTACCTCAGCCAATGCCGTTTGGCGATAGCAGTGTGGCAGCAGATCGCGTCGTACTGGTCGGCTATCCACACGATAAGGATGATGTAGAAGGCTGTTGTGGTGTCGTTGAAGAACTCTGACATGATCGCCTCCATACCTGTTGACAAGGAATAGAAAACCTATTTATATGCTCAGAAATAGAAAAGTAAGTCTATAACACGGAAACCATAACTTAAGAGTAAATTATCGTGTCGGCTCAGTCAGAATTTTCAAGCCTTTCAAAGGTCTACGTCATAACTGAACGCTTGCTTTAACCAGACCGACATCATAGCACGCCATTCACACTGACATGACATTCAGCAAGCAAAACCACATCACACAGATATCAGTCTAAGAAATTACTCTCCAGACTAGACTAATCAACCCCCAGACAAAGACGATGCATCTCCGCAAAGCACAGCTATGACGTCACTTCGCGGGTCATGTGTGCTCGACACGAGAGCCCTGTCGTCGGGTGTCGGACTAATTAGGTGTCGACAATTACTTGCTAACGACCGAAATCCGAGAACACCCTCTAGGAGCTTATTAAACGGCGACATGCAGCCACCAGACAAATATACTGATTCTACGGGACTCGAAAATAACTACGTATGAACTGAACGTACTGCCTCTATACCTACCCGATAAATAAACGAGAGTTATGTTTTATAGCTATCTGATACCTATACAACTTTTACAATGGAATAATAGAGGTTAGATGTAACATAATTTAACCGTTACATAACCTAAGTGTGTTAGATCTAAGGGAATGTCTACCATGCACAAAGATCGAATTTAACAAAATCTCGTCGCGGTTTCGTAAGAGACGTTGAATTTCGATTCAGTAAACCGCTTGACTTGATGAAACCAAAGCAGTGTCGCCAATTAGTTACGGTTAATGGAGAACCTGGCATAAATGCATGATCGAAAATAGGTATGTATGTTTAATTGCATTAATGTTAATGCATTATTGTCGTCAATATGAATGTCGTTATAAAGCCTCCTCGATACAGGCTTAGCCTAGTGAGGAGACTGACAGGTACCTACTCTTAGTCCTTATGTTTTTTTGTCTGAGAAATTTGTTTTTATGTCCAATTAATAATTCTAGTAATTTTTTTTCGTACTGTTTAGTTAACATTTTTATGGATGTAATTCTTTTTTTTCTGTAATAAACTTTTTTTACTTACTTTACTTACTTATTGTGCGAGATTCGTAAAATAATTTCTAGTACAGGTTTCTATCACATATATATATTTATCTACTCATAAAGAGTCTTAGAAAGGTTTACTCTTTAAGGTGCTTTTCCGCCCAAGTTAAGCTACGTTGCTAAGGATGTTTTTAAAATCCACCAATAGGGATCGTTTCTTTATATTAAACGATTCCTATTGGTGGATGTCAAACTAATCCTTACCAACCAACGTAGCTTAGCTCTGGTGAAAAAGCAGTCCTTGATGGTTTGGTAAAAAAAAATTGCTAGAAACAATCCTAAAATATCACGCCTCTGCGTTTTCTTCACATCGATGATAGACAGCTAGAAAGTTCAAAATGATCCCTATGATGCTATAAATAAATAACATTTCATTTTGAACACCTAAAGTAATGGGGTACACAATTTCAGATAAGACGGCGTCTATAAATTATACAAATCACAGCCAACGCGATTGACGTGGGGTCCGATTCAGTTACTCACGCTTGACTTACTCAATTATACTCAGTTGATTCCAAATGAGCGTCACAAGACTTCATAAAATTTCCATATTCATGCGAACAAGCGTAGCTATTATTCACAGCAAGTTAATTGAGCGGAGCCGGCTATGGACAGTACGGTTAAAAGCTGCCTGAGATGGGTCGAGCGTGTACTGTGCTTCTGTTTTATGTAAATTTTTCAGGGAGCACGTATATAAAAACGTCGTGTAAGATTTGGTGGAATGGAGGAGAACTACACAATAAGGCCTCAGGAAGTCGGTGGACGAGCCAAAATGATTATTTTGATAATTTACAAAGAGGCTTATATCCAACAGTGGACAAGCTGATAAAATCACAATGAAAATCACAGTCGTTTTTAAATTATCTTTCTGTCTAGCAAAACCCTTAAAACGCTCACAAGACACTTATCACAATGCAATAGCAAGATAGTAAATGAAAGGCTCAGGCCGGTCTGAGTATTGTTATGTTTATTTGCGACAGCGAGAATCAAGAAACTCGCTGTTTTTGTATGGAGAACAATAGTTTGCAAATCTCCCGCTAGAGGCGCTTATCCGGTTTTCATACAAAAATTTTAGCTTTGCGAATGTGAGCACTCGAGTCGAAAGTCAAAACAAATTCGCAGACTCGAGGCTCTGTTGAGAATCATAAGTAAAGCAACCGTTCCCAATGAACTTGTCAAAACATCGTATTATGATCAATTGAATGGAAGTTACATCCTAAAATTAAATTCACCTCAATTTTGGTAAATGAATGCGAGATTTGCTACGCAATATGTCGTAGCAAATCTCGCATACTCCAAGCTACTCGTACCAATCGGACTTCCGATACTATAGAGTCTGACCACACTGTCTATACCAAAAATTTGCAGAATTGAACTAAGTGAATATGAAAAATTTGAATAATTTATGGACAAAATAGAACACAGGTTATTAAGTAAACCATATTAGGTACACAGTGGTTCCATGAATAACTATGTCTAACCGGAGATGCCCAAACTACGCCAAACGCCTGTGCCTTGAGTCTCAGGAGTAAGAATTACCTTGGAAATGAATTGGAACAAACTAAGTTGGATGGCTGGTAGCGATGTTTGTAAATCTTTTTAGGATTAGATAGAAGAAATTCTTCTACTGCAGACACGGAGTGGTCAGACTTTAGAGCGTGTTTATTGTATCAGTGTCGGGGCTCATCAAAATGCAAATACGGCACGCCCGGACCCGGCGCCGGACAGTTGTCGTCGCTGTATTGAGTTATAATCCGAGCTATGTGAAACCTTGTTTATATCAACATACAAATGTCTATCTGTTCACTCGATTGTGTTGGCCGGCGCGGCGCTGGTTGAGCATATTATCGGGTGCAATTAAAGGTTATTGAAAGTTCGAGTTTTGCTTTTCGGGAATTTCATGCTGCATTTCAATTATGTCATACGCAAGACGTGATATTTAAGAGGTGTATTTTTGATGCTAAAATTTTCAGCAGAAAAATAGCTTATAAAAATTTACGTTAGTTCAAAACAGATCATTTGTCATTAGAGAAAACATCGACATAGAAGGTTTTGGCATGAATAGTTTTTCTTGCTATACTGCCGATTGTCGAACTGCCGAATAATTGTAAAAGTAAGTTATTAAATCTAATTCAGTTGTTTATACACCTGACTAGAATTAAGTGTTTATACACCAGCCTAGAATTATATTATCATCACTGTTTAGAGTCTAAATTAGCAGCACAAAATGAAACTTTTAATTTAACCTAAAACAATCATCAGACATAAAGTGGGGTGCTTATGAAAGTCACCGTTAGTTACCTATTCAGCAGAGCATGCGACGTAATCCGGAGCAAGACGAGTAAACAAATTACCGGGACCGGGTCGGACATTCCGCTATTAATTTTAATTCCGAGAGAGGCCGGAGATCGCCGAACTTCGGCGGCAGGCACGCGCGACGCAATCGATGATGCTCTATTGGAATAAAACACGAGCTTCAGCTGTCAGCAAGTGCAGAAGCTTAGTTCTGAACCGGCACTTCAAAGTTGTTTATATTAAATCAGAGATGTTAGGTGAGAATAAAGGTTTAACAAACCTACCGAGGTAGGTAGATGTAGGTTGATGTGATACACGGGCTTCAGCTTTCAGGAACTGTTGAAGCTTAGTTCAAATTAGGAGTTTCCGAGTCATGTACTAATTAAGAGATGTTAGGTTAGAAGAGGGGTTTAAGCAAAATACTAAGCTACGCATAGTTCAATACCAATAATACGAGTATGCCATTAAATAAGTCTAGCAGTTTTGACTTGACTAATCATAAAGGAAGAACGCCTGCTGGGTGTAACTATGAACTATAAATATGTATTTGCCAAAAAATGTCGATTTAAGTATTATATCAGCCACGTAGTTTTCATCGTACAAGCTTTCCTTAGTTTGGGACTAGAGGGCGATGTGTGAAATGTCCACGAATATTTATTATGATTTTTTATGAATACCAATAAGTGAAATATGATTAACTATTTTAATTGAACTTCAAAAGTTAAGAGTTCTGAATAAAATTACAATCTAAGTTGTAACTAGTTAATAGGTGCGAGGTTAGAATTTTTTATGCGAAATCTGCAAAAATTTTTGGCGATAGCATCGAGAGAAAAACCTTTACTGAATATTTTAATATCAGTTTAGCCTTCTTTGCTGGCATTGTAACAGACCAGTGTGTCTGGTTGAAGGTAATTTCGAACAATATCGCTTCCATTTATACAGGTAGCTATTTAAATGTCAGGCGTACACTGACAGCGAGCCAGGCCTGTCGCTTGTCAGCTGCAGTGGACTGCAGGCGGTCCGGGTCGTACAACGGTCTGTGTTCGACGCGCGTATCGACATGCCCCTTGTTTCCTTGTTCAAATGTTTTACATAGGTACAATATTTTATTTTAAAAATATATTTATGCTCTAATTTCTGTACTATGAATGTTCGTTTACAGGGTAGAGTAGTGGACAGCTTACCCGACGCGCGACGCAATGCTAGAAGCGAATTCGCTTTGTGCTGCAAGCTTCAGCGTTGTGCGTTAAATACAAACATACATATAACGTCAATATCTATACAATAAATTGAAGAATCAAGCGTGGTGATATTATCGTGATCCAAGGTGTAGACTTTTCAAGTATTTTTATACCACTGCATTAAAAATTTCTAGTGCAACCTGACTTCCTAAGAAGTGCACAAAGTCTGCCCGGAGAGCACACAAATTTGTGACTCCTCACATCCCCTGGTTTAATCAAGGGGGACACCCCGTCGCGCCGCGGCCTGCGCTTCCACGGCGCAAATTGAGAATAATGGACCACCGCACGGGGTCCCAGACAAAAATTGGATAGTGTAGCGTTCAACTAATTTAGTTTCTTTTTTTTCACGTTGTTCCAATGCAGTTGAATTATCTATACCGTAGTAAAAAGGTAGAGACAAAACGGTTTGCATACGGTTTTTGCCTATTGTTGAGTAGTGCATACATATTTTTTTAAAGAAGTCTACCACCACACAAAAGAACTTGGTATCAGAGAGATTGTAAAACTAAAAGAATCTACTAAGAACTGAAGGTTAGATTTTCTTTGTCAGTACAGAAACAGTTATTTCAATCAATTACACGTATGCTGTTGATGTTCTTTTTTTTACTAAGCCAAGATCCGTGATCTGGGCCATACAAAATACGATATCGATAAGCGTACTTTGGTCACTAAAATCAATCCAGTTTACAATGTACCAAACTCATAAGAGGCAATGTCAATAAGGCGTTGATTACAATGTCAGTAGGTATCGCTCCGATCCGCCCCGCGGCGCTTATGTTTCGGCTAAGCCGTGCATCGGAGATCCGTCTTTATGAGCTCGTTAGTGCTGCACGGATTACGTCTGCATTATTAGTGTTTTTATTGATTTACTCGGCTGCTGTCGTAAACTGAGATTATTATTCGCAACGTCGCCCCCTCGCGCCCCGCTAGGCTCTCACCAACGCCTTGTAGGCACAGGTCACAGCGATCAGCAAAGTCACTCAACATGTCTTGTAGTGAAAGCGGGCTGGTTTCCGAGCTGAGACGTAAGCGGTGCTGTTTGGAATCCTACGTCGAGGCAAATAAATATTTGTATTGTTAGATTGATGGTTACACAAAACACGTTTCTGGTACTCCCGTCACAACAAGCATACCTGTCTGCTTACACAAGATAGGAAAAATATTCCAGACTCCCGTGAGAACTACAGTCAAGAGCAAGAATTCCGGGTCATCTAAACACGTGAATATCGTGGAAAACTTTAGTATCGCTAGCTTAGAAAACATTTGTGATACTCTCCTCACAAGAACACCTGTTCTGCCAGGACTATATTGTCAGGGCTATTTTTGAGCAAAATCGCTCATGCATGTTTTATAATTCATTTATTCATTTGTAAACACAGGTTATAACACATATTTTTTTATTTGCAGTGTACACCAGCTGTTCTCGAAGGGATGTGCCTGGAACGTAGTTGTTTTGTTACTTAATCGCGACGATAACAACATTTAACGACGGCTAGGTGACTGGCGAAATTCCGCCTCGATGTTTAGTACTCATTCTATTTTCATTAACCATTTACCCACTTAATGATCCAGATCCTGAGGGAGCGATTCAATGACTTGAACCCATAAAATTAAACCTTAGCGTGACCTGTACACTGTAATTGATGGCTGCTACAAGAATTTGCCTTAATGAACTCTTGACTCGAAGGGAAGGAAGCCGACATTTGTCTTACTTTTATCCAGCATATTCCGAATAGAAGAGACATCGATAGCTGAACTTAAAAAGCTCAATGTAAAAACTTGTGCCATCCAATGGCTATGGATTATTAAAAATAATATTTTAACGAAACCGATTTTTTGGAATATCTCCCAAAAAATATATTATGTGAGTAAATTTTTTGCACAAGCACCATGAACCAGCTTCAAATTATTTTCGATAAAACCACAAAATACCTGCGATACATTTACTCCGAGTAAAAACTTCATTAATTTAATTAAGTAAACACTATGAGCCGTTTCAGTCAATTTATTAAAGCACACCTAGAGTTGATTACTTTTGAAAATGTCCGGTCGAAAATTTAAAACAAAAATTATTGTCCGGATCTTCTTTTGTAGTATTAGTAACAACAACGTCATGTTTACCATTATTATTATTATGAGTCTTCTCTGTCCCACTGCTGGGGAAAGGCCTACCCCCATTTTTTTCATTCTCTACGGTCTTGTGCTGCACTGGTCCACTATGATTTTATTGTTTTCATGTGTACCATTGATTTCTATAATACCTTTTTATACCTATTTCTATACCTAGCATAATTAATACCTAAATCATACTTGCGTAAGTTGAAGGTCAAGTTAAAATTTTATATTAAAAAAAAAATGTGAGTCACATAAATGCAAGTTCTACAAGAGGTCAACTAAACCTTTTTTGTTTGTTGGCTCCTCTACAGACTCTCCGACTTTTTGTGTTCATATTATACGAAACACGTGAAATGCGCGCTAAAATACATTTTCAATAAAGTAGGCAGTTACTAGAAACAGGAAAATTACCAATAATAAACTGAAGTTAAAGGTTTTTGCTGGTTTGGTATAGTTTTGATGTACTTTATTGTATGGTTTTTTACGCTAGGTCGATATGAACATGGCAGTTTTTATTTGCCGCACGGTACTGAAGCAGTCGAATCGGCTATAATATTATGAAAGGTACATTTTCATCTATTGTCAAAGTTTATCGTATCTCCCTAATCTCCATACAGGCGGATACAATAGGCTTTATTAACGTGCGCGTCTCGATACAAATTGGCTATGAGCCGCCGTATGCTCGGACCCATGATGGAGCCTTGAGTTAAGCCTCTAGGAAGCATGGCATGGCAACGAGATAATAGCTAATCGGACTACAGCTTTCCGAAAGCGCCGTGACATTTGACCTAAAATATTTTGGGAAAGTTCATAATAGATTTGAAAAGGTCAAAGAGTTATCCGACATAAACTTAGAATTAAAAATTTGACCACGCTTCTGCAGCACTTAGAGCATGGCAGAATTCAATAACCTCTGTACTGCGAAATCGAATCATCAAATCAATTTCGCAGTAGGTACAGATTCCTACGCCACAAAGTATACTGAGATCAAGTGATACCATATACAAATCTTGTTGGGGTTACTAGTTAATAAATTACAGACTAGCCTATGCTGGAAAAGAAAAAAAAACTATGTACACTTTTCGTGTAAAAGTTGTAAAAACGTAGACTTTTTTTTATTGATAAAACCTGTAGTGTAATTTTGCAATATTCTGAGCTTAAATCCGGGAAAGTGTGAGGATATTGAATTAGCGGTGGATTTTGCATTTTTCGCCGGACGAGAGAAAAAAGGCGTGCCGCCGCCGTCCGACGGTGAATCAATTACGTTGACGCGGTCGGTAATTCGATCTCTCAGCAAATGTTGATTCGACCGCGGCATGCCCGATGACCTACCTGCCTCGCTTACAGTACACATAATTTAACAAAACATACACACATAATTTTCACTCTGATGATACAAATAACTTGCCGCTCAACAGTAATTATGAAATGTATTTATCACGATTATTCATTAGCTACGAGTTAAAAAAATAGTATACAAAAGTTCCGTTGTAATGTCTGTCAAAAATAATTGGCCAAGATAAACGTAGGAGACGTGGGCGTAACTCTTGTTGGATTAATCCAATCTACTGAAATTTCTAAGTAATCAGGTTTTTTTGAACTTATACACGTTGTTGTAGTAATCTTTAATGCATGATACTAAAGCTTATTTTACGTTGAAAGCTACTTAATAGTCAGCTAAGGCTCCTGTTGATCTAGTTTCGTTATTAACAGTTTTTTAAACATCCGTATCCGTATTTACATTGCTCGATTTTATCTCGACTATTTTATTTTCTGAAAAAAATATTACGAAGTATTCGCTGGAAAATGTCGTTCAATACTCTTTAACTTTATTTAATTTTGAACCGACATTTAGCATCGGTATTTTGTAAAGTGTATTTTGCGTTACATGGATTTTTCCTTAGGAAAAACAAATCACGAGGAGAAGATCTGAATCAAAAAATAACTTGTTCCATTACCATCTTTGGAATCTATTGATATTTTACTTGCTTCCCAACTATAAACTACTTAAACAATACGGGACGCCGTCGAAATTCATTAGTTGTGTAACGTATAATCTGTAAACCGACCGAAACCGACCGGCAGATTTTCGACGAAAAGAGGATTATCGAAATTAACCTCTTCAGCGGCGGATGATCGACTCTGTCGGGGGTTCCCTAACCCCGGTCTAATTACACCACTGATAAATAAATTAACTGAGCTGCAGATGTTTATAATAATACTGATAAACGAAGCTTGAGCTGTATGCGATAACTGAAGGAACACGTTCGGTTTCATAATATATTTTTACTTATATTTTTTCATGTTTTTTGTGTAACCTTTTGAATAACAAATAAATACAGATAAAACATACTAGTGTTGATCAAAGCTCTTCTTTATATTTTTTCTCTATTATATTTGGGACGATTAACCGCATGCCGTCGCCAACTTATTCGCTGTGTATGTGTAGTAGAAAAATCGAATATTGTTCTAAAAATATGTAACTAAAATCTTGAAAAACAAGCACATTGCAGAATTTTTGCTTGCAAAGTTATTTATCGTGAATTCTACATACTCAATGATAGTAGGAATGTAACAATATGGAATATAAAAATATGCAGTTTGCAAATCTAATATTGAATGTAGGAATACTGCGAGTGTCGTAGCAAGGTGCTGGAATTCTGTAAAGGAACTACGATAAATATTTCACTTTATCGTGGTACTATCGACGTATTTCTAGATCAAGAAAGCGCTTGCATTTCAATATTTTCATATTTCAGGTCACAAATATTGAAATAAATAAATTTGAAAGTATAGCTGCTCTTTTAAGACGAAAGTACAAGAAATTCTGGTGATGTACCAAACTAAACAAATAACAAGCGATGGAAGAATTTATATAAGTAGTTAGTAAACAGAGACCCAACTTTTTACCTTCCACTTCATATTTTTTTTGTCACTATAGTGACCCACGTTTCATCTCAGTTAATATCGCACAACTCAAATGAACTCGGCATATCTACGTTGCAACAAATACATACATACACATTTCACGTACACGTTGCAACGTACACATTTCTTCTGGTTCAAAGTACTTCACTACTCCCTATCAGTTTCCATGTCGTCTGGCATCCAATTGCACGTAGCATCGATGCAAGCACGGAATAGGTATGATGCTATGATGTAGCGTATCGATACATCATACTTGTAACTTATTTGTCCGTAGTGATGGGATGTGTCTGCTTCGTCAATGATCGATTGAATGATCCGCTCTCGAGACACGCAAATCGTCGTATGCGTGGGAAGATTGAGGTTGTAATTTGACGTGTGAGCGAAGATACAATGAATGGCTTAGCATCACGGTTACTTTTAAAAAATAGGATGTCATGACTTGGACATAAAACCATATTATTTATATTTTGTGTTTTATTGTCAGTAATCCTTGGTATTTTACATTGTGTTTTTTCCGAAGCTACATAAATAAGATCTTTATTGATTTCATATTTATTTATCAGCACAACAATACTTTATCATAAGAAAAAGATTGAAACGAACTTGACTTGATAATTGTTCATTATAAGCAAGATTTAAAAAAACGAGATAGGACAGTCAGCTGTACCTAGAATGTGGATGCTAAAGCAAAAAAAAAAAAGTAATTTCATATCCTTTGAGTCGTATAAAAAAGGAAACCCGTAAAATGACTGCCTAAACCAATTTTAGTGTAGAGACATAAGTATATAAACATGCAGAAGCAAACAGTATCACGAGCTTACTTCAGTCACATAGAAATGCAGAAGCCAACATTGTATCGCAAAAAGTTGCTATATCGTTGTGAACAACTGTGACAATAATAAAGTTGAAATGATTAGTTTGATAGAAGAATCGACTCGAGTACTGTATGCATTGCGAAATGAAAAACCAGTAGAAGTCGCGAGGGACGGCGCGCAATATTGCACGGTTCGATCTAAAACTACGATGACTTTCAGGACAAAATAAAAGTTATAGCAATACTATAACAGCACCTATTGCTGTTATCGTTCTAGCTCCATAACTTTTTTTTAACTGTTAGGCAAAAGCCGTAGTAATTTTTATTCGCTTTCTGAGCTACCTAAAGTTTAAGGTACTATTTTTTATTGTTTAGGTTCTATACATAAAGAAGTTATTTTTTATATTTTTTTTTCTAAATTAATAGTATTTTTTATGTTAATAGCATGTTAGCTACTAAGTTTAATACTATTTGAAGTCTCTGTCGGCAATAATTAATATTAAGGAATGATTTTAATTAAGAGAAGCCGAAACACAGTTTATACACATTCGGGATTCTATAATATATATATAATATATAATCTTGTAACATTTTTTTTGTCAAAAATAACCAAATTTTGTTTCGTTTCTTTTCTTCACCAAAACTGGGCCAAAACCAAACCGAAATATTTCCTAGATAACTGACAAATCTATCGACTTTTTTATCTTCAGAAGCTTGGCATAAAAAGTAGTAGACGATAATCAAGCGACTCGATTGCTAAAACACTTGCAAGTCTCATCACAACTTTAAACTGAAAAACTGAACAGCTTGTAAACAAAACTGAAGCAATAAATGGAAAAAAGTCGCCATCGCCGCGTCCGATAAAGTACTTAGTCTATCGGCAGTCGAGTGGAGGGCGTTGTATAATCAAAACTTGTCCGGCGGCTTGCCCCGGCTTCCGGTGCACGCCGGATGCTGCCAATTTACACAAACTGCCTTAATTCTTAACCACTTACACGCTTCAAAGCAGACTCTGATACTTAAAAGTCAAAATAGTCTACATTTCACAATAGCCTACCTTTTGCTAAGTTGATTTTATAAACAACGCTCCTTGTAAATAAATAAAATAAATAAATAAATATTCCTTCTAGTCCCAAACTAAGCAAAGCTTGTACGATGGAAACTAGATGGCTGATAGAATACATACATACATTTTTTTTTTGTAAATACATACTTATGATACATTAAATCAAATTAAATCAAATAATGTTTATTGAACACTATAAATTAGTACAAAAACATGCCTAGCAACAAGCCGTTAATTAGATCGAGATGTACTTAGCCTAATAAGCAAGTCAGCACAGTAGTTACGGAGGGTACCTACCTGAACTGCTCTTTGTTATATTGTTTTTAAGACAATATATTTTTAAAAGCTTGAAAATAAGGAACCACGGAGGGCTCCCATTCGTCCTAAGAGGCGTATTGGCAGAGACCTACGTCCAGCAGTCTATTGATATCTTTTGATGATGATGATGGTGATGGAATAATTTGTACGTATAAGCTAAGATAATTTTTTTAATGAATATTTTATGTAATTACAATGATTTATCATGAAAAGCCATTGCAAGTTACATTCGTTTCAAATATCGCGTCTAGAGAGTAGATTATTCCCGTCTGCTTGCCAAGAGTCGCCGATATCCGTGTTGTTGTTTGACTTTCCGTCCGTCGGCGATCACGGAACTAATTATACCTCGGGGCGGACACGAGAGCGCATACTATTCATTCTTCTCTGACAAGTCGCACATCCTAAACTTGGTACTCTCTCGGCTCTGAGGTTTTGGTTCGATTATGTGTAGGTAGGTGAATAATAATAATAATGTTTGTGGGTAAATACTATCGTAAACCGAAATCAATGCCTTCTAAGGACGGAAAATGACACACCTCATTCAAAAGTTTCCATTATAATAAACGTTACAAAATATAACGACGATAATAGCTTCCGATCAGGAATATTCAGATAATAGCCTCTTTTATCAAAGAAACTATCTAAAACTGCTATATGCACGTTGCAGACGACAGAGAAACACGTTTACTTAGAATGCAGGTTTTCTAACTGGGAAATACAAAATGTATCAAGACAATTTATATACATTTACGTAGGTACCTTAGAAAACACTTAACTAAATATTATTTAGGAGACTACAACCGTTTTAGTTTTTTTTTATAAATAAAACATGTAGAATGTCTACCTGGTGAAGTTACCTCTACAACGTGCAATGGGGATTTCTGGATTGTTTTAACAGAAATCCCCACTAAGTATGTGATCCCTATTAAAATCCTTTCTTTATCCATTGAAATTGACTGAGTTTATACTTCTCTTTACTAAAGTTAAATTTAAGTAGTTCTTCCATAACGAATGACTTTTAACAATCCAATACTAAATAAATACAAATAAATATACCTATTACATATAACTATGTAACGTCTATGACTATTATCATTTACTTAACGGTTCTCAATAATGAGTGTGGAGGACCTGCTTTCCGAGTCAACGCGCTGGCTCACTTCCTTACCTTTACCCGAGCGAAAAATCCAGGGCTACATCGCAGCAAGCTTCCGATTAAGCCGTCCAACGCCCGACAAGGCAATAACCGGCGCTTTATGATAAAGTTAATTAGATAGAACATTCGTTCCCTCGAGCGTATACAGATGAGAGTTGAGACTCTGAAAAAGGTTAAGAAATGGAACGAAAAATCAACAGGCGTTGAGTTCCAGACGTTATTGCGCGCCGAGAGAATCGAGTGTGAAGATAGACAAAATAGCAATAGCCGCTGTTATATTGGCGCTAGCGGAGCGGGGAAGTGGTTTGATTATCGGTTTTAGAATAGCACTGTCGCAGTAAAGCGTTGTAACTTGTGAGTTCAATAGCAAATTTGTAACTAAAAACAGTTTAATCTAGTATGAAACTTTTCGCATGAATATAACCCTTTTTCATCCGTATAAAATCTTTAAATGACAATTCGTTTAAAGATTTGAGGACTCAAATGAGTCAAATGAGGACTCAAATGAGTCAAATGAGGACTCAAATGAGTCCTTTTACCAAAGGACTCAAATGAGAAATTACAAACTCTTTAATTATTCGGGATAGTTTTGCTCATGAAGACTTTAATTTCCAAATTTAAGCGCAATTCATTTGCCTTTGTTGCAAAGGTGTTTTTTTAAGATAAAAGCAGAGAGCACATTAGATACGCGTCGACCGGCGGCGTCGCACCGAGGTGTAAACCCGGACTTAATCTTACTAAGTGAATTACTCGCGTCCATCGTACTCCCACAGCGATGCGATGCAGCCATACCCCGACCAGAGATCGTAATGGACACCTAACGGTCATTCGCAGGTTGTTCGAACTTTATATGTACATTCTAGGATTGTGGTGTTTTGTATCTCATCATCTACATAACCTAATAAGTTGAAACTAAGAGGAGATAAAAAAAATAATTAGTAAGTAAATGTATTGTTTTTAAAATTGCTTGCTATTTGTTTTTATAAATGTATGAAGACTACTGCTCTTTAAATTTAAAAAAAAAAACTTTATTATTTGAAACCTAAAAAGCAATATTTAGTCCTCGTACTACGACGTAGCATGCACTACGCCGTAGCACCTTGCTACGGAATAAACAACTTTGTACTAAACGTGACAAGCTCGTCACAAATTTCATTAAAACTATATTCTTTAACCGTTTTCAACCTCACTAATAAAATAAAATAATATATTATTTCATACTACTTTATATATCTTAAACAAAGGGGAAAACTCATGCCGGCAAACAAAAAATAAGTCGCAAAAAATCTAATTTCACAGCGAACAAAGCACGAATATCTCACAACTAATCTCTTAAACTGCACCCTGAATAAAAATAAAGTTTTCTCAATTAGATGCAACGAAAGAATGTACGGGCAAAGTTTCAGCTTTCACCCAAGATAAAACTGAAAACTGAACTCTGGCGGGTTTCCCGACAACGGATTAATAATAAAGGAGGTACATTAGATTCGGATTTGATAGTTCGAAGGAAACTTATCGGAGTCCGGAAGTTTGATGTCTATGATGGTTTGAAAACAAACTTTGTGCTCCATTTTAAAGTTTTGTTTTGAGAAAATGAACTGAAACCTTCATTTAGGTCTTGCCCTGTCTATTTAAGCGATTTTATAAATGAGTCGATGTAATGCACAAAATATCGGAATAAAATCTCAAAAGTCAATACTCGAGAACCGATTCGATAAGCAATTGGAATTTAATTTAAAAACCGCCCAGTAGGCTTCATATTACAGCGCAGATATTACATCTTGTCATAAATTGGTTTATTGCTTCCTCGAAAACGCGCACCGAATGACATTCAACATCGGAAATGCAATATCCACGATAAATATTTGCATGATACGTTATGATACGTTAAGTAAAATCGAATATTGTCGTATCCAATATACGTGAACACGTTTCCAATAACGCCATAACTTACGATATGAGGACTTGATTCTAAGTGTATGATGAAATAACAAAAGTATTGTAGGTGAACAACTCAAGAGGTCTAAGTATCCGACGACGGATATATCAAACAAACGTTGGAGAACTTCTCAAAACTTTCCACGGTGAGTTGTTGCCTCCACCCAGACACTAACTCTTATTACAAACTTGTTCGGTCCGCTCCGATAGAAATTCCACTTATAACTGGTGAAAGTATATTATTACAATCGACTAAGATATCGCAAGTCGGGCGGTATGGCGGAACAAGTTTTGTGTAAGGTAATTTAAGATTAGTAAATAGAGAAATGCCGCGAACTCATTCAAACAACACATTTACTCTTCTCTTAGGTCCATATTTGCATTTACTACACTAATTCGGACTCAAGTATAGATTATTTGACGGTTTCGTATGAGAATCTCTACAATCTCTACAAATCAATGCTTAAGTAACGCTCAAGTCTAAGTTATCACAATAAGAGCCTAAGAGCGCTTACACCTTTAAATATGTATGTATATCACGATAAGGATTAACACATCGATGGTTATATTGTAAACTTTCTATCATACCTATAAATCACTAAATGTAGTTTTGTACCTTTTACAAATACTTTATCAAATTAAAAACAGCAGGCGTGCATTTAGAGAAGACTTTATAAAATAACACTCCAGTCAACTCCAAAGATGAAAGAAGGTAAAAATGAGCATCAAACCAAATTACACCTCAACGCAGTGCGGCAAGAAATGCAATAAGAAAGCACTCTGGTTAATTCTCCAGCTGTGTCGGACCAACCTTAAACCTGCATTCCACTATACAGAAACTACCACTCGCCTAAGTCACTACAGTTTAGGTTTCGTTTTAAAATGAGTTGTATCGTTTGAGATTTAGAAGTGAATTTGATTAGCAGTATCTTTGGAACGCTTCTGACAAGTACTACATATTCATAGTTTCAATTAGCAAACAAAATAATACAAAATTATAAGTCTCACATGGGTGTGTGACGCAATATGAAACATTATCTATGTTTTATGACAGCGTGGAAGTATTGTCAGTGCTAAGTGAACTTCTGTACAGCAGAATTGTGCCATGTTCTTTTGCAGCGTTCTGGGCAGAACTAGCAAAGCCGTACCAAGACAAATTATTGAGATAATCACATCGCTGTGTTGCGGTAAAAAATTAAATCCACTACAAAGGAAAATGAGAAACAACAAGCCGGTACTGTTCTTTATTATCCAACTGTCAAAGAAACAAATTGGAAAGGATTTTGCAATTGTAAGCTGTGGAAAATTGCTGGACTATGGCAAAGGCTACGGTGCTACATTAATACTTATCGGATAGCTGGTGTATTATTCGGTTGGGCTGGGCTATGACAAAGTACAGTCCGGGAAATACATCCGAGGCTGGCCGACATTGTACTCGTGTCAGATTACCTTACCTGCGCGTGACAGGCACTGATGGACTCATTATATCCACTGTTTTGCTCAGTCAGAATTTTGAATGTATCGCAAATAGTTAGAGGTTCAATGCGGTCGTGCGGTTTATTAAGATTATATGAGTGATACAATTTATTGCGTTGCGTTGAAATGAAACTGGCAAGTACGAGAATATTTTCAGGAGCATCTAAATACCGGTTAATATAAATAAGCGCTGAGGTTTTTAAAGAGCTGATAATCCATGTATCATAGGATTGTGAACTTTATGACAAACCTGTCACAGAGACAGAGCGTTCAGAATATGCATCGCTTTCCGAGGTTGCGCGGACAAATGTACTCCGGTCGGATTACCTGGACGTGACAGTCACGAATGCGTTCATTAATATCGCATACGACGCTGCTTTTAGTAAACTATGTCAGTGGGTTTTTTATGATAATAAAAACATAGCTCATTTCGTACAAACGAAAGTAGACGCTAGATCTCCGGTAAAATTTCCAAAGTGTTTCAGAAAGCCAGTATCAACTCAGTCCATATTATAAAGCAACGTTGGTCTAGCCTAGTCTAATGCGTGTCTAGGGTCGTATATTGGAACAATAGACAGCGATGACAGTGCGTCCCGGCCACACGAGACTCCGATGACGTCGCATTAAAATGAAATCCACACGGGTGATTGATGACGCCGACAAACAGAGCCGCGCCCGGCTCGTTCAATTTACTGTCAACGTATGTGGGGTATATAAGTGTATACTTGCATTTTATGGACCGGGTTTTTACGGTTCTAGGTATATATCTATTTGTTATCAGTATATCCCCAGGTTTATAGGTAACGGTAACGACTTCTAGGTGGAAGCTCATCATTTGAGAATTTGGTAATATATAACAATAGAGATTATTTAAGGATTTTTTTATAAACGGTTATGGAATCAGACCATTTGAACATAATAATATGCTAATTAAATAAATATATATTAATGGACATTTCACACAACGACCACGAAAACTTGTTTGCATCAAAATGATATTTATGCTAAACCTTGTGCACACAACATTGTTGTTTGCGATTTTTCATAAATAATTGCAGTGACTTTATATCTTCAGAAATGTTGAAATGTGCGAGCGAAAAGTTTTTTGGACGCTTGTCAGTATCTTAAATTGTCCGGAAGCTCTTAGCCGGCGGCCTAAAAACTGCGTCACCAGAGCTAGCTCATACGAACTTACCATAATTGTCAAGGGCTTGAATACACATGATAAAATAGATAGGTAGTTAGGAGTGAGGAGTGCGCCACGCCACTTCATTCTAGGCACTCCTGAAAACCAGCGCTAAAGGAGCCACCACCTTTAGCATTTGAGCGAGTACCCTTTTTACGCATCATTATCTATAATTTAATGCTTATTTAATTGTATCTTTGTATGTGTTTTTGCGTAAAATAAAAAAATTCTATTTCTATATTTCTATAAATTCTTTCATGAGAGGCTGCAAAGCCTTACAATTCAAAGAACAAAATCAGAACTCTATAGCTAGGTGTATACCGACTGCTTTTCTACAATTTGAATACTCAAACCAGATTGTCGTAACTTAAATTTGTAAAGCCTAACTGAACCGCTGCATCGGACATCGGGTACAAACAAATACCCATGCTATTGTATTTACGGGTACGGCAAATTAAATCCCCATTTGTACACCTAAGGGGGAAGGCTCAGAGTGCTTGTAGACTGGAGCTTTTACTTGTAACTGAATAAGTTTAAATAAAACTAATGGATTTTTTATGGTAATGCCAGATTACCTATTTATGGACTTTGTATTATTTAATTAATATTATTTAGAAACATTTTATTCATAGGCAAGAGACACGCGCTTATTGTCAGAGTGCTGCTTCGATTCCCGCAGTAAAAATGTTTGCACGAACTGCGAATATTCATCAGTTACGTACTCGCCCCCGCTTTGCATGGTTTAAATTACAAAATACATTTATCTAAACAGTAACCAGATTTTAGTACAAACATACATACATTATCCCATTGATTTAGTATTATAAGCTTTCATACCGTACAGACACAAATACGCAGTAGAGGTTTTCCTTTCTAGTAGTGGTGTTGTTCCATTAGTACCAAGTGTACAAGCACTTTAATAGGGGGGGAGGTAATCCACGATCGTGTCCGGATCCATTGTAGTCCAGCGAGCGCTACTAACGGAGATTATAGGCTTCGGAGGAGAATCTACGAGAGTTTTGCAAATTAATAACGAATATTGCTGAAATATTTCCAATTTCTGCTTTAAAAATGGCTGTTATAATGTAATTTGTTGATTTGATACATTTGCTTGACTTTTTATTTTATTAGTGTTTTACGGAATTGCTTATAATCTCCTAAGCTTCGATCGTATTTAGAGATCAGTGTAAATATCCATCGTGCATCGGTAATAGATTTACTTTTGATTGTTTTAAGTGAAATAGTGTGTATCAAGAAACAGTACTCTAGTCATTTAGTAGGTATTGACGGAAAAAAGGACGGTTAAAAAAGAATACCTAAAATTTCATTCTTCAAGTTTCTAGTGTGAATATTCTCGATAGGAAAAAGTTTTTCCTTTGACTGATGGGGTCAACGGGGCTATGTTAGCTGAGCCTATAGATTTCTAGACAGAACCCTCAAGAGGATTCCTTATTCGAGGTGATAAGGTCTTAAATTGCTAGTTTAAGCTGTATATAAGGCTCATATTATAAGTATTATCTCGATAATTTGCGTGGATAATCCCAGAGGCAAAAACTCTTAAAAGATTATGAAAAGTTCAATATGATAACAGAATCAAAGTGCGGAGCGTAGTGCACTCCATTTGATTGGGGATTGTTATTCGGATGAACGTTAATACCGTGCAGTGTGTGCGATGTGAATCCAATTTTCACAGGCAGTGCCTATCGGCAGCCGTCCGAAGTAGAATTCAAATGGCATGCATCTAGGCCTGCCAAAAGAAAGGAGTGACCCGTATCTTTTGATCATTGACACGGTCTTTTGATTAACACCACCTGAGTGATAATAAGCAAAACTATTGTGCGTGTTATAAATATTATGCATCTCATATTCGGTTGATTTATCATGTATGTATATTTGTTAGATTTGATTCAATGTTAGTTATGCGTATTTGTTTTGAGTCTAATGTTGTAACATCTATGGCCAAATTTTTATTTGATTCACTCCACTCATAATTTCGAGGTTATTGATTGAGTGAGTGCTTGATATAAAATATATATGTGTGACATATCATTCACTCACTGGCACAAGCCTATGCATTAGTATTCAGAGTGCGCCTGGATACGTGCTCCCTGTGAACGTGATGCCTCGCGCAAACAAAAACACGCCTGAAATAGGCCCATGCACGCCGCGTCACCTCTGGACGTTATTGTTTTCCATTCCACACCCGTGAAAAGATTTCTCATTCAATCCCCAAAATATCAAACTTTGAAGGGAAAAACAGCGATGCACAAAACAGAAAGGAGTGATTAAAATCTAATGTGAAGCTCAGTAATTGAAACGTCCATGAAACGAAGGATCGCGATGTAGATAATGGAACTTATTAAATATGCCGAACATCGGGCCGTCTGCCACGAAGGGATTGAAAATAATCCCTTCGGTAGTCATTATTAAGAGTTCACGAAAGGCGCAGTCGACGGAGGTACGATAGCATCGTCGTCGCTAGATTGAAATTTAAAAAGCGTAAGCCGCCCCTAAATGACGAGTAAAAGGAACTTACTAGAGATAAGAAATTAAAAAGATGACATATTTTTAGATCCATAAATGCTTTCGAGTCGAAAAGGAATGTCCGCTATTCACAGTTCATTGAATCTTGTCAGCTTATCAATTTGCTAACATCATATAAAAAAATCTCCCTTCAAGAAAATAACATTATTGAGTCGCTCTTAGCTATGGAGCAAAATACGCTAAGTATTCTCCGCGATAACAAGTTCCTTACTGTACACGAGTTATTTATAACTAGTTTAGAAGAATCAGCTAAGCAGATAAAATGTCTCGTTGCATCTTAGAGTAGACAAATTGTGTTTGTTTGTTACATGGTTCAAGCTAATACCGTAGCGAGGTTGCAACACCTCAGTTCTCAGAATTTCAAATCAAAGTGTCAGCACACAGACGTGGATAAAGTAGGTACCGTATGAAGCTGCAAACAGATTTCGCGAAATGTACCGGTGCAATATACTGGTTGGATTTGAAAGTTGTCTGAAGCCGGAGCAGACTCCGGGGGGGGGGGTGATATTAATCAGAGGATATGCAATGCGGGCACACACGTGCTCAACTTCAAGATTAGAGTTTCTGTACTGGCTCCTAACAATAATTGAGTCAGACGAATTGCAATTTGGTTTACAACTTCCTCCGAAATAGATGTACTGTGGCGCTGTACAAATATTGCGGGATTGATTTTATGGTAGACCAAATACGCCGTATTTTGTAAACAATGCGTATTGGCTCCATAACATAAGTATAATACAACTAGCCGTCGCCCGCTGCGTTGCTCGCGTTCTACCCTTGAGAGATTGACGTTTCAAAATTCCTTTCTTAGTGCATCCTTACGCTATATAAGGATACTACCCTCCAAATTTAATACCTCTAGGACTTATAGTTTAGGCTGTGCGTTGATTCTAAGTCAGCTTCAAAAGAGTTTTATATATATTGATGATGATATACGTACATAATACCTTAAGTCTTCGGTACAATAATACCTTCATCGCAAATCGTCCTCAATTATTGTTAGATGGTACTTGAAACCTAAAATAAACGGTATTCTCGTGAATCAATTTTTTGTTTCGGAACTCGAGGTTTGGACGTTTGGGTCTGTTATTGTTTACCTACAGAAACCTTTGCTTATAATTTATACTGAATAAAATTTAGCCCAAAACTCCCTAAAAAACAAAGTAAAACTGTATAATAAAACTCATTTTCATTGTGAATTCTATTTAATTTAGACAGCAACGAGTTTTGGTAAATACAACACGATTGTTGATTACAATAATACGTTGGTAGAGACCATCTAATGTATAATTTAATGGACTGAGGATTTCTCATTTTGAAATTATCTAGCTAAAAAGATTTTTTTAACTGTCTACGGCATAATACGTTACTTCTATAACATTCTCAAGTTTATCAACTACCAGAGCCCGTAGTCTGTGCATTTGTTTTGACTTTCGACTCGAGTGTAGCACACGCAAACGCATTCGCAAAGCGAGTCATTTTGTTGGGAATTGCACAATTCCCAAATCTCCCGCTAGAGGCGCTTATTCGAAAGTAAAACAAATGCACAGACTACGGGCTCTGGTCACTTAAAAATATACCACTTTTGAATACAAAGAACTAAAAAATGTCCAAACCTCATAATTGCCTATTAGCGTTGTTGATCTTATCGAATTCACACAACGCATTTCAATGCTTTGACATAACAAAACCATTTTTCAGAAAGCTAACAATTTGACGACACCCATAAGTCTACAAAGGCAACTCATGTTTCATGAGTCACATTCGATAGCATCAGACAAGAATACAAATCGTTAGTGATAAAAGGCGTGCAAATATCGAAGAATGTGACGGTGTTGTGGTGTTAGACTAAGATACTGTTAGTTTAGGTACGTTACCCTCGATCTATAAATGGCAAGAGAAAAGTAAGGTAATTGCCCGACTTCTTGCCCGAGCAGCGTAGCGGCTGTACGCAGCTATGGTTTATTCCAACCAGTCCTACTAGTAGTTCGATTATCTAACTGTTTGGACGTCCGAGTGTGTAATCTCTCTCTAGTAAAAGATGTGGATGACGGCTATATGTAGTAAATACTTGTTCTTTGCATACTGTATAGCTGTATGCATTGGTACGTAGGTAAAAAATTATATTTAGTGATTTTATGTAGGCGTATAACGCGTCTCATTGCAAAATTTCGTTGATTTAGATGGTAAGTACCGTCTTATCAGTACAAAATAATAATGTTTACCACAACGCTGAGCATTATCAGTCACATCTTTATCACGATAACGTATTTGTGTTGTTTTACTTACTACCTCAGTCGGACATTCCCATTTTTTATTAAGGAGCTAAGGAGCCTGGTTATCATCTATGTGCTAGTACATAAAAACACAAAAAAAATACAAACCAGGCTTCTTAGAGTCCTTAGCCTGGTTCACAGAAGAAATAGTAGTATCTAAGGCATCAAAAAAAATAAGATATGGCTGTTATCAGAAGCTCAGCTATTTCTTGCAACTAGGGAGGTGGGAGATACCCCCCTCTATAAAAGTGTCGGGAGAAAACAGATGTAAGCGTTCAGTTTTACAAGATTTCTCCAGGTATTTTGTATGATAGAGCGAGGTGGATGAATATTAAGTTGCTCTGAATGTGGAGCGATCGAAGGCGGAACTAGTTTGACGCCGCTCGCACTCAGGGAGTGCATGCATTGTCGGGTGCAAGTGTAACAGAGAAACGAGCAAAAATGTGGAAGTAGGTCAAAGGTATCTTCTTTGGACGAAGCATTGGTGTAACTGGAGTGGGCGGCAGTGGCGTCTACGTGGCGCAACAGATGCCCCGCCCCCCTTCCCCCTTTGTCGCTAGTCGCGCAACAGGCGCCACTGGCTCGACTTGTTGAATCGACCGACCTACTAAATGTTTCCATAAAGACACACGAAAATCTTAGTATAGATTGTATACCAAACTGGAGGAACGAGAAGCGTCGTTAGAGCAGAATGCAGCGTGCGGCAAAATGGCGTCGCGCGAGGTCACATCACTCTTGCAAGTCTTGCAACACACACAACCGCACAAACATTTAAATGAAGACTTTTTTTAAGGATACTAGTTAGTACTTGTAATAAAGTGGACCGGCCTAAGCAAGGTCGTGACGATTCAACGTTCAGCAGCCTACTTCTACGAGGTCTGTAATAAATGCTTTCATGACAAGGAAAATGTGTCTTTTATTGAGCCTCGACTGGCGCCCAACAAGGGGCCACTTTTATGAAACATGTTTATAAATCAGCGCAACCCTGTAGCCGTTTTTATGATATAACCGTTTATTAATTTGATTTATTTTTATAACAAATGAGAACTTTTATCTAGATGACGTCAAAGATAAAACATTACCGAAGACTCGCGTCCCTATCCCAGTACATGTAAACGCAAAACGTCTTCACATGCTCGAGTATTCAGATATTCATATGCCAGACAGCTTTTGGCGAACCACAAGGGCTTATAGGTATACTGACTGACATTTCACTTTTCAGTGTGGATGTGTTTGTTGTATATCTAGAGTGAGAACGGAAACAATGCAGTGACAGAATTATATGAAGTTGTGTAGGCATGCGATATATGTCGAACATGAATAGCTTTTTGGAGTTGCAGTCCTTTTCTTAACCTACTCGTATTTTGTTGCGATACCTTCCAGACCAACTGCTGGATACAGACCTATTTAAAGTATCTAGCGGTTAATCCAGTACTTACCTATATTCATCAGACCTTTGCAACAACACAAAATGGAATGAATTATTGTTTAATCTATCGATAACTATCTACTGTTATAAGTTTTAAACGATGAGTTGTATAGTGAAACAGGCTTATGAGTGACTTGACTATTCATACACATTAAGCAATACCTCAGATCTCAAGGTTCCGAAGATCTTAGAGGGTGTGACATTTTCCGATTTTAACTAAACATACACACACGGGGTGATGTAACTAGATGGAGGAATGGAATAAATGACTGTGGATAATGTACACAAAATAACAAAATAATGAAATGACTTACCAACAAGCGCCAAAATAACGGTCAGAAGTGGTGCTGCCGGAAACGAAACAGTCACGTTAAACTCCAGCATTTGAAGTAAATCAACTGTAACAAAAATATACGACATTGTAATAATGAAAATATAACCAAACCGCCATCATTGTTCTACTTCCAGACCAGGGGCTTTATACTGGGATCGCTATGCGTCATATCTCGGACGAAAACTCGTTTCACTCACTGGTGAATCCAGTTTTCGACGTCATTCTGATGTCATCCCTGTTCGAGTAAAATCTCTGCCAAACTGAGCATAAGGCCTCTGCAGGGCTGTTTTAAATCATTCGACAAGCATTTTTGGGTCGATACTCAAAGATTTCGCGTAGCGGTTTCCGAAAGCTTCATCAGTAACTTTCGATATCGGTCTAAAAGCCTGAATGAATCAGAATACCCCATACAAAGATTGTTTCGATGATATCTGCGCGTAATCATGCAAAAACAATAACATGAATTGCTTATTACACGTCTGCGTTTGGTGAAACCCAGCTTTAGTATTCCGAGTTTTAGATTTGGCTACGTATTCTAACTTAATTTTATACACCTAAAGTGTTACCTAAAGAAAACCAACTACATACAGTTTTATTGCTTTCGTTTTAAAGCACAATATAACCAAAACCAATGTGGTCGGCATCCCGTAGCTCTGCGTACCGTAACTTTAGTATATTCGTTTTAGAGCGATAGTTTAGAAGTGCTAGACTATAACATAAGCCGCGCTTAAGGGTCCCCAAGAGAGAAAGAATGCGCGCGCGTCACCGCAAGTTACTGGTTGTTGAAAAAAGAAAGATGTCTTGCCATCTTTGCTACGTTTTTTGAATAATTCACAAAAGATTTTGTTATAATTATAGACAGCACGCTCTTACTTCCTCATTCATACATTGCTTGATGATGACGAAGATAAAATCAAGCGTTTTTAAATAAAAAGATCACTTTTCTACACCCGATAGCTTAAGTTACAAAATACTGGTTGTGTACGTTTCTTAAAAAGGATTCACTATAAAATGGCGTGCCCTGATACGTTTTTAAAAAAAAATATCCAATAATCAACTCGGCATAATTTTCCCAGCCATCATTCAGCGCGGGTCATCGAAACTACCCACAAAGGGCTAACAAGTTGGCAACAGCGTCTAGATATATGAATTTTTCATGCGAGACGAGAAGTAATGGTGTCGCACGAGACGTCGGATCATTCTTTACGAGCCGACAACAGGAAACCTTTGAAAATATACGGCTTATCTATTGCGAAGTCTCGGTTGGGAACGCTGCGTCTGCACAAATACATTATTTCCAAATACTGCAATGTATTCGAAGTTTTGCACGTAAAGATTGCTAAAAGCTTTTGCTAACATGTAGACAGATTATATTGAAAAGCTATAAAATCTAGGTAGATAAGTGAACAATATAGGACTTTGAAAATACATTTTTTTGTATTCTAATTAAGCACAGGAACATTTTCATGTTAAAAAAATAACAATGTTTAGAGAAAGGACCAAACAAAGCCAAGTTTACAATCAAATGAGCCAAATAATTAGCTTAACCTTACAAAAACGGACCCGACTAAACAAAAAACCGTAAAAAAAGGATAACTCAATAGGATTCTGTTCAAAGTTGAGCTGTAGAAGGAGATCCGTAATAATGTAAAGGTTTTATGTTCTTTTCGTTAGCATAGTTCACGTATGCTTTGTATAGTCTAAGAGTTAGCGGTGATTCTCTTTCGTCAAGTGGCTGGATCTCTACAAACATTATAGGCGTTATAAACAAAGCTTAGATAACTAGATAAATTAGGTAGAGATAAATTACTTACTGCTTTAAACAAAAAAATGTTTTTTTTTGTGCAAACAAAAAGTAGAATCTCTGAGGTGGAACACACAACGAAGTGTCATCTTTTAAAACAACGTATATTTAGGTAGGATATTTTAACTTTTTTTTCGAGAGCAAAAGTTTCCGCGTTAAAAACTTAAATATTTTGGTAACCTGCAATGCTAGCTTCTAAACAATCCTTGTACTTTTACTAAATAAATGTTCATAAATATTTGACTTAGTTACATGTTAGAATAATATGACATAATTAGTAGAATCACCACTGACTCTCAGACTATGGAGCTTTGTGGACGATTGTTTATCTACCTAGGGATAATCCTCGTACAGTTTCCATATCGAAAATAAGCGGTCGTGGTCTCAGCTGTCATGTCACGTCTTTATGCCATCTTACTGGGTGAAGGGGTGACGTGTCCTCAATCGGGTGAGGTCAGGGGGTCTCGCCACGCTTTTGTTGCGTATAATGGGTTTGTCACACATCGCGTCCTGTCTTTGTATGAAAACGGTGTCTGATTATTTCGGTTTCAAAAGTCCCAAAAGGCTAAAAGTAATGACTAGCCGGCTTGACATCGGTTAGACACATCAAGAAAGTGTCTATTCTAGCCGGTAAGCGATCCGTGGAACTAGGCTGCCTTTGTGTGGAAAATACACGCGGCGGCGATCCGAAATTTACGCAAAAATAAAAAATAAGCAAGTCGAAAAAAATGCAAAAGACGAGCCGGGGTCTGGCAGTGTCAAAATAGATTGGCCGTCCAATATTCTTTAGTAGCAGTTGAAAAATTGTAAATTGCATCGTCATCGTTCATCATTCATCATATGAAATTAATTTCGCTTCGCTTTCCCCGTTTCGTTGCGAATTCTGCGATTTACTGCCCGGATTCATATTACCGTAAAGCATGGGTCGGCACTCGGGACTCGGGAGCAAGACGAGTCGCGCCGATATTAAATAACACGGATGCAATATGCCATCTTTTTGCTAATAAAATGTTGCTTCCGCTTTTAGAACGGGATTTATTGAATTCGGTTTTTAGAAATCCAAATTCAATTAATTTTAATATGACATAGATTTGGACAATTTCGTCAAAGAAAAAAATCTAACTGCCAGCAAGTAATCGGAACCAGTTGTCAATAATAAACCGATTTAAATTAGATCAGTTGGAACACAAAGTGGAAAATAATTCGAATTTTATCAAGTTCCAGATAAACAAAGTGATCACCGGCTTACTGCTATTTTAAGGTATTTCATTCGAGAGAACTTGTACCTCCAACATTATAAGCAAAGCCCTCTTCACGATATCGCGCCGATACTTTATGCCATTTCGAGACTCAAGCCAGATTCTTTTAAACACTGCTATTTTGTTACAAAAAAAGTAAGTAAATCGTATAAGCTAGTGGCCAACTCTGGTGACGGAATTTTTAGGCCGCCTATAGGCTTACTTTAGGATTTAATTTACTTGTTACAAAAAGATAAAGGACCTTTATTACCGTGATATTTCGACATCCATAACTTTTCGCCGTACCTACCAGTTATAGACATGATAACTGGTACTTGTAGGAACATGAATATTCTTTCTACTGCAGCCAAAATAAAACAAGACAAAACAAGGTGTAACAATCGACCATACGCCACCGGGCGCATTGATGACTGGGTTCAGACTAGTACCTACTGTTGTGAAAAAATTAGGTATAAACAGCAATAATGCAAGATCGATCGAAAAACAAAACACGGTAAAACTATTGCGAACTTACGCAGGGTTTACTGGCACACACAGTATCATGATATAGTTCCAAGCCTTTCCGAACCAATTTATCATACCGTATAAACAGGCCTTTACCCCACCTAATTACTATCGTATTTCTAACTAATTAGGCCGCGGGGCTCACCTTCAATTGCACCAACAGCCGTTTCGAGCACGGTTTAATGGCAATTACCTGCGCTGTATTGTTCAAAGCGTCAAGTAGCCGAGTACCGTCGAGAGGGATTTGCTTGGCTGGAAAAGCGGAGCCCCACTTGTGAAGCTGATATTTTAAGCGGCACGCTTGATGAAAATAGTATCTGTTTTAAGGAGTAGATAAGTTTTAAACCAAGGCATTGAATTGAATCAATATATATAAAACTCTTTTGAAGCTGACTTAGAATCAACGCACAGCCTAAATTATAAGTCCTAGAGGTATGAAATTTGGAGGGTAGTATCCTTATATAATTTAGGGGTGCACTAAGAAAGGAATTTTGAAACGTCACACTCTAAAGGGTAGAACGGGAGCAACGGCGCGGGCGACGGCTAGTTATAAATATTTGTGTATCGATGCAAAAAATGCTAAGTTAAATTAAAACAAAAGAGGCAATGAATTTATTGAATGAGTAATTACTAGTAGGTATAAAATACTTTAAAAAAATATATTCACGCCTTAACCAGCCTGTATACTTTTTTTGTACAGAGCGTATAGTATCAAAGGACATTGAAATATTCCCAGAATACAATATTTCAGTTTTAAATACAGTCGAGAGTGTATAACATCAAAAAATCGTTACAGAAATGTGTTAAGTAAAGTTTTACAGCGCTGAGCAACAAGGCTTTTGATACCTAAAAAAACCAGTGGTTACAATTACCGAAACATACTCTGATTGCTCAGCAATGTACTTTTACTGTTCATCTTATTTGCCCCAAGGAATCCAACCTAGCAACCAGCTTTTAAAAGCGGTTGGTGTCAGACAACCTCCAACCTTTCTTTACCATGAATGTGGCATTATTAGTATGGAAAATTACGACGTGTTTTCAAGCCAGTAATTGGAAGAATCTTCGCAAATTCGCAATAAAAATCGCAAATTAGATACTTAAAGGATTTTCGAACCTACGCGCCGTTTGTACGGTTTATTCTGATTGATGTTTTTTCTGGAATTTTATATTTGGATTTTTTATAGACTGTTATTGATACGGCTTCTAAATTAATTTGGCATAGCAAATCCATAATTTGAACATCATCAAGGCTTACTCTATGTAATTCTTAAAAGGTCACATAGCTGACTACTTAATAGAATAGGTATACCTAATA
Source organism: Eulithis prunata (assembly GCA_918843925.1). NCBI lineage: Eukaryota > Metazoa > Arthropoda > Insecta > Lepidoptera > Geometridae > Eulithis > Eulithis prunata. The sequence continues at coordinate 5,177,343 of OU974023.1, read as the reverse complement.
TTATGTAAATCACTAGCTTGCATGAAATAAAGGTGGTCTCACACGTAGCAAGAAATGTATCAAAACAATTGCAAATAATCTTAAGAATAAATGTTAACCTGCCTGGGATTGATTGATGACAATTTATAGGAACGTATGCAGGCACCATAAAGAATGCTAAGACCAAACTAGACCTGTTTAAAAATTAAAAATTCCAAGTGAATTTATAAAAACATTATCTTTAAAATAAAAATCTGTGCTAATAAGTAATCTCAGCTTAAGTTCTATTTCTGTAAAGATAACAGAAATATTTAATTTGCTAATTGGCTTGAAAGCTAATACCAATACCAAGAATTTCAATAAACCTCATGGAACAACAAAGAACATTTCATTAGACAAAGAAAATCTAATAATTTCACGTTTTAGATTTTGTATTAGATATTTATCATAGTGATAAAAACACTGTAATCGCTTTAAGTATTGGAGACTATTATTGGATGATGTATTATTTAAAAAAATGAAAAATATCAATATGTAACATGTGATAAGTACTACATTACCTAATAATAATTTTGATTTATCATACAAAATGTAATACAAATACCCAGATATTTTGAACATAACATAACTTTTTTATTGAAATTGACTGACTTTTGAATTGATGAACACTTTTACATGTATTTTTTTATCGAAATTGATAATAGATGCAGGCTTTTAAAATGTTATAACATAAAAACTCTTAATTCTTATCGTAATTGTAGCTTAGAAAACTATTCATTATTATCGGAATTGGCTGATTCTTGAAAACGCCTTACAACGTTCGTAGAATCGTAGTTACAATGCGAACCAATTTGCTTTGCGAAGTGCACAGGGAAGCCGTGTTTGAGCGACGAAGCGTACAAAGTGAAGCGATGCAAGAGTGACGTTCGGTAGATTATTTAGTTCAACAGCTAAATGTTTACTGGAGTGTTATTATCGGAGTTGATATTATCGGAGCTGCGATATCTCGAGGCACGATCTATGACACTGCAATTACAATTTTATAAATGTACTTATTTGACACCGCATGCTCCGTTTTGTGGTTCCGTAAGAATGTTAGGTATGTTTTAAGACTATTAAGATTGAAAAGGTCTTAAAATAAAAGAATATAAAGTAATCATAATATCACACAGTGATATCTGGAGATACTATGCCTTCGACAAGTTTTCTATAACACTAGTTTTCTATCTTACTAGGGGAAAAAAAATATTCACAAAGAAAATTACAAGTAGGTAATACAGTATTTACAATATTCACCATCTTACTGTTTCTTTCAACATTCATATATTAAAAAGCTTTTTTGGATCACCATACCGTTCTTAACCTAACACAAGGTGACCACTAAAACAGGTAAATACCAAGCAATGCGATACAGACTCTGTGTACGAATCGACGACGATGTCGAGTATTGTTCAGTCTACTTAAAAAAAAATACAAATATAATATAACAAAGGAAATGCTGGTAAAAGCGCATCCTGTTCAAAATAAATAACAATCATTGCGACGAAAAGCTCATTGACAAACGAAGCGTAATCCAGCAAACGTGACCACACGAACACCGAAAAAGCCACTTTCCCTTTGATTACGTCAATACGTGTATTTTAAACGTGGTTCGAGTACGTTCATTAAATCAGACTGAAACCATTTTGCCTGTAACCGGTGCGATACCGTTTTTTTTATAATCCATTAGGCTGTAAAGAAAATACCACGACTTTAGCAAATTCAATGTTATAAACTAAATATTCAAAAAGAGATTTCAAAAAGATTTAGTACATTTTTAGTTGAATTTTTAATTACTTCGAATAGCTTAAAAAAATTCTGATGTTTAATTATGCAAACGAACAATCTTTTTTTTCGCAAGTTAGAATGAAAAGCTCGTAGGGTTTATTAATTAAAACTCTTGCGCGTTAGACTATTTTTAGACACAGTTCAAAAAGCTTTCCCGATGCTAGAAGTATTTGGCAAAAAAGTTAAAATAGTATGATCCATAGTAACTATAAGTTTCCGAATACTTAGAATTTTGATGTTTTCAAAAGGAGAGTGGATAGGTTTCTTCTAGACAAATGTACTACACCGCATCCCTTAACATCACCGGTGAGATTTTAATCAAGCGTTTGCTACGTGTAAAAGAAAAAAAATCTAACTACAAAATCGCACAACATACTTTCTTAATTGGCAAACGTTTTATACGCTACGCGTAGCCCCTGCATATTATTTTAAAATAATACCGAGCTAATTAAATTATAACGCGATGCTTTTGATGCGGTTTTACCACTTCGTATCGTATGTAGTTATCGTGCTCGTACGGATCATCGATAAATTAAATGTATTGTTTTGTTTTAATTTTAGTAGTAGCTTTGTGAAAGAGTTCGTCCAGGGAAGTATCAAATCAAAATCAAAATTGTTTTTATTGTTAAATACTATAGTAATAGGCCTTTACATCTATTGAAGATAATTTAGACAGCGTCAGGAGGCAACCTATGCCTACACTTAACGGGACAATGTAGTGCCTGGGACAATGTTTAGATGGAGTAGGCTTGTCCAGTACCTATACCTATATATGGCTGATAAGGCTGAGAGGGTCTCAGCCTTATCAGCCATACCCACAGGAAAGACAAAGACTTTGTCTTAAATATATATATAAATATATATATTCACGGACACTTAACACAACGCCTACTAGTCCCAAACTAAGCAAAGCTTGTACGATGGAAACTAGATGGCTGATAGAATACATACATACATTTTTTTTTTGTAAATACATACTTATAATACATAGAAACACCCAGACACAGAACAAACATCATGTATCAAATATTTAAATATTCTTAAATATTTGGGTTGGGTACTACTACCGTAACAGTTTCCGCCGCTAAGCAGTGATGCTCGTATTGCTGTGTTCCGGTTTGAAGGATACAGGCACATGAGACTCAACACCATGACTCAGAGTGATAGGCGCAGTGCTTTGCAATCTTTGCATTGCATCACATCACGGGGCATCTTTACACGTTAGTACATTAGGCACCAATTCTGTGTTTATATTAGGCAAAGTTTGCGTAACAATAAGTGAAATTTCTGTTTGTTCCATTACTGTCCCTCATTATATAAATACTTTAAATTAATGTATCGTTTGCAAATGATGAACCTTCGTTATTATACAATTTAAAATTCGAGTATATTGTTGTTTTAATAAGCACCGTGCGGTTTCCAGTAAAAGCTTATTAAGGTTTTGTTGGCAGCCTAATTGAGATTTTACCGGGTAACAGTATTTCCACATTATTTGATTAATTTACCATCAGAACAATAGCATTTTATGAAAATCGAGCGGCCAGTAGGTATGTGGTATGACCCCAACAGAATTCGTCAACAAAATATAATGCAGCACAAAAACCAGAAGGTACAAGTATTTTCTAGATCCACAGACAGGATTTTACAAAGAGACAAAACAAATAACAAAGGACCATGTACTCCCACACAATATTTTCCGTCTCAAACGAATACTACGATCCAGTTAGAATTTATAAAAAGGATTTTCGTATATATTTCTGAACACCTTTGTATGCTAGAAAACACGCAAGACCGACAAAGAATTTACCAGATATAGCGCTAGGTTTACACGTAGGATTGGCGGTTGACAGTTTTATCATATACTTACCGACTCAGGCAATATTTTGTAAAAATAAAAGCAAGAAATATATAAAATAAGAAAAGGTTTTTATGGAAAAAAACTGGCCACCATGTTAAAGGTATACCGCAAATAATTTCTCTAAGGTGATATGCCGGAAGATATTGATAGAAAACCTTTTTTACATGCACAATTATAAAGAACCAGAGTAGGAAATTGAAAATAATATATTGTGCTATATAAAATCCTACTCTATTGCGTTTCCGTGACAGAAATCCGTTCATAATATCGACAGTTATATCTGCAAGGGATAAGTCGTCATGGAGACCAGCCTGAATTTCATAGAGCGAAAATATTGAACAAGTAGAAAATGAGCTAAGGCCCACTAGTAGGCCAGCCGGTGGCCTCGAAGATAAGCCAAGGAAATTTACGTGACGTTAGGCCACCCAAAGATTTCCGATGACCTTTTTTTGTGAGTTCAACGCTAAACTTTCACTATAGCAGATTTTAATTATAGACAAATATATCACTAATATTCAACTTTATTAAGGAGTATAATTTCTATTGTATTGACTCACTCCTGTTACTAAAATGCTTTCTGTACTTTTTTTGGAAAACTGTGCTATTTGGTGGCGTTTTGGATTAGAAACACGCGCTCTGTATGGTATTAACCCTCCGTGGTCGCCATAGAGACCATGAGTCCCACTGAACACCTTAACCCTTATCTGATACTGTGGGTAGTTGAATAGTTTATTCCCATCACCAAGTTCTTTTGATACAAATCGTATTTTGCACAAATAAAGCGTAGGCGGAAAACGAAAAACATTTTGCGATCAGACGTTTTTTTTTATTTTTTTTTACAATACCATATCTGAATAACTTCTAAAACATTGAGAATTCAAAGCGTTTTTTATCTTTATTTTGACGATACCAAAAGAAATAAAAAAGGATTCATTCATTAGAAAATTATTTATTACGTTTACTTCCTATAACGAGGTCCAAACTAGGCTAGCGATTTTATTGAAATAACCACAGAAAACAGCACATAATAGATATTTTGCAATATACGTAGAAAGCGAGTTAGTTTAACTCCGTGCCAAGTCAGGACTTTCAGCTAGTCAGGACATAGTTAGGCATTCATTGATCTGTAATACCCGGATGTCATTCAACAGTTCACTGGGCGCAGTTAATCAGCTTATTAGCATCACGATCAAAGAGTCGCGCGTCGTGCCAGATTTGCAATAGGTTCTGCCCATCTCAGATCTATAAAAGTGTTTATTTTTTGACAAGCAATCTTGGGACCCAACTAGCGATAAACTTATGAATTGTAAAAAAGTATTATAAATATTTTTTATACGATCATTGAAATACGAAGCTGAGAGGTGTGAGGTGTGAGGTGTCTCACATCAAATTTGATAGCAAAACAAAATGACTTTTATCACAAGAGTCAATTTGCCGATGTGGGAAAAACAAAAACTAGTAAAATGAAGGATTTTGTATTACAAAACCAACGTAGAAAACCCGCAGAACTAAGACTTATTTTATATTTAACAAACCTTAGAATTTATAGTATACTTAGAAAATTTTCTGCAGAAGCGAAAATGAACTGTCACTCTGGTTTTACTTTTTAATATAGCTTGTGAACGTTTAGGTCTCAATTTTCTAGATAAACATTGAAGGGAACAAATTATCTGCATCTGGATAATTGCCTTCAGATCAAAGTGGAGGTAGAAGAACCAAAGAATAAAAACAGTATACCGTAAGTATTAAAGTTTCACTTTGATGTAGCAACTACAGATATAACATCTACACAGTTTGGATCTCAATTTGCCAGTAGACATTTTGCATAAGGTTCCTAGAACTGTAATTGGTTTTCCTACTTGAGTAATTTTGAGGCAAATATGTTGTACCTACCTTTTGCAAATATGTTGCACAATAAAAAAAATTCTACTGTATTGTAAATTGGCTAACCTAAATGATTTGTATATTATGGCGACAGCTCAATACTTCAGTTGATGTGCAGTTTTTTTTGGTATGCATTCGAAAATCGATTAGATAACTGGTGGATATCCGAGCTATTTGCAATCAAAAGCCATTTCAATAGAGATAATTATTCAATGGAACTGAATTTCAGTGGCACAGGTTAGGAAGAGCTAGGTAAATCCTGTACCGTGTTTTTGTATTTTTATTTCTTTTTCAGGGGAGGTGGCCGCGGGCGCTATACGCAATTATTGTTATTACAAAGAGATTGCTGTTGAGCCGGCTCACGACTCGGGGAATTTTTCACTGAAGTCGCTCTTCTAATTGCACTGAGTAACAATATAAATAAACCCTAAACCGGTAGATGAAGCTTCACAAATGGAGTAACCAAATATTGCTGAACGTTTCAAATACACCTATACAACATACTTTATATATAACTTTTTTATTAGAAATAAGTTGGAACAAGCAGACGGCAAACTTGATGTTGAACGGGTAATTCTACTTTTAGCAACGCAGCTGCCAAAGTCTATAGTAGTTCTTAGTGAACAAATACTTTAAGACACGAGAGAAAATGTTTGTAAATGAGTTATGGATCAAGTTGTTATAGATTATATTGAACATACTTTGGATATACATAATAAAGCACAATTTATACTTCACTAGCCGTCTCCCGCGGCGTTGCTCGCGTTAGAGTGTGACTTTTCAAAATTCCTTTCTTAGTGCACCCCTACACTATATAAGGATACTACCTTCCAAATTTCATACCTCTAGGACTTATAGTTTAGGCTGTGCGTTGATTCTATGTCAGCTTCAAAAGAGTTTTATATATATTGATGTGTGTGTTTATTAAAATGTAATCTCGCTACAGATTTGCGAGAACCCACACAACTTCCAATTTTCCCAGTTAATCGCCACTTTTGCTACAAAATTAAGAGGTCAAAAGAAACAAGCGCTTCGTTTAGTTGCTAAGACAATTCTGATAAATACACAAAGAAGAATTTTACATCGAGTTCCATCAGGAACCGGGCAATTACGGTGTGATCCCACTCAACTAGAACTGGAGTGAAGATTGTAAAAGGAAAGATATTTTTATTATAAAACACTTACCAATGAACACGAAGATTTGGTGGTGAGCGTAGCGAAGCAACATCGAGATTGAGACAGTCTGAAACAAACACAGAATTCATCTTTGATGCACGGAGATGACTTGGACCACGACGATAATGGTATGATTTGAAGCAAAGTGTGGGCTGTTGGCCTTCTACAGTGGTAGGGTTGGAAATGGCCTTTGATTGTTACAAAAAATATCACTACACACACTAAGCTATACAATGGAGTGACCATTTCATTACGAAAACTCCTTCTTCTTCTTCTTTACCCTATATGGCCTGTGTCCGTCATTTCGACAGACAATTTTGCCAGTGTCAAGTGGTGAATTTTATATAATATAAGTCAAGTCATTGTCAAGTCGGCTGTCGTTTGTTTTGAAGAGAAAATGGTGGATTTTCTCTTCAAAACCTGAAACGATTTTTCACATTCAGAAAAACCACTTTACACACAATTATGCCAATGGCTCACACTTTATGTTACGACCTAAGTATTATTGGTTAAAATTCCACCAAAATTAAACAATAATACTCACCATAACACAACAAAAACTATTAAAATAAAAATGCTATGTGTTGTTTCAAAAAATGTGAAAACTCGAATCACGAAAACGCCTAAATTTGGTATTTGATACATGACGTTTTTACGCTTGTCAGTTAAGAGTTTGACATACATTACAGTTTCTCTCTAACCCTTCAAAGTGTTCAAACAGTGATGTTGTATAACTAAAGAATGTGTTCACGCCTTCGTCTGAGCACATTTGTTCCGTTTCTTTTTCAGAACGCCAATGAAAAACTCACTGTGTTAGATCCCGTTGCCTTCCGAGCCTCTTCAAAGATTCAGATTCTTTTGGTAAAGATTTATATTTTTGAAATAGGTAGGTATCCTATCCATACATGTGTGTGTATGTTCAAATAATACAAAGTTTTATTTCATAACATGACGACTATCTATCTGAACAAATCGTATACCTACTATTGATGGACAGACAGATGGATATAACCAGACAAAAACATTTACTTGCCTTTGGAACCCTAAAAAATATCAGACCAGCACCAGTAAACAAGTGAACCTACAAAGGTTTCAAAAAGAGCAGCAGAAATACGCTACTGTGTTCCAATATAAATCCAGTGACGTCATCGGTCATTTCCATAAAGTTAAAGGTTCACTGGAAAAGCAAAGTTTATTGCGCGCTACTCGTTTTTCACATTTTGCTAACGGCATCTACTCTTTGATTTTGTTTATTTTGGACACAAAAAGGTAACGATGATTTTTTCGAATTTGTAAAAATGTTTTCATATGTGACTTATGTACACAGAGGGATAAAAACTCACAAACGGCGTCCACTAAATTAATAACATATTTATTTACAAATGATTTCAGAATCCAATAAGTTGTGACTTGTTGCAAGAACTATGATAATTTTTCGTATTCGCAGAGGCTTTTATACAAAATACCATCAAGAAATATAATATCAAAACGAAGAAACACACACGGCTATCATGCCAAAAAACCAACGCTTATTTATTAGTCTTCGCCAGTGACATCATTATTTTGTAAAGTGTGTGCAAGGAAAAAGCCACAGAACTAGTGCATAACATAAAGCAACATTTATAAGAGGGCGAACCTCTGTTAGTTAAATGGATTCAATCTGCACTAAGCGTTTCGTTAATGAAATTCAATCGCGGTGGGGTGCGGGGGGTAGCAAATGATGTGGCGAAAAGATTGATAGAGGACGCACGGAACTTTGCTCGCGTGGTTTTCTCTGTAGCTATTTTAGAGATTTTCTTGTTAGAAGGCAATGGTTGGGTCCGATGCAGTGTTATTGACGAGCAAATGAAGCACATAATAATATGTAGTTTTTCGAGGTAAAAAGAATACTTCTGCATAATCATTGTAGGCCCCAAATAATCACAATTATCATTGGAAATTAGGGTCGTGAGCACAGAGCACGGAGCCCGAGCAAGATTAAAAACTCATATATAATCTCAAGGATCATTTGGATACGGATTAGATGGTTTTTAGAGCCAGTTCTTCGCGACCTAAGCATAAAAGAACGGGCAAGAATCTTACACGACTTCATTCCTAGTATTTTTTTTATCCATACACTTAAAAATAGATTGAATGTACAGAGGTCAACTATTTTCACCAGACGCAGACCAGTTCCGGCAGAGCGTTGCATCAGCACGCAATCGACCGAAAGTAATCCACCGGCCGTTGGCTGTTAGTTTTTACGGTGGATGTAAACTAAAGAGCAGCCACATCGATCGAGTGCCCACACGTTAATATTAAAGGGCTTTTCTTTGTGAGTTACTGTTTTTGGCGACGCGGCGTTTTTGGCAGGCGTAAACGTTGTGACTACCTAAGTATAGTTTGGTCATTGCGTTGTGTATTTTCGTAATACCTACATACGTTTGGCAAGGTTAATTAAGTTTTACAATATAATGTACTAAATAAACTTTTACCTACCTATACTATTTGTTTTACTTAAAGAATCAAAGTTAAGGATACAAGTAAAATTTCACTCGTTGGACATCGTGGACCCCATCAGTTGGTAAAAAAAATGGGACCACGAAATAATACCCAGATATTTGTTGGACAAGTTCGAATTGTAGAGCGAAACGGTTTACTTTGACGAAGCACTACCAACCAATGTAATAACTTCGACGTAACTTCTCCCTTTGATTATGTGGCTCGAGTTCAGGCCGATGCGCAAAAAAAAAGATTTGCCTGTTCTTAATTTTACTCAGAAATAATTAATCTATTATTAAAAACACAAGATTCTGAGTAAACTCAAGCGCCGTCTTTACGTAATAATACCTAGATAAAACTGGCAACTTACGGCGTGGTTCTAAACGTTTTTGCATGGGCCTTTTTACACAATCATGTAAAAGTTAAAGTGTTGTTGTGCCATTTCAACTTATCCAATTAAAAAGATGTATTCTTTTGATGTACTTTCACGTTTTCAGTTAACAATAACAACGTGTTTTGTTCATAACTCGGTTTTTTATTTCTCAATCTTACTTGTAATGAATGCTAAAAGGTACATTTACTTTGAAGTAATCACGTTTTAGAAGGGAGCCTGCTTTATTGGTTACCTGTTTTAACAAATGCTTAATTTGTTTTGTTCAATTTCATTTCTTACATAAACAACGGATTGAACCTCGCCGCATTTGTAGTACATCCCTTTCACTGGCATGGCGCTCCCAGTATTCGTATATTATTATTTTCGATGGACCTATGAAAGAGGGATTAATATTGGCAGACTCGAATGCACGCATACCTGACTGAATCAGCTTGGAGCTTTGACAGTGCAAATGAAATACCGAAATACCGTGCAGCAAAACAGGAATAATGTGAAGTTGTCTATGATGTGCTCTTTTTTTTAGCTTAAGTTTCGTTCAACAGATGTTTTTAGTAATCTCACGTTTAGGACTCTCTCTTTTCATACTAACAATTTCAGATGAGAATATTTTCTTGTTTAGTACATTTTAGAGCGTAATTTTTCAGTAGTCGGGTTTTAGTTTTTAAACTTAGTTTTCATTAATTATAGCTGTACTTAAAATGAATAAATTACAAAAATAGCGGGTGTAATTTAAGACCACGTTTTATCCACAAACTTCAGGGGGTTGAAGTACCGGGTTAGCCCCCCCATTGATCAATAAAAAAAAACAATGATTGCAATGAATTTTCGGATAAACTATTTTAGTAGTACGTTTAAGTTACATAGATACTGAATAGGTTAGTTACGCATAGATCATAATACATGTTAATACTAATGCAAATTACTCTACAGAATGCTTGTAACACACAAACAATTGGAAATACGTTGGAGTGTACACAATGTACATATGTCTGTACACTTTGACAATTGATTAATGCAATTTCTCTGCCGTCTGACACGAGTCAACTGGATTAAACGTGCGGGCATTGTTCCGGTATCGGTATGCGATATCTTGTTAGCAGTATTAATTATAATTAACCGACTGCTGACTCAAAGAGGGTTCTGAATTCAGTTGTACGGGTAAGCAAGCAAGCTCGTATGAGTTAGTGGCCAACTCTGGTGACGGAGTTTTAGCTGCTTTAAGGCCTCCGTCATGGCTTGACGACTGCTAGAGCCGGGACCGTAACGTGCCCTCCGAAGCACGAAATTGCGCAGATGTAATGGCTACTAATGGTCACCCACCCAAATAGTGACCGCGCAGAAGGTCACTGAGTTTTTTTTCTCGAGATTATTACAATAGATTTTAGTAATTTAGACTTATTTTTGTGTGAGAGGATAAACTTAATTATTTTATCCGACTCCAAAATATGAACGCTTTTACCGCGGTGTTTAGTTTTCAAATTTACTTAGTAGCTTCTCAACGCTGAAGACGGGTTTATGGGTAAGAATTTTTTTAATCAATTATTTACACGTCTCTCAACTTTTCAGAGACGCTTGAGGGGCGATTCTAGGTAAGATCGTAAGCGTTTTAGTTTTGTTACATTTCTTTTTATTTCAATAGAGTATTTGGGCACACTCTCGGAATTTTCACTTGCATTATACAAAAAATTTTACAGCCTTGTTTGACAGCGCTGTCATAGCGGGCAAAAGTTGGATGAGACTGGCACGGGGTCGTAAGGAGTAGTACATCAAACGAGACGCCTATATCCAGCAGGGAGTGAAGTCAGGCTGTGGATGATGGATGATGAATGAATGAATGAATGAAAATACTTTATTGTACGTAGGTACACCTTACAAACTAATATCCGAGACAGACTAAATCACATTACATTACGTACAATGGGCGGTCTTATCGCTAGGGAGCGATTTCTTCCAGACAACCCTTGGATGGAGTGATGATGATGATGATACAAAAAGTTTAAATTCATGATATCACTAACTGAAAGTGGCAGTTCACCTCGGGAGTTTTGTAAAACAAACACAAGTCGACCAGCGGAATTCGGTACCGCAATAAAGTTTGAAAGGGCTGTAAAAGAGCTATAACTGTATCTTGGGGTGGAGCACAGATTTTAGTGCGAGAAAGGAACGCTTCGCAATACCTATTAATTCATATGGTGAGGTATGCGTTTGCGATCGATATTTTTATGGTTACCTACGAGTCCTACGCCAAAATGGGTGTTGGTATTATTGTCTCAACTCGAACGGTTCAATCTACCCCACAAGCAAGTCGTAAACTGTCTTTGTGCCCGCAATAATGTTTATTATTTCTAACAAATATATTCTCGGAAAATTTGTTTGAAGATAATTATTATTAGGGACCACGTTTGGCGTAAAATTCAGAAAAGCTCGTTAAAAAACTCAGGGCAGGTGTTGGAACTATTTGTATGTATGCTAGAGCGCCCTCTGCTATATAAATACCGAATTTACAACGTTAGGTGATAAATGTGTTGTTTCGTCACCCCTTTGATTGCCAAGGGGTGACGAAACAACACATTTATCGCTAGGGAACCCTAGGCTCTTGCAACACAGGTGCCATCTGCTGTTTCATTTGCGAACTTCAATAACCAACTAACACACTCCGAGAAGTAAATAAGGGTTGTGCCAAATAAGGCTGTGAAACGCAAACAATAAGCTACCCGCCGATAGATGGCAGTAGGCTTTAAAATAGTCTCTGAGACTGAATCAAACTCCGCCAGGATAAATTCAAATTAGCAAGGCAAAGTCTGAAAACTACGCTGCACTACTCGCCGATAGATGGCGGTAATGCGGTGGTTATCCGAAGCTCATCTTTGATAAGCTTTCTTGTCTATGGACTTGCAAAATGAAGTCTTTTCTAGTTCTGTGCCAAACTCATTTAAAAGCCCTAAATTATTTGTCAGGTTCAAAATAGGCGCGAATAGGCTCAAGATTAATAAATTACAAGAAATGTTTACTTGTAAAGTCGATTAAAATCTTACTTGTGTAAAAGAGAGGTAAAGCGAACAAGCTATCGGGAGTCGGAGAGTTGCTGTAAATACTCTCGGGATAGCTATATCATACAACCATCTCTATTTTTTTTTATTTAACCTAACTCGTCCCACTTCTGGGCAAAGGACTCCCCCAAAGACTTCCAATATTTTCTATCCCGAGCTTCCTCCCACCATCTTCTTTCGAAGGCGTCAAGTTCGTCAACGATTTTCCGGCCGACCCCGCTATTATTTTAAAATATAAAAAAAATACTTACAAACACAATCATGATGAAGAAAGCACCAACATAGGAACTACGGGCGGTCTGCATCGACACGAAACGGTAATGTTCTCCGGTAATCACATTTCTGTAACAAATAGTTAAGCTCTTTGAATGAGTTTATATATGTAAGAAAACTCTTTTTAGGGTTAAGCTCGCCTTTGTACATGTTATCTATTTCTGTCTTCTGTTTAAGTGTTATTTTAGTGTACAATAAAGAATTACAAGAATTACAAGAGTTTGTTGAGACCACCGCACTTATTTCTTCTGATGTGATGTTGGCAGCACTGTGCTACGGGTAACGTTGGAACTACAGACTCATTCTGCATCTTTCTATTACGTCTCAAGAGTAAAAATGGTAATGATATGCAACATGCTAGTTTAGGGCTATATTTTAATTTTTACTGAACATTTTATTTACCTACTCGGCAATGTACAGGCAATAACTGTACTGCCAGTGGGCCCGTTGGGAAAAAAAACCCCATGGCTCACTGGTTCGCCAATTAGTAGGCTCAACGTGATTTTTTTGTAATAAGTCGTCCTAGGTAGACTGCTCTATGAAGCAATGCAATTACTATAGGCAGCCGCTGGAAATCAGGTCTAAAATTTTTTTTTTAATTTTTTTTTATCATGACAAAAAAATTGTTAATCAAATAATCTAAAAACTCACCTCAAATATCCTTTATTGTCTTCATTCTGCGCCAGCGTCTTGATCGATGCCATCAGCAAATCGTCATATCCCAGGAACTCATCGAGTACAAATCTGGAGAACGGGTCTCCAAAGCATTCATCTTGATTCGGGTCTAATGTGACAATCTTCACGGGAATTTTCAGGCGTATTCTTGCGTTCGGAGAGAGACGTAGGAAGCCGTATTCGAGCGAATACTCTAAAATGTACTCCTCGTCTGAAAGATTGATACCTGTTTAACAATAGCCATGGTTTATGTGCCGCTACGCCATTATACCAAACCTACATACTAAACTACACTCGAGAGTTAAAATTCCGCGTCATGTATAAAATCTTTAATATCTTGGAGGCCATAATGCACGAGATTACCATTATGTACTTTTATATATCAAACACAAAATTTGTGAGGATGTATGTATGTATGTTTGTTTCCCTTTGACGCAAAAACTACTGCTCCGATTTGGATGAAACTTGGAATATATATTGTCCGTGACCTGGATTAACACATAGGCTACTTTTTATTTCGGAAAATCAACGGGATCCAAAGGAACGCGAACGAAGTCGCGGGCGGAAGCTAGTATTCAACGTTTTTATAGATGACCCTTAATATTTGCCCTAGAGTGTAGTTCCATAAAAAGTGAAGGAAAACGTCATGAGGAAAACCACGCCCTCTTTACCTACTACGAATACGTAGCTTCTAATTTACTAAGGTTTCAACTTTCCAATGGATTACATGATAAGGCGACCCCAAGACTTCTTACAATGCAGCAGACAGATGTCGAGGCAGCTACATATTTATTGGTCAATAAAAATATGAGTTTTAGGTCGCAAAAAAATTTTTTTTTTCACCATCTAACTACACAGAAAGAATAGTATAGTCGTAAGGCGAAGCATAGTACTTCCCTGCACCCGGTAAAAATTGATGGTCGGAGCTGGCCCAAAATTGTTCATTCTAGAACTCTTTCTAGACATAGCCTTCCCCTAAGGCCTATTTCCAGATTGTCTAGTAGTGGATTTTCAGACTGGATGTGAAAAAATCGAGTGAATTTACTTGTATTTTTTGTAGTAGTACTAGAGGCAGATACGAAGGTGTATCATTTGCACTACCAGTCGTACTTCTTAGTAGAACTACTGACACGGAGGCGATATCCTCTCAATGATAGTACAGTAGGTTGGCAGATCATGACAACAGTGAAGCTGTTTCGATGCGTAATAACTTGTTCGAACTAAATTGTCTTCGGACGTCACATACGGCTAACTTCACGATTGCCCAGATCCGCTGTAACAGTGTTTTATGGTAACAGATGATATTGAAAATGATTTACGAAGCTCTTACCTTTCATAGATTCATTAACTGCAGCACTATCTTCATCAGGCGCCTCCTGAAAAAAGATAAGATACATTTTTATTTGTCCCCAGGTATGTATATACAGTAGGAAAAGGATATAAATTATTTATAAAACTTCACGGTAGGAAATAAATAGGTAAGTACCTACTAAAACTCATGCGACAGGCGTCATGGTTCAGTCGGTAGTAGCTCTGCCTTCCGTGCTGTGTGTCGTGGGTTCGATCCCCACCGAGAACAAACATTTGTGTGTTGTAAACATAGATGTTTGTTCTGTGTCTGGGTGTTTCTATGTATTATAAGTATGTATTTACAAAAAAAAATGTATGTATGTATTCTATCAGCCATCTAGTTTCCATCGTACAAGCTTTGCTTAGTTTAGGACTAGAAGGCGTTGTGTTAAGTGTCCGTGAATATTTATTATTTATTATTATTATTAAAACTATAAATTGTTATATTATAATCGCCTACATATCAATTTCTTCATAAAATTTCATGCGTCAGTGGACGACTAACCGACTGAGACGTGAATGGTTCCAATTCTAGCTAGTTTAAATAACTTTGCATGACCTCTGCACATATTTGCTCTGTATTTTGTCACCTGTTAAATTGGGTTGGTAGAAAATGTATTCAGTATTTTTTGCTCAAACATGTTTAATATGTTTATGTATTCATTAAAAATCCCTTTTTTACAGACTTCTTTATTGCAATAAAGAATGATAAAAACTACCAGCATCTTAGAGCGATATCACCCACATTCCAATAACCAATCCAATAATCCCTAACGACGACCCCAAGTCAGCACCGATTAAGTAATCTCTTTTGTAAAAATATAGTATTTAAAAGACCATTTCTTTGTAACATTTACGAGCAAGTATCACCATCATTATCCACCAATCCAATAATCCCTTCCCATATCGAAGACGACGACTTTACGTCAACGCCAGTCATTGGTCTTGTCAACAGAATCAACACCACTTTCCCTTTTTGTACAAACTTTGGTATAATAAAAACTGTAAAAGACCACTTACTTCCAGCATTTTCGAGCGAGTATCACCATCATCCACTAATCCACCAATCCCTTCCCATATCGAAGACGATGGCTCCACGTCAGCGCCGCTCACAATCGTCACGTTCACATCAAGAGCCTTGTCCTTGTCCACATGTGGATTCTCCATGAGATGTTCTGGTAATTCTTGGAGCTCTCCATGGAAACGCGTGACGTTGCCGTAGTCTGTACCGTCACTCAGGTATTCGTCCTCTTCTATTTCTGCGTCGTCGCTCGTCGATGACTCTATGTTCACGAAGCTGTAAATATGTTCAATATTAAATATGAGTTAGTATTCTAGCATCGGCGATGGTCTTTTAACGTCTATACTAATATTGTAAGGAGGAAATATTTGATTGTTTGTTTTTTTGCATTGAATAGGCTTAACCACTGGACAGATTAAAAAAATTATTTCACCGTTGGGAAGCTACACTTTTCCCGGGTGACATAGGCTATACTATATTTTCATAAAAATTAGGGATCCCTACTAAAACTCTAATAATGTAACCCAAGGTGTAAAAAAATTACCTAAAAATTCCGTAGAAAATTTAAAAATTAATTAAAAATTATTTTTAAATTTCGTAAGAAATTTTTGTTAAATATATACATACATACATGCTTTAAAATATCTAGTTGGCTTGATGAGTCTGTCTATTGACTTCTTTTTAACTATTACTGAATTTAAAAGTCTGTAACTAGTGAAGGGGTCAACAACATCGTAAAGATCAACACTGGATACGAGTCAGTGACACATACTGTCTCGTTTTTTTTTAAATGCAAATTAACAGAATTGTAGATCAGTGCAAGTTGTTAAGTCTCTTGACATACTAAAACAGGTCTCATAATAAAAAGGAGACACTAAATAAAGTACCTAGGTAGGTAATTTACCCAAGTTATTACTATGTAGGTACAACATATCAACTAGCAAGATTATATTATGACCTCTAGATATAGGTAAACAAAAATTTAAAACTAGCTCCCGCCCGTGATTTCCGTTCAGTTGAGTCCCGTTGATTATTCAGATAAAAAGTAGCTTATGTGTCAATCCAGGTCACGGACAATATATATTCCAGGTTTCAGCCAAATCGGATCAGTAGTTTTTGCGTGATAGAGGAACATAAACATACATACATCCATGCGAAAGTTTGTGAGGATGTGTGTTTGTGAGGATCTCACAAACATTCACATTTATAATATTAATAGGAATTTGATTAATGGCTTTAATTACCAGTTGAATACTATAAAATTGTTAAAATTGTCGAATCATAGCGGGCATGATGTGTTGGTATAATTATATTTAAATGTACCCAAGGTTATTAGCATTACTAAACAATCTGTTGCAAAATACAGAGTGCAAAACTACTTATTATTTACTAAAAGTGGATTGTACTGGCATATTTTAAAAGGATATATAATATCAGAAAACACTGCAGGATCCAGGTTAAGTAAAAGTTTTTGTGAGTGTTTTTCTAGGCCCATTTTTATTAATGTTGAACACAAACTTGATACAAAACTATATAAAATTTGATGTGGTAATTTATTGAAGTAAGTTTGTAAGAAAAACCAATGGTGTAACTTACCCCTCAGTAACTAGCATTCCCATAAGAGTCTTATGATCAACTTTGTCCTTTTTCAACTTTTGCTCTCTTGCATAGCTTTGTTCTAACGAATAGTCCTGATCAGCATTCCGAAGTATTTCCACTCTCAATATACCATCTCTAGGCCAGGAGTCCTTCACTTGATTCAAACATGTTGTCGGAGATCTTGAAAACGCTATGTGTATGTAAGCAAGTACAAAAAAAGCTACAAGTGCTTTCAAAAGTACAAGGAACTCAAAGAATCTTCTCACAGGCCGTGGAAATGTTCGAGCGTAGGCCACAGCAAACTTGAAAAACAATGCATGGAATAATCTTTCTCTCACATTGAACAAGGGGTTGGGGTTATTATTCCGAGTTCTAGGCAATGCCGGGTTGATCAACGGGCCTCCAGGCAATAAGTTATTGTCTGGGTTAATTCCAGGGGGTAAGTTGTTCATAACTGGAGGTCCGGCAGCACTCATGGCTTAATCTTATGTGTATATGTATATTCGTTGTTAATTGCTTTTACAGCATAGTATCCTGAAAGTGAAAGGTATCATGAAGTATTATCTCATTACTCTAACCTTTTAGATGTCAAACTTAGAGGGCAAGGGTAACAAAGTTCCCTGGCCTACAATTCACTCATATTGAACTACTTATTTGGTATATTCGGTGGTAGAACCAATGCCGTAGATTCTGTGGTCAAATTATTCAGTCATTGTAAATTACCATGGAGAGCGAAAGGTAACGAAAGTATTCCGTCTTTATTAAAATCGATATATGAACTAGCCTGCACGAAATGATTTCGACGAGGACATTTTCGCAGATAAATAGGTACCTACCTAGGTGGTATTTACATTATCAAAATAATAAGCCAGCCAGTGAAGAAAAGTTGATGGTACGTACATACCCAAGTGCCCATTTATTCACTTGTTGATTCCTTCCACTAAAACACCTTTTCTTTATTCTGTAAAGCCTTAAAATACTAATGAGGTTAATAATATTATTGCTCAAGAATTGCTTTATTACTTTTTAATGTAGTAAAACAGACGAAATAAAAACATCTGTCAAACTTGTTTTGACAGACAATAATGACGGAAAGGAAGCCACGACAGTTTTTTTTTTTTTTTTGCCTTGCCAGAATTCGGCTAAGGTCTTAGGACCATACTACCTCGTTGTGTGTTTTAATTAGATAATAGTATGTATGTATTTATTTACATGAAAAAATAACCATTTTGTCACATTGCATATGAATGAATAGAGTTGCAAGTTGCAACGCTAGAAGTATTGACGGTGCGTTTCTATGAAGGTGTAACATTAGCAAGGAAACATTCTGTTCTTTCTTACCCTCACCTCTTAGTCAAAGTGTAAATTATTTCAGCATAGTGCCATCTGCTGATTTAACTTTCAAAACAATAGGCTTGGTTTGGTTATTCATAACTAGATGACACTACTTGTTATGTAGATTCGGTAATGTGCAGTCATTGTGCAGTGCATTAATTATGTAGGTACCTACTTGTATTTTGTATCTTTACCTTACTTACCTAGGTACCTACCTACATATCCTAGAGTGGGCAGTAGAGAAATGCACTGAGGTAACAGGTAGGTACCTAGGTATATTATTAAATTAAGTAGATACCTAGTCATAATTTTATGGGCTATTTGCGACACAAAGCCAGGATTTTATTACTCAGTCACATGGACAAACCTATACAGAAAACGTAGGTACCTTCCTACATAATAACTGCAGAAAGCATGATTGACGTCTTTTGTCCTGCCGCTGTAGGAAGAAAAGGATTTTTTTGTAAGACACGTCTTATTCAGAGCAAAAGACAGCTCCCTACAAAGGCGGTAGGTACTAAGTATTATTGATTCTATGGCAAACGGTTGAATGATAAACAGACAGTCGTTTATCATTCCTAGCAGTTAGGTATGTACTTATCGCTTTATGTTGATTTTTTGTAAACCATTTATTTTCTAAAACAATACATAACCCCACTTTATTGCTACCTATCAGCTTACCATTACTTTTATCATTAAAAAAAAACCTAACCCAGGCAATGCCAACTTAGGTACCAACGTTTGTTAGTCCATGATTATATACCACAGCTGAACTATTGTGTGTGTTTCTATGCGTACCTATACCTAATGTTTATGTTTTAGACAGTACCTAATAGGTAAAGTGTTAAATAAATAATTACCTAGAGGTGAATAAGAATACGCAGTACGCACTACTAGGGTAGCTGTACTTCTACTAATATTCTGTGATACTAGCCAGAAAGCACTAGTCTGTCGTCATAGAAAATTCCTATAAACCTCTACGATTCAAAATTGTAAGAAGATAGAGCCGGTTAGATAACAAGAAGTTGACTTAAAATTACGGTTCTCCTAACGTTATAAATATTCAGAAGTACCAGAGTCCGAAGCCGAGCTTTTAAAAAAAATGACGTCTCAATTATCGAGTCCGGGAACGACCTCTTAATTTATATTATTCTCACGCCTTTTATTTCCTGTTGGTATCTCGAGCTATGTTATTTGACGGGATAAAAAGACGGTGATGATTGGTTCTACACTTTTAATTATCTACAGGATAAGTGGAGCTGGGATCGACGACCGTCTAAGCCTCTAAGCAATGCCAAACACCCTATTTACTATATTTACACTGCATCCAAAGTTTTGGACTACACTTGGCGATCAGATCACTGGGTCAGTTGATCTAGGTACCTACTTAAGAATCTTGAAGTGAGCTTTTTTGAACCAAATTATTTTGGCGCACTACATACGCATATCGGTAACGATTAGCGATTGCCGAAATCGCTGTAAAACCTACGTAAAAGCTTGCATATCCTATCAAAATCAAATCAATTTTATATTTTGGAAACATACATAGTAGTAACGATAGCATCCGCTCTGTGGTAGAGTAAACCCACATCTCTACTTTGCTCTACACGACTGCGTACTTTTGCTATTGAATATACCGAAGTACCTAGGTAAAATTAATATGACTGCGTTTTTAATTTGTTTTTGATTGTACCTAGGTACCTACGCATTTTGTTGAACTTCCGGTCCTGCAATGATTAGGTATCTGCTATATCAACAATCAACATAGAAAGTGTCAAAGATTACTTCACCGTTGACTCTACACTTCACAAATATTTACTCAGCATTGTGTAAACTAAGCCTACGCCATAACTACAACCTTTTTACCATCTTAATAGTCACCCACACCTTTAACTAGACCCTTATAGCGTAGTATATAAGGTTTATAAATGCAGAGCTAGCGTTTTTCAGAATGATTTTGAGCAGAAAATCGATGATAGCTCCCGTTTTCCACAACGTGTCTTTGTTTATCTGGCTAATCTGTATTTGCCTTTATTTTATTTGAAAAAGGTGACAGTTGTTTTTTTTTCCTTTTTTATCAAACCAGTTCATCATAATAATTATGTGTAGGCCATGGCACATGCACAGTGTAGGTAAGCAAGGCAGTGAAGGCCTGCCTACCTACTTAGGTGTAGATTTAGATTTGGTACTAAAAGTTTGGGTAGGTATTATTCTAAGGTGGGCATCTGAATAGATTTCAAAATTCAAAAATCCAAATTTTAGTTGGAGGTCGCTCTTTTTCCTCAAAACTCTCTCCAAAGTACCAGTTATTTTCTTTTTCAAGGTTAAGTGTTCACCCACACATCCACAGCTCCACACATAGTTGTACCGAGGAGAACTCGACACAAATAAATAAAGCCTTCAACCAAAAAAGAAAAAAAAGTTACAAACGTTACTAAGCTTTCCTACAGAGCGAACGAAAGCGAGTGAGATGGAAGAAGGATTTACAATATGCTAGAGTGAGAGGCAAAAGATGTAAAGCCACGTGACACCTGCCGGCCGCCAAATGAAGATATCGCAGCTGGATGCAAGAGAATCGAGCGCAGGGGTGATGAACCTTTTCATAGTTTTTTTAAATCTTATTTAGCAATTATACTCTTGAACTAAGTTCCTACTCATCATCCTGATTTCTTTTTTTATTTCTATTCCACAGCCAATGTATCGAATACCAATGAGAAGTAAAACCTATATAGAAAAATATCACATACCTACTTACATGATTTATTGAATTTCACTACCAACACAAATGGGGTATCGTAGAAAAGAGTTTGCTTTGCACATTTTAAGACTATTTTTTTTTCTAGTAGGCATGCATAGTTTTTGACTTATGGTGTAAAAAGTTCTAAAAATGACCTTGTCCCCCCTTCTATCTCCGATGTTTATAGAGTGAAACATTTAAAATAATTATGTGTTATAAAGGAATGCCTAAACTTTACACGAAAAATAAAGCGAAGTTTCTCATTACGTTTATAGCTTTTAAAAAAAGGAAAAAAATTCAACATCGGATCCAAATGTTGCGAACCTCCGCCACAACCTCCAAACAACTAGCACGACAGAGCCTCACTCGGATAAAATGAACACAATAGCTCTTCTCCGACAGGATATGACTTTATTCATGAACATAAGTTAAGGTACTATCGACACACCTCTAATATTAAATCGAAAGACAGACACGGAGTCCTCGTTTTCGGTCGAGATACTAGAATTTAATAGAAGTGGTTTACCTATTGAGTCTCAGAATACGTACTACATATATGGCTCTGAGCCCATAGTCTGAGGTTTGTTTTGTTGATCAAAACGCATAGCAAGAAGCGCCTTTGAGACATTTGGTATGAAAATTCGATAAGCCCCTCTAGCGGGAGATTTGCAAACAATTTTTCTCCATACAAAAACTGCGAGTTTCTCGATTCTCGCTTGTCGTAAATCAACATAACAAAACTCACGGGCTCTGATTGACTATGTTTAGTGTTGCCGTAGATGGTCTACGCGGCCGCTACGCTGGTAAAAAATAAATACTACCTACACCTAGGTATGCGATGTAACTACAAAAATGACTCTGAAAGTACACTATTTTGTCTATGGACACATGAATGTTAATTAATTTAACCAAGACAAAACTATTGTAAAAAAAAAATAACAAAATATATACAAGCGCACGATTATGTAAAATTCAGAAGAAAAGACATCAACGCGCATCGTAGCACCTTATCGCTTATTTTTTTCTGTACTTAAACTCTGTTTGCATTTTTTATAATACCTACCTATTTAGTTTTTTTTTTACAAAACAATTTCAACCAAGAATCCCCAAGTACCTACGGTAGGTACTACATACTTATGTATTATTTATTATACTTACCACTCATAAACTATTTATTTTACAGCTCGGAGTACGACTCAATTAAAAAACCCTCCGAAATCACCTTAAAAACAAAAAAAACAATATTCATTTACGGCTACCTGCGGAACGAAACTTTCGAAAGCTTTACGCTTTCGTTCATACAATTTCACACTGTAAATCTAAAGCCATAGGGATCGTTTTACCTTGAGTAATGTTGATAAGGCAATGCAATTCAAAATTGTCGTTTACGATGGACATAAATATTTTCACCTTTATCGCCTCAGCCGGTAATGAGTTTGACAATTGGGAGGATTTTCAAGCACTTTAACATCAATTGTGAGCTTTCTAGCTCTACCATGTTTCATTTACAAGCTAGGTTTAGTTTGAGACGTTGTGTTAAATGTCCATAAATATTTATTTAATTATCTGCGTGTACTACTTATGTTAATAATATTCAGTAATTTGTAGACTAGCGAAGTTACTTCATGAGGCAAACCACAAACTAGTTTACCTACATACCAAACTTATATTAACCTATACTCGTATCGAGACCTACCCACCAAATATTATGATTAGTTTTGTTTTGTACTAGCTCCAATACATTTCCCATAAATCGATAGATGCATCTGTAACGATTGGCTTGCGATTACGATGCCACATCATTAGCATAAAATAAGCACTATTAGAAACTACACTACACAGTATACAATTATATAGGTGTCTATATTTGTTTGCAGGGTACCCTAAAGTTTTATACGACGCGACGCGATGCGGTGACTTGCCGTGGTCACAGATCATATTTAATACTATACCCGTGGTAGATCTTCATTGCTTTTTAGCTTCTGCAATCGTATTCTATTTTTGCAATGTAAGCAATGTAAGTGGAAAACAAAACACAGTCTATGTACGTATATATACATTTGATGTAGGTACGTACATTTGCTCACAGTCACTGCTGCTGCAGACGGAGCCGTGTGTTATCCGCCTAAGGTAAGGTGTGATCGGCGGCAGGCTATTGGTACAAGTCCTGCGGCCTGACCGCCAAGTTTAATGGAAGTCAAAAATTTTGGTTGCCTCTGAATTAATGAACGAAATCCTTTATTTTCCAATATTATTTTTAGGGTAATTGTATATGTTGTGGTGGTCTTCTGATCTTCATACTAATTCTTCGGGAGGTAGGTAATGATAAAGTTCAGTGTTCCACATAATTACTTATTTATTTCACCAACGAAGTTACATGTTTAAACTGTGCGAGCGGGGAGAGACGACTGGCGACGCGGGACACAAAACTATCGCGTCAGCCCGATTTACTTACTTGTGGCTAGTCGCCACAATACTCCCCCTCTAACAAAAAATTTTGAAAAAATTTAGAACACAAAATTTATAAAACATTCAACAACATAAAACATAGTCTAAACATTCCAATGATACAGATTACAATATAGGTATACAGTACATTCAAACAAAACACAATTGCAAATTCGCTTACACTGCTATAGCTCGCTACTTTACAATGTGGGGTCTCAAGTTACCGAGTATCGCTCTTGTACCTATCTACTCTACACAAACGGAAATGTTCTCTAAACTTACACTGATTCTAAAAATAGATTGATCACTGACTTTACTTTAACAAAAAAACGTTTGAAAAACAACACTGAAAAATTAACGTACGCCTTGACATGATGATACGTCTTCTGATGATACGCTTTGTGGCCTTGTCCAATCCTTTGTCTCAGTACCTTCTAATTACCGTCATATCCAATATCCTCTTCGGTCTCTATGTAGCGCATGTACTCTATACACCAGTCACTCGCAGCAGTGGGACTGAGCTATCTCCAGATCCTCACTGATCCTCCGGTGAGCGTTCAGCCTCTAACCGGGCAACACGTTTGAGTGAATCTGCAGGTCCAAACTCCATTTTCTACAGGATTGAGTGCACCTCAGATGTCGCTGGTTTCCATAAAATCTTGCTACTTCTCTAGCCCATGCGTGATTTTTTGCTGGCTGGACCGCGGGTGGGCAGGCATTCTTTTTCCCGGCCATACGTTGCCAAAATATTCCTTATATCACGCTGATGACCGGCTCTTCATAAGGGCGTCTACTTGGAACAAGCTTCGGCTGACGTCATCTACTGCGCATTCCTTACCGCGTGGCGTTGCGTCATTCTTCTTTTTTCTCCATTTACCTCCCAAGGCGTGGACATCGTTGGGAGGGAGTCGTCTCCGTCGTTGGTCTATGAGGTCACCATGTTTCTAGAATCTTCTCAAGGTTCTCCGTGCTGCGTGCGTTCCTTCGGGTGGTCTCCGCATGTGACAGCAACCCAAAGTTTTTGTCGAAGGTCACCAATTTAGGGTAATTGTATATGTGGTGGTGGTCTTCTAATCTTCATACTAATTCTTCGGGAGGTAGGTAATGATAAAGTTTTTCACAAGTTCATTTATTTCACCGACGAAGTTACATGTTTACACTGTGCGAGCGGGGAGAGACGACTGGCGACGCGGGACACAAAACTATCGCGTCAGCCCGATTTACTTACTTGTGGCTAGTCGCCACATTATTGAAATTCACAATGTAACTTGATAAGGGTGTGATAAGCGCTCATGGCGTAACTTGCTTTCAAGCTAAAGTTAAGCGACGTTCTGTGCGGTCACTATTTTGATCGGTGACCGGTAATGGCAATTACATCTGAGCACTTCCGTGCTTCGGAGGGCACGTTGAACTGTCGGTCTCGGCTCTAGTAGTCGTTAAACCACGACGGAGGCCCTAAAGCGGCCTAAAAACTCCGTTAACAGAGTTGGCTACTAACTCATACTAGCTTACTTGCTTACTTGATAAGTTGAAACCATTCGCATAACATTAAAAAGCCATAACTACCCTCTATTTCAAAAATTACGGCCAAAGTGTATTCATGAACTCCATTAGCATTACTTGGCAGTCAGACCTTAAAGGTCTGGTTGAAACAGGTTCCCAGCTCGTTATCGCCGATGAAGTTGTTACAGCGGCGCCCGCGCCTGTTTTTCTGTCGTTCGACGCCATTCGTGTTTAATCTGCACCAAATTTTTACACAAAACTGACTCTGATATAAACTACGCAGGTACTTTATAGTTAAAAGGTTGTTTTTTTCTTACACACACATCTATTGTTAACAAGTGATTAACTTAGCTACCATCAGGAATTAATGGTCAAGTTAGTATACTCTGTGTTAAGTAGCTTGATTTTAGACCATCGGCAAACAATGTTGCAAAGACTTTATTTACCAAGGTAAGTATTAGGAGTTCCATAAATCCATCTTGCTTGGTGCGTAGTGTTAATAATATAAAAACGAGTGCAAAAATGGAAAGAGTTTCAAAAGCTCAAATGTTCAAAAAAATTAGATAACGCTTGCATTGGTTCAACTCTAAATTAATGTAACTAAATTAAAATTGTAGGTAATAGATAAAACTTATACTATAGCTTAGCATAGGCACAGATCATATAATACATAGGCAAACCTTTCGTAATACCCAAGAAGAGTTAACCCTATCAGTGTCCCGTCATGTCAGCGCAATCCCAAATCCCAACGGATTTCCTCTACAGTCCTCAGGACAAATCCCTCGTCACACATCCGGCACACGTGTCCGTGGGATGTCCACCCACGCCACAGATTAAATTAATAGTTAGTATATGCCCACGCGGCGCGGTCTCTACAATAAGATAAACGAAGATTTGATATGTACCTAGTTACATTATTTCTTCTTTTTCTATTTATGGCCTCTGTCCGTCATTCTTCTTCTTTTTCTTCTTTTGTTGCTCAATAGACGATTTTGCCAGTAATGCTGTCAGTGTCAGTTTGTAGGAGCCCGCGTCATCGCACGAGACGGCCGTTGCGCGTTGTGTAAACACAATCGAATAAAACGTGACATTGGCGAAATTACGGGCAACACTGCAAAGGCCATAGACAAGAATTGAATTGAATTGAAACGTTACTACCGAATCTTCGTTAGTAATTTTCCGGTATACCCGGTAATACCCAGTGAGTACCCAGTCTAAACTTTCGTAGGCACGAAAGTAAAAATAACAGATTTTTGGAGCGTTTTTTTTTTCATAATCTGTTACCCTTCTTCTAGGTGTTTTCTTGTGGTCCCATGATTTTATCCCATTCTGTTGGCAAAGTTTTTTAGTTAGTCAAGGGTTAGTCAACAGTCAACTAGGCAGTAGCAACAGTTAATGGTGTCAGAATAGGCCGCAGTAATGTAAGAGGAGTCACAGGAAAAAGCTTGACTATCTAAAAATAAAGCCCAATTGTATTATAATTAAGATAATGGAACGTTGGTAGGAATTGTGGCCATTGTATTCAGTTTGAACTGTATCAAATTGCTTGCTTAATTAGATGCCGATGGTGAAAAAGCTTAAGACATTCTTGATCTAAAAGAGCTTTTAAAAAAAAACAAACTCGGTAAGTAGATTTTTCTTTCGGTGTATTTTAGAATCTTTTGATAAATACCAATAGGTACATACTTACCCATAGAGTAGCTAACGTTGAAGGAGAAATGAACCAAAAAATCCAAGTTATGATCACAGTAGATTTAACCGCTCAATTGTCGAAAGAGAAGCCACATTCAAATAAAAAGTACCGCTTGCGTGTCTTGCAGTCGAACTCACCATAGATTAATTCATAGTAGCTGAGGCCAGGGGAAAAGAAAAAGTCACAAAAAGTAAGAAAATGATATATATTATGGACCAGTACAGCCTCCCTCCCCTCGGCCGCCTGCGCCGATCTCGACGAGTTAATCAGCCCGTGGGTCAGTGGTGCTCAAACTTAAATATAGTATAGGCGAAGTACGGACTGCATTAAATACCGTTAAGAGAAAAAATAAGCAAAGCATGAAGTAACTCAGTAAAGAGAGTATATCGACAGTACGGAGGCACAACGACAACATCAAACTTTACCTAAATGATGAAGAAATGCGCTAATCGTTACTCTAAAATTTCAACGCTCAAAACTACTTTTACGTACACCGTATTTTCATTTTTTTCTTTATTTTACACAATAGAAAACCATAAACCATGAATGTGTAACTTACGAAAGCTTAGAGGCTAGTTTCTTGGTCACTTTCTTGAAAAAGCTTATACATAGACAGTAGACAGGCATTTATTTACTTATGAATTAACTAACAAAGTACACTTACAAAACAAACCTAGCATCACTACAAACAAACAAAATTAGAAAGGGAAAGAAAAATAAGATGAGTAGATTGAGTAGGTAGCTAAGTAAGTCATACAAATCAAATCAAATCAAAGAGTTTATTTGCCTAGAGTTGCAAACTGGTTTCAACTCAGCATATTATTATGCAGGTTGTAATAACTTGCGCTGGTCTTCCATTGAGGCCAATGAGCAGGTAAGTAAAAAGAAAGATAAGGATGAACGTGATTACTTAATGCCAACCAACAAATAAAACAAACAACAATTAGAAAATGGAATTAGGAATCTTAGAAGTAAGTATATCTAGGTAACAAAGACTTAAATGAAAACAATAAAGCAAACAGATTACGACGAATTTTAGCTAATAAAAAACAATATAATATACGTAGAACGAAGCAAACAAAGATTGAGAAGCAGTATTGAATAATGGAGCATAATGACTCTATCGGCGGCGGCGAGGCGGCCGCGAGCGCTAGCCAGCCTCCGTTTTTCTACAAAGGATGTTCGTATTCCAGGAATGATTACCTAGTAACTGTTGCCTCATCTGTGCCGAGGTCTGTGTACTACAAAGTAATACGGGAACCAGTATAGCAAGAGCGTAATGACTAGACGCACGCACATACAAACATTTACAAATAAAATGTTAAAGAACATGAATGGGAGAGTTGGTTTTCATTCTAGATTACCAGACCGGTTGAAACTGGAATAAGAAATAGCAACTAACCTTCTTCTGCTTAGTAAATACCTACTTCGTCATAATTAACATCAAAATTCGTGGCAAATACATATGTAGGTGCCTACTACTTACCTAAAGTATGGACCCACCACTTTAGAGTACCAATAATGAAAATCGGAGAGAATTTATTTATTTTTGTTCCAGAACAATTTTCGAACGTTTGCTCTAGATTTTCCTTTTACGGAAACTAGGTAGGTACTGTTTTTTCATTCATTTACAATGTCTTTTCCGGTATCCTACGCCTGTAGCTTCTCAGAACATCACGTCGATAATAAATCAACGCGTCAACAAGTGCAGATTCGCACCATGGACTCGCCCAATGATAACAAAACAACATGGAATTTAATGACTAAATAGCGTGCATGTTCATAGTTTAAAAACTAAATTCTCTTAAACGTTTAATAGGCCATTTTAAGTTTTTAGTCCCATTCGAATATTTCAGAATAATAAAATTATAGTTCATCCTTTCAAACAATTACCGAAACGTCAAAATAATCTTCGGCCAATCAAACTCTACATCCAAATCATAGATCAAACCGAGCTTTTTAATGAAGCCTTTAGAGGCGCGCGCGCAGGCGGCTCAACAAAGCCACGTTTTCTTTTGATGTCGCCGCCAACTCACCAGTGACAGAGGCGATGATGCCTTTATAAAAACCAAATGATTTACATCTGCGTTCGGCTCACATGATGTCTCAATCAATAGATCCACAGAAATAATTGCCATAACTATAAATTCAAAATTAATGGCACGGGATGACTCCAGCGTGGATATACGATTTTTACGAGCATTTTATATAAAAAAAAGCAATTATAGTTTCCTCGGAACGAGGTGATAAAACTCACGGTTTTTATTTAAACTCGAAATTTCGGTGAGCTGATGGACGTTGGTAGCAGTAAAAACCAAGACACGGACCGTTTTCTAATGATGCTACCTGTCTTTCACTATCATCCGCCCGCAGTCTGTTTTATTTTATTGCTCGAAACGCATATCGAGAAGCGACGTGCGAGATATTTTGTATGAAAATCCGATAAGCGCCTGTAGCGGGAGATTTGCAAACTGTTTTTCTCCATACAAAAGCTGCGAGTTTCTCGATTCTCGCTTGTCGCAAACCAACACAACAAAACTCAGATTACAGTCTCTGATGTTATTTACCTCCATTGCTTTCTTCGCTTAGAAGAGGCTTTTGTAAAGCATTGAAGCAATGAGGATAAGTTATGATGACCACAACAGCTCTCTATCCTAAGTACTTTTAAGAGTTTCAAGTATTTCTCTTATCTGAGAGTATAGCTGATGTAGAAGTAAGCAGGAAGCGGACAATGCTAATGCGGATTAGTGAGAAGAGAGACGCCCGGTAGCAGCCTTATAATCTGTCAGTATTTCATAATTAAGTACACTTTTGTATAATAGTCCTTTCATCGAAGGCTTTCGATCTTGTCCGAGGTAGATATTTTGTTTAAACTAAACACAGACAAACTCATCAGAGAAACTAAAGTTAAATTTTGTTACTTTTGGCCTCTTTTTGGCTAACGCTGACACTTTTCTATGAACACCTGTTAAAAATCATAGAAAAAGAATAGTTTATATATACCCATCACAGAAAAAACACTACGCATGCTTCTGAATCTTACGAATTTTGCTCTTTAGCCATTTTATTTCTTGGCCAGTTTGTAAATCAGACGAACACGAAGTTCTTGACCAAACTTGAGCTTTGTGTTTCTCCGATCTATTTTTCTAAGACGACGAAACTAGCATAGAAAAACTGTCCCTTGTGTGAGTTCGACTTTAGTGTGAAACCCACGACTAAAGTTTATTGTTCTGGTTTGATATCGCCCCATTCGATCTACGGAAGAATATACTGTTTTATGGGTTCAGATTGGGCAACAAGCAACAACACTTTTGTAACCGTTCGGACATTGATATATTTCAGAGTGCAATGATTGCACAATTATTGCTCTCACAGTCACATTTACTGCTTAAAGTCAGAGATGGACTGAAAACTATCTGGTAAGTAGATACTTATATTTCCAACCAGCAAAAGATTCGCTACGAATGGCAAAACTTGAAAACCCGAGAAAAATTGCTAGCGATGTGGCATGGCATGAACAATTATGAAACAATCAAACTAAAAAACGAGGAATATACTATTACTAGCAAATACATGAGGCCCAGCTTTTTGTGAGTCTCAGCTTACTGACAGCATATACATAATTCCAACGCAAACGTACGCAGCATCCGCTGCGAGATCTTGCTGAGATTAGCTATCAGACAGCTCAGCGTGAAGCCTCGAGTTCCTTCCTACAGCTATGATAATTAATGATACCTATGTTCTACCGTGGGGTCATAGACCAAAACCCCCCAGGCGTGCTCTCAGAGCAAAGTATAAAAACCAAAGATAGGCACAACATCTACATCGCAACACTTAACACCAAAACACTAAGGACTCAAGAGAGATTATACGAACTAGAACATGCACTCACTGACATTAAATGGGATATCTTGGGTCTTAGTGAAATCCGAAGATCAGAGGAAAAAATTGAAGAACACAAAGACTTTATATTCTACTACAACAAAAATGAAATTCCGGGACTATATGGAGTAGGTTTCCTGGTGAAAACATATTTGAAAAACAGAATATTGGAGTTCATTGGAGTTTCTGATAGAATAGCAGTACTTAATATAGAGCTACCTGCTTATGCAAACCCTGTATCAATAGTCCAAGTATACGCACCAACAGAGCTAGCCAAAAAAGAAATGAAAGATTCATTCTACAAAAAGCTAAGACAAACAATGGATAAGGTCCACAAGACGGTCATCATACTTGGAGATTTGAACTCCCAATTAGGCAAACAAATGAGCACTGAAAGCAAATTCTTAGGACCATTTTCATATGGAAAACGCAATGACAATGGGCAAAGACTGATGGATTTCGTTCAAGAACACAACTGTTATATCATGAACAGCTTTTACAACAAAAAACCTAGTAGAAAATGGACATGGACTTCTCCAAATGGTAAAGTTAAAAATGAACTAGACTTCATAATCACAAACAAACCTAAATTATTCAAGGACGTCGGCATCATAAATCAACTGAATTTTGATACAGACCACAGGATGGTTCGCGGGAAAATCTACGGATTAGAAGTAAAACAGACCAGAAAAAATCAAAACCACAATGGAAATCCGCTACATTTACCCTTAGCAGACAACACCCTTACGTCTCTGAAAAATCGGCTTGAACTCAAAACAAACGGAAAAGTCAATCTACAAGATAAATATAATATTTTGGAAAAGGAACTAAAAGAGACGGAACTAAAAGCAAAATGTACTAATACGCCAAAAGACAAGATTGGAAAAGATGCAAAAGAGCTGATAGAGAAACGACAAATTTTGAGACAGAAAAAACCATTAAACAGAAAGGAGATTGCAAACATAAGCAAACAAATCAACGAATGTATTAGGAAGCATAGACACAAAACACGAACTGATGCATTAGCATTTCACATAGAAACCACTGGAGGAGTCAAAAAAGCTTGGAAAGAACTACAAGAAAACACCGATTGGATCCCAAGAATTAAAGATCAAAAAACCAAAAAGAATAAAGCAAAAAGACTCGAAATTTTAGCAGTGGCAACTGATTACTACCGTGACTTATACAAAGATGATACCATACCAGAAACACTGGAGATGACCAACAACAGAGAAGAAGAGATTCCACACATTATGCAGAATGAAATATCAAAGGCTATACAATCACAAAAAAGCAGGAAAGCTCCAGGCGAGGACGGGATCTCAAATGAACTTTTGAAAGGCTCATTTTCTGTCACTCAGAACTACTTACTTACCTTGTTCAACGAAATCTTGGATACAGAGAAAATACCTATACAATGGACATCTTCGACAATAATTTTACTCCATAAAAAGGAAACAGAGAGGATGTGGGCAACTATAGACCAATAAGTCTCATGTCCAACATTTACAAAATATTCTCTAAGGTTATACTAGATCGAATATCAGGTACACTAGATGAATGCCAACCAAAGGAACAGGCAGGATTCCGACGCGATTTCTCAACGGTAGATCATATACACACCATTAAACAGATAATAGAAAAATACCAGGAATATGTATTGCCATATTATATAGCTTTTGTGGACTACAACAAAGCTTTTGACTCTTTAAAACATAACAAGATTTGGGAAGCTTTATCAGACCAAGGGGTACATAACAAGTACATTCGATTAATTCAAAACATCTATAGGAACATGACAGCAAGAATCAAAACAGACAGAATAGGAGAAAAGTTCGATATCATGAAAGGTGTAAGACAAGGAGATCCTCTTTCACCCAAACTCTTTTCCGCTACCCTGGAACAAGTGTTCAGGAACCTAGACTGGACAGAATATGGAGTTAAAATAAATGGAGCATTATTCAACCACCTGAGATTCGCAGATGATCTTATAATACTATCGGACAACCCGAAACACTTACAAGAAATGTTGGAACAACTAGTAATGGAAAGTGGTAAAGTGGGACTAAAAATGAACGTGCAGAAAACTAAATTAATGACCAACTCCACCAAACAACCCATCATAATCAACAACAACAAAATTGAATATGTTGAAGAATACACATACCTTGGACAAATCATATCCCCTATACACCTCACTTCCAAGGAAATTCAAACTAGGATTAACTCAACATGGAAAAGGTACTGGTCTTTAAAGGAAGTTACAAAAAACCCCACAATGCCACTGAAATTGAAAAGAAGAATATACAACTCTTGTATCCTCCCTATAATGACATATGGTTGCCAGACATGGCCTCTGACAAAAGAAACAATCAGTAGGCTTGAAACATGTCAACACAGCATAGAAAGAAGCATGTTGAACATAAGGAGAAAGGATAAAATAAATCTAAAAATAATAAGATCAAAAACTAAAATAACAGATATAACTTACACAATCAAAAAGCTTAAATGGAAATGGGCTGGCCATCTTATTAGGACAAAACAAGAAAAGTGGGCAAAAGACGTTACAGAATGGTACCCCAGAGAAGGGAAAAGAGTGAGAGGAAGACCATTCCGAAGATGGGAGGACGACTTCAAAGAAGCAGCTGGTGCACTTTGGAGAAGGAAAGCTCGCGATCGCGAACTTTGGAAGAGCCTGGGGGAGGCCTATGCTGAAAAGCAAAACAACCTCAACCAACACTACCGTTGTCAAACAAAAAATAATATTTAGATTAGATTAGTTGTTAAATAAAGGCTATTGAACTTGAACTTGAATGTTCTAAGGTTAAGTATTCTAAGCTAATTTTTTTTTACATTTTAGAAACAAACATTTTGTCACAATCTCACCGATGTTATGCAATGATGCGGTCGACAGTGTAGCACATTTGCCTTGAAGAAACCTAATCACTTTCCTTAAGAAAACATACAAATTAAGCGTATGTATGTATTTGGAAACATAGAAGCCGGCGACGAGTTCCACTCTTAGGCGGTCCTCATGATAAATGTTGAGGTAAAGCGCTTGGCGACTCATACATGATTCCCAGGGATTGCATTTCTGATTTGCCATATAAGCTTGAACACAAATCGTGTGAATAACGATAGAATTTCGTAATTTAAAACTCATAATGTATCTCAGTGCATGTCAGAGGAACCATCAAAAACAATTCAAGATTCAATTTGACAGCACGGTATGCGTACTCCACGGCTTTCTAGCAACGATCATCATTACCGTAGTACCACACACGCTGGATCAAAATGATTGTGTAACAACTATTTTAAGACGTAATTACTGCCAAGAGCAATGACGTTACTGCAGGCGTTGTGACTTGCCACCCACGAGTTTTGGATATGCTTCAGTCCCAATTTTTCTAACATTACATACTTTTCATGTAGGTAGATTTCGTTTATTCCCGTTCGTCATATTGGGCCGTACTGCTGATGGGATGAATGGAAAAATTTCAAAATAAGTTCCCGTTCGTCCCACCAACATGTTCAGTGGGACGACGGGAATAAAAATGAACCTAGACAAGGATTTCTTATGAGAAGATATAGAATCTCAAATACGGGCTCAATCATATAAAAATTGTTCTTGCGCCCGCGTCTAAGCTCAGTTTTACCTTTCCATTTCTGGGCCATATTTATATCCAGTTCAAAGCCATTAATTACTATTTCCGTATTTATTACACCTTTTTTATATGCAAAAGACATAAACGCGCTATCACACCGTGTTCTTTTTTCACTCACTCTATCAATAGTTTCATCTGCCAAGTGAAATCCTCATTTGGATATCCAAGACTCCATTTAGTTCAGATCAAAGGGTTCGTTTCCGTGCATTTAATAGAGCTAAACGGGCATGTCGTGATGCCGAGAGGCGTGGAGCATCATGTTTCGGCACGGTGGTCCTTGCTAGGCAGCCTGTATTGCAGACCCCTACTTTTACCTTTAACTTACTAAGCACGTTAGGTAACCTAAGTCATGGACTAAATATTTAGTCCAGGTTTCAGGTTTTTTTGATCTAAACTTTAGATAAAAAAAAATCTTTAGATTGTAAAGGGTTTGATCGCAGTGATATTACCCTATTTATTATATAAAACTTAACTTATCAACTAAAAACAAACTATATACACAAAATAAAACATTACTTAATCCCTAGCTAAACCTACTTCTGCGGACTTATATAGCAGCTTGGTTTCGTCCGAAAACGGACTAGCCAAAATGCTATTTACCATGCCACCGTCATAATTCTTCCAAAAGCAGTTTATCCTAAAACGATTGTTCCGGACACATTAAGCTGAGGGTTGGAGTAGGTAAGTTGAAGGTAAATTTCTAAAATTTGGCTTAGTAGGTGTACATGTAGGTACAGTTATGAAGCAGATTGATTGAGATTGAAGTGAGTTATAAGAATGAATATCTAGGAACGTTCGTAAAGAGAGGCGTGTAGAATCATGGTCCCTCCCGGTGGTCTCTGTTTATGGCTACTCTAGAACCTGGGGCAAAACAAACCAATGAAATGCTGCTGCTGAATTACGCCACGTAATTGTGCGTAAATCTTTTACAGACTTACATACAGTAATACGCTTGCTTCTACAGCAGTCTCCATAGAGCTTTAAATTAGTCCGGGCAGTGAATTTTGCAGTTCAGAGCTTGCAATAGAAGGGTCGGTAAACTAAGTACCTTAAGTCCTAGCTCTTGCATACCTCCTACCCCATCGAAAGAATATCCCACGTAGGTACTACACCCGTACTAGAAGCATGCATGAGTGAAGAGTATACTTTGCCTGGCGTAGATAAGTATAAGATCATTTTGAATAGATGAAAAGGCATATTTGTTTGATTTCTAGGCTCTACAATTATATTGTACGTACATAATTATTGGTTTAAAAACCTATTTCAAGATACAACACAATCATCATCATACATCACGAATGAAATGCCTGACCACTCGGAGCCAATTTGGGAATTCTTCATCGGAATCTCATCATTATAACAGGGAAATATCTATAGCGCTCACGGATTCCTTTGGCTTTTTGTCTAATTCTCTACTTGAAGTGGTTGTAATTAGAGTTATGTAGGCAGTAATTGGGACCACCCGCGGAGGCCCGGCCTGCGCTGTTGTTTCGCAACAGTGCTTTATGTGAGGATACAGGCGACTGGGCCCATACATAACTAGGACCGCGGTCCCAGTTACCTGAATGTGAATTCAGCACGTGATCAGACAAAATGAGCATCGTAAAAAATTCAAGAATTTCGACGATTTTGAAATAGGCACCTACAACTTTAAAACTGTTATGTGAATTGTAATCAGAGGGCCTAGTATCAGTAGTCCGAGAGTCCGGAGTTGGCCACTAACACATATACAAGCAAGAAAGCTTGCTTGCTTTCTTGCTTGTCCAATAATCGGACTGATGAAGCCTTATACTATGCACCAATTGGAATTTGGGTGTCATGTAGTGTGATAGCTAAGATGTTACAGGCTTCTATTGGGCAATGACTGTTAGTGAACGCGTTTCTGTCCCCCATGCAAACTGCTATTTTCACACGGTGCAGAAAATTGTGAAGCTTTTACATCCTGAATACTTAAGGATGTAGGTACCGTTCCAACTTCTAGTAGGTACTAATCAACGTGAGTACTCTTCATTCAAGGACCTTCTATTCGAGAGGTACTTTACTGTACGTGATTTTGGCGAAAATACAAAAACGTGAGAACGGATGCTCCGGGCTGGGAGTTGGGAGTATATAATATATAAAACAAAAGACATGTTGTTCTTAGCAGTTTCAATTTTAAAAAAGATCTAGAGTTGTGTTGTCTCTACAAAATTTTTAGCAGGAACGTCTGTCAGTACGATTTTATCATAAGCCCAAAGCTTAAAAATTATCAGAGACTCGAATTACCAAGCCGCCGAAAAACACATTTTCTCTTCTTGCAAACTTGTTCATTTTCAGGGTGTTCTTATACGCCCTGTATTTAGCCTCGAGTACATAGTTTATGTATCCTCCGCTGCTTGAGCACCTTACATAAATACCTGCCTAAAAAATAGGTACTTCATCTAAATTGCTTAGGTACTTCCTACCTACTAGTACCTACTTCTACATTGTGTTTTTTTATTGACGGTACGTGACTATTTTCGTGAAACTCGGCTGTCGTCGTCCGTGGGAACGGATGTTTCAACTTGTGCAAAATTGTTTGGGATAGCAAAAAATAGTAATAAAATGAACTTCACGTGTGTAGCTTTAACTTCAGAGATTCCGTAAAACTTTCCGAGTCTAGGCATAATCCTTATGTGTTATCATTTAGGTATGTATTCTAAATCTAAGTCAATAACATTTTGGTCAGAAATGTTTGGAACGTCACTATTATTAAGTATAGGTAGGTAATAATGATCTAGATTTTTTTAAATTGTTGATGTGTGTACCTGTTTTACTTCGACTCCAATCATAGTTTTTCGTCATATTTCCTAATCATTATGAGTAAAATAATAAAAACTAAGATTTAGAAAACAGAAAATTTATTGCAATTTCATTAAATAAATAAATACAACTAAAATCCTTAAAATTATTTCACAAAAACGAAACAAATGCAACAAACAAATTCTTAAAGTTATATACCGAATATAAAATAAATAGTTATTTTATTATACATATTTCTAAAATACTTTGTACGTAATTTATATGTAATTTTCTTAAAACTAATAAAATTATGGGTATGCTCTACCTATTGTTTACTAAAACCAAGCTTAAAAATGTATTTACAGTTTTCGTATTTCTAATAATCTCACTTTGGTAAACTGTGGTTAATGAGTTTTACTAAAATTTAAGGCAGTATTACTTAAATTATACTTATATTTAATTAAAATCTATTTTCGACAATTTGTGCGTTTTTCAGGAATTAATGTTATTTAGTTTAAGGAATGGATCCCTTTAACTAATCTAAAAGTAAGTAATTAACTATGATAAACAATATTCATTCATTTACATAATATTTACAAAAACACACACAACCTTTAATGTACCCTTACACACACACACACACGCAAATTACACAATCATTGAATATGCCATGAGGTAAATATAAAACAGATATATGTCACGAATGAAGATAATAACTTTTAATTAATTATTGATCATTTCATCAAATAATTAGGTAATTTTAAGCTTTTTTTAATTTAAAGAGAAATTGTGACAATAAGTATTGTAAAGCTTAAGATTTTTAAGCTTTGTGTTTAAAAAATTAATAGAATTCGAACAAAAGCAATACTTACCGAGAAAAAGTCAAAGGTAAAATAAAGAACAAGATATTTGGGTACACACTTTTCGCAAATCAACAAAACAAAACTCGGCCTACGTGCTCTGATCGATGTGTGATTTGATTACTATATTTCCCAGCCCTCGAACTGCATTCTCCCCAGGCCGAGATTTACAAGTTGCTCGTGATTCCGCGCATAATATCATCATGCCATGCATTATGCATCGCGGCATGACTCTGGCGACAGAACATTAGTACGGATTGCATCCCATGTGCATACAAAGTGGCCGATGCAATCGGTTGCTGCAAGATTGAACAACACTGGCACCCATGTTTAATACAATTAACAAGTTTCAAAAACTCGAAAAACTGACCTTAATTTGATACGTCTTCATCATCAAATGATGATGATGATAGCAGTTCATTAGGACTGTTCTATTGATAGGACACTATTAGGACAGTATTAGGACACTATAGAAAAACAAAATACGCAATGTCGAGAACGCGGATGACGCGTTTTTCCAGTTACACTTTTTTAACTGCCAAACTACTGAAAAAAATACTCCTTTTTTTTTAAGTTGGTTAAAAATAACAACCACTCAATTAGAAAAAATATATTTCTTATTCTTATTCCATTCAACCCCCGATTTATAGAATAAGAACGTGGGTCGAGTGGTATTTCAAGATAATTCAGACTTAAAAATCTATAAGCTGTTTTAATCAGGTTTTATAAGTAGAGTACAGGTACAGTTGATAACAATGAACTAATATCTAGTGCAAGGACAAAATACAAGGTTTTGTCCAAGGCAAAGAAAATATCGGTGGTGCTATGTACAAAGAATGAAAGATTGAAAAGCAATGCAAAATCATAAAGAAAATTTTACTATTTCGGTAACAATCGCGAGACAATATGTTAGGCAGCTACGCGAGAAACCCCAAAATAACAAACAATTCCCTTTTCAGATTGTTATTTCAGAATAACAAAAGCACTGGCTATGACCCAAATCAAACAAGCCAAAACTAAAATAAACAAATATTTGTAAAGCAACACAAAATGATCTACATTTGCTTTGCAGGAACTTCCAACAAGTTACCCAGACCGGTTTGTCACTGGAGTACCTACTAAATAAACCTTTCAAAGTACGCCTTGCACGCGCCAAAAGCCTTAGCGGCTCTTATCACAGCGACCGAAGACCACAGTAATAATGATTTTACAACCAAGATATTACCAGGCATTGCAATGGAATTCCTTTGAAATTGTTATGTTAAACTTTGTTATACAATATTGAAGACTACTCCAACATGAACTTCAACTTCTTGGTGTATGGTTTTTGCAACTTGTTGTAACAATTCTGCCAGTGTGTGTTTACTCTAGCGTCACAAACGGGATGGAGGGTAGGGAAAAATAAGAATATGTCCGGTAACATTTTACGAGAATCATTGAAATATGTGACACAAACTTATTTAACGACTTTAGAATTCGAGTTGACATTTTACTTCACGACGGCGATTTAATCTATTTTTCTCAAACCTGTAAAACAATGTGACAATGTCTTAAAACTGTCCATTATACAGACAACTCTACCTTTAAAAAAATACTTTGCTAGAAAAATAATAAAAGAACTAAGGATAATTATGTCTTTGATATATGAAGATTACAGTTGTATTTTTATTCATCAAATAGCCGTACGAAAACACGCGTTTGAAACAGATGCAGATTTTGTCGATCATCTAAAAATATCGTAACCTTGATCTGAATCGATCCCTCTCTCAAAATTAAAACTCAGTGCAGTTGTAAAAATGTAAATACATTCGGTAAGTTTCTACTCTTGGTCATCAGCAATTCCTATCAAACTTTTTTTTATAAACGAGACAAGAGACACATAGAGACAAGATAATTAGAAAAATTCTATAGTATTTAGGTACAGACGTCCTAAATAAAATGTAATTTCTCAGTGGCATTTCAAACGCGTTGTCAAACGTTTGATCTCCATCACTGTTGGTGATTAGCGTCGTCTTTGCCAGAACCACTGAATTATTTGGTAACACATAAAAAAAGTCGGCCCTTTTCTACGAAAAAATGGCTGACATTTAGTTGTATTTAGTAAAAAAAAAAATGATAGAGGTATAATGAAACGAAATGAAATCAATTACTAACAAACATGATCATTGATGAAGCTCTGACTGATTCTTAGACTAGAAGGATGATTTTAGAAATAAGTTTTCTCACTCTATAGGAGATAGGATGATAGTCCAATATCAGAGTAACAGCAAGCTGATCTGATGATGGAGCCGGAAGGTGAACCTTTACAAATGATATGAGAAAACTTACAGTGCTTGATCATATGAATCAGAACCCTAAACTTGTTTACCTACCTAAACTTGCTTTGAAAATCATATGTTTAACAAAACACCATTATGTAATATTTGTCTAAACTAAATAATGGACTGAATGAACCCTCTGAACCCTTGTAGTATCTCAATCACTTTGTAAAACGTTACCCTACATCGCCGTGTAGCGATTAGTGTCACCCTAACCGGAATCACTGTATCATTAGCGCTACTTCCTATCTCCACTTTCTGGGACACTCCTTTCTCTAATAATAGATGGAGAATTGGAGAGTTTTCAAATAATATTCCCGCTCTTCTAACCAAGAATACTTATATTCTGTACTCTTATTCCTAAGTAAAAGTATCGTGCAAACACGAATTTTGCGTCTACCGTAACAGGTTACAAACTTTCCCGGTTTCGTACGCGACCGAAATGGCATCTAGTAACTACCCTCATAAGATGAAATGTTCTTACGACTATCATCCTAAGCACGGCAGACATCCGATGGTCAAATCGGCAGACTGTGAGTATCAACTTGCTATGACGCAGAATTTCACCAGATTTTAAGGGGGCGTCGAGTCTGCTGATTTGATAGCTACTAGCAATCAACCCTTTACCGGAACAGTCGTTGGATCAATCGCAGTGGCGCCGCTTCGGGAACAGTCGGGTATTTGTCACCGGACCACCGGCGCCGGAATATTTATAGCGACGCCTGCGCAGGCCCGTGGGCGGCTATGAGCCATCCGAATAGATTTAAACCATAGACAATGATTAGTAGCTGAAGGAAGCGAAATATTACCACACGCAGTCTCATTACTCATATAAACTCTAAGGGCTGGTTTACACCAAACATTACTTACACTCATTTTAACAGACTTCAAAAAAAGAGTTCTCAATTCGGTTGTATGTATTCAAATTCTTGGTTTTTACCCGATTATTTTCCATTAGCCGCATTCACCTAGTTTTCATATTATTTACAACGTTGTACCTACTAGTTTCATGTTTCAATCTTCGAATAAAAACACAGTTCACTCACATCTAAGTTTGCTGTAGCAGTATTTCAAAACCATAGGTACCTGCTTGGAGCATTTCTTGCGTTCTACACAACAAGTTACAGCTACGACGTGATAGTTACCTACTTGTATAATAAAAAAAATAACATTCGCATAACTACGAAGCTCCCTGGAACATGTTAAATCATTTTTCTCCATAAATTATGAAGTAGCGAAAGATCCTGCTTTTGTTCGGCGAGTATAATTATCGCTGATTGCATCTTACATTTATTATTTACAGAAAGTCTTTACGGTAATGAACTATTGAAGGCCCCACGCCTCATTTACCATCACGTGTTGAAACTTAAAAGCACCGCACACATTATAAGGGCACTGGACACGACCAAAGTACTTGCGGCATCATGAGTCACACTATTTTCTTTTGGCACTTTTCTATGCTTCTCGTGGCCTTTTTCATGGCCTCTACCATGTCCTTTTTTGTGGAAGCACAGCCTCTCAAGGTTACTCTGCATTTGAGGGCAGTTGTAGTCTTCATTTCCATCGCATTCGCAGACCGTCAACGCTGCGGCTTTCTCCTGCTTTCGCAGAATCTCTATGGAGTTGAGGCATTTGTTTGAACACTTTCTGCCGCGGAACATCGAGCGGCAGAACTGGTGGTAGTAGGATAGGGCTGTAGCACACTGGGCGTTGGCGACGCAAATGAGCTGTGATAGAGTGCACGATGACGTAGCGTTGACAGCTCCCAGGACCTGCGGTCGGCAAATATCGATCCGGGATTTCGCCTCCACGCAAAACTCATCTTCGCACTCACACTGTAACAATAGAAACACAACTTTACAAATGAGATCTGAGATCTGGCAGTATTATGATCGATCGGAACATTTCGGAGCATGTTGGTAACAGTATCGGCGACCACCTAAAATTTCAACTTTACACCGGTCTAATATTAAGCTGTGGCTATAAATTTTAGGGAAAGTCGTAAATTACCGCGGCCCATACGAATAATAACAACATTTCCCTCGTAAAATATTTTACGACAAAACATACCGGTTCCTCTATCAAAACACACATTTTGTAATCTCAATATATGCGACTGGTTTAAAAGTTTGGATTATAACTAGAC
The DNA here is from genome assembly GCA_918843925.1 of Eulithis prunata. Taxonomy (NCBI): domain Eukaryota; kingdom Metazoa; phylum Arthropoda; class Insecta; order Lepidoptera; family Geometridae; genus Eulithis; species Eulithis prunata. Next base: position 5,134,429 of record OU974023.1, on the reverse strand, counting down.
TGTTTGAGACGCGGCGAAAGAAATTACGACCTTTCTGGCTCGGTTACCACGGAATTGGTTACATTATTTGCATGTTACGGTTAACTGATATGTTTATCAACAGGTTTTCTACAAAATACACGAGATCAATTATTGAACTATCTAGTTCAATAAAAACAAACGACAACCGGTCTATAGATAGTTGGACCGATCCAAATCACTTCCAATCGGAAGCATCCTAAAATAATATCGTTTTGCTTATTATTTGGCATGTTTGGCGCACAAACATTTTCCTATGAACATGCATTTTGTAGCATAGAGTTTGATATCAACCTTTATTGCTCTACAATCGGACCAGCAATTTCAATCTAAATCAATCCGTTATGGTTTCTAAGGTCAATTTGCGGCCTTCACAAATTAATGAAGATGCAGCCGTCTTACGCTTAGTTTTTTGTGTGCAACACCTGCGCAAGAGTCGCTCCACGCTGCGGTAGGTCCCGATCAAGACGTCAAATCTCAAGGCTGCTCGCCCGTTTCTTTGCTCTGTCTCGACTCGCTACATGTTGCTCAACCTACCCCCTTAGACAATAACCATTTTATGTCACTAGTTATTACTTTGGCAATCTGCGGCAGTAACAGAGAGGTGCCATAGTAATTAATACTATATCTCAATCGGACGGAAGATAACAGAGATTTCATATGGTGCACACTATCTAATATACCTATATTGAATGGGTAAGTCTAGGTACTTACCTAAAATGCTTTTTTTATGGATAGCCATCAAAAATTGAGAACCCAGCATAAGCTTGTATAGAATGTACAGTCATCTTCCGTTGCCTCTGAGTTTTCGTTTCGTTGGCCACTTGTCTGAGGCTGTAGTATGCTTTAGTAATAGTACGATGAAATAATTAAGGGCTGAACCGGTTTTTACTACAAAGTACCAAATACTTGCGTTGTGGTGCCAAATATGGCAGTAAACGCCAAACGCCGCCTATATCAAATATGTAGAGAACTCTAGAGCACCTTGCTGGCAAATTATCCGTAACGGTTGAGCCTTGGTAATAAGTTCCTCATAATTGCTAAAGGTCTTTAAAACAGCCGTTATTTAAATAAATAAATATTCACGAACATTTAACACAACGCCTTCTAGTCCCAAACTAAGCAAAGCCTGTACTATGGGAACTAGATGGCTGATAGAATACATAATATACATTTTTTTGTAAATACGTACTTATAGTACATAGTAACACCCAGACACAGAACAAACATCTATGTTTGCCATACGCAAATGTTTGTTCTGGGCGGGGATCGAACCCACGACCCACAGTACGGAAGGAAGAGCTACTACCGACTGAGCCATGACGCCTGTCAATATATAAAGGTGCAATGCAATATAACAGTATAAGTATCAGTGTAAAATAAAAAATTTTAGGGCACAAGTTTTTGAATTGAAAAAATGCAAATGGCATAAAATATCATCATACTAATCAACAAAATTACCCAATACAAAATTCAATTAATGTTAAACTTAATATTTTTAATGCCAAGTGCAATATTTAAATTTATATTATTATATCGCTGAGTATGCAATATCAGCAGTGGCACCTGCACCATCAGGGGGGTCTATATCGCAATGCAAGTTCTTGTTGACACAATTGCGATGCCCGGAGCTGTTATCGGATAATACATTTGAGTTATAGAGAGTATGAAGTTGTGTCACGTCCAACTACCTTTAGACCTCAAACGCACTAGCGGTTAACCGCGGGGGCGGCTAACCGCCCGTTTCCAGTTTAATATGCAACCGCTTGTGCATACGCAGCGGTTGCATATTAAACTAGAAACGTGCGGTTAGCCGCCCCCGCGGTTAACCGCTAGTGCGTTTGAGGCCTTAGGGCCTGTTTCACAATCTCTGAATAACGCTATCCGTCAAATAAAATATGTAATCATGAGATGGTGAAAGGCCCTTCCTTGCTCATTCAAAGTGAATTTGGACGAATTAATTCGTCCAAGTTCTTATTTGTTGAAAACCTCATAAATATAATTTTCAAAAAATTTGGTTCATCTCTTTCTCTCCCTCTCTCTCTTTCTACCTCGAACACTAGAGCAAGAGCAGTAGAGCCAACCCCAACGTATTATCACGCATACCTTTATCAAAATGTATAACATAGCAATTACAGAACAGGTATAAGTACTTATGTAGGTACGTACATAATATTGTACATACAACAAGTATAATACTTTGTTGCTTGATACAGAAAAAATAAGTAAGTAAGCATTTTCTTATCTAAAGCAATTTCAACGTCGAGTGGCGATTGTACAACGAACACGATGTTATGCTCAAACAGCCGATGTCATTAAATTCTCTCAAGAGTAAAATGTCCTAGAAACTTAAACATAATCTACCATAAGTATTATAGGAAATAGTTATACTTAGTAGTGGTCACCCAGATAACCAATAGCCAATAGAATGATACCTAAAATTTTTGAAAACCGCATAAATACCGAATTATTTTCTTCAGCGCAGCTTCCGATCTCGAGGTCGTCAACCGCGACCCCACTGTCCGTCGCTGCATGTCGTACAAATCTGCCCGTCGACGTCTAAATTAGATTTTATTGCGTCTGCATACACACCTATACCACACCACCACTAAATTAGAACCCTCCCACGAATAAACTGCCTTCAATTGAGGGCTCTCTGTTTATTGGCCATCCCGTTCAATTGGGTACGGCGTGAGCTGTAAACAGCTGGGATAAAGAGTAATTGTGACATTCTGGAGGGACTTGGGATGCAGTTTGAACGGCAGTAAAAGTAGAGATGTAGGTAGGTAATAAAATTGCATTCGCTTGCAGTTTCGAGAACATTGTCCTCACTTTTGACTATTATGGTTGGTGTCGCAAATTTCTGGTGTTTGTATGTTTGTCTGTGCTGTAGCCTTGTAGCTCCAAAACTATAGTGATCCGATATTAAACCTTTTTTTGTATAAAATAGCTGGTTGTGGGATAATGTTTGGTAAAAATCGGTGCCATTTCCAAATTATGAGGATAAAAAGCTATGAACCTTACTTTGGAGGGATATCAGGCATAACTTAGAGTTGGAACTAAATTCCATGCCAAAACATTCAGATTTGATGAACTGGAACCCATACTCCAAGGTATCAGACATGAACTTTTACAAATTAACTTGTTCTTCAAAATAGATGGTCAAAATGATCGCGCTGAACACAGCCTTACACAACCCAATCACAATCTGCAGTTACTTGTAAGTTGGGATTGGATTGGAAGTGGCGGTTATGACTGTGACCCCGGATAACCCTCGCATGATTGAGGTTGACATCAATTTCATGAATGAACATTGAACAAGTGCTTTGGTAATGCAATTGCTTTAAATTGGGTCTTGTTATATGACGCCCTACAACTCTTATTATTATTATTAATACTTTAATTTTACATGACATGTATATTGTTTATTTCAGAAACTTTCAAACGATTGTATTGTAATTAGCTATTAGTCAAATATTATCCCACAACATTTGTATCGATTCTTAAAACCCATTATCTTAAGGACTTTGTTTTTGTACACTGTATTTTTCCATAGCTCAATCCCGTAACGATGTTTGCCTATCCCACACCCTCTTGGTATTTAAGCTTAGTTTTAAGAAACCAACGGGCAGTTCTGTCCTAACTCCGAAACTCTCAACATCTATCTAAATCATTGTAGGTACTAGTTCTAAAGTTTTAATTCAATAAAATTATTTTTTAATCCAGTTTTGCCATTTACTACCTAACACTCTTTTTGTTTTATATTACAAAGATCCACTTGCAAAGTTAGTATATTTACATACAAGTTCGTATTTTGGGATAATGTCTTTTACTTTACGTTCATCTGTCTTTCTTAATCTTATCTGTCTTTCAGACTTTATGTAGGAAAAGGACTTGGAATAGTACCTACCGTCTTATTTATTGACGAGTACACCTGAAGGATGTCTGTCTACTGTCTACCGAATCTATGGAGGGTGGCTCCTACTTTTACACTTTATTTTTATGACAGAAAATAAACTTATTAGGTACGTACCTAGTTACTCATAGTGTGTACGTTTACGATGAAGATACCGTCAGTTCGACTCCAGTATTTATTTAGGAGAATACCGTAGCAAGAACAGCTATGTAGCAATCTTTTTATACAGTCATCTTTACTACCAATCGCATTTTCATTGCGGCGACTGTTAGATCAACAGGTTTTAAAAGCAATAGAACGAAGATAGGGTACACTTGTCTTATTTAAAGCAAGGTGAATTTCCAATGCGTCGTAAAAATTTTATTAGCCATCCAGTCAAACACTCGTAAATTATGCTTAGTGAATTTTCATGCTGAACATACGAGCTAGGAAACATGTTGGGCAGTTCATGTATTTTTAGAATAGCGAACTTGACTTGTTAAGCTTGTTTTTGGTATTTCAATAGGTCACGATCTCGCCATTTATACGACTATAATACTCCACGTCACGTATTCTTATCTTCTACAGAAAATACTTACATTCATAAGTTCCTTTCCCTCCTCCGTGGAAGTCAGAGCTATCAGCGCATGGCTGCATTCCTTTGGGCAGTGCTGGGCTGGCTCGGACAGCACTGGATCGCACATCATCATGTAGTTACTGAGCGCTGCCCCGCAACCCGTGCGGTACGCGCAACGCGTGCGCGCTTGCACGCATGGCGTGGACGTCACCGACACTGCGGACACGGCCAGCAATGCGGCCAGCAACCACATCACCTGGAAAGAAGGGAAGCCAGGATAAAATACATAGTACTTAGGCATAAAAAGGTCGCTCAAGGAGCTACGGAGAGGATTACGACTGCGTTTGATGTTTCTTTATGGAATCAAATAAGAAATGAGGTTCCATAGAAGAGTTAAAGATACAGCAACGCAGAATTATCGTCATTTAAATAGCAAGATAGACATATTACAAGTCCCGACACGGTTTAATAGCGCTTGGCGAAAATTCAGAGTTTGGAAGAAACAAAGGGGTGGTTTGGTAGCCTAACGATCTTAAATTCGATCACTGCGCGTTCAAAGAACTTATTCTTTGGAAATGTATGGTAGAGGCATACCTACTTGACACACAAACTAATGGAGATGAATGATAATAAGAACCTACTAATGATACTTATAACAGAGAACAGGCCTACGCGCTAACATAATCAAATCAGGACGCATCAAGTCTTTGTCACCTTTTCTGTACTACGTTCATTTTTCCCAAGAGCGTTTCTTCAACCTAGATAAGTCAGTCACGATCAAGTATAATGTTAGTTTAAACATAAACAAGTTGTATGGAAGCGAGATGATCTTATTATGGGGGTTCTGACAAGCTTCGTTCTCGGAAAACCGCGGTCTAAACAAACAGAATCCGCTCACGTCCACTCGTCACTAGCTACTAACTTACACGTTTACGGTACCGTAACAACTTAGGGTTGTCACTTGTCCTGGAAAATGAATCTTTCTACTTCTAGATTCTAGATCCATATTCCTACTACCAGTGAGATTCATACTGCAGTGTTTGAGAACTACTAGATCAATAAAGAAACCTTATTGATTTAAAAACTTACTGTTACCATACTTCAGGCAAATAAACATTTCATTTTATAATCAGAAGCATGAAATTACTAGGTATGGTTAAGATAAGACTCAAGTGAGACGAAGTATCAGTACCTACCTTCTAGCTAGTGCATATTCTAGACCAAATACCATTACAGAAACCCGTAATGGCCAATTTAAGTGATATGTCAATTCTAAATGCAGAAAAAATTAGAAACACTAAACTGAAAACTAGAAGTAGGTACCTAAGCAAATGAAACGTAGTATGAATTTACAAAAATACAGATAGGTTAATCAAGCAGACAACCCTACCAGATAGAGTAAGGTCGACGGCCGACAAGTCTCTCAGCTGCAAAAAGAAAATAAAGTGACAACTGAAGATGTCCACTCCGTGCCCAGAGCCAAGTGTTACATTACAATAACAATCGAGTCGTCCGTGCCAATGTAAACCTTATTAGCATCATAATAAGGTTGTGCGTGAGTAACTAACTACTAGCATTGATAATTCAATTGTATTGATTTGTAAACATAATGAACCGTGATAATATTCATAAGTTTTTAATTCTCGTAATACTTATGCGTTACGATAACGTCTTCGGAGTTCAGAAATTAAATTCCAGATTCAAATATCGTTTATAACTACAGTTCTGCAGGTCTCTCTCTAAACTTTACAAACCTTCTCAGATTCACACACAGAAACCAGAAATTCTGCTTGCACTGCCTAGGCACTTATTTATTTTGGAACTCAAAATTCTTAGGTTAATGTGATTTTTTTTACAGTTTTTAAACTACAGCAGGGTACGGTCTACTTTACTCGCAAGCTTGTTCTTTGGAAAACACCTTCATATTTTTTAAATAACTCTTTATTTTTTTTTGTATTTCAAGTCGTAATCCCAACGGTTAGCGGACAAGTGTGAAAAGCCCCAGTAATTGCTCTCACTGTGTCCACAAAAGTGACGAGACTTGACTAGAGAAAATGTCTCTAGAGATTTTAAAATGGTAACCGTTACTTTAAAAATTTCTAAAGCTGATTGTGGTCTTGTTGGATTGGAAGTTGGAATAAGACATCATCGTCAATTAAAACGGTAAAATATTTGAAGGGCGTCACCGTTATGATCATCGGTTCTCGGTAATTGCTAGTTGCCTCGAACATTTTTAGAATGTGAAATGGTCAATGTTATGAAAGATTGGATAGGAAGGACACTATCTAGGCAAAACAAAAATAAAAGCTCTCCAAAACAACGCCTATTTTCGAAAGGCAATAAGAAACTTCAGAAATTTCAAAACATCTAAGAATATTTGCCTTCAAAGCTGACATTTTAGCGTGTCGACCAGCTCTGCTCTAACCACGGAAGCTAACACCACTCCCGCGCAACTCATTATTGCGTGTCATTAGGCGCCAAATGGTTGAGCAAACAGATGAGTGAAGTTTACTAAAATCGGAGAAATTAGAGCATTTTAAGCTTTTCGTTAGATAAGTACTGTAGAAAATGGTTTGAACCAACTATAACTGCTCTATCAAGTTTAACTACGTACCTACTATTTGTTTCTGATACTTTAATGGTCTACAAATACCTACCTATACCTAGTACTTTTTGTATAGAATAGAAGGGTTCTATCATCATCATCATCATCAATCATCATTAATATATATAAAACTCTTTTGAAGCTGACAGAGAATCAACGCACAGCCTAAACTATAAGTCTTAGAGGTATGAAATTTGGAGGGTAGGTTCCTTGTAGGGGCGCACTAAGAAAGGAAATTTGAAAAGTCGCACTCTAAAGGGTCTAGAATGCGAGCAACGCCGCGGGCGGCGGCTAGTCTGGATATAATCGTCAAGTATACATTGATGGGTTACCTTACTTATCTTCACTGATTTCAAAAGTTATTTCTCGATCATCGATAGCTACATTTCCTCGATCTGCCGGTATACAGTTGACTAGTAACTAGCAAGTTTCTAATTCCCTACTTTATTATATTTCTCTTGAAAATGTCCCTTGCACGAATTTACTGTTCCTTTTTTTATGGGCATAGAGAGTAGGCCTACCACGGCCCGTTTTGTTCGAATATAAATGATCACATTAACCACTTTCTAAACACTCGAGTTCTGTTGGACTCTCTGGAGACAAAGAAGTTGTTTTGATTAGGTATCTAGTTATCTGGAAAAAATGTGTATTTATTTAGAAACCAAAATAGCGCCTAGACATGTTGAAAAACGGTTTTATTTTCAATTAAATCGAAAATATTATTACCGAAAAGGTAGATAAAAAGATATTTTTAGATAACAAAACGTGTCTTCTTAGGTGTACTTAGTTTTTACAGCAATTGCAAGGTCGTTAGGTACGGAGCTAATCAAACAAGGCGAAGCGATAACCTCATTACGAAAGAAAACACAAGAACTGCCTACTTAAGCGTATTTACAGGCATCTACAACAACTCGCTAATTTTACGATAACTTGTAATCTACCGCTACCCGAGCCATAGATAGTCATAATGTTATTATGGTATTTAATATACGTAAGCCACAGAAGATCATTCAGTTTCTATGCAATCGTATCTACAGTTATGTCGTAAAATGATTCTAATGCCAAAGCACAGTCGTTGTATGAAAGGTCTGGTTACTGTGGACGTTTAAGATCAAATAACTAAGGTGCTATCTCGCAGATAACGTAATCTTAATTACATGTTTTCTTGTAATTCATTTGGGTAGTTATTTCTCTGATTGAACTGGGTTCATTTATCATACACGGTTCTATTCTTACAGACACTCATCATTTTGGAAAGCAACAAACAGTAGGTTATTTACATCCTAAGAAATTGCACACTCTATCTAGGTATACCTATAACTTTGCATTCATTCATCTTGTCGTGCCCTGTCAGGGTTCATATTGGAGAACTTGAACTTAAGATTTCCGATTGCGTATAGGACCATATTACCTACTTCTATCTTAGATCTTTATTATTATTTAACTATATAGATAGTGGTTCTCGCAACTAGTAACCGAAATCGTGTGGCTAGTTTATATGATCTGTGTCTGTGGTAAGTTAATACTTAGGTAACATATTATACTATCTAGTGGGTTAGTTTAATGTATCTACCTACTATCTGCATCTGCATTATAATATTTTTAAGCCTTTCTGAGTGGATATGTATGGGTATAGTACGCTGTTGAAAAGATGCGGGCTTTTCAATAGATGAGACTCGATCCCACGAATATTTTATTTCTTAGTTCTAGCTCGACCGTTATGTTTATTCAAATTTTTCACACTTAAAATATGAACTTAAGATCAAAACCGATATAGTTACGATCACGATTAAAATGTAAAATGTGAAACATTGAAATGTAAATGCAAATTAGCACGTCTGCAAATTAGCACAGCTTCACCCACAATATAATATTTTTTTCATATACGAACAAAAATTATAAAATTAAGTAGTACCTACTTGTAGATACTCTATTGCACAATTTGTACGACAACACAGGGTAGGTACCTATAATATAATATAGCTAGGATATTAAATTTTGCTACACAAAGCCTCTTGTTATTCAATAATACCAAAAGCTCACTCAGGTTAGACTAAAGCCCAATCTCACTCAAGATTCGACACCGACCAAAAAACTAAACAACAAACGGCAGCGGAAAAAAGGGAGTATAGATTTAAAAGGGCATCAGGTAGCGACTCTCCTCTTTATTACATTTCTATAGGTAATTGTTAAGTAACGCGTTCAAATGGAACACATTAGTGCTACTTTAGAAATATTAATCCTTTGCAAAAGTACTTCTTGCTCAATAGTTTTTTTTTTTAATCTCGAAGTTTGTGTTGGCTGCTGTTCTGTAACTTTCAAAGGTATGCCGGTCTTTATCAGTGACCGTGATTTTGAAGCCTCTTTTTACAAACGCTAATATTTGCAATATGAAAACAACATGAAAAAGATAACAGAGTAGAAATGTGCAAATTTTCTAAATATATATAAAAAACTCTTTTGAAGCGGACTACAATAGATCCTAGGGGTATGAAATCTGGAGGGTAGTATAAAAATCACCACATGTCGGTAGTTTAAATTGTCCCATCCCCAAAATGTTTTTTTATTTTCTTGCGAAATAAAAAAAGTAGTCGTATCGCAACGCAACACATGAACTTCAAAGTAGGTAGATGGCATAAATAATACACAAGCCAAGACAACGTCCGCCTAGTCCCACATAATAAATCACCGAAAAGGTCGTCGGAGACAAATTAAGACATGTGGTCTGCAGCTGCAAGGGCTACATCTTAATCATTATTTTTTCCGTACATTTTTTATCGGCAGTCAATACCAAGAGAAAAAGAACTGGGTACCGGGAAGCGTGACTAAAACCAAAACACCGAAACGGAGTGAGATTTGATTTGCCCAAGCTCGATATAACGGTCGATAAACGCCAAGTCGTTTATTTGACACCTCGTAAAATATGCAATTTATTTATCCTCAATCGGTGTCGGCAAAGCATACTAATAATAACTTCGATAAAAATTAATGTAGTGCTGAGAGTAGCTATCAAATCCTAAGATAATAAAAACTTGAATGAGAAAGGGGTGCAACTGTTATTGTAGATAACGCAATGCACCCGTAACACAATATCGTTGAAGGCAGCTCATTCACAGCTAATTTATGTAAACACGGATTAGAGACGTTTGATGCTCTTACCAGATCACCTGCTTTATTCTAAAGTAAGAACAAAAAGTGGGGTCAAGAAATACCATTGCTTAATCCCCATGACATGTTTTTAATTATTCCAGCAACTGTCATCCTCAATCTTCAACAATCTAAAGTTATTACCATAATGTTCCGCTCAACATCTCGTTCTGGGAAATCGCAAAATGCTTCGACCATTAAATAAATAGCTTTTTGAAGCCGAGAATCGCTGTGGCTTTCGGTATTGTGTTCTTGTAATGGTCTCTCATCATATGGGCGAGGTAAATGTTCACGCTGTTCAGGTTTACGTCTTATTTTGCGCTTGGTTCAATCATTGCGAGTCTTGTTATTTTCATTTTGATTTGTGTTAACTGACTTGTCTTTAGGGAAAGAAAGCCATTTGATTCAGCCTCTTTCATTCTCTGTCTCCAGAATCTCATTCAGTTAGCTTCATACCCGTAGCACATTAGTAATTCTTGTAGTTATATTCTAACCAGCATTCCAAGATTTCCAAGCGATTACTAAGTGATCCTTACAAAATGTATATTCGTAACAACAAAAACGGCATCAATATGGACGGTCTGGTGCCATAAATCAATCAAAGCCGTGTGCGTAGTTTTATAGTCAGTACGTGCGTCCTTCTGGATGGATAAAGCTTACATCACTTTACCTGCGCTAGCGCAAGAGAATGGGTTATCATTTATCATTGAAGTATTCTATACTTGCACTGTCTGGTAATTCATCGCGAGGAACCATATACCTGCAGAGTTTACTGATGATTCAGTCGGTTCTAGGCTTCTAGTTCTAGATCAAAATTAACTAAGATATATATTTTTAGTTTTGTTTTTTTGATGAATCAACAACCCGGGAGATTTCTTTGAAACATTGATTTAAGCCCGTAAAACTTTTACTTATACAACGTAATGTTTATCAGACAGGTTTCTAATCATCCACAGGTTTGATTACTTGCGTTTCTTAAGACCATACCTTCCTTAACATGGTTCGCTTAGCATTCTAGGAAAGTACATTACGAGGAGAGACATTATGTGTATGAAGCATATGAATGCGGACGGGTTTAAAGTAGAGCTAAAGAAAAGATGGATAGACTATGAAAGAAGACATGAGTACAAGAAAGGAGTGAACACCGAAATGACAGCTGATGAATGGAAAAAGAAAACTTCAGCTAGCGTAAGATAAGATTTTTTTTAAGACCTTTTCCTTTGAAGGATCTGCATAAGTAAATCGACGCACGTCCGATCCGTCTACAAGTCATGTTATTTGTTATACATTTACGTCATTCCGTTAATGGGCCATCTCATTAGTTCAATCCACGTCTCAACTACAGCTAAGGACACGGGAAAAGCGTAAGCGATAATGCTGCTCGATATAGAATGTGTCTGCTTCTTTGCTTCTGTGATGGAGAGTAGAACTTCGTCATATTTTTCTTTAACACAGAAACTTTACAGTTAGATATATCTACCTAGAATTGTAATTCCAATTATATGTAGGTATGTGAGGGAATAAGATCAGTACTGAAGATGTCCCTCGTTAGAGCCCAACTCGTTAAAGTAACGTAGAAGGGTTTTGGGTTGATGACAGCAATGTTCTTGCATCTCTGATGATATTGTGAATGCAGAGGAGCAAGACCTACACCTTCAGTGCATTAATAAATGCTCTACAATTTTTTTTCTATGAAGACAGCCGCGACGTACTATAGTCGCTGTCAGTCGGAGGTGGTTGAGACCGTGATGATGATGATTTTAAAGTCTTATACGTTGATTGGTAATACCTATGGGGCTGTTGAAATAGTTGAAAGTTCTTCCTGTTCATACGAACATAAGTAGAGCACAGGCTTATAGAGTTTACCAGCTGTGCGTTGGCTTCTCTGTATTAATAAAGCAATTTCCATGGCATATCACGAATATGCAAATATTTAGTTTCGAATTAACATTCGTGTATTACTTAGCTCGTTATTGGAACATCACGCTCGTAGTTAGTTAGGTACCAAGGTTTTCAGTTCTTTGTAAATACCGGTAAATCTATTTCGTGCAATGCAAAAAAAAACTTGAGTTACGAACTACCGACCTAGGTATCTATAAATGCATTTTTTTATAACAAAAACTAGAGAAAATACATAGGTACCTATTATACCTACCTAATACCTACAATTATGGCCTACTATACCAAGTTAACTCAGAGAATATTAATTTATTTTTATGGTATTAGCAATGGTTTTTAAGGTTATAGATAGGTACGTAATTAGATTTTAAAATGAATGCACTTACAAATCTTGCTTTGCTGCTCTCAGTAACATCACATGGCTCAAACGACGGAAACTTTAGAACTCCTGTTTTTCTTAACTTTTTACGATCCCCCACATAAAAATATCACTGAACGCCAGCGTCACTATAAAACATCACTGCAGTGCATTATTCACGTTAGGCTTCATTTACAATTCTGCTTTTAGAGTGATTTGAATTTTGTGATAGACGATAATTCTCCCGCGCGAGCGCTCGATGTACGTGGTTCCCGCGCGCGCGCTACGAACCGATTGAGGCATTTATTTTATTTAGTGTTTAGTAGACCACTTGTGTTGTGCGAGTTGTTTTGAGAGGCGAGTCCGCTTCGAGCGCCCCAGATGACAGCTTCATAGTCTTCCTCACCCCGCTGCCACTCACCTACCCTTCTCCCGCGGCATGGTGGTTTGGTAACTTTGTCTTTGTTTTGTACCAAGCCCGTCCAATAAATATAGTCCTTCAAGTCTTTCTTTTTGCGTTCCGCGTTGTTAGGAAGACTAGTGTAGAGTGTAGGGATATAATCATTGTTTCGGAGTGGTATTAGGTAGATAGAACACTATCTTTTATTTCACTGTTCGTTTATTACCAGATAGATGATAGTTCAGATTTATTCATTCAATCATTAAATCATCATTTATTCAAAGGTATAGAGTTAATACACATCAGAGTAGAAATATTGATATTGGCAAGGTAATCATTAGGTATGTAAGGAAAAGGAAAGAAAAGAAACTGTTGGCTCTTAGCTGTTGGCCCCTACAAAGAATATGTAATACGTAGTTTCTAGGTTTCTACCTAGCCTAAAGTTACTCTATGGATGGACACTTGGCCCAAGAACGATAACATCTCAAACATTCTAATTTCGAATCTAAACTTGAAACCAAAACTGCCCGGTGTAGGTGTTACAGAAAAAGAAGAGGTTGTCTTCTTGTTGAGTATTGTCTATGAACGTAAATAGACAAGAAGACGACTGGAGACTTCTTCTTCTTCTCTTCAATAATGGCCTGTGTCCGTCATTTCGACAGACAATTTTGCCAATGTCAAGTGTTAAAATTGTAATAAATAAGTCAAGTCAAGTCATTTGTCAAGTCGGCTGTCGTTTGCTTTGAAAAGAAAATGGTGGATTTTCTCTTCAAAACCTAACACGAATTTTCACATTCAGAAAAACCACTTTACACACATTTATTCCAATGGCCCACACTTTATGTTACGACCTAAGTATTATGGGTTAAAATTCCACCAAAATTAAACAACAATACTCACAATAACACAAGAAAAACTATTGAAATAAAAATGCTATGTGTCGTTTCAAAAAATGTCAAAACTCGTGTCCGACTGGAGACTTTTACACATCTGCTTTTACCCGGACTGTTTTGTTTACTTGACTCTGGCATTGACATCACTTACTGTTGGAAGCCAAACAGAAGTTTTGACATTTTTTGAAACGACACATAGCACTTTTATTTTAATAGTTTTTCTTGTGTTATTGTGAGTATTGTTGTTTAATTTTGGTGGAATTTTAACCAATAATACTTAGGTCGTAACATAAAGTGTGAGCCATTGGAATAAATGTGTGTAAAGTGGTTTTTCTGAATGTGAAAATTCGTGTTAGGTTTTGAAGAGAAAATCCACCATTTTCTTTTCAAAACGAACGACAGCCGACTTGACAAATGACTTGACTTGACTTATTTATTACAATTTTAACACTTGACATTGGCAAAATTGTCTGTCGAAATGACGGACACAGGCCATTATGGAAGAGAAGAAGAAGAAGATGACAACCGACTTGACAGTCAGAGCTCATAAAAAAGAAGAAGATGAAAAAATCCGTTTCATTCATTGAATCAACATTGAATAATCAAAGGAATAGCAATGAAATTTTAAGTGAATTTTTTTTCTATGGATACTGTTTTGGGTATTTAGCTTGGATTTTTACCTGAAAATGGCAGTTAATCCAAGAAAATACATGATTAAAGATTTAGTGAACAAAACTCCTCCGTTAGATGTTTGGATCCAAGGAACCATTGAACAAACCGTCGGAACAGATATTCTGATCATTGCCGATTCTTCAGGCCGTACGAAAATAACTAAATGTGAAACCGCTGATGGAATTATCGATAAAAACTCGATCAGAAAGGGTAAGTTTGAGTTACGTTTGCTTTTTATAGGAATACTTAGCTTTTTGCTATAAACCTCTAAGTGCCATTCCTGCCTATTGCTTCATGTAAGTACACCGTCTTTTTTTGCATTCTCTTTGGTACACCGAACACCTATATTTCATGTAGGTACCTATTATAACCTATAAAAAGGTCTTTTACTTTTTGTTTTGTTTTTGCACGTAGGTACCTACATAGACAAGGCGACTTAAATAGGTACCTAAACCTAACTGTTTGGACTTTAAACTATTTACTAGAGGAGTTGAACATTGTGACTCGTGTGAGAGGGACAATGTTTTTGTGTGAGACGCCATGCGCGTGAGCCACGCTCCTGCATCGATTGCGCTGCCTTTTCAATGATTATCTGCATTGTATAGCGTAGTTTTCGTTGTACAATAGTAAAATGACATGACGCTGGCAGAAATGTTAAACTCAGGACGATTGCCATAAAAAAATATTGCGTTGCGTATTTAATTTTATGTGGATGTCTAACCTTGTGGCCGTGTATGCCTACCCGCATCTTGTGCAAGGTGTTCAGCCGAATCTCTGGTTGAATAGGTACTTACGTTTTCATTTTCACTTAGTATGATGAAAGCTTAGTTCCATTCCCTGCTGCTTTACTTATTTGCCTTCATGGTGGTAGAGTCAAACGTTTTAAGATATCATGCCTAAAATGCTTTATTGCTGGTAACATTGCAAATGCTATGTTTATGTGGCTAGTTTTCCTTCATTTTCCATTAGTACCTACCCATTACTTAGACTATATATTTCTATATTACCAGGGACATACTGCTGCATCATTGGAGTAGCTGTCAAAACTAAAGGCTTGCCTGAAATACAAGCCACCAAGTTTATCGACTTGACTTTACAACCACAAATGAAGACTGCTTGGGAAGATGAAGTCAAAGAAAGTAATTTGTTCATGGAAGGAAAGGTTATTCCTGCTATAAAATAAAAATTTATAAAAAGTGGTGTTTATTCCTTCACCTTTGTAAAAATATAAGTTATAGGCTTAAAGTAATGGAATAAAATGTGGCAACACTGGAATTATTTCAAACACTGGAGTAAGTATTGCATTTATCACAGTTAAACATTGTAGGTAGGTCCCATTTCAGCACTTCTAGTGTTGCCAACGAAATATAAAAAAAATATTTAAAATGGTTTCATAACAAATGCATGAAATGATAAAACACCAACCATCCCCAAAATCAGTAAGAGGTACTAAACAATCTCAAAAATGTAACAGAAACCAATAATTTACAATTTGGCTTCAGACTTCAACAAAGGTCCTAGTTTCTGAGCGAGCATAATGTTGCCAGCGATCTTGAGTTTTCCTTTCAAATAGGCAACCTGAGGGTTTAGAGAACCGGATGAAATGTCAACCAAATCACTATCGGAGACAGTCATTGTTGTATCGGCTTTGCCTGACTTGGGGCTTGCATTGTAAACTTCTGGAGTCTTCAAGTCCAGAGCTGAAATAAAAATATTGTTTAGTTTAACTGCTACTTATAAGGGTGTATCCTGCCCCTTCCTGGCACTCGCCCGTATTTAGATAAAACTTTACCTACTACTAAGATGGTTTACTTATTCTTTACGATAGGTGAAGGGGGGTCGTGGACGCTTATGACGTGCTTGACGAAAAGTTTGAAGAACACTGCTCTATACGTTATTGTAGAGCACTAAGTACTGCTAACGATCTAATGCGGACCACAAAATTAACATAAATTTTTAGTACAGACTATATTTATATACAGGGCAGTCTTTTTCATATAGCCGATAGATGGCGCTCATGCAAAATCGAAAATTCCACTTACTCCATTGCTTCACAGTCTTTCCATTCTCGGTGATGTTGTACAGAAACACTCCATTAACTGACTTCGCTTTGTCGGGGTTTTTCTTCACTTCTTCAATAATCTTCGCAAATAGTCCGTCACTCTTCAAAGCGCCGCTAGAGGGCGCTGGCGCGGCAGAAGGTGATGATGATGATGATGCACCGGATACGATGTTCTTGAAGTCGACGTAGGCGCCTGAAATAAAAATTGTTTGTGACACGAATATCGTCGCGATTCACTCGCTCGTGAAGCTAGTCCCGTAGCTGGACCAATTTATGGTAAAAAAACTTTATCTCCTTTGTATATTTCGCCTATAATGTTCACAATGCCGTGCAAGTCCCCGTTTAACTTCCAGAATCTTCTAAATATATAAAACTCTTTTGAAGCTGACTGAGAATCAACGCACAGCCTAAACTGTATGTCCTAGAGGTATGCAATTTGGAAGGTAGTATCCTTATATAGTGTAGGGGTGCACTAAGAAAGGAATTTTGAAAAGTCGCACCCTAAAGGGTCTAGAACGCGAGCAACGCTGTGGGCGACGGCTAGATGAATATAATTACATTTTGATACATACCAGCAATAACAACAGTGCCAGTCTCCTTGACCTTAGTTTGGAAGTTCACGCGTTTGCCGTTCAGCCACATTTCAGTGACGAGGGTTTGTCCTGGAAGCACCGGCTTCGCGAATCTAGCCTTTATTGCCTTCACGTTGTTGGGATCATTGCCGCCATACCTGGTGAATGATGAATGATAAGTTTGCTGGAGAATGGGTACCTAAGGCTGACCCATATGAAATATTAGCTGGTGCCCGCGACTTCGTCAACGCAGGATTAGAAGTGCAATTTGCTATGTTTGTTCCTCTTTCACGCAAAAACTACTGATAAGATTTGGATTAAACTTTGAATATATGTTGTCCGTGGCCTGGATTAACACATAGGCTACTTTTTATCCCGGAAAATCAACGGGACGCGAACTCTTTAAGCAACGCCTAAAAGGTTTCGCATAGCAAATTGCACTTCTAATCCTGAGTTGACGAAGTCGCGGGCACCAGCTAGTATACAATAAACTTACTTGGCCAAAACGTGTCTAGCAGAGAACCCAAGGAAAGCCAATCCGTGCAGAATCGGACGGGGATGTCCGCTGACAGTCGCTACTGTAGGGTCGATGTGCAGGGGATTCAAATCGCCGGACAATCTAAAAAATAAACATAATATATGTAAGTGAAAGAAAAGAGAATGAAAAAGGGTCACGACTTTGCTTTCGTCACTAGTAACTTCATAGAGATACATTTAAATAGTGCCCCGCCACGGTAGACATCTCAGATCTCATGGTACCTAGTACCTACTTAAGATACCTTGCGTAATCAAATTGCTTTTATGTTTTTTTTTAGATCATTTTGATTACCCTAGACGCTCATATCAATTTAATGCTGACGTTAAGGCCCAATTACACCATACCATTTTCTTGTACGTACCAGTGCAATAATTGAATGCAATAAATGAATTGCATGGTGTAAACAACACATAATATTATTTGATCTGGTATACAAGTTTTGTTTCAAAACTTTCCTTGGTGGTGTTCAATAATTGCATTCAACTTTGTTTAATATATCCGCGTGTAAACAGTTGCTTGCAATTCTTGAACGTCAATTATGGCGCTTCAACTATTGCATTCAATTATTGCACTGGTACGCACAAGAAAATGGTATGGTATATTATACAGGGTGTTACCAGACCACTTCCGAAAACGAAAGGGGGAGCTACAGCACACCAAAACCCAACCAAAAAAAAATCAGTTATCCTGAAAAATAATTATAGCCGGAGAAAACAATGTTTAAAGATTTGTATTTATTTCACCAGCCCGCAATGTACGCATTCACGTAGGTAAGGTCGAGGCGTAGTACTATTATTTATTCTGTGTCGTAAGTGCCTACTAACGTAGGTCGCTCGCACGTCGCGTACTTGAATGACCCGCGATGAACTCTCAGCTGTTCATGCTGTAGTAGACGTAATCTGCGTGCTGCGTGTACATTGCTGCTTTATTTATTTTATTTGTTTTTTTTGCTTTTTTAAATGAGATAATTAGGTAGATATGTCTTATTATGTTGTACTGTGTGTATGTAACTAGAAAAAAAATGAAAAAGAGATAGTCAAATCAATTTTTTTTTTCGCGATTTTTTTCGCTTAATGTTTTCAGTATCATGGTCTGATTGGAACCTCCAAGTTTTCGGAAGTGGTCTGGTAACACCTTGTATATGTATTTTAATTTATGCACATAGTTGGTGAAATAAATTAAATGTGTCTTTTTATTACACCGTCACTTTCGTTCATATAAAATCCACTCCATCCAAAGGTTGCCTGGAAGAGATCGCTCATAACGATAAGGCCGCCCATTGTACTTCACATAAGAATAATGAACTCTGTGTTTATTTTATAATTTCTGTAAAAGTGGTGTACAATAAAGAGTTTTTTAATACAGTTGCTCAAAAAGTGGCATATTACAGGGACGTATAGCGTTCGGGATGTGGGCTATTACACACTCGTGCTTTTTTTTTACCTTTCCCGAACTAGTGCGTTCTCTTTCCCAACTGTCAAAATAATGTCTATTAGAAAGAAAAACCAACCATGAAGTTTTTACTAAAAAAATCATAGAAGTTTTTATGATTCATGGAAATACGTAAATTTCTAAAAAGAAGCTACTAATTTGTTTCAATATCAGATTTAATGAGTTAGGTTAGGTTTCATTTCATTTCATTTCATTAAATTTCATTTTTATTTCATATCAATAAAAAAATTTTACTGAAGACTTGGCTTTATGGGCATATTTCCCTTTGCCTACCAGAATGGATGAAGAAAAAAAAAATTACGGTTGGCGCCATTTTTCAGAAATTTTCTTAGTTGAGTTTATTGTTTTTATTATTTTATTAAATTGCTTCATTTTTTCGCAACTGTATTAAAAATAGTCGTTCAGTACACGTGCGGAGCCGTCATTGCAACTTGTTCCGACTGTCAACCCTCGCCTTCGGCTGCGCCTCGGCTCGGGTAGACATTTGTCGGAACTCTTTGCAATGACAGCCTTTCCGCACTTGTAATGAAATATACTATTCTATCTATCTATCTATGGTGTAATTGGGCCTTTACTGTACTAGGGGAGCATAATCAAGAGGTTACCTATAAAGTGCAGCTTGGTCGTCAGCAGTTTTCTGCTCGGCCACAGCGTCGGGCGCTCTCGTCGGTGCCGCCTCCACGTTCACAGAATGCTGGCTGTTCCGTTGACCGCCGAAACCTCCTTGTCCGAGCACGAAAATGTGCTGCTGTGTACGGAATACTAGTTGCTTGTTTGAGTACACTTCACCTGGAGAGAAAAGTTAAAGGTGTAATGCGATTAACGTGTTTTTCAAGCAAAAAACTGCAAGTAACAGAAATATAGAAATAGAAAATGACAGGGCATCTGACGGGTAAAGCGTTTATCGACTGTATTATAAATTACATGCTTATTATGTAAGCTTTTGTGGTATTGTACAGTCACGAGCAACTTTATTTCGTGATGTTTGGGACACGGGACACGACATGATAGAATTTAACTTTATCACAATGTCTAATCCGATTTTTTTAATCCTAGATACAAAACAAGTTTATAATTAGTAGGTAATCTAATCAGTGTTTTCATGTTATAATCATAATCATTCTTATATAGAATGTATTATAATCATTCTTTTATAGAATGTAAGATAAAGAAATCGTTGAAAGCATAGTTACTGTTTAACTACATAACTCACTGTTTACAATGGCCACTGCACTGGAACCCTTGTCAAGAACATCGGCGACGTAGCATCGCGTCGTGAACGCACCATCCGTGCCGGGGAAATCTCCAACAAACTCTATGAACTGCTCTCCGTGAAGAATCTACAAAATAAATTATTATTTTATTTGCAGCACGCAGATACATCGATGTAAAGTATAGACTAAGCCTTGATCATCCATTCACGACTGTATCTGAGTGCGACTGTTGGTTAGATAGATACAAGACATTTATTCCAAACCACCACAAATTTAACAATGTAAAAGAAATAACAGCTAAAAAAGTTAACTTAACACGTTCCCTGTCCAGGTGCCCCCAATGTGGGGCCATGAAGCTTTTATCAGGAGTCCGTGCTTCCACTATGGGTTCACAACTTCAATGGCCCACATATAGTGGAACCACACTTGGACGTATGAAGTTGTCAAATCATTTTGTATGGGGACAGGGAACGTGTTAAATTTAAAATACCTAAAAAAAGCAATTTAATTGTACACAAATAAGTTATGCTATGTGAAACGGCCTCAGCTCAGCTTAATGCTACGGTATGTTGCCATACAGCAGCGCTGGTTTTCTACTGAAGCCATTGTTGTTGACATTACGTACAGCCCGACCCAACTGGTTGACTATATATTTGTACCTACTATGAATTTAAATGTATAAAAGTGTTACCGTGCAGTTCATTATCGAACTTAATTAGATCGCAAGTTCGCCTATTGTATGTTAACAAGGCGCAACGCGCATAAATTGACATCAAACAATGTCTTAATCTGATTTATATGAATTAATTCCCGAAAAAACTACTGAGTAGTAAAATTTTAGTAGTTACTTTTGTTGATAGTATTATTTTATCAGTGATTTAGTACTTACATACGTTATGTATGTAAGTATGTATTTAAAAAAAAAGTCGATATAAGTATGTATTTAACAGCTATCTAGTTCTCATAGTACAAGCTGCTTAGTTTGGGGCTAGAGATCGTAGCGTGAAATGTCCAAGAATATTTTTCGTTCCCTTCGAAATCCAATACGGATCGTTTGTTTTCTTCTTATACGATTCCTATTGGTGGATGTCAAACATCCTTACTCCTTAGCAACGTAGCTTAGCTAAGCTCTGGTGGAAGAGCACCCTAATGGTCCTTACGTTGGTGAAATCAGCGTGTTTTCCTGGTGGCATCGATTGGGATACTATAGGCGACTCAATACACATTCCAGGTAGAATGAAGTATGTGGGCAGAGCTACGAAGTCTTCATGGCTTTCATACAGGAACTTCAAGTCACTTGGGTTTACGACTGACGCGCCAACTGTAAATCAAAACTTCAAGTGAGCTGATGGTCTTAAAAATCATTCTTTTTGGAAATCCTATTAATATTATATTCTAAACGCGAAATTTTGTAAGGATGTATGTATGTTTGTTCACGCAAAAAGTACTGATACGATTTGGATGAAACTTGGAATATATATTGTCCGTGACCTGGATTAACACATAGGCTACTTTTTATCAACGTGATCTAACAGGACGCGAACGAAGTAATTAATAAATCTGAAATCCCGCCAATTTATTTCTTTTTTTTCTGGTTTAGAATCGTGGCGTGTTAGCGCATCGGGTGATAGCCTTGCAACCGCAGTTACAACAAAAGCAAGTTAGCTCGTATGAGTTAGTGGCCAACTCTGTTGACGGAGGTTTTTGGCCGCCTGAAGGCCTCCGTTATGGCTTAACGACTGCTAGAGCCGGGACCGACAGTTTCACGTGTCCTCCGAAGCACGGAAGCGCTCAGATGTAATGGCTACTTACTAATGGTCACCGATCGAAATAGTGACGGCGCAGAACGTCGCTTAACATAGACTAAGCAAGCCTAGCCGCGAATCACGAAATACAAACTAGGTAGGTACCTACTCTACAAAAGAACATAAAATGTCAATTACATGTAAACTTAAACCCTTATCTACCTACTATACTGACAACAAGGTATAAAATAATGTGTAAATACGCATTTTAACATAAAATGGCAGTGATTGTTCTATTTTAGTGACAAAATGTCAATGACTTGAACACCGCGCTGGTTACATGTTTATTTTATTACTTTTTAAATAACAATAAAATATACGATAACATTTTCCTGCACTATGATAGTGCAGGAAAATGTTAATCAATATAGATAGTGCCACTATCTATATTGATAAAATATGTTCTTATCTTCTTAATACTTAATCTTAGTTAATATAATAATATGCTTTTAACGAACTAACCACACTAGTAAAAATAATCGAAGTAAGTAGATAGAAAGATAGATAAAAACTTTATCGTACACACAAAACAGAAATTACATAAGCACAGGAAATAATATAAAAAAGAAGGTATGAGTAATATTAATTTTATTAGATCAAAGTTCAGTGTAGATTTGACTATGATAAAAGCAGACCTACATCGTTATAATGATAAAAGCAGTGCAAACGAAATTGAGCTTACCTCCAAGAGCATAGATCACTAAATCCTTTGAATTGTAGTTGTATGTAGTCCAGTATGATTCGCGGCCAGCGTCTAACTTACTACGCTCTTCGAAGTCCTGAAATTATTTGAATTGATATACATGTTGTTGTAAGGACAAATCTCGAAAACTTACAGATTAAAGTACACATTAATATCAATTACTTTATGGAACTAACAGTCTTGGGCCTGTATGCTAATTTACTTCTCAAGCACTGATCCAAAATCAAACAAACTCAACTCAAAAATTAATTTTTGTATCAAAATCATTACTCAAATCTATGCTGGAGTAATGATTTCTGTATCAGCATACTGATCTAATAGTATGAGCGCGAAAAAACTTTTATACTAAATGTATTACCTACCTAGTTAGATAAAAATACAACAGCTGTTTTTCTCCGCTCACATTATTGGCTCGAAAAATTTATTCATATTAATGTGTACTTTAACCCCGAGTATATATTGAAAATGCAAAATTACCGTCAGCTTCTCCACTAGATCCACAGTGACTTCTGCGATCCTGCTGATGTGCTTAGCGTCTGTCATGTCGACGACCTTTGACCAGTTCTCCTTCACGGATTCAATGGTCACGGGGTCTGAAGGCTTTTTCCTGACAAAATTGTTACAGTTTGAGAGTATTGTTTACAGATGTTACCGCTTAACATCAGATGCGACTTCTGCTTATTCCATCATTAATCGTTACAAAACTATCTCTTATTTTTAGGCCACTATGCTGATACACTGGTCAAGCACTGATCCGGACTCAAACATAGATTTTCGTAGTCAAATCTATGCTTGAGTTAAGATTTTTGCATCGGCATACGGACCTTACAATCAATATTCTGAGTTTTTAATAGACCAATAGGTACTTACTTTAGTGGAGTACCCTGCCCTCTGACGAAGTGAGTCTTAGTTGCGAATCCAAGGGTTGAATCGATGATTACTCCCGAATCGGGGAACGATTCATGCGCCATGTAGGCCTGTTAAATCATAAAAAAAAATTAATAGTACCTTAGACAAACCGTCTAAACTAAAAACTAGCCCTACAGCTTTAGGCGTTCAAAGTGAAATCTTACTTATTGCGATATATCCAAAGACCATTTTCGAACATCCGACTTGTAAAACGCGGTCTTCATGTCAACATTTGGTTCTAGTTTTGCACAAAAAATATTACAGTGAATTGAAGCTATCAAAAAGCAAGCTCGTATGAGTTAGTGGCCAACTCTGGTGACGAAGTAAGTACCTAGGTATAGGCGACCAAGAAATTGGTTTACCACTCTAAGGCTGAATATAATTTGCACGTACAAAACATCAAGGGCTATTTTCGCTTGACAGATTAATAACTGCTACGTCAGAATCTGTCATTCCTGTTTATTTTTTCCTTAGCGAATAATTATGTTACTGGGAGATGTCATCAAAAGTGGTAAACCAATTTCTTGGTCGCCTATATACATATTTATATCAGGGAGAGACCTTAGAATGTGAAAAGTATAAAATCCTGAGTCTAGGGTACTTAGTCAAAGGGGTACTTAATCAGAGGGGACTCTTAAAATTTTTAGTGGCTGTCAAATTAGGGTAGTTTAAACACATAAAACTACAGACTAAAGAGCATATTGGGCTGTCCATATAAGTTAGTAGCTTAGGTATCTATATTACTTACAACAACGGGTGCAATAAGTTCCGGTTTCATCGCCTGGAACATATCCGGCGGCAAGATGTCTTCAGTCAGTCTTGAAGCTGCAGTGGGGACTATTGTGTTCACTTTGATATTGTATTTCTCTCCTTCAAGAGCCAGAGTATTTGCCAAACCGACTAAACCCAGCTTAGCCGCGCTAGATAAAGGAATTTGAGCTTTATTGAAAGTTAATAAGGTGGGTTATTGGTTGGGATGTCCATTGAATGAAGTATGTTTGATGTTGCTGTCTTGCCATGTGTTATGTAATTTGTGTATGCTAGATTAATCAGAGGGAACTTAGCCGCGCTACTCAAAAGGATTTGAGCTTTAT
This sequence comes from Eulithis prunata, assembly GCA_918843925.1. Classification (NCBI taxonomy): domain Eukaryota; kingdom Metazoa; phylum Arthropoda; class Insecta; order Lepidoptera; family Geometridae; genus Eulithis; species Eulithis prunata. The sequence continues at coordinate 5,109,616 of OU974023.1, read as the reverse complement.
TAGAAAGGACTAGCGAGTAGTTTTGATAGAAGTTCAGTGAGAGAATTTTTGATTAGGTACCAGCTGGATATTTTGCGATATGTTTTGAGTCTTTTTGACGTTGTTTATAAGATTAAAGATCGTACAAACCTGTAGTTAGACTGTCCGAAATTGCCGATAACACCAGCATTACTGGATGTCATGATGATGCGTCCGAACTTTTGTTGTTTGAAGATATCCCACGCGGCTTGTGTGGTTTTGAATGCGCCTTTGAGGTGCACTGCGTGGATAAGGTCCCAGTCCTGACACAAAACAGTAATGTATTCTAAAATAAAGTTTACATTGAATATTGATGATTTATGTAGAGTGAGAGAATGGGACGATCATCTGGCCATCAAAAGATAATCGAATATAGTCAGTTAATAATGTGAAGGCTAGTCCTACAAGGTCATTTGTTTTTTAGGTAAGAATGTTGCATAAAATATTAGAATTCTGAAGACTAGCTTCCTCCTGCGACTTCGTTCACATCCCGTAGGATCCCGTTGATTTTCCGGGATAAAAAGTAGCCTATGTGTACGGACAATATATTCCAAGTTTCATATAAATCGGATCAGTAGTTTTTGCGTGAAAGAAGAACAAACATACATACTCACACCTCACCAACTTTCGTGTTTATAATATACTAGCCGTCGTCCGCGGCGTTGCTCGCGTTCTAAACCCTTTAGAGTGTGACTTTTCAAAATTCCTTTCTTAGTGCACCCCTACACTACATAAGGATACTACCCTACAAATTTCATACCTCTAGGACTCATGGTTTAGGCTGTGCGTGGATTATCAGTCAGCTTCAAAAGAGTTTTCTATATATTGATTAATGATTAATAGGATTTTTCTAGACCCTTACTTTTGTCTACTTTAAACTTACACTATGGCTTCGCAACTGGTATTTAGTTTTAAGCTTAAACTGCTCTCCCAAGCACGCAAGAGCGCTTTTTTAGGTGTGCCAATGTGCAATAAAAAACATCTTTTAAAGACTTTCTCATTCTGTCTCCGCTCTCTTACTAACCTACTAACATTAGCAAGCAAGCTCGTATGAGTTAGTGGCCAACTCTGGTGACGGAGTTTTTAGGCTTCCTTAAGGCCTCCGTCATGCCTTAACGACTGCTAGAGCCGGGACCGACAGTTTAACGTGCCCTCCGAAGAACGGAAGCGCTCAGCTGTAAATGCGACTAGCGGTCACCCATCCAAATAGTGACCGCGCAGAACGTCACTTAACTTAGATAATCGGTGAAGATTGACTAAGTTCTACGTTCTTCTTAAACGAAAGTTGTAAAAACAAACCTGATCGGCCATTTTAGCGAAACTCTTATCGCGTAGGATACCAGCATTGTTGATAAGGATATCAATCCGCCCGAAGTTATCTATAGCCGTCTTAATAATCTTCTCCCCTTCGACTACCGAGTTGTAATCGGCAACGGCGACTCCACCTAAGGATTATACAATTGAATTAACATACAATAGGTTTTAAGTACTTCGTTATGTACTGTCAGCAATGTAAATCAATCGTCATAGCTCAGTCGGTAATTAGCTCAGTCGTTATTTGGCAAACATAGATGTTTGTGCTACATCTTGGTCAGTCGGTAATTAGCTCAGTCGTTATTTGGCCAACATAGATGTTTGTGCTACATCTTGGTGTTACATGTTTACTGTGTATTATAATATGTATGTATATAAGTAGGTACCTATGTATGTACAAAAAAAGTATAATAAAGTGTTCTATAAACAATCTAATTCCTCATAGTACAAGCTTTACTTAGTTTGGGACTAGTAGGCGTTGCGTGTGTGAAACATCCAAGATTTTTTTTATAACAAATTTAATTTTTAAAATCCAAGTACCTAAATGCAATTGGAATATGGTAGGTACAAGAAGTTCTATTATTGGAATTAGTCTATAGAAATAACAATCTACCTAAAGTTACAAAACAAAGAAGAACTTAAACGCTCCGAAAGACCCAAAACATAGGTGCATAATTTTAAATTTTTAATCAACTTTTTTATGCTGCTGAGTGTACTTATACAACTATAATCAAAAACATACATCTACATTATGTGACTGAAAATAAAATAAGGTTTTCAACTGTAATACTCAGGCACAGACAATGAACAATTAAATTAAACTTATTTTAGTTTTATATTATAAAACAGAGTGGTAGGTGTACGTAATAGCAAACAGTTGTCTGTAGATTTCTTGGCTGTCAACCATTTCAGGTTCATGATATTTATTTTTCCCACTAGCCGTCGGCCGCGGCGTTGCTCGCGTTCTACCCTTAAGAGTGTGACGTTTCAAAATTCCTTTCTTAGTGCACCCCTACACTATATAAGGATACTACCCTCCAAATTTCATACCTCTATAACTAAGTAGACACTAATTTTGACTATAATTTAATTTTTTTAAAGAGATGGTGTCAGATGTATTGTTCCCTATAACCTAGATCAGATAATTATGCTTACACTGTGCAGTAGTTGGTATTCTAATATGACTAAGTCTATCAGTCTAAATGACTTCCTGATGTTTTCCTTCACTGTTTGATCACCAGACTTTAGCTAGCCTAGTTATAAAAAAATCGTTGATCATTACTTAGCCATCTCACAACTGAATTGCTCTCAAGCTTCTATACGACGTTAAAAATAGTTCGATATCGCATTTCTTATCATAATAAATCTGTCAGTGTTTTCTCTGCCTTAACTGTAAAATAATGATTCAAGCGAAACTTTGTTGATGAGTTAGTTTTATGAACCAAGTTTTATGGTACACCTTCCAACAGTTGTAACCTATATATAGTAAAGTGACTGCTTCCAAAATTATAGGAAGGTAAGTACCTAAGTAAAAAAAATATGTGCACAGTATTTTCTGAAAATCAGTAATTGTGGAAGTTTTTGTTTCAGAAGTGGTCATCCTTCCTTGAAACGATGATTATCATCAAAAAAGTGTTGGGTATTCTGATAAAAGTTTTAAAACACTTGAGTTATATGGCAAACCCAAAGGTTTTTGTTAAGACTTGACTCTAAAGAAATAAATAAGAACGTCAAAGGTTATATGAAGTTAAATGTCTGCATAAAAAGTTACAGCTCTGTAAAATACTAATTACCTACTTAGTAGGTTGTTCAACATCTAGGTACCTATTGTGCACCTTGCAACGTCAACTATTCTGTTTGTTTTACTGTGAAATGATTCTTATCACTAGTCAGACTGTGGGTTTTAGATGAATTCCTCACAATTAGGCTCTCCCTGCGCCACTAAAATAGAAACTGCTTTGTACTAATGGTTGCGCCTTACTGAGGTAACATAATCCAACTGTTTGTACAATAGAGAAGTAACTTTATCTACCCGTGGTCCTACTAAAGGCAAGCCAAGACCCCACATAATAAAGTTCAGTCGAAGTCCAAAGACCTACCTTTGTCTTTTATCTCTTTAACAACCGCATCAGCAAAGTTGGACTTTCCAGCACCATCCCTGGCGCCGCCGAGGTCATTGACCACCACCTTGGCGCCTCTGGATCCCAACAGGAGAGCGTAGGCCTTCCCGAGACCGCCTCCAGCCCCGGTTACCACAGCTACACGACCGTCAAAGCGCAGCTGATCCATTCTTCGTGACGGCTACAAACGCACTAAATCCGAGGAGCAATAAACTTATGTTTTATTTACGATAAGATACGTCATTCGCAGTAAGTTATCAACGAAGCAAAGTCCAGTCGAAGCAAAAGTACATAAAAATGTAGGTACTTTGTGAAGCAAAACAAGATCAAAACAAGTTTTGAAACTTTGTGAAAGGCGTTTTTGACGTCTACGTACCTATATTGTTCGTGACAAATGACTTTTATGCTACGTGTGTGTGACAATGACAAATATATGTACATAGGAGTGTCAGTCAGAAAACAATTTTTTCTGAATGTGAAAATTCGTGTTAGGTTTTGAAAAGAAAATCCACCATTTTCTTTTCAAAACAAACGACAGCCGACTTGACAAATGACTTGACTTGACTTATTTATTACAATTTTAACACTTGACATTGGCAAAATTGTCTGTCGAAATGACGGACACAGGCCATTATTGAAGAGAAGAAGAAGAACAAATCAGACTTGGCAAAAGAACAAAGCTCCAGCCAGCATTGTTTTTTTTACCCGCGTCCAGCACTTTTGACTTTTGTTTGTCGGTTTCGGTTTGTATTTGTATTGAAAAAAGGCGGGAACTACAAAAGTGAAAAGGCGCGCTTTTGGAAAATTTTTGCTTTATTTAATTAAAATTAGGTAAATTTTCCTCGGGGATAGCCCGAAATACTTGTAAATAGGTGGCTATACCAGGAAGTGCACGGTTGTGGTCCGGGATGGGGAAGAAAAGGAGGAGAAAGGAGGAACCGCCTCCCCCTGATGAATCGCTACAGGCATCGACTTCTGATTCTTCGGATACAGAAGATGCGAAGTCGGTAGTATCAGTAGACTGCTCATCACAAAACAAGAACCATAAACAAGCGGATAAGTATGCTATATTTAAGGTCTCTGGGTACTCGCGTAAGTACCCCGAGGATTCTAAAAAAAATGAGTTCATTGTCTTTCTGACTCATAAAACCGAAGATAGAGCATTCACTGATCGCGATCGTATGTCCCTTTCAAAAGGGTTAAGAGATCATGGCGTCTCAGGTGTTATGCACCTCAGGTCCATCAATAAATATAAGGTAGGGATCACATTTGATCTCCCTAACAACGCAAACATGTTCTTACAAAATGTAAAACTTCTTGATCAGCTGTCCCTTAAAGCTACCATACCAGCAGGTGATACCGAAGTTACTGGGGTTCTTACCTCGGTTCCGGTGGAGATGTCTAACAAACAAATATTTTCACTGATAGGCAGTTCAAGGAACGTTATTCAGGTGAGACGCTTCATGCGCAGAGTGAGAAGCGATGGTGGCGCTGCCTTTCTACCCACACAGGCAGTTGCGGTGACCTTTGCTTCCACCATTCTCCCGGAACATGTGTACCTAGACTCCTGGAGACATGAGGTCAAAGTGTACATACCTCCTGTGAAGCAGTGCCTTAAATGCATGAGGTATGGCCACATTGCCAAGTTTTGTAAAAATGTTGAAGTGTGCTCTATCTGCACCGAGGAACACAATTTCCGCCAGTGTAAAGTTGACCCAAAAAATGCCAAATGTAAAAATTGTAATGGAAACCACATAGCCATATCATCAATGTGTCCTCTTAAAAAGCAGAAGGTAGAAGAAAACAAAATCAAGTCTAGAACTGTAACCTATTCGGATCTTTTCGATTCTAAATCCTTTCCACAACTATCTGCAAGAACCCTTGATGTACAGGTAAATAATTTAATGAAGTCAGAAGTTTTTATAAACATCTTAATTGAAACAATAACAAAGATGATGAGCAACAAAGATGTTCCAATAAATTCTGGGTCTATCAGAGAGACCCTAAAAAAAACTCTCAGTAATAAGCTCCCTCCAACTGTATAATGGATTTTTTAAACATTATACAATGGAATGCACAAAGTCTAAACAGTAATAAGCAAATATTTACTAATTTTCTTTATACAAATAATATTCATATAGCAATAATTTCAGAAACATGGTTTAAACCGCACCAACAATTCAAAATAAAATATTACAATATTGAACGTAATGATTGTGGTAACAATCATAATGGAGTAGCCATTTTAATTCATAATAGTATAACTTATTCTAACATTACTACTTACTTTGATAATTCGCTGCAAAATATTTGTATCAGAGTTACTATTAACAAAAAGGAGATAAGTATTCTTAGTTTTTATTGTCCAACAAATAGTAATCCAGCTTTTAGCAAAAGTAAATTTGATGCACTAATAAAGTCGATTACTGGGCCATTAATACTTGCAGGCGACTTTAATGCCCATCATACATCTTGGGGCTGTGGCTCTGACTCTCCTCGTGGGAGAGAGGTTTTGGAGGTCATTGATGAAAACAATTTGGTTCTGTTAAATGATGGTCAAGCGACGACAATTGGTTCGCTGTCGTGGCGTCCAAACGCACTAGATTTGACAGTGGTTTCGCCGTCTTTGTCACTACAATGTGAATGGTCCGTTCATGATAGTCCTTTGGGCACTAGTTATCACCTTCCTGTAATAATTAAAGTCTTGTTTAACAATAATAGTAATAATTCAGCTAATAATAATTGTAATAATAAACATTTGCCCATCTACCCAAATTTTAAACGTGTGGATTGGAAAGTGTTTAATGATTGTATGGATACCTTGTTGGTTGATTTTGAAATAGACGCTCGATGTCCTCAAGATTCCTATCAAGAATTTTGTAAAATTTTACGCACAGCAGTTGCGAAATCTATCCATAACAATAATTCAAATAATTTAGCAAGCTCTTCTATTGTCACTGTCAATAATGTCAGTCAACAGTCATGTCGTCCTAAAAATGGTGAAATACCATCCCCATCCCTTCCATGGTGGAATCAGAAATGTTCTGATGCCGTTTTGAATTCCAAAGAAGCTTATCTACATTTTAGATCTAATCCAACAGAAGAAAGTTATTGTGAATTCAAGAGACTTCGGGCTCTTAAAAAACTAACCATAAAATTAGAAAGACAAAAAAGTTGGTTTTCCCTTTGTGAAAAATTTAATCGTTGTACCCCAATTTCTTTAATATGGAAATTTATTCGTAAATTTAATAAAACATACATTTCTTACGACAATGAAGATGACACGTGGATTTTGGATTTTTTAATGAAGTATACTCCTGATTTTGTGTCACCCAGACAGGATGCATTTAACTCAATTAGTGTAAATACCAGCAATTCTTTTTTACTCGATGTATTCTCAACTAATGAATTAATATCTGCGATTCATTCTAGAAGAGATACAGCTTTTGGTCTTGACGGAATACCGTACATTATTTTTAAGAAACTGAGTAGTAATAGTTTGGAAATTTTTCTAATGATTTTGAATTCACTCTGGACAAATAACGACATACCTTCGGATTGGAAAATCGATTGTTTGGTACCAATTTTAAAGCCTAATAAACCCAAGCTATGTCCTGATTCCTATCGTCCTATAGCGCTTACGTCATGTGTCGGTAAAATATTTGAACAACTGCTAAAACAACGCTTGGAATTTTATGTAGAACACAACAAAATTCTGTCGTCAAATCAATTTGGTTTTCGTAGAAATCATTCAGCTCGTGAAAGTATTTGTCAATTAGAACTTGATATTCATAATTCTTTGGCTGCAAACAATCGTTTATTGGCGGTTTTCTTCGACATTTCTGGCGCTTTTAATAGTGTCAATATTGATGTACTCTGTCGAGAATTGTTATCGATAGGAATTCCTGGAAAAATTGTCAATTGGGTTCAAGCTTTTTTAAGAAATAGAGAAGTTTTCGTAAAATACAATAGACATCTATATGGGCCGAGGTTATCCTCGGTAGGTGTATGCCAGGGTGGTATTTTGTCACCTTTAATATTTATATTGTACATACGTCGTTTAAATTTAATATTGGGTTCGCAAGTCAAAAATTTACAGTTTGCAGATGATTTGGTTGTTTATGCGTCGGGAACAAATTTAGCTCAAGTAGCTGAAATTGTTAATGATGCATTAACAAAGCTTAATAAATATTTTTCCTATCTAGATCTTAATGTTAATCCATCGAAATCTAAAGTTGTTGTCTTTGGTAAAAGGCATATTATTGATATGCCAGTTATCCAATACAATAATTTGCCTTTGCCTGTATCGCAAGAGGTTAAATTTTTGGGAGTATTATTCTCCCATAATTTATCCTGGATGAATTATACTAAGCATATAATTAACAAAGCTAACAAAGCTTACAATATTTTAAAGTCTTTGTCTGGATCCTATTGGGGTGCAGACCCAAAAATACTACTAACCTTGTATAAATCTTTAGTTCGCAGCCATTTTGAATATGGTTTCTTTTGTTATGCTGCAGATGTAAAAATTGTAAATAGTATAAACGTCTTTCAAAACAAATGCCTGCGTTTGATTCTAGGGGCATTTAGGAGTACTCCTGTAAATGCAATGCAACTCGAATGCAGACTTCCGCCAATTCCTATTCGTTTCAACTTTCTAAAAGAAAGATTCGTCTTAAAACTTTTCAGTGTTTCTGGCAATACTCTTCTGGCCAATCTGTCCAGCGCTCAGCCTGGCTCAAAACCATTTTACATGTTAGAGGGTTTCCAATGCTTTCTAAATTTTCTTCAAAATTTAAACATCTATCAATCAAGTCTTAGGTTACCTTGTTACGAAGGTTCTTTTATTAGTAAATATCCAGCAATTAATATAGTGATCAATAATGATTTGTCAACAAAAGAAGAAGTATATGCGATGCTCTCCGAGTTTATAGATTGCAAATTTGTTTATACCGATGGATCTAAAAATGAAAACGCTGTGTCTTTTGCCTTATTTGAACCGTCTTTGAATATTGGAGTCGGTCACAAAATTGATAAAAACGCTAGTATTTTTACTGCGGAAGCTGTTGCAATCCTGAGTGCTTTAAAACATATTAGAAATCGTAATTTAGGTCATGCAAAATGGGTTGTGGTGAGTGATAGCATGAGTGTTTTAAAAAATTTAAATAATAATAAATTGCATGCTAATACTAACTACATCATTTATCTTATAAAACAGCTGTGGGCTGAGCTGGCTGACTCTGATATTAATGTAAGTTTTGCGTGGGTCCCTTCGCATAAAGGTGTAGAGGGTAATGAGAAGGCGGATTATCTAGCCAACACTATAGTTAAATTAGCAGATACTATAGATTCTAATCTTGAAAACGGTGATGCTGATGTAGCTCTACCACACACAGACGTTGTAAGTCTTTTAAGACAACGAATGTGTCAATCATGGGGGAGACATTCGTATCATTGTACACAGGTCGAGAATAAGGGTTCCTGGCATGCTGCTTTGGATGTTCAGATTGATTCTGTACCTTGGTTCTGTAAGAGTAAAATTTTCATGAACAGAAAGTTTTACTCAACTATTTGCCGCTTGCGATTTGGTCATTGTCGTTTGAATTATCATCTCCATCGTTTAAAAATGATAAATTCCCCTTATTGCGATTATTGCCAATCACAAGAAATCCAATCTATAAATCACATCATTTTCGAATGTTCATCTTTCAATATTCAGCGCCTTGTATTGATAGATGAACTGCTTCAAACTTATCGTGAACCTGATTTAGTCCCGCGTTGCATTCAGGAATTGCTCAAGGATGAGTCAAATTTTATTCATTTGTACAAGTTTGTTATTAATACAGTAACAGAGATATAACTATGTCTCTGTAACGTAACGTTAGTTGTAAATAATATTATTAATACTATTGTGTAATTAAAGAAAATGTAAATAATATATTAATTAGGTATGTACATAAAGGTCAAAATAGACGAAGAAAATAATAAAACCATTCAGATGTGTACCAGCTATTGGTATGTTCTCATTCAGATGTGTATCAGTAACTGATACGATTTCTACATAAAAGAATATTTACGAAAGACAAACACATAAACAAACTAACTTAAGGGAAAAAAAACAACATAAGACTAGGCGGTATGGTTTCAAAACTATTGCCTGCTCTGAGGAGCGAACAAAAAAAAAAAAAAAAAAAAAAATGTATTTGTATTTTGTTTTATGCAATAAATTGCATTGAATTGAATCTTGAAATAGAATACCAAATAGAATACTTGCATTCTCTTTGTAGAATACCTTGTATGAATTTGAAAGTTATAGATACAAAACAAACTGTTTGTGCTGCAGTGCGTGCAATGAATAAAGGAATATAAACTGCTCCTTACCATGTCATTACTGCGTCCGGATTCCTCATGGAAACGTGATATAAACACAAGTAAACCAGTTCCCACTGGCGATCCTCTTGCAGGTAAACTCTGAAAAAACCCTATGCATCATAATATAAAAATTGTATTACAAACATTCTAACTGAGCCAACGGTTCTATCTTCCCTCTAAACCTATAAGAATTGTGCTTGTTTCAGTTATATACAATGAGGGTTTGTGGCGTATCAGCCAAGTTACGCCACTGCACGACATTCATTATCAGCCGGTAAAGCTAAAGCAGTATGCCGCGAAAGTAAAACAGGGACTGGTTGGCGTAATTCAGTCTTCATCAACTAAATATAAAGTTACTTTTGAAGAGCAGCCATTTTTGAAGTACAGTGAGGAGGATGCCAGTGGTTTGATGGTAAGGTTCATTTCATTATATTCCTTGGACGGAGTTCGTCGTTAGCGATTAAACTGATCGGAGTGATTTGTGTTTACTCAAACGTATTTTGGCTATTCATTGAAATTAGTCTATCATTTTGATTGATCTAAGTGTTGTGTTGTCCTAGTGTGGTGTTGGTTAGCGAACAAGGCTTGTTTTAGTAGTTCGGATCCGTGTTTGAGGTTAACCTCAAACATGGATATGGACGCGCCGGTTCCGCCACCGGTCCCTCCGGATCCCGATCCCCCTGATCCATCCCATATTGCGGGTACTAAGCGTCGAATGGAATCGGAAAATACAGCATCCGCTCCCAAGAAGGTGTCCTCTGACCAGGGGGTAGCTTCTATTCAAACTGTATATACCCATCCATCAATCGTTGTTGGTTCTGTTCTAGCCTACACATCCTTGGATAATGGTCCATATGTGGTTCACGTTTCCCGTTCGGAGCCAGATTTAGCTGCAGGCACTACTATCAGACCAATTAAGTTTGGCCAATTTTTATCAACCCATAAGTTCCGTAACATTGTCTCCGACGGAGTAAAGCGTGTAGGACGCAACAAAATATCAGTTGAATTCCTTACTGCTGATGATGCTAACAAATTTATTGCTTCCCCCATTCTTCCTATGTGCAAATATGTAGCATCTATTCCTACATTTAATGTTACCCGAATGGGTCTAGTGCGTGATGTCCCAACAGATTTATCTATGGATGAATTTGCAGAGGCCATAGTTTTGCCTGCAAGCTGTGGAACCGTATTGAAAGCCCGTCGTCTCAATAGAAAGAGTATAAATGAAGATAAGGTAACATGGGTGCCTACCCAGACTGTTGTGGTCACCTTCCAAGGTCAAACACTTCCATCAAAAGTCTTCTTGTTCTACACTTCTCTCCGAGTTGAACTGTACCAATACCCCACCATACAATGTCATACCTGCTGTAGGTATGGACATACTAAAGCCCAATGTCGTTCAAAGCCCAGATGCTTCCGTTGTTGCAAAGAGCATTCCGGTGAAAGCTGTGATGTCACTGAAGCCAACGCATACTGTTTACATTGTTCAGGTAAGCACTTTGCCACCAGCAAATCCTGCCCAGAATTAGAAAGACAAAAATCAATCAAATCAGTCATGGCGCAAAACAATATTTCATATGAAGAAGCTGCTTGCCAGTTCCCTAAAGTGTCCCGCTCATACTCCGAGGTTGCTAAAGAGATGTTTTTCAACCCCTCCCAGTCCTCTCAATTTAATTTTTCACAGAAAGGTCCAACACAACCACTACAACCCACTCGCTCATATGTCAAAACTGTTTATGCATCCCCCCGTCCAAAGCCCCCTCTAGGTAAGTCTTATGACAAAGCTGCCCACAACGAAATAATTTCAACCCCTTCATATACAATGCCTAATGGTAGTGCTCTTGGTCTTAACCTAGGAGCAGCACCGCAAAATGAAAATATGCTTGAAACATTATTAACATTAATTATAAATATCATCCTTATGAACCCCCAACCCCTACCGTCCAACGTTGCCTCAAAACTTACTCAACTAGTTTCTCTCTCCGGTCATCATGGATCCGGTAATCGTTCTGCAGTGGAACTGCCAGAGCGTCAGAGCCAAGAAACATGAAGTTCTCCATCTCATCTCAAAATTCTGCCCGTCAGTCCTCGCCCTCTCGGAGACATGGCTGAAGCCTGGAATTCATTTTCGGATTTCGGGCTACTCCTGTATCCGGGAGGACAGGACTGACGGGCACGCTGGGAGCGCCTTATTAATAAGACGCTCCCTTAGCTTTACTCAAATCTCACTTCCTCCCCTTCCTCCTGGTATCAACGCTGTTGCTATCAGGACCTCTAATATCTCTTTCATTTCTATTTATATTCCTCATCCTGACTCTGCTCTAATCCCAGATTTACATCTTCTTTTTTCTTCAATTCCATCTCCCATGGTGATCATGGGTGATTTCAATGCTCACCACACATTATGGGGTCACCATTCTGCAAATCTGTTTGGTTATTCACTCTTGGAAATTTTTGATGATTTAAATCTCTGTCTGCTCAATGATGGTTCTCCCACACGCAGAGTTTACCCTACACAAAATCCCAAGAGTGCAGTAGACCTTTCTGTATGCTCTCCCTGTCTCTCATCCCTTGCATCCTGGCAAATTTTACCTCTTTCTTATGGCAGTGATCACTTCCCCATAATTATCTCTATCTCTAACAGTGCCTCCCCTTTCCGCAATCCTTGCCCAAATCTAAAGTATAGACTCTCTGGCGCCGACTGGACATCATACTCTTCTACTCTTGACCTAAATCTTGAATCTTCATCCTCTTCTTTAGATATAATACTTTCCCCTATTAATGCATATAACTCTTTTGTTGAAAATATAATTGATAGTGCTGATATTCACATCCCGTTAAAAAAAATCACTAAACATTTTAAAACATCTACTCCTTGGTGGGATTCTGACTGTACTTTAGCTGTGACATCACGTAAGGAAGCTGAGCAAAATTACTATAATAATATGTCTGAAAGTAACTTTCTGAAATACCAGGAATCATCAGCTAAATTTCGAAAATTAGTCTCCAAAAAAAAGAAACTCGGTTGGATTGGTTTCTGTGAAGATCTCTCTCCTAAAACCCCGGCATCCCTGGTTTGGAAACAGATCAGAAGATTTAGAGGCGCTTATAATTCCCTTGACATTACTTCCAATGATCCCTCCTCATGGATAGAAGCTTTTTCTGATAAACTTGCTCCCCCATCTGCTCCTTCTGTAGATTGTTTACCTTCTCCTTCCTCCTACATTTCTTCCTCTAACTGTTTCGATCAACCATTTTCATTTAATGAACTCATTCTTGCTCTTGATGGTCTGACTGACTCTTCTCCTGGTATAGATGGTATCCCCTATTCATTTATTATTAAATCTTCTGATAAAGCTAAACAAACTTTTTTAAACCTTATAAATCATTTTTTCGAATACGGCGTCATCCCTAAGCAGTGGAAAACTCAAATAATAATTCCCATATTAAAGCCTGGTAAGGATCCATCTGATCCTAATAGTCGAAGACCTATAGCTCTGTCTTCGGTTTTAGCTAAAATCATGGAACACTTAATCAAACATCGTCTGGAATGGTTCGTGGAAAACAAATCAATTTTGGCCAAATCCCAATTCGGGTTTAGAAAGGGTATGAGCACCATGGACAGCCTAAGTCTTTTGACTATTGACATTTACACAGCCTTTAAGGAAAAAAAATCTCTTGTAGGCGTTTTTCTTGATATTGCGTCGGCGTATGACAATGTTATGCTCCCGGTGCTCAGGAATAAACTTATTCAGCTGAACATCCCGGAGAAGCTATCTCGTTTCACATGCAACCTTTTGATGGAAAGATCAGTTATTATTAAATCTTGTAATGGACTCTTACCCCCTAAAACTGTATGGAAAGGTCTGCCTCAAGGATCAGTATTAAGCCCTCTTCTTTACAGTATATACACTTATGATCTAGAAAATACGGTAAACTCATTCTGCGAGGTCCTACAATATGCAGATGATCTGGCGCTCTATGTCAAAGATAAGTCCATAGAGACGGCTAAACACAAACTCAATTCTGCTCTTCATTATCTTGATGATTGGTTACAAAATCACGGTCTATCCTTATCAACATCTAAAAGCTCTACTGTTGTTTTCACTAGAAAAAGATCAATCCCCTCTGTAGAGATATTCGTCAACCAGGATATCATTCCTCAATCAAATAGTGTCAAATTCTTGGGCATTATTTTGGATTCTAGAATGACTGGCACATTTCACCTGAATTCAATTGCAGAAAAATGTGAAAAGAATGTGAACATCATTCGTTCTCTTTCCGGTGTTTGGTGGGGATCTCACCCCTATACTCAAAAACTTTTATATAATGCTCTTATCAGGAGTCACTTTGACTATGGTTCTTTTCTGTTGAATCTTTTTAACAAAGCTGGTTTAGAAAAAATAAACAAAACTCAGTCAAAATGCTTACGTATAATCTTAGGAGCTATGAAATCATCACCAATCAATGCCATGCAGGTTGAGTGCAATGATCCTCCCCTTAACTTACGTAGACAATTTTTATCTGATAGATTCTTTTTCAAATTGATACAAAATTCAGATCATCCCCTTCTCCCTAAATTAACTACTCTTCTCGAATTGTTTGATACAAATAACCAGGAAAAACTCCCTTGTCTCCTTACTAGCTATATTAAATTCTCTCAACTTCCAAACCCTGTTCATCAATTCCCAACTAATCCTCTCTATCTTACCCCATTTGAATGTTTAACTTTCCAGCCGAATATTATGTTATACTTCGGTATAGATAAGGACGCCATAAACGCTCGTGAAATTTTTAATGAACAAATGGCTACTAAATTTTGTGGATGGTACGCTATCTTTACCGATGCCTCCAAATTATCTCCAAATAGCACTGTCGGGTCTGCAGTTTGGATTCCATTTACCAGAATCAACTTAAGTTTTAAATGCCCTTCCTCTTCATCAGTTTTCACTGGTGAATCTATTGCTCTTCTTGAAGCCATACATTTCGTCAGATCCCATAACTTGAATAACTCTATTATTTTTTCTGACTCCAAAAGTTGCCTACAATCTATCTTGTCCAATCCTTTTCGCTCAATCTCCCGATTTCCATCTATTTTAAAAATTAAAAGCGCCCTCTATGATTGTCATCAACTAGGTATCAATGTAGTTCTTGCTTGGATCCCTGGTCACTCGGGTATCCCTGGAAACGAAGTAGCAGATGCTCTCGCTAAAGATGCTTCAAATATAGGATCTCTAGATCATTTTAAAATATATTCACACGATTTATGTCTCCTTCCTAAATTTCACCTCTTAGAATCATGGACCAAAGAATGGAACACTTCGAAAACTAGTAAAGGCAAACATTATGCGGACATTCAACCCGAAATTCCTTCAATCCCCTGGTTTTTTAAATTTCGCAAATCTAATAAATGTACTACTTCAACAATCTGTCGCCTTCGATTGGGACATGCTTGCACACCTGTTTTTTTGGCCAAACTTAGGATCAGGGATCACTCCATGTGTGAATGTGGTCTGGACGAGGGAAACGTCAATCACATATTTTTTAACTGTCCGAAACTTCGCCAATCTCTTTACGATATCCTTCCTCTTGAATTTCCCCGTCCTTTTTCTTTTAAATGTCTCCTTTCTCAAACCTTTTCACCTTTGATTAATTATATATTATGTAAGTTTATCCATATTAATAAGATTAAATTATGAAAGTGGTTTATTATTATTTTTGAAACCAAAATCAATTATTTACTAAAGCTCAAATATTATTAACTACTAATATTAACGTTGTACTGTCTCTTGTTTTAGATCAATCTAATTGTCAAAATTTTGGTTGTACCTCCCTCTGTACACTGACCATATTCTTATCCGCACTCCCCTCTTGTTTAAGACACTAGCATTAGCGAACTCGACACTGGCAGAATTGTGACAACTAGCCACAAAAGCCACAAACCAAGAAGTTGATGTTCCTTGGACACGGAGGCTTCAGAATGTGAGCTGACTCGCTTACCAATTTGAAATTTAGGCTTTTAAAAAATAACTGGGTGCAGTTGTGGTAGAACCAAAATTTGCTAAATGCCTAATAGGCACATCACAAGAAAAGACTACCTATGTATTTGGACATATTTTTGTTTAAAGCAACAGTCAGCCTATAAGAATAGTAGTGTCACGGGAAAGAAAAAAATCCGTTCACTCTACTAGTAGTGCCAAACCTAAGAAAATAAAGGGTATTTACTAGTTATATCAAACCTCATTTCCAGATTACAGTATCATCCACTAAGGATAGTTCGGAGACCAAAGTAGCATACCTTGCAGTGCTCTTATCTTGGGGTGTCAACAAGATCCTAGATCGAGCTACCCACTTACCTTATATGCTGGAACGGGGAGAGCAAAAAGTTGCAGCATCAGTAAGAGGAACTTTGCAGAACCTGTTTGATTGTCATATTAAGCAGTATTCTTTTACACAGGTAACATAATATTTCAACTATTCAGATTTTGAATTTTGGACCTCACCAAAGCTATATTCCGAATTTTATTTTTTAATAATTTAAATCATTTGTGCCCTATATCACATTACACTCATCTCTGTTAATTCCACAGATTGTTTGGGATCTTGTCAAAATAGAGATAGTCAGGAAGACACATCCCAAAAACTATATTTTGCTGTAGATATCTGTCTATATGTAAACCAACACCTTTATCTGATGTTGTTGCAGCATCAACTTCTTCAGTTTGGCTTAAACTTTGTGGACAGTTATTCATCAAGAAGCACTGATTCCTTCACTCTTGTGTATAAGACCCCTCAAGTGGACCACAAGGATAAACTAAACATTTCATTTGAAGTCGGAGATATCACCATTATTTGGAATGGGTATGTATCAGCATCTTTTTATAGGGCTGCCTATTATTACCTATGTCTGTTGAAAAGTAGTGCCAACATCTAACCTAATATAAAATGGATTTACAAACCAAAGCAGTCTTGGGAGAGGCCTACATCCAGCAGTGGACCAATATAGATTGATGATGATGATAATATGTAGTTGTAGTTATTTATAATACTTATTTAGAAAGAAAACCCCAAGGACCACCATGTTCCTGCCATGACTGTGACTAGACACTGTAGGTAGGTAGTAGGTAGGTACCCACTTCACACAATACATAACCAGTTGGTGGGTTAGTAGGTACCTACTTCATTGTTCTTATTTTGATTTTTGTTTTTCAGAATGAAAGACGAAGTTACCCACCCTTCAGACCTAGTGATGTATACCTACCAAATACTCCAGAATCAGATTTTCTACATGGTAGAGCTGGATATAACCGTGTTTGACCTCTGTGAGGTCAACCTGTCAAAAGCAGAGGTCAAAAGCAATGGTGCTGTAAAAATGAAGACGCCTGAAGTAATCAACATTGTGCTTACAGTTTTAAATGAAATAAGTAATGTTAAAATGGATAATAGTATGGTCTATGACAAAGAAAATACAAGTATGGAGGAATGAATGTGTGATTTTGACAACTAAATGTTTCACTCAATGGTATGTCCCTTTTCATGTAGCTAGTTTATGCATTTACAGAGGTAAATACAAGTCATTTGGACACATTTTCAGGAAATGCATAAATAAACTAGTTCCAAACTTATAGCTAAACTAACTCTTAGCTAATTTAGATACCTACATATTATAATTAAAATAATTTATGTAGTAAGTAAGATAGTAGATTCTTATATCTACTATCTACATAAATTATTTTGATAATGAAGTAGGATTGTGAGTGAAAAAAATATGGGTTTTCAACAATTTACTCTCATGAATTACATACACCTTACAAATGTGTTTGCATATTGTAACCTTATAAAATATTTTTATCATATCATTACAATGTGCTAAACTTAAAGTACATAACCTATGTTTATCGTGTCTCTTCGTCATACCTTGCAAGCAGTCCTTTAACAATCATCTTAAATCTTCCAAACTATCGATTTGCGTAGAGATATCTTGTGCAAAACTATATCTATGCCCCTCACCTCAACTTTGTTTATCTTCAATTTTATTTTATTACTTAAGAGTCCAAAATGATGGAATTATCAAGATGTTATTTACACAATTATTACGCGTCGTTTTGGTCACTAATGCAAGGCATCAAATGTTAGAAATTACATAAATAAAACATTAAATTATAACAATAATACATACAACGTTTAATAACACAGATTTACATCACAGTACAGATAATCCATACGTGATTTAACTTGGTAGGTATATAAATAAAAAAATTACTAAACTCTCAATAAAAATTATATATCTAACTAAAATAATGTAACATAAATTGTAGGTATTTGTTTCAAGCCGTTATGTATTTTTTTGCAACATTCTGTTGCAAGTTGCAACCAATTTTAAGATCACTTATAATAATTAAAACACTAATTGATTAAATGAACAATTATGTTTAGTAGATTATACTAACATCAATATGTACTTTTAAAATAAATGCCTGATTAACGAGAAGTGATACATTTGGCTAAATAAAATTTCTACGCAATTTACATACAGAAAGACAGAAGCTCAAATAATTATTATTTTTATCGTCATACATAAGTACAACTAAGTATGTGAGGTCAGAATCTAGTGAACATTCGATTAACATGTCTATCTACATCCTACAGTCGTGTAATGAAACTTAATGTATAAATGAACTATATCAAATAGAAGTAAACCAGCCAAAAAGTTAGTTAGGCTACAAGTCTAATGACTTTCATCAAATATTTAAAACTTCTACTGATTTAAGTGCCCGAGCGGCGTAATTATGATTCCAGAGCGAAGCTATATTCGTGTCTGAAATTATGCAGCGTTATAAAATAATCCCAATATTCCAGCGTAGTTTCGACTCATTTTTCGTTGCACACAGCTGCTATCCCTCCCTGTAAAAAAACATGTTTATTGAATGTCTACATTATTTGCCGTGCCTTAACTGAGTTCGAAAAGGAGTACCTATATTACGAATTTGAGCATAATTCTCATGTGCACCTATATCTATGGCTTTTACATGGAAGTTCGATCGCCCACAACGAATTTCGGGTTATAGCGGATTCGTACCTTCCATTGTTAGGCAATTTCGTCGGTCCACTTAGATAACGAGCGCAATCTTGACTTCTTGAGTATTCAATTGTTTGAAGCTATCCTTCTCTACATGAAAAGTACGTAGATCTAGTTCTAAAGTTTTGCTGGACTGGAGCCCATCTAGTAGTATAGTATTACCGTGTCGCCCGCATCGGCCTGTCCGCTTCAGTGTGTGCAAGGCATCACCTAACAGCAGCCGCCGCCAGCGGCACCAGCGCCCGCGCCGCCCGTGCCCGCAGCACCGCCCGCCGTCGAGTGCTGGGGACCGATCTTGATGCCGTTGGCCTGGAACAAATATGCTGATCAATACAAGCACTTCTCCAAGAAATGTGCCTTGGTGCATGTATAGATAGATGTAACTCCAACTTCTTCTATTTATGGCCTCTGTCCGTCATTTGGACAGACAAGTTTGCCAGTGTCAAGTGAGATACTTGAAATAATATCGGTCGAGTTGGCTGTTGCTTGTTTTGATGGCAAAATGGTGGATTTTTCATTCAAAACTTGAAAACGAATTTTATCTAATGGGTCACACTTTATGCTACAACCACAAGTATTATTGGTTAAAATTGCACCAAAATTAACTAGTCTCACCTCATTGTTGATATCAAACACGCCTTCCTGGATCTTCTCATAGATCTCCTTCGCCGTATTAATGAAAGCTTCTTCAACGTTAGCGGCAGTTTTGGCTGACGTTTCCATGAAGACCAGACCGTGTTCGCGGGCAAACGCTTCGCCTTCCTCCTTCTTGACTTCGCGACGAGATTCCAGATCACTGAAAGTTTCAAGTTAAATATAAACAAAGGCTACATAATTATTTAAAAGCTTTTGCATTCAATGTTAAACTAAATTGTTGCCGACAGTTTTCCACAGGCTTCCTGCATTCATGAATATTTATCTCTATCATTCTCAGGCTCGTGGTCGCAATTCGAGAACTTTAACATAATGCTGTCAGTTACTTTGTTGACCAATAGTTATGCTATTTAGTTTTGGTTGGTACTATTGTACCAAAAGGCCCATTACAGAGATTAGATAAAAACACAGTCCGAATCGATATTGTTACCTCTTATTGCCGATCAGCATGATGACCATGTTGGAATTAGAATGCTGGCGCGCGTCTTCGAGCCAAGTCGTCAGGTGATTGAATGTGTCGCGTCGAGTTATATCGTACACAAGAAGAGCACCCGCCGCGCCCCTGTAGTAGGATCGTGTGATCGATCTGGAATACAGAAAATGGTAACAATAACTATCTATAAATACAAAATTTCCTGTGTAGTTTGGTTATCATGAGCAGTATGAACACACAAGACCAAGTTTTGTCTGCAGAAGAGTAGAAAGTATTTTTGTCATCACCTCCAAAAAGGGAAAAAAATTCTCTTATCTATGGGTGAGGCAGATGTGTCTATGAAACACAAAGGTTTGATTTAACTTCAACTTCTTGGTTTATGGCTTTTTTAACTTGTTGTTACAATTCTGCCAGTGTCTGTTTACTCCAGTGTAATGTTTGATTCAAGACACAGCAACTGAACTATCCTCGGAGGCGCATCTACATTGTCCACGAATTCCGAGAAGTTTTTATGCTAAGGGGCTGTTCAATTGTGATGGTAGACATGCCTAAATTATTGCCTTGGTTTTTAAATAATTTAACCTTATTTAGTGTAAGGATATGTCTCTAACTACCCCATTAAGAATCTCAGTGGACAAATAAGTAACACTTGCAGTTTAAAACTAGCTAGTTCTAGAATTTCTTTACATATGGCTTGGCACAAAAAATTCTTGAACGGACATAAGTTAGAGGCTAAAGATGGATTCCCAAGATTCTACTTACAATATGAAATGGTAAATTTCAAAATAATTAATTTACTATTCATAATGATATAAGATAACAAGTTCAATATAGAGGGAGTAACAATAACACCAATAATGTATTGTTTGTTTTACTATCCAGTGACTGACCTTGATAACAGGTAAAAACTTCCTTGTAAACAAATAGATTAGTGAAACAAAGAGTTTGACTTCTTTGTTTTTAAAGGAGCACAATACATGTATGTTAATTTGGAAAGTATGTAAAAATAATCTACTTAATCAAACAATATGTGATATATTTTATCAAGAATCAAGAAGAACTGAAATAGAAGTATGGATGGATAAAAGTTCCAGCGGGCTCTTTTCCTTGTGATTTGACTAATGTAATATTTTGACCTACTTCTGATACAATAAAGGCGGTATTAGACGGTTCACTAGTTTCTTTCATTTCCGATGCTTCATCGATGATGATGAAAGGCCGATGCCGATGAAAGCGTCAGGGTGGCTAGTGACTTTCATCAAAAAGGTGCATCGATAATGAACGATGAAAGGTCCTAGTTAGACGTGTCATTTTCGATGCTTCATCGATGAAGCATCGAAAATGAACCGTCTAATACCGCTTTTAGTAAATAAATGAAAATGTGGCTAAGTGCTAAGTAAACTTACAAAAGAAACAAATATCTTATTCACCTGAATGCCTCCTGCCCAGCAGTATCCCATATCTGTAGTTTAATTTGCTTTCCATCAATGGTGATCATGCGGGCACCAAACTCCACTCCGATTGTAAGATCATGTACAGGCTGGAACCTTTTGTCAGTGAATTGGAGTAGCAGACAAGATTTCCCTACACCTATGAGGGCAAAAACAGGTGTTTTAATTACTTAGAAAGAGAAAATACAGGAACAAAGAAAAACCTTGACACTAAATGTTACTAAACACTTGTTTGCTTTCAATATACTTTTTGTTAGAAATAGTTAGAGAGATAGGCTCAATATTATTCATCATGTTATGCGCACTAATCCCTTGACGTAGAAAAGATGAGCGTAGGCGGATATGTACCTACATCAAGTTATTGTTCACGCCCTAGCACAAACAAAATAATCAATAGACGCCCGAATGTATAGCCACAAACTATTCCCCTCCAGATAGTAGACATAGCAAACAAAGACCATGCAGCAGATCAGGTTTTGTTGATAAATAAGTACCAAAATAAGGTATCAGGAAATAAAATCGATACCTGTGTCACCGATGATGATGTATTTGAACAAGTAAGCGTATGCCATTTTCACTGAATTGTCTTGCAAATACTGTTATAGCAACAAAATACACTGATTTACACAAGGAGTTCAATGTTTTATTCCCGAGACGCAATTTTTTACAAAAACACAGCTCTCACAGCTGGTTGGAGCAAGAATCGAATAGCAAAAAGCAATAGCCAAATCAAATTAGCAAAATTTTGTCATCAGTCATGGAAAGATGGATTTTGACAACTACCAGACGATGCTGCCAGATCATGACTTCGAAAACTAGAAGACGTTTGCAAATAAATCAAGAGATATTACATATGTAATTTTAATTTATTCAATTAATTTAATTTATTCAATTAAAATTTCGATTTAAAGAGAGATGATGATGCGTGCATAGGAGGTTCCCCGTTGGAATGACGATATGGTTTTATTATGATAGTGAAAAACCAATGGAAACCTATAATGTATAATTTGTGCTATGCGTGAGGCCATTTAGATTATTCAACGACGCTGGCGGTCTTCCCAAGAGCTTGTTATTTACTTAATGTTATTCCCCAAAAATCGGGGAGTTATTTTCAATTGGCAGCACCATTCGTGGCAGCACCAGTCAAAAAGACTTGGCAAAAGGACAAGCCTCCAGTGCCAGAACAAAATAAAAAAAAAAAACAGCACCAGTCGTGGCGGCACTACGACATGACATAGACAAGTAGAAATTAATTAATCTCTATCAATGTCAGTGCTTAGTTGATGTCAGTGACAGTATATCAAAAAGTCGAGTCAACCAACAGTCGTTTAGTAAAGTCAAGTCAATCGTCAAAAAAATGTATTAGTGTTCACCACAAATGTGTTAAGTGTATTTTCCCCTAAATTTAGGGTACTTTTCAAAGTATTTGCTAGGGGAAAATATTTTGCCATGTAACCAACAAAGTAGTTAGAATTGGCACTGTTTTTTGATATGGCACTCGCTAGTAGGTAGGTAATAAATAATAATAATGTTAGTGGTCCAGTAGTGGCGGCCGTCTCTGCCAGTGCACAAACTCATCGGGTAGGCAAACATTATTGCTAATCCTTATTTTTATAAAAACCTTAGAATATTAAAATATTTAAATAACCTTCATTCTGGACCATCAATCCATCAGTCTGCGCATAATATACAGTTAGTTTCCCGTCATTCTGACATCAATCATGGATTGAACTGACATAGACATAGACGGACTCAGAATGAACGTATGAACGTGTAAGCTCCATAAGGTGAAAACTGTGCGTCGCACTGTCTGAAGAGAAAGTTACAAAAGAGTATTCTACTAGTAGTTGATGTTAATACAAGTTGGTACATAGGTGTTGGGTGAGTTGGTAGCACTGAATTGGCCAAGGATATAGATTATAGATAGGTGTTCGGTGGAATTGGCACTGAAGTTTTTTGCCGTGGTGGGTCGTTGGTTTTTGTTTTTTGATAATTTTACTAAATAATTAAAGGATTCAAGTAGGTACCTACCCTAATACTACAAGTTTAGTATTATAATTTCCAAATACGCACTCACAATAAGTGAACTTCATGTGACTACAAAGATTTTGTTCAATGCCGACTCTTGAACAACAATAACTTTTCGCTATGGATCCTAGCAAAGAATCCATTCAAAAGGCGAATTCTGCGAATGTTGAGCGTGACAATGAAATAAATATCAATTCAAGTGGCACCCCGATGGAAGCACATGCTAGGGGAGAGGATATGGACGGTCCCTTTATATCTCTGCTTGAGAACTCATGGCGAAACTCATCCCATCTTCAACGGCAAAGTGAGCCCCAGCCTCTTTACCCGGATGCAATACCGGGCAGGTCGCGCGATTCAGCGCCGGAAACCGATAATAGTGTCGCTGGTAGCTCTGGTCATTCTTCGATGAACGCCAAGTTCAATATAATAGGTGGGTCCAAAGATGCCGCAACAGCAGGTAGCAGTAAGTCCAGTGTAATTACTAATAATGGTTTGAGTCCAAATGCATCTTCAACATACAAGCTAGAAGATGATAAAGAAGGTGGTCACAAGTTGCAACCACATTTGCATAGAGAGGGAAAAGATGACCCGGACAATGTAAGGGAGAGCAGGAAACGGCCCTCTAGTTTGAAACTCAATCGACCTAATATGGACGATGATAGTTCTAGTCTATCAGACTTCTCGCTGGGGTCAGAAGATGGCTGCATTTACACATACAGAGGTGGTGAGCATCTGGCAGACCTGCCAAGCTCATTCTTTAGTCTTGACATGGGCCTGCCAGCTGATCGGCTGGCACTGTCAAACTATGCTGCTCCCCAAGGAGCTGGTAATGCTAGAGAAGGTTCTAGAGCTTCAAGTCCTGACATGGATTTCTTGGAAATGGATTTTGACCCCGGACCTTCCAATGAAGGTGATAGTGGTGAGGAATCTGCTCCTAATGATGATTTGAATGATGGTATGGACATGCTGGAAGAAATCGAGCCGGTTAGAGGACCTACCCCAGACAAAGCTTCTGTAACATGTTCTAAACCAGCTTCTGAAGTTGGCGGGTCACATGGTGATGCAAACTTGAATAGGCCATCTACAAGTCGAGGTACAAGTTACAGTCACTCCAGGCCTAGTACATCGAGAGGGGTTTCCAACTCAAGTCATGCTAGATCTGCAGAAAATATGCCTCGGATAGTGTACGGTCCTTATATTACACATGTAAATGCTAGAGGGGATCCAATCTTAGTGCGGAGAACAATGTCTCACTGGGTGGTACCGGTCACTTACCATCTTTTTGGAGGAGGAGAACTCGTACCAAGGCTGCCTCCGAGTAAGTACAGAACACTTATTTTTAAGCTACATACAAACTACATTTCATTTGTAGAATGTATTTCTAAAACCTAGATGTAAATAATTACTAACATTATTTTCAGCCTCAGAAAGCTTGCTGCCGGACTTTCCCTTTCCACTGTCTCATCTTAAAGAGACATTCAGTCATATCGAGTTTGATATAATGGTGCCAGCAGCGGTATACCATGCTTCAAAGGCCAAAGCACTGATGTCTAACAAGCAAACTCATAAAGATGGCCACAGTTGTACCGGTGATGTATGTATTTTTTTTTTCTTACAATCTCAAATGTCCCAAGGGTGTCTTGTAGAGCTACCTGGGTAACACTACAAGGAATCTTTGGGAGAATGTCTGATGATGCTAGCAAGTAAAATATAACTATAAGACATTTCTCATAAGGCACAAGAAATATATCTTCTAACTAGCCGTCGCCCGCGACGTTGCTCGCGTTCTACCCTTTAGAGTGTGACGTTTCAAAATTCCTTTCTTAGTGCACCCCTACACTATAAGGATACTACCCTCCAAATTTCATTCCTCTAGGACTTATAGTTTAGGGTATGCGTTGATTCTCTGTCAGCTTCAAAAGAGTTTTATATATATTGATTGATGATGATGATGATTGATGATGATGATGATTTCTCATAAGACACAAGAAAAATATCTTATGATGTGCAAAAGGCCTTTAGAGCCTTTTACCTGTCCGTTCGGACACGCCACAGGCCTTAGATTTGGTAGTTACTAATAGGAGAAATATTTCAGACAGCATCAGAGCCAGTGCCAAGTACGAGTACGGCGAGCACGTCATGCGTAGAACCGCCGCGTAGCATGATCTGGTCAGAATCAGCGGCCAGCGAGCGACAAGTCACGCAGATCGGCACATCGGCATGCGGGGCCACCGCTGTCGTCAATGTCTTTGTAAGTTATCGAAGTGATAACGTGCCTGTTTTTTAAATAATTTATAAGTTTAAAAAACTGTAAAAACCGACCTCAATTTGATACGCCTTCATCATATGATGATAGCAGTTCATTGGGAATGTTCTATTGATCGTAAGTTACACAGAAACGTCACAGGAAAGCAAAATACGCAACCTCGTGTACGTGTATGACGTGTTTTTCCAGTTATTCTTATTTAATTGCAAAACTACTCAACCGATTTTATGGGACAATCTGAAAGCATACTCTTTCAGGTAAAAAAAGATTTTTTCAAATCGGTTCATAAATGACAGAGATCTGAGGTAAAAAAAAAAGCGAATTGGGTTCTCAATTCGGTTAAAAATGCGTAGAACCTGCTAGGCCACCAATATCGTCAGTATAAGTTATAGTGTGTCAGTCTTCCTAGTAAGTTGTGCTGAAAACCGCAGTGAGTGACAAGTCACGCAAATCGGCACCTCGGTATAGTTGATCTATTTCACGAATGCGGTTTGTCTATGTTTGTCTAATACCGCTTCAGCTTTCCATAGTAATAATTTTATTGTTGGTATTGTTCTCAGAATGCCTTGGGTGTCCCTGTTGATATAGAAAGAATAAATACAGCGGTTGGCACAAGGCTACGGGCGAACCATGCTCCTATTCCAAGGTATTATTTTCTTATTACTTCACTTGGTTGGAAAAAACTCTTAAGCATTTATTTTGTAAGGGCCAAGGGTTTTGTCCAGTTAGACTTACTTGTACCCTTACAGATGAATGATGTTGATGTGGCACTTACTAGTCTCACAAGCACTCACTTGATGTTAAGTAGGAGCACGGCAAGTAATAACACACGAGATTTACAAGTAGGTAACTAGTTTATTTCAGGGACAACAAGGTAAAGGTTGGCGAATCCTTCCTTGGTGTTCACGTGTTCCCTGTTCGCGAGTTAGAACCGTACTCAAGTATAAAAATGTATATGTGGTAAAAATGCAGCGCGTGCAACCTAAACTAAATTGCCGCGTGCGCAATTGCCAAATGTCGCGGTGAAACCGTACATATGTTCTACAAACTAAATCCAATGTTTTCAGTTACATATTATCGAGAGCAGTGGCCGGATGTACTGCGGCGGATATAATCAACGGCATACAGATTGCGTCTGGAGGTCTCGCCACTGCAAGGTTCTTCCCTACCTACCCTGAACGTGCCATGTCACTTTCACACTTCCTCGCTGACTGGATATCTTTAGGTAACTAATAATTTATCGTAGCATTGCCTAGATTTTGATTGACAAGACTATGGAACAAGGAGTTAACTCACATGTTAATTGGTTACCTCTGCTTAAAGTGCATTACTTAACAGCGCACGCCTACTAAGGAAGTGCCCTGTGATGAATATCACTGCGTCCAACACTCTGAGACGTATAAAATATTATGCTATGTGCCTGTAATTGCACCGGCACCCATACCCTTCAAACTGGAACACAGAAATACTAACATCACTGGTAGGAATAGTGGTATTACTTCCATGGACGAACTCTTTCACCGCCCTACTCAGAATGGATAAATAAATCGAGGCTTCTAATAAAGATTGTAAAAAAAAACAGTGTCGTATATAATGACGATTTTCAAGCGACATTTCTGATTACATTTTCACAGGAGCGGTACCAATCCTTACCCTAAACTTACAAAACGGATGCGATGCAATCCTTCCTGACGCATGGCACCACCAAATGGTCTTCGGCGTGTCACCACAAGGCATCTACCTTTGCAATCCACTGGAATGCGTCAGAGAAAACATTCTCTGGACACGACTAGTGTCGCCATCTGTGTTGTTGGTGAAAGCTAAGGATATCGTGTCCAGGTTTACAGAGGATACCGATCTGACGCCGCTTATGTATGTTCCGGACGCGAGGTTTCACACATTTAATGTTTTTGGTAAGTTATCTCTGCGTTCAATAACTAAATCCTAAGCCTCAGACATCACGAACCGGATGGTAAAGCGTAGGATGCATATTGAAGGCTCAAAATCGATATTTATTCAATTCTATGGGGAAGGGAAGGCCCCATGACGCTTCATGGTACTACGCCAATGTAACTATAGGTGTGTATAATTATACCTACTCTCTAACAGGTCAAGTAGCAAACGTGCTCCGCGAATCGCGTCTACCCCGGCGACAGGACTCAAACCCGCGCACCCACCACGTTAGAATCCCAGCTTCCTACCAAGCAGGCATCACCATCGCTGTGCTAACAGGTTCCGAAGCACACCAACGGTTAATGGTAGCCGTTCAATTACCTTTACTCGATAGTAGATGTACAGACAGCCCGCAGAACGATCCTGCCTGAGATTTGATTCGATATATCGATTGATTAATCGATTGATTCGATTATCAGAAATGAGGGTAAGTTAAACATCGTAGAAGTAGCTCTTACTACTAAGGTTAGGTTAGTGACTGGATTATGGAATTGGATGAGGTTTGAAATAGCAAAGGCTACTTTTAAAATGCGTGGGAGCTAGTTAAAAATACCCTTGACCCTTAGATTTTCTTCATTATCAGACACGAGGTTATATTCTAGATAAAAAGAACCGCAATCTTGGTGTATGGTCCATTTAGGTATGGTTCAACATATCCCTTTTACTGTGGCGGCCATTTTCCGCGAATCCGCCCACCTGTGAAACCTGATCCGCGTGACGTGCCGCGTGTGATTAAAATAGTGCGATTTAGGGAGCTCAATAGAACAAACACCGAGTCAACGAACCAACTGCTTTATTGGCGGCTTATCCGCAATAAGTATATTCTAACAGGGATACCACACGTTCCCCTTTTGAATAACAAGAAAAAAAAATACATAACTAAAAATTGCCTAATTAGCAGTAAAATAATTGTTAGAACAGCTTTACTGCCACGATTATCCTATATTAGACAATTGTTGAGTAATATATTATTATGTAACGTAAAGGTACATATTCGTAAAGAAAAACTCAAACTGAACTAAACTTAAAGTACCTAGGAGTAAAAAAAAAACATCAGTTATACCTATTCAGGTAGGTACCTACTTAAACACACCACGAATTGACAGAGAAACTTAAAAGAGTAGGTACTTACATAA
This sequence comes from Eulithis prunata, assembly GCA_918843925.1. NCBI lineage: Eukaryota > Metazoa > Arthropoda > Insecta > Lepidoptera > Geometridae > Eulithis > Eulithis prunata. Next base: position 5,080,792 of record OU974023.1, on the reverse strand, counting down.
CTACCTAAGTAATTTTGCTCAATGGGTGTCCCATAATGCTTACGCACGCATTATACACATATATTCAATTGAAAATAAATTGCAAAGCGATAGGTGTTCCTGACCAAACATAGGTACCTACAGAACCAGGCAGAATAAGTAATTGTGAAACTAAATCTATGTCTATACTGAGACCACTATACTTTATACAATTTTTTAAAAGTACAGGCTCTTTTCGGGCGTACTATGCGGACTGAATCGGAACCGGGCTTTGAATTGGTTTCGGTTCGATTACGTGTTTAGGAACCGCATAAGAGGTGTCTTTAGGCGACAGAAATTCCGACAGTTCTTCGACTGCGTCGTCGAATTTCTCGTGATCAGAATCAACCTCTTGATTGGAAAAGATTCTTCGACATAATTTATATACGATACCGAATCATTCGTCACTCATTTTACGTTTGTTAGTTAGTGGCAGTCGTGATAGGGCATCGACATTACTGTTGTCGCTTGATTTGACAAACTCGATATCAAAATCGTAAGACGCGAGCCTCGTGCCGTATCGTTGCAGCCTGCTATCTGCCGTTGCTGGCAATCCAAACTTTGGCCCAAAAATAAATGTTAGTGGTTTATGGTCAGTTTTAATAATAAAATGACGGCCGTAGATGTATTGATGATGTTTGATAACACCAGCAATAATAGCGAGTGCCTCTTTGTCTAGTTGGCTGTAAGATCTTTCGGCCGTGTTAAGTGTGCGCGACGCGAAACATATGGGGCGTTTGTCGCCGTTCGGGAATCGATGCGATAACACAATGCCAATACCGTATGAACTGCTATCAACCGCTAAAACTAGAGGTAACTCAGGGTTGTAATGTACCAACACTTTACTACTAAGTATAACAGATTTTATCTCATTAAACGCTCTTTTACAATCTTCGGACCAGGCCCAAACAATATCTTTGCGCAGTAAACTATGTAACGGGTCGTGGGGGCATGGGCATTGCCACGGTCTCCGCGTCCTGTGCCACGTACTCTAGGCCCGGCACCACGCCCTATGCCACTGGATCCGGCAACCACGCATGGCGGTCCATCACGCACAGGCACACCACGCCCTACGGCACGCGCATGCACTCCATGCCCTCTGCCATCTCCGCTAGGACCATCATTCGCTTTCACCACCTCCATTGACACCGGTGGCGGACCACCTCGTCCACGCACACCCCTAGCGCGTTACGGCCCTCGTGTGCGTGGACGTCTTGCGTTTTCACTAAAAAAAGCGCATTCAAATAAATATTCAAGTTTTTAGAAAAGTATGTAGTATTAGCAAAGGAAGAAAAATGAAAAAAAAATATGCACTGTCCCTAATTCCTAGTTCCTACATAACGCGTTAAGTGCCGTTGACGCGTCTGTGCGCTTAAAACGTTCCCTGTCCAGGTGCCTCCAATGTGGGGCCATGAAGCTTTTTTCAGGAGTCCGTGCTTCCACTATTGGTTCACAACTTCAACGGTCCCACAATGGTTTGTCAGTTTTTGGACGTATGAAGTTGTCAAATCATTTTGTATGGGGACAGGGAACTGTTAAAATGACCGTGAACCCTACTTCCTTACGTTTTTTTCGATCTGCCAAATGGGAAATGAGAAATAAACCAAAATTATAATATAACTGCCGGGGCGCGCGCTCTCTGCGGCATCAGGTCGCCGGCGGCGGCCCCCTGCGATGGGGGGCCGAAATAGACCCACTGCCGCACTCAGCGGATGTTTTTCATCGTCAGTGCGTAGGAGATCGTTATAGGCCTCCCGTGATGTTTTGATGGAGAAAACTTACAGTTTTGACAGCAAGCTGAAATATATTTGTCTTTATCGAACTCTTACAAACACCTGAGATAATCGTTCCGCACAGGCGGGAGACATAGTTTTCTTCGCCCGCACCAGCCGAAAAACTGCGGGGGGCCGATATCGGCCTCCTCCGCAGTGAAGGTGGATACACTACAGATCTCAGTAGGTTATCTGTTATAATAGTAAGCTGTCAACTAAGTAATAGTTTTACGTTTTTTTAAGAACATTAAGGTTTAAAGATTCTTATTAATTATGTACCTATTAATTAATCACGAAGACTGATGTAAACTAAGTAACTAAGTGTAACTAAGCTACTCCCAACTGAGCTATGAGGGTGTGATTTACAAACTTTGAGTGAGACTATGCCCTACCTAGGTACCTATATATTACCTACTAGAATTAAAAATAATTGTGGATGAGAATAAAAGAAATATATTTGATCGAGTGAGCGAAGCGAACGAGATCTTAGTGACAACTTGGACAAAAATGCTTTGTATGTTTGTTCGACGAGATCTTTTAAACCGCTCGTCCGATCTTCATAAAATTTGGTAGGTATACGGATAGTACTCTTAAGTTTTACTGGTTTGTTAAATGAAGTAAATCGGTTGACGGGTTGGAAAGTTATAAGGTTCCAAAGGGAGTAAAAAAAAAAAAGTCGTACCAAAATATCAAGTGGAGTGTCATGTGATAGGGTTTTGTTTAGACATTTCAAAACCGTTTTTATTTGATTCTAGGTCTAATTAAACAGGTTTTGGAATGTCTAAAAGCAAAGCCCTATCAATGACATCCCATGTGATATTTTTGTACGACATTTTTCTTACTCCGTTTGGACCCTCGTATCTTTACAACCTCCTGACCGATTCACTTTATTTTTCAAACCAGTAAAACTTCAGAGTATTAACCGTATACCTACCAAATTCTGTGAAGATCGGATAAGCGGTTAAAAAGACCTCGACGAACAAACATACAAAGCATTTTTGCCCAAGTTGTCACGAGATCTCGGTTCGGAGCGAACTACTAGCATGTACAAGTTCATTTATTATGTTTTGGATGCCCTGCTAGGTAATTTCTTGTGCTAATAGAGCTCCCTAATGCGATCCCTAATGCACCTCGCCTTCGTGCGCCTTATTGATTTGGCCACCGACGCGGCCCGCTGCTCCTGCAGCTCGCGTAGCTCCGTCTCGGTGAGAGGCTGAACTATCTGGGCAGCCTGTTCAAGGCGGAGACGCCGCAGCAGCCGGCGAGTTGATAACGCCAGGGGGGTTGGGCGTGGAGGCGGCGGGGGTGGTGGGGGCGTCGGCGCTTAGGCCTCTTCTTCGGGCAAGCTAAAATAAATAAAAATAATGTTAAAAATCAAAAGTCAGTTCACAATCACAAGGATCACTTTGAAATGTCTTAACTAAGCCATGCGAACTAATCCTAATTAATATTACAAATGCGAAAGTAACTCGTGTCTGTAGAGCTTTCAGGCCAAAATTACTGAACCAATTTAAATGAAATTTGGCACACAGATAGTTATGAGCCTGACAACAGATTACTTACATGCAACACCGCTTCCACCAGCACCACTCTCCAGCGCGGCTGCGGGCTGCGGAGCGGCCCATGAAGTGGTTGTCTGTAAATAAAAAAGGATAGGTACCTATGCATAGGCATGCCACACACAAAGAAGCACGACAGAGCGTACTATTGCGCACCATGTTTTATATTATGCAGAGTCGTGTCGAAGCGCTCGTCAATCTTCACTGATTATTTAAGTTAAGCAACGTTCTGTGCGGTCACTATTTGGATGGGTGACCGTTAGTGGTATTTACATCTGAGCGCTTCCGTGCTTCGGAGGGCATGTTCAATGGTGTCAGATAGCTACAATTTAATGAAACTTGTAGCTTATTTTTAGCAATTTTTTATAGTTTACATGATACTGTAGGGTATTTTTATTATTTTATGCTGAATCCAATAATGTATGGAAGTTATTTGGTATTAATACAAAATAATCGAGAAATCTGCGAAAAATGCATAAATTAACACTTGCGTAGGGAGGGCCGTGCTTGCTAATCTGAGGGGCTAAGTTAAATTTAGCTATTTCTTTCTAGAACCTCTTAGGTAGAACTAGCAATCCAGCAATTTTTTGCAAGGTGTTTAGCTACGTATTGTCTAAATAAATCTATCAGTTGGCAACACTGCACGAAACCGCTTGAGCTGAGCAATCACATAATATTGTAATTTGCATCCCGAAGCAGACGACTGCTGCTTCAGACTGTCCGTGTATGCCCGCCCTTAGACCGACACAAATTCGTTGTAACTATTGATCTGATGACACCTTCACTGTATTTTTTTGTAGTGAAATGAATGAATCGTTTTGTAAAAAAACCTTAGTTATTTATAATTATTGTATTCTGTACGCACAGAAAATGATAACATATTATCTTAATATTTTAGGATTATTTTCAATTTCACATTGTATTAGTTAAGTTTTCGTAAAAGACAAACATTATCCGGTAAAACCCCGCTTTTCAGTCCTGATTTCGGGTGAATTACTAGAAACTTTCGGCTATCTAGTGATAGCTAGAAGTTAGAAGTTGTTAACAGTTGGCAGTTTTGTGAATAATAATGTACCTATCTTTATGAGGAAACTCTTTGGTGTAATTGCATGTAATTGGCTAAATTTTATTAGCCATTAATGTTAATAGTTATGTAAGGTGTATTATGTATGGTGTATATTAGTCAATTGGTGCTTGCTAGTCAAAATTATATTAGCACAATGTTTTCAACGCAGTAGCCTCCTTACAACTCATATGCTGTAAGAAATTGAAGTTTTTGTTGCTAATTGAAACCACATTACCTATGTTGAAGTAATATATATTTAAATATACTGAAATAGATATTTTTTGTACCATATAATTTTAGAATGAATGCATTGTTGTGTAAATCTTAACGAATATTTAAGCAGTCATTTTAAAATAAAGGATAAAACCTGTATGTAAAATTGTAAAGGCCTGGTTGCTCTTTTTCTGCTATAGTATTTAAAGGTACCGCTGGGTGACAGCAAAAATTGATTTGTGTCGTTTTCATGTACAGTGAGCAACAAAAATTTAATTAACCATGTAAGGTTGTCAAACCATGCTTTGGGAGCTTTTGACTTTGACGTTTTGTATCTTTGCAAGAGGTTTGTATTTACTTGTATTTTACCTAAAACCCGATTTAACTCGAACTCATGTTGCGGACTGTACCTTCATGTAATTAAATTATACAGTTTTAAAAGTAAATAAGTAAAATAAAACTATACTTTCAATCATACTTACCTAAAACTAAATATAAACAATAATGGAAATGATGTCCATAATAATTCACATTTTTTATGATTTTGTGGAGTCGGGTTGCCTGTCCATGTGGAAACCGTGCTCTTGTTAGGGCCTACGCAGACCGGGGCGACATCGCAAGGTATTTAAATTTTTACCAATGGAAAATCAAACGTATTGATATAGAAATACAACATAAATTGTCTGTGAAACCGTGGCAGCATATTACTTTACGTACGAATGAATTTCAGATTAGTATCAAAATTTAACTCTATTTGGTACCAGATAAATCACAAAATAAGGCAGCACAGGCAAGTAGGTAGTTATCTCTAGTTTTTGAATACAAATGTAAACGTTACACTTCTATGTATTACCTACCGTCTTTGTTACTGTAACTATTGTAAAATGTTATTGATAACACTATATTTTTTGAATATATGATGATAGAACCAGACTGTTTCATTAAATAATACCAAATATTTAGTAGGTAGGTACCTATGTATGTATGTAGTAGGTACATTGGTATAGGTGCGGCTCAACGCAGCGTACCGCGTTTGCTCTTCGCCGCTGACGCAGACTGCGATTTAACAAGAGACCATACTAGACGTTTTCCATATGGAAACGATTTTGTGTCCGGCGCCGCATGTCGCATACTGCAGCTTGTTGCGTTGGGAGTAAACGGTTACGATCGCGAGACTAATAATATTAGATATTCTGTGGTTATGATATGAAAATCTGATATTGATGTCGTTTGTTGCACTTTACTATAAACTAACCTAATTCGACAACAGCTGTTTTTGTCATTTCAGTTTATGAGAAAAAGACGGCAATATTTTTAGTCCTGTCAAATTAGGTTACTTTAGAAAATGCAATAACAGAACCAACACCATTGTAATCATGTTCAATCGAATACTGAGATCTACAAGTTAATTCGTAATCCAACCAAAAACCTTAGTTGAGTAGGTAGGTGCTTATTACTAAAAATGAAACCACAAGTATATACCGTAAATGACCTTTATATTTTATTTTTCACCTTACAATTTCCCCACAATCATACAAAATTAAATAAGGTTACTCCACTTATTTAAGAACCAAAAAAACTTTTTTTTTTAAATACATCTAAGTAGATAATATATTGACTAATCTAGACACCAAAACCCAGTCCATTAAGAAATAATAATTTATTATTCGAGAGCTTAAAAGTTCAAGCCCTTATAACGTTATAAGGTACAGTCAGCATCAAATTGATATGAGCGTCTAGAGCAGACAAAATTATGTGTAAAACATAATATAAGCAATTTGATATATAGGTACGCAGTTCGAATCATCATATTGTTGTAAGCACAGTGTTCAAAATATCTTACTTGATATACAGTATATACATATCAAATTGCTTTTATGTTTTTCAAATCATTTTGACTAGGTACTCTAGTAGACGCTCATATCAATTTGACGCTGACTGTACATACGAGTAACTATTGCTATTCGTTTAAATAAAAGTACAAAAGTCTACATTATAAATTGATGACTAGGTGGACAAAATTGAGAGCTCCTATGTTCACACACAAAGAATTAGAGTGCCTGGAAGAGATTACTATCAGCGATAAGGCCGCGTATTATATAATTATTTCCTATGCGATGAACATAGAGTTTGTCACTAACCATAATGCGATCAACATCGAAAAACTAAAATACAAAAATGTGTTATTATTGGAAACTAGCAAGTTTTTCAAATAATCCTTGTGATTTTACTGATTAGCTTTGGCTTTTCGTTGTTTTTATTCCAACTACCAAAGTTTTCCTTACATAAAGATTTCCATCTACGGTCTAAAATCTAAATTAATGGTAGAATATATCATGGTAAAACATTTTGCATAACATGGTATATAGGTACATACCTACCAAAAATGCCCTTTAACTTTTGAGATACCAGGATACCAACAGACAAAACATTTGACACAATAGATTGTCTATTGTCCCTAGAGAACTGATGCATTCTTGATGCATTAAAAGGTTAAGAAATAACCCTAAGAATAATACACCATTACTTGGGATAAGGAGGATATAACAATGCCCCCGATTCTGTTGCTTCATGTTTAATATTCAAGTTATCTATTGTCGTTTCCGTATGTACCGAATACCGTACTAGGTACTTATTTATTACGCGCGATTCTAAAGGTGCATTTTTCTACTAAATTAATTATTTTGACAGCGTTAAAATTATAGCCGTCGTCGTTTCAGTTTATGAGAAGGGACGGTAACATTTTTTAAATAATATAAAATCGGGATAGGTAGGGGACGCTATAAAATCGGGTTAGGGGACATCTCCACGAGCGAGTGAATCGTACGTCGTGACGATATTACGTATTTCAATACAAACTATCGCTGCGATAAAATCGCCGTGTGAAGACACGTTTTAAGAGGGTAAAATAAGTAGAACGACGATAATATCGCCGCGATTCTCTCACTCACATTTCATTTTATGAGAAAGGGACGGCAATATTTTTAGTCCTGTCAAATTAGGTTAGTTCAGAAAAATGCAACAACAGAATCGACACCAATGACAACTTTACGTTTTATTATCATTCTGTGATCACGGTCTTGCGCAGGTTACAACAAGTATAGTGTACCTAACTCAAAATGTGAAATTATTCGTCTATTGTTTTGCAAAGTAGACGCCCTGCTTATTCGTATCGGGTCTTATTCCAGAACGAAGACTAAAGAAAGTCAAGGTTTAAACGTCAAGGTTTAGGTCAAGGTAAAGCCATAACAACAAAAGAAGAAGAACCTTGACTTTCTTTAGTCCCCGTTCTGGAATAAGACCGAATTGTGTTTTGTGTACATATAAAAGAAATAGACGATATGTTGATAAGTCTTAAATAATTTTGAGCAATAAAAAAATAACGATTACAATTTACGACCATCCACAATAACCCTGTACAAAAGTACTAAAATAGTACTAAATAATAAATTTACATTTATGTACCTACCCCTTTATTCATATTCAACTGCCATTTTAGCTTTACATTTACCTACCCTTTTATTCATATTCAACTGTCATTTAAGCGCGGCTTTAAATATAATAGTCACTTGCATGACAATGAAAAGAGATAAGAACAGATTTAATAATCATTTTAGTTAGCTCAGCTTTAGAAGACCAATATGGAATATACCCCTATTATTAGTTCTTTAACGTGGTAGGTACCATAAGGGATCGGATTGGTTTGACTTTACCTATCTAGGTTCGGTCATATATCCACTTACATCCAACTTACATACATAGTACAGCACGCAGCGTCTTTACGAACAAATCCTAACGCGAAAGTTTGTAAGGATGTATTTATGTTTGTTCCTCTTTCACGCAAAAACTACTGATCCGATTTGGATGAAACTTGGATTAAATATATTGTCCGTGACTTGGATTAACACATAAGCTACTTTTTATCCCTGAACACGGGATCCAACGAACGAAATCGCGAGCGGAAGCTAGTCTCTAATACATGGATCTATGTTTCCTTGACGGTTGAGATTTTCACACCCAAAAATGAGCTTCGAACCATGAATAAGAAGAATACTCATACCTACGAGTGTTAACTACTGTTTTCGTTTATAAATCATATCAAGCAACTTCAAAAACAGACTCGCGTTGTTCGCGGGCAGAGAACTAACTCTCTGCATTATCCCCTCGTATATAAACTGTTCCTCGTGTTTATACAGCTCGGGCAATCTCAATTCATCATACAACCGCTTGATTTTCTCTACACTCTCTGGGTTTTTGTTCGCGTAGTTATCGATGAAGGTTAACCTTTGGGCGTCGTTGCAGTAGTTCAGCGCGTTCACGGCCAGCCACGAGCATTTGCCTTCTTGGATGTCAGTGCCTACTTTACCGGTTACTGACTCATCGCCGTAGCAGTCGAGGTAGTCATCCTGGAAAAAAAACAAGTGGTTTACGTGCCGAGTCGGATATCATCATTCATGGCCCGAATTATGGGTGAATTCGGTGTGTGGATGATGATGATGAATAATTTTACTACTGAGTATTATTGCATAGAAATTGTCCGTGCGTCCATCAGCATTTCTTACGCGCTATAGAATCGAGGAATTTTAAACTCCAACCAGATCCTTTGAGAATGAAGAAAATAGGTACACGGTCTATCTACAAATCGGTTACTTACTTTTCAATACCCCCTTTTCAATCTATATTGTATATGTAATATAGCACTAAATAATGTTTTTTGACTTTGTATGATATATAAAGTAACGTCAACAACGTAACTTGATGAATAATTTAACATTATCCAACTCCTAAGGGAGCTTTTGAATATTTGGTTTTGTAACTTTGCAAGAGTTTAGGTAGATATACCTACTGATACTGATTTCAATAAAAGAACTGCATGGGTGTAACATTTTGCGTCGCCATCTGCAACTTTGACTTTAAATACGTACCTTCCTAAGTATTTATCTTTTAAAAAAACTTAAATACTTTCAACTTGTCAATCGACTTATACTGCTAACTACTTAACTATGGTACTTAATTTATACTACGTACTTAATTTTGGTACCTACCTAAACTCAATGGCTATTTGGCCAAACCCATTCTCATTATTAATTCTCAGTTCGGATCTCATGCAAACAATATAGGTAAACATTGAATCATCGGACTTATGTCCGCATAGCATGCGTGACCTATAGTAGCTTTCTCTTCACTATTTGACAGGCAAATCCTACTAATATTACAAACGCGAAAGTTTGTAAGAATGTATGGATGTCTGTTACTCATTCACGCAAAAACTACTGATCAAATTTGGATGAAACTTGAAATAGATATTGTCCGTGACCTGGATTAACACATAGGCTACTTTTTATCCCGGAAAATCAACAGGACGCGAACGAAGAATTAGGTATATTACGTCTATTTCTTTTAAAAGGTACCTATATTACTTATTCTCTTCTTTTTGGCAATGATCTTATCACTCTGTATAAAAATAAGTATATTTACCTGTATCTGAAATAGCTTCCCCAACTCGAGACAAACCTCTTCAACTATCTTATGCGTGTCTTTATCGGCGTTATTCGCTAGTAAATATCCCAGCGATATCGGTAGCTTGAATGTGTAGTATGAAGTCTTGTGTTTCACGATAGAATAGTACCGCTCTATCGTGAACAGACTATAATCACTTTTGTTCCGATGTGCCATCGTGTAGTCTAAATGTTGGCCCATGCTTGTGAATAATAATGCCTGAAAAAAATACTGAATAAGTGCTACATACGAAACAAAATCAATTCGGTCAGATTGGAGTGCTAAAATACAATTTACTTAGTCCTAGAGAGCATTTATTTGATTTTCGCAGTAAGCAGACGATTTTGGTCTAGTCAAACGAACGTAAACGAAGTTACGTGTAGCTAGTAAATAAATAAAATGACAATTTAAAGGCCTAATTTTACCCTAGTCTGGTAAAAAGCAAGCTCGTATGAGTTTGTGACCAACTCTGGTGACGGAGTTTTTAGACCGCCTTACCTATGGCCTCAGTCGTGGCTTAACGACTGCTAGAGCCGGGACCGACTGTTTACTGTGCTCTCCGAAACACGGAAGCGCTCAGATGTAACTAACGATCACCCATCCAAATAGTGACCGCGCAGAACGTCACTTAACTTAGATAATCAGAAAAGATTTACTAAGCAAGCTACGCCACGAGAGCTTCCCTAGTCTGATCAATCACATAAAGACAAGCTGGTTGACCGAAAAGAAATTTTTTTTACCCTATTTTGTCAACACATTAAGAGAAATAGAAAACCTACTTCTCCTGATACTTTATCTTAGCCGTAGGTCGTGTCAAGGTAAGACTCAAGGCAAACAACATTTTCCAACTTTTAAGATCACGCACATCTGCGGCAAATTGAACTATCAGACGCAAAAAGGTCATTACACAAATAATGCTTATCTCTGTTATGGTCTCAGGGCCGATATCTGTTTTCTAGATAATCTAGTTTTACAGAGGTCTTAGGGTATGTTCCTGTGCTGTAGACAGGAGGGATCAGCATAGCAGTAATATTATAAATGTCAAAGTTTAGATGTTTGGACTCTTTGCTCCGATTTAGATGAGACTTGGAATATACAGTATGTATCTACAATGGCGACAAAAAATTTTCACACGGGTAGAGCTACTTATTGGTATTCATAAAAAAAGTATTAAATTACAGTCAGCTGCACTAGAATGTGTACAATACAAGAATGTGTACATATAGTCTACTTTTGATCCCGGAAAATCAACAGGATCAAACGGGACGCGGGCGAAAGCTAGTGTTTTCAATTACCTCATTAAACAGCTCCACGATGTCAACATAATGTGCCGTCTTGCTGAAATTGGTGTTTAACGTTTCGTATATCGAGCAGTGGATGAGTATGGAATCGTTTATCGCCCCCAGACCAACGTTAGGTAGTCTGTACCAGCACGGCATTCCACGTCGGGTGCTCGATCCGTCCATCATGTCGTCTACTACAAGGAAGTAGGCCTGCAACTGTGGACAACAAGCAACGTTACAATAGCACACAGATTTACACGAAGATAAACAGCATGGCTAAGAAAAAAAAACCAGCTTCAGTGGGTTTACGCAAACTCCAACTTTTTTTCTGCTTACATAATCCCACAAAAAATACGAGTGCTCAGACTCGATGGTGCTCAGTTATTCGATTTAACGAAGTCCGTTTGGTTATGTTTATGGTTGTGCATGCACATTCGCCCCCTTCAAGTCTGTGCCCTGGCTAAATGAAACTTGTGAATCATAAATATTCTTATTAAATATAGGTAGGTACTAGGTAGTCTTAAAAGTTTCCATGCTAGTAAAGCAGTGAATGCAAGTTGGTTTAAAATGTATAGGTACCTATAAATGTTTGTTTTTTTTATGTTTTTGTTTGTGCAAAAATATAGGTAAACATTTTAGATGTTGAACCACAAATTCACTTTATTTATTTATGAAATATTACTACACTAAACAATTATTATACAATCACATCATCACATCAAATCTGTAAAAACTTTGCCCCTCAATATAGCTTTTCATTTTACTATGTGACTGTACTTTCGGTACTTGTCTTGACTCGACGTTAAGGGAATGAAAGCGAGGAAGAACTCATTTATCGACATTGAGGTAATAAAAATGTGGTGACTCTCACCGCTCGACGTAGAGGGACTCGACGTAAAGGGAACAATTCGTTGTATTGCAGCTTAAAAGCCAGGAAAGGTTTGTGTGGGTACTTCTCTCACTTGTCGCGAATTTACAGAGTAAGTAGTAAGAACACGTAACTAGTTTAATTAAATCATTAACATTAGGTAGCCTACCTAATAATATTATATATCAATCCTGCCTATGATTCTGCTTGTCAATGCAAAAGACTATACAAAACAAACTTTGATTTATTGGTAACTAGGTCTTATTAAGTGCAAGAACTTACCATTTCCACACACCATCCCATGGTGCGAGCTAGTCTCAGAGATTCCTCAGTTATTTTCTCTGACTTTTCAATTGTTTCATATGCAAACACAGTTGCCAATCCTCGAGATTTCTTCCCTCCAATTAGATTATAGTCCAGTACCTACAAGAAATTCACTACTGTTACTTTTTTTGTATAACAAAGGTAGGTACTATTTTATCAGATTTATTTAACAAAAACTAAGCCACGTATTAAACTCTTCACCGATGTCATTTCACGTACTCAGGTATACCTACTATATTATCAAAAATCTTGAAATTTAATTAATGATGGTGGGAAGCCTCCTATTTTTATATTCATACATTTTAGTAAGTTTCATACATACTAACGCAATTTTTTATGAATAGGTATGTGAAGAAATATGATCAGTAGGTACACTAGGTAGGTACCTAGTAAAAAGCTCTACGGTAATTTAATAACTAGAATAACGCATTGGTACAAAGATGTTATATTTATATTTTATATTTAATACTATATTTTATATAGTATTAAATATAAAATATAAATATAATATATATTTATAATTTATAATTTTGTGCAATAAAGCACAAAATTATAAATTTGTTACAAAGGGTGGACTTAATGCTGAAAGCATTGTCTGCCAGCCAACCCAAACATGGTGGTGTAATGAGGAGGTTGGCGATTAGAATGTAAGGGAGATGTTCTGTAATTATATTTTCTAAGTGCAATTAATAAATTGAAATATTGTGTGCTTCTTTATTGACATTCTTGCCCTGGCTGCCAAGAATGTAAATGTGGACGTTATTTTAAATGAAATAAATAAACTTAAGGGTCATTCTCAGTTAAGAGGTAATATGTTGTATGAAGAGACGGCATGGCAATTTTTTTTTTTTTTTAATTTTTAATTATACATCTTTTTTATGGAAACTTTTAAGTTGAAAACGTTTACAAAGTGGCCAGTCAATTTGTTGGTTTTATCTCATTTTATAAGTGACCAGGGTAGATACTGAACCGTTCTTCGCGCGTAATTTTTTTTCTAGGTGCCATTTTTTCTGTAAAAAAGTCATATTCAATTGTAAAGCTAAGATATTCATAATGCCAAGTAAAGGTTCAGAAAAAAATCTAGAAGTATTCATGAAAACGCATAGGTACAAATGTATCTCCCCTGGACATTAAGTATCACACCTAACATCAAAAGAGCCAGGGGAAATACGCCAGGGGAGAAGACATTTTCGAATGATATCTAAAATAGCCGTAAAAGTGTTCCTCGTACGCAATTCACAATCAAACGTAACAATGTATGCACTATTCATAGTGAATATTCAAGTCTATATTAGTATTTTAACAAATAATTGCTAAATAAAACTAACCAGAGGAAAGACTGCATTCACTCAACACTTCTACACCCAGCGAGCGGCGTGACTGAAATGGCCATTAAAATGGCTGCGCAGTCGGTTTATGCCTCACTTGCTGCTAACTTCAAGTTACATCCTATGCACTCAAAGTCACAACTTCCACAAAATATTTAAAAAAAACTGATTTTTAAACGAAAACAAAAAGCCAGGGGACGAGACACGAAATACGTGGGACAAATTTCGGCGTTGATATTATTTATGAAAAATTGGAATATAAGTAATTTTACTTATAAGACACTGTGACTAAGTTATTGTTCTGTATAAAATTAACAATGATAAAGTAATTATTGAATTTTAATACATTCATAATAACTGGTTTACAAATAAAGTCGGTTTGGTGACAGACCAGGGGAGAGACTTTTTTCTTATATTAGAATTAATTGTGACTAAACTAGATACATTTCTGTAATAAATTTAAGTGAGCATGAAGAAAACATTTAGTTTTAAGTAATAAATAAGTTAATTAGAAAGTTAGTATAAAAAAAAAGTATTTTTTTGTCCTGGCCATGGAAAGTACCTCTTAACTGAGAATGACCCTTAATAGAACTTCACAAAATTATGGTGTTTTTAATGAAACTTGCTCAGAAGAGGAGCAACTCAAGAGTGGACAATGGGTCAGCGTCTTCATTAGTTGAAAAGGACAAAACTAAAAGTGACTCGGTGTGACACCGAAGGGCTACTGACATCACCCACATAAATCCAATATTTTGCCAAATGATAAACTTTTCAGATCCAGAAACTACGGAATAATCATTTTGGTGATAAAATATTTGTTTAAAAGGAAACATTGTAATCAATATTATATTTTTAAATAAAAATGACCTATTTTATTTTTCCCTGTACTGATAGTCCCCCCCTCGCCCTGTGCCCGCTTGACGCTGAGCTTCAGGACACCCTGTATAAAATAAAAAGACAAATAAAAGTAGATAGGTACCTGCTTCACCCAGCTGCCGACTTCAGGGACTTGAGAAAACTTGGGATTTGTTACCAGTGAGCCTATAATACTAGGTAAGACATCTTGAAATGTCTCCTTTTCCTTGGCTATTTGAGATATGGAGACATTTGTTGACATACAACTTGCATGATGACTCTGTATGATCCTGTAGACAATGCAACATTTATTTTGAGGATGTAATGAACATAGATACTACAATTAAAAATAAATTGATACCTATGAAATAACTTGTATAAATACCTTGCTTGGCAACGTTGGGCTCCATAGATTTGTCTTAATTTATTGGCTATCCGCATAATTGGTTTATTAGTATTCATGTTATTAGTTTGATGTCCTATCGAAACTTTCTCTAGCCGAATTCTAAAAAAAAACAATTACAAGTGTAATACAGGTAACATTGAGAGCTAAACTGGACAATCACATTTGGTAGGTACGTTTTAAATTCTGTGATAGTAATGCAAGTGCCTACCTGCCTACACTACTACGAGCCGAGGAAAAATTAAATTAGCCAGCAACAAACAACACTGCCACCGCAAGACACTTTTCTTGAAAATACTGACACTGCAGTGTTGCCAGCCCATATTTTCATTTTACCCCAAAGCCTGATAAGGTAATGTTACCCTAGACTCACGACTTTATTAAAATACCCTAATTTTTTGTAAATAAATAGTATAATATCAGTTCTTTCTTAGACAATGCTTTTATTCCAATTAGTATGCTTACCAATATCCCAATATTAACAATACAAAATCTATGCCTAAAAATGTCACGTGACATCAACAGTCTCTTCTGCATCGTCGTCTATAGTAATTTCTACTAGACAGTCGTAGTTTATACTAGAAGTTTCAACAAGTATGATAATAAATTTATACATATTAAACATATACCTAAAAAATTAGGATCGTTTTCCCTTACAATACTTTTGAGTGTACTTTTTGCATCAGATCGCGAGTTACCATTACTAGACGACGCCATTTTAATTTTTAACAGTAAAAACTAATGAGTGATTGACTGAACTGAACTTTAGACAATGGTATGACAAGCGAGTGTCATTGTCTATGTCAGTCAGTCGGATTTAATTTACGTACAGTACAAATTACGCTAAACAATTCCTTAGGTACCCTAAAAATTACGCTGTCATCTTAATTTTACCCTAAGGCTAGGGTAAATTACCTTGACTTGGCATCACTGGCAACGGGCAACCCACACAGTAGGTATACAATACAGTATAGTCAATGGAAATATCACTTTTTTTTTAAATACAGACTCACAGATTCCAATCATTCAATGTGGGCTGGGAATGGATACAAGACTTTTGAGCCAATTCGCTAGCAGGCCCTTCGGCTTCACTTTGAACCATCTTTGGACAAAGGCCCTAATTTCTTTAAGACTTCAAAAAAGAGATGCAAAAAATGATAAATATGCTTTATTAGCAAAGCAAGCAATGAGTTAGTGGCCAACTTTGGTAAAGGAGTTTTTAAGCCGCCGACCTCCGTCATGGCTTAACGACTGCTCGAGCCGAGACCAACAGTTTAACATGCCCTCCAAATATTCTTCATTTAAATCCATAGACATATTCAATCACTTTCAACAATTCAGCGAATGGGTCTTTATGATATTTCTTTATTTTAGTGCGCCATGAAAACTCCACAAGCCAATCACTAAAGTTTCCCTTAAATTTTTCTAATCGGAAAGCCTTTTTGAGTTCTCCGCAGTGATTCACATGAACCTGAGTGTGTTCCGTTTTATTGTCATGCTCATCTGACTCCATAAAATATATCTGTTCAGTGTTTGCATGGCCTGCTTTCTGGTGTATAAACCCATGTTGAGATAGGTCATCATAAGCATTCCAGTCATCAGTCTGTATGATTGAGCCTACTTTTACATGTTTCTTTATAGCTGAAACTAGTACCTCTGTCAGGTGTTTGTCGTTAGGACACAACTCTAACCGCATGTCATCGTTACCTTCTTCAATCATTCCAATGACCCAGAGTCCTTCCAATTGTCGGCCTCTATTATATTTTCTTGCGCTAAAGTTGGATTCATCTATTTGAACAATTTTATTTGCTCCTCCAATTTGACTTGTAACTTCTTGATGATCCAATTCGTATAACACAATAGCTTCTCTGCAGTAGCAAAACCAATCAGCAATGGTTCTTGAAGATAGCACTGAGTTAGTGTTGCAACACTCTATTTTTATGAAGTCAAAAGGCCACTTATGGCTGAAGAAGTACATTAGTTCAAACACTGTTGGAAGACTGATATGTGCTCTCTCAAACCAGGTTCCACTGGCTCTGCTAACTTTTCTTTTTCGACAGTTGTTCTTATGGCAACGAAATGTGCCTAGGTGGCCAGTGTTAGCTATAACCATGGGTTTTCGATGGTACGTGCAATTTCTCGTTTTTTGTATAATTTTCCTCTCTTCTGCAAACGCTACACACTGCTCATGTGTACCAAAACTTGCAAAAACTTTTCTCAGGTTCCAATGACTCGAGATTTCTTGAGAGCTCAGCTTATACTTCCTTTTCCGAGCAGACAAATTAGACGAATTTGCAGTAATACTCTCGGAGGCTTCGGATAAGGTTTTAGGAAACATTTGACTACAGTCCATCATTTTACCAACAATGAACTCCTCACAAAGACGCTTCAAAGAGTGCGGTGAAAGCTCAGAATCACAGTTCGCGGAATTCATCACTCCTACCTCGACATGCAAATGCAGATCCCCGCGTGTATAGGTACAAGTTTGCACCTGGAAGACTGGAATGGAACACAAACTACTAGGATGCTTGCTGGTGCCAATAATACCCCCAGTAGGTAGGTAACTCCATAGAATAGAATAAAATGTAGTAATATCCTAAGGGTAACTCTACCCGCCGCCGCGTCGGTCTCTGTCTCGGTCGTAGAAAAGAAAAGATACTTTTATACAAGGGTAGGTTTCGCCCCGGAAGAAAGAATACTATTAAACAAGTAGGTAGGTATCACCCCATAAGCTTTTGAGCATAGAACAAAAATACTTTTTGAGATTTGCGTTTATGAATAGTTAGATATCCATTATTGCATTGCAGGCGAATGGATGGTTTTGCATTCTCTTTGGCGAATGGCGAAGCAAAGAGAATGCAAGTGTCAGATTTTTTTTAGGCTAGTCTTATTTCTACATGCAAAATGGCGGACATCTAAATATTTCTTCTTCTCTTCTTCTACTTCTCTTCAATAATGGATCTTCTTCTTCTTCTCTTCAATAATGGCCTGTGTCCGTCATTTCGACAGACAATTTTGCCAATGTCAAGTGTTAAAATTGTAATAAATAAGTCAAGTCAAGTCATTTGTCAAGTCGGCTGTCGTTTGTTTTGAAAAGAAAATGGTGGATTTTCTTTTCAAAACCTAACACGAATTTTCACATTCATAAAAACCACTTTACACACATTTATTCCAATGGCTCACACTTTATGTTACGACCTAAGTATTATTGGTTAAAATTCCACCAAAATTAAACAACAATACTCACAATAACTCAAGAAAAACTATTAAAATAAAAGTGCTATGTGTCGTTTCAAAAAATGTCAAAACTCGTGTCCCATTAATGGATCTAAATATTTAAAATTATAATAATATCACTTGACATTGGCAAAATTGTCTGTCGAAATGACGGACACAGGATAGGTGTTCGGTGGACAGAGGCCATTAATGAAGATTGAATGAAGAGAAGAAGATAATATGTACGTATCGTATGTTTACATTTGCGTTGCGTGTTTGCGTAAACAAAAACCCAAAACATGCACTGCTTGCTTCGGATGGTTTTTGTATGAAATGCAATACAAGTGCATATACTTAATCATCATCATCAGCCAGCTTTATGCCAGCGTCACGAAACCGCCGCTAAAAAATCATAACTCGAAAAATACAAAAAATCAAGCAAGAAATGTAGTTTTTTCCAACTATTTATAGGTAAAATGGGTAGGTAAGGTATACTGAGGTAGATACCTACCTATACTCACACCTAGCTTCTCTCGATCGATATGCGATCAGATAAAATATTGTAAAGAATATTTTAGCATTTTTAGGTGGGTACCTAGGCACTTAGTAGCTTCAAAACATAAAGGGTAAAATGAATCACTAACATTTTTAGTTTTAAAGTGGATGGTAGTATTGAAGTAATTTTATGATTAAAATGAACTTATCTAAAAATACTTTATTTAAAACCAAGTTGTGGTTGAACCATATTCCAAGGTAGGTACCTAGATAAATATGTACTAGCGTGTCTAAGCAGGGATTAGAATAGAAGTGCCTTAGAAGTGCCATTTGCTATGCAAAATCTTCGAGGCGTTTCTAAAGAGTTCGCGTCCCGTTGGATCCCGTTGATTTTTCGGGATAAAAAGTAGCTTATGTATTAACAATATATAGGTAAGGTAATACAAAGGTATCCTTTAGTTACATAGTACTTACCTAAAATTGACAGAATGTTTTTCAGCGTGCACACGGCCACCATTCTCAAAAACTATTCATCATCCACGCAACAGGAAATGGGACACAAAGACAAAAAATTATTTCATAATACTTTTTCTAGTATTATAGACTCTGCATTGGCAAATCCAAAGGTTGCTGAGATCGCTGGGTTGGAGGAATGGATCAAAAAGGTAGTCAGTACAGAGTTTCCATACTAGTCAGAGTGGTCACAAAAGCTCTACCTATTATGAGAATGTCTACTGCCAGAGGCTAAAGTCGTGACCATATTTAACTGTTTTTATTTTAAGCTGCTAATACACAATATGACCGGTGGAAAAGCTGCCAGGGGACTGACGGTGGTGATGGCGTATGAAATGCTGGCGAACCCTGACAAACTTACAAATGAGTCAATGAAACTGGCTCGCGTTCTTGGATGGTGTTGTGAAATGGTGAGTTACTCTTCGCCCGAATTTTTTTACTACGTAGGTACCTACCTAACACCAACTACAGTCACTACCTACACTATACCTACAGGATGAGGTGTTTCAAATTCAAATTCAAATTCTTTATTGCGTTCATATTGTGGGTACCAGATCTTGAATAAAGTTGAAACTTATTTGCTTTCAATATGAACCCTGACAGGGCACGACAATTTCGACCGCTTTACAATGTCTATACCTACAGTTTTAGAAAAATGTTGCGGGCTCTACGATAACAAACAAATTCTGTAAAATAACGGTAGGTATATATATAATATTGTTGTTGGAAAACATAGGTACTTATAAGAAAAAGTTTTGGTTGAGTTTTCTAAGATGGCCTAAATAAACCTCAACAAGCAATGGTAGGTACAACTCTTGATGCTAAATATGCACAATAGCAAGCAAGATCGTATGAGTTAGTGGCCAACTCTGGCTGCGGAGGTTTTGGCCTCCGCCCGACTGCACAATGATAAACATCATTTAAATTGATTGAAAATGGAACTGATTTTTTTTTTTAAAAGTGACTATGATTCTGACTGTACTGGCCCGGACGACCTCTTTCACAAAGAGCCTACTATGTGCTACCTGGCTACCTACTAACTTTATCTTTCAGTTCCAATCTTTCGTGTGCATAGTCGACGATATAATGGATGGTTCAGAAACTCGTCGGGGCAAGCCGTGTTGGTACTTACTTCCAGATGTTGGCGCCAGTTGTGCAGCTAATGACTCTGTTATGCTTTATAATTGCATGTTTTATCTACTGAAGAAGAACTTTGGTGGTACGAAGAATTATGTTAACATGTTGGACGCTATCAATGAGGTAATTAATCTTTCACATTTCCAGCGTAGACCATATTGCATATGCAGTGTCTATGTAGCCCCAGTGGGCCATCGATCGTCCTAAATGCTTGCGTAAAAAATATTTTAAACAAAATATCCTAGCAAGAAAGTAAGAACTATCAAAATCCCTTTTGGAGTGCAATAAGGATTTCTCGACTGCAGTGTTCTCCCGATGATGGCTGTTATTGATTTATCTATATCTGGATACTTAGCTAAGTACCTACGTACATATTTTTATTTGACTCATGTACATGTCACATGAGTCAAATAAGAATAGGTACTTAGGTACTTAGCTCATGTGCCGAATCTCCTCGGCGATTTTATATGTAAACCGTAGGTAAATCAGTCCACTCCCTGCAAATTTAAAGGGGTGCGGGACATAGATAGTATAGGTAAGGTAGTTACGCGGTGAGGTAGCTGGAGGTGTGTTTTTGGCAAAGATTCAGTCTGTTTGTTGAAAAAAAGCTTTTTCGTTTAAACGAAAATTTTGTCAAACAAAATCATCCGCCCGTGCCCCCGTGTCAACTTCGTAGGGAGATAGTTTACAAAACAGATTGTTATGCATAGATTGTTGCTTTAGGCATAAAAGCAAAGGCCTAATATGCTGTCAAGGTTTTCTAATTGGAATCTAACTGGAATCTTATTCGCAATAGATAAACGAAAGGATTTCATAAAATCTCTATTCTGATCCTACTCAAAACAATGTAAATAGAGGACAATAAAGTCTATTTATTATGATAAAATATCATCTATGTATAGCTTTTATAGAAATTTATCGAAATAATTCAATTTGAAAATGTTGTTTACATACTTACTGAAAACTACACACAACTATGAACCTTAGCTACGTAGCAATAAAGAAAGTTCGTTATTAGGTTATCGATTTTCTGACTACCCATCTCTGTGGGTCAAGCTCTAGGAGCTCGATTATCAATTGCAACAGAATCACACATTACTAGGCACACAATGAACAAAAGAACAGAATTAGCACACACTTTGTAATAAAAATAGACACATAACAATGAAAATCACAAATTATGCAACACTGAATGCACCTGGAATGCACTCACGGCGTGCACTACCTGCACTTATTTTTTATTCGTATTTTTTTTTTGCCAAAAAAGCGGGAGGCAATTGTGAAGGTTTTTACAGACTAAAAATATATCAAGCTTGTCTATGGCATAAACTTGTTCTAACTGAAGTGGACTGAGCAATTAGTAATTTGAGTCTCAAGTGGCTTGAAGTGCCTGAGCCCCGGGGCTCTTCCGCCGGCGAGGGCAATTTCATGTTAGCGATACGCCTGAGCCCCGGGGCTCTTCCGCCGGTCAAGAGGTTAACATGTTGGACGCTATCAATGAGGTAATTAATCTTTCACATTTCCAGCGTAGACCATATTGCATATGCAGTGTCTATGTAGCCCCAGTGGGCCATCGATCGTCCTAAATGCTTGCGTAAAAAATATTTTAAACAAAATATCCTAGCAAGAAAGTAAGAACTATCAAAATCCCTTTTGGAGTGCAATAAGGATTTCTCGACTGCAGTGTTCTCCCGATGATGGCTGTTATTGATTTATCTATATCTGGATACTTAGCTAAGTACCTACGTACATATTTTTATTTGACTCATGTACATGTCACATGAGTCAAATAAGAATAGGTACTTAGGTACTTAGCTCATGTGCCGAATCTCCTCGGCGATTTTATATGTAAACCGTAGGTAAATCAGTCCACTCCCTGCAAATTTAAAGGGGTGCGGGACATAGATAGTATAGGTAAGGTAGTTACGCGGTGAGGTAGCTGGAGGTGTGTTTTTGGCAAAGATTCAGTCTGTTTGTTGAAAAAAAGCTTTTTCGTTTAAACGAAAATTTTGTCAAACAAAATCATCCGCCCGTGCCCCCGTGTCAACTTCGTAGGGAGATAGTTTACAAAACAGATTGTTATGCATAGATTGTATCGTAACTATCGTAACACAAAAGGGTTATCGAGGTCACATCTCACAGCAGCGTTAGGTACCTAGAACCATGACTTGTAGCTAGGTAGGTAGTTACTCTCGCTTTAGTGTTTCAATTCAATTTTTATTGCGTTAGATACCTAGTACCATGTCTTGTAGGTAGGTAGTCACTCTCGCTTTAGTGCTTCAAGTTCAAGTTCTCTATTGCTTTCATATTGTATAAAGTTATTAATAGTTTAAAAAATAAGTATTTTCATTTAAAAAAATTTAAGGAAAGTCGTATTGATTTTAACCACGAAATGTTCAGATTCTATAGGTGTCAGTCTAAACAACTCATAGATATGACGTATAATGATTACATCCGTCGCACAGAAAACAGCATCAGCCAAGACCCAAAAAGTTTCTGGAAATTTGTGAAAGAGCAGCAGACATCCCTACAGTCGTGTGACGAATTCGAATATGATGGGAAACTCGTGACAGGAGCGGATGCTGCAAATGCTGTCGCGCAATGCACGAGGTCACAGACAAAAAAGTAAGTTTAATTTGTCTAAAATCAGTTTTGTACGATGGCAACTCTGAATTGACAAGAGGCGGGTATATTTTCTCGCTGGTAATACTTTTTTCGTAGGGTTGACCGCAAAACTGCGCGGCACGGAGAGCGAAGCCTGGCCCCGAGGAGAGAAGGTCTGAGGGTGAGTGGAGACATCGTGGAGTGCAACAACTACCCTGTTCGAGTGTAGAAGTACCGAGGAGTACTGGCGTGGTGGAAAAGTTAGCCCACGGCCACAGGGTGAGTGCTAGCGATTAATCTGCTACTTGCTATGAGAGGCTAATGAGATTTTGGGAAGACAGTTCCGTGTTAAAATCTACCCTCCGCGATAATTAATCTGAAAGTCCACTTGCGTACCTTTGTACATGGACTAGTTCGGTCGATCGGGGAAGAACGTTGTATACGTTCGGGTACCGGGGCTTCTGAATTGGTTCAGAAGCCCATCGAGCATCGGCTCGAAGGCTCAAGGACGTTACCTAGTACTTGGGGTCCCGCGGTATAGCCGGTAGGGAAACCGATGGACTTCGGCCGGCTCCGAGAGTCCATCAGATCTCACGAGTACTAAGGGTCCAAGCGTAGCCGAAGGATGTGCCTCTGAAGTATCGATCAGAGACACTGCGTGGCCCATAGGGCTGTGGTCGACCATTCTGAGAGGAAGCGGATTGGTTTGCTCGTGGGGAAGGTCGGTGGTAGCACTTGGCACAGCCAAGCTCAACCGGTTGTCCTTTGAGGGACTGGAACAGCCTAGTTCACGTACACTAGGCTGGAATCCGGGCACTTTCATAGGCGTAACTGCGGGTGATTGTGTATAGAGAACCATGGTCGACCACGATGTGGCCTTCTGCCAGCTTAGGGCAGTAAAATCATTTGCGAAGCAGTTTACATGACAATAAGTCAACCCACAATCTCATCCTCATGTTATCTTTGTCGTACGGGTTTGTCACTCCTTTTTGTGACAGCCCTAGCATAGTATAAAGGCGCGACAAAAATGGTGGAGATGCAGGGATCTCATGTTGGAGCCCTTGGATGCCAGATTATTTTTTTTTCTCTGGTCCCAACCACAGGGTTGGTTCAGCGTATGTTTGGAGCAGCCTGATACGTTCGGGTTCTCTCCCGACATAAAAGTTTTTCATTTTTATTTTTATTTTTAAATACCCTGCAAAAGAAAAGATGGGATTTATTAAAATATTGGTATAAGTGTATGTTGTTTTATTTAACCTAATCCTTTTTTTTTTTTTTTCCATTGCGTATATATTTTGCGTTTACATTCGCGTTTGCGGTTTTACGTTTTATATTTTTTATCAATGACTTCAGTTTTTATTGAAAGTGTGCGTTTCCCCTAAGAAAAAAAAAGGGAAAGTAGAAGACCGACGGGTCTATGGCTGATTTAGCTAATCTACTTTGTCTATGGTTAATATTTCGTAACGTTCCGTTCACCGGATACCTATATCCGTTACTATTATTTAGTTTTATTTAGTGAATATAGTTCAAATTAAGCATATGTATTTGAGAATATACATTGTTATCCTAGTTAAGTTTATTGGTAAGGCTATATCTTATAAGAAATCAAGATTAAGTAGATATAAGGAAGGAAAATACAAGTTTTAAAATTTGCCGCCATGTTTTATCAAAGTTCAGCGTCGTTTTAGTTTTCCGTTTCCGCCCAAAAAGTTGTTTTTCTATTTTGCCAATTTTGCTAGGAAAAGTCGAGTTCGGTAATTTTGGATAACTTTCTTCGTGTGCTAAATGAAATTGAATCCAAGTGATATATCAGTGCGTAATTTTCAGGTAGTGATGATTTCGCAAACGTTTCTAACGTAAGTATCTATGTAGGTACTTTTCTCGGCTGAACTTGGTTTTTGATTTTAGATTTTGTGAACCGATCGAAGAGTATCTCGTTAACTTGGGAACAATGGAAGCTATTTCAAAAATCCGCCTGACAATGCGACATGAGAAATTAACACAAATAATTAGCGAGATACGTAACAACTTTGAAAAAGGACAAATTACGGAAGAAGACCTCGTGTTGAACCGCTTGAAATTAAAACAGTTTATTGAAGCGTTCGACAAGGAACTGCGGTTGAGTTCTGAGTATTTGGAAGTGGCAGAATTCACAGATTATATGAAAGACCAGCTTGAGGCCGAAGAATTAGAGATAAACCTCAATTCAGTTGCGGAGAGGTATGCCAAGACTAGTGATCCTAAGCCCAGCTCTTCCTCCAAATTACCAAAACTTGAATTAGCCAAATTCAATGGTGACATCCTTCAATGGAATGAGTTTTGGGACAGGTTCGAAGCCAACATTGATTCGAAAAGGCAACTGAAAGATGTCGAGAAGTTGGCCTATCTACTCGGTTCATTGGAGGGCCAAGCATTGGAAACTGTAAGCGGTCTATCGACTACCAATTCAAATTATGTTATTGCGCTAGAAGTCTTACAAAAGCGGTTTGGATCCAAGGACAGGGTGATCGATGCCCATCATTCTGCAATCGGCAAGATCAAGGGAGCCACCGATAAACCTGCATCCTGCAGATTGACTTTAGATACTATCGAGAAACATCTCCGAGTGTTACAGACATTGGGTGAGAGTATGGAGAGCAATCATTTGAGGACAGTTATCGCAAGCAAATTCCCAGAGCAAATTATGTACCAGGTGAATATACTTTCTTCTGATGACTGTTCTGTACCTGATCTTAGATCGAGTCTGGACAAAGTTATCACTGCCATGGAAAGGTCTGGATTGGACAGTGATACAGGACCTGCCAATAACCTTTCTTCAACCACAACCGAGGCACTGCAGGTTAGTGTTGATCAAGATAACCGAAGAAATACCTACAAAAGAAAAAGCAGCAATTTGAAACAAAATAAGGAACCACAAAATAAAAGACCTAAACGGCAGTGCATCTTTTGTGGTAGGTTTAACCATGTCAGTTCAGAATGCAGGACGGTCAAGACCATTGAAGCTCGAAGAGAGAAACTTAAAAATAAGTGCTTTAAATGTCTCAAAGAGGGTCATAAATCTAAAGAATGCAGAAGGAAGATATCATGCTTTAACTGTAAAGGGAATCACCTAAGGTTACTGTGTCCAAAACCAGTAGGTGAGAATTATAATGTACCTACCCAAGCTCAGGTACCCGCGATAGTATTCAATGCATCTAACAGATATACCTATTTACAGACCGCAGTAGCAACAATAAAGAACCCGAACAACGTGAAGCATAATATAAGTGCCAGAATTCTTCTGGACAGTGGAAGCCAACGCAGCTACATTACAGCGAAGGCAGCAAGAGACCTCGGACTTTCAATGGAAAGGAAGGATCTACTACTGGTATATACATTCGGAGCTGCTACCCCACAAGAAATGTCCAGCCCCATTGGTAACATCATCATAGAAACCAAGCGTGGTATCAGTAGGAAGATACAGGTAAACGTTGTGCCACGTATAACGGATCGTGTTCCAGTAGCAAAGTTCAAACATAATAAGGTGGATATACCTGCTGATGATGATACAGTAGGTGAGAAGATTGATGTACTTGTGGGCAATGACCTCTATTGTTCCTTCTTGCGTGATGAGGATAGAATCAATGTTGATGAACGCATATACCTACTTGATACAGATTTCGGATGGGTGCTGTCAGGTAGCGCTAGCCAGGTAGAAAGCGACGTTTTGTCTGTCACTACCTACTGCCACTGCCACATACCTAGTTGTCCATATTTGACTGAACCAGATCTACCATTGAGAAATATAGATATAAAATTTTTATGGTCATTAGAAAGCATTGGCATAACTGATTCACCAAAGGCGACGAGACAGGAGCAAGCAGTTCGTCACTTCAATGAAACTGTACAGTACCGAAACGGACGATATGAAGTCAAGTGGCCTTGGATACAGTACCCACCTGAAATTCCGTCAAACTTTGGACTTGCCATAGGAAGATTAAGAAGTTTAATTAAGAAGTTGGATGATGAGTCTTTGGCTGAATACAACAGCATCTTAAAGGAACAGCTGGATCTTGGAATCATAGAAGTGATTGATTCAAGCTCTAGCCAAACTGATCATCCTATTCATTATCTTCCTCATCATATGGTGAAACAAAAGGGCAAAAGAGGACGGCTTGTCTATGATGCCTCAGCAAAGACAACAGGAGAAAAGAGTCTCAATGAATGCCTTTACAGTGGACCTTCGATGCTGGAAGATTTGACAGCGCTCCTTCTCAACTTCCGGACGAAGAGAATTGGTATAATTGCAGATGTGGAAAAGGCCTTTCTTCAAGTTGGATTACAACTAGAAGACAGGGATGTCACAAGGTTCCTATGGATCAAAGATCCTAACCAACCAGCCACAGATGATAACCTGTTGCATTTGCGCTTCTGTAGAGTACCTTTTGGAATAATATCAAGTCCATTCCTACTCACTGCAACGATCAGGCATCACATGACTCTATCAAAAGGAGACTTATTGAAGAATATAGCCAGCAAATGCTATGTTGATAACTTAGTAACAGGAGCTGAGTCTGTCAAAGAAGCTAATCATCTGTATGAACAAACAAGATCAACATTCGAGCAGCTATCGATGAACATAAGGGACTGGGTTTCAAATAGCAAACAGTTTATGGATACAATACCACAACAACACAAAGCTACACAGTGCGAAGAAATGAAAGTTCTTGGTTTGTCATGGGATGTACAAAAGGATATGTTGAAGCTGAAGGTACCAGAAAATTACTTTGATCCTGACACACTGATACACACCAAGAGAGGAGTTCTTCGTACTCTAGCCAGAGTGTACGACCCATGTGGTTTCGTATGTCCACTGATCTTACCTATAAAGCTTCTTTTCCAGAACATATGCAAAGAAAAGGTGAAATGGGATGTAGCATTGCCTGAAAATCTGACACGACACTTGGAGAAGATACTGATAGACCTGAAAGCTATAACTGAAACTGAACTTCCAAGGTACATAGGAATTGATTTGCCAGGCATTAACGTTTATGAACTACATTGTTTCACTGATGCGTCTAAACACGCTTATGCAGCAGTCGTTTATTTGAAGACAAAAGGAGATCAGCAAACTTCAGTTTCCTTGGTGATGGCAAAATCTCGCATTTCACAAATTGAAGACAGAGATGATTTGAAAATACCCAAACTGGAGCTACTAGGTTTCCTGATAGGAAGCAGGCTATTGAAGTATGTGAAAACGAATCTGAACTTACCAATTGAAAAGGAATATCTGTGGACAGATAGTCAAATAGTTCTGGCATGGATTAAGTCAAGCAAACTTTTACCGCCTTTTGTAGCAAACAGAGTCAATGAGATTAAGCGTCTTCATCAACATACAGAGATGTGTTATGTTAACACAAAATCTAACCCTGCTGATATTGCTACCAGACCCGAACCTGAACTCTGGGACCAAAAGAAAGAGCTTTGGTACAACGGACCCGAATTTCTTAGAGACGAAGACTCTCAGTGGCCAGAGAGTCGTCATTACTGTACGAACAAAACCTTCGTTTCGTTTGGGGAGGTCCTGGATGGGAGTCCAGGTGAGTTGGAACCTCATGACTGGTCAGAACTAACCAGAATCCAAGAAGTCCCTATGGAAATCGAAAACTTACAAGAAGATACTAGTAATGACAGTTCACACGACAATACCACTGTAGAAATTAAAAAATTGCAGTTTGAACACTTCCCTGATGAACTGGCAGGCAAGAAGACTCATCTTGTAAGAAGCTTAGATTTGTTTGTAGACTCTGAGGGTCTACTGCGTTGCGGTGGTCGTATGGCTAACACGACATGGGATTACGACATGAAGTATCCGGTGCTACTTCCAAGAGACTGTGAGCTTACAAATAAAATTATTATCGAAACTCATGAGAGTAATTACCATGTTGGTGCTTCACACACGTTGAGTATCATCAGGAAAAGATACTGGATACCGCAAGGTAGAGCAAAAGTAACCAAGATGCTCAAGACATGCCAGCAATGTGTGAAACATGGAGGAGGTCCTTACAAACTACCAGATACACCAGCGTTGCCACCAGAAAGAGTGAACTTCAGCGAGCCCTTTTCATTTACTGGTGTAGATTACTTTGGGCCATTGTATGTGAGTTCGATAAATGGAAAGGAAAAAAGATGGGTATCCTTATTCACATGTCTGACTGTACGAGCAGTTCATCTTGAAATTGTGAAAGATCTTTCTGCAGAAGAATGTCTTCTAGCCTTGCGGAGATTTGCAGCCACAAGAGGATTCCCAAAAAGGATGTACTCGGACAATGCCACTTGTTTTAAATTGACCTCTGAGGTAATGACAAGTCAATACTGCGTAGACAAGGAAATCCATTGGAAATTTATTCCTCAACTAGCTCCATGGCATGGAGGATTCTACGAACGCCTGGTTGGTCTTGTCAAGCATTGCCTAAAGCGCACGTTGGAAAAACACTTACTGAGTGACAGTAAGCTACTGACAGTGATGAAGGAAGTAGAAGCGGTCATTAATTCAAGACCTCTAACCCGAGTCGGCACTGAAGTGGAGCACATTCTGCGTCCAGCGGACTTCCTAACATTAGGAAAATGTTTGACAGTGAAACCTTCACCAGTAGAAGCGCCATGTACTGGATCAAGGCTTAGATCGGACTTGATAGAAAGCTGGAAAAAGGGAATCAAGATTCTGGAAGAATTTAAGAAAATGTTTATAGGGCAGTATCTCACCTGTTTGAGGGAGAGATCACAGCATTCGCCTAAGCAGCCCAGAATCAGATCCAGTCGAGTTCCACAGGTGGGAGATGTCGTGCAAATTAAAGCTGACTCTAAGAACCGACAGAACTGGAAAGTTGGTAAAATTGTCGACCTATTAGAAGGTGTAGATGGCGCATGTCGAGTAGCGAGAGTAAAAGTTGATGACTCCATTTTCACTCGTTCTCTAGGGCATCTCTATCCTTTGGAAGAGAGTTCTGAAGAGAATACACAGCCTCTACAGACAGTAGAGCAGGAACCAGAGGAGTACAGCGGACGTATGGCTGAAGAAGTAAACCCAGACTTGGAGTCAATTCGGGTTCAAGAAAGTGAGATGCAGTCTCATGATCAGACGATAGCCAGTGGTCCTGAGAAGACTTCTCAGATGGAGATCGAACCTGTCTGTGAGGCAGATGATTCAGGACGAAGTAATGACGTCAATGGTGAAAATCTACCGCCAGAAGAATTCAGCCCAGGACAAGTGGCTGAAGAAAAATCTCTGCAGGAGACAGAAGTAGAAGGAAGAAGCAGAAGGGGCGCCTCTATTCGTGCAAGGGAGAAAATCCTGGAATGGACGCGTCATCTGCTTGCCCTGCTAGAGTGAAAATTCTGTTTCGTTGGGTGTGTCGCGCAATGCACGAGGTCACAGACAAAAAAGTAAGTTTAATTTGTCTAAAATCAGTTTTGTACGATGGCAACTCTGAATTGACAAGAGGCGGGTATATTTTCTCGCTGGTAATACTTTTTTCGTAGGGTTGACCGCAAAACTGCGCGGCACGGAGAGCGAAGCCTGGCCCCGAGGAGAGAAGGTCTGAGGGTGAGTGGAGACATCGTGGAGTGCAACAACTACCCTGTTCGAGTGTAGAAGTACCGAGGAGTACTGGCGTGGTGGAAAAGTTAGCCCACGGCCACAGGGTGAGTGCTAGCGATTAATCTGCTACTTGCTATGAGAGGCTAATGAGATTTTGGGAAGACAGTTCCGTGTTAAAATCTACCCTCCGCGATAATTAATCTGAAAGTCCACTTGCGTACCTTTGTACATGGACTAGTTCGGTCGATCGGGGAAGAACGTTGTATACGTTCGGGTACCGGGGCTTCTGAATTGGTTCAGAAGCCCATCGAGCATCGGCTCGAAGGCTCAAGGACGTTACCTAGTACTTGGGGTCCCGCGGTATAGCCGGTAGGGAAACCGATGGACTTCGGCCGGCTCCGAGAGTCCATCAGATCTCACGAGTACTAAGGGTCCAAGCGTAGCCGAAGGATGTGCCTCTGAAGTATCGATCAGAGACACTGCGTGGCCCATAGGGCTGTGGTCGACCATTCTGAGAGGAAGCGGATTGGTTTGCTCGTGGGGAAGGTCGGTGGTAGCACTTGGCACAGCCAAGCTCAACCGGTTGTCCTTTGAGGGACTGGAACAGCCTAGTTCACGTACACTAGGCTGGAATCCGGGCACTTTCATAGGCGTAACTGCGGGTGATTGTGTATAGAGAACCATGGTCGACCACGATGTGGCCTTCTGCCAGCTTAGGGCAGTAAAATCATTTGCGAAGCAGTTTACATGACAATAAGTCAACCCACAATCTCATCCTCATGTTATCTTTGTCGTACGGGTTTGTCACTCCTTTTTGTGACAGCCCTAGCATAGTATAAAGGCGCGACAAATGCCTTCGCAACATATTTTAAATCTGTTTTTCTTACTGATGAGCCACTGTTGTCTACTGATGCCGCTGAGTCGGCTTCTTCTAGTCATTTTTGCTCGTCATACATTTCACTTGATTATGTTAGCACAGATGACATACTTACCTCTGTTAAACGTTTAAAGTCCCACTCGTCAGCTGGACCCGATCTGATTCCTTCCTACATAATTAAAGACTGTGTTCAGGCATTTAAAAAACCACTCCATCATGTTTTTAATTTGGCTTTAAAAACAGCAACATATCCGGCTGCTTGGAAAATATCTCGAGTGACACCTATTCCCAAGAGTGGGCTTAGGTCGAAGATCGAGAACTACAGGCCTATAGCCGTCTTATCAGCTTTCGGGAAAGTATTTGAATCAATTTTGAATAGGCACATCACTAGGCAAATCCGTCCATATCTAAGCATACATCAACATGGTTTCCTGGCAGGCAAGTCCACTACGACAAACCTAATAAACTTTGTAGATTACGCTACGTCAGAGATGGATGAGTGCGGACAAGTAGATGTAGCCTATTTTGATTTTCAAAAAGCATTTGATCGAGTACATAATGATGTGCTATTAAAAAAATTTTCAGCCATAGGTTTTTCACCAATTCTTTTAAAATTCTTCGCAAATTATTTCTATAATCGAATCCAGTATGTTCAACTTTCAGGTTTTAAATCTGACCCATATCTAACGTTATCCGGAGTTAGCCAAGGCAGTACGCTCGGCCCAACTCAGTTCTTGATAATGATTAATGATCTCCCGGATGCTGTCAAGACGGCTAAATGTCTCATGTTTGCCGACGATCTGAAACTGTTCCTGGGAATAGAGAGCCTGGCAGATAACGCGGCGCTACAGCGGGATATCGACAGTGTCGTTGCATGGAGCGAGAGTAACTACCTAAAGTTTAACGCATCAAAATGCAAGACAATGTCATTTACTCGTCGCCGCTCGCCTTACGCGCATGCATACGGCATAGCCGGTGTCCCGCTGGAACGTGTCACCCAAATAAGAGACTTGGGTCTGATGCTCGATAGCGAGCTCACTTTCAACGCTCATATCACAGATGCATGTTGCCGTGCGTACAAGTCTTTGGGTTTTGTTATGAGACAAACGGCGCGGTTCAACAGAAGAAGCACTATTCTCACATTGTATTATGCCTTTGTACGATCAAAATTAGAATATAATTCTGTGGTGTGGGACCCTCACGAAGATAAATATAATCTAATGTTAGAAAAGGTTCAGAAAAAGTTTGGTAGGTATTTATATAAAAAGCTGTTTGGATACTATCCATATCTTTATCCGTCTCTTTTTATCGCTGGTATGGTGGGTATGAATACGTTGGAACTCAGACGCAAATGTGCTCTCATGACACACTACTTTTTACTCTTACGGGATAAAATAGATAACCCCCTTGCTTTGTCCAAGTGTACTCTGTACGTTCCCGACCGGTACGTTCGAGCGGCACGCGTGCGGCGCCTGTTCGCGCCCCTCACCTCCCGCACTGACACAGCTCGGTATGCGCCGACGCCCCACGCACTCACACTTCTGAATATTATGCTCATTGCTCAGACACCTCAGGTGGATATATTTCATACAAATTTAAGACAATTTATTAGGCTTTGTATATGTTTTTTAAGCATCTAAATACTCCTATTTGTTGAGAAGTCCAGAGGATCCAAAGCGCTGGCGTGGGAATCCACAGCACGTGTTCGGTGCACATAGGTACTATCAGATTGGTGATGAGAAGAAAAACTTATTGTGTTCTGATTGCTCCAATTTATTAGAGGATATAATAAACGGATACAATACAATTCTATAACTAATTTAGTTCTAATGGAATAATTAATTAATAATAAATACATGCGACGTTATCGCTTGGGCGTTAGGGGGCAAAAGAGAAAGAGCTAAGGGTGAGTCGGTCCACGTTACAAAACATGACAGCCCAGCCGATACACATGTCAACGTCATGTCAAGATTGTGTGGAGTACCATGCATATATTGCTACATTTTAACACTACCCCTTAATCCACACAATCATCATGTCATTAATACAAAACAACACAACAATCTTAACAATATGATATCTCAGTCAATAGGTACATAACAATTTATAGAGATACCACATAAATACCTACTACAATACTATTACATAAAAATACCTACTAAATTATCAAATTCTTACATTCATATCATTTACAAACTTGTGATGTTTCATAACACACAAAGGTTTAGTAAGAACATCTGCTACCATACTCTCTGTCTGTAGGTATTTCACTTTTACATAACCATTTTGAACCAGATCTTTTACAAAATGATACCTTATATCTATGTGCTTAGTGCGTTTATGACAATATTCTTTAATCAGTAATAATTTTTGGGCAGATTGGTTATCATTAAATATTGTCACTTGATACAATTTCGGTATGATTTCAGACAGAAAACTTCTTATAAAACAAATATCTTTACATACATCTGTTATTGCTAAATACTCTGCCTCAGTACTAGAAAGTGCTACACAACGTTGTTTACGAGATTCCCAGTTAATCACATTATTTCCTAGTTTTACAACAAACCCAGTATAGGACCTTCTATCATTGGGGTCATTAGCCCAGTCAGCGTCTGCAAAAGCAGTCAAATTCAATTGACCTCCTTTATGAAAATATAAAGAAAAATTAATTGTACCTGCTAAATATCGCAAAACCCTTTTAGCTGCCTGCCAATGTGTTACATCAAAACAGTTGTTAAACTGGCTTAATTGACTACAAGCAAATGAGATGTCAGGCCTAGTACATACAGATAAATACATAAGACATCCCATCAGCTGCCTATAGTTATACTGATCATCACATAAACTAGTTTTACCCTTAACTAATTTACAGTTGGTAGGCATAGGCGTTTTTACTACTTTACAGTTTTCCATACCGAAGCGTTGCAACAATCTTTTTATATATTCAGATTGACTTACTTTCATAATTCCATTTGCTCGGTCTCTTTCAATATTCATGCCCAAACAGTTTTTTAAATTACCTAAATTTCGAATATTGAAATTATCTTCAAGCAAAGGCAACAACTCATTACATTTAGTACTGTAAAATATATAAAAGTCGTCGACATATAAAGCAATTATAGTTATGTCTCTCTCAGAACGCTTTATATACACACAAGGTTCACACTTACTTTGCTTATAGCTATTATTAGATAACAAATGATGAACTTTAGCATTCCAATTTCTACTAGCTTGCTTAAGGCCATAGATACCTTTTAACAATAAACAAACTTTACTTTTACAATCATCATTACCAAAGCCAGGAGGTTGTTCCATAAAAATGGTTTCCTGAAGTTCACCATTAAGAAATGCAGTTGTAACATCAATATGGTCAATATTTAAATTCAATTCATTAGCTAATGCGAACAATATTCTTAATGTACTATGACGCACAACAGGGGAAAAAGTGTCATTGTAATCTACGCCTCTTATTTGAGTAAAACCCCTGGCGACTAATCTAGCTTTATACTTTTCAAAATTACCATTAGCGTCATACTTTTTCTTATACACCCATTTACATTTTACCACATTTTCATTAGGCGGCCTATCAACTAATTTCCATACATTATTAGAAATAAGAGAATCATATTCACTTCGCATAGCGGCCCGCCATTCGTGACTATCAGGACAACTTACAGCTTCCTCAAAGGATTGAGGTTCAGCAAGTGGAAAATCTTGTGCAATCAAAGAGAAGTCGGTTTCGTAGTCATTGTACTTTACCGGTAACCTGGATCTAGTACTACGCACAGGACGTCGACTCGCGGATACCGGGGGTGATGTACCACCTCCGCCCTCAGCCGGCCCATCGCGCACTGGCGTCACGCACGCGTGGCGGACGTCGCGCGCTGGCGTCACGCACCCGTGATGGACGTCGCGCGCTGGCGACTCGGCAGGGACACCGTCGTCCTCACTGCCCGTGCAGTACTCACCGTCTGAAAAAACCGTTACTTCACCTGTAGTATCGTCTGACACAGACTGATCATATTCTAATTGACTAACATTTTGACTAGTAACATTATCATTAATTGAATTCATATCAGCATTATTATCACATATATTTTCACTAGAATTCAGCAAATTACTATCATTATTACTAGAATTCAGTGTATCAATATTATTAGAATTCAAACTATCCATGGTATTAGTCAATTCAAAATAAATAAAATCATTATCATTATTGTCAATGTCATTAAAAATATTATGAAACTTATTTTCAATAAAAACAACATTTCTAGACAACACAACATTCTTGGGTGCAGACGGGTCCAATAACCTATAGCCCTTTGAAGTTTCAGAATACCCAACAAATAAAAACCTTTTACTTTTAGGGTCTAACTTTCGGCGTTTCTGTTCAGGCACTAAAGAGTATGCAATGCAACCAAATACGTGAAGGTGACTAAGATCTGGTTTAGATCCGGTCCAAACCTCCTCCGGTGTACGTCCTGAAAGAGCAGCAGTAGGGGACCGATTTTTAAGATAGATTGCGGTCATGACCGCCTCTCCCCAATAGCGCCCACAGAGACCAGCACCCTGCAGCATACATCTGGCCTTCTCCATAAGCGTCCTGTTAAGGCGCTCACTTACGCCATTCTGGCTCTGACAATATGGTATGGACTTCTGGTGAATGATTCCATGCTGTTGCAAAAACTTAGAAAAACTATCATTACAATATTCACCACCTCCGTCTGACCTTAGAATCTTAATTGGCAACCCTACTTGTTTCTCTACAAGTCTTTTAAAATTAACAAAATGAGACATTACCTCCGATTTGTGCTTCATCAGATATCCAAAAGTCTTCCTGGTGTAGTCATCCGTAAACGTAACAAGGTACTTCGCACCACCCAAGCTGCTATCAGGCAACGGCCCACACACATCAGAATGGATCAACTCGAGGGACTGGGTAGCTCGCCTTGCCTCTCCAACCGGAAACTGCTTGGCAGCCATCTTTCCCTCCAAACATGGCACACATTCCTTCAAAACCTGCTCATTGTCAGTCTGAAACAGAACACCAGTTGCATTTCCATTCTTTAATGTACACATACCCTGTATATCAAGGTGACCAAGCCTTTTGTGCCACAAATCAATAGGCACATTAGCAGTAACCTTTGCACTCTGGGCCTCCTGCCTATTACACAGGAGAGAAGAATGCACTAATTGCGAATACCTACTTGATTGACACACCCCAAAATTAACCCTATAAAGACCATTATCTTTGAAAGCACAAAATATTGGGTTGCCAGAATTTTTACTGCTCTTATCATAAATGAAACAGCCCCCGCCATTAAATATAACATTAAAGCCCTTCTGAGTGAGACAGCTGACCGACAACAAATTATGAGACAGTTTAGGTACATACAAAACATTTGTAATATTCCTTACCACTTTTTCAGTTTTAACAGTGATTGTGCCTTTACCTAAACATTCCAACTTCTCATCATTCGCGATACTTATAACATTGTTACAGTCCGTTAGCTCTGCAAATAAACTTTTATTATTACACATGTGCGCACTACACCCAGAGTCTATCAACCAGCCGTCCTGTGATTCAGCTACAAATGCGGTAGCCACCAACGATTTCTCTTCTGGCTTCTGCATGTCCTTCTTCAGTTTGAAGCATTTCGACTTGATGTGACCGCTTTTCTTACAATAGTGACAAATAATTTTACTCTTGTTCGCTTTATTTTTTGTCACAAAAGCAGCATCCACGCCTTCTGAGAAGTTGTTCTTCCGATACTCTTCTTGTATCAACCT
Organism: Eulithis prunata; assembly: GCA_918843925.1. Lineage (NCBI taxonomy): Eukaryota > Metazoa > Arthropoda > Insecta > Lepidoptera > Geometridae > Eulithis > Eulithis prunata. Next base: position 5,043,390 of record OU974023.1, on the reverse strand, counting down.
GGATCGCACCAGTTCACTTGACAAACTGTTGGTTAAACACGCCGTCTCCAGGTTAGAGACCAAAGCGTCAAACTCTTTGGGTAAGCCACTGAGTAACAGCTCTGCAACTTCTGCATCTTCAATCACTTTGCCGATGTCAGCTAATTGTTGGACAAGTGTCATTATGCCAACTAAATAATCAGTCATTGAGCCGAACTGATTGTAATCGGTGTGATGCAGCTTTCTCAGCAAGAGCACACGCCTATAAAGGCCTTTATCTTCAAAAGTTTTTGCCAGCGTGTCCCAAGCTTCCTTGGCTTTAGAACAGTGCCGCACGTGTTGATGACACGCAGCCTTCACACTAAGGCATATACGCGCCAGAGCTTTCTGGTCTCGCGATGCGTCGCCGCCGTCTCCACTCACATTATTCCATAGACCCTCCAATGTAAGGAGCATTTTCATTTGAAACTTCCAAGAATTGTAATTGGAAACACCTTCTAGTTTTTCAATGTGTATGCCTGCGCCATGCGAGGACATCGCAACGCCGGTGCCAGGCTCCACAACTCCACCAGATAACCTTTCTTCCATCGTGTGCACACGTGCACAATGTGCACTATCAAAATGCGAAAATTTGACACGGCCGTTTCTTCAGATATTTTATCACAGATATCACTGGGCCACAAAACCAGTTGAGATATCACTGGGCCCATAACCTGTTGAGAAGTCCAGAGGATCCAAAGCGCTGGCGTGGGAATCCACAGCACGTGTTCGGTGCACATAGGTACTATCAGATTGGTGATGAGAAGAAAAACTTATTGTGTTCTGATTGCTCCAATTTATTAGAGGATATAATAAACGGATACAATACAATTCTATAACTAATTTAGTTCTAATGGAATAATTAATTAATAATAAATACATGCGACGTTATCGCTTGGGCGTTAGGGGGCAAAAGAGAAAGAGCTAAGGGTGAGTCGGTCCACGTTACAAAACATGACAGCCCAGCCGATACACATGTCAACGTCATGTCAAGATTGTGTGGAGTACCATGCATATATTGCTACATTTTAACACTATTATGGCTCATAAAACGTTTTGGTCTTAGACTGTAAGTTTTATCTAAGCAGCTGTGTAATAAATAAATAAATAAATAAATAAATAAAGGATTTTAAATAAATTAGTTCCAATATGACTTCCTAACAGCTGCACTCAGAAACATCGCATCTCAATTACCTAGTGCTTAAGCAGTAAACCAGCAACTGTGGTCCTGGCTAAAATTGACAGTACCTATGTATGTACTAGCCGTCGCCCGCGGCGTTGCTCGCGTTCTACCCTTTAGAGTGTGACGTTTCAAAATTCCTTTCTTAGTGCACCCCTACACTATATAAGGATACTACCCTCCAAATTTCATACTTCCAGGACTTATGGTTTAGGCTTTGCGTTGATTCTCTGTCAGCTACAAAAGAGTTTTATATATATTGATGATTGATGATGATGATGATGATGATGATGATTATGATTATGATTACAAAAACATTTTTTCCAGACAATGCTGTATTCCACATTCGGGCAGTACCTAGACTACAAAACCGCTGAGCAGAGCACTAAAGACTACAGTCTGTTCACCACTGAAAGGCACACCACTATTATAAAATACAAAACAGCTTTTTACACATACAACCTGCCAGTTACGTTGGGATTGCTATTGGCTGATTATCAAGTAGATGATGAAACTAAACGGCTAATGCAAGAAGTTGCATTAGATATAGGACTGCTGTTTCAAATTCAGGTTAGCACTTCTCTACTGGTATAGTATTATATGATCTGTGGTATAGTACCTATAGGAGAAATAAAATCGGGTCAAATATAGAACCTTGGGGTGCCCTCAATAGATCTAAATTTTTGGTAGGTGTTTTACACATCTGCAAGGATATATTGAGTTAAAAGATTTGAGAAGATGTCTACCGTGCCTGTCTAAACTGAAATCCTGGTCCATTCCATTATTTATTGTTGTAATCAATAAAAAAATAATTCTCTAGTGTCTTTATTCCAGGATGATTATATCGACTGCTTCGGCGACGAAACATTAACAGGTAAGTTTGGCACTGATATCAAAGAGGGCAAGTGTTCATGGCTGGCAGTCAACGCTTTAAAACGCTGTAATGCATCTCAACGTGTTGTTTTCAACGCGTGTTACGGAAGCGCTGAACCGGCCCATCTCGAGCGCTGTAAGCAGCTTTATTGTGATCTGAAGCTACCGGAGTTGTATAGAGTGGTTGAAGGGGCATGTTACGATGGTATACTAGAAAAGATAAGAGGATTGCCGGCGGATGAGCTGAGAGGGCTGTTTCATAGGCTGTTGGGTATCACTTATAGGAGGCAGAAATGAGGTACGTAGTGGGTACCTTTTTAGTCAATAGTTTTACGCTTGAATACTGAAACGGTAACAAAGTCGACGGCCCAATTTTTTTGAGTGACGTTGAGTTTTTTGAAACTGAATATTCAGTTTCGTTTCAGGGTATTAGTAGGTATTAGTTATCTTGATAGTTAGTGGGTATTTAGATTTACTAGATGATTAATTTTATGTAGTTTTAGTGCCTGTAGTAGTTTTCTTGGTGGAAGGAATTTACTGAAATTTAGTACCTACCATTTTTTTTTATAACAAGCAGTTAACTATGTACCAATCCGTAAATGTACCTATAACATTATTTATATAGACCTATGTAGATATAATATATTGTACAGCATATTTGATAAGAAATAAATAACATAGGTGCATTATTCACTTTATAATATTTTTATTTCATTTTCACATCAACCGATTTTCAATACAGTTATAAGGTCTAAGAGCTAATTAACTTTGAAATTATGGATATTAATTAAGACTACAACTCTATTTACACCTATTTTTAGACCAATATTTGGTCGCACTTTGCAGATATCTAGTGCATTAATTAAAAAAAAAGACATTAGTCCCTTTAGGTTAGACATGATTAAATCTACTCGAAGAAATAAGAACCCAGCTAAAACAGATATTAAGGGCCATACACACTTTACCAGTATATCTTAAGAGCACTATCCGTAGACCTACCAAATTCTGTGAAGATTGGATAAAAGCGGTTCGAAAGTTCTCGTCGAACAAACATTACAAAGCATTTGTGCCCAAGTTGTCGTTAAGTTCTTCGTTCGTTTCGCTCACTCGATCAGCTAATATCCTGCCCACACAGTTAAATTATAATCAACAGGGGCTTACTTATAATCTGCTCTCAACTTATGTCAAAAGTTAAACACCATTTAAAATAATGCCATCTCGTTTTGTTTTCATAGTGACAAGGAGAAATTTAAGCAGCGATTATAAGAACAATAATAATTTGAGACTACTCTATCAATCCACACAATTTTTTTTAAATATCCCTAATTCGATACAATATTCATTTATCTTGATAAACTTGGATTAGACTAGAATTAAACTCAATTTTACGTTCAAGTGAACGTTTTTAGCATCGCACTACTAGCGCAGTGTGTATTGGCCTTAGCTTACAAATAGGTATTTCTAATATAAGGTTAGTAAGTACCTACCCTAGTAACTATCTATAGTAGGTATCTAATATATTCGAATGTTTCCTAAATGCAATCAAGTGCGATAAGTTTATTATTTTTATAAAAATCTAAAGCTTCGGTCACACAGCGAATACTCGCGGCGAGTAGGCATTCGCAGCGAGTACTCGCTGTGTGTGACCGAAGCTTAAAACACGCTCACAGCTATTACAAAAGTTATAAGTTTCCTACCGTATTAGCTACTCTTATGTGTTCTTGTAGAGGTAACACAGAACTTGAAATCTACGAAATGATTTAGCTGGAAAATCTTTTGAATAGATCATCATCATCACTGTTTGACATACCCCAAGCAACGGTCTTAAACCTTACAATGTCAATGTTCCATTGGATGGGGGACCGCCACCATTTCCTAATTGTGATAGACAATGGAAATTTAGAACGCAATTATGTATCTTTTTAAATGTTTAACAAAACTACTCAATAGGAAATTATACTTAGGGCTGTAAAAATGATCAAGATTGCCTTCCTTTGCTGCCAAAATCAGGAAATTTCAGCATAGATACCTGCAACCCTGCTATTGAGATCTATTTTAATCATAAACCTATTCAAATTATCTAAATGCTTCGTCTGAAAATGTTATCCAAAATTTTGAAGAACAAGTCATGTGGCAATCCTCTTGTAACCTGCTGTATCTGTGTTCTGATGAGATCGTACGTAGCTTCCTCGAAAACTGAATACGTGTGGGGTAGTTGCAGCTCCTCGTAGAGATCTTTAATCTTCGCGACAGACTCAGGGTCGTTCCTTCCGTAGTTTTCTTCCATGAGTTGCTTTTGGGCGGTGTTCGCTCGTTGCAAAGCGACGACGGCGAGCCACGTGCATTTCCCGTCTTGGATGTCGGTTCCGTTTTTCCCTGTGACTGCTGGGTCGCCGAAGCAGTCGAGGAAATCGTCCTGAAAAGAAATTGCTCATATCAGTCTAAGTTACATAAAGATGTACCTACCTATACGTCGGGCTCACTAAATTTTATAAGAGTGTTCATGCAGGGCAGATAAAGAATTGTCCAAACACAGACTAGTCCAAAACCTATATAGAGAAAAGTACCTATGTGGGATTTGGACTAGTCTGCGTTTGGAAGGTACCACACAGCCACACCCTGGCACACAATGAGTTTGAAATGCTAAAGATAAAAAGAATTTGCGAAGGACTCCTCATTTCTTCGTTATTTCGATGATGTTTTTTTTGTAAATGGATTTGTGCTCTAGTAATCCAAATTAATAGATACACATATTATGTCACATGAGTAAGCCTTAGCGACAGTAGATAGTGCTATCGGAAGGATTTCAGTTAGCGTAGGCTTATATGCTCTGCCGCTGGTATGATTAGATAACAGTAGGTACGATATTTGTAGAAAACATGCTGATAAGAATTGACCTCCACTAACATAACAACTTTCGAAGATTTGATAATAATAAAGTCGCCTAATTCACAAACGGACACGATAAGCAAGTGACTGACCGGTTGATTCTTGATGCGTTGGTTCGAACTATGAAATAAAACTAGGATATTTGCTGGTAAACTATCGTCGTTCTTCGACTAGAAAATCTTACTATATGATGAACTTCATACAGAAATCGTATGGCTTAACGTAGCTGATTTCTATACTAATAAAAAAGTCTTCTAGTTTTCGAAACGCTATAAACGGACTATACCAGAATAACGTAACATTTTCGAACAACATATTCGTAACAGAATAACAACATATTCGTGTGCTATACTCGAGTCGAAAGTCAAAACAAATGCACAGACTCGGGGCTCAGGGGTATCCAATTGACTCGAAAGTAGAAGTAGGTAGGTACCTACCTATATTTGAAATTCTAGTGATGTTTTTACTCACTTGAATTTGGAAGAACTCTCCCATCTCAAGTAGAATGGTCTTCGCTTGTCTGTGCGTCTCGGGGTCATCGATCCCAGCCATCAACAGCGCTACGCTAACAGGCAGCTGGAAGGTGTAGTATGACGTCTTGTACTTTGTGATGGCTTCGTATTTCTCCATTGTGAACTGAGTTAGGTCTGGCTTATCTGTCTTTAGCATTTGCTTCTCGACGTAGTGGCCCATTGAGCATTTTAGCAGCATCTGTTGAAAAAGAAAGGCTTAAATTAGTTATTCTGTCTTCAAAATTCAAATTAATGCTAAAGTTAAGTAATCCGGTGGCGAGACGTACAAGACAAAGGAGGCATAACATGAAAGAGGCCTATGCCCAGCAGTGGGTGATACCGGACTAAGATGATGATGATATGTCTTTGCCTGTGTCTACAATTTTTATGGTTGGTATAGTTTAGCTCTGATTTTTTCCTAAGTTAGATATTTGATAGATTTTTTTATTGCATAATGTTAAGGCGTAGTAGAATGACCATTTATAAAATGTTTCGACCTGTAACCTTTCACTGATCGTCCAAAAATATAATTGTTTATCTTCATTTTACCGAACTAGATTATCATCTTCATTGAACTAGATTTGTCCGGCAAGCTTAGAATAAAATTACCATAAATATTTATTACATCAGGTTTTATATCCAAGCCGTCTAGGTAATATAGCTTTTAATATTATTCTTGTCATCCAGTCACGCACGGGTCCACGTGCTGTTCAGATCAAATAATAAACATTAGATTTAAGTCATGATAAAAATATGTGACTGAGTAGCAAAAGCTTAAATTATTATATTCTTGTTATTGTTCGGTATCGTTGATCTGAAATTGTGTCAGATAAAAAATGTGTAGACATTTTAAGGTAGTTAAACTTGCAATGATATAAACAAAGAGGACATTTAAACAAAACAAAGTCAATACATCGCCGAATACCTACACAAATAGGTCCAATATTGTGGGTATAAAAAACGTTTATAACAGAATACTTTGGTGGAATACCAATAAAATGGTTTTGTTTTGGTTTTATTCGAAGACGGTAAATAAAGACCTCCGTTGCGCTGCGCATGCGCATTACATTTTAACAGGTAGGTGTCTTCGAAAACAAAAGACGTCGAAGCCGTTTTATAGAACGTGATGTAAATAAATAACGATGACACAACGATACAAAGTTTTTTATATAAACATTTCTTTATTTCCCTCATAAAAATAAACAAAGAACTTATTTCTTTGATTGCAGAAAAGCAAATCACTTCATTTATTTACCACAAAGTTATGCGATCATAAGACATTGTGGTTACCACAAATAAGAGAGACATTACTACAAAATAGGATATGTAATTTTCCATTGTATACTGAGTCTGAGCTAGAACTTAGAACACAGGAAACAATGGTTCTCATTGCAGTGTCATAACATTTATCTGATATATTCTAGAAATCCCCACCAAGAAATCCCTACCAGTGGGGATTTAAGTATTTTTTTTCAGAAATCCCCACTGCTACGACGTAGCATGTCTACAACATAGCAGTGGGGATTCCTGGTTTTTTTTCCAGAAATCCCCACTAAGTATGACGTGGTCCCTATTAAAAGCCTTTCTTTAACCATTCAAATTGGCTGAGTTTATACTTCTCTTTACTAAAGTCTTTACCTCACTAGACTATGTATTTAAATGACACCAATCTGTTGCAAGACCTACCTACATTAGACACGTCGTCGGGCGGGATGTTAACTAGGTACCTACAGTCGTACCTATATGAATAATAGTAAATGCAAAACAGCACACAAACGCTCACTATTCAATAACCATTCGATGAAGAGTAGGGACTCTCAACCTCGATGTGACCTCATTTAGTCTGCAGAATATAGCCGTTAGGCAGTTATCGTTGTTACTATATGGATCAAAGGATATTTTATCGCTTGTCAGACACGGATGTTTTACCGTTGCTCGTTAGCAAGTACCGTTTTGATGAAAGATTATTCCGAGAACGAGAATTTATTTTTGCATCTGTCTGCATGCATTTATAATGTCATTTCGTATGGAAGGTGTAATAAATAAAACGAGTACCTACAAACCGTTAACGAGCTACTTCATTTCTTAGGAAGAGACAAGAGTGTGCAAATACCCTTGTCTTTTGTCTTTCTGTATCTCTCTGCGTTTGCAAAAGAACGATCTTCAAACATAAACTAATTCTCACATTAATAATGAGCAAGATAGTAGGATGCATGTGGATTGTGGATGATAGGACATCATCAAACAAACCTCAATAAAAATCACCACATTTCTTCAAGTGCACTAATGTAAAAACTCCGTCTAAGATCGAACTAGCACCATTCCTGGGCTCCGCTTAGATCAAGGCATCAACTCATCACATTGGTACCAGAATTTGTCTGTAGTAAGGCTTGGCGGCGAATTGTTTCTTTATCGTAGTGTACACTGCCGTCTGGACCGCCTAGATACCGTAATCCAAAGTACCAACTCACCACATTGAAAGTCTCCAGAACATGTTTGTAGTAGGGCTTTGTAGCGAAGTGTTTCTTTAGCGTGGTGTACATTGCTGCCTGGATGAGGGTTGCGTCGTAAACGCCGTCAAGGCCGACGTCAGGGCGCTTGTGCCAGCAAGGGACCCCGCGACGCATCTCTCTGTTTTCCATTATGTCGCTTAGGAGAAGCTGATGGGTGTGAAACTGGAAAGAGATATTTATGTTGGTAATGGAAGCGGCTGAGTGTTGTGACGTTTTCAAGAGTTTATGCTCATTGTATTGTATAGGGCGGTACAAAAATAAACTAATCTTTTATATTGGTCACCAACACAGATCACTTCTTTAGTTTGGTATGTCAGAAATTTCTTAATTACTATCACAGATGTTCCAATACGGATACTTTTATAAGTTGTTTATCTTATGACTAGAAATCTATCGTCGTCGTCGGCCTAAACATTTTGTGATCTCGACTCTTTGGTACCTAGAGGGTTTTAATTTTTTTTTTCGAAAACTAGCTTCAGCTTATAAATATATGGTCAATGGTAATTGTCATGAATTGTACAGCTCTGTGAAAAGACCCTGAAATTCTACTGTTTTTTCGCTAGGGTTTAGGCATTTGAATTTGGTTTGGACTGTAAAAAATTAGTAAAACACTCATAATAAGAGAGAAAAATAATGTCTGGCATAATCAAATTAGCATTGGCATTCGAAGTGATCATAACAACGGACCACTTGGCTATATCTATGGAAATTAATGCGATAACTTGCGTGTGAGTGTTTTATCATACTAAACAAAGTGTCGAATATTCAAGGTTAGGAATTATTTTGATAAAGCTTGTCCACCAAGTTTTTATAATTTGTACAAACAATTTTTTTTTGGAAAGGGTCGCTAATTCATCTACCTGATACTAAATAAGTAGTAGATTTAAGTCCACCAGTGAGTACAATGAGAATATTATTCTGTTCGGCTAGAATTTATCCCTGGCATTTCTGGAAAAGTTCACGTGACTCACGTTCAAGTAAAATGCACAAAATTTTAAATGAATAGATAGGAAAGTAATGAAACTCACCATTTCAACACACCACCCCATTATGTTCGCCGAGTGGACATTCTCCGGCGTGAGATTCTCATTCTTCTCCACCATTTTGTATGAAAGCACTGTCGCCAAACCTCTGTTCTTCTTTCCATTTGGCACGTTGTATTGTAACAGCTGAAACAAGTAAGGTGCTGAACATTCTTTGCTTTAAAACCTACCTATTATGATATCATCGAGTTTTATACCATAACATGGAACAGCCTTGAAATTGTAGGTATATCTGCAGTAGGTATGTTGTACCTACGTAGTATGAGCGAAACTAAGTAGGTAGGTAGGTACTCGAATAGTGTTTAAGTATGTCTGAAGTTTTTGCTAGGTTATATTTATTTACTCATTATGTTTTTTGTTCTCTTACGCCCGAATACTGAAACGTCACTTAAACACCGCTTAAAATTGCCTTGTCTCATTTTCTTAAGTAGGTATTCATTCCATCCAAGTACCTACCTATTTCAGTAATTCATTCAGGGGTACCTAAGTCTAGGGTCTGTCGGTTGTTTTTTTTTATTATCTATCTATGTACCTAGGTAGGAGTATGTATATTGTATGTAGTAGGTACCTGTTAGGTACCTACCTATATATTTATTAAAAGCTATTGTTAGTAATGTAAATGCTTTAGAAAATGTACCTAACCAAATCTGCAAGACCTGCATTATCAATTATTTCTAAGCCTTAGAACCAGACCCTAACTACCATAATAGGTATACCTAGTACCTACTTACCAAGCTGTACAGAATAACCGGTAATGTAAACCGGTGTCCAAATGAAGCAGTGCTAAAAGTGACGCGCAAAACGTTGATGTTTATATTTTACACATACATTGATATTTCTAATGAGGTTGAATGAAACCGTTTGGGAGCTTTGTATGTTTTAGCTTGATAAACATTAAAATTTATTAGCATTATGGCCTTTTGCAATGCTAAGTATATTTAACGAACACCTACGACAAAATAAAAATGACAATTATTACCTTCATACAATATGATGATAAGCTTTGAATAGGTACAAAGTAGAACAAAAATAATATTTTTTCTAAATTTTGAAACGGGATATCAATGTCCGTTATGACCCAGCGACTTAGCAAAAACTAGAAAGCTAAGTTAGGACTAACTAGTAGGTTCTACTAACTCTACCTAAAGCAGGTTCGAAGTCCATTCCAAGAATAGATGTTGCGTTTCTAGTTTTCTAAACGGACTACTGTTTACATTTACAGACGAATAAGAATAAATTGCCTACAACTATTCGTAATCGTTCTATAGAAGATCTGTTTTGAATCTGTCGATAATCTACATTCTAAATTATAGTAGGTATTGAATTGATTTTTCTGGTCCACAATTTGTATAGTCAATCCGTCTAGCAAAAAATACGGTTAGCACGGTCTAAAAATAACTCGTAACATCGTAGATCATTGCTCGCAACAATATAAATTATATCCTGTTATGTTATCATCACTGCTGATTACTATTTCCTTGCTCCTGAATTCAATTTGTAAACATAAACACGGAAAAGCCTGTGGATATTATTATCTGTACTCACGGGACCTGTTGCGTGTTGTAAATTGTAATGTACCTAATGTTCATAATATTTACGTATTATAAGAACTTCAATTGAATACGTCGTTGGTTATCGAATAATAAATCAATGAGTGAGTTACAATTTCATACGCTACGCCTTTTTAAACTGCTACGGATGTGAACAATAATATATGCTTTTGGAACTCAGTTAATAGTACTTGGAGTAAAATATTCTTCGAAAGCGAAATAACGACTATAAAAAAGGTCAAAATAACGCTGAAAACTGCAGCTGTGCCAAGCTTAAGTATTTTGCACGGAACATCAAATCTGCAATTTAATTATGGTTCCTGATCATCACAAAAGATACTCCCAGGGTCGCTAATATTACGAACAGTCTACCTGATACTGGTTTGTCTGGTTTCAGTGATTTTTTTTGTTTTGAGGAGTATTTTGATTTTAAGAGGATGAATCCCCCACGCATGGGACTCACGCAGGGGAAAACTGGAATGAGCCGATAAAGCAACACAAAGATATATTCGACTAGCACTCAACGTACCTTGGCCAACCATTTGCTGGCTTCGGGCACATCGATGTGCTTGCCGGTCTCCGTGAGCTCCCTCACGATGTCCGGGAAGCAAGCCATGAACTCCCTGGACTGGTCCTTGGACACGGCCAGTCCACGGGTAGCCATCGGCAGCTCTTGCGGTGTTAGTGTCGACAGGTACCTATGCAAAGAGACCACAAAACAGTGAATACTTGTTCTGCGGCGACAATGCAGGCGATAAACGCAGAAAGAGGCTTACAAAAATTTTGAACGATTGAAATATGATCTGGTTGTAAAAACAGTTGGTTGTTTTCATAAACCTCTTAAAAGTTGTACTCATAAAATCACAAGTAATCACAATTGAGAGCTTCTTTGAAAATGTTCAGGTACCTACCGATTTTATTGAAGGGTGGACGATGAATACAAGGGTATATCGAGTTCCATAACGGTTGCTTTATACGAGAAATCCATTATTCTTTTCATAGCTAAGGCAAGGTGCACATTCATTTGTTTTTTGCATTTGTTGTTTGGTCATTATAAATCTATTATTGCTTGTTGCCAAGCCAACCAGATGATAAGTGCGTCTCGTTGGCTAACTGGTTTCATCATTATACAAACACAAAACCACTTTAGCCAGCAGTGGTTAAATTAACTACCTCTGGAGCACGTTTTGGAAATTTTGAATGGAATTTCATTTAAAAATACATTACGGTACCCTACGGTAGGTACTGTTAGTTGTCATCGGAATTGACCGTTCATTGTTATTCACACATGCTAAACAATGAAGTTAACTTATGTAGGTAAATGCCGACTTATTTAGAAAATGCATGGCTTCTATGTATCCTATTGCGCAAACGAGAGTTCAATGGAGTTCACTGACCTGTGATATTTCTGCAGCTTGAGCAGTTTCTTCGGCAGTCCCACTTCTTCATTCTGTGGCATCTTGGATGAAGGCTGGTCCAGTCTTGGTGCCATCGCATCGGAGTTCGTGACACTGGTCGTCTTGCTGATGTGCCGGCGAAGCTCATTTTTGTAGATCTGCAGGATCTTCTCCAAGCCCTTTCTGGATGAATACATCTTCGAAATCCTGATTTTCAACTTTCTTAAAACATCCAACTAATAATACTCTTCAAAACAATTATTTAATTCAATGAATTGGTAGCGTTTATTAAACAAGTGCTTGCCGTCTGTTCGCAACGAATGGATATGACCGACTGATTCTTTGTTGTGTTTTGCTTCGCCTTCTTACCCAGCTACAGTAATGCTGTCTCTAATGTTTACATTTGTTTTATCGATATCGAAGTTCTTATCTTGTTCGTTGAACTATTTCAGCTGGATAAGCGCTATCATGTTTTTAATTTGACATTCGATTTATCAATGGCTGACCCAATTATGTCATGTGAAATTGTTGTTGTGAACTGAATTACATCATACCTACGGGTAGTAGGCAGGTAATATTTTTCAACACAATGTAGTTAATTTATCTTTCTCAAAGCTAGTCCCAACTTGTTCTAGCAAGTGGCCCATCTGCTTTTTCTATCACTGTTTTTCACAAAAAATCTCTTGACTTCCCGGACAAATTTTGGACAAAGTGCAGTCAAATTTTGAGGTAGGTTTCTACATGCGTCATGATGTAAATATTTGTAACCATAGGCTAGGTTTTACTGCGATAAAGATTTATTTTCAATACTTGATCTCAACATTTCTTAATCATGTCGGAGATACGCAGAAGCAGGCAGGCCAGCTAGTCATCGATATTTCATCGACATGATACACCCATCACTACAGATGCGCACGCAGCAAAACAAACCGGCCGGTCTCCCCTCCCCAATGATACGACACGCGGATCTCGTCACGTAGGCCATGGCGTCCCCGTAACGAATAAATTAGTGATGTGCCTGCATTTGCAATTTATTCCTGTATCGTTTTGGTAGCTTGATTCGATGTGCTTATTTTTTTCTATCTATTTTGTTACACTTTTGGTTGATTGATAAATTGACAAGGGGTTGCTGTCGTAGGTACCTAACTGTCTCTAAACGTATGTTCAGATTGAGAGTACAAGAATGATTCAAAATCAAGACAAAAAGAAATTCTAGCTAGACACAATAAAAGCAAAACAAAAAGACACTGCAGTTATTGCGCAATTGGGTTAACTGTTTAATTAATTGAACAGGTGCATTATTTTCTCCTAATTGCTGTGACTCACATTGTCGCGTGTCTGTTTTGTTGTATGTAGGAATTGGTTCATTGTTTTGTTTATTGACCGAGTATGTAGGTACAATTCTACGAGCTAAAAAAGAAAAAATGCATTATGACCTCGTTATATCCATTCGTGTCCGTACATCACTACAAACAACAGATACTGACTCCACCCAAAAATGCACCATGTGAACTATTATCTCTTCTATGTCGTGAGGTCGTGACCCAGCTTTGGATCACGTAATGCGAAAACAGAAGCTCTGCTACAGATGTAACAATAGCTACTATGAAAGCTCTAGAAGGTGACCCAGTGGGTGCGTGTATTGCATGGGATACAGATTTATAAATTGTAAATGTTGACGTGTCGTACAACAAGTTATAGATTTACTAGTAGAGCAAGTCTTAGCTTACATGGTATCAGATTTTCAGCAGAAAATTTTAAACACGATGAAGAAACAAAGACATTACAGAAAACACAAATAAACGCTATCGGTATTAGGTAATATGGGATCGAGTTGGTCTCTACAATAATAGAGAGACTAAAGACCATTAAAATACTGAAAGCTATAGGCACCGAGGAAAGTCCTGTGCCAAAGCTAGTCAAAAACAACAGCAGGACCAGTTTTTATGAAGTCTGTAATTTAAGGACAGTGCATTGAAGTGAGGTCAATTTTGCAAGCGCATTTTATCTTCTGAGAAGTCAATTAACGTTCGTATGACTGCTATAACTTTATTAAACAAAATATTTGGTAGTACTTACTTACATATTTATCTACATCTACTACTAAGTAAAGCGACTTCTGGGCAAAAACTACCACAGAGTGGATCCCACCCAACGCAACCCGGCGACGCGGAAGACCCAAGGGGAGACGGCGCGATTAACTCGATGCACATTTAACATCTTGGCCTGTGTAACAGCGTTAAATCGCGAAGAGTGGAAGGAGGGAGGGGAGGCTTTTGCCCTGCCAGTGGAAAAACCACGGCTGAAAAATAATAATAAATACTACTAAGTCATTTCAGGATAGGAAATAGTTAAAATTGGCTAACCCCGTTTAAGAACACGCACGGCGCGGACTTCTACAATCGTTATCTACTCACAGACAAATTACCACAGGGTATTACTGCGTTATCATATCACATAATCATATGATTTGATCACGAGAGCTCCACATCCACGCTAAATAATCATGGAAGGACAATCGTTGTATTTAGGTGACACTTGTACCGGCTCTGATAAGAATATTGTCAAGTTATCAACGTAGATTTGTACCTAACCGTATAGACCAGGGTACGAATCGGATATCATTGTATGGGATTTCAACATTAGTTTTTATGATTTGCATAACAATGGAAGGTATACGAATCCGCTATAACCCCTATGACTTCCTTCGCCGTCGATGCACTAATTTTACCAGGTATGTCTTATGCTACCTTAACCTATGTCAGCCCTCATATCACAAGCTCCTGAACTGCTTTTGCTGCCCAGCATAATGTCAAGTGACGGGGCTACAGATATACGAAAACAAGAAGCTTAAAAACGCGCTGAAACGCACTATTTAGTCACAGAACACCTATGATTTAGTATGAAAACCGTTCAGAAAACCTACCAAGTTTTTATGAGAAAACGATTGCCCTCCAGAGATGATTTTTGGAATACCAAGAGTGTCATTCTCTACCTATAACTTTTATAAGTAAATACAGTTTCCAATTGCAGTACTTAATTAAAATATTGATAGCAAGAAGGAAATCAAGAAGGACATCCAATAAATACCTTGATTATAATGGTAGGTAAGTACATAAAACAATTTGATAAATGGAAATCCAAGGGCTAACTGAACGCTTTCTTTTCCGTTCGAAAATAACGTTTCATAATCAGCTGGTTCGAGAACATTGAAACTCGAGTTTGGTAATCTATAGATTTTCGCAACATTATCCGCTATGCAATACGCAATGAAGAGTGAAATCTTTGAGTTAGACACTAGAAGATTCTGAAACAGTTTTAATAATTTTCCATATACTGTTTACTAACCTAGTAATAATAGGCCTTTAGGTACCTTTCGAGGTCCCAGAGTCCCTTGTCAAGCATCGAGGCCGGCCACCGGGGTGGTTTTAGTGGGTCGGTGAGTGTCACCATCCCCACACTACCTTGCCGCATCCCTCAAATGCGGCAATGGTGTCTGAAAGCAGATTTCCCCCCGTTAACAAAAAAAAAAGAAAAAAAAAGGCCTTTAGGTACCTACATCTATCGAAGATTATTTATACAGCGTCAGGATGCAATCTATGCCTACACTTAACGGGACATTGTAGTGCCTGGGACAATGTTTAGATGGAGTAGTGCCCTGCACCACCCTCTCAGCCTAGTCAGCCATATCCACAGGATAACCTAGTCCAGCTGGGATTATTTATGAATACACCTAACTAGTGCATAGAAAATGTACTTATTTAAAATTCCTAGGTAGTTGAAATGGTGTAATTATATACCTAGTCATCATGATCAACTGTACATAAAACATTCCCATATGGGCATGAACGGACATACATATAAATATATAAACTTCTAACAAGGTACTAGACGTTGCAGCAAACCAAAACTCCGATAGGTTCCTGGTAGATCAGAAACTAAGAAAGTTTACCTACGTATCGGATTCTAAGCACAAAATACCGTTTCCCCATTATGTAACCACGATAACGTGGTGTAAACAGAAGCAGCTAAGCTAGGCATTGTTATAAGTACGTGCCATTAGTTATAGTCGCATAATGGTCGCATGGCACACCTATCGAAATGCATAATCAGTTTCGGAGTGCAAATACACGCGAAGCCGGCGTGATTGGCGATGAAGTTCAAGGTGAATAATAGTTAGTAGGTAAGTTTATACAACAGTGGAGTGTCAGTGATATCCTACTAATATCATAAACGCGAAAGTTTGTAAGTATGGATGGATGGATGTTTGTTACTCTTTTACGTAAAAACTACTGATCCCATTTGGATGAAACTTGGAATATTATATTATCCGTAACCTGGATTAATACATAGGCTACTTTTCATCCCGAAAAATCAACGGGATCAAACGGGACGCGAACGCAGTCGCGGGCGGCACCTAGTTGATAATAGTTTAGAAATTGATAATTACGTAACTAAAAAGATGCTCTTTTTTACCTACTTTATGTGATCTAACTAAACCACCTATTTAAAACGAGTATCATCAATTGGTAAATTTATTTGTAGTAGGTTTATTGTAACTTGGTCCTCGCTATAATTAATTCTTGTCCTCTTATCATAAAGAACAAGTGTTGTTCACATGCATGTATCCAAAATAATTGTACAAGTGACTCGTTTACTGTTTGTGCAAAGATTTGTTAATGTTTGAGCACTTTTAATTAAAGTCTCTATAATCTTTGGGTAAACAAAGATGCTCTTTGTAGATTGTTTACTTACCAACTGTATTATCAACTAGCCGTCGCCCGCGGCGTTGCTCGCGTTCTACCCTTTAGAGTGTGACGTTTCAAAATTCCTTTCTTAATGCACCCCTACACTATATAAGGATACTACCCTCCAAATTTCATACCTCTAGGACTTATAGTTTAGGCTGTGCGTTGATTCTCTGTCAGCTTCAAAAGAGTTTTATATATATTGATGATGATGATGATGATGATATTCTGTGGTATTATTCTACATCTACAGGGCGCAAAAACACTGTTTCCGAAAATTTGGTATATAATGCTCCATATTGAGTCTTCGGAAACAGATGGGGACAATATAGGCAGTGCCAAGATTCAAGTTCAAAAAGCATTCATTCATAAAAACCACAAGGATCATTAGGGGTAATAGAAAGTAATATTAGACAGCCATTTTGTCTCATAATAAAATGATGTTGACTGAGGTCAAAATAACGAGAGCGAGACTTGAATAGAGGGAAGTGAAACTGAAGTCTCTGGTGAATTGCCTTTAAAATATCACAAATATTTATTTCAAAACCAATAAAGTTATGGACGAAATAGTGCACTATGAAGTGGTGTGATCGAGTAATAAACTATTACGAGTGTTTCGTGTCCCATCCAGCTTATCTAGCAATGTCGACAGTCGTCGCTGCCAGGTTCTGATTGCTCTATTTACATCGTTTACTTATCTAGTGTTAACACCTACTACTTTAACTATATTATATGTTCCTTTAACTATATTATATTATATGTATTCACCGAGTGCGATTGACGCGACTATTTCATACCGAGTTAGATGAATTAGGCCCTTCTTGTATCTGCGGTGTACATGAACAACTTTAGGTAGGTATATGATATAAGTACAGGTGTTTATAGGTATAAATACCTTGTGTTTAGATACAAGAACTTATACGCAACGCGACTGCAAGTTTACCTTACCTATTTATAGATTGTCTAAGGTTAACTTGCATAACACTCAAGTTATAGTCAATCAACTCTGTGTACTAGTTATATTTGCACTTACTGATGCAAAATATTATGAGCCAGATAATATTTATGTGCACTGATTACTCTAGGTACATACGTCATTTGTGCACGTAGGTGCCTTATCGATTAGGTATGTAGGTATTACAAATACCTATTCTTTTACCTGAAATATTTATTAAGATTATCTATAAGGTTTACTGCTTCTGCATGTTGTATTGTAGCCCTTGTCTACACAAGTCCTCTTACCTGTAGGTACTGCGAAATTTGGTTTCACTTCCACGCTTGTCTCACCTAGGTACCCGATTATCCACCTGTGCAAAATGTTATTGTCCTTGTCCACTTCCAGATAAGTCCAAGATCGTTACGATAAGCCCTAACACGGCTGCAATCCCCCGTCCATTATCCAAACCATGAGCTCATTTTGCAAATCCTCTGAACCGACGATCGACCTCTAATCACCATTTTGGATCAGCGATGATGAGTGATGATCACGTCCAAGGCCACGTGAAACAAATATTTTACAATTAACTCTGTAACGATTTTTATCTGTCTGTGATCCGCCATTTTGATGTCATGGCGGAAGGCGGGAAAAATTCTGCTGCCATTTTGGAAGCCTGCGCCTGCGGTGACGTAGAGGTTATTGTGGTATTGAGTTCCGGAAAAGTTTGAGGTCAGCGTTTTTATTCCAGGAAATTATGTTTGGTATGCTGCATATCATCAGATGAAAATTTAAATATAATATTCAAGCACTCATGAAATTAACTGGGTATTGTTTTGGGTTTTCAACGGTTTCAATTCTTTGGCAGGAAGGAACTGGTTAAATTAGTTTGATTGATGATAGTGAAACGTGTCTGTTGATGATTAGAAAAATTACCAGCCAGCAATATAATTTTAATGATGTCGGGTCAATCGCACTGACTTTGTACAGAAAAATGTACTGCGTACAGGCAGCAGCGCAAGCTCGTCTGTTGCTTATGATAGTGTGCCGTGTCACCAGGGGAGAGACTTCAAAATGGTTCGACGACAGTTTTGCTGCTTACAGAGCATATTCGTTCGGTCACCGACGGCTAACACTATGGAAAATTAGCGATGCGTGTCGATGGTGTGATTCGCTCACATCAATGCTCTCCTATTGTCGTCCCCCCCTAAATGTGATTTAACTGAATTATGGAGTAGAAATGGCCACAATTCGGTTTTGGATGTCCAGTGCGACAGTGCTGTGATCCTTGGACTGGTGTGTTTGGTGCTTTCTTGATTTGTGAAAGAGACTGAAGTGCTACGGAGGTGCTACGCGGATCCGCCTTAGAGGAGTCGTTTTGGTAAGTCGTTCCGCCCTCCGTAGACTCGTAGCAGTTCAAGTTGTAGAAAAGCGTAGCTTTGTTATACATTGTGTGGTTGTAGCGTAGGCGTTGTGGTGTTCTGCCCTCTGGTGGTAATTTATTGTACCTAAGTGGTATATGTAGAGGTAGGTAGGTTAGGTACGATGAATTTGTATTATGATGAAATTATGGTGAATTCTCTGCGTAGATTGTGATTACTTTAATTTTCCTAAGAGATTGGTGAGAAGAAAGAAAACGTTTGTCTGCTCCCTTACTTTTTTTTTCATTTTACATCTTCACATCGGACATAAACTTTAATTGGTATCTAGGTAGCCTTGCCTATTAAATAGGTTCATAGGTAGGTACTCAATTATTTTAATGAACAGAAAAACTACGCAGTTAGAATATCGTAGAAGTTATTCATACTCATAATAAGTGACCAATAGGACACCGTTGTTTGTAATTGCTATTCGCATTAGAATGATGTCGGCGCCGGCGCAGTGTTGTGTGACATTATGCAATTCTATGATGCACTGCTCTGAAGTGAGCACGTGCATGCGTTGCTTTATAACAACACAATTTAGTAATTTATTTCTATCAATTTATATTTTCCACGATGCGGCAAAAACACCACACTTTTTAATATTATAGTTAAGTCATTGTTTTATATCGAATAGTATTCCCCGACTTGCTATTTGCAATGTAGCACTAGTAGACTGGGTGACTAATGTAAAACAAAAATGACCTATAATTAAGTTACTCAGTTGCCATCAGTTTGCATTTGAAAAATAAAGGTAGGTACATAAAACAATGCTTACCCACTAATCATTAGAAACCCTACTGTAATTGTAACTAAGCATTCGAGCTTTCAACTTGCAGCTCAAAGTCATCGTATTTGGTTGAAACTGATTGCTAAAAAGTAACAAATTTGTTTGCCCAGGCGTCAAGGAAACGAAAAAACACGGGCACAGAATATTATTACAAGCGCCGGTATCATTATTTGATTTGGGTTATGAGAAATATCTCCTAGGAGCAATGGAGTTCAATTCACGACCCTTTTAGGTGTCGTATAAATATACTTTTATTTTGTAGGATGATTTTTTCACAGAACTAAGTGCTATACTTATAATCGTTGCATAACTTTAATCAACTGTTTATCAGTAGCTACTTTCCTATACCAGTATATACCCCTTGCTCACTTTACCTACCCATCATATTTTGCCTCCATTTAAGTCATGCGTGGAAAATCTTTTCTCAGCTATAGAGAATATGGGCACGTGAAATGGGCACAGAAAACTGCAAAAAAATATACACAACCGTAAAACTACGTTACGATGAAAATTATATGCCATAGCATTGTTGTTCCCTTCCCAATTCCAACCCATATACTTGAGGTACCCACTAAGTGCATCGGAAAAACGCACCTTTTCATAAACTATTGTTATCCTGATTGGAAGTTATGCAAGACAATCCATACAACCGCCGAATTCCCATCAAATTGGGTGCAGTGTTGCCAGAGGCTTTCCCACGGGGCCCTCCCTCTGCCCATCCCAGAGCCTACAATAGAACTATTAGTTGTCTATGGGTTTCCATTTTCACACTATATTGTTAAGGTTCATTGAACATTGTGAAAAGTCCTGTTACAAATGGTTGTTTCATCCGCATAGCTGAAAGTACAAAGAACTTTCACTAGGTCGATTAGGCTGCACTATACAACGTATGTACGAGTATACCTATTCGTCTGATGGATTGGAAATAGCGCTTCATGAAAAGCTTGCAGTGCGATAGTTTTACTTCAATTCAAGATTCATCGTCTTCTGATAGCGATCTTATCTTGAAGGTCTTGATATGGTCTGAACTTTCTTAGTTTTTGGGGCACATTAGCACCGCGTCGTGTGACAGTTTGGTTTCCGGGCGCCCGTAATACGCACCAGCTCATTCGGGTATTCAATTTAATCAGGGTTTATGAGAGTTGTTCTTAAAAGCTGAAGATGTCTGCACTGCACAGTCAACCTACCTCATACCACACCACCGGGTCAATTTTTGGTTGGTAGATAATAAACACAGTATAAACTTACATCAGTCCAAGTGAGCTAGAAGGGGTTGCAAGAAGTAAGCCATATTTTATAGAAACTATTTTTTGTCTGTTTTGCTGTAGATAAATAAACCTCTAATTATTTATTCTCGTCTCCTAAATCTGCAAACCGCGATTTCACGGCATAGATAACTGTACCAAAAGTGAGGTACGTCATTGAATAGTCTGGCGAGGACATCGTGCCGCCACAATAGAACGGATGTGTACTTCCGCTTTCCATCGCCACTTTTTGGAAACGCCAAAATTTTCATAAGCCCGCAGCTTTGTCATGGAGATTTGGCTGTAGTTGACTCAGACGCAATTTACTTATTGGACGTAGAATAAAATAGAAAATATTTTTATTTGATTTTGTTACCACGTTCGTCCCACTGAACATGTTGGTTGGTGGGACGAATGGGAAGTTATTTTAAAATCTTCCCATTCGTCCCAACCGTGCGACCACCCAGCGGGACGAACGGGAATAAACGTTACCACACGATTAAGTCTGATGCTAATGTGCGTACTATGGAAATTACTTCAAAATGGCTAGTTATTTGATACCCATTGTCCGTCACATTCCATTCACACTATAATATGATATCCATAGACGTTAGTTATAGGATGGATGATGGATGGATCATAATCAAATCAAAGAGTTTAAAGAGGATCAAATTGAATTAGGCGGTGTATGGATATGGTGTACTGCTGGGCTGCCGAATAAGTACATCTAATTCATTAAAAAGGTTTTGGTTATAGTAAAATACATATTTAGGTATATAAATAATGATCTGCTAAATTATTTTTATAAATTTAATGATTTGCTCAAGCATTGACCGAAATGTTCTCAAAACAATCCACTACTAGGTACCTAAGTACCTAATTATTTAGCGGAAAAAGATATAATAATTAACTAGGTCTTATAATGTTACGATAACAATAGGAACCTAAGCTATAGGTAGGTACTTAGGTAATGATTAATAAGCAATAATAGGTAGTAAAATAGTACCTAATTATAAATGATAGTCTCTGTCTGATATATTTTCTCATGGCTCTAGGTCAGAGGAAACAAAATCGCGGGCTAGCGCTAGTTATTTGTCAAGCTATCTCTTAGATATTTATTTTGCCTAACAAACTTGTATAAGGAAAAGTTACGTAAAACGCAATACGCTTAATAATGACTACCTTATTATTGCGGCCACATTGTGATAATTTTAATTAGGTACCTTTATCTACCTACTAACTTGTACGCAAGTAGGTTTGGTACAAAAACCACTCGTCACGAAATGTAAAGTATTCTCCTACCATTTCGTCTAGCATCATAATTTAAGGATGATGCTAGTCAAGCTATTTTTTAAAATAAAAACTTAAATAACAATTTATGAAATAGAATAAAATATGAAACTCTCCAAATCCATCTCACATTTTTAAACTTACAATACAAAAGACATCAACGCGCTCCATTATAGATCTCCTTCGTATTTTTTATGCCAAAACCGTAAGAATTAGAAGATTTTGAGATGATATTTCAAGATTTTGTTGAGGACCACGCGCGCCATTCAAAAGGTTTAAAAGTAGGTTGTTACCTAGTTAATCAACCAAGACTATTTATTATTTTACTAGATAAGGTGCGCGTTGATGTCTTTTGTATTGAGATTCAGTATGCTTTTACAAAATTAGGAGAAAATATATCAAAAAGTCTGGCTTTTTAAGCATGTGCTCTGTGAATCTTATCGTAGAATTCATGTAAGTAAAGTACTTATGCCTACTTCCTTACTAATGTACATTGTCATTATCAGCTATTAACACCTAAACAGAACAATGTAGGTTTACCATATGTATGTGTGAGTTTCATCCTAATTACGGTGTTAAAATGATGATTCTTTGAAATATTTTACAACCAACAATTGCAATAATTTTACGCGTCCGGCAAAACTAACGGTGTCGATGTCAGGTGGATCCATTTCAATAAAAATCGATAAATAGCCCAGCATTACTGTTAGTCAGTGCCTACTGCAGCACTAGGTATATTGTTCTCATTGTATTTAGTGGAATAAGTACATAGCGTTCTGCGCCGATAGTCACAGCGATTGCGAACCCAAATGTCACCGTGAATAGTGAAATTAATCGCAGGTGAAATTTGGTGGTGCCCTCAATTTGTCATACCACAGAATATTAGTACAAGTATTTATACTTGAATTCGTAATGTTAGAAAAGTGGCGCCCAACGTGTGCCAAATATTGGGACTTTCTCAAAATTGTTTGGGCATGGGGAATTAGATATGGCAGATAAAAGAAAACGTAAGAATTATATAAATCATCAAGAAGGATCTAGATTAAGGTGCAAAGGCCTGATTATTATCATTACAAATTGCAAGAAAAGTAGGTAGGTATTATTTGACCTACTAATAATTACCTGTATTTAAGATGGAGAAAACAATCGTAAAAATCTACTAGTAGACATACCAGCGAAAACCCTCCTAAGTATTTTAGAACTTAGGAAAATACTGATAGCAAAAATAATACGATAAAAATAGATAAACATTTTGCATTGCATTGCATACTTTAGTTACGTAAGACTGGCAGTGTAATTACATGAACTATTATAGCAGAGCTGATGGCCATAATGGCACGTATAATTTTACTTTGAAGGTCGTCGATACGTATTGCGTAGGTAAACTAGGTAATAAACAACCTTGCTCCCGATTGTCTCATCTCATTCAGTTGGTGCATCCGACCGGGCGCTGATCATCACCAGTTATTGCTATGACGGTCTGTAATTCCCTAGTAATCAAAGGGATACCGAAAGACAAATGGTTTACATCTATCTAGAAAGAGTCCCTCTCTCTTTTTCTTAGCCAATGATTTATAGTTATGGCTATTTCGCTATAGTGACAATGAAACATCCAGGTGTAAGCCCTAAAATCGAGTGCGTAGAAAGCAAAATGTTACACACAGGTAACTTGGCAGTATTGTTTGTTTCAAAAATCTCGAAGCGAGGCAAAACCGACAGAAATTTATCTAGTTTTTGACTGCAGGTAGTTTCTGTAATTTTCATCCCAAATCATGGACGAAAAGAATGATATTGTCCACAGGTAGAGCAGCCACGGGGCCACATGAGTGGTCGGTGACCGTCAACGAGGTGACATTAGTGTTGGAAGATGAAGCCGCGGGGGGCGAGCGTGATGCACGCCTTCACTGCCCTTACTATGCTCACTATGGCTAATGGTAAGCGTTTTATATTACAAGTGCATGTTACTAATACAACATGTCAGAGGATAGATAGATATACCACCTAGGCTTAAGTGTCCTGAATAATTTGGCGAAGCCTCAATATCTTGTCAATACACGCCAGCGTACATTAGCAATCAAAAAGCAGAAAGATGAGTAATCTCTTTACAAGTTACGCAGAACCTGATCTCTCAAATGACACATTAAAATTCTGCTTGAGTAATAAGAAAAGTGAATTTTAGGTTTTGCTGTGGTAGTAACATCTAAATATTTGGCTTATAACTAATACTAACAAAAATCTTTTTATTTGCAGCTCAGACAACTTGTAACCAAGGAATGGGTAGAGTTATGTACGAGCGATTACCAAACCAGCAGCTACATGGGTTCGACGATGATGTTGTAAGTGTAAATACACCTTTTCGGTTAGACAAAGAGTAGCGAGTAAGACACAATGCCCTTGTAAACTGTTTTCCCAAGTTCTACCAGAAGAGCGAGTTAATTTTCATACTAATGCAAATACAAAACATGTCATGATGGTCAGCACAAATATTTAAGTAGTATAACTAGGACAAAACAAATCAATTATCGATAGCGTACGTTGGTATCTGTTTAAATATGTTTGCTTCCATCCATTTCAAGGTATCGCTTAATAAAGTCTGTCTGTTTATTGTCATACAAACAATGCGTGTTTAATACTACCAACACGTGACTTTAGCATTCACGCCTTTATGCTTATCTTGGTTATCATTCAAGGTACGGGAGACGGCACCACCGTTCCGCGTATTGGAGAAATGCCAGGATTTGTGCTTGCGTGACCGCTCCGGGAACAGCCTTGTTAGAACATGCAACTCTATAGACTTCCAACCAGGGGCTCGAATCGCTGCGTTTAGCCCTGAACCAGAATATGAGGAATCTACTTGCTATTTGACAAGAGAACAGGCAACCCCTGAGGGCATCGGAACTCTCATGATTGTCCCAAACAGTGTACATTTCAACGAAATCTGTTTGACTTGTGAGTGTCGTCGTATCTTATTGTTTATAAACGTCCTGCCGATGTGCTGATAACAATCGTTTGTTTTAGCGAACCGTCCGGAGCGCGAATGTCCATCCCGTCGATATGTTTTTGAACGTCACGCCCGCAAACGCCTAAAGCTTCCGCCTTCTGATCTGAAGGAGATTATGGTCGCCAACCGAACTGAGTGTGAAGACAAATGCTTGGGAGAGTTCAGCTTCGTATGCCGTTCTGCGACGTACGATTCTGCTTTGAGGACTTGTTCTTTGAGCAGATTTACAAGGAGAACGCACCCAGAGATGCTTGAGGATGATCACAATGCTGATTATTTGGAAAACACTTGTCTTAATGGTAATTATCACCCCAACTGAGAATATTTTGGCTAAAATATCAAATCTAAATGGGTTTTTCTCTTTATAGCTGAACGTCGCTGTGATGGCTTAGCAGTTTTCATAAAGGAGGAAAACAAGCGTCTTGGCGGACCGTTTGAAGCAGACGTCTTCTCTAATATGACCCTTGACGAATGTCAAGCGATGTGTGTCCGGGCAGAGAAGTAAGTCAATGCCTTTTTATCTCGTTTGCTGCAAATAGTTTGTCACATGATCCTTGTTTGTAACTGCAAATGTTTTGTTCTGATTTAGCAGTATGGTTTTGTGTACAGGTATTTTTGCCGATCGATCGAGCATGACGCGGTAACCCGGCAATGCGTCCTATCCGAAGAAGACTCCGTTTCTCAGAAAGACGACGTGACAGTTAGCGCATCGCCAACTCATCACTTTTACGACCTTGTTTGCTTGGACAATCGTGAGTGCTTTCTTACTGTCGAAAATAACCCGATACTAAACAAGTTAATTTTGCTTTACAACCCCCGAACCTGAATATTTCCTTAAATCCACTTCATCATACGATGACCATTATCAGGCCTTTGTTAATGAACTCCAATTCGTCAAATCTAAATACTTTGCGATGAACCAATCGTTTCTAATTGCAATCATGTTTCAGATTCCTCAAAAGTAGGTTTCAGAGCTGATGAATATCCTTATACCGTAAGAGAATATTCATCAAGATTAGTGCGGTCGTATGAGTGTCATAGGACTTCACTTATCTTCTCTAAACAAGGAACAAGAACCGTCGCAGTTTAATCGGATAAATCGCAGACAAACAGACAGACAGTCAACGCTATCAAACTTATAACGCCTTTTTTTAGGCCGGGAGTGTTGTAACATGTTGGTTAACAAGACTAATGTATTGAAATAAGTATTTTCTCACAATTATGATCAGTCTCTCATCGGGTGACAGCTCGTGGCACGGAGTATCCGGACAACAGCGTGACGTCACACCTGTTCTCGCCCGGACGGAGGCCGGACACTGCCTTCCAGCGGTACAGGAACAGTCGAATCACGGGGGAGTTCCACTCGGAGATCACTGGGAGATCGCTCAGCGAGTGCTTGGATGAGTGCTTGAGACAGACCAGCTTTCAATGCAGGTAAACGTTCTTCCTAAAGTTATAATAATAATCAAGCCTGTATAAATCATCATCCTTATGTATCAAATTGATTTATACAGCGTCAGGGGTTAGATACTTTACAAATACATTTTTTTTTGATAATTTCTTGACGTGCTCAGTTAGGCAATGCAAAGCAGCTGCTTGTTCCATCACTTATTCTCATAAAAAAAACATTTCTTGTGTGTACGTTTTAGATCGATATAAACGGTGCTGTAGTCAAAATCAACTCTCGCGATTTACTCATAATATGATTTCCATAATACGTATGCCTTATGTGTCCTGAATAACCGTATTGGGAAACTTGATGCTACTGAATATTTTGCGGCTAATTTCAAAGTCTTTACTATAACATTGTTTATTTGGCAAGATAGCATTAGGTATTATAGGTATACCCAAAATATTGCGGCCTCCGAATCATAACAAATAACATCACTATCTTCATCGTGTTAGATTGCGTGTATTGCGACGGAAATAGATTGACCTAAATAAATCTGCATAAAAACAGCGCAATTTATTTCAAAGCACTTGTTATGACTGACGTGAATGATAGAGATGGGGTCTAGGGTTTGATGAACGATATTGTCATGATAAACGCAATATTAAATGCATAACGAGACTGGTAGAGCTAAGTAAACAGTTGTTTAAAACATTGTTTAGTTGTTGTCCTGTCTTCACAACATTTAATTCTGTCTACCACTTGGTAAAGTTCGAAAGAACAAAGACAAAGCCTTCTTAATCGAAAGATCTTCATCGTAAGATATTTTTGGAGTGGTGTTGTGTATCATAATCTATTTGAAGAGGGTCACCACAATTTTATATCTCCATCTAGCTGATAAATATCTAGTCAAGTTGGTAAACTGTACTTTTGTTGAAAGAGCGACATTTTTGAGTTTTTACACTCCAAACTGCATATTTATTTAATTATACTGCCTTGCACAAAAATACAAAATTGTATAGAGTGGGGGACTTAATGTTACAGCATTCTCTACCAGCCAACCTAATGTTAAATGAAAGTGGGCGTACATAGGTATTCTCTTACATTCAGAGACGAAATAAAGAAATTAATTTAATGAAACTTATTTTAAGTTATACACTTCCATTATTAATTATGGTAGTCTGTCTCCGAAATTATTCCGAATCCATTAATAAACCTACGCAGTTACCTACTAACTCGGTGAGCTTAGGCGTTTGCCTGACCTAAAAATAACCGAGTGTAAACAACATAGGTAGGTATTACACGTCCCCATTGCATAAGGTTCAATGACCGATATTGCATGACAAAGCCCGTACCCGATCAAATTGAGGAAATAGATCGAAGCTTCTATTTCAACTATGTATTCTAAAAATAACCGAATAAAAAAAATTTAACCACACTACGAGCCCGGGATTCGCATGACAAAACTTAATCTTTTAAAATGCAGAAGAGTTAAGTACCCAAGCTTGTGTAGCAGGTTAACAGGACGACCCAAAAATAACCAAGTAAACAGAACGTACTACGAGTAACGACGAAACCTCTTTATCTGTAAAATTAAAGAAAGAGAGTTGAAGAACTTTGAATCCTTTAGATTTAGGACGTTCATTAAAAGTGTAGGTAATCCAAAAATAGAACGTTTCCAGCACACAATAGCGGGTTCATATTGAACAATATTGCTTGTACCTAATACATAACTGTCACATTGAAGAAAGCTTAAAATTTTATATCCGTAAAATAAATTCAGCAGATTCATTAGAAGTGTACCTACCTAACCCAAAAATAGAACGTTCCCAGCACAACACACCGGGTTCATTGTACGATATTGCATGACAAACGCAATTTCCATTGTGCAGGTCTGCGGTGTACAGCGACCGGGCCAGGACATGCCGACTGAGCAGATATAATCAGAAGGATGGCATGCGGCTGCTTTACGATCCCGACTTCGATTATTATGAAAATTTAATGCGTGAGTACCGATTATAATCGATTTATTTGACTTTGTACACTATAAATTCTTATTGTTAGGTACCGTTAGCGTAGATGTAAAAACCGTCTTTATTTATTACTAAGTAAAACTGAAAATAGCTCCTCCATGCGTCGACATAAAAATGCTGTAAAAACATAGAGACCTTGAACACTGAACATATCCATTTTTAACAATGTACTCGTAGCTCAATGATTATTAAGTTCCATTTTACACTTCACTCTACTGAAAAATCTATTTTTAATCTCTAAACAATGGCGGCACAACCTTCTTCAAGATAGATATGGATAAGTCAAACTACGAAGGCAACATAGGTAATTTTAATATCATTTAATTAATAATATCATTTCCATAAAGATAAGTCAATAATAATTTACCTATTCTAGAGGCAGCTTATTATCTTACGAGCATAAAAAGTTATAGAACAAAGGCAAAGTTAGTGGAAAAATATTACTGATTAACACTCAGTAATACCTACCATGTAATACAATACAACCCCCCGGCCAGTAACGTGACAGCTCAATAAAGGATATTGACACAAGTGGCAAATTGGTTAACAAGGCAATGAAAATACAGAAATAGAATCAACTACTAACGTAGTCTAGATATGTGACGGAAATCGAACAATTCAACTCTCACATTGAGATATTAACTCGTAAGTTACACGAATGAGTATAATCTTGGAAATATAATCACATAATTGGGCCTGGAGTTACATTTTAGGTACCTAAGTCAGTATATCGTGGGGCAGGGCAGTCATAATATACAAGTTGTATTATTAGATCACCTCAGATCATTAATTTAGTCAGACATATTGAAACTGGTACGTGCCTGCTTTTTCTGGTTAGTTTTCTATTTATTTAACTTTGTGATAATTTTAAGAAATCTATGTCAGTCATGTCGTTGTTGTTGTCAACACAATTGTTGGGTGTTTTCGTTAGCTAGTCACGTAGGCCGTGAAGTATATCATCTGATTTACTGCAGTGATAACAATATTTACAGGTTTGAATTAAAATAATAACTATGACTACCTAGAGTGAATTTAAACTTGCTAGCTACGAAATTGATCAAAGACGCATTTAGTATAGGTAGGTATCTAAATGCAAACGTGACTACTTCGATACTAAACAATGGGATTAGCTACCCATTTTTATTTAATTCAGAATTAAAATATTATTATTTAACCACTAGCTTTCGTATACGGTTTTTCTCGCATGTTACCGAATAAAAAGCTAAGTACATCTATTTTTGGTAGGTATACTATTATTACAGGTGTGCCTCATTCATATGTCACAAACTATTTGAAGCCAAACTTATGCTAATTGCTAGCGTAATTGTACTCTAAGCAGAACATTTTCCACGGATCGCCAAATGGAGAAGAATAAATGCACTAAAACTTGATTTATTTTATTTTATTTATTTTTTTATTTTTAAAAGAATGGATACCCAACACAGGTTTACACATCACAAATCAAAGTACATATAAAAGGAAATAAAACAAGGTGCTCCCATAATTATAGGGTACCACATCATGCGCATAGGAACAAGCAACTTATACAATAACATATTATACAAGTCTTAGCATTGTAAAAGTTCTATTAACCTCCTAGCCGATGCTATTATAGGAGAATTATGTCAACCACAGTGCAGTTCACCTATATCTAAGCGTTTGTTTGTTATAAAGCTGTTGGTTTAAAAATAAATGATAATCCAGATCAGCTAGTAAGTGGTGAAAGCGAGACAGGAGGAACGAGTGGCGGAACGCAGCCTTGGGGACGTCCAACTACAACAGGTTCAGTAGTGCATGATAGACTCGGCTGTTCTAGAGGGACAAGCGATTGTTGAAATAAATAAATAAATATTCTTGGACATATCACACAACGCTCTCTAGTCCCAAACTAAGCAAAGCTTGTACTATGAGAACTAGATTGCTAATAGAATACTTGTATGCAAGCACAGGACAGATATTTTCTCTTCTGCGTATGCAAGGCCACGTCAGAATAAGCTAGCAGAACAAGGGCCATAAATCATATTGAAATTGGCATCAAACACACGGTTTTGAACGGTTTCGATTCCAACCCAACACACTTGACTTGCTTTGTTCTGCCTGCTCAGCTCAGTGTTCTTGGATATCAATGAATCAAAAAGTGTGCTTACGAATCCAGTAACATCCCTTGAAAGATTTCTTTTGCGCATAGTATTAGTACCTACTAGATGATAAGATATGGGTACCTTACTACGTTACCTAATAATTAATTTCAACAATCGCTTTCAATTTGGGGTGTAGACATTTTTCCGTAGATTCGCCGGACTGCTCGAGTGTTCTATTGTATTAAGTATTTCGACCTTATTTTGTAGAAGCTAGCTGGTTGCTATTGTTTGTTTATTTGCATTGGTTTCTAGTTGTTTGTGTATTGTATTGCGAGATTAGTAGTTATTATTTTCTGTTTACATTTTGTATAAATAATTTTCCAATTTATTATTGTGCATTGTTGTAGTTGATATAGGTAAGCATGAGGTGTTTTTCTGCATGCATTTAGAATTTTAGATGATTTGTTTCAAAACTTTTAATACCGTAACATAACATGATCGTAATTTTTCAAGGTGGTAGTAACAATGGCGACCGCGATCGTGATCGCGATCGGGATAGGGACCGAGATCGTGACCGGTACCCTGCAAGCGCAGACCGCTATCCCGACGACGATCGGTACCCTGACGACGACCGATACCCTGGTCGACCGGATCGGTACCCTGACGACCGCTACCCAGCACCCGACTACCCCGACCGATACCCTTCAGATAGATACCCAGACGACAGATACCCACCTGGAGTTGGACCTGAGCGGTACCCATCTGAACGATATCCCGTCGATCGCTATCCCACCGACCGATACCCACCCGGAGTCGGATACCCTCAAACACAAGATCGGTATCCACCAGTCGCCGACCGATATCCACCCGGAGTAGACAGATACCCCAACAGGGATCGGTACCCAATAGACAGTGGACGATACCCAGCCTATGATCCTGTCCCTAACGATATAGGAAGATACCCTGCTGATAGATACCCAACTAATGAAAGATACCCAACTAATGAACGATACCCTACTAACGAAAGATACCCAATCAGTAGATATCCCATAGACGTGTACCCGGAGAGATATCCTGCCGATCGATATCCGGCTGATCGATATCCAGCAGATCGATATCCAGCAGACAGATATCCGATCCGCGGAGGGGCTTACCCAGTGGCACCTCGCCCTGGTTACAATAACCGTTATCCTGATCGGTATGACCAGGAGCGATATCCGGGGACGAATGATTGGGGACGGTACCCGTACAGTCGGTACCCAGTCGGGGTCAACCGAGACCCGGTACCGCTAGGCGGGGACCGTTATCCAGACATGTATGACAAGTACCCGCCGACCGGCTCGTCATATCCGCCGCCCGGAGCGTCATATCCCGGTGAGCACTAACCTCAAATAACATCTCAATTTAGCTCAATTAAGAAATACCAGAAATACATTGTTCTCATGACCATTTCGTGACAGGTTATGGACGTGGGGGGTACTATGGATCGGACTATGCGGGGCCTGATCGATTTCCAGTGGGGGGAGTACGACCTGGTGCGGATAGGTAAGCTATACTCGAGGCCTCTAAGTAAACAAATAAAATATACCTACTACAAAAGTAGGAAATACACATAAACGATGTACTATAGGTTCCCAGCAGCAGAGCCACGGCCAAGTTTCGGAGTAAGAAGACCAAGTGAAAGGCCTGGAGGATACCGAGGAAGTTACCCACAAGGCGGACTCGATAGACCTATCGGTACGCAAAGTATCTCGAAGCAGCGGATTTATAAAACACGACTAAATTATTAAAATATATTTCTTGTTTAATTAGGAGGTGGAGGCTACGGCGGTGGTTATGAACCAGATGGTCCTATAGGACCTATTGGTGGTCCAGTAGTAGGCCCTGTCAATAGCCCAATCGGAGGAACAATCGGCGGTCAATTAGGTCCTCTAGGCGGTCCTATCGGAGGCCCTATAGGTGGACCTATAGGAGGTCCAGTGGGAAGGCCACCACAGCCTCACAGACCATGGCAAGGGACAAGATGTGAGGAAGACAGCTTCAGACAAGTCGGCAGACAACGCATGCAAAAACGATACGTACGTCGATTCACAACAGCACACTCTTTGGCGCATTGCCAACGAGAGTGTATAGAGGCTAGAGACTTTATGTGCCGGTCGTTCAACTACAGGTGACCAACATTCTTTTTAAAATTACAATGAACACATCAATAATCTACATTATTCTACATCACATTTGCGTGTTTTTCAGAGACGTAGGGTATGCAGGAGAGCCAAGAGACAATTGCGAGCTTAGTGATCGCGATACAAGGGAATTAGATGCTGCTAACCCTGCACATTTCGACAACACAGCCAATGACTATGATTTTTACGAACGAGCACTTGGAAGAATGGCTGACGACTGTTTAGATGGTAAAAATCGTAACAATTTAAAATTATGTAAGGATCCTCTTTTGATTAGAAGTAGATAAACTTAAACGCGAACTCTTGTTTTAGTATCCCAAGTTTGTAATGAAGATGGAATGGAGTTCACCCTACGCTTGCCTGAAGGGTTTTACGGCCGCATGTACACCTACGGTTTCTACGATCGTTGCTTCTTCAGAGGAAATGGTGGTACGGTCAATGCTCTTCGTATTACTGGCGCTCATGGCTATCCTGAATGTGGAACTCAACGGGTAAATATAACTTATCAATAAGATGGGTCCCAAAATGGAACCTTGTGTAGCACCAAGTTATTCTTTTGAATATTTTCAGTACGGAGATACTATGACCAACATAGTCGTGGTCCAATTCAGTGACAACGTTCAGACTTCAAGGGATAAGCGGTTCAACTTGACTTGCTTATTCAGAGGTCCTGCAGAGGCTGTTGTTACATCTAATTACATAGGAGCAGGGTGAGACTAGCTTATTAGTTGATTTGAGAGGAAAAATAACTGATATTTTTTAATCATGTCCTAAATAGTTTTAACCGGTTAACAGACTGATTTATGTAGTTGCGAAAGTTCTTAGCTTTTACTGTTCGACCATTTGGAACGCTTCCAAAATCATCTAACTAAGAGTTCTGGCTTGCAAGAAATGTTTTGTTGTGTTTATGTTTGGATAGATAAATAATCGTGGTGTACTTGGGAGTTTTGTGGGTATTTATTTTGTGGTTTGCAGAAACGATATTTTGTTTTAAATAATGGTACCATAAATGTATAACCAAAATGATTTCGTTTATAACACGATAATTGAAGGGATTGTAAACTGAGGTTGTAGATAGATGCGATTTTGAGTGCTGTTATTAACTAACAGCTACTAACGATAGACTTTGAATGGGTTTTGAAATAGTATTCCAAAACTAAGACTTAACTGAAACCACGTTCGAACCAAGAAATTAAAATTCATCCAAAGTCAAAACAGAAAACAAAAGAGCCATTTCCAAAATCTAACTGTAGTTTGGGCTACAATTTGGTTGACAGGTCGGGCAGTCCCATCCCCATCGAGTATCTCCCTGAAGAGAGTTCTCTGAACTCCAAGGTTCGACTGATGATACTCTACCAAGGTCGACCAACAACGACCATCGCTGTTGGAGACCCTCTAACCTTCAGACTTGAAGCTCAAGATGGATACAACTACGCCACTGATATCTTTGCAACAAATGTCATAGCTAGAGATCCGTATTCAGGAAGATCTGTGCAACTTATCGATCGTGTTGGGTAAGCGTCTCCGAAATAATTTCTTTGTTTGAGTGTATTTGCAAAAAAAGTGATTTCTTTGCTCTGTATAAATGCAAAGATTTCAATAAATCGTTGTTTTTCTTGCAGTTGCCCAGTAGATCCAGATGTCTTCCCAGAACTCGATAAAGGAAGAAGTGGTGATTCACTTGAAGCCAGATTCAACGCATTTAAGATTCCAGAATCAAACTTCCTCGTATTCGAAGCAACAGTACGAACGTGTAGAGACGGATGCCAACCGGTAAATTCTATTTCCCCTTGACCAGCAATTTAGGACATTAAACTAGAAATATAGGAAGCGCTCGTGGCTAGGCTTGCTTAGTCAATCTTCACCGATTATCTAAGTAAGCGACGTTATTTGCGGTCACTATTTGGGTGGGTGAACGTTAGTAGCATTTACATCACAGCGCTTCCGTGTTTCGGAGGGCACGTTAAACTGTCGGTCCCGGCTCTAGCAGCCGTTAAGCCATGATGGAGGCCTTAAGGCGGCCTAAAAACTCCGTCACCAGAGTTGGCCACTAACTCATACGAGCTTGCTTAATTAGAAATATTATGAAGTGGATAATTCAGTCGGATCAGTCTAATGTGTTTTATCAGCAGGTCAAAACATACGTCAATCGCCAGTAAAAATAACTTTATCAAGCCATATCCAGTGTAACGGGGTTATCTACTCCTAACTAGTGTGACTTGTGTACCTACAATGTGTACATTCAGTGCATACTAGAATAAGTAGCTGTGTGTGCAGAATAGCAATAGATCGTTTGACCTTTCGAAGCTTGATAGCTTAACCTTTTATCTTCAACTGTCCACGTATTGATAGCGTGATCGGTGCATGACTGTATTTTACAAGTTTTTATCTCGTTTCACTTTTCTCGATGTCTGTATATCTATGGTAATCAAATCTCGCAAGACGCACTTCCCGGTGTCCGATTTAGCCAATGATCTTTGGCACAAGTTACCTATTACCTAAGTCTTCGGTGACAATGCAATAATGACAGCGAGCTGGTCTGATGATGGAGTCAGGAACTGTTTAATGTAACTCCTCAGTAAATAACAGTAAAATATCTTTGTTTGGGTTAATTTCAATCAGCTCGTCATTACCCAATAAAAGCTTGTTTTGATCAACATCTTTTATAAATATTTTGAATGAA
The DNA here is from genome assembly GCA_918843925.1 of Eulithis prunata. Classification (NCBI taxonomy): domain Eukaryota; kingdom Metazoa; phylum Arthropoda; class Insecta; order Lepidoptera; family Geometridae; genus Eulithis; species Eulithis prunata. The sequence goes on along the minus strand of OU974023.1, from coordinate 5,007,617 downwards.
TGTATTTTTAGGCATACTGTCCGAGTCACACGGGACGATCTGAACCCTCATTCGGTCGTCGCAGGAGAGATGTTAATAACACACTGGGTGTTGAGGGCAATGACACTGTTGAAGCTAAAACTGAGGACGCTGTTGAAGAAAAATCGGAAGACAAAGGCGCTAAGGTTTACAAGGTGTCATACGAAGAAGCCACGGTGGATAAGTATCTCAAGGATGAGGTTGAGACGCCTAGTCACGTGAGGAAAATGATTGAGGTAATAAGACCTAGTAAAATAATTATTGTTATAATTTCTACGTCATCTGATTGTTTTGACAAAGAAAGGCATACCTACTTATAAGTAACTTACCTATAGGTAGGTAAAGAGGGATAGAAAGGTTTTCACCTTGAAACATTTTCAGAGGTAGATTCCTCAACGCAAAATGAGGATTTTCGATATCAAATTCTAGAATTATTTCATAACCGGAATCATGATCTCATTTATTGTAATTCCATCTGAAAGTTCAATGTAGGTAAGCAGCTAGATTGGCAGTTACGACAGAATATCGATTACTTAGGTATCTATTAAATGAAGTGGTTCTTGGTTTTGACTGATCAGGCGTCGCCGTTCTAACCAAATTGTGTTCTAGGTATTCGACAACAGAAATGAGCTGATAGAAGAGAACGGACCGTCAGATTCCGCACCTGTGGTAGCGGCTGTCGGGGTTTGCGTGTCCCCGCATCATTACAGAGCGTTGTTGGTCGCACTGTGTGTGCTACTGTCTCTACTTCTGGCTATGCTGACTGCGGCGCTTTATATATATAGGTATGTTTTTAAAATCTGATGGTAGGTACAAGTGTTTGGTCTACCCTTCTTAGAATTTCAGGGACATACCTCTAGAACCAACCTATTATACTACCACCGATATACCTAGGTATTAAGATTAGAGAGAACTTGACTACCTAATAAATCATTTTTATCAAGCTAGGCCATGCATTTTTTAAACCATGTTTTTAGTTCAAGTTCTTTATTGCATTCATATAGTATGTATACTTTTAAAATAAATTCTAACTACGGAAATTTACGGTACTAAAACTGTAGAGGTACTAACATATTTGCAGACGGTACTGGCGCGTGCTCCGGAAAAACATTCAGGCGTCGACGCCTGCGCCGGCGCTGCGTTCAGTGACCCCGGGCCCGAGGCCTACGAGACCTTCGCTTTTCTCCGCTTCTCATCTACACAAGCCGTTTTCGTTGAGGTGAGGGATTGTAGGATTCGCTGGAAATTTATAAGGCTAGTTAGTAGGTAGGTAGGTACCTACCTGAGGTGAGGGTACTACTACCGTATAGGTATAGTCAGACGTGGGTGACGTGACTGATAATCAATATGGCGTCTATCATCATCATCATATCAGCCTATAGAACTCCACTGCTGTACCTAAAGGCCTCACGCATAGACCACCCGCCAAGAAAGAACTTGAGTAATCTACCTACATAACAGGACAAATGTTAATGACATCGAAAATGTAATAGGTACCTATGGGTTTTCAGTGGACTGGGCAGAACATTCGCCGAGGTGGGTGAAGAAGCAGGCTCTTCGGGTCGGCTTGCCGCCGCTTTTGACGACGGCAGCGAGCCCATCTACACTGACCCATCGCTCTTCGAACGCTCCCGATCTCTGCGCTCCCTGCACTCCATGGACTTGAAGCCGGAACGACGTGACCATCGCTCCTAATTAACTTGCTAACTTACTAAAATAACTCACAGTTCTACCACGCCACAAACTTGCTCAGTTCGTCCATTCTGTACAATAGAAAAATGCATTTATAAGACTAATATTACAGATTAATAATTTTTAATAAAAAATGCTTTTAATACATTAGAAATTGTTTATTTACCATTATACTTATTAGATCTACATGTGGTAAGGTGCAGGAGTGGGCACACTCATCAAGGGCGAGTCTAAATACTCCATTTCATTAACGGGTGTAGCCAGCGCTTCTGTCTGGACAGTCATTTTCTGCTGTAAGGTTTCATGCAGCTTATGCACAGAGTCGTTATGCTGTGTTCCCGGCTGCAAAGCCTTCATCAGAGTCACAATTCTAGTGTCAGGTAACTTAGGATGAATGTACCATAGAAGTTTCAGTAGATGTCTAGTAACATTGTCTTTTGAAAGGCCAGCGAAGAAGAATTCATCAAATAAAACAGTACTGAAGTCTTCCCCTTGGAATTCATCAGGGAATTGAATGAGCAATGCTACAAGAGCATGCAAGAATGGGTCCTCGTAAGCTCTCCCATCCTTGCAACTGCCAAGTATGCTTAGTATTCGTAGCAGGGCGCCACGGTCACGTAATTTCGCGGCATGTAAGGTGTAATACATTGCTAGAACTCCGCACACTGAACTTTCTCGCATGTAAGCTTCACAAGCATCTGGAGGTGGACCCGAGTGCTCAATAGTAGTGATAGCAGACTCTCTTTCATCAGGAGGCAACTTGTTATGAAATGCCCGCACTTGATCATCCACCATCAAGGACATGAGAGCTGGTAAGTATTTAGTGACAACTTGACTGTCAAGTTTAGGCTCCTTGAACTCTTGAGTGTCTATCATAGTCCAAGCACTCAAGCCCAGGGCTAGCATTCTCAACAGCAAAATCAATATTGTGTTATCTCTTGGAAGCCCTTCGGTGTTTATCAAATGCTGTAATATCTTGATAGCAGATGTAGCCAAGAAATTGATTGCATACGGATCACACAAAGTCATTGACAAATCTCCCAAAACTTGTTCTTGACCTCTTTTTATACTGTCGAGGAAGCCCTGAAGTTCCCTGGATCTCTTGATGTCCACATTCCGTTCTCTGATACAAGCATCTAGGCACCATGTGAATTTATGACAAGGATCAACTGATATAATGTCCTGGATTTCCAAATCATGCAATGCCATCAAAAGTTCAGCTCGTAATGTGCAATAGTGAACATTTCTTGTTCTTAGGAATAGTGTTCGTAAGAACTGTAGAACCATGTCATATAACTTAACACTGTTGCCAATCATATGTGCAAGTTTCTGCACAACCGCCCCTTGTCTTCTTACTTTTGGGGAAGGAGAAAAGAAAAGACCAGTTAAGTTTTCATGGTCAAATAGCACATTTTCTTTTTCTCTGATGTACTGGCTGAGCAGTGGAGATACCTCATCGCCAAATAGTGATTGGTTATCCTGCCAAATCTGTCTCTTCACTTCAGTATCTGTGTCATTGTAAAGTTCCCGGTCTCTCACTAGTACCCTGAGATATTTATCATCAATATGAGGGGTGTTTTTCAGTATGCCCATTATGACTGGCCTGAGGGCCTTTACTCTAACAACAGAAAAGCTCTTCAGTAAAAGTTCTTTGAGCTTCTTGTCACTTTCTTTACCTTCTTTAGTGCCAACTTCATTGATATGTTGTATGAGTTTGTCTCTCAGTTCTTCTAAAACAGATGTGTGAAAATCTAGCCTACGAACTCCGTGGAGGTCCAGGAGTGGAAGCATAGGCCGAAGAGACGGAAGCAATATACCGTTCTCTAATTGAAACTCTTCGATTGCTTTCAATGGATCTGTGCAGCTTGTCAGCGCGTCTCGAAGAAAGGTTTGCCCAGGGACTCCGACGTCTTCGAGCCCAGTGCCGGGCAATTTATTGGACGAAGCCATTTTCAATAACACAGAACAGATTACTAGATTGCTAGCGCATGGCTAATAGAAAGCACAAAATAAAATAAAATAATGGACTATTTTAAGGATTTATTATTATTATTTTTATTTTACTTTTCTTTATCTTTCGTATCTTTCTTGCTTCTGCTTCGTTTATTGCAGTTTATTGGACACAAAAAAATTTTTTTTGGCTGACTGGCAGTGTTATCAACTGCTACCTTTAGCCAGTGGCTAGGCATGGATTGCTAATTTTTTTTCCCAGAGTGCTAATAGTGTGGTGTAGTGTAGTGACTCACGATCACGACACTTTCGTCGAACAAGTCTAAAGAAAGTGATTGAAACAGCGATTTGTGTTCACGAATAATCCAGGCATCATTGGATTCTGCTTAATATGTCCTACCTACTATACAGGGTGTTACCAGACCACTTCCGAAAACTTGGAGGTTCCAATCAGACCATGATACTGAAAACATTAAGCGAAAAAAATCGCGGAAAAAAAAATTTACTTGACTATCTCTTTTTAATTTTTTTTCTAGTTACATACACACAGTACAACATAATAAGACATATCTACCTAATTATCTCATTTAAAAAAGCAAAAAAACAAATAAAATAAATAAAGCAGCAATGTACACGCAGCACGCAGATTACGTCTACTACAGCATGAACAGCTGAGAGTTCATCGCGGGTCATTCAAGTACGCGACGTGCGAGCGACCTACGTTAGTACCTACCTACGTTAGTAGGCACTTACGACACAGAATAAATAATAGTACTACGCCTCGACCTTACCTACGTGAATGCGTACATTGCGGGCTGGCGAAATAAATACAAATCTTTAAACATTGTTTTCTCCGGCTATAATTATTTTTCAGGATAACTGATTTTTTTTTGGTTGGGTTTTGGTGTGCTGTAGCTCCCCCTTTCGTTTTCGGAAGTGGTCTGGTAACACCCTGTATAGAATAAACATACTTTGGTTGGAGTGTCTTGTAAAATATTAGGTACTAGAAAAGTAGTGGAAAAGTTTGACATATATTTTTTTTTACTTTACATAATAAATTTATTCACAAATGAGTTTACAACTAATACATTACAAAATACACATGAAACCTACCAAAAGTTGCTAGATCTAGCTAAAAAGTTACTAAGTTGGCATTACTACTTACTGACGGTTGGTTGACATTGGCAACTTTGAAAATCTTGACAAGTGACATAAATCCAGACAGAAAACCAACAGAAAACAAAAAAAAACGAAGAACCGCAACCAAACAAGTTATTTATTTCGTGGTTAATTTAATTCAATAATTACCTGAGATTTATAACTTTATACATGCATTTGAAAAGAAAAGCAGTACCTACATAGGTTTCCAGAAAACTAAAGATCTGGGTATACCGCACGGTTTCACAACATCATCAAAGAAACATGACAGACAAACAGAAAACGTGAGCACCTATCACCTACTTTCCTTAATAACTGGATGAAACAAAAAAGCTTTAGAAGCTTTATATTCAACTCTTGAGTTCTTAACCTTCACCCAGACCGGCGCGAACCTTGGTTCCATTTTCACTTTGTTCAATGCATTCTTTCTTTCGTGGTTCAGTTTACTCAAAACTAGGAAGCCTCCAAGAAACCCCAATGAACCTTAAAATGTAGCATTAAGCCCCATAATGGTAATAGAACTGCATTCAGTATAACTAAATATGTCCAAATTAGTAGTGTTTAGGGAGCCCTTGCTCGTGTGATCAAAATAACTTGGAGAGACAACTTGCCCTGCATATATCTAGGAACTTTAACTTATTTATTTATTATTATAGCTATAATCTAATACTTTTCTGTTTCAGGTTAATTTGTGGGGATGTGAACGGAAACTTCAAAGCATTGTTTTCCCGTGTTGAATCCATTGTTAGCAAATCTGGTCCATTTGATGTTTTGTTGTGCGTCGGAAACTTTTTCAATGATGATAACTCACAACTAGATGCTTACAGAATGGGTACTAAGAAAGGTATGTATTTTATTATATTTGTACTGGAAATTGTGACTAACTGACATAAAATAGATTTAAAAAAAGGCAGGGTACATAATCTTAGCCTAGCACAGTTCGGTGTTGCAAAAAAAATGCTTCCATCTTGAAAAATTTATAAAATTAATTGTTTACATTTAATTTGGATCTACAATTTACTTTGGTGATGCAATTTGCTTTGTTTTTTTAGTTCCTGTCACAACTTATGTATTTGGACCTACTCAAAGTGAACACATTCCATATTACGTAGAAGAGGGATCAGAAATTGTTCCAAATGTCATTTACATGGGTAAGTTTATTGATATGCATATAATCATTAATTCCATTTATGTTCAGTATACAGCATCATTCTTAGGATTGTGGGAATCTATAAAGAAGCCTGTGTCCAACAGTGGACCCTGTAGGTTGATATTATGAATATATAATTTGAGTACCATTTTATAACTCCTGTGCCTTTGAAATAATTATAACTGAATTTTTCAGGAAAGAGAGGTATATTAACAACCAGTGCTGATGTAAAAATTGCATATCTAACAGGCCTTTCTAGAAGGGAGTTAGGTAAAGACATACCCATGTGTACATTTGAGCCAAGTGATTGCAGTGCACTCAGAGATGCTTGCTTCCGAACACAGACCGAATACAGAGGGGTTGATGTTCTGATCACCACCATGTGGCCGTCTGGAGTCCAGCAAGATAACATTCAAAAGGTATAAAATGATAATTCTCTTCAAATATTAGAATCAGTATGAAAGTACAAAAGTCTTAAAACCAATGAAAAAGATACTCTAGCTCACGGTATTTAGGTCCTACAGATCATTGCCACCCAAGTAGAGTATCTTCATCACAGATCAAGGTCAAGCTATAGTGATTTGTTACTGCCGCCTTATTATAGGTTTATTTTTCAACACCTTTAGTAGCTCATAGTCTGGTGCTCTGTCTTTCTCTAGTTTTAGGAAAGCGGATTCAATCACTGAGTAAAATACCTGTGGTAGGTACTTCTACAAAATATTTTGTTCTATTCTGAATAGATATTTCAATATTTTTGGATGATATATTTTATTGTTCCAGGTAGATGTTGAAAAAGATAGCCTGTCCGACTTAATATCCTGGCTGGCAATACAATTAAAGCCAAGATACCACTTTGTGCCTTCACCTGAGAAGTATTTTGAAAGGCAACCGTACAGGTTAGTTTATACTAAAAATGTTCTAACAACTAATTTGATTCAAAGTTTGACAATGCTCTATGACAAATAGTCTGCTAGTGATGTTACGTAACAGATTTGTAATATGATCCGATTGGTTTGGTATTTTGAAAACACCGTTTTTAGAAATCAAAGCATCCACCAAGATTACCGGGAAGGCGCGACGCGTTTCATATCACTCGCGCCTGTCGGCAACAAAAAGAAAGAGAAGTGGATATACGCGTGCTCCCTCCAACCTATATCCAAGATGCGGGTCACAGACCTGCTGCAAGCTACGACAGATGAAACCGCGTGCCCTTTCGACCCGGATTTACTGAGGCAGCATCAGCCGGGGAAGGTTGTCAAGGTAACCAATAACAGATCTTCCAACCTTCATAGTTGAAAGAAGAAACCTCTGTCGTTGTACCTAACGCAAGCAAGTTCGTATGAGTTAGTGGCCAACTCTGGTGACGGAGTTTTTAGGCCGCCTTAAGGCCTCCGTCATGGCTTAACGACTGCTAGAGCCGGGACCGACAGTTTGATTTGCCCTCCGAAGCACGGAAGCGCTCAGATGTTGTACCTAGTAACCAGCATAGTTACGAAACTGGTTACTTTGTTTTTTCCATCGCCATTTCAATAACAATTATTCTACAAATATTCTATGAGAATAAACAATGAAACAAGCAAATCTTCCATGGTATAACAATGTGTTGTGTCACCGAGCCCGTCCGTTGAGGACGTGTTCGGTGAGGCATCGCACTGCGTCCATCACTCTGATGTGTAAGGATGTATGTGGATGAGGAATTGGATCCATACCTTTATACTTTTTCTTGTAGTATTCCGGAAACGGCCAGTTCTTTTATAACATGGAAGCTGAAGATGATCATCAACAAGGCAACAGGAAAAGAAAACGAGACGATACTAAGAGACGAGAATTCAGTGCAGGTTGGTCTTTTCTTCCTTTATAAAGTTTGAGAGACGCAAGATGGCGGGTAAGGTACTTGTGATTTCTAAGAGCCCTTTGACATTGCAGCAGCTGACGGCGGCTTTGTTACAAGCTTAAAGTGTCGGAGAATTCCACAGTAACATTGCAGTTAGTAGGGCTATTCCTATTGTACCGAATCATCAAATTTTTATGATGATTGACTATCACCAAAGACCAATCTACCATACAATAGTCGAAACATGTTTGCAAGAACTTTTTTTTCTTTTTTGAGGTTTACTAAACAATATGTCTCATAAATATTACGATGTACTATAGTTGGTTTCTGTAAGTAAGTAATTATTTTGATGTTCCAACACTTTCAGAACAATGCTGGTTCTGCCTATCATCATCCAGTGTAGAAAAGCACCTAGTCATCAGTGTCGGAAGCCATTGTTACTTAGCGCTGCCAAAAGGACCTATCACACCATACCACGTGCTAATATTACCTATAACGCATCACCAGTCTACTACAAGGGTACATAGCATTGCATTTTATATTATTACTAGCTTCCGCCCGCCATTTGGTCCGCGTTCCGTTCGATCCTGTAGTAATTACGGGATAAAATGTAGCCTATATGTTAATCCAGGTCACGGACAATAAATATTCCAAATTTCATCCAAATCGGATCAGTAGTTTTTGCGTGAAAGAGGAACCAAAATACATCCTTACAAACTTTCGCGTGTATAATATTGGTAGGATAGGATACTTTTTCGAACCTAGTTTCGCTTAAACCGCTCTGATACCGCGGTGGCGCGATGGTTTCGAGCGAAAGTTATCGTCACTGTAAGTCTCAACAGGGCCTCTATATTATTTTCAACTTTCAGGCACCAGAAGAAGTGGTCAGTGAAATGAAGAAATTCAAAGAGGCCCTGATAAAGTTCTACCAGTCGTTGGGCAAACTGGGCGTGTTCTTTGAACGTAACTTCAAAACCTCGCATATGCAGATACAGTGTGTGCCGATCCCGTGCGAGTGTGCGCCGCAATTACTCGAAGTGTTTCAGGTATAGTACCAAAATTGTAACTAGATGGCGCTGCTAAGATATTGGAACTATCTACTCAAAGTCAAAGTCAAAAAGCTTTTATTCAATAAAATCTCACTGATCACTTTGTATGATTAGTACGATTACATGTTTTTATTGAATGAGTTGGAGCTGGTTCGTGTTAAGCTTGTTTGTCTTGTAAATAATCAGATATACTAGGAGCACGGTGAGACCTCACGGTCATATTGTTGAGTATGTATGTAGGCAGTAATTTTCCGCAGCGCGGTCTTTTTAACTGTCTGCTATGTAGGTTTACTCTGTGGTAATTGTTGAAATATAGTAACTTCGACGGTGGTAGGTAAAGTAGTACTGTACCTACTGCCTGCATTATAAGAGCTTGTCATTTTGACACAGAAGAAACATCTGAGTACCTATGTTAATGTCACCAAAATTTAGTTTTGTTTGGAGTTAAACGATTGTCTCAGCCTACAACAATACGCACCTCACAGAGAACTGAGGACTTGCCCTGTAAGGCATTTCAACGTCTGTACTGTTGTTAGGAATCCCAATCTACGTCACTGATAACAGATTATGTAAAAAATTTAATGACTACTTTTAACGATTTCAGGACGAAGCCGGCATAAACAGTGTAGAGATGGAAGTACTCCCACCGTACTCAGAACTGACACAGATGGCGTTGCCGGGCGCTACTTACTTCCACGTAGAGCTACCGTCCGGGGAACAGCTGTTTGCTAAAACGAGGCATCACTTTCCACTACAATTTGGCAGGTATTATATTTTTTTTAGTGCGTCTATTCTTTTCAGTTTGAGATTGACCGAATATTTAAAACTGGTTTAACACTCGAGATCTCAAACAAACTAGAGTTTAGGGCTGATACCCCACTATTATACTCATAGCGATAAGGCCGCCTATTGTACTTCACTTAAGAATAATGAACTCTGCGTTTATTTTATAATTTCTGTAAAAGTGGTGTACAATAAAGAGTTTTCTATCTATCTATCTATCTATTATAAATGTCAAATTTTAGATGTTTGGATATTTGGATGTTTGTGTTTCAATCACGTTGCAACTGCTGGTCCGATTTGGATGAAACTTAAAATATATATAATTCGTAACCTGGATTAACACATAGGCTACTTTTTATCCCGGAATAATTACAGGATTAACGGGACTCGGACGAAATCGCGGGCCGAAGCTAGTAATAAATAAATTAGAAATAGACATAAACTTTGCTATATGAGACTGTAAATTAACAGAGATTTTGTTTTTTTGTTTTCAGGGATGTCCTATCAAGCGCGCCGATTCTAAACTGCGAAGACAAAGCCGACTGGCGCTCCTGTATTCTAGACAAGGATGAGGAAGTCTCACATGTAGCTGCCTTCCGTGAACGATTCCGACCATTTGACTTCACGCACGACGAGAGTGATAGCGACTAGACTTAACCGAAGAGTGGAGTTTGTAGCGAACGTTTAAAGGTATGATTGCTATTATTACAAACAGTGAAATGAGAATGTGTTTGATGGCGATAGTCCTGTCAATAAAAGCATCGTGATGAACCTAAGGGATTCCTTCAGAAACTTGTTAGGGAGTGATCATACTGAGTCCTGAAATGGTGATCCCGAGTGGATGGCACAAAGTTCCCATTTTTGGGTCGCTTATAGGTACTTATCTCAAAAACGGTGCGTTGTAGGAAAAAAATCTCAAACCCGATGAAAGCTAATAAGTCTCAACTTTTGTTTTATATGTTTTTGAAATTTACAACAATTTTTAAGCTCGAAATAAAGTTAAAATTTTTGAAAAATAAATCATTTTTACACTTTGCTACAGTTTTCTGGATTTGTTCGCTAGATATTCCCATAAATACATACATCCCTATTACACTTAGGTGGTCTAAGAGGGTAGCACAAAAAACTAATAAAGTCGATAAGACATTCAGTCGCTTGATTGTTGTTTATATGAGACCGTACATATTACAAGATATTTATTCCTATGTCAGATAAAACACGCGCCATATAAAAAAAATCTTGTCTTGTGTTCGTCGGCGTTCGGCCTTACAATTAACTTTAATGGAAAGTCAAAAGTTCAAATCGCCGTTTAATCGTATTGTTTTTAAAATGTGTTGTCATTTTATGTATGAAATAATCACGGTCCTCATTATTAGATCATTATCAAAATCTTTAATTTCTTGACACTACAAATTATATGTGACTTCTAGTTTTAAGGAAATAAAATGTTGAATTAAAAATACAATTTCCAAGTAAATGATTGTTTTATTTCCTTCACATCATACTGTCCTAAAATTATGACGAGTGCACGGAGGTGCAAATATGAAACGCCAATGTTTCTTAAAACTGAATTTAATATCTAATAATTATAATTATAGCACATAGAAAGTAATTAAATCTAAGGTGTCGTCAACGGTCGATGGGTGACCGATGAGTGCATTGGCCTGGAGTTTGCGATGCGGCGACGATGTCCGAAACGGGGTCGCGTTCGTTTAGCTGCGTTGGCATTCCGGGCCGTTTCCAATATTTGTAATGAAGTTGATTTAACGATTCAGCGTTCTTGTAGGTAGGTAGGTAGGTAACACCTCCCCCCTTACTTCGGCAACTATCTTAAAGGTTTTTTGTGAGAGTTGCTGAAATGTTAGTAGGGTCAACCATGACGCTATGGGGATTTCTTTTTGCCTTTTCTGGAATCTCGGCATAAATTTCTGGTGATGGGGTGGTTGCTTGTTGGTTTATTGGATGTTTCCGGTTTGCTTGAATCCGTCGGTAAAGGAGTAGAGCGACGAGTGCGGTTGCACTTAGGAGGAGGGCAGTGTAGACTGGGATCGTGGTATGATATAGACTATTATTTGAAATTTCTTCCAAAGCGGGGGAAGTTTGCAAAGATATCTTCTCATTGATGTCGTGCAAGTCTTTGAGGTTAATAGAGTTTAAAGTGATGGAGAGATCGTCGCCAAGTCGTCGATCATCGTGTATAGATAATATATCCAACATTTTTAATGGGTATCCTTTTATGCGGTCATCAGAGTTGAATATGGTAAAGTGGGGCGTTTTGAGATAGCAATTTAGGGGAATGGTGGCTAAGTAACTTCCTTGGAGGGTTTTATACTGCTCCTGTCCACAAGATGTCTTGACCTTGGTTTGGTTCGGAAGGCTTAGAGTATAGTGCTTATCGTCAAGCTGTTCCATGGATTCTCTCGTCAGGGTAACAGAGGTATGTTTGCAGAACTGGTTCAATTCCTGTTTGATGATGAGCTGGTGGATGCAGTCCGGATTATCTCGAACATTATAGTTGGATTTTTTCTCGCAAAGATACCATGATTCCACCTTGGGACATTCTGTCTCCATGTAAATAGAGTCATCTCCAGAGATTGCTATGTAAGGTAGGGTAGGTATAAGGATTTGATTAATTTTGTTGGGAACAATGGATAATTTATATAGATCATAGGACAAGGAGAAAGCAATCGGCACTTTATATACTAAAACTATCTGATAATCAATATAAAAATAGCCTAACTTAATTATATCGTAAAAATATCTATAATCTATGTTAAGGATTTCGTTCTTAGAATACAAAATCCTTAGTTTACTTAACATCGTCTTTAGTCCTGCTATATTTAATATTGAATGAGGAGCACCCGATATTCTTATGAAATCTATGGTGTTTTCTAGCTTTAAGAGTTCTTCGGATAATCTATCGATATTATCACCTAAGATCATGAGATGCTGCGCCAAATGGGCATATTTGACTAAGTCATTATCGTTGGTGCTTTCACTAGCCATGATAAGATTAAGAACTTTTTCTATTTTATTCTGGTTAAGCGTAATGTTATTTAATATCTCTGAGTTTTTTGATGACCATTCTTTGGTTAAACTTATGTGGTTTTCAATTTCTAGTTCTAATTTATGTTCATTACTGTTAAGGGTTTGAATGGCATTGTTGAATTTTATAGCGTCTGTATAATCTAAGTTACCCGAGATACTTTTTATTACTGAACCTAGTCCGTCAATAAGACCTCTTTTTGCCCGATTGGGCTCAAACGACTGAAACTGGTCTGAAATTCGGTCCAGCTTATCGCTGAGGTAAGTTATGTGGGGTTCATAAAGAGATGCAGTTTTATTGTCTAACTGGGGTTTCAGCTGAAATATCTGGGATTTTACAAGTTCAATTCGGGAAATGATGTCATTTAAATTAACACAATTTAGGAAGGAATGATAGTGGGATACGACCTTAGCTGCGCCTAATTTAAACGGGAGTAAGCCTGGGCCATCTCGTAGCGAATCAATCATTACATCTTGTCCTTGAGCCAGCCGTAGCAGTAACGATAGTAGTATCCTGTAACAAAACAGGGTCCTTAGAATTTCGCTTAAGGCGAGACTTTGCGACTGGACCGCGTTTTTTCTTTGTATAGATATGTATAGGTAAGTCAGCAAGCACGGTATCCTGTGTGTAACGCGGTGCTAGTTTCTGTCGGTTTGCCATAGGGTTCCGTACGAATACTTGTTGGTCAGGGTGGTATACCTTTTCACATTCACGGTTTTTATTCCTATTATCAGTTAGTTGAGTCCTATCATGTAACGACGTCTCGTTTATTACGTCATATACCCGAGTCATCCGAGTCTTATGTTCCAGTAGGTATTGTTGTAATAAGTGCTCAGTCGTATTAATGTCAAGTGGATCACGTGGATCAAAATGTCCAGTAATAAGGTCTATAGGTCGGCATTTCGTGAAACTGTGTATCGAACTATTATAGGCCAAAATTGCATAGGGCATAAGATTAGGAGCTAATTCATTTTTCTCCTTAAGTTTTAAGATCCTAAGGTGTTCCAGGATAGTTGAATGAAAACGTTCTACCATGCCGTTATCATTAGGAGTATATGCCAGAATTTTATGGTGTTGTATTTTGTGAAGACGAGTAAATTCAGAGAATAGTGCATTCGTAAATTCGGGTCCTTGGTCAGTCACTATAGTCAAAGGAACGCCATGGTGGGTAAAAAATGTTAGAAGAGCTTGGATGACGCTAGGGGCAGTTCCATCTTTCAAGAGATAAGCTTGAGCGTATTTAGAGAAAGCATCAACTAGCGTAAGGAATTTCTCATTTTGGGCCGTAAAAAGATCAAGATGGATGATTTCAAAAGGTTTAGTAGGTGGTGGTACAATGGAAAACCTTTGTTGAATAGGATTGCGATCGTATTTTGCCTGACCGCAAATACTACACTCATTAATGTACTTTGAGATGGTTTCCTTCATCTTGGGCCAGTAATATCTACGCGACAAAGCTAAGAAACTTTCTGTAATACCACGGTGGTTAGTTTTACCCTCGTGATAACCTTTAATAATTTCTTGTTGTCGTATATAATCCTTAACGTTTTCCAATTCAATCTTGGTTAACACTAAATTCATGGCTGAACTTTTGAATGAATTTTGAATTATAGGTATTATTTTATACATAGCCAGAGTGGGACTTATGATTATTCCTGTCTTTACTTTAGGGTTCACATGTTCTTTTATTGCATGAATTACATCATCTTCTAAGTTCGATTCAGAGAGTTGTATAGTCGTTTTAGTATGCGTCTCAAATGGTTTAGTTACAGTCGGTCGTTTTTTGATGTCGCCTACCAGTACGAAACTTATTTGTCGGTTAAATCTGTTAAGAGGGTCGTCTGAGATAGGTATTTCTAGAATTGGGTTTTCGGCACTTGTATGAGCCGTTAAAGTAGTAGATCTAGAATATGAGAGAGGTTTTTCAGTATCTGAAGGATTTACCGCCGTGGAACTAGCATCTTCGTTATTTATCTCGATGCGAGATAAGGCATCAGCGTTAATGTTATATTTGCCTTGCTTATAAATTGGTTCGAAGTTATATTCACTTAGTTTTAATCTCCAACGCGTTAACCTTGAGCTGGGTTCCTTAATATTCATAACCCATTGAAGCGGTTTATGATCAGTTATAACCTTAAACTTTCTACCAAATAAGTAGGGTCGGAAGTACTTCGTTCCCCAAACTATAGCTAAAAGCTCCTTTTCGATGGTGCTATAGTTGATCTCACTAGAGTTTAAAGTCCTAGACGCATAAGCTATAGGTCTTTCACTTCCTGCATGCCCTTGGGATAGTATGGCACCAATAGCAAAGTTGGATGCGTCCGTAGTCAGAATGAAGTCCTTGCGAAAGTCAGGGTATTGTAAAATAGGGTCGTTAGTCAGTAATGTTTTACACTTTTCGAAACAGTTTATGTAATTGATGTCACTAACTATTATTTTAGAGCCTTTTTTTAAACATTGAGTCATTGGTTTTGTTATTTTAGCAAAGTCAGGAATAAACTTGCGATAATAACCTAATAATCCTAGAAATCGTTTTATTTCAGTTGCAGTTTTTGGAATAGGAAATTTTTCTATGGCTGCTATCTTGTCAGGATTTGGTTTAATACCGTCCTTACTAATAATATGTCCGAGATAAGCTGTCTCTAGTTTTAAAAATTCCGACTTGTCCATTTGGATCTTAAAGTTGGATGATCGGAGTCGATCGAAGACCTTTTCTAAGTTAACCATATGTTCTTGTAACGAGACACTAAAAACTATTATGTCATCTAGGTATACTAGGCATATTACGTTCTGGAGGCCTCTTAGTACGTTATCCATCACACGTTGGAACGTGGATGGTGAGTTTTTCAAACCCATAGGCATACGAAGAAACTCCAGGTGTCCGTGTTCTACGCTAAAAGCAGTCTTTGGAATGTCTTCAGGGCTCATCTCTACTTGGTAGAAACCACTAGCAAGATCCAAAGTGGTAAAGTAGTGACAGTTGCCTAGTTTGTCAAGTACGTCAGCGATGTTGGGGATGGGGTACTTGTCATCTATAGTCTTTTCATTCAGCTTTCTGAAATCTACAACTAAACGCCATTTGGTCTTTCCAGAAGCGTCTACTTTCTTGGGAACAATCCAAATCGGCGAGTTCCAAGCTGACTGTGAAGGGCGAATAATACCTTGTTCTAGCATTTTAGAAATCTGGTCTTGAACCTCTTGTCTGTGTATGAATGGGTACCTATAACTCTTAGTATAAACTGGTACTTCATCTTTGGTACGTATGCTGTGCTTAATCTGATTTGTAAAAGTTAATGGTTCACCATCTATATAAAAAACATCAGCATACCGAGTACAAAGAATTTCTAAATTACTTCGTTCTTCTACATTTAAGTGATCGGTGCGTAAGCGCGATAGTACTTCGTTAGCACGATCCGATAGCGGCTCAGTGCGCGTGCACTCAGTATTGAAAAGTTCGCCACACACGGGGCGATCCATTGAAAATACTAAGTCGTGACGCGTCGGGTTTGTTACTTCTATGATACCACGACTATTCTTAACCGTAGTAACACAGTCGCCTATCGTGCAATTCGATAGTGATTGCTCTGGGATAAAGGCTTCACCATCCTGAAAGTTTATCGGGACTCTAACTAATTTAGATGAATTGGCCGGTATAATATCCTCATACAGGTTACAGTTACGTGAGTCATACATGAGTAGTGGGTTAGTCGCGTGTCGCGTTACTAGGATCTTATTTTTCAAGTCAATATTGGATTCCCATTTCTCAAGTAATTCGAGACCAATTAGTCCGTCAAAGTAATTATGAAATTGATAAACCGATAAAGTCATAGTATCGCGTTCGTTGAATTCTGAGAAACACGGTATGGTCACAGAGTAATTACACCTAGTGGTGGCGTGAATATTCGTCACCTCTATAGGTTCATACCTGTGAGGAACGTCAGGGTAAAAGTACTGTACTGCCTTGGGACTAATAAAAGATAGGTTAGCACCGGTATCTATAAGGAATTTAAGAGGGGGATCTGCAATTTGTATGTACGGTAACTGTCGTTGGGTCTGTAGGTTTAGTTCTATTTTAACGTGACGGATTTCGTGTCTTTCTGAAAATCCTCGTTCTCAGTAGTAGGTTGAACCTGAACCTCTTCAACACAGTAACTATCCGAGTACTGAGGTTGTTCATACCCGTACTGTTCATACTCAGGGAGCTGAAACTCACAGTGGTCTTGGTATTGGTCGTAGCACTCAGTCGGATAGTCGTAATAGTATGTTGGTTGGTCATAATAGTCATTAAAATTAGATTCCCGTGTCTTGAAATAATTTGAAGGTGGTGGATTACCAAACTTACTCCAGTCATGTGATTGACGTGGAGCTGGGTGACTTATTCCACTCATAGGCTGAGGGCCTGTCGACTCATTACGGGGAGCTAATTTAAATACGTTACTACGTGGTCGGTAATTTGGTGGGGTCGCACCAAACATCTGCTGTGTCCTGGTCGGTCCTTTGAACATTGGTACAGTCCTGGGTTGAGGCTGTGCAGTCATCTGTCGCGATGGTCCAGGCATATTAAATGGACGTGGAGGCTGCAAAGGCCAGCCAAAGGGTCGTGGTGGCGGCATAGTGACAGGGGACGGTGTAAGACCATAGTTGTACCTAAGTGGACTAACCTGCATGGGTGCCTTCCTTTCGGGAAGATACTCGTTGCGCTGCTGTAGGTACAAGGTGTTAACCTCCTCGTGCACAAATTCTAAAGCCTTTTCTATAGTATCAGGCCGCATGCAACGAATTCGAGATCCCAACGGGTCGCGTAGACCGCGAAGATAGGATTGCAACGTTAACTTTTTATATAAAGAGCGTTTAGACTCAATAGTAGTCGAGACCGTTTCATGCAGACTGATGTAGGTCATTATAGTGCTAAAAAGATTTTGACACTTTTCATAAAATTCTTGCGGGGTCGATTGGCCTTGGCTCAGTAGAGCGAGATCATTATACAATGATGTTTCGTCTCGTTGATCGGCAAAATTATTTATTAACGCGGTACGAATGCCACTCCAGTTCTGTGGGATACCGCTGGAGTTTATGAGACGGGCTGCTGGACCGGTCACTTTATTTAAAATACCGTTTATTAGAGCGATATTTACCAAGGCGTTAGCTGGATCATCTTTGACATACTGTTTTACCAGTTGATCGCATAGTTGAATAAATCTGGTTAAAACGTTCGCGTTCCCGTCGAACTCTGGGACTAAGCGGAGCGCTTTAAAAATTACGTCTACGTCGGTCATTTTATTCTCTAAATTAATTTCTCTATTTGCGTCTTGCAAAGAATTTCTACGACTACTACTATTACTATCTAACCTAGTCCGAGTTTGCTTTGGATGGAAAATTTTGGAAAATTATGGAAATCTTAAGGAATAGAAGGAAGCAACTCTAGATAGAAACTAAAGTACTCACATGCGCATTTTGCTTTTGGTATTTGCTTGATCTATTTTTGGATCACCTCCGTAGTCTCGCCGTAGGTTCCTCTTGATATCTTACGCCTGCGCCAATTATGACGAGTGCACGGAGGTGCAAATATGAAACGCCAATGTTTCTTAAAACTGAATTTAATATCTAATAATTATAATTATAGCACATAGAAAGTAATTAAATCTAAGGTGTCGTCAACGGTCGATGGGTGACCGATGAGTGCATTGGCCTGGAGTTTGCGATGCGGCGACGATGTCCGAAACGGGGTCGCGTTCGTTTAGCTGCGTTGGCATTCCGGGCCGTTTCCAATATTTGTAATGAAGTTGATTTAACGATTCAGCGTTCTTGTAGGTAGGTAGGTAGGTAACACTAATAACTCACTTGTTTGCATTATAAAAACATATCTGTAACAACATGGTTAACTAATCTTACATAACATGTGTCTATTTATAGTAACAAAATGTAAAATGATATGGTACATTGACTATAATAATTCTGAATGACTAGAATAAATGATAGATATCATGATAATGCCGATGACGTGAACTTAATTAGTTATTTACAAAAACCTGATGGAATGTTCGTTGATTGCCTTAAAAGTAAAAAGAAGAATTAATTATATATAAATATTTTACTGTAACGTATTCATTATGAAAAATCCTGTTTGAGATAATACTTTATTGTTGACCGTTACAATTTCAAAGACAGTGTAGCGCCATCTAGTACGCTACATGAGAACTATCCTAGAGCAAAACGAAGTTATCACGGAGTTTGAACATTAGTAATACCGAATACCATCGGTCCTCGGACCCCGAGGCAAAGATCTTTCGGCGTGGAGGATCTACCCTTATCGTAAGAGAGTTCTCATCAACAGATTTTAAGATTTTTGAGACTATTAATATGATTGTAATAGAAAACTATGTGTAACGGTAACAACTGCCTGGGGATAATGGCTACAAAATTCTAATGTTATGAACTAGCTTTAGGTTTGTGTCTAGGTTATACAAAATAGATCTCAATTATATATAGGGCAGTCTTCGTTGGAATTACTAAAAACGTCAATGCAAACAATTGTAAAATATCAAAAAAATCACACAACTCACAAAAAATCGTGTAACACGGAACTTAGTGTTCGACACTCATATCTACTTACAGCACATACAATAACTTTCTGCCATATTCACCAAATTACAGGTAGCTAAATGTATTGTCTCTTATTTGTGTACTGAGGATACAATAACAGCTAAATAGTCAAGTTATATTATCGAGAGTTCAGTATTGCACCGACTAAAGGCTGATTTACATTGACACAGTAGTTGTATTGTATCCAGCGTTGATAGATTGCATTTGATTTTGATATAGGACTGAATTGAAACGTGTTTATATTGATACAGTGCGGTGCCAGCGACGCTGGATACAACTTCTTTGTCATTGTAAATCCGGCTTGGTACCAATATCTTGATATCATGCCAAAGCGTTCGATAAATAACTTGACTTTTAAAATTAATTTCCAAAGTCTTATATAGTCAGGGAATTGAAACTTCACTATTATACTCGTACAATCTTGTGCGAATTGTAGCAATACTTGTACTACATAAGTACTTAAATAAATGCTCCAAGATATTGTCAATGTTAGGAACGGAAAGAAGTTGTACCTATAAAGTGTCCGAGTTGTAATGGTTTGAGTATAGAGAAGAAATAATGATCACTGGCACTTATTTGAACGAACCATTATATTCCTAAGTTATATTCTTATTTATGTAGGTAGGTACTGAATACATTTCAATTACTTGAAATCCTAAAGTTAAGACATCGACTTGTTAATGAAAACATTATATTTTCACAAACTTTACAACAATCAAACAATTCGTATTTTATTTAATAACGGGATAATTATATCCGCAACTAGTTTTAAGACTTTGGTCAATAAGGCATTAAGTTTAAAATATATATTTTTATTTTAATTATTGTTCTTTTAATATTTTAATAATCGATAATCAATATGTGTAAGTTTATAAATTACATTAATATTTACATAACGACACATATGTGCTATTTTAATACAGTACATAAATAACACATAACTCATGATTAGAGTATAAAAGGATTATGTGGCACTAAATATTGGCTATACCTATCTACGTTATCTACAACGTTATTTACACAATTATAAATACGGAAGATTTAATCGATTTGGCAACATTTTTGATACATTATCATAACTGTCAAATATTTGTGTGAGATAACTCTATATTGACACAGTATTTTCATACAAATGCTCTACCAAGTATTTCACTTGTGTAAGTATTTGTATTTAATTTTTAGGCCCTGTGACTGTTGAGTTAAAAAAATCTCTAAACACGTCTCAATTTTCTTATACACTGGATTTTCATTTCTGAAAGGTTTACATTTCAATAGGCCATTGACCTATTACTTATATATTTATCCTCAATAACACCCTTACATATCTTCATCATTGAGATCTCTGCCTCAAGTTTTATCAGCAAGTTTCTTTACTTTTTTTACAGGTAACTTCCATTTCGTATCGTCTTGAAAAGACCTAAGTTTCTCATCCTTATCATCACCGAACATGGTTCACAATAACCAATAGACAGTTTTTAAATACCTTCAATGACAAAACGGGGTTATCCAACCCAGTTGTACAGAGCTTTTGTAGTTCCATAGGTTTTACTGCAAGGGTACTCGCCTTATGGAGAGTACCCTTGCAGTAAATTCACGTTTAAAATTCACCTTTATCACTACTGTCCAAGGTTCAAAGTTCACAATAGTTCACAGATTTGTCTAAGATATCGTCTCCATCAGTAAAAAAATCATCTTTCGTCTCGATATTTTGATAAAAATCACCAACAAACAAAATTCACCCGTATCACCACAGAACAAGGTTTACAGACAGTTTTGAAAGTACCCTCAGTGACGCCGTTGAGTATATAGTGACGTACCGAGGCTTTTAATTTCAAACACTGCATACATCTCTACTCGATATGGACTAGTATAGTTTTATAATCACCGTCGAACAAAGTTCACATATAGTTTTGTAAGTACCCTCAGTGACGCCAGCACTGAGTTAGCCAGTCATAGTGACGTACCGAGGCTCTTTATTTCATACGTTGATCTGGAATGCCTCTCGGGTCATCTTGCCGTCGGGTTGGTGGCCTCGCTTCCGTCGGTGGTGGCCCTCGCACTCAGTGTCGTCTGAGAAACGAGACGGTGGGTGAATGTGCTCATTGAATGAAGGGTAGTTCGATATACTGGAAGGAAACAATATTTTACAAATATGTAAGTACCTACCTATCAGAACTCTCTTTTGATTGCTTTTGAATATCATAATTATAAAAACTGGGAAACTAACCTAACTAACCAATTTTATTTAACAAGCCTTTTTGTGAAGTCTTTTCATTGTGAAAAAGACAGATGTCGCTGTAATCTTTAATTTGTATTGTATCTGTGGCAGCCACTACCCGAAGAAACAGCAGCTCAAGCACTGCACGAAAAGATTCAGATTAATTTGACCTGATCTGCCATTCCGGCTAACTGAAATGGATTAGTAAGTTACCTGAAGGTGGTCTCATCATTGTGGCTGCTATAGCCGCTTGAAGACCGCACGTGTCGTTTCCCCATCGCCCCAGCCTTGCCCTTGCGTGAAGGGAACGCCTTGCGAACAGCGCATCCGCCTACTGATGTCTCAGAGGACGATGATGATTCTTCACGCTCTACGCTCGGATCTGAAAGGTGATGAACGAATAGTTAGATAAGTATGAAATCCCTCAATTCCGTCCTGCTAGGTCGTAAAACCTAGGTAAAGCCTTTGGAGTTCTATGGGAGCCCTATGATCAGCAATGAACGTATGTTAATTAAAATGAAGATGATAAAATGGAACATGACGCTTAAATGACAGGGTTTTTGTTGGTTAGAATAGCCTTACAATTTTAAAAAGATTATTAACTAAAGTGTGGTTATATTTACAGCCAGTAGGATGCGTAGGCCTCAGCCTTGCGGCGGGTTCACAATCAGAATGCGGCGCACTAGCGTCATCACTCGCGTCATCCTCATACTCTGTAATAGGCAGGTGCAGCGTCAGTATCTTCTTGACCTCCGAGTCAGTGGAGCCGAGGTTGTCCGACTCTGCAAATGGAAGGTCTGTTAGAGGGCGTAGGGCAGGGTGTGATGTGTGAAGCTGTTGGTCGCCACGGAACTAAAATGGACTTCGAACTTCACTAATTACAATGGTTTATTTAGCCCGCTGCCTACTTAAATGAAAACGGGTAAGTTTTCTGTAGAACAGTTATAGCGCTAAAAACTTTTTAGACAATTTGAGGGTAGTTCTATGTTAAAATAGAAGCAAAAAATGGCGGTGGTTTATTTATCTGACTGTAGACACTCGGATTTTTTCATAAATCTATTTTACTTTTTACTATAAGCTGATCTAAAATGATTTTAGAACGATGCAGGGTATTTTTTCTTCCATTTATTTCCGTGGCATGACCAGCAGCGAAAAGCACGTGACAAAGTGACAAAACGTTGACCAATGGATATGACGTGTCTTTTCACATGACCACACCCTGTAATGACGAAGCTACCAACAAGGGAATGGCCAGCAGAGTAATCAAGCAATGTCACAAAATGCTACTAATAAAACAATGGTAATGAATAACACCCAATGTGAACAAAACAAAATGTAGGGTATGTTACACTCAGAGGAAAAATATACTATGGAGCTAATGATAGCAATTGACAGTAATGTAGTTATTTTTGTACATCAATGATGCTATTTGCTTGAGGACCGTTTAGGTATTGAGCTTGTAAGCGGTCTATAGTACATTTTTCTTGAGTTTTCGGTACATACTGTGCATGCTTACCTTACAAATAATACCATTTACGCTCCCAACGGGTTGCATAAAAGGCGATCATTACGTCAAATTTCAATTTCATTACATAAAAATAACGGGACAAAGTAAACTTTCATAGTGCAATCTACTTAACCAAAATGTAGCTAACTACTA
The DNA here is from genome assembly GCA_918843925.1 of Eulithis prunata. Taxonomy (NCBI): domain Eukaryota; kingdom Metazoa; phylum Arthropoda; class Insecta; order Lepidoptera; family Geometridae; genus Eulithis; species Eulithis prunata. The sequence goes on along the minus strand of OU974023.1, from coordinate 4,984,456 downwards.
TAAGCGTTTACCTGCAAGAAACCTAGTGGGGTTCGTACCTTGGCTTTCTGAGTGAGGGTCGCGGAGTCTGTTCCCTTTTCTTCTCACTTTAGTATATTCTGGTTCCTTACCCTGCATTCATAAAATCATATAGAACAGTTTATACAATAAGATGCAGTAATTTTGTGGTGTGGTTCTACGACCAAAAGGCGTTCGGGTAAAACTAATAATGACCTTAGGACGTTCTTTTTTTGATATTGCTTACGGATCCGGATGAAAGGTGTCCTCTTTCTCGAGAATATTAAGAATAATAACTTAAGTGTTATTATACTTTATGGACGAGCTTTTAAAGTGACCCTTTCCTAATATACAAAATCGCAAACCTTATATTTGTCGTTTTGCTTCAGATCATGGTACACAAATGATCCTCGAACAGAGTGATACGGGCCGCTATACACGTTCCCGCTGTAGCTGCTCTCGCTGTAAGCTGTTGGCTTCGTCAGTTGGAACGTTGCATATGGACAGATGTCTTCTATGTACTCTGTGGTAAGAAAATTATTATTATGCTTAATCTCGGTTGGTAGTTAAGCTTTGCTTAGTTTGTGACTCGATGATGCCGTGTGAAATGTTGAACATTTATTAATATTTACTTATTTGGAGAACACTATACCATTGGAAGCGTGTTTGTAATGATGCTGCGGTGCCGGATGTTGTGCTCTCGTGGCCAAGTACTGTTGATCTCGGTTAACTTTGTTCTGCAACTGCGCTACCGAAGGAGACTCTCCAACGCCGCTCTCGGTTGCAACTGTCTCTGTGGTACCTGCTTCTGAAATTATCAAGTGAACTTCATTTGATTTTATTTAGTAGCTATACTTCGGTTAATTTGTATTGCAATTGCAACTCATAGTTCTTTGAATCATAATGCGCAAGAGTTTAGGTTCGATGGTTGTTAAGAATCATGCAAATCATTGTTATTCGAGTCTTCATTGCAAGAGCTTAGGTTGAAAATAAATATTGTTGTGGTTTCACCAAGTCAGTTAATGTTTACGATAGATAAATTCTAATACGAATAATCGTATAATTTGTCATGTAGAAGCCACAAATAAAACCAGAAATATTATTCTGTTGTACTCAGTGAAAGGTTGTACTAATATGGCAAGTAAGAAAGATGATGTTACAGAAAAAAGTAAACACAAGAACATTGCACCTAATAAGATATGGGGTATGGAACAGGGATATAAGAAGATGATAGTGATATCAAAATTGAGGGGAGTATAAAAGAAGAAAGTAAAAGAACACTCACTGTTTCTTCTAACAAGGAACACGATAGCCACAAGAGCTCCCAACACGAGAAGTGATAAAGCAGCGGGTAGGATCACACGGGCGCCTCCTAGAGACCTCGCTCCGGCTGGTACCGGCGGCGTTAGAGAACCGTCTACTACTGAAATAGACAAGTTAATTTAAAGAAAACCCCAGACCTTAAAATCCTCATAGCTTCTCTTCATCATATGCTGATCACCATGAGAACCTGGAGTTTGTCAAATCCATATCTTAAAAGCTTTAGGATGAACCAAATGTTTCAGACTGCCTCTCACCATCATCTCTGCAAAACTGTTATTGGGAATATTTGGGATCTGATGAATATCCTCATAACATAGATGTTTGTTGGTAATTCTTACATCCACTGAGCGAGTGCGTAGTAAAATTGTACAATGCAACAGCATGACCGGCGTTGTTATGCGCCGTGATCCGCAGCTGGTATTGAGTGGCCGGCGTCAGTCCCGGCACGCTGAACACTCGCTCTGTTGCTTGCACACTGTTGGATACTAGACGCCACTGGAAAATAAAATAAATACTCGTCTATGGCTACACTTGCCTATATGGACTCGAAATTAAAGTGACATTCAGTGCAAACATTTTTAAACGTAAGTGAATGGACAGTGTTAGATACTTTTTCTTAGCCAATAACCGATATACTAGCCAATAGTAATGAATGCCATGTACCTACCAACGAAGTTCTACCAAGAGAAAGTGACGAAGTTTGGGACAACTAATAGTTATAGCTACAGTTCTTTTAATATAATAAATTGTTGTTAGATTGCGATGAGATTTACATGTTATCTGATGCAGTTACCTGTGAGTGACTGATCTCTCGGTACTCGATAACGAAGTAGAGTATCCCGCAGCCGCCGTCGCCCCACGAGTCCAGCCAAACTGTGACCGTTGTTGTGTTCAGAGTTATCATTTGAGAGTGCTTCGGTTTCACAGGCACTGGAATTCAATGAGTCTTGTTATCAAACTATGATGATGATGGCGCGAGAAACTGGCATAAAATCATGTAAGCTATCGGTTCTGAAGCATGATATTTGGATTGTATCTGGTTAGTTAGCATAATTAGTTACCTACTGAGCGTCAAAGTCAAACCACATAAACTTGCAAGACTGCTGCTTTTAATTCAAACAGCAAACATGAAATTCGTAATGTTCATTTTTCGTGTTAAACGCAGTTTTAGTTTAGTTGCTTCGAATACTCACCAGTTCCTTTAGTATAAGCGTGAACGATATCACACGGCAAGCCTGTCCCAATTCTGTTAAACGCGGTGATGTAAAGCTGATAGCGAGTTCCGCACCATAAGTTTGGTAAGACGTGTTCTGAAGTACCAGCTTCTACTTGTAGCTCTTCCCAGTCACCGTGTTCTCTCTTATAGTTTATCACATAACCTGAAATATCACCGAAAATTATTGAAAAACCTTGTTATGTTTTAGCGGCTGATTTCTTAATAACCCTTACCCCACCCAATTGAGAAAGAAAGAAATAAATAAATAATTTATTTACGACATAGAAACATACAAATACAAAATTAAATTAAAAAATAAACTGATGTCGCAAAACGGACTATGCCTCAGCATGTGAAAAGATCTTATTTGATAGACTGAGTCCATACTCCAAATTCTGATCATGAAATTAACCAATAACTACGTTGAAGAGAGTTTATGGAGTGCATCAAGGTCGGGGTGTTCAAAAATGCTTGAAACAGCGGTTTCTTACCAAGTATTGGACTTCCACCGTCACCCTGGTCGCTCCACTGAAGATGTAAGGAATCTGCATACGAATCTACTACAGCTAGAACTGGTGGTTGTGGGGGAACTTTCACTTCAACGCTGTACGTGACGTCATCGCGACCATGGATGTTCTCAACTAAGCAGGTGTAATTGCCAGAGTCTGTGTATTGTGTCATGCTGAAAAGAGTAGAAAATATTTAGAGAACATTGCGAAATATTCCACCTTCAACTATAGTGCATTTTGAGCAACGCACTTTGAAGGAACTCCATATATGATTGAATTACCAACCTGATGATAAGAGTTCCGTCGCTGGTAACATTTTTCCTCAGCGTTGACTCCAAAACAACTCCGTTCATGCTCCAAGTAGTTGAAGGTGTTGGTACACCAACTTTGTTGCAAGATAGGGAGATGTTCTCCTTCCATGGTGTCACTATGTTGCGACTGAATGATGTTATTCTTGCGGGTACTGCAACCAAATTAAATAAAGTCAGTCAGTTTTCAATTATCAATAAAGATAAAAAAACACAGATTATGATAAATGCTGAAAAAGATAGGCTATGGATGAACAGTACCTGAATCAGTAGGTAGAACTGTGACAACTCTGGTAGCTTCACCTTCGCCTAATCTGGTTGAAGCCGATACCCAAAACTGGTGGGTGGCTCTTGGCGGAGACCTCGAAGTCTCATGAGATAGCGTACTTGGCGATAACATACGCTTGTGTGTGCCTTCCTAGAATAACAAAGAGTTACAGGAAATAAAGCGCCAGTCAATATCAACTCACAACATGATGGTTAGAGTTTATTTAATAACAATATCGATAATGGAAAAAGATACCTCTCTTCCATCTTCAATAACGCTCATATACAACGTGTAGCCAACAAGAACTCCATTTGGTGCAGCTGGAGGTAGCCATGACACCAAAATCTTGTTTCGTGAAGATACTACAGCTTTTATGTCTGCTGGAGCTGATGGCACTGAAAATATGAATATGCTTTAAAGTTACGTTCAAGCTTTAAATACTGAGTTACTATAAGTATAGTAATAACAAGAGAAACAAAAATTACCATCTTCCTCGGTATGACAATACACAGGAGCTGCTCTTACTCCGTCACCAGCAGCAGTGAACGCGCAAACCGTTACAGAATAGTTTGTGAATCGCTTGAGACCAGACAGGGTAGTGTGGAGTCCTGATATTTGCTTCGTGACTGCATCTTCGTTTCCTAGAAGGGGAAACACTACATAGATTCATAAGGCGTCGACAATCGGACTTGTAGAAGGCCTGACTGCTAGTCTGCTCTGTGAACTTACCAAACCATTCAGTAACCGGTGCATACGTCACTCTGTAGCCTTGCAAGACGCCGTTCCTTCCCCTGAGAGGAGGCGGCTCCCAAGCAACTCGTACCGATTGAGAACTTAGGGCTGTACATTGAAGTGCACCAGGCGGTAAACTTGGCACTGGAAGATAAATTGATCATCAGTTATTTCACAACGAAGACTAAAAATATTTCAAAAATGCTGCTTAATAAGTTGACAACGTGTTAATAACTATCAAAACACAAAGTAACAATTGAAGCATTTCAAGCATGAAAACAACAGTGTGAAGAATCGTCTCACCATCTTCCATAGTAGTAGCAGTGGTGGGCGGAGAAGCAGGTCCAGCTCCCCTACTGTTATAAGCTTGGACTACAACAGCGTACGCCGCATGTTTCTGAAGACCTGATAAAGTAGTTCTAGCTCTGGCCATGCCAGCGCCTTCAACTGTCCGTACGGTGTATGACGCTCCACCTGGACCACTGGCGCTTAGAACCGTACTGTTGCTGTTCAGCTGAAATATAAAGCAAAGTCCATAAATTGTTTACATTGAATAAGCTTTTGAGTAGTTGAGAGCAAAACTTAACTTACTTCCTGAAATCCAACATAGTATCCAAGGATGTTTCCATTCCAGAGGTCCCTTTGAGGTGGATCCCAGCTAACGATCAGTTCAGTAGAACTTTTAGCTTCTACGCGCACATCTAATGGAGGACCACTTGGTACTGAAATAAAGGATTATGTTAGAAAATGTGTTAGAATCGACAACCGAGTCTCATTTGGAAAGTAGGTTACCTTCTTCTGTTGTTGTTACTTGGATTAGTTGGCTCGGCTCGCTTTGTCCCAGTCTGTTTTCAGCGATGATCCTCAAATGATATGACGTCGCTGGTTGCAGATTTTGAACGCTTGCAGACGTCACGCTTCCTGGTACTATGACTTTTTGAGGAGTCGATGGCCAGGGCTCTGCAACGAGATATCGTAGATCTATCAGGGATTTAATTGACGTCCCGAACAGGCTTTCAGCCTGCTGTGATATTGTGTATCCAGCTATTATTTTAGAGGCTTACCTGGAGCTTCCTTGTATTGAACGATATAGTTTATGATTGGACTATTCCCAGCATACGGTTGCGTCCAGGATATCTGTATCGATCGCGATTGTTGATCTATGATCCTTATGTTTTTTGGCATTTCCGGGACCTGAAAAAAGAGTGAGATAATCTCCAACAGCTTTAAATCCTATGCGGATCCATAGATGGTTTCACACTTTTACCTCTTGAACGACTAGATGGATGAGCATTTCGTCTTGGCCGTATGCATTGGACGCCCGACATGTCAAGGCACCTGTGTCCTGTCTGTACGTTTGTAATATGCTCAGCTCGGAAACTAGGCCATCGTCTAGAACCTGCTCCCGGATTGTGTATCTGAAAAGGCAAATATATTTTCTCAAGAACCGACAGATTCCCCGAAAATGCTGTTGAATAATTCATGTCACCAATGAAATTGTGATACATAAATTCACGCAAGCTTAGGCTGGAAATTCCATTACGCTTGGCTTAGACCCGTATTTACCTTTGGTCTAAATGATGAGCAATCGTGTGATGATGCGGACTGCGCCAGCTGACTTCCAATGGCGCGTCCCCGGATGCAGCGCATTGAAGATGAGCTGCCTCCCCGGCTGTTACTTGAACCGTCTTGCTCTTCATAGGGAACCTTGCCGGGGCTAAAATTGAAACAGTACCTACCTATAATGAAAAATACTACGACATTTTAAGAAAACATTAGAAGGATATTAGAAGTTAAACTACCCATATAATGAATCTTTTATGCCGTCAACTTTATTATTAACAGCGTAACAGCAAAATTGGCTTATAAAGACACCCACTTACATCAGTAAAACAATTTCATGGTTTGCTCGTCTTTTATCTTGACAGCAATTCAAGGTTGTGGTTGGGCCCCATAAACCCGTCTCGTTATGCGGTTCTGTTCCACCATCCTTATTTATTGGGGCGAAGGCACTTTGTTTACGAAACCCTCGTATTTTTATGATCTACAGCGTATTTAAAATATTATAGCCCCATTTGTGCTGCCTCGCTGAAAATCTGGGGCAATATTTCAGAATTAGGTATTTGTTTCCGGTCGATAGGAGTTTGGAAGTTGAAGAGGCCGTAAGTGGACAATTTATCTCTTGACCAAATGGTAATTGAAAATATGCTCTTCTTTCCGGCGTAGGTACTTAATAATTTACTGAGGCGAATGATGATGAAGGATAACTAGGTTGAGATTTATTTTGTGAGGATCTTTATAAGCACGGTCTTCTACTCTTTTCAGTTTGATTTGTATTTTTAAAGCAATATTTTGTACCATCAAATGTTATGTGATTTCATTGATTTAACTGTTGCTCAAAACAACCCAACACAATACGCCATACGTTTTATTTTAAATGCCTCTATGCGTATAATTTCAAGGGTACAGCTATTACTTATTCGAGCTCAAGTGAACATCTGGAAAGTTAACGCGCGTGTAAATCGCGGCGAGCCTGTGTCAAACCGAAATAAACAAGCGGGAAATACGATTACGATTCGAGCAAGTTAGAAACGGAACTGTTTGCGAATTGGGGGTCTACTCCGCAAAATAATAAGCAAAGGTTCGTTATTGCCAGTTTGGGATATAACGCGGTCGCGCATTAGGGAGATGGAGCGTTGTTGTGTTGCAGAGCAGTGTAACTCAAATATTAGTTGTTTGTAATTTTCTGGAACTCCTGTTCTAGGACATGGGGTAGGGGCGCAGTGAAACGAGGTAGTATTTTGCGCCACCGCGAGCTGTAAATTTGAGGATTGTGGCGCTTTACGTTTGAGTACAGACTATGAAGTTTCGTTCAACTGTGGATGTAACTTCGTAGCACTCAATTCTATTAATATACAATGTTACTCGCGAAGTTTGACCTACAGCTGCCGTTTATTATACCTCCCTTTTCTGTAAGCAACAGTTTCGATGGTGTTTTGTTTTGAAATTCTGTCTGTTCTCTCAGTAATATTTGTCAGGTTCATCCTCTATAACATCTTCAAGCATTTCAGTTAGTAATAACAAACAAACTATGGGCTTGCTTATATTTTTACATTGTCCTTTCTGTCCGCCGTCCGGCGTCGTTTCACGATATTTGCTTCCTAACAAAAGCCAATATCGTCGGGCACACACGTTCACCGCGGGCTTATTCTTGTGGAAGGCAACTGTCTCGTTTTCCAATAAAGAGTAGACGTATTGCCGTGCGCCCATTGAGTTTTCTGCTCGACTCCTCGCGTTTGGTGACAATTGTATAAAGAATGCTTTTATTGTGTAACCGATAAAGAACCATCTAATTTCTTTAGACTGCAATGTGTCTAAAGAATTGACATATAATTTAATTTCATTTAGAGAAAAAAAGAGCCTCTTTACAAACGAATGAGAAATTTATTTACGTTTGAGTATTTTTGGTAAAGGAAAGGACAGATCCATCGTTCTGTTAACTTCTGTTTCATTTTATCAGTAATTCAATGCAATCATCTGTGAGGTTTGTGTTCATCTAAAAATATTACTCTCTTCACCTTCGCTACCTTGATCTAGGCTACTCGAACGGGAAAATTTCAATCTGATAAAATCACTTTACAAATAGTTCGTAATTGAGTTTTCCCCGCCTACCTACAGTTTCATAAAAGTTTGCTAAATTGTTAGCTCAACCGAAGCCATCTAAATTAACTTCAGAAGTGGAGACAGTTGGTAGCTGGAGTGGTAAGAAAATGGACTTCCTTTAATTTTTGCGAGTTACAATAGATAGAACAGCCAGTTCAGCAATTTGCTCGAGTTATCGCGAGCGAGTTCTGTGAAATTAAATAAGGTGCGACAGAATTGTGGGGGTAATAACGTGGAGTTGAATTTTCTGCGGTTTCTTATGGATTATCGGCGTACGTGCAGCAAACTTTATTATCTACGTGATGCTGCAGCGAAGATAACGTATTTTCCTTCCCCTATATATTATTTTAGTCGTTTTAAGTACGATATAGATAGGTATGGTATTCCTAGGTTAAGGTGTGCAATAAAGTATTTTCTATCTTTTCTATCTATCTATGGTTTAAGATTTTGTTAAACGTAACTCTATCTTTGAAGCTCAAATATGGGCTAGTAGGAATAGTATCTTTGAATGACATTCTTGTATTGGAATCGAAGAAATATAAAAGTATACTGAAAATCAATCAAAAGAAGAACCTACCGAAACTATAGAAAAATATTCCGCAATTAAAAACCGGCTCGCTCCAAATATTTCTGGATAAAACGACTCCGCAGTGTCGTTCAAACAATATTCACGAGAAAGAATTTTCATTTGAATGCAGGTCTCATCGCTCCCATCAAGACATTCCAGAACTTTTCACAACAGGCCTTCGCAAAATGATCCCGACGTTCTTTTTTGTGCACTATACCTACGCAGATGTTAATGTAGGGCTGTCGCGGTATTAAAAATTCCTGCGCTTGTACAGATTCAGGTTTGGGCGCTGTGGCTTTCGGCTGAAATTTCTCATTACTCGTACGTAACTTTGTTATAGACTTTTTGCGTAGAAAATTACGTTCATCATGTTTTACTTTACGTAACATTTTTTTACTTTACGTGTCATTTGATTCATGCAAAAACCACAAAAGGATTCTTAGATCCTAATAAAATTAATAAAAATTTGATATATTTAGTTGCATAAATCCAATTTTTTTTAATCATTGTGTTTAATTAGTTCACTTACCATTAACCTTCAAAAAGATAAGCTTGCTCAGGCCGGCTCCGATATCGTTCCTAGCTTCGCAAAGATAGTGTCCTTCGCTGTCTTTCGCGACCCGTTCGAATACCAACGAGCCGTTTTCCAGCACCCGTGAGGTGCCTTCAAACATAAAGTCCTTGTATTCACCAGGCGTGTTACCTGTTCGAGAAAGTTGCAAACGTTTTACCTTTTTTATGAAGTTTTTGTGCTCTAACTGCTTTAATAGAGAACATAGTGCTGGAATATAAAGTAGGTTTAGCCTTAGAATTTCACATTTTTTTCATTTTAAGACATTTTCGCTGGAAGCTCACACTAAAAGCCAATTTGAATAGGTTTATGTAAACTTACCAACGGCTTTTTTCCACGTTATAGCAGGCTTTGGGTAGCCTTCAGCTTGACATGGTAGAGTCACGTCTTGACCAGCCGCTACTGCCACGTCATTTGGTTCCAGTCGCCACCGAGGTGGTACTAAAAATCCCAGATTATATTATCTTCAAATTCAGAATTGGCGTACGAAAAAAAAAGAAACAAGAGTTCTATGTGAAATAGAAATAAAGGATGAAAAAGGAACATACCATTAACAGTAAGTGGCACGGTATACCGCTCCGAGCCAGCCACATTCGATGCGATGCACGTATAGTTGCCACTATGCAACGACGTGATCTGTTCGATCACCAAGGAAGCACTGTACTCGTCCATCCTTCTTGTTATAATCCCGCTGGGGGCATAAGGCGATGACGTCACAGGTTGCCCATTCTTTTCCCAGCGAAACGCGACCGGTAAATCACCCTCCAATATTTGGCAAGAAATCGCCGCTCTCATACCTTCGCGGAGTAGGTTCGTTAGCGCGGGTATCGGTAGGATTTTCGGCTGAACTGCAAAAAATATCCTGCTTAGAATTTGAAGCAGACCTTGGGTAAACACGTTCATATTTTAGTTCCAACCAGACGAGAAAAGAGAGTAAACTGAAAATACACGACCGTTTTATGTTCGGTTCTTGTGTAAATACGGGTACATTTCGTCTATAAAATAGGATATCTCTGGGCTACTTGTATCAGCTTCAATTTAATAAGGCTTTCAAACTTTTACGGGCAGAGAAAAGCTATAATCCTTTACTTAAAAGTTAATGACAGTGGAACCTTTATCCGCCCAAAGCTTTGAGGAAAACAAGCTTCATCGAGCTGCTCTTTGAACTTTGGTTTTTTTTTCATATTTTTATTTTATTGCCCTATTAACCGGCAAAGCTAGAAGTTTAACGCTCCGAGGATGCTCGCGGTAATGGTAAACGCGCCAACTTTAATGAATTACGGATGAGTGACTCCACCCTCGCAGGATTCCTGATTTTATAGCGCGTTAAATCTTACCGAAGAAAACGAGAAAGTTATGTCAAATTACTTTGGCAACTTTAAGTGCTGGAGCAAGTTCAGTTTATTTACAAAAATATTTTGAGATCTTGGTCTGTTATAAAATAAATAAATAATAAGTAGGTTTAGATCAGGCCTTTGCTTTATACTCATTTGAATAATATATAGAACCCCTAAATTTTGACTGCTAGACCTCAAATCTCAATAGAAGTAGAATGCAAATATTTTAAGTAAGGTCAGTTAGACCGGTTTATTGATAAAATCTATTCTATTCTAAGATAACGTAAGAAAGTAATTACAAACTTCCGGACTACGTGGAACGAGAAGACTTTCCAGTTCGTGCGAGACTTTAGCACTGTGTGAAGCTTGGTCACGTGTTGCGAATGCTGAATAACATTTCAGTAATTCGTTACTTACTGAATTATAACATTTACGACAGCTTATGAAAGTAATAAGTACCGTAGTCTTATTTTGGTTTTATACAGCCCCAAAAGGCCCTCACGTTCACAAAATCTGAACAGTCTCGCTATACCTTTTTTTGAAATATAGGGATCATTGTAGACATACAAGTACTTTCTAATATCCGCTCTATCATTGCTCGACTAATGTAATGTGGATAATAGGCGATACAAACAGCATTTTGACACTCGCAACAATGTGTAGATTGAGATATTTGTAACATTGTTATTTTCAGCTTCGGTTTATTTAGTAGTACAATATCTATTTCACAGGTATATTTGCTTTGTATAAAGGTTCCCATTGTTATGACAACTGAAATGAGATATTATTATGTTCAATATTGATGTTAAATGTACTAGGAGGATATACTTAGGCATTTGTTTAGAAACCCATGATGGTTTGCTGTGTTTTGGTAGGCAAATTGACATAGTCAAGACGCATTAAAATTGCCTAAAGGTAAAGATTCCAAAATAAAAACTTGCACGTTAGGTAAGTACCCTCATTCCATCTAAAACATGTCCCAGCACGTCATCCATGCAGTAATAATATTTTTTCTTAGTCTCTTAAAATGGCTCTAATACACGGAAGCTTCAGCATGTCTTTGTAAGAATAATACAAAAGATGCTATGAATCAAGTCGTAAGCTTCATACCCGTTCTTTTAGGCTTTAGTTGCTAGAGACCGGCACAGTAAATAAAACAATTTTGAAGAGTATGACTCGTATGCTGATTTGTCACTCAAGCACTGATCCGAGCCCCGAGTCTGTGCATTTGTTTTGAACAGAAATCGTCTGTATCGAAACGCGGTCCTAAATGTTGCGGTTGGCGGTTCGAAGTAGCATTTTAACTTTATTACAAACCTAGAATTAAATACATGTGATAAAAAGTCACAAGAATATTAGGTACTACACTACACTTACCCAATATCTGTACCTCCACCTCTCTCCTGGCCGCGTGTCTCTGTCTGTTCGAAGCTTGACAAGTGTAAGTGCCCGCGTCCTCGCCGCGTTGAGTCTGTTCCACGATAAGGGTGCCATTGGGGAATACCTTCTGTCTTCTGTTAAGCGGAAGTGTTTGTCCTTCTGTGCAAAGAAATATTAAATTAGGACGACCTATATACTTTACTAGCCGTCGCCCGCGGCGTTGCTCGCGTTCTAAATATACCCTTTAGAGTGTAACTTTTCAAAATTCCTTTCTTAGTGCACCCCTACACTATATAAGGATACTACCCTCCGAATTTCATACCTCTAGTACTTATAGTTTAGGCTGTGCGTTGATTCTAAGTCAGCTTCAAAAGAGTTTTATATATATTTATTATACTTTAAAAATACAAGGCTGGTTTCTGTAGCGCGATTGGAATATTTTAACTAATTTTATGGGTCGCTGACTTACAGATAGTTTTGTTATTTCTCGATAGAAATTACAACGGTATTACGCGATGAAAACCCGTGAAATATGAGGTGCTCTAGGTAAATAGATTCCAAATGACCTACTAATGATCATTATTATTCAAAGGATCACGCAATGCTCACTGAAAATTGGCTGGTGACACTTGGCAGGCAGTTCCTGAGTTAGATTTTCTGCAGGTTAGATGGCTCAATACCAGTTTTCTAATTATTATTAGTTGAGAAAATGATTCAGAATCTGATACAAAATCTTCCGAACTTCGCTTCTCATTTATAAATAATACCTCAACATTTTGCGGCCGTAAAATAGACCCATTTTGTGATTGGGCCATTTATCTTTGACGCAGATATTAAATATTTGGCAAACAATACACACGGCATCGCGATGAAACATTTCATTTCGCGAGATATCACATGTCACTATGTGTCGTCGAATGTTACGTTGCAAACAAAGCTTTTTCAATACTGCTACTTCAATACCTACTTACTATAGGTATAGGTAACAAGTAAGGTAGGATGTATGCAAAAGGGCGATTTAATTCTTGCTAAAATAGGCAGCGTCAATTTAAATTGTGACCTTTGGTGGAGTTTCTTCCTGTCTGTTCATTTTCCCGTTCCCGAATATAAAGTACTTAGGACCTATTTATTTACCTACGTCGGAAAATGCTGGGTATCACTATGTGATTTTTTTTTTTTTTTTTTTTATACAATATAGGCAGCCGTTTGACCACAATCTCACCTGATGTTAAGCAATTATGTGGTCGACGATGTAGCACGGCTACCTAGAAGATACCTATTCACTCTACTCTTGAAAACTTCCAAATTATAGTCATTCGGGAACACAATTGTGCTAGAAGTAGATTATAATTATTTAATGAACACAAATTCATAAACTCCTTTTATAAAGTGAGCCTAGGTCTGAATACCAATGTAATGTAGAGCACTAGTTCTGAAACTATATTCCCCAAATTAATTTTGATTAGAGTTTGCAAAGTAGGAACTAAAATAATTTCTAATTTCCCGTTGAACCTGCCGTGCTCAGCGACACGGAACTCGGGAGGGTAATAAAATTTCAACAGTTAGCTTAGTAAAAGGCAGCAAGTTTACTCAAATGCTCGAACAGCAACACGAAATTTTACACAATATTTAGCAAAACAAAAGTTGGCCGCATTATAAAATTTGAGCCGCGCCAAAATATAAATTGCAAAACGAGATTAGGGGAGTTCTTTGTAAGCCAGACTGTAAAATCTTGCCTAAGCCTTCGATGTAATTTACTGTTTGTTATAGACACGTAGTACGTCATTAAATTCGTTATGATACTTTCGGTGTTGTTATCCAATCTGAGATAATTAACCTTCAGGTAAAAAAAATACAAATTTAGTCTTGAAACGTTTTTTAAAAGATTTCGCTTTTAATTTATCTTGAGGGAAAGTTTCTCTTTAAATAGCTTTTAAGTTCCAGGTGGAAACCCTAGGCCAGCTAACGCACCTCCATATAATGAGATAGGTCGTTGACAAGGGTCGCTGTAAAAATGGAAAATTACAGGGTGACCCTGTCATTCGATCCCTAATGCTTACAGCGGGCTGTAGAGGGGTATTCAGTATTAACAGCAGCCGTAGAATAGGATTTTTACAATTGGTTCGCACTGTGATTTTTCTTTCAGGTATTTCCCGAAAAAGGCTTAGGTATAATGAGAATGTGATGAAAATGGATAAGCCTTTTAAGGCTTGCCTTTGGCTTAGGGAGGCGTGAATATATTTTTGATATCAAATTTTCTAAAGACTTGGGGCAGACAGCAGTGGGATGGGAACATTATGAGTAAATTAAAAATTCATGTGTTGATTTTGTTTAGCACAGAGAATTATTCTTAGTATAAATTTCATTTAAGAAAGATTATTATTGTGAATTTTGGCTGTTGTTTTACCACGTCAACTGGTCTGACACCAATTTGTAAAATCAAGAGTTATCGATGCCTGCATAACGATTTCCACTTATGGCTGTCTCATTAAAAGTTAAAATACTGTGGCAATGAAATACCTCGTCTCGCCAATAATCGAAAATCACGGTGCATTCACTTTTTTACTATTTTAAGCAACCTCATCAACTTTCACCAGTGGCGCTAGATTGCAGAGAAATTGAATAACATTATTCGATAGACAGTAAATGGCTGGGACGAGATACTATACTACACCTCTGCCTTCTTAGATCTCACCCTAATTGGATTGGACCACGAAGGTGTCTCGTAGCAATTTTCTGTCGGCGCCCTGATATTGCCAAGACATCGTCTCCATAATATTCGAGCCGCGAGAAATTTTGAATAAACAAGAAGATATAAACTCATAACTTCACATAAAACCTCAGGTTCAGACATTGCATTATCGGATGGTAGATTGTGGAGGTGAAATATTATGAGGGTAAAATTGTAACCTGTTGTTTTTTGAATATCAAAGACTTTAAGACCTGTAGCGTTATATATAAAATCCTATTTGATAAAACCTCATCATATCACAAAACATTCCTTTTAAAAACGATGAACGATTCTACGCGGAGTTTGCGTGTATTTGTCGAACCGTTAGAAGCCACGTGACCTAAAGCAGTTCAACTTACTTCACGCTAGATAAATCACGGATATCTTAACCCTGGTGCCCGCCCTAGTTTCAGACCTGTTGCTGTAAACCAGTAATGTTTCCCAAGGCTTTAATTCGATACAACGCTAAAGTATCGCTTTTATTCCGTGTCCTGCTTGTAACCGCGGTGTTCTGTTGGTAAACCACGCAGCCGGGATATTTTGTTGGTAAACTTTGGTAAACAACAGACATCTTTGTTGGCGGCATCGCGGGATGAGATTGAATTGAAAAGACGTAACAAAATTATGTTTTCTCGTGATAAATATTTGGCAGGCATAAATGTTCTGAAGAATGTAATTTGAGTTCTTTAGATGGCGCCTATATAGGTGGCTGATAGAATGTACCTACCTACTAAAATAATCATTCATGGTCACTATCAGCTGAAATAGTCCACGGCTGGACATATCCCGGTATAGTTTGAGCATCCGCCATCCACCGCACCGACTTCAAGTGATTTTCACAATGCCGTCAAATTAAACCAAGACCAAAATATATTTGGACTCAAAAGTACCTAAGCTCTTACAGGCCGATATCGATACCTAATTTATAAAGTAGTAGCAAGTTAATTTGGGAGCAGTCGAGAGGCGACATCAACGAGGCACTGAGGGAAATTACGTAATTTTCTATCATTAGCACGATTGAACCGCGTGCTATTGAGAGAAAATAAGATGCTCATTTATTGGAATTTCAATGGATGAAATGATTTTTGTGCTTGGAAAGAAAGTAAGGAAGGAAACGAAATGAACAGCTTTGTATGTGACGTTCAATGTTACGCGGAGTAATACTGTGTGAGGAATAAGGAGTTATTTAATTTCGTAAAAGCGGTGTATTCGAAGATAAGGATTTAGTGCAAAAAATTCAAACCGTAAAAAACAAAAACATTAAAAAGTCTAATGAAGAATAATGAAAGCCACCTTGCCCTTAGAAGCCATTAGTGAAATAGCTAGTATAATTTAACGCCCCAACCTAATCTACAAACCAATTAATATTCTAAAATTAACTTCAATCGCAAACGATGTATTTTGGGGAGATTGGACTGAAGGTCGCGCGGGATACTTCCGCTAAGATAGGTATTTGACAAAATATTAATTAGGAATATTGTAGGGAATATTAATTCTCATCAGTTCTTCCGCTGCCAGAAAAAACTGACTATAAGCTAAAGGAGAGCCACATTTTGTTGTAACGCATCGGGCATGCTGGAAACGTGCCTATAAACATAATGTAATAAAATAGGTTATTTGACTGCTATGAAGAACTCAGTTACACGAAAGCCAACTCACCTCTTTCCCAAGTGATGGATTCTATCGGATATCCGGCCACTGGACACTTAATGTTCAAATCACTGCCCGCTACAGCAGTTACTTTAGGCATCTCCCGTATATAAGGTAGGCCGTACACGTTCACTCTCGCTGCATGCGAAGCTTTGCCAGCTGTATTTGATGCAACGCAAGCGTATTCCCCGCCATCTTGCTCCGTCACTCTACTTATGTTTAGGTGGCTGACCACATCGTCTTGTAGTGTTACGTGCTGACCGACCACGAACCTGTAATTGCAATTGATGTTATACCATTTTTGAGAATTCTCACTGAACCTGCCGAAAAATCTCCGTTTGATTCACGAGTTTTAGCATACGCGTATTCTGTTTTTCAGAAACAACAGGATTCAGTTACAGTTTGTTACATGATTTTTTCTCGTACATTCCCTTTTTACTCTTAAAACTGTGACATATACCTAACGCTGATTTTATGCAGCTGATTTTTTTAAAATTAAAATTAAAAAAGCACATTAGCTGAAGGCAAAAACTAGCCCGACTTTCTAGGTAAATCTTAACAATATTATCACATTGCTTATTTCTGGATAAAATATTTTGTGCGACTCTAATGTAGAGAAGTAGTTTTTTGGAAGATACAGATGATTATGATTAGTTTTCTGAAATGAATGTTAAAACCATTTCGTATTATAAGGGTGTGTTCAGTTACCTATGAGTCATTAGTTTGAAAGAATTCCAGTGACCTACCAACTCTGATTGGGACATAAATACCTAGTATTTGTAGGTATAGGGAATCCGTCGAGCAACCATGTGAATTGCGGCGGCGGGTGACCCATCGCCACACACTTGAGGGAGACACTCGGTCCAGGCTGTAACGTCTGTTCCGAGAACCAGTACACTAGCTCCGGTTTCGATTCTGCGAACAAAATGTTGTGGATACAATGCTACTGACATATGGCAAACAGGGAGAAGACTGTGTGAGTGCCGGAAATAGGGCACACTTTGTTGTTCGGAGTAGAAGGTAGTTAAAAGCCGAGAGTTTGGATTATTTTTATGAGTGAGGTTCAAACGTAGGGAAAAATCACATTAGTGTTTATGACAGTCAGATAAAATATTTATAAATGTTGTGTTTGAAATTGTGAAGCGTTTGCGATAGGTATCATTTGTTCAACATTGGCTACGTGATGAAAAAATATAATTAATGATCAAGACAAAATTATTGCCTTTAAAGCTACGCTGCAGAAGGAAATGAGAAAGCTTCTGAATCATCAGAATTAACATCCATTTACAAAAACAGACTAGGTACCTACTTAACATTCTGAAAGAGATGTCTTGCAGAAAGCGTCCGGCAACTGTGTTTTAACAAAGCTTATCTGCGAGAAGGTGCCTTCGGGCTATCGTCTTGCAGGATGAGTTTCACATTGCAATGCATTCTCTAGACGGTCTTAGAAAGTAAAAGAAAAGTAATGCATTGAGAGAATGAAAGATTGAACGAGCTATTGCGACATTTGCAACGTTGGTTTTTATATTTGCAGTCCAACGATAATGAATATTATAAAGTTAAATAACCTTTCTCAGGCCCCGGTATCACAAAGTTGAATAGTCTCTTACCCTAAGTCGTAGCATTATAAATATACTTCTTTGTTAAAAAAAATACGCATTTTGGATCGTAAACAGCAACTGAAATAGTTTTTCAAGTAACCCAATAAATTAGTTTCTTACGATGAGTATCGTTGTTAGTGTGAACTTCGATTCTCCCGTGGAATTGAAATATGAATTATCCACATCGTACTCTTCAGAATGCGATGTTGGTATCTTTTTAATTCAAAAGTTGCAACACGTTTACATTTTAAAACACATAGTTTCCTACCATACTGATTATTATCGAGAGATACTTGTTAAATAATATTACGGTACCTACAGAGCTACCTCGACAGCGCAGCCAGTTAGTATAGTAGATTAATTAAAGTATAACTCTGCGCTAAGTACCAGCTAAGACCAGCTAATCGACCGGATGTCGCAAATCCGGCCGGTCGGTTCAACGGCACGGCTTGCCTCGGGATTCTCTATTTCATTTTGCACCTGAATAACCCTTTCACCTCCTGATAAATTAAAATGGTGGAAGATTATGCTTTTCAAATAATGAAACTGGACTGAGCTAGTACCTGTGATAGTTCTTCATACAGTCTCTTGTTTATTGTAAATGACGACGAGTAGGTAGGTATCACATTCCAACGCAGAGAAAATACACCAGTCAAT
This sequence comes from Eulithis prunata, assembly GCA_918843925.1. Lineage (NCBI taxonomy): Eukaryota > Metazoa > Arthropoda > Insecta > Lepidoptera > Geometridae > Eulithis > Eulithis prunata. The sequence continues at coordinate 4,965,945 of OU974023.1, read as the reverse complement.
TTCTTTTCTAAAATAAAACGAAATACCTAACAGACGATTAAGAAACTCATAGCAGTGAGATTTCTAGTCCCTGTAGTTTGTCGCTCACGCTAGATTAAACAATTTACATAATACCACTGCAGTTTTCTTGAATTTCGCATACAAGAGGTTTTGTCAGGTGCAGCCGTGTAACGTTTGCATACTCAAACGTGGAACTTGAGCTAAGTCATGTTTGCTGTTGGAACTCGTACGTTCTATTATTTGCTTTATGCAAAATTCTGATAGAATGAAGACAATTTTAGTTTTGTTTGAATTTTGACGAAGGGAAACATATCTACGAATAACGTAGCAGATTGCCACGAAATTCGTAGGCTTTGCTACGGAACTCATCTCTAAGCAAGCTGTACTATTTTATTTTCCTAGTCCATCTTTTCTTACTGCTAGACTTTGTAACAAGTCCGTTTCGTTTGAATTACGAAAGGACATTAATTAGTTCTGTGGCTATTGCTACGAAATTCGCAGGCTTTGGTAAGGAACTGATAGAACCGCTACACAATTATTTTCTTAGTTTCCATCACGTCCTACTTATAAGCTTAGGTATCTTAGAAGCCTTGTAATATTTTCATCTTCTGTATTTATAGCGTTTTAAAAATAATACATTTTTAACTACGTATTAATTTACCTAAGACAGTATTAATCTATGCTCTGAAAAGTTTGCTCACTACACATCTAGGTACCTATTTCAGATAACAGTGTCATCTGTTTCAGAGCTCAGGGACGTGGAACGTGACTTTCCATCCACTTTACTTCTCAAGGCTTTCAGATATACTCGATAACTTCAATTGCATGCCCCAGAGGCTCGCGCACTATGTTACGAGCGAATGATGTTATAAGATGTAGAATGTTGTAGCAAGTTTAGGCAGAAAGCCTTGTATTGATGTCAATATTGGTGAACGTAAAAATAATATACAGCGCTAATTTGCCCAAACTAATCTCAATACATTTGCTTTGTTTTCGGTAGGGATCGAACCCCCGATCAGAGCAGAATGCAAAGCTATTATACCAACTGAGTTATGATGCCAGTCAAGATGGAGGCCTTCAAGCGGCCTTAAAACGATGTGTGAGTTTATTATACAGCTATTCTACTGTTACTTTTTTTTAATCTCATTTTCTTGGTTTTTCAAAGGTAGTAACAAAGTACCTATCTTTATTTGAAATCGAGTGATTATTTTCCCCAAAAGTTTACCCAAGAGATTTCTGGTTTTCGGTAGATACTTAAAACGGAAAATATCCTACGCTAGAGGTATATTGCGACATTTTATCTAGTTATGGGCACGCGTGCAGAGCCTGTGTATTGGCCATAATACTCGGCTTTGAATAGGGACGGCCCGATTTTGATCTCTGCCCAGGTACTGCTAGTAAATTAAATTAATGTGCCAGAATTATAGGGGGCTTAGCGATAATGCTTTGCGACAGTTAAAATTGGGTAGGCCCCGGGGATATTTTAGGATTCACTCCTGATAAAATGCTATGAAAAGGTTCGTTGTGAATTCTCAGAAGTATTAAAGCCAGTTTGCAAATTTTGTTTGAAAACATTTAATTTTGTCCGGTTCTTTGAAATATTTTTCCTTCCCGATCATTAGATATTATTGAAGGGTTTCGTTCGACATTTACAACTTTATTTTAGGTTTTACTTTGTCTTTAAAATTAAACTTATTTTCTACATTATGTTTTCTTCAGTATTTATGTTATTATAACTAAGTAGGTACCTGCCTTTATACAAAATATTATAAAGGTATCTTACTAAAATTTGACTTCATAAAAGAACTAAACAATTTTTATCTCTCGCTCAAAAAATACCTTGCCTCTTTAAACTGCTTACGTCTTGTACCCTCGAAGGATACGTCGGCTGAGTTGAAGAGGTACTTAAATTTTAGCTGAGCTTTTTACTATCGAGGGTATGTAAAATTCAAATTAGTTCATAGAGCTTACTAAAAAAGTCTATATCCACATTTATTTTACACAGAAAGTTCTTGCCCTGTCAATTTGATCTAGGAAATAGACTAGAGAACTAAAAATGTTCAGTGTGGCTGACACTATACCTTGTATTGGAAAAATGCTATGTGAGTGGCATAGTTTTAGTGATTGTGATCCTTTGAACTCTTGATTTAATTGATTTTCTTTTTCAAAACCGTAGAGTCGATAAAGTCGTTTTGTCTCTTTTTGAAACAAACAACAATAAAAATGTATAAGAGGATTGATGGATGTATTGCCCACCATACTTCCCAACCAATTACATCTTATTGGGGAAATTCCCTAAGTCTCAACCACTAGTTTACATAAGTATCATGTATAGAATCGTAGCAAAACTAAATCGGGAAACACATCGGCTGCAGTTACAGACGCTATCTCCGAACATACTAGAACTATTCCAAACAATGAAAACCCAGCTATTTGCGATACAAACTACCATCTAATTTCATTGTGCACATTCAATGCGCTTTGAGTCTTTGTAGGATGCTACTGGTGTGACATCTGTGGCTATACCGGGTACATTCCACAATAGAGTCATACAATAGAGAAAATACGTGGAAGCGCTCGCGGGCATTTCAATTTAGAGGAAAACATCGCCTTTGTGATTGCCACTGCAAACTAATTATGCAACGCTGCAACCAATCTTGACTCCAAATATTGTTTGAATTCAAGATTGGCTGAAGATTATCAAAGAATTCAGCATTTCTTTGATGAAATTATGCCATTTAGGTGTTCCTGTTTGAGTGTTTACGCATAAAGATCTAGATGATGGGTTGGTTGGCAATGGATTAGAGTTTAAAATTCCCCTAAGTACCTAATTTATAAAACGTTTGAAACGTCTTAGGTACCTCAGTTTTTTTATACAGAAAAAATGCATGTTACGTTGATCTCATTGCAATTCTATTATTTCCTTATGTGGAGAGTTCCTTGTAAAGAGTTTTCTATATATCTATATGGAATAGCTCTGCTATTTGTAACTGTATGTCCGTGTTTTCCAAAGCATTGCACGTCTGTGAACTTCCCAGTCGGCTGCCGCCGCCGCCGGTCAGGTAGACTAGAGGTATAATATAGACCTTGACTTTGGAACTAATTTGAGCTTTATAACTGGGTAAAAATAAATTAGGAGCTTTTGAACTTTGATTTTATTTTAAAATAAAATAAGCTTGCGATTGGAAATCTAATATAAGGTAGATCTTTTGATTGAGGATTTACTTATTCGTAAATCATTTACCCTATCGTAACAGCTTACTAATAGCGTCAAGCTATACCTACTATATATATCTGATCTATGTGTCCATACGTGAAAAGATGAGCAATACCTACATCTTTGTACCTAATATTGCTTGCAAATATTTTTAAAAACGTTATCTATAGCATATTACTCGTATGTTTTCACGGTTAGGTATCTAATGATAATACTAATACTATAATACTGACATTTCATTAGAGTGATCTAATTTTAGAAAACACTGATTTATTACGACAAATTAAACTTGACATTATTTACAATCCCCGGATTTGCTCAGCGCACCTGTAGCGCAAGTTTATGACATTGATACAGCTTCACGTCCATCAAGCTTGCTTTATTTACGTCACAACATAACTTAACGGTACATCTTGCGGATTAAACAGGAGCACGAACTAAGACAATTTGAGAAATTGCGCAGCAGTTGAAATGGCAAGACTGTTTGCCACGGTTGAATGTTATGATGAATCTAAAATTAGAAGCAAAGCTGACTGACAGCGATTACCATACCAAATTCAACTTGAAGATACTCGTGCAGTGAGTGAAACTGTTATGACTGAGTGGATACGATTCATCAGCTAAATAGCGCGTATACCTGTCAATGCGTTTATCTGTGCCACCCAACCGACACAAGAGACCAAACGACACTTGTTTGACAGAGGGTTAGAAAATCTGATATATTCCAGAAATCCCCACTAAGAAATCCCTAATATTGGGAATTTCAGTTTTTTTTCAGAAATTTCCACTGCTACTTATTATTTAATTTACCGAGTGAAACACTCTTAGGCGTACCTACCCTTGACATGAATACATGTAGAAATTAACTTTTCTCAAGGTAAGTGTACACGTTCACGTTCCGATTTATGTTTTCAGAGAATAATAAAACAATTTATAAAAAGCGTATTCAATTGAGGGCTAAAGCAGCTATATCTTACAGCGATATCTGGTTTATATTCATGTTCCATTTCATATGAAAGCAAAATCGCAGGTAGTGCAAAGAAAAAGTAGAAAAAAAATCGGCTGGAAAAAAGTGGTTGGGTGTACACCGCGGCCCTACTTTAGCGTACCCCTGAAGAGACGCGACACCAAATAGCGGGGAACGAATTAATAATGAAACAAAGCGGCTTATATTGCTTCTCGGGGGCGGGGAAAAACGACCTTATGAACCACGAGATAGGATCTTAATTGGTGAATTCGCGGCATAGTATTTAGTGCGATAGCTGGATGCGCCAGGCCGCGTGCCTGCGTCACTGAAGCTCTTTGTTTGAGCTGAAGAGCTGACTCTAATAGCTTGCAGCGGATCCGTGCTTAAAATGGACTTTTTAAATATTTTATGAAGAAGCCGAGCGCAGGTCGAATATAAAGTTATATTTATGTATAGCTGTACTAGCCTACGTGGAAACCAGTGCATGTCGTGACATAGCGAGGTCGTAAAGCAGCAGCATGTTTTTATTATAGAATAATCATTTTGCTAAAGTTGCCGAACCACAAGCGAAATGAAATTTTCTTCCTCCTGAGAATTCCTTTTGAGAGAACAAAAGGTGTTTTATTGTTGGAAGGTAAACGGCTCATTTAATATGGGCACAACAAAGCCTATTTATTATCATGAAATATGCCTATTTGAGAGCGCTTAGAAGTCATGAAAAGGTTCCTAAATTGTAGAGTGGAATATAAAATATTTTCAACTAAACACAATACACTTTGTAGTTGCAAAGCTTCATAAAGTGAGTAGCAAGAGGTTCAAGGCAACATCGTTACAAATAATTAGAAAACCTTCAAGTTTTGCTTCGTATTTTATTTTATTAAATATCAAGGTTTGGTTTATCAAAGTAATAGTAAATAACCTACATAAACTTATTCTAAAACCGTCACTGAGTAATGATACTACCCACGTAAATCTTTGATCAAGACTGTTTCCAAGAGATACAAAATTGCCTGCTTTGAATAGAAATATTATTTGTGATACTTACAGATTCAAGATAAATCCTCAGTTATTTTATTTCAATAGATTCTTATCTAACATTTATTTAGGTCTTTGTGGTCCAAGATTATGAATGCGGTCTACTTACGCACGACAAAACGGGCCAGTATCGTAGCTCAGTGTCAAAACTTTGCTACCTTTTGTTTATGATAAAGTTGGGAGCAGTTGCGACACCGAGCTGTAAGTGGAAAAGTTATATAGGCCCCTTGTTTATTTCAGATAGTTGAATCGCCTCAAGTAATTTGTTTAACCAGATTCTGGGCTTTTTTCGTAAATGACGTGACAATTTTATTTGGTCGGCCTCAAGAGGGAATTGGGCAAACAGCAAAGGTAGGGAAAGTTTTTACAAAAGTCTTTTGTTTTATTCGTACAAAAGATACCTTGTTAGGTACTTGTTTATGCAGGAGATAACAAGGTGTCAACTTCTTTACCCATTTCAAAATGTTCTAAAAAGTTATACCTACCTAATTTATTTCTTTAAAAAGTATTATACCCGAAGCTGCTATTGATGTTTCTGTAGACAATGCTACGGTAAGTGCTACGCGGTGCTACGGTATTGTGCTACGGCGTAGCAACACGCACGTTATTATCATCATTTTAGGCAAATACAATGTTATTCAGTAAACATCAATGATCTGAACATGAATGAATTAGGTATAGTATTATAATGATCTGTGGTATTGACACTGACCAAGGACGAACTAATTCGTCCATGCAATCAACCCACAGTTTTCAAACAAGGGGTGTTATAAAAAGATGTTCTAAGTACTCTAATACGTAAATGAATTAATGAATGAATGAATGAATGAAAATACTTTATTGTACGTAGGTACACCTTACAAACTAATAATGCGAGACAGACTACACGTGCAGTGGGCTGGAGGTATAAGATTGTAAGAAAAATAGTGCACAACATAATCCTTTTAAACCTTTTATTTTTACCCTCTCTTTTATGTGGGGGAGGGTCAAAAATATAAACTAATGGTGATGTAAATATGAATGTAGGAGTAGAAGTTGGTAGACCAAAGTAAAGATTGACTGTGTGAAAGAAGATGATTATGAAGGGAGTGAACATTGAGATGACGGCTAATAGAGTAGCGTGGAAGATGAATACATGTATCGACCCAATGTAGTGTGGGATAAGAGTAAGTAGATAATGATGATGGTGATGATGATGACGATTATGGTGATGAAGATGATCTTACCTCTAGTGCCAGTGAAGTTCCAGTCAGTGTCGTGTGTATGCGTGCTCCGCGCGTAGGGCGTTCGCCTCGAGCGGTTAGCAGACTGTTTGCTGTCAGCTGCAAATATACCTCTGTTACTACTTGCCTTTGAATTGTTTCCTACATTTATCTGTAGCTTTGTTTTGCTGTACCCGGGTAAATTCCCAGTTACCCCTCATTTATACTAGTGTGTAAAACATATGTTTTTTCTTTATCGTGATGTAACCCGCGGCTTAGCTTGTATTGACCTTGTCTATCCTGTGGATAAAACTGGCTAAGGAGAAGATGGTGGTAGAGAGACAAGACTACTCCATCAAAAAAAATGTCATATAAACTAGATGAAATACTAATAAGTACCTGATTGTTTCTGTTTTATTTATATGTTTAATCCAAACTGATCCAAACTGGCTCAACTGTTTCATGTGTATTTTGTAAATACTGTATTAGTTGTAATATTCTTTGTGAATGAAATTTAACTGATTCAGCTGTTACTTTTAAAAGGACAATGCAAGATTTGAAATTCTATTTTAACCGCGTATATAGTTCACAAATTGCCTTTGATATAACACGTATTCTTTGTTATCGTGGTATGAAAGAAAATAATTCTTGAACTATCTCTTACGAACAATTCAATAAAGTGAAAACCAAAAACTTTCTGCGAAGTTTTCTATTGTATTTTAAAAGAAAGAAAGCTTAACTTCTGTCTCAAACTTTGTTGATCAATGAACAAAAGTTATCCAATCAATTTTTTTAATTACACCTTCGTTCCCATTCTTTGTTAGTTTATAAAAAGTTTAAAGGAATATTATTCTGGTTCTAGGAGTTTCCGAAACACTTACCGTCAATAATGTACTGTAAGATTCCGTAAGCTTGATCCCTCGAATTACTCGCAAAGCACTGATAAATTCCTTGGTCGTCCTTCTGAGAATTCCTGATATGTATTCTTAGGCTGTCTTCTGATATTTTAATCCTATCGTTTGGCTTTAGAACCTTTCCGTTGTGTATCCAGTAAACTAACTCGACGGGGTGACCCGTAACTTTGCATTCCATACTGCTGTTCGAGTTCAGTTTTGTTCGGAGTATTTCGGGCTTCATTCGGACGGAAATGGGTTCTAGAACAAGAGTTGGAAAATTGGGTCTATTGTAAGAATATGTTTTACTTTGGCGGCTGCATTTTCATTTTTATAAGTTCTGGCATTTAGACGAGTATGAACCACGTTTCTACGAAACTTCTGAAGTGAACGTGGTTCGTATATTATAGTCGCGATTTATTTGGTTTGGTATTTAATAAGGTTTGAAGGTCCAGTTATAATAGTCCAATGGTTAGTAAAAGATCAAAAAGTTATAAAACCTGGGTTAGGACGATGGTTTACTGGAAGTATCCCTCACCTGTAACAGTAACAGTGAAATGCACGGACTCGCTGCCGACGGTATTGTTCAACCAGCAGACGAATCTTCCGGCGTCTTCCCGTCGGATACCCTCGAGGCTGAGTAGACCTCCACCAAGCAGCCTTGCGCGCTGCCAGAGTGAAGTCTTCTCTATTGGAACCAGTTGATCGTGGTGCTCACGAAACCACCTGACATAAAATAAGCATGTATCCAGTAAAATCATGAAGTTACCTCTAAAATATCTTTTAAAATACAATAGTATCCCATGTTATCCAAACACTATCTTTTTATCCGAGTACCGACTAATAACTACTGGTTTTAACATTATAAAATAATAAGCTTTTACAACTTTCATAATGGTCCAAGATAACAATGCCAATGACTACTAGTTAGATGGTGATAGTTTCATCTTTACGGGGCTTTTTGTTTTGATATTTTTTTCTTAGATTGGTAATAAAAATGTGTTTAATGATATTCATATTGATCTAGAAAGAGCGTGCATCCAAAACAAAGCTATAAAACAGTTCCCGGATTTGGCTCAGATTATAACGAACAAAAGAGGTGTGTTCAGGAAACAAAGCAACGTTATAGTGAAGCAATTTGTTAATTTATTCTACCTGTAAAACTCACTGTGATCCTTCTAACTCCTTAATTCCAGGTAAGTTTATAGCATAATAAATACGTGGTCTGCTAGTCTGGTGCAATTCCTTTGGTTTAATTATTACCTAGTGGCCCCGCCTGTTTCGCATCCCCTGCATATGGGCGTTTGCACACTGGCCGATACCCACACTACTACGATACCGACGTCCGACATAATCAGTGGCTCAAAAATATCGGCGCCGTCTCGGTGTGAAAGCGTCTAATACGATAAGATAAGCTCCTCTCTGATACTATCGTGTAAGTGCCGTGTCGGCTGTGTGAAAACAGCCATTGGAAGCGAATTGCGCAATTGATATTTATTATCCCTATTTACTTGTAATCTAACTACGTTAATTAAGAAATACGTTTGGCCACTGCCTTGTACCAAAGGCATCGAAAAACTGTGGGTAGCCTTTGAAAATCCAAAGAGAAAATGTGGGTCTGTGAATGAATAAAATAAAGAAACTTTTCAAATTGAATTGAATAATACATTTTCATTCTCTAACGGGTTTCCTTTTAGAAGAATATTTTCCATTAAACGTTTCATTGTAGCAAGTTTTTAAATAAAGCATTTTTATATTTTACAATGATCATCCTGGAAATAAGTGATTTCAGTTATTCGATATCATTTTAGTCTCTCTTCTCAAGTGAATTTGTGACGCAAAAAACGTCTCATATTTTAGTGGGTAATATAGCCTCGAAACGAATTTCTTGATGATAAACAGGCCATGTTAGGGTGCTGGTGGAACATTGGAATCATGGAATTATCTTGTTAGTGTCCGACACCGTGGTAATTGTATTTGATTACGGTGACGAGGGGTCATAATGGCCGCTCGGTTTTAATCTGTAGATTCCGTCTGGATGGTGTGACATGCTCGACAACCGTTACCAAGACATCTACTACAAAAAACAAAGTTACAATATTGCCCGGCTTTCTTCTTATATTTATGGCCTTCGAGAGACCATTTTGCTAATGTCAAGTAGATTATTTGAAATAGTAGGGATAGTAAATAGTACGTATATGAAATAGTATAGTCAAGTCGATTCATTCAAGTCGGCTGTCATTTAGTTTGAAGGAAAAATGGTAAACTCATTTTCTCTTTAAAACTTAGGGAAACGAATTCCATGATATCTATAGGGAAATTACGGCTGGCTTTTCTTTAGCTACCGTAGCTATGCAGTTGGCGTTAAGCCACCGAGAGATAAAACCGCCACAGAAGACTTCGTTCCCAAAGTAGAAGCTAGAAAAAAAAAAGTTAGTTCGACTCTTACATGCACCTCTTAAACCATAGATAGTAGATACAATGTATCTTGTATCTTGAACCTTCGTTTATCGTTGTAGTAGACACCAAATTTTGGCTCTAGGCTCTAGTATAACATTTACGATAAGTGCCCGGTTATAACGAACGTCACGCAATAACTGGCTGTTTTACGGACTTTTGTAGTCTTGGTAATTTTGCCGTTAATGATAGACAAAACCAATAAGAAAGGTACCTATAAAGGTATTAGGTTTGTGGTTATATGAAATCAAAGCATCAGAGTAGTCGAAAGTACCTATGTTATGTGTTTTTAAATTATTTTATGTCATCTAATTCAGATCCGTTTAATTTTTTTATTATTAAACAGTAAATTAAATATGTAATTCAATTTATAAATCACTATCATGGGAAAACCTCCACAAGGATACAAAAGGTATCTAAGTATAAGTACCTACTACTCACTAGGGACTTTAATGCTCTCCTTGCCACAGACTGTCTGAGATATGGCTGTGCTGATGAACTTAGTTTGCAACTCAACAAACATTTTAATTTGTCCTTATTACAGTAGAGCTTAGTCTACAAGGTCTCTTAGCTGTACAACGCCATTACACACGAGATACCCAAGGACACGGACTTATATCCTATGCGAAATTTCAACGGAAATGAAATGGTTGTAGAGCGCAAAATCTTCGTAGTTATGTACCCTTTAGAAATAGTTCTGAAAGGAGTTGGAATGCAGCGGGACATTTGCATTCTAAAAGGTTCTGGGATATGAAAGTTTATAGCATAGTCGGTTCTTTCAGAAGTAATAGTAACGTGCTGAAATAGCACTTTGGTAACTTCATCGTGTTCGTCAGAGTTGTTCTATGGCTATCGTATTTGGGCAGGTCATAAAATTTAGGAAACGAAACTAGGTAGGTACAAAGAAAACAAGATGACGTGTGTCGGGTATAGAGAGAAACGAGTTTAAAGGTAAGGTAGGTACTAATAATTTAGATAAGTACCTATATTATGACCACAGTAGCAATAACGAACTGCGTAAACCGAAAAGATAACAAAAGATAAACAAAATTTCATGAAATATTATAGATGATTAGCTTAGGTACGTAATTTAATTTAGCATCTCACGCAAATTGTATCAAAGTTAGCTTATAAAACTCATCTTAAGTAATAATAAAAGCTAATTTATACTGACACAGAACCTCCCTCATAATTTTTGCAGAAAACATAAAACGCTATCAGCTCGCCGACGACGTTTGCGAAGTTTTATGCTCGGTAACTTTTGATGTTGCGAAATCGGAAGATTTATCGCCTGATTCGGTGAAATATTAGTATTCAAGTTGAATGACTGCTTCTAATACTTTGAGACGTGCCGAGAATTATGGTCCCTACTCTACTTGTAGTAGATTGTCTTGTCAGTTATAATCCATAGTTTGAACGGAAATATTGCTTTTGGTGATAGAGCTGTATAGTTTCTCTCTTCTCATAACTCGGTTTTCTTTACTCACTCGCAGTTTGCACGACATTGTCTTGTCAAATTGTAATCCATAGTTTGAACATAGGTATAGGTAGGTAGGTACGTGAGGGTAGTTAGAGTACGGTATAGTCGGTATGTTACTTTGTAGGCAATTAGAGCATATAACGCTGATTGATTACTGAATTTACAGTTTCTGTTTACTGTTGCATATTAATAGTGAACACGAGAGACGGTGGTTTGGTGGTTAACTTCATCATCATCATCTTGCATTTCTGCCAGCCCCGTTCTGTCCTGTGCGTCTCCGTCCAGCAATAAAAATACAGTATATTTTTATCACTGCCTATGAAAGAGTTAAAGAGTTACTGTGTATACTTAGTAGTACCTTTACTTACTTTAGCTAAACGAGACGATTCAATTTCATTATGAAATCAAACAGACACTAAAGTCTGTTCTTGTTCGAAGCATAAATAGAAATGTGTACGAATACAGTTTTAGTTAAATTTATGTTTACCTTGGCAGTTGCAGAAAGACAAACACTAAGTGAAACAAGTTGGTGGTCCTTCGAGCCGGTATGCTTTGTTCAGCGGTTATTTGACTAAATACAGCTCAGTAAGTTCGGGCTGAAACTTGCGAGCATGTCTCAACCAGTTCCAGGTAAGTTGGTTAGTTGTTTTAATGTGTTTAAGTTTGATGGTTTGACCGCAAACAATGTCGTCATCATCATGAACATTTTCAGCCAGTATAATTTAGATGACTAACTCTATGTCACTCGGATACAAATTGTCAGTGTTTTGCAGCAAAATGCTCAATGGTATTGTGGTTCTGCTGTACATGTAGCAGCAAATTATGTAGGCAGATATACAACGTCGGATAATTTGTTTCATTCCAACTTTGTCAGATGTCTTGGCTTGATTAAATAGAGCACTAAAGACGCTGGCAAATCTCTACTGAACTACAAATAATAAACTTTGCGCTTGTCTCTACCATTTTTGTGCCAGGCATTATTAAAGTTATGAGAAAACAGATTTGTGTTGTAATAGGCATTAGTTAATTTGACAAGTTAGTTTTACAAAAACATTAAATCCCATAACGACTAAGACCATTGCTGATGAATATTTTCATAACCTAAGAACCACCCCAGATAAATAACCTTTCTTATAAAAAACGCATTCAAATCGAAGCGCTACTTACGCAACGCGCGAGTTACGAGGGCATAGACAAACATACATGCAGACAGACACGCAACGCCGTCAAACTTATAACACCGCTTCCGTTATTCGGTTGGTGGTTAATAAAATAAAAGTTGTAATGTTTTATACCTGACCTACGAATTAATTTTCCATGTTTCAATTATAATTTGCCTCTGCAAAATATTTCCAATTTTATCCTACAGAATTTACACGTCTAATGGACCGTTAACTTTGCAAAAATAACGCAATTACGTTAAAACGCCTACAATGCTTTTAAAAAGGCGATGGGCAACATATTTTAAGCTATGGATGGCAGAATTGATTCCTGAAAGCTTTTAAAATAATGAAAACCAGGAGAATAGGTCGATGGCATACGTTTACAGAACGTAAGGCCTATTTCTGAGGTAAAAGACTCAAGGGCCTCTTTCAATTCTATTTTAAAGCACGTAGTATAGGAGCCCGCTGCTACTGATAACTCATTTAATTTTTTAGAATCTTGAACAAGAAAGCAATGGCATTTTTGTAGCTGGTAGAATCCTCGAACTATTATCCTACTGTCCAAATAACCCTTTGGAGCAAACCATTTCGTAAGATTTCTTTAGAAGACTCTTGAACTATTCACATTGCCAAACCTCATTTTGTTTACTCAGCAGCTTTGTACCTACGACTTCTATTTATTATTTTCATTGTGTCTTAATAATCCACATTTTGGAACAATAATTGAAAGCTGCTGGTGTCCTTTTCGGTACAGCAGTGTCATCAACAATTCACTAGCTGTTATGCTAGTTTGCAAGTAACTTCAGTAATTTTGGTATCTATGGTCTGTGTTGGTAATCCGATGATGACGTCATGGATAGGGCGAAGTGGAGGAAAAATGTGAGGAAGGCTGACCCCACCACCATGTGGGACCAATAGTCGAGAAGAGAGAGAGAGAGAGAGGTATGTGTTGGTAAATTCAGTTGCACGCAGTAGGCATTTCATGCAGTGGGTTCTCAGACTAGTCGCATAGCAGCGTCACATTTGTTTGTTCAGCGAAGTAGCGATACCTTTTAGCTGGCGGATACAAAGTCTGTGCCTGAGCTGTGCTTGAGCTCTACTTTGCTATTTAGCAGATTGTACATTACAGTTTTATGCTGCATATTTCGTTTAATTAAAAGATATAAAGTGATTTCATTGTGTTAACTAAGTAGTGCTACTGGTTTATTCAAGAAGTCGGTAGTAGCTCTGCCTTCCGTGCTGTGAGTTGTGGGTTCGATCCCCATCGAGAACAAACATTTGTGTGTTGTACACATAGATGTTTGTTCTGTGTCTGGATGTTTCTATGTATTATAAGTATGTATTTACAAAAAAAAATGTATGTATGTATTCTATCAGCCATCTAGTTTCCGTCGTACAAGCTTTGCTTAGTTTGGGACTAGAAGGCAATGTGTTAAGTGTCCGTGAATATTTATAAAAAAAAAAAATACAGATTCAGGAGAATTTGAGAGCAGTTAAAAGAAAAGATAACTTATAACCCCTGGGGGTTTTAGATATTATAAAAGTTTCGCTACTTATCCCAGGATTACCTAGAAACTATATCTTAATAATCTTTATCTTAATTTCTATGTTTAGATTTTTTGTTACCAAGCTGATATAAAAAAAATAGTATTATGAAAAACTCAATAATGTATTGGAAATCTTTGGCCCGGCTTTTGGCTCCATCACTATTATGTGCCAGATTGGTATATTCTACAGTATTAGTAAGTATACAGTATCTTATCGGTAAGTAGGCACTGGTCAGGCGTATACAGTGCACGCTAATTGCATGACGCGTTCAATTCCAATGATCATAATTCTAACGCCATTAGCGCACCCCGCCCTTTGGCCCCGTCACTATTTTGTGCCAGATTTGTAAAACCTATAGTAACATTAGCACAGGCCCGTGAGTGGCACATACAGAAAGAAGCCTATACCCAGCAGTGTGTGAAGTCGGGCTGTGGATGATGATAATGATGATAGCATCAGTAGGTAGTGTATCTTACCGGTAAGTAGGTACAGGCCAGGCGTGTGCGGCGCACGGTAACCGTACATCGTGTCCGGTGATGACGCGTCGCGCTCGCGGCTCGACTGCCATTCGCGGCCGCACCCCACCTTTTGGCTCCGTCACTATTATGTGGCCTGTGAACAAAATCAGTCATTTTAGAAATAAAACTAGGTATAGTGCCTTCTAGTAAGATCGGTGTAAGTGGAAGTGCGGATAAATCTGGTAACTAAAGCAATTATCATATAAAAATATCGCAGAATTGCTTGGCATCCGGACTTCCACTTACGCCGATCTTACCAGAAGGCACCTTATACCTAAGTCATTTTTAGGCGCACTTTTCTAATAGCATTTTCGGTTGGCATGATGTTGAGCTACATCTAGTTTGTGGCCAACCAAAATCCTAGTAGAGTTACTCCTATTCATAGTATTCATTCGCATGCATAGAGTCCATGAGTGATTTAGTACTGTAAGTTAATTAGGAAAATCTGAAATTGAAAGATCTCTAAAAAAACAACTCGAAACGAAGAGAAACTCTAAATATTTCATTTTGTGACTTTCCTAATTAATCTCTAGAATCTAGAGATTCTAGAGTTTCTTTAAGTTAGAGAAGAGAGGCCTAGAGATAGAGAACCTACGGCAATCATAAGAATGCGAGCTCAATGCTGTTTTTGTTATTCGATAAAGTTACCTACATATGACCGAACTCGAACCCACCATAACAACAGAAGACGAGAGACCACCATTAGACCTTCCGTGCTCTATCTTCGCTTGAGATGCGCGGAAATGCTGACATGGTCGGCTGATTGCGAAAATGAGGACAAATTTGAGGATTATCCAGGCTCTTGATCTGAGACTCACTGACTAAGCGAAACGGAGACATTTTTGTATCCTTCAAAAGACATCATTACGGTCTCGAGCTGTGGCTTTCTCGAGAGTTTTTATCTTTTCGATGACACTAAACTTGTTTTCATTATTCCGAAGTGCACATACACAATGAATAAGGGTGATCTTGACTGTTGTTCACCTATACCTATAAGTTCTATTCTTGTTGATAGGTACCAATATCCTACTTCCTACTAATATTATAAACGCGAAAGTTTGTTTGTATGGATGGATCTTTGTTACTCCTTCACGTAAAAACTACTGATCCGATTTGGACGAAACTTGGAATATATATTGTCCGTGACCTGGATTAACACATAGGCTACTTTTTATCCCGAAAAATTAACGGGATCCAACGGGACGCGAACGAAGTCGCGGGCGGCACCTTTTCTTCCATAATAGGCCTGCGTACATATCCACCAGATATGTGCAAGGCAGATGAGCGAGTGGTAAGCGAGAAAAAAGTCATGTAATACTAAGTATTGGTAGTGTTTCTCCACGCACCTAATCATCATCATCATCATCCTCGCACCTCATCTGCCTTTCAAATCTTTGGTAGACACGCAGTTCATAACAATATCAGTAATGAAGCAGGTTACTTACCAAAATATTCACTAGTGTAAGTAGCTCCGGTGATCCGATCCCGGACCCGGCACCGGAACATGTGGTGCCGGTCGTTAGTGCTTACTGCACTTATGTACAGAGAGCCGTCGTCTAGACGCTGGTACTTTGGCCCTGAAGGACGGAAATTAGTTACTCATTCAGCCTTTAGACACGTAGGTATTGATTGTCAATTTTTAGGGTAAAAAAAAATGGATGTTTATATGGTTTCTGAGTTTGATTATTTTTCGATAAAAATAAAATAAACTCTGAGGTACCTAGAGATTTTAAATAGCTCAGACCAGTTCAGAGATTTCGAACCTTATTCAACGACCAAACAAGGTCTAAAATACTATTTAGATATTTCTGCTTTTGAAGGTGTATTTGACGCTGGTTATTTTAGCGCAAAACCCACTCACCAATTTAAATTCTAATTACGAACAACACGCCCAAAAAATGTTACCGCAAAAATAAACACGTTGTATTTAAGGCGAAACAAGGGTATAGCCCAATTTTCCCTTCCAATCAAACAGGAGCAAATTGAGAGAAGAGCTCCGTCTATGCGCGAGGGATTTTCTTTTCGTGGAAATAAGATTTGTGATGAAAAAGTAATTGCGCGTGTGTCGTCACCTGACAAATGTTTACATGAGAAATTTGCTACATTATTGTGCGTGAGATGTAAAAGTAAAATGAATGGGCGTTGCACGTTTACCAAATATCTTTGCTTCAGTAAGCCCCACTTTATGTGTTGACGAGAAGTGCAATGCAACACCGAACACTCAATACCTACTATGTCATGTGGAGACCTCTTAGCAAATGAGAAACTCCAGGTGATGATTTACCTTAGTAATGCAGCACGCTTACTTCGTCAGTTAGCCACTGAGCAGAGCTGACGCGCTCGTTACAATGTGATGGTACCACACACCGAAGCACCGCAGTATTTCAAAATATTACATACTCTTCTGCCATGTGGCAAGAGATGAACTCCAAGTAATTTCTTACCTAAGTAATGAAACACGCTGACTTCGTCGTCAGTTAGCCACTCGGTGGCGCTGACGCGTTCGCTGCAATGCGATGGCACAACACACCGCAGTACTGCAGCATTACCTGCTATCACATACTCATCGGGCACGTGGACTTCCCATGGCACGTTTATCACTAAAAAGAACAGGACAAATAAGAACCTTAAGCATAGCTTTAACATTAAACTTTCATCAGAATGTGTGTTAGTTTTCTGCTAGTTAGCAGATTTATGCTATAAGTGTTCAAAGATATTCAAACCGTTTTATAAATATTTATTTTAGTCACTAACCAACAATCGTGACCTCTCGATTGGCTTACAAAAGCATTTGCTAATTGGAGATTCCCATCATAAAAATAAACAGAATTCGAAATAGCAAAAAACCCTTTAAAAATAATTGTTATCCCTCCTAATTATTTCGGGTCAGCACTTCACAGGGCACGCAATTAAAATGCTGCCGACTACGCATTATCCTCATAATCCAGACCAGTGTTGAATTTCTTCGCGATTTTACAACGAGCCGTTTTTAGAATTCGCTCCATTTGGTTCACCTTTTATTCTCAAACGATCCCAAATTAAGTAAAATAAATAGTAAATTCAGCAGCAAAAATCCAAGGACTGTTTGATAAATCTCTATATACCTAAGCTTTTTATACGTTTAAAATACTACCTAGTCTTGTAAACGTTGAACAACTTGAACGTGCCCAGGCCACTACAAGGTTCCAAAATGTACGAGTAGGTAAGTTAAGTAAGTATGTATGTATCTATGTATATCTAGACTAAATAGTCGACGGGTAGGTACCACCCACGCACAAAACACTGAGTTGTCTGGAAAGTATAATAACTTAGTAGATACCTAGCTGGTAACAAAAGAAGATAATACCTGCTTTGTACAAGAATTCAATTTGGGTGGCAGACTTGTTAGGTATGTACTACCTACTCACATTCTAAGGAAACTTACCTATGTGGTTTCGCTTTCGCAATGAACGAAACAGTTTTATTAGATCTAAGCAGGGTACATAAGTAGCTTACCTACCTCTTTGCCTGAAAATAACAGCTGAACAGCTCTCTCACCGAGATAAAAGTAAGTTTTAACTAGGTACTATTAAGCACACGACTGGCTAATTTACCTTAGTTTATAAGTAATTTACTCATTTTAAAAACACAACTAGATTTCATAATGCTTTATAAGTGGCGCGCTATCAACTGTCGCTGTTAGATTTGCACCTGTACCTGCACGGTAATTATATTATCAACTAATCATTTGCACAAATCAATAAAATACACACAGTGTATATTTACTCTGTGGGTAGGAGGTACGGCGAAAATCTCGCCTAAAACAGCACGCTTCAACCACGATTTTTTTACTTTGACGGACACCTAGGTATTTTATAATTTATCTTGAACAGTCTCTACCTGCATGCACATGGATGTTCCTTGAAAGCAAAGCGAACCCGCTTAGCCGCAGCCGACAGCGGTAAGTGGTGGAGTGCACGTCTCTCCTGAAGTGGTCTGCATGGAACGGCGACAGCTCCAGAGAACCGTTGGCCAGGATGCTGCGGAGGCCGGCCACCAGCGTCACTGCTTTGTTGTCCGCCATTAGCCAATCCAACTGTACAACAAAATACAGCAATAAAAATGGGTGTAGGAATTTTTTTTCACTTAACTTCATTGATTTATTAATTTTGGTTGGCTTTAATTTTCGCGCCAGAGTAAAACTTCGCCACAGACAATAAAGAAATGAAAAAAGTAGAAGAAAGATTAGGAATTTCGCGAAAGGTTTTAGTTTTATTTTTCACTGATTTTAGCGGCCAGTGATATCAATGCCATAAAAACAATATAAAAAAAAGAAGAAAATAGAAGAAAATTTACATCAATAAAAATAAAAGAGGTTTTATTCTTTTCGATAATTTACGAAAATAAAAAAACTTGCCGATATATTTTTTGTTATGTAGGTAATTATTATGCTGGAACGACGTTTGCTCATGTGTGGAAGCTCTTTTAGTGTAGCACAGTGGCATATTTGGTAGAGCACCGTGTTTGTATTCAGCCCCAGACTCCAGGGAATGTGAACTCCTAACTTTTTAGCTGGGAAATAAAAGTTGATGCAAAACGGCGCTGTTTGTGACAGCTAACAGCCCTGATGAGAATACCCTATACACATACAGTCAGTGGAGCTTATAAGGTTTTAGATAGATGAATCCTAAGAATTCAAGTCTGTGTTCCCGAATCACTATAATGTGGAAGTTTTCAAGAGTAGAGTGAATAGGTATCTTCTAGGTAACCGTGCTACATCGTCGACCACGTCATTGCTTTGTGGTCAAACGGTTTCTATATTGTATTAAAAAAAAAAACAGTTTAGAGACATAAACTTGCGTGTTCACTTGAAAACAAAGATATATTCGTTTGTCATATTGGCGGAGTGGGCGTAGTTGAACAGCAGTAAAGGGAGACTTGCGGAAGACCAAAGAGAGTGGGGTAATAAAGTGGAGTCTTATAAATTACCGAGCATTGGGTACAGTTTTTTTTTATATGCTATAGCTAGCTAAGCATTTGGCTGCCAGCACACCTGATGGTAAGTGTAGCTGCAGCCTAAGGTGGAGCACGCTTAGCTATAATTCACTCTTTAAACATAATAATATACTACAAACATATACTGACATGTTCTGTATTTTCTGTGTGTATGTCAAATAAACTATCTATCTATCTGTAGATAGATATCTATCTATATACAGGCTAAATAGAAATAGATAGATAATCGTATGGCCCCCACATTCGTAATATTCCTCAAACAGTTTTGCTTTTCTCATTTACATCAGGCAACTCCATTTAGATACCCTAACTTCTAAACTCACACTTATGCTAATATAAGTACTACTTGAAACTATCTGTATGAACTATGTTCGAATCAAGTCAAACGCGATGGTTCGTGGTTTGCGGTGAGTAAATTTGCATTTTTCCGCACCATTTACGGGCGCGCTACTCGGGACGAACACAGGTTATATCGAAACCGCTCGCTGTCTTTTACGGTTACGCCTAAGACGCTCGCTCGTATAATAAACACAGTTATTATCAAAGTTTGTACTGTCAAATTGATAGTGTAAGTAAAAGAAGCAGAAATTAAGTGCCACGAAGCTACGACGATGGTGCTACATTGACTAGAACATTCGCAGTTCTAACCACAAAATTGTGAGCTGGTAGATGCATGAATACTTCATAACCCTGGCAGATGTATATTTTGCGTTGCATTGTGACCTAGCTAAGTCTTTATTGAGCTATGTTTCGGGCTGGTTTGGGAATAGATAGGTGCTCTACAATCTCTACATATTTGCTTAGTTCGCCTCGATTAGCTTTGTGATTTGGGTTAGCTGATATAGGATTCAGAATTTTATTCTCCAGTATGTTTGAAATATGAATAATTTTTATTTTCCTATTAAATAAAAAAAAGGTTTGATGTTTGTTAAACGTACAATTGGTACTTAGTCGTGAACTATTTTCACTTGTAGGTACTGAATTTGTTCGTGAGCACTAAATCATTTCTACCTTCTAAAACCCAACCCACTTCTGTGGGTTATTTTAGTAGATCTCTCTAAACGCAGAGTGATATTTTTTATATTGAATGTTAAAAATTAAATAAAAAACGCGACTAAACTAACAGAATTAAAACCCGTCGAATTTAATTAAAACCAAAAAATGTTTAAGTCAAAGCACGTTTCATTAAGTAAAAGACAAATTCTTCTTAATTAATTAAATTATTTCTTTAGCGAAGGTATTTACGGTACCCCTTATGCTGTTTTGTTTGTTCCCAAGACCTTCGCTTAACTGGGGCACAACGTTAAATATTTTAAAAATTCTTCAGAATTCTGAAGAACAGGTTTATACTTTTCATTTCATCTAGACAACTCCTTAGTAACACATTTTTAAAACGAAGTGGACTTACCCCGGGAACAAAACTAAAGCAAAAACTAAAGCTAAAAAAAAACAAAAGCATAGCTGAGTCCTGATGCGTTGTCATTGTATTTAGTGTCGCAACCCCTCTCAATATCCTCGAAATATTTGCCTTTCTCAATCCTTTGACGCCGTGCGCGACACACCCGTTTTCAATTCCTCTAAGAGGGAATATATTTCGTTTTCTTACTTAGACGAATGTTCTGTTTCGGATGAATGAGTACTATGTGCCTGAACAAGAACCCTTTTTATTTAAAGTCACTATTCGATCAGAAGTCGATATCGAAATGTTTTTTTGCGACAGCTGTTTTTGTCCGTTATTTTGGTTGAATGATGTATCTTTGATGTTTTAGAAAACTGTTTTTTTTTATATTAACTGATAAAAGACGGAAGCTGATGTTGAAGGGTAACCTAAACCTTCATTCATATTTAGTCTTCAAATAGCAAAAAAAAAATTGACGTGACGATGATGTGACGACTTTGGTTCCAATATATAACATCAAAATAAAATTGGCTACACGTTTCTGAAGCAATGCCTAGGGCTGTGTTAAAACGAATAGGTACACCCTTAATAGATCTGTGATTTCATACCCAGTTACTTCCAGGGGGCTCGTACCGTCTCAAATAAGCCGCACGGTGATAAATCTAATCTCCTGCTATTTGTTGAAGGGTAAACGCTTTGCACGTCTGTAGGTATCTACTCTTTGGCTTCATTGATTTGGGCCAGGAGTTCCTAAAATAGCGACTGGATAATGTTTCGAATATTGGTAAAAGTCTACACTTTCCTAGAAATAAGCCGTCCAAGCAGAGAACTGGAATATAAAACTTTATGTAGCTGCTTATGTAATGTAGCCCGCTTTACAGACTTTTTGTCCTAGTGTGGGGAACAGAGTCACTAAACAGTACTACTTACTTGTTACCATTATATCTAAACCTTAATGTGCTTTTAATTGTACCAGCAACACTTTTTCACAAATAAAGAATTTTTACTTTTTTTTTATATGATCTGTGGTAGGTATGGGTAATTGAGTAGGTAGGTATAACAAAATAAATGTAATCATTGGTGGGTAGGTATTTCACAAACAAAAGGTTAAATCCTTTGAAACTTGTAAGTTTTTACTTTTCTATTGTATTTGAGCTTTGACGGAAGTTCCTCTTTGTTTGCCTTTGAGTTCAAGATCTTTTGAGAGAAAATTCCTTCTGAACTAAGGATACATTTGGAGCAAAATCACAGAAAAAATTGTTTCCGATTCTATTTATACTTATTTCTATAATAATGGTTTCAGAACGATATTGTATACTTATACATACATATAAGTACCTACGTACTTATTGGAAATCAAAATAGGTATAAGACTCTTACCTACCATTCCGGAGGTCAACTGCATAAGATGTCGTTACAAGATTTCCAAACTTTCACATTTACCGAATGCTCGCAATTCGCACTTGCCTAGTTGAATTTATTTTCTTTCCTAATATGTGAATTCAGAGCTCGTTCCGAACATCAGCTTCTAAACAATCTCATCAGATTTCAGCGTCAATAGTTTATTTACCACACGCAACCCGTTTCCGGAGCCCCTCGTGTGCTTTCGATTCGGGAATGAGCGAGATAACGTTATATTGGAAAAGCATCATCGTCAGGCTTTTACTGTAGGCTTTTTTCACACTGCCGACACGACATCTATACGACACTTGGTACTAAGTAGACGCTTTCACATCGTATGATTTCGTTCGAACCATTCGCATCGGTATCGTGGGTATCGGTATTGGCCAGTGTGTAAACACTCCGAGGTACCTACAGAGAGGATAATATGTTTCGCCTTTTTGATTGAGGAAAACGGTAATGAAAGGCTCTGGGGTGGGTATTTTTTCAACAACAGCTGCGATGTTTTCTAGATGCGTAATACAATCAGTATCAAACGATTGATTCGTTGGAATTTAGATTACTAAAAGCTAATTTTCTTTTTATTGTAAAAGTAGATTGGAAAGTGAACGTATAGAAGTGAAAGTAAGTATATAAATATCAATAAGCTTTCGATACCATATTTGTTTCTAACCTCTGCCCACGACTTCGTCCGCTTCCCGTTCTTCCTATTACTTTTTCACGATTTAATGTTGCCAGTGATAATTACGAACTATTTATATCCAAGCTTCAGCCAAATCAAACTAGTAGTTGCAGCGGGATTTATACACAAACATCCAATCATCTAAACATCCAAACTTTCACATTTATAATTGTGGTAGAAAGGTTTTTTCCTCGATCGAAATCTTTCGTCGATCGAAACCTTTAGTAATCTGAGATCGATAGGTACCTACACAATTTTCTTGAGAGTACCTAGGTATCTACTTACAGTGATATTTTACTAGTACTCTGAATATTAAAGGATTCATACATGGCAGAACCTGACACATTCGTCAGTGGCTGAAATTTTAATTTAGATAACCCACCGCAAACCTCTCATCACACGCTCACATTAACATTTTTAAATTGAATTTCTTATTCTCTAACTTCTTCAATTAAAATATCAACTGAGTGAAATGGTTGAAGTTATATGAATTGTATACTTGTCCTACGGCTTGAAGATACAGAACTTACAGACATGCAAGATACAGAGAGATACAGAATTTGAAATCTTAGACTCGTGTAAGTTTACAGTGATCGGAGAATATTCGACTTGAAGAATATAGTTCAGATTCATCAGAATATAGTTCAGATGGTTTTATCACCAATAATGATTACAGAGAGTATCATTTGATTCTATATTGTGTCCCCTTGATGCAGTTGAAGTAAACCGTTACGCAATCGATTCTAAATTATATCTAGTATACTAGGATATCTGCAATCTGAAAATGTTGACGGTTTATAACATTGAATTTTGAACTTAAAAGCCCAGACATTTCACGTAGCTAAAGTAACAGAGGCCTGTAAATATCAGCTGTTATTCCCTCGCATTCGGTTCGCAGAACATAGTAATATTCAATTTCTTAAAAGCTCCACAGCAGCACTTCATTAGTTTTCCCCGAGCAACTGCGACCCGCATTTTGCGATTGTTTGCCCGCGACTCTTGCCCTGCATTGACATACAGGCGCGGCAGTCTCTAGACTACTTTGAACCTTAAATTGACGCTCTACGATTCATATTTAAATGAATTTCGTCCTGCGTTAATAAAGTGGAGTATACTGATTTTACGGAGGCTTTGTTTTGAACTTTTCAGGATAATCCGTAAATATTGAGGTAGGCTGAAACTGAGACTAAAAATGCTAGTATAATCTGTTACAATTTGGTATAATGTTGACCTGAATTTACTGAAGCATTTTGCTTGTTTGAGTTATTAACAAACTTCCAAGCCTTTAGCTGTTATATTTTGAGTTATCTGGAGAGTGAAATTCAAATAAAATTCCGAGTGTAAAGTTATGAAATTAATCGCGAGAATTTGGCTCTATGTCGAGCTGGTAGAGCTCCTGAGGGAACGAGCGAACGAATACCTGAATGTAAAAAGTTTCCACGGATTCCGACACACGTCTGAAACTCTTACTTTAAAAATAAAATAGTCTTATCAAAGTTGGCGACGAAATAGATCATAAAATATCTAAAGTAAAAGCTAGATAGAATACATTTCAAAAATCTCGCTAAAACTTGCTTAGATTATTGACATACAGATCTACTTATAAAAACAGTAAAAAGGTAAGGCAAGGGGTTAATGGAGGTGATTTAATGAGGATATTTAGCCCTAACTACTGACGTTTTTACATATTTATGAATGGTCCGGCCGGTGCGCATATCTTTATTTCCCGGTGGAGCCTCGCGACCGTAAACTTCGGAGCGAACTCTTCGAATGGAAAAACTTTATTTATATTTGAGCCAGAAGAGCTGGTTTGTGAATACTAAATCAGGATCGGGCGGACGCGTTTCTGAACAACATATTTCACTTTTAATATGTAATATTATTCAGTCAAAAACTCGAGTAGGTGTTCATTTTATCCACGGTAGTCGCAGTCACGGCACCGTTTTATGAGGTTCATGTATCATGAAAACGATGATAACTTTTCGCTGTTTTAGTAAAATAGCAATAATTCAGTGACCCTGAAAAGTTATAAAGTCTTTCAGTCGTATAAAACTCTTAAGCTTATCTTCCAAGTCAATAATTCACCAGCGACTCCTTTGAAAATAGAGGATGTAAGTAGGTCAGTTATAGAGATCAGAGTCTCGTGATAAAATATCTGGAGAAAGGATTTATTAATTCTTTTGCGAAGTATTACGAAAGAACAAATTGGAAAATATAAGGCTTTACTTTATAAAAGCAGAATAGTTAAACAGTTGATTAAAATCTAACTCTGCCACTGTTTGACATAACCTGTTAGTAAGAGAACAAAAATTTAAGCAGCTAAATAAAGTTATGCAACGATTATAAGAAAGCAATATACAGTTTAGCCCACCCACTGTCTCCAATTTGTTATTGCGGTTCCAATAACTCACGTTCAGGTTTACACTTTGATTTTGGAAATACCGACGGGAAAGTTAAGGCCGGCAACGTAAAAGTTAATTTGCTTTTAGCCTTTTGACTTTACGACTTTTGATGAATGTTTCGAAGTTATTTGAGTGGAATTTCAGAAGATAAAATTCATTTATACGATACTGATTACCGAATATATTCCGGCTTGCTCAAATTAAAAACGAAATGATTGAATTTTGTATTTCTGAGTCAGTACTAGTAAAGTTGAAAGAACTGGTATTATGTATTTAAATACAGGCAGCGATACAAGTGCATAAACATTTCCGGTTAGTAAATTCAAGTAGGTAGATCGGTAGGTACTTTGAAAAAAGCCAAGCGATATGAGTAAAATTTTCCTATAGTCGAAGATCAACCTTGACCTATCTGCAAACCGAAATCACCACTTCTCAGTTTGTGACCGAGAAAACTAGGTCTGAATAACAAATTGTTCATTCACTTTTATCGTTGCCTGTACACAGTTGGTCTTTTACTATAGTCTATTGTATAAATTCTATTTTATTTTCAAAATAGGGGAGTCCCTAAGGTTGCTTAAGGCATGAGATAAGTTGTCATACCTGGTACTCTCCTCTAGTACTACAGCTGAGGATAACTCCTGTGTCGTTGGAGAACTCCACGTGGTGCGTTGGTTCCTGGATGATCGGTGCTTTCCTGGGCTCTGGTGACGCGCGTACTACTGCAACAAAAACCATTGGTTCACATTCTTGATTGATCGAGTGAGCGAAGCGAACGAGATCTTAGTGACAACTTGGACGAAAATGCTTTGTATGGTTGTATGTTTGTTCGACGAGATATTTTGAACCGCTTATCCGATCTAAGTTTTACTTCTTAAGTTTTACTGGTTTGTTAAATGAAGTAAATCGGTCAAGAGGTCGTGAAGTTATGAGGGTCCAAAGGTAGTAAAAAAAAAAGTCGTACAATAATATTAAGTGGGGTGTCATATGATAGGGTTTTGCTTAGAAATTCCAAAACCGTTTTTATTTTGATTCTAGGTCTAATAGTTTTTGAGTTGTTGTAAAAATTATAAAATTGGCAAACCCAGTATAATGTGAGCTACCGTTTCTTGGAGTTTCAATGATTTTGTAGTTCAAGTAAGACTGGTACATAGCTAGACGGCGATTTCGAAACGATTTGCAAAGTTTATTACAACCATTGGTCAATAAAAATTGTTTGGGTTTTATTAACCTCCAACCATCACGAGATCTCAGTTCGGGGCGAACTACTAGTAAAAACTAGAACTAGAGTTTGTGAGATAGAAGCCCGCGCTGATGATATAGTTTATTGTTCTCCTGTGTCATGGTGGCCACAGCTCTGTAACTCAACGGAGACACGTCGATTATGGATCAGCATGTCTTTTTTGAGTTACAGATCTCAAAAATGCAACTAATTTTGCAAATGATGATATCGATTATCATCACTCATAGTATTGTTATCATCTGTGACTCGGGTATTAATTACTTTCCAATGATTGTTGGCTCCAGTTTTTTATATCACTGTAATAAAATTTATGTGGCATGAGTGGGGTCTCAATTGAACTTATGGATAGCAAGATGTTATTTGTGTGTGAAGTTTAGTTCTAAACCGAGGCCCTTTCAAGTCCTGACCCATGTTAACTCGGGACAGCTTTATTGACGAACTCTAATTAGTTGTCTAAAACTAGCTTCTTTGTGATAGGGCTTCCTCTTAATTACATAGGTAACCTACACACATGTAACTACACATAAATCTCGGAGCGTAGGTAAGTACTAAATATTTCTACAACACAGAAAGTGATGCATATACGACACACAAATGGTTCACACGGAGTGCGTTAATTGGATGAAAATATAAAACAGTTTTGTCATTAGTAAACTCTAATGACATAACTGTTTTGTTCATTGAAACATCAATAGTACACCCTATAGCTTCCTTAGTACGTAGTCCGTATTTCATTTAAACTAAAACACAGTTGTTCGGATGTACCTATGCCTAAATTATTCAGAATTGTGACGGTTGTGACGAAGGAAGTTAAACATTTACTCTTAGTAAATACTTGCTCTTTTTTACCCCTGATTCACAAATTAACGTTTCTTAGAAGCAGCGTAGTCAGGTATGCAAACAAGACCAACTAATCAACTTTGCAACTCGATCGGTTTAATATTTGCAAACTTGAACTAATTAGTTACGAGATCAACTTACATAAAGAAGTAGGTGGAGAACGTTTTACACAAAAGCTTTGAACAGGAAATTCACTCTAATAAGTACGCTTAGACTAGACTTCATAGAGAAAAAGACTAGATCCAAAAGCGACACGAGAAGTGTTTGAGGAAGGAAGGCTTACTGCGTGTGAGCCAGCAGTGGACCATGAAAGCCAAAGGGGTCTATGGCAAGGTCCAAAAAGCAAATTGGCTTTATAGCAAAACAACCTATCCGTAAAGGGGTTGCTTCCGTATCAGAAAGTTCTAAAAGCAAGTTGACATTATTTCCTAATACCTGATACCAAAAAGACCTATTCGAAACACGAGTGTAGCCGTAGCTTCTTCGATCCCGAAAATAGACGATAGGTGGGCCGGGCCTTCCATTCCACGTGGATGCTGTCGTCCTAATGGAATAAGCGGGTTTAGCCACTAATGCATTGCGATATTAGCTGCCTTACGTATGTTTATACTGCTCAATTGCTCATATTCACTATACTAAAATGGTAGGTAATGTGTTTTTAATGAGCATTGCATACTTATTCAGAAACATGCACCCACATTTGTTTCACAAAAAATCTGCAGCGGATTAGAACAAATGGCTTTCTTCCAGCCAAAAGTGCCACCTTGGAACCGCCAGATTAGATTTGGATTTGTGCGTTTGCGCTCTCCGATTTTACCCCATACCAGATTTTTCACTTACTCGAACAATGGTTTGATCTTTCTGCGATAACTAGTCGATAAAGTATGTAAAAGCTATCCGTCTTATTTGAAATCCAAAGCATAAATCTACGAACGATAACAATTCTTTCTCCACCAAAATATTGGCGGTAAACAAGAGAATAGATCACTGTAATAGATAAGAAATAGATGTGTCTCCGCGTCTCCATATTGCGTCGTCAATTTCCTCATACATCTCCGGTTTTCTAGATGATTATGTTTCACAACATGTCGCCGCTAGTTCCGGTGACATTAATTATTCGGTTAGTGAACAGTGATGTCTGAAACTAGGTTCAAACTGCAATCGGATGTATTTCGTGCATGGAATTGAACGTAAATCGGGCTTTATATTTGTGGTGTTGGTATTAACTTTCCTGCTAGGGGAAGCTGCTAAAAGCATATTTGTGATTTTTTGCATTCTAGGAAAAAAATAGAAAAAAATAAGCGCCGTATTTTCCATTGCAATGCCGTATAGGTAAATTTTACAAAAACCTTATCATCAGATGAAACTTAATGTTATGGCATGTTTTTTCCGCTAATGCAGAACAAAGATCTACTATGGGTTCCGAAATTACAACAGAAACAAATGCGTATATTCGTCATTATGCTGACCACCGCTGTATTACAGGCTCAGCATAATAACGATCGCTTCTGCAAGCCAGAGCTTCAATAAAACATTATAGAACAGACCCAACACTACCGTGGTTGTGGAACGAAACGGAAATCGAACACTGCGGGTTGCGGTCGTCGTCTGTGCTTCCTTGCTCCATCTATATACAGCAGTGTACTACGTACATCTTTCATTGGGTTTAATTATCGGGCTGCTAGTAATTTCAACCAGAATTTGTCAAGACAAAACTATCCAATTGAAGTTTGCTGGGTTTGATTTTCTACAACTATATATTACCATGCTCTAAGTTAGAGCCGGGTTTTTTTAAATGTTCAACTCAGTAGCTAAATCATCTACCATAATACAGTTGCTAAAAATAAGGGTTGCTGTGTTGTTTTAACTTACTTTGAGTGGCGAAACGAATTAGACTGAAAAACTGAATGAATAATCATCGAAGAAATTCTTTATTTGCCCAGAGCATGGTGGTCAAACCTACCTAAGTTCGTAACAATGTAATAGAGGATGGCTGACGCGTTAATAAGTGCCGCCAGCTGCCTCACACCGACCTTTATTACATTACAGAACTTGCCTCAAATACGTGATGCCAAGCGAGATGCGAGATACAAATGTGCCAATTATGAGGTGACTTGTCACAAATGGTAAAAGATTACTTGTAACACAGATCATAATACTATACTAGTACTTGTGACTTTTTATATGGATGCAATTACAAAGTCTCAGAGTAATAGACACAATGTGATGCTTCAAGGGCCTGTCTTTGCTGGATAAGCTTTGTGAAGTATGCATTGTTATATACAGAGATAAAGACCAACAATAGATTGTTCTATCACATTTTCTGATAAAATTTAATTTAAAATTGCTTTTGAATGAATGAATGAATGAATTATTTGTTTGAAGAGTGGTACATAGTAGATCTTAAATAAATTATTGATTCGTTTGTTCTTAGTGGTTCGTCTAAACGCATTTTTTTTGGTTTAGTTTAGAAGTCAGCAAACCGCGTCGCAATTTACTGATTCGCAGACTCACCAAAAGTGAAGAGTCTTCAGATCTCTACACCGAGCCAATTTGGCTTGCAAAGCAATGCTGGTGCGAAAAGTCGAAAACATGAAATCACACTAATTTGCTTCCAATTCAAGATGCTCCCATGCCAATTATTGATAGACTCTGTCAAGTCGATCACGCATTGTGTAGTTTTCAAACTATTGTCAGCATTATAAAGGTAGGCTTCCGAGTACGGCTTTGTTATGCGAACGAGCGGTGCCTCTATTGTGAAGACTGTATTGATTCCTTGTAGGTACTAAAGTAAATTACGTAGGTGTCTAATCGTTTGTCATGATAATTGAACCAATCGATTGTCAACTTTTTTTGAGAGTGATTAACAAGTCGATGGTCTACCTGATATTTAATGGTAACCTCTACAGAACAATGTATTGCCTCACTATAAAGTCTCCCAAATATCATCATCCAATATCATGTTTTTGTATTGGTATTGGATGATAACTAGGTACCTGATTTTATTTTGCTCATTTAATTTACTTCCCCGCAAGCAAGCGAACCAATGTAATTTTTTTTTCCCATCGAGCCCACTGGTGGGCCAGATGGAAAAAAAAATCCCATCGAGCACACTCATTTACATAATGGGCTCGTTGGAAATTCTTTTTCCCCTCGGCCCCACCAGTGGGCCAGCCGGTGGGCTCGATGAGAATAACCCTCATCTTTCGATAGTTCATAAACACCTATAATTTTTGATTACACCATCGTATTCGCTGTGAAACTTCTATTAAAATAGTTTGGGTTCATTGTAAACTCCCACAATTCACGTTTAAAAAGAAACTTTTGGGAATAACTAAGTTTACTTTGGTAACATTATGATAACCGTATTAGTTTACATGAACCTCGTAACTTATTAAATAACTTTGATGAACATCTGGAGGATCCAACTTTGGATGTTGCGTACACAATCGTGTACAGCATGTGAGTTGAGCTGGCAAGTTATTGCGTAACATCATTCGTCAGGTCATGTTAGTTATAGCGAAGTATTACACACTGCTAACGACCCGACACCTACACGATATTGACGGAGAACTTGACTCATACATTTAGAACTGATTTTACTTTGAGAGACAGCTTTCAAGTAAATGGGACAAAAACTCTAGTGCAAAAGACAAAAAGCAAAACATTGCAGTGTAAACTGACATGAAAAGTTTAGCCAGTTGAATTTTTTTTTAGACGTCTGAAACGAAACTTTTAACAAGATGTTTTGTTTCGTGTTTTATAACATTCAAAAATGGGTTCTTGAACACAAGGAATACCAGAGGCCTCAGTTTGGCAAGAGATTTTATTCTAATACAAGTGCCTAATACTAAGCATAAGGTCAGGCCAGTTTGTATAAAAATACCTACTCAAGCAAAATATTTTTTTGGTAGATATCATAAAGCGTAAAGGTTTTAACTAATAGCTAGTAGTTGTGACACAAGCTGTACCAGCTATTAAAGCACAAAAGATGCTATTTATAGCAGTCGCAGTGCACTCCATCTCCAATGCACAATTCTGATTGCCTCCATTCATGCTCCTCGTCGAAACGTTAAGCTTGGTAATCCCCAGAACCTACTTCCGATGCTAGGCTGTTTTAATGGCTTCGAGTTCCTACTAATACTATCAGACTTCCTACTTATGTTATACAGTGTGGCTCATTGATTCGTCAGCGTAAGGAATTTAGAAAAAAATTAAAAGCCTGGTAGATGGAGTTGGTTTTAAGATCTGCCAATAGTTTTCAATATTTTATCTAAATAATAATAAAAGGGTATTCCCAAAAGATCCAATAGGTAGGTACACCGATTCCTATATTTTTCTGAAATTGGAGTACTTGATTACAACTACATTTTGTTCTATAGCATGGTACGCCTTGATTAAGTAGTAATCTGTATCTGTATCTAAAGATTTTAAAAGTGGAGCAAACATGCGTCCGTACATTATTTTTAAGATAATCTTATAATGTACGGTAAATTAGAGGAACAAGTTGAGGAATTGGTAATGTGCGCTTTTAACGTATCAACGTAAAAACTGTACCGTGAACGCAGCGACAATAGTTTTAATTTGGCGAGTAAACGCCTTTACACGGGCGAGCGCTCAGGGACGAAGCATTGCGACAAAAAAGCAAGCTCGTATGAGTTAGTAGCCAACTCTGGTGACGGAGGTTTTAGGCCTCCGTCGTGGCTTAACGACTGCTAGAGCCGGAACCGACTGTTTAACGTGCCCTCCGAAGCACTGAAGCGTTCAGACGTAAATGCCACTAACGGTCACCCATCCAAATGTATGTTATTTATTTATTTATTACAAACCGGAACACCAACAGTGTTATGATTAGAAAATATATCGGCATATATCCTAAGCTCTTATGTGTGAGTGTTTAGAAAAGTTGACTTAAAAGCCGTTCCCTATGGAACGTATCAACATATAAATACTGAGGGCCTTGTACCAGTTTTGGTGTGTAAACCTGGTGTGAAATTGACGCCCAGCACCCCAGTGGGCGCTGATTTGTATGGCGACCCTGAGCGGATTTTTTGAGAAGCTTGGTCTACACCAAGCCCGTACTAGCATGTCCAGCTTCTCAAAGAATCCGCTGTGTCTCCATACAAATCAGCGCCCACTGCTGTGCTGGGCGTCAGACGTTTCACGCCCACACTATACACTGAAAACTCGTACTAGGCTCTCTGACTGTAAATGCCTGTCCACGGCTGAGAGCGCAGGCACGCGACGCAACGGTCTGGCGAGCGCGTCGCATGACCCATTGATTGTTGATACGTCGCTTTGCTGATTCTTTTACTGTTTTCAAACAATGCACTTTAGTTTTATGCTGCGCGTTACGTATTGCAATCTAAAATCTGCCAAAATATACTGGTTTTTACCAGTGGCACGCACCTGCAATATATACGTATACCCACAGATCATATAATACTATGCGTATACCTACCTAACCGAAACTCTACTGACTCTGTACTAAGTTTACGCTAAAGTATCTGTGGGTTGACATAGCGCTCTAGATTACAGGGATTTCAGTTATTTCATACTCTTCTTATATTTTATGAGGCACTCTATTCTATTAACATTTCACACTTCAGATTTACATATTTGATCTTACGAACTTTTGCGCAAGAAAGATCAAACACTTTATGTGAGAGTCATCGAATTAGAACTCGATGGAGTAAGTCGACCTTAGTATAAAAATATGAAAAATGGTTTTAAAAATCCAATTAAGGTTTAGTAATCCAGAATTGATTAATTATTTCACGCTGCGGTTCCGATATTGTTTGTTTTTTTTTTCAAAGCCATTTTGCCTCCAGCGATGCTAATTAACGTTCCAATTTACGCAAACTGCCGGTGCTTCGGCACTTAATTAACTTCGACTTCCAGATATGTTCCAAAACGTAATTTCAACGTACGGATTTTGAAATTATTGCATTTACGGTGATTTTCTACTTTGCACTGGTATATACATACAATATGTAGGTACATTATTATAGATTCATGTAATTTGAAAAATAACTCTTGTGATTATTACATTTATTATTATATAGGTACATTATATTATACTACCTTCGTATACTACAGTCAATCGCAATAATTTTATGTACTCGACTGAGATGTGACAACAGCTGTTCTGCTTTCCGTGTTGTAGGTCGTAGGTTCGATCCCTACCAGTAACAAACATTTTTGTGTGGCAAACATAGGTGTATTACCAATATATATTTACGAAAAAAATGTATTTAAGTATTCTATCAGCAATCTAGTTCTCATAGTACAAGCCTTGCTTAGTTTGGGAAGAGGGCGTTGTGTAAAATGTCTTAGAATATTTATTTATTTTATTCCAAGTGTACCGAGCAGTTAGAAAAATTTCATCAATATTTAACCGTAGAAAAATGTGAAGAAGGAATGTGGACGGTACGCGCAATACGCAATACTCTGCTAATGACATTCTTCTGGCGGCTGACCTCTTTGCTTTTTGAAAATGAAATGAAATATATACGTTCGTCTTACGAGGTTATCTCGCACTATTAGACACCCTTACTGTGCTTCTTGCTGGAATTACTGTTTTTACACTGCTACAGACACGACACAACACCTAGATACGAGATCGGCGTCAGGGATTTAGTACTAGACCCTTCATACCGTGTCGGAACCGGCACCAATATTTTCATGTCGGTATCGTTATCGGCCAGTGTGCAACCGCCCAATATCTGAGATTGTTTGCACTTCACACAAAAGCAATGGAATAAAGTTATACTCGATCTTATATATATATTTTTTTCATTAACCTATTTCGTCCCACTGCTGGGCAAAGGTCTCCCCCAACATCTTCCACTTTTCTCTCTCCCGGGCCTGCTCCCACCAACTTCTATCAAAGGCGTCGAGGTCGTCCCGCCAACGCCATATAAAAACTCGATCATATAAAAATTTATATTCATATATCTCTCATCCTAAGGTTTGCTGGAAGAGAACTCTTTGTAAGGTTAAGGTCGCCTCTATGGCATGTTTTAAGTTTAAGTTTTAATTTAAGTTTCACTGTGTACAATAAAAAATAAAGAAGAAGAAGAATGTTAGAGCGCGGAGCTATATACGAATTCCAAAAGTAATTGAATGTTTTCGCAACTTATATTATACTTGACCTAGAAGCTTATCAAAAAAGCCCTCACAAATCCTCAGGACATTTAATAGTTATGAGCTACGAGATCTCTTGTGTTGAGAAAAATGGAATCCTTTCAATTTCATAATGCTAAGATTATTGCCCCAAATAGCCTAAAGCCATTTTGCCGTGATAATAGCATTGGAGTGTGGTAACTACCTATCCAATTTTTTCTCCTAATCATGGAGAGTGGTAGACGAAATTACACTAACTTGAAATACAAATGAGATTCAAAGCTGTGAGAAAATCAGTTTTTAGATTTGACTTTAATATTGAAAAAATGTAATTGAAAATGCTGTGTTTCCATTTTGAATTCCATACGCGTTATCTTGTTTAGATTTTTATTGCAAAACGTGGTTTAACCGATTTTTTTACCCATTACTACAGACAGAATTGTACTTCATACCATAACTACTGTATAGTGTGGTCATATAGAGAAATACCCACTGCAAAAAAAAAAAAAATTGAATACGAGAGCTTGGTTTAAATATAGGTGTGTTCTATGAAGTATTTATATAATATATATATCTATTAATGTATGTAATCATAACTGTGCTTTTAGCTTACTCTGGTATATATATATTTTTTTCTTTTATTAAGTAATAACCTCTGTGTACACGCACCCACCATCATAATATATTTCTCCTCTCTATCGTGGAAGGTTTGCTGGCAGAGAACTCTATTTTGGGTTAAGCTCACCTTTGTACATGACCTATATTTAAGTTCCCGTTAGTCATTACTTTTTGTGTACAATAAAGAATAAAGAATAGGATTGTATGCCAATGCAAAGAAAGAAAACCTTCTGCATACTTAGACACGAATATCATGAGACTCGTTGATAAAAACATCTTCAGAGTCCATTGAATAGGCTGTGTGAAGTCTGATTGCTCATTAGTAAGACAATAGCGCACGATACAATGCGGGTAGCAAGGACCTAGGCACCCTTTCGCACAAAATAAGCAGTGTATCAGAAAATCATTCTTCAAACACATTTTTTGTTCAAAACTCTTTGCAAAAATAAAGACGTTTTTTTGGATTTTGCATTGGGGCTCTGAAAATGGAACGATACAATTTTTAGTTATACATACATTGATGGTTTGAACTTTGAACAGTTTGAAGGGCTAGCGTGCCAGTAAAAAATGTGACATTTTGAATGTGCAAAAAGTTTGGCATTTTACGTAATTAAACGTGGCCTCCTTTGTGCTTGTAGCGGCTTTATTCCAGAAAGCTGACGTCACATGTTACTAGGAACCAGCAAAATTAGATGGATACCTACTTTATATTTTTTTTAATATTGTGTGCTCACACTACAAATGGCATATCATTGGCGAGCGAGCTCTTCTAGTACCTACGTACGTTGATCTATCTATTCGAAGAAAAACTTGCCTATTTTCTGTTATATTTTCAGTGAATCATAAAAATACCAAACGTGCGGAATAGCAATATTCGTGTCCCATGAATAAAACATGCTTCTGAATGTCCATTATTATAAATGTTATCCTCAATCAAGTGGTGTTGTTTCTATAAACAACGACCAATCAGCAATTCTCTAGGTAAATAGCAAAATAAATGAAACTTGGCAATCTTGCTGGAAAATATAAGATCCAGTACCACCAATAACGTTTGAAACTCATTTGACTAAAAAGAAAGGAAGTTTCACTTTGATATCGGCTGTGTTTTGTTTCATTATGTTTGCTGGTGGCGCCCTCTCAACTGAACAGAAAAATTGGCGGCAATGTCGAAGCAAACATCAATAACATCGAACAGCAAACTCGTCAGCCCAAATCCCATTTTCCCACAATAAAAATAAGAAATCGGTTCTACAAGTCTACGCGGCGTAGCGCTACGCCGTAGCACATAGCTACAACAAACTTCCTTTGATGGTTATTCAGTTACAGACGGCCGGATCAAATTCAATTTTGTACCAATTTAGCCGTTTAGTTGTCGTGAACCAAAACTTTTGAAGTTTGTAAGTGGGTCGTGGATAAGAAGATTTACAATTTGTTTGGGACAGCGGCCAAATCTGATTTATACTGGCGTATGTCATGCATAAAAAAACGGTTGATAAACAAGGGCTAGATACCGACCCAACTTACGCTGATCGCATTTACTAAGGATATTTTAGGCTATGAGGAAAAACAAAGTTGAATGAAATATTTCGAGGATCAGAGCAAGTATCGTATAGGAAATCCAAAGTTTGTGATTACATCTTTTATAGGAGAAATGCTTGCCCTTTTTAATGCTTTCTGTAACAAATTAGATTTTGTAAGTAATCTAAGTTCTGTTGAGTCCCTGAATTTTAAATGTGAAAGTTTTGATGGTTCATATTTGTGACCCAATCACTGCACCTTAACGGTTGGAGCAATATTGATGAAACTTTCGGATGAAAGATGAAAGTCGAAATTACAGCTCGTGTCTGAAATAAAATATACGCTACTTATTTTATGAAGTATTATGCAAGTCAAATCATACCATGAAACTCCTCATTAGAAGACTTAATTAACACCCACATAGATATACAAAACGATAAAAAATCTGCATTTTGTGAAAACTTTTTCGAAAAATCTTCACCAAGGTAGATGAAGATTCTCTGTCTGCATTCAAGTTTTGTTTTTGTTGAATTCTGAGTTGAAGCAGCTGCAAAAAGATTAAGAAAACTCCATGGCGCTCATCTTTTCATATAAGCTTACAGACAGCTGAAAATCTTCTGAATAGGGTCGTGACATTTTACATACAAGAGGTAATAACTACCAAAGATAATGATCTTTTTATATAAAAGAGCATTGACCAAAGACTATGAGGTACTACTTAAAATGAACTCAATTATAGACAGCTACATTTAGTGAAATTTTGTATACTTAATAATAATAACGTTTCAATTAATCTACATAATTTATACAGTATCAGGGGCCACTTTTGACCCATGCTCCTATGAACGAGACACTGCAATGGCTGTGACATGTTTTAGATGAAGTAGGCTTACCCAGCACCCGTACCATTCCTTTAGCTGATAGACGAGATGGAGTTATCTATAGGAAAGACAAATTTTTTTTTGGAACAT
Source organism: Eulithis prunata (assembly GCA_918843925.1). Lineage (NCBI taxonomy): Eukaryota > Metazoa > Arthropoda > Insecta > Lepidoptera > Geometridae > Eulithis > Eulithis prunata. Next base: position 4,928,274 of record OU974023.1, on the reverse strand, counting down.
TCCTTTTGCATACACTACAACCAAATAAATTCATAATCAAGCAAATCTAAATTACAATTTGTAAGTAAGCAAAATGAGCTAAATTATCGCATCGCGTAACTGATAGATTCATAAAATGTATAAAATTAATTTAAAACTATGTGGAAACGTAGATTAGATACTGGTATTGAATATTTCGCGAGTGTTGCTTGCTTACCAACCCAACCCAACTCCTCTTGAGTTGGGTTCAAATTAATCATTGATTTGAGAAATTAATCAGTAGTTACGCTCCGTGGGGATATCTATTATGAATGCTCTAATATTCATATCTACTCACATTAGTCGACAGACCTCACAGCGTTGTAGCACAATGTTGGATGTAGGTTCAATTCCTATCAAGATCAATTTTTTTTATACAATTTAGGCAACCGTTTGACCACAATATCACCTGATGTTAAGCGAAAATTTATTTATATGAAACGTTTGATATTCCTCTAGTTTTACACCCTTCGTGTCAACTATACATATGTGTTTAAAAAAAAATAAGTATCAGCCATCTGGTTCACATAGTACAAGCTTTACTTAGTTTAGAGATCAGGTACTGTGTAAAATGTACAACAACATTTAATAGCTATTACATTTCTATGTGAAAAGTTATAAGGCTGGATAAGGATGGTGCAAAAGCTGGGCAAGAATACTCCATATAAAAAGTGTTCCATTTAATGTCGTCCCGTTCATCAGGCAATGGGTAGAAAGAGTAATCCTTGACGCTGTATAAATAATCTAGATTAAATGCAAAGGCCTCATTACCTATATACATTATTATACATTATACATATAGGTAAAAGTTCTACAGAAATATATCTAACTAAAGTTCGTAAAAAACTTCAAACAGCTTCCAGAGAAACACCAATAGGGGTGAAGTAAGTGAACTAGGAGCTAACATATCCGAGAGGGCATGCCAAATTTAGTTGGCCTTATTTTTCTTTCGAATTTGCTATTGGCTTTCGGCAGTGGTTGAACTTTCGAAGTTGTAAACTATTCTTTCCATTTTTTTGGAAAGCCGTGATGGAATGTTTTGACCACGCTATCCAATCCACAGGATTAGGATCTAGAATGTGTCATCACAGCACAATTATTCCGAATACCAAGCCAAAGTGACCGATTTAAGACTATACGTGCACTTGGCGGCCAAACACGCTGCCTCTGACGTATTTTGATTCATAATTTGAATGACAGCTTTAAACACCAACAAGTGCGCGTGCACCCTAAAGAAACTTTATATTTTATAAATGCCCACTTTCACTTCTTTCCGATCTTATATACATTTTTTTTTTTAGTAAAAAAGAAGTTCTCAGTAAAACGGAAATCATTAATTATTATTCACCAACAAGACATAATTGTTTCTAACGACTTGCACTCGGTTTCAAGCATTCAGAGGTCTATTCAATATTAATTGAACAACAACATCGTTCAAATAACCAAGAAACAAACCTCTTAGGTATTTATAGCTAGATGCCTTGTTAACTTACTCCATCTAAACTTGAAGATGAAAACATAAAATATACAACGAGATAGACTGCCTGAGGTGGCGGGGTCAATGGCGGGAGCTCTGAAAGGTAATGCCATAGGAAATTTAGCTAAAACATTACGCTATGCCCAAAACAATTAGCCATACCCGAGGTGGGCTGACGACATTGGAACGACTAGCGCAGGACCACGGAAAGTGGCACAAGCTATGCCCAGCAGTGGGTGAAGTACTGTGGATGATGATATAATTATGTACGTTTCCAGACCCTAGCCAAGTTGACATTATATACAGTCGCTAGTAAATAGAAAAGTAATTTAAACGTATGGAAATAACATTTCCGAGATCACGAGATAATTTCCGTACCTTTTATGGTGTACTCTGTATGTGAACTCTTTAAGCAAGCTACTTTACGTAAACTATATTTTGAGCAGCGCTTCTAGCAGGAAGTTTACAATAACTTAATTGTTCATAGATTAGATTAGAAAATTCTTTATTGCATTTAAAAAAAAAATCGTTTAGAGGCGAGTTTAATGCTATTTAGCATTATCTACCAACTAACCTGGGCGTAGTGTGGAGATGATGGTAGTGCTTCTAATGTAAAACTTTAAAAAGAAACAACAACGCCTTTAAAAACTACATTAACCAACAAAATGTTATATTTCATACAAAATATAGTAAACTTAAACTTTTGTAGTATGCGCTAAAGAGTACACACTAGGCACATCGACGTTTTAAATTCCTTAGCGATAGTAAAATGCAGCTGCGATGCTGTTGAAAATATTGCTGTACCAAAATCTAAAATCATTCCATCGAAAAACGCCTGTATCAAAAATTGTGAAGCACAAAAACGGTGTAATAACATCAAGTGTGGTCAACTTAATAAGGCACTATATGACACTATTGTGTCTTTGAGTAGACAATACACCTATGTGACGAGTAACAACGAGGATGGCAGTAGAGTGGTTTGGCGTTGCAATGCTCTGTAAAGATTTTTCCATTCCTTTCAATAAGTAAATTATTAGAATTATAATATAAAAAATCTACAAAGCAACACCGAATTGATCCACGAACCGTATATTTCACACCCTGTCATAAGTCAATTGAAAAAGAGGTCTAAAGCAAGGCATCCTTGATTTATTCATCCGTATTTTCGACACAATTAAAACGGTAAATATTTATGTCCGTATACGGACCCAAGTCAAGCACTTGGCAGCTGTTAAAAAAATAAAAACCACTGACGTGTGACAGCCAACCCTCGCGAGCGCACCTCTGTACACTGACCTACTTGGTACACATAGTTTGGTTAGGAGCTTAGCTCATTTTCAATAGATTGGTAAAATATGATATGAAATTGGCGATATGAATAAAGAGGAAATGTATAAAGGAGGAATCGACATAACATTTAAATGATAAGTCACGTGATAATTCCCAAAAATTTTGGACGTTTTATATTCTCTACATAGTGATTGTAAAATGTTTGTGCTAAAGAGGCAGAGTCAGTTTTCAAAATTTTTCATTATATGTAAATAATTATATATTTAATTTCCGAAACAAATATGGCAAAATGAGGGCAAGACGTCACTTTTAAAATTGCCGACGAAAAAGTCCACCAGCCCACTTTGTTTTAAGCTCGCTTTTGACAGGGGATTTGCTTTGAGTTCCACAGCTATGTATTTATATTGCCACATCCATTTGTTCTGCTGTGACGTCACAAGTGGGGTTTACCAGACCAACCGCAACTGGATTTCGTGCAGATGAAAATGTGGCTACTTTTAACTGCCAGTTAGAGATAAATACATATGAGTCCTGTCACCAGTAAAATACCCTTGTTGACACGCTCTTCAGTCACCTTTATCTAGAGAAAAAATGCTGGAACATACTCTTGGTTAACTTGATGTTTAGCGGTTACCTTTGACTATATAAGAATGCTTCATAAAACAAGTCTATTGATTACGTACTTACGTACCCTGTTTGACAAAGCACTGTCAACTCGGAGACGAAGTGATAAAGTCTCATGTACCATTCAAAAAATTAACTGTAATGCAAGACTTAAATAGATAAATTCAGCTATTATCACTTTACTAGACTATTCTCACGTTATTTTACCGTAAAACAAATAAAGTCTATTTTCCCCTGACCTCGTGGCCTCGTTCCGTAGCAATATCAATAGACTTTTATTTGGCTAAAGAGAGTTCGACAAGAACGCGCCATTAGGCAACAGGCGTTCGGTTACTTATTTACAGCTCACTTCGAGTGTTGCCAGCTGGTCGACTTTTTGTCGGTAGATACTTTATTTGTCTCAAAAGAAAAAACATTGAAATAACAGGAGAGTTCATCAATTTCAAGTTGATACTTTGTTTTCTTCTTCTTTGTCCGAGCTTTACTAACATGTTTAGTTTTTTTTTCAAATGCAGGGCTCTCCTTTGCATACGCCATACTGCAGATCACGTTTGCGTCAAATCAGCTACTCTTAACCACGGCACCAATCTGGATCTATAGATTTTGACTGAAATCATGTAATTTTTCAGTACAAAATGACACAATTTCTGTCAAAATCCGGATCCAGTTTGGTACGGTGGTGGTCAAGAGTAATCCTGCAGGTCTAAACTCATTTTTAATAATTTAAGCGGTTTTCCTGGACATTAACTCAAAACCAAAATATTGGTAGGTACCTACTCACTACCATACGAAAACGTAGAAGTAATTTACGGCACAAATAAACGAAAATTACCTCGACAATAAAAATATAAAAAACGGCTTCATATAGGATACCAAAAGCACGGCAGCTGGTAACAGACAAACTTCGTGCCATTTACTGCCGCAATATCTTAAGCAGCGTTTATTTTACTCCTATTTGCAACAAGTACGGTACCTTTCGTAGTTATTTCGAGTTATGTGACCCATTAGGCGGTAACGTATGGGCTGTTCCGTTTTCCTTTCTTTCGTATTTTGGGTTTACCTACAGCAAAACGTAGTTACATATATAGTACTAAATTTATTTCCTACTGTGCAAACAAATCTTTTACGGTGTTTCTTTTAGTCTTCTGCAGGATGAATAACTTTTGAACGTATACTTTAGATTTAGGCCGTTGTTACCAAAAATTAATTAATAAAGCATACATTCCCATTCCTCCCAGACGTGGATCGAAACCCAGTAGGACGAACGGGAATGAACGCACATACGTACAATCATAGGTAAATCCTGGCCCCAATGTACTATTCAGTAACTATTCTATAGCAGTGCTACAAACACAAAAGCCAACGAGATATTTTGTTAATATTTGAAAATACTTTGTTTGTTGATTAGTTCTGAATAGGTACATTCATTATTTCCAAAATATTTCGTTTTACTGCAAAAAGCTTACGTTGTGTCCAGAATAGAGCTTAAAAATACTTTATTTATTAATAGCAGTTGGTGCGGCGTTGTTCAACAGGACATACACTTGACCTATTTATGTCATTGACACGCCCATCCCGATTTTGACAAGTCCATTAGAAGCAGCGAGATTAAAACGAGTGTTAACTGGTTTTAATTTATTTTATTGATTGATAACTACGATACTGCATATCGTTTATTTTCACATACTCTTACTTTTGAGACTAAATGACAGATATTTTTGGACAGGACAAAACTAAACTGACCAATGAAAAAGTCGGCAGCACTTCGGCGTTTTTTGCGGTAGATCTTTGAACCTTATCCGAAATTCTTGTATTTCTAATCAATTAATTCTTGTCTGAATGGCCTTTGTTGATAATTTGTATCTCTCCAAGTTGAATTTTACAGTTGCTAGAGGATAGAAAAGGTCAGAAACGTCACGTGAATTTATACTTTTTCTGGCAGTGATTTTAAAGTGTCAACATGGCAGAAGCTCCTGTTTTCATTTTACTTCGTTATCAAATGATGAAAGGATTTTAATGTAATATTAATCCGTGTGAATTCGAAGAAGGCTAGCTACTATCTAAAAATCCTATAGCAACAATCAAATTTTCATACCTACCCTCACATATACGCCACTGACATTGGTTTAAACTAGCAGAACCTCCCGAGCGGTGCTAGATTGAAATAACCCGAAGTGAAATAGGTCAACGGGCTCTTAAGTAATTGTTCGATAGCTACCGATCTTCTACACTCGTATCTTTAGTCATTCACTTAAATTCTCACGTGTAAATCCACTAAGGACCTCTAAGGTTGATTTTATTTATTATTATTTTTCATTATTATTTTTGTTTATTTGGTAATACATGAGTAATATTACTAATATCACCTTTTTAGTAGAAAAAGGAAAAGTAGTACATGCTTTCTGTAAATTCAAAATTCGCATTTTAAAAGTTATGTACCTACGTAACGCGAAAACAAATAGAAAAATTTCGAGGGTAAATAACTGCTCCATTCGTTCCTAAAGCGCGAAATTACCCCCATCAGGCGGACAAGACAAATGCACGACACGTATTCCATCGCTTCGCTTCCAAAGTAGAGATATTATACCGGGTGTAAAAATATTACATGAAAAATTTACGTATATTTAAGTATTTAAAAAAATACAAAAATTTTACGTCTTTTGAAACCAACTTAGCTCAATCGGGAAGTGGGTAAAAACTTGCAAGATTTGACCTAAACAAACCAACCCTCAAGCACACAAACAAACATTGCAAGCTAAATAATAGCTTTAAAAAAACCCCACACAGGATCACAAGAGGTTGGTAAGCGAGTCTCAACCACAAACATGCGAACATTTGGATGCAATCAACCCCAGACTACGGGAGTCTCCGTTTTGTTTTGTTGATCGAAACGCATATCGAAAAGCAACTTGCGAGATATTTTGTATGAAAACCCTATAAGCGCCTCTAGCGGGAGATTTGCCAACTATTTTTCTCTATACAAAAACTGCGAGTATCTCGATTCTCGCTTGTCGCAAACCAACATAACAAAACTCAGACTACGGGCTCAGCACTCGTAAACACGATACTATATCACCGCACTGTAATAATTAAAACAATAGTTTTATTCAATCTCTTTTTTTTCATTGGTATTTTATTGCTCGAATGTTATCTCCGCTACATGTCATTGTGCTATTTTTACTAGGTACTCTTTACTTTTTCTTTGCAGTGGATTCTCTTTGCTCCTTACTTGTCACAAATAATTGTCTTTTACAAGTATATTTCAGATAAAGGACATTTTCTCATAGCTCAGTTTTCTTTAACACCCTGTATACGAGTCCACTCAGTTCTGTAAGACAATGGCATAGATTGGAACTCTTCCAGCCGATAGCGATAATGAGGTCAAACTCTTCTCAGAACTTTGCTTTTTACAATCTTCTGTAAAATATGAACTTTTGGATTTTTGCCACTGATATTATGCTACGCCACAGAGTAAATTGTGATCAATAACTATTGAGACGCATTAGTCACATCACTACCTAGTAGTGTCGCTGTAGCCGAACGGACCATCGGCCAGGACGTCATCATCATCATCATCATTATTAGTAGTAATTCTTTCCAGCACCTATGATTATTTTATATTTATATTTTTATTATATAAATTATTGAAGTCGTCATTTACAGTTCATAGCTCACAGTAAATAAAATAGCTTGTTTTCTTTTTTTATAGCCTCCTGTCCATTATTTCAATAGACAATTTTTCCAGTGTCAGCGACAAAATTTCAAACCTCGAATTAATGAACACCTATATATCTACGTATTTTGAATAAAAAGTACTTAATTTGTAGAACACAGTATTTTTAGCGGTTTAAACTCTCTAGGCAGTTTTAGACCCTGTAGGTATTACTGTTGTTGTTAGTTGTTTATTCAATCGATCTTTTACCCTGATTGTTTAACAGTATCGTTTTATTTGTCATTATAATGGAAAGGAGACCTAATGATAACGTATGTGTGTTTTGGCACATTACGTGCTTACGAGAGTTTTACATTTTCATAAATTATCACATCCTTTTTTGTAACACGAACCTTTTTCACACTAACAATGAGTAAAATTGTTTGTTGAAAGCTGGAGTAAGCAGCTGTATACCCACCGGCTAAGCGTGTGATGAAGTTGATGAACATTTTCTGGTTTGTCAGTATCAAATCATCAATCATCATCATCGTCAATATATATAAAACTCTTTTGAAGCTGACTTAGAATCAACGCACAGCCTAAACTATAAGTCCTAGAGGTATGAAATTTGGAGGGTAGTATTCTTATATAGTGTAGGGGTGCATTAAGAAAGGAATTTTGAAACGTCCCACTCTAAAGGGTAGAACGCGAGCAACGCCGCGGGCGACGGCTAGTGACTCAATATTGTGCAAAGGTAAACAACAAAATTGGCCAGTTTGTTTGTTTTACTTTTGACTTGACTGGCACCATAATCACTAAATAATGTGTTAAAAAGCTAATTTTATTTGACTTGATAACTCACTGAATACAAATTAGCTGCTAAACACGCCTAGCGATTGTGATGCAAACCGACCTTAGTTTATTTGGATCACTTTTCTTTAGACACTAGGCAAGGAATGCTACTTCTAGTTCCTTCATGTGCATTCCTCATATGAATCAAACCCTTGATTGACGTTGGATTTCACATCTTTGTAATTTTATAGTTGTAAATTAAGACTGTAATATTCCACAGCAATTTTGATCCCCACATGACTCAAATATCTCATCTTTGTGAACAACAGCATTAAACGCAATATACAATTTAACTTGACGCATAAAGTAACCTCAAGTCTTGGCTATAATTATAACTAAGTATTAAGAGGCGAGAGATTCATTTTGTAACTGTAATTAAAAAGGATCGGTACGCTGAGTGTCATTATGATTATGATGAATTATCTCAGGCCTAGTTATTTTTAGCGCTTTCAAACTGTTGTCATGAGCTAAATACTTGTCTTAGTTCTACTAGTATAGTATTATATAATCTGTGCAGTAATTCTACTATCTATTTATTATGACAGGCGTCATGGCTCAGTCGGTAGTAGCTCTGCCTTCCGTGCTGTGCCCACCGAGAACAAACATTTGTGTGTTGTGAAACATAGATGTTTGTTCTATGTCTGGGTGTTTCTATGTTTTATAAGTATGTATTTACAAAAAAAAAATGTATGTATGTATTCTATCAGCCATCTAGTTTCCATCGTACAAGCTTTGCTTAGTTTGGGACTAGAAGGCGTTGTGTTAAGTGTCCGTGAATATTTATTTATTTATTACTAAGCTAAAAATACTGTGTAGAGAAAAGTAAACACTGCCAAAGTTTTTATTTTTGCAGCCGGTGGATACTTTTTAAAAGTATTGTTTTTGCCAACCTAAAGTATTACTACTACATACACAGTCAGCGACATAAGTCGATTAACAAATTGAGTCGATAATTCTTCAAAATTAGCTAGACGATACAAAGAACTGTTGCAAAAGTTACAAGAGAAAAGCTATAAATGCCCAAAACTATTGGACAATCATAAATTATTAATCAACTGCTGTTGCTGACTATACAAAGATACATTTATGTAGAATATAAAAAGTCTTTGTGTTATGAAACGTTGAAACTGCTTCCACAAACTGAAATATCCCAGCATTATGTTCTATTTTTACCGAGAAGCATTGTTCAGAGCTTAGGCATTAAAATTCACAGGTCGATTGTTGGTTTCAGCATTTTCCGTAAAATAGCTAAGGCTAATACACAGTGCGGTGCGATACAAGTGTGTTAACTTTTTTTCACAATGAAATTTTTTACAAGTATGGGTTTCTATTTTATACTAAGTTCGGGTGGCAATCGTTGCCTCATAAAAACTGAACTTCGTTTTCGTTTTCCGGTACTTTTCCAGTAGTTTTATCCAGTGAATTTTATTTGAAAGCTAAACTACTGAACCGATTTTACTAACTTTTTATGAAACCAATCTGAAAGTACCTAGGTAATATTCTTTCATATAAAAACTGATATATATGATATATTGATATATATGAAATTGGTATAAATTACGGAGTTCTGAGACACATAAAAAAATACAACCGAATAGAAAACCTCCTTCATTTTTGATGTTGGTTAAAAATACAATAACATTTAGATTTAGCTGTTTGCAATTGAATGAACTGAACTACGCAATATTGCACAAATAGTGGTGTTACGATCAATAAATCAGTAACAGTACGAGTCGGCCTATTTGTATGTAAAATGAGAGCCAATAAAAAATGGGGTGAAACGTAACTTACAGTGTACGTCTTGGATACGCCAAATATTAGAACCCTACATCGCTAGACAAGTGGTCGACGATGCCAAAGAATATGTAATACGTAGTTCCTACGTAAGAAGAAGCGGGACTCCCATTCTACCAAAATTACAAACTGAAAATCTCGTTTTGTATGGAACGTGATTCAAATTTTGACCCCCGTTTCATACATTGTTCGTTTTTCGAAAGCACGAACACGAGTCTACTTCGAGAGTTTCGCCAGTCTAGACGATAGTTGATATAAAAAAATCCTTGGAGTTGATAGCTTCCCTTGTCATTCAAAATTACCTTGTTATATAAAATTTACTGCCTTTCTAATAAGGTGATTCCTTTCCTTTGATTTCTTATATTTTTTCAACTTGAAATGGAAAACGAACTTCTTCAAAGTAATTGAGACAAATAGTTGGAATATATAATGTAAAAATATGTTGTTATAATTAAGTTAAGAGCACAAAATCAATTTCAATATTTATAATATGCATCAATTTTTGTTTCTAATAATGAAGATTTTTGGTTCAAGATTTCGTTTGCGTTTTATTTCTGAAAAGGCTTTTGCCTACGGGAATCGGAGACCCAAAGACCCGGAACCATCCACCGCCAATGAATTAGCCAATAAAAACAAATTGAACCAAATAAATTTCACATTACGCCTGTTTTTCTATTGCCTCAAGTTTGGGGGCGAGTTTTATAAAGTAAATGAAAAGGTTTTATTAAACAGGCTATTTCATCTGAATACTTACTCTATATTAGAATGTCTTTGATGTTTCATATAAATAAGGCAGACCGAATTTTCGGTACAAGGGAACTCAAAATAATAAATACATAATATAGGTACATGTATGTACGTACCTAACATTTCTTTAAAAATTTGATTAAAAAAAAATCTATGCCAAAAACGTTGCGTAAGGTAAGGTACTTATTCCGGGACGTCTGTCCTACTGTCATTTTACTGATGAACCAAAACTTTAGCTCAACAGTATTAATACACTAAAATCAAAACCATTCCGTTCATATCTTAGTCGTTTGAAAATAACCTAGCGAAACCCACTCATTTGCATAATGAGATTTTTCCCATCTGGCCTACCGCGGGTTTGGTCACGTGGTAGCAGCATACACATTATTTGGTTAAAATCTTTGATCCTAATTTTAGACCCTTTAGGGTGTGACTTCTCAAAGTTCCTTTCTTAGTGCACCCCTACACTATGTAAGGATTCCACCCTCCTCATACTTCTAGGACTTATAGTTTAGGCTGTGCGTTGATTGGCGGTCAGCTTCAAAAGAGTTTTATATATTTAGATTTTTACTAAGCCTCATCTTTATAAGCCGTTAGGATTCCAATTCGGACATACCAAAGCTATGAACTAGAACTGACAATCAATTCAATTCCTTTGAACGCATCCCATACAAGCACCCGAATTCAATTTAACTCCATCCAATTCAAACAGGTTTTGGTGTAACAGTTAAAGGGTTAATGAACATCGGTAAACTCGTTACAGCACTATTGTTGTTATTGCTATAAATGAACTTTGTAACTTCACCAAGTTATATATAATCGTTTATGGTGATAGTGGTGACTTGGCTCAATGTTGCACGACTATAAAAAGAATTATGTGAAATTATGAAAATAAGGTATCTAAACAGTTAGAAGCACGCATATCTTATTTTGGCAAGCCTTTTACATTTTCTGCTATAGCGTCAAAGTAAGTTTGCTGAGTTATTTTTCAACTAGTTAGTACAAGGCTACACGCGCATTCTTTAGCTGTTTGCCTTTCACCATCGTGTTAAATAGTCAATCTTCTTCTTTCTAAATATATAAAACTCTTTTGAGGCTGACTTAGAATTCCTAAACTATAAGTCCTAGAGGTATGAAATTTGAAGGGTAGTATCCTTATATGGCGCAGGGGTGCACTAAGAAAGGAATTTTGAAACGTCAACACTCTAAAAGGAACGCGAGCAATGCCGCGGGCGATGGCTAGTAGTCAATATTATGCCTTGGGATTTTTACATCAAACTTATTAGTAATTAAGTTTCAGCCGATAAACAAAAGCTCAATTCAAATACCGTTCATTCGAAAAAGAAGATACTTAAGGAAGTCAAAACACAATCAGCTCCAAATAGTTTCGGCAACTTCCACGCCGTGACTAGAGGGAAAACAAAGTTCCCAGGCCAATACCAGAGTCAATATACCGCAAGATGTCTTATAAAGTACTTACTCGGCACACGAGTAACTGACGAACAGACAGTGCACTAATATGAATGTTAAAGTTTTAACATATGAAACTCACATTTTGATTAAACACAGATTATAATAAAGTTCGTAATCTGTATAAGAATCTAAGCTACTAGACTTAGCTTTAGGTAAAAGTTCTCTGATAAGTCATACCTTGGAAGAATGATAAACATTTCCAAGAGGCATACTATGGTCATAGATCATAATATAATACTGTAGTCATCTTTCGTAGTTTACTGAAAGAAAACAAAAACGAATCTGGAGCGATAGCAAGGGAGCACAATAATAGAAAACCCGATGAAAACTCATCCATCATAGGTGCAAGGATGTATGCCCTTTGGGGAGGTCAGTTGTCCACATCGCATCCTCGTCTGTCATCCACGTACCGATAGCGCCTCAGGGAACAGAGTCGACCCTCTGTTACTTAGGTACTGTTTCGTTCGCAAACTTCGCAATAAGCTTAGCTCTACAAGTTTTGCGGGAATCATAAAATATAGCGACTATTCCAGCTGGGCTAATACTTTACGACTCTTTACGGTACTTTTTAAGCGTTATTGGAAGGACATTGGCCGACTAAGAATATAAGCGTGTAATTCTGAGTATTAAGACTTTTTGAATGGTAGTTTCTAGAATAGTTAACTAAAAACTACGTAAGTAAAAGTTGGTTTTTACTAATTTTGATGATTTCGGAATAGGAAAGTAGTGCATAAATATACCAACTAAAACACTTTTTTGTGGGTCTATGGCATCGTCTTTTGAGTTCCTTATAACTAAGAAACTATGATTAATTTGTATAAGTATTAAAAAGCTAGTGGTGTGTGTAAGAGAACCTCGTGCATTACAAGCAGAGCATAAATATAAATTTCATTTTATATGACTACGAACTAAATAATTTTCAAATTCAACAGCCTTCCTGCCAAGTATCTGCCGTAGCATTTTCCCAGCTAATAAACGTGGTAAGCGAGCCTCCGTGCTCCTAATTCCAGGGTAAATAATAGCGCTCTGGTGCGTGCTAACAATTTTTATGAGCTACGTGATACGTGGTGGAAAAAACGTGTTATTTTGTGTTTCGTTTAAACGATATAAGTAGAACAAGATAATGTTGATTGCTTGCTGTAAGTCTTTGTGTTCATAATAATAATGAGTATGTGCTTTATAAAGGTAACACCTAGATTTCGGATGAGAATCAGTAACCTAATATTTCATTCTATTTCTTTTTACCTGTTATAGGTAAATAAGTATTTTAGTTAGTTATTTACAAACTCTCCGCCTCTTAAGAACATAATACGTGATTTTTTATGTACAAATATTTAGTGAAAATAGGGTTTACACCTCTAAAATTAGTACCTAACTAACCTAACATTTACGCTTCAGTTAGCACCTAACAGACCGTCCTTTGAAACCCTTAACGAACTGTTACAAACTAAGTTATCGCATAATTTAGGCGAAATCTCCATGAATTATGTGAAGTTTTTTTATTTAATTCTAAAGTTTAACGATCCGCGGGGTTTTCTCGGTACTTTGAATCGTCGGCCATTTTTAATTACGAGTCGACGCCATTGTGCAGCCCTCGACGGGTTCTCGATAGTTTGATCGACAGTAGAGCTGCACAAAAAGCCGGGCATGCAAAACCTTCGACATTTCAGCTGGCAATTTTTCTGTAATGGTATTTCTGATTACTCTCTGTTATTATTGAATAAACTGATCATACAAGGAGTCAGTTTGAAAGAAGTGCCTTCCCCATTAAATAAATCTACAAAAAAATCAACTAACATAAACAGTTTTTTATACAACAAAATAATGGAACAAGACGATGGTTCATCTGATTATTTTCCTTTTTAGCCGGAAAAAGGGGAATTATTGTTATGTTATGGCAACACTACTCCAGCGGAGACTGCACTCCGCCAATAATTGCACTGGATTGTTTCTGCTGCATTTTAGTAATTGCAACACTGTTTTAAGTGCTGTAATTGTTTGATTGTTGCAAAATCTGAGATGGTTTTGAGTTTGTATCCTAGCTTTTACAAGGACTTGAATACAATTACTAACAAAATATACACGTTATTTTTACGTTACGTTACGTTACGTTACAAGGAGTATACAGAATTTCATGTTTCGCAAAAATAATAAATTGTTACTAAAATATTCATATTATAATATAATATTCATATGCGAGATGTTTTCGAAAGAGCTAAGAATGCTTGTATAATCATCGTGACGATTTTCAATAGCTCTACCGAGTTACTGCGTGGTGAGTGCAGGGTCTCTACTCTCTACCATATCAAAATGATTTTTTTGGCAACAAACGCAAGGCACTAACTTATGTGGCCTATTATTTTATTTGAAGATTATTTATTTTATACAGTTCTACCTACATTTTAATACCAACCTAACTGATGTCCTAGAAAAACCTAAACAACAACGTGAAGTGCCTCATGCTTCAATAACCTTGTAGTTTATGCTGTGCTGCATAAACTTACACCGGGCTCAAAGATCTACTTAGTGCGGCGGTTGTAAATGTTACTTTTAGACACATATTGGGCACGATAGGTCGCTGTACTGGGTAGCACCGGGCGATATCTTACAATGAAAAATAAGCGTTATTTCCATGTGTCTAGATTCAATATAGTAAAAATAAAAGATCCCACTATGCAAACTTTAAATTCAAAGCATCAAGAGATCCTGCCATCTTTCTCAGACCTTCCCTAGAGTTCATTGAGTTCAACCAAGTTTCAAGCCAGTTACGCTAAGAAATAATTGAGGTTCGTAGTGACTCTGGCTCAAAAATATCCAAACGAGATAAAGGTAGTGTCAATACTTGGCTCACACACTTTTGGTGTACTTCGACAGTTTGCAAGCCTAATAAAGTAATTTATAAACGATGAAATTCCCCCGATTTTTGATTCTACAGCGTCCCCGATGTTCAGAGACTCCCAAGTACTATTATTTCTCTAGCAGGGTGGGGTCGATCGCATTGATAGAGCACGCCCCTTGTCGACGGTCAATGGAGTGGGTGCGAATACAACTTTACGATTACTCTGAAGGGCTCAACTTGGTTATTGGGATTTTTGAGTGTCTGGTAACGAGGCCGTGTAGAGTGGGTACGATGGCGCGCATCGATCTAACTAATTTCGCTAAGTTAGCTATAAAAGAGTGTTTGGTCCTTCTAATATTATGTCGACGATTATCTTGTTTATTCGCAGAGTACGTGTTTTATAAACTACTTACAAAGTGGTTGTGAAATTGTTTTGGTAAAATTGTCGTCCCTTTGTAAACTCTACCTACTCGTGTGTCAGGCGCCAGAATCACAGATGTCTATACAACGCTGGTTATAATAAACTTTTGCTTTTCCATTTGCTTGTTCTACAAATTTTACCGTAACTAAAATATAGGTAGCATACTTGTATACACTAACAAGGTTACAAACCTTCAGTATATTTGTACAAAAAAAATTGTTCATGAATTTTTATGTAATATTTTGGCATAACAAACATTCTACGTCTGTGTTTGCTCACTATAAATAGCAACTGCTGTTTGATATAGCTCCGTATCGAGATTATGTAAATACGCAGCTGTCCTTTCAATGTGCGTGCAGTCAACAAAGTTGCACAGTATGCAGACAAGCGGCGGCAGCGTGGCGTTCATATTTCCATATAAAAATGTATGGAAACCTTTTTCAAATACAAATAAGTTTCCATACATATTATTTAAAATTTAAATAAGTTCTTTATTGTTTGGAAAACAATGGAAAACACTTTATTTCCCTACTGTTTCAGAAGCAAAACGAGATAGCACTATTTTAATACGGTGAATAACTTTTGACACGAGTTGAGAAGCGATTCTAATTAAAATACTCTGGAAAGATTTGAATGCATTTCTGTGACCGATTTGGACGGTATCAAAAGATGGACAATCAGTGGGCTGATCATCTTTGACTTATGATGAGGTTGACTGTACTTTGGTATGATCAAGTTGGTAAATCAGGGGTTATTATATTACTTGATAGTAGTTTCAAATATATTGGTTGAAACGAAGCCTTAGGCAAGCCACACACGTTACCGCAGCTTCGCCTTCGACCTAGTTATAAAGTGAGTTTCATGTGAAAATCACGTTTGGTTTCGGTTTTCTGCGTATTGAAGAGCTACGTAGGTACGTTTATTATCAAAGTAAGATATTTGATTAAATAAATTGTAATTGTTATAAACAGTTTCATACTCTTTATTGTAAAATTTGCATTATTAGTTTGCATAATTTTTCTGAGCCAGCATTCATGGTTTTTATAAGAAGACTTAAATAGATTGCCGAAAAATTAAGCAGGCTTTTGAAAATTTCTCCCGAGTACCTACTGGTAAGCACAAATAGAAAAGTTCCCCGACAAAATATTTGTTTGCCTGAACTTTCAGAATATCAGTAACAAAATAGAATGAAAATTTAAATTGCCCTTTAAACTCTGTTTCGGTTCGTTACAATAATTTGCAAAGTTTTGTGTTGTTGCGTACTTATCGTCTGGGTGCGTAGCGTCGTAGCACTAATGGGAATAATAGGACTTTACTTGAAACGATGTAATCTTTACCTTAGGTGGTAGCGTGGTTTTGTATCAATCAGTACCATATTTAATTATTAAGCCAGTTTGCTTACACGTGGGAGTATTTCCGTACGCATCTAAATAGGGTAAAATAAAAATAAGTTAAACGCAGCGCTGTGATGGCAGCATTCAAATGACAAAGTCAAAATATGGGTTGGTCAAGATAACCGATGATTTTTAACAAAGGTTGTCGAAAATGTTCCTGATACCATCCGTTTCTGATTGTCGGTCCCGAAACTGTCGCTTTGATATCAATTTGTCAGATTTTGATTGGTATTTGCCAAAAAACGCATGGCATAATCAATTGTTCGAAGAGTTTAGTTGTGTAAAGTGGTTTCTCTGAATGTGAAAATTCGTTCCAGGTTTTGAAGAGAAAATCCACCATTTTCTCTTCAAAACAAACGACAGCCGACTTGACTAAGACTTGACTTGACTTATATTATTTTAAATTTATCACTTGACACTGGCAAAATTGTCTGTCGAAATGACGGACACAGGCCATATACCTATAGGTATAAAAGAAGAAGAAGAAAAGTTTAGTCCTTCTTCTTACTTTTAGGCAGTCTAGTCTGTGCCACCAACTATCTATTTCCCTGAGACACCCGATACCGAGGTGATATAATTCCCTTCGCTCCAGCACATAAATAATTCCTGGCGGAACAGCACTGAGATTGCGTGCAAGCTAACTCTGTTAAAAACGACTCGTAAAGGTGAGTAACGACGCCGCGAAACTTCTCAAAGTGCTAAATAAATTATTCTACAATGGTTTGATTGCGGTTTTATTGTAATGTCTGTGACGCATCGCGCATAACTAAGTTCAAACTCGGTGTTAAATTAAAAAGATAGTCATTTTAAAACTTTCATGGAAGCAATATACAAGGTCATGGAGATACCAAAAATATTATACTGCTCGGGTATCTTTTATCATGTTGTTTCGTGAGTTTGGTACGAGGTTACAAAAAGCGGGCCATTGCTATAAATTTTTGAGGCTTTCTTTTCAACGGCAAGAGGGCCTCAACTCTGTCACCAGAGTTGGTCACAACCAATAATCTCTTACATAGGTTTCTAATAAACTCGAATCTATTGAAAATGCACACCTACTGTGCGTTTTCAAAAGTTGATTAGTAACCTATGTACAGTTTTATTTTTTACTAGCCGTCTCCCGCGGCGTTGCTCGCGTTAGAGTGTGACTTTTCAAAATTTCTTTCTTAGTGCGCCCCTACACTATATGAGGAACCTACCCTCCAAATTTCATACCTCTAGGGCTTATAGTTTAGGCTGTGCGTTGATTCTCTGTCAGCTTCAAAAGAGTTTTATATATATTGATGATGATGAAAAATAAAGTTGTATAGAAAGACGTAGAATACAAGAAGCAATAAGAAGTATCGTACCTATCTTCATTTCCCTCTTAAAACTTAGCAAGAAAGATTTCCTCTCAAAAATACGTACAAGAAAGCTTTTCCTCTATTATTAAGGGTTATATGTGTGCCAAGGTTATACTTCCGTAAAAAGGTTTAACAAAAGCTTGCCTAAGCTCGCTACCTAAAGGGATAACTCTAAATAAATCTCGGTTTATTTAATACTAGTTCTTACGTGTGGCTTCATTCTTCAGGTATCGGGGAAAAGGAGACTTGTGTTTTACCTTGTAGTATTTTAGAGGTTGCAGCACGAGTAAATGTAACGCAACCGAGATACACTACGCGATGATGCTGCAACGTTCGGCAGCCAAGCTGGCGTAGACGCGCAATACGACCGCAGAATATTAGTACAAGACATGACTCGAATACATTAGGTTTATATAACGCGGCAAGATTTGTTAGTGAACACCCCCCTATCGAATTACTAAAAAAAAATCCGCCTAAGCAAATATTATTGTAATAAGTAGAGTATTTTTTCCTGACTTTACCTCAAAAGATGTGACTAAAACCAATCTTTGCTCACAGAATCAATTTCTTTGGTAGGTATTTACATAAGCTTTTGATAGTTGAGCTGGTTGCTAGCAAAAACAATCTAAACGAACGTCATTTCTATTACCCTTCTTCCCCTTTTAATAAGAATCGACAATAGACAGACAGCCAATGTGTTCGCTAGACACGTGGTTGTGTCAATTTGTATAGAGGCCGCCAGGACCCATTGTCCTGGTGGCGCCGGGGTCAACGACCCACCATTAATCCTATAAAACCTTTGTCAATACGCTATCAATGTTTTTCAATTAACCGATAGGGGATTTAGATAGTCGTGGTGAGAATGAAGCTTTAGGTTATTTTAGTGAAAATACAAACCTTGGGGGAGTCAAAATTTACTTACCGTAATAAATAAGGCCGACTAGGCTATGAGAGAATATAATGAATTCAATGAATCAAAGAGAGTTTAACAAAATCCTCGGTCTGGGGGGAAATCGTTGTCTCATAAAAACCTGACAGGTTTAAGCCTGGCAGGTTTTCTGAACTGTTTTCATATTAAATCATAAGTATTCTGTGACTAAATAGTGACATTAGCGCCTTTCAGCGCGTTTTTTGCCGTCAAAAGCTTCTTGTTTTCGTATATCTGTGGCCACATCGCTTGACATTATGCGGGGCAGCGAAAGCACTTCAGAGCTTGCGATATGGGGGCAGGACTGTGCCCTATTTTATCTATCCCCAATAATCCTCATTATATTATTCGAGTTCAAAAAATATCATAGCAACAGCATCTCCGCGTTGGTATCACATATTTATTTACAAAGCGTTTTGTACATCAAAGAACGTGGGACTCACGTCGACTCCACGTAGTTGTAGGTACAACATTTTAGTACACGATACCGTTACCTCACTCAAACGTAAGTGGATCCAAGTGTTAGTAGAAGCAACATATTTGATCGATCAATTCTGTAGCCTGGGATAAGCTTACATGATTTAGATAATAATAATAGTTACACACCTATATAATTGAATCTCAAGGATCATTTCAATTCTTCTAAAACTAAAATACTTATAATGTCCTCTATATAATGTCCTCCTTATAATTTCCTCCCGCGAACACTCAGGTTGTGGAACGATCTTCCTGTCGAGGCTTTCCCTAGTGACTACAATATGGGGCACTTCAAAAAGGGTGTTTTAAAATTATTCAAGGGTCGGCAACGCGCATGTGATGCCTCTGGTGTTGCAGGCGTCCATAAGCTACGGTAACCACTTCCCATCAGGCGGGCCGTACGCTTGTTTGCCTACGTAGTAGTATAAAAAAAAAAAAATTGAGCAGCTTCACGGAACCAGTCCAAGTCCAGAGATCGAATATCTATCGAGTTATTTTATCAGGGTTTCAAAGGACCTAAATCGTGGTTAAAATTCTACGAACTAATATCGTTTTTAAATAAAACCCTTTGAAATAACTTCATTAGTTCACAGTGCTCTCGGATACTTCGCCATTAAGTTTTTCCATCACCGAAGAATTTTCATTTGCTTTGGGTTATTCTGCTCATTTAGTCCAGGAATTACGTTTTATCCTTCAGGAATTCTGAGTCAGAGAGTTGGTAGTGAGTTTCTAAGGTCATAAAACCTGGTAATTTCAAGCATTTTCTGGCCAAATTAGTAGTAAGATAAATACATCAAAAGGTTTTAAAAGCTGAAACTAGTTCATTATTTAATTTGATACCTATTTTAAATAAGTAAAACAATTGTCATATTCAATGAAGTTGGTTTCCTATACATTTTAATATGAGCAATGCAACAGATATAATACTAGGCAATGCCTAATACTAGTAGGTACTTGAACTTAAGCTTATACCATGTCGTTTTCACCAGTAACATTCATACTGTATTGTCAACGTTATCAATATATTATATATACAGGGTGTTACCAGACCACTTCCGAAAACGAAAGGGGGAGCTACAGCACACCAAAACCCAACCAAAAAAAAATCAGTTATCCTGAAAAATAATTATAGCCGGAGAAAACAATGTTTAAAGATTTGTATTTATTTCGCCAGCCCGCAATGTACGCATTCACGTAGGTAAGGTCGAGGCGTAGTACTATTATTTATTCTGTGTCGTAAGTGCCTACTAACGTAGGTCGCTCGCACGTCGCGTACTTGAATGACCCGCGATGAACTCTCAGCTGTTCATGCTGTAGTAGACGTAATCTGCATGCTGCGTGTACATTGCTGCTTTATTTATTTTATTTGTTTTTTTGCTTTTTTAAATGAGATAATTAGGTAGATATGTCTTATTATGTTGTACTGTGTGTATGTAACTAGAAAAAAAATTAAAAAGAGATAGTCAAGTCAATTTTTTTTTTCGCGATTTTTTCGCTTAATGTTTTCAGTATCATGGTCTGATTGGAACCTCTAAGTTTTCGGAAGTGGTCTGGTAACACCCTGTATATTATGTGTACTTATCAAAACTAAAGTCTACATCTACCTACACTTAATCTTTTAACTTTATCTTCTACTATAATCTGGTTTATATAACGTTAAATACCTACCATTTATTTGACTACTTACCTAATTGCCTTAAGCTTACTTTGGTTTATGTGAACTAATACTTTGCTATTTTTCCTACTTTTTGTTATTGTATAAGTTGCTTGTTCCTATGCGCATGATGTGGTACCCTATAATTATGGGAGCACCTTGTTTTATTTCCTTTTATATGTACTTTGATTTGTGATGTGTAAACATGTGTTGGGTGTCCATTCTTTTAAAAATAAAAAATATTAGTTTTGTTCGACTGACATAACATATCTTCGGTCGGTATCGTGTAGTTGTACCAGTGTAAACGTTCCTTTTTGTAACTTTACTGTAAGAAAACAGATGCTGGCTCTCGCAGTCATGTTCTTTTGTAGGTACTCCCTAGTCTTTGTCTGAGGCAATCTTTTGTCTGCATCGGTAAAAGCGGAGGAAGCGTAAGGATTATCCCTAGCAGGAAAACCATTACCGTTTCTAAGCAACATAGCGAAACGAGAGAATCTATAGTAATTTTCTTAGTCTCGTCAATATTGTCTATGGTGAGCAAAATGTAGTTGATACGCTTCAGCCCCTCCAAGTTAGCTGGCTAGTTGACATGTAAAGTTGCTAGAAAATATTAGCTCAGTAGTATCATCAGTATTCATTGTTGTAATGGCGTTATGCTAGACTAGCCGTCGCCCGCAGCGTTGCTCGCGTTCTAGACCCTTTAGAGTGTGACTTTTCAAAATTCCTTTCTTAGTGCACCCCTACACTATATAAGGATACTACCCTCCAAATTTCATACCTCTACGACTTATAGTTTAGGCTGTGCGTTGATTCTCAGTCAGCTTCAAAAGAGTTTTATATATTTAGAAGAAGAGAAGAAGAAGATTGTCCTTCTGATACGAACCGGAATAATTTAATAATTCATGTATTAAGATAATTTGTAAATTTATATCAACTAACGCACATAAATTTTACGTCGTAATAGCACGAAGTTCTTTTTAGTCTGGGGCATAAATTTTAAAACTGTCACCTCTACATTTTTTCACCGTGCAGTCTACGAGTTTGAGTGCTTGTTTGTAACTAATTCATATACCTGACTGTACTATATACCAAATAACTGACCCATTATATTTACAATGACGTATTTCATATACACCATTATATCCAACTTGCATTTAATTTACAACAACTAAAATTAGTTATGTAACAGTGTTTCATATAGCAAATTTCAATTATATTCTCCTTCACCTGTTTGAGAGACGTTTCATTAACCTGGATTCGTTTGTAATGTGCTCGTATGTGATTGGTGTTGACCCAAGTTTCCTGGAAACCAACGTGTTGGTTATTTATGTCAAAACTTTCCTACTACCCTAACCAAATACCGTCAAAAATGTTTATGGAAATGACGTAATCCCCATATATATATATAACTGTACATTTTTGACGTTTTGTATTTTGTAGGGAAGCTCAAATATGTGAAAGAAAAAGACGGTTTTGAGCGGTTGCTTTATATACTTCTAGTATCAAATAATAATCGATGTCGGCTAAGAGTATTACAACTGGCGACAGTTTGAAGTGTATATAAAAGAAAAGTAAGATAATAACTTGATACATTACTCCCTAATGTAAAGATTTTGATAATAGCCTTAAAGTTGGTAGTGATATCAGATTATCAAAATATTCTAAGGTAGAACATTAAATGGAGTTCAAAATCAAGTCATCTTGAACTAAGTTATAATAAGAGAACAATTTTTATTATTTTTATATCTTGGAACATTTTTAAACTTAGTGACTATTCGTTTACTTTACTAATTTCTAGCACCATAATAAGTCGAGAGCTAAAAAACTTTATCGTACAGAACTATTTTGTACTCAAATACATAGTAAGTTTTTTCACTTAGGAACCTACGACTTTTGGAAACAAAGCAAGTTCATTTAGCGTATCTATTGTTTGAAACTTGGAAGTCCTCGTGCCATGCTCCGCGCAAAGAAAGTAAATAGCACGGTACTACAGAAACTCACAATGCTAAGAGGTAAGTATCTCTATAATTCGGAAAAATAAGATCGACATGTAACCTATGACTAACACGTGCTAAATGTACCTAACTGTATTTGAACGACTACGTAGTGAGAAGTCTTACCTTGTTAAATGGACAACCAATCACAAAAAATGCACAAACGTGAGAAACTATTATTTTAGCTGTTTTTTTTTATGAAAGTTAAACCCGTTTTCAATATACCACTATCACGGGCATGGAGCTTGAGTGCTCACCTCAGCCCATCCATGATGCAGTGGTAGCCTGTATGTATAGTTGTAGAGTATTTTATTCTTTTAAACCTATTCAAAAAGGTACAAATGTATCTTTTTTGATAATATTCCTACACACAAGACACTTATTTTTATATCTTCGCTGTGAGTTGCAATCGAGTATAGACACGAGTAGGGGTTTTAGCATCAACAGCACTGATGAACCCTCTGTGGTATCAGCGCCGTGCCAAGGGACCCTAATTACAGCCCTTCGTGCCGCGCAGATTAGAATGCAGATTGCTAGCTTTTTCTGTAGCATCTGCGTTCTGCCAATAGACATTTTGAATTTTCTGAAATGGGGTTAGAAAAAAAAGTCTTTTTAGTCTGGAATTTTCTAAAACGGGCTTAGAAAACTGTTTTTAATCATGGCGCTGCTAAGATTCTGCGTAATCCAGCCAGTGAGAAAAGTACGGATTTTTGGTGTTTATCTTTTAAGTTGTTACGATGTTTGTGACTCAATCTTTCTACAGCTAATGATTTTGGACTGATAGAATAATATTTTTATGGAATTGTCAAGATAATTTTTTTGTTTTTCAATAATCTTATAAATATATTTGGTGGACCCAGTGAAGCTCGAATGAAACGATGTCGGCTGCTATACATATTCAAATTATTCAGGCATCGGCATGCTACGGCATGTGCTACGGCGTAGCACCGTAGCACTACCCGACCACGCGGAGCAAAAGGAGGTTTTTTTTTACACAGAATATATAATATGTAAGAGACAAATTACGTAGAACTTGCTGTGTTATGGGATTCTCACACAGACACTTTTCCCACATTAGATACACGTACCTACACAAATCCCGGCACTCAGCTCTCGGGAACGCACATTATCCCTTGAAATATGCCGCGTCGTCCTATTTACATAGGAAACGTGTAAATGATTGATACGATTTCAGCGGAAGAACACGTTTACGTGACAAGCTGTTTGCCGCCGAATATATTCCAGATTATACCAGCTAATACACAGATGCCACCACTGGCTATCAAGGCTGACTATCGTAGCATGGTACGACGCAGCAGTGGGGATTTCTGGAAAAAAATTCTTAAATGCTTACTGGTGGGGATTTGTCATTTGCCATTTGGGGATTTTTGGAATATATAAAACTATAGAATGTCAGTGTAAATTCATATCGCGTTGTGGCCGATCAATACTAACTAAAAATGGTAGAGCTTTTTGTCAAAAGCATACATATGACTGAATTAATGAAGAAAGGTATTTATTTATTAGATACTGATCGAGCATCGAACACTAGGCCTGAGTGTAAAACGACATCATTTGACAAGCGTAAATCGCAACATTTCCAATGTGCAATCAATTAGTTTAGTATACTATTATTTATGATCTGTAGTTTAGTATTGATAGTCAGAAGCCGATAAGTTTTCTATGTAAATGCAGCCCCGAGGACATTTATCATAGGTGACAGCACCTGTGCGGAATTAAATAAATAATATTTCAGATGAAGGAAACTTTAGATCGAAACTAGAAGCCTCGACAAATGCGTGAGTGAAATTACCCGTGAATGGTATATTTTATGTTTGAAAAAAGCAGTTTCTAGTCCTATTTAGTCAGAATTGGTTAAAGCATAAAATTACCCGTGGGTATATTTTATGGTTAAAAAAAAACAGTTTCTGAACTTAGTCTTATTTAGTCAGAACTGGACCACCGCTACTTCGTAACCACTAAAAGTAAACGAACTTGAAATAACAAAGCAAATAAATTATGCATCAAACCACTCATGCCGAAAAACATAATAGAAGCTTTTTGAGTCTATCCAAATCCCTCGACTCTGAAAATGAAATATTAATTGGTTTGCGAAATATTACGGAAATTGACATCAATCTTGAACCTCGGAATTTTAATTGAAAAACGATGAACTTATAATGAGAGTTTTTCTATTGACTACCTAAATTTATTACCAAGAAGGTACCTACTGGAAAAGAGCGGTTTAACTTGCTCTGCCTCTGTTTGGCATTACTCATTTGTAAGAGATGGCAATAATTTGAGCATGAACTTTGAGTATTCGGCCGTGAGCTATCATTTCATTGAAAACAACTGGCACTTTAGAAATGTCATGGCTGGATTTAGTGCTTTGTTCTGACTTCGATATGAATGACGGACTTTTATTACAGCTTTGGTTCCCGTAATATAAAAATACTTGTTGTATAAAACTTTTATAATAAAATCATCCAACTTTCATATTATATGACAGTGTACTCTAAGCAGTTTCAGATAATCCACGCGAGACCTAAACAACCCACTTTGTCATTCAACTTTTCCCCAAACCAGTTTATCCTGACCCTCAGTCTTCCACGCTCACCTTCCAAATTAGGGAAAGTTGCCTGCAAATATATCGCCGACAGGGTTCATTTATTTGTGGTCGGAACACGTGCCCGTGCCAAATTACCCGTCAAAATGTTAAATGTAACTTGTAGGCTTTTTATCCTTGTTTCAAATTATGTCTGTAGTTTTATTTTATTGAGGTTAATTTGGGTAAAACGTAAGGACTTTGGACTTGGAGTGGAACCTTGAACATATAAACAGACGTACTTATAAAAACATTAGGTACCTGCATTTTGGTGCGGTCAATTAAAATAAAGAATATGACGTCACCCGTCAAACCACAAAACTGCATAAAAGAAAACATCTTATACAGAAGCATTCATTCAACTTGTTACATAATACAAAATCACAAACATTTACAAAGTTTCAGCTGTTCAGCTATGTACAGCCAGCCACAAATGTCTTTGTAAGCATAGTTTTAATAATAAAGTAATTTTACACACGTATGTTTCAGGGTAAATCTGTTCGAAAGCAATTGTTCATTTCTTTGTGAACTGTTTACAAACCACTATGAAATTATCGCAAATCACCAATTTGTGATAAGTAAATAAATATCCTTGGACTTTTCACACAGCGCTCTCTAGTCCCAAACTAAGCAGAGCTTGTACTATAGAGACTAGATTGCTGATAGAACACTTATAGTATATGTTATATATTTTTTTGTAAATACAATACCTTACATCAGATTCGTTTGTTGTTATATGTTTGTTCTATATGTAGGTGTTCTTATGTATAACCAAATATAACTTACTCTGATGTAAAGTTTAGCTTATTTTTCCGGTGACTGTACAAACTAACATTCATAGAAAGCGAGTGTTGCGCAGTTACGTTCACCGACCATTGCCTTTTACTGAATAAGAATTGTTTTGTTGAGAATTCAACTGAAACGGAAAGATAGGGAAGAAAGTTTTATTTTACGTAACCTAGCATTAATTCGAACTGCTTATAAAATTGGTTATTTCTTTATTGGTTATTGGTTCTTGTGTGTGTTTTGTATATGGATCTTTAGTTGTCCGAAATAAGAAGTATTTTTTTTTCCCATTTCGCTTTTTGAAAACAAATTTTGACATGTCGTATCTTTTTAATTTTTAACTACAACAATAGTTTTTAATACCTATAGGGTATTTTTTGGGCTGACTACACACATATTTATTCAAGCAGTCTTATTTTTTATGAATGAATACACTATTATCAAATTATATTACATTACATCACTTATACTAGGCATGTAATTGCAATGCACTTTAGATAAGTATAATAATATACTTTTGTATTCTAGACAGGAGACAACCTCACTCTATCAAAACGTTAATTACATGTCATGTGTAGAGAAGGCTTGGAATGTAATTAACTTACCCCAAAGATATAATTCTCTAAATACAATTTTGTAATCATTATGATTTTGTGGGGATGCTATTAGAAGTTACAAAATCTGTCATTTTGTATTTCATGATATTGCCAATCATATTTTCACTAGATTTTTTTAGAGGAGTACCTCTTTGAATACGCTAAAGCTAGTAGAATATTTGAAACAGTTCAACTGATTCCACAGCATTGAGCTGACTCATTTCTCATAGATATACAAAATAGCGCTCGCGTAAATCCAGATTTGAGCAATCTATTCAGATCTTAAACTGGTTTGTTAGTTAAAGCCCCGCCAGTCCGATAAGCCAGCCATTCATGATATCTCTAAACATGTCCACGTCTCGGCTTGCTAGTCACGTTCTCTTTACAGTAACTGAATATTTGGTACGTCTTGCGTTCCACGTTTTATTACATTATGCGGACGTGAGCCGTTTTGTTTGCTTAGTATTATTATGCCGTTGGTAAGAATCGAGACAAACTACAATTTGTCAGATTTTGACGGTATCAAAAGATAAACAATCATCCTGGTAGTAAAAGATTTTTAAAGATTTTGACGGTATCAAAAGATAAACAGTCATCCTGGTAGTAAAAGATTTTTAAAGATTTTGACGGTATCAAAAGATAAACAATCATCCTGGTAGTAAAAGATCATTGTTAAACTAGCTGTGACGTAAGCTTGGACTAGTTACACCGTGTTTTGTTTATTTCTATCGAATTTGAATCTGCTTGTCAATGCAAAAAACAAAACACTGTGTAACTATTCAAGGCTTATTCAAGGGACGGGTTTACGCTGCTTTATCGCCTGCTTGAAGCGTAAAAGAAAAGCGAACCAGTCCAGTTCATATTCTTCAGTCGCTGAGTAATAGAAACTGTCTTTAGATAATTTTTCTTTCTTTTGTATAAACGGCCATAAAAATCATCTTGAAAATCTGCACATCTTCAGTTCTGTTCACTTCTGTCCTTGGTTCATTAAGAAGTTGCGACTTGATACGAGTTAATTCAACTTTATCGCTACAACCTCTTATTTGAGTAGCGGGCGCGGTTGCGGCTTTAACTTTACAAGTATTAAAGATAAGGAAATTGAGTTACTTATAAAATTACTCTTATATACATGTACACTCTGGAATGTTTTACGAGGATCATAAAATAAATAGGCTCGCTGTTAGACCTTACAACCAGAGTGTCTTAGCTCTCTCGTTTGTGATAAACATGTACGTAATGATATGTATGTTTGATACACTGCGTGGTAACTGGTGATAGCGTTGGGCACTCGTTGACTCGCAATGTAATTCGAAATGTTAGGTTTGGTTGAGACCTTCGTCCAGCAGTGGACAAATATAGGTTGATGATCGATGATGATGACGTTAGGTTTACGTAACACGGCAGCTGTCACATTTCTTTGTGTTTTTTTAACGTGATCATCCTTTTCCTCCGGGAATTGGATAGGTACTCTTTGAAAATACGATTCCAAGCATTTGTTCATTTTTATTAAGGAAATTATCCATTGATTTAACTAGTTTGACAAAGTCATTCTTGAGATTCTTAATTTTCGACTAAATCTAAATATTTTTTTATCTAGATCAACATACAGTTACACAATTACATGTTTCGGTACATTTCATGCCGCTTAGTGTTATATCGGCTTACACTAAAAGCTTCGGTGGCATACCTAATGGCACAGAAATTCCACGTCAGCCTGCAGAGCTCGGCTCTTCAAGCTGTGACCACACTGACAACTGTAAGAAAGTGCAACTGTCAAAACAACTGGAGGTTTCAGGATGTTTTATTGGTCCTATAACTATCAGATATTATGTGCAGTGGCTAGTGACCCAATGTTGTATTTATCAGTAGCATTGTGCGCTTCTTTATTGTCAAAGAAGTCAATCACGTATTTTGATAACATGCACTACTAGTCATTTTGGCGGTATTGACAATTCTTTTATAAAAAGTAATAGTCGTGAATTCTGTGAAAGAAAGTGACAGTTGTGAACTGTGTCACAAAGAGTGACAATTATGAATTCTGTCACAAAACGCGACAGTTCTGAAATCCGTCCCAAAAAGTGAATGTGACAGAAAGTGACAGTTTTGAACTGGGTCACAAAACGCGACAGTTCTGAAATCCGTCACAAAAAGTGAATGAATTGCCAAATTCACTCATACGAGTGACATACATTTGTGACATAAGGTTTACTTAAAACGTCTGCAATACCCCGGCCGCAGTTTCTTGTTAAACCAAAGCTTATAACATCCAACATCTGTTGTAAGCACCATTCTAATTTAGCATTGATATTCGC
This sequence comes from Eulithis prunata, assembly GCA_918843925.1. Lineage (NCBI taxonomy): Eukaryota > Metazoa > Arthropoda > Insecta > Lepidoptera > Geometridae > Eulithis > Eulithis prunata. The sequence goes on along the minus strand of OU974023.1, from coordinate 4,899,001 downwards.
AGCACTCCTCACTTTGCATTTCAGTTCTGCGGGAAGGATTCAACCGTAGCTGTATTGTACATCACTGTTTGCGTTCGAGACATGCCTTTATTTATCCAGCCAGTCATAGTTTCTCCGCACGATGCACACGAGAAATTCATCTCTGTTACGGGAACATATTGCCAAAATCGGTTACAGTCTTTGTGTTACTTGTTTTGTCATGGGGAGAGCGTGCCTTGCAGAAGCTAGCGTGCAGTTTTTTGACTAGTCAAAGCAATGGTTGGAATAGTTACACCGAGTTTTGTCTCTTTTGATCCTAGAATATTTCATCATCAATATAAGCAAACCCTGCACAGTGGACACTTGATAAAATGTATGAAAAGAGAAAAGGTATTCTGCGGTTTATCTGTACTTTACCTTTTTTTCGTATAGCTTTTTCCCACTACATAAACACAGAATTCATCTCTGTCAAGAATAATAAATGCGATGCACCCATGCCTTATTAATGTGCTCTCGGGTAGAAATTCATTCTATCAAAACAGAATCCCGTTTACAAAGTGAAAAGTAGAGCGGAAGTAAATCAAGAAACACTAAGTTTTTGCTCTTTTGAGGACGCCTTGTAAACAGTCTCAATGATAATTTACTGGTTAATTTACTACTATATCTATAGTAAGTATTAAAATCATGCCAAAGTGCTACGTGCGCGCCTTTTCATACTACCCGTTAACTTGAAGTGAGAGACAAATTACTTGTGGAGACAAAAGTTGCTCATGCGCGGCCTTCCTAAGGTAATTGCGTGAAAATAAAGCGCTTAATGCACGTAAAAGTACCTAAGTATGACATTCTGTCATATACACGTCTATGATTAAGTAGTTGAAAAAGTTAGAATAGCTGACCACGGCTGTAGATTGTACTGATTGACAATTTATTAATCGGAGATTGTCAATAAATCAAGACATCTAAAACTCTAAAATAATTTGCGTCAAGTCGCGGCGACCACCTAGCTGGCCAAAGATCTAGTGCTGGCCCGGTGTTAGGCCAACATTTTCGAAGAAATACCGTCGCGACTGGTCACCGTGACGTGTCCGCTGTACGTTTACAGCCTTAAAAAATTAAAATATGTTTTGATAGGTTCAGATTTGATTGGAAAAAATATCAACTTCAAACTAACACCGATGCAAGTGTCTGTAAGCACGTCCAATTGCAAAAGGAATTAAATCAGTGTGAGCACTAATTCAATGCGGGTCTGACGCGCTCTGCAGCTAGTTTTAAACTCATCGGGTGCCGGTAAATGCCCTCGGGGTTTTAAAACTTGATAACATAGTTTAACGGTTACTGACTTGCTGTGGCAAGGTTTTATGCAGTTATAGAACCTTGGCCTTTGAACTTTTGTATCAAACTCCCTCCAAGACTACGTTTCAAATTCCTATATTTCTTTTTGTTCTAGTCACAGAATTTGAATATAGGTCGGTGGCTCTGGTCAACATAAATTGCTGACCATTTAAAAGAAGGTCAGGTTAGATTCATTTAAACTTCTTTGCTAAACTTTTTGTGTCTGTGTTTTGTTTTTTTATTTTGACAGAATGGTATCGTACACACTGTAAGAAATAAAATGCTAACAGTATGTGCGATGTGTCCTCTGTGCTTACAGTACACGTAAACAAAGTGTTTGTAAATAGATATACCTTAAAAATTGTGGATGTATAAAACTAACGAAACTTACAATAGAATAAATAAAAATAGAAAGACCAAAATTATACAATAAAAAACAAGAAAAACCACAATCTACCAAATTATTCTTACTCGTTTTATGTGGTCACATAAACTCATAGTAAGGATCATCTATCTTGACATCTAACCCAATCCAAGGGTTCTTACGGTAAAAAATGTTAATACATACGCACTGAAGCCTGAAAATATACCTAATACGAACTCGGGGCGCATAACGACTGCCATTTCAGGAGTTTTCTGCCAGATACGCTCCGATAGATACGGAGCTGGTGGACGTTTTCTTACGACATGCGAGGCACGTATAAAATAACAAGGATTTCTGAATATTTAAGCAATGACTATAGTTATATAATAATATGCATTTTTCAGTCACTAAAATCTTATAGCGATGCATTTGGAGTGATAAGTAATTTTGTTTAAACTTAAAGTGATACATTCGAAAAAAGATCGTCGACTTTAACAGAGGTAATCAATAGATAATAAACATAATGTGTTATGATTAACATTATGACATTTAAGTGCAGAGTTTTGTATCCATCGCCAAAATTAAAAGCTGACGTAAGAAAAACATGACCGGCTCTCGATCTAACGGCACGGTCTAATGGCGTTGGATGACGAAAACGTCCCATTTATGATAATCGCTGTATTTCACGAGCCGAGTGGCGACTGGATGGGATTCTCGGGATTATACCGTGGAATAGGAATAGCTGCGGTAATCAATTAGGTATATAATAGTTTTTTTGCGAAACGCTTACCGTGCATGAAAGTGCTTGTGGACGAAAAAATCTTTTGTTTTGTCTATTTTTTACTACGGCCCGCGACTTCGTCCACGTCCCGTTTGATCCTGTTGATTTTGTTCAAGTTACATCCAAATCGGACCAGCAGTTGCAGCGTGATTCAAACAAAAACATCCAAACATCTAAACTTTGACACCTATAATATTAGTGGCGTAATTTATGCTTCGTATAATGAGATGCGAGTCTGTATCAGCTCTCCCTCAGCGCCTTAAATTAATGTACGTTAAAAACGTCCGAAAAACACTTAAGAAAATTGCATAAATTTTGCGTAACCTAAATCTTAAGAATTAAGTAATTATAAAAAGGTTGTAACATTAATTTATCTTACGCGTTTAATACTCGTCACGTACTTTCCTAGTACATAATTAAGTAGAAATGAAATGGAAGTACCTGTTCTGAATAAATTGTAACCCTTTCTTAATTAACAAAGTATTTATAACAATTATGTAAAACACTGCCGCTTTTTGTATAAGTTATATTTTTTATTGGGTGGATAGAAAATATTTTGACAGTAGGCGTAAGAATAATGTTTACATTTGCTAAAAGGTTTTTAGAGGCAGGGGAGCGTATTTCCTAAAGATATGTACGAGTAGATTACAATAACATTAAAAATACATCTGACGCATGGGAAAGAAACGCTCGAATAAAGGAGAGTAGTAATAAATATAATTGTCGATAAAGTTGATCTAGTAAGTAAGACATCTTAAAAAATTTACACATGATTAGTCCACCCTTTGTAACAAATTTATAATTTTGTGCAATAAGGTATTAAATAAATAAATAAATAAATGATTTTCTCTGACTCACTCCTAATAAATGTTAAGAATTGTATATAATTAAGTTCCCGCATTCTTCCACAATCTACTTTATAAGATTGGCTGTATCACTTGTTTGTTTCCTATGCTTATATACTCTACCACTATCCTTGATAGTAATTAATTATTCTTTAGAAACACTTTTCTAACGAACTGGACCTTCCATTGCTTAAGGTAGAACTGAGAAATTCGTAGTATTTCAGAATCCGAGCAAAGTGGGACTCGTGCATAGCGGAACTAACCCTTTCTCTTCACTATGTCATTGTATATAATTAACTTGTTTAATGAAATAATAGTACATTATGGTACTAGTGTGGTACATTGGTGATTACCGCCGAGGTGCCATTGAGACCCGAGCCGTAGGCGAGGGTCTTAAGAAAGCCAAAAACGGTAATCATCAATACACACGTGTATCATACGACGTTTTTCAACACACTTGTGAATAAAATAACAATAAAATAACTATAATTTCAACAGTGAAAACGCGTTGTGAAAAATATTTCGCTATGGCGGGAAAAATTAATCAGTTTTCCGATGCGCGCGCATTGCGATCGGCCACAGACTAAAGGGATGAGGTTTTTTTTTTATTTATTTTCCGCGCTTAGGGTTTGCGCCTATTCTGCCACGTAAAAATGGGGAATTTAAAGTTTTCTTTTATTACAGAGAAAACAAAAGTTATATTAGAGTGAAAGTTTTATTTATTAAACACGTCCGAGTTAAAATTATCTATTTAAATAAGAAGTTGCATGAAATGAGCAAGCAATAGGAACATTCATTTATTTGTTCTATTGAACACGATCTTTTTTTTGAATAAAAACTTTTTTAGTAACAAAGCTACTCAACCAATAAAATTTAAAAAAAAAATCTATAACTCACTAGTGAGAGTAGTGAGTTATAGCAATGAAAAAGTCACAGTTTGATTATGGGTGTCATTATGTGCCTAATTGCGGTGACCATAGAGCCACTTTATGAGCAAGTGTGTTGAAAATGATTATTATTATTATTATATCCACTTAGTAAGACAAGTTGTGCTGTCTATGTGTGCATATTCCCATTAATTCAAGTCCCGTTTAGCAAGTTCTCTGAGCTATCGCTACGTGTCACGAATCCAGGATGGCTGCAGATGGACACCATATGCACTGTATTTGCACTGGAAACTAATCTAAGATGCTAGATATGTATGGAAACCAACCTCTCTAGCTAAATTATACCATCGCTTGAGATTATAAAACAGTAGCTTGATCACAAATAAATGTGGCAGATTTGATGATGATACTAGTAAAAGAGTAAACATCATTGCAGTCATCATTTCTTAGATTTGTATACTATTCTATTCTGAACCTAAAAGTACAAGATTTTAAGCAACAAAATCCTATAGCGATGCTACCGAACTGACACAAATTTTAAGGCACTTAGGTGAAAGTTGGAAGGATGTTTGTTCAAGTTCCATCCCTGAGGCTCGCGACCTTCGTTATTGTCCACGTCATAGCGAACTTTGAGCTGAAGTTTCAGTAAAATAATACATATTCTCACACTTATAAGGATCATTTTGAACATTTGGCTGTGCTTCAACATGATGAAAACGCGGTGGAATTTCGATTATTGGATTAGACGGCCACTACGCAAACCATGGCTAATGAGTAAAAATATGAGTGCATTACTTACCTACTATACCTAGAATAGTTATAGGTAGTGCTTCTATACGTTAAGTAAAGTTCAGGTTATAGCGGTTCATTTGTAACAGCTAGAATATTAACGTATAAACTATCTTCACCACCAAACCATCAAAGTTTCTCCTGATTAACACACGCGCAACAGGCCATTGTGACACCACCTACCTTCGTGATAAAGCGCGTTTCGGAGTGGCCGTGCTGAAATAACAAAGGAGAGACTTTGGTGTAATGTACCCCGAGGGTGCAGTATGGACGGAGTAAGTAGACGCGGGAGAATATGCTCGCATTTACATAGGAAACGAATTTTTGCTGATTAAGTTCGAGTCTTTTGGTCGGTACCGGATTAAACATGGTAACCTAATTGTCTGCTTACAATAGCAGTGAAGGCTAGAGTAAATGTTTATTGACAAGATCATGGTCCACTTCCAAAATCGTGTTTTATGTAACTGAAATTGCTGTTGAATTTAAGCCATAGTGAAACAAATAGAAGTCCTTCGCAAGCAAATTACGGCCGAAAATCTCTTCACAAACCACACAAAGCTAAATAATACCCTGATAATATTGAGCAACTATCCACTGTTTATCATGATATTGTGCAATCGGCCATCTGTGTAAATGCAGTCTAAGCATATGTAGAGGTCGAGAGAGCTTAGCATTACATGCTCGCGGACAGTTTCATGCACTACGTTTTTGCAGAATTGTCTGAATTTCAAGAGGTGAGTATGCAAATAACTTCCGATTTAGAATGACTTTACTGCAGTTTTCTGCGGTTCTCATGCAAACTTTAAGTGCCTATTTAACCATTGCATATTTCCGTTGACCATCTAAGGCCTTATACACAATTCGCCCTAAAAACCAGTGGGTGAAATTAGGTTTCGACGTCATTTTGATGTCATTAAAACCTCTGCCGAACTGATCATAAAACCTAGGCATAAATATATCCGTCTCTATTTCTGTCAAAAACAAAGATAAAAATATTATATGATGGATAGCGTTACTCAGAAATGGTAGAATTAGACCAATTTTACAGATTGCTATAGCCTAGACTATAGCAATGTATCAATGCGCAACTAACTCAAACGCATAGAAATTAACTCGGAAACTAATACCTTATACCGTTTGTAGTTGGAGAAGGTATTTCAATTAGACCGTGTCAATAACAGACCCAATAGCAGACTAATAAACTGAGTAGTGAACGGTTGGAGTCCTACCGTTATATCTATTGTTGAGAGAACTATAAACGCTCTGGTTAAACTAAACTAGAACTGACGGCACCTTTGGTAATAAAAGAACTAAAAATAGCATAAAAAGCAAACTGGCCTATACCAACACCTACACGATACCGAAATATCAGTTGCTCGAATAAAAGCAGTTGAGACTACGCTTAAATGGCAGGAAGATGTAAAAAATATTGGTGTTCAGGCCGACATGGTGTGAAAGCGTCTATGAACGTCATTAGTTATCCACCGATATCGTGTAGGAACATGTAATCGAAAAGGTGTCGTGTTGATGGTAGTGTGAAAATAAATGATTGAACGGAGTTTTCGTGCCATTTTCACAGTTTTCGATAAATCTACTACTATGATACTATTTTATATAAGCACTTTCGGACTCGATGGACACGTTAAAAGTATTTTTTAAGGCTTTTGTCTTTCTTTCTATCAAAACAAATCGAGACACGGCGACTAACTTTTGACGGAAATTTGGATTATCTCTCAACTTCTATAATTAATTTTAAACAAATGAGTATTCAGCTCTACCCAAAATAAACAACAGAGGTGCAAATACTAGCCGGACTCACCCATCACGAAGGTGAGTCCCACTCATCCAGTCAAAATCACAATTTTGTTAATTGAGCTTGAAAACTCGGTCGCGGCTGAATGCACGCACTCAGAGCGCTGGCAGTGCGACCAGTCAAACTTACAGTTTACCAAATGTATCGTGCAAAACAGTTGCATGAATTTCCTGCAACTGCTTTTTGGGTTACTGCAACTGCGTTTTGTTGATTTGCAATTTTTGTGTAAAGAAAAGTAGTTTTCGTTTCACTAAACAATTTTTCTCCATTCTTACAAAAGTAGTGACTCACATTATGCGAATTAACCAAATGAAACTCAGACTCGAGGCTCTTATGAGGTTCTGCGAGGCCCCGGGCCGCAGATCAGATGTCGAATAGTTAGCCGGCAGTGGAGCGAAGTTGTCTACTGCCAGTTGCGGACTTCCAACTTTCTCTGCTGTCGGAACTTTGACTCATGTCAGTAGAGCTCATGTTTTGCATGTAGCATGTACCATTAACTTTTAGTTATTCTGACAAGCTCATTTAGATTAAAACTTGGGTTGGCTGGTGAATGCTGAGACCATGATTGCAAGTGCTTCTGATGCCTGAGCTTAACCAAGCTTAGCTTAGTTAACTTAGTACCAACCAAGCTCGTTATTTTGAAGTTTTAATTTTAGAACAGTTTTTAAAGCGACCCTACAAAAAGGTAAGCAAAAGCAAAACCAGATGATTCTGATAACTTGACTTGATAGTAAGTAGCTGTCTTATTTCATAGGTAGATAGATAGATAATACGTTTATTTACATACGTTTAGAGGTAAAGTGGATTATTATTTTATTTTCAGGAGTGAGTACTTAAAGGATACTTATCCGTTTGCCAAGACATAGTCCTGTTCTTGCCAGGCATGTACGTAAGATTGTGAGCTTAAAAAACTGAAACCCAACTTATGACACAAATTTCAATGAAAACGGTAGTCTGAATACACCCATTAGCATTTGGAGACAGATATAATTTAGTAAGCAAAAGTAAGTACAAACATTTTACTCGTTATCTTCACAAAGTCCACACTATTTCCACAACATTTCGTCTGCGCTTTCCGACAACTGAATACAGTACAAAGCCGCCGCCACATTGCTGAAATCACGTAAAAGAGAACAAACTACCAACTGGGAAGTGTTCCTAGACACAGTCTTAAGAGATTAGCTCTACTACTTCGCTGTACCAATCTTGATTAATTCTTGGTGAGGAATCTTTGGCTTTGATGTGTTTTGTAGCAGATTATTAGAGACTACGTACATATACGCTCAAAGCTACGTAATTACTATGCGTGATGCTACGCTTGTAGATGCCACGTTCGTAGAGGCTACGTAGCTGCTACGCTCGTAGAGGCTATGTAGATGCTACGTAGGTGCCACGCTTAAAGATGCGTAGATCGAAGTTTCTACGTAGGTGCTACGATTGTAGATGCTACACTCGTAGAGGCTACGTAGTTCTTATGCTTGCAGAAGTTACATAAGTGCTACACTTGTGAATGATACGTTTGTAGAGGCTACAATTATAGATACTAACACGCTTTTTACGCTATTCTTGAGACTTCTCTTGTAGAAAATAAACAAATGAACAAACTGTTGACCATTTGGTCTGTGGCCAAGATAAAACAGCCTAACTTTCCCGCGCAGCCTCCGAACTCAGTTTCCGCTAGTTTACAAAGGAGAAAATTAAATAGATTTACAAGATTTCTGATTTCTGTATTTAAGTTGAATAAAGTTGGTATTTGGTTAAAAGTTTAAACGTTCCTTTGTCTATTTAAATGGAAGTTTTTGTAAAGTTACGAGACTTGTTTTATTTTGTTTAGAAGTTGAATTGTTCAAATACCAACACAAATCTTTAGCAAACGTAACACAATTTCTTAGATCCACCCACTTAGTTCCTTCCCACGGTCTGGCTAGGTTATAAGATGCTGTACTTAATTAAAGTACTTACCTAAGAAACTCAACAGCAAATACGTGCAGATCTTCATCTTTCCAAGTTTCCTGAAACAAGAAAAAACATTGATTAAAACAATGATACAGCTATTTTTGATGTAGGCAAAATGCCTTATTAACGCATCTTGAAAACACAAAAAAAGTGTTTTATTTTACTGTTATTTTAATTGTATGACATAGGCGTTATAGATACCAACAAATAATATGAAAAACTAAGAAAAAATAAACTAGCTTATCCTTAAAAAAATTGTCGAAGTTTAAAAACTGTGTTATACAACATAATATCAAAATAAATATTTCCTATTTTCTCTGAAGACTTTAATTCATTTATCGTTACAGTTACGTACGGACACTTGTAATTAGAAAATGTGTTATTTCCACACTGCTGAAGCCTCATTTATTCCTCCACAGCTTATTTCTCCTAGCTAAACTATAGTTGTCTCTCAATAATCTCTTCCACAGACAGCTTAAACAAACATTGCACGTGGTGAATGAGCACGCAATAAAGTGTTTATACTCTCCTTAATCCAGCCGGAAGAGCTTTGCCGGAAGAACGGTCAGGGATCGATACAGCATTACCACTAATGTTAATTTGAGCGGAGATCGACCAGAGGTCCCCTGGGAAATGTTTGTGTACAATTATAGGCTTTGGAACGGCTTCATAAGTACTTGTTAGAAATTGTTCTGTCAAAAGGTTTTCAATACATAGTGTTTCATTCATTGCGAGTAGTTGATAGTTAATTAGAAAAGTGAGCGAATGCTCCTGAATTTAAAAATAATTTCACTGCATACCGCAAGTTGCCGCGCACAATTTGTAGTGAGGTATTTTCAATCTCAATAAGCTAGCATTCAGGTCTCCAAGATATTTAAGCTTTTATAGATGACCCAGAATTCTTGGTCTCGAGAGCAGTAAGCTACTTACTTATTTCTTGAGAGCGGGACAACAGTATTTCATCAAGGAACTATCGGAAAACTATTTTCACTACTACTATTCCAAGAATTTTACAGATACAATTGTTTTATAATATAAAAATACCTTACTTATTTAACCTACTAATACCTAACTACCTATTTATTTTTATGTCAGAGGAATCAGCTAAGCCAAAAGATTTACTAGCAGACATGTTGTAATTTCATTCATAATCGAACTCTTGGGACAGATTTAGTGAGAATAATGAGCTTCATAAAATGACGTCATGAATCTTGATCAAAAAGTCACACCAGGGACACAGTTATCTTCTTCTTTTTTCTGGCTTTTGTGTACAATTATGTTGCTAGAGCATAACAAGTGATTGGCAACTTGGTAACCATATGAATTGGATCAAGCCCAGTCATGATCGCTTCGAAGGTGTACCTATGCTTAATAAGCTTCTCGGAAGATACGTTCTAAGAGACATGAGTTGAGCACAAACAGTTCACAGTAATAATTTAGACAAAAATAAAGTCCGTTACATGTGAAATATAATTTAGTCAGAATGAGTACATACCTCGATTCACATTTCAACATATCAGCATTATACTCCTTTCTCTCTCTCTCTTCCTCTCTCTTTCTAGCTAACGTACATTACCAAAATAAAGACGTTCAAAGTAAACGCAAACAAAATATCAAAGCTAAGACACCGAGGTATAATTTCATGCATACGAATGCTTTTAGCTAATTGAATCATTTTATTACATTCCCAAAAGATCTTCCGAAAACACGGAGAGCAGACGTTTTCCTGAAACTTTACCGAATTTGCATGCCGTGATCATTTTAAGCCAGAATTTAATGTTTTGCGCTTATTACTAAGGAAATAGGTTCTGAGAACTATGCTAATACAAGTAGGTGCTAATACCTACAAGATAGGTAGTTTTAGTAAGTATAAACGATCTTGTATAAACAATGTTTGGCCCTTTTATAGTTAATATTCTTTAGACATTTGATGATGATGATAAGAGAATGGAAGAAAAGGACATGTTGTGCCGACCCCACCTAGTGGGATAAGGGCAGGAAGAAGAAGATTCTTTAGACATTTAATAGTACCTATTTGCAGCCTTTTGTAAGAGTTTTTAGAGATAGTTGGGACTCACAAGTATGCTTATTATTCTGATCTATGTAGATAGAAGATCGTGCATATTGTCACATTCATGAAATGAATGCATATACCTACGTTTAGTGGTAATTTCAGTCAGTGGAATTCTCAGATTCAGAATTCTCTGACCAACATGAAAAAGGCTGTTGTATAAATTAGGTGTTAGAATCAATTAGAAAATAAGATATCGAAGGAGTCTTTTTTAATTTGTTACAAAACAGATTTGATCATTATATACTTCTAAAAAAAGGGCTACTGTGAACAAGAGAGGAATGAAATTCCACAAGCACTAGTTGGGGATTAATGCGCTACATTTCTCACTTCAGACGCATGCGGCGCAAGCTAGCCGCATAATAGTAGGTAAGGAATTGGCTTTTACCAGTTGGCTTACACTCACATGGTAGGTGTACCAACTCAAAAAAAACGTCGTTCCAAAAATTTAATGACAATAATTCATAATGTGACTAATATAATTTAAAAATATATTAATAATTGTAATGGATTTACAAATACATAATGAAAAGAAGCTATTCACAGACCGTAACGTTGTAAACAAACTTTTATAATTATAAAAGGTGAAGGACAGGGCCCTTGGATCTAATCAAAATTCTGTGTATTTTTTAATATCTTGTCCACATAAACGAATTCCAGTATCACGTAAACAAAATTAGCAACAATGCCAGAACCGAGTTTTTCATAGCAAGCTGCGTTCACGTAAATAACGCAACATGTAAACTTGGCAACTCCAAGTGGCTGTGTCGTTAGCAGTTAGGCTTCACGCTCAACCATGCACATACAAATCAAATGTAAGTCCACGCACGCATTAGGCGACCAAAAAAGCAATTAATTCAACTTTTATTCCGTCGTGACTATCCGTAGAAATCGATTCATTATTATAACTTGAATCGTCCTAAGTATAATTTATTATTAGGTGGGTATTGGTTTAATATTGAAATTGCAAAATATTTAATATGATTGCTCTTTACTGTTGTTGACAGCGTAACTCTGTTTACATGAGAACGTGTGCCTAACGTAGGCAATTGTATTTTTGTTGGAGTTAACTGTGGTTTTTTTAGGCTTTTAGGCATTATCATTCTTAACAAACTTTGGTGAACAAGGCATACTTTGATCCCCGTCATGGATTGAGTCAGATGCATACTACTGACACTAGTTTGAGCTCCAGACTTGAACCACTTGAACATAGAACGTGTGAAGTAAACTGTTAGCAAGGAATTTGCTAGTGGTACCTACGAGTAGGTGTGTTCGAAACATGATTCCAGCACTAATTGATTTCCGAATGCCACCAAAAAGGGGTCCGGGTTCCAAACCCGTGGCATGTGACGTCACTAATAATGATCGAGGCGTGACTCCTACCAAAGTCGCGCTAGGGCTGCTAGATCAATCTTTTTCAGTATTTTTAGGAAAAATAGTATTTACAAAATGTAAAAAGAAGAGGTTAGGTACGCAGTAAGTATTATATATAGGTACTTACATATAAATATTTTAAAAACTATTGTTGAGAATCGAGTTGTAGTAAATGTAGACGTAGACGTATTACGCAAGCAGTGTGTCCTGCCTCATACAGTTTCATACATTGAAACTCAGTGGTACGTGCAAGTCTACGTATACGCATCCGGTCTGCTCCAACCTTAATTCGTCAACTCGCGAGCGTGCGGCACTGACATTGTAAGCCTACTTTGCATTGCTTTATATTATTTAAGTAAATATTTAATAGTTTTTTTTTATTAGTAACACCTACCTAGCTTACTAGTATTGCCAGGCATGATATTTCTTCCAAGTACGAAACCCTGACTGAGGTATAAAAACCATTTTTGAAAACCCTCAAATAATTAGAGATTCGTAATCAAGATATGCCAGCCCTGGCATAGGCACGATGTGTACATGTACGGCCGGATATTAATGAGGCAATCGACGCGTTGGACCCCTACCCAATCGCATTAGGGTCCAAATCGCTCATCCATTATAAACATAACCGATATGAGTATTAAGTTTTATGAGTATCAAGTTTTATGTGAACCTTTCATGAAGCTGGTTTGTGAGGCGTGTTAGAAAATTGGCCGCGCGTTGACCCTCCTTTGTACAATATTGGTGATGCAAAATGTTGATTATCTTTCAGCTTCAGACATTAGGGTTATCAAAAACCCAAAAGATGTGTTGTGGTGACACAAGCCAATACTCTATAAGTAAGTAGTCCAATCAAGTTAGCCCAAAAAACAAAATAAACAAAAAAAAGGGTAAGGTTCAAGTTTTTTTTTACAATATTGTCGTCAGGATTGTAAATAAATCAACGAAGAAAGAACCCACGAATTGATAAGCTACCTTTTGTACGTAATGAGTTTCGAAATCATTGATTCTTTAAAATATCTATAATTTTTTTTCTAAAGAATTTTTGAATTTTGTCCCTATATATTTTTTGCAGTCTAATCTATCTTCTAGACCTGGCATAAATATTTTATCAATTAAATAAAAACTTGTTTTATTGAAGCGCAAGTTTGTCCCTAAAATATCTTTGTAACCGTCGACAATATACCATCTAGATTACCATCCGTAGGTTGTTCAGCTCATTGAACAATCATAATAACTCAGCCAAACTGAATCGCATAGTACAGACACCATCAATCTTCATGCCCATAAAGTACCTCTGTACTGAATCAATCACACACCATCTACTCCGTTTACACGCCATAGCGTAGCGCCTAATGTAGACATATTGATAATACGCTGTGAAAATTTAAAATGAGGAGCTGGTTACCCTGTTTACAACCTCGTTATTAGCCTTCATACACAAACTATCATATTACTAGAACAGAAACCCATTTATTTATTAAAAATCTATCCCTATATCAAAAAAATTAGGAGATGATCATATATTACCACCAAATAATACTACTAGCCGTCGCCCGCGGCTTTGCTCGCGTGGTAGCAGCATACGCATTATTCAGTTAAAATCTTAGATCCTAATTTTAGACCCTTTATAGTGCGACTTCTCAAAATTCCTTTCTTAGTGCACCAATACACTATATAAGGATACTACCCTCCAAATTTCATACCTCTAGTAATAGTTTAGGCTGTGCGTTGATTGTCAGTCAGCTTCAAAAGAGTTTTATTTAGTTAGAGATGCTGTAGAGTCCCTCCTCTTTTTTAGTTAAGTTGGCATTCCAAAATTGCTAAAGAATACAAAACGTCAAAAATTGGTTTATTATCACAATCCCCACTAAGTTGTGAGTGAACACAATAGGTATAGTTTTTCATGCTGACAGCTGATGTGTTAGGAACCCTAATTTTGAAAGAACTAAACTTCTTACTGTTGTATGTATTATTCTATTGTTTAGAAAGAATACTCCTTGTTGTGCTTTGTCCCGACCCCGATCTCCACGGAAGCCATCGCGAAATGCTGTTTATCGTTTACCAATAATGATACAAGTATTGGACTTGTTTGGCTTTTGTGTAAGGATTCTGAATTTGCATAATCAGTAGCACAATTCTCAGAATGAAATCTAGTTAAAATATAATTAGGATTTTGTTGTGATTTCAAAGGTGACAAAATGACATTAAAATTTCAGAAAATTCCATTAAAATCTTATAATCGAATCTGAACTACCTATGTTATAGACACTTGCACCAAGCGAGACATGCACGAAGCTTCGAGGACGAAATTGAAGACCGGTTTGATAACTACAACTATTAATAGGTAGGTAGGTACTTTTGCTGTTACAGTGGCTTATAATGTGTTGTTTTAGCGAACTTAATAAATAGTTGATAACCTAGAAACTTTTGCACGCCAATCACTTTGGTAAAAATATGCGGCACTTATTTATACTTTTACATCTCTGTATTTAAATAACCATATTTAAAAAAAAAAAGAAGCTGATTTGGATAAAAAAATTAAATAAATATATTTCTTCCTGTGCCTGAAATAGTGCCAGTTTAAAATCACTGTAAAGTTGGTAGATAGGCAAGGTGTGATAATCAAAAACCTTTCATGTGGAGGTTAAATAGTTGCATGGGAAAAGCTAAAACCTAGAAATTCTCGAACAAACTAAGCCGGAATAGACAATGAATGATTCTCATATAACGCTCGCCCGCATTTCTCTATGCAGCAATTAACATGACTAACGTTACCCTCTTTTATATGGCCAGACTGAAACTAAGCTGGTTTATCACCCAGTAAACAGTGCACGCATAAAACCAACTACACAGACCAAAAAACCAGACAGTTGAGAACTGAAAATTCCAACGGAATTCTCGAAGGAAATAAGTTCAAGATAAAAACAAAATATCGTATAATCCCAAATTAATTAAAATATTTTATTACAAATACAAATACAAATACAAAACGTTTATTTGCAACTTAATAAATAAACTTAATAAAATACATTGTACATTTTAATTAATTACACGTTTTAGGAATTGTGCCTAAATATAAAGTGTTGCAAAATGGCCCCATCTCAGCATGTGCAGGTTTTACAACCTGCGCTGGTCTTCCGCTGGGGCCGCGAGAACTTAGCAAGTTAAACTAAATAAATCAATATTAAACTAAGTGGACGTAGTTACTTATATAAGTAAGATTCATTAGAACCAGTACACTGTGATACTAAGAACGACGGTATAGTAGTCAAATAAAATAAAAAAAGCCAGATACAAAAACAGTGTAAATAAATTTCACAACTGATCTACATACATAATACGAGTTTAAACCTAGACTTACCAACTAATAGTGCATGCATTAATAAATATACTTATGAGGTAAATGTAATGAGTGGTACCTAATGAAAGCTATTACACAAGTTTTATAGTATAGAGTATATTATAGTGAGTATGATTGCTTATTTTAAATATTGCGAAAATTGTAAATACTATAGGTATATTAGTCGTAGTTTTAAAGGATCCCTATTATGGCGTAACTTATTGGGCAAGGCTAGGTGCACCTACTATTAACTAAATACCACTGGTGTCTAGTCTGAGATGTTCCTGGTTCTTTTGCCAGGTTAGCAGGTAAACTTTCAACTTTAGCCGAAAACTTTGGACACTCTGTAGGCTTCTTATAGGGGGAGGAATGTTATTCCAACATTTCGATGCAGCGTAGCGAAAACTCCCTCTAAAGGCTGCTGTTCTATGTCGCTGTGTTGGAAGCTGCATCGAACATTGCCTGCGTTCGCAAGATCTCAGACTTGACCATTCATTAATTTTACGGTACAAGTAGCCAGGTACTTTATGCTTCAAAATGCCAAAGAGAAGACACGCTAAATGAATTTTTCGTCGGTGTCTCATCTTGAGCAAAGAGTGTTCATTTAAGAAAGGGGTAACGTGTCCCCTCAGTGGAACATTGAAACAAAAGCGAGCACATGCGTTTTGAACACGCTGTACTAGTCTTTGTGTTTTCTCTAAGAGTCGCGGACCAAAGACAACGTCTGTGTAATTTAATTTGGAAAGAACAAGTGACTCTACCAATTGAATACGCAACTCTTCCGATAAGTACGGCCTTACTCTATACAAAACCTTTAACTTGTAAAAACAAGACTTGACTATATGAGCTATATGATTTTCAAAACGTAATGCACAATCCATTTCTAGACCCAGGTTTCTTGCTTTATAAACACGCTCAATGGGTTCATTCATGAGCATCACGTCTGTGCCTGGGTCAATAGAGATACTTTCCAGTTGATGAGTGCTACCAAAGATCAAATATTTTGTTTTGTTAGGATTGAGCAGCAGACTATTCTTTTCAGCCCATTGTGCAATATTAGCAAGATCAGCATTTAGTTTTTTTATAGCATTATTAATATCGTAAGGATAACATGATATGTAAACCTGTATGTCATCTGCATATATATGAAATTGGCAGTATTCAATGTAGGACTGTATATCTGCAGAATACAGAATGAAGAGTATTGGGCCCAGGATAGACCCCTGAGGCACTCCTCTATTTACAGCCGCTGTAGTCGAATATATTGAGGTGCCATTGCTTTTTGTAAGTTTTACGTGCTGTGATCGATGGCAAAGATAGCTGGTAAACCAATTACGGGTCTTATGGTCAAAGCCGTAATAAGCTAGCTTAGATATAAGGAGGTTAACGTTAATAGAGTCGAACGCTCTTGAAAAGTCTAGAAGCACTAACAGCGTACACATCCCTCTATCCTGCGCGAAGAGAATGTTATCGGTCACGTCTAACAGAGCTGTGACCGTGCTACGCCCCTTCCTAAAACCCGACTGTGCATCTGGTAATATCTGATTTGTTTCTAGGAAATCTGTTAGCTGAAAGCAAACCGCTTTTTCAAGAATTTTGGAGATGCATGGTAAAATACTTATAGGACGTAGGTCTTTTAGCTCTACGGGATTAGGAATTTTTGGTAGAGGGCGAACAATGGCTAGCTTCCAGCTGTCAGGAAATATGGACGTTTCTATTGACACATTTACTATGTTCTGCAAAGTTTCTAAAGAGTGCGGAAGTGTCAAAATAAGCATGTCTAAGCTAATATGATCGCAGCCTACAGCGTTTGATTTCAAACCTTTGATTATTTTTGTAATAATATCCATGCTGACTGGTTTCAGTGAAAACACTTCAGCACCAAAGCTATGGAATTCAAAGTAAGTAAGTTGCGAGATGTTTACATTGGTGGTACCAGGAACATTCATAAATTGTTTATTAATAACTTCAGGATTCTGGAAGTGTGGGGGTAGGTCCATATTATTGTGTTGAGGTAGAACGGTCTTTTTAATATTTTTCCAAAGTTGTTTAGGTGAGTTAATCAGATTATTTATATTAGATTTAAAATATGCGGATTTTTCTCGATGTAAGGCTTGATTGACAACAGACTTAAGACTTTTGTAGTATTCTTTTTTTGTTTCTAGCTTTGTTTTATGGTAATCTGATGAAGCTTCGTTGCGCAATCTCATCATAAGTTTAATCGTATCCGTAATCCATGGATAGGATAGAGTTTTGAATGTAGTGGTCTTAACAGGAGCGTGCAGATCAAACAAAGCCAAAACACACTCTGTAAAAACATTGACTATATCGTTAACGTCTTTAAGCGACTGTATTTTATCCCAAGCGATAGATTGTACATCTCTCTCAAAGTTGTCCACTAAAATGTTTTTTATTGGCCTGTATGTGACGGTTGTAGGGGTGGGCTTTTCACGCTTAATATTAAATTCGCACATAATAAGACAATGACCATAGAGTCTGCCAACGAGATCATGAGTGATGTTCCTTGAATGCAGATCGGTACAGACCACGTCTATGAGAGATTCCGACGTTTCAGTGAAATGTGTTGAAGAGGTGACAATTTGCGTTAAGCCTAGACAAGTAAGGAAAGCGTCGAATTTGGATGTTACTCTAATTTCATTGAAATCACCTAGTAAAATTAGATGGTCGTGGTGTGGTAGTGCATTTATGGAATCTGTGAGGGCGTCAAAAAACAGGTCCACATCCATCCACCCGGGGCGGTATGCCGTACCTACTGCGAGTTTGTTGCCGTTAATTGACAGAGTAATCCACATTTGCTCAACCAGAGAGTAGGTTGGGTCAGTCGGGTGGTTCCAGGTACGTGCGTTTACACCACGCTTTATGTAAAAGCCTACACCACCACCGCGCCTTCTTTCCCCTCGCGGTCGTGGAGTGTGACGCAGTCTATATTCAGGTAGAGTAGGAGCTTTATCTTCTTCGCCCGCTTGAAGCCAGGTTTCATTTATCGCCAAAACATCGATATCGTTATGTTCCACAGACGCTATAAAATTATCATGGTTTGTGCCAAGGGAACCTGGGTTGAACAAACCGACTTTAAACAGTTTGTTAATCATTGTTATGGTTAAAATATTTTGGCCAGAAGCAGAATAGGTGTATATGAAATGATTCGCACAATAGAATAATTTTAAGCTGGTTAATAAGCAGGCTAACTTTACAGAGTCTAAATTTCACAATAAAATACAAAATAATGCTATGCATGCAAATTAATATTTTAAGTATACACACTCTAAATATACTACTAAGTTTAGATAATATACGAACTGGGTTTTTACTAATTATTAGACTAGTTGTGTACAAGTTAATAAACTGATTAAATATACACAGTGTAATTATACAAGATTTGACAATTATGAGCACAAGCTCAAAACCTAATGAGACCAAATATCTCATGAAACAGAAGTAAAATGATTTTTTATACTCTAGCTTAACACGGTTATATATTACAATCAAACAGGGACTTTCCCAAAAACCCGTACAAAGTCTCCCTCTGACCGTATCGGGTAGGCTGGTTTTCCATCTGCCTGACGTGCGTATATACGTCCTCTCTTAGTCCAGGAGAAGCGCCATTGCAGCCTGCGACACTCCTCGCGGACACGGTGAAAGAGCTGCCTGTTGTTCCGTGTCAATCGTTCATTCAAGAAAATTCGGCCACGGTACCCCTCTGTAGCAGCTCGCCCAGCGTCAGCGGCGGTCAATGTACGGCGTACTCGCGCAGCTTGTAAAAGACGATCACGCAGATCGCGGCGTGCCAAGCGCACCACGACACGGCGAGCACGCACCTCCTCACCTGCAGCTGCTGCACCCTGAAGGACACCTACTCGCTCGACATAAACAATATCGCGCTCTTCGAGTACCACACCCAGCTTCGCACCGAGCACAGTAACCGTGTGCAGTATATTTTCTCCTTTCTCCTCTGGTAAATGCCCAATCTCCAGGTCTGCCTGTAGAGACTCTTGGTCTCTATCGTTAAGTTCCTGTTTGAGTTGCAAAACAGTGCACTCAAGATCAGCAACAGTGCCTAGCGAATGCCCACGTTGACTTTCGACCGCCTCGAGCCTCTGCTCAAAGCCATCCAAACGTGCGGTTATCCCCGCGAATGACGTGCGAAGTTCAGACATCTCTCTTCGAAACTCCCTCATCTCTGCCACACAATTCGCAAGCTCGCGACGAAGATCTCGTACCTCAGCATCATCGACAACGGTGGGGGTCTGCACCTCCTCGAGTCGAGGCGTGCAGGCGCGGCTAGCCTCACGCGATGTAGCGGCACGTTGCGCGGGGGCAAGGATACAGTCCGCACCCTGTGTGCTGGAACCGCTCACATTTCGCACGGGCGTACTACTATTATCGCCCTTTCGGACCTTCCTTTTAGTGCATTCTGGGCAACCCCATTCCTTGCTAACAGTTGTTGTGTCCGAAAGCCCGATACAACCCTTATGGTAAAGCGAGGGGCACAAGCTACAAGCAGCGACACCTGTTGATGAGACGAATTTCCCGCATGCCGCACACTTAGCAGCCATGATGTAGATAAGCAATAAGCCGTTTAGTAGCAGGAATGAACGAGATATCACAAGCAAAAAATAATAATAAAAAATTTCTTCGCAAAAAGTTGATAAGCTCTGTAGGTTTTGAACCCGCGTACACTGCAATGTATGAACTTCAAGGCGGACCGTGGTCTCGCCAGGCCAGCCGACTACTGTACAATGAGGTCGAAATTTGGCTCCAGTTGTTGCTGACTCGTCTAGCAAATTGTAGGGTAGGTAGTGGGTAGTATGACTCAATGTTGTGCGAAAGTTATTGACTCACTATTTGAAGGTCGTGGCCACGAAATATTCTTCAACTTGGTTTAGGTTTCTTTAGATAACTTCCTTCAGAGTTGTTCACTATAGTTGTACTTTGGATACCGTATAGTAGAATTTTTTCTCTTTAAGCTGGTACAACTTTCGAGTAGGCACTACAACTTTTTGAGCACTTATGAATTTAAATTGCTCGCAGCACAAGTAACACGTCCGCTTAGAATAATGGCGCGAGCCGTCCCCCCCGTATTATGTCGGCGGATTATAATTGAGTTGTATTGTGTTGTCTGAATATTAATAAAAATGTTTCCCAAATGTATTAAATTACCAACAGCGCCATAAATACTTGAAAATGAAAAACACTCGTACATACAACTGGGGATTAGGTAAAAATACGAGAATACCTACAGCTCATGCGGAATGGGCTGGTTAATCCAAAATGTTGCCTTTTTATTCGTAACGCAATATGTTTGGTCAAATAATTACATTTTTTTATCAAATAACAGGCTATCTGCACCTTAATTCCACAGAAATACTTATCAGCTACGATTATTTGACATAACATTAAATTTTGACAGCCGCTCGAAAACTAATCTAATGAACTAACAGTCACGTGATCACTCCCTCGATGTATTTCGACGTTTCTTATTCTCAAATTTCCAGCGCGGTCACAAATAAAAAACTTGGTTTTCGAAAACCGATATTACTGGTACATGTTTAAAGTGTCTTGTTTATTCATAAAAGCTTTTAATTAAATTTATACCATAGGTACAAGCAATATCTACGCGGAGCTATTGCTAAAATGTAAACAATTTTAGCGCTATTTCTCAGCACGCTCGGATGCATTGTGGGCGAACGTGCCCGCGCACCAAGCGCGTTTATTAAAACGAATTCATCATAGTAAAACTGCAAATACTATGTGCCAGGTAGAAGATACTGTGGAACATTGTGGAACGAACTAAACGTGCTTAAGCGCTCCATATTTGGGACACGCGGATATTAAATTGAGCGAGGACTACTGTGCCAATTTAGTAATAAATGAAAATTTTCAAATAGAATCCAGTATGTTTAACTAGTCTGTTAAATTTTCCAATTTTTATGTGCATTGCACCGGTAATGTTTGAGTCTATAATATATGAGATTTACAAAATGAAAAACATGACGTGTGCTTCCGACTTTAAACACTCTATTTCCGGTTTGGGACGAGTTGCCTGAAATCGGGATATTACCAACTCTTTTTTTGGAGATCATAATGTTGACCTGAGAGATAGGTACAATGTTTTTGAACGCATTGGGCTCTATCAAAATTATCTTTAGTCGGTATGGTAAACATTCGTATTGAACTTAAAAATAGTCTTATTTTACCACTCTTTCCAAAGAAACTCTACCAAACTTCGGCAAGATATTCTTATGTGATGTCATCTTCGCTTTGCATCCACCAAAATTGCGGTAGAGCATAAAGTGTGGGCGCAATATGCAATAACTACTGCCGGCGACAGCTTCCTGAGTGAGACTTAGAAACATCTGCGGATAACTTCTCGCCGCGTTCCAGAGCGTTTCAGCTTATTTCAGAACATTTCGTAGAATTTCAAAATTCAACTGAATCTATCGGGAAGTTACGTTACGAGTTTGATAGCGAGGTTGGTTGCTGCTGGTAGATTTAATCAGTACTCGTGTGTGTATGTTAGATTGAATTACTTGAATGCAGAGCCCTGAGTCTATCTCGGTGTTGTGTTTTCTTGCTATTTTTGGCATTCGGAAACGGATTCCCAAAGTGAAAATTTTTGTATGAAAACCGGATAAGCGCCTCTAGCAGGAGATTTGGGAACTGTTTCTGCGAGTCTATAGACGTCAGATAGACTCGCAGAGACAGTTCCCAAATCTCCTGCTAGAGGCGCTTATCCGGTTTTCATACAAAATTTTTCACTTTGGGAATCCGTTTCCGAATGCCAAAAATAGCAAGAAAACACAACACCGAGATAGACTCAGGGCTCTGGTCGGTAATAACGGTCTTGAAAGTACACAATGTGAGCTAAATACTCCTTCCGTAATATTGCGTTATTATTTATTTTTAAAAGTAGCTTTAATATTTGGGTAGGGTTGACTTGCTCACTAAGATGATTATTTTAATTTATGGCATCATTTTAAAGCGTTCGACAGCTTGTTTTATGAAATTTTGTCATAAAAAATAAAAAAGTAATGTTTTCATAACGATTTTTATATGGCTTTGTTAGGAGCTGCCAATAACTTTTTTTGTTTTCATAATACAACCAATGTTCTACACATTATATGCGTGACAGAGGCTCAAACCTTCTAGTTTATTGAAAAAGCATGAGTGCAACTTCCATATACGTATTTGCACTTGTCTAAAGCACCGCTAGGCCAGCAGGCTCACGTAACGAGCTACGTGCTACGTGCCGTCGCATCTCTCGCTTTTATTACCACATATTTCAACACCACTTCACTTGAAACCATTCGACGTATCCGACAGTTGCAAAGCACTTGTCGTGCATCCGCTTCAAAAGTTTGGAAAGCTATTGAGCTAATACATAATGCACGCCTTGTTTTATTTTTAATACAAACTTTCTGCTTAGTCAGGCGTTCATGCATGATAAAGTAGTCCTGGGTATTAGGTATTGGTTAGATATGAGAGTTTTAAAAAGTTTAGGCTTTGAGCGATGTGTTTCTAGCTCAAAAATCTTAATTAAGGCCATTGGCAATAGAGTGTGTGATCGATTTAATCGTCAAAAAGGAGATAGTTGAAGGTGCATTCGGATAAAATCCTTATTGGCATTGGCATCCTACTAATAATATTATAAACGCGAAAGTTTGTCCGATTTGGATGAAACTTGGAATATATATTGTCCGTGACCTGGATTAACACATATGTTACTTTTTATCCCGAAAAATTTACGGGATCCAACGGGACGCGAACTAAGTCGCGGGCGGCACCTAGTTGATTTTATAATTGGCTTGAAAATTTGCATATTTTTCGTACAGGAAATAAGTGGCTATCGAGTTAATAACTTTAAAACCTTATATTTTTACAGTATCTTGCTTTAAAATGTCAAATTTCCATAAGCCACTAGTATATTTTTAAATAAACTAAGAATTGTTTTATGAAATCGTGCGACTACGCCCTTTCCAAATATGGGTTCTGTCAATTTAAGGGCACAAACATTCACTATTGACAATCTGAATGGATGGGGGTACGTCAAACCTCCGTTGTGTGTGGATAAATATTTGAGCATAGAGCTCGGACCTTCCGCCACCCAGGTGGGGATATATCATAGATTAAAATCTACCACCTGCCCCTCTGACCAAGCTGACAGTCTAAATCAGTTGGGAACAGGAAACTAATCAAAAATGGAACTGACATTTTACTATCTATAGGTAAGCTACGCGAATCCTACTTATGGTGATGGTTTTTGTTCTCGATGATTTTATGGCTATCTTTAGGAAAAAAGTTATTTTGACAAAAGCTGTAAAAAAGAGGTTTAAGTTTGATGATCTATCGCGACCAAATTATTAGTAACAATAAGCTTTTTGATATTTTCTAAAAAACATTTATTACAAAAGCTTCTTTCTTTCCGAAAGACATTAAATTACATTTCTTCATCTCAGATGTGGCAAATTAAATAAAAAATAATTAAAGAGGGCGAAGTAAATGGTAACTGACAAAGATCCTATTACAGCTGAAATGTCGTCATTACCAACACTTGTTGCCATTCATTTCTGTTATGATTTTGCTGTTGAGAGAATGTGTTGAAGCCTGTCGTTATTCTAAATGACCCTTGTGTCATGCTTGCTTGCGGATTTTTGATACAGTCTAGTATCAAAAGTCAACAATTTCATAGGTTACCGAACATACATACAGGTAATAAATAACTGAGTTCACTAACAGTTGGATTAGTCCAAGGGACACTTTTTGTATGCAGATATGTTTTATATCATTTTGAACCCCTAGTTGACAATTCTTCTTCTTCTCTTCAATAATGGCCTGTGTCCGTCATTTCGACAGACAATTTTGCCAATAAAACAAAATGTTAAAATGGCAATGTCACAAACATTATTAGGTATAGTTTTCTATTTTTGAATTAAGTATACAATAGTTTACACTAACAAACAAAAAAAATCGTAACTTCTTTTATTTATGGCCTCTGTTCATCATGATCAAATAAAACAATTGACATTGTCAAGATTGTCTGCCAAATTAACCTGACAAAAGCCGTAGATAAAAGAAGAAGAACACGGACACGAGTTTTGACATTTTTTGAAACGACACATAGCACTTTTATTTTAATAGTTTTTCTTGTGTTATTGTGAGTATTGTTGTTTAATTTTGGTGGAATTTTAACCAATAATACTTAGGTCGTAACATAAAGTGTGAGCCATTGGAATAAATGTGTGTAAAGTGGTTTTTCTGAAAGTGAAAATTCGTGTTAGGTTTTGAAGAGAAAATCCACCATTTTCTTTTCAAAACAAACGACAGCCGACTTGACAAATGACTTGACTTGACTTATTTATTACAATTATATAACTTGACATTGGCAAAATTGTCTGTCGAAATGACGGACAGAGGCCATTAACGAAGAGAAGAAGAAGAAGAAGAACACGTAGCTACGTATATAAATACATAGCAATAAAAAAGTAACAAATCATCGTGCCAACACACTACAAATCAAACCCAACTATTACCCACAGAAAATTCGACGCCAAATAAACACGTGTTGCGTAATCTAGGGAAGCGGACACGTACTTCCTCTATTCGTCACGATTAGGGCGTTTTGTTCCAATGCTATACCCAATGTTGGAGCGGTTGTCTTCTCTGAGGGTACGTAACGGGCACTAGCACTTTGGGCCTTATTGACTGTTGGTAACTTTGAGATTACGAACAGCAAATTACTATATGTCTGTGTTCTAAGTCATATCATAGAATCTAACTTAAATACTGTCTAATTGGAAACTATTTGTAATTGCGTACTGCTTTGGTTCCAAATTCATATTTGGTAAAGCACTCACGGCTTTAATTAGGCACTATGAATTGTACCCGGCACTGACCAACGGATCACACACAATTCAGCACATCTGTCTTCGAACCCAAAGGGACTTCAATATTCGAATATTTCAGCTATACCAATACTCGAGTATTGGCGCAAACATTCCATTTCCTACGAAGTGCCACCAGGTTAGACGACCCCGCGCATCTCCTTGCGCTACCAATAGATACGAAGATTCAAATTATTATGTAAGGATGTCGGGGGATCCAGCTAGACTGGTCGGTAAGCTCTGGCCCTCAAATGGGTTAATCGCTCGGAGTCGACATCTGCACCTGACGGACTGAATAACGGTCTGTAATACATTCGTGTACGGAACCTTTTCGCATACATTTGGGAAGGTAAAGTTTTCTCTGTAACAATTTTGCTCGCACCTGTCCTGTATCTCATTAACCTGCTTTGAGCAAGAAAAAACAGACAGTCAGGTGGTAAAAATTTATGCAATAGTCAATTTTGCATTACTTTCATCTAATACAAAGCGACTTAGGCTGCGCTTAAACTATTGTAACAGTACGCCCTTTGGCGAGATCGATGATCTGCGAAATGTACCTACTTAGCTGGGAAATACTGGAGTACAAAAGCCGAAAACCGGGCTCAATAGCGCGTCTGAGGTCGCATGCGTCGAGCAGTTGACCGATATAGGTTGATGAAAAATGACGATGATAATAAATGGCAGATTCGCTAAAGAAGTTTCGATGAAGATGAGTACGAGTACATTACAAAGTCTTTTAGTCACTTTACCAACTTTGTGTCCCTTCATCGATCGTACCCATGTCCACTGGACCTAAACACATATATCTGTTTTAGTAAAAACAGATTTAGGATCACCCATTCGAAAGTCCGAACATATTTACGAATAAACATTACATAAAACTAATAGGTAATGAAAGTTTTTATCCCTAAAGTTGTGGAAGTTTTAGCCTCTTGTATTGCGTGACCCTTGTCACATTGGAAGGTCATTTGAGAAGGCTTGGGGTAATAAGAGACAATATTTTGGTCCGGCACTTTAAAGTTCTAACAAAATCCGGCTTTTTTTAATATCTTCATCATAGTAACTGATACCCCATTAGCCGTTGACTGCGAACTCAACGCTGCTTCCAGCGTGTTGGAGTTAATGATTTTACCGATTAAATGCGTGTTGTGCCTTTTCCGACTATTTTATACTTTGTCGGATCGATTTAGTATACGACAGCACTATTCAAAAGGGCACTCACGATGCTGGTCACAGCTGAATTCAATTAAAACGATTTGGCCGGGTAGGCATGGCCGAAATACGGGAGAGATTGGTAGAGATTTTTACGATGTGATTGATTATGGATTACGAGCTTGAATAATGTTGCCTTTCTTCAGGTTTCTATGTGTTTCTTCAATATATATCAGTATTGAGTTATTCTAGTCTTATCGGGAGTATGTGTTTAGAATAAAGGTATTTTGGAAATGGCTGTCCGGGAATTTTTTTCTTTTATTTTCTTGCCTTTTTATGACTTTTAGATAGGTACAGCTTCAATTTTTGTAGTTTTTGCATCAACTTATTCAAAATGTATTCTAAAACGGCAATACAAACTGTAGGTACCCGGTAGGTTACAGACTCTACTCCATTAATGTTTTTCTCCTCATATTATGTACCTACCATAAAATGAGATTGTGATCAAATTAGGTAGTGTAAAATTTTACCCAAAATTCAGTTAAAATATCTAAGTTTGTGGTGGTCAACAGATGGTATATCTACGTACA
Source organism: Eulithis prunata (assembly GCA_918843925.1). Lineage (NCBI taxonomy): Eukaryota > Metazoa > Arthropoda > Insecta > Lepidoptera > Geometridae > Eulithis > Eulithis prunata. Next base: position 4,871,823 of record OU974023.1, on the reverse strand, counting down.
CCTCTTTGTGAAACTTTGTGAGCAGGTTGAAGCAATCCTACTTACAGTTTCGAAGAAACCACATTAAGGTACGTACCTACGTGTCGGTTTTCACCTGCGTGTGGTTTCTGAGGAGTTGCGAAATACTGAAGGTTTTAGGGTTTTAGATAGGTTGATGTACACTTACCTTAGTAATTTGAACTTGCAAAAGTATCTATAGGTGCTCTACAGGTAATATATTGTAAAAAAAAGCATATTTTGATATCGTGAATGGCAAAAAGTACAATCGGCAGTTTCACCACCGTTTACTGCCATTTTAGTTGAATTGACATTCTACAATCGCTTGAGAATATAAATCTGTCTTGAAGCTTCTTGTAGCTTTGAAATGATATTTCTGTTATTTTTGGAAGGAACATTAACGCTCTTATTTTAAGTGTTTTCTTGGTATTGTGGGAGTTGTTGTTTAATTTCGCTGGGTAATAAACGTTCTTATCAAAAGTAATTTTATGCGTAACGATTATGCGTTAGGTAGTGCCTAGTTGTCTATTCATATTTATAAGTAAAACATCATAATATCGACCAAGTTATAGCGGAAATTATAATTTACTATGGTGTAGTTAATTTTCGAAACAGCGTATGCTCCTAATAGGTACTCTTGGAGAAGTCGTAGACTTTTATGCCAAAAGTTTTGGTGCTTAATCGTTTAGTTTATTTGAAGTAGGTATAATGTTAGGTACTTACCTAAACGAGTTTAATTAAAGTCTAGGATTACGGTGTAGCTGTTTTAGTGGTAATTACGTAGAAGGGAGGTATTTCCTTCCATCGGGCTAACAAAACAATAGAATTAAACATTACCTACGTAAAAGTCATGGATTTTTCTTCTCAAAGCCGTGGAATGTTCCCGGTGGTTTTTTTCTCAGATATCTTAGATTTTATAATTTCAATCCAAGGGTTGCTCGAACGCCTCTCATTTCCGGACATAGGCTGAGATTTAAGTGAATTTCAGGATATCTTTTCCGGGTTGTGCAATTTAAGCATCTTTGAAATATTTTTCAACCTCAAAAAAAATAGTTCTCGGTTGTAACCTCCATGGTAGACACTAGACATGTTAAAAGATGTAGTCTGGCTGACCCTACTACCTTTAAAACCATGCCTCGTGGACTGATCAACGATATATTTAATGGAGCCACGAGCTCAAAAACAGGTAGTCAGAGGCACGTCCAAAGGACACAGGTCTGTTACTATTATTCTTCTTTTGACTTGGATTTGATTAAAATAGAATATTCTTTGCAATCACATTGTGAGTTGAACTCTGCTTGAATGAAATAAGAACATTTTTGTTTGTGTAATCAAGATTTTAATGATGTTAATTCATCGCAAAGTAATTACCAAATTCTGTGCAAACACGTAGCTACGAACATAATAATTAAGACAATTACAGTCTTATCTAATGAGTTAAGATCCCGCAGTACAGCCTTAAAACGCCGCCAGCTATTGTTCACAATTCCCCCTTATGTACCGATATATTATGATAAACATTTTTTTTTTTTTATTAAACAGACAAGACGTCTTTTACAACCTGTATTTGCTGTTGAGCTGGTGAATTTGTGCAAAGAGTCTTACAATAGGTAATACTGAGTTCACACTATGCCCATGCCGCTGCCGGCATTATAGCCGCAGACTTATTGCCACAGCAACACCGCCTTTATTCTCGCTAGGAAGCTAGGGCATGAATTTGGGCCGAGAGACGGGACAGAGGCATGTTCGTGTTCACACTATGCTCGTGCCCACTTTCCTGCCCAAGTCCCTGCCGACTGCGGCATAGTGTGAACGCAACATAAGTAGATATTGGACAAAACCCTGCTTCTCCAAAAAGCTATCTGTCAAAAAGGCTCTGAAAATGTTAGTAAATGACATTTCTGAAGTCACGTGATTATTGTCATACGCTTTCGACGTTTTTTGCTTTCTAGCGATGAAGCATCTTGGCTAGATAGTGGAAATAGAGTAGGTACATACGTAGAGTAAATAAAAAAAGTGAATAGAAAATCCTTAGGATCCGGTGACAAAAAAACTAGTATCAAACTACACCGTTCAATTATTTTGTTCCTTTTCATGCTGAGGGTAAATAAAACCATAAAATACACAACTTTGTAACAAACGATGCGATAGCATTACATCTTTGTTTACTGAATGCAAACATTTTACTTACGAAGTTACCTACATTATTATTTTTTGAACCTCACTCTTTATAATGAAAGAACCTTCAGTAAAACTGAAAGTTTTCTATTCAGTCTTCGGAACTTCCAAGAAATGTTTTTCTTACGTGAATAGGTACAGTTAACTGCGTAAATTGGTAAGCTCTATCACAGATCATACAATAATATCAACAATTTAGGTTTTGTAATTGAATTTCTATTTTTTAATCGAGGAGAGAGAGATAGCCTTTTGTAACTTGTTTTTTTTCTATTGTTTCTTTTTGTGTAGTTATTTTACTGTGTTGTACCAGTGTTGTGTTGTGTGGCAAATAAATATTTCTCTATCTCTACTTAGTGACAATAACGCAGCTTCAGAATAGCAAAAAATTAAAGAATTTCTTATACATCGCAGTGATAAAAGACTAGCTTCTAATGATAACAATGATGATAAGATACTAATATTTATAAATTTTAACTATATCATCAAAGTGTTTTTGCTATCAACTGACTTCGAGGTTGGAGAGTTCCGTGCTTAGCTTGCATAAAAAGTAACACCAAAAAGTGGTTTGAAATATTTTTCTGTCAAAAACCGTCTTTTCCAGTCGGATAAACGGTAATAGCTAGCGGGCCCCTTTACCATCACTTTTTCTATTCGTCTCGTTCACAATAAATAGAGTGCAGTCCATTTTGCCACTCGTTCGGTCCTTTCAATTCGAAAGCTTATAGCCAAAGCCACGCTTTCCATTCAGGGACTGTAAGTAACAAATTCTTCTTAAGGTTTCAGTTTCTTTGGCTGTGAGAAAGCATTCCCAGTGCGTTCTAATAATGTATAAAAACATTTCATAGGTTATCACTAAAGTAAAAATAAATTAAGCTCACACGTGCTCACTATAAGAAGCTTAGTATTTATAAATAGTCTCAGATCTTTTGGTTGATAGATACCTACTCAAATATAGAAGGGGTAGTTGGAGAATTACGCAATTAGAACCAATGTTTTAAAATATAATTACTTAAAGATACTTATAGATAGCTCAACTGTTTCATGTGTATTTTGTTAATATTGTAAATACTGTATTTGTTGTAATTTTCGTTGTGAATAAATTAATTACTTAAAAAGTATTTATTAAGCAAACTCATGCTGAATCCTATTTCCAAAAAAAAAATACATCAGTTGACTAAACGAAGTGGGTAACTTACAAAACTAGAGCGCACGTTCACTCTCTACACATACAAATTAAGCAAGCATTTGAACCGAAACCAATAGATAACCACATCCACAATTAAGCAGATATTTCGTAGAGCTAACTTCTGTCACGTACGGCTAAAGTGGCGGCGTCGACGCCATCTTGAAACGTGATGCTGACGCGGCGCTGTGAAGTGTCTTCTATTCAAATACACCCTATTTTACGCTATATTGCTGTGTGACGCCGGAACTTATTTATATTAAGAGCCATTGTTAGTGCATTGTGTTCATCAATTGTTTTATTTTGCAGGGGCAAGCGCGGGCGAATGCTTTGTTTACTCACAAACATTATTAATTAATTTTATTAATGCACATTTAATTTTAATTCAAACGTTTACAATAAGGTATAGGTAAGTACAGTGGAATATTTTATTTGAGATTATTAAGTTACAAAACAATAGAATATGACTAAGTACGCCTATTGGCAACTTTTTAGAGTTCTGCGAGTACGTACCGTGAAAATAACGTAGTACATTAATAATCCTAATTTATGCAACGAGTTACATAATTACCCTATAAGTCCAAAGGGGGCATAATCAGACTTAATGCTAGGTGTAGTACCTTGCATGTAAAAGTTACGAGCGCATTTCATGAATGAAAAACTTCGAAATCTCAAAAGTCGTAGAACTAACGTTGTGTGCCATGAACTGTAGAATAACCTATAATATCGAAAGGGGGGTCCTTTCGGTATTATAGGGTATTTATATTACAGGCTGTATAGAATAACTAGCCGTCGCCCGCGGCGTTGCTCGCGTTCTAGACCCTTTAGGGTGCGACTTTTTAAAATTCCTTTCTTAGTGCACCCCTACACTATATAAGGATACTACCCTGCAAATTTCATACCTCTAGGACTTATAGTTTAGGCTGTGCGTTGATTCTATGTCAGCTTCAAAAGAGTTTTATATATACTGATAATAAATAATAATAATATACTAGACGTCGTCCGCGGCGTTGCTCGCGCTTTAGACCCTTTAGAGTGTGACTTTTCAAAATTCCTTTCTTAGTGCACCCCTACACTATACAAGGATACTACTCTCCAAATTTCATACCTCTAGGACTTATAGTTTAGGCTGTGCGTTGATTCTCTGTCAGCTTCAAAAGAGTTTTATATATATTGATTGATGGTGATGGTGATGATGATTGATGATAATGATAATAAATTACTGTATTGACTTCTCAAAGTATAGGTATGTATTACAAATTACAAAGTATCACGCGAATTCAGCATTCGTTGTCTAGCGGTCGGGTGGAAACACTGAATGTAAGTATAATAATATTGTTCAGTAAATATGACAGTTGTTGTTACGAGTATATTCCAATTCTTATTTTATAATAAACATTAAACGCTAGTCACTCTTCCCCACATCACTGTCACAATACGATCACCGCTTCTGACTTTACTTTGGGATTCGAGTTTTCACATTTTTTGAAACAACACATAGCATTTTTATTTTAATAGAGTTTTTCTTGTGTTATTGTAAGTATTATTGTTTAATTTTGGTGGAATTTTAACTAATAATACTTAGGTCGTAACATAAAGTGTGAGCCATTGGAATAAATGTGTGCAAAGTTGTTTTTTTAGATGAGAAAAATCGTTTCAGGTTTTGAAGAGAAAATCTACCATTTTCTCTTCAAAACAAACGACAGCCGACTTGACGTAGACTTGACTTGACTTAAATTATTTAAAATAACTCACTTGACACTGGCAAAATTGTCTGTCGAAATGACGGACACAGGCCATATAGGTTAAAAGAAGAAGAAGAAGACTTTACTTTGACAATTTTGTTCACAATATTATTTGTTATCCCTCACATCCATATCAACGAACATCAAATAAGAAAAACCAGAATCTACCTGCGAAAGTTTCCAACTAAATTTTCTTCACATCAGCTGTTTCTGACGTCCCTACCTTCAACTTAGTTATTTACTTGCACGGAGCTTAGCGTAACACTAGCTTAAGTAGTTGCGAACTCGGCTTGGCATTTATATTTCAGATTAATGATACCTATTTCCCAGCTTTAGTAGGTACCTACTGTTTGTTTAATTATGACGTAACTTAGATAGAGTATGTTGGTTTCTAAGAAGTAATAGGTAAAATAGATCCTGTCAGGGGATGGATGGAGAAGGTTTAAATAGTTTGTCTCGGAAATTTGTGAAAATTATTAACCACTAGCCTTCTCCCGCGGCGTTGCTCGCGTTAGAGTGTGACTTTTCAAAATTCCTTTCTTAGTGCGCCCCTACACTATATAAGGAACCTACCCTCCAAATTTCATACCTCTAGGACATATAGTTTAGGCTGTGCGTTGATTCTATGTCAGCTTCAAAAGAGTTTTATATATATTGATGATTGATGATGATAATCGAATTAGGATAATGATGATGAATTAGTTTGAGCAATTTTTCTGTAATATAGCGTTGTTTTAATAACCCGATGAAGAGTGAGTATACCGACATACTGAGAACTTTTGAAGTACTCAGTGTGTCAGTCAAGTTTGAAAAATTAATCTAAAAATACAGATGAAACTTTATGCAGCCCAGCCTATTACTATGATATTTATTACGCTGGAGAATAACGTCAGCAGTAAACAAAGTAAAAGGTTTTTTTTTATTATAATCATAAATTAAACCTTTCTAATCAACATTCAAAATCGTACCATGCGTGAAAAATAGCGGTCGACTTTCAGGAAAACACGATGCGGTTTCGATTCGCCGATTACCCCAGAGTAGGTTTGTACAGAACCCCGCACTCGCACCCATTTCCCACTTGACCTATTTTTTATTTTAATGAAGCATTTTTTTCTACAATGTTTGCAAATTTTGCCTTTGTCCCTAAAGGGGTAGTTGAGCATAATAAATTCTTTGAAGTCAAAAACGTTGATTTACAACATTTTAAGCTTTTCAGTTCCTTTATTTACGAACTTTCATTATTTATAGACGTAGTTTCAGGCTGAATTATACTCTATTCCCTGGAGATACGAGTGAAATATGTTTTGTGCTTGAGTAAATAAATAAGTTGAGCACTCACATTGTGTACTAAATAAAAGTGGTTTTCATTTTTGTGGTAGAAATATTTAAAATGAAAATACATAGAAAGTTACGGTACTCGTATGTAATTTACAAGTACACATTTTGCATTGTAGCTATGCCTCATGTATTGCTGTTTTCCACTATGCTATTTTCGTTCTATACTACATTTAAGGTATTCTGAGGCCCTACGGTCAATTTTTTTTTTAAATTATTCCTGATTTTCAATAGAATCATCAAATGAGGCCTTTATCTATGCCGCCAGCTAAATACAATAAGTCCCTATAATTTTTTAAATATAAATTTATCTAAATTTCGCTGCAAAAAAATATTCAAAAAAATAAACCGAGATTTTCTGTAGTCATGATTATAGGATAGAAAATTGATGGCAATCTAAATCACAAAAGGTTAGAAGCCATGCTGACTCTGCTATGCCTTATATCAAAGTCCGGCAAAGATCAAAAGACACGTCCACAATTCCATACCCATCTCATTCGCACGTATTTCGCTCACCTTTTATGTACCCTCGTAGAAGATTTATTTACAAAATATGAGATATTGGAATTGATCTAAAATTATTTTTGCTGGCCCAAACGTGATTTAAAAAATACCAATCATACAAATGAGTAAGGACCTCTGTCGTACGAGTGTGGGTTTAATTCTATGTTCTAGGGCGGATAATTTCGTGCTGGGCTTCTATGAAGTGACTATTGGGCGTTTTGTTAGTAATTCCCCGTACACAACTGCTTGGCACAACTAGTTTGGGCCTACTGATATTTCAGTAAGATTGTATGCACAAGAAAACACCAGTATTCAAAAACAAATGACGAAGGAGATCACAACTCTGACTCGACGCATCCGATAAGTCAACATCTTGGGCAGCTGATGCACGCCAAGCGCCCTCTAAACAATCTGTCATTCTAAAACCAATCTAAAACTACAGAATTATCAAATAGGTAATGACATTCTTCTTCTCTTCATTAATGGTCTCTGTCCGTCTTCTTCTTCTTCTCTTCAGTAATGGCCTGTGTCCGTCATTTCGACAGACAATTTTGCCAATGTCAAGTGTTAAAATTGTAATAAATATGTCAAGTCACGTCATTTGTCAAGTCGGCTGCCGTTTGGTTTGAAAAGAAAATGGTGGATTTTCTCTTCAAAACCTAACACGAATTTTCACATTCAGAAAAACCACTTTACACACATTTATTCCAATGGCTCACACTTTATGTTACGACCTAAGTATTATTGGTTAAAATTCCACCAAAATTAAACAACAATACTCACAATAACACAAGAAAAACTATTAAAATAAAAGTGATATGTGTCGTTTCAAAAAATGTCAAAACTCGTGTCCGTCTCTGTCCGTCATTTCGACAGACAATTTTGCCAATGTCAAGTGATATAATTGTAATAATATAAGTCAAGTCAAGTCATTTGTCAAGTCGGCTGTCGTCTTATTGGTAATAGTAATAGTCACGTGACTTATCTCTCAGAGCTGTCACTTCTATTCTATACACGTTATTTTGATAAGTTTTCTTCTCAACTTGGTTATGGTTAGAGCCCGGGATGGACAGTGCTTAAAAACAAATGACGAGCGAGATCACATCGCTGGCTCAACGCATCCGATAAGTCAACGTCTTGGGCAAGTAAACTAATGTTCGCCAATTATCCCTCGCCCCATTCGAGCGACATTACAATCAGCACATACTGAAATGTATATTACATGCTTATGTACAGAGGATTGCAGAATGCTTGAAATTCAATACTACTTAACTATCTTTACCTATCTATTATTTTTATTAAATAAGGTTTCGGCAATGATTTTCTATGTAAAAAATCTTTAGTTTATGGTATGAAAAAAGGTTACGACCCTACCAATTTTATTTTTTTACCACCATGTTATTTTATCGCTACATCTGGTAGCAATGAAAACCGTTTGCAACAACTATCCCATGGTTTTACTTCGGTTTCTTCGGAAGATGATTTCGTCAGAGTTATAAAAGTTCAGTTAACAGCTACGAGAAAAAAGTAAAGTATAGGTATAAACTACATTTATTCTTCTTGTTGAAGTAACGTGTACCTATATTCTTTTTCAAGATCTGAAAAAAATCTGTGGAGAATGTGTAAAATAGGGTTGTCTATGATATCAAACATCTTTGCTATCCGGCTAAAAAGCATTTAGACTAAAACATTTTTAGCACTTGTACCTAAAATGTTGTACGTATACCTTCTTCTTCTTCTTTACCCTATATGGCCTGTGTCCGTCGTTTCGACAGACAATTTTGCCAGTGTCAAGTGATGAATTTGCATGTCTAAGTCAAGTCAAGTCATTCGTCAAGTCGGCTGTCGTTTGTTTTGAAGACAAAATGGTGGATTTTTTCTTCAAAACCTATACCTATTCAATTCAATTCTTGTCTATGGCCTTTGCAGTGTTGCCCGCAATTTCGCCAATGTCACGTTTTATTAGACCTTAGCACGATGGAGAATGACCGGTGGTGAGAAGTAATGATCGGTGGGGAATTTGGATCCAAGCAAAATTATAAGAAAAATCAACAAAAACCTATACCTATACACAATGTTGGAGTTTGACTTTTGTCCACGTCATTCGGGCTTTCAAACCGTTACTGTCATAAAATTGTGGACAGCTTTTACACTGTATTGTTAACGATAACGTTATTTTTGTTCGGACAACTGGCATGGCATGTTGGTATCATGTATAGTGGTCATAACTAAGTAACCCCAAAAAGTTACAAATTCAAGTTTTTTTACTAAATTGAAGATTAACCAAAATAAATAGTATCTTATAGATAAGTGTGCGAGAGACAACATTAAGTTCCGGTTATGTGTGGTGGTTTAAAAAAGATTTCCGGCTTTTCAGTCCATGTAACCATCTCCAACGGAAAATCCAAGCAGTTCCATTTTTTTATGAGGCTGTATTTTCTAGCTAGCAGCCGCTCGCTGTTTATCTTCCATATTTCATGTTCTCCGTTTCAATTTTCCTTATTTTCACTAGAATGGAGCAATCGTCGAGCTTTTGAATTAGATTATGGGAATCTGGGCACATAGAGCTGTTGTGTGATTGATTGGCCGAACATCCAGCATGCAGGATAAGTCGTAGAAGCATGGGTTTGAAAAATATCTTCGTTCTGTAGTGTAGGGATGCATTTACATTTCTGAAATTCAACTCAATTGATATTCCAATGATTGCTATAAGTACGTAGAGACGAAAAAAGTGACCTAGTACAACATACAGATACGTCTCTATTAAGAATGAATGAATGAATGAAAATACTTTATTGTACGTAGGTACACCTTACAAACTAATATGCGAGACAGACTAAATTACTAAGACTTCAAAATGAAGATCGTGCGATGTCAGATGAAATTACGATTCTTATCAGCTGATAAACAGGCGTAGCGAGCTACGTAGTTTAGAAGAACTACGTAGCGACCTACGCCGTAGCATCCGGCCGTGGTGTAGCATCGTGCTACGAACGTCTAATGCTCACTAAATTATGCACATAGAAATCCTGGTAAGGATACATAACACCTCACGTTATGTAAAGGTGACTTGTGTTTGTGGTGCGTAAAACTACTACAAAAAACGCTGATTTGCGTAGACTACTAAGTATAGGAATGGTGCTACGAGGCACGAGTTAATAAATGCGCATAGTAAAGACGTGCATTTCCATAGATGCCTGAGGCTGAAGTTGTTCGTACTAATTAGCTCTATTCTCTTCTAGGTTTTATGTTTCCAAGCTAGCTTTCACTTTGAGACTGTATTGTAAGCCAGCGCGATAGAAACCGGCTTAGAAAGCTCCTTTTGAGATCAAAAGGTAAATGTTGCTAAGAACCTTTTTAGTATGACAGAAATGAGTTCTCTGATATGAAAGCTCAATAAAAAAGATAACCTTACCTGCAACCACCGTAGTAGAGCACAGCACATTCACCAAAAATACCAGTCAACCAGCGACATTCATATACATCATTGAAACGTAGTAGGTACGCGTGAGTAGTAGCACATGTGAGGTGTCTGCCGGCCGATCAGCTGATCGTGAGATAAACACAAACTGGTACCTGGTGGGTATAGTCTTGAGGTTTAGAGACTAGGAATCGCGAGGTTATTGAGTCACGAAGGGTCGTGGGGAGGATTCGCGAACCGGCGGCGGCATATTGCGAGCTAGCGGGCCCCCGCTGGCACCGCCACAGCCACACTAATCAGTAATCGTTGCCGGGAGGAGGCTGCGTGGCTCTCCTTTCCCCCGCCCTCGCCTCCCCGCGGCGGACACCCCGCCCCGCGTACTACGGACGTCGAATTCGGAAAAATGCTTCATATTTTTATTTCCATGTACATAATGGAATTAATAAAGTACGGTTAGGGGCAATCATATTTGCTAATGGAATGCCTTGTGATAAATTAATATTGGTATTGCTGAGCTGTGAAAGCAGTTATTCAAATGAACCAGGCGAATTTTATAACAGTGCTATTATTTAAAAAAAATCGCTGGTTGTAGAACGAATATTATGAACCCTTCCTCAGACATTAAAAAAAAATAAGGATATTCTCTAACAAAGTCTAAAAATCATGAATAATCCAAGTTTTTATCATACTTTGTGATTCAGCCCTATTCAATATTCACTCATTGATTATGAAATAGTGAATAGCCGGGAGGTGATAAGCCCTCACTAGCCTGCCACCCCGGAAGAACGTCGAGACTGTTTCTCTAGGGGTGAGCCTAACGTCTAGGACCTATTTCTTCTATATTTCCTCGCAACGAGATTTTTTTTAAATTAAATATGTGTACAATTTGTCGACATAGAAATAAATCAATATTGATTGATAAATAAATAAATATTTATGGAGATTTCACACAATATTCCCAACTAAGCAAAGCTTGTAATATGATTACGGTAGGCAACTGTTTCAGATTTCTTAGTCCTTTTAGGTCTTATTTGTCTGTCCAATATCGGAGAATACCAGAGGCACGTTCGAGCTCCAAATTCAACTAGATTATACCTTAGTAAAACGTGTCGTCTTGTTACATAATATTACAGCCAAGACGGTATATGTTATTTGCAATTACAGAAGGATAAAGTTGAATTCTATAAGTCACTCAAGAAGTCTAGAAAATATTATAATAATATAATAACGTCGTTGAAGGCGCGTGCGCGATGGCACTAATCTCGGCATCTTTTGCAGCAGGCTGGCCCTTACTTTTTATCTAGCGCTTTATTTAGAACTTGAATACACTAAGCGAACATGGTCTCTGCGACCAGCGCTTCAGACCAACATAATGAACGAACATCAGTTCTAAATATATTTAGTCTTAGGGCCAAATACTGAAACATCACTCAAATTTAAACATCACTTAAAAATACTCTACCTCTGTTTGACATTACTCATTTGGCAATAATTTAAGCATGAACTTAATATAAGTAGCGTTTGAGTATTCGGCCGTTAGCAGTACCTACTCAAGTCGATTTTAAGTAATATTTTTACAGCCTTATATCCCCAAATAATTTTAAAACTGAGAGTTATTCCAAGAGGTTTTAAATGACCAGGTTTTAGTATAATCATTTGTTGTAATTCTTTTGAAGTATGTAGTTACTTTTACTTATTACGTTATCATTGAGTTTCACTGTAAGACAGGTCGAAAACTTTACCTAAATCATTTAGAACTGAAATGCGGGATACCTTACATAGAGTTTTTTTTGACTTGTCAAGTCATGTAATAATTTGCTGCAAAAATTACGACTAAATTACTGAAATCCATTACCATTAGGCTTCGTAATGAGGCAGTTGTTCAAATCTTTATCTTAAGGTCTAATTCAGTATAGCCTAGGCAACTAAAAATTCACCACTAAAAGATCTTACAGTAGAGGTGCAACCATGGTCGACTAGTGCGTGGGTTTACTAAAAGCATATCGTAGAGAGAAGGGCTTAACTTGAATGATTTTGTAAGTCTTGGCACGGTTACAACATAGGTCTGAGTATCAAGCCTCTTAAACGTTATTAACCATTAGTATTTTGTTTGCTTTCGGGCTATTAATAAAATGGATTATCATATTACTGGATTCAGATTACCCGAACAATATTGTGAGTTACTTTATATAATAATCATAAAAAATATTTGTAATTCATGTTTTGTCTAGAATTCTTAGTTCTAACTTGATAAACATTGAATAGTCTTACATTTAATATATCAGATGTGCATTAAGAATTAAAGTGAACCAAGTCGTAAGTTTTATTGAACATTGAAAATAATAAGACAAGTATAGTTTATGTGATTTTAGTAAAGATTTGTTATCTGAAATTCAATAAAAATAAAATTGCCTAGTGAACCGGAACTACTAAACCAAATAGAGCTCCATTCAACTACTAGGTAAGCACCTACTTGGTATCCACAGACCCAAATACCGATAGCGAATACCCAAATCGACGTTTTCCACTTCATAAATCCTGGGCTCATGAAAATGTAACGCCTAACAATGCCCGAAAAAAGCTGAAAACGTCGCACCTCAAAATTTCACGTATTTTTTCGGGGTGATGCGATGCACGCAGACCCAGCCTTTATGGGGGGTGGGGAGGGGGTGCTATTGTGCTGACTGCTGTCACAGGTGACTGCAGGTCGCTGTTGTCTGCCCCAAAGGTTCCACGGTAAAGGACAGGGCTCTGAAAGGGTACTTCAATACCTTGTAAAGTGTAGGGTTATACCGGTTAGAATATCGCATGAATTACTAATAGGTTTTTACGACGTGTCTTATGTTCAATGGATTATTACGGACATTTTTATTTTGTTCATTATCTTTGAATTTTAATTTACATGGGATAAAGATTGTGTATATAAATAACAAGTTTCCAACATTTTATTATGTTAGCTGCAAGCAAGATGTCATGTCTAAAGTTCTCAAGAAAGGATCTAAGATTAAACTTTCATATTTATTCCTCGAAGGCCGAACATGTCTTATCCGTGTCTTTACAATACGAATGAATAGTTTATTGAGATAAGAACTTGAGCTCGCGAGTACCCTTATAAGCTTTTTGCATATCTGAATAATTCTATCTAGGTTTTACTGAGACACAATGTAAATAAATTCTACGCACTGAGACGGAAGGGGAAAGAAGAATAGTGTTATGTTATATGGGTCATCATTTGCATAGTACCTTTTGCTATCACGGTTTCTTTACCACAGTAAGGGTTAAACTTTTTTATATACTTCATGGTTCGGGCGTTTGCAAACAAACACGAAACTTACACGATCCTGATATCATGTATAGGTATATATATCAATTACTGTACAGTCTAAAAACGTCCTAAAACGTAACTAAATGTACGAGATTAGCTCCCCATGATGTCGTGTAGAAGCCGTGTCGTTGTCAGTGTGAAAACGCTCTTCACGGATCGTATTCTTGCTAAGTACCTGTTTTAAAATATCAGGAAATAATCAAACTCACAAAAGTTAAAATTACAAGCACTTCAAACGTCAGTAGATATCTCTATCGACTCAACCTTGAAAACTTTGCCAAAATTATTACTAAAGCATGATTTCGAAGTTGATGCGAAAATTATTGGAGGCAACAACTAAGAATATCGACATTAGACTTTCAGCGAGTTTCAAGTTCCAGTCAATAACACTTGAAAATTCTGAACTTTGTAAAAATAGGGCGGTATCAAAGTGCAGTGTTCTCGGCGGCTGACCCAGATGGAATCATTAGTAATCGTTAGAGGCATAACTTTGTTTTTGGCACGTTCCACCAAGTTCATCAATCACGGAGTTGTGGACAGTTCTCAAATTAAACTTACTTACCGTGAATGTCCCCATTATGGACACCTTAAGGATTTGGTCAGCTGGTTTTGGCTATAATTAATTCATTTTAAAACTTACAATGTTGAGCTTCGAAATAGGAATAGCTGAATACTTGCTTTATGTAATGGCTATATTTTAACAGAATAAACATGTTGCGCGTCTTGTCAAATTCAGTTTTAGTAAAATACCTACGAAATCTACAAATGCCGCAGTGATGGACACCCATGCACCAGTAAAGAAACACCGGTCTTGGACACTTGTGCAGTAATGGACACCCAATGATGGACACGTACATTATAATACTCTGTCGTACATCTTGAAATCCAAAGACCCTTTTCTGATGAATTATAGCTTATTCAGTTCTAAAATTTTAATGCGACCGAAAAATATGTTTTAAGATAGAGTGTTTTTTGTATGTTTGTCTGAGATTCTGTAGTTTTACAGTTTAATACTCCGGCTTGGGTGTTTGCCTAAAAGAAAAGAATCAAATTAATGGTTCTGGCATACAAAATATGGCTGAGTGATTAAAAAGGTTTGCTTATTAAATATTGTTTATCAGACTATCTATGACCTTGTAGAGCTCTAGAATAAATGCAAAATTTTTAATGTTATGGTATGGTAAACAAGAAACTGTTGCAGCTGTTTCCAATTTACCAGCGTAAGCTACAGCGTAAGAGCTGAATGGATCTCAGGTATAAATACCAGTTTTATTTGCTTTATGTCGAAGCTTTAAGATAAGTTGAACTGGAGCTTGAAATTCATCGAGGGGTGATGCCGGAGATCTTAACTGAGATCGAAGATTTCAGAAGGGACACGACATCTGCGAGGCTTACACGTCTCGCAGATGTCTTGTCCCGAATCCAGTAATGAGGATGCAAGAACCACCCGCCACTACACAAGAGATCTTCCTGAGATCAGCCTGGACGAGATAGAAATGGCCTTGAGAAAGTTGAAAAATGGAAAAACCCCTAGGTTATCACTTCGGAACTCCTAAAAACAGGAGGCCCTCTTATCCTGAAGGAAGTCCAACGTGTCTTCAAGTCCGTTCTAAGCTCTCCTTAAAAGCTATAGACTGATCTCACTCTTGAGCCATGTCTACAAACTGTTCTCGAGAGCCTTGACGAATTTCGAACACCAGAACAGGCCGGATTTCCAAGAGGATTTAGTACCATAGACCACAAATACATCCACATAAGGCGCCAGATTATACAAAAATTTATAGAATATAACCAACCCTTATGCCTCGCATTTGTGGACTATGCGAAAGCCTTTGACTCTGTCAAAACCGGGGCTGTTCTGCAGACCCTGCTACGATGTCAGATCGATTGGCGATATATCGAAGTGCTGAGATTCCTTTAACAATGACGCCACTATGTCTGTTCAAGTCCAGAACCAGCAGTTTAAACGTATCCAGTTGCACCGTGGAGTAACACAAGGGGATGTAATATCCTCTAAGTTGTTTACAAGCGCACCGGAAGATATGTTTAAGACGCTGAGTTGGAATGAAATAGGCATTAATATCAATGGCAAATATATCTCGCACTTACGATTTGCCGATAACATTGTTATATTGGCGGAGCTGCTGCCTCACGACGAGATGAACCTGGATAAAACAAAACTAAAGTGATTGTATTACCCCAGCCAGAGCCGATCGCTATTGACGGAAAGCCTGTCGAAGTTGCGCAGGAATATGTCTACCTTGAGCAGACACTTCGGTTGGGTAGATACAGCTTGGAGAGCGAGCTAAACCAAAGAATCCAGCTGGGCTGGGTCGCATTAGGAAACTTTGTCAAGTCCTCTCGTCGTGCATCTTCCAATGCCTGAAGACAAAAGTCTTCAACCAATGTGTTCTACCTGTTATAATCTATGCTGCCGAAACGTGAACACTTACAGTAGGGTCGGTCCACAAGCTGAAAGTCGTGCAGCGATCTAGGGAGAGAGCTACGCTCGCAGTTTCTTTAAAGGATAAAATCAGAAACGAGAGTATCTGACAAAGAACTAAGGTGGCCAGCATAGCTCAGAGGATTAGCAAACTGAAATAGCAGTAGTGGGAGGCCATGTTTGCCATAGAACCGACAATCGTTGGAGCAAACATATACTTGGGTGGAGACAGCGTTTAGGCAAGCATAGTGTAGGACCGCCTCCGGCACAAGGTGGGGCGATGATCTGTGAAATTTAGCTGGCAAACACTGGATGAGAAGAGCCGAAGACTGGGCTCAGTGGCGCATCTTGGAAGAGACCTACGTCTCGCAAGCAGTGGACTGATATAAGTTGATGATGATGATGATGATGACCATGGACCAAGTTGTATGTCAATAAAGAATCTAAATTATTATTATTATTGCTTTTATCGCTTTATAAAATAATATTTTTTTTTCAAGCCGTTATCCATACAAAACCAAAATCATTTTTCAAGGTCATTTTTTTGAAGATCTTTAAAGACACCCGATATCGGCAGGAAAAATAGAGCCAATACAATTTAAAAACTCAATATTGACTCAAAAACGTAAGTTTGGACACGTGTCCATCATACATTTTGCTACATAAATACGAACCAGTGATGGACACCCTCTCTAAACTGGTTTTATAAACTACAAGTGGTCTTTTTTCTTCACAATGATTTACTCCGTTTCAAATTATGTCCATGTAATCATAGCAAAAGTTTATAGCCCTCAGGAAAAACGGTTTATAAATAAAAATGTACACTCACTCCCTTAACAATTTGCTTAGGGAAACACGAAAAATTTGAAAAATCACCGCTTATTTTAGTTTATTTTTTTTTATATTTTATTGAAAAAGCAGGTACCGTGTGTCGTTTATGATTATGATAGTTTGAAGTATCAGCTTTAAGTCCTGTGGGACCACCAATTTAATTATGCTGTCCAAATCACTATTTTATGACATTAAAGTTTCAAGTGTCCATAACTGGGTCAGTGTCCATCACTACCACATCCACGGTACTTAACTTAGGAACTTGGTAATGGAAGTAACATTCCTTGCTTCACTTGTGAACACGAATCTACATCACACCTTATGTGGTGCTTTGATTACTTTTATCTAAAAATGGCAGATTACGATGACCTATACCTACCTAATATCAATGCTGGCTATATATCGTATACGTCTTTGATGTTTGGACGTGCTTCTATCTTTTCCCCTAACAACCCTCAGTGGAAGTATAGCACCTTGGCTTGTAGGACAAGGATAAGTGATGGAACAAGTAAATGGCCCACCTGATGTTAAGTGGTATCCTTTACCTATAACAATGCCTTGCTTCTATGGGCACGTCCACTTTGAACGTGTTCTATGAGGCACCGCATAGTGATGCCAAGCAGTGGCTTGGCGGCAGAAATAGATACTTCTTTCGCGGACAAGCTCATTTAAAGAAGCTCTACTATTATACTATACCTACTTGTTTCGGTGTTTTTCCTTCAGTCAATGATACTACTCATTTATTTTCCCCAATAGCAAAACCAAACCCAGAGACATCGATAAATTCATGCTACAATGCCTACAATTGGAGAAATAAAGCAAACTTATGTCCCTATTCCGGAAGCTATCGCCGGATAATAGCAAACAAACCGATATAATTCATACGTGAATACCTGTGAGACGTGGCTAGGACAGTCTAGCCTTTGGATGTGAACTTGACTAGCCAAAGATGCTACAGAAAAATCAAAGCGTTGGGTAGAGACCTAGAGACCAGTCTATGCGAAATTACGCTTGCATAAATTTAATTCGCTATGGTTATTGCCATTAAAAAATACCACGTTTTGGTCGTCCATTTCTGACACACGCGCGGAATTCCGCGTATGAAACTCCGCCTCATTTATTCCTAGACCCATGTATTACGATCAATGAATTTTGTAGACCATAATTTACGTTAACTAAAGCTACTAGATACAAAGTTTGTTTTTCTAATTAAGTAGATTTTAGTGAAGTGCAATGCCTTGATAAAAAATCGTGTAAAATCCGCTACCTACCGACAAGATATACAAAAAAAAAATCTTGCATACAATGATCTTCTATAGATCATTGCATCAACTAATACATTGTACTTTCATAAGCAGATGGTGGAAAGATTATTACATCCAGAGGCTGTTCGTCCCAGCCTGGAGTATCGATCTCATGAGATATTTCGGAGCAGCTAAAACGAGAGATCGAGGTAGGTCAGCCGTCGGCGGTCTGTGCCTACTCGCCTACTGATAGCTTTTCAAACAGAGAGTGGCTAAAAAAGAAATGAGCCGGTGAAATGAAATGGAAGTTCGTCGAATTGGTTTTAAAATCTTGAACTTTTTTTTTCAGCTTTTGGACGTCTATTTCCAGAGCTACTCATCAATCTGATTTCTTTTAATGTTAGTGCGTCTGTGTAGTGTGTAGGTATTGTTTATTTGACCTCTTAAAAGTAACATAGTAATAAAAAAACTATCACTAAACGATAAAAATAGCCAAATCAGTAAAAAATAAAAAATAATCGCATTACTCTACACCTCTACACAATGCTACTCGTAAATTATAATCTACATGCTACCTACGTGTCGAAATGTCACTTCTGTATGTCTTCTGTTTCACGAGCTCAAATAATTAAAATACCCAGAGGCATACAAACTAAGGTATAACTACGCGCCCCGACTACCTACTCTATGCGTGGGATAGATGTGTGTGTATTTTTCCTAGGGGCCTACTGTCAAAAACTAAGCAATGATGATTACGGCTCCGTTTGATTCGATGACTTCTAATCCGTCGTGATAAGGTCAATACTACAGTGCACTGGTTTTAGCGACATTGAAATCATGGTAGAGCCCTGTAGAGCGGAGGGCGTGCATGGCAAAACAATACTGCACTTTGCAATTAGCCCTAACCCCGGAGCATTTCTTGTTTGATCCGACAGTAGGTACCTAAATGGAACTTATCTAGATGCTGATTGTACCCGTCAACCACATCAAAGGAAGCAGATTATTTAAGCCTTCGTAGATTTCTAAGTTCTATGTTCTATCCTGCATCTCCTGCTATTGGTTAACGTATCCCAGTAACAAAAGAGTCGTGGGTCCGAATTCTGGTCGTCTCTTATCTTTCACAGTATTATCACACACAGTTCATATAATACGAAAAATAGTTGTTCTAGTACCTATACATTATATACCAACCTATGTAAATCTAATAATTAGCTACCTATTTATTTCTTAGTTAAAAAAGTGACCAGAAAAAGTTTAAAAGTTTAAGTTTTTAGGGAAAAAAGTTTTTTCCTCTACTAAGTAGGTATAATATTTATTGTCAACGGACTGAAATAAATTTTTCGCTGTTGGATAAGTTAACTTTTTCATTTATAATGTTCCTCATCATGATGCAGACATTATTTCACGATAATATTTACAGTTTTATGTAAAACTCGAGTTTTAATTAGTGATGCACAATCCCTGTAAACCCATCTGTAGTGTTTGCATCTATTCAGTAGGTGTGTAACCCTATCTCACATGCACGAGTGGTTAAGTAACTGTCAGTGTCAAACTCCCGACCTGTCAAGTGTCAATGTCTCCCGACGTGAGGGCGGGAGACGGAGGGGGTCGGGGGAGTTAGCTGACGGGGACAGCCACGGACGGAGGCCGGTGGAAGACCAGCTCGGTGTATCAGTGAGCCAGGGATTAAAAGTACAGTATTCTACAATGGCGACGAGGATAAAGGTCTGTAGAAACTATAATTTTCAAAAAAGGAGGAAAAGAGTCGGGTATGTCTGTTTTTCTTTGTTGAAATTAGTGTTTTGGCCATTGGAAGCGTGCGAGCCCCGTTGATACTGCATGATTTTTCACTGCCAAAAAATTAGTATCTACTGGTTCATTTGTTTATGTAATATAACGTACATTACCTGTGTTGTCTAATTTGTATGCCTTATTCAACTCGATGACAACGGATCTAGAAAAAGTTGAGATCAGCGGTTCAATTCCACACAATGTTTTTTCGTTCTAACTATGGTTCGATTGATCTGCAGCTGGCTGAAGCGTTGCTGTATGATTGGATTAATCAAAATAGTCTAAAGACAGATAGGGAAACAACTATATTTCAGCTGCGTTTCAGCTGTAAAAGCTTATGTAATAAGTATTAGAGAGTGAAATGACCTGGGGAGTACAAGAGCTTCGATCCTGCTGCGTTTCGGCTAAAAAGTTTGTTTGTAGAATTGGCCCGTTAATCCGGCAGCAGGAATACGTAAAAAAAAAAGGGGTTGTTTGCTACATGTTGTATCAGACGGCGGCGCCGTGCTGAAGCATGACGTGTAGTGCTGCGTGTCGTCATGGTAGGTACTGTGTTTGATTATATTTTGTGAAAAAAAAAAAAAAAAAGACTCTTTATTAGGAGACTAAAGCGGGACTTACTTCTATCGATAAACCATAATACGCGTGGTTTGAAGTTCACTCAACATTGATTGATCACACAAAATACACTTTCCACTTTACATTGTTTACCAGAACCTAACTAGAGTGCGCCATAGGTAGGATTATCGCGCGCTATCATTGCGTTCTGGGTTTTTATCCAGCCCAGCGCAGTGTTTATAATGAATTGAGTATATCTGTATAAAACATAATAGAGCGTTTTACAAGTTACATGGCTCATTGGTTGGTTTGGTCACCCGTCTTGATCGATGTGGGTAGTAGGTATCATACCTACCTATTATGCTGTGATTGATTTGAGACGTGATTTGGAACGATATGTGGAAAAGTGGTGAAATGGTGATTTGCCTGATACAAGTACCTAATTAGGTACATAGTACTAAATTGTAAAAAAATTATTAATACCTAGGTAGGTACTTTATTATACTGAGAAAAATATTATACTTACCTGCATACCTCACAATACAAAAAAGAGTTTAAAAAAAAAAAAAAGAAGAAGAAGAAGGAGAAGTTCTTCGGTGATTTTCAGTAAGTACATAAATGACCTAGATTCAATGTTGAACAGTTCGCTGACATCAGGCAGGACCATCGTAGGACTTGCAATAATGTTGCCACATTCGGTCTGCTAGTGATGTTCAGTGGCGGATTTGTAATGTGATTAGTAGATTGATTTTGTTTAGTTCATGTAAAAGTTGTTGCTTGCATTGTACGAATCTACACAAGGATACCTACCGTACCTACCTATCTAGGTGTATTTATTTCACCGAGATTTTACTAATGTAGGTACCTACCTACCTACTTACTTATGTGGAAGTTTTAGAATAAAGTTTTGAGGCAAATGTGTTCGATGCACGATTCTTATAGCTCAGAAATATAAAGTAGAATGTACTAGAATTGTTAACTTTTGTTGACAACCGAGTCTTGAGAGTTTTGGCGGAAGGTGGCGCTAGTATGTCGCGGGAATGCGCGCGCATAGGAAATGCGTTCCTAGTAGGTACAACTCGTAGCATTAAGCCTGCGGTATACCAAGCTGTTAGTAGCACTTCATATAATTTTAAAATGGGTCTATCTAAGTATTCACTTCTGGTTTAGTCCTACTATCAATGGCCTACTACTAGTAAACTGTTACTAATGAATTCATTAGGTAAATTAAATATTTAAATTTTATCTAGGTACCTTCTATTAATTGAATAGGCGCTAGGCGATGGGAGAGTTCACCAAATTATAATAGTATTATTAAGCAATGTTAGTTTAATTATGAAATTATTGTGTGCGTTGTTAACTATTTGGTTACTAGTTAAGCTTTACTTAGGTACCATTGAACTGGACACGTGGTTGTTGATCAAGGGTTACCATTAAATTTGTCGTACAGACAGAGATTCAGGCTTACCATTAAATTGGTTGCACAGAAGTCCAGGCTTACCATTCAATTGGTTGCACGGGGGTCCAGGCTTACCATTAAATTGGTTGCACAGAGGTCCAGGCTTACCATTAAATTGGTTGCAAGGACAGGCTTACCATTAAATTGGTTGCACAGGTTTACCATTAAATTGGTTGCACAGGCTTACCATTA
The DNA here is from genome assembly GCA_918843925.1 of Eulithis prunata. NCBI lineage: Eukaryota > Metazoa > Arthropoda > Insecta > Lepidoptera > Geometridae > Eulithis > Eulithis prunata. The sequence continues at coordinate 4,849,617 of OU974023.1, read as the reverse complement.
AATTGGTTGCACGAAGGACATGGCTTACTATTAAATTGGTTGCACCGGGTTACCATTGAATGGGTAGCACAGGCTTACCATTAAATTGGTTGCACAGGCTTACCATTAAATTGGTTGCACAAAGGACAAGGCTTACCATTAAATTGGTTGCACAAAGGACAAGACTTACCATTAAAGGGGTTCCTGATGATTGATCAACCTTTTGTTCACGTTCAATGGTGCTGTGTTGTGACAGTGCTGACTTTAAAAAAGAAAATTAGGCATAACTAGTGAAAGCTGTGTGCTACACGTAAATAACCGAATAAAATTAGTTGAGATGGTAGTAAAGCACCTTTGAAATAAGGAAATGACAGGTTTAGATTAGACGTATTTTAACTTGAAATCAGCGTAAACTAAATCAGACCAAATAACAGGAAAATAAGAAGTTTTGAACTGTAATGACGGTTTTCAATGCATTCAATGGATTTAATCGACTTTCGATCTTTCTATTCCTAAATACAATGGTGATGTGTAATTTTATGAGTAGGTAGGTAGACGTAAAACACAGTATGTAACGCTGCGATGTTCAAAGAAAAAATATGGAATAGTGTTACCAAAGATATATTTCTGGTCAGTTTAGGACTAAAATAACGTTGTGTGATATCCACAAATTATAATGTACTTATTTGTTTATGCCTTAAGTTCAAACCTGCTTTCAATTAAATAGAGTGGCAATAAAATGGCCTAGCACTACTTGTTGTGTAAAATTTTTAAATAAATAAATAAAATGGCAACCGGATGCAGTTCATCTAGAATTATAACATCAAATGATACGAATAGAAAGGCTTGATGTAACGTGCGCGCCTAAACGTTTCCAGTAAATTGTCAAAAAAAAAAAAATTGTTTGGTGTAAAAGATTCAGATTATCAGTGGGAACAACAAGAAATATCATTGCCAGTCAGGTTGTCAGACTGAAACGGAGGAGTCTTCCATGCTATTGAACTACTACCTAGACAAAACGAAGATTTTATGATATCAAAAGAAACCCTGTTTAATATGGACACGCCAGGGTATACAATGTTGATGAATCAACAACGTGTAGGACAATCGCATAGTATTCAATCGTGTAGGCATAGCTAAGAGAGGAGAAGATCTTACACTGTGTGACCTTTTAGAGTGCTCGGAGATATTCTAAAATATCACTTGTCTTATGCTTGAACTCTGCCCTTGCGAAATGCAGAACCAATGCAGGTCGGGCTGGTGGTATATTAATGTCGTTGGTAGGTTTCGACGAGCGACAGTATCCTCTATCTTGCGTGGAACTGTGCTTATGTAGAATATACTATACAGTTATAGTGGATGAAAGTCCTGTGAGTTTAGGTTCGAATCTAGTGCAAAACCGTTACAAGTACCAGAATTTTTATCAGTAGGCATCTACTCCTAATCATGAAGTACGACTATATCTAAAAGGGAATTGACATACAAAGATACTTATTACAAGTTCTCAGTTTGTAAAAAAATGTATTAGTCGTTTGAGCTATCCATCCTCTATAGCAGTGTTTAAGTTATAATGGTCGACAGCACGTGACTGGGCAGTTCAGTGTTTGTTCGGATAGTTGCGCTACAGTCTCATCATCTATATATCTTGGCTCTATATTGACCACTGACTGATAAATAGATTAGTCGAACACTAAAACAGAAAATTTTAGGAAAAAAACGATATTAACATACTTTATGTAAATACTGGATAAGTATAGTAGGTAAGTATATGCCTGTAAGTATATAGCGGTTTGGTTTGTGACGTGAACCACGATTTCAGACTATTCTTTGCAAGTAAGGCGGATAAACGTAAGATTTCTGTGCTTAGAGGCCTATGTAGACATAAATGTCTGTTAGTAAGATTTCAAAGTAAGAGATCACCATAAGTGACAGATGAAAAAGGGGAAGGAGTATGGAGGCTGGATATAAAGAGCTGAAGTGCTGGCGTACTTAATAGAAAAAGATAGTTTATAAGGCTATGGGGAGGAAACAGATAAATAAGTGTTCTCTATAAAATCCTATGGTTTAGGTAAATGAATTGAATTAAGCTCGTCCCGAAATTGCTATCCAGTGCCGTATATACTTGTGAATGTTTTAGGCAGAAAGACGATAGCATGTAATAAGGAAACTGGCTAGAAGATACTTAAGAAGAAACAAAGCTATTTGTCTTTAAGTATAAAGTGGAAGGCCAACAGAAAGCGGTCACGCCCAAGCCCAAAAGCTATCCACATTCGATTCAATGGTATTGTAGGTAGTGTGGTCACATTTGGTATTTGTGCCAGCGTGTAATAAAATGTATGTACCTACCTATACATGATGAAGCTGTCTTTATGGGTCCGTGTTTTGATCAGTAGGTACTGAATTGCATGAGGCTAATAATAACTATATTGTAATCTAGGGCTTTGTGCGGAGGTGTGCGTTTACACCATAGTATGATTCTATACGGGACAACTAAAAGGCTTTGTTGATAAAAAAATATTTAAATAAGAAAGGGGTTGTAGTGTTTGCATCTATTCAGTAGGTGTGTAACCCTATCTCACATGCACGAGTGGTTAAGTAACTGTCAGTGTCAAACTCCCGACCTGTCAAGTGTCAATGTCTCCCGACGTGAGGGCGGGAGACGGAGGGGGTCGGGGGAGTTAGCTGACGGGGACAGCCACGGACGGAGGCCGGTGGAAGACCAGCTCGGTGTATCAGTGAGCCAGGGATTAAAAGTACAGTATTCTACACCATCCATTGGCAGACTGCCTTATAAAACAGCCTGAAACGGCTTCCCATAACGAAGACCCTGCCAGGTCGTTAAGTTGAACCCTAAAATGGTGAGGGTCATATATTGGCGCATAACAATGGGAGGTACAAAGGTTGTGAGTTATGGGATGGGCGAACATTGAATTTGGGGTATCTATGGAATGTTAATAATGAGAGGTGGTAACAAAGTTCGAAGCTGTCAGATCTTTGCATCGAAATAAGCATTTTTTACTATAGGTGCGATGTTCTTACTATCTCTTCTAAGCGATGATTTTGGTGATGAGCTCGCCAACCACTGGAGTACTAAAATATTGTGTCAAAAAGTGTTACTTACGAATCGTACTAAGTTACTAAGTTATTTGAGAAAAAGTCTAGTCTGCCATCTCTGGAGAGATACGTTTCATAGAATTAGGTATGAATTAGGTACACACCTACAAAGTTAGATTCCCTGAGTGCTAAAATATTATTTAGAAGTAAGAAGGTACCTAAAAACTTTTAAGTCTGATATTTCATAGTAAAAAGCTGCGTAATTAATTTTTTTAATAGATACCTTTTCTATGCTTGAGTTCTACCCGAGATCATAACGCATATAATTATTGACTGTGCTGAAATATCGTGCAATTATCAAAATCACAGTGTGAAAATTTCAATGCATAAGAAACAAGCGGTAGGTATACTAGGTTATTGGATTAAACTATGTTAGTATTCGCACACACATGCTGCTTACATAGCAATTTTATGTTCGTGTTTTCCGTATCATTTGTTACACAAATGGTATCGGACTTGGACCCCGGGTGGTGACTTGATGGATTAACTATCCTCTTAACCAGACGTGAAATATCGCAGAATATTGCGGGGAATAGAGTAAAATAATAACTCGTACGCGCTTGCTTTGGTTGTAAAACCGTAGAAATTCGCTTACACAAACCACAGTTAGGTACAAACATGATTTGTACCTACCTACCATAGTAAGCTATGTACCTAAGCCAACCGTTCCTTAATTGGGTAGTTGTGAAGTTAGTAAGTAGGTACCTACATACTAGGATTCTTTGAGCCCACAAACTTCGTAAAGCAGGCGGTTGTTAGCGAAATCTTGTAAACTCTTCAAAGGTTCAGCGGGTACAATATACCTAGTTTTCTTGGTAAACGAGCTTTCAATTAAATACTGGCTTGACCTACTTATAGTCGGTGAATAGGTAGGTACTTGCCTACTATCAAAGAATCGAATTGTTAGAAGCAACACTAGAGTCCGTCTTCGTAATCTACTGCCCAAGACTGATTCGGACTCAAGCCACATATAGATGCCTGTAACTATGAGAAATCTACAAGGTAGATAATAAGTGGTGCTTTTATTGTTATAGTGGTAAAAGCTCTTCAATCACCACTCACAATCAAACGCAAGATTGGCTCAGTTCCGTTCGGAAATCAGTCTTCAGGAAATTAGTCCTTTTATGTGTCTGGCGCCGACTGTCGACTAATTAGAGTGTAGATTATGCAGCAGTTAGTACGGGAAAGCTTTGTAAAAAAGTACTGGGTAAGGTAGCAACTGGGGTATCCAAGCGTCATCTGCTCATTCCAACGTCATTGCAGGGTTATCACGATATATTCTCAAAACTGAATAGGTAACTCATCATCACCATCATATTGGCCCTACAGAAGCCCACAGAAGCTGGACCCTCATAGAATTCCCTCATCAATATAATATAGGTAAAACTCTTTTGAAGCTGACAGAGAATCAACGCACAGCCTAAACTATAAGTCCTAGAGGTATGAAATTTGGAGGGTAGGTTCCTTATATAGTGTAGGGGTGCACTAAAAAAAGAATTTTGCAAAGTCGCCCTCTAAAGGTTCTAGAACGCGAGCAACGCCGCGGGCGACGGCTAGTACCTCATATAATTCTGGAAGGCACTTCTCCATCCATCGACTTCCAGCGATCTTAATGTCGTCGGTCCATCGCATCGATGGAAGCGATCCTACACTTCGCTGTCTAGTTCGTGAACCATACCCAGTCAGATCTGCGAGCCATGTGGCCAGCGCATTGCCACTTCAACTTGCTAATTCTTCAGAGCTGTCGGTGACCTATTGGTTGTTATATACGGATTTCGTTATTTTGAACCACCTAACAACACCTAAAATGTCTACACCTCACATGCTCTAAGTCTAGGTAGGTAAATAGGTATGATAGGTGTACCTGGGTACCTGATTGTAGAAAATTGTTCCCATGCTGGGTTTGTTTGACCTACGGTGCTTCATAAGCAATACCACTTTATTTTATCAAAACACTGGGAAAGTAGGTTAGGTAACCTAGTTGCTTTCCATTGAACCAACCCTAGCACAGCTTCCCCATAGATTTCTCATCTACCCTCATTCAAAGCTTACCCTAGCTAGGTAGGTATGTACATAGCCTAGGAATTAATTAACGACGTGAAGGGTTGTAATGAGCAACTGATTTGATGAGTGCAGTTGGAACGTAATGAATGGCAGGGTTCAGGATGCGACGAGTTTTGAGCACTAACTAGATATTTGGTACGTAGGAACTACTGAAATGCTGAAAATTAAAAATACAGACAGGTATATTTCGTTGGTAGCTATGTGGTAGTCGAAATTTAAATTCGAAAAGAAGTACATAATATACTACCACTAAAAACCTAGTCCCATCTGGCCAGTGGTGCTTATTAGACAACTCTGGTAGACAAGTACTGTTTCTGTGGTACAGCTGAATTTACTCTAATTATCTCTCAGTAGGTACTGTATTAGGTACAACGTAATAAAAAAACATCTTAAATTAAGTACTTTATAACGAGTAGGTATAACCATATGGCCTCGGCTAGTATTGAATTATGATCTGTGTCCTCAGAATATAAGTAAGTAAAAGTAGGTATAACATTAAAAGTGAATAAATATTTTGAGCTTTTATTTGGTAAAAATGCTGGAATGCAATAATAAATGCTTGCAATCCTTATGAAACAAAATACTATTCATTCAGTTACACACTGTTAAGTTCTAATACCTAAATTAATGTTAGAAATCTCTGTGGAAACAATTTTATCATAAAATACATAAACATTAGAACATAAGTCTGATAGAATCTTAAATAGTTCATTATACATCAATCCTTATTAATAATAATTGTCAATGATTAAGTATAATACAGTCATTCAGTCATGACTTTGGAAATACTCCTTCTGCAGCATTGACAAAATATTTCACACACGGTTAAGTGACTGTTTACAAAACAAGTAGGTATGCAAATATTTGCTTAGTTTTAGTCAATTGCTTCATAAAAGCACCTTAATAATACTATCAATAGAGACCATTATGTCATTGTGCCGAAAACCGGGTTGTGCCTGCAAATGCTTGCTCCATACTCCATGTAAGCCTGCTTAGTGTGACACACTTGATAGAATTCAGGAGTAGATGCCAGCATACTGCCTCCAAACCATACAGCATACCGCTGCATGTTGTGCGATATAACTTGCACATCAATCGGCTTTGGAGTAATACGACCCTCAGACAACTGTGTGGAAAGCTTCAGTCTTGCATCAACAGTCCTCTTAATATCTCTCTGCAGTCTCCTACCAAAGTCTCGGAACATGGTGGAGCCACCAGACAACACAATGTTGCCATACAATCCTCTCCTCACATCGATTGGACATGACTGAATCACTTCATCAACCATCTCATTCAAGGGCACAGTGAAGTCAGCATTTGAAAACTCAGGGTGGAAGAAAATCTCAGGACCCAAGAACCTTTCATAGCCAACATCAACCGAGAAGGGGTTCTTGGTTATGGCATTGATGCCCGTGTACTTCTTCATCCATTTGCCAGGATCAGAGTCATACTTTCCAAACTCCTTTGCAATATCAGGGCAGATGTAGCTATATCTCTCTTTGATAGCCTTTGCAGTTTCCAGGCTTTGTTCCGGTGGGATGCCTACTTCTCTTTCACGAAGCAGAGATTGAATGAAGGAAGTTATGTTCCTTCCTGCAATGGGAATGTGTTTGATGCATGAGCCGATGACATAACCCTCTGCTACAGGGACGATGTGAGTGACACCATCCCCGCTGTCGACGACGATGCCTGTGAAGGTGCGCTCGGCGGACGTCCGAGACTTCCACGAGGCGGCGAGGGCCAGCACAGCCTGCACTGCAATGTACAAACCAGGAACATTGAAAGACTCGAACATAATCTCAGCAAGATACTCTCGATTCTCGGGCGTGTTTAGCGGCGGCTCAGTGAGCAAGAAATGATGATCTTCCGGCTCCGCTCTCAAGTACTTAAAGATACATTGCTCGATGTATCGCTCCATTAGGTCCCAATCTTCGACCAGACCGTGACGAACGGGGTACTTCACAGAATATCCAGTGGCGTCGAATGCTTCATCGCCTATGAAGAAATCTAGGTCCTCGACGGCCTTAGTCATCCGTCGGGTGGATTGGTCACCAACTTTAGCAGTTTCCTTTATCGCTATGGCTGACGGAATGATAAACTGCGGTTCCTTGTTACCAGCGAAGCCCAGCTTGGTGTACCCGGTGCCCACATCTATTACACATGCTGGCAGGTGATCTCCCATCGTACTTTTATCACTTTCAATGCAATTTATAAAGAAAAACAGCTAAAACGAATGGGTGCGGTAGTTTTTGTCACTACGATTTTCCTTCGCTTGACATAACCCGACATAGTGGGTGACAGTGGGTTTGGTTGGTTGACATTGACACTGACAGTTTCAAGTTTGTTTGACATTAGAACTAAAACGTTTAGTTTCACGCAGTTACGCCAAGATGACGGACACAGGCCATTATTGAAGAGAAGAAGAAGGAGTAGTTACTAAAACGGGTATGTGTCGTCATTAGTCGTAGTAGCTTGCTACCAAGCTAAAAGCAATATAGATAGATAGAATATTCTTTATTGTAGGTACACCACTTATAAGTAAAGAAAATAACATAAAAAAATACCATAATTGGTAATACGATCAAGTTTTAGGAGGTAGGTACAATGGGCGAATATGTATGTAACTACCTAAATAAGTACATACTCAATGCAGGTACTCACTTACTTAACCGAACCGTTGCGTTGCGGCGCTTGCACTGCGCCACAGGTGATGTCGTTTTTGACCCTGCCAGATCCACCTACATAATACCTACTCCTTATGATGGGGTTTTGAATAAAAAACTCTAAGAGGTAAAGCAGGTAGTAATTTATTTATTGTGACCTGATTCTCTAGCTATGTTAATATTTACATAATTTACACTGCAGGAATGTAACCATAACACACATGAACGGATTAAAATATAAAATATACAAAATAATATTGAACATGACCATTTAAGCCAGACATGAAAAAATGCAATATGAAAACTGTTATATTTTTTTTAATACTCGAAACTAATCACGTGTGGTAGATTTCAGCTATCTACCCACGTAATAAACATACTAACTTCGTTTAGACTAACACAAATCATGCACTACTTAATGTAGACATTTTAAAATTACAAAAATATTCTACTGTAATTTCCTTTACTTACCTACCTACACTATAATTTTGTATCAAATATAAAAGATATATTTTCAACCAAACAATTATTATACTTACGTTCTATGGTTATTTTTTAATGCTTTGAAATAACTCAGATCAACATAAAAAATTATCTATCTGAACAGAATAATAAAAATCAACATGTTAATATAAATTTTCAAGACATTGTTTTGAGATTATAATTATAACCTATTAATTTATTATAAAAACTTTTAGTGGCACCTCAGACAACCGACATACAAAAGGCAGCAAGCAAGCTTTGAATGAAAAGGCTTTTTTTATACATCAGTATTTCGATAGGCGTACCTTTGAATGATCAAGAAAAGCATATAAAACCACATAAGAAATTACTCAAAATTTCAATTGGAAACCAACCAATGTCACAAATTATCTGCATTCATTGGTAGCGAGAAAGTTAATCATTAACATCTCAACCTCAAAGTTAAAACTGGCTTTAAAATATCTCTTTTCATCGATATGAAAGCAACAATGACAATATTTATTTATACTTGATTAATGATTATGGACCTACTAGTATTAATTGCTTAAACCAAAATCACTGTAATCCAGTATAAAATATCAGACTTAAAACGATAAAACATAACCACATGTCTCGGGATACTTTTAGTCCTTTGGTTGGTATCAAACCGTGGTGTTTAGATTTCTCACCACATTGTATAATCGGAGTCGTCCATGTCAAAGATTGTGAAGAAACCAATAATGGTGAGATACACAATCACGTTTCCGGCCAGGGTTAGGTAGCAAGCTCCCCACATGATCTAAAAACAAACAAACAAATTGTGTACAAATTTGTACCAAACTACAGGTAGGTAGGTAGGTAATATTTAAAAAAAATATACCTATAGGTAATTTGTTAGGTAGGTACCTTCTAATAAACCCAGAATAACCTCTGAATTTTTGGTCTTTTCCAACTACCTTCTAATAAACCCAAAATAACTTCTGAATTTTTGGTCTTTTCCATGGCCAAGTAGTTCAAGTTGGATCGACAGAGACAAAATACGGTATGCTTCTATTCGGGTTGTGGATGATGATGAATGCACTTTGGCGATCCATGAATTGGCTTATTGAGTTGCATTCAGGGTTACTGACACTGTGATTGAATCAATCATGATTGTAAAGTTACAATATGTGAGTAGTTACCTACTTCCTTTTATGTGAGACTTACCTACTTACCCGATCTACTTATTGCTAACGTACTGCAGGGTATTTATAAAAACGAATGCGAGGATCGACTGACACGCCCACCACTAAACGGCACCCTAATATTATTATTTATGTACATTTCACCACATTCACACAGCAACCCATATCTACAGTGTGTATATAGATAGACACAGAATAAGTACCTAATACCCTGAATGTTATTCCCGGTTTGGCGATCCGTATGACGCCATTTTATGTAAGACGTGAACAAACATGCCTACCTACTTAGGTATTGTTGCTATTACATCATCAACCAAATGAGTAGGTATACAAGCTAAGTAGGTACCGACTACCTACCTACAAACCAGTAAAACTTACAAACAAACTTTACATTTAAAAATGTCATTGAACCTAGTAGGTATCTTATTTTGTGGACTGTAGGTAAGTAACTACTTACCACATCAGCCCTAGCCAGAACAATGGGCAGTCCAAACGAGCTGACGATGAAGCCCATAGTGATGAATATAGCTGTCTCCATGCATGGTGAGTTGGTGCCACCAGTCACATCTGCATGCCTTCTTGCTATCATCGTTGGAATAGGGCACAGCATGTAGAATAAAACCACGAAGAACGGCCACCATAGTCTGAAAACCATGATACAGATGTTTAGTTATTGAGACAATTGGTGGTCTAGTGGTAGCTATCTTGGCTTCGATTGTGAGGTCATGGGTTTGAATCAATCTTAGATCGTAAGATCATACTTAAAAGAAATTAAAACCCATACGGTCTTATTCCAGAAAGGGGACTAAAGAAAGTCACGGTTTTCACGTCAAGGTTTATACAACACGGGCGAATTAACATGACACCTGGCTCGGAACTCGATACTTCCCCCGCTACACCGCTTAATTCGGCCGGGTTGTAGAAACCTTGACATTTAAACCATGACTTTCTTTAGTCCCCGTTCTGGAATAAGACCGATGGACATTTCACACAATTCTTTCAAGTCCCAAATTAAGAAACAATGTGAACTTGTACTTTAAGAATAACTTACTTGTATTGTGGTAATGCACACGCTAGAATAACAAATGTCATTCCAATGGAACCAGCAAATGCCAGGGAAACCAAACTGTAAAAAAAATATTTATTAATTGTAAAAAGTCAAGTTTTTATTCAGGAAATAAAGTGTATGTGATAGAATTCGGATTGAAAAGTTACTGATTGCATAGTAACTAGTAACTTAAACATAACTGGAAAGCTGCTTGTCTATAAACTCATAATGAAATAAATAAATAAACTTCTAGTGATAAATTAACCATGTCGATAATTAAACCCTTCATGGTAAAGAAGTTAACGGAGTAATCTTAATTATAACGCAGCCAAAGAAATCCATAAGAGCCAAGGTCACACACATAGTTTAAGATGAACTTGTAGGATTGACAACACCTGGGAAACAAAGATTCCCAAATTCGCGAACCGGAAAGGGTCAAGGTTGAATAATGTCATGTGATAGAGGGCCATCTATTCGATGACATTGATGGTTGCAGAGAGATGGATGGAGAAGGCCCAAAATCTGCAGATGGTAGAGCCCTCACCAAGCCGATCTGCCAAAGCCGAATACCTGATCCTGATCATTCTTTCCAGATTTCTATAGAGGAGACAACATGCTTACAGAGTTGTCATAATGTTTCTCAACTTACTACCTAGTCTACCCTTTCTTTACTGTGCTTATTGAAGCAGAAATCAAGCAAGAGGTTTCTTCTTCTTCTCTTCTAATATGACCTCTGTCCATCATTTCGACAGACAATTTTACCAGTGTCAAGTGAATTATTTGAAATAATTATCAGTCAAGTCATTAGTCTAAATAATATGGTCTAATATCTTACAGGACAATAACTCTCATGACTGAAATAAACACAAATTGATTTTGATTTAGAAGGATACCTACTTACTGGTAATAGTTTGATAATCTAGATGGTTATGACTTTATGAATAATTTGTGGGCTTTACCTACTTTGGTGCACTTGCCCTAAATAGTGCTTTTGTTTACCTACCTACATTGAGTTATGATAGCAAACTTGGGTGGTTCTTTGTTCTTAAAAACCACCAAAAAGGTCCTAATAATATTGTGGTCAAAGCAAAGGTCTCATTGAGATTTATATGGTGACCATGGAAACTAAGTAGGCAGGTTCCTCTCCAAAAAACGGGTCGATGACTTACCCTGATCGGTGACGCAGCCATAAAGATTACATGAAAAGATAAAAATAACACATCAGTAGTGGTAAATGATAGCAAAATCATTTGTAAATAAATATGAGTCACTTTGCGGAGAAAGAATGGCTTTCACAAGGCATCGACTTCGCCCCATCTCTACTCTCTTGGGAGAATACTAATTATAGATGCGATTGTGTTTTTGATGGATATCGACAATACCTTTTATTCCAGCCATTGTAAGCGGGCTACAGCAAATTCTTCTAGACGATGCGGTTTTATTGTTACAGAAAAACTACGAAAAACAAATCAAATCACATCCCATCGATGATTGATGTTATTTTAGTCCACAGACAACATAATTTTGCAATTTACATGTTGACTGACTTATGAGTTAATATGACACTGACGGAGTGCTGGCTTGATGGATATGGTTGGGGGCTGCTTGCAGTAGGTAGGTTACCTACCTACCTTCCTACTATCTGCTTAGCACCTGCTTTGCCTGCATGCAGCGTGTGGTGAGCGCGTGACTTGTGAGCATTTTGCAATAGACCATACTATAAGTTCCTACATAGGATACGATACCTCCAAATCCATCTCGGTCGTCGTTGTCGTGATCGGCAGTGGTGGTTGTGGGTGATAGTCAAGGAATTTGGTGATAGTCCTGCATGGTATGTTAGATCGTGAATGGCCGACTATAGATTCACTGTCACCTTCAATTCATTTCAAATGTCAATGTCACCAAATCATAACAAACAACTAACATAGCGCTAGCGTCGAATTCGAATTTTCGAGGTTATGTTGTTTTGTTGTAAAGTGCAGCAGAAATTTATGAAAAAGAGTCAAAGACAAATAAAATAGTCCAGTTTCTTTGTATCAAAGCAGTCTGTTTGGTCTAACATGGATGACGATGCAGAGACCTATAAGCTATGGCGAATTCGTAAAACTGTGATGCAGGTGGGTGAATTCAGTTGCGGTCTCTGAACAAAACAACCATCATTAGACACTAGCTGTTGGTACCAATTGGATAAACTAAAGGTTTTTGAAGATACTTATCCATTAGGTATCTTAAATAGGTAACAATAGGTACCTATCTAATGCCTGATAAATGGGATGCTGCAGTGCCTGGTATCGATTTACTCTAATCCTTCGATTCGTACCTATCATGGATTCAAAATGATGAATGTGTGTGATTTGAAAGTCCTAAAAAAGTAACCTTTATATTTCAGCTGTGTCATGACCGAGGATACTTAGTAACACAGGATGAATTGGATCAAACCTTAGAGCAGTTCAAAGAACAATTCGGTGATAAACCAAGGTTAGTAACCTACCTGATAAACCATCTAAAGTCTTTCCAAAGCTGGCTGGTATGAAGTTAGCAAGGGTACAATCATCATCGTGTATTGGTCCACTGCTGAACATAGGTCTCTCCCAAGACGCACCATTGAGCCCGGTCTTCAGCTCTTCTCATCCAGTGTTAGCCAGCTACATGTCACAAAGAGTAAAAAGCACAATACATTCTATTGGAGGGTTTCAGTGTAAATCTTATTGCACATCTTGATTTAGAAGCAAGCCAATATATACATTGCCTCTTTCTACTGGCTACCTATATGTTACCTTCATCAAATAATTGAATTAACACTTACCAATGTGTAATTTTGTATTTTCGGATAGAGTCCTATCCACTATATTTTGTTTGATTTTCTGATCTAATATTTGCATGTTTTATTTACAAACTTTGTATAATTAGGCTTTGAATTTATCTGGTTCTAAAACCAGCAAAACAGAATTTCATCAGCAAATAGAAGAAAAGTGATGACAAAAACATTGAATTTTAGACATTTGGTGTGTCAATGTCAGCAACGAAAAGAAGAATTCAACATAAAGCAAATCCTTTTTGCACAGACTTTTTTTACAATTCATTTGTTTTTCAGTGAAAAGAGGCCAGCAAGAAGTGATCTTATCGTTCTCGTGGCTCACAATGATGACCCAACTGACCAAATGTTTGTTTTTTTCCCGGACGAAGCCAAGATTGGGATAAAAACTATCAAAACTTACTGTACTAGGATGCAAGAGGAGAATATTCATAGAGCTATTGTAGTTGTACAAGCAGGTAATATGATTAAAATCTTCTTTATTAGTAGGTGAATTATGTATACCAGGTTTCCATCTACTTGGTCCTTCCGGGAGTATCAAACCGGATGGGTGGTAAAAATCTTAAATATCATACTTTATTTTGTATTTACACTCGGCTCCAGTTGACTACAACTCAGTTTTTCTTTTTAAAATATCTTCGTCGACAATCACTTAGGGAATTTACGAAAACTAATAGTTTTTTTTATCAATTAACGAAAACTGTCTTTTATAATAATTACGTATTGTTAATTGTATGAATGATCTTTTTTATACAAGACAACAATATCATCAAACAGGTATGACGCCATCAGCCAAGCAGTCCCTCGTAGACATGGCTCCGAAGTACATGCTGGAGCAGTTCCTCGAGTCAGAGCTGCTGATTAATATAACGGAACACGAGCTGGTTCCGGAGCATATTGTGCTGACTGCAGATGAGAAGCAGGAACTGCTTACTAGATAGTATCCTTTTAAGATTACCTTAAAACTAGTACCTACCACTTATTATGTTTAAAACTAGCTTCCGCCCGCGACTTCGTTCGCGTCCCGTTGGATCCCATTGACTTTCCGGGATAAAAAGTAGCGCGTCCCGTTTGATCTCGTTGATTTTCCGGGATAAAAAGTAGCCTATGTGTTAATCCAGGTCATGGCCAATATATATTCCAAGTTTCATACAAATCGGATTAGTTTTTGAGTGAAAGAGTAACAAACAACCATACATTCTTACATACTTTCGTGTTTATGATTTTAGTAGGATATCTTTTATGTTGGGTGATCTGGCTAAGAGTGTAGGTAATCTAACTCCTTCCAGAAGCGCTGAAGTTTCTTGTCAGCTTCCCAGACTTAGCTCAATAAATTTCCGGCGGAAAACAACTATTCTCAGTCCATTGACTTTCCGCCATCTTTACAATGTCGTCCATTCATTGGGTAGAGAGCTTTTCTTTTGTTTTCTTCCGCGGAACATCCGAGAATTTCATTAATTCTTGCCTCTATGATTCCTTGTATTTCCTTGACCAAACACCTCAGTAAACTGAAAGAAAACATGTTGATGAGAATACAGGCTGGTGATCCAGTTGCAAGATACTTTGGACTGAAGAGAGGACAGGTAACTACTATAAATGCTTATAACTATGTTTTAGAGTACTCTTTGTAAACCGTACCAGTTTTACGCAACATAGGTCATTAATTTAAGAGTAGATAGCTGATGTAGAGTGACCACACTAAGTATGTTGAACTCAAAATATGACAGAATTTGAAAAGCTATAGTGAACGAAAAGTACTCGAAAGGTACTGAAGATAGGTACCGTGTACTACAATTTTCTTAGGGGCCTAACTATTGCAAATTTATCTTAGTCAGACTGTACTACCCTATTTAATTTTTGTGGACGATTTATACGGTGCCTAGAGCAACTTCCATGATCCTATACACACACACAGGTAATGAGATACGATTGGCTATTTTCTAGGTGACATACAGGCAAAACATGGTTAATACATGCAAAACTGACTACACTACGTACACGTTAGTACATTACGTGTTCTGTGCCACATGTGTCATGTCTCCTCACGATTTTCGGTTTACCGTTGAAAGCAGTATTTTCAAATAGGTATCCTACTTCAAAAAAGGGTGTTTCTATGTATTTTAAGTATGTATTTACAAAAAAAATGTATGTGTGTATTCTATCAGCCATCTAGTTTCCATCGTACAAGCTTTGCTTAGTTTAGGACTAGAAGGCGTTGTGTTAAGTGTCCGTGAATATATTTATTATTATAAATCGTACCTTTTCGTAACCAGAACATTAATTTCAAAGCCCGTTTATAAACTAAGCTGAATTTTTGACTAATTTTTATGGCTATCAACGAAGGTTGATAGTTTTTTTGCATAACAAGGTAATCGTAATCATGCATACAAAATCCAATCGTTTGTTGGGGAAAGCATCAGCTTACGAGTCTACACGTTGGTGATATAACTATGCAAAATGATCCAAATCATTACACAATATCGTCTTCGTAACACGATTTAGGTAACATCTTTCTTTTGCAGGTCGTGAAAATCATCAGATCATCAGAAACTGCTGGCAGATACATTTCCTATAGATTAGTTTGTTAAAATTATAATAATACAAGTTCCAAATAAAAATATTTTTATCAAGAATTTTGCATATTTTAACCGCACACCAGCGTTGTAGGAACCTCAGTTTCTATGGTTTATAAATATGCTGACTGGAAGCCCTTTTGACTCTAGATACCTCTTATTTGTTGATGTAGGTAGGTATACTATTTCTATTGTGTGTGGTGTAAAATACACATTTTCTATTTCTATTAACACTACGTCCTGGTCACAATACTTAAACATACCTATTTTACTATTCGGCAGCACTACCTTTTGCAGTTTATGGCTCATTCATTAGAGGTTCTCATACATAACTGTCAAAAAATCTGTGCTTGATTGAGTCCTCAATGCTTGAGCAGTAGATGGGAATACGGACCTAACTACTTCTTACTGTTGCAGTAAAATTAGTTCATTAACCTCAGTGCGCAACTACAATTCAATCACCATTAAATATTTACTACCTTCTAAATACATACGAACTCAGAAACCCAGCGGCTACCGAATGCCTTCATGTAACGTATGTACGCAATTTACACGCTGCTTCACACGTTTCAATCTCATCTCAGTGCCGCACGTTCGCGAATTGCCATTTCACAAATAAAACTATTTTCGTAATAATCATGCTCAAATGAAAAAAAAGTTCGATTAGTTCCTTCTTTAGGGACCCAAGGATACATCCAAGGGCCATTTCTGTTACAAAACAGTAGGTAATTACCTAATTAGGTACCTAGATATTTGTTCCTGGTAATGGATTCCAAAACTTCATAGAACGCCGAGCAAACTACCTACAAACTATTAGGTACCATTAACTATGAGTAGGTAATAAATTAATTGTGTAATAAAGATTGTATAAGTTGAGTAGCATCCTCATTTATGGATAATTTATTTCATGACATTTGAACGTTGCAAAATAGCTCTACATTTAGCCTTTCAATATCTTGTTTGCCAAAGGACATCCTTATTCAATAGTGTTTACAATGTGAATCGGACTACTAAACTGTGTTGTGTGTTATGATATGAACAATGTGTTGTGTTGTGGTCTGGCTGTGGAAATTGGAATCAATCTTACTTCAAATTGGTAAGTACCTATATATATAGGTACCTTCTCTATTACCTACATATACCTAGGTGTATTGACCTATCTGTGGGTAGGTGTAGGTATATAAGGAAGACAAATCAATTCAAACCATAGAACACGTTTTTTTCATTATTTAGATTTTTATTTAATGAAATAAATTTAAAAAAATGCCACCACAGAAAGGTTCGGAGTCACCATTTTGGCGTTTCTTATAGTCACATTACAAAGTGTATTAATATCACGTGTAGGAAACAAATTATGTACGTAGGTACCATGACTTTAGGGTCGAGGGTCACCATTTTTGTGTTCCTCAGAACACGTGATAGTCCGAGGAATCAAGAGTGGATGTATCATCCTTGCGCCGTAGATTCATATATTTTATAATCCTATCACCTAGGTATTAGTGTTTCTGTGTCAAATGTCTACATTCGTTTGCATATGCCAAGCATAAATGCAACATTTTAAAATTCACTCCACGCCCGCCTCAGATATTGGTAACTTTCACAGAGTTCGGAAAATCTATCAAATAAGATACACCTCACGATTCCAAATGTAGAAAGTATGAAAAAAACTGATATTCACGATTTGGTTGTTGACGCATAAATATTTAAATTTGACCGGTTTCCGATCGCAAAACTATACGGAAATAAATGTAGGAAGTGATTTCTCGTACCTATATGCTAATGTATTTTGCCTAAACGATCATTTTAATGGACCTATTAGGGCTTTTCTATGAGTAAAAATTACGTGGGTATCTTAATTTTTATTTCATTACTTCCTTTTAAGGGAAATTAGTACATATGAAGGTTGATATTAAATTTCTTCCGACAAGATAAACGCTCACTGATACCAGTAGGTACTATGAAATTGAATTATCATTGCTATAGGCAGATGTTAGCTGCTTAACATCAGATAAACCATCTGCTCACTTTTATCATAAAAAAGTACCTACCCTATTACTAAAATTAATTACACTGATTAGAAGGCCTATATTCGATATTATTCTTCTGATAAAGAAATTGTTACTCAAGCATTGATTAGCGCACAGATTTTTATACAAAAATTTATGCTTGAGTCTGTCTTAGGTACTCCTTGAGCAGTAAGTACGGGCCTTAGAAATCTTGAGCATAACATGAAATAATTATCTGCACCTATCTACTAACAATAGAGATGAGAGGTACCGAAGTAGAGCAAGTTTTCGAAGTAGATTCATCATAATCTTGGCGAGAAGAAAAGTAAACATAAACGATTCTGTAGTCATTGTGATCATGGAGCGGAACTGAAGCGCGAATCCATGTCCATATGCTGCGATAGACACGCGTTTGGTAAGGATGTCGACAATGACGTGAAATTAGAATCAAATCCTAACAAGAACCTACTTAGTAGTTTTAATAAAAAAAAAACTAAACTGCAGCCTAGCCGTTAAAATATTTTTTTTTGTTATTGGCGTCGCACTTAAGCGTAAATAGTAAAAAAAATAGTTCAAAAACTAAAACCCGACTACTGAATGATCACGCTCTAAAAAGTATGAAACAAGAAAATATTCTCATCTGAAATTGTAATGTTATTATGTTATATTATGTTATTGTGATGTTTAGAGGATAATCGTGGGGTTTTAGTTTTTGAACTTAATTTTTTTTTAAATTATTTTGTAGATGCATGCAAAGACGCCAGCAACAGCTATATTTTTTTTGGAATGTAATATTTAAGCCACAGACCACACTGACCACGGACTCAGTTCTCGCCACAACTTTGTTACATCCCTAGTTTATACAATACAGCTTGTACAACACCACAAACACGCTATAAAAAAATTACGTGAAACATCTCGTAGGTACCTACTACACTTTTTATCGCGATTAAAACGATAGCAAAGGAAAGTAGGTAAATATAGCTTCGAAACTCATTTTATGTTTACAGTAGAATAGAATATCAACGAGTAAAAAGTAAATAGAGTGATCAATGATCTTCTAAAGGGTAAAAAATATTTGAGAATGACAAATAAATAGAAACAAATAATACTTTAAAATTGTTTACAAAACTTGAGCTTTTGAAACATTCCACATTTTTGCAACGATTAAAGGAAATTTTTGCATAAGAACGATATTTTCATACAAAAGACTTCAACGCGCTACTTATTTCGCTGTCCACGCCGAATAAACGTAAAAAGTTCTTACGTACCTACCATATAATTTAGTTTTGCATTTTTGGATTTTTTGAGACCTAAATACATTGTCCTATAGTTTTTATTTGTATCTCTTTAGGATCCATCTACCTAAATAAATATTAATTAACTACATAATATACATTATGCGCCCGATGTTCTGTCAAATTAGTTAAGTTTTACGGCACACTGGACTACCTTATACCTAGTTTACTTGTTTTATGTAGTACTTAGTTTAGTTAGCATTTAATTAGTCTGTATTTGTTTCTGTTCTAGTATGTGTCGTAGTCTAGTATGTGTCGTAAATAAAAAGTATTCTATTCTATTCTATTCTATTCTAAGTTTAGAAAAATGCACCATCAGAAATGGGCCTAAACTAACCTAGGTACTATATGATCTGTGCCTAGGCCTAGAGTGAGTTAGATTTTAAAGTTTTTTGGCTGTAAAGTCGCCGATTGCATGCTACATATAGATGTTTTGGCTTCAGTAGCTAAACCATTAATCCAACACCGCTTAGCATGTTTATCATAATATAATTCACTGAGTACAGTGGCTACATTAGGTATTACCACATCCGTTTGATGAATATGGTAATTAGTAAAAGTGTTGTAACAAATCAGTACCTTTAAATTCAAATTCAAATTGTTTTATTCACATAGATGTTACCATAACAGTGGGCCCAAAACGATAACTCTATTACTACATACATAATACTAGAAGAATCTTACATAGAAAATATACAGAACAGATAACATATTGCTATATAAAAAAAAAACCTTGTAGGAAGACGACGATTGTGTAACATAAAGTACTACCTACCTAATATTCCGTATTCTGAATATATTAGTACAATAGTGAAGATAGCAGCTTCGATATCGGAGCTTTTTCGAACAATGTGTTCGTGCATCATCACCAATTGCTAAGATTCTACAAGCTTTAAACGTAAACTATAAAAATAATTCAGTTTTAAAAGCACAAAAAGATTCGAGTGTAACAAAAAAAATTAGGAAGGTAAGAAATTTATTACCTATGTATCTACTACTTTCCTAAAACTCGTTTTTGGAATTCTTATTTTTTATTCGATTATTACTTGGTATACGTATACGGATCCAGGTCAAACACGAAACCGTATTCATAACTCACGATCGCGCGAAATACTGATGCTAACAGTAAAGTCAGTCGTAATTTGAATGTTTGAATGTGCCCATCCGATAAATGGTACAGTTATCGCCTCATAAATTAACTATTATTGCTACGTAAACTGTCAGATTTGTGTTGCTTATGTACATTTGAAAAGAAAAATGTAGTTCTATAATTCTATAGTTTGTGGTTAGCTAAAAAAAATATATCAGCGTAGAGGCTATGCGGAAAATAGAGGAAAATATGTTATATAAAAAGACCATTCACATAGAGAAGCTTTTAGTCCTATAGCAGGAGATTAAATATTGATTAATGTGTGTATGAATAAGATGCAATCAACACTAAGTAGCTAAACAAACACATAAGTATGCTTGAATAAAGTAGTTAAACACCTAGGCACTTGATTATAGACAAAATCACATGATAAGCTAGTAATGGAAACCGATTGATCAATCAGTCAATAACCACCGCTATCGATTGTAAGTATAATTTGGTCTTTTGTAATCTCAAACAAATAAAATTAAGTGGGAACACAATAACCACGAAACTGG
This sequence comes from Eulithis prunata, assembly GCA_918843925.1. Lineage (NCBI taxonomy): Eukaryota > Metazoa > Arthropoda > Insecta > Lepidoptera > Geometridae > Eulithis > Eulithis prunata. The sequence goes on along the minus strand of OU974023.1, from coordinate 4,828,764 downwards.
CGGCCACTGTCAATGGAATTATCATCATCATCATCAATGGAATTATATTTACATCAAAAAGTTACAAACTGTCAAAATAACCTACTGGCATACTTGATATGAATGGATGACAAGACACGAATGAAGAAGTGATCTACAGTGTATAGCCATTGTTATAGGATTCTTTTGTAGCTTTACCAATAAAGCGCAATACTAATATGTATTAGGTACATTGGGTGTTACTATCTATGTATTACAATAAAAGTACGTACGTATTTACAAAAAAAAAATTTACTCAATCAGCAATCCAGTTCCCATAGCTTTGCTTAGTTTGAGACTAGATGGCGTTGTGTGAATAAAAATGTATACAAAAAATCTAACGTAGCAAATGTCAATAAAATTTTAAGATTAAAAACTTACAGATGTTGGTACCAACTTACTACCAATTTATCGGGTCACGTACTTAGCAAACTATTAAAAAAAACTATTTTGATTATCACCTGCAAAGTGCTCAAGTGAAGTACTTATAAAAGTGGTGAATCACTCATCATAATGATCACTCAGTACGTACCAGATTTGAATCCGACACAAAGTCAAATATATCACAATACTTGTAATTTTTTGTGATATACCGAGCAAGACATGCCAAGCGCGTCGTCTTCAAACTCAATGTCCCAAGAATCAAGTAGGCAAGTACTTAATTTGATTTTCGGCCACAGCGTTTAATTAATTTAATTCTTGATGCAAGTTATTCTATTACACGAGAACACACTGCCGCTGCGACGGAGGCCTTAAGGCGGCCTAAAAACTCCGTCCCCAGATTTGGCCACTAACTCTTACGAACTTGCTTGCTTACCTGCTGTAATCCAATGTCGGTAAACGCTCACCTTTAGTTCCTTTATTCAACTAGTAATACTAAATTCAACAAACTTAGACATTGCGGGAATGCGCGTTAGTACTTCCAAGTAATTGTTACTGGCGAGTTTAGAGAGTTCTTATTGATTAGCCTACTAGCTTTCCTAGTACGAGTATCTATACTTATTATGTTTAAAAAAACCATTTAGTTCTTAATTTGCTTGTTCACTCGATCAACTATTGATAGTCATGTTGTCGTCCACCAACAAACCACCTGCGATCATTCGACAATGCTTATTAAGTACATCTAGAATGAAGTTTCCCACATAGAGAAGGAGGTTTGTCCTCACTAGCCACGTCACAGATTTAGTGATTCCAACTAACACCTCTACTGTCGATCGTCTTGTAACCACACTAGGTATTAAGTAAACGTCCGTAATGTGGCGGAGGCGTTCCAGTCTAGATGGGTATCAGACCGGCGGTAATGGGCGACGTGATCGGGGGACATCGTGGTTTTAGATAATAAAGATAGTACTTTCTATTGAAGATTGGCTTAGGTTGGATCGACGAAGGCTTGCGATATTGTATTTGTCATAAAAATATTTCTATCGAAGCTCTATCCTTGAGGTAGGTCCTGGGGGGGTAATTGTTGTCTCATAAAAACCTGCCAGCAGACTGTTTTCATACTAAATCATAGGTATTCTATGAGTAAATAGTGACATTAGTGCGTTTCAGCGCGTTTTTTACCGTCAAAAGCTTTTTATTTTCGTATATCTGTGGCCACATCGCTTGACATTATGCTGGGCAGCGAAAGCTGTTCAAAATTACGATAAGGGGGCTGTCATTACTTGTCAAATAGATTTACTAAGGAATATATTTTTTTGCAGCCTTAAAAATTTCAATGCTACATTGATCTTCTAAAATTCTCAAAGGTTTTAAAGACACAGTTCTCACACTTTACTCCAGACTTATCAGTATCATTTCTTTCTTTTCAGTATCTTCCAGTTCATGTTTGCCATTTGAAAATATTTTATTTCAGATTCTGACCTCAGGAAAATGCAAAGCAAAATGAAGTCAGTAGAATTCCCTCAAAAAACGCTCAACTTCCCGTACAAGTAAATTCTGCCCGAAGGCCGGTTTACATTCCAAGATTAGGGTTCCCCTGTTATTTATGTGAAAACTGTTCTTTGCGAACTTTAACGTAATAGTGTATTGTTTATTGAGCGTGCAATTTTCTCAATTGAGATATTCTGTAGGAAGAAATGGGACACTCTCTATTTTAAGATACTTAAGAGATGAGGCAAGTTTGCTCAAATCGGAGCTTATTCTCTTAAAATCTATGTAGTAGGTAAAAATACCACTGCTATTTTGTTGAGAGAACTTATCCTTGTCTGTGTTCCCCAAGGCGTCCTCCTAACATTCAATCTGTCATGTCCAAACGAACATGTCTACAAGACGTATATGTCTACAAAACGCATTATTTAGTTTGAGAATAACCAGGCTAAGAATAAGTACAAAGCTGTATGACCCTAGACATACGTCTTTCCCACCAAAGAATTTGATATTTTAACTTTTTGTATATTGCCAATTTTAGGTTTCTAGCAGGCCTTTGCATCTAAATTACCTATACATATTTATACATTTACTCATGCTCCTATGAACGAGACGCTGCAGTGCTACCTAGGCGCTTGATTTAGATGGAGTAGGCTTGCCCAGCACATATACCATCTTCTCAGCCTATAGTCGGCCTTATCCACAGATTGATTACAGCACAATGCAAGATTACATGCTACTACACCTCACTTTGATTACCTAAACGAAACCAAAAATATGTTATTAATATAATTTCTGGCGCTACAGGGTAATCGTATCTATTCATCCGTGGTGAATCTTCAACTTTCACTGTTTCATAAGCACGCGTTTCTTACAAACTGGTATATAAACTGTGGTTACCTTCATACAATCTGGTACATATGCTGTGGTTACCTTCATACTAACTTGTATCTAAGATGTGGTGTTTCTGTACTCAATTTTGTAAAACTACACTCGAGAGCATAAATTCCGGAGCATCTATAAAAACTTGAATATCTTGGAAACCAGGACTGCTAGTTCAGTGAAATTATGCATGCAATTAATGCGATAGACAATTGGATTATTAAACTGTCAATCAAATGCAATTTATTTCACTAAGCTAGCGTTCATGGTTTTCACGATATTTCATCAATATGTATAAAACTCTTTTGAAGCTGACTTACTCGTAGAATCAACGCACAGCCTAAACCATAAGTCCTAGAGGTATGAAATTTGGAGGGTAGTATTCTTATGTAGTGTAGAGGTGCACTAAGAAAGAAATTTTGAAACGTCACACTCTAAAGGGTACAACGCGAGCAACGACGTGGGCGACGGCTAGTTCTTTATAAACGGCCCGGAATTTTTGCTCTTGACTGTATTATCCTATTGGCGGTACTTATAAACAATTTGTTACATGTCAGTTGATTTAAAACGATTAACGTGTCTACTAGCCGAATAGTAATTAAAAATGTAGGCATTTTTATTTGTGTTGGACTTATTGGAGAGGTGTTACTGACACTGTGGGCATTCAAGAAGAACTCTTCTTACTCACATATTCACATTATGAATTACCTAGTGTAAAGTTCAAAATTTGTATAATACTAATCGAAACTCTTTTTGCGGTTAAAAAGTTTTAAGTAGGTAGGTATGGTAATTATTTTGTAGCCACCTAGGTATCAATAGTCAACAGCTAAGTACCTAGGTAGTCAGCATTAAAAATTGATTAACCGAAATAAGGTATTCAAAAAATGATAAAAATTATTTTATCGCAAGGCACTGGCACATTATTCTCCTTTAGATTTTTCTAAATAAAAGTTATTGAGATGAACTGATTTTAATCATATTTTTCAATCTTTTTGAAAAAGTTTTTCAAGAACAGTGTGTTCATTAGGAAATATTGAGTTGGGTGTAGGTAGGGCCTTCAGAAGAATGGTAAATACACAGTGGTAGAGTTATAGATTATTGTAAACATAGAATTAGGATAAACACATTGTAAATAGATTATTAGTCTATTTCACAAGTTTGTTTTGTCCAAGAGAAAACAGTGTTTCAATAGAAGGAGGAAAACCCGTAGTTTTATCAAGTCATTGGAAACCATTATAGACTTTTGAGGTTGCCTCAAAGCCGCTACATAGTGGTTCATTCGCGCATTGAATTTAATCATCGATAGTCATCTTGAAGCCCTACTCGATACTTAGGTATTTTGCCGTGTAACGACGTGGCCGACTTCCTATTAGACTAGGATAGGATCACTAGGCAATTTAATGTAACAAAAAGATAGAAGATCGGAGTCTGTAAAACGATTAACCTTACGACCGACTAACCAAGATAAAGTATTTCGGATCATGAAAATTGATCGGGAAACGGGATGAAATCACTGCACCCGTCCTCTGTGTCTTTTGCGGTTTAGCGAGACTTTCAGATGCTTTTTGGAAGAAATGTAATTTGTATTATTTAGGTAAGTACTTCATGATTTTACAAAATAATGTACTCGATAGGTACATGTCATATCGCCAGAACGACACACAGACGAGAAATCGCAACGTGCAAAGAGTGAATGAATGAATGAAAACACTTTATTGTACGTAGGTATACACCTATGAGTGTGAAAATATTGGTTTCAAATTAATCATTAATATATAAAACTCTTTTGAAGCTTACAGAGAATCAACGCACAGCCTAAACCATAAGTCCTATAGAGGTATGAAATTTGGAGGGTAGTATCCTTATATAGTGTAAAGGTGCACTAAGAAAGGAATTTTGAAAGTCGCACCTTAAAGGGTCTAGAACGCGAGCAACGTCGCGGGCGACGGCTAGTAAGTAAATATACTTTTCAGTAGGCCGCTTATATAGTTGAGGTCAGTTTATGTACCTAATGATATTTTCTATCCGATATTTTCTAAAGAGGCACCCATTTTAATCTTCTTTGGTACCTTGCTTGCCTTGATATAACAAGGTCTAATCATCTAATAAATTACCAATTATGAATAACTATTATACAGATTAAAAAATAAACATTTAAATATATTCAGCGCGGCAATGCAGCCAGTGTCTTGGGCACGCTTCCGATTGGTACTGATTTGGACCAGTTGAGCTATCTATAAATCGTTTGCAACGGTTTGTAGATAGCTCAACTGTTTCATGTGTATTTTGTAAATATTGTAAATATTGTAAATACTGTATTAGTTGTAATTTTCTTTGTGAATAAATAAATAACTTTTCTTTGTTTAAATATGGATAATATCTAAACTAAAAAGTGTAGATACGTAAAGTGCCGAGACGTCAAGAATCGTCGGTTTCATCTAGGAAGTAACAATCTCTACGATAATAATTTACACATACATATTATTATACTATAACATTTGGTGTGTATGTATACCTGTCTGACTTTGGAGAGCTATGCAAATCTAAAATGTATTTTCTGTATATAAATAAGTTGACATTTGACTCTGAGTTCAATGAGAATAACATATGGACATTCGGACAGACAAATACAAATGGGCGTTATCATATTTTGCATAAACATTTTGGTTTGGAAGAAAGTTTCTAAAAAATCATGACATGTGTCTGGCAAATAGGTAGGTACTTATAAATTATGTATTATACTTACCTACCTATTTGATACTTCTAAATAATATTCACCTACGTAGTTGATCAATATTTGACAAATAATGGTAGAAACTACTTGTAATTATGTACTTAATGCAATATATATAAAATTCGGTTCAATTTCACAAAATATTACACAAAGAGTCAAAAGTCACTATAAATATATGAAATCAAGAACTGCTCTATTGGCCGGTAGGTCATCAAGAAATAACACGTTGCAGATGAATTGCTTAAACTAATGAAATGTCAAGATTAACATAATTAATTTGTGAACCTGAGATGATTTGACGAGACAGTATTCCGCATATTATACCTAGGTTTTTTTTTTACAAAAGAAAACATATTTTTTGATGAGAAAGGTGATGGATCCAACTAGCAGGTATCTTTTCCTATAACAATGCATTACCTTCCGAGTAGGTCCATTGAGGACGTCCCTGTGAGGCAATGCACTACGTCCATCACTCTTTGACATAAAGATGTTAAATCACGTCATGTGTCTGTTGCACTAGCAACCATTTACCCTTCAAACTAACTTTTGAAAAAATCTACAATTAAATTATAATTAGGAAGTTTTCAAGAGTAGAATGATTGGGATCTTATAGGTAAGCGTGCTACATCGGCGACTGCATCATCGCATCGGATAGTAAACGGTTATCCATATTGTAAAAAAACATAATTAATATGTTGCATCTGTATTGAAAACTGGCTTTTATTTGAATTCATATATAAATTGCCACAATAAAATGATGTTAATGAGCAGAGCCGTTATACGGTCTGTCTAAGTTTTTTAGTCTGAAATCTAGAATCTAAAGTGGGCCCTGTTTTGTCGTGGGATGGTAAATCCATTAATCTTTGGCCAGATATTAAAAGTCGCATATCATTGTAAAAAAAAATATGTAGACTACTTACTGGCATCTACTGGTAAGCAAAATGCGGTTAGTAAATCTACCTAAAGAGATTTTTTTATATTGTTGAAAAAATTTGACTATAAGGTTCACTAAAAATTATTACCAAAACGATGCGTACATACTCGTAGACTTATACCTACAAATATTTTTTTGGAAGTTTTTTATTGAGATCATTTATATTTGAGTTTCCACTTGGACAAGCAAGCTAAAAGAGTTCTAAAAGAGTTGTAATAATTATTATCTAGATTTACAGCGTCGGAGCTACTGATACTCAAAAAGTTGTAAAAGACCTAATTATCCGAAGAATTGGTACCTAACTATCAAAGTTGCTATTATCGCCACAACAATGTTGTGTCGAGTTCCCATAGTTAAAACAAGACACGTAAAGAATGCTGTTTTCATAAACACTTCCTCTGCGCCAACTCACGCTATGGAATATTCTAGTGCTTTGCATTAGTTGAACTATTTTTTATAGAGTCGTTTTTCTCAGACTTACCTATACCTATTCTAGACTCAGATTCATAGACTTGCACGGAGAGATGTTTCGCTGTACCTTCTAGAAACTCTATGACGAAACATAAATAAGCACACAAGGTGTGTAAAGTGTATATAAATTGTGAATAAATTCAGATTGAAGATACTAAGCTAAAGAATGTAGCCAGAGGATTCTCTTTCACTCTTATCAAGCTGCGGTTCTGTACTTACCCTTTAAATATAAGATTACACTAGGAAACTATACAAAAGTGCGTACCTATTAACAGAGCTAATCATGTGAAAGCGGAAAACCGCCCACAATTTGTGGCTACCATTAGAAATTTAATTGTAAATTTAAATATCTGCGGACTTGAGAACAACGTAAGGTTCTAATATTTTATTTTTCTTTCTAAATGATTGCTATAACTATCAGAAAGCATTTAAATACTTAAAATAATATGTGGTACAGAATATAACTACTAATTTATAATAAGTACGTACATTTTTTTCAGAAAACTTGTATAATTTGTATACCTTACTTATAGACATTTAGTTTACTTTTCGTGTTTTCTCCACTTTTTATTCACACGATAAGAAAATAAGAAAAATATCAGTTGTTGGTTTTTTTATGATACTCTTGGAATTGCAATGCAATTTTATGTACAGTCAGTATTAAAAGTAGATAAAAGTATTAAAAAGTATAAAATGACAGAAAAATATTCCAGTGTTTTAGGACCATTAATTTTATCAGCATTCTTATTCTATTGATGGATGCACTGTTTTGATATTTGAAAAAAAATCCTCACTAACCGGTTTAGTCGTCTAATAACAAACCAATAACTTCAGCCCTAATATGGATCAGTGTATCAGCGTATCTGTGTTATATGATTGCAGAACGCACGTTTATTATGTAAGTGTAAACGATGTTATACATTAAAAGATATACTATGATGTTTGTTTGGTTACTTACATATTCTGAACTTGTTTATTTGTTCACGTACATCACACAATTACACATACCTACTGCGTCGTGCAGGGTAAAATACGGAAAATTTTGGTGCCGAAAGTGGAATGCTTCAAAAGTGGCCAATGACGCTGTACAAAATCATTTAGATTAGGTTTTTTAAAATGAGGGCATGTGTAAATACTGTAAGTATTTTACCTACCTAAATTATCACGAACAAATCTGGCAGTCGCCGCGCTAGCGTATTCGAGTTATATTGCGCGTCAATGCCAGCTCGACTGCCAACCGTTGTAGTGTCACCGCGCAGTGTATCTCGGATACGCTAGCGTTACGATACGTTTGCGATTGTCACATTTATTCGTGAACAAGGCACTGTACAATACGTTCTTCAATTACTATGGTAACAAAATAAAAAAAACTTAATTGACTGATTTTAATTATAAAAATAAAATGTGATGCAACTATATAAAATGGCTCACTATCTTCATACAGCCTAATTATGAACAAATTACGCGTGATTGCTTCAATTTTATTATGCGCTAGACAAATTTAGTTACAATTAAAAATAATAATATCTTTACCTACATCCGATGATTAGGTAATTACCTAGCTAAAAGAGTTTAGTAAGTGTTTTAACTCAAAAAAAAAAACTGTTATACGTGGGTAGGTACAATTTAAATTAATTACCTAGTACATGAGAAAAATTACATTTTACAATGTTGTTTATTTAACTTCCTATTATCTTTGAATAAGAAATGTGTGAGTGCAAAAATGCAAGAAAATTTGGTTGTATTTATGAATGTAAAAAATAATTACGACTTGACCTCTAAAATTAAAATGTTTGTTTTTCGAGCGCGTTCAAAGCTCTTTCAATTCATAACTTTTGGGATGACTATAAAAATCTAACATAATTTCGTAAGTGATCTTACAATTTGACTAAAAAAAATCTAGAAAACTATACCTATACTCACCACATTTCAAGTCTACATTTTACCACATTCTTCTATAATCGTTTGCATTTCCGTTGATGGTTTGCCATCAGTTTCTTATGGATCGGTTATTATAATACAAGGAAGCGATGTGTTGTGAGAAAAACGACGCTCTATCCGGGAAGTCGGTAACGGTGGTGCCATTGTGTAGGACGTCGGAACTTCGGCGAAAATCAAGTACTAGGTTACCTTCCTAGCCGCATAGTTTATTTACATTTCAATTCTCGCCAGCACATTTCATTTTTGAAGATATAAATATAAAATCACTGAATATAATTATGAAAAATAGTCTAAAAATAGCTCTAGTATTAGTCTCAATCAATCTGTCTGTATCCGTCATCATTGTTATCTGTATGTTCATCTGTTATCTGTGCTATTTCTACTACTCTTTACCTCTTTTCTGTTGTGTGTTCTCTTTGTATTCTACCTTGTTTGTCACAAATAAATGTCTTTTATTCTTATTCTAAAAATCGCAAACAATCACAAACGAAATTAGTGGTATTCGCAAAATAATAACCTTGCAATCAGCATTAATTTCGTTTGTCTGTGCGTGTCTCAGCTGATCAACGGCTAAGTAAGGTTCATTGGTAAAGAAAAGTTAAACGTCATTAACTTGAGAGTGGTTCAGTTGAGAGATGGCTAAGTAATGATGAACGAATTTCTTCATAAGTAAAGAGGGTTCGTATGTAGAGAATAGCAAAGCTTTGGTATTCATATAATTTTGATCCAAACAATTCTAAGTGAAAAGTAGAAAATAATAAAAACTTTATATATATTACATATATATATATATATATATATTACATTATACTTTCTTTATATTCACGAGTATAATATTTAATAATTTTTTATTTACGTTAACAATTTAGGGATTTTTTTACAGCGCTATATTGCAATTTAATTATTACATAGCTACGAGTATAATTCATTATTGTTCATAATTTATATTACCTCATATGTATGTAATCTCTATAGTTACAGATATACCCACTTACCAAGGTAGGTACTATATTTATTATAAGCTGCACGACAAATGAGAAGGGCATTAAGCTGTCTCTAACACAGGTAAACAAGGTGTAATAAAACCACTCCCAAAATCTGCAAGCTCTGCTCAATACATTTTTGCCAAGTAGGTATTTTTTTTATGAAACTGCAGATTTTTTTTCACTCTCGCACTGTTGGTTCTATGCAAAATGTTCATATAATAGTGAGTACTTCAACTCCTCCAAGCTTTCACGAGTGGTCTTTTCACACCTTGCATATAGCCTTTTTGCAGCAAGTCATTTGCCTAGTCCCACTGCGGAGATTGACTGGCACTAATGTTTCTAAGATTACATTTCTATGTTTAATTAGTTTTTTAACATTATGGTACATACCTATACGGAAAAGTAGGGCTTAAATTTTTTTAATCGATATCCAGGGGCCAAACATTTTTAAGATAATAGCCGGTTTTCCAATTGAAAAAAAAAAATAAGATCTTCATCTAAGAAATTATGAATGAGTAGAAGTAAATTGAGAATTGACGAATAATAGGAGTGAATGAACAGGGAAATGATGATGGGGTCTTTATCTAAAATTAAAAACTTAAAAATCTACAACGTATTTTGTATCTCTCTGCCAACATGTCAATGGCCCAGTGAAGTCCACCATAGAGAAGATTAGCTTTCCTGTGGAAGATTAGCTTCACTGTGTAGACCATAAACACTGTAGGTACCTACCTGATGCTTATAGTGAAGATATATACATTACCTTTCCCTACAACATGATTAAACGTTAAAAAAAAAAAAAAAAAAAAACGAACTAACCGAGTATTGGTTCGATCTTGATCACTTCGATCCCATGGATGCTCAGTTCGGCAGGGATTTTACTCTAGTAAATGATGACGTCAAAATGACGTCAAAAGCTCGTTTCACCATAGTGGATGAAACTAGTTTTTAGATGACGTCATCCCTATCGGATTAAAATCTCTGCTGAACAGCATAAGGCTTTGAGATAAAAGCGTCAAACCAAGATGTTATCTACCAGGAGCGGCGCGGCGATATACCGGCCTTAATTAATAACTTTTATTGTAACAATAACCATAAAAACCTTCGTAGATTACGCATCTACTGAAAGTAACATCATCTTAAAATAATTTTATAACGTAACTCTCGTTGACCTTTCTAGAATAACCCCTACGCCATTACATTTATATAAAACCCAGCTTGAAGTACAGTAGCAAATCTAGGATGTCAACTTGATAAGGACTTGCACCAATATGTCAATTTGGGGAATGCTCGACCTAGCTAGTTAGGGTTTGACAAGTCTCGTAGGGCTAGTCTTGACCACCGTCGTTCCAAATTGGATCCGGATTTTGACAAATGTCATTTTGTACTGAAAAATGACAAATCTATGGATCTGATTGGAACTGTGGTCGAGAGTAAAGTAACCCTGTTTGTTTGCTGGTTTGGGTAGACCTGAAGTTTTGGGGGTGAGGAGGGTATGAGCCCCCATGCTGGCCTGAATTTTCTAGTATTGATGTTAATGATATTTTATACAGCGGTCCTTGCATTGGTGCTCTGAAAATAGAACGGTACAACTGTGCTAAAAAAGAGCACAGAAGAGCAAATTTATTAGTTATAGATACATTAACGCCTTGATCATCGAACATTTTGAAAGGTTAGAGTGCCAATCTGGAATGCATAAAATACACAGAACAAGCGTGAATGCACTGACTTCCTTTGTGTTGTAGTTCAATGGTTGAAGTATACAACTAGCTGTAGTGAAATGTAAATGTGTTCTTACGACACGTGTTTATCTATCTTTAAAACTTGTTTAGGTGGCAGTTACTGACGCATGCCAACATTGCCAACCATAGTGCTCGCAAAGTGCACATGGTAATTTGAGAGGAGTTTGAAAGCTTGGTCGTAGGTTGACGCTAAAATAGATAGATAGATAGAGATAGAGAAACATTTATTTGGCACACAACACAACACAGGTACAACACAACTACGAAATAATCAACTACGAGTAAAACAACGGCAAAGAAAATAGCTTTTTACTAAAAACGGTATTTGAAATGGTTTTTGTTCAAAAACGGGATATATTTGACGTGCTATTTCTGCCGGGGTATTGTACAATTCCAAAGGTTAAGTAAATATTTTTTTATATAACTTTTAGAATTTTTTAATGAAACTGGCACCCGTAAATTAATTATGTACAATATATAATGTCTAAATAAGTCACGTAGGTTTTCATCTGCAAAACTTTTAATAGGTAAATAAACTTTAACGAAAAATCTAAACTGAAATTGTATATTTTAAGATCTACAGGTAAACCACTCGGTGTAAACACATTACACACCCTGTATCCAAAGATGTAATGCTTCTCTCGTTACTAGCAAAGACTCGCAGATAGGTTGTCTTTGCTTGTAGGTACGTAAGATGATTTCTATGATCATAGACAATTTAGATGTCTATGTAGTCATCAATATTTTTATCATCAATATATATAAAACTCTTTTGAAGCTGACAGAGAATCAACGCACAGCCTAAACTATATGTCCTAGAGGTATGAAATTTGGAAGGTAGTATCCTTATATAGTGTAGAGGTGCACTAATAAAGGAATTTTGAAAAGTCACACCCTTAAAGGGTCTAGAACGCGAGCAACGCCGCGGGCGACGGCTAGTCATGATATGTGCTGCATACTTAGTTGTGAGACATAAACCCTAAGATTTAACATTCTAAGCCTCAACCATTAAACAAATTGAAGATTAAGACGAAGTTTTCTCAAGTGTGCTATATCCCACATCCTGAGCGTGAGTTATATTGTAAGATTATAAGACGCGAAATCTTAGTTTATAGATATTGTTCCTCCACTGGCACACTTAGGTATACCACAATCTCTAATGTAAGTAATAGGTAATGCACACCTATTTTAGTGTAACGAGCATAAAATGGATGTTATTAGCTACAACTAAAGACTTTGTACTTGTGTACAGTCGAAAGCAAAAATTTCGGGTCATCTATAAAAACAAGCAAAAAAATCTATAAGCCAAGCAGCGATGCTCGCATTGCTGTGTTCCTCATTGGACTTGCTATGTGAGGTAATGCATTGTTATAGGCAGAAGTTACTACTTAACATCAGATGAGCTATCAGCTTGTTCCATTACTTTTATCATAAAAAAATTAAAAATAAAAACTTGCATAATAATATCTTGGAAACCATGAACGCTAGCTTAGAGAAATTATGCAACCTAATAATGAAGATAAGTTAATTTTTTCAAGGTAAATTTTCACATTGACGTTTCACAAAAATTTTCTGTTCAAATTTGAACCGTATAAACGAAGGTACTAACTGGATATCAATGTATGGGATTTCAAAATTGTATTTTGGGATTTGCATAACAATAATTAAACAATTACTTCTAGTAAATGAAAGAATAATAAACTGTCTGCCAAACACAATTTATTTCACTAAGCTTCGTATTCATGGTGTCACCGATATTCAAGAATAAATAAATTAATTAATTCAAGGTTTTATGGATGTCCTGGAATTTTTGTTCTTGACTGTACATAGAACATCAGTACATGTCTGCATTATGGCGATGACTAGGGGTTCTAGCCTTTAGTAACCTATAAAGACCTATAACACCAGGAGTTATGACCTGAAAATGATTTTGCTAGTTTAGCAAGTACTCGTAATCGTAAGCTGCTGCTTAATGTTAGTTGCTCATCTATCTACATTCATTTTTAACCGATTTCAAAAAAGGAGGAGGTTTCCAATTCTGTTTTTTTTTATTGTTTGTTACATCAGAACTCCGTAATTTATAAACTGATTTATAAAACATTTTTGCATCTGAAAGAAGTGTTCGTACTATACTGAATTATGTTTAAATCATCATCATCATCATCATCATCCACTGCCTGACTTAAACCACTGCTGGATATAGGTCTCTCTTGTATTGTACCACTCCTTACGACCCCGTGCACGTCTCATCCAATTTTGTATGTTTAAATACCTATTATGGTAAAAGTAACGTTTTAGATGACGACATATATGTTTAGGTATCTAGATCTAGTTAATAAGTCTGTAGAATAAGTCTGTACCTTATTGATTAAATAAATAAATACTAACCCAATTTTATTGATTGAATTATATTGTATAAAAACATTAATCTTAATTTTTCTGTGCCTTACAAGCGTGTTATAAATCTTATTATACAACAACACTTAGCATTAATCTAATCGTTACCTATTGCGAAAAGGTAGATCGCTGACTATCTAAATATATTCAAACAACCATTAATAACACTTCTAATGGTAAAAAACTTTTATTTTTATAATAACATAGTGGCACCGAATTAATAACAAATGATTGTGATGAACAGCCTACAGATATTTTCAATTTAGATAAAAGTATTATGCAAAGTGAAAGTATACGGCGAATCTATTAACAATTTTAGGCTATTGCGATTCTTTGTACTTATACACATGAATTATTTATATTATATTATTCACTTTCCACGACCTTGAGAAGAATTTCAGCCTCAAAGCAGAAGGTCGTGAGAACTTGCAAAAATGTTAACTTTTTTTAATTTTTTTCTTTTTTTCCGGTCTATTTCCTCCTACTAATAGGTGTCAAAATATTGCTGTATTTACTTTAAAGTATTATTGGTATTATCGATAGTTCATTCTTATAAAACCTACATAAATATTTAGTTTTATAGATAATTTATCTATGTACAAGTTGAATTTATTCACACAGAAAATTGCAACTAATACAGTACATATTTACAATACTCACAATATTTACAAAATACACATGAAACCATCTACAAACAAGTGAAATATCTTATCTGAAAGGGAAAGGTATAAAACGTAAAAAGATCCAAAATTAATTTTATTTATTATAATAATGTAGTTAAAAAATATGAAAATAACAAATTATACCATTAATTTATCCTATAGAAAGCTCATCCGTTACAAAGTTCATAATTTGAATTTCCAAATTACCTAGTTAATAATTTAACCCTGCGCGCTCGCTTCTACCGAATTTATTTTGTCAATAAGGCACACTGACCTTCTTTGGCTAGAATCCGCAGTAGAATGGTTGTGGCGACCGCTGCCACGGAAAAGTCAACATTCGTTGTTAGAGCATCACACTGACGGCACAGCAGATGCGTTTACGCGCGGGAAAATTTTCAAGTGGGCTTCCCTGAAAAAAAAAGTGTTTTTTTTATTGAGTGTCGTTTGTGATTGGATTGTAATGTTTTGAAAATGTTTGTGGGATGATCGGCGGGATTGACAAAATTAAATGGATGTGCATAGTGAGTATTGAAATAATTTGTTTTTTTTTGAGGATTACATAACTTTTAATGAAAGCACGTCTGCATTGACTGTATTCTCGTCTTGTTCATGTAAAGAATTTTTGCGATTAGATATGTACTACTAATGTAACTATTAATTTAAAATACCTAAGTATTTTTGTTAAGCTTAATTATTATCTATACTAATACTAATATTATAAAAAGGAAAGATTTATATGTAAGTAGGTATGTTTGTAACGAATTGGCTCAAAAAGTACTAATCCGATTTGGATGAAACTTGGAATATATATTGTCCGTGACCTGGATTAACACATAGGCTTCTTTTTATCCCGAAAAATCAACGGGATCCAACGGGACACGAAAGAAGCCGTGAGCGGAAGCTAGTAAGTACATAAATAAATAACGCAATAATAATCATTTTTAGCAATGCATGTTTTGCCAGGTAGGTACCTGACTCATGTAATACCACACAGAAGTGTCTACCTGTCATGTAAACACGCCTTATTCGTGTCCAAGACATTATTTACATCTCTAGGCAGACAGTTATAAACATTACATAAATATGGAATGAAACTGGTAAGTCATTATTGACAGGTGTCACTGCTCAGTCGGTATTAACTCTGTTTTCCGTGCTCTGAGTCGTAGGTTCGATAACAAACATGGATTTTTATTCGGTCTGGGTGTCTTTTTACAAAAAAATATGAATCTAAGTATTCTATCAGCAATTTAGGTCTCATTTGTCATTAGGTCTCTCTCACAAGCTATGCTTAGTTTAGGACTAGAGAGTGTTGAATGAAAAAAAATTTATAAACCAGAATGCTTTAGTTTAACTTTGGAAAAACAGTTCTACTTTAGTTTTATGAAACGAAAATCGTGGTACCACTTTACCTAGAACACGTTAGGTAGGTAATTTAATCGTGTGCGCACATAAATGCTTAATAGTCCATTAATTAAAAGTGTTGGGCGCACGGCATGGTATGAGAAATAGGCTGAGCTCTTCCATAGTGCTGGGCCTATCATTATTTTGTTTTTCTTTTTACTGGACGACTTCTCAGTAGCTAAAGAGGTAGACCATTGCACTAACCTATTACAATCGAAATAGTTTGATAATAATATTATAAATAAATAAATAATGGAAAAGACCTTTGCCCTGAATAAGACACAAAACGTTAATTCAAAAAAATATCAACTTCAAGAAATATAAATGATTCTCAGTCTTTTTAATAATAACTAATAAAAAACCTAGTTCGATTCAAAATAATAAGTACCTAATAAAAGCATTATGGTTAACTAGCCGTCTCCCGCGGCGTTGCTCGCGTTAGAGTTTGACTTTTCAAAATTCCTTTCTTAGTGCAACCCTACACTACATAAGGATACTACCCTCCAACTTTCATACCTCTAGGACTTGTAGTTTAGGCTGTGCGTTGATTCTATGTCAGCTTCAAAAGAGTTTTATATATATTGATGATGATGATAAAATAATATTTGATATGTAGATATCAAATACTTTTTTTTTTACATTCCCCATATAAAAGACTTCAACGCGCTTGTATCAGGAATTACTCGCACAATTTATTAATCATCGAAAATGTTTTTGAGTAATCAGTAAACTAGCGTAACTAATTACTTATCAAGTCCTCACACTAGGTAATACTGCTAAATTACCAATAGATACGTACATAACAACACTACGCTCTGCTACAAAAACCAAAATGAAGACGGACACCTACTGAAAAAAAAAATAAAAAAAATACTGTAATTTTTTTTATAGAGAGTGACACTGTCATGGCCACTTTAATGCACCCAGGGGTACAGATTCAATAGTAATTATTAATAGTAAAATTGACAAACTTTTAATAATTAAACTAGATTTTTTTATTTTCACTCATGTTTCATTTCTGATTTCAGTTTCGCGGTGAGATAACACATCGATTGCTACGTATTTAAAAAAAATATTGAGTAGGTGACTATTATGTTGTAAGTAAAATCTCGACGACTTTTTTCACTAAGTTTGTAAACGCTTGAAAACTCCCACGAGAACGGAAATTGCCCGATACGATCACGAATACCCGGAAAGTGTAATAGCATCTTGTCACACAAACTTATTTAATAACACACTGTGTTCGTTTATTTTCATAGAGAAATGTATGGCATTGTATGAGAGAGATGTCATTGACATGCAAACGTCATTTTCCAAACAGAGCGGGTAAAATTGGCATGTGTAGGTACCTACTACAAATAAATGGGACATATAAGTTAGCTTCTCTAGTACGTTTAGCAAACCCTATGTTTTTTTTATCATCATCATCATCATCAATATATATAAAACTCTTTTGAAGCTGACTTAGAATCAACGCACAGCCTAAACTATAAGTCCTAGAGGTATGAAATTTGGAGGGTAGTATCTTTATATAGTGTAGGGATGCACTAAGAAAGGAATTTGGAAACGTCATACTCTAAAGGGTAGAACACGAGCAACGCCGCGGGAGACGGCTAGTTATTAAAATATACCTAGCACAGAATATTAGTATAAGTACCTACTAGCATTCTAGCAGGCAGGAAATAATTTTTTTGGCAAATTCTATGGCTGATTGAGAAAACAAAATTACAAAAAACTAAAAATAAACACAAGATATTGATTACGATATTTTATTAAAGCTTTCACCATTTTTGTAAATTGTTTCAGATTATTAGAAATCTAAACCTAGACCCTCAATTCTACTAACGTACGATAAATACCAAACAATTAAATTCTTGTCCGTAAATTTCTTCTCCGTTTATCATAATTAAAACCATTTGAAAGATTGATCAGTACACAGATTTATTTTACATTAGTAAATAACATGAATAATGTTAAATTTATTCAACGAAAGTCATCAAGCGGAAATGTTATAAGTACTGGCATAGCTTCCGTAAAAGTGAAACTGCATCGTTTGTCTTTTTGTCATCTTGTTGAGGTTTTATATGTCGGCCATAAATAGTTGATAATATAATAAATTATACCTTGTCTAATGTGTTGAGAAGCCCTTTCCACATGTCGCGTTATATGTCACACACTGTTATAACCAAATTGTTGATTTTTTGGTTTTCTAAACCTCTTTAGATGATATAAAAATACATATATTTTGTAAGTTTTTGTATAAGGATAATGCAAAATATACTCATTTTCTGCTGCTGTCTGTACTTACTCAAGTTACTGTCATTTTCCTAAATAAATCAATAGATGATAAACGCTACTGTTAAAACCAATGACTATAGTTCATTGGTTTTATACTTTACTAGCCGTCTCTCGCGGCGTTGCTCGCGTTAGAGTGTGACTTTTCAAAATTCCTTTCTTAGTGCACCCCTACACTATATAAGGATACTACCCTCCAAATTTCCTACCTCTAGGACTTATGGTTTAGGCTGTGCGTTGATTCTCTGTCAGCTTCAAAAGAGTTTTATATATATTGATATGATATTGAAGTATGAAGTATACTTACTGCGTATACTTTACAAAAAATCTGAAAATAAATGTCAGCCGAGATGACGCCGATAATCAAAACTCATTTTTCGAAATGACATAGCGTTACCGTGATTCCCACAGACATTTTCTCGTATGTTTCCATTACTATCGCACCCAAAGGGGTTGCAAAACTTAATTTTAATATTTTACAACGTAGATTATATTATATAACCCAGTTTCTATCTGACACACAAAGTTATACGATGCAGATGGACGTTTTGGAATAAAATAAGAATCGTTAAATTATGCAAAATATTCTGTATAAATTCGTGAATTATAACTACCTACATTATATTGATTTTCGAAAGTCAGGTAAACCACTTTCCCTGGCTAGACGTTGAAACATCTGGTGAATATGGATTTTATAAGAACTGCTGAGTTATTAGACTTAGAAGTTATCAACCAACTAAAGGTGGGTCCACATATTCTGATCTTTTGTCTGTACCGTAGCTCCGTATCGTATCAGCGTCGCCCGTTCGGTTACGGTACGGTGGTACGGCGGCGTCCTATCTAGCGTTCTTTGATCGCGACGCTGATACGATACGGAGCTACGGTACGGACAAAAATCCGATGTGGATCCACCTTAAGATGATTTAAAACTAAGCCATACAATTTATTTCCCTGCATCTCTATCTCAAGTTGACATACAGCCGCTGACTAGAGTAATAAAAACGAATCAAAATGAAATAGATGTTTTGACATTTCATCATTAGTCACGTAACCATTTCTATTACTACTGAAAATGGCCGGATAACCTATAATTTTTCAGTAAATTTTGATTACATTTAAATATTTTTGCCTGTATATCTTTATAGGTTAATTACCTACAATGATAAAAACGTTGTAACTCTAATGGCACGCGGTCATCCGTAGCAAACTCATAATTTACACGTTTCTTACATGTGAATTGTTACAAACCAAGAATACTCGTAGCAATGTTGAATCTGTAATAGCATATAAATTAAACCTGCAAAAAACTAGTTGGACATCATAATAGCGGTTTCCACAACATAAATTGTTTTGTTTGTTTGAGGTTGCTTTTCACACTGCTACCGACACGACACACGACACCTGCGGGGTGAGCGTATCTGTCAGAATCTGACAAATTGTCAGTTACAATCTGAAAAATTCAAATGCGACCGGTAAATTATGTTTTTTTTTTTTTGACACGAGTTTTGACATTTTTTGAAACGACACAGCACTTTTATTTTAATAGTTTTTCTTGTGTTATTGTATTGTTGTTTAATTTTGGTGGAATTTTAACCAATAATACTTAGGTCGTAACATAAAGTGTGAGCCATTGGAATAAATGTGTGTAAAGTGGTTTTTCTGAATGTGAAAATTCGTGTTAGGTTTTGAAGAGAAAATCCACCATTTTCTTTTCAAAACAAACGACAGCCGACTTGACAAATGACTTGACTTGACTTATTTATTACAATTTTAACACTTGACATTGGCAAAATTGTCTGTCGAAATGACGGACACAGGCCATTATTGAAGAGAAGAAGAAGTATTATAATGTTGATTGTAATTTGTCAGATTCTCTGATAGTGTCAAAAAATAGACAATCGAGGGCTGATCCGAAGTCCAAACTTTATTTTATTAGAATTAGTGATTCGCAATCTTTGGATGGAGAAAAATAATTTTCGTTTCATCACTTTTCGAAACTCAGACTCGAAGCTCTGCACTGTACAAGTCTCATACATTTAGTACTAGACGCTTGCACACCGCGTCAGCACTGACGCAAATATTTTTGTTCGAGCAACACGTGTCGCTATCGTGTAGGTGTCGTTATCGGTCAGTGTGCAAACGTTTAATGTCTTATAGATGCAATCGTGTGCAATGAAGCTATGAAACTTGTATGCTTTACATAAAGTTGCAAGTTTGATATAAGACGCATAAGAGCCTTGTAAAAGACACTTCGAATTCAAATATAATCGAGATCAAAAATTTCGGGTCATCAAATCAAATTTGAATATCGTGGAAAGCATAAATGCTATATTATTATAGTCTAATTTTTTATTTCGAGTTACGTTTTGCAGTATTTATTGCGTAAGTAGTTTGGCAGTATTACTCCACTTTTCACTCAAAATCATATCATATATATCGTCTCTAGTTTCTGATATGTTACTATATACACACATTAGTCACATAACATTTGCTTGACCTAAAGACTTTAACCGACTGCAGCAAAGCAAAAAGGAGGGTATATAATTACAAATTACATTGTTAGTCGTGAGCTAGACTTAGGTTCAGAAGACACCTGGCATGTAGATTCTTATCATCAAAATGTGATTATGAACACAGTTTCAAACGTGTTGGAACTAGATGTATGCTAATTAGGTTACCGACTAATTCAAAACTATAACACTAGCTGCTGTTAGTAATATTTTGAAATTAATTAGCATATTATATCTAGAAGCAAGGAGATCACTATAGAGATGTTTCCAATGTATAATGTTCCACTAACGGAAATTTACTAGGTATAAGTATTTAATTTATAATCTTGTACTATACAGTTGACGAGTTTTTAAGAGACAGTGATGTTTGACCGCAATAATAATTTTTCCGAAGCATTTGTTCATTGCTATTGGGTGCTGTATTGTTTGTATTAGGGACCACGAGTCGCGACCCACTTAATTGACATGCCTATTTTATCTAACTTAGTATCTACCTACTTATCTTATAATAACTACCTAATGTTTGTACGCTAATGATCAGGATCTAGAGATTCCCTTTTCTTTACTTACCACCTTTATTGTACCTACCTAGATTCACAAACAATAAAATGATTTATGATTATGATTTATGATTATGATTGTTTTGCCATAGTAAACGTAGATTACCTACCAAAGGAACAGTGTTGATTTGTGACACGTAAAGGCTTTAGCCACTTTTGTCTTCGCATCTAACACCTGAATGCTGATTTACTGCTCAAACACTGAACCAGACTGAAGCACAGATTTTTGTATGAAAATCTCTATTCAAATCTATGCTTGAGTAACGATCTCTTTATCAGAATACCGGCCTTAGTCTCCCACGTCAACATCTACGAGTTTGTATGAAATAGCGTACGTAGCGACGCGACATCCGATAGAAATCTACAATAACAAGAAAGCAAGCAAATTCTGGGCAAGCTTTGGTCTCGCGATCTTAACGCACAACGCTGTGGTATACGACATACGGTGCTGGACTCAATCGTATGGAAAACGTCTAGAATGGTTTCTTGTTCCGTCGTCAGCGGCGAAGAGCAAACGTGGTACGCTGCGTTGAGCCGCATACCGCAGTGTTGTGCGTTACGATCGCGAGACCAAAGCTTAAGCCTGCTCTAATAACACTGATTCATTATAAATCCAACATCTTTCATCAAGTTTAAACATAAAACCGGCCATTAGGTCTTACAAATCCTTTGCGACTAAATTAAATCATTTGTCTGGAAAGAATAAAGTGGACTCGAATGTCTTTAAAGACAACTATTCTTTACTTGCAACTAAATTACAAGATGATATCTCACGAGTACTTTTATTACTTGAGATAATACGAGGTTTTCTACATAGCGGAAAGGAAATTGTCACTTTTCCGGTTGTGAATAACCTGCCTAGTTGCCCAAATAATAATGTTGGATATCGCAACTCAGCTTGTTTTTCGAAATACTATTCAACTGGTTTGTTTGAGGTCATTCTGAGCCATGTCACAATAGTCCTATTACCCTCACATATTGGTCACTCAGGTGTGCATTCATTAAAATGACTGATAGGTCATACAGTAATCTTCTGATAAAAAATCTTTGGGCTCATATCTAGGGTTGCCAACTTTATGTAACAGAAATAAAGTATTTTCAAGTCTAGGCCAAATAAATCCACAGTATTTGTAGCAAACGAACAGTATTTTTGACTGTATTATTGTCTTATCTAAGTACCAAAATTTTTTTTTTTTAGATCTATGTGCGTTTGTAAGACTTAAATCCAAGCTTCATCCAAATCGGATCAGTAGTTTTTGAGTGAAAGAAGAACAAACATACATACATTCATACATCCATACATCATACCACCTTGTTTTCATGTAAGTGACAAGGCAGCATATTTTGAAGACTCGCTATAAATGAACGATTTTTTACATATAAGATCATTGCTATAAAGGAACAGGGCCCTAAACAACACATGCCATGCAATATTGTTCTTTACTATTACTTACTTCTACAAATCATTATCGTCTGATTACAAAGATCTAAAATATTACCCGGTCCATTACCATTGAATAGAAGTTTACAGGGATATGTTTTACTAGCAATTCTGATGTCGAACTGAATATTATAGCGCGTGCACACTATGCCCATGCCGCTGCCGGCATGAATGCCGCGATTAATTCCGGAATGATTGCCACAGCAACATCGCCTTTATTCTTATACCGCGTTTACACATGCCCATGCCGCTGCCGAAATTATTGCCGCGGTTAATTCCGGAATTATTGCCACAGTAACATCGCCAAGTTCATGCCCTAGCTCCTTGGTGAGAATAAAGGCGATGTTGCTGTGGCGTTAAGCCCGCGGCATGAATGCCGGTAGCGGCAATGGCATAGTGTGAACGCGGTATTAGGTACTAGCTATACGAATCGAAATTCACAAGCGTCAATCAACTCCTCGCTCGCACTTTTTAACAATCCTGAAAATATAAAATCACTGCATTCTCAATTACCATTATGTGCATAAGGTACAGCAATATAATTATAATAACTTTGAAAAATATCCTACTAATATTATAAACGCGAAAGTTTGTAAGTATGGATGGATGGATGGATGGATGTTTGTTACTCTTTCACGTAAAAACTACTGATCCGATTTGGATGAAACTTGGAATATATATTTTCCGTGACCTGGATTAACACATAGGCTACTTTTTATCCCGAAAAAACAACGGGATCCAACGGGACGCGAACGAAGTCGCAGGCGGCACCTAGTAATTAATAAGTTACTTGATATTCTGAGGATCGTGACTGTGACTCCCTTCCAAGGTATCTCTCCATTCGGAGCAGTCGGTGGCCTGATGAAGGGCCTGACGCACTGGCATTTCTAGTTGCACGATCCTCCACAATGAGAGACCGATTATGGAGGGGGAGATATTCTAACGATCACTTCCTTTGAAAGTAGGCAACGTACCATTAGCTTTGATTTATGAGTTAAAGTCAATTAGTAATAACGATAAAGAATGAATTTTGCACGCTATGGAGTAGGTATTTTCGGTGGGCCTGCTAAAAATTATTAAGAACTCTTTTGTGGGCTCAAATAAATATTTTTTAATCTGCCACTGCCTATAAAATAAGTAATTAATAGGTGAAATTTTACATAAAGCAGAGTTTAAAGAAATTGAATTCTGTGAAGTCGATAAAACTAATTCCAATGATCTTACATATCAAAATCTTTGACTAATTAAACTAGTAAGTTCGCCCCGGACTGAGATCTCGTGATATTCACGACAAAATTATGCCTTAAATTCCCAAAAATTGGTTATCAGAGCGGATGAATATCCTCTTATCACCGCAATTTTAATCAAATATATTATTAAAAATCAAATATATTACTTTCAAAATGTCACTGTGTTGTAATGCTACTCAGTTTAGGTCCTTGACGCGTAGCTCTTCGAGTGTGTAAATTGACCCTTAGATTTACATTACAATAACAGATTAATTACTATTGCTAAAGGGTTATTTTCCTCGAACACCTTCCTCGAACGATCGTGCAAATTCTAATATTGAACTTTTTAACCTACGTCTGATTCTAGCAGATAGACTCTGAGCACGATGAGTCTGCAATAGAACAAATGTGTAATACCACTTAACATGTACCTAATACAAAAAAATATTTAGAAAAAAAAGACACTTATGTCGGACATACATATCAGCACAAAAAAATTATTGCAAGTGGTATCATCATCAAAATATATAAAACTTTTTTAAAGCTGACTGATAATCAACGCACAGCCTAAACCATAAGTCCTAAAGGTATGAAATTTGGAAGGTAGTATCCTTATATAGTGTAGGGGTGCACTAAGAAAGGAATTTTGAAAAGTCGCACCCTAAAGGGTCTAGAACGCGAGCAACGCCGCGGGCGACGGCTAGTCACTCTATAAACTTCGTGGTCATACTGCTAATAGTCTGTTAAATCATTTTTGTAAAACAACCGGCGGCGCGGCGCGGCGTTCCCAGTGCTTCTAACTACATATAACTTTTTAAATTCTGTTAATATTTTCAACGCAGAACAGCGCTGCAGATTTAGCGAGGTCAGACTAATAAAATAACGTAAGAAAGTTCACACATTGTTTTTTATAGCCTATCTTAATTGCGTAGTAAAGTATTTACCGAGGTTGTGATTTATTATTCAGATATCTAAGTATAAAACTTTATAATAGGTGTTCCTAACCTATCACCCGTATGGTAAATATTCAGAAGGTATTTTATAACCTGACTAGGAATTACATACAGTACTAGCCACCGCCCGCGGCGTTGCTCGCGTCCTACACTTTAGAGTGTGACGTGTCAAAAATCCTTTCTTAGTGCACACCTACACTATAAGGATACTAGCCCCTACACTATAAGGATACTAGCCTCCAAATTTCATACCTCTAGGACTTATAGTTTAGGCTGTGCGTTGATTCTATGTCAGCTTCAAAAGAGTTTTATTTAGTTAGATATGCTATAAAGTCCATCCCTTTTTTAGATAAGTTGGCATTCCAAAATTCCAATACTGATGATGACCTTCCTTTAGAATATTTATTGTTAAGAAATCTACAGTTCATCATAAAAACTTGGATATCGTGGAAACTATGAATCCTAGAAGTAATTGTTTAATTGCATGAATGAGCTAGCATTCATGTCTCAAAGGCATTCAAGTTTTTATAGATGACCCGGAATATTTGCTTTCGAGTGCAGTTCATTTAACATGGTTATATAACGTTTAATGATTATTAACTAACTTGCTGTTATATGAGATTTTTAAACGTGCTTAATTAAGGATGTTTAGGTACCAAATACCTAGATCTTAAATTACTTTTGCCATGCCTAGAAATATTATAGTCATAAATCGTTTTTTAAGTACTTATCTACTGCGATCTAACAGGAACTAACATAGAATCTAACATTAGGAATAAACTAGTACACAATACCTTCAAGTTTTTGAAAAAAAAAACACAATCAAAAATTGTGTATTTTTAAAATATTGTAAATACTGTATGAGTCGTAATACAGATTTAATCTACAAATACTACCGATCTCCTCTGAAATTACCTATGTTCTTCAAATCATGCAGTATCATGCAGCTAAGCCTATATTCAGAGCCTTAATTGAGGAGGTGCTTACAAATACTGTTCCCAGTCAGATGATCCGATAGCGGGAGTAACAGTGAAACTGGTTTCCAAATGATCCTGGTTTCATAGATTTGATGGACAGCCTTGGCAAATATACTGCATGTTAAGACTAATGATTGTAAAAGCCTATAGGCAAAGCACTTACAACCGATTTACACTGTTATAAGTGGCGACTTGACCCTCGCAGACTATTTTTTATCGGCGGATAGTTTGGTCGGTTTCTTAATTAGGTAGTATGAAGTTGTACCTATGCAAGTTTGCATAGAACAACGATTTTGTATGGGGTAGGAATGCCGTCAAAATGACGTCGAAAACTAGTGGGTGGAACGAGTTTTCAGTTGAGAAATGACGTCATCCTTATGAGAATAAAACTTCTAAGCCCTTGGTGTTCACTAGCTGCTCAATCTCACCAAAATACCGGTCGAAATCTTCAATCTGCAAGAGCGAAGCAGCACTTCGCCGAGTTGTCATTGACACGCGGTTTAGCTCTACTTTGCGACTCGACTTAGTAGAGCGTAGAGTGTAAATCGTCTCTTAGAGGTATGGTTCTGGTTGGAAGTGATAGATTACTGATTTAGTTTCCAGATATAGAACGTTCGAACTAAGCGACTGCTTAGTTTGATGAGTTTGCGGCTAAAGTAGCGGCAGTGACCTGAGTCATTTTATAAGTCAAAAGTACGCTAGAAACCAAGCTCGTATGAGTTAGTGGCCAACTCACATGACGGAGTTTTAGGGCCGCCTTAAGGCCTCCGTCGTGGCTTAACGACTGCTTGAGCCGGGACTGACAGCTTTACGTGCACTCCGAAGCGCGGCAGGGCTCAGATGTAAATAAATGCCACTAACGGTCACCCATCCAAATAGTGACCGCACAGAACGTCGCTTAACTTAGATAATCAGTGAAGATTGACTGCAAGCTACGCCACGAGCGCAAAAGTAAGCTGCCATTTTGTTGTATTGTTTCTCTAATGTTTGCTTTCATAACTTAGTGGACTCTTTTATTTGGTTTACTGGGTCTAGCAGAACTAATGACAACGGCAATCCAGGTACTAGGTAAGTATATCTGATTGGTATTGAATACTTTCATTTGGAAAGGTGGCGGCCTTGTGGTTTACCGGTGACTGGAGATCCCCTTCGTTTCACAGGGACGTGGGACATGCAAATGTCATCTACTCGTATTTACAACTATATTTATCGAGTACCTCGGAGTTGACAAAGAAGATTGTATGATAGTATCCGAACAAAGTATGAACTATAAATAACTAGACCACTTTATTTATTTATTTTAAAATTTTCAATTCAAGGCGGCCTAAATACTATTGAAAACTATTGGCCACTAACTATTGAGTTTTAATTTATTTACAAATTGTATTTTAAACCTTATTTACATTTTAATTAAAATCATCAAATCAATTTTTATTAACTGTCCCAGAAGCTACTTTATTTCACTTAAATCCACTAATCCTCACTAATATTTCAGAATAGTAGGTATTGTGAATGCAAAAATATCTCTGTTTTTTACGTAGTCCATCCGGATCCCACAATCTAAATAATGTAGCTACATTAATCACACAAAAAAATCTAGAAATCTAAAATTGGCAGGACACAAAGCATTACCTACGTCTTCTCGTTATTTAATCATTAATCAGTCGTTGCTAGTTGCTAATAAGGATGCCTATTACGGCTTTGACTTTGTACTTGCAGGAATATAATCATATCATCAATCATCAATATATATAAAACTCTTTTGAAGCTGACTTAGAATCAACGCACAGCCTAAACTATAAGTCCTAGAGGTATGAAATTTGGAGGGTAGTATCCTTATATAGTGTAGGGGTGCACTAAGAAAGGAATTTTGAAACGTCACACTCTAAAGAGTAGAACGCGAGCAACGCCGCCGCCGCGGGCCACGGCTAGTATGTTTATACACATCGATTTAAGAGATTCGATTGCAATAATCATCGATTAAGTAATGCACCTGATTTCATTATGTTTACAATCGAAATGAAACTGCAATTTTATTGTTTCACACGACACACATTGGAATAGCTGCAATAAAAATATCATCATCTGTGCAATCTGAAGGTTATCTTAAAACCAATAACGATCTCTATACAACTTTTTAACGCAATAAATAAAACATTAACATTTCTCCGAATAGGTGGGAGGAAACCATATTTTATTTTTATTTTTGTATTTTATTTTATTATATAGAAAGATGTCTAAAAAACTAATGAAATTCAGAGCAGATTAATGCAGCTTATTTTCTAGTTTGCCATTTTGAAGACAATACAGTCAAAAGCAAAAATTGTGGATCATTTTGGCTTTCGAGCGTACTTTGATTAGTGATAACTTTTGAAATAAAATTCACCCAGCGATAATATAATACGGATTTTGTTGTAGTCCCAAATTTTTTTAACTATTTTTTACCCAAGAAGTAGGTAATTTCCAAGTCTCTAATCAAACGCCAATTATAAGTTTTTAAAGAATTTCGGTTGGGAATTGAGTTCATAAATGTCTGAATTCGAGCCCAACTTACAATTAAAACTTTGGTAGGTCTACGGAAAAGCACATCATCAATATATAT
The DNA here is from genome assembly GCA_918843925.1 of Eulithis prunata. Lineage (NCBI taxonomy): Eukaryota > Metazoa > Arthropoda > Insecta > Lepidoptera > Geometridae > Eulithis > Eulithis prunata. Next base: position 4,800,160 of record OU974023.1, on the reverse strand, counting down.
AAAACTCTTTTGAAGCTGACAGAGAATCAACGCTCATTCTAAACTATAAGTCCTAGAGGTATGAAATTTGGAAGGTAGGTTTCTTATATAGTGTAGGGGCGCACTAAGAAAGGAATTTTGAAAAGTCACACTCTAATGCGAGCAAGGCCGCGGGTGACGTCTAGTTACTTTTATATTACCGCCTGGTAATTTGATTTACTGGGGTCATAACGTACAATAGGTCAACAGTGTAAGATTAGTGAGTAATATCAATATGCGCGTACGCACCTGATAAGTGTTTAATGACATTTATGATTTTGGGGTGATAGTGAAAGCCGTAAATTACAGACTGTGGTCTTCGATAATTGGTATAATATAAGGAGGCAGCAATTATTTTTATGATGTTCGTAAATAATGTTTCGTAATTTTATTATTACAGGTCCTTTCTCCAAATAAATTCAAAGAAATCCTAAAAAAAAGTTTCACTATTCAAAGATTTATTCCCCAAAGTTAGATTTGAATAGTTATTGCACCTACTATTGCAAACATTGTTATATGACTGAAGTAATAATAACTACCTACATATTACTAACAACTTATTAAGGTGTCTTTTCAATCCGAATTTTATAGAGAGTTTTTTTTTGCATTCTTCAGAACTGTTAGGATCTCGACCTACTTTCACATTCTTTGAAAGATTTTTGAATACATATACTACACATTTATATGACAATGTTGTGGATGGAGTCACTGGCACAAGACCTCAATCTCTTGCCATGATTAGGCTTTTATTAGAAGATTAATCACTAACAAAGGCAGACATAGTCAACTCACTGTGTAGAGTTACAAATTACAATATTGTGGGCTACACGCAACACTATACAGATTTTTATGTTGACGTCACCATTTTTTTTGACATATGTCAGTATAGATCATTGTACGTTTGATGCTAACGGTACTAAACTTTCATATAAATACGCATTCAACGATAATCTCATCTTAATTAAGTAACACAAATTAAGTTCTAACGTACCGATCATCAAACCGGATGGATGAATCTTAAAAAGTGAAACTTTTTCATTATACGGAATCGAACAGGTGCTTATTGATTACTTATGGGATGGCCTTTGACCGCACGCACAACCTAATGATTTTTTTAATATTTTAATAGTAGGCCGCACCGATCTTTCATCTGCGTCTTTTGAATTTGGACCACGTGTATCAAATTATTATTTTACATCTGTAAAGTCTATAATTATGATAACCGAGTAATAGAATTCCAAAATTGATTGATTGGGGTTTTGAATTGTGAGATTATGACGAGTAAATAATATCTGAGTGATGCTGAGTCACAATTTTGATTTGGTTCGAAGTTCTAACTGTTCAAACCTGTAAAGATAATATCTTGAGGGCACTGGTTGATAATGATGGATATCTAAATAGCAATACTGATTATTGGTTTGCCCTTGCTCGCAATTTCCCTGAGCTTTGAAAGCGTGCAGCTTTGGCCTTTAGAATAATCTGCAGGTTCTACGTAGGTAATGAGTTTTTGAATTCAATTGGTATTGTTCAAATCTTTATGACGTTGTTTATTTTGTTTTATTTGCAATGGTCAAAAAAAACAGCTCTTTGCTCTTTTTGGAATGAATACCTTTGTTCAACTGTCTGCGGTACAGCAAAGACAAGGAATATAAAAAATATATGCAAAAAAGACGAGCGCGTTGATGTCTTTTACAAGAGCGATGTTCATAACTTTTTTAGTCACTTACCTAAATAAATTTCGAAGACCAGTAAGTGAGGTAGGTACCTACTTAGTACACCTACTTATGTTGCTAAGAAAACTCTTCACAGCTAAATAAATAAATAATCTACATCTCATAGGATCAAAATTCATACGAATAAAAAAGGTGACCTGAGTACCTTCAATATTTATATTTCTAATCTTTTTCGATGTTATAATAACAGGTGTTTAGCCAAAACCACTCAACCGCGACATGCGACATACACAATGTAAATAGCAGATAAATAAAATAAATTGGTTAAGGCCGGGTTCGACCAACTCTGAATAACGCTGTTCGTCGTATTCGTCAGATAAATACTATTCGTTCAACAACATGGCATTATTAAGAGTTGGTCGAACCGGGCCTGAGTGTCCAACCCAGTCAGTAAATATGGCTTCATCCCGGACGGCCAGGGTTTTGGACGACCACGCTTTAAAAATACCTAATAAAAAGACCGGCTGAAGGTTCGAACTCGTCGACGGTACTGTTTACTGGCAAAAAAATGGCCGTTTTAACTCTGGTTCTGTCCAAGACTATCTAATTAGAAGAATTAGGCAGACAATCAGGCACTAAGCAGGTTAGAGTCTTATCACAGTGGCGATTCTCGGGCCATTCCACTCGTCGCGAGGACTTTGCGTATGTGTGGGGAGATCATCATCTCCTCGCTGCGATCGATGCCCACGAATCGCCAGTGTCGTAAGGCTCTAGTCATAAAATACATTCGTCCTTGTAAAATACCTACATAAAATTGGTACCTACTTATTTGTACCATACGTACCTACCATGTAACTTAAGTTGTACCTAAATAATAATATGCTTACAAATAGTTTTCTGTCAAAGTAAAAGCACGTAAAAGTTTCGTTTTGTGTGACTAGCATAACGGTAACGCACACTAATGAAAACTCAACTCACTTTGCCATTTTGACCCGTGACTCCTGACTGCTTGTCAATCATACCTTACCCAGCACTTTGTAGGAAAGTAATTTTTAGAAAGGTACCTAGATTCCTATTTTGAGGCTTTCTACCTACAAAACTCTTTGTAAGTTTGAAGAAAATATGCAGGTACCTATACCTACCTGGTAATATGTAGGTAGGTACATACTTATTAAATTATTTAGGTGTTTTGGTAGAACGCGGTAACTCTACTTCTGTGATGATTGTTATCAAAACAAAACTACGGCGTTGTGCAATCACTAGGTCACTATTAAATTTTCATAAAATATTGTTATTTATTCTGTGACCATACCTACTCGTAATAGCCTTGTACTACGAAGTTTCAGCTATAATAATCCATGTCTTCAAATTGTTTGAAATTTTTTTTTTTATTATAATTATAATTTTATTTCTTTCTTTTCAGAGAGTGAAAATTGTTGCCATCGATCTACGCACTTGAAATGAAACTCTACAAAATGAACATGCAAAACAACGCCATCTACACCTTACTGCCCGAATGACGTAGCAACAAGAGCGTATTGAAATTCCTCCTATTTTCACGAGATGGCGCTAAATATCATTTTGACGATGCTCTTGAGCGTTTTCTGTGCATCGACTGGAGGAGAGATGACTCTAGCAAATGTGACTAGATTAGCTTCTGGAGATCTTTTCTCTTTATTAGGTAAGACACAATACTACAGTGCAGGTAGTGTAGGTAGGTAGATACCTAATTTTATTATTTTGAACAAGAAGTTGAAAACTTTTTGTTGACATAGGTACTCTTAATTGAAATGGGAACTCTTTTGTTTCTGGCCAAGTGTTTGTCTAGCTAGAAACAAAAATTAAAATACTTTTGAAAATAGAACAATAATTTGTACTTATACAAAGCTTACACAACAGAATAAAAGTTTTTTTTATTCTATGGATTTCCTTACGGTTGTAATTCAGAAAAAAATGTAGCAATTTTTTATTCCAGGCACCGACTGCGGACCAACTCGATGCATGGAAGCGTCTCATGGAACGGCATTGGGCGCTCTGGGGGATGGTTGCGTCTGCCGCTGTCGACGTGAAACCCCTGCGTTTAGGGAGGATCGGCGAGCGTGTGTCAATCATATCGATGGTAAGATTCCACCTTCAGAAAGTATGCTCACCTTGCCATCTTTTATGTATGCATAGCGCATTTGCATAACTACTGAGCTCTGAATTCATAGAGGCTAAACAGGCTGCTACACACACAGACAGGCTAAATTGTTCCAATCAGCATGAATGCGCCTCTAGAATAACTTCTACGTGGTTTCATCGAGAGTAGTCCTTGGAAGTTATAGAAGATAATACATAATGCAGTTTGATGAGGTCTAGCCTATGTCCAGCAGTGGGTAGAGTCATGCTAAGGTTATTGCTAATGGTGACTTGATAGAGCTTCTGTGGTAGATCTATTTATAAAAGGATTCATCCCGCCACATTATTTTTAATATTTTGATATGTTTTATGAGACTTTGGATGAAAATTAATAGGTACTTAGTATTTTATTTATGAAGAGGTAGGTAACTATCGTATAGGTGAAGGTAAGCAACAAAATAATCTAGAATCTTTAATCTACTAATAAATTATAATTTACTTAATCCTGGTTTATTTTCAGAGTGTCTGATGGCAAGTTTTGGCCGAGGCGCGACGAAGCCATTGATACCATTCGTATTTCTTCCACTGAAAGGCCAAATTATTTATCCATCGAAAGAAATTATATTTACGGGTGAGAATTAAAAATATTAATAATTACTGGCATAAAAGAAAAGTCAATGATTAAAACAAAAAAAATTCAATGTCAAAATAGAATCAAATCTAGGCCTCTAATATTCAAGACGTCAGCACTGGACAACAAAAGCGTGAAATTGTATTTAATTTTGCGTTAAATTTTCTATGGATTTTCTCGTTTCGGATTTTAGCCATGTATATAATTTACGTGCTATTGATGATGATTATGATGATAACAATAAAACATTTCATAATTTTCAGATGTGGAAGATGCGATATGCGCAGTAACAAGTGCTCAGTACTTATCGACATCTGGATGGATGACCTTAAGAGACCTTGTTGATAACGACGTACCTTTTGGACTCTACAGAGATGAAGGAAGCACTTTCCTACAGGTTTGTGATATTTTAAACGATAGATAGATAAAAAATACTTTATTGTACTTGGGGGCGTCCATTAATTACGTGAGGTGTTTAAGGAGGGGAGGGGATCGAGTCAAATCTCATCTAATCTTACGTTGGAGAGTGGGGGGGTCTCGGCAAATATCACTGATTTTTTTTTCTGATTGAAACAAAAAAAATTATATACTATTTTGGTCCATTTAATCCAGGTTGTACATGCTTAAGATTTAATCTTAAGCGTAATCGTAATACGATTAAGATCATTCACTAATTCGTTCGAAAGAAAATAATTTCATTCATACTTCGACGTTATACATCTACTGACTGTCAAACCACCATATTTGTTTTCGCGCCCGAAACACGAAGCAATTTTTTTGACACGAGTTTTGTCATTTTTTGAAACGACACATATCATAGTTTTTCTTGTGTTGATTTGACTTATTTATTACAATTTTAACACTTGACATTGGCAAAATTGTCTGTCAAAATGACGGACACAGGCCATTATTGAAGAGAAGAAGAAGCAATTTTTTTTTCTTTTTACAATAACAATCCAACGCGTTTACGTAAGAAACCCACATTTTGAAAAATCTCACGCGAGATTGGGGGATGGGGGAGGGGGTTGAATAAAATCTCACGACATTTTACCAGGGGGGAGGGAGGGACAGAAATTAAAAAAAAACACCTTACGTAATTTATGGACGCCCCCCTTACACAAAATAATTATGTCGTATACAAAGGCGAGCTTAATGATAACAAGCATTTTCTACCAGCTAACCTATGTGTATTGTAGATCAGTATATAGGGTAGCGCACAATAAGGAGACATACTTTCGATAAGGTACCAATGATGATGATAATGAACGTATCGTGACGGACGACTGTCCGACTGAGAAGCTAGAGGCACAAGTTCGATTCCGAGTAACTGAATAACTTTTTGTGCTTTATTTAGTATTTTGGTTTGTGGTACAGATGTATGTAGGTACACTCGTATTCAGATTGCCGAGAACTTTGAATACGGGGAATCCTAGTCTAGGGTAATCTTACCTAAATTTAAATCTAATTTTGTTTATATATAATAACGCTTGCAGAAAAGTGAAAATTATATAGGTACATCAAAAAAATAATTAGGTAGGTAAGTAAAGGTATTCAATTCGCATTAAAACACAGTTTCATTTACGTTAGCTTGGCTTACAGAAAAACAAACAGAGTCATTTAATATTAATACAAGGAAAACGTATTAATTACTCCGAAATTATGCTAAGATCGTAAAAAAAATGCGTCTACCTACCGCCAATTCTATCCAAAACCGTTATTCTTCGGTGGTCCAATATTACCACCCAAGCTCAATACTCCTGATACCCTGTTTTTATGACTATTAAATATGACATCAAATTAATATATTTTTATAATGGTTTTTATATAATTTAGCAATAGCTTGCGCCTGTGACTTCACCAACATCAGTTAGTAGGTACCAAGTTACAATACGATCTGTGAATCTAAGCAATAATGAAGTTCACAGAGCCTTTTCAGACTAAATTGTCTTCGCGTATTAGAAACGGTTGCCTAAGTCCAAGTAGGTATAGATAAAACCTATCTAGATATTACATACATACATACATACAAATATTAACTCTTTTATTTCCTACAGAAAAAAAAACCAGTTTATTAGTACTCTTTGCTTTCTAGTTATAGGTTACGGAATCTATTGATTGAATTCATAAAACCAACTTTGCAAAATTTTGTTGAAAACTAACAAACAGAAGTTACGTTGAATTGAATCTTAAAATGTAAAGAAGTTAAGTATATTAAAAATTTGCCCAAATTAAAAGCTTACGTAATGGACTTGCATAAACAAGCTTTGTTAATATAAGAGGGCTTATGCAAAGATATGTGGTTAACTGGATATGACAAGAATTGTTTTCATACTACCTATAAAAATAAAACTAATAAATAAAAAAATGTACTCACAAAGAAAATGATGACTAAATACAGTACCTATTTACAAAATACATGTGAAACAGTTGAGCTGCATGATAGGCATGATGCTGATGATGCAGGTCCAAATCGGTACTAATCGGTCCAACGAAGACACTGGCCGCATTGCCGCGCTGAATAGAAAAGCTGATATGCTGGCCTAGATAATCGAAGCATTCCACTTTTGCGCACCAAAAGATGCGCAGCAAGAACTTTCGCACCTACGCTATCCCAGTTGTGCACCAATCGATTTAAAAAAAAGATAAAGTAGCGTCTAGTGATGGGGTATGAAACGTTTTTAATAATTTGACAGTCTGCCAATTCACCAGCCCTCGGGCCACGCGTCGCTTCGACTAGACACCTTGAAATAATTTTATTTTGTAGTTTTATCTGTTGCTCTCGTGCGATTTGACAAAAACACAAAATGTATGTATGAGACAATGAACGAATAACGCAATATTTACACTTTTACAGTAGTTTAATTATTCATAACTGATAAAACTACACGAAATATTGCGATAATACTAGGGACTAAAAGCCACTTCTAGACCCAGTGATAATAAGGAGTCCATTTTGTTATCAGTTCGCGTCGATATCAGAGTCATTACTTTTATGAACACGCGCCAATCTCATTAGATTATCAAAAACCTGACGAGTTGGAATAACTTGCGATAAGTATTATTTTCTTACTCGATAGTTAGTTTTTAAGTAGCACCCATCAATGTTTAGTTAAGTAAATTTATTAATTATGATTGGACTAACAGTACCGTAAAAATATCACAAAACGCATACCTAATTTGTGAACACTTCTGTATTTTTTAAGCTCTTTTAATCATGCCCCATAAATCCATATGCCCATAATTAATAAGCTTTATAAACATAATTATTATATTCCATGAGAAATCCCCAGTGCAACAATGTCAAACAAAAATAACCACTAAAAATGTAGTAAACGAAATCGCGGACGTTCTTCTAGTTCTACATTTACTACAACTTTTTGTCTAAAACAAGTCAAACATGCATTAAATTGCTATTCGGCAAAGCTGTTTTATTTCCTGAAAGACGAGTCCAACTATCAAATACCATCTTGTTTCAAGTCTCACTGATACCATCTTTGAGAAATGCCTCCAGTACTGAGAATAGACAGGGGGGGGTAAGCAAAAATAAATCTGACAATCGTAATCGTATCGTACTGCGTGGTGACTATGCATCGTTTGGGAGTGAAGTTGTGGTTAACGCGCAGTGTGATTCAAACTCAATTAGGTTCACACAACGCGACGATTATTCAGTGCGTGGGGGGTAAACAAGAACAAAGACAGCCGCTGCGCTACGTAAACCTATAGCGTATTTGAGTTACATTGCGCGTCATCGTTACCTCGACTGTCAAACGTTCCAGCGTCACCGCGCTTTCCTCGGATACACTTAGCAGCTTCTTGTGAAAGAGCTCGTCCGGGGAAGTACTACCACCGTACCTATTTCTCCCGCCAAGCAGTGATGCTCTCATTGCTGTGTTTCGATTTAAAGGGTATGGGTGCCGCTGCAATTACACGCACATGAGCCTTAACACCTTTGTCTCAGAATGATGGGCGTATTGCAATGCATCACAGAGGACATTCTCAGTGGATGTGCTCAGGCAATGCATCGTTATAGGCAGTGGTTCTAGTGGGCTTGTTCCATAATTTAGTTGTATACAAAAAAATACGCTGCACAGAATACATTTACCAACATGTTTTTGTGCTGAGATCTCTGGTCCCCTCTGTCTCACCTTAGTGCTATATCTAGTTTACACAACTTACTAGTACGCTAACGATAAGTAAAGTGTGGTGACCACACACCACGCAGTCATGTTATGAATGATACGTCAAAATTACTTCATCTATTATGTTTGATTCATAGCTGCGATGGTAAACGGAGGGATTTTGTCGTTCCATAAGTTATAGGCGATAGTAAGTTGCAAACTATCACTTATGACATACTAGCCGTCACCCGCAGCGTTGCTCGCGTTCTACCTTTTAGAGTGTGACGTTTCAAAATTCCTTTGTTAGTGCACCCCTACACTATATAAGGATACTACCCTCCAAATTTCATACCTCTAGGACTTATAGTTTAGGCTGTGCGTTGATTCTCTGTCAGCTTCAAAAGAGGTTTATATATATTGATAACTGCTAAAGTTATCTATTCTCTGACTGAAAGTAGGTATAGAAGTGTGTATGTATTCTAATTGAATGGCTGTTTCCACACTGCTAAGAACTGTCTCTGACTACCCGTTTAGATGCTATTCCACTACTATAGAGTGTGGTTGTCATCAGAATTATTTAAGAGAATGTTTACTCTACTGTGGGCAAACCTTACTTTCGCAAATGTAGCCAAATCATATGTTTAGACTTTTAATTAGTTTGTAAGAACTATGTAGTCTTTGAGCTAAGTCATAAGGATATTAAATACGATTTTTTACATTACAATACTTTAGGAAGCCAAAAGTGAGTCAAGGATATTGAATAACATTGTTATTGCTATACTGCACGGCATTTTGATCTTATTGTACAATTTAAATTCAATATTTCAAGGGACACATCAGCATATTATGGTACACAGATATTATCTCAGCGATTCGACTTATTCCTGGCGGCTTGAAGAAGAGACGATATTTTATTTTATTCATCAATCGCAAAGTTTTAAGTGTCGAAAAACGCGGCCCGATGCTTTCAAAGATAGCCAGCAAGGCGGCGAACAAGCAATTTGTATAGTAGAGTGCGACCACACCAACTTTGCAACACTTGAATTTGAAACACTGACTCAGGGGAATGGGAGTAACCCGTCGAAACACCATCCGTACAGCAAAAAACGTATTGACATCCGATATCTACGAAAGTTATGTAAATATGATAACCATGAATAAATATTTTTGTCGTTTTCCATTTATATAATTGCAAACGTAACTTGTTCAGACTATACCTCTAAATTTTACGCCTTCAGATCTTTAGCACTGATAAACGAGAAGAATTTACAGAGTTCAAATGAAACTGCTACATGTTATATGTAGGTTACAAATGTACTTGCTTCCACACTTTAAGTTGATTAATAAAACTGTAAGTACCTAAGCCTTACGATTAATGGCCAAAGGGTATTGTCCACTAAAGAGTAACAAACCTACAAAAAAATCCAGATTTCAAGTGATTATCGCGATTTAGAATTAGATACAATCATTTCATTCGCTTGACTGTACTAGTATATTGTTGCAGTTCGCTCTGCTTTAGTGGTCTGGCAGCTTAAGACGTGTATCTTTCTGACAAATTGCATCAGCAAATTATGGCCTTAATATCAATTTTAATCTCCTTAAAGGTACTGAATCCAGGAATAAAAGGCTTATTGAAATTTTTCACCTTGCTGACATTATTACTCTAAGCCGATTTTGGAAAAGAATCACAAAAACTAAGATTTTGCGGAGCATGTCTTTGTGGACAGACCCGTTAGTAGGAGATTAAACACAGGCCGATACCGACATAAACGTCATCGAGATGTAACAAAAATATCGGCGACAATGTCGACACAGTGCTCTTACACAGTAGTTTCATGGCTCTAAAAGCTGAGATACAGACACTGAGTGACATCGCTACTACATTTACAACTAAGTGTCGCGACAGTGGACACAGACAGTCAATGTAAACACTGAGTGTCTAGTGTCTGGTGTCGTCGTGTAACCTTACTTTTACACTGTGTCGACGTTGACACCGATATTTTTGTCGAAGATATTTCTCTCTTGATATCGTGTAGGTATCAAAAGCGCCAATGCATAAAAAGTAGAGTTAACTCTCGTTGCGACTAAGGTCAAAACGGGGGTTACAATAACTGTATTATCTACCTACCATTATTTATCTCTCTACAAATTCTTTTGGTTGCATGTTACCTCGTAATATTGCGTTGAAGTTCGTATTTCCTATTTTTGTTAATGTCGCATTCAAGGTTAGTTACTAGGTAGGTACTATGAAGTAGTAGATACCACAGGATACCTAGGTATATTTATTCTGTGGTACTACTTTTAATTAATTAGGTACTACAATTCTTTGAAACACCTACCTAAGTAGTTATTTTGCTTAAGTAAGTCTCAAAACACTATTAATCCACACACTCGTCACTTACAAATGTCATGCTTTGTACATATTAAATAATTTTTTCATAGTTTTCCTTTTTCTTAGGACTTCTAGCGTTTCTTTGAATATTGTATGCATTTACTTTGTTTTTCTAGTGGCGAGGATCAGTAGGCCTCCACGCAAGATTGGAAGGCCGACTGGTATCAGTCCACGTGCTGTGTTCGACAGCAGAATCTGATCTTGCTTCATCTTGTGCGGCATTCCGCATTGCCGGGGCATCCAACAATGGTTTACTTGGTAAGAATTCACATTACCTTGTCTAGGTTTGTTAAGCTTAGTTTTTGACTAGCTTCTTTGATAGAATCTCTCGCAGCTGAGTTTAATTCAGTTTTGTCTTTCAGTTTTGCTGTATTGCTTACTATTTCTTTAGTAATTCTCTATCACTGGAGTCAATAAAAACTTCCCATAATGAGAGTAACTGATATAGCTCTAGCGTTTTGATTCAACGTCGTATATAATTTGTAATCTTTCACAGATGTACGCTCCATCCCCTTCCACGCTGGAGAAATAGTCTCCACAGAGTCCTCAGGTCAAACCCAAGGGCTCAGTGTCTTAGAAGCTCTAGCCATCGGTGTTTGTGTCCTTATGCTGATATTCATCTACGCAGCCGGCATCATCTTCTACGTGCATTACAAGCAGAAGCAGAAGAGAAAGCAGAAAGAAACTAAGGGCAATATATCTAGTAATTCTTCGGAGAACGGTTCTTCTCTAGAATCGAGGATCGATATGAACAACGTGGTAAATATTTTATAAACTGTTGATGATGAGTTGGATAAGTTAGCTATTGTTGGATTCAATGAACAAGGTGCACAAAATGTGATGTGTTACAGATGCTGAAGACAAATCCTCTACTGCAATTCAGTAACATGGGCAATGACTTCATGCATGACAGTAGCATGTCTGAGAGTGGCAACGATAATACTCTTGAGTCTAAAAGCAGCCTCAATAGCAATAAGGTAGGTACACTCGTAGTTTTATAAAATAAACTTTATACATTTGGTAGAAAACCATAAAATAACTCCATTTCAGTTTCAGAAAGTGAACTCCAATGTCGTATCAGCAATGGTGCACTCGAAAAGGAAGAAACCAAATCGCCCTTCACTCAGACAAGCTTCAAGCTCCGATCGACTAAATGAACGTTTACAAAGACGCTCATCTTCACCTGATGCCTTTGAAAGAGCACCACATTCTGATCTATCTATAGTAGACTGCGCTATAGATCATAACTACGGAGGCAGAGAAATATCCCCTGAAGGAGATCCAGTGATCAGGAAGAAATTGTACTTCAATCCTGTTTTCTTCGAAACTGAACACCTCAAGGTAATCTAATAAAATACTTATCACAATTAGTTAAAGCTCAATTTAGTTCAAGTCAAAAACAAAAGTAGTGTTAATCATATTTATCTGTTCCAGGACCCTCCACCAGCAGCTGTAGAGTTTCTTATCAAAATTCGCGAAGTGATGACGGTAGCTAAAGATAAAATGTCCGCTAAACGGTTTATTCCCATTCTATCTGATATACCTGAAGAAGACCGTTACCACACGGTAGACTTTGGCTGGGATATACCTTGTGCTAGACGTGGTAGACGATTTAGTGCTATAAGCTTGAAGCAAGAAAATAGCAGGAAATCGGTACCCTGTGGAGGTTGCCCTGGATGCGACAGTAATGGTAAACCTAAAGCTGTAGCCCTAACTAGATCTAATTCTTGTAAATCATGTGTAAGTGATGACTATAAGCAACGCATTGTTAGGCAGTGGTTAGATGAAGTTCCAACCCCTCAACCAACCACAATTGCCCCGAAACCAGTAAAATCTGTTGCAAAAGTTTCACCAAGAGTTTTAGAAAAAACGTCTAAAGAACCTCGTCCAGCGATAGCTGAGCCTGCAAGAAATGAAGCAATCCATATAAAGGAAAGTGTTCCAACGAAACCAGCACCTGAGAAGAAAGAATTATCAAAACCAGTTGTAGAATATAAAGTAAAGAATAATGCAATAGAAATAAAAGCCAATAATAAGACATCCAAGATAGAAAATACTGCAAACGAAGTAAAATTGACAATATCCAGCCCTATTATGGCACAATCAGAGAAAACGAGTCCATCTAGTCATGCATCAAGGCGTGTCAGAAAGAAACTTCCACCTCCACCGCCACCTCCTGTTAAGCCACAAGCTCCACAGCCACCTGAATCTTCCATAAAAGATGTAGAACCAATACCGAAGGAAGTTAAAGTCAAAATGGAGGCAGTAATAAAAGAACTCAACGGTTGCCGAAGGGTTGAGCCAGTAGAAATAGAAGAAATGAAATTAGAAACTATTTCACCAATTGCTTTTGCACCTAAATTAGTAATCCCAGTACTAGCTGCAGATTCACATTATTATAGTGACGATAGTGTGTTAACAAATCCAAGGAAAAAGAAGTTATCTCAAGAAGAAGAAATGATAGACTTTGATAGCTTAGAACGCAGTAGTATGATGAGAAGAAGAAGGTTCTCGTTAGCTTGCAGACCAGAGTTGATGTACATAAACGATAACGGAAGTGAATTCAGATCTATGGTTGATAGAAATCGATTGACAAGTAGTTGGCTTGATATGACAAAACCCATAGATGATTCTCCATCAGTGAATCGGTTTTCACATGGAAGCAGTTCTGTAAATGAAATATTCATTGCTCAAACTGAACCACTTTATGATAACATTTCAAAACCTGGTCCATTGACAATTCAAGTTACAGGATCTCCGGTAGAGAACAGACGTAATTTGCATGAAGACTTTGACCCAGACACACTCGATAGAAAGCCAAAACACGATACTAAGAAACGCGTTGAAAAGATACTTCTGAAATCAGCTGGTAGCTTTAAACAAAAGTCACCTTCTCCAGAAAAAGATTATACAAAACCAATAGAGCTTGATTTTACGAACAAGATCGGCAATTTAAGGCAGATATACGAAATGAAGGCAAACGTCCAGCACGAGGGGTCACATATAAATAAACGACGAGGTAGCTTACAACATGGAAGACAAGACTTAGCTGATTTTATGAGATCTCTCAAAGCTCCTGATTTGATTTGTCACGTCGAAGGACAAAAAGATAAGCCTCCGGTACCTCCAAAAGTACGAAGAGGATCTGAAGCATCGCCCAAGTTTTCGGCTCCATTACGAGAAAGCCCACCCGATAGGCGAAGGGCAGAAGAAAGAGATAAATTTGGAGCATATTCAAGAGCAGATAACCTGAACGCCAGACGTTCTGGACGCCGATCTGCTAGGACTAGATCTAGACGAACCGATCTGAGAAAACTGTACCGCACAGAAGACTCGGGCTACATGAGCACCGATTCGAACGAATCTAAGCGCAAAGCTAAGTACCTACTCCAACTTAGACCCAAAACCACGATTAATGAGCAAAATCTAATACAGGTTACGAGAACTGTTAATAAAGCACCGATTGCTATAGAATCTGATACTGATGATTTAGAATCACTTTGCGATGGACGAAGCGAGTCAGGAGGTGAAAGTGTGGAAACAGATTCTGTATTTTTCGGAAACTTTGACGATTCAAAAGATATGCTCGAAGAGTTGGGTTTGAATTCATTCGACACTCAAAATAAAATGACGCAGGGTCATATGCACGAGCAAATCGATTCCGGTTTTATGGGTGAAACGAATATAATTTTGAGTGGCGATAGTGATTCGGAACATCGAAGTGTGATATCGATTATGACGGGGCGAGATGGTCGAACTTCGACTGCCGTCAAAAAGGGCGAAGATCCGCCATATTTGCACACCATTGAATGTTAATTACCTAACGTAAAAATAATACTCGTGTACCTTAGAAATATAACCCAAGCTTTTGGTGAAATGTTTGTTTTGTGAATGTATGTATATTATATAAGGTATTTTGATTCTAAGATAACAAATATCATATAATGTAAATCTAAAAATATATTTTCTACTCATTATAAGTAGTGTATTAATTTGAGATTTCTGCCAATAGATAATTGTACCTATACAATACATACACTAATGTAAAATACCATAATCATCGTCAATGGATTCAATAGTCGAATGAAAAAAACTAGTTTTTTCTTGAATATCACTTTATGTAAAATCAAAAGCCATATTTACCTCAACTTCAGTTAGTTACGATTTAGTTGTATGATTCTTGCCATAGTTAGATTCGTTAATAATATGTTTTACGTTTTGAAAATCTTTTAGACTACAGTCAAGAGCAAAAATTCCGGGCCATCTATAAAAACTTGAATATTGTGGAAACCATAGATGCTAGCTTAGTGAAATTAATTGTATTTAATAGATAGTGAAATGCAAAGTAACTTTGCATAATTTTATTAAGCTAGCATCCGTGGTTTCCAAGATATTCCAGTTTTTATAGATGACTCGATATTTTTTCTCTTGAAAGTAGTTTATTCCTTCATGTTTTTGTTTTGTAAATAGGAACGAAACCCACCATTGGGATATGTGCCAACCTTAATTTTTATATTAACACTCTTTTGTAATATTATGACGCGTTAAAGTACCTATAATCTTTTACCATAATAACAAATTCAATCATGTTTATAAAGGCCTCTTCATCATCGAGTGTAATTTTAACTAGACGTCTTGAGTAAAATACCCAGTGGTTAAAATGACATGTTTTTTATCAAAACACTGTCTAAGAACGATGCCTCTTTGAAGGCCCATATTCTTGGTCGTTACTTCGAGTAATCATCGGCTCGCCTCGACCTCGAAATCATGCTTTACCAGTAATTTTGACAAGTAAAAAAAATAAAACACAATTTCGAGTCGAGGATTCTTCGACTACAACTAAAAATATGGGCAATGGGTTACCTCGAATAATTCTTGCCTCGACTCGACCTCAAAATCATGCTTTGGTGGTTTTACTTGTCAAAATTACTACAAAAGCTTTGAGAGGTCGAGTCGAGGAGAGGATTACTCGAAGTAACGACTAAGAATATGGGCCTCAAGTATCTATCGATGGTGTATGAGGCTATAGTAAATCTATGAAGTGTATAATAATGTAAATAAATATGACATGCTTTGTGTTTTATAAACCGGCCGGTTGTGCAATTAAACGTATATCTGATTCAAATGAATTTGAAACTAAATGGTGCTTGGTAAGTAGATTAGGTGTAAGAGGCTCAAATTATTTATATTGTTATTAGTTAAGAATATTATAATGTATTGATAGTTTTATTGACCTAGTTAGTTTTGTATCAATTTGTACTTATTTGTGTAATAAAAAAATATTTCAAACAGCTTTGTAGAATATCTTCTGATAAATAAAGTGTTATGTTTTATATGCGTCTTATTTCGTGTAGGTTTTTTAATTAACAGCCATTATTCTCGCTATCAAATAAAAACGTAAAGATTATCTATTCTGAAATGTACTTAAAATAAGTACTTAATACTTATCTAAATTATTTGAAAATAATAAATCTATAGGTATTAGGTACATACCTATCCGAAATGTTTTATTACTCGCTGTAAAAATGCTATCTCGATATTCTACTATCTCGAATATTTATTATTTTAGTTTCCCCAAAACTTTCTTTACATTTTCATGAGTATTTTCATGGGCCCATTAGCTCAGTTGGTTAGAGCGTCGTGCTAATAACGCGAAGGTCGCGGGTTCGATCCCCTCATGGGCCAATAATATTTATGCACTTCAGTGAAATGTTATTTCGTCATTTTTTTTTATTTCGATATCGGGAGCTGTTCGACTTTGTACTTAAGTACTTATATTAAACGAACTAAAACGAATTCTTAGTAGGTAAGATTTTGGTGCTTGAAATGAACGACTATTTATAAGATATAAACACATCGGTCTGTCAAGTGTAGTACGTACAAATCTATCTCCGGCGAAACGCACATTAATTTTTAACAAGCACATTTTTAATAATCTAATAAGTAAAAATGTGCTTGTAAAAGAGGTTAGTTATTTAAATTGCTAACCTATTGTCCAATGTAAAAGCTGTTGACTAGATACGTCTTCCTATTAGTTCAATCGTGAGAAGATGTTTGGACGCATTTACACTGATGTGTAACATTATAAAAGCACACCTGTTTTTATAAATTATTCAATTTACTCTGCATGTTCAAAATCTGTATGATGTATAGTTAGAGACATTTGCCAATAATACCTATATTTATCAATATTTCATAAGCACCTTAGTGTAGCAATCAACCTTAAAAGTAGCTATACATATTCATTATGTAGGTATGTATATTTTACGAGTAAAGCAAAAACGAAAGTGATGAAGAGATGTTTACAAATTATGCAAATCTAAATAAGATTAGTACTTGCAAGAGTATTTTGCATTCCGTACAAGATTAACCCGTATAACTTCGAAAGCGTGATCATCACAACAGACGACTTTTGATTTTAATGGCTAGAAATAAAACTAATATTTACGACGCACACAAGCGCTTTTTTTTTGTTGTTATTGGCATCGCACTGTTTGTGCATTTGCCATTTTGCGTAAAAAATTAGAAAGCGCGGGATCTGACATGCGGGTCAGGAAGAAGGATCAGCAGGGTTAGGGATACACAAGCGCTTACTTACCTTACTTATATTTTTTTCTGTTTTGAGATGACAGTTATCAGTACCGTGGACGAAAGAAATTTATTTGTCACTCAATCACGCCATAAAAACTCAACCAATTTCGATGATACCTAAAATAATGTTCATGACTAGATGGCATGGTTGCTTTTTATACCACACGGCACGAGTAAAACCGCAGGTAAAACAATGGTAACAATTCTGTTGTATTATTTTCATAAACTAACCTAAATTAGGTTAGTTTATAAAATGACAAATGTCAAATGACAGCACTGAAATTATACCGTCTCTTTTATTTCAGTTTATGAGAAAAAGACGTCAACATTATTTCGATTTACAAGATATGGTTTTTACAAACATTTTTTAAGAAAATTAAATGTAACAACGAAGAAAAGGAAGTTTATGTGCTCACAGCAAATGCTACAAACCGGTTTAAATCCATAAGTGGATAAGTACTACCTAGTAAGAGCTTACGATAATAATACAGTAACACCATTCCTAATGGTTAAATAATAAAGGTGTTGCTACCAATCAATTTTATGGTGGTAATCATTGAACTAGGTACCACACAAAAGAACCATCATTTCATTACGAAAAATGCTACGATTTCGACACTTTCGAAATGTCATGCTTTTACGCTTGTCAGTTTCAATAAAGCTTTATAATAAAAATAAATAATATTTGCACTGACCTTGACTTACTGCGAAACAGGAAATCGAAGACGTTCTAGATCTAGTCTATATTATAATTAATCTTAGTAATACCTAAGTTTTTTATATAAACTTTTAATCGTATTTTTATAGAGCAAAAACGCGTTTTTTTTTAGTTTTTTATTTAAATACGTCAGATAAGCTAAAATATAAATTAGCATAGTCTTATTCATAATCCTTAGTCAGTTTTATAACGACTTTACAAAATATTTTTCCATTATTATAAAAATGTAAAAAAGCCGAAAACTAAAATTAAAGTTACGGATAAACGAAATATGCAGATCTAGGTACTAAATAAACGATTCTAATTCCAAAAATCTAGTTTGTTTGTTTGTTTGTTCGCGAATCACTCCTTAACTATACTGGACCAATTTCAATGAAACTTATAACATTCAGAAGGTCTTTTTCCGGATTGAATCCTAAGCTATTATTTTATTGAAATTTAAAATGTGGATTCTTAGATATAGGGCAGTTTAAAATCTCCAAACCAAAATCAGCCATTTGCTAAGAGGTTCATCGTATGCTGGTAACAGATATTTAGGTGGAAGGTTTTGCACGCGTACGAAGCCGCAGGTATCAGCTAGTTAGCTAATATAACCAAGGCCGATATAAAAATACCAAATAAATAGTCTTCTAAATTCAAAAACTGTAGCCAGTGACACAATGGTAAAGCGCCATCTATCCTACTCTACCAGAAGTTAATAACGGGAGAGTCTGGCACATAGAGCTAGAGCACAGATTACTTATCAGTTACTATAAGCACGCACTAATACAGATTAGGTAGTATTTACTATGGCACACGTAGGATAGTGATTAGTTGCTATGGTAGAGATGACTCTTGGTCACGTACGTTATCGCATCACACTAGTTACGTATTTAGCAGCTTTCTCAAGGAAAACTGTGTTTTAGCAGAACGCTAGAAACTACCAAAAGTTATGTCAGAAACCTATTTTAGATTTGTTTACTTTCTATTTTAATTGATCACCTAAATACTGGGTTTTTGTTGGTCTGGGTTAGAGTTGCTAACAAATTGTACGCGGTATTTATAAATAGAAGGGCTAGAACACAAAATAGATAATTTCAACGACTGAACATGTGGTAGCGTGGCCGAGCGGTCTAAGGCGCTGGTTTAAGGCACCAGTCTCTTCGGAGGCGTGGGTTCGAATCCCACCGCTGCCAAGATTCTTTTTGCTTTTCAAAAACTTTGTTCTATCAGTTTACAAAAACCCCCTTATTATTATTATGTTTCATTTTCTTTTTGATCCACAATTCAACATCCATCCATATTATTGTACATAAACGTATAGTTGACGCACTTATTTTACTCTAGAAACGAAAACCGAATCTCATTAGTGTCACATTAGTTAGGTAGCCCATACAATAGCGCATTTACTCACATACCCAGATGCTCCGAACATACATAATCGTAAATAAACGCAGTCGCTAAACATTCGAAAGTTTTTTCAACTTTAAATTCCTATTAGGTTTAAAATTATTTTTCAGTGCGTGTAATCTGTGCCGGTGCAATACCGCGGCACGGCACAGGTGCTTGCAGTATGCCATTTATCCGACACACGTTGTGAGAGCGAGTCACCTCGCGCACGCTCGCGAATCTATCGACACCGCGGAGACAGTGCCCCAACCCTATGCGTTCCATTTTCAAAAATCAAGTTTTCTCTTTTGATAATTTTCAGCCAGTGTTCAGTGATAGTTTTGATTTGACAGTTCAGTATACGCGATGTTTTGTTTTTTTCGCGTTTGATTTTCGCACGGTTCCCGAGCCGAATATCGTTAGGTAAGAATATGTTATTGTTTAGCAATAGAAACGTTTGTTTACTGTGAAATTAAAATGTTTGTTATGCAGCCTCGTAGCAACGTCTCAGCAAAGTTCACACTCTTCGTACAAAAAATTATGTAGAATCTAGCTAATCGTTCTTTTTTTGACAGTAAACTCAATAGTAACATGGCTGACAAGAAGAAAATGCGGTAGCATTAATTTTCCAAAATTTTTCTTCATTTGTATGACAGTTTTAGTTCAATATTAATTTTTAAAACTTACGTAACTAACTTTAATATTTTTATGTACAATTTTTTGTAGACCTTTTATTTTAAAAATTAACACATCACTATAAAATTATTCTGAATAAATAAATAGGTGCCTACCACACACCACCTTAACTATGTATTACCTAACCTATTAATGATAATCATCATTCAGTTAAAAAAAATATACTTATGTACCTATTAATAATTTTAATAGTTTATGTTTTTATTTAAATTTAGTATCATATAATTATACTTTATTATAGAAAGGTAGTTAGATGTAAGTTATCTAGGTTAACTAATGCGTGATCAAATCATAATTTAATTAATTTAAGTCCGGGAAGTCGCTAGCGGAAGCTAATATTTTGTAAACTCATGAAAAACGACATCAGTAACTACACTTAAACGCTGGTATAGTTACTGCTATTGTCAAATAGGCACTTGTGATTATTCTATACTGAATCACTATAGTACATAGGTAGGTACTTATTCCGAACACAGTATAAAAATCTAGAGTACCTAGGTACCGTGAACATGAATGAAACCTCTAGACGTCTAAGAGAAATGTTATGGTGCGATGTAATAACCAGTCACAGACACAAGCTCCTATGGGTGTTTGCACATTTGCAGATACCTACACGATACCGATGTCAGTGGCTTTAACGAAATGTCAGCGCCGCGCTGGAACGGAGTTAAAGCGTCAAATACTACAGCTTAACTTCTGATAAATAACTAAGGGCCGTATTACATTTGCTGCTCAAGCACTGATCCGGACTCAAGCATACATTTTTGTATGAAAATAATAATATAGGTATGTACTCTTCATGCTTGAGTACCGATTTCTTTATCAATCATCATCAAAATCATCATCAATATATATAAAACTCTTTTGAAGCTGACAGAGAATCAACGCACAGCCTAAACTAAAAGTCCTAGAGGTATGAAATTTGGAGGGCCGTATCCTTGTATAGTGTAGGGGTACACTAAGAAAGGAATTTTGAAACGTCACACTCTAAAGGGTAGAACGCGAGCAACGTCGCGGGCGACGGCTAGTACCTATATAAAACTCTTTTGAAGCTAACTTAGAATCAACGCACACCCTAAAGTATAAGTCCTAGAGGTATGAAATTTGGAGGGTAGTATCCTTATATAGTGTAGGGGTGCACTAAGAAAGGAATTTTGAAACGTCACACTGTAAAGGGTAGAACGCGAGCAACGCCGCGAGCGACGGCTAGTACTTTATACGTGCCTCAGACTATATATAAAGTTTTAAATTTGAGCTTAAACATCGATTAAAGCGTAAAGATTCTTATACAACAACGTCAAAAAATCCAAGCTTGGGTCCGGATCAGTGCTTAAGCAGTAAATGCAAATATCGTATCGATATCGTATCGGTGGCAGTGTGAAAACTATCTATACTTCTCCGGTGTTTTCCCACCGGTAGCAGTAAAAAGGAGAGCTCTTAATAATTAACGGATAATTGGTATTAGTACACACGAGCATAGACACTGTATTGTAATGTTATTATGAAGACGGCCGGGTTTGTGCAAATGCGGTGACCGTCATTACAAAACGCCCGTCGATATAGACTTCTACGGCCTACCAATCAAGTCCCCAGGAGCCAAAGTAACTTCAAACTTAAAAAAAATAGATTGTTTAGTTGACATACATACTTACATACAGAAAACACACAACAGACATAAAAAATATAACAAACATAAAGGTACATAAGATAATCAACAAAATAATAATAACTAAGTAACAGCTAGGTAGCCTAACGTAACAAGTGGGTACTAGCTATATATATAGTCTCGTTCCATGTCTTATGCAGCCAAATTGGTCCCAATATTGGTCAAAATACATGTACATAAATATCTTACGCGAAAGCGCCTGTTTTGACTTCAAGACACTAAACCTCGGTTTCACCATATTTTGTTAGATTACATTAACAGCTTGTAAAGTCTTAACAGTAATCAACGGTTAAAGTTTTTTTGGGTTCCATCATGCCCTAACCAATGATTTTATCTTCTACTAGCCGTCGCCCGCGGCGTTGCTCGCGTTCTACCCTTTAGAGTGTGACGTTTCAAAATTCCTTTCTTAGTGCACCCCTACACTATATAAGGATACTACCCTCAAGATTTCATACCTCTAGGACTTATAGTTTAGGCTGTGCGTTGATTCTCTGTCAGCTTCAAAAGAGTTTTTTATATATTGATGATAATATACTGTAAAATATAATCGCTGGTCTTGAAGTTTGTTAAATCGTGGTTCAAATCACTTAAACTTATTGTAAAATACTGTCATATTGTTAGCTAAGAAAGCTAAGCCGTTATTAGCATAATGACTTAAGTTTTTTTTTACTACCACACCACACCATACATTTCATCCAGAAGCCAAGGCAATCTCGACCTTAATATACATATGCTACGTGAAATTGCCTGTTTTGACTGCAAAAACATTTTATAGTCTGTAACCCTTATTTAAAATGCACTGCACGTTCAGGACTTTAGGAGACTTTATTTGTAAATAAATCTTTACTTATGACGTCATTCAAACATAATTTGAGGTATTTATTTATTTTAGCTTTTATCGGCGTCGGGATAAGGGCTAAAATATAATAAATGCGAGAAAAAGGGCCTTTCCGTTTTTTGTTTTTACTTTAACTAGTAGTTTTCTTTGAATAATAACAAAATGTAATCTCAAAACTAAGATTAATAATTAAAAATAAGGCGAGCTACATCCTTTTTGACGTTTTAATAAAACGGTTTCAAATGTATTTTGTAAATACATATTTATTAATTATAATATATTTTTCATATTTGTAGAGGGGTTGTCTGTTCCAGGTAAAGTGAGATAAAACTGATAATTAGCAATTAAAATGGACAAAAAATTAAACACGGAAATACTCATACATTCAAATATTCATACAAACCACCTAAAAACAGAACGATACCGTCACGGACATATCAAATTACAGAATTTTTATAAAAAATATGACTATAATGTAATAAGACACTGCAAAAACACCCTCTAGTTTGGTTAGTTAAGTTAAAATGGTTTGTTATGTAAGATTGCAAAAAATAGAGAAGCAATTATTAACCATAAAGTACGCTCAACAATTAGAATTTATTATTAATTCATACAATTAGTGATTCACAAAATAGAAGATGTTATCAAAATACTTACGTTAAAAAACCCGTTTTTAGTAATGATCACAAATATCTTCGACGGATTATGACAATGTAGAGCAAGATGACCCTCTAGGCCAATCAAATACGGTATTTGATTGGCCTAGAGGGTCATCTTGCTCTACATTGTCATAATCCGTCGAAGATATTTGTGATATTTATAAACCTAAAACTTGTGGCAAACCAAAAATATCGAAATTAAAAAAAATCAAGATTTTAGTGACTTTGACTAAGATCTGACAAGAACGTATCAGATATTTGATAGATCACGTCAAAGTTTAAAATATCATA
Source organism: Eulithis prunata (assembly GCA_918843925.1). Taxonomy (NCBI): domain Eukaryota; kingdom Metazoa; phylum Arthropoda; class Insecta; order Lepidoptera; family Geometridae; genus Eulithis; species Eulithis prunata. The sequence goes on along the minus strand of OU974023.1, from coordinate 4,776,383 downwards.
TTTTTTTTTACGAAGACTGATTTTATATTGTAATTTGCTCAAGCCGTTTTTATTAAAGTAAAATAAATAAATACAAATACAAATAAATTATACGGCTTGTGAATATGTATTATCTGAGGTACTGTATCAGTCATTGCTGAAAATATCACTGATGAATATTATTTTTAGTAAAATTTTTACGTACGAGTTTTTACAATCATTTGATTTTCAGATTTTCAGTACTGAAAGTGATGGTGAGAATGTTAACCCTCAAATGAGTTACCAAATGGTTACTTTAATTGCTCCGCACCAAATGGCAATAACCTCGGCTTATTGTACCAACTCACGTCTTTTACATCTTTTATGCACAATCTTAGAATAATGAAAACCAAGTGAAAGTTCGATCAAAATACGTATTGCAAAAGATTGCACTAACATGCGGGTCGTCTTTGCGAGCAGCGATCGAGATGTTACGTACGTGATCTGTTTTTAACGAATTTTGCAATTTTATCTTTACTGAATAATTTCCTGCTTCTTACTCGACTGGCTGAATACCTAATGCTATTATAATTCATTGTTACATAATTATATACCTATCGGAATAATCTCTTTGGTATGCGACTGGAAGTTTTCTGTATTTTTTTATATTATTATATCAGCCAAAAAAGGTGTATCCCGTCCCGTATAATATTTGAATATCATCGACGATAATCAGTTAGTACCCAGTAGCTGACTGACGGTTGATCAAATACTTACACCCACATTAGGGTTAACGACCATCTTCGTCTATTCGCTAATCAAATTACTGTTCAATGAATAGAAAAAGCTCAAACATCTAGTTGAGCTTTATTAAATTACGCACGCCAAGGGTTTTAAACCTCGTAGAAATAATCAAAGTTATAAACGTAACTTTTTTCATTTTCATTACATTGTAAATGTAAAAAAAAATCTGTTATTGTTTTTGTTATTGGCGTCGCATTTTATGTGCATTTGCCATTTTACGTAAAAAAGTTAGGGAAACATATAAATTATGCATAAGTAAAAGTTTAATGATCTGTAGGGCTACTCTTGAACACTGCCGTTCTAAATTGTATCCGGATTTTGACAGATTTCGTGTCATTTTGTACTGAAATAAGAAACGACTTCTGTCAAAATCTATGGGTGATTGGAACTGTGGTCGAGAGTAACCCACCAGTTATTGTAAACCATAGACAGTCTGTCATATTAAGAATTAAAATAGCATCTGGTATATGGTTGCCAAGTGCGTATAATCATAGATGAACCGATTCAAATAGGGATATAAGAATCGATCGATAATTTGACGTTTTATCCGTTACAGTCCAATTTGAGAATGATTTACATTTTCTGTGTGATTATGTTGGCTGATCCCAGTATCTTTTTACAGTTTAAACTTAGTTACTAGGTAGTTATTTACATCCATAAAAGGTGTGACGTTCATTGGAAAGCAATCAGTTTCTGATCTTTAGTCGTACCCATTGAAGCTACACAATGGAGTCACCATTCCACCATGAAAAATTACAAACTTTGGCATCTTTGAAATATAACGTTTTTACGCTTGTCAGTGGAGAGTGTGTCCACTACAGATGTAAGGTTTTGGCGACTTAGGACTATCAGGAATAATGACTAAGTATAAAAATGACGAATTTATAAAATTAATTTGTCGAAGGCTGTTTACGAGTATGCCGAGATATAAAAATCCTTCAAAGTGTTACACGATCAAACAGTAATTATAATTATATTTTGTAAATATTGTGAATATTGTATTAGTTGTAATTTTCTTTGTGAAGAATTTTTTTTTAACAGTAACTTATAACAAAAAAAATGTCATCACGCCTTTGACTGAGCAAATTTGTTTCGGTCCTTTTTCAGAAGTCCAATGCGAAGTCCACTGTGTAAAATGGTCGTTGGTCGTATATTTTCATAATTTATTTTAGACGTCTTATATGTAGCATGTGGCTTCGTTTTTTAGATCTATATCGTATGTAAGAACTACTACGTCTTTATACTCGTCTCGGAATCTTATCTACGCTGACTGTACCTACAGTCTATGTTTAATACGGCACCTAATGCTCATAATAACGTCTGGTTACGGTCCATCAAATACTCACCACTCTGTGACTATCTATTATGCTGGCAACTGTGCTTTGCTTTGCATTTTTACGTAATTTAAAATTAATTATTGTCTGAGGGTATGATTATGCGCATCGCATTAGACTTTTGCACTCGTCGGCATTTGTGTTGCACTTTTCTAACGTTTGCAACTAGCTCCTACTACATCAGAGACCCGTCAAAAAAAATCTTGCAAATCTGGATAGTACTAAATAACCCCCAAAACATTTCTTAAAAATCTCTATAGAATTTATATATTTTTCTCTGTCGTTTGTTGCCCCTAATTCTATATATTCTGCCGAATAAAGACATTTTTCAATGATTTTACAAACAAAATATTTAAGAAGATGTCTCTACCTACCATCCAGTGATCATTTCTTCTTTGTATTCCATCATATCGTGGTATCACTTCAGAAGTTTTCATGTATCTCATCATATACAGGCTGTAGAAGTCCACTGCTGGACATAACCCTATTCATTTCCAGAACGAGCTATTCTGAGCCTTCTCTTTCCACTGGTTCACCAATATCGTCAGTCTAATATGGTCTAATAGATGGGGGGGCCAACCATCGCTCCGCTTTTGTTTTTTCGTGGGGGTTTTTCGTGTGTAAAGGCATGTAATTAATGGAGCTGGATAATGGTGGAATGAGGTGCTATTATCAACTATGACGTGTTCCCATGTATCCTGAGTTATGTAATTAGCAGGTTTACCTTCAATTCACACGATCAAGTTCGATTGAAAAGCTTCTTTACTTAAAAAAAGAACAAGAAAAAACAGTCTCATACTTAGCTGTTAACTGGTAGAAAGTGCTTCCTAGCATTAAGCTCACCATTTGTGTTAGTTGGTACCTACAAGAATTTTATATCTATCAATGCTTTATAGGTAGGTATATAGGTATAAAGTTTTTTGAAGTTTCGCTCGCTAAAAGCTGATGGCGCCAATTCACCTGACAGGGTGTAAAAATCTACTTCTAAAAACACCAGGAGCTAATAATACCAAAAAAATGGTGTAGAAAAGCTGATTTTATTTTCGCGTTAACACTGATGGTCCCATAGAAAAAGTGGTACATTAATAAGTAGATACTTTGATCTCTCAAAGTTTTCGGGAGTGCTCCTAACCTGTACTAATATTACGTTTGAAAGTACCTAATCAGTTGCTCATTGAAATTATAGAGTTTTTAATACATTTGGCTTAAAGTTTTTACCTATTACTGTAGTTCGAACTAGCGTTAAGGTATAGTTTGAAGCCCCATCATCGCGAATGAAACTACTTGGAGTATCAAAAGAAACCAATTTGATATAAATAATCTTCTTAGAAATCGGGTCACATTTCTTGACCGTCATAAGTAAGTACCTACTTATTATGGATATGAATGAATTTTAATCTAGTTGCAATAAAATGCTCAAGAATATTTTCAAAATCAATTTAAATTTTCTTACAAAGTGAACTTACGCTTTGCAGTAAAGTAGGTACTTACCTGCTTACATTAAATTGATATATTGCGCTATAAATCATTGTGTTAGTTGAGAGGTCAGCACTGGGCCAATGTCGATATCACACTGAATGTGATGACTCGGCGGGCGGCTTCTGTGGAGTATCCAGTGTTGCCAACTAATGGTTAATTTCGCATTGACGCTGGCACGAAATCTAAACGATCGGCGGTGAGCTAATCTCATACATTCGCTGATTTACTGTTCGAGCACTGATCCGGACTCAAGCATAGACTTCTGGATTAAAATCTTTACTCAAATATTTTTTTACGTTTTTACTTTTTACTATACGGGCCTGAGTACTAGGCTATATCAAACCGACACGGTTTTGTTTGAGCCACAGCGACTGCACTGATTCGTTGTGCACCGACCATGATGCAAATGCACATGGTCGTCAATAGATTTTTATAATCCTTTGCATCTTATCTAGATGATTTATACAGCGTCAATGACTTTTACCCATGCCCCTATGGGAATAAGCAGTGCCTGATGGGATGTAGTATTAGATGGAGTAGGCTTGCCAAGCTCCCATACCTTCCTCAGTACCAACTAGACTGAGAGGATGGTGATCTTTATATGACTGTATGTGTACGAATGAATGAATTAGCGAAATATTTATTTGACGCTAGGTACACAGTCAGATTATAGTAAGTTAGTGCCGATAGTAATGAATTAATTTTTTTTTCAACTTTAAGCAAAATAGGTATTAATTACACTTGGTAAGTAAATAGATTCGCTTATCTCATTATTCCGAACTATATTCATCGCAGTATTATTGGTGCCAATAGATAGGTACCTACTTACAGTTAGACGGAAAAAATAGTAGGTATACTTCTATAATGTGTAACACCTATACTTTAGAAGGCGTTGCCACATGCCGGCCAATGTGGTTGCCATAACGGTGGTCGCTACTGCTACGGACAGTTCCTAGTGCTTAGTTACTTACCTAAATGTTGCCAGTTACCGCAGACACTGATGATGATGGACTGATGTCAACTTCGTGTAATCATGGACGCGCTAGAACACCTTCTAGTCTAACTGACATATTCAGAGACGTCACTGAAACAGTATAACTTAAAAGTCTTCATTTTCTTCTTCTATACCTATATGACCTCTGTCCGTCATTTCGACAGACAATTTAGCGGTGTCTAGTGACATTTCTTCTTCTCTTCAGTAATGGCCTGTGTCCGTCATTTCGACAGACAATTTTGCCAATGTCAAGTGTTAAAATAGTAATAAATAAGTCAAGTCAAGTCATTTGTCAAGTCGGCTGTCGTTTGTTTTGAAAAGAAAATGGTGGATTTTCTCTTCAAAAGCTAACACGAATTTTCACATTCAGAAAAACCACTTTACACACATTTATTCCAATGGCTCACACTTTATGTTACGACCTAAGTATTATTGGTTAAAATTCCACCAAAATTAAACAACAATACTCACAATAACACAAGAAAAACTATTAAAATAAAAGTGCTATGTGTCGTTTCAAAAAATGTCAAAACTCGTGTCCCTAGTGACATTTTTGAAATAATATAAGTCAAGTCATTCGAGTCGACTGACGTTTGTTTTGAAGAGACAATGGTGGGTTTTCCCTTCAAAACCTGAAAACTAATTTTCACATTCAGAGAAACCATTTTACACGCATTTATTCAAATGGCTCACACTTTATGTTATGTATTTAACACAGTAAAACTACTGTTTATGTATAGTACATAGTATCTAATTTTTTTTTTGGCAACAAACAGTCATTAATGTATAATTAATCTTAAAGTAAAGTATAAATTTAAAGACAAAATAGAGCCCAAAGCTTAATTCTAATAATAATTACTAATTTGCGGGCTGTACCTATATTCAGTTGATTAATATACAGGACAAGGAATTGCTGCGCTAACTAAACAGACAAAAAGAAATAGGTATAGGTGTAGTTAAGTTTATATCACATCTATAAGACGAAACAGACTCAAGTAGAAGTATATAGACTACAGTGACCGCTTCCCATTAGGCGGGCGCGGACGGTTCGCTTGTTAACTACTGAGTAGTAAAAAAAAAATTCATCTTCATACGTCACACCCACAATAGATCTGATAACTCAGCACGATGATTAATTAAATAGATGCGCACGCGCAAGCCGTTATTTCGGTACGTATTATGGTCAATTCGGTAACGGCACCGACCATAACGAGATAACGGACAGTTTTATAACACGCGATTTTCCGTAACACGATATGTAGATCAAGACGTCAGGTTTGACAAGAATATTAAAATTTTCTTTCTGAGACATTAAAATCAAGACAATTGTAAGCCAAAAGCGCACTTGCGGCCAAGAGCGAAATGATCGGTCTAAAAGTAAATAAATAAAAAAGAAGAAGACTGCTTTATGACATACAAATCAGCAGTGTTATTCTTTCAATCCTTCAATCAGATTTTGTTATAAAAAAATATTGAATGGCATTTGTAACGAATCCCTTGAACACCAATAATTCTACCATAAAATAGACCATAGATAATGTAGTCATAAACCATACCTAATGTAGTTATAATATCTACTGTTATTTGTAATAAAATAATTCCCATTCATTTATTTCTAATGTTTTAGATTTATGAGCACATAGTTATAATGAAAAAAAAAACAGGATCTATTCACGATTTTTCGAAAATTACATCACAGAAAACTGAATTCTAATCCGTTGCTTTAAAGGATAGTTGAAATAGTTTCCGCGTTGAAACTTTTCAGTAATAAATTCTCTGATCTTTCAATAGACGATTTTCTATTATGAATCCAATGCATTCGACAGCACGAACTGTTATAAAAATTTTTATTACACGCAACTATTATACATTTCTAATAAAATTATTATAAAACGTTATGAAACCTGTATTTTCAGGTTTTAATACAAATTGCAATATGATATTACAGTTTGTCGTAAAAAGACAAAGTAACCGTTCGTTTTTAACAATCATTTTGTTTTTGTACTGATTTATATTGCTAGCGCTTTGTGTTGCAAACAAATTGTTATAGTAAATTAAAATTTATGCTGTAGACTTATTTGAATGGCATTCAAATAAGTCTACAGCACTCAATGAAGAATACGCACAGTTTTTATACTCAAAGAATATCTCGAGGGGATACTTCTAGAATATCTAAGTAACGGAGTGTCTAATAAGTTACAAGTGTGCTCTAAGCTTTCCATTTAGATTAAATCTCTGCCTATGTAAAACTGAAGACCAATATCTCTCTGGAGGCAGATTTTTACGTATTTTCAATAACATTTAATAATTATAAGTATGTATTATAAGTATGTATTTACAAAAAAAATGTATGTATGTATTCTATCAGCCATCTAGTTTCCATCGTACAAGCTTTGCTTAGTTTGGGACTAGAAGGCGTTGTGTTAAGTGTCCGTGAATATTTATTTATTTATTTTATTTATTTGTCTGTACTATTATAAAACTGTAAAAAAGCGAGTTTGTCTGTTTATCTGTTTGTTTATTCGCGGATCACGCCTAAACTACTGTACTAATTTCAATGAAACTTATACCATTCAGAAGCTCTTTTTCCGGATTGAAACCCAGGCTATTATATTATTTAAATCAAAGACGTGGATTCTAACGTACATCTTGAACTATCTCAACCAAAAAGCAGCCATTTGCTACGAGGTTCATCGTAAGCTGGTTCACAGATATTTTGGTGGAAAGTTTCGCACGCGTACAAAGTCGCGAGTATCAGCTGGTCTCTGATACGAGCAGTAACCGTTTGTCAAATAACCCCATCCCACACGCAAAGATTTTCCCGAGAAACGCGAACCGCCCAAACAGCACCTAATTGTTGCCAGCCGTAAATCCTGTAAACGTGATCACACATTAGTGTTGCCATTTAAAACAAACACGCGAAACGCTGCTTACGCCGTTTTACTATGTGTTTAGTTTATTTATAAGTTGTTGTTTACGGGAATCGCTTCAACGAAACAAGGGTTTATGCTAAGTAACTGCTCGTGCCAACAACGAGGTACATGTACCTAAGTAATCGAACTAAAATATGAACAATAACATATGTAGGATGAATTGAGGTTGGACTATACTAAATTGGAATTATTTTTAGTTTGTATTCATCAAAGTCAAAGTTTATTTATTTGCCGAATTGCATGTGTGTGTAGAGGTGTTATAGCGCGTGCACACTATGCACACTATGTTATAGCGCGTGCACTAGGCATGAATGCCGCAATTAATTCCGGAATTATTGCCACAGCAACATCGCCAAGTTCATGCCCTAGCTCCTAGGTGAGAATAAAGGCGATGTTGCTGTGGCAATAAGTCCGCGGCATGAATGCCGGCAGCGGCAATGGCATAGTGTGAACGCGGTATTATATAGTAGCATTGTACCAATGTAAATCTACCCTACTAGGGTGTGTAAATAATAATAATAATAATTTACAAAATATTATATAATAAATTCTTTATTATAAATTCTATAGTTTTTTGCTAAGAAAAGATATCAACGCGCTCCTTTTCAATGTGAAACCATTTTATAAAAAAATAACTACTTACATCGTATTACCGGTATACATTTAATTTTCTTGAAGGCTCAACAAATTAAATAAGAACTTAGATATGCATTTAACTATTCTAGAACCACAGATAACTAAAAAATAATCTGTAGGTAACCAGTAACATACCTATTTATTGTTTTTTTGTAACAAAAGACATAATCGCGCTTTTATCAATTCGAAACCTTTTTAACCGACTATTCAGATAGTGTTATATTTTTCAAAAGAACTTTGATACAATTAACGACTCCATGTTATTACCTGTGGTTTTACATACCAAAAAACAGAAATGATTCTGCACTAAGTAATATAAAAAACCTATAGCATTATGTATTAGAGATAGTTCTTGGGTATTCAATGTACGAAAGTCAAGTACTTTAACCTCAATCAATTTTGACAACCATTGTAATGAATATCAGTGTGACGTCAGCTGTGCTAAAAATGTACCACGTGCGTGTTTAGATAGTCCTGGCAGAATATTAAAAGAGACGGAATAGAATTAGAATGAATCAGATAAATCATGCTCCGATTGTTAGGTAAAAGTGGACAGACATCACGATTTTGTCACTAACCTCGAAAAGTATGAATAACAAAATATATCGTCATGTGAAGACGCAAGGTTAAACATGAATTATTGAGATTGGGCACTATAACATCTTAAATCTGAAGTTTGTAAAGATTTATAGAAATGACGAGCGAATTGGGAGAAATCGATTTATGACACAATCTGAAATCTTATTTACAAGAGATTATCTCTAATATCTAGGCTCAATGTCGCATCTTGGAAGAGACCTACGTCTAGCAGTGAACCAATATACGGTGATGATGATTATTGTAACTTTTTTTTCAGACTGTCTTGACGATAAGAGATAAAATATTTATCACAAAAGTCTTCAGAGCCAGTAACATTGTTTTTAATTTAAAAATTATACAAATTAAAGATCATGCATTTTCACGTTTTCTAAATTTTTCGCCAACATAAAGTTCATCATGATATTATATATTTAGGTACCTAGGTATAATGTGTAAAAAAATATATTCCGCAAAATATAGATTGAACGGCCCATGATTTAAAATATTATTTTTACATTAAATTCAGGACGCTTGAGACGATCAATACAGCTTGATAGGCTATTTACTCTACAGTTATGATATTGTACTACAATTTAATAGCACTCGTATCATTTTCATTGAATTGGACAGTGCAAACATTCTATTAACTCTACAAATGGTTTTGTATATTCTCATGGATGATACAGTAACCATTTGGAGTGAAATAATAGAAGTATTTATTGTAATAGACTTTATTTAAAACTTTGTATACACTAAAGCTTTAAGATGACACGATATTACAAGCTTTGCTTACTTATGGAGGGCCCTGAAATTGTAAAAATGTGAAATGTCCATCATCATCATCGACATATATCGGTCCACTGCTGGACGTAGGTCTCTCCCAACCGACTGAGCCTGGTCTTCGGCTCTTCTCATCCAGTGTTTGCCAGCTACTACTAAAATGTCCATAGATATATATTTATTTATCATGTTACAAGGGAAAAATTTACAAGCTCACGACTTCACTCCTATGTAAGATATGATAAGATGTAGCAGACATTTTCTCTCAGATCTTTTTGTACTAGAAACTCTTGAGGATATCTAAGGGTAGACATTGGCACGTCCAAACCGAAAACATCCCAGAGAGAAAAAAAGAGTAATGTTTCTTATTGAATCACATAGACAATGCTCAAAACTTCGGAGCCCGCACACCACTTGTTGTTCGGGGTTTTAGTTAGAAAATTGCGTTTTCAATCAGAGACTTATAGAAACTAGTGCCAACGTGCCAGACTGAGTCTGGGGCATCTGTTTGTTGATTACATCAGTAGGATGGGAACATGCTAAGCAAGTTCATACCCTCATTTACCTGATTACGTAGTATTAAGTCCCTTTGGTTAGCAAGTTGGTAAGCTTTGCGGTTTTTTGAATCTACTCAACTGTGGGAACTAGTGACAACCCAAGCTCACCATGATAACCACAAGTAGGTAGGTACTTATCTCATTATCATCATGAAGTCTACCTGTAGAAGTTAAGAACCAGAATATTTTTTTATGCTTTTAGTCTTTTCGAGTATAAGTCAGAGTTTTATACCGTAAGGGTTAAAATCGATTTGATTGACATTCAGGATAGATATAGTAGAAGCATTGGTTTAAAAAAAGATTAAGTCATTGAATACTCACTAATACAGCTCACTAATACAGCAGATGAATCTGTAGCTATTTCTTAAAAGAGCTCGTATTCTGGCAAAGAAATGGTTACTCATGCATACGTTTGAGAAGCTGCTCTTCTCATGCAAAACTGTCTAAATATGCATACTTGATTCTGGATCATTGCTTGAGCAAGTAATGAGTGAGTAAACGTACCTCAGACCTTCAATAATAATAAATGTTGATGTAAGCAGCTCAATTATTCATCATCAATATACATAAAACTCTTTTGAAGCTGACAGAGAATCAACGCACAGCCTAAACTATAAGTCCTAGAGATATGAAATTTGGAGGGTAGTATCCTTATATAGTGTAGGGGTGCACTAAGAAAGGAATTTTGAAACGTCACACTCTAAAGGGTAGAACGCGAGCAACGCCGCGGGCGACGGCTAGTCAATTATATAAATTGATTTCAAGAGCCTCACGCTTCCAATACAAATGTTTGCTGAACGTTTTATCCAAATTCCAACAAAATCGTAATTTCTAAAAAAGCTAATTGCATTTGATCTTATAACCGTTAATAAAAAATAAAACTACAGTACAGTCAGCGACAAAAAATTGAGGAGTGATAGATCTTCAGTTAATATTCAGTTCAGTTTTGTACAGTTTAGCTGGGGAAAATCTGACATTTCCGACTAAATATTCCTTATAACTTTTAACGGTATATATTCGTATTAGTTTTTCAAGTTGAGCTAACTAAAATGATTGCTAAATCTGTTGTCATCTCTTTTCGTTGTCAGGCAAGTGACATTCATAGAGCATTTTTTAAAGCCGCGCTAAAATGACAGTTGAATAAGAACAATGGGGTAAGTCTTTTTGGATACAACCCGACTTTGCTAAAAACATCACGTTTCAGACATTACATCCATCTCAAGGTCATAGTAAACTCTACGGTGACACTGCAAAAACCGCTACACTTACGATTGCAAAAGAAATGTTTCGAATGTTTTTTGAGACTCATGGAAGTTACTAGATAGGGAATGGTTGGTTGGAAACCCATCGAGTTTCATAACAAACTTTTGCAGCTAGCTGTACAATTACTAGGAAGAAACTTGAACCGCGCAGTGGTAGCTAGGCAATTCAACACGCTTCAGCGCCGACGCCGACCATCCTACCATATCGCACCCGTCATAACACGACATAACCATCACCAACACCATTATCACTCTTATTCTTATCAACGTAAAGTCCAGGAAAAAAGGTTCAACTAGGTACTCATTGCCTCCGTCCGAGATAATTACTCTAAGTGAATGAACTACGGTCTCGTAATTTTATTTGTATAGAGTAATGTATTCTGAATATTAATATTGCGGTCTTATGCGATTCAAACGGACTGTTTCTAAAGTTCTATTACCGTGGTTTACAACGTTGGTTTAGGGCCATTAGCGGTGCGGGGTACTAAGAGGCGTACACACAGTCAGGTAGGCCGAATGTAGAACCGAAGCCGAAAAATAACGTGCTATACTTTTTCGATGTCAACTTGAAATGATACACCGTGTTTTGTCTTTTTCGGTCGAATTTAAATCTGCCTGTCGGACACGAGTTTTGACATTTTTTGAAACGACACAGCATTTTTATTTTAATAGTTTTTCTTGTGTTATTCTGAGTATTGTTGTTTAATTTTGGTGGAATTTTAACCAATAATACTTAGGTCGTAACATAAAGTGTGAGCCATTGGAATAAATGTGTGTAAAGTGGTTTTTCTAAATGTGAAAATTTGTGTTAGGTTTTGAAGAGAAAATCCACCATTTTCTTTTCAAAACAAACGACAGCCGACTTGACAAATGACTTGACTTGACTTATATTATTACAATTATATCACTTGACATTGGCAAAATTGTCTGTCGAAATGACGGACAGAGGCAATTAATGAAGAGAAGAAGAATCTGCCTGTCAATGCAAAAGACAAAACACGGCGCAACTATTTCAAGCTTACATTGAGTTTATTACAGGGTCGTAGAATAACGTGTTGGTAGGATAGTTTTAAGAGTCACGAATTATCACATCTAAAACCATTTATTGCATGATGCTAGAGTTTTTTATTTTACTTCTTTTCTTCATCTTCCTATCGCTGTTATTTTAATTTTTACTTGTTTCGTTTAGTCAATATTCTCTAGCTTATGTCTACATATATCTAGCTAGTTTGCTGTTGCGAGCTAAATACGATTAAAGATTCTTCGGTTTTCGGCTCTACGGTCACCGAAAAGCGACGGCCGAATTCAAAGTCACCAACTTGGAACAACACTAGCGCTCATACAACAAAATGCAGTGACATAGGTGCATAACCTACTGCTTTGTAATGACCACCGGCGAAGTCTTTCCCTAAACCTTAAACAATATGAGCTTTTCTCATTATACCTTGAATGGGCGACAGTATTTGTAATGACTTCACTTTGACCTTAGCTTATCTAACACACGTATACATATAAGTATGTACTTTACTTACTCACCTAATAACTACAAATACATAATTGATGTAGCCTCTTACTTGACTAACCGATTGAGTACCTAGATTTTAGGTAGGTATAATAGGTATAATATAATTGATATAGTATCTTACTTGACTAACACATTTGAGTAGATTTTACTTACGACTTGTTTACATGATTTTTTCATGCTTGCACTTTTATTTTCTTATCTTATTTTTACAGTAGAACTACTTACTCATTTTTTAGAATTCACACACAGACGCATAAAACGTATTTTCTCATAACTTTTGAGAAAATAAGTTTTTTTGTTTATTTCGGGCTACGGACTGTGGTCTTGTTTGTGTTCTACATCATCGGCAATACGCAGTTTTTTAAGTAAAACCTATTTGAACAATAAAGAAGCCGTTACGATTCTATTCTAGTTGAGTAAACATATTTTTTTTTATTAAAAACCGGACTATTTCTATTTTTCCAATAAGAAGAATAATTAAAGCTTGTATTGGGATAAAAGGCGTGATGTATGATTAATTCTCTAAATAAAATATGGTAAACATATAATTGCAATTTTGTTGTAATATTATAAGTCACATAATAATTGGCTGCCGTGGACTCAACAAAATCCAAATCATATTTTAACCAGATTTATTAAGAGAATTAATCATCTAATTGAGAACCTAAAGGACATAAAAGGTCAACATAATTAGCCTATCAATGTGGATCTCTAAACATACCTACCTTTTATTGGGCGGGACTAAAACACGCCTTAGTCTGAGTCAGACCACGTAGGTATAGTGTACTTGCGAATAACTGTTTGATGAAAAAATATGGGCTGAATGATCGATTTTAGTGTACAGATAACGGTAGTTGCTCTGGTACATGCAAAGTACTTATTGATATAAAAAATTTAACTTGACATAATCCTTTACTCACCAGCATCTGTTTATTTGCAGATACGAGTCCCAAAACTATGAAAATGGAGTTATAAGGTATGTTTTAATTATATAAGTAACTGCTTCTTTGCATAAGATAATATTCTATACCATCAACTAGCTAGTGGTAGAGCATATAGAAAAAGGGGTAGGTATACACGCGTGAGAGACGTGTCCGCGGGTATTTGCACGGATGGCGGGCAAGAGGTGCGTTTTTAGGAAGATTCAATCTGCTTGTCAAATTAATTAGTTTTGTCAAACAAAATCACCCGGCCCATGCCCTGTAAACTTTGTACGGGGAGGTACTCTCATTTAAATGGTTAAAATAGTACCTATAGCTACGAGACGTATGGTTCAAAATGTCATTCTCAACTATTTTGATTAGTTTTCTATTCGCTATGGGTTATAGAATGCCAAGCCGCGTGGCTAAAGGCAAGGCAGTCTATTCTAAGCCCTATCGTATCCTGTGGAAAATACCTATCTACCACGGAGTGCAAAATATTGTCCGTGACCGTGACCATCACGGGTGGCACAAACAAAGACCGGCTTGTACAGAATGTACAGTAATTACAAGCTTAAAATAATTTGTCTTCGTCATCATAACAAGCTGATGGAGCCGTCAGATTGGATAGCCCATCTTACATTAAGACTAGCACAGTGTCCGTCGCTTGCATTTATCACGCGAGAGCAAATGCTAGACATTAAACAGGGATCTTGTCGTCTGGACTCGGATTAAGGTTACAGGGGACAAGGTACGCTATGTGGGTACTAATTATAATAGGTACCTACTCAATGCAAATTCAAAAACCACCGTTCTATCCTCAACCTCTAGGCGTTGACCTTTTACTTTTTTACGATTTTTAAAATTTTTTCTTTATAATGTGAACTTGGCTGATGAAATAAGAAAAGAGGTTTTCCGTTTTATTATTTTTGTACTTTGAAATATATCTCTTGTTACCTACTCTTATGCAAGTTTATATTGCATTTCAATTCAACCTCATTACTAAGTACCTAGTAGAATACCACAGCAGGAATACAACAGCAGGATCTGTAGTGTGTTCTCTTTGTATTCTACCTTATTTGTCACAAATAAATGTCTTTTATTCTTTTTTTATTATTATTTTGATTATTTTCTAAACCCTGAAAATAATGACATAGTTAAGTAAGCTCATCTTTCAGAACTCATTTGTTACCTTTTTACTCGAATCAAACTGAGTTGCAGTCAAGGAGCATAAAACAGCGACAGGATGTGAATTAGCACCAATTTGACACAACAAGTACAATGATACTAATGTGATTCAAGTCAAACACTGGACCTCATGACATGACTGATCTTCTAATGACGATTCCCATTGTTCTGCGCTAATGCAACTAACGGGTTAATGCAGATATATGAATAAAGCTTTCATGTTAATTGTTGGAGAATTGCCCATAGGTACAGTAAGAGTGAAAAGAAAATGATAAGATCAGACGGACAGCTATGACTAGCGCGATCACTGTTCAGCCGGTCCCTCAAAACTAAATTGGTAAATTAGGACTAGATTAGTATGCAGTCAAACCCTTTTAATGGTAAAAATATTATCCAAAAACTTTTTAATGGTAATGAAAATCAAAAATATTATTTATTTTTATTTTTAGAATAGTAGACTATCTTAGAAGGTTGTAAAAATGTTGACCAAAGCATTTGAACTCCATTGAATTGCATAGATGCAAGTGGTATTTTTATTTTGAGTGCTTACCGCCTTTATCACTACGTCTATGAGTTACAGAAGTTTTCGACGTGCTACATAAACCTACAAAAAGTCGTTACAGTATAATCTAGGCTGGTAATTATTTACAAAACTAGCAAGTTTCCCATAACATGAATTATTATACGCATCAATCACTTCCGTCCATAAAGTTAAGGATCGCAGGGTACTCGTAAAAGGTTATAAGCATCACAATGTTGCTATATCGGTATTTTTCTGACTTGATGAGTGATGGCTGGCTTATCTTGAGTGTTGCAGGTTCAATTCCAACTAAGGACCCTCCTATCTAAGAATTTAGCTGAACACTAGGTCTAGGACTCTCGTACTGACGATTATTACTATTATTTATTTATTTCGATTACAAAGATATGTGATTGTGTGCCTGTTTGATTGCCATCGAACTGCAAAGCGAAACCTTCGATTTCAATGCGATTTTTTTTTTTATTTCTCCATCTTTTCTTTACTACTCATATTTTATAAATTATTTTTACAAACAATTTTTTTTTCATAATAAATATTCTATAAAGTTTCGAATGTAAAAAGTTCGTTATGAAAATACGGTCTCGGTAGAACAAAGTAGCTGGTAGCTGAAGTTTTACAGCAGATAAGTAATTTATTGCTCCTGCATCATTATAATACAGTTAGACGATGTAAATCAGTTAAATGTGAAGTGCCTTTCAGTAAAAACTACAAGATGGCTTGGAAATTGGTTACATTATAATTTGACTTGGTGTAGAAACTTAACTCTAAGTAAACTAGCATAAAAATATGTTTACTATTTTACTTATAGTAAACATATTTTCTACATCCACAGATAAATTGAATAAGAGATATCGTAAAGAGTGTAGCGCTTTTGGCTAACCTCAACAAAGACGACCGACGATGACTTTCCCAAAAAATGTTTACTACAAAAGTCAAATAATTTGTTTCTCTGCGTTGTTCCTTAAATATTGCTGAAGCCCTATCACAGTACAAATATTGAACTGAAGATTGAAAAAAATCGTGCCTAACCGTAATAGTTTCCGGGATGAGACTATCAATCATAAACATAGGAATTCCATACGTTTTCCATCAAACAGACCGTCACCAATCACGTAATGCCTCCATCAACCACATGGTCAAGCCGACCACAAATAGCTACGTTTAGCTTCGGCACGCGATCGATGACACATTGGAGTGTACGGATGCGCACGCGCAGGTGCGCTACTCAGAAATGCTACAACTATAGGTACTGGTTTTACTCGTAGCAGTACAATTACCTCTCAGGCCATGAATGCTAGCGTTGAGAAATTAAATTAAATAAAATTGATGATTAAAAAAAACTTTGACTCGAGGACAGTTCTACCAGTTTTCATAGCCAACGTCGTAAAACTCCAAACAGCAGATCAAAGATGTCAACATCATTTTTATTTTTTTACCTAACTGCCAGGAATCTTTTAATATTCTTTGACTCTAAGGCATTGTAGTTTCACAGTAGGCACCACTTCCCGACAAGGGTATTATGTGGTCCAGCGACCACGCGCCTGCGATCAACGATCAGCAGCCGCGCAAAACAAAACCACGACTACATCATTCAAGATGAAGGCAAAACAAACAAATCTAGGTAATTGTCATGTAATTGTAAGACTGTAATCTTACATTGTATTGCATCACAGTTGTATCTGAATACAGTTCTAAATCATAGTTGTATCTGTAGTCAGTGCGTTGAAAGCATCGCTGAATTTTGTAGGACGTAAGTACAACATAAGTTGATGAGAAATTTCAGTGATTGAAATGCTTATAACACTTTATCGGTATTTTTGCTAGTCACTTATACCTCTTTTTCTTAATATTTTTTTTTTATGATATAAGTAATGGAACAAGCTGATAGCTCACCTGATGTTAAGTAGTAACTTCTGCCTATAACAATGCATTACCTCACAGAGCAAGTCCAATGAGGACGTGCCCTGTAAGGCAATGCACTGCGTCCATCACTCTGAGACGTAAAGATCTTGAAGTCTCATGTAATTACACCGGCGCCTTTACCCTTCAAACCGGAACACAGCAATGCGAGCATCACAGCTTGGCGGCAGAAATAGGTACGGTGGTAGTACTTCCCCGGACGAGCTCTCACAAAGAGCTCTACCTACTACTACTAATGCTCTTCCATAATTTTTTCTTGACGCTAACACAGAATGTCAATGGATGGAGGTTTTCATGAGGTTTCAGATAGGTTGTTGTTCAGCCACAGCAAAACATTTTCTACCAACATGGTTAAAGTATTCTGATAATTTTCTATAGTTATTGGCACTTTTTCCTCGCTCAAGACATCCCAACAATGCATGTCTAATGCACATAGTCGCGTGCGCACCTAGATAATGCGGTTTTTGCGTCAACCAGCTGACGGACAGACTGACGGGCAAACTGATGGACGAACTGTAATTGAAGTGATGTAGGGCTGTCTATTGTATGCTTTATAAGTTTGATTGTATCGTTGTGAGTTTATTGAATTTCTTTTCAAACATTTTTGCGTTTATTTGGCATTGTATATCTCACCAGCCGATATTTTATCTTTATTATTTTCGCCCACGTGCTATTAAAATAAAAATAAATCTGTGCTATTACCAACCGATAAATCGCGCTGTCCACCTAGTTGGACGGTTAGTATAATATTTGTCTTAACCGACCACCTTTGTAGTTTGTATTTTCTCGAAAGAATATTATGTAACACTGCCTTTGAAGAAGCGGGACTCCCATTCTACCAAAATTACACACTGAAAATCTCGTTTTTTTGTATGAAAAACACTTCTTGACCTCCGTTTCATACACTGTTTGGTTTTCGAAAGTACGAGTCTATGAGACTTTCGATGGGCTGTTTTCCTCCTCCGTTGGGTATCGTGAATCTGTGCAACGGCTTTTTCAATGTGTTTCTTTCATCTACCACGGTCTCCGGCTCGATGAATCGCGACGTTGACTATGTGTTAGAACTTAGAAGTATGTATTTACAAAAAAAAATGTATGTATGCATTCTATCAGCCATTTAGTTTCCATCGTACAAGCTTTGCTTAGTTTGGGACTAGAAGGCGTTGTGTTAAGTGGCCCTGAATATTTATTTATCTTTTAATGATCTAAATTTTCAATCCCAACAAGTATCAACCCTATTCCACTCGTAGGCGTAGAAGGAAATGAGCTGAAGACGGTCACGTAACTACTTAGTGTCATTATATGCATGTCCCTTATTCAGTTGAATCTAAGGGTAATGACTAGTACTTTACTTAAATAGGTAGTAATGCAGTTTTTTTTATTTTATTTTATTATTAAGGCTATCCAGGGATAACACAAATACAAAAAAAAAACCTACCTAGGTCTTAATTTTTTCTTACAGCATATATTAAAACACAACCAGTAGTAACTAAGTTTAGTCATGGGAGCAATCGTTGTCTCATAAACCTGGCAGGTTTTCTGAACTGTTTTCATACTAAATCATAGGTATTCTGTGACTAAATAGAGACACTAGCGCGTTTCATTTCAATGCGTTTTTTGCCGTCAAAAGCTTCTTGTTTTCGTATATCTGTGGCCACATCGCTTGACATTATGCTGGGCAGCGAAAGCAGTTCAGAGCTTACGATACGGGGGCAGTAATCTCGTTTGAAAAGAAGCCATGCTATTTTTTTATTCACTAAGGTAAATCACAAAAAAAATACATCCCGCTCGATTAAGACATTTAGGATGTTATAAAACTCTTTAGAAACCATCCTATTGACCACATATTAAAATTGGCACTACAGTGAAAGTGTTTAGACTCATCTCATACGCTATTACTGCAAAAAGTCACAACTCTTTCGTGTAAATACGAAACCGGAATAAAATCGCCAGCGTGTATCACTAGAAAATCATCGTAACATTTCTTTACGATGAGTTGGCAAATGTACTTGCGTTATACAGGCTGCTCTACTAATCATAAAATACTATACACTGATCTAACCGCGTTAGTAACTGGTTGGGAGTATTTTGAGTTATTCATTTGTTTTTTTCCTTTAGGTGGGTGCCATTACGTTATAGCATGTAAGTAAAATCGGAAGGTGCCAACTCGCGCGCACTCGCAAATTTGACACTCGCGAGTTGACGAATAACTCATTTTGAAAGTTTTCTAGAAGTTCTATATTTTCTGTCATTGTCTTTTGCATATCAACAAAAAGGGGTGGTGATAGATTTATTTTAGCAATTATAATAATAGGCCTTAGCAACCAGCGCATAACCTCAACATCAATTGTGGTCGATAATATTTTTTTTGATTCCTAAGATTGTTACTATACTTTTATAATGTTGTTAGTTTAGTTTGCACAAAACTTAAACAAAAACTACATAGTAAAAACTAGGAACGTTTTCTTTTGAATAAAACTTCTAAAGTATAGGAAAAAAATAACCACAGGTAGATGTTACTGCTTTATGTAAATGTAGGTAGTGAAAAAAGCATTTACGTCTCATCAAAATCATTTTGCTGAATTTTGAGACTCTAGATTGATTTCTAAAAGAATTTCGTAAACGATTAATGGTGGTTATCTAATAACTTACAGCGCTATTAAGCAGAAGTTGAGTTATTAAATAAAGCACCCTCTATACATAGGGTGCATTCACAAGACGCATAAGGCACACCATAAACTTTTGTTGAAGAAAGAAATTGAGTTAATGTATCTTTGATCATCGCTTGATTAATGAGAATGATAAATCAAATTATAATACAGATCTCTAAAGCCTAAAGACAAACAAATTTCTACTGTGGGTTCAATAACTTAAGGTTTAGAATGGGCTATAAAGTAAAAAAAAGATAGAATACTATTTTTCGTTTATTTGGCAGAACAAATTAGTTACCAAATCAAATTAGTATCAATTGAAAACTCTATAGAAAAATTAAAACTGACATAAAAATATATTTCAAACACCTAGTAAGTATTATATGATCTGTGACTTAGGTAATGCCTAATCTGAGCAAATGGAAAGCCAATTTTCATTCCACGTATCGATATAGGATGGGGCAGGCCCCATCCTAGTGTAGCTTTACTTGTCAGAGTGATGGACGCAGTGCATTTCCTTACAGGGCACGTCCTCATTGGACTTGCTCTGTGAGGTAATGCATTGTTATAGGCAGAAGTTACTACTTAACATCAGGTCAGTTGAGCTATCAGCTTGTTCCATTACTTATATCATTAAAAAAAAAAAAAAACTATGTTTTTGAGAGAATTAATTAAGGATGAAGCTCTACATCTTCCATTCATGCGTTACCATGAATAGTATAAAATTGCTTACCTCGGAACGCGACAATATTGCTATAGGTAAGTAGGTACTCATATGGCATGATTGCAATGACTACTTTGCTGCTAAATTGTCACATGCTTTCTCTTACAAGAAAAAGGGCACAGGGCATTGCAAACTCTACTGCTACAATTTGATCTAATATCTTGATGGTGTGAGTTGTTAAATTACAATACTTACAAGAAACTAACAATATGTATAAATAGTTTCATGTTCACTGCTATGCAAGTGATGAATCATTCATAGAGGTACTAACTCAATTTTTAATCAATTTTTCTGCAGTAGGCCCAACCCAGTTTTTATGAAAACTAACCTTCAATAACAGGGCTGACATAGTCGCTAAACGACTCAAAGTTCTTACAAAATATAAGAATTAAAAAAAAACCCTTCAAATACGCTCGTCCCATACGGGGCAAACTAGCCTACTATTTTATAGCCTAAGCACCACGAATTTGATTGATTCTTACAGTTTTTAAGAGAGTTTCGTGTCTATACAGAATAAATTAATGCTTACACAAAATTATCTACATAACAAGGTACAAGAATAATTATCTTGTTCACAGATATTAAAGTAGACAATAGAGATACGACCTAAGATACTGTATGAGTCAGAGAAATCCCCAGAGCACAGAGCTTAGAGGTCAATGCCGACGTTTGACGTCTTTATAATATTGACATGTCTATTGTTGTTTTTTATGAGTAAAAGCAGTAAGAGTAACAAACACGAGACTTGATTTGTTGAAAACTATTGTATCTAACCTCTTTTAGATATTGTTTAGTTTTAGAGGGCACTACGAATAAAAAGCTTGCTGTCTATTAAAAATCTTGTTACGTTATTCAGTTGTTTTGTTATTTTTAATTGTTCGAAGAAGCCTGACAGAGGCCTGTCAAATTATTACCTTTTTTTTTTATTGGCGTCGCTCTGTTTGTGCATTTGCCATTATTACCTATTTTTGGATATGCGCATTTTTATACAATTACGAAGCCCGTTGCCGCTCTTCTACAAAGTTTTTGTGAACTCTCTATTTTTCTAGATTTACCTGTAGCAGGTTCCTTGTATAATACTAATTTACGAACCTTTTTAAACAAACATGGATAATCTAGTTGAGTCGTTTGATAGTTTTTAGTTTGACCTTTGGGCACAAATCATATAAACTCTTTGGGTTTCGTGAAAATAATCACTTACTAGCATTTTCCGTCTACTTTTTAAACCTTACATCATTCTGTATTTCATAACCAGGATTTCAAAAACTCTACAAAAACCGCGAAGTACACAAGAACGCTTCCAAATTTTTTAGAAACGCCCTGTAGAACAATTACTACATTATGGTGAGGTTGTCATAGATTCTAAATCTTTTTTTTTAACCAGCTGACGAAGACATCTCGTCGTATGGCAATTAACTTTACAAACATCTAAATCAACCACCTACAGTCTAGGACTAGTCTAGACAAGTCCTATCTAGATCTATAGTAGATCTAAATCTAGGTGATTAGCATTTTATTACCAAGACACCCTCAGTTAGCGTTATTAATTTATAGTTATGTCTACTATTACACACGTTTATGAGCCGAAGTGAGCTTAGTTAGTGAATTTAGATGTAAATGTTTGATTTGACCTACAGGCAATCGTGAAATACAACAGTGTATTGTGTAGGCAATATTTTGATGAATAAAGCGAGGTCTATGACACGGTTTTGTGAAATGATTTAAAAGATTATAGACATTTTGGACGGGTAATGCGTTGTGGATATCCTTATAGTCGACTATTGACTATTTTATAGCTATATACACTACACATAGATGGGGCCAAAACCCTATTATAATGCTTTGATGTGTAGCATAAAAAAATAGTCTGTAGTGTCGGTTCCTAATACAATGAGGTGTAGGTATTAGTACAAGGCTAAAAATTGACCATCTCGAGTTACGGAACACAGCACCAAACTTTACTGAAGCGACGTTTGTATTGAGCCCTTGATCTTCCACGATGGAAGTCGCGTATACTCATTAAAAATCTGGTTTGCAGCAGTCTTTAACAATGGGTCCATGGTGAATATCGGCTTGTTAAACCAACAACTTATCCTCTCATTAATCCCTTTTGTGTAAATAATCAAAACCTGTTACAATGCTATTGTCAAAGTTCTGCGCTTTTTTGCAGACCGCAATACTTTCGAACAAAAATATCACAAAAAGTTTCAATCAAAATATTATTCGAATGTAAGTACAAAACTCTTTGGCTTCGTAATAAAAGGTTTTTACGTGATTGATTCGTTTACAACTTTTTTTCTATTCGATTCTACTACAATTAAGTATAGTAATAGAGATCGATTGTGCTTTCTCAATCGATTTTTCTAAGATGCGTTATTCTAATTTATATTCTTGTGTAAAAACTAATATACAATTGTACAATTATGTATCCAAACCACAATAAAGTATTTGATCAGTTACATTCAAAGATATCTTACGTATAATGGATGCCAGACTAACAAGATACTTCATTACATATCCAGAAATTACGACCGTATCTTTACTTCTTCAAAAGATATGATTTGATGAGATTGATACTCTGACAAGCAGTTGCAATTGGACACCTACCATACCTATTTCATTATAATCACATCTAACACGTCTTTTGATATAGAGATACATGTTCCAAAAGTTCATACAACTGACTACCTATACAAATGCCAATATCAGAACAAACTATCAGATGCATGCTGCTTCAATAGTAAAAGTTGTATACCTAAGTATTGATGAGTTATCCTTCGAGATTTTGGGGAGTGGTTTTAAACACCTTCGGTCTTATTCCAGAACGGGGACTAAAGAAAGTCACGGTTTAAACGTCAAGGTTTATACAACCCGGCCAAATTAACATGAAACCTGGCTCGGAGCTCGATACTTCCCCCGCTACACCGCTTAATTCGCCCGGGTTGTATAAACCTTGACGTTTAAACCGTGACTTTCTTTAGTCCCCGTTCTGGAATAAGACCGCTTATATTTACGGTTCCAATACCTATTGGAATCAAATAAATTAGGTACCTAGTTGAATTTTTTGGTGTGTATTATTTGTACTTAATATTTTTATATCAGCTTTTATGTATCAGTTTAGAAATAGCTATATCTATACTACAAAATTTAACCAGTCAATGGAGTGATGGAACAAATGCTCAGAATATGCTATCAAATACAAATTATCTGGTTATATCAAAACATTTTCAAAACAACACAGCTCCCAACTCTCATCAACAAAAAACTATTCAAAGCTAAATTTCTAACTAAGCACAGTAGTGTAGATACAGAGAAACGTAGTTCTATCTACTTCTTTAATGGTACTTATTATAAATTCAAAAGTTTAGATGTTTGTATGTTTGTTACTCAAAAGTTTAGATGTTTGTATGTTGACGTCGCAACCGTTTTGGATTAAACCGGGAATACCTAAAATTCACAAATTAGAATAACATAGTGCGTTCTCTTTAAGCTAATTTTATCCCAAAATCTCAATAGGGTTTATAGATCAGTGTAGCATGAACGAAAAGGCTCGACAAGTAAAAAGCTGCATATACACCTTTATATCGATTCCGATAGATGTAAGTAACAATTATCCTTCCATATCCAATCGATTAGACAAGTATAAGTTCTTGCGAATACATACATTTCATTTAATTTTTTAATTTATAGATTGTTTCACTGATTTTCAATGAGAAGTGTCAAAAAACGCGCAAACACATCCTCAGATTACCAAAACGCTTCGGTCATGGTTCCGTCAAAGTTGTTTCAACTAAATAGGCTTATTATGCAGACGAAGGCACAGGAAGAAGCTAGTAGAACATACGCAATGATTAAACACAGCCATGGAACGGGATCCGCGTATAATAGTGGGGTAAAACAGAAGGCGACTAATGACCACCTCGGAGAACGGAGGCTGGATAATGCAATGCCGAAGATACATTACCATAGGAATAAGCAATCTGCCTGATTACTGCAGTGTTTACATGAACCACCTCGGGTGCCAAAGTATCGTTAATCACAGAAGCTGCTTAGGTATTAGCAGAAGTACCTACTGAGATAGGTTTTGATGTTGGGTTTGATAGAGAACATAATTTATATCGTAAACTGTTCATGATTTTCGGTTTAAAGACTTATTCTCATAAGAGTATATACTTAACTCACCTATAATGAGATTACACCTTAGTAAAGTAGGTACCTACTTAATTATGTGGGTAACAACTAGTCAAAAAGCATGCAAGATGCTTTTTGGTCAGGGCCAGATACGGTACACACTAGAACAGTATTAGTACAGTGTTACATGCTATAATTCGACCTAGGTAAGTAGATATAGGTACCTACTTATTGTTTAAATTCTAATTACGATTCTGCATAATATGCGCCGCACCCAGGATATGATTTCGATTCATCACCTTGACCGATTCAAATCTCAGATTTAGTGAAATTATCGGTCAGGGTTAGATTCCTCGCGGCCCAGATTTTTTACCAATAATAATCATGAAAGCAAATACATTTTTATATCACAGAACCTTGCAAGTGTCAAGTCGTGTAGAACCACGTGCAAATTGTGCAATTATCCAGATGAACCATTGGATAACTAGTCTCGGCTATCCGAGCGTATAAGCAGTCCCAACCAATTGACCACCGACGAGTCCCATGTCGTAACCATCGGTATGACAAACGTGAAATGAGTTCAACTCCCTGATAACGTAAAATAAATGACGAGAGCGATAACAGTGCGACAGCGGTGTGGTCAAGCTCAAGAATTGTATTACGATGGCGCTCATTTAGATCCTGCCTTTCTCTGCTATGCACATAATCCCCATGAATCGACAATAAGTTGATACAATAACGCACAGAGACAAAGCCAGAAAAATGTACTTTTTGGTATGAACCTTGACTGTCGAAAGGGGGTGAGATGTCTGTCACTCGATACGCAGTGACGTAAAACATTTGACGAAAGTGTTCACCCTTGTCGCTGATCTGTTGCGAGATACGTATCTAATCAGTGGGCCGGAGCTTGCGACAAACCAAGCGTTCGAAGCACGAATGTCACGTCGAAGTCTGTGCGTGTGTAATCTAGACGTGGGCTCAAGGATAAGGACGGATATAGACCTAGAACGACTAGATGAGGTAATAGCATGTCCGATATAATGGACTACTCTCTTGGAGACAATGGTTGATCGGGATGACTGGACTGCGGGTTACAGCATTATGAGCATTTCTGGTTGGTAGATAGGATTCACTAACCTAGGTCAAACTGTTTGTTAATAATTTTTTGGCGGGTTGTAAAAAAATCATAAGACAAGTATTAGTAAATGACCTACACAATTTGCAAATATCTCATTATACCTAATTAATGAGATATTTGCAAATTATGTAGGTCTGCGATAATCATTAATTATAAGTAGGTAATTAGATAATATTGAATAATATATATAAAATTAAAATGTTATACGATACCGTAGCGTGTGCGACGCATTTCCAATTTTTGCATGGTTATTTAATTTTATTATATTTCTATATGCGTGTGATGGTCGCCATTCCAGCACTCTATAACTCAAGATCGGCGCACGCGCATCCGTTACATGAAGTCTACTAATAACGACACGTAACAAATTCAAGAGCGAGGAAAATCTACGATTTTAGACGCTCCATTCCGCATATTACCTGATTTGACCATTGGATTGGAAGGCGATTTATTTAAATTGATTTCTAAGCACTGAAACGTTATTTATTACTGTAAAATATTGTAAATACTTATAAACGTTTTCAATCAAAAAGGTTGGAAAGACGTTAGAGACAAAATATAAAAGGAGTAAGCAAAACACTATACAACGTGTAATAAGACCACTCAAAAAACTTTATAAGAATAAAGTGCTCCTCAATACGTATTTAATATGATGGTGTGAGCACAAAGCAAATTAGTTGTTCTATATATTTTTGCTAAGTAGCTAGTGTCACCCAATCGGTGACTAAAATCGTAACTACGCTTTCGAAGTTTAAGTTGTAAGGGGATGGAATTCAAGAACCGTTAGCGTAACATTTACATAACAAGTGTAATATTTGGCAGTCCAGTTTTGTTACGCAATTCTACCTCCTAGTCTTACAAAATAGCATGCAGACAAGAATTCACTTGAAATTCCCAGGACCCAAAACCAGTACTTTTGATCCTAGAAAACATAGACATTCCAGGAAAGTATGATGTCCATTATAATGGACATAAGCGCGTTACTGGTTGATAAGGATCTTGTGCAGTTATGTTGACAGGTTAGAAACTAGTAGTTCACCATTAGTATAAAACCAAATCCTTCTTCATGTTTGTCTGTACTTATAGGCTGATCTTGGAAAGTATTGAAAGAAATTTACAGAATTTTCTCTTTTGTTTTGATAGATTTTCATAGCTTTATCTTGGAGCTTTTGTAGATCTATATAGTTTCCACATTTTTGTGTCACAAAAACTTCTTTCACATTTTATTTTTATTTTTAAATTTTATGCGTTTCCTTCACCTATGGCTTCTGATGTTCATCATTTGACGGATTTTGAATAATTAAGTCAGTCAAATGTCAATGCAGCGGTCATTTGTTTGAAGTGAAAATTATATTCAAAGTAAGAAACGATTCTATCAAATTAGATTAAATCTAACTGCATATCATTTTGTCCTAATATTTCACGAGTACCTATCAAGGTAATAATTCTTAATAACACCAAAAATTAACGGTTGCTCTAAAATATTAAAGAAATCAAATCTCAAAATAAGGACAAGTCTTGTCAAGTCAAATCGACTGTCATGTCATGTTTACGCGGCTGTCCAGTTATTGTCATCGTTTAGAGGTAGTTTGTCAAACGTGTTGACAATGTGTGGACAATGAACATCGTTACGTAGTACTAAATATTCTGTGTCAATGGCCTGTGACCTTTGAATTCCCCATAAAAAGCGATCGTGTATCATGTTTTGTAAACTACTTATCCAGCCGCTGAACCACAAAGCCCCAAAATTCGTGGTAACGGTCAACGGGACCTCTTTTGTATAGATCTAGAGCTCGCAATATTGAAGTGTTTGTGAGGTATACAGCATGTATCTACAATGGCGACAAAAAATTGACACACGGGTAGAGCTACTTATTAGTATTCATAAAAAAATAATTAAAGTACCTACAGTCAGCTGCACTAGAATGTGTACAATTCGTAATTTTCAATGTAGGGCTGCAGCATTGTTATGTACTTTGACGGTCCTAATATTAAATAAATAAGTAAAATTATCAACTGTGTTCATAATTTTTTAGTTTTTATCCTGTAAATGTCTATTGCAATACGGTGACACTAGTTTGAAAGGTACGAATCGTACACATTTTAGTGCAGCTGACTGTACTTTAAATATTTTTTTATGAATACTAATAAGTAGCTCTACCCGTGTGTCAATTTTTTGACGCCATTGTAGATACAGGCTGTATACAACTATGTACTAATATGTGTTGTGAAACTCTATTCATCAGTCAATCATTTGCTTATGAAGAAAATGAGGAAAATAATTCCTCCCTCAAATATTTTGTAGCAGTCAGTGGATTCACGCACGACTTGGGACCATTTTCAGCTGTTCGCATACTTTTATAGGTTGTCCGTATAGTTTTAAAGAAAAGCAAGTGCTTTTACAGACCAATTAAAGGAAAAAATCATATAAACACAGTAAAACTGGTAAAATGTAACGTTACATAACATTTAGTACCCATCACACACCGTAGCCAAGTCTTCAAGTCATTACCGTACTAAAAGATAAAATAACACTTTATATAACACGTCAACAGTTAACTGTCATCTCTTAAGTGTACTGTAAAATGTCCTCGTGCGATCCACGATCCTGAACTCTAACGTTTCATAATTGACGATCACTAAACACAGACGTAAAATTGGTTGTCCCTCGAGTTTAGTACTTCAGAAAGAACATTTATATCAATTTTATCTACATTTTTAATAATCAGCCGCCGTTAATTTATTCGCTACTGCGGTTTGAGTATTAAATTTCAAAATTCGAACACTTTTATATTCGGCACTTAAACATTGATTGGGATGACAACACATTAGTAATTTAGGTGTAATAAACGCACCAGACACTTGCTACGTAAATGTATACTCTGGAAAGGACAATAATATAAATTAAGAGTTTGAATTTGACGTCGTGATCTCACTTGGGAGTGTCCCTGCAATCAATAAAATACAAAAAGCACAAAATCTTATTTTTATTTTCCTAAAAACGGTGATTTTTAAACACCCAAATAATTATATCGTGTTCTTGATAGCATATAATTTATGTTCACTTTGCGTATTTTAATTATTATAAGCCATAGCTTTAAATATCTCGATAAATAAACAGTGATGGCATATTCGTGCGAAATAACACCACTAGAGCAGCCTGGGAATCTCATCTGCAGCCCGAACCCAGCAAAATGACGACCGATCGACAATTGGCTTGACGTCACACACGATACACCGTTCACACGGTTACTACAATCGGTATCACAGTAAGACACGATTGAGAGGAACCAAATACGTTTCATCTGCACGATAAAGCATACCTACTGCTAACTGTTTTTTTACAAACATAGTTTATCTTATAGATTGGTTGTAAGACTTTTTAAAGACATTCTACTTCGTCTTTTCGACTATTTTAAGAGTCCAATTAAAGATACTTTTTCATTTTGCTGAAAACTTAAAAAATGTAAGCTACACACACAAATTAATAAATACCTCAAGACTTATGTAAAACATAGAAGAACTGAACATTGTTCGGTGATTTTCAATCTGGTGCAAATCTTTTACGACAGGCTTTACCAATGGTGTTTTGCTACTGAGTTATAGTACCACTCATGCTTAGAAATAACACAATTCAATTATGACAAAAGAGATTGTATATAAAGCACCTCTAAGCTGTGCCACACTACATCTAGCACTCTATTCAAAGCAAATTGGAGAGATGACATTGATTGTTTCGTAATTAAGATTCTTCCAACAATATCATGCGGTAGGTAGATTCCCAACAGCGTAAGGTATTCCCACACTAGCCGATACCGATACGACATTGCCTGAAACAAGCGTCGCCACAATGGTGAAGGTGTCGTGTCGGTTACCCACCGGTAGGTACCTACATACTTAGTAAGAACTGTGTCAAGAGGACGGACAGGTGCTAGAACCTTTAATCCCTATTAAAAATCAATTCGTTACGATACAAAGGCATTAAACAATAATTAGAACCAACGCAATACCGCTAAAGATGATACATAAATAAAGATGAGCACATCGTTAATGCTAGATCTTTATACATAGTTAGTGACAAGCTGGGTGTGTACATAACTTATTTTGCAACTAAAGCAATCGACTAAATTGGAGAACCGTCGTTTGTCCTTTCTAATGGACACTACATTACTTAAATACTTAAATGCCAAGTAATGGCACTTTTATTTTATATATATTCAGAATTTCATCCGATAACCAACAAACCAGTAATATCTATAGTTTTTGTGAGTCTAACTTAAAATAATAATCTTTAAAGTACCTTACAACTTTACAATATTTTTATCAATTTCATTAAATTTTAATTTCATTAGCGATGCAGTACGGCCGTCAAAACTTGTCTGTTTCGGGCGTACTGCCAATCGTTCTATACGTGCAGTCTATGGGTCAGCTATACACAGCGTGGCTGGAATGCCCTGCGCGTCCAGTATAATAATAGCTTTAGGATGCTGATGGGGCTGCCCCGCTTTTGTAGCGCGTCAGGTATGTTTGCGGAGGCACACGTAGATGACTTTTATGCGATCATCCGTAGTAGAGCAGCATCTCTGGTGCGCCGGGTGCGGGGCAGCGTCAACACCTACCTAAAGGTAATAGAAGACCGACTGGATGTGGACTCAGTGTTTATGAAGCACTGGGATACGGCGCACACTGTGCACACCTAAGTGTATAATTAATATGGTTAAACTTACTTACTTATTTATACTTATTTCTAATATGGCTTTAATACTTATTTATCATGTGTATGAATGGCTGAAATAAAGACTTTGAATTTGAATTTGAATTAAGAAAACCTATTAAAATTCTTTAATATGTTGCGTTGTTTTAACTCGTTTTAACTAACAGTAAAACATTCTAAATTATGCAATTTATGTCGATCTATAACGGATTAAGAGGTCAATTAGATATTGATTAAAAAGATGACATTTAATTTTCAAGGCCGTCTGGTTATTTTATTGCGATCTTCGTTTAGTGATTTATTCCACATATATGAAGAACTATTTCGAATAAGTCAATTCACACATACCTATGAACTAGAAATACATAATAACTGTCAATATAAAATCAGCTGCTTTTAATTACCTACTTATTAACAATTCTTATAAATTAATCAGAGAATTAATTAATACAGATAGTATGTATCTTGGACCATACGAAACATAATAAAAAAAGAAATTCTTAGATGTATGACTGATAGATCTTTGAACACTGAGTTCTACTTTGTATTAAACGCGCTTATTTCTCATTTCGTGACCAGAAATAAAAGCTTTTTGTCATGAAACCACTCAAGTCAACTTGCAGAAGGAAGCTAGTTTAATAATGACGAGTCCGTGCGAGAACATTTGTAAAAAATAAGTTAGTAGCAATCTATTAGTAGCCAGTAAGCGCCGTAAACATTTAATTGGATGTCCAGTAGGTATGATTGATTGTGATTGCCTCAAGTACTTTTCATTTTGAAGTTCCTACTGCAAAACACCCTCTAATAGTAATGATTAATTTAATTTTAATAGCTCAATCTTGATGTTATTGGTAAAAAATTACATATCTTTTAATCACTTGCAGTGTAAGACTTGTCCATTATAAAGGACAAAACATAAAATTGCGTCTCCTTGTGATGAACATAACGAAGCCTAAACTCAAAGTGGTTCTAAGTATTCGTATCAAAGGTTGTTGCAATTACTTATAAAAACTATAAAACCCAATGAGAATTCATGGTGGCTAACTGCTTTTACATTTTCTGCTAAAACATTTTGTTTATCATCGATGCGGGTTATAAGGGAACCCTTTGACTAAGGTTTAGGTACCTATACCTACCTACCTACCTGACGCATATGGAATACCTACTAACTATTAATAATTATAATTGTTAAGGGATTTGGGTACCTTGTCGTTTGAATACTTTACAATCGTGAGACTATTTATTTGTTGTGATTTTTTATTGTTCGTTTGTAAGTACTTAGATGTTTTTTGACAAAAAGTAATAAGGTAAATCGCAAACTCTGAAACGTTTCGAAGAACGTTCTCACACAAATTCATAGTAACATGCCCATTAAACAGCGAAATATTACAAGCGTTCTTAAAACTTAACTGGCTTGACAACATCCCAAACGCGCACAAAGCACACGCAAACATTTCACCGAAATAACATCTCATACACGACTAATGGTGCGTGGTGTTGTCTTGTTTGAGCACTCACGGAGCGACAAGCGGAGCGACGACGAACGAATAAATTGACATTAAAAAATCTAATGATAATAACAAAAGATTGTTGTATATGTGTACAGACTCTTTGAAAATTCTTAAATTTTCATCTAAATTGGCGCGATTTTTGTGAAACGAACTAAGAAGTAATGAGTCAGCGTCAGAATTTGTCTAATCTAAAATCACAAAGATTACTATAACCTTAAACTACTTACCAATAGAAACATGAGAAGAGCGACATGATATGAATGATGCAACGAGCACTAAAAACTCATCCTCAGCATCAGCAGTCGAGCAAAAAGGTAGAAAACGAGGATTATTTGTTGGCATAAAGTCTCTCCGCTAGACGCTTTGCTCAGATAATGAAACCCAGTGACCGCTGCTAAATAAACATCATTATTTGAGAATTGATGTTTGATAAATAATAATCCATAGTTTACTAGACTGACCGTCTGCCTATAATGGAAATAGCTAGCATTGCTAGCAATCAAAATAATCAGCGTGTGGCACGCGTCAAGTAAATTGATATAGGTTTTTTTGTCAATTGGTTGATGGGTTTAATGCAATCAATAAATGTTTGCTTATGGGACTCTAAATTGTTCACGTTTAGATATACTATTTACTCGGTTAATAGCCATAAACATGTATATATAGAACTGTACCTACCTATATAAGATTAGTCATCTGCGTACTCATACAGCACCAAACGAATTTCGGAATACCAAATTATGCAAATTTTGCAGTTAACCCAGAAATTTTTAGCTCTGAAATTTCAGCAATTTTCAGTGAATTTACTCGGCTACTATTCAAACAGTAGGTTCTTGCAATGTCTTAGATCAGTAAATAATTGTGAAGTACAAAAACAGGTGCTACAAAACGTAGAAAGAATAACTAACTAAGTATTAGTATTTCTAAACTAAATATTGATTTTGCAGAACACTGAAGAGGTCAACGGTGCAAGCTTATCCTGTTCAAATATATAAAACATGTTTTTTCTAATTGACATAAGGATACCTACTTACATACATCACAATATTATTATATCTATTGACATAATACCACAGAATATTAGTACAAGTATACACATTACACCAGCATACCTAACCTACTACTAATCCGCAATCAATATCTAAAAATAAAATAAATGCTATTAAAAATTAAAAATTTGCTAGGTGAGTAAATCAAAACTCCAAGTACTCTACCTATAGGTACCTACAAATCGTCACACGATCAATCAGATTTAGTTATTACATATTACGGAGCTTCGTTTTGTATACTAAATCCGGTGAATGAAGCTGAAATTGACAAAACTGAACACGAACAAAGCCATAGGAGCTTTATTAATTTCCTTTCCAACGATGTCAGACAATACCAAGTAGGTATGCGAAATGTCTAGACATGAGATCAATATAATTATCAGTCTGGGTATTATTTGGTTAGAATATTTAAATTTAGATGGGTTAAGAGATTTTTACGCGCTAGGTGTTTGATTTTTTACAAATACATGAAGCTAATATAACTAACTGGATCTTAGCTAGAACAGATTTATTGAGTACCGTGTACCTGATTGTAATACGATATGAGTAATCATACCTCTATGAGTTACCGACCTTCTTAGACATAAGGATCTCATTGGGCCTCGTTAGACATGGCTCGGTAGAAACAACGCTTGAAAACTCATCGGAGCCGCTTGACTTCCCAAAGATAGGAACTGAATAACGCAAACACATTATAAGGACACGAACAGCTAGTTGAATAACGTAAGCAATAGCGTATGAATGGCCCTTCATACCGTAATTCATACCGTACAGTGACACACGTTTGCACTTATCAAAACAATTGAAGTACGAAAAATCTTGTCATCACTTGATACATCTAACTGATCTACTTCTGAAACTACCGAATCAATTTTACTCCAGTTTTTACATAGCTTAATACCAACAATAACTTCACTCAGCAGACCTGTGATAGGTACGAGTAACTATAAATAATTCAAAAGAGCACAAAATATGGGAAAACTATACCGTCTACGCAGACAAGCTCGTGGAACTACTTGTAGTAGGTACCTACACAAGATAATCATCAAGTTGGATAAATACAGAAATCACTTTGAAATCAAGTAAAAACAAACGGTCAAAGAGAGTGCAGGTAATCATCACCTTAGAAAGTGTCAGGTCACTCTAGATGGAATGGTGTATTCCATTAGCATTTCCATAGCATTATGCAGGCTCTTCGCAAACTTTATAACTTTGTGACGTGACTTATGTTTCAAACGTCGCAGCAAGAGATGTTCACTATATCACTTGACAGAAAAGCTACCAAACAGAAGTTACTTTGTTTCAGCATTATTACAATTATATCACTTGACATTGGCAAAATTGTCTGTCGAAATGACGGACACCGGCCATTATTGAAGAGAAGAAGAAGAAGGCCAAATATGGCGATGACTTTTGAAGCAAAAAGACCCGGAAACCATCCCAAAGACGGAAGCCATCTGAAAAGAACACCACTAGTAGTCATGGTTAGATCAAAATGATCACCACGAGAAAACCAAGCAAGCTCACGAGCACTTTACATAAAGTTGCTCATCTCTTAAGTCTACATAATATTTTACTTATACGTGGCTTTATAATAAGCTTCATTACTTCCTTCATTCCACATTGACTCGATTATCTCACTTTTTGCCGGCCCACCCTTAATGGTATAACTTGTAGGTAACTTATATTAGCGTGCTCTTATAGTTAGTAATGACCGCTATTGAAGGCTCCAGTAGCGCAAGTGACGATGTAATCACATTTTGATTGGCTACGTGGGCGCCACATCATTATTATCTAGTCTTTTACCGTATTTCCTTACCTTATTCAATGGGTCAGGGGGTTTACTAGGCCGGATATGATCTGGATGAATTGCAAAAAATATAGGTACGTACATTTAATGTATATGACAATCTTATCCATGCAATCAGATATATCTATGAATTTATAATCGATTTATTTGTTAACATTGTATGCAACTATTCCTTTCTAAGTAATAAATATTAGTAGTCATAATAACAATAACAATAATAGTACCTATTAGTCCTTTAAAACGGACAAACGCTGCAAGTGTTAAAAACATAAACATCATTGTTTCTACTTATTTCTATTATTTCTATTAACGATTTGTAAGTAAGTAAAAACTTATTATTAACTTACGCACCAAAGTGTGTTATAACAGAAGCTGCGTATTAATTGACTCACAATGTATTTTATATTCCATAAACCATACAATTTAATGGCAATTTAAGTACCTTATAATACCGTTAGGGTGTTGTAAACAAGTAATATTATTTAGGAGGAACCTTTAGCATTGAGCGTTTTCGCACTGACCGATACGATACCGACATATCAGTTGCTTCAACAAAAATATCGTTGTCGGCGGCGCCGACGACATTGTGTGAAATCGACTTGTACCAAATGTACCTTTGACATTACCCTCTTCACTCCACCGATATCGTGTAGATGTCGTGTCGGTAGCTGAGTAAAAACAATCATTATTATATGTAATCCTGTTGGCAAGATCGTAGAAATTATTTATGATCAATATTTCGCTTTATAATACAGTGGAAAACGTGATTTCGTACCATGCTTACAATGCTAATGGTTGTAGTATCATTTCTAAGCACAAATCAAACGAAACAGTCAATATTTATTATACGTAGCACAGAATAAAATAATAGTAGGTTCAAATACAGTAGGCTCACTACGTGAAGACATCTACAGCTTTATAGAAAATTATTTAGAAAAAAAATCGTATGAGATATGTCATAAACATCCTTTGGCCAAAATCTCACCTGATGGTAAAGTGACGATGAAGCAGGACAGTCTCGAAGACACCTTGTATCCCCTCTTGCCTCGAAAAGAATCGGATTTTAGTTTTCAGGAAAGACAGAAGGCCCTCTTTGGCAGTTCGCATAATAAATATAAAGCCAAAACGCTTAGTAGGTAATTTAATTTGCACAGCGCTAAATACTACGTTTATATTTATTTATAGAGTGAATATTTGTCTATGGCCGTTATCTTGCCTACCATTTTGGTCGGTAGGTGTTACGTAGGGAACATTTATTGAAATATCTACTTCTAAACCAAAATAGCTAAGTATCTAGATAGTATATTAGAGTACCTAATACGCTATGTTAGGTTTGTCTATTTGCTATTATGTTTGTATGAAAAGGCCTAATAGGAATCCAACCGGAACCGATTACCAGACCGCCACCCACCAATCAGTCCTAGACTCCTACTCCTGCTAAGTGTACCGAGCAGCTTGGCATTAGAGTAATGACGGTAAACAATTAACCAGTTCCACTGATGTCACTACGCCTAGGGCCGGCGGTAATCTACCTTCGTGTTTAGCCCAAAATAAACTATTCAGTAAGGGCTTCTCTAGAATTAAACTTGAGGTCTAGAACTTTTTGTATTATAAGAAGAGCCTGTCTTCGGTTGATAGGGTCTGGCAAACGAGCGCGAATACTGGAAGGAAATAGGACGATGACCTTTGTTCAGAAGTCCCCTAGTTAGTATAGTCAGTAATAGAAATCGTTTGATGTACCTAATCGTTTTAGTTTACAATTTTGTGCAGAAGGTTATTTTAAAGAACTTAGCCACACTCAGCGGACCAAGCAGTCTTGACAAAATGTTACAGGTTTTTTAAAAACAATAAAACAGGAAATGTCGAGACAAGACAAGTACCACTAGTCCTTAGAGCTAGATATAGATAGGTACATCTTAGTGCCTGAAATGGTTGCACGGGACGTCGGTTTCCGGGGCGGGTCTTCTAATGACATGTTTGAAGTAGGTACGTATACCTGTATGTGACTAAAATAATTATAAGCCACTAGGGACTTTTATTGACAGCAAAAGTACTAGTAGTCTTAGTGGCTAAGATGATTTACAAAGAATAAGCAAGTACATATAGGTAATTAGGCAAGTACTTACTAAAAAATAAGTTCGTAAACCTACCGGTATGCATAGAAGCTAAATAAATCAAGTTTTAGTGTGTAACCTACTCAAAGCGGATGTCTCAAACCAGAAGAGCTATTCTATTACAACAACAGTTCCCTTTATTGATTCTAAGCGTCTCCGTGGTTCCATTGAGGGCGGAAGGCATCTGCCCTGAAGCGAAGTGTTCCACGCCACAAACTACTCGTTTTGTAAGTAGGTAGTACCAGGTACCCACAGAACACGTATAGTAATTTGCCTGCGAGTTCTCTGGGTAAACATAAGGAAACTTTCAAAACTATTTGTTGTAATAGGTATAGGTAGGAAGGTATTAAAAAAAGTCCTATTTATTGAATGCAGTGTAGTTAGTTGTGCCAATGAAACTTGTCTGTGATGAAGTCCTTAGCTCAAAAGAAATTTTCTTTATCTGCTGTCCTGCCAGTAGCTGATGCTAAACTGACTGACTTCCATTTATTTTCTTGACCAGCTCAATTTGCGTCGTCACTTAGCATAAAAATCATTTTGTATACCTACATCTATCAAAGCGCCGCTGAAAACTATTCAAACTTCCAACAAACAGTAAAACTTAAATGAAACTATTGGCTTTGTTCACCAAAAATATATCCATTTAGGAAGGTAATAATATTTCCTTTCCTCAAAAACAATAGACTATTTACTCGTAAAGATGTCTATAATAATATCTACAGAATGCCGACCATTCTGTATATTTCAATCGACAGTTTGTTTCAGGCTTTCAATGCCTAATGTCTATTAGAAAATTTAAGAATACTGACAAACAATTTACAGAGACAAGCATTGCTTGCCCCTTGGTATTTACTTGACAATGACCAAATTGCCTGTTGAGTGACCGACAGAGGCCATATGGAAGAAAAACTTGGTAATTTTAGTTTTGGGCTTGTTCACTATCAACAAACTGCACGAGATTCACTTTCATAGTTTTATATAGGTAAGCGAAATATGTTCTTAGTTTGCTCTAAAGGGTACTAAACCACGAAGTGTAACGATTAACAGTGATTACAGTTGTGCAAGACGTACGGATTTATGCTGAGAATACATCGTCCTAGCTCTTGTCGAGATAGCCAGCCATATCTCAACAAGACTCAAGCTTCAATGCTAATGTAACGATGTTCTGACAAATGATTGAATGTTTCCCTCCGTGGCGTCTGGTTATCGACAACGTGGGTGTAGCTAGCTGACATTACCACTGTTATTATTCTGCTAATACACCGCAAAAATAAAGGGTCATGTCACGTAGATAACTCCAAATAACATTGGAACCACACATGAAGTTATCTTTATAATTTATAGAAGATACATATTGCCGTTTCCAAAGGTGATCCTTTGGTGAGTGTAGGTTTATTTATAGCACAACACATTGCACTATCCGTCTTTTCAGAGACAATAAAAGACGAATTAAAAAACACACGATATGCAATGTGTACAGTGAAAAATTGAATTAAATTGGAACTGAACTTAAACTCATTTGAGACAAAAGCAAGCATAATTAAGTATTATTTATCGACAGATTTGGCTAGTCCTCGAGTCTTGGAACAGCATTTATGGTTCAATGAGAGATATTCTACAAATTCTTTACAAACTTTTCAATGATAGGCGATACAAGATGTTTATTTGCATAAATAAGTGTTACAATTTGGTCTTAACTGTAGGAGGCACTTTAGAATTTATTTACCTTTTCCAGGTATCGATATACCTAGGTATACCTATTTGTACCTATTTGTCTCATTTTCCATATTCCGAGCTGTTTGTCTACATAAGAGTGGACCACAATTCGACTGACCGCTGAGTTTAACAAAGTCATTACACTTGTAACATCGTCTCCTCGATAATTACCGTTTTTAGTTTAAAGTGTGATTTTCGGAGGACAGTTAAACAAACCCACCACCCAAAACTTGTAGAGCAATGAATTTACGAAAATGTAGCGCGTGTAAGGTGTGGTGTGACTTTACGGTTTTGTTTTACACTTTACAGACATTTTTACCATAGAATACCTAATTACAAACGCAGTCAATAACTATGTTTTTGACGAGCTTTTGGTTTATTAGTTTCGTAACTTTTGAGTTTCGATGAGTTTCAGAGTAACAGTGAACAAGAGTTTAAGTAGATCTCTACTAATTTCGAATATAGAACTGCTTATAATTGTAACTGAATCTACCTACTTGAATTATAATAGGTATCTACGTCAATTGCTGACTGTATTCTAACTTCAACGGGTCTGTGTGATTTTCCCTTTGAAACACGCGTTGAATCAATTAGGTATCTTATTGCGTAGAATATAGATTGCATGACGTAATTCGCACATTTCTATATAAGATTAAATAGTAACTGCTTGTAGATGTGAAAGCTTTTCCTAGGATGTTCATAAGAGGCTTTAAAACAATCGGGCACCCGACGTAACTAGACAGTATAGCATTATGTATTTAGATAGGTACCTAAGTATCTATAAAATGAATATTGTGATACAACGCACCTCAACCAACATTGCATCAGTAATCCAATGGGTGATGCACTGTGTAGGTAATAATTTTCTCATGTA
Organism: Eulithis prunata; assembly: GCA_918843925.1. Lineage (NCBI taxonomy): Eukaryota > Metazoa > Arthropoda > Insecta > Lepidoptera > Geometridae > Eulithis > Eulithis prunata. The sequence goes on along the minus strand of OU974023.1, from coordinate 4,736,541 downwards.
AGTAACGATAGTACGTAAATAGCAATGACTCCATACATAGATAGGAAATCATGTGAACTAAGTGAAATCGAGCTGTACACAATGGCTGCGCATTTTTACATACTCTCACTAATCTCTACCTATGAGCCTTTAAGAAAATTGTATAAAACTACAACAATTCAGCCGATCATAGACACAAGAACTAAAAATTATTTAGTCGATATCCTTTGATTAGGACAACTAATAAAAAGTAGAGCAAAAAAGTACTTTGGTACACCTAGTTTGAAAGGGGAATATTTTTGTCTAAACAACTCAGAGATTGACGAAGTTAACCCCTTGTTCTCATATTCAGAGTAGTTCAGAGTGCAATTGGTGACTTCGATCAGATTAAAACAGGATCAGATATACTTAACCCCCTAGCGTCACTGGAAGTTTTCGAGCATTCTCAATGTTGCCGTACAATTTCTTACCATTTTCTTACGAGTTCAGGTGGATGAAAAAGGCACATTTGCTCAGCACCTTTTTTCTTCAAGTTCGATAGATAAACATCGGTTTTGTTTTGTTTCAGGTTTGAGAGCAATGCGGGTGTCAGAGGGGGTTGACGGCGGTGGCGGAGGGGGGTAGCATGGCCGCCGCGCTGCTTCTGCTGGTCGCCACGGCCACGGCCGCAAGGCTCGGAGATCTGGCCAGGAGAGATACAGGCGACATCTTTACTATCATTGGTGAGTTCTGAAGCGCTCCTGGCGTAGCTTGCTAACGTTCTGCGCAGTCACTATTTGTATGGAAGACCGTTAGTAACATTTATATCTGATTCTGAGCGCTTCAGTGCTTCGGAGGGCACGTTAAACTGTCAGTCCCGACTCTATAGCAGTTGTTAAGCCACGACAGAGGCCTTAAGGCGGTCTAAAAACTCCGTCAACAGAGTTGGCCACTAACTCATACGAACTTGCTTGGCGAGTTAGCAGCCTGTGTTTCTCGTATGATGTCCTCTTTGCCATAGGTATCCTTCTGTCCTTCGACGATATTTTGGAGCGTACCTATAATACGAGCGAATGTAAAATATTGGTGCAGTGCGCAAAATACCGCACTGGACTGAAGTGTAGATATAACAAGACTTGAATGTTTTGAAAAAGGGTCTAATAGAGAAAAGTAATTTTTACAAAAAAACTGTAGGGGAGCCCGTCATCTAAAAACGACGAACGATAATAATTGAAAGTCTATATAAGGGCAGTGAACAAAATATATCATCTACCTACCTACATAAAGCCGATACATCAACGCACTATTGTGAAGCTTTTACTAGACAAACACGACACTTGTAAATATTGTAAAGCCAATTCTTGTGCAAACGCGCTTACCGTCACGTGAGCTTGTTTGCCAACTCAAATATTTACCCAAATCTCAAAATTACTGGCCCGCCATTCACGTAAGCAGCAAAACCATGTAAAATAAGCACTTAAAAGTTTCCAAAACGCTTGGGGCTTGTCTAAAATTACTGCAAAATGACAAAGCATTAAATTTTCTCAGAATTCTTTTTTGAAAATGGGAGCAACAGTTCCACTAACGTTACATTTTCAAAAAGTATTACCTAGTAGGTACTTTTACGAGGGCTCTTGAAACGTTGTTACAAATCATGCTTATAAGACTTACGAGGCGTTTTGCTCGTACAGAACCACTTGACCCGATTGAACCCATTCTTCAAATTCGGTAGCCGAAAACGTTCTTAAAACTTTCTGACTTTCTTTAAATCTGTAGATTTGTATGAAGTCAAGCAAGATGAATGTTAAACACGCAACAAATTTCAATTGGTATTTGGATTCGAGGAAAAGTATAAAAGTAATACTGTATTTATGTAGTCCAGGCATAAAATGAAGTAGTTAAGTGTCCATTCAAGACCGTTAAGTATATTTTATTAAAACAAATTAAAAACCTGTTTGTTACCAATAGGGGCTAAGCTACTTTAGCTTACGTGTAGGTACGTAAAGTAGGTACATAGTTAAAATATTTTAACAATTTTAACTCCTGTTTCCAGATGAGGAGTGCAATGCAGCGCAATGCGGCGAACACGGTGCGAAAGAAGCAACAAAAGAACCACTCGGTACCTGCGCGTGCGCATGCCCTACCCGTGCTCCTTTATTCAGGGAAGATCGAGAGCTCTGCGTTGATGATCTACCAGGTAAAGGATCAATAAGTTTAAAAAAGTCTCACGCATAGAAGAAATAAAATTTCTTCTGCGTGGTCACACGGCTATAATATTAAAAATCAACGTTCAGAATTACGAATATTGTAGAAATCTTCATCACATACAATTAAGTAACAGTTGGTGACTAGCTCATATTTCGAAAACCTTGATTTAGTTATCATAGTTATGGGTTAATTTATGAAGTACCCAGCCGGCATTCACACTTGCGTCTAGTTGCACAGAGGTTAACTTATTTGCCGCACACACATAATTATTTAAGTATTTTATAAACTTTCTACCAGACAGATTCATCTCTTGAAAGTTGCGCTATTTAACCCGACAGTAAAATTGTAATATAACATACAAAATACAATATTGTTCGTTGAGAAAGCTATTAATAGTAATTTTGCACCATCACTGGCGTCATTGGTAAAGTTGAATAGGTTATCGTTCAAATCAAGTGTGGTCAATGTGACTTCGAAACAAAGATTTTCTTTATAATATTACCTTTGACATTTAGCGGTGCGTTTTATGTCCGCCTTCTTCTTTTATGTTGGTACCTACCTAATGGTTTTTTTCAGTCTTGCAACAACAAAACATAATTCAAGTCTCACAAATCGATACAGTAATCTGTCTTTTAAAACCGCTAAATAAAAGCTGATGTCAAAGGTTCACGCGCTTTATGATTCATAATTTTTAATGTTTTTTAGAATCTCAAGTTTATTTCACTGAGGTCCGTATTTCCATTCATTTCCTACTTGAGCTTTGACGCCAAAACGTTGCTGAGTGCCAAATATTAAAGTAGAAGCCAAGTGTCAAACGATACTCGAAATCGAAACCTAGGTATAAAGGTAAGCCCCGTAAGTAACAAATCAAATTACACAATTTAGTATTTTCACAGATCGATGACAGTTATTTCACATTAAAATCACAACAGTTTAAAATATTACAATTTCACGGTCTTTATGACAAAATCTGAATGAACTAAATTCTAATTCCGCCATTTATATTCGGTTTCGACAATAAACCAATTTGCATATGACATAGTATCTTGTAGGATTAGTATTTAACTCCTCTACCTACCAGTAAAACGACACAAAGGGGGTCAATAAAATATGAGAAGCTGCGAAGAAAATTATGACGCTAATGTTAGTATAAATAATTATTGGCGGACATTTCATGCAACGCCATTTAATCCTCAACTAAGCAAAACGTGTACGTACCATAAGAACCACAGAACTAGATAAATAATAAAATACAGTTTACAATTAGGTCCCTACTTTACTGGAAATAGGTACCTACAATAGGTATGTACGTAAAACCAAAATTACTCAGAATTGAGAATATGAACCAGTCTCATTCTCCAAAAATCCTCCAAAATGATTAAAGACCGGGTTAAATCACCTACTGGTCTATCTAATGTAGATATTAGATAACCCGTTCTCGGGCGTAGGCTTCTTTATATCTGTACCTACCTATCATACCAGCAGCCTCAACCAGGTTCTGCCAATAATCTATACAACAGTTTGGTCGCTCATATCACTTTAGCTAATTTAAAATCCAACTGTATGAATTCACTGGCGAAAGCTTTTATATTTATTTTGGTTCTTACAGAATGTTCTTTGGCTACGTTCGGGACGGGGATGGGAGGGCAGCGGATACCCTTCGTGTACTTACCACTGAAGGGGCAGATCATTCATCCATCTAGAGAGATAACCTTCAAAGGTATTAGTAATTTAGAAATATAATTTTAGGTTAAGAACTTGAAAAACCGACTTCAATTTGATACATGATGCATGATGATGAGGGTGGTAGTTCATTGGGATGGTTCTATTGATCGTAAACACCATTGAAAAGTCACAGGAAAGCAAAATACGCAATGTCGTGTACGTGGAAGACTTGTTTTTTTTTCAGTTATTCTTATTTAACGGTTAAACTACTAAACTGATTTTGATAAAAAAATTATGGAACCAAGCTGAAAGAATACCCTTTCAGATAAAAGAAATTTTGAGTCGGTTTGTAAATGACGGAGTTCTGAAGTAACACACATAAACAAAAATACAACCGAATTAAGAAACTCCTTCTATTTTGAATGAGGTTAAAAACGAGTCGGCAATACATTAAATTTAAGGGTTATCTTTAATTTTGTTCTGTTTCATTTAGATGTGAAAACGCCTATATGTGCTGTATCTGGTGCGCAGTTCCTAACGCGAAAAGGTTTCCTAGATCTCAGGAACACGCTTGATGCAGATGTTCCTTTCAACTTGTTCCGAGATGAGGGACGAACATTCTTGCAGGTACCTATTAATTTCCTAGTAAAATGGCTATACTACTTAGCTACTTTTTTACTGCAGCTTATTTTGCATCAGGTAGGTATATACCTCCTGCAATATAAGTTTTTCTTATGGCCCTTCTACTTACATATCTGCTTTGAGTTGACTGTCAATCATCTAGCTAGATGTACTATCTGGTTGTTTCCTTTTTTCCTACCTTGTTTTTTTTTGTAATTTTTATGAATAACTCTTATCTTTTCAGTGGAGTGGAGAAAACGACATTCGTGCTCGCATGTCAGGTCGGTTGATGGTGGTACGGCTACTCTGCCGCGATGTAGATGCCACCCCTACCTCCCCACTCGACTTACGAGGAGTCTTCACCCCGTGCGTCGCATTCAGGGTGCAAGGAACACCTCATAGATCAAGTAAGTTTACTTTCCAATTAACCTCTTTTTACTTAAAAATAACAAAGACAGAAATGTTTGTGATTTGTGAGTTTGTGATAGCAATCTTCGAGCAGTTGCGTTCCTCGGACTGATTGATAATCACACCAATACACAGCACTAAATAATGAATATGAAGATATTGTAGGTATAGACTTTACTAAATTGGTTCTTTCTATTACAGATGTGACTGAAGTCCAGTTTGCATCAAACGCCCAAACAGCAGATGCAGCTAGCTCATCAGGTCTCACAGTCACAGAATACGTAGCTATTGCCATCAGCTCGCTCCTACTTGGCCTCGTATACGTAGCGTCTGTTTTCCTTTTTCTACACATCAGAAAACGTAGAAAAGCAGCTTCCGATGAAGGAGATAGTTTGAAACGATTGAAGGGACTTAAAAAGAAGGATGGATCTTCGATAACCGAACGAGATATTGTCAGAGTGAATAATGAAAGGGTTCAAACATTACCCAATGCAATGGGGCAAGATAATGGAATTGTCAAAAAGAATCCACTCTTATCAATGAACAGATTCCATGATAATAAATGTTTTGCCAGCGATTCTGGCAGTAATTTATCTGACTCTGAAGATTTTACTGATATCAGCGTGCGAAGCGATGAAAATATGTTCAACGTAAGTAGTTTTCTCTCTTTCAGTGTTATATAGCATGTTATAACATTTTATAACGTTTTGTTATATTCTACAGATGAAAACTACAGCGGCATTAATTCACCAACACCATGAATTTAGATTAAATAATAACAATCCAGAAATTAGTCATCGCGACGAATCAGGAATCGAAAAACTTCCAGATGAACACGTTTCTATTGTGGAAACCACAGACGACAGAGAGATAGCACGACCAGTTGGCACAACGAGACGAAAACTTTACTTTAATCCTGCTTATTTCGAACCACATCTGATGGCGGTAAGTAGAAAAAGAACCTACGATAGGTAACTATTAATCAATCATAAAAAATGCTGATATTTATTTAATGTAATGTTGCAGGAACCTCCCCCCGCCGCTTTAGAGTTCTTAGTAAAAATAAGAGAAGTTATATCAATAGCGAAACATAAAATGGAAGCGAAAAGGTTTCATCCAATCCTAAACGAAATACCCGAAGAGGAAACGTACTCAGCCAATGGAAACAGTTTAGATCTTTATCAAGGTATGGGAAGTCAGAGGAGTGGAAGTGTTATCAGCCTCAAGCGGGAGAATAGTAGAAAGAAAAATTGTTTGGGCTGTCCAGGGTGTACGACTATAGACGAAAATGGAGTCCAGCATTCAATGAATTATAACGTACCGCCTTGTACTAATTGCACTGCAAGTAAAGGGGACAAACAAAACAGTATTCGAAAATGGTTGGAAAATATTCCTTCAGCAAAAACTTCTTACAACGAATACATGCCCAATTCAAGCCAAAATTTAGCAACATCGCTTATGTCTCTTCCTGAACGTCACAAAATTATAAAACAAAACAGTTTTACTTCTCCCAACACAATGTTCATGAATGATGAATACTCAAAACCAAAGAAGTCATCCTCAATGTCTGTAAGATCAGAACCAATGCTTCGCACCCACAGTTACAATTTACCGCTACCAGACTTTGAGACTGCCGATTATCATCGAAGCCTTAACTACTATGCTCAGACTGTGGCTCATGCAAGCGATATTAATCCGATAGGCCTTAACAACTATCGCTCGGGCAGTCTTCGAAACAAGGCGATAAATCAACTCAGAAACAAGAATGATTTACCAGACATGGTCAATGAAGCGATAGCTCTCGATCATAGCACCAAATCATACAACCAAAGTAGCTCTGACGAAGAAAGGTTTGGAGCAAAATCGAATGCCAAAAACGTTAATCTCTACACAAGGAATAGCTCAGAGAGTCCTGTAGCAAACGATTACGAAACTGACAGCTTAGAACGAAATTCAAATAAGAAAGCTATATCAGCTTCTACTACAGAATACCCGGACGTCCCATCATCTCAGGCAAGCCCAAGTCTTAGCAACGCATTACCTCTTGAAGAAGAACTGACAATGAGAAATGCCGTATACAAAACGCATTCGAGTAGTAACAGCAATACACCTTCTCCACACAGAGATGTACATATCGATTTAAACCATTATGAAACTATAGGAAAACGTAAAAAAAGCAATTTAACTGCGACTTTAGATAAGAAGAAATCATCTACAGCAAAGAGTGACTACAGCTTAGTTAGTGAAGTGTATGTCAACAACAATTATAACTTCGGAAGCACTCCAACATCTCCAAGCGGCTCTGAATGTTCGATGGGTAGTAGAAAGTTGATTGTACGACCTGATGATTTAGAGGAAAAACCAGGTTGTCTGACAATCGAAGTAAAAGACTCTCCAGAAAATTACATAAAAATTCATGAGTCAGACGGATTTGAACCAGATACTCTTGATAGAAAACATCCTAAACATAAAAGCACCATGGAAAGTGTAGAGTTTGGCACAAATATTTTCAAAAATAATGAAAGCCGACCCAGTCAAAGAATACAACTGAGAAGCAGCGGAACTTTCAAAAAAACTGTGGCTGAACCTTCCCCTAAATTCCATAGCCTAAGGAATGAGTATGAGCATCGCAATACTTTCGATCGACCAAAATTATCTTCTGAACTATTTAGTGGATCAAAAAGCCTCGAAGAAACAACTGAAGATATATGGGAAGAAACACCACCAGAATGGAGTACAGAGGAGGGTCGAATACTAACTCTAGAACACCGCCATTCCAAGAGGCAACGTCAGAGTACTCCTCCAACGATAAAACAGTTAAAAAACTTGGCACGTCCTGATATCTTACCCCCCTTACCACCGAGCATTGAAGACTCAATATACGAGCAACCTGCTTTCCCTCCGAGGAAAGTCGAAAGCGAAAGAATCACAATTGATATACATTCAAAAAACTTGAACAGCAGAAGCCTCAGTCCGAGGACATTACCCATATCGACTGAATACATTGCAAGCGATAACTCGTTACTAACTGCTGATTCGTCTTATGGACAATCAAGTCCTATGAGAGCTTCTGTCCCATCACAGTCCTCGGAGTACGAACATGTAGACACCGTCAAACGTCAAGGAGAACCTTTTAGAACGTTCAGTAGGAAACGCTCAAGCAGAGGTTACAGTGGAATAAACACAGATACATTTGTAAAGAACAATAAAACTGAGTGTAAACGATTTAGACGGAAGAAGTCGACTGTCCAAGACTCTGGTTATTTAAGCAGTGATTCAAGTTCTAGGCAGGTGCCAAGGAAACTAGTGGTCGCTAAAATAGTAAGTTGTAGTGAAAGTGATGATACAGAAAATGAAGCTAGAAGTGAATCCGGCGCTGAGAGTGTTGAAACTCATTCAGTGTATTTTGATAATTTTAGAAAGCCATCGAACGATAACTGTGATTACAGATATAACAATAATAGTAAAAGTTCACGAGAGAGTGGAAGAAATAAACGAACAATTAATGATTTATAAATGTTAATATTTACTTGTTAGTTGAATGTGCAATAAAAGTGCAATATGTGTGTAAATTACGTTGCAATATTATTTGTAGGAAATTAGGTAAGAGTAAGACATAAATCAATAATGATGTAACTGATAAGTTTAGAGCCGCTCCTCATGGGCACTTAATACAGGGAGATAGATGTATAATATCTTACAATTCCTAAGGGTAAGAGTAAAAATTATATTTACATAAGTAAGGTATAAAATTTAAATATTTAAGTTTGTAAATATAAAACTGATAAGGCCGGTCGTGCAATGCAATAATAGATATAGTAAAATATAATGTATGTTTCTTTTATAAATGCTCATTTTCTGCTGTTGCTTACAATGGTAAACCAAACTCTTTTCGTAAAGCTTCAAGATATCAAAATTGCCATAAGAAATAACTTTATTTTGTGTCACGTGAAAATTATTCAACGAGTCTCTTGTTTTTTTTCAATAATTAATATAAATTTGTCTAAATATATTATTTTTACGAATATTTGTTTTTAAAAATAAGTTTTTAAGCGGAGTCAGGCGGCATCCAAGCTTCCTAGTACCTGACAATTGAATATTTTGCTCCAGAGAGGGACAAATGTATCTCGAATACGTCCCCTCTGAAAGAGCATGGGGGTTATGGCATAAGATGTTGGTTGGGAACAAACAATCTTTACAGTTTTACATTACTTTATTTCAGTATGAATATAAAAAGTACCTATACAATTCAAAAGTTCTCCACCCACCCACGAAAAGAATTATTATTATTATTAAAAGTAATTAATTTATTAACTGAACTTAAAATACAATTTAATCTTAAGAATAAAAAACTTAATATAATATGAACTAAATAAAATTAAATATTACGTAAACAATACCTACGATAAAATAAAACAAAAAATATAAACCAACTGCTGTTTTAATAACAGACTAAATTCGTATGATACCATTTCGGATTGCTTGTTACCAACAGTCATGGGTTCTTGATTATTTTCGGTGGTGGGTAAACTATATTTAAAAGTAAAATTAGGTAGTACCTATCCTAAAGGTTGAAAAAACAGTTGGCACAGTGGTGCGTTCAAATGAAAAGTAGAACTTTTACACTTATTTCCTATAAATTATAGTAAATTACGAACAAAATATCAAATAACTGCGTATGAAACGTTAAAAATAACTTAATACGAGTATACAATATTTGGATTAATATTTGAGATCATATTTTTTTAGAGTTTATTTATGTTAAATTGTTTGTTAGTGAATAAATGTTATTTTAATATACGAGATTACTTCATATTATTCTAGTTGATTATATTAAATTATGTTAGTTTATATGTTATAGCTGATTAAATGGTGCTAAGAAAACGCAATTGGGGAAAACCGGGTACGTATTTTAGTTTAGAAAATTATATACATTTTTGTAATGTTTTATGAAAGTATATAATTATGTAGGTAAACATTATACATATGTACAGGTTAAATATTGTAAAAAAGAACTTCTAAAGTTTTTTACTGGCAATACTATAATAGCCTCTAAGGCGATATAAAGATAAAATAAGCGAAAAAATATATAATTAGTTTACTTTACTAGCATAGGCAAATACAAGGATACAACCCTCTCTACTGACGAATATTTTATTATAAGTTTATATGCAATTAATATGTTAATATTAATATTAATACTGGAACAATAGGTAAGTAACGATTACATAGCATACTATGTAAATTCGGAGAGCTAGTTGTAATTAATATTATAAAAAAATAATAGTTCTAATTCTAATGTAATGAATTCGTTTTAACATAGGATTTATTGTTTATATAAAAAAAAATTGCATTGTCAAATATGATTTCCACTTTTGATGCATTGTGATATAAAAAAATATATTTATATGTATCTGTTGTGAGAGTGGTGGAACCACGCCAACGACCGGGACCAGTGGAAAACTTTGGGGGAGACCTTTGCCCAGCAGTGGGACACAATAGGTTAAATAAAAAAAAACTTGTATCAGTTCAGTTATCTTACTTTGATTACATATATCGAAATAAAAAAACCAGTAACATTAACCCGTGGAAAGATAAAAAAGTATCAGTTATTTGACCTTTAAAAAAATACTACGACATAAAGGTGTTGTTTCTGATAATGTTTTATATTGTTTAAAATAATGTAATTAAAAGCAATGAACTAGTTTTAATCCTTATTTAACATTTGTTTGGCAAGCCGCCGCGTTATGAATTTTACTAAAATAAATAAAGAATTTTTCGTGTTAGTTTTAAGACACAGAAGAACTGATCAAAGCTCAACTGTTTAGAACGTAAGTTAAGATATTATATAGGTGTTATTTACCTACACATTCATAAGAAATTCTATGTACGTAAGTTTTGTATACATTTTTTTACGCTCAGTGCAGCATAATATAAAAATAAGTTTAAAAATGTTTGTCAACCAATTTGACTACTCGCTATGTTTTGAATATAATTTGGAAAAGATCTTTTTTTTTTAAATTTAGTACCTTTCAAGACAAATTTTTAGATGTACTTAGTAAACTAAAATTATTAAGACTAGGTACGATAAACTAAAATAAAACAAACTTCAAAATAAAAGGTTCGTTCTATCATAGCCATTTCTAAAATAGACAATTCTGTACTGTAGGTAAAAATCACAGCTCAAATAAAGTGCCTACGTGATAACCGCTGTATCAGTATTTTATCTCCAAAAATTTGCAAAGTATAGGTACTTACTAACCTTCATCCATTGAATCAGCATTTTTTGATCCAGTATTCATCAAGCATTCAACACCTTTGTTGGTCTCCTCAATAATCTTATCCCTGAATTCTTTAAACGCAATTTTACCACACGCATACAAATCTATTTGTGTACCAATCTTATTGTTTACCTTAGGGTTTTTACTCTCTCCCATTTTGATCATACACCGATCTAGGTATTCTAAAATAACTCCAGTACGGTTTATGACGGTTTCTGCGTACCCCAAGTAGTCCACTTCGGGAATCTTCGGTTCTTGTTCGGAGAATTCGGAAAGTTCAGAAGTTTTCGCTGAGATTATGTAGTTTGGTGTTGTGATGATTATTTTTGCGGGTATCGCGTCATTGATAGTGTGGATCAGCGCTATTAGCTGAGATTTTGTCCTGAAATTACATAGTAAAGATAAATAAGTGCTGTGGGTCGTGGGTTCGATCCCCACTAAGAACAAACATTTGTGTGTGGCAACATAGATGTTCTATGTCTGGGTGTTACAGTGCGGTCGCACGGCTGCGTTCCATGGTCAAGTGATCCATTGACAGGCGACATGGCTCAGTCGGTAGTAGCTCTGCCTTCGGTGCTGTGGGTCGTGGGTTCGATCCCCACCGAGAGCAAACATTTGTGTGGCAAACACAGATGTTTGTTCTGTGTCTGGGTGTTACTATGTATCTTATGTATGTATTTACAAAAAAAAAATGTATATAAGTATTATATCAGCAATCTAGTTCCCATAGTACAAGCTCTGCTTAGTTTGGGACTAGAGGGCGTTGTGTGTAATGTCCAAAAATATTTATTTATTTATTTATAAATACTGTTCAGATTTATTGAAGCTGATGTTTTCGAACGAATAAAATTATTTAAGTTCGGAATTTATCAGTTATCTTTTTCTAGTCTAACAAGGCCTATTGCTTCCATATTTTTAGTAGGGGCTTCACCTACAACACTGGCACCAACTTTGCTAAGATATTTATGTCAGGTAACTTTTGTTTAGTGATACTCTCCTTTAGTGGTTATTCTATAGTTAAATTATACACCCTCCTTTTTGCTTCGTCGTAGTCGGCAAATCTTTCTTTTTATCTTTATACTGAGTGATGAAACAAAAAAAATTATATACTTAACTCACCTTGTGTACGCAGAGACATTAGCAGACCTATCAGTACCCCCCGTGAAATACAACATAGCCCCATTCAACGCGTGGTATGGAGACTTGTTAAAAACAACCACGTTAGGTCCAACTCTATCCATTTGCAGATGTTTCGTAAGAAGATCTATGAGTGTTTTTCCGATTGGCTTGATGAGTCGCATACGCAAATCTGTATGCTCTGTGGTTGATAGGATAGCTAGCATGGTGTTTGCATCTGTAATCAAAATATAATTCGTTATTATAGGTATATTTGAGTTGAGATCATCCGAAGTATTCCAAAGTTTAGATGTCCCGATAGCCTTTGACTTGAGCCGATAGCTTCTGACTTGAGCCAATTTACACTGAACAAGTGCACAAGTTACAGTAAGTTCGGCGAATGTAGGCATACCTACCTAAAGTTAATCGTTTTTGATGCTCAAAGACAATTTTAGTTCGAATAAGCTCCGTGGCGCATCGAAACAGACAGCGAGGTAACCACTTATAATAATAATAATAATAATAATAATAAATATTCTTGGACATATCACACAACGCTCTCTAGTCTCAAACTAAGCAAAGCTTGTATTATGGGAACTAGATTGCTGATAGAAAACTTATACATTTTTTTTTGTAAATACATTCTTATAAGATACATAGTAACACCCAGACACAGAACAAACATCTGTGTTTGCTCTCGGTGGGGATCGAACCCACGACCCACAGCATCGAAGGCAGAGCTACTACCGACTGAGCCATGTCACCTGTCAATGGATCACTTGACTATGGAACGCAGCCGTGCGACCGCACTGTAACTGCACCACAACTTAACACGTCACTATACTTATAAATATGTAAATCGTCTTTTACAGTTTATGGTCACATTGGTCACACTGGTCAATCTCATGGACATCTCGCTGCCGCATTACGCCGCAGTGTAGCTCTACTTGTTACTTTCTATGTAGCGCTCGCTCCCGCATTAACGTACAGTGTAACTCTACATACACACTACTAGATAGATAGATAGATAATACTTTATTGTACACAAGGATAAGGTACGTACAAATCTTAAAACTAAATTTGTATGGTACAATGGGCGGCCTTATCTCTGAGAGCGATAACTACTGTACTTATAGAAGATTAAATCCACTCTTAGTCAGTTTTAATCATGGAGTGGAAGCCAATTTAGCTATAAGCTCTTTTTAGTATAAAAACTTACCAAATTCCCCTGAAAACATTGCATCAAACTCATCACCAAGAGTCTCCTTCGAAGAGATGATTACCTTATCAAAAGGCATCAGATACGTCTTCTCCTGTGTTTTGTATGACAGTGCTCCATTGAAGACAATTTTACTCGTCACACTTGGTTTGATCTTGTCTAAACTGATTACACCAACAACTGTTGTCTCGCAGTTGGGTAATACTATCTTGGACTGTTCTGTCCAGAACGGGAGGGCCTCTGTATTTTGGAATAGTTTAGATGTGTATGATAATGAAGTTATTGTGGGCGAGTTCAGTAGAATGTGAATCTCTTCTAACGGCCTGAAATTTTAAAAGAAATTCAATGTTATTTCTATTTTTTTCACCTTAGGAAGTAGACTGATGGGACTTACCACTTAAAAAAACACAATTAGATAGTATTGTATATAACTTACTCTTTATATTCATTGAGCACTTTTAGAACAATGATAACATTCCTATTGCAGACTTTTATCCACGGCTTTTGAGTTTTAACCTTCAGAGCCCCCAACACCTGAAACAAAAAAGAATCACTAATTTCCTAGTTATTTTTTCTATTCCTATACTCCTATACTAATAGGTACCTATACTCATACTCCTGGGTATTAGTAGTGGAATGCAGCCAGATTGTCTAATGAATAAAATGATTGCAGAATTGCAGAGGCTAACTAGAATCTCCAAAGATTTGTGGTGACTATTTGGTGCAGTCCTTTGTCAGAAGTATACCTACCTGCAGTAACACAAAGCAGTAAAAGTTACTTACATTTGAGCTGCTTTTGTAAATGGAGTGTCCATAACTTGGATGTATATCCTGATACGCACACCAAGTACCTGTATGTCGTAGTTTGGTGTATTCTGCGATAGTCTTCTCATGGTTTCTGACATTATACTGGGCTTCAATAAACTTCTTCTTTAAATCAAAGAATAATGGGGAGGAATCTGGCTTGGGTGTACCAGCAAACACATCTCCACTGCTAAAGTTTTCATCAAATATTACAGGCATAGCATCATCTTTTCTGGTCACTTTGAGGAATGCCTGGCCAGTACAGCTGGAATCATCCACTGTATACTTATCAACGTTTGTGATTTTTGTATGTATTTCAAGCTTTCTTTTTGTAGATACGATGTAAAATTCATCTATACTACTCACTATATAAAATAGCTCGGATTCACTGTTTCTCATTATTAATATTTCTTTAGGTGCTGAAGAAGCCTTTAGATTGATAGAAGACACCAAATTTCGTTGAAAATATTCCCTGAGCTCCCCATTTTGAGTACAGACAGTAATATCACAGCGCTTTTCATCTCGTGGGTGATTATCATAGAACACGAAGCAGGCAATGTCCTCTATTATGGAAAAAGGGACTAAACGAATGAGCTCATGATGAATAATATCCGCGAATTTTTGCATTTTGTTTATTGTTTCACCTTTGTTCTATTTATTTACAAACCAAACACGAAAACACCAAGAAAACACTGTAAAGAAAAGAAAGAAGGGAAGACCGGCTTGATGAGACCTTGACTGACTGAAGAGGCAAACTCTGACACTGACTTTACTGGTTTGGTTGACTTGACATTGACAAATCTTGAAGCGTCATTGTTGGGTGCGTTCAGTGCACCGAACACCTATATCCTGTTCAGTGTCTGCGGAGGTTCTTTTTTTATCTTGAGATCAAGACGATGGCACGCTGACGTATTTTCTGTGTAATACAATAAGAAAATTAAATGGTTAATAATATTCATTAAATTACATTTACATTTCTTTCGCTAAATCATCGCACATTCGATCTCTATGTTTAATTCAATCATTGGTCTTTTTTAAGATTAAAACAGAATTTTATGCGTAATGTTGAATGCATCTTCAATTCAATTCTTGTCTATGGCCTTTGCAGTGTTGCTCGCAATTTCGCCAATGTCACGTTTTATTAGACCTAAGCACGATGGAGAATGCAAACGACGAACATAAATGTCATTGTTAAGCACTTGTCATGTCATGGCCACAGATCATATAATACTATATCTACTAGCATGGCCTAGCCTAGTAGGGTTTGTCCGGAAAGTCCGGAAACGGATACTATGTACCTATACATAATCTGATAAGATATTATGCAAGTGTAGGTAGGTATGTACCTACCCACCTACCTACCTACACTTGCATAATTTTATTGATAACCTCCGGTAAACCCACTTGATGCAGACTTTTTTTGACCTATTTATCCTACCAAGTCGCTTATGCCATAGGTACCTACCTACCTACTAGGTCATGCAGTACCGGTTGCCGGTACTTTTACTGAGAATGGTACCTACCGGTACTGCATGCCCTATCCTACCTACCTACACCACCAACTGTTGATCTCGTCCCGACAAGAAAACTCCTCAATTGGGTATCGAAGGTTTTCCATGTCACTGCCATAATAAAAATAATTGGCATCAATGCCCATTTATACCATTCTTAACACAACAGTACAAGGCTCAATTTAGCTGGATCCTCTCATTGACAAGGATGTAAAGTCAAGTCACGTAGGGGTGTCACACAATGGCTGGTTGGTATGCTCATTTAGGTAATGTGGTTCGTCTACCTACCTACCTACCTAGTCCCACATGCTTACGCACTATGTTAAGTAGGTACATTTTGATGATAAGAACATAACCAGCCATATTAGGTAAGTTGTTTGAAGCAATTTTTTATAAGTAATTAAAATGCCAAGGAGCATCCATTTTATAAATTAAATAGGTAGGTAGGTAGGTACTTTACCTAGGTACCTACCTACCTATAAAATAATTCTTCTCAAAGTTGTCAATGGATTAGTGCCACCAAAAACATTTAACTTTCTAAGTAGGTAGGTATAGTATTATAATTATTATTATGGTCTGTGACTATACCTACCTATTTTTTTTAGGCTTTTGGAAAGTCCCGGTTTCTAAATAATAGCACATAAGTACTGTCATAACTCATAAGGTAGGTAAAAATCATCTAGCACTACGAACCTACTTACGTAGGTAGTATGTTTTATTAGTAGGTACCTGTGATCCTGATCTGAAAGACTCGGGTTTATATTTCAGAAGTGATTATTTCACACCCTGTAAAATAAGAATTTAGTTTAGATGGATAGGTAAGTAGTAGAGGAATTTTATAAATTTCGTTGCTCAAGATTTTCCAAAATAGTGCAAGCTCCGGTTACAAAAAACACACCTGCTAGAAGAGAAGACTCAATTACAGATAAACTGTTAAAGATAATTATATCTGTGTATCATTTTAATTATACTTAAAGAAAATATACATATATAGGTACATAGGTAGGTAAGTAAAGGACTTAGGTACCTACCTAACTTTAGGAAAGTATCCGTTATGGCGTTGTGTGCGATGTCAAACTATTTGTTTCCCTGACCCACTCAATATTTTAGGTATAGGGTGGTATAGGTACCTAATTTAATGGCCATAAATGTTTATAGACGCTGATTAACATTATGTTTTAGTAAGTAGGAAGGAATTGTGAAATTATAGGCAGGTCTGTTCGTACGTAGGTATTTATTGTACTTACCTATCTAGTAGGTATCTTTGTTGCTCAGCTGTTACTAAAATCCAAACCTACGCATGCGTAAGCATTTGGCGGAATTCGCACTTTTTTCTCATAATAAAAACATTGCAAAAATGCCTCGGAACCGGGTCAGCAGTCGCTCTGCATGTCGCTCTCCCATTAGTTGGCACAGCAATCAGCTGGGAAACTCGAACACCATTCGCTAAATATTGGGGTGGCTGCCAGAAATAAAAGCTGCAGTGCAGTAGAGAGCTTGCAGCGACTGCGGGTACTAGCTGGCCATTCATTGTCATGTGGGGAGGTCGATACAGTCAGTGTCGCCGCGCCTTCTGCCGAGCGTGGTCGTCCCAAGAGATTCCGTGTCCCTCGCTCCTTTAATCTTAGAGCACTGCGCAACCGGCTCGCAAACACAGTGAAGCTTTTATTTATAAACAAATCGTGAATAAGTGCTAACTGAAACACACAATTAACATTTAGTTTCTGTCATCGGCAAGGATTTTGATGCTGTTAATGAAACGGTAGTGAAAATAACGATAATTTTATGAATTACCGATCAAATTTTAACGTGAAAGCAGTTGTGGTCGAAGTTAATTACAAAGGTCTTCATTAGGAATGAATGATATAATTATTGATAATGTTATAAATTAGGACAGAATAGCTTTTTGGGCTGTGAGAGAAAGCTCAGCATATTTTCGTAATTTTCATTGCAAAGATACAATTTTTTTTTGTTATAAAACCACAGACTTAGAAACCTTAAATACTTATAATTCTGAAACAAGAACACCGCCTCCTTTGACTATTTATGTATATCATTCTTAGCCTTATTCATTGATAGTGAGCACACACAGGTTACAAAGCAACAACGCCCACAAAACCACTTTTACTAAAATGTTAAAAAATGCTGACATAATACGAGCCAATGTTGCCAAAATAATTAAACACTTGGCAAAACCTATAAAAAAATTAGAATACTTGATAAGACAGAAAATATTTACCAACACGTTGGCTCACTTGGTTATTTTACAATTATTTTTTTAAGAAAAATCTTATGTAAACGGAAATAAGAGTAGTACTTGCCTCAGCACGACAACAATAGGTAAACATAATTACTAAGTACCAACCGCACTAGAAAATTATATCATTAACACGAATGAATGAATTTGGCACCACACCGTGAAGGCAATGAGTTTTTTGAGCCTTCTGATACAATCTGCCAATAGTTTGGTAAATTAATCCATTATGATTTAACCATGACGGCAGGGGAAGCAAAAACGCTAAGTACTGAACAATTTCCAATTATTATTATTAAGCATTTCATGGTTTTTCTTTTGTAAAAGTTAGTAATAAACTCTTATTTCCATCCTCAGGGATTTAGATTAGATCTTGAGCTTGTTTTTTTTTTTCTCACATTACATAGAACATTATGTCTACAATGATCATGATAGGTATATCTACATCTTTCATCGGTAACTCCACTATCTGTTGAGAAGATTGGGTATATACCTATAGTGTATTATGTATAACTACATAAAATTCTATAGTCCATACCCACAATAAAATGGATAGCCACATAAATTACCGACAATCTCGAAATATAATCTGAGTTTTAAGTTTTACTTAAATGAGAATATCCCATACCACGCAAATTTAAATATCAGTGCTAATAATTCTAAAAAAAAATTAAAGCGAACTTGGGTAATGAACTGGCTTGGCGAGGTCAACCGGTGACATCTACACAAGCATATACCTATTACCTAAATTGTTCAGGGAGCTTTTAGAATCTCATAACAATCTGTTTGTCTCGAAATGAACCCACTTAGAGTAGGTACTATACCAACCGAAGTGTGTAAGTAAATATTATACTTTGCCGAACTACCGTGAGTGTGCTTAGACATACTTCACTCTCACGGGTTTTTCGCTCCTCATTCTTTCAAATTCTTTCGTTATTCAGTTCCAAACTCATCAGTTCGAAGGTTCCGTTCTTTACCAATCCATCAGTGATTTGATAATGCTGATAGTAATCTGGCTTTATGGTGGTTATATATCACTCCCAATATTTTGGCAACGACTGAACCATTACCGCATTATGTTTATGTATCCCACTGCAGATACTAGGACATCGAATCAAATACAGTTACTGTTGCCATCCGGGAATAGAAATGACATATTTAATAACAATCATGAATAGTGTATCTATACATTTTACTAAGATCTGGGACGTTTTCACCCACTGGTGAAATGAGTTTTCAGCGTCATTTTCACGTCATCTCTATTACAGTAAAATCTCTGCTGAACTGAGCATCATGTCTCTAGGTAGTGGTTAAACGATTGTCCGTGTTTAACTCACAAAATTTAATTTTTGTATCGTGAATACTGCAAATGCTCAAAATGTGAAGAAATAAGTGGCACTTTATGGTTCTAGCTCCCAATAAAACGGAACCAACGCATAGCCACTTAGTAGGTACTAGGCGAGCTCTTTTGACACCCTGAATTTATTTCCATTCAGTAACTTAATTCAAGTCAGCCATACCCTGGTTTCCCAAGATACACTCAGCAGCATACGCAATAGTTTACCACCTCTGTGCCCTTAGCCGCCATAATGTGACGACCTAATGGTTTCATAATAAGTAAAGGTTGAAAGCCGACCTATGAAAGTAGCTCCTTTGGAATCCAATCTTACCAAGCTTAGATGAGACGCATACATTTTCACTTGTCATGATAGCATCTTGAATACGAAACTATTGTTTGGAAGGAAAAGTATTCCCATTACTAGTATTATTTATAGCTCTTGTCAGTAGTCGGCCTTATCTTCTGATTTTATTGATAGCATCATACATTAGGATCAGCTAACTGAAACAGAGCCATGTGAACGGTATCGAATCGAATCTATGAATCTTTGCCATCAACTTTTGTGTCGTACGTAAGGCGGTCTGTGGTAACGAAAAGAATGCTGATAAAGAAATTTTGTAGATATGTACTACAGTAATTAAATAATATGCGCGGGGGGAATCTGCAGGAGACTTCTGGAATAAACCTTATCTGGGTGGTCTTATAAGAGATTTTTTGTCATCAAATTAGTAGAACCTAGAAGGAACCATTTTCAAAAGTTCTAAATTGACACGGGGTAGTAGATTCAAAATAAATTTTACCGATTGTCACTACGAAATTTTCAGGCCCTTGTCCTTGTGTTGTTCTGTTGGATGGGCTGGTTTTCATTCTTATTCGACGACGTTTGTTTGTAC
Source organism: Eulithis prunata (assembly GCA_918843925.1). Classification (NCBI taxonomy): domain Eukaryota; kingdom Metazoa; phylum Arthropoda; class Insecta; order Lepidoptera; family Geometridae; genus Eulithis; species Eulithis prunata. Next base: position 4,716,264 of record OU974023.1, on the reverse strand, counting down.
TCGCCTTTTATACACAGTTGACAATAATTAAAGATGGTCGTATCAGGCGTGTTTTTTTTTACTTAAAATACTTTTGTTTGCTAGGATTGCTAGGAACAGTAACTTCATTTTTATTTGGAAAAAAACTCTGTTTTATTCAGCAAATCTTGATTTACTCGCGACATTTCCGTTTCCTGCGGTCTCGTCATCGTAAAATTCAATTTTATTTGCATCTTGTCGAAATTCTTTCGTCTCGATTTAGCAACAGCGTCCGAACTAAATTCATGGTCACATTTTTATGACTATCTATCCGCATACCTACTTATCATAATCGTAGGGCAAGTTCATGCAGATGAAATTCTTTTGATGAACCGTGGTGCATGAATCATTTTTACTGTACCTACCTACAACATTCGGTGTTTGTCAATTTTTTGTGAATTAGGACCTACGTAAGTAAATATTTTATTTACTTAGGTTTGATTGATGAACATTAAAGTACTATAGTAACCTCTTCGACCTTTTTCATTGGTCAGTCGAACCTAGGTACTTGTAAGTACGTCTACGTACCCATTATAAATATCGTTGTGTACAAATGTTACACTTACCACAGAATATTATTAGGTACCTAACCTACGTACAATATTAGTAAGTTAGTTTAATCGAATATTGATGTTTGTACCAACGAGTAAGTACAAAACCTGCTTTGAGCTATTTCGTAGGTCTAAGGTCGAATCTGTCTGTAGATACCTACTTTTAAAGGTCGATATTAACATCATCAAATACCACCAAACCTAGCGTAGTAAATTATTCCATAGCTGATACATTTGCAGCTACTAGGTATATACTACCTTATTCTATACATATATAATATATAACATTATATATAATCTTATTGTTTTAAAACTGTCATAATCATAACTAACAGTCAGGTTTATAGCCACTCAGTTAAAAAATCTGTCATTTTTGTAAGTAAACAGAAGCACGCAGAAGTAAACCTACCCAGGTAACATTTCAGTTTAAACTTTTCAAACCAACTTATGAACAACAAACGTAAATGTGTCAAAATAACTAAATAGTATAGTGTTGCTAACTTAATTGGCCAATTAGCTCAATTATGTGTGTGAGCGACCGTGTGCGTATACGTACCTACTACTACGTACCTACTTATACCTACTACCTATACCTACCTACATACATACTTCACTCAGCTACGCACAATTAAAATTTTGTATGAGTGATGTTGTACATAAACCATCTTACTCAACTAATTAGGTACCTATCTAAGTCTACTGGTATCTAAGTGAATCCTACTTTTCCTCAAGATTTTTTTATGAAACGATTTTTTTTATTAATAACTTATCAAACTAGTATTAATATAATATGTACTATGTTCACTTGGTAGCTAATGGTAGTGATCGTGAGCAATAAAACTTTGAATAAATTCTAACACTTACAGAAAACCATAAAATAAGTCACCACTCGTTGTGATTCTATTCTGTCAATTCAAGTGGTTCAGGTAATGAAATAACTTATAGGTACGCATTTTTACCTACGCATTTCGTTAAAAAGTTTTTACGATACGCTAATTCCAAAACTTTTACATCCAAAAAACCCAAGCACGCGATCACGTCATCAGAACCTTCCTGTAATTCTCTTGTGATTCATCAATAATTTGACGATGGCAGGTAACAAGTAATTGACTGTAAAAAAAAAACAAATTAGTCCAACAATTCTCTGTGGTCTAATTTGACTGACCTTATTCAAAGGACAAATTGTTTAACAGTAAAATTGTTCAGTAATAGATAACGGCGGACAGTGGGCAGATGAATATGAGTCGACCCACGAGTTTATAAAATGGTTTGGAGTGTTGTTCATAGAGATATACCTACCTAGTTAGGTGCATTGTTCATATTCACCTTTAGTTGTTTATACACAAACTAAATACGTAATAAAAAAGAATATGTATTCATTTTTATTTTTGAATGATTTATTTACACGCTTTCACGGAAGCGCGGTGCTTTTGTTTGGTTCTATAAGGGAAACTTTCCAATGCGGGAGCTTGTTTTAGAATTGTTAATAAATATTAGGTACGTAATAATTATAATTTTCCTAAGTATCTACCTACACGTACCTAATTACTTAAGTAACTATTTTTTGCATTATTTCTAATTGCATGACATAATTATGTTAAAACTTTGAAGGCTACACAACACACGACTGTGAGTAGGTATGGATGATACCATAGAGGTTGGACACGTAAAGTTAATAAAATTGATTATAAAAAGGAAAGCAAGCACCAATTTTGCGTGATTGTCGATTACCCATTATCAACGAATAGCAATCTCGTACCTCGAAGTATAACTCCCGAAGAATGCGGAGGTCATCCAATCTACTCCCTTGGATCCGAAAGCAATCTCACGAGCGCAAAAATACCCCACTTTTGTGCAGCCCTACCGTCTCACTGAAAATCTGTTTTCACAAAATGAACTTTATATCGCTGGAATTAAAATCGCGACGAATAGCATAGGTTGCAGTGAAAAGAAAAGTTTAGATTTGCTGAAGGAAATTGTTCTGTGATACCAGCAGTATAAAGCTCAATATCAGATTCTACTGCCAAATGCGGCTTGAAGAGTAAAATTGGCTCTACTTAAAAATTAAATTACTTACTCGTTCTTGGAGTTTTTTTCTGTTCTTTCACGGTTTGGAATTTTTTAAAATTTAAAAGAAACGTTCTGTTTATTGCGCGTAGGTACCTAAAAGTTTACGATAAGTGGGTAAATTCTACCTAGGTAGTACTTACTTCGGTATAATGTTGGGGTCTACATTGGTAGAGCATTTTATCTTACCTAGATCTACCATAAAAACGTAGGTAGGTACCTATCTAACCTACTACATTATGCCTACCTACTAGGTAGATAGGTAGTACCTATGTGTAATTTTTTATTTCAAGTTTTATTTAGGTACCTACATTACACAAGTTCAAAACCCGCTAATAGCTTGTAAAACATCTGACCGAGGTCATAATGATGTGAGAATTGAATTGTTTACTTACAAGTTGCAAATGTAGTGATCTAATGCTTACCTACCAGTAAACGGTATTGTGGATTTGTGAAGGTTTATTGACCTTGAACAATTATGTAGGTATGATGTATTTTACTTTTATTTGTTCCTACCTAAGAAGAAATAATAGTAGGTACGAAAGTAGGCACAAGTACCTACCTACTACCGTAGGTAGGTAGGTACTAGCTACCATAATAGAGTTGACATTACGATTACCACAGAACATAATAATACCTACTAATTACCAAGATCTTACCTAGTTTGAAATGTACTGAGCTAATACTTATGGTAGAGGAATATTTTACCTACGTACCGACTGTTTAAAAACGGAAACGTCAATTTGCGCACTTTTTCTACCCATTAGTAGTAGGTATTACTAGTACTAGTAGTAGTAGTAGGTGTAGTTATTGTAAATAACAATATGCTATTTCCGTCCGACATGATCTATTGTGTGTGACCAATCTAACCATAGAACTATTTTAGTCCAATTTAGAAGATACCTACACAACTTATTATCACCATCACATCAGCCTGTAGGTAGGTAAAATAAAGTGATAAATATAGCCTCGCGGTTTCCCCATGTCGTCAGTCGACGCTCGCCTTCCAGTTCGTGGTTGCCATTTGACAACCTTTGCTCTCCAATATCCATCGGCTGTCAAACAGCTTCAAAGCATTGCTCTCCATTTTGCGAAGGAAACCCACTTAAGAAAACTACTACTAGATGAAAGAAGCTGTACCTACTAAGTACTCCTACCAACAGAAACAAAACCTGCCTTTTCATAATAAAATTATCGATATTTTCCTACATCTTAGTTTTCATCAACAATATCTTTGAAATGTGTGTGTGACTTGATTAAAGGTTTAAGAATTAGTGAAAAAAAATTCGCTGTATATGAATGAAAAAAACAAATGAATTCATAAAAAAGTTTCGTGGAACAACAAATGAAGGTGACAAGTTGAAATGGCGATCGGTCGAAGAAACGTAAGCATGATGCGCCTGGGGAGGTGCATTGCGTTCTTGGCTGCTGCAGCATTCCTACTGCCGTTCACCATCCTGCTGATGGTGGCCGACCAGCAGTACAACCTGACTTACAGCTCCAAACGGGTGTTTTATCAGGAGGTGAGTTCATACTGATCACTTTTTCCAAGCAGCCCTTTTTAATTGTTCGTAAGTGTAAACAAACTAATTATATCGACCGGACCGTACACGACATGACATCGGCTCGACCAACAGAAACAGCATTATCTACCATCAACAGTGCTGTAATTTCGGCCATAGTCATAGATTGATATAAAAATACTCGTAGATTTGTTATTAAAACGTGGATCATGCGTAGATGTTGAAAAATTAATAATATTATGATCTCAGTAAGGGCAGGTCAATTCGCGTCGCGAGTTCGCGACAGAGCACAGAAGGAAATAATTTTTCCGCGGAAAGTCTACTTTATCGATTCTTTGACATACTTAGCTACAAAATGTTGATAAACTTATAACTTATTAAATTATTGTGTACTTATTTACACTTATATGTGGTACCTACATCTAAGATATAGGTTTTTACGGAGCTTAAGATAGGTAATTCGCATACCTTACCGAATGTTTACATTAAATTTTTATCATTGAAGTAAGTAATAAAGAAATTATAATCCGTGTGTAACTGATTACGTGATTGAACGTTGATTTGATCTGCAAACGCTGAAGGAATTTCGCAAAGCCATTTTCAGAGATTTCAAAAATACATTCCCAAATGTAACCCATCCTACATCCCGTTATTTCTTCTTTTCCAGAGGGACTTCTATAAAATAAACGGGACATATTATGCTCCTGCTTTCACGATAACAACACCCACATTGTTAAGGACGCAGGTAACCGACAGATCTGATATATAAATGTTAACAATGTGCTGACCACGCACCTTGCTTGTTCTTAAATTGATTGGTGTTGAAACGTATTGAGATTTGTGCATCTTTTTAAAACTATAAAGAAAAAATTATTATAATTTTCAAGCAATTATTTCAAAAGCTATGTATGATAGGTATAGGTACTTAACTCTTATATTACTAACTAACCTACCCTAGGTAACCAATATATTTTTTTGATTGTGTAATGTAAAGTATAATATTTTGTGATAGGTTTTTAGCGTTTTGTGGGCCTTACCTTATGTTCATTAGCGAATCTTAAAGATTTTTGTATAAATTTTGTCTTACCTAATAATATTGCCAAAAAATACCTTTTGACTCAGTTCTCTGTTCGTACTTCATTTTTATGTTGACTTAGTTCAAGGAGATGCACGAAAACATACGTGACAAAATTCGATACGTTTCTTCAGCGGTTACACAAAGGTCTGAAGACGACCGTGCACAAGCTATGCAATGAACCCCGAAAGCACTTCCTAGACGTGTGTCGTGTGTACTGTGTGTTTTAGTATTGTGAATTTACGAGAACTGTTGAGTACCTGTGTAATAAAAGCACCCTTAGCGCGAAGCGAAATTTGTAAGGAGTTCCAAACTTTAGACACCATTTTTACAATATTAGTGATATCTACAACGTTTTTAATTTAATAAGTTAAAACCAGATGTAACTTCTTATTCCTCACTTCAGTTTTAAATGATTTAGGTGATGCTAAAGTTGTTAAAATGATGTCCAAAGTTTTGAACTCCATTACCAGTTAAAATTCCCGTTAAGGGTGCAGTTCGGTATAGCTTTTATACCTACTTACCGATTGGTATGGCCTTTCAGAGTCTAAATTTTTTTTAGACCGATCTTTCTATAAAATAAATCACCTATAATTGAGGCTTGAGTGATGATTCACAGTACTTTTGCTTCAGAATGCGTTTGCACACTGACCAATATTACATATAAGTCAGTTAGTTGCTCAAACGAAAATATCGGTGTGGCTCGGTGTGAAAGCCTCTAGTAGGTACAAATGTATGAAACCCCACGATATCGTTTAAATGTCGTGTCGGTGGCAGTGTGAAAACCGCCATAACCAACCGGTAAGTAGAGTATATCAGCCCTACGATAAGCTTTCACTTCACACTAAACCTCTAAATAAATTGTAATGTCTTCAATGTTCTACTGGCTTTCTATTTGACAAACAATTTCTACATAATTTGTGTTTACAACTATCTACTTAAATATGTTTACGTGTTCTTGCCTTTCTTTTTGGTGAACGTGTCTCATTCTTGTAAACGTTCGATAAAATGATATTAGGAGAAATGACGTTGCTCTCACAATGTTTCCATGACAACATGATAATTATCCCACAGGGTTTTCAGTTTTTACACGTCATCTCAGGTTACTTCTCTTAGGCCTCTACATCCGTTGAAGATGATTTATACAGTGTCAGGAGGCAACCTATGCCTACACTTAACGGGACACTGTAAGTGTCTGGGGCAAAGTTTAGATGGAGTAGGCTTGCCCAGCACCTATACCTACCATCCTCTGTCAGCCTAGTCAGCCATATCCACAGGAAAGACATCGTCAATGCGTGCGGAGCTGACAAGCCAAGGGTTTCCTCACGATATTTACCTTCACCGTTAAGCTCGAATTAATGCGCATTAAAATTTTCCGAAACAAACAATCCATAGGTTACTTACCATTTATGTAAAGCTATGGGTTGCGACTTGACGTTGCTGATTTTTGAGAAACCAATGTGGTGAAAGGGTAAGACGAGAGATGCAATTCTAGTAGTTACGTATGCATCTGAAACTGTTTTTTTCCTTTGACGACGGTGTGAGTTATTTTGTATGAAGTAAATTAGATATGTATATCGAAACGATAAAGGTAAAGTTGACTAAGCGACGTTTCGGCATTTTTCTTAATTCTTTAATCGCAGTCCAGGGTTAAATCATATGTTTACTCTAAAGTTCCTTCCCTCTTTATGTTTTCTGCTAACTTATACCATCTCTCCCTCAAATGTTCAGGCGGACTTATATTATTATAAGATGAAAAGATAAAGCATGCTTATGTATAAGTGGTAGCTTGTACGAAGGAAGGTACTTATACCAGAGCCCATTGACCCCGTAAGTGGAAAGAGTTCTTGAACTTTCAAGGGTGGGGGTTGCACTGCAACTTGAGTACACCCTCACAGTTATACTATTGAGTCTTTTCTTTAAATTTAAGATTTCTTGCAGTTTGTTTGGTATTTCTCTCGTAGAAATATAAAAATAACTTCTAAATCTAAATAGATATAAGTGCTTAGGTTTATTTGATCCACATTTCACATCAATTTCTTTTCAAAAGCGACTATCGACAGTAAAGAGCTGGAGTGGCTCAGCATTATGCAGTAGTCAAGGAAAATGTCAACTCTGTATGCATAGCGGCTTGCACGGGGTCAGTGACATAACGGTTCCGAATGTAGATTTATTAGGAACAAGAACAATGCATGAACAATGGTATACTGTACAAAGTGTACAATGGGTGAGTTAAGTACCTACCTAGGTCGAAAGGCATGCAGCTTTCGTGACAGCTGCATAGGACATTATATCTATTTTATGGTTAGTTAGGTTAGGCGCGTTGCTCACTGGTAAGTCGAGGCAGGCGGGCGGATTCGAGGCGCGATCTCTATGTAGAGTCGAGGCGCGCGTTATAAACAACAATCCTTGAAAGATCATTGATTCTAAAGCAAACGTAGACTTGGCAAGTCAAGTATCCATTTTAGGTGTGATTTTATGGCCAGATTCACAAAAAAATGAATGTTTTGATATTTAAAAAAAAAAATTAAAACATAGGTAGGTAAGTACTTACTGATGATTGCTAAATCTGCTAACTAGCATCAGAATGGTTAATTGGTTAAATATAGAGGTTATTATTTTTTTTATAAAATATTGTGCTAATTAGAGTCAGATATCGAAATGGGTAAATATTGATGATATAGGTATGAAAAACAGGAATTGATACGAATACATGCCCTACCCTGCTTAGTTCTTCATAAATGAATTTTGAATAAAATGACTGCACTGTTGATTGGCGTCGATTGTAAAGTTTCTAGGAACAGGTACTGCTACCTAGTTATTACTCTAGGTCGTTAATGGGAACATAATTAAGCCAGGCACAAAAACAGCAAAAACTCTTCATAAGTATTCGACATGCAATAGACAGATCAACAAAGGCTTCACTAAACGTTTTTGTAAGTAGATCCTGCTGGGTAATTATTCACACATTGTAGACCACCTGCTTGCTTGTCATCGTAACTCTGAGAAGCCTGAAGTATAATTGGTACTTATTTGATAGGTACGTATTCTGGGGCCGATTTCGGTATAGATGCTACTCTAATAGGGATGAAGTTGAATCGAATTTCCGACATCATTTTGACGAAATCCCATTTAGAGTAAAATCTCTGCCAAAGTGAGCACACCCCATGAAAATGCCCTTAAAGGGGACAGCTCAAAGAGGATTATGAGACGTGACGCACAAGGCTAGATGCGCACTAGGCGGCCAGGCAAGTACCTATATAGATGTCGTCGATTAGGTGTGAGCTAGTAAAGTTGGACTATGGATTGTTATAGTGATTCAATTTTCCATTTGACCGAATCAACTAAACGCCTCGCCGCGCGCCGTCTGTTATGAATGGGCTGGGTGAATCAAGTTCGCTTTGTGCACCCAGGTGAATTATCATCCGGTAAATTTAATATATTTTAATGCTTTAGGAAAGCTGTGGCTGCCTAGTACGTTCATGCCCGGACGCTGAACTGGTGACTTTTTCCTCAAAGTAACTGAGCCCGTATAGTCTGAGTTTTGTTATGTTGATTTCGAGAATCGAGAAACTGGCAGTTTTGTATGGAGAAAAATTTCAAATATCCCGCTAGAGGTGCTTATCGGATTTTCATACAAAATATCTCGCAAGTCGCTTATCGATATGCGTTTCGATCAGCAAAACAAAACTCAGACTACGGGCTCTGATCTGAGTAAATAATAGTAAAACAACAGTCCTTTGAATATGAAATCAAGGTTCATTGAATTGGCAGTGCTATTTATTGATGCTGCATACCTACTTCCATTCTGAGTCGATGTCCTAGTTTCAGCACTTGGCAACTAAGTGCAAATTGCTAAAAAAATGTGACACAAATCACACGTGAGACAGCGTGTGATGAGTGTTTTGCTGTATTCGATGGGCTAGATAAAGACAAGACAGCTAAAATGGAAAACACCTACATTTTATGCCAGATATAGGTAGGTAGGTTAGGCACCTAGGCATTTATCTATTTACCAGGTGAGTTAGCCCTACGATGACGGCTATTTTTGGTAATTTTAACCGTTATATTTAGTAAGAGCAAGTAATTGTACGCTATTATTGGCAAATAAAATACAACTTTCCAAAATCCATTGCTATTTACAAAAAATTCAAAACCTACATGTGACAATGTAGCTTTGTCCTACAGATTGTGTAGGTACCTACTCGTTGCGAGATCAGAAATAGGAGCCAAGCAATTTATATATTTCAACTAGTTATTTATTTTATAACCTCTACATTATTATATTACAATCTCTTCTGAATTCCTGCAGTAAAAATTCAAAATAAAATTACTCGTGTTAAAAACACGAGTGACTCATTCTACATTTTCAAAAATGAAAGTCCTCATTTTAAACTTTACTTCTTGCAGTTTAAAAGCTAAAATGCGTTGAGCGGTTTAACAGCTTTCGTGTAATTAGTTTGAGGTAAGCTCACAGCATTAGACAGAGATTATGTATTTTAAACGGTCACGCGCATCAGTAACAGTGAAAATTGAAATAGTTTAACCAATACTATTGGACTACGTGGACGGGAATTAATTACAACTCGGATTTTGTACTTATCTTTCTGCCAGTTACGCAGAATTGTTTTATAAATGCAAAAAAAAATTACTAAAAGAAGTAACTCTATCTGAGACAGTAGAGCTGTCTCTTTTTTTTTATTATAATAGTAATGGAACAAGCTGATAGCTCACCTGATGTTAAGTAGTAACTTCTGCATATAACAATACATTACCTCGCAGAGCAAGTCCAATGAGGACGTGCCCTGTAAGGTAATGCACTGCGTCCATCACTCTGAGACGTCTCGTCTCTTTTCAACATCGGAACTAGAACTGCGGTATGTGTTTTTTATTAAAACGCCCTTTGGCTATTATTTTTTGCAGTGAATTTGTTTTATAGCACTAAGTCGGTACAAACAAAAATACTTTGATAGAGTAAGCCAACTAAATAAGTGTGAAAACTCTGCTAAATAAAATTAGACTCTATTTACCCATCTATACCCTGCTGTATAAATATTTAATTGCTAGACTTAGATAAGATTTTGTAAGAATGAATCAGCTGCTCTCAAAATCTCTGCGTCAAACTCGTGCTGTGCGTGACATCGTGATACACATTTGTATCGCGAAACTGTATCTAAACGTAGCAATTTCATTTGTAATAGAATGTGATTGTTATATACAACCATTTAGAACTGAATTGTATTCACAGATTTAATAATAGTTACAACGACCCCGAACACAATACTCGACTATTTCTAACATCATTTTCATACATATTATGCTCTAGTTATTAGATCATAGTAATACTATGTTGGTCCTAGTACAACAGGATGACCTCTGGTAGCGCAGTTGGTGACAGCGACTGACCGATAATGGAGTCGCGAATTCTTCCCGCTCTGGGACCAAGACATCCATAAACTTATTAAAGTCGTTGCCTTGCCCGTATTTATTTTGAGTCTGTCTATTTTGGTAGGTATCCTAGATTTTGATAAGTACCTAGGTACAATAAATCCTAGGTACGTTTTCCATACTCCTTAGCTCCTAAACTCAATTAGATAAAAACGCGATCGTAAATAAAAAACAGTACTTTTGTGATTTATAAACAGATCTCAAGCCACGACAGTCTTGATCTACTCACCTCGATATCTCAAACTCGAGATAAACCAACGTACCTAATCTCTCATAAATAAAATTAGGATGTTATCATCTCCGGCTACTCATAATCAATCATAATCTGACAGCTTCGCTACACGTTTTTTGTCACACCCGATGAAGCAAAACAGAATAAAACTATGGAAATATGGTGAAGCGATCAGCATCATACTAAAATCTCGATCGAAAAGTCTATGGATTTGTCAAACAAAAAATGTGACCCCGGGCCTAGCATGCGCACGCGAGATATTTGTCATGTCGTTCTGTCCAAATGTAAGCATTTTGCACCAGTTTAGAAACTATTGCATAATCTGTGGTAATGTTGTCCAGAAACCGCGCCTTTGAATATTTAACTTTTGACATTTCTGCGTGACTATTATCTCGTCCTCAGAGAGGTACGACGACTAAGAAGTGTCAAAGGTGAACAATAAGAAGGTGCGTTTTGTAAAGCTAATCAAATTGAAATAGAAATAGAAATTATTTATTTTACGCAAAAACACATTATAACGACACAATGACATAAAAATTAAATTATAAAGACAGATGCGTAAAAAAGGTACCTACTCGCTTAGCAAATGCTAAAGGTTAAAGGTTATTGCTAAAGGTGGCTCCTTGAGCGCTGGTTTTCAGGAGTGCCTAGATTGAAGTGGCGCACAACCTCTGCGACACGCGCTCCGTTTTACAGCAAACTTAATCCAATAGCTTAAAATATAATTTACCTAATCTAATATACGATTATAATACCGGCATTAATCAAAGTCATTGCATGGTGACCTACCAAACATTAACGAATGAAAAGTCACGCATAGAAGATCAACTTAACTAGGCATCACCGTGAAGGTAAAAAAAGGATGAATGTAAAAAAATGAAAACCTGATATTTCTATGGCAGAGTTCTACTTCATGGCCTTCCTTTCGCCTACCTCTATAAGACTCGTGATCTTGCCAACAGCACGTAGGAATGCAAAGAGATTTACTTCCTATAGCAGATTGCAGGCATTGTAATATTCTAGTGAGTGCATACTACGCATAATAGCGTCTACTAGCTAGTCGGCGTAGTTCAGTCACGGCAGTACGTGACCGGCCGGACTAAGTATGAACTTTGCTTACGTTTCGATGGGCAGGCACAATGTTTTAACACGCCTCGCTCGCACATTTCAACGTTTCGGAAGATATAAAATCGCTGAAATTATTTATGAAAAATCGCAAACGACAATGTTGTGTGCAATAACATTGCATAAGGTTCCGCATACGTTCTTGTAGAGTACTATCTATGAGTACTTAGCTTTGTACGGAGGAATCGAGACTAAAAACTTTTTCAGTTTTTATAAAAAAAAAAAATGCTTTATGAACTCTATACTCTACGGTCTCTAAAGATTCATACATCACGTCGTATTTGATAATGCCGCCGTTTAACCACCAGTTATTGTATTGGTGAACGGCAGCCATGTGGGCAGCCATAAACTAGCTACTTACAAGTATAATGTCGTGTTAACATTTTTACACGGTAATTCGTTTACGACTGATCTTTATCGTTTCGGATTTCGTTTATTTCCGAGAACAAACGCGGGCTAGTTTACTACAAGTCTTTGTAATTGATATACCTACCTTACCTACCCAGTCAATATTAGTTAAAATGCCATTCATGATTCAAGGTACGCGATTCTTTCCATTAGCAATCATTCTTTAGTAAAAATAGTGGGTATGTGAGTATTGGGATTTTGTTAGGATGTCAGAAAATAGCAGGAAAAATTTGTGCCGAATAAAATCGTAATTTTATTTTTTACGAGATTTGGTTATATTACCCCTTTGATAAGTAGAAGACTGCCTAATATAAAACTTCAAGGTTTAATGCATTTTCATGCTGACGCACAACCAGAAGTTACTGTAGAGCTAACACGTGTCGGAATTTCAGAAAAAAAAAACGAAATAAGCATTTTTTTTTAATTCTCATATTTTGTAAGGACTATGAGTCGGGGCATTTTTTTTTTAATTTAAACTATATTCTAGAGGTAATCAATTTACTTTTCTGTCAAAATTACCAAGGTAGAGGTAATCAATCAAAATTTTACAATTAGATAAATCTTGACACACATCCAGATACTAAATTGTTATAGGTTTTCTAAAAATATACTTAGGTATTCCAAAGCAAAGCTAGAACCATTGTAGGTCTCAGCAGCAATGGGACGGGCTATTTGCGTCCCGTGACGTCACTGCCACAGATTAACTAACCGTTGCAAGTGTCACTGTTATGCAAGTGACCTTGACAGTCGGGCCACTCTGATTGGATGATTGCACCAATCTGATTCAATGAGATGTAAATCTGCATCCCAGTAGATCCGCTAGTGTGTGTTCAAATCATACGCTAGTGTGCGTTCAAATAGTTTCTCAGCTAAGAGATCCATTAGCAGATCTAGAAAAGGAAGCCCGAGCTTGAAGTAGATTTTATCAGGGTACCCTCTATAAGTATCTACCTAGTCGTAGAGCCTACACAGTAGTAGAGCTTCTTGTGAAAGAGCTCGTCCGGAGAAGTACTACCACCGTACCTACTTTTGCTGTCAAGCAGTGATGCTCGCATGTGCATCACTGCTTGACCGCTGTGTTTCAGTTTGAAGGGTACCTATGGGAGCCGGTGCAATTACAGACATGTGAGACCTAACACCTTAAGTCTCAGAGTGATGGGCGCGCAACGCATCAAATCACAGGGCATGTCCTCAGTAAGCGAGCAAGCTCGTATGAGTTAGTTGCCAACTCTGTTGACGGAGTTTTAAGGCCGCCTTAAGGCCTCAGTCATGGCTTAACGGTCAGTGAGGCGATACATCGTTATAGGTCGCGGTCACTGGTGACCGACACTAGTATTTCACGCAGAGCCAGTTGAAAAACATCGATTTAGCCGAATTTTGTCAATGTGTTTTTTTTGGTTTAACATTAAGTAGACCATAGACATAGACAGGCATTTATTTGCTTAAAAAGTAACACACAAAATACACAAGAACTAAACTAACAACACTACAAAGAAACAAAAATTAGACATAACGAAAAATGAGATGAGTGGATTGACCATGGGCTTGTTCCATCATTTAGTTGTATAATAAATGGTACCCGCAGCTACCTAGGTACAAATGGTACAATACGTAGGCCGCCGGCAGCGCTCCGGCCGGATGCATTTCCGACACAGTGCTTCCATAGGCGCGGCATTGCGTTAACATTTCCTATGCAAAGCTATTTCCTGCCTCGCGCTTCCTATTGTTGATAGAATCAATCGGTCTGAGCTTTTGCATAGTTTGTTATTTGCGTAGCTAACCCAGTTGGAGTTTTATGTTATAGATAGACAGACAATCATTTATTCGCTACAGAAATCATTACAATAAAACATATATTAATTTAAACATACAAAATAGTACCTAATAAAATATATGCTGTAACTATAGCAGCAAAAAGGTCTCGACTCAATGTGTAGTACTGTATGATCTGTGATTCGGTATTATTATTGTATGGAGAACAATTAGTTTTCATTTCTCCTTTTAGTCGAAAACTAATGTTTCTCCATACAAAAACTGCTAATCACTTTTCGATGACAACAGCCTTTTCTTGCAGTCTACTTCATCACACATATTTCCATTCTTTGAACATCTTGAACGCGTAAATCCAGATTCAAAAATGCCAGCCATAAAACATGTCAGCCAATAAAACGAATATTTTATGGGTAGTAAAGTAAATATTATAAATTACCGTCATAATCATTTTGTAGAGTTGGCTGAGGAACAAAGGTGCTCTAATGACAACCGGACTGGATAACGAAGTTTTGGACGGTCCCTCATGGACCAAGATTGCGAGAAGTCGGTGACGTAGAAGACCAAAAATTATATATTTCAAAAATTTATGAAGCAAGGCCTATACGTCCAGATCTCGCAGTCTGAGTTTTTTTTTGTTGATCGAAACGCATATCGAGAAGCGATTTGCGAGATATTTTGTATGAAGAATTGATAAGCGCGTCTAGCGGGAGATTTGCAAACTATTTTTCTCCATACAAAAACTGCGAGTTTCTCGATTCTCGCTTATCGCAAATCAACATAACAAAACTCAGACTCTGAAAAGTTAGCTCAACGTTCGGTTAGTCACATAGCAAAGTTATATTGAGACTCAAACTCTACACAAAGTTCCGAAGTCCTCATAGCCCAAGTCCCGTAGGCACTTTGGCACTTTGGGCAGGTTAGGTGTGGAATGTGAATAAGTCCAGATATCTCTTCAAACAACTGCTCATCAGATGGATGATCTTTGTGAAATACTCCAAACAAACAAACATACACACTCCCTGTTAATTATAGTATGGATTATAGAACCGTTAGCGTAAGTTCCATGACCTGAGATTTTAGTGGCCATTTATTGTGAGCAATTTAGAATAATGACTAAGGAGTAAGAACAATATTTAGAGTAATAAAATAAGATAGAGCCCGTATGAAGTCTGAAAGTTTTTGTAAGTATGAACTGCTAGCAAACTGTTAGAACTTAAGAAAAACTTTGAATCAGTTTCTATCAGAACGTTTAGTTACATAGTAACAGTTGAGAACAAAATTTCCGGGTCATCTATAAAAACTTGATTATCGTGGAAATCTTAGAGAAGTAAATTGTGTTTGGTAGAAAGTTAAAAGTAATTGCATTAATTGTAATTACCTAATTGTAAAGTGCTCGCTAATTAGTGCAAGTTAATTGTTATTGCATTATTGGCTTGCATAATTTCACTAAGCTAGCTACATGTGCATTTCCTAGGTATTGTATAAAAAAATATGTTTAAAATGTTACAAACTAATAATAACTCATAATATAAGTACATCAGTGATTCAAAGGCAGACTCAAACATAAAAGAACATAAAAATTTGAGAGAATAAGTTAAGTGTTTCGTATCAATAATATTTACTAACCAAAATTACAGGTCTGTAAGTGAATAAGAAACTACTATGAAATTATGTTTAAGTATGTGCCGTTAGTGGTTTTAACAAAAAGAGAAAATCACTGGCCAGTACTGGTAAAAATATAAATCGTAGCTGAGTGGTTTGGAATCTTATAATATGACAAATGATTTAAAAGTTACCCCAGAAGTAAAAATACTGTAATTTTATCAAAATAATTCAACTTTTGATGCTGACTGTGTGTTTCTGAAGTGGTTTCGCTGAATGTGAAGATTCGTCTCCAAGTTTTGAAGAAAATTATCCACCATTTTCTCTTCAAAACAAACGACAGCCGACTTGACTTGACTCATATTATTTCAAATATCACTTGACATTGGGAAAATTGTCTGTCAAAATGACGGACAGAGGCCATAAATAAAAGAAGACCCGCTCCCTTATCGCGAAGTCAAAACGGTAATAGAGTTCAAAACTTTGGGAATCATTTTTATAGAAATGCAGTAA
Organism: Eulithis prunata; assembly: GCA_918843925.1. Taxonomy (NCBI): domain Eukaryota; kingdom Metazoa; phylum Arthropoda; class Insecta; order Lepidoptera; family Geometridae; genus Eulithis; species Eulithis prunata. The sequence continues at coordinate 4,699,929 of OU974023.1, read as the reverse complement.
GTATTGTGCCATCCTTGATACCTACTGTTACCATTCCCACGCACTATGCGAGGTTGCTTACTCGATTAAATAATAAGTTTAATTGTGTAATATGACCTTGTTATTCGTCAGCTCTATTTTTAAGTCTTAAAGCAGTTTTTCGAAGATGAGGTTGACTTGCATTGTTCTAAGGTTTTTGGAAAGTCTTATTTTTGACTGAAACGAGTTTTCGACGTCATCTGCAGTAGAGTAAAATCTCTACCGCAGGCTTATTTCCATCGAGCCCATCGACCGGGAAAAAAATTCCCATCGAGCCCACTGAATTGAGCATAAAGCCCCTGACACGGAATAAATAATAAGGTTCTTTTGTCATAGGCGTCTAACTAAACCACTTTAGAATTTCGTATCCAAATGGTGTGAATGCGATACTTGTGGTCATAGAATAAAGTGTGAGCCATTGGAATAAAAACTTATAAAGTGGATTCCCTGGGAATGATAGATTTTTTTTCCTATCAGAGTTATGAAGGGAAAATCTACTATTTTCCCTTCAAAACAAACGACAGCCGACTTGACAATTATTATTTCAAATATTTTCACTTGATCTGTCAAAATGACGGGCAGAAGCCATAAATAGAAGATAAATAACCCAGATATTTTGGTTTTTGTTCCACTAACCATAAGTACGCGAGTTGAACTCGCACTTGGCTGGTTTTTATCACTATCGTGCATAAAGTATGGTACCTCAATAGAACCGCTAGTTATCAACTGCACTAGTTAACGAACACAGTTATAATTTTACTGTGCAGATAAGAGTTCTTTATAACTAATTTGCATGCCGACAATGTAACATACCTAGTTAATTATAACCTGCTTATGAATGCAAGGTCAGTTTTGTTTATCAAGTACTAGCGCCTGCAGCTTCAGTTCAAATATTTACACAAACAATAAAATAATAAGAGCCTAAACATTTTCACAATAAAATAAAAACAATTGGGTACCTATTTAACTAATTAATTTATGAATGCAAGTTTAGATTTTGTTTATCTACCGACTAAACTCCGTTACAGCTACAGTTGAAACTCTTTTACGAAGAATTAAAAGAACTGTTGTATTGGTTGTATCAGTCGATGAAGGAATGTCATGAACAATTCTATCTATGGCCCGTACTTATGCCGATACAGAAATCGCCACTGAATCATAGATTTTAGTAGATATTGGCCGTACCAGTGCTTGAGCACTAAATAAGCATGGGCCTAAGAGTAGCCATCTTGTCGGCCCGTCCTTCAGATCTTTGGGAAAATATCCTAGAAAAAATAGGGATTTATCTCTATAATTTTTTAGTGAACCTCATACTATTTAATTTACTCGTATACCTAAGTGTAGTGAGTTGTAGTGTAGTATACCTAGTGAGTTTTACCCCTACATTCAATTATCAATTTCAATTCATTTTATTCAAGAAGAAGAAACTTGCAAAAAACACATGTCTCAGTAATTCTCTAATAGTTCAGCTATAGGCTTAACAGATGTTTATTCCACTTTGTACCGTCATTGTTTGACAAAACCAAGGAAAATGTCAGGCAACTCAAGGGAAAAGGGGAACGCTAAGACTCTCAAGGGAACACAGTACAGAATGTCAACATTGTCGAGTTGTTGATACAAATATTTAGATAGTTTAGTTATTTCAGCCGTGTTTACGATGAAACCAAGATAATATTGTCAGGATTTAGGTAGTTAGGGGACTGCAGGGGGATTTACAATCTTACAAAAGAGATTAAATTGTTTGTACTTATGTCTGCCGCGATAGGTACCACAATGAAAAAGAGAATTGTGTGAATACAAAAAAATATTTTATAAAACTGTTATAAAATATGTTTTTTTTCGTAGAAATCAGTACCTATATCACAGGCCGTACATATTTTATAGAAGCTAACTCGTAGAAAGGTGATGCCGCCAATAATACTGCCTTGCGCGATAACAAAGCTGTTTTAGGACTGCATATAGAATAAAATAAAATAACCTATAATGTGGGAGCAGGCCCAGGAGAGAAAAAAGTGGAAGATGTTGGGGAGACCTTTGCCCAGCAGTGGGACGAAATAGGTTAGAAAAAAAAAATTGTATAAGACTAGAAACAATGACGTGACCGGACAGACGGCCAAACGGAAACTTATATTATGGATAAATTATTCTGCATACGTCGGTATCATCACAACTTCACAAGGTACGCAAAGCATGTAGGTACTATTGTCACGCATAACGGAAGTTGACAAAGATCTATAACTAAATACAATAGAGTCACGATGTTTATCATCCTATGCATTGACGTGCTCGTAGAAGTAAACTGAAACTGAACCTTCAGACAAGCGTCGATCTTCCCGCTCGCAAATTTCAACATTTATGAAGATATAAAATCACTGAACTTAGGAAAAATCGCAATCAAAAATGTTTTGTGTATTATAATAACATTACACAAGGAAAACTTATTTGGATCAAAATAGTATTTTTAAGCAAAAATATCAATTTGATCCAAATACGCTAGTTTTTAACTTATTTTCTACGTTTCGTTTGGTTTTTTTGTCTATAAACGAAGCTAAACAAGTATGCGGTACTTTTACGTAGGTACCTACCTAGTTGATTTACTTTATTTTACTTTCTGTAATGATAATGTTTCCGATTTTATACACGCACCGCACGCGATGACGCGATGGATTCACCTTGCTCAGCATTACATTTTGTGAGTTTGGTGCTCGGTACAAAACTTGCGTTGTTACCAGAAAGCACGCGAAATATGCATAAAGCTCCTCATAAAGTTTGGGAACGTGAATACTATATAGCTGAATAATTCGTTTGTTTATATAAATACTGCAGGAAAGAGCCAAAATTCCAGCTCATCTAAAAACTTGAATATTGTGGAAACCATGAATGCTATAGAATGCTAGCTTAGTGAAATAAATTGACTTTGATAGACAATTTAATAATCTTTAATTTAGATAAGAGTAATTGTTTAATTGCATAATTAGCTTGCATAATTTCACAAAGCTATAGCCTTCATGATTTCCAAGATACTAAAGTATTTATAGATGTCCCGGAATTTCGGTCTCTCGAGTGTAGCTTTTTAACGAAGCGTTGTCTCAACTAAACTTTAGATAAGCTAGAAGTTTGTTATAGCAAAAAGTACGGAGCTAAATGAAACCTCAACAGAAACTAAACCATATTTAAACTATACTTGATCATTCTTTTGTCTTCCCAACTTGTCACTAAATCGGGATCGGGTTTTTTGATTAAACTTATTTTGGCAGCGCCATCTAGATTAGGTACAGTCACTATCATTATTAAATGATGATGGGAAAAAAGTTGTAAAACCTTTTTCCAACATTGATAAAAAACTATAATTTTGATGGCTGTCTATTACGGATACTGACAGTACCTTACCGATCTATAGAATAAAGTAGGTATAGGCAATACGACTGTAAGGTTTATCCTTATAATATTTGCTAAGAAACTATTAATTTTGCATAAGTAACTTGCAGTGAGGTGAGCACGGCAATACAACTTTCACAGAATTAAAATCCAAGTTTATGTAACTTGGATAATATTCGACTGTTGCGTCAAGAGCCTATTTTAACTTGCATAAGATGTATTTTATAGGTGCTATCAATTCGTAATGGAACAGAATTACATTTTATTACAAAGATTTTTTGTTGTGAGAAAAAGTTACAACAAACAGATGTCTTCTTATGTAGTATTTTATAGAATAGAATAGAATAGAATAGAAAATGTTTATTTTGTGAACGAGTCCAGTGGGCCGGCCGGTGGGCTCGACGGGAATAACCCCTTTTAGCAGTTTACAACACAAACGTTGATGTTCAATATTCTGAGCCTAGTCCATACAAGTTTGGAGCAACTTAACAAAATAAATGGTCGAATACTCAAACGCCACTCAATTTAATTCACGCTTAAATTATTGCCATCTCTTACAAATGATATCAAACAGAGGCAGAGCAATTTTAAGTGGTGCTCAAATTTGAATGACGTTTCAGTATTCCAGCCAAAGACCCGTCGCGTCATTGATTGACGTGATCATTGCGGGCGCCACCGAACAATAAACTTTTAGTGAAATAAATTATTTTTAAACTTATAAAACAATTCAGTGAAGTATTACCACAGCAGAAGATACACTTTTATTTTGGTAATTTCTTTGTATATTAGTGGTAAGTTGTTGTTTATTTCTCCTCGCACGCTGTGACGCCCTATAATTATGGGAACACTATATTATGCTACCTTTAGACTAATTCTTTGTTTATTATGTGTAAACCCGTGTTGGGTGTCCTATTTTAATAAAATAAAATAAATAAAAATATTAGTAATAGTGTATGCCGCCAACCGTAAAAACCCACTAGGTATTTGAAATCCTGCTCAACTTGACGAAGGAAAATCAATTTGGTACGCATCGCTAATTCATTATCTGTCACAATACTAACTTCACGCTTTAATCCGTGCTAAAGTAGAGAAGTCATTTACCCTGAAAATCTTGAGATGAAATAGCGTTCCTTCCGAGTTTGCAGTAAGTACTTAGATAGATAGAAAACTCTTTATTGTACACCACTTTTACGGAAATTATAAAATATGCCTATTAGATCGAAACTATTACTACTAGGATGCTTTTTCACCAGAGCTAAGCTAAACCACGTTGCTAAGAATGTGTATCAAATTACCAATGGGAATCATTTATTTTCATAGCTAAGCTTAGATTAGCTCTGTTGGAAACGGATTCAACTTAGCTCACCGCTTATCAACGTAGCCCATCTCTAGTGGAAAAGCAGCTCTATCGCTTGTGTCATAAAACATACTGCAGAGTATAAGTAAGTCCTAATTCACCTACGTTCGTATACGTACCTAACTATCCACCCACATACTCAGTTTCGTCAAACAATGCAAGCTTCATTGCAAAACCGTGAAGCGTATCTACTTGTCTCAATGAGGACGAGAAAGAGCTATGTTGGGTATTGGGAAAGTGCAAGAGAAAGTACCTACGCACTTAGCTTAAAGTACATCCACCTACTTCTTATACGAGAGGTAAGTATAGTGATAGTCAGTGACATAAATTGTCACAATTTTGGTAGTACAAGTAGATAATTTTTCGCAGCATTGTCTTTCAGTCAATTTTCTGGTTTCTTCGATGTCACTTGGGGCCACCCGATTTTTTTTTTAAGTTTGTTATGCTTCAATTGCTTTAAGTAGTTTTTATACATTAAATAGCCCATTTTTGACTCCAATCTCGCCTCATGGTAAGTGACGATGAAACCTGCAGTGGAGGAAGACTCTAGAAGACACACTCACTCTTGAAGAGATATTACCTATAGGTATAGGTATAGGTATATATAGTGGTATAGGTAAAAAAGACTATAGGCACAAATCATATAATACTATAATTATCTATAGATAATTATAGTATTATATGATTTGTGCCTATAGTCTTTTTTAAGGTAGGTATTTATGTTAGTTAACCACGAAAATAAAACTTTCGCGTTAAAGTAATTATCAATTATATTAAAAACCCTGATGATTAACGTATACCAACGAAATGTAATCTAATAATTAAATTGGTGCGGCACAAATGAATAACGACGTACCCATGTGCCCAACATGCCCATATCTACTGTTTGAGCTTATTATTTTGTATTAGGTACCTACCGCTTCAAGGAAATTTATAAATTTGTTATTACGGACAAGTAAATATAAAATGAACGAATTTACAATAATATCTATGTAAACCATAGAATTAATATTACTAGCGTATGGAACAGACGCCGCGAACAACAAGTTTGCGCCATGAGTTGTTGCCGACCGGCAACAACTCATTTAGTCGCTCGCCAACAACCATCGTGACCGCATGCGAACAAAAAGTAATTCAAAATGCCGTCTTGCGTTTTAAAAACGTGTAAAAACCAATCGACTGTGAAAAAAAAAGATAGTGGCGTGACTTATCATCGGTAAGTAAACAGAATATCAACTAGAACTAACCAAAATTAATTTTTGTAGATTATTTTCTATTGTACGGACATTTTGTTTGAAAATCATAGATTATGAAAAGTGCATCGTACAGATGGGATGTTTAGGATACCTACTAAGGGTTGGTGACTAAGGTTTAACTAATTATTTTGAACTCATATTACTCGGCCTATGCCGTCTGTCTGATCAGTAATATGTAGTAGGTACTGTAGCTATCTTTTGAAATCGTCATTAAAAAGCTTTACTATACCTATATTTCTTTAATGCTATGGCAGAGTGAGATAAGGTGTGGGGTCTAGTTAGTGCAAATAGGTACCTATGTAGGTATGTACCTACTTTTTGTATAACATACCAATTTATTTTAAAACCAATGATTTTAAACGCTTAACAATTCATTTTAATTTACTGTACATTTTTTCACGTTTTGAAATATAATATTCATAGGTACTGCATTAAAATTCAGTTTTGTATGTACAAAAGCTGTCTGAAGTGTCCCTTCTGCGGTGAAAAAATCTATGAGAGCGACATGTTGTTACACTATGTTGAACGAAACGCGTAAGCGCCCCGAAATTCACGGCGCCTACGACGTTTTGGTCGCGAGAAAACTATACTCTATTAGCGATCTAGCGCTGCATGTTTTGATAGTATGGTTAGACGACATCTAATCCTTTAGCGCTGCAGCAAATACTTGTCTTTGGGCGGGGCGCGCTCGCCTCAAGTTGCGACACGTTTTTGGTTTGGTATAGCTTCTCTATACGCTAGTAATACTTCCTCAATGATGTAAACTCACTATAGAGTTACCGGTCTTATTTTGTCATGTAAATGTACCTGTATCATTTTTTAATTCCTAGATTGATATAATATAAGTACTTATAGATACTAATCTAATCAATATCTGTCGTATTGTTTAGTAGACACGTAACAACTGTTTTAACAAATTCATTGAAACTCTCATAAATAACTGTCTTCATTAGCGCGTTTGACAAGAATAACGTGGAAAATACCGTTTTCTCTCAAGCTCTAATTTATAGCACCACTCGCTTTACGCGTGGCTTTGTTTGTGTGACACACAAAAAGTAGAATGCAACAAGAATAAAATAAAACAGTAAAAGCTAATTTTAGTTTGAAATGAAAAAAACAGAACGCTGTAAGTACCTAAGAAATACCGTTTAGCATTTATTTCTTCTCAAACCAATGAATAACAAATCGCTGTCGTTAATGAAATATTCCTGTTAATCAGAAATGAAATGTTAATGAGAATAGACAGGCCTTTGCTAATAACTGTCTGAATGACTGAAAACAGCATGAAATTCGCCATAGGAATATTTTACCATGCAAACATACAAACGTCGAAAATGAATGGGAATAAAATGGAGGGGAACGAATTTGAGCCGTTTTAAATTGAAGCATCCATCACGATGTGTCCCTCAGAGAGTACAGTCACGTACAACTGACACTTTGACTTTCTGCAAACGGTAGATTGTGCCACTGAGCGACGCGCGACGATATTTACGCAGTTATCCCCACTACTACCTTTATTAATTTCAACTGTCATTTTAGCGCGGCTTCAAAAAATGCTCTATCATTTTCACTTGACAACGAAAAGAGATGACAGCAGATTTAGGAATCATTTTAGTAAGCTCAGCTTTAGAAGACCAATATGAATATAGGTACCCTGCAAGTATACCGAACTTCTTAAAACAGTATGGCACGATGTAATTTCAAAAACTAACCCGTATTATTTTAAATCGATTCGTGTAAATTTCATGTACCTATGGCGAATAACTTTCTAGAACTATCATTAGTAAATACCAAGCTAAAAATGCCTGATACAAAAGACATAAAAACGCGTATTAATTTTTTCTCGAATGATACGAATAGCTACGACGTACCTAACCATTATTTGCAAACGAAATAATGTTTTACTATCTAAAACTTAAGGAAGATAATATAATAAATTGATTGGAATGGCAGAACACGGCGGTTTGGGCAGTTAAAATACGAATGTCGACAAAAGATACTTATGTACGCGGGCGTACATTTTAATTAAATTTTGCATTGCAGCCAAACACAGTACACGGAATGTCAAGAACTGTAATAACTTGTTAAAATTGCAAACTTTAGGGAATTCCACAACAGACGTCCCAGTTCTATAGCTACGATTGTGTAGTACCTACTGTATGCAGTGTAGAGTTACATGTGTTATTGTATGGAACAAAGAAGTTTCTGTTCCAGTTTCAAAATATACTCTTTTTACTTAATAAGTGAACAGTGAACACAAACAAAACGCGTAAAACATGATACAACTACTTGAGAATCTTAAGGTCTCTATGGTAGAGACTATAGAGTCACACATTTTGAAGAGATGATACAACGAAGTAAACATTCTATATCAAAACTAATGTGATGAGAAATTAGAATCCAATATAATCGAAAAAAATTATTTTGTGCCTCAATAACAAACATAAATTATGATTAGACACAAAAATAAACATTAAAACTCCGAAAAAAAATAAACAATGGTAGGTAATTAGGTACAAAGATGTAAAAGTAAAAATAAGTGCCACATGTTTTTACCAAAGTGATTGGCGTGCAAAAGTTTTAGGGTCATTAACTATTTACTAGGTTCGCTAAAACAACACATTATAAGTCACTGTAACAGCAAAAGTAGGTACCTAAGTAAAAAGAGTATCGATGGGAATCGTACCAGTCTGTCCGTAATAACAGCATGACAGTAGGAAGGTACCGATCCATAAGTAATAGGTACCTACCTACTTATCTGTCAAGATCCAACCAATGTATTACCTACTAGTTGGCATACGTTACGTATAATGTAATAAAACATGTATGTGATTATAATAAAATATGATGTAATGAATAATAAAACGATATCATGAATTTCGCAATTAAAGCTTATCAAACATTAAAAAATATACTCACCGCCGTAGACCTACCAACCTACATGGAATTATCGTAAATAGGCCTACCTTCTTCTACCTACTTATTGATCGAATGATATTTCCTTTATGTAGGTAAGGTAGATACGTCTTTCCAGGGTGGTGTGGTGACTTCGGTTCGGTTTACATTAATTTGCGTAAGTAGGTATACACAAATGCGGGTAGGTAAACTTGACTTAGTTAGGTATAACAATGGCCGACGCAAGTTCATAGAAATACCTACCGACCTAGTAGATCTGTATTTTCCATGCCTGAAGAATGTATTGTGTATTTTGTAAGTGTAAATTAAAGTAGCTATGAAGGCGATTTATCTTTTTTTTTCATATTCCACGTAAGTACTCATTTCCACACTGCATACGGGTTGGTTGTCTAACCCATGCATTAAACTCGTCTCTGTACAATTTTTTTTTTAACAAGTGCAATAAACAATTTTCTAATCTATTGTAAGAAATTAATTGTATCAAGAATCGTAATCGTAAAGAATGTATGACACGTCTTTTTCAAGCTTTCCGAAGTAAGGAAATAAATAGTTTCAAGGGTGGTAGAGAATGTATTAAACAATAGGTACGCTCTACGAGTTATCATAGCGTACCTAACCTACATAATTCGTTTCATACTTAGTTTTAATAAACGTTATCAGCAACATTTTAATTAGAAGCCAATTTCAGTTGGTCGCACTGGGAACGAATTCATAAAAACATCTGGATTTTTTTTTGTAATAAATGTTAAAAATGTAATGTATATCTACCCTCTCCCACACGTTTAGATACAACTCTTCACTGACTGCACTATGATGAGGGTCAGGTGACCCACCTGCTCGTCTGCGAGCTATGACAAACATCACTTCCAAGGAAAGTTCATCCAAAAAATTTACCTCAACCTCCACCTTTCTTGTTCCAGTTCATCTTCGACAATGGCACACATGAAGAAGGTCTCCTCAATAGAGACAAGTTCATGGAGGTGAATGCGAGGATGGACGCGAGGAGGGAATACCTCACCAGTGAGTGCTCGAGGTTGGGCCTCGATACTAGGAGCAATAAGGCTAATGCGTGGGAGTACCTCATCAACAGGCAGTATCATGTTATATGGTGAGTTTTTGTTTAATACGAGAAATTCTCTGGTAAGAGATGTGTCAAAGCCGTGAAGACTTTCAGACATCAGGATCGGATCTTCGTAAAGACATCAGGGATCTTCTTTCAAATGTTTACTCTACCTTTTCAAGTGAATCAGTTTGTAAAAGTGTTGATGTGATGAGAGTGATGAGCTAACAGCCTTTTTATTTAGGTACTTATCGTACTTTGACGAAATGTTTTTGCTAATTTACCATGAGTCTACAACACGTAGTCTTGAAAATATTTTAGCCCTTTTTTCAAGGTTAAAAAATTTAAGTAAATCCTTGGGATCATTTAGAATTAAAATTTTAGTTGGGTTATATAAATAATAAGGCACGTTATACGCACTTTTCAGCAATACCTACTCAGATGATATCCACAAAATAAACGATTTTAAAATATACAAATTGTTCATCGTTTCAGGTGTAACATATTCAAAGCAGCATCAACATCATGGATGTACAACTTCAACCTGATGGCGAACTACACAGCTGCCTTCTTGGACAAAACCAAGGAGGTTCCACTAGTTCTGGCCAGAAAGAAATACGCGCGGCCAACAGGAGAGATGATCAGGAAGGCCCAAGCGGACTCCATATCGTTCCTCATCGTCAGACATCCACTGGAGAGGCTGGCTTCGGCGTATAATGATAAAATAGTTCACGCGTGGCCTAAATCATTCCATGATAAGATGGGGCACATGATTATAAGGAAATTCAGGAAGGTAAGAGATTTCGGCATGTCTTTTGAACAAAACAGTAATAGGGGTCTTCGGACGGTAATAGGTAATAAATTAGACATGTAGATTACCTACGTTCATTTGTTTTAGCAAGAAACATGCAATTGGTGGTTTACCTAGAACTGGTGGTATATCAAGATCTAAATTCACACATACAAACAGATTTCACAGTTCTCTGTAGGAACCAGAAAGTAGAGTATCAGATTACATCATCCTTATCCACTACAAAGGTCCAGGCAGAGTCAAAATCAGTTTTTAAATCAGCAGAAGAAACCAATAACTGAAAGATTTATAGTACTTATCCTTTCAGAAGACCGCCGCTAACCGACCAACACCCACGGAGAGGTATCCAGTATTCGAAGAGTTTGTAGCGTATGTTCTCGAAGAGTCCCGTCAGAAACGATCATTGGACATGCACTGGACACCTTACTCAGACTTCTGCACCCCTTGCAGATTCGCCTTCGATGTTATATTGAAGTTTGAGACGCTGGATGTGAGTATCTTTATTATATCCGTGATTTTTAGGATCTAAATCGGATGGTAGACAAGGGTGGCATAAATATTTCTTTTTTTCTTGGTAATCGAACAAGCACGAAAAAAATTGGTACCACTCGCAATGAGTTGACAGAAAGTTGATATTATGAGCCTGAAGAGAACAGATAAAACAGCAAAGAGAGACCTCAAACTCAGTGAACTGCATTCGTTAGGTGAAACTATTATAATGAAGAGCCAATTTAATCCCAATGTACAGAACACAATTCCTCTGCCAGTACTGCTAATGGAGTGTCATTCTGGTTTCCATACAATAGCGTTGTGGTCAGCCACCACATTGGCGTGCATCGGTTTAGAACGTTGAAACCGTGGGATCCATTTTCACCCTGAACAATGGCAGTAGCCAACGAACTAATCACAAAAAGATTGGTTCAGCTAGGATTTGAATTGAAAGTCATACAGATTGCTTTCAAATCGTCATCACACAACATGTGCAAGCCTTTAATCACGTTACCGGAAAACCCAACTAAGTAGATAGGTACATATAGCTCGTATTGTCCGGTTGATTCGGCCTTCACATCGGAAAATAGGGCCGGCCCAGCCCAATGACTCCTAATTATCATTGTACTTTTGAATGAGGTTCCCTTCGGTTGGGTTGGTTCGGGAGAAGGAAATGACTGGACATTCCGCTGATTGAATGATGTCATGCCATCCGCAGGATCGCGCCTCGACGAATAATTTAGCGGGAAGTGAGTAATAGGAGATCGGGTGACTATTTATTAGCCAGTTTTATTTATCAACAAAATTGAGGTAATATGTCGGTTGGGAGTTAAGAAGGTAATTACAGGTTCTACCAAAACTATTTGGATAAAAATAAGGCAGGTAAGAAAATAAGACAGAGAAGAAGAATGGCACAGACAGAGAGAGACCTATACCTACCTTAAGTCCTGCTGATGATGATGTTGAAAAAAATAGGAAGCTGAAACAAACATAGCTTTAGCAGCCATATTTATTTACAATTTCTTATTTTTTTTTGACGACGCAACGCGACCTATAAAAAAATTTATATCCCGGATGGCTCCATAGAAATGAACTCTATACGAATAAGTAGAAAATTGTGATGTACACAAAATTTCAATATAATATTCCTCGAACGAAATTGCTATACTTATTAGGTTGGTATTGGATCGCACCCTGCCCAACTGACCAGACCAAGCATATCGTAATGGGATATCGAGGCCGTATTAACGGTTAGTTAGGCGCAAATTGATATTTGATCGTTATAGCTCATTGGGCCATCGAGGGATGATAGGAGCTTTGCCGCTATGAAATAGCTATCTTTCAGTTTAGTACCTACCTCAGTAAGTATTAGAACAATGGTAAAGCAAGTACTTATTATAATATCTACTGCAACTAACTACGAACGTCGAATCGGAGATACTTTTTTTATAAGAAAAAAATTGACGAAACAAATTCTGAAGCTATGCCGTTTCACTCATGAACGATGCGTAACTCATCATTCATTCATAACAAAATGAAGACTGACTAGCCCACCGAACACCTATATCTAGCCCCTTTAGATTATTTCACAACCAAGGTAGTGTATATCTATTAAGCAAGGACCAAGAGAACATCTTTACCTGAGACTCAGACAACTTTATTACTTAATTTGGTTATTTTGTGACTAATGGAAAACTATTCTAACAATAATTCGAGTTTTACCATCTCTGTATGTGTTTGACAGGAGGATCAGAAGTATCTGATCCAGCTGGCGCGACTCCACGAGGTCGTGAAGCCGGAATGGCGGAACAGCGGCAAAGGGACCAACACGCTACACAATATCAATCACCTGTATTCTCGACTCAGGAAGTCACAGCTGGACGGGCTGTACAAACTTTACAGGTAAAGTTAAACCACGTTAACCTTTAGTATAAACACAATTATAGAAAACGTTTGGGTCATGTGGAACCACGTTCCGGCATACCAAAGGTTAAGCTGGAAATAGTTATATACAGTGTTTTGTCTGCATCGGTCGAATTTGAAACTGCTTATCAACGCGAAAGACTAAGCACGATGAAACTATTCTCAGCTTTTGTAGGTAGCTGGGTTAAAGTTTTTATCAAAACTGTGATGATATTTTAAGGTTCCGAGACTGGGATATTCCGTGTTAATATGTATTCATTTTCTTACCATTGTACCTACATTTCTAATATCACATCTGGTGAAGCATTTCGGTAGCCATCCAGATCCTAAAGTTAAATAAAGAAATTGATTTTTTTGCGAGAAATTTGCATCCAATTACAGGCACATGAGACTTCAACATCTTTACGTCTCAGAGTGATGGACGCAGTGCATTGCCTTACATGGCACGTCCTCATTGAACTTGCTCTGTGAAGTAATGCATTGTTATAGGCAGAAGTTACTACTTAACATCAGGTGAACTATCAGGCTGTTCCATTACATATATCATAAAAAAAAAAAAAATTACTACGTACGTACAAACTTAGGTACTTACCTACTCAACTCTTAATTTAAACAACCTACTCTACATTTCCATTTTGTAGGTAACTTTATGAAAATTTGAATTGTATTTAGCAAGAAATCTGCAAATTATATTCGAGGAACGCCCGGTAACGTAATCTAAAGTATGAATATCAAACGAAAGAACAAAAAGTACTTACCCTGGCTTCATTCTACGAGTACTTGAGTTCAGGATTAAATGGTGTATTGTAGAATTCGTAAGTATTCCTTTAGATATACACTTCATTCACATTCCGTTACTTTCTTCAATCGTTTACACACTTCAAAGGATTTTACTGTGATTATGTGACGCTTCTACTTACAAAAGTTCAAAGGATTTGTTCGAGGTGACTTTGCGAGGTTTTGCAATTTAACTTTTGTATGAGTTATAGAACTTTGCCTCGTGATAATTATTGTTTACCTACTTGTAGCAATATAGTATACTGCTTTAGAAATATGAAATAATCATGGACATTTCATTTCATTTTCATTTCAACCCAAGATGCGGTTCATATAATATCATGTCGTTGACAGGCGTTATGGCTCAGTTGGTACTCGTAGTAGCTCTGCCTTCCGTGCTGTGAGTCGTGGGTTTGATTCTCACCGAGAACAAACATTTATGTGTGGCAAACATAGATGTTTGCTCTGTGTCTGGGTGTTACTATGTATTATAAGTATGTATTCTATCAGCAATCTAGTTCCCATAGTACAAGCTTTGCTTTATTTGGGACTAGAGGGCGTTGTGTGATATGTTCAAGAATATTTATTTTATTTATAAATTGTTACTATCTAAGAATATTTCTTTTATTTATTTATTATTTGTTATAGAAACGATTTCCAACTCTTCAACTACACCATAGACAACTACTACGAGATAGTCCAGCCTGATAACTACGGGTGAACGCACCATCACTTGGAAAATTCATCATTATCATGTGCGCAGCCGATGGTGGAAGAGTCATACGTGGTTTTAGAATGAGAAAATATGGTTTGGAACATCGGAATTTTCTCGGAGTTAAAGTATTCAATGGAACTTGCGAGGCCAGGTTATTTACGACGGCAACATTTTTTTTACTAAAAGTCTTCACTAAGCTTCCCTTGTAGGTGTATACTTCTACACTAAAGTTCAATTCTGTAATTAAATTTAGTTTCTAAGTTTTGTGTAAGTGTTTATGTGATTATTTCTAAATTTATTGAAATTTACTAATTTTTAGATTAATTTATCTAAAACTACTATTATGCACTTAGACTAAAAAAAATGTTCAATTAGGTACTAGTTCGGTTCAGTAGTATATTTTCCCTCTGAGCGAGTCACTATAGTTTTAGTCATTATGTCTGAATCAGTTGAAATTCCCAGAACTTTAAGATAAATCTATGAATTTAGTTTATCTCTAAAAGTTTGGTTCTGTAGTTACTTTCCTTCAAGCTATAGAAATCAATTTAGATTTTGTGATAATTTCTAAATTAGTTTCAATTCTAAATTCTTAGCTAAAACTTTAGATTTAGTTTATCTCTATAATGTTGGATTCTGTAGTTTACTTTCCTTATGAGGTAACTAAGTATGTCAATTTAGATTTTGTGATTGTTTCTAAATCAGTTGAAATTTTTAGATAAGACTCTCGATTTACTTACCTACTCGTAAGACTTTAACTATGAACTTGGTCTAATCTAAAGTTATTATAAGATTTAGTTTTTTCTTAGATTAATTTGTTTTCTAAGAACGTAAAGCTTCAAAAACGTAGATCTTTTTTAAGATTTTAGCATTTTCGCAAAATATATCATAATATTTATTAAGTTAGGGTTGTTGCTGATAAGCAAAAAACTACTACTTCTACTAAACTACTTTTAGATATTGCTACATTGTAATTTATCTAAGTTCTGAGATTTCGTTACATAAAAGATATAGGTAATCCCCATAGTACAAGCTCTGCTTAGTTTGGGACTAGAAGGTGTTGTGTGAAATGTCCAAGAATATTTATTTATTATATAGATACCACGTTTTTAAATTATGACAAAAGTATTACTAATTTATACAAGAAATGGTTTGTTGTTTGTAAGTACAAAATGTTTAACTGTTGGGCGCTAAATAAAATCTATATACAGATTTAGAAATATACGGAAAATATTTCTGATCTCGATGTCTGGACATCAGAATCTTAGGTATCAGAAAAGAAGTGTTAAAATATTTACAATAAAACTATTTTGTTTAAATATTTCACGATCACAATAAGGTTTATTCAAATAATTTATTTTTAACGAATCTTTATAACGTTATTACATTTAATAAACTTTAAATGAAATACTTAGAATAATAGGGCCTATTTTTTGTTAATTTTTATTTATTAATCAACGTTTTGTTGTTGTTGTTTTGTGTTATATAAAACCAATTGAAATAAATTAATATTAGATATTAAATATTGATAACAAACGTTCAAAGTTTATATTGTAAATATTCACTATAATTTATAGTGTAAAATAAGTTACCATTATTTTGATTGGTTGACGATTAAGATATTTTACGATATTTTTATTGCAATATTGTTCTCGTTATTCACAAAAATGTAAATTTTTTAACAACCGAAATAATATTTAATTACTTTTGTAACCATTAAACAGTTTGAAGTGTTAGGATAGACCCCAATTTTTTCACAGAAATTTAATACGAAATAATATGAATAAGCATGAAAAATTTTAAATTTAATAGAAAACATTTTACTTTTGTAACTTTGCCTTTATAGATAAAAAGTACAAACCCTAAAAAATGTTAAAGTTTGATTCTTTTTATCAAAAATCTTTGAAACTAGTCGTTTATAAATATTTGAGCTTAGAATAGATAATGTTTCGCATTTAAGTAGCTTCGATTATTTCTTTGATACTAGTTGTGTTAGTTATGTAGTAGGTACAACTTTATTTAAAAAAATATTCTATTGTTACTATAGGGTAAGAGCCCCCATCGAATAAAAGCACAAAATATAAATTAATAATGTTATATGATATTAAAAAATATTTAAAAATACGATCGTAAAATACCAAATAAATGTGAATTTATAAAAAGGAATCCGACTGTTACCCCATTCAGTAATTTCAACAAAAAATAAATACAATTTCTGTCTAAAAACATTTTATAAAAAAATTGTTAACATATTTTATTTAAACTCTAAAAGATAGTAGTTATAATTTGACATCAAAATTATAAGTAACTACATACTCTTTTTGAATGGTTGTGTGGACGGATTCCTTGAACAGCGTTAGCTAAGAAGCTAATAACAGTTACCTAGTATTGGGGTTGAACCACGAAACAAAAAACTGTACAAATAGTTACGTCTACTAATATGAAAAGAAAAGGAAACGATATTATGTAGGAGGTGCATCTGCGTCAAAATAAAGTTGAGATTTAGTCAGAATATAATCTTTTATGCGTCATTGTGAATCAAATTTTAAGCATTTTGATGGATATAAAATGTACCTATAAACCCAATTGTATACCAGGTGTAAAAAGACCACTCTCGAAAACATCCGAAGGGTTAAGGTCGGTGGTTAAAAAGTAATATTTATGGGCATTTTAACCCCGTGAGTTTTCAACATTGGTCTTTAACACACCCTGTATGAACAAGAAAGCTGGCGCCATATTTATAAACGTAGTTTTTTAACCCTCAGATTACGCTATTGCCATCTTACTAATGTCACAGGGCTATTTATAATCAAGTACCTATTTAGGTAGGTCTAACGTTTATAAGACCTTCCAACTTTTTTTGTGAAACTCAAATAAATCTTTATTGAAACTCTGTTTATCTCAAGACGCAGATGCATACATAACGTTAGACCAAAAAGTGTAAAGGCCTATGAACGTAACTATAATGGTGCTAATAATCCTAGATATTGATCTCATATCAGTATGTGAGACGGCACGCTGTTATACATAACGCTATTACTCTTGCACGGAGCAACCGAAACCAGTTTGCAACCAAAACCATACCAATGAATAACCAACGTGGACCATACTAAATTATTATTTTTTCCTTCTTTCCTTGCGATCTGCCCGTTTGGCATTTAGCGAGAGTTTTGTTGATTCTGCAGCTCCAGGCATGCGTGGTCTGTGCCCAGTGGCACGACGCACATTCATTCTCCTCTCCTAGTCACGTATTAGATCCTGAGGAACTCTTCTTCTAATACGTGTGAACGGTGTGACGGTGGGGTTCATAAGGTTACAGGCCAGTTCGTTTGGATGGCGAGCCATGCGCTTGGCGTATGATTTCAACTTCATACTAAATTATAGAATATAAATTATTTACGTAAAAAGTTATTTATTTGAGTCTCCAACATCATATACACCGAATCACGAATATTAGTATTAGTATAACAAAATAGAGGCATGCCAAGTGTTACAACATTTTATAGGACAGAGAACAAGCTACTAAGACTAGAGTAATAAAATAAAAATGAAATGAAAACATTTATTCAACCCATTGGGTACAAACAAACACATAGATACAATAGAGAGAAATGAAAGTATAAATAAGTAGATAGTATTTATTTTGGGTATCAGTCATGCTAGAATGGACATAATTTTTAACGAATACTGCACGGTTTTGAACTTGGTAGCATTTCGGTTTCGGTTGCACCACGCAAGAACGAGTTTAGTCATCGATGAGAGTCGGTTGTGTTAAAATTATTAGTACTTATAGATGAATAAACCGTTTAATATTATTTTTATCGTTTTATTATAGAGCTGCTTAGGTAGATCCTTTCTTTTTTTCCTTATCCTGGGGGCTAACAAACTTGTTGGTATCATGTAATCGGTCGTACGATTATTGGTACTGAATTGAACGTCAACGTTGTAAATTAGTGGAACTAGGGCCATGTTACCAAAAATCCCGAACAATGACAGTATCATGAAGTAAAACATAATGTCTCGGCTGCTAGGTAAGTCAGAGGTGTAGGTAATGTAACTTTTATGTAATTTTACATAGGTTTAATTTTAAATAGGTTAGGTATTAAAAAGACAAAAATTTACATTGTACTGGATTTATTACATACCTAATAATAATACTGACATAGTTTTGTTCACGCGTTCGATACAAGGTGCATCGGGAATTGAGGTAGATACTCCCACTTCTCTGCTACTTTGGTTTTGTTCCTGGAAAAAAAAATCATTGTAAGAAAAATAAAATAAAATAATGTTTTGAGCTTTTTATAGATTATAATCTAGTGTTGATAAAATACTTACTCAGCCTTTTTCTTCCTTTTCGGTACATCCAATATGTCTATAGGA
The DNA here is from genome assembly GCA_918843925.1 of Eulithis prunata. Taxonomy (NCBI): domain Eukaryota; kingdom Metazoa; phylum Arthropoda; class Insecta; order Lepidoptera; family Geometridae; genus Eulithis; species Eulithis prunata. Next base: position 4,680,852 of record OU974023.1, on the reverse strand, counting down.
TCAGTTGTCACAATCACAGGTCTAACTGAGCCGAAGAAATCTGTGATTGGCACCTTAGCCGGGTCCCTTTTGAAAAGATCCCGTCGGACGCCTACCGTTGATAGACACGCACTTTTTGGACATACTGCTAACTGAAATAACGTGAAACATAAACTTTAGTGTGATGAAAATAAGGTTTATAATCGAAAGTATCAGGATCCTTGCGTAGTGTTGAGATTAGGACTTTAGCATGCTGAGAATAAGGGTTAAAATAGAATTGGCATATCTAAGTTTTAGTTAGAGGGTAGCAAATACCTACGCGGTATTAACTAACCAAAGTAGTAGCGAAAGTCGAATGAGTGGGTTATTCTACAAACCTAAGCAGATATCGCCACCGCTATGCATAGTGAAACTTACTAGCGAAACTATCCGTCGCCCAATAGGCTCGAGCCGCCAACTTCATACAAAATACCCGGCGGAATACCGCACAAAAGCAGAGCGAAATTGGTTGCTACTGCTCTGGGAAGTGAACACCGCTTACGTTTGAATTTGAACCGATCTTAACTAGGTTCAACAAAAAATTTATGGCAAACTTACAAATTCTGACATTGTCCTCTTGCTGTTAGGATGAACATTCTCCAAAAACTCGAGCACATAGTATGTGTATCTATCTATTATGTACACTCCTATAGCCGAATCTACGTGATGCTGAAACAATTTAATGTTACATTACCTATGAGATAAGTAAATAAATATTCAAAAATATTTTTCACAACAAAATTAGTCTTGAAACATAAACCGAATATATCACGGCAACAATTATGCGCATTGTATATTTGTTTTTAAATGCTATTAGATAGGGTTGACGTCTTTCTAATTAAACATTTATACTGGGTTTAGATGTGAAAAAATTAAGTATCATCTCAAAGCAAGAAGATGATTACGACACTCCCTACGTACAGTTGTGTATCTGCAAAACACAAATTTTACAGGAGAGCGTTTTAAAGATTTGAAAACGTTGAAATTGCTATAAGTTTAGCCCTTTTTGAGATATTGTTTTGAAAATTGGTAAGAGGCTCTTACTGTAGATCAAGTTTAAGATGGATACTATGTTTTATTTTAATATTTACTGGTTTAGATTTTATTGCACGTACATATTTTTACGTGGTGCTGAGAACGTCGTATGTGGCACATACATACTTTTTCGTGGGATCTTAATAGAACGGCAATATCGTAACTGCCTGTTACACGGATATACTTCGTAGATCTATTCTGTTTAATTGGTACTTACATGTTTTAACGTTGAAAACATATAATCTTATAATATACTTTTACATCTGTTTCGACAATTAGGTGACCTGTTAGGCCAGGTGACCTGTATTACAGGTCACCAGGCCCTAATTCCCTCACTTGCTTACGAAATTAAGCTTATTTTTGGCTCTTAAATGTTGGTTTGTTAAATGAAGTAGATCGGTTAAGGGGTTGTAAAGTTATGAGGGTCCTAAGGGAGTAAAAAAATTAAAGGCATATAAAAATATCATGAGGGGTGTCATATTATGATTGGGCTTTGTTTAGACATTCCAAAACAGTTTTTATTTTTGTTCTAGGTCAAATAGTTTTTGAGTTGTTATGTCAAGTCGTCCACGTCCGTAGGAGGATATCCTATGAAACCCTACACGTGGCCCCTGGGTGGTGCAAAGAAGATGACACAATGGTGGAAGGCTGTGGCCGTGGTTAGTGACCACCCACCTGTCAAAGACGCAACGCCAAACGACTTTGTCGTGTTTTGTCGCGGTGGCCGGTGACACCAGCAGGAAAGAACGTAGTTGACGGCTGCTCGTCTGATCACTTGGCAATTAATGCTGGAGTCCCCCAGGGGTCAGTTCAGTTCTCTCAGCAACACTTTTTCCTGCTACACATTAATGATCTCCTTAGGCCCGGTATCATTGGGTACGCAGATGATTGCCCAGTTGTTGAGAGATACATAACCGCGGCACGATCCAGTGAATCACAAATCCAGTCACACAGAGAGGCCATGGTGGATCAATTGAACTTAACCGTAAAAGCCGTTGACGATTGAGGCGATGCCAACCTTGTCAAGTTAAATGCTTCAAAAACCCAGGCGGGTCTGTTCACCGCAAAGAAGAGTCAACTTCAACTAACTCCTACTTTCCAAGGTGTATCCGTACCGATCTCCGACCAGCTTGAGCTCTATAGGTTTCTCGCTCACACCTAAGCTAAATTTTGGCTCGTTCATTGAGTCCAAGGCCAAGGTAGCTTCAAAAAAGCTAGCCATCTTGTCGAAGGTGAGGAAGTTCTTCACACGGGGACAGCTTCTTATTTTGTACCAAGCGCAAGTCCCATCGTGTATGGAGTACTGCTCTCACCTTTGGGATGGCTCTGCTAAATACCAGCTTGAGGCCTTGAGGACCATAGACAGACGAGGCTCATAAGTAATGATGCGCTGGTGGGCTAAGCTCTTGAGCCTCGAGCATCGGCGAAAAGTTGCCAGTCTTTCGGTTTTCTACCGGATACATTGTGGAGAGTGTGCGATGGAGCTCTATGAGCTAGTTCCGCCATCATCGAACCACCAGGCGTACGGAAACGCGGACAGCCATATCTACATGGTTGACATGCCACCTCCGCATTAAGCGCTTTGCCTCAACTTTCATCTTGAGGATCGCAAAGGAGTGGAACTTCTTGCCAGCGCAGCGTCTGTGTTTCTGAATACTTATATATAATTTGAATGTTTTCAAGAGGAGAGTGAATAGCATCTTGAATCTTCTCGGCAAATGTGCTACACCGTCGACCGCATCATCGCTTAACATCAGGTGATATTGTGGTCAATTGTTTGCCTAAACTATGCAAAAAAAAGTTCATCATTTATGCTGGTGACAGATATTTTGGTAGAAAGTTCGCATGCGGACGAAGTCGTGGATATCAACTAGTCTGAAAAATTAATAAAATAGTTGTTTATTTTACTAAAATAACATGAAGAAACAAACGCAGAACTATGTAAGTGCATGGGTGTCTACAAATTTAATTGAATATCTTTCCGATGTAAAATTATGTAAAAGTAAGTTACCGAATTATGATTTAACATCTTTTCGAAGCATAACTGTGTAAGTGCCTATATACACTTTATGATCATACTGAATCCCGATGTATAAATATGTAAGTGCGTAGTTACATATTTGTACGTAGATAATCAAAATAAAATATGAACTTATCAAAAATATATGTTCACTGGTCATAGTTGAGACAATAAAATATTTTCGAATCGCACACGCATTGTACTCGCTGCCCGCGCAAAAACTGTGGAAGAGGCAATTACCCGCCATCCGCACCTCATCCTCCCCGCGTCAAAGTGTGTATGAGGCAGATAGAACATTGTCTATCGGGCAAATTATGAAGTTGGACAGTTATACGATCAAGAAAAAGGTACTTAGAGTAGACTTTCTATTTTTTTTTTAATTTTATTATGATAGATTGACATGTGTAGATGCCAAAAATGCATAAAACGTATAAGTGTGTATCTGGCACTTAGGCAAAGATACGTAGGGAGTGTCGATTAGATGTGAACAAATTAAGTAACTTAATTAAGTATCATCTCAAGGCAAGGAAATAATGAGATGTGAACAAATTAAGTAACTTAATTGGGTATCATCTCAAGGCAAGGAGATGATGAGATGTGAACAAATTAAGTAACTTACTGAAAGTGAATCTTCCCCAACCAGACTGCTAGCCGTGGCCAAGATGTTGGGAGAATAGAACTTCTCGTACATAGAGGAAGCCTGGCATGTGTCTATTATGAAGAATATTTCATTGTATCTGGAAAATACAGTAAAAGTTTAGGACATTTTGGACATAAAACTTTGATAAACCACAAAATCGCTTTATTTTTACTCTTTTTTATGTTTTTTTTAAGACAGAGTATGAAGATACTAAGCATTGTAAGCATGCTTCAATATTTTTTCACTAGTCATAGTATTGTACTAATATTCTGTGCTACTAGTAGTAACTTATACAAAATGTACAAAAAATTATATATCAAATATTTAATTGACATCATCTTCCAAGTTCAGTTTTATACTTCGGACTTTTCCCGACGGGACGTCAATACATGTTATTGCTTAAAAATTACAAATAGCGGGCACACTACGCGGACGATCGTATGGTACCGGATTGACTCCCGCGGAAGTTCGGCGACGGAGTTTCCGTCAAGTGTGCAGAAGGCCTAGAAGTTCAAACATCATACTTTGTTGTACAAAATCCTACCTTTTCTTCTGCCACATCTGTTCCAGAGCATCAGCTAACTCCTGACTGGTAACCTCCTCAGAGTCTTGAAACTTTAAGAAACCGTCCCCACCATGACCAGTCAAGTAGATGAGTATGTTGCTACCTTCATCAGTTAGCAGGCGCTTGGAGCGAGGAGTATCAGGAGGCACACGGCCAGTTAGGAGACGGACAAAGTTTTCTACTGATACCTGGAAGATTAATTGATTATTTGGTTTGTTTACACTGCTTTAGGTAATGATTGACCCTGACGCTACTTGACAAAAGCCCATCGTAATTTTGGATATAATTATGTATCTTATGGTTTTAGGTAGGTACCTGGAGATTTTGTAATCTACCATGAAGTCAAATCATCTCATGATTTAGCAGAGATTGAGCCATCATTTCACAGATAATTTAGGCTTTTAGTTACTAATTATAATTCTAGGTGAGGGAATCAGATCTGCACTGCTGTGCCACATTGGGATACCCAGTCTTCTGCTAACCTCGCCTCAGCCAGCCCAATATTTTACGATTTTTAGGCTCTGTCGGTCAATGCTCTATCAGTCGTTAAGCCATGACAGAGGCTTTAAGGCGGCCTAAAAACTCCATCAATAGAGTTGGCCACTAACTCATACAAGCTTGCTTACTTTAAGTACTTGGTAATAAATAACGGACAATTTGTTCTGTAGGTCATCATACCTCATATCCTCGATAATCCACTTCAACATCATCACCGTAAACATTGATCTGTTCATGCGCGTTATTGAATATTGTTGCCGGCCTCGGGTTTCTCGGGTTACAAGCCATATCATCAGATATCATCAGAATAATCTGACTATCGGGGATGCCCAGTCTCTTCACACTGCGATAGATAGACAGCACGTTAGCTACATGACGATAGTTGAACCAAAATCGCGATGTATCAACTAGAACTGCCCAATTATTGGAGTGGTTCGACTTCTGAAACGCTTCTGGTATCTGAAATTCAGAGATATATTCAGATAAACATGATTATTTCTGATTATTTCAAGTTTTACATGTTGGTTTACCTGAGGATCACCGAGGGCAAGAGATACGCCGGCGAGGAATACGGCCGCAGCGAAATGATGATAGCCGGCACACATTTTTATATTGCTGTGTTATTTGTATATAATAGAGTAGAGAAAAAGAAATCAGACCATTTACAACGAAAATATCGAAATAATAAATACGCAAAGCAATTCAAATCTAGTCTGACGTTGACATGGTTGACAATAACAGCGTTGACGTTACGTTGGCTTGATTGATCCCATTGAGCATCAAGCATAGATTTTAGTATACTGTCTGTGGCGTCAAGCTATGAGAGACCTTGAAAGAATTGGAAGGGACTTTATCTTTTGCTTTTAAAACTAATAATCAACCACAAGATTATATAAATCTGGTGGAATGAGCCATAGAATCAGTTCCATGGATAGAATGAGGTTTTTATTCGTTAACCCTCTACAAAAAAAATATTACTTCCTCTGTCTATGAAACAGTCAAAACCGTCAAAAGTCAAACCACAAATCAAGAAGAAGAAGCAAATTATTTTCAAATGTCAAACGAAAAACGTAAACAGTGGGTGTAAAAGTCTCAGTAAGCCAGATATCACTGTAATTTAAAATTAAAGCATGAGCAGCCGCAATCCTAATACGCTAATGAGCGTGCCTGACGAGCAATTCGACTACCTGTTTAAAATTGTGCTTATCGGCGACTGCGGCACTGGAAAAACATGCATTGTGCAACGTTTGAAATCTGGGAACTTCATAGAGAGGCACGGAAACACAATAGGCGTCGACTTTTCAATGAAAACGCTGATAGTCGATGGAAAGAAAGTCAAGGTGAGTCCGCCTGCAGGCTTATTGGATTTCTATAATTGTATTTTTATTTATACCTTTACTTTACTTATAAATTGTAATTTCAGCTGCAGATATGGGATACCGCAGGTCAGGAAAGATTTAGGACTATAACACAGAGCTATTACCGCTCTGCGAATGGAGTTATCATAGGTAAGATCTGAACGAATACTTTATTTAGAAGCTAAAACCGAGTACAAGCAAAATAACAAGTTCAGATGATAAGCGTTTTACTACCATTATTATTTCTGATTATGAACCTTAGTGGGTGATTAATGAATGACAAATACTAATTAGTTTAAAAGTACCTATCTACTAAGTGTGTGAATGTACCTGAGAAAAAGAGTAGGTAATTAAATTCCATCTTACTTTTTTTGTATAAAACTATTTCGGTCTTATTCCAGAACGGGGACTAAAGAAAGCCACGGTTTAAACATCAAGGTTTATACAACCCGGCCGAATTAAGTGGTGTAGCGGGGGAAGTATCGAGATCCGAGCCAGGTGTCATGTTAATTCGCCCGGGTTGTATAAACCTTGACGTTTAAACCGTGACTTTCTTTAGTCCCCGTTCTGGAATAAGACCGTTTGAATCTAAATACCAACTATTTATTTATTCATGCTTATTCAATTACTTTAAACCCCATTTAGAACTCGATACTGGTATAAATATTACCAAGATTGAAAACTACGCATTGAAATTCTAAAAATGAACCATGATAATAAATATTGCATTGGAACAATAGCTCAATTACTTTAATTTAATTTATAGACCTTATTCTCTTCTAATAAGTATCATTATTACTGGCCATTAATGTGAATGAAGTTTGCAATAAAATACACAACATTATTGCATGACACAATCTGTCCTATCAAAATATTGATCAAGCAGATCCATAACAATGCTGGTTGTTTGTTGCAAGCATACACCAACTTCCCTGGAAATTCATGACTACATAAAGATAATTACCTACTAGGTAATAGGCAAAAGCAAGCTCGTATGAGTTAGTGGCCAACTCTAGTGACAGAGTTTTTAGAGGCCTCCATTATGGCTTAACGACTGTTAGAGCCGGGACTCTAAATATAAATAAATAGGTACTGTCTATTTATTTCACATTACACACACCACATCACATCCACATTTCTATGCTTTTTCCATTTCAGTGTACGACATCACAAAAAGATCATCATTTTTGTCATTGCAAAAATGGATAGAAGAAGTGCGAAGGTACACATCATCCAACGTAATAGTATCCCTGATCGGAAACAAATGCGATCTCACAGACCAGAGAGAAGTAGAGCCAGATGAACCTCAGTCCTTCTGCCGATACGTGCCGGAGATCATGTTTGTGATGGAAACATCAGCAAAGGATAATACTAATGTTGAAGACACATTTCGCAGTTTAGCTACAGAGTTAAAGGTAAATAAATGCATCCATATTTTCATTCTCAACGCGTTCTACTATGCTCATGCCGCGGCATTATTGCCACAGCAACATCGCCCTTATTCTCATAAGGGAGCAAGGGCATGAACATTGGCCAGGGGCTGGGTCAGAGGCATGATCGTGTTCACACTATACTCATGCCCAAGTCCCTGCCGACTGCGGCATAGTGTGAACACAACAATAGAATAAAACTCGCATCTTCAGATCCTCAGTAGGCAAATTGCTGCGTCACAAAGGTCGGTTAATAGCTGACCGAACACGCCGACCGAATCGAATTATTAATGGTTTGTATAAAGACCAAACCTCGCACACTTTTCCGCGCCGAATTGAAGAAATTGCCGGAATAATTCGAAAGGTATAGTTCCCAGAAACTTCGTTTCGTTCGGCGCGGACAAGCTTAATGAATGACTAACAAAACTCAGGTTTTGCCAAAATCAGCTAAGAAATATAGCTAACTCAAATTTAGCCTCATTTTGTAAATCGATCAAAACATTAATCAAAAATAATGACTCCTCTATTATGTTACGTAGGTATTGATTTTACCGTCACGAAACCATTTGTAGAACAATGTATACAAACATACATAACATCGTTAATTACTCTTTTTCCTTGTAGGTACCTAATATGATAATAGTAGGTAGGTAGACATATAATATATCGTGCATCACCTGACTGATGTAATTACAGTCTGCATTCAATTATGTTGATTAATTCGTATTTTGCATGTATAACTTGGTCGTGCTGATATTAGTCTGGCGTTAAGTAAATCAAATGTTCAGTAGTGTTGTCCTCAAACGGTACTAATAGATAAGAAAAACTAAGAAAATATCTAACGCTGCACTGATAACATCTGACCCCCACCCAAAGGCCCCATTCACACGAGAATAACGTCTGAAGGAACGGTAGCATATCGTAAGTTACCACGCGCACCACGTTGTACCGCTCCGTGCTTGAGCCATTATAACTGCGCAATGTAACTCGAATACGCTTCCATTACGTAACTACGCGTAACGAAATGATAGTATAGCAGCAGCCACACCTGAGTCTAAGTGTAGCAAACAAACAAATGCTAATGTAAAAATCAAGGAAGATAATATAGATCTCGTGGACACCACAGTATTTTTAGGCATAACTCTAGATAATAAACTTCAATGGGGCCCACACATAGATAAATTGTCGAAGAGACTTAGTTCTGCGGCATACGCAGTCAAAAAGATCCGCTTCCTTACAGATGTGGAAACCGCAAGACTAGTCTACTTCAGCTACTTTCATAGCATTATGTCGTACGGCATTTTGTTGTGGGGGAGTGCTGCAGATATAAACACCATATTTGTGTTGCAGAAGAGGGCTATTCGTGCAATTTATAACATGGGTCCCAGAGAATCACTAAGAAATAAGTTTAAAGAAATAAATATAATGACAGTACTTTGCCAGTACATCTATGAAAACTTATTGTATGTTAAAAAAAATATAAATCTATTCAACAAAAAAAGTGATAATCATAATGTTAACACTAGAAACAAAGACAAACTCGCTGTTCCCACCACTAGGCTCTCAAAAATTAGTAAATCTTTCAAAGGGCAATGTGTACGCTTCTTTAACAAAATCCCAAATGATGTGTCTCAATTGTCGATTGGCAAGTTCAAAAACGTAATAAAACAAAGACTTATTTCAAAAGCATACTATAAAATATCAGATTATTTAGAAGACAAACAAGCTTGGGACGAACTAGCTCTAACTCATCCAATAAAAAAATAAAAAAATTGTAATCATACCTAATCATACAAAACGTAATGACGATTCAAAGTGATCCGTGAGATTTTATTGAATAAAAGCTTTTTGACTTTGACTTTGACTTTGAGCTGCAGCCTAAGATGGAGCACGCTTTGCCATAGTCCACCTGTTCATTCTCTTCTATTTTCGTTTATATTTTCAGAGACAGCATGACAACAGCGAAGGCCCGCCCGTAGACGCTGACGCAGTTGTCCTGGGAGAAAGTCACGCGATCGGAAGGTGTCAGCCGTGCCGTTCATCGTAATGTATGAACATAAAACTAGTACTGTTCAGGGTACCACACTCTATGGAGGTATGAATATTCTTGCCTACTTTGACCACGAGAAGTAGTTATATAGATTTAACCTTTGACCACGACAAAGCCTTTATATTACCTAAGGCTCGAATCTGAATAACACAAGCATATTTTCCATCAAAAAGTTCGACAACTGTCCCAAATCAGTTTCGAGACTCAAGCATTGTTCTTGTAGTGCACTAACATGACAAGTGCTTTATTATTGTTGTACGCTCTTGAAATGTTGTTGTATGCCGTTGAAGTGATGTCGTACCATCTGAGGTATTGCCGTACTGTCTTGAGAGAGTCGTATCATTAACAGTAAAGCTGCGAACCAGAGATGTGCTAGGCAGATGAGCTGTGTGCGAGGAATAGGTCTTAAGTCCAGATTCATGTTCGTAGATTTTTTACTCGCACACCTTGCCTACCTTGTACATCTCTGGTGGCTTCGACGCCTAATACCATCTAATACTTATCCAGGTATTTCCGTACTCTATAAGGTAGTGTCAAAGGTTGCCATTAGATTATTTTACATCCTGGTACATACTTGCACAAGCCAGGTCAGCCATCTACGATATTCTATTGACGTGGTCAGCCATTTACGACATTTTATTGACGTGGTCAGCGTCAGTCATATACGACATTTTATTGACATGGCTAATCTTGTGCAAGTGCTATTATTTATTTGACTTACAATATTAACCAAAGTTCATTTTATTTTAATTTCTGACTGAATCTCTTATGATTTTATTATGAACAAACTTCGGCTAAGTTACTTCTTATTCGTATTTTACACAATAAAATACAAGAAAAGTCTTTATAAGCACTTACAACATTGTAAGTACTTACCTATCTCATATTTTCTAATGGACTCAAAATTTTAAGTTATAAGTAATTGATTAGAATACTTTTTCATTTTTTATACTTGTTTCTCGATTACTTCATTCGAATTTGTTGGAACTATTCGAGATCTTTCGAGTTTTTTGTCATTTAAAATAAATAACATTCGTAACTCAGAATTTTTAAAAGATCGTGAGTTCTATTTTAGTCTTGAACGGTTCTAAATCAATGCTTTTATGTAATTTTAAGGTGCTGTTTGCGTCACAATTCACAATGAAGTGTTTGTTTTTATCATCAAACCGTGCCTTTAGTCATAGCCACTCTAATGAAGTCATGATATAATTTTATTTAACCTAAAAACTGATCATTTTAATTTTAAGATAATATTTCTGTAGCATTCTCCCTCCATTGCGTGTTTTTTTAATTATATGGTGCTGTTTTAACTGTTTCAAAATTTGCCATGTTATGTCAATAATGACTACTTTGGTCGACTAAAGTTGTGAGGGACTCATTTTAGTTCGGCTTTAAAAAGTGCTCTCTCATTGTCACTTGTATGACAACGAAAAGAGATGACAACAGATTTAGCAGCCATTTTAGCTAGCGCATGTTTACAAGACCAATATTAATATAACCCTAAGACTAGAATACCTCTGCTTTTTTAAACTCTTCAAATATGTCACATACAATAATATATCAAATCATTTATATTATAATAGACGTAAATAAGTAATAATTAATCATAATAAAACGGCTTTAAGTTGTAAAAAGTAAATGTAATACCTATGTTTAAAACTAGATATGTAACATACACGATTGTCACCTACTAAGATGTTTTTACCTCTGAAGTATTTGCAGTTACGCATGAACATTTGTTCGGAAATATGCATACAACGTCAGTGCAATGAAGACTTGGGACTTCAATATTATTATTTTTAAATCAGTTTCGGTGTTTTTGTAAATATTTGTAGAAATAACTCATCTAACCACCTACAGTCGAGACTGATTTACGCCATACTTATAGTATTGACCTCTTTTTGTCACAAAAACTGATGATACACTAAAACTATTTCTAAAATATTTAGAAATAAGCGTTGTTAGTTACTGACATATGTTACGCAAAGATTATTAAATAATAATGACTACCATAGTTAAACAATAACTTAAATAAATAAAAAAAATCCAATAAATGGGCTTTTCCTATTGTACGTACGTACAGCGTCTATGGAAAAGTTCCCTGTAGGTACTTTATAATTATTATTACCCTATACACGTGCTCTTACTAGAAAAAAATAACTCATAAAATTATCGTGTTACATGTGTATCATAGTTTATTAGTGTTCTTGATTATGATTATTAATAGTTAGTTATCAATCACCGTCTTATTAAAATTGGAGTTGGTAGGTGTAGCGTCCAGTAAAATTAGGCATATTTAGATTGTTAGTAAAATGTTCCCATCTAGTGTGTAATGTACTCAAAATGTCACTTTAGACTCGCATTGGTACTGAGAGCTAATTCCACTAACGAAATTGTTATCTGAAACTGCTGATCCGAAGTTTTTAATTTGTTTTCGGTTATTTCGTGTTCTACTATCGAACTTTGACAGCTGAAACGTAGTTTTTCTTCTTCTTCTTCTTCTTCACAGCCGACTTGACTTTCTTCTTCTTTTCTTCAATAATGGCCTGTGTCCGTCATTTCGACAGACAATTTTGCCAATGTCAAGTGTTAAAATTGTAAAAAATAAGTCAAGTCAAGTCATTTGTCAAGTCGGCTGTCGTTTGTTTTGAAAAGAAAATGGTGGATTTTCTCTTCAAAACCTAACACGAATTTTCACATTCAGAAAAACCACTTTACACACATTTATTCCAATGGCTCACACTTTATGTTACGACCTAAGTATTATTGGTTAAAATTCCACCAAAATTAAACAACAATACTCACAATAACACAAGAAAAACTATTGAAATAAAAATGCTATGTGTCGTTTCAAAAAATGTCAAAACTCGCGTCCGACTTGACTTTTATTATTTCAAATATCTCACTTGACACTGGCGGGATTGTCTGTCGAAATAACGGACAGAGGCCATAAATAGGGGAAGAAGAAGAAGTTTTTTTTATCGGTTTTTATACCATTTTGACAAACTGAACAGTGACGTTTCAGCTAAGCTGCAGATCGGTCGAACTATTGTTGATACTGAATTGAACGTAAGCTGTTGTAAGTTAGTGGAATTAGAGCGCTGAATTCGTACAACGTACAGGTACGAATTCGGCTGTACTTTGTACGAATTCAGCTGTATACAGTTAATTTCACAGTTAATAATTCAGTTCATTTGAGATTTTCAATATGTTTGATCACGATTATCAAATCTATAAATACCTCAACGCCAGCTTTTGATTATTAAAAGACCTATCCCTGTACTGGGTGTAATGACTATTCTGAAAACTTCGGAAGTATTATTTATACCTACCTAGTACCTACACATAACATTAGGCACATATAGATTAAGCATGATACTTATGAATAGGTTAATGTTTATATTTATCCAATATTTACGAAAATGAATTGTGTTTTTTGTTATTTGACTTGAAACCGGGAAAAATAGTTATGTTATTAATAACATTGGATTCTTATGCTCTTACTTAGATTCACCTCTCAACTTATTTAGATTCACCCGGTCAAAAATCTCACTTTGTGACAAATACTTTGTAAGAAGTTGAGAGGGGATTGTAAGTATTTTCATAGAGGCTATTGGCGATTATTATGTGTCTAGAAAATTTGAATCTCTATACTATTTGAATTTCTCAATTATTAAATAAAACTCGATTTTTATTTAAAGATAGAAGAAGACATCTATTGTGATTTAATAAATGCAAATACTTATTAATTAAGCATATAATTTATGTGATTTTAATTTGAAAAGCTATTGTATTGATTTCAATTTATTTTTATAATTGCGTACTTTACACCAGTGCTATATTCTGTAATTTTAATTTTAAGAATTAATTATTGGATATGTTTCCACACTCAAATAAAAATATTGTTATACATTTAAATATCTTTTATTCCCATTGAATTTAAGTAACTACTTATTTTAGTTATTTTATACAATATTAGGCTTTATATTTTATTTATCTAAATCTATACTATTATTATATAAAAAGGTACCTACATAACATTTTTAGTCTAGTTTGCTTAAACGGGGTAAAATCTGACATAATTGAATCTGAATCGATTAAAACAATTCTTATCCACATTATTCATCAGAGTCTATATTTTATTTTGACTAAAAATCGTTCATCAATATTTGTAAAATATGTGTACAAAGTTGCTTGCAGACAGGGTCATCTAGACATTGCAATGATTTCTATATGTATAAAAAATCTTTAAGACACATTATTTTACAATTACCAATGTTTTTCAATAGTGTTACAATCAGAAAAAGTTGACACTATGATTCTTAGTATCACTAACAATAATATCCAACTGCTTCGTCACATGAATACCCGAAATCCATCCAAACTTCCCAGGCTCACTCCCCAACCCCCCAAAAACCCTTACTAACTGACCGTTTGGTTTAAAAACTTGAATTCTACAGTTACCCGAATCCCCTACCAAGATATAACCCATCGGATCAACAGCTAACACTTCTGGTTGTCTGAACTGTCCTTTTCTCTGCCCGAGTGAACCAAACTCGATTATTTTACCCCGGTCCTGTTTATTGTATACTTTTACTCGACGGTTACCGCTATCGAGTATAATAACTCGATCGGCAGTGATGGCAACACTTGTAGGTGCGTTCAATTCGGTGCAAGTGACTTCGGTGGCTTCCCATACTGATGTGTTGAGGGTAGGTTGAGGTCTTGTGACTACGCCGATGTGATCGATGAATTTTCCATCAGGTTGGAGTATCTGTCGATATTAAATGAGTTTTAGGCTCGTTTTCTGATAAGAAAATCGTAACTCAAGTATAAATTTGAGTAGATATTTTCATACAAAAATCTACGCTTGAGTCCGGATCTTGAGAAGTAAATGCGAATAGCCTGATAAAAGAAATAGAAGTAAAGCTTTTTCAGTCCAAAAATGAAGGTGCTCTAAAATGTGACAGGCGTCACACCTCAGTCGGTAATAGCCTTCCGTGCTGTGGGTCGTAGGTTCGATCCACAAGAACAAACACTTGTGTGTGGTAAACATAGATGTTTGTTCTATGGCTGTGTGTTACTAAGTATTAGATACTTATAGGTAAGTAGGTATGTTATAACAAAAAGAATATTATGTATTCAATCAGCATTTAGTTCCCATAGCACAAACTTTGCTTAGTTTAGGACTAGAGGCGTTGTGTGATATGTCCAAGAATATTTATTTATTTAACTAATTATTTGTTTTTCATTGTATTGCCCGCAGACCAGCTAGATATCTTAAAAGTGGCAGGAGCACACTGGATTCGATTGGCGCAGGATAGGAAAGAACGGCGGGGCAATGAAGAGTCCTATACCCACCACGTCATTGCTTAACATCAGGTGAGATTGTGCTCAAACGGTTGCTTATATAACCTACCCACTGGTGAGCATAGGCTGATTAGATAGATTGAAACTTCGAATTATCTATAGAGATGATAATACCTGTACTCGATCATTTCCAGTATCGACAACGTAAATCTGTTGCAGTATGTTATCTGCAGCAATGCCTTCGGGTGATCGAAACATGCCGATTCGGCTGCCTTTCTGGCCGAATGATCTGACGTACTCCCCTTCCTTGGAGAATACGTGGACGCAGTGCTTCCATTTATCTAAATAAAATATAAAATAAATTAGTTAAATTAACTTCAATCAAGGCACTCCTCAAATATTCTTCCACCATCGCTAAAGGAGCCAGGAGCGAGTACCTTTTTTACGCATATGTCTTTATAATTTAATGTTTATTTCATTGTATCTTTGTATGTGTTTTTGCGTAAAATAAATAATTTCTATTTCTATTTGTCAACATTTTGGTAAAGATGGGAAAAGTAAAACCAACTGGATATCGACGACTGCTATTTGACTTGGTATCTTCCAGCTTCATCATGGTACGGTTGCCTGGAAGTAATCTCTTTCAGCGATAAGCCCGGCCAGTGTAATAAACTAAGTTAGTTTTAAGATTTGTACGTACTATTCATTGTGTACAATAAAGAATTATCTATCATCAGATGATGATGGTGACAGTTAATTAGGATTATTCCGTAGTGAACATAAACACCATTGAAAAGTCACAATAAAAAAATAAGTACCTACACAATTTATTTCACTTAGACAACATATTTTTTCCACTTATTTTGATTTAGAAACTATACTAACAAACCGATTTTGATTATCCTTCTAATCCTTACAAATAAGGTTTGAAGGGTAAGGGCGCCGGTGTAATTACAGGCACATGAGACTTCAAGATCTTTACGTCTCAGAGTGATGGACGCAGTGCATTGCCTTACAGGGCACGTCCTCATTGGACTTGCTCTGTGAGGTAATGCATTGTTATAGGCAGAAGTTACTACTTAACATCAGGTGAGCTATCAGCTTGTTCCATTACTACTATCATATAAAAAAAAGTACTTTGTTGAAGCAAAATATAATAAAACTTCCTTCTTTTGAAGATGGTTAAATATAACAGTACTAACCTGTAACATAGATCTCTCCCAAACACTTCATAAAGGCGATATGAACAGGACACAGCATCTCATCACAGGACAACCTCGTGATGATCTTAGCCTGCGTTCGTTCCACCACCAACACACTATGACTGTCCATGCCGCATATGTAGAGATGGTTGTCCCATGGACTCAGTCCTATGCCGCAAGGGCGGGAGGTTTTACGCCATACGTAATGGGGAATGAAGTTACGGGATCTGAAGTAATATTATGTAAGTTGTTAGCAGACGCAGAACGTCCAAAATTGTTCATGGTAGAATTCTATAAGTAAACTAGCTGGCGCCCGCGGCGTTGCTCGCGTTCTACCCTTTAGAGTGTGACGTTTCAAAATTCCTTTCTTAGTGCACCCCTACACTATATAAGGATACTACCCCTCAAATTTCATACCTCTAGGACTTATAGTTTAGGCTGTGCGTTGATTCTATGTCAGCTTCAGAAGAGTTTTATATATATTGATGATGATGATGATGATTTCCTAACCCATTTGTTCCAAAAAAACGACTAAATTTTCTATGGAACCATTAGTTTGGCAAAAATTTGTTGTTTCCATATTTGCTCCCACGTATTGCATTTTGTACTGAACATCTTACTTTGTTGGTTTCATAGTAAAACTTTTTCATATTGATGTATTTTTCGAGATTGGTCCTGCCCTATAATACTCCGAAAGAGAAAATAATACAAATAAAGAAAGCTTCGTACGACAATGCATAAAACTCACGATGGTCTAGTCTCAGACAAGACATTTGCTTATTTGTCTGTGGGCCTAGTAAATATGGATGACCTGGCGTTCCTAGACCTAATGCATTTTAATTAAAACCTTTTACTTTGAATCCTCTGTTGAATGCTGATTGCACTTCCTGCTTACATAACCAAATGTCCTACTGAGTATAACATTCTTCTAAGGCCCGTATGCCTAATATGCCTATACAGAAATTATCATAGAAAAATCTATTCTTGAGTCCGGATTAGTGCTTAAGCAGTGAACCAGCATACGGGCCTTAGATTCCGTTGACCTCCGTCGGAGCCCGTAATCTGAGTTTTGTTTTGCTGTTCGAAACGCATATCGCGAAGCGACTCGCGAGATATTTGGCGTGAAAACCCGATAAGCGCCTCTAGCGGGAGATTTGCAAACTATTTTTTTTCCATACAAAAATTCCGAGTTTCTGGATTCTGATGTCGCAAATCCATAACAAAGTTCAGACTACGGGCTCAGAAGTATTGCACACCTATCGATAATTTTGATCTTCGATTCGTAAATAAAATTGTACTTATGTAGGTACAAGGTACCTAGCTATTTTCCTTTCCTAGAATCAAGAATAAGCCAACCTGTAATGCAAAGCAAGTGTATCTTCACTCTCCAAAGGGTTATTCTGCTTAGCTCCTTCGGGCACTGGATCGTCGGACTCCGCATCGAACGGCATTGCAGAGTCCACTTCAATGCGAAATGCTTCTTTATCGAATACAAATCGCTCTGTATCCCATTTGGAGACGTCGGAGAGTAATTGAATTGCGTTTCGGTGAAGATTTATGAATGTGTTCACCTGGAAAAGAAATAATCTTAAGTTTTACTAATAGGTACCTAATTACGTCATGATAAAGAGTGGGAGAAGCTTAAAAGTTATTGTAGCTGCTTATTGTCTATACTATAGGTACTAATATTATAACGAGGAAAGATTTGATTGTGTGTTTGCATTGAACGAATTTGCATTACAGGTTGGCCAAATTGTAACACTTATTTATGCAAATAAACATCTTGTATCTTGTATCTTGAATATACCAACCGACTTGTTACACCACCACGTTTGGGTTGGCTGGAAGACAATACTTTCAGCATTAAGTCCACCCTTCGTAACAAATTTATAATTTTGTGCAATAAAGTAGGTATTAAATAATAAAATAATAGGCTCCGAAACTACTGGACCGTATGAAAAATTATTTCATCGTTGGGAAGCTGCACTATCCCCGGGAGCCAAAGGCTATTTTGTATTTTCAAAAAACTAAGGACTCTTACTAAAACTCCAATAATGTAAACCAAGGTGTAAACAAATGAGGTTAAAAGGGTAATGGCGCTGGTGTAATTACAGGCACATGAGACTTCAAGATCTTTACGTCTCAGAGTGATGGACGCAGTGCATAGCCTTACGGGGCACGTTCTCATTGGACTTGCTCTGCGAGGTAATGCATTGTTATAGGCAGAAGTTACTACTTAACATCAGGTGAGCTATTAACTTGTTCCCTTACAATGATCATAAAAAAAATGACCTAAAAATTTCGTTACCTAAAATTTTTTTTGTTAAATACAGGTGCGAAGCAGAGACGGGCCGCTAGTAGTTACTTGTATAAGCTACTTCTTGTAGCTTATTTAAACATAAATTGACTGATTGTTTTTACCTGTTCAGCGTCTTTAGCCTCGTCAGTAGCATTCATAGCCCTATTCGCCACAGCCCTAGCTTCATTCAGCGATGTCTTCAGAGCCAGCGCAGACATATCTCCAGATTTCTGAAGGTCATCAGTTTCCCTCAACATACCCTCTTTAGATTGTATGATAGCGTTGATTTTATCTTCAGCCGCTATTGTGATTTGTTCAGCTATGCGTTCACAGCGATCCTGTGAAATGTTTTCATCAATAAATTGTGCTAATATTATAAACGCGAAAGTTTGTAAGTATGGATGGATGGATGGATGGATGTTTGTTACTCTTTCACGTAAAAACTACAAATCCGATTTGGATGAAACTTGGAATATATATATATTGTCCGTGACCTGGATTAATACATTTATCCCGAAAAATCAACGGGATCCAACGGGACGCGAACGAAGTCGCGGGCGGCACCTAGTAAATGATAAATAAATACTCTTGGACATTACCCACACGTTCACTAAAAGCAAACTAAGCAAAGCTTGTTTTATGGGAACTAGATTGCTGATAGAATACTACCTATATACCTAAATTTTTTTTCGTAAATACCTACCTACTACTTATATAATACGTAGAAATACCCAGACATCGAACAAACATCTACGTTTGCCACACAAATGTTTGTTCTCGGTGGGGATCGAACCCACGGCCCACAGCACGGTAGGCAGAGCTATTACCGACCGAGCTGTGACGCCTGTCGATCATGATGATCAACTTGTTGGAACCCTAGACTTAAGCGTCCTCCATTTTTTCAGAAATTGCGATATTGACTTCTCTGTTCACCGAGTTCCTGCAATTCTAACAAAACATAAAAGCCACTAGGGCCTTATAAGCGCAACCGAGTTATTGAATTTATAACCCAAATTACTTTGTATCATGAGTAAAAGGTCTACTCTGGAACCTACCTAATTATGCTTTTCAAAACAATGAAATTGCTCTCGCATTTTACGAAGCCAAACTATCGCACGCCACACTACAAAGGACACCTCAGTAAATTGTCCCTCTCCGCTACTACAAATTTTCCGTAATAGGTCCACGTACCTTATAGTGATCTATTTTATGCTCGAGGCGACTGGCCGCGGAATCTAACTGCTTCAGAATAGACTCGATCTGAATCCTCATGTCGTCCAAGTGTTGGGACCAGCATACTGTGCAGAATTTCTGCAAATAAAGTTAAATAAACTGACGCAAATAGTCTCAAATGGACTACGGTTTTGGAATATAAATGGGGGTTAAGCTTGTTATTGTAGCTTGTAGTTAGGCTAGTGTCTTTTATCAGAGTGCATGTAGCAAATCTTTATGATCATTTCTCATGTCCGCTTAAATTTAGAAAATAAAGATCGGATAGATAGTATACTTCAAGTGACGGTAAGCAAGCAAGCAAGCTCGTATGAGTTAGTGGTCAACTCTGGTGACGGAGTTTTTAGGCCGCCTTAAGGCCTCCGTCGTGGTTTAACGACTGCTAGAGCCGGGAACGACAGTTTAACATGCCCTCTGAAGCACGGAAGCGCTCAGATGTAAATGCCCGTAACGGTCACCCATCCAAATAGTGACCGCGCAGAACGTCGCTTAACATAGACAATCGGTGAAGATGGACTAAGCAAGCCTAGCCACGAGCGCTTCTGAAGTTGGTTAAAAAGTCTTTACCTACTCTCATGTTCTCACACTTACCAGTTTACAATGAACACATAAGGTCACATCCCCACTGTCGCACATGGTCTTACAATTAGTACACCGGGTGCCTGCTGCAAATAAATCCACACTTTGCATATTCGAAGTTGGAGTCATGGGGGGTGTCCCGGATTTAGTCGGTTCCACCCCGACTAGAGTGAGCATGGAGTCGATGTAAAGGTTTGAAGGGAGCTTGTTGAGGTAGTTGGGAGATTGGACTTGGATCTTCGTGCGACATATTGGGCAGTCGAAGACCGGTGCGTCTGAAATGTGAAAAGTAACCTATACGAAAAAAAAAAAAAAAAGTTTTTCACTTGGACGAATTAAATTCGTCCTTGGTTTTTCACCGTAAGAGGACCGGTGCGTCTGGAATGTAAAAAAAAAATACCTAGACGAAAAAAAAAGATTTCATAGTGAAAGAGAATCATAAGCTCTAATTTGAAACTGCTCTGGGATATAATAGTATATTAGGTATGCAACTAGTGAATAAAAGACGGATTTACAGCCAGGGCCATAAATTAATCACGAGCAAGTTAAGGACTCTAACGACTGAATCACGATCGTAGGGAGTGACCGTAGGTTGTATAGCATTGGCTATACAACATCTTTGCGCAAAAACAATAATTAGATGGAAGTCAAATGTATTTGGTAGTGGTTTCTAAATTCAAACACGACAACAGTGACTAAAAGTGCTTTTTATTCACTGTTTTCAGTGAATAAAATAAGCTTTTTAGAGGGGGAATGGTATAAAAGAAATCCTTCTACGACATTAAGAGTCACAAAGAACAAAATTTTATTATGGCTGTAATCCCGGTATTCATAACTAAATCCAACTAAAACCAAATTTAATTTTACGTTTTCGCAATGATTCGCAAAATTTTAAGACGTATTGATGTGTTTGTCGAAGTAAGCCGGTCTAAACCTCTACAGCTACTCGCTTACTACTGTCTCGGCCGAGAAACATTTTACTGTCTCGTCGGTTTGCTCGGTACGTGTGATCAAGGCATAAAGCCAGTCATTGCAATAAATACGGCTTGTAAAAATGGTTCCAACTACGAAAAAAAATTTTGACCTTTTATCACACGATTGTTCAGATCCGTACAAACTTTTGCTAAGAAGCACACACACCAGAACCTACCTCTATACAGATTGTGTACGAATAAAAAGTAGGTCCTACCTATCACCTGGGAAATACTTGGGCAGAGTGATAAAAACTTAAATATGAATACCAACCAGATACATAAACGGTGAGGCAGGCCAGGCAGAAAGTGTGCTGGCAAGGAAGCATTTTCGGATTATGAAGTACCTCGAGGCACAATGCGCACTGCACCAATTCTTTAATACCACCCATGGACATCCTGTTTACAATTAGTATTAAGTATTCAATGGTTAATCGATAGAATAGGTAGATAATATTGATTAATTAAGTAATTAGATCATGAGCGAGTTGTGATAACAAAATCTGCTTGATTATTTATTTATACACACTAGCTGATACCCGCGACTTCGTACGCGTGCGAAACTTTCCACTTAAATATCTGACAACCAGCATACGATGAACCTCGTGCCGAAGGCGGCTTTTGGTTTAGAGAGGTCAAGCTGTATCTAAGAATCCACGTCTTTCATTTCAATAAAATATAGCCTATGTTTCAATCCGGAAAAAGGGCTTCTGAATGGTATAAGTTTCATTGAAATTGGTCCAGTAGTTTAGGCGTGATCCGCGAACAAACAAACAGATAAACAGACAAACTCGATTTTCGGAATCAGAATCGTTTATTTAGTAGATCTGCATATTTAGTTTGTAGTAGTATGTTTGTTCTTTTACGACGAGATCTTTTAAACCGCTCATCCGATCTTCATAAAATTTGGTAGGTATACGGATAGTACTCTTAAGTTTTACTGGTTTGTTAAATGAAGTAAATAGGTTAAGGGGTCGAAAAGTTATGAGGGTCTAAAGGAAGTAAAAAAAAAAAGTCGTACAATAATATTAAGTGGGGTGTCATATGATAGGGTTTTGTTTAGACATTCCAAAACCGTTTTTATTTCGATTCTAGGTCTAATAGTTTTTGAGTTGTTATAAAAATTATAAAATTGGCAAACCCAGTATAACGTGAGCTACCATTTCTTGGGAGTTTCAATGATTTTGTAGTTCAAGTAAGACTGGTACATAGCTAGACGGCGATTTCGAAGCGATTTGCAAAGTTTATTACAACCATTGGTCAGCAAAAATTGTTTGGGTTTTATTAACCTCCGACATCACGAGATCTCAGTTCGGGGCGAACTACTGGCAGATTAGTACTCACGTTCTAGGTCTGGGCAATGCATGAGATGTCCTCCTCGATACAGTAGACTTGAATAAGTGTCCATCCTGCGCTTTTGGCGTCCCCGGGGGAGTAATCTTAGGCGCCTCTTCATTCTTTATACTTTGACTGTTCCATCTTTTTAGAGTAAAAAAGGATGGTTTTTTGTTCGTCTTATCCGCCATTAGAACGATTGTCGACTAAAACTGATTCGTGATTGTTTTTTTATCGTAAATAGGTGAGTATTTGCTGTTATCTATAACGATTACATGGTGCCGATTGAATCTCTGTGATAAGATATTGTAGTTATTAATATTAGTGGGAACTGCAATCATGCTAACACAAGCATCTACTAGCTGCTCAGTTTCTGTTGATACTGCTGGTTGTAAGCCATTTGTTTGATTCCTAAACCATACTCATTCTATTGACTTCTCTGACTTGAATACCACCCTTCGCAGAGAAACCTTGTTCACAAAAAGTACGCATTAGAAAAACAAAAACCTGTTTGCGATATCACTAAAACTAGGACCTAGGTACCACGGTTTTTTGGAAGATAAGCTAACTATACACCGCCTTCAGTAGGTATTAGCGAGTGATTGAACCTGTTAGGTACCATAGGTAAGTCTCAGAATTGTTCCGAAAGAAGCATCCGTATCAAATATATTACAGAAAGCAATGGTCGTAAAAAATCGTATTTTAAACCTAATAAATTCAATGATCTTCATAAAAATTATACTTGTTCTGAGAAAGTTATCAGTAATGTAGGATTCGAGGTTGCCATAATTTAGGGGAGGCCGATGCAACGGTAAACACGTGATGTAAACTCTCGCTTTTGACTCTCCTTGGACAAATTCGGTCACTTTACGAACCTGTACGGAGCCTGCCACCTGTACTTTATAATATAAATAAATACATAAAACTGTGCTTTATACTGACCGACTATCAACGTGCAACATGGGTTTGACCCCAGTAACGTACTAAGTAAGTAGTAGGGCTGCAACCATACCAGCAAAAAAAAGAACTTTGCAAATGATTCGCGAAACATAAGAGACAAAACCGCTCTGCGTTCCAGACAGAGAATGAAAATATGCACCGATATTTTTTTACGAAGAAAATTAGGACTAATATGTACCTACCTACTTACTGTATTTTACAATATTCACAATACTTTTGACAACACTATGACCATAGATCATATAATATGCTATGACTATGAAAATCTTTCAATTACCTACCTTATCGAAACTTCCACAAACATGAAATATAAAGCACTTTCTAAGTGTCTAAGAAAGAAACTCGCGAAATTCAACCTCTGTTAGAGCTTTAGGCAGACAAAGTCGCACGGGGTTACATAGTTTTTTTTATTTGAGATTTTCCATTTTTACGAGCGTTCAGCCTTATCTGATAGGAAGCTAAGATCTAGACAGAGGAACCGGACTACGCAGTGAGGACACACAGTAAATAATCTACGCCACAATTATCGGCACCGTTTACATTGCCCGAGTAGAAAGCTTCTCGCAAAGTTTTAGATCTATGACATGACTAGCCGTGTGGCCCTTTAGAGACTACTTAGATGGAAATATTCATCTAAATAGGTAATTGAGGTGACTTTAATCATAGAGGTTCTGTTTATGACCCTAATTATGCTGATGTAACCTTGAAAAGGACCATTTAATAGAGATTTTATTGTGAAAGCATGTCAACAGAATATCAGTGCTCAGCATTCTATGGACCTGACTTCATTGTTCACCATCATCCAGACCACCAATTAATTAAACACAATTACTTTCTTAGCGCACTCATATTCTGTGTTCAAATCTGTAATTTTTATGAATCTTTGAAATCAAATAGGTCGTAGTAACAAGGTTAATTATGATTAAAACCCTACGATTATCTAGCTAGAGTGAGTGTGATCTTATCGTTTAGAAATGGAGAAATGTCGTCAATTATAATAATTATCGGAGGATAAGGGTAACCGGGTTACATACAGTTTAAAACTCTCTATTACCTGTTAATGACGTCACCACCTGATGGAATCTTCATATTTCTGGGCAAATTATGAAAAGCACGTAATAATTTAACCCGCGGAAGGATTTTCAATTCAAGAATGTAAAAAATTGAGATATCATTTGACTCTACCACTTAGTGTATTTATACAGGAAATGTATCTAAGAATATGAGACTATGCGCGCCTAGTTAGGTATATTAGGGGTTTTCATTCAAAGGCAAATTTTACATCACGACTGACTACCACCTCAGCCATTGACTCAGAACTCCAAGAGTACGGACCGAACCATTGAACCACGTGACGCCCAATTTGAACTGGTAATCGTCTTTTTCTGTTGAAAAAATTGGCACCAATCCAGATCAATGGTTTTCACTTATCTTCAATCAATACGTGAGGAGACTTGAGCAATTATTTATCAGCGAAACAGTTCCTCAATCAGTTAAGTACCTCCATATTTCTAGACTAGACGATTTACCTACTTACTAGACCATATAATTCATCAACTTTCCAATAGGTACTTAAAATACCTACAGCTGCATATACCTAAGCATTGAAACTAACAATAAACAATAATATGTCTCGGACGTTTTACCATTTCAACATGTTTCTGTTATTAAAGTAGGTACTCATAACTCATGAAAGATGGTTTCCTGGTAAATCTGTGTCGCTCCGGTCACGCATACAAAACTGAAGCCAAGACACAGGCAATATTTACAAAGTACAACTGAAACTCATTTTACTGACAAGAGAGTTTAGGTAGATAGAGATAAAAATTTCAGGGGTCTCACCGACTGGAAACAGAACGTGCCTAAACAAAGTCTCCCTCGAGAAAAAAGAAAGAAAGGGTCAAAGCACCCTGAGGCCTAAATTATGAAGAACATGAATCCATGGTAGGAAGATGATGCATCATTCAACTGCACGCTGCACCACGTTCCTTCTTGGCGCACAGCCGGATGTTCAAATGTCTAAAATAAGTAACTTTTCCGGTTTCATTGGACAGTTTCTAGTCTTCTACCCCTAAGACCCAGACGTTAATTCGTCCAAGACCCAAACCCGTCATGAGTTACAGTGTGTTTCGCATCTATGGTATCGTATTAGTGGTTGTGACTGAAGTTTCACCCTGGAACACTTATTTATTCTGTGCCTGAAGGTGCAAATGTGTGCCAAATTAATTACCATAACAATGGGCTGTAAAATGCATTATTTATATGTGAGGGTGCCAAGTTTCTACTTATTTGTGTACATTAACGGAGCATATGCTAATACTAAACCAAGTAATTTGTTTTTGAATGGAATAGGTCAGCTATGCTGTTGACGTGATTGCAAACATTCATTTTAATTCCTAATTTTATTATGACTTATAACTCTCCGAGGATATACACTGGTGACCTGAAGATTCTTCTGAGATATGTTGCAATTAGGATAGTTAATCTAGAAAAAGTAGACTTTTATGGTAGGTGGCAATTACCACGTTTATATTTTCTAACGCTTCATTTTATTGAAAATATTGCTTACAATTCACGTAGGCTTTAGCGAATCTAACCAATGCAATGGTATTATCCTAAGCAAAACAAATCCTCGGTTTGATACTCTCGTTCAAGCTATGACCTCTAACTGAGCCTGTCACGAAATCACAATGCAACACTCAATTACTTACCATCATAGCCAAACAGCCATTTAATATCTTCATCATAATCATGTCATCATTCACCACTCGTCAATCGTCAGAATCTTTACGACTGAGAGACTCTGGGATGCAATTGTACAGTATAGGCCTAGTTTACTAAATAATACGCAACTATTCCTCACGACTGTTCCAGCCTAATTCTGGCGAAGATAACCTGACGTCATAGAATTATGTTACACTGTTCTCAGGCAGTTGGAAAGATCTTTATCAGTAGTGTCAACCAAGTGCTGGTTTTATTTCCTTATGGTCATCCTAATATTCTATTTGTCTTTGGTTTTTTCTTTTTGAAGAATATGTTACGACACCAATATACGTAAAAATAGATATTTTCTAAAAAAAAAAAAATACCTATCTAATTTAAGAGAGGTTTAAATATTACGTTCAGTTTTTAGGGGGTTAGGAAGACAATATTTATAGATCAGCAGACCATATTTTGGTCCAACAGCCGATACTTTTTAATCTAGATCATCGAACTACTTACAGTTAACTCAGGAAACAAAAAAAGGAAAAGCTAATGCCTAATTGGTTCAGTTGTTCTAGCTACGAACGAATTACGTTAGTTCAAACATCACGCGCACGTTTCAAATTGGATAATCCAAAACATTCGCTTTCGATGAACATTGCATAAATGTTTTGAGCAAGTTATGTTCTGTTTTATATGCAGTTTATGATCTTGATATATTTGTATTTATTTATTGGTGATTCTTATAAACTTTACGTAACGTTCACGATCAAATAAAATCAGTAGGAGCAAAGTTTAAAAGCAAAGAATGACTGATTCTCATGGAAGTAAGTTTTCAAGAACAGGTTCCGTGCCCGAGCAGATTCACTTAATGTATGTTACCTATTAAAGAAAGAAGCAAAGCAGGAAAAGGAACACTGCTAACCCAGTGGCCAACTGGCGAGTTGACGTCGAACGATTACAGCCGACCCAGGCTCCATTCCGTACCGGTATCGCCGCGCCAGCGAACGCAACCAGCCACTCATTAAACTGTGTACCTAGTGACTAGTACTGGTACCTCGCATGGCTCCATAAACGATGAGCAGTATACTTCCACCCCGGGGTGCCGTTTTAAAATGCGGAAAGCGACGTACGCGCGTCGCATTACAATTGCAGGAGAGATTCGGCGGTATGTGAATGCCAAGTCCTCGTCGGTACAGCAACGGTGCAACAAATTAGTCGAAGGACGACGTGACAGCGCGGACGACATATTTCAGAGGCTTGGGTATCAAGGATAAACCAAGAGGAGTATTTGTTATGCGAGAGCGTTGCAGAAAGTTTGCGAAATTTTGGCAACAGTGCATGTGACCTGTACCCTACAATCAGTCGGTACATCTTGCGATGTTCGCTCGTCAAGGACTACTTTGTGATTGATAGTGACTGGTGCAAGGACGCTTCACAGTGTGTGTGGATAAATTGTTATTCCTTATACTTGTGATATCTAGGTGAGTGTTATTACCTGTTATAATTTGGATAACCAACAAGTCTATTCAAAAGTGGCATTTATTCAGTATAATCACAAGGATCACTTTGAACCATCTTATAAGCTAACCTCGATAATTCCTGTCAAGTGGTTGTCGTCTCGGCCACTTCTATGAGCATTTTGCATAATTTAAAAGGTTCGTATTTGCAATCACTCTCTAATCTCGTTTGAAAATAAAATGTAAATTGACTCCTCGATATTGACGCTTAGGGCTTTATTTTATGCTGTTTTTTAATCATTTTTCAATAAAACAGCACTCAAATCATGTTCAAACGGCCCCTAAATAAGCGGTTAAAAAAAATATTATAGGTAAATGTCTGCGCGCGCGTTGATGTCTTTTGTATTGAAAATCGATGCTTGCTGTAAAGTTGCGTTTTCCAACTCTTAAATCATATTTTTTACCAAACATCCTAGGTCATAAAATTCACAAGAAACCACTAGAAGAACTACTGAGCTTCTTCAGTGTTTCCTTTGGGTAAACTACTGAGCCTACGGAAAAGCAAAACATCGTGTTTGAAAGCGACTTAGTATAGGCTGTGCCTCTGCGATGGACTTGTCACGTGTGAAATACGTAGGTACTAGGTTTACATACTGAAACAAAGAATAAAGACTTTGTTATAGAGCCTAGATTTCTGGACATCTCTCAGTGACAAAAGATCAGCTTACAGCAAACGAACCAATGAAAAAGGAAATTATGATCCGAGGGAATGTCTACGATGCCTGATGCCAGTTTAGTGCCTATTTCATTTTATGTGACACAAAAGTAGCCAGTTGCAAAATGAAGACCGCAACGGTGCCAGACCGCCCGTAATCGCACTCCATCTCACCCAAAATGTGTTATTGTTTATATCTCGTGCGCCGTTTTACTGCACGTATGTTTATAGCTAACCTTATTTAGTGTCGTTGTGGTTTGGAAGCGACATTACAGTCATCGGCTTTTGGTATTAGAGGTTTTGATCGAAGAATGTGCAAATATAGGCAAATCAATGTTACCTACTTATCTTCATCTGAAAAGAGATTGTTGCAAAAGTGTGCAAAAAGGAGGCAAAAAGTTATTGTAGAGTCCTTACTTTATTTCTAACAAGCCAAAACATTTTCCAAAAGATTAGGAGTTGCAATGCAAATGCAGTTGCAACGTTCAAGGGTGGAATTTCTTTTTTATTCAACCTTTAGTACATGATAAGTTAAGCTATAAAAACCTATAAAAAGCAAATCTGTCAGCCAAACATTGGGGTAACGATTTTACTAGCGAGCACATTCTGGTACATTGCCCTCCAGGTTACCATGTGCTATGACTACAGCCGGGCTCTGTAAGAGCATGTGCCACATACGTTTCTGATTCGATGCGGAAACGTACATACTCTGACCTTAGCTTAAATATAGTTTCAACACCACATCACTTGTGTACCACGTTTCCCGCCACGAGGTATAGAACTTGTGCTTCCTATATAATTTTGCCATAAATGCAAATAAAGTGGATCACAAAAAAGATCACGGGATTGTTCTCCCACAAACCATGACTTTTTTATTTTATTGGAATGCTTTATAAAATTTTATCTTCTAAATATATATAACTCTTTTGAAGCTGACTGAGAATCAACGCACAGCCTAAACTATAAGTCCTATAGAGGTATGAAATTTGGAGGGTAGTATCCTTATATAGTGTAGGGGTGCACTAAGAAAATAATTTTGAAAAGTCACACTCTAAAGGGTCTAGAACGCGAACAACGCCGCGGGCGACGGCTAGTAGACAATAATTTCCTTCATATAACTCATTTTACCAGTAATCTTGAAAATAGTAACATTGTCTTTGAGATCAAGATTTCTAGAATTTTTATAATGTCGTTTTATTGCTACAAAGAGCTTAGAATTGACGCAACTGACCTCAGGGTCAGAACTCAGAGTCAAAACCACCATTTGCATGCAAAAATAATTTCTTGCTACAAATCCGCCAAGCTTCAATAAATATGTTGGTACCTACTATCAAAATGATAATAGAACACAAAGTTACATATTATTTTTATTTCAAAATGGTTCTTGTGATTTTTTACTTATAAAATGCTTCACACTACGTGCCTACTGAAAAACGTAATTCTGGTTTAACCGTCTTAGGTTTGCAGGGATTCCCCATATTTTGCAAAATTACTCATCTTAAACGAACACCTCTACTAACGTTTCATCAATAATAATTATCTCCAGAAAGTATGTTTTTTAATCAGTATAGAAATACTTTTGACCATTATCACGAAGTAAACAGTAAAACTCTGCGCATAACTCGCGAATACATTATCTAACATCATCGTATAACATATTATAAGATGAGACATTCTATTAAAGTCATTATGGTGAGGTAATTTCAATAGCGCATAGCGGTCTTAAGTTCAATGGCACATAGATAAGAACGTTTATTTTCTTAGGCACTACCGCTTGGCAACTAGATGAGATGAGATGTGGTAGAGTACATGAGAAATGAATGAAACCAATCATTGGCAGAACTAAACCGAACAAAATAATGATCATGGCTCAATTCTCACATCGGTCCATTTACTACTCAAATCGTTAAAAATTTCTAAGGAGATTTTTCGTACTTCCTAAGTCACTGAAAAATTAAAAAGAAAACCCGAGAACTTACAAAGATATTGTAAATTTGGTAATTTCCATTTGCGGAAAATTATCATGTGTGAAGACTGACCTCAGACATTTAACTGCATTATCGATTGAAAACAATGTATTTTTAATAGTGAGAGTTGAGCAGAAAGTTGCATAGCGTATCGAATACTGATTCGTGTCCACAAATCGATAATACGAAATCATTTTAAATCAATCGATTGTATTCTCAGGTGAACGCTGAGTGTGCACACTTGAATGATAAAGAGGTTTACGATTTGACGTATACGGAAGTCGATTGGAATGCCTAATAGGTTTTAAGTGATACTCTGTGCTACTGCAGTAAAAGAAGTAGGTGGATGCACTTTATGGTAATGAGAAAATTGTTTGGAACAATAATGAAATACTAATTCTATTAACTTCTAACATAATAATAATTGAGAAAGTTGCAGATTTTTTTAAATAGGTATTTGATTTCACTGATAAAAAATAAAGCTGCGGAGTTATTTTCATTTGAATATAACCGTAAAACCATCCGTGAATGTAAGACCAACAGTCCATGGAAGAATCGTAGCGGTCGTTTAGGTAAAATTCTTGTTATTTCCTCAAGTAACACAAAAAGATTAACATTTTAAAATCAGCCATTTTTATTCATACAGATCGACAGATCATGTGATTACCAGGACTTTTAACTTATAACTCAAACATCAAAATGCTGAGCGCGTATGCAATTTGCAAAACCGGTAGGTACAACTTTTTTCGCGTTCCAGAAAATGTCTCCGCGATTTAAACGTACCTTTGTCAGTATAATGGTCATGAACATCGCCCACATGATATGGTACAGTCAACATTACAAAGTTGACTTGCAGAGTGTATTAATTGAAAAATAGTAGGTCTTCACTGCCTAGTAATTATTGGTCAAAACAAATAACTGAATTTGAAGAAAATCCCCGTACGTTAATTTTGAAATCGTTACATTAGCTAAGTTGACTATCTAAAGTTCTATAAAAGGTTGTTGAACTCGTACTGATATAGTTCATTTATCGATTTCATCTGAGTTTATAGCATGATTTATTCGCAATTGTCGCATAGGACCGGTGAAGATAGAAGTGGTCTGTCTGGGGCGTTTTGCTAAGCCTAAGGCTGTCTGCAAAAAATAGGCTGGCCTCGCAAAAAATATTAAGGTATAAGAAAGAATCAAACCTGATATTAATATAAAAGCTTACACAGCTCTAGGTGTCAGTATAGATAAGTTTAAAAAATTTGGTGGGTAGTGGGTACCTACGTCACCAAAAAAAAATCGTGCTCTGCAATTTCAAGTCTGGATTCGCATAAAATGTTGCCCAAAGGTAATCAAAAACTTAATAAAAAAGACCCCCTTCATAAACACGTCCTGACTACGGACCTGCATGACCCGTAACACATATAAGTAAGCCGACACAACAGGTCTGATCCTCTGAACTACATTCCTTGGAAAACTTCATTTGCACTTTATTAACAGGCTATTAATTTAAGAGATACGCATGTCTGTAGTAATTCAAATGTATTTAGAAAAGTTACAATGTTGTTCTAACCATCATCTTACTAAGGCTCTGCTGACTTTTCTCGGGCACTTCTAAATAGAACTTTTCATTGTAGATCTTCTTGAATTCCAAAGCACATGGAGCGATTACCTCGAAAAAGCATGGGGGTACGTTATCGTATATAGATTGATGTCCGCTAAAAATAATCTTAAAAGTGAAATGTGCGAGGTCCTCTGTCCTTTTCGCCGATGGAAAATCGCTAGAACACAATCTGACTTTAAAAATTTCATTTGATTGTGCGGGAATAATTGTTTCCATCGGTGACACACGAAATAACTTTTTCATCTTTGTGGTCAGTTTAACTTTAACAGTAACAGGATACAGTTTATGAGTATTGGTAATAGTGAAGTTGTCTTCACAAAACCCATGAGTGATTGGAGAGTTTGACATGTCCAAGATATCAGGATCTACTTGGATTGGATGAGGCAGCACTTCGGCATACATTCGTGTAGTCTTTGTTAAAATTATCTCTTCCGTATCTGGGTCACAGAACTCAAAATCATAGTAACACTGATGAAAGCCAATATGTTCAGCCTTGGTAAAATAAACAGGTATATATCGCTTTGTATGCGGATGTAAATCTAGATAAGTATGTTCGAAAACAAAAGCCTCGAGGGCAAGCTCAACAATTTCATCGACCACTAAACCAATAATATCTATTGTCTTCAGTGACTCTACCTCAGTAACGGCTTGTACATTATCACCTTTAGAAGGGGAGAACATTTTGCTTTGAGTTTCGACATCATTGTCATCAACTCTCTCTATCATACTTTCTGTATTTGGGCCAATAACATCAACAGATAAACAACTATCGCCAGCTTCCTTAGCAAAGTCGTATAATCGTTTAATCACATGCAAATGATAAGTGCAATTATCACCGTTAGATATTTTAACCAATCCTGTAGGAAATCCAAATTTTTCGTTGATATGCCAAGAGTATGCAGGCGCAAGAGATACAGTTTTGGAAACGAATACTTTCCGCGACGCTTTGAATTTGCTTACAATAGAAATTAATAAAGCTTGAGTGGGTCCCTGTAATAAAACATTTCGTCCAACTCTAAAATAAAGCTCTGTAGGCGGAAACTCTTCAGTATGAGAAAGCCTAAAAACCATTTTGAACGTGACGGATATTCCTGGATAAAGCTTCAAAGGAGTAACGGGAAATATTTTTATATTCTTAAAAGGAGCTCTTTCAGTGATGTCCTTGAATCTAACATGCATATACTCGGTAGTACAATTCACTACTGAAAAGTATTTGCATTGCTCTTTTAGCGTTGGATTGGTAATTACAATTTCTTTTGGAGTGCATTTGATGACTGACGTTGATTCCATAAGTAACCATTCCTTGAATTCATCTGCCGGTGTTACTTCTATTTGATTAATGGTTGATCTATAGCTCAAATAGCTTTCGTTAGATTTTAAAGGAGATATAAGTTTATGTTGATTGATGATTATGCTGGTCGGTAAATGCGAGGGTTCAAAAACATTTTCTGTATCCACTTCAGTTTTTTGGTCAATGCTGTCTTCTGAAAGTACTATTTCTGTATTAGGATGGGCAGTGAATTTAGTTTCGCTGATTTCTCCAGATATTTCACTATACTCTGCCGCGTCGGGTGCTATATCTTCAGAAGTTTCTTTGGTAAAGACTTTTGGTTTTTTGCGTCTGGATTCTATAGCTTTCCATTTATTTGCAGTTGTTGCTAGATCCTCTTTAGTTTCTTTATAGATCTTGTCTATAATAAAGGCTTTCCTGTATTTACTTGCTTGTATTTTCCTCTTGTATTCAGTCGTTGCAGCGTGTAACTGGGTTACTAGTTGTTTCCACTGCGGGATGGATCTGAAGTCCAGCTTGTACTGTTTTTCGATCGATTTAATGAATCGCTCTACATCCATACCATACTCGTTGTTGTCTCTAATACGCAAATGTTTGCACTGTGATATATTCATGATTTGCTAGTAAATTTGATAAAAACTTGTGGAAATACTTCACTAAGTAAATATTTACAAATGATATTTGACATTGACGTGCCTTTTGGATGGCAGTTCTATTTATTGAACTTGCCAAAGATCTTATTGCAGAGAAAAAGAGGTTTTTATGTACAATCCATATACAATATGGAAGTAGGTAAAGCTACATTTGAAGGCATTATAAAGACTAATTCCTGCTGGTTCAGGCCCATATAGAGTTCTAGTAACTTATATATAGAGTTCATCAGTGGTAGGAACAAGTATTGGAAAAAAGTCACGAGTTATATAGAATAGATAGAATAGAATAGAATAGAATATGTTTATTTTGAGTCATAATATAAAGAAACATGCACAGTTACATCAAAGAAGTCACAATAAAAATTAAAATCTAATATATGACAACAAAATAGGTCGTCACTCAGCATAAGCTGTAGCAGCAAGTGTACTGCTACAACGCTGGTATTATGTGACGCCAATGCGTACCCCGGCAGCAA
Organism: Eulithis prunata; assembly: GCA_918843925.1. Taxonomy (NCBI): domain Eukaryota; kingdom Metazoa; phylum Arthropoda; class Insecta; order Lepidoptera; family Geometridae; genus Eulithis; species Eulithis prunata. The sequence continues at coordinate 4,646,475 of OU974023.1, read as the reverse complement.
CGGCGGTACACAGCGTTATTCTTATTTTAATATAGGCAATATTAATTAACATTTTACACAAACACATCAGGAATTAACAGGACCACATAATAAAAATAGATATCTACAAAAGCAAAACAATAAGAAAATTAAAGAGAATTAAATAACTAAGATAAAATTATTTATTATATTATAATATGAGACCTTAAATCCACAGGTTGGCGATGGACACAGCATTGCCCTGTATACTACTAAGCATAGCGTTGGCGGCATTGCTACCCATGGCATCACCTCACCAAGATGGCATGGCCAAGGAGAACATTCCCCACTCACGGCAGAAGAGGATACTGTGGATCACAAACGATGGCAGACTTGCGTTGCCTCCCGGAACGACGATGCAGATCTCTCCGTCCCTCTCAATGCCTCTCGTCAGGCATCCGCCAAACGGGTTTCTGTCTAACGTGACAATCGGTTTCCCATTCACAAGTAAGTATCAAGATCGTTAGTCGTAGATTTTCATAGAAAGGATATATACTTACTTCTTAATCTTGACCTTGATGATGATGGTCTTACGATCATAAAATAAATATTGACTTTTTTATTAGTAGAGGATATAGTATACCATTTATAGGCACAAGTGTGATACTTCGTCCAGGAGGCACAACCATAAAAACGCTATTGATCAAATCAAGTCGTAAAATGTGGTTTGATCAAGTGAAGTACCATGAATGCAATAGAAATAAGTGGACTTAAGTATTCAGAAAAATACACTAAATACGTATTTACTTACTTATGTAGTAAAATGTACGTTGTGTTGCTCCATACTGGAAATAATGAATAAAGCCTTTATTTATAGTTGACTTCGACAAACTCGGCCTGACCGACAACGAGAATCCCTACGGAGACCTCCCACCGTTCCTTGGACGGTCAATGGGCAGAGCAGCCGTGTCTCTCATGGCAGACTACATAGGACAGTATCTGGAGAGAAGACGAGGGAAACGAGAGGTGGCCATAGCCCCTGAACTGGAAGACGCGGTGCTAGATAAACTACATGGAGGAGAAAGGTAAAGATTTTTAAGAAACAAAGAGATAAATAGAAAAGATCAGTCGATCAGAAGCATTAAAAAGTAAAACATTTGCCCAATTAGGACACCTTGATGGCTTATCTAAAATCTAAAATGGGAACACATTTAAAAGACGATAGATCCATTGAATTTGATACAAATACGAACTAGAATCATTATATCGGTTACCACGTGGCGGCAATTTCAGTTGTCGCAGTTACTTTCACCTTAAACAATCAGGGATTCTGTTCACGAAAATTATTGGCGAAGGCTGCAGGAAGTGGATGATTGACATTCTGCGTACGATTCGAAACCCAGCGCCCATTACATAATAGGCATAGCATAGCTTTGACTCACATGATAATGAGAATTCTATCATTATTTATAAGACCTCTACAATGAGACAGTCTGATCCTCGCTGGAGAAGATTGGTCCATAAGTGTATTTGGCAATACCAGTTTTGCTTTGCTCTTTATAAACCTACCAAGAGATATGAGTGTGTGATGTCTGGTTATACGAAAAACTCTAGAACGAAATATATACATAAAAACATCAGAAATCAGATTTCTTTCATGTTTGATGCATGTTTTCATCTTCATTTTCACAAATTAAATAGTTTTCTTAAATTTTCAGAGCCCTAATGTACGGGATAGCCGAGGATCTCTTGACAAATTTCGGTGTATCCGGCAAGGAATGCCTGCTCCGAACAATATGTGAAGTCCAAGCGCACCCTTTGAATAACTTCGGATTCATTGGAGAAATTATGAAGCTGTTTTTCACGTGCGTATTTTGTTTTATACGTACTTGAAATTGTTAGGTTAAGGTCATTAGGATGCCGTTAAAATTTCCCCCTTAAAATCACATTATTTCTGTACCAAAAAACTAGTTTTCTTGTTTAGTTCAAAATATTTCTCCATGAGATATGCTGTTATTGATATCATCTCTTCTTATAATAAGTGGAACGTTTCCAACTTCATGGTTATAAATTTTTGCGACAACTGGGATTTATTCTCTTTCATTGTTTACGAGTATATACACGCAATAAACGCCATAATCAAAGTAATAAACACCCATAGCCGTATCCATAAACTTTTTTAATTAATTACTCATTAACTTAATGTGCGGGAGGCATGTGAGCAGAGTAATTGGCGCTGCTGTTACATGACACGTTCTAACGAGGTTATCAACTAATTTGCGAAAAGTGGGCATGTGCCGAATCAGTAACCACTATGACATGCTTGTCTAACAGATCTGATCTAGAGACCCTTTGGTAATTTTTAAGGAACATGATCCCACAGACAAACTGGAATGAACGTTCAAAAGTAATTAGTTCTAAGGACCATTGCACATTTACGAGTTTTGTTTTAAACAGCATTATTATTAGTGTCACCTTTGTATTGGGCGGCACACGAGCGAATTAAGATGAACACACACCCCATAATCACTTGAGTTCATAGCGTAAACTCATTTAAGCTAGAAAGAAAACAAAGGCAATTTTCGTGGATTTGAAAGACATCTCTCTTGATGACAATATCCAAATTTTCGAAGTATACCTACTCAGGCAGACCCCATGCTACAACCGTTTTGATGCACGGTTATGGTCTGCAAGCGGTATCACAAATTCCACCCACGACATGACATCAAATCCTGCCGTAACCTCAATACAGCTGCGATGTAGGAAAGTACAGAATACTGGTTCTGAAATTATCAGTCAGTTTAGGTCAAAAGGTCGGCCATCGATTTAAAAAGCTGACTAATTCAATATTTTATTAAAACACCTATCAAAGACACTTATATTATATTTTACAACTAATATTGTTTACGTTTTTGTTTTTATTTCAGGCCAAGTAAATCGCCATACGCGGAGCTATTACAAGAGTACGTGGAGGCCCAGAAAGCGGGAGAAGCTGGAGGCGAATGCTGGCCCTACTACCGATTATGCCCGAAAAGCTTATTTCAGCCTGCTTCCAACAAATATTCGTAAGTAAACTTTTTATACGCTATCCCATAAAGTAGTCAAGGGCAGGAATCACTTCAAATAAAGATTCGAAGAACCCGATACTTTCCATATTTCGAAATAATATAGCTATGTAAGTTACATCAAATATTTTGTTTATCAGAAAAGACGCAGAGGACATACACAGGCGGCAAGAGCACGAGAATAATCAAATAAACGAAAATATTATTTTAGAAGAGCGCGCAATGTAGAAAACTACGAATAGAATAGAATGGAACCCACTTATCGTGATTGAAGAACGTAAGCAGATAGACATAAGGTATGAAATTAGAATTATGCCTCGGTGTATTCATGAAAATATCATTGTAAGTGGGTTCTACAGTAAATTAGTGACATCTCTTTCCAAGAGGGAGATAGATAAATTCGTCCCAAATGTAGTGGTAGTTTCCGACCAAAGTTCATTGTAAATTAGATTTTCTTCATGAACCTTATTTATTATTATATCTAAGTGCCATTGTAGCATCCGCATCAGCCGAAATAGTGATGATGGCTTTATGCTACTCTGGGGAGACCACAGGAGGTGGTCTGACGATTTATTTCCTAGTAAAAGGACGATGTTCAAGTCTAAACTAGCCACATGCAGTAACGATATATGCAATGTACATACCTCGGACTGCGACCAGCTTCGATGAACTTCCACCTTGCGATTTTCCTTGAGCTGATGATGAAAGGGATCCGTATGGGGAACACTGATGAAAGCACCCGCGAGTGATTATAGATTTGAAGAGCCTTTTTAGCCTTCCGATTGCGCGACGCGTGCGTGCCGGTTGGTGTTCGAACGAGAAGAAGAAGGAATGATTGATGCATTCACTTGATATGTCACAGCTGTCACTCCAAGCTTTGACGTTTTATGTACTTGCATGACAGCCAAAAGATTGGTGTCTCGATATTGCTGTTAGCTTAGAAAAGACATTGAACATCGATTTTGTAATGATTAAAAATAAGATAGATAATTAGTTAGGTAGGTATGACGCGAAGTATCTACCGGGACGAAACATCCCGCCCACCAAAATACCTATGGTATTTTCTGGTTAAAGAAAAGAAAAACTTAAACGATAGCGATTTGAAGTTGATTGAGATTAAGTTTACCTACACTACGATTTGCTTAACTAAGATTTGAATAGATTACGATTAAAACTAGTTTTCGAGAGGGAGGGGACACAATTTGACCAACGGTCGAATTACTGTGTGATTATTGGCATTTTTTAAAATTGCACTCCGAGCTATTCCATCAACACCATACTGAAGATCGACCACTCTTGCAAGAGTCCAGTGTAATGGAGCGCGGTTATCGTCCTTGATTATCACCATCGAACCGATCGATAACGGTTTAGAATCTTTGGTCCATTTGGCGCGTTGAGTTAAAGAGTTTAAATATTCGGTTTTCCATCTGGACCAGAAGTTCTGTTGAAATGCTTGTAACATCTGCCACCGAGGAAGCCGTTTTATGTTAATATCTAAGAGATCTTCCTCAGGCACAGCGGTTAGCGGTTCTAAAGTAAGAAAGTGACCTGGGGTTAAGCACGAAAGATCGTTGGGATCGGAGCTGATAGGGTAAAGAGGTCTTGAGTTGAGAATCGCTTCGATTTGAACAAAAAGAGTTGTCAGCTCTTCAAAAGTTAGGACCTGATCACCGACTACCCGATATAAATGCGATTTCGCGGGTTTGATTTGAATTTCCCAGACGCCGCCGAAGTGCGGAGCGCTGGGAGGATTGAATTTAAATTCAATTTTTTCTGCACTAGCAGCTTGGTGCATTAAAGGTTTGAGTTGGTTCTTTGCCCCTACAAAGTTTGTACCACAATCCGCGTGAATGACATTACAGCGACCGCGGCGACCAACAAAACGCCGAAGAGCGGCGATAAAACCCTCAGTCGAAAGGGTCGATACGACTTCTAGGTGGACCGCTTTGGTTGCTAAGCAAACGAATAAGCATAAATAAGCCTTATCCATTTTAGCACCACGATGTGAACCTACTTTGATGCGGAACGGTCCGCCTAGATCTACGCCTACTACTGAAAACGGTTTAATCTGATTGATCCGATATGGGGGGAGATCGCTCATGAAGGGCTGTAGCGGTTGGGGATTCGTTCGAAAACATTGAATGCATTTAGATAAACGGCGGCGGATTGTGCGTTTAGCAGCAATAATCCAGAATTGTTGAAGAAGTAGAAAATGTGTGGTATTTATACCCGGATGCAAATATGTTCGATGAATGGAATCGATTATCAAAAACGTTAGGGGATGCTCAGACGGTAGGAAGGCAGGATGTTTGTGTTCGTATTCTAAGCCTGATCGAGAAATCCTGCCGCCTACCCTAAGCACTCCCTGATCGTCAAGAAAGGGATTCAGTTTGCGGAAAGGTTTAGATAAAATTTTCTTTGCTTTTAGTTTAGAAATCTCATCTGTGAACGCTGTGTTTTGAACGTGTTTGACAATTCGCATCAGGGCGCGATGACGTTCCACGTTGTTGAGAAATAACTTGCGATTCGCCTGATTCGGATTACGAGAATTGTTAATGAAGCGATATAGATACGAGAGTACATTAACAAGTTTTGATAAGGAGGAGAAACGGCTTAGCAAAGTTTCGATAATGGAAGGATCATATGCGCTATTGTCGACTGGGCTGGTTATAAGAACTACGGCTTTGCGTTCTTCGGCTTTAACGGTTACCTCATCGTCATGATTTATGTCGTTTGAATCAAGTGGCCAAGAGGATTGATCCTCAGAGAGCCAACAAGGTCCCGCCCACCATAGAGAATTGTTCAGAAGTTCACAAGGAAGTTGACCTCGTGAACAGACATCTGCCGGATTATCTCCAGAGGTCACGTGGTGCCAACAATCGGTAGGCGTAAATTCTTGGATCTAGCTTACCCGATTCGCAACGAATGTGACCCAGCGAGATGAGGGTGAACGTAACCATGAAAGAACGACGGTCGAATCTGACCATAAGTGAACAGCATCGATTTTAATACGATCGAGGTAAGTCTCAAGAACGAATTGATAGAGATCAGCTAGCAGCACAGCTGCACAGAGTTCCAACCGGGGCAACGAAATACGTTTAAGAGGGGCTACACGAGCCTTTGAACAGACGAGGTAGATATGGACTGCACCTTGCTTGTCAGTGACGCGTAAGTAAATGACAGCACCATAAGCCGTCTCAGAACTGTCACAAAACCCGTGTAACTCAAATGATACAGGTTCAGAGCAAGTTAACTTTCGAGGAATTCGAAGATGCGTCAATTGTGGAAGTTGATCCTTATAGGTTGTCCATGTACTGATGACTTCGTCAGGTGGCGTTTGGTCCCATCCGATACCGAGAATCCATAACTTTTGGATGTATGCTTTGATTTGTATGGTGATGGGAGATAAGAAGCCTAACGGGTCGAACACTCTCGCAAGTTCGCTGAGAATGGAGCGCTTAGTACACGCTCGATCTGAAGGTTTGATTTCAAAGAAGAAAGCGTCGATGGAGGGGTCCCATTTGAGACCGAGAACTTTCAACGTAGAGGGTTCGGAATTATCGAGTGAAACTGAACCTGCCAAGCAATCTTGACTAGGAAGGTCCGATAAAAGCTGCGCATTGTTACTCACCCATTTCCTGAGCTGAAAACCACCTAGTTTGAACAAAGCGATGAGTTGATGTTTTGCCTTTTTAGCGTTGTCGAGTGTGTCGCATCCCGTGGCTACGTCATCGATATATACGTCAGATAAGATTATATTCTTCGCAATTGGATATTCGTCACCTTCATCCTCGGCAAGCTGTCGCAACGTGCGACATGCAAGAAAAGGGGAAGAAGAAACACCATAAGTGACAGTGTTCAGACGATACTCTTGAAGAGATTCGGCGGGCGAGGTTCTCCAAAAGATACGCTGATAGTCACGATGCGTGGGAAATGTCAAAATTTGACGATACATCTGTTTGGCATCTGCCATATACACGATATTGTGTTCTCTAAACCGCAAGATAATTTTTAAAATGTTAGGTTGTAATTTAGGACCGGTAAGTTGAGTATCGTTTAAAGAACATGACTGAGAGTCTTTTGCAGATGCGTCGAAAACAACGCGAAGACGAGTAGTTGCTGAATCTGGACGTAACACACAATGATGAGGAATGTAGTATTTTCCCATAGCAAGCTCGTCGACCGGAACCAATGACATATGACCTGTCTCTAGATAGTCTGACATAAAGTCAGCGTATTGGCGGTGGAGATTAGGATCACGAGATAGCCTGCGCTCGATAGCGTGGAAGCGTCGCAGTGCTACTTCACGAGAGCCGTGAAAGGTAGGCTCAGAGTTTTCTTTGAACGGTAAGCGCACTATGTAACGACCGGATGAGTCACGAGAATGTTCTGTCTGGAACTTTTGTTCGCAGAGTGCTTCATCTGGAGTCATAAGTGGCGCCTTCGGTATTAGATCTAGTTCCCAGAAATGTTGAACCAGAGCGTTTAACTCAGTGTCGATATCGGATGATGTATGAACGAGAGTGTTAGAAGCTAATCGAGTTTTGCCCAAGAGAAGCCAACCAAAGACGGAATTGAAGGCGGTAGGTTGGTTGGAATGTCCCTTGACGTGTTGAGTGAGCAGAGAATCAGCAAAAACATCCGCGGCAAACAAGAGATCGATTGGGCCCGGAATGTCAAACCCGGGGTCTGCTAAGGGTAATGAATTAACATGTGACCATCCCGATGTGTTTAATTTTGCGATAGGTTGATCGCCACATATAGCCGAAATCACATGTAGGTCTAAATTAAACAAGACTTTGTTATTAGTACCTACTGCACAAGTGACGTCACCAATGATGCAGGCCGCGGTTTCTCCGAGTCCGCTTACGCTAGCGATAGCCTGAGTGGATTTTAGGTTTAAACGTTTTAGAGCTGAGGCCGTAATGAAGTTGCTCTGACTTCCGGTGTCAAATAAAGCACGGAACGATTGCATGGCTCCAGACGCATCTTTCACTTGCACGATTGCAGTCGCTAGCAAAACGGTCGATTGTGTTGATGACCTTGAAACCAAAGACGATACGGTTGGGTTTGATTCGATGTTATCGCGATGGAGTAAGGTGTGGTGTTTCCGTCTGCACGTGCGACATGAAAATATCGATTTGCAGTCTTTCAATTGATGAGAAGGTCTAAGGCAATTAAAGCACCAGATTTTTTCCGTAGCTATTTTCATTCGGTCGTCTAACGATTTTTTAAGAAATTCTGGGCAGATCCCTATAGAGTGAAGCTCGCCGCAAAACGAACATTTACTTGTGTACGAACCGGAAGTGGCACTTCCGGTTGGCTTTTGATCGGCCACGGCCGTCGTCGTCGTCGTCGTCGTCGTCGTCGGTGGCGGCGGCGGCGGCGCCTCAGCTGTGGTGGCAGCGACCAGCGATGTAGTACTTGTACGTTTAGGTTGCGGCTGCGCAGGCGTAAACTTTTGAGAGGATTTATTCGGTTTGATCGATTCGATAAAATGAGTATCGCGTAACATGGCCTCACACTTTGATTGTAGAAACGATTTTAATTGTGTGTAGGTAGGCAGCTCCACGTCCGAATATTTTTCCTCAAAGTCTCGACGCAGCTTCGTATCTAGTTTCGATAAGATATGATACACTAGGATAAAATCCCACTGACCGATTGGTAAATTGACAGTCCTTAAAATACTTAAGTTTTCTTCGAAAAGGTCAAGCGATTTTCTAAACTCAGGAGCGTTACTACATTTAAAATCTACATTTAAAATGTCTCGCCAACACGTAAAAGCTAGATCGCGTTTATTCTTGTAGCGCGCCGTGAGTGCCTCATACGCATCGCGGTAGTGTTCGCGAGTCATAGGAAAAGGTTTGATAACCGTTAACGCATCGCCGCTGAGAGATGAAAAGAGATAATGAAACTTCTCTGTATCGGTAATAGAAGTCGAGTTATGTATTAACGCATTAAAAGTGTCGAAATACTCAGGCCATTTTTTTATGTCCCCACTAAAAGTCGGAAGTACGATTTTCGGTAACCGGATGTTAGAGGAAGAATTTCCGCCTCCGCAGTGGGACTGAGTGGATTCACTTTTAGTTAAATTGCGATGGATCGATAATACCCGATAATACATCTCGTCGAAACGTTCCTGAATTTCATTGTCTTCATTATCAGGATCATCGTCCACCACCTCCTGGATAGTGAAGTGCGCGTCCTCAAAACTTGCGGCAATTTGTTTCAGAGTTTGGTGATACGATAAAAATAAATCCAGTTGAGTAGGATCGTTCGCTGCTACAATGCCTACTTCTAAAGCCTTAGTCAGACGTTTGTACGCGACTGTTCGTTTTCTACGCAAGGACGGTAAATCTTGAGTAGTGTACTCGATTTCGATTGATTTAGATTTAGATTTCTTTAGCGTGCTTGGTTTACGCGGATTCTTACTAAGAAGCGACATTGTTTAGCTTACCTACTGGACAATCTAGTCTAGGTACGAATAAAGTTGTATTTGTTTGTCCACCGTGTAGACGGGGCCTTAGAATCGTAGGGAACAGAATAGGCACGTTCGTGAATGTAATGAGAATGAATACTGCTTATACCTACCTGTAGTCGAGACGTAATCGTAAACAACTTTTGTACCTACCAGGTTTCTATAAAAACAATTTTTTTAAATGCAATAAAGCGCATGAATGACCATAGAGATAACGATTTGTTGACTTTGACTCGTGAATGAAATGAAATATAAACGAACGAAAAGTGGAATTGAACTAAAACACAATGTTCTCGAAGTTTACGAAATGTACGGTACTAACTATTGTGTAATCTGTTCATTCACTTGGCACAAGAATATGCGTAAGCGCTGCGCTCGGCCGCGGTAAGCGGTTGGTAAATTTACAACTACCTGCAAGTTTAGGAATGTGAGAGAAAATTGTGAATGATGTACGTATGACGATATTATGTATAAATTGACCTTTTCTACTTACGATAATATTATATAATGTTTTATGAATGAATGATTTAGAAAATGGAACGGTAATAATGATAGAAATATTGCGTGGAAATAAAACCGTGCACCGATGATTTGTTGTGATTGCACGATTTTAAATAACACACAATAAATCTGCGATGAATTCGATACGATAAAATAAATAGATACGACTGAAATAAAGTGATGAGATGCGATCCCTGTTCGATGGTGATAGCTCGTAGACGTAAAAGTTATTTGTAAAAGATGTATGTACGATAGCGGGTTAATTCTGATGGGACGGAATAACTTAGAATGCGAGAAATACCTATTATTTTGTTTGTAAAATAATCGATCGATTGAGATATTCTAAGCTAATTGAGTTTCAACCAGAAATACCACAAGAAAAGATGGCGGATTACAAATTACGTATGCAAAATGGAAGGTCCCTGGTTTCGGCACCAAAAAGAATGTAGCATCCGCATCAGCCGAAATAGTGATGATGGCTTTATGCTACTCTGGGGAGACCACAGGAGGTGGTCTGACGATTTATTTCCTAGTAAAAGGACGATGTTCAAGTCTAAACTAGCCACATGCAGTAACGATATATGCAATGTACATACCTCGGACTGCGACCAGCTTCGATGAACTTCCACCTTGCGATTTTCCTTGAGCTGATGATGAAAGGGATCCGTATGGGGAACACTGATGAAAGCACCCGCGAGTGATTATAGATTTGAAGAGCCTTTTTAGCCTTCCGATTGCGCGACGCGTGCGTGCCGGTTGGTGTTCGAACGAGAAGAAGAAGGAATGATTGATGCATTCACTTGATATGTCACAGCTGTCACTCCAAGCTTTGACGTTTTATGTACTTGCATGACAGCCAAAAGATTGGTGTCTCGATATTGCTGTTAGCTTAGAAAAGACATTGAACATCGATTTTGTAATGATTAAAAATAAGATAGATAATTAGTTAGGTAGGTATGACGCGAAGTATCTACCGGGACGAAACAGCCATTCTATATTGTTTGTTAGTCTTCTGACTTTCTTTATATCTTTAAGCTTTTATCGTATGTTTTGGTGTCACTTACTTACCTACTTTTGTAAGATAGCGATTGCATTTTTACTTTAATAAGTACTTTAAAAGTCTGCGTAGCTAGTGATTTTTAAAATTAAGTAATTAAAAAATTTAGAACTGTTTAAGTTATTTCATTGTGTATTTCTATTTTAAGTACCTACCTATTTGAATAGCGATTGAGAAACTCCACTTTACATTTTCATATATACCTAATGTACAATCTTCTATTTATAGAAATATTGCTACATCCTATCCACCCTAAATACGGAAGCTCTGCAAAGTAAGGCAAAGGGGCGAGCGCAGCCAGTGTTGCCAATGTAGCAAATTTAGGTTACATCTGGCAAATTCGGCAAATCTTTTTAGTTGTAGGGGACTGTCAGATCAATTTTTTTTTTATAACATATCACAATCATTATTTTGGTCTCGTTTGTATATATTTTTGTCTTATTTACAATAATACTTGAAGCTTTTTATCCAACCCCTGCTTTCCCAATACAATCAAAGAAGTTTAATTGTTAGGATTTATAATTTGTAGTTTATAAATCTTTTTAGGATTTATAATTTGTAGTTTATAAATCTTTTTTTGGTATTTTTTACGAGTGGTTTTGTAGAAACAGCCACACTACTAGCGTGTATCAACTTCCAAAGTTGGCAGTATTTACAATTTCCAGGTCAAACATTTGCTATGAACAAGGTAAGATCTGTTTTGCGTCGTTTATTTCAGTAAAACTATAACTGAATACATTTAATAAGTAAATTTAGTAAATATGTGTAAAGATTCTGATATTTCAGGCGCATTATGTGATGTTTTCGTTCTTGATTTTGTTGAGTACGATGCCAAAACTGGGGAAGACGAAAAGAAGCTATTCAGATCAAAGTGTCAGAGGATATGTTACCGAGGTATTTATTATTTTAATTTGACATTTGACTAAAGTTAAGGATACAACCAACTAATTTCTTTTAAACCAAAATAATATGATCAAAAAAAGAGTACATGGCAAAATACACTAGCTAGAACTAGAATAGAAAGAAACACATGCGATGTTTGTCAACAGTAATGTAGGTGACATAAAAACAACTCTTCCAAAAAGTAAACAACCTACAATTTGCAGAGAACATGCTGGTGGAACGAAATTTGCAAGGAGGAGTTCCAAATATTATTTCGGTGTAAATGCCCTTCGTGGTCCTACTGCCGAAGCCCCGGAAGGTACTACAATGCCGTCTGTTCCATGACAGAAACTGGCTACATCTGGGATCAGCCCCATTCAGAGTTCAAAAGTGGACAGTAATGTAAAGTGTATACGAATCAGAAAGAATAGGGATCAGATATTATGAGTTACTTATTATTGTTGTTAAGCACATGAAAAAGAAAGCATGCCAAATTCATCGATACATTTCGAGACTGAATCATCATCAATATATATAAAACTCTTTTGAAGCTGACAGAGAATCAACGCACAGCCTAAACCATAAGTCCTAGAGGTATGAAATTTGGAGGGTAGTATCCTTATATAGTGTAGAGGTGCACTAAGAAAGGAATTTTGAAAAGTCGCACCCTAAAGGGTCTAGAACGCGAGCAACGCCGCGGGCGACGGCTAGTAAAGAAATAAAATTTCGTCAAATATTTTGGAAATTGTACCTTATTTCAATCAAATCTCTAACGAAGAGGCACTCGACAAATGTACACCCTACTGTGTTCGGGTTATGTATGTGTGAATAAATAATCGTTTACTCGTTATGGATTTTTATTTGACTCCTCAACTCCTATATGACCTTGAGATAGAGTGGAAGGCGCCACGCATGCGTAGTACACTTAAGGCTTGAAAGATATAATCAATACGCTTTCAGAACACAGCCATCGCGTTCCAACAATAGACGCATAACAACATTGAAAATGTTGGAGCTTGTACTGTTAGTTTTCGCTTTTGGTGTCATTAGTTGTGAACCTGAAACTGTACGTGATAATTTCGATTACTTCAACTACGGTGCCAATGAAGACGCGTTGAAGAATCTGGATCTACATTTGGTAATGTTCAAACACAAAGAAGAGTTTTAATCTGGGTGGTAGGAAACGTATTGACCTTGTTAGTTTTTCAGCCTAAAGATGAAATAGTACTGCGACCCCAGGAAGTGAAGGACTGGCCTCAGCAATCTCTGAACGTTGGTCAGATTACCGCTGTTTCTCTCAACTCTCTGGGCCAGCCTGTTATCTTTCATCGTGCTGAGCGAGTATGGGACGAAAGGTAAGACGTAGCACTTTGTAATCATTTGCATTTTTGCATTCTCCAAGTAAATCCCTTACTATTCCCTCCTTTTTACTTATGTTAACTCCTACCCAATCCATTTTGGCCCCATTTTCTCATTTTTTGGACCAACCCTTTTATGCCATTTTAGGTACCTAAGTATTATTAATCATTATCTATCTCCAACCATCTTTACTTTAGTTCTCATCCACTAGCGTTCCTGCATAAATATCAGTAAGGTTTTTTTGCATCATTTTCCAATAACTATTCAAAAAAATTGTACAGACTCAGAGAAATCTCATTTTTTTCTAAAATCTCATGTCATATTCACTTTCTTTTGTTCCACTTGGCTTTACTTACAGCACGTTCAACGAGTCAAATGCCTACCAGAACTTGGACAAAGGGCCGATAATAGAGGACACGATTCTGGTACTGGACCCACAAACCGGCTCCGTGCTCCATAGCTGGGGTTCATATTCCTTCTACATGCCTCACGGCCTAACCGTGGATCATCATGACAATGTGTGGGTCACGGACGTGGCTAAGCACCAAGTTTTCAAGGTGAGTTTGCGTAATCGTTACCTTGGAGTACTATATTCTGTGAACTTTGGTAGGTTTTGTTATTGAACGTATATTTTTGAGAGCGCTTAGAGATATTTAGCTTTGGCAAGGCGTAAAACGATGACACGATGGTGGGAATAGAACTGGTTCCGAATATACCTACTGCTACCTAACTAGGTTAACTGAAATCTGTTCTGCAAAGCTGATTGGCCCTGTGAACCTAGTAATGTAGGTTTGAATATAAAACCAGTAATAAGCACAGAATAAGATAAAGTATAGGACAACCTTGACCTAATGCCATGGTCGTTAGTGGCAGACGTCGAAAGTTTCTTCCATCATTTACAGGCACGCACCATCACGCACTTCCGTTTCTATGGGTACACGATAGGTACTTATAAATTTTAGGAGCCATTTTGAGGACTTCGGGCCTTCAAAAATGTTTTATAAAATTTTTCTACCATTCTTTTTTTCTATGGTGCTTTAAACTGCTGGGTTAGATATATTTAAAAAATGCTACGAGGTTCCAAGACATTTCATACCGAGATCGTTCAACTAGGCCGTTTTCGGAAGCCTTCTCTATGCGTGGTCTCAGCTGATACGCAATTAGTAATTTACGCCGACTTTTATAAGGTTTCTTATTCAATATCATGGACCAAATATAGCACTATCTTATTACGTATTAAACCAGCGAACAAATTTGCAAAAACCTTCCCGTGGGAACTACCGAGTGTTCCATCATTTCGGCATAACAACAATATTTTATTTGGAAAATTATTGGGGCGTTGATTAATTTTGGGACCAACGCGTGTAATATTTACGTGTGTTTGTTGAGATTACTTTTAAATTAAGTTTAGGAATAAAGGCTGAATGCTTTCAGCTACGTGTTTTAGCAAAATTAGTTCCTGTTCTGGGTATTTTTTATACAAGGTGGTTGAGATAGGGTAGTAAGGGCAGTTATAAGAACACATTCTTAAGACACTGTCCATAAATTTGAATATAAGCCGCATTCATAGATTTTGAAAAAAATACAGTCAGAATGTGGGCTATTACATATACACAAAAAATAAATTATGATGCCAATCGATCCTCTTAAAATATAGTGCTATCCCACGACTAGAACTAAGTTGTATAGTATTATATCTGTGGCTGTTTTAACATCGGGTTCATTCGATATGACTTAATTTTCAATTATGCTATCAAAACATTCATGTATTATTTCACCTGTTCCACATACTTATCCCTTCTATCCCTACTGGCAGGGAAGAACGGAATTTTCTCCACCTACTACTACTAGGGGGGGATACTTTTCCACTTATATCCACTGTTATAATCAAGGGAATAAGTATCATCTTATCATAAAATGGTTTTGTTCCAGTACACGCCCAGTAACCACAAGTACCCAACGCTGACTATCGGCGAAGCGTTCACAGCTGGGTATCCGTATCGTCGCCGCGTCTTACTGTGTATGCCGACCTCCGTTGCTATTGCTACAACGGGCAAGTACTTTCTTCAAGTCATTATTTGATGAATTTTGAATTGAATTAAAATGCCGAAGTGAGCATAATGCCCCTGGTTACTAAAAACATTATGTAAAATTAATAAATATTCTTAGACATATCACACAACGCTCTTTAGTCCCAAACTAAGCAAAGCTTGTACTGTGGGAACTAGATTGCTGATAGAATACTTATATAATTTTTTTTATACCACCCAAAGTCAAAATAATATTTGCATAGTTAATAAGTATAGGTAAACCTTACAGTTTTTTTTTATTCAACATTCCAGGCGAAATATTCGTAGCAGACGGCTACTGCAACAACCAGATCTTGAAATTCAACGCGGCTGGTACTCTACTAATGTCGATACCAACACACTCTGACACTTTAACCCTTAACGTGCCCCACAGCGTAACTTTACTTGAGCACCTCGACGTGGTGTGTGTCGCTGATAGAGAGAATATGAGGATAGTGTGTCCCAAAGCAGGGTTAAAGAGCTACGTGGATATGTTAGAGCCCGCGACGGTGATTGAAGACCCCACTTTGGGGAGGGTGTTCGCTGTGGCGTCTCATGGTGATACACTTTACGCTGTAAACGGGCCTACGTCTCAGAATATTGCAGTTAGAGGGTTTACTGTGAACGCTGTGAATGGGAACATTTTGGACACCTGGGAGCCGAGTACTGTGCGTATAGTTTTTAACCTTACGAATGCTATGAACTTTGTATGTAGTTTTGAGGGTTATTCCGTATCGTATAAAAGCCTTTTCTATGGAAATTATCGAATAAGAAATCTCCTTTTGAAAGTTTCCGATATCGATCTGTCACGGATTGCAAATAAATCAGGGAAGAACTGCTTTAAAAAATAGAGAATTTTCGTAGTGACACCAATTTTGGCATAATCATAGGACAGAAAAGATATCCAAATACAAGTTATCATTCATAGTTTCCCCGATATTCAGGTTTTTATAGATCACCCAGAATTTTTTCAATCGGCTGTATTTAAATAACTTTATAATCTTTTGCAGGGATTCACCAACCCACATTCCCTGGCAGTAACGCGCAATGGATCTCACCTCTACGTCACAGAAATCGGCCCGAACAAGATTTGGAAGTTTGAGCTCACTGACGTATACGATAAGAAGTAAAATAGCTTATCAACAGCCGGAAGACGGGTAACAAATACGACCCAGAACAAAGATGATCGCATAGAAAAAGGTGATAATCGCAATCGTATTGTAATGGCAGCGTATCCGAGATACACTGCGCGTTGACGCTGCAACGTTCGGAAGTCGAGTTGGCGTTGACGCGCAATATGACTTGAATACGTTATACGTCACGCGGCGACTAGAATGTGAGATTCATTTGAGCCCGATTTACGTTTACGATCGTCACATTTAGGTATTTGTCCTGAGCCCGTAGTGAGTTTTGTTATGTTGATTTGCGACAAGCGAGAATCGAGAAACTCGCAGATTTTGTATTGAGAAAAATAGTTTGCAAATCTGCCGCTAGGAGCGCTTATCGGATTTTCATACAAAATATCTCGCAAGTCGCTTCTTGATATGCTTTTCGATCAACAAAACAAAACTCAAGACTACGGGCTCTGAACCCTCTGGCGTGGTCTCCAAATGGTTGATTGCTATAATTTGATCCGTCTATCTCGAAGGACTTTTCTACTTTGTCTTCCGGTTCAGTCGTCTAGATGAGTAGGACCTCATATAACTATAGAAGGAATTGCTTTTAGATGGCGAATATAATTCGTCATAAAGAAGTGGGCTAGAGAAATTACGGTTATTATTAACAGCGAAATATACCTAATAGAAAACTGCTTCAAAAGTTCACAATCTATGCTTACTCAAAAGAATCCCATATTATAGATAAAAGTCTTTTTGAGATTTTCGACTGGTTCCTATATTCTACGAGTAACAAGCATTGTACCGCGTCCACACTATGACCATGCCGCTGCCGGCATTATTGCCGCGGACTTATTGCCACAGCAACATCGCCTTTATTCTCACTAGGAAGCTAGGGCATGAATTTGGGCTGGGGGACGGGACAGAGGCATGTTCGTGTTCACACTATGCTCGTGCCCACTTCCCTGCCGACTGCGGCATAGTGTGAACGCAACATAAGACAAAGGTATTACAGATTATTTAACGGACACGATCGTTGTTTACTAACGAATGCTCGTAGACTATAGATATTTTTTTTAAATAAACATGTGTTTGTATCGAGCGAGCGGTCCAGCAGTGTAACCAAACACGCACATACGGTTAGAACTAGAACAAAATGGTAGGCATCGTCTCATAGCCGATTTACACACTGATAAGTACAGTGGCGAGTTGTGTAGCGGCAGAAATACACTGCGCGTCAATAACGACTCAACTCCACGTACTTGCCACTCTACTTATAATAGGTATTTCTCGACTTCCACAGGGAAAGACTCTTTTTGTGTTGTAATGTTTCCTACCTACTTTCTTACTATGTTTGTTCTTGTTATCTGTTAATTGCTTACTTTTTTTATCGTGCCTTTTTTTTCTGTCTTAGGTTTGTCAAATAAACAGATTGTTAGTTTTTTGTAAAAAAACTTCACTTTATAAGCCCCAGACGCACTACTGGACATTTTGTTCCACGACATTTAAATCGTCTTAGGAGATGTGTGTACCTTCTAAGTACATTAATGTTTTATCAAGCAAATAATTTTATTCAGCAATCTAGTTCCCATAGTACAAGCTCTGCTTAGTTTGGGACTAGAGGGCGTTGTGTGTAATGTCCAAGAACATATAATTTTATTTTTATTCATCTTGCATTGCACTTATGTATTATTTTTGTACTTACTAAAATATGCTCATTGGAAATTGTAGTATTCAAAATACGGACCAAACCGTCTTTTCAATAATAATGAATCGTTTAAATTATTAAAAAAATCATTGCACTATATTTTTTCATAGTAGAACTTGATGTTTGTGGTATTATAATTATTATACCTACTATGTTATTAGCAAATAAAATTATTAAATAAGATGTTGTTTCATTTATAAAATAATATAATTTTATAATAAATACCTTATACAGATAATTTGAAATACACGATAATTAATTATTAAACCTTATAACAAATAACGCAATACTACAATCAATATAAATATCTAAATAATAATAATACATTAAACTAAGTCACAGAATAGAAAAAAATCACAAAACTTAAACTGAACACTACCCAGAGCCCGTAATCTTGAGTTTTGTTTTGTTGATCGAAACTCATATCGAGAAGCGACTTGAGAGATATTTCATATGAAAATCCGATAAGTGCCTCTAGCGGGAGATTTGCAAACTATTCTATTTTATCCAGTCCATCCAAAGGTTGCCCGGAAGAGATCGCTCATAGCGATAAAGCCGCCCATTGTACTTCACATAAGAATAATAAACTCTAGTGTTTATTTTATAATTTCTGTAAAAGTGGTGTACAATAAAGAGTTTTCTATCTATCTACTCCATACAAAAACTGCGAGTTTCTCGATTCTCGCTTGTCGCAAATCAACATAACAAAATTCAGACTACGAACTCTGTAGACCAAATTATAATGTTTTTTATGAACATTGAGCTTAGAACGCCTATTAATAAATAAATACGTCTAGTCTAAAACTGAATTGAAAAGTCTACGTACCGACTAAATCACAGCTCATATTTTCTCTTCTTCATTACCTTCATAAACATCACCATATCTGTAAAAAAAAAAGCAATTTGAAAAGGGAACGTTGCGGGCGCGAAACTACACACAAATGTTTTTTTTTATTCCTTGGATAGGTATTGCTAATACCACGGACAAGATTTTCTTTCCGGCAAACGTTCTGGGGCAAATTGGATGGAGCCCAGGTCCTACATTTTTTTTAAACTTGCAATGATGGAACTTTGATTGTTACAATACATTTGCAATGCAGTTTTTTTTAATGTAATATTGTCATTATAAAGCAGTGGGAATAATTAGTTATTAGACATTTCACTTCGAATCCAAGATAACAAAGAGGCACATTTTGCATTGTTTATCGTATTTCACATATGGTTACATCAAAATAATTACTTTATTTTGCGTTTTCGTGACTGCTACTGCATAATAGATTATGATAAATCCAACAAAAGTTACTACTAACAAAATTAATCAAAAAATTAACTAAATGTATGCAAATCGGGACCTGAAATGCCCCAACGCCTTTCGCACCTGGTTATTAAAAGTATGTATAAAAAAGAAAACTCCGCGTGCCAGATCCCGCCATTTTTACAATATCTATATGTTTCTCTAATTTTTTGGCCAAAACAAAGTAACCTATCTCCTAAACAATGACAAATGGCAAATGCATGAGACGTTCGACGCCAACAAATAAAAAAATAAAAATAAGAAGAAAACTTACTAATAAATATAGCCATGACAACAGCGAGCATTATCCACAGCCAACATTTCCATGCACTCCGGCTGTGTACCTGCAGTCTGTCCGACTCCGCTTTCAGGGACATCACATTGCGGTCTGTAAGCTCTGATGACTTCTGCAACGCCTAGAAGAAAACAAAGTTTGCTTTAACAAAATCTTACTAATATTATCGCGAAAGTTTGTTTGGATGTATGTATGGATGTTTGTATGTTTGTTGCTCTTTCACCTCGTATGAAATCGTATAAAACCTGGAATATATTCTACTACGAACGGTATCCGTCGATCGATTATACATATAGGTAACCAAACGGTCGACGTCGATCGACGATCGATCAATTGGTGTGGTAACACCCTTATTGACAAAGGTACTGTTAACATTTGACAGGCATCATGGCTCAGTCGGTAGTAGCTCTACCTTCCGTGCTGTGGGTCGTGGGTTCGATCACCACCGATAACAAACATTTGTGTGTTGTAAACATAGAGGTTTGTTCTGTATCTGGGTGTTTCTATGTATTATATAAGTATGTATTTACAAAAAAAAATGTATGTATTTCCATCGTACAAGCTTTGCTTAGTTTGGGACTAGAAGGCGTTGTGTTAAGTGTCCGTTAATATTTATTATTTATTTATTTATTATTAGGTGAGCTATGAAAATGTCTTAACTTTAAAATAAACTTAATAATAGAGACACAAACCTCAGTATCCCTTCTAATAATAGTGCTAGCAATCTGTGACTGCTCTTTCAAACTCTTTGTAAGCATGACCATATTCTCAGCCACTTTTTCCTGCATATTTTGGTGAATTTTGAGCAGGGAATCAATGGTTTCTTGGTCCTTTCTGTCGCTTGTGAAGTTCGGCGCCTTTATTATGTTCCGTTTGCGAAGCGTATCGTCGTTATCCTCTGAAATACAATTGTACGTTTTTAATAGTACGTCGTAGAACAATATGGGAAATAGCGCCATCTACCAGTGAGTAGTAGCATGGCAACATTGGCAACGCCATCTATCGGCGAGTAGCTTACTTTATAATTATTCAAAAGATAGCACTGCTACGTAGATTTTGATGTTAAATATTATTCTGAATGTAGGTAGAACGTAGGTAGCCTACTTTATAAAATACTGTTTTGTTCAAATAATCTAACTATCATTAGAGTAGATTTGAGTTACCCAGGCCAAACAGCTCGGAACGCAAGTCAGCATTGTATTTGACAACAGTTTTCTGATGGATTTCCTGTGCAGCTGCATCAGTGGAAATGGTTGCAGCTCCATGTGACAATAACTGAACAGCTTCTAACTGAAAAATAATGGTTTATACAGTATCACAACTAAAACAATGTGATATCCAGGCTGAGACGAGGTGAGAACTGTTCCACAGATGTCATAGCTCAGTTGGTTGGCATATCACACAACTCTCAGTCGGTAGTAGCTCTGCCTTCTGTGCTGTGAGTTGTGGGTTCCATTCCCACTGAGAACAAACCTTTTTGTGTGGCATACATAGATGTTTGTTGTGTCTGGGTGTTACTATGTATTATAAGTTTGAATTAACAAAAAAACAAAGTATATAACTATTCTATCAGCAATCTAGCTCCCATAGTAGAAGCTATACTTAGTTTGGGAGTAGGTGTTGTGTTAAATGTCCAATGTCCATGAATATTTATTTATTTTTAAGTAAGGTTTTATGAGAATCTAAATGAATATTAATTACAAGGAAGTCCCATTAAATTAAGTTTGAGGCAAATACAAACTTACCTTCTCGACTGGAGTGATCAGCAAAGCAGTTTGTATGATACCCTTTAGAAATGTAGTTCTTTTTACATATTCCGCTAATGCATCCTTTGGCACGTTAAGTCTGCTCGACAAACAAATTCACATGAATGTTGCAGTTATGATATAAAGCTTAACAATCACAATGCATCCAGAATTTGAAGTTATGGATCTATGAGGTGACAACTAATGTTATCAGGATCTTAACTAATAGCTCAACTGATCCAAATCAATAGGTAGCATTGGAGCTATGCCCAAGACACTGGCTGCACTGCCACGTTAGTATCACAGAATACTGTTAGCAATGCAGAGTAGAAACAACTTCTTTGAGTTACCTATAAAGAGTATAGCTTCGCGCTGGCTGGCAGAGTATTTTGAAAATGAAAGACCGTGGATGACACGACGAGCGACGGCACCGAGACGTGTCAATCGAAACAATGGCAAAATATGTGTGGATGTGGAAATGCAAATTACTATGATAAATAAACTAAAGCTATGTACCGATATTACCTGCTGTTTTAGTTCACATACCTACATAGGCTTGCATCAAGGGTGAATGTTAGGTACTTATTGAACTTACTAGGTAGGTACTCACTCGGGGTTCTTCTTGATATCACCAATCATATCACTAAGACTGTTCACATACTGTTTGAGCCTCCAGTTTCCCTCGAGAGGCTCTTCTTTAGCAATAGTTTCACATTTGTTGAGAAGCAGCCGAACATCCATTTCCTCTCTTGATTTACGAGGCAATGATTGCTTGACAAACACTTTGGACCTCTCAAACTTGGGATTTACTACAGCTGGCATTGTTTACAGAAGCATTTACAGTTTCCTTCTTTCTACTACATATAGAGTACGTCAAGAGTAGGTGGTATTCTTTTCGGCACTGCTACCAAACATTTTTTTGGATTAAAAAAAAAAAGTTTGTTTTTAATATAACAAAAAAACTTTAGTCTATGATGTTAGCAAACATTTTTTCTCCGGATGCTGAAATCTACGGGGTAGGGTGATGATGATGATTAAGTAAGTGAGAAGAGAAATGAATTATTTTGAATTACAGATGAGCTACTAGTTTCAATTTCAATTTATTCAGAAATAAAATAAAATAACATAACAGAACCTTTTCTATGGCTTCTTTTTTTACTTAACATTAACTTAATACTAAAAACACGGTAGGTATTCAAACTTAATTTCTAAATAATACCTACTGTACAATACCTAGATATAATATCTGAGATAGGAGAAAATCTTAAAAAGCTATTAAAAATAATAGTAACAATATAAATAGACTAACCTAACACGAGTTTAAATAATGTAACATTAATATAAAATGCTATAGGACGACTGCTTGATATTATTTCAACGAATGACTATCATGATACTAGTGTTACGGACGGACTACAAATAGACTTAAAAACGATACCTACTTAAAAAAACAAAACAACAAACCATTATTAAAATTACGACTAGGAAGATAGGTAAGAATATTAACTACACAAACTACCATGGTACTAGTGAGCTAGGCTCTTCGCAATAGCTCAAACAAGATCTTTCTACAGCTGGCCATTTGTCTGCAAAGATGTCACATTCAGGATTCGCTACGACTAGTGCGTTGAAATGGCGCTGTGCTCGACAGATTGGGGATTGCTGACGCGCAACAGTACATGTGGCTCTCGGAGAAAACAATGGCACTCGCCCATTGCGAAATCTTGTGCGATTCTCTGGCACACACAGTCTACTTACTTCCGCTAGTAGTAGGTTAGGGCAGTTGATAAGCCCTCGGGGTGCTAGGCCGGGTAACCTCCACGCGGTGCACCCTGGAAACACCATGAAACACGCCCGCAGAGTACTGTGGAAGTGTTTCATGGTGGCCAGTAACCCGGCACGGTGGGCCTCTCCGCGTGTCCCTCTGATAAGCAGAGGGCACTGCGTGATGAGGCAGGGTAGACTTCGGTCTACCCAGGTGGGTCCGGGCCCCCTTGTTTGGTGGCCCGGACGTCGGGGGTGTTAGGCCCCCGAGCGGGGAAGAGCGCGCGGGACGACGCGGAACTGTCCCGCGCGCGACGCATGGTGTCGAATGGCGGGACCGCATTAGAGCACCGGCCCCGCATTGCAGACATTCGCCACCAGCGGACGGGAACGGCCGAGCCGCTTGCCGTTCCCAGGCCCCACCCTGCAAGGGGAGGGGCGTGCGGGCCCCGCTGTAATGGCGGGCTTCGTCGGCGGGGGACTGGACGTAAAGGCTCTGCCGGTTTCCCAGTCCCCCCCCACTAAGACGACGCAGGAGCGCCGCTGGGTTTTTAGTGGGTATACCGGCCTGACGGGAGGCCGGGGAGTCCCACATACCCCCCTTCATGCTCTCTAGTGGAGGGGGGATGCGTCATGCATTTTCCCAGCGTCAAAAAAAAAAAAAAAAAAAAAAAAAAAAAAAAAAAAAAAAAAAAAAAAAGTTGATAAGCCCTCGCAAAATACGACACATTGTGACTAATATTGTCCACACAGCCTCCTTGTTTCTAGCGAGTTGAACCCAAGTGAACCCTGTAGGTATTTAGTAGGGTACTTATAAGGATAGTGGCCGTAAACCCTTTTCTACAGAAAACGCAGAAATCTTTTCTGTACTTTTTCCAGCATAAGGGCATACGTCACTTCATGAGGGTTCCACACACACGAACCTGACTCTAGTTTCGATCTCACAAGAGACATAATATTAGGTAGCTGGCTTTAAAAAATACTTTTTCAACTTTTATAGGAGCAACGCACATAATTATATTATTATGTGTCCGCCATTTTTGTAAGTTGATATAGCACTCGCCATTTTTTTTTCTTTGATTGCTTCCCACCTGCTTCCCACTAAGACGAAGGTTTTTTTCTATGAACAAATAGCAAAAAGAAAGGAAATTAGGGAAAGAAGAGAGATGCTACTTAGCATTATTTAGATCCTGCTCTGGTAAAGAAATGTGTAAAAAATGAAGGTCAAAACTTGCAGATTATGTCTTGCTGCAGAAGTGAGGATGTTCAATCTAGGAAGCACAGGTGGAACGCAGTTCATTACGGATATATTGAAAGCAAATGGCTGTACTCTGGTAGGTAGCTCCTCCACCAACCCAATAAATTAATTTGACCAAACCAAGCTGCTGGTTAATAATAAAATTGATCAACGTAGGTAGGCTGTACGGTAAACCGGGGGTTACATTGGTTTCATTATGCCTATCCACCCTGATTACATTATCAACTTTGTACACTAGGTACCTATGTTTCTCTATGCATTTGACCACTATCTTAGCGACATGTTAAATTTCAGGAACTACGTGATGGCAACTATGTCTGTTTTGAATGCAAAGCTTTATTGGAAAAGACATACAAATTTATAACTAGAATACTCACTGCACAAGGGATTCTAAATAACATGAAGAAGAAAAAGGTACCTAATTACCTACATATAGGCTAATGTTATTTATTAATTTATCATTTAGTGCTAAGGATGTCTTAGCAGTACTTGTACTACTATTATTGGGTACCTACCTATCATTATTCATCATGAGGAAACCCACGGCTTAGTCAGCTCCACACATATTGACCTTGTCTTTTCTGTGGATATGGCTGACTAGGCTGAGAGGATAGTATAGGTGCTGGGCAAGCCTACTCCATCTAAACATTGTACCAGGCACTACAGTGTCCCGTTAAGTGTAAGCATAGGTTGCCTCCTGACGTATAAATCATCTTCAATACGTAAAGGCCTAATATATATATATATGTATACCATTCTGTGCTTGAGCTGAGCATCTAACTCTGAGCTAATTTATGCATACCCCCATCCTATAATTATTTATTTATTAGTTTATAGACGAGCAGCTTTCGCAGTTAAGTCAACGTCACACAGTGTTGAAATATCTTTTATTTTAGTCACTTTTTTTCAGCACTGTTTTATTAAACTAGATTTCCAGAAAGCATCGACTTCCCGCAATCTTAAAAATGTCAATTCATTTGGTGAGGGGCTGTTCTACACTTTGCCTTCCAGTTTGTGTTTGCATTTCGAGAATTTTGGTTCCCAATCAGTTATTACATCAGAGACTGGTTACTATCTACTAGTAACCAGTCTCTGATGTACCTTACTATAAGCACAGAATATTTAGTACGAGCTAAGTAGGTAGTTGTTAAGCTGAATGAGCAGAGGTTTGTCTAATTTTTATATGTGCTGCAATAATATACATACCTATATTTTTAGATATCCTTGGCAACCTTAAAAGATATAGACAGAGACAAAGCTGGTATTTCCAATAGTTGTATGATGATACATGTTTTAAAAAATATTAACATTTCTGATGCTGATAATGATGAGTCTCATGTTGAGAATGACAACACAAATGTGGCACCAAAAAAAGAAAGTAGTCCTAGTTTTGTTGAATTGAATGGTCCAACTGAAGATTATGAGTCTGATGATCCTAACACTGAGATTGATGACCTTGATGAAACATTTTCTCTAAAGAAAGAGAAAGCTGGGAAAAAAAAGAAAAGAAAAATTGCTGATGCAGAGGTCAAAACTCCAAGTAACTGCAGATCTTACAGGCAATACCAAGCGAGTCTTCTAAAGCCTTCTAAGTTTATTTTAAGTGCGCTAAATGTTGGTGATCGGTCGGAAAGACGAAAAAATAAACTATACAATTTTAAGGAAAAAGATGAGATAAGTGACGATGAATATAGAACGAAAGCAAAGTTTTTTACCTTAGGAGAACCTGACAAAGAGTTCAGATTAAGTTCAAGTGCAGAGTCTGCAGAATCAGCAGAGTCTGCAGAATCAGCAGAGTCTGCAGAATCAGCAGAGTCTGATTTCGATATGTTCGATGATAATGGAAAAAAAATAAAGAAAAGGAAAGATGTACGTGTGTACCCAAGAAAATGTGATCATGTAAGTTGATAAGGTTTTTTGATGCGATTTATCTAAATATATAAAACTCTTTTGAAGCTGACTTAGAATCAACGCACAGCCTTAACCATAAGTCCTAGAGGTATGAAATTTGGAGGGTATTATCCTTATATAGTGTAGGGGTGCACTAAGAAAGGAATTTTGAAAAGTCGCATCCTAAAGGGTTTAGAACGCGAGCAACGCCGCGGGCGACGGCTAGTGTATACATAAGGAGCAAGTCTTAAGAGTGTCTTGATTAGATTACTTGCAAAATCTGCTATAGGACAACTGTACCTCTATCAGGAACAAATCTGACAGTCTCAGCGTTAACGTATTCAAGTTATATTGCGCGTGAATGCCAGCTCGACTGCCAACCGTTGTAGTTTCACCGCGCAGTGTATCTCGGATACGCTAGCGTTACGATACGTTTGCGGTTGTCACATTTATTTGTGATCAAGGCACTGAAAACCAGAATATTTTTTAAGGTAGCCAGGTTAGATTGAACATGCTTAAAGAAAGAAATGTGACAGTCATAGATGTGTTGAGGATTTGAGAATAAAAAATAACTTTTACCGCTTATAAGTATGTACTTACCGAGCATAATTATTAATTTCTCTTGACGGAAATATGTCAGACTTTTATTTTACTTTCATAAAAGGGATTTTTATCAAAGTTAATTTTTTTTAATGGATAACATTGGCACCTGGAATCACCTAGTGTAAAATACTATTTTTGGACTTTACTGAATAAATATTTTTGACTTTGACTTCGAAGTCTCCTAATTAGCATAGTTTTAGAGAGAAGTTAAAAAAAATTACCGGTTTGGTTCAGAAGCCTCGGTGGGTGAGTCCATTCGCACTTCACCAGTCTTGTTTTATTTTTCAGTGTGATTATGAGGTGCCAGCTAAAAGAGACCACTTTAGGCATTATCTGTTTACCCATCCTGATGCACCATATCCTTATGGATCAAAAGAAACCTTTGTATGCCAGTTCTGCGGTCATATAAGTAAGGTATGTTCGTAAGCAATATTCATACAAAGAAACCTACCTAAAAATCTTTTTTCAAGTTTTAGCTTTAACTGGTCCCTGAATAAAAAATCATGACTCGTAAAATACAGAAAGTAGAGGAACATACTTCAGGGGTATTTTCAGCTACCCCGGCTGTGGCGATTTTAGTTTTCTTTTTCTTTGGACGTCATTACCGGCCCGCTCTGTAGGTACCTATAGTTATAAAAAAAATTGTTACAGCAAAGTGTTCGTCATCGTAACCATGAACTGAGTCACAGTACTACGAGAAATTTCTCATGTTTGCAATGCCCTAAGAAGTTTTTCAATAGCACGCGACTCACGCGACATGTAAGGAACGTACATGCAACAAAGTTTTACGAATGCCATTATTGCGGCAAACAGATGAAAGTCAGATCAGATTTAATAATACACTTACGGGTAAGAGTTTTTTGATTTTGCAGATTACCTACCTACTAAGTTTAAGGCCCATTTACAGATGCCACAGGTTTCTTGCCAGTTGACGTAGACGGCCGTCTATCAACTTGTCGCTCGCACATTTCAACAATTCTCAAAATACAAAATCACTGAAGTTATTTTTGAAAAATCGCTAAAAATTATGAGAAATCGTAAGCGTGATCGTCTAAGCGGGTTCTACTGTAGTAGACGGTAGCTAAAGATGCCAACTTTGAATAGTTGGCTAATCGTATTGTGTTTTTCCAGATTCATACAGGAGAGAAACCATTCAAATGTCATATCTGTGGAGCTGGGTTTGCACACAAGGGCAACGTTGGAATACATATTCGCGCAAATCATGGATACGTATGTGATAAAAAACAAGATAAAACTCCAAAAAATAAGAGCAAAAAATACTCTAGCAACAAAAGCTCAGATAATAAAAAGAAGAAAACGAAAAAACGTAAACTGGAAAGAGAATATTCTAGCGATGACAGCATAAACTTACTGCAGCTAAAAAGAAATACAGATGACACGGTAACCAAGGAATTGTGTCCAGATATTCCGGAGCTGATGAACTTTTGAACTAGGTTAGATTACCAACTGGAGCTAACTAACTGTACCTACCTACTACCAGGCTTTTAACAAAAGATTCAGTCCATTTTCAAAGTGCCAGTCTGTTATTGTAGATTAATGTAGATACTAGATGCCCACATACTTGTCAAGAATCTGGCGAGTTCTAGCTAGGCCATACCAGCAACAATACCTACCTATGATGAATTGAAATAAATTTTGTTGTGTTTAAATAAATTCTATTTTCATGTTTTGAAGTCAACCAGCACCATTTTCACTCAACAAGCGACCAATAATAAAAACCTACTTACGTAATATTAGGTGTGATTGTAGGTATTCTAGCTGGTAGGTACCTAAAATAAATATACTTGGACATAATACACTACGCTCTCTAGTCCCAAACTAAGCAACGCTTGTACATGGGAACTAGATGGCTGATAGAATACTTATATGTATACATTTTTTTGGTAAATACATACTTATGATACATAGTAACCCCCAGACACAGAACAAACATCTATGTTTGCCGCGCACAAATGTTTGTTTTCGGTGGGGATCGAACCCACGACCCACAGCACGGAAGGCAGAGCTACTACCGACTGAGCCAAGACGCCTGTCGAAAACCTGCTTCTAGCTGGTAAAAAAATTGATTTGGCATAAATAATTGACTTTATATAAAAATCACAATGGTCAGAATCACCCCACCGGGTCAGTGTTCGAAACAACGAAATAGAAAGTGAACAGTTTATTAGAGACAAAAGTAGAATACTTATAGATCACAGATTACGATCTAGGCGCCTGTTTTTTCGCAGCTTCTGCCGCCGCCTCACTCTTTTCGAATGTTGCGATAAGTTTCTCAACCTCTGCACTGGTCAGCACTCGGATGATAGTTTTGTTGTCCTTGCGGGTCAGGGTTGCCATCTCAACTGGGAATACAAAAGGAAAGTGATTCAACCGTGTGGAAGCCTCTAACTCTAACAGATTCTTTTGTAGCGTTCACACTCCGCTGCAGTCGGTAGGGAAGTGGGCATGGGCAGAGTCTAAGCACTATCATACCTCTATCCCGGCATGTTCATGTCCTTGCTCCCTACAGAATAAAGGCGATATTGCTGTGGCAATACATTCGGAATTAATGCCGGCAGCGGCATGAGCCGAGTGTGAACGCGGTATTTGAGAAGCTTTGTCTTTGTTGGTGTCTTATACGAAATCAGCGCACGCACTAAGCGCTAGGTACTTTACACCAGTGTTTAACCCCCAACCGAGAACGGAAGGGGTGTTATGAGTTTGATGGCGTTGTGTCGGTCTCTTTGTCTCATAGCTTCGAAAGTAGGGCTCTGATTTCAATGCAGGTTTTTGTAAGAAATTTGGTTTATCTGGGATGGTTCTTAGCCATGTTTGATAAAAATTTGTGCAACAATTTATAAGTTATGACGATATTCATCAGATCTGAAAATCAGTTTTGAGGAATCTCATGCATAATTTTACAGTTTGAAATGTTTAGTTCATCTCAATGTATTCAGATGTTGACCAGCAATTATGAAGAGGAAATCAATAACATTTCCAGAGTCAAGGGTTTATAAGTTTAATAAAATTAACTCATTATATTATACATACCTTTCTCAGGAGTCAGCTTAGTCATATCTAGAGTTTTGCTCAAAACTTTGATGGCCAACGCTTGTGCCTCAGCAAGAGTGGTTTCATTTTCCTTGTATTCTTGTTTCAAGCTTGAGACTGCAGCCTAAAAGTTATATAAAACAATAAAGCCAATGATTCTAATCATAAAATGCCTGTCATCATAATCTAACTGGAACTGGGGCAAGCATCATATTAGAATAGTTAAAAAGTTATTTATAGGTAAGACTATTCAAATTTCCAAGCATGTTTTGAAAATATAATAAAGATTGCCTATGAAAACCACCTCATATACATTTCTTAAAGATCTTGTGTAAGAACCTTTTGAGGGCTGGTTGAGGACCACATAGTATTTTTAACTACTATAATGTACTTACAGCACTATTGTTTCCGATGCAGGTAGCTTTCCAGCCACCATAGTTACCACTGGGGTCAGACTGGTACAGTTGATAACCATAGTGTTTGTCCCAGCCCATGTATAGGATCGACACACCAAACGGCCGCTTGCCTAGACATGGAAATATGGTTATTACTACATATACTTATTGGATTCAATTTTTTTAATATCCTTTGCCCGCATAGACATCGGGTTTAGTAAGCTTGCTTCGGATTTAGAATAAGTTTTTTATACAACTGGATCAAGCTAATGCCAACAACTGAAACCAGATCCAAAACGGGACTGCAGGAGCTGATCAGGTCTCACTTCGCGACATCAACACCATCAGGGATGCTGGAACATTGCTGCCATCAACCTAAAGTCCTTCTCCATTACTTTAAGGTGTTGGGTTGGCTGGGGTGAGGTCAGCAGAGGGACAATGCACATTACACCCCAATGCGGGACATCACTGCAGATCTTACTCCCCCACTATTAATTAGAATGCCCCACTTGTTGCATAGTAACCATTGTCTATTAGACATTAGCTTATTTTTTAAAGTGAAT
This sequence comes from Eulithis prunata, assembly GCA_918843925.1. Taxonomy (NCBI): domain Eukaryota; kingdom Metazoa; phylum Arthropoda; class Insecta; order Lepidoptera; family Geometridae; genus Eulithis; species Eulithis prunata. The sequence goes on along the minus strand of OU974023.1, from coordinate 4,615,425 downwards.
TATGACTAAGAATGTTTATTATCTCTATTTAATGTGAGATCAGACCATTATGTTCTCGTGATATAATAGTCTTTCACAAACTAAGACTTGTTAGAATAGAGGATGAAAATAGCTTACCTCCGTACTGAGTATACGCTTGTTTCACATCACAAAGCCAGGAAACCAGCTGCTCACAAGGAATAGACTCCCCATAGTTCAAGAGATATCTCTGTGCAATCAGTCTTAGTTCGTTCGTAAGCACATTGGCGTCCGATGTAATACCAGCCACAGAACAGACCATGTCATCATTCAGTTTGTAGATCTTCTCTGAGAAAAACACTTCGTCGAGGAGTTTGTTTGTGTTACGACGTTCAGCGGCCAGAAGGATACCGTCAGTGGCAAGGATTCCTAGTGACGTGCCGGCATGACTGATAGCTTCCATTGCATACTCGACTTGGTACAAACGCCCTGAAACAAGAACATACCTATTAGAATCTTGTCTTTTTAGCTAAGTATTATATTTTGTAAGGGATATCCTTACCTTCCGGCGAGAATATAGTAGTACGGGTATCATAACGCCGAGCCTGTAATAAAAACAATAATTATTTGGTTGGATGACCAAGCAAGAACGCAAGTTAACCTCTACAGCAAATTTTGGAGCTGATCTTTACACACTAGAAATATACTCACCATGATTAGATTATGCTTGATTTGTTTTACACAAAAGCTAAGAGTTTTGACCGTATCTAATCGTATTATTTTAGTAAAATCAAAAGTTTTCCCGGATGATGATTCTCAAAACTCAAAACAACTGACTTCAACTTCTTGGTTTTGGTTTCTTCTTCTTCTTCTATTTATACTCTGTTCGTCATTTGTCAGTGTCAAGTGAGATATTGCAGGTTTAAAAAAAGAAGAAGAAGATGTTTTTGAAATTTTGTGTCGGCTGGCTGTTGGTTACAGTTGTCTGCTCAAGTCGGCTGTCGGCGAAGGCTGTCGGTCGTTTGTTTTGGATTTGGTTTGTTTTGAAGGCAAAATGAAGGAACGAGTTTTGATTTTGTCATTTTTTGACACAACATTTAGCACTTTTATTTAGGTACTAGTAGGTACCTACCTAGATTTTTCTTGTGTTATTGTGAGTACCTACTGTTGTTTAGCTTTGGTGGATTTTTAACCAATAATACATTTGTGAGCCATTGGAATAAATGTGTGTAAAGTGATTTCTCTGAATGTAAAAATTCGTCTCAAAGTTTTGAAGGGAAAATATCCACCATTTTGTACAGTCAGTGTCAAAGTTGACGAGTTTTAAACGTTAGTTAAGTACCTAGATACCTATTATTAACTATTCTCAGACCTTACTAACCGTCGCTCGCAAGCAGCTTTGGTGTCTTTATTTCGTTTTGTGTGGAATAAAACAAACTTTACAAAATTTAATACCTATTAATTTTATTTATTTAAAATAATTATTATGTACCTAGGTAGGTAGGTACCTATTAATAGGTGCCTACCTCCGTAACGACAAATAATCATTAATTTTAAATCCTGGCCTACAAGTTAGTCTAATTCACATTCAGACACATCCATACCTTACTTTACTTGGTATTATTAAAACGAAATTAATAATAATACAAGTATTCATATAAGATTATAGATAAGATAATATTATAATTAGGTACCTACCTACCTAGGTAACTATGTAGGTTGTTTACTTAGATAAGTAGGTAAGTACCTAACGTACCTACCTAATACGAAAGTAACCTGTAGAATTTGCACTTCTCTGGATTACATTTATCGGATTTTTATAAGAACATAACATTGAATTACGCATAAAAATCTAGGTACAAAACATTCTCTGGCATGCATCAATATTTTACACGGAACCTCCCTATCTACAAATTAGCCTAATTATATTACCTATATACCTACCTACCTACTTACAATTTATCTTAAAATTAATAACTAAGCTGTACTATCGCCACTCTTGGATCCTTCAACATCAGCGAGTCACAGCGATTTCCTTGTAGTTGACACTAAGTCCATGATAGGCTGGACAATAACATAGCCTAGTATGATCACGACGAAAACCATCAATGCTGTCCCAAGAGATGAACCTCCTAAACTTGCAGAGAAATAGTCCATATTGAACCCTAATGTCATACTGATTAGACCCATAGAAATCGCGAAAAGTCCAACTGATAAGTGGACAATTTTGATTGGGCCACTCTTGATCATCAGACGTACTTTTGATGAAAACAATGCTAATATGCCGGTGATGAAACTTATCATGGAGAAAGCCAACGCGACCACACCTGTAAATAATAATCTTACTTTATTTTATGTAGGTAACAACAGTAGATAAGTCCTATTTATCTATGACTAAAACCATGGATTAAAACAACACATTTTTGTACTATAGGCAGTAGGTACTAGATCATGCCTAAGTATTTTAAAAGTAGGTACATAAGGTAAGGTGTAACCAGTAGGTTAAACTTTTTAAAATATCTTCTTTTATGTTAACTTCAACTGATATTGCGGAAAGCCAATGGATGACAAGAAAGACCTAAATGGAAGGATCAAAGAGATATGATCTGTGGTAACTTGCTTTTATCTATCACTTGAGTTGTTAAACTGTTTATCAGTTATCAGTTTACCAGTTAGGAACCCAAACATGAATAGCCTATAGAGAAATGGGACTGGCAATTTTTCAGATGAAAATAATTTTAGTACCTACCTAGAGTGTGCTTTCATATTACTATTATATATACATATCATTATTTGTCATAGAGAATAAGGCCCACTTATCTACTAGGTAAATACATTTTATTGAAATAAGAACTTGCTTTTTATATGTATTGATGTACCTAGTTGTCTAATTTTTATATTAAAGTGCTATTTTGCACTAAGGAAGAGAGAATCCCGCTTAACAAGAGAAAAACCATGATTCATAACTTTTGGGGTATTATAAGAATCTGTAGGTCTTACTGGTCTTACTTATAGGCCCTATTTGGTTATTTCAGTGTAGGCGGAGAAAGAAGTGGGTTAGTTGCTTACCGCAAATGCCATGTGCTGAGGAAACAGTCATGTTAACTTTCGCCAAGCCAAGGAAGCTGCCAGCGATCACCAGCAGTGACCCGATAACCTGAAGACATCCGTGGACAATGCGTCTGCCATCTTTTGAGAGCTGGGATGACCAGGAGTTGTGACGATGGAGCGTGAGCACTGCTTCTACTAGGAAGAGCTGGTACTGAAATGTAGTAACGATGTGAGTTAAGCTATCAGTAACGGATGTTATTCAAATCTTTGTTCGATACGGACTAGTAGTAGGTATATACCTACATCTATCTCGGTAGGTACACCTATTATTGTAGTAGGTAACTAGGTATAGTTTTAAATAATATTATTAATTTTTTTTATGAAAATAATGTTACAGCTATTTTTATGGAGTAGGTAGGTAAGTACACCAAATTAATTTTAATTTTAGTATTTAATTAATTTTAAACAAGAAGGCTGTACTGTATGGCTGTATTTTGTTTCTATTTCTAGTATTTATTTTTTCTAGTATTGTTTTTTACATCTTGACACTCAATATCACCTACCTAAATAAAGTAGATTAGGTACTTACGCCAGTACCCGCAAAGATGATGTGCAATTCCAGGTTACTGATAGAGCCATTTGGCGCTGACGTCAAAGCAAAGTGCCACAAACAGAACACCACTATCGCAATCTGCATGTGTTGGATAAGGTTGAACAGCTGGCAGATGGCCAGCCATGCAGAGTCCCATGAAGAGTCATACGTCCGTTGACTTTCTTCATCATACGGCCCCGGAGCTCTCGTGATCTCAGCTTGGTAAGGCACATGTTCCCTCACTTCGAACATTTCCACCTTCTCAATAGACTGGTGACTTGTGCTAGGCCTATCCATTTTTGATTTCTTCGCTACAGAATAGACCCCGCGAACCGTTGTCGTATCTGAACAGACACGGTCGAGCCCAAATTTGGTACTGATCATACATTCCGAGATGGTATGTAGGGCTATAGATAACACGAGATGATTGTTTATCGGCTATCATTGACAGTTTAAGATTATGATCTTGCGTAACGTACCTACCTACCACATATTGATTCGTTTGGTGGGATGATGATAAGTCAACCGAGTATTTAGTAGATTAACTTTATCACATTCTTTAGGAAATGATGCAATTTTTTGGATTTACTTGCGTACGATGATTTTACTCGTTTTGCGTGACCTAAAAAACCAAACTCTGTAATAACTACCTGTAGGTAATTAGGTAATTTAATTTACCTAACTAGGTACCTACCTACTTACCCCGTTAGTAGGCCTTGTCCAGAAACCGCCTCAAGTGCCTACGTTCTGTGCGTCAGCTTTTCCATCGTTCTTCCGACGATTTTTGGGGGAACCTACACGGTTCAGCGGATTTTTCCAAGAAGGTAGGTACTATAGTTAGTTATAGTGAGACATGCTATAGTATAATTAGACGATCGTCTCCCATTTTTTCAATGCGTCCATGACTGTAAAGTCACTAAGATTTTATTGCTTCTTACTTTTATTTACCTAATCGCAAAATCTTTAAATATATTTTTTGATTTTTTCATATTCTCTAGAAAACGTCCTTTCGTATTGTACCTATGTACCTACCTATCTATTGTATTTTATTAGTATTCAAAATATAAAATTAGCTACATACATAATTATGTAGTATTTTTAATTAATACATGTTTGCCTAGACTAGAACTGACATCTAGAAAGCGTCAAACTCAAAGACAGATTTTTCGCGATTCAACCAACTGATGAAGTTAGTTTAACTACTCCTCACTAGATGGCGGCAGTGGAATGCAAGAAATAGTAGAGGTGGTAGAGGCACAGAAAGAAATCAAAGTCCAGAAAATACATGTTTAAAGATTTTTTCATTACTCTTTTTGTCACTACATTGAAAACAATTTTCTATTTTAACAACACAAGATGTACCTATTCAAAAGTTATTAGGTACCTACCTATAAGTATGCCATTTTAGGTACCTACTAAATAAAATATTAAATTCACATTTTATAACAGTTACTGCATCCTGAAGAGGAATTTGTTAACCGCCTCTTAATTTCTATAAAGAGTTAATTAATTCCTTCCTAGGGGCTTGTTACAGTGCCCTAAGAATCACTGTCTCACTCCAAACAGCAAATTCATATCCTATGATTTACTTTATATTTACCCGACTACCACGGATCAATAAGAAAAGGATTTTGTGTCATTTTGTACTGAAAAATTACACGACTTCTGTCAAAATCTATGGATCCGGATTCTAACTGTGGTCGAGAGTAACCCACCAGGTTTCGACATGCATTCATCAGAGCATCAACATAGTCTATCAAAATTATTATTCTTCTTCTTTTATTTATGGCCTGTTCCCGTCATTTCGCCAGACAATTTTGCCAGTGTCAAGTGAGATATTTGAATCAAAATTCAAAGGTAAATGGGTCAATGAGTCAGCTGTTTGTATATTTTACCTATAGCAATGCTTTACAGGCGTAACCCATTTGTCAACATAGCACCGATAACGAAGCTACGAAGACAAAGGAGCCGCAGATAAATCTTACGTTTGATAATAAGGCGTCCTGGGCTATTAATTTATTGAAAAAAAAGAAACAAGCAAGGAGGTTCGGTTTTAAATGAGATTTATAGCTGGTAGAGTTTCTAGGAGAGTTGTTTAGTCGTACCACAGATCATATTATAATACTAGGTCGTACCTAGCAATATTATTTGTCCAGTACCTAGCTTCCGTCCACGAATTCGTCCCGTTGGATCCCGTTGATTTTCCGGGATAAAAGTAGCCTATGTGTTAATTCAGGGCAGGGACAATATATATTCTAAGTTTCATCCAAATCGGATCAGTAGTTTTTGTGTGAAAGAGTAACAAAGATCCATACATTTTTACAAACTTTCACGTTTAAAATATTAGTAGGATAGAAAGAAACCAAATATTGAAGCCATATGTAAAGTTACCAAATAAACAGGCTGATGTGGTAACCATACTTATATAACGATGCAATGCCTCACTGAGTGCGTCCACTGCGGACATAGGTACCCTACGATACATTGCTCCCGACACTTTGAGACATTCCTGTAACTGCATGCACCTATTACGTACATTTTTAATTTGGATTCCATGGGCTACGTGTATTGATAACTGATAGTCGAGTAGGTACTTAGTAATACCAATTTGCAGCTTCAGTGACTTCAAACTGTTAGTCCCTGACTAACCCAATACCATCACGAACTAAAACAGAACGGACATAAAATGGTTGCACACTGACATTTGAATGAAAGTACCTACGACTAACTCTAAATTAGACACTTTCTTTCGTATAAAATGCTTGCTATCTTTATTGCTCTCGAATGGTATGAAACCTTTTAGCTCCAATCAGCTGTTACACGTTTAATAACAGTGTTATGTATACTGCCTACTTATATGCTTTGTAGTGTTCTGACATGGGTTCAGACTATCTTTTTTGTCGTATGGTGTAAGTGTCTGGGGAAATTTTGATACAAATATAGACCATTTTAATCACAAGTATAAAACATAAACGAAGTACAATATCTCACAGGGCACTTCTTCAGCGGGCGTGCTCTGTGAGGCAAATGGGGCAGAGGTTACAGTTTAACATCGGGTGGGCCAACAGAAGGTCATAGTTTCACCGTATTAGAATAGAAGATAGTTGTGAGATTCCGGCTGCGCCTGCGCCGGCATCCGTCCGTCAATAAATCTCTATAATCGAATGCATTTGACAGCCGCGTAGAGGGACGTACTGAGGATTAGGACTGGGGACCTAATGGCCTAACTGACAAACATCTTCAAACATTTTACGGTTTCACCTTCATCATGCGAATGGAACACATTACCGGCGTCTGTCTTTCCATCACTATACTGTGAATGTCTTCAAGGCAAGAATGAATAGGTGTCTTCTAGACTGTCTTGTTCCATTGTCGGCTTCATCTTCACTTACCTTTAAGTAAGATTGAAGTCAAAGGATGGTCTATTCAATATTTAAAAAAAAACTTGAAAAAAAGGTGAAGCGTCCTTTTGGAGAAACAATATTCGGTAAAGGGTCAAGCGATCAACTATGGGGACCTCCCCCCATTAGCAGCCTGGAATGCATCTCTGTCCGCAAACCACATCGATTTATAATAATTAACAACCATGGGAATGACGGGCGTGCGATCCGGTGATTTACCTCGGAAATGTTCAGCTCTTTAGTATTTCTGATAACGCGACGTGGAACGGTAAATATGACAGTTTGTTGCATAGCGCACTCTGCCATAAATCCATGTTACGAAACTCCTAATCAAACCACTATAGATCCAACTGTTGGGGAAGCTACTTTCGATTAAACTAGTTTAGTTTTCAACTTCTTATGCTCGTAGGTAAACACTTTTGTAAAAGCTCGCAAAAGAAACTTTGAATTTTCCTAGATATCAAATGAACTTAAGTTAATCCTCCGTACCATAACCCATACCATACCCTCATCTTACATCTTAATCCTCATACTTTCTAAGCTGTATCTCATCTATATAGCTATAAACCTAAGCTTATAATTTTTATAGTATTGCAAATAAATGATTTACTTACTTACTTACTCGGTTGCAAATATTTACCTACTTCTATACCTGAAAATATATTCAGAAGAGAGCTCATAAAACACGAAACTTTACCTAGGTGTAAACCGTTGAACTAGCATGGTTTTGTGTGACTCCTGGTAGTGCTCTACCTCTCTGTATTTACGTTTATCACAGCTTTAGGACGCCCTGTACATAAGGAAAAGGAAACCTAGGTTGCACCTACCCTATTAATCACATGATGCTCCGTATCCTCAATCCTGCGATCGTGTCGAGCGATCAATAAATCAGAAAATAATCGTTCGTAATCGATAGAACGTCGTGCCGACAATCGATTATCCTGGAAGTTGCATGTTGATGGGTAATGATCGCTAAGGTTTGCTAACGTTGAAAGTTTACCTAACTATAAAATTGGATTGCAAAGGTATCTGGTACTACAAATATCCACTGAAAAGATCTCGAGGCATAGAATCGCCGCTAGAGGTCACTAGTAATTTAAGTAGTTAATTTTTTAAATATCGAGTTCACGACTAATCTACCTATAGGTACAAGCCCGTGAACCAGTGAGGCTGCTAGGTACATACTACCCTAGATTATCTTCGGCATGACTTTGTGTGTTTTAGTTCAATTGCTAGCTTTAAACGGAATTTTGTATGACTATAATTTAAAAGAAAACCAATCGTATCCCCATTGAAGACAATCCACAATCATACATCAATGAGCCAATATTAATACAACGTTTGCGACCAGTAGTTAATATCTTAATAAGAAAGCAATAGAGATTACAGTACTGGGTGGGCCTGATGCGGAGCAAAGAAACGTGGATGCGTCAAAATTAGAGAACTGAGAAATGAAAATAAGTTTCAAGGTGTAGTGACTCTCCGGGGAAAATGTCTAGGTGATATTAGGAAATTGGTATAATGGTCACAAATGATGGAAAAAATTAAAAAAGTAATTCAGTAAACTATACGGAGCTGAGGATGCAGAATAAGATGGTGATGACTAACAAATTAACAACCATTTGCTTTTCGCTATGCAAGTACAAAGTTTAGTCTCAAAATACTTGTTTATTAAAGGCCGGGCGGCAGAATAAAATTAAATGTAATTTTACAGCGTTGAATGTTACTCATCTGCACATAGCAGAGACAGCAATTTACCTCATCCACTGCTGGTGAATTTACCTCATCTACTGCTTGTGAATTTAGCTCATCCACTGCTGGTGAATTTACCTCATCTACATGCTTGTGAATTTACCTTGTAGCGCCATCTATCTCGCTACATGAGAACTATCCTAGATCGCGCAAACGAAGTTATCACGGAGTTTGAACATAAGTAATACTACCGAATACCATCCATTGGTCCTCGGACCCCGAGCCAAAGGTCGCTCGGCGTGGAAGATCTTCCCTTTTCGTAGGAGGACACATATCCTACAATGTTCTCCTCATTGGTGACCAGCCGACGTGATCCAGCCGTCAACCACTACGGAACAGCTGCCGAAGCCTGACGACTGGAGTTTCCTGAACACGCACAACCTTCTTCAACCATCAAGCCGATCTAGCCGGATCATCATCTATCTACTTTCTCTCATCCTCCCAGCATCTATCAGCCATGCAGCAGCAGCAGCAATCATCAGCCAGCAGCCTCCGCAGTTCCATCGCAGCCGCATCAGTCAGCTTCCTGGACCTGCAGGCTATCGCGACATCCTCATCGTTGCTACATCCAGCACATGAATCCCAGCACCTGTCTCGACTCACCGCAGACCCGCCAGATTCACGCCAACAGCAACGCACCGCACCGCTTCGTCTCGACTCACCGTAGACAACAAGCGCATCTCGTTCCGTCTCGACTCACTGTGGACAATGAACGCTTCGCATCGCATCCGCTCACCACGTCTCGACTCACCGTAGACAATGAGCGACGCTGCTACCAACGGATCGACCTCCGGTCTGGAAAGGGAGTGATGTAGCGCCATCTATCTCGCTACATGAGAACTATCCTAGATCGCGCAAACGAAGTTATCACGGAGTTTGAACATAAGTAATACTACCGAATACCATCCATTGGTCCTCGGACCCCGAGCCAAAGGTCGCTCGGCGTGGAAGATCTTCCCTTTTCGTAGGAGGACACATATCCTACCATGTTCTCCTCAACCTCATCCACTGCTGGTGAATTTACCTCATCCACTGCTGGTGAGTTTTCCGATTCCCAGGTCTAGAATAATAGCCGCCTTGGTAACTATTATGTAATCTGCAAGTACGTGTGGTCCTGTCAGGATGGGATATGTCGATAAATATACAGGTACTAAGGATCGCCTGATGGGTGCTATTTTACTTGGGGTAAGTAGACTAGTTTATAATAGACGTCTAGCTTATTTTGTAGTTCTTTAAAACTATGGAAAGTGATTGAAAAGTCCAGTTAAAGCGTGTTTTCCAATGAAATTACTAAGTACTAGTAACATTTTGGTCTATGCAGGGGCCTATAAGCTTAGTAGAGATTTTAATATAATAAGATCGATGGTATATTTCGTCCGAAAACAGAGCATAAGACAAGACTCCAGGCTCTAACATTGACATAGAGCAAACTCTATGGGCTATTTAAACATTTTCTCACTAACACGGTATAAAACGCGAAGATTCTTAGAACTTACGTGGAACTCGAAGGTAGGTACTTCCTGATTGTCCTAGGACATTAACGTGGCGTGTTTGATGACGGCTCATCCTGGATGTCCCATGGCGAATGAGTAAGTGCGAACAATGGTGTATAACACCATAAAGTAAAACGCAATACTGGCGTTTAGATGTGAAACTCTTTTATTACTAATATGTTTATTACTTCTATTACAAAAAGTACGCGATCGGAGCCGGTCAGCTCCTCTTATTATTTCACACCAAGCGCGTTCAAGCTTTCTTAATGACAAAAGCACAGTGCACATGCAAAAATAAACCTTACTACAAATACTAAAAACTCTGTTTTCAACGTGATAAGAATCTGATCTCCTCTCCAAGCCGGTCTGTGTGAACGGACCCTTATACAGATTATTTTTGGATAAACGTGAAACGTGACTGAAAGTTCTTACTGTTATATGCACTCTGCTCTTTGTGTTTGCACTAGGCAGAATTTCTGTTGTTTTTTATATAAAGGTTTATCTAGTTAGATAGATAGGTACCCAAGTGTCTCAACGAAACCCTCACTTTTGTCTGTATTTCATATTTCTGCGCTCTTCTGCACATGCCACATATTATTCACTCTTAAGCTCAACAAAGTCACACACAACGCTGGCTGTTTTTAGAGTCTAGTGCAGTTTCACTTCTATGCACAGAACCAGTTTTAATGTTTTGTGCATTAGGACGAGAAAATCCTTTTCAGATGGCCTGAGATAAATCATCTTAGATTGCCTGGAGGAAATTGTTGTGATTTGTTATATTGAAAGCTTTGTTTTGAAAAAGAATAATCTTTTGAAAGTATCCATTTGTTAATGTTTATAATTTTATAGCGTTTCTAAACTACTGATGTTACGAAAGTGTTAGGTGTTTTTATGTATTATAAGTATGTATTTACAAAAAATAAAATGTATGTATGTATTTTATCAGCCATCTAGTTTCCATCGTACAAGCTTTGCTTAGTTTGGGACTAGAAGGCGTTGTGTTAGTGTCCGTGAATATTTATTTATAAAGGAAATACATAAGTTAGGTGTTATATACCTTGTCGTAACGTAACTATGTAAATGTTTACGGGTTATTCCCATCGAGCCCACTCATTTGCATAGTGGGCTCGTTGGGATTACTTTTTCCCATCTGTGCATCAGTAGGTACAATGTCATAGAGATATCTTAATACAACAGAAAAAGTGTTCCATGTAAGTCCCTATGGTTTGAAATAAATGCATTTTTTTCAATATTTTATTTCAACTGGTTACATAATAGAACATCATTGAATATAAAAACGTGTTAAAAGTTATACGAGCGGTTAATAACATTGCACTTACTTCATGAGAAATTGTTATTGCCTGGTACTAGGGTACTAGTAAGTAGGTACCTACCCGACTGCCAAAAGATTTAACTAACATTTTCACACCATACCGCCACAGAGCCAAGATTGTTAGATACGAAAGCCCTACGTAGAGCAGTGCCTTATCAGTGAACTTTTACTGGCATTTTACTTTCCTCAGAGCCCTTTCCCGACAGTCGGTAGGCGGCAGGGAGTGTGCGCGTGCGTCTTGTGAAAACGGTGAACAGGAAAAACTTTCGTGGAAATTCTGAGCTTTCTCTGATTTTCGTCTGCTCTGTAACTTTGAGTTTAAGCTTTTGGTGAAACTTTTTTGATTATTGAAGTTTATGCAAAGGTGAGTGAGTTTATGTATGAAAATTTAGTGTAATATTTTTTGGTATTTATTGTTTCTTAGGTATGAATGGGACATAAAATGATCGAAAATTATACGATGAAAAGTAATAAGTAAGGTAAGAAAAACTACAATTTACTAAGATTAAGCAGTGGCATAAAAAATGTAAGTAAGTACACTTGAACTTCCAGCAATTCGAAGAGTTATTCCCCTAAAAAAATCATGTAATCATTTCAAGGTGTAGATACATTTTTTTTGTTGTGATGTCATAAAATGGCAGCTACATTAGGTGACTTTTTTAACAAAGCAAGTAAAATTTAAAAAGTCAACATATTAAAAAACATGTTCAATTAACTCTGATAGCATCAGCTAACACGAAGCTTAGCACACTAATATGAATGTACACGAAAACGTGTCATAGTCAGCGCTATCGGACATCGATTACAGGTGAAGCACACTGAATTGATTAAGGTGTGTTTATGGTAGCGATCATTACTAACTGGATGAAGAAAAAAAATGTGTTGTTCGTTTCGCCGGAGGGCCCATAGTAGAATTTTACGTTGTTAAATGGGTCAATGATTAGTAAAAGTTTCCATAAATTGTAAATTGAACTTATTTGTAAAACTTATGAACTTAACTTTAGGTCCTTTGCACAAAATTGAATAATATTGACTAATAAGCTGGTATCTAGAGCAATTTGTAGCACAAGTTATTAAAATTAATAAATTGACCGCTTTAATGAAATAAATTGCATAGAATGCCAGTAAACAGAAAATTGCTAGTTAAAATGTCAGTTAGGTACCAACTTAACTTAGGTTCTGTTAAGCTGTTTTAAAATGCCTAAAAGAGGAACAAATTTCACTTCGGTATTTTCTTGAACAGAATATCTACTCCCTACCTGAAGTTTTTCACGACCGAATAACCTTCATACCGCTATAAGTGTGCGCGCCGCTACACTCCTTTATGATCCTTTCTAAGGCCCGTATGCTGGTTTACTGATCAAATACTGATCCGTGAAACATACATTTTTGTATGAAAATCTCTATTCAAATCTATGCTTGAGTATAGATATCTGTATCGGATGGTATCGGGCCTAAAAAGCTCGCTTTCGAATTCTCCGCTTCCGCCTCTCGCTCGCTCTACCCATTACCCGAAGCCTTATACTGGGTAACCTGTTATCGTGCACGTGGCGGACATCCAGTGTGCTTTGCGATCACACTTGTGCAAATCCAGTGAATTCCTAACAACCTCATCAGAAAATAAATCAAATAAAATGGTTATCTGCAACGGTTTGTAGATAGCTCCACTGTTTCATGCGTATTTTGTAAATGTTGTGAATATTGTAAATAGTTACTAGTAATTGAAATTTTCCTTGTGAAGAAATATGTCTATTGATCTCCTAAAACAAAATGTATAGTTATATGTCATAGTTAGGCTGAGATTAGGTAGTCAACATGGTCAAGGTGAAGGTGATCCACGGGGTGCATGACCACGTAAAAAGAATACGACGCGAGGAGAAGTTTAGTGTCAATCAATCTCCGGTAAAAACAAGGGATTACAGATACAACTTATCACAATAAAATTAGCTTATTCCTATCAAGCCCACTGGCTGGCTCACAGAATTCGGTTCGTACCAAGTATTTATGTAAAAGCAGCTTTTTCATAATTATAAATTTTATGACAGTGAAGCTAAATACCAAACTATGAAGGAAACATGATAATTTTAACGGCTTACTATTATTAAACTATTAATACGACCGTCCGGCTTACCGAGACGTCACTTTGCGACATCCTGCCTAACCCGGTTTGCGTTCCCGATTGACACGTACTAAGGGAGAATGGGGGCTAAGTACCAGAATAAATATTCATTGACATTTCACACAACGCCCTCTAGTCTCTACGCAAAGCTTGTACTATGGGAACTAGATTACTGATAGAACTTTTGCGACAAAAGTCTCAAAATCCCCCAAAAAATCTCAAACAGGATTTAATTGTGTCTAGTTATATTTTTTTGAACTCAAAGTACTGATTGGTAAAGTTTAATTTACAAAAACAATGAATTGCTAAAATAAAAAAAATTTAATCTAGAATTATCCTTAATCCGTCCACTTAAATTAGTTTAATTAATTTTCCTACAAAATGACAAGTAGGTACATAGGTACTCACGCGTCCCATCTTCTATAATGACGTCATTAGCATAATTAATATTGATGTTAAGTACATCTTACAGTTAAGTTATCTGGTTAAGTACAAAGTAGGGTAGGTAGACAGTGTTATCTTTTACTCACACTAAGGAAATGTTTTTCGAGATAATATGCGTGATATTACAAAACGAAAGAGGTGTTTAGGAAAGAACATTTTATACAACAATTTTATTTGGAGTTTTTTCAATTCAACAGGCAATTATTCTTTTGGTACTTTTTTTATCTTATGCCTAAATTAAATATAATGATTGTCTTTTATGCTTCTAATCTCTAATTATTAATCTAATTTCTTATCACTACTAACACTTCTAAAAGTAGTAAAAAAGTGAATCGACTGTTTAGCAAGACACATAATTACCAAAATGAATTTATGTCATATTAGTAAAATGACCATTGATATATGGGCGAGTAAATGAGATAAAATATGGTACACAGTCGCTGACGACAGCTTTAATTCTGTTTTCAGTAGTTACCTTATTATTTCCAAAACGAATCTGAGTTTAAAGTCACTCCACTTATGCATTTTGAACTCTCAAGTGAGTGCGAAACTCAATCTGTGAAGACGTCACCAGCATGTGCCATTAAGAGCAGTGTCGAGTTCCCTTCCTGACCGCACTGCGTGTGCGCATGGCTCGGGAAAATGAGCTTTGAACGTAGAGTAAGGCGCTTAAGGTCGGTGTTCACCATCTAACTAAACTATTGATTTTGTATTTTCACGTTTTACATGCAGTGATTTTTTCCTAAACTGTGTTTAGACCCCGGACATAAAATTTAAACGACTGAGTGCAAGTGCATAGTTCTTCATTTACATAATTTTCTATTTTGAAATTATAGTTAGGTAGGTAGAGTAACGGATCCAATATTTCGATTTGCGGCGGGGACTTGACTCAGCTTATTATGGTTTCCCTATAAGCGAGAAATGTCATAATTTCCAGAATGGCCACTCACCCTCTCCCGTTAAAGTGGCTTGCCCCACTCGCCTAGGTTTCAATTGACAAGAGACATCTCAGATGTAAATTTTTTCTCAAAGCTATTTTTTAGAAGAACATAAATTTTGTTATAAACACTGACGAAATGCGCCTCGTTAGTGATGATGGATGTATAATATTAGAAACATAAAATATATCTTTCGAAAGTTCAAGAGCAAGATCTCTTTGACGTAAAGACGCATTCACATGTAAAGCAGGTTCGGCTTAGCAAACGCATAGAATTGGATGATTTTTGACAACAATAACAATAATATGATAATACATACTTGAATTCAACAGTTTTTTATCGAAGTTTAGGTCAATAAAAACTTTTTGTTTTGTTTTTTTTTTGTTTAAGGAATGATACTTACATTTTTCTTGATGTGGGGTTTATGTGGTTGCCTCATACTCGTCCAAAAAATAAAGTAGACACATTATCAAGACGCACGTCGCGTTGTATCCATTTTTTACAGTGGCAATTTTTTTTTCAAAGTAAAAGCTTTTAGTAAACACGTGCACTGCGCCACAACCTGATTTCTAAGCAAATGTCATTTCGTGTAATTTGGAGCAAGTTGTAGTAAATTGGATTAGTCTATGCCCGGGGTAACAATATTAACCGAGACAGCAATAAATATTCCCCTGGCAGTTACAAACAAGACAATCTAACTTTACTTCGTAATCTATTATCCATTCTGATTATACATAAATGGAGTAACAAAGAGAGATTGAAAATTTATCAAGTTTTTCTAAATTTTTTTGTAGCCTCAGCTCAAAAGTAATAAGTAAAAATATAAATTTAATTCGGGGTGAATCAATAAATATTTATTTTGGGAATGGATTGAAATTAAACGCTGACATATTCCGGAAATAAAATATTCGTGATACAAAACCAAATTCACCATTAAAATGCTAAATGGTAAGTATTTGTTTATTGTAAGGTAATTTGAAATCTAAATAATAAAGCTTTATAATGTACTTTGTAAGTACATTAGTTTGTTCATTCAAAAAGTATTTTCGTAAGCAGGAAATTGCTACAACTCACAAAACAACATGTCATTTTATGAAAGTTTGATTGCATTGCTCAATGGCCCTTATCGCATACAAAACTAAAATATACTATTTTTCCGTTACAGTAATTTGCGTAATGTGAATGCATTTTTCGTTGGCACTACGTCACAGTAAAGGGTGAAAGAGCTGGTTCAGCAACTGGATCATCTGTCAGTCTGTTAGTAGGTTATTTATCACTTGCAAAATAGGGTTCATTCCAGTTTTCCCCTAAGTAAGTCCCCTGCGTAGGGGATTTCTGGAACTTTTGTCCAATAATCCCCTTAGCGATTTCAGCGACTGCCGGCGGGGGAGAATTGGAATAAAATTCCAGAAATCCCCTTAGGGTCTATTTACACCGTTTTCTTTTAAAAGTCAAATTAAACAAAAACAGCTGTAGCAAATTTGAATTTTGACGGAAAAGAAAGATCTTAGTGGGCACCGTGTCTCTAGATTCCTTAATTTATCAATTTAGCTAATTCAGCAAAGCAATATAAGAAGTCGGGGTAATATGTAGATTATAAACATTGTGTCAAATACAGTGTTACAGCTGCTTGTTATACGTAAGCTGTGTCTGATCAATTTTCATAATAAATGGATGTTTTGTTAACCTAATGCAACATTGTTAGTGGCGTCACGAAATGGACCAATCTCAACGTTATGAGATTTGATAATCTCTGGAGAAATGCTATCGGAACCATGAATATTAATGATAAGAAAATATAGAAAGACAATGCATGCAATCCTCAAAATGAGAGCAAACGAAAATAAATAAGATTACCGATAAAAATAATAACTATTTAAATTCAAACCTACCATCTCTGTTACACCCATATTTCTACATGAAAGTCGTTTGCCGGGTTGACGTACCTAAGAAAATAATCTTCTTCTTCTTGGTCGTATCACTCTTGGCAGAGTGAATGGGGGGTTCATATGGAGTGGAGTGGAGCAGTGGCTTGTCTAACAATCTTCCGCCATTCCTTCCAAACCGCTCTGCTCTTCTGACACATTTGTTCAGGGAAACACCAATTATTATTAACCCAATTAATATTATGTACTGAAAATTATAGAAAACGCATGATGATAAAGGTAGGTATCATAGACTTTGAAACAAAAGCTTTTGTACGCTTATTTTCCTGTGTCTTATCGTGAAGCTCTAAAGTGTATCAGCATGACGTGAATATTGTAGGTACAGAACATCTGCCGCGTCTATTACTAGCCAAGAACCAGGAACAATCTAGGCGTGTCATTGACCCGAAATCACGGGTGTCCAGTCCATGTCATCGTAACTAACTTGCGATGTTCTCGCCTGTTGACCCTTAACACCGCAAGTAGCGTGTTTCTATCTATTTATCGGGCACTTCAATTATTTAGCGTTTGCTGGGTTAGGGTGGTTTCACACGATGGCAGAATGTGGCGTTTACATCGTTGTGTACAGACTATGGCAAAATAATGATGATGAAGGTTTGAAATATTTTTTTTTATATACGATTATAATATCATTTTTATGCGTTACAAATATTTACAATAATAAATCTTGTCCAAGAATTCATCATAAAACTAGGTGAAAAAAAATTTTCTATTATTTTTTTATTTTCACTCCCTAGTAACCAATACGTGGAGTACTCTACGCATCTATCTCCTTTTGATGCGCCCAGAAAAAAGTATGACCACCCTGGGCACAGATCATATCCCCTGGGATATGGTGCGAAATTCAGTTAGATAGGTTTGTCTCTACTTTAGTGTTGTATATTTAGTAGAGTAGTATTAGTATCTTCGTGTGTAATCGCCTGTTATACTGGTATCCTTGGTTTGCATAGTAAAAATTAGGCATTTGATATGTTTATTGTTGTATGCGTGTTCTTATTGATTGACGTCAAGAATTCTGTTGATGGGTTCTGACAGATTTTATGGATTTTCATAATCATCAATGAATTCCTTTGAATTTATTTTGATATTGTCTTGTAAAAACAAGTTGGCATAGCAACATGACTGAATTCATATTTTAGAAGGTACCTTACTAAGGCTGCTAATAGATATAGGTAACATTTTTTTTTCATTCAATACAAAAGAAAGAAAGATATACTTAGGTACCTACTTACCTTCTTCTTCTCTTCATTAATGGCCTCTGTCCGTCTTCTTCTTCTTCTCTTCAATAATGGCCTGTGTCCGTCATTTCGACACACAATTTTGCCAATGTCAAGTGATATAATTGTAATAATATAAGTCAAGTCAAGTCATTTGTCAAGTCGGCTCTCGTTTGTTTTGAAAAGAAAATGGTGGATTTTCTCTTCAAAACCTAACACGAATTTTCACATTCAGAAGAACCACTTTACACACATTTATTCCAATTGACCCATTCATTGGTAATGTGTCAAACTAGTCATACCTACTTCCTCCAGTATGACCAAAAATGGTTTTATGTTATTTTTTTTGCCGTTTGACCGCACTACCTTACCTGCCATGTAGTCGACGCTGTGATAATCTACGCGAAAACTGTTCAAGTACCTGCCTATGTTTTACAATAAAAAAATATTATTTTAGTTAATAAATAATAATAAATATTCACGGACACTTAACACAACGCCTTCTAGTCCCAAACTAAGCAAAGCTTGTACAATGGAAACTAGTCGTCTGATAGAATACATTTTTTTTGTAAATACATACTTATAATACATAGAAACACCCAGACACAGAACAAACATCTATAATATGTTTACAACATGCAAATGTTTGTTCTCGATGGGGATCGAACCCACGACCCACAGCACGGAAGGCAGAGCTACTACCGACTGAGCCATGACGCCTGTCGTCATTTATCATAAAGTTATGAATAAAAACAACACAAATACTAAGCTCATTATAGTTAGGAGTTATCATCGATTTGTTGATAGTATTGAACCGCAACGATTACGTAGAAGTAATATTTGCATGCTTCCTCATTACCTGAATGCCGTAAGCTTTTTAGATAGAGAGTAGAACTCTGAATGAAACAGTTTACTCTAAATTCATCGGACGATGCAGTGGCACATTACAGCACGGCAACACTGAAATGAAAAAGAACATAAAAACTTTGGTTATTCTCATTACAATTTTTACATTAAATACATACCTACCCCAAACCCACTAAAATAGACAGTACTTAATTATTTTTTTATTTTCTGAAGTAGCTCATTATTCGAAAAGCAAGTCAAATCCATCGGTTTAAATTGTAACCCAATGAATAATTACTGTCCGCTGAGTAGTCCGGCATTTTAACATAACTAAAGATTAATATGATCAGAAGACTGATCTTCTTATTTTAATACTAGGTATGTGCCATAGCTAAAGCCGGGTATTGTACAGTGTTCGTAGCAAACAAGGCTCTGGGGAGAGCATTCCAGATTAATGGCAAGAGATTGGACTATAGCCGACGGTTTTTGTGTAACTCATTCATGTGGTTAAGGGGCGTTTATATTGGCATTTAAACCCTGAAAAAGTTTTGTACGCAACGTTATAGTAAAAACCTTAGCCTTTTTCAATAGAATGATTATAGTTTTTCTATTTTGAAATCTGAATATCCAGTCATCAGCAAAGAAGAAAGAGAACACAAGAAGTTGAAAAGATTTTTGTATAAAAATCTCTATTTAAATCCATGCTTGAGTATGTAACGATTTCTTTATCAGCATACGAGCCTTATGGCCGAATACTCAAACGCCACTCAAATTAAGTTCACGCTTAAATTATTGTCATCTGTTACAAATAAGTAATGTCAAACAGAGGCAGAGCAATTTTTAAGTGGTGCTTGAATTTGAGTGACGTTTCAGTATTCCAGCCTAAGTCTTGGGACTAATCTCTACTACCAAAAGAGCTTGCTATACTACCTCGTATAAAATGACTTTTCGAAAGAATAATTGTCCTTATGTGCAAGTGCATTACACATACGAGTTCGCGACATAATAACTTGCGGTCAGCTTTTACCCGAGTCGGGAAAGCAAGCTTATGCCAGCATCTTTACCCACTTGCTCTTGATATGCGGTTTGCTACCTAACTAAATCTAACGCATGTTGTATCTAGTATATAGTCATAAAAAAATTGCGAGAGATTATAAACTCTGTGGGCTTCTGCAATTTTTTTTAAAAGCTATACGATCTACTCTGTTGTATAGTTTTTTGTGGGAGTCTTCGTCTTTGGATGCTTACTTCCCAAGTATAGGCCTATCTCTTCCAGTTTTGGTATGAATGTGTAATAGGCCCAACTTGGCACCTTTTTGACTCGGACTCGGTATAGATGTACTCGTATGTGCAAAACCGATGCAGGTCACTTTTTAGCTCCACAGCTTGTTATTATCTAAAATCTGATTGATATTTCAAAGAATGGACTTGGAATGTTGGATTTAGGCCAATATACTACCTATCTAGGTACTTCTACATTTTTACGTGACATACGTAGATGATAAAACGAAAACGCTGGTATAAAATCAAGAAACACGACAAGTTATCAAAGCAATTGGTCAAACAAGTCAACATGACTGCAAATACTACAACCAGTGTAGGCCAGTCCCTGTATGGGGTCAGAGGTGGGTGCACTTAGGTTATGATCTGAGGTGTAGACTAAGCGAGTTTACCCACAAGCGTTTATAACTTTTTATGGGAATTATGTGAAGTTTTTTACCCGACAACGAAGGGTTTTTTGCGGGAATAATATTTTTATGTTGGTATGCATTTAGCAGCATTCATTGTTTCTCCAAAGCCCAAGTCAAACGATCTAATTTGATAAATAAGGTGTCAAACACATCTCTAAAAAGAACCGAGCTTCTGGGAATTAGATACCGAGATCCCTTTACAGAGATTCAAAGTGTCGGTAATAATGTAAAGCTTTGGTCTCGCGACCGTAACGCACCACGCTGCGGTATGCGACACGCGGCGCCGGACACATAATCGTATGAAAAACGTCTAGTATGGTCTCTTGTTCCGTCGCAGTTTGCGTCAGCGGCGAAGAGCAAACGCCGTACGCTGCGTTGAACCGCATACCGCAGCGTTGTGCGTTACGATCGCGGAAACGATGCTTAAGAAAACATCATTACTGGTACAGTGCCTTCTGGTAAGATCGGCGTAATAGTAAGTCCGGATGCTAAGCAATTCGGCGATATTTTTAAATGATAATTGCTTAGTTACGTGATTTATCCGGACTTAGTATTACGCCGGTCTTACCAGAAGGCACCCTACCTAATTTACCACGGCTTTGATCATAGAGACCATGAAATCTCGTGAACTCGCATTGCTGATACCAAAATGAATTTGAATGGTGTGTTTAGTTTATAGTGCATCGATGCTATGAAATCGCATTCGGGATAAAAGAAACGATCGTAACTATGCGAGTGTGTGGTATTCGCATCCTAGAAAGTTCACTGTGGTAACTTTTTTCCCCGTGCCGCTCCGCTTATCGCTATGCTTATGAAACACCCTTTCTAGTAGGGCCAGTTAATGTGTGCTAAGTGGGCCCTAACTTGCCGCGCTCACTGTACTTCCAATTTGGACTGTTTAGGTAACAGTTAAATACCATTATTAGATGTCGTTGTTTTTTTATTTAGTGAGTAGTAATTATCATTTTGATTTTATTGTATTCTTTTGTAAGAGCCGTTTTGCAAAAGTGAAATAACCAGTGATACAATTCAAAATAGGTTCCTATATAATTATACCTAAGTCTTTGTGTCCTGGTACAAACACCCTGTATAGCATATTAAATAAATAGGGCAATACATACTCCAGTCCAGTGCATCCACTTGACTTTACTATCACATCTCAAATTAGAACTAAATTAAGAAGCTCTTCATCACGCACCACAACTTTCAGCTGTCAATGTTGATCCCGAAGCACTCCAGATTTTATTATAATAGCTAAAATAACTAAGTTAGAAAGTTTTAAGGATGGGACTTAGAATATTATTTATCTAAGTTGAGGTGTGTGTGAAAAATGTAGTGTCAGATGAGTTTTTTTTTCAATAAATAAAATAACACAAGTGTTAATAATTATAAGCATTCTCATTTCTGTCTGCGAGTGTATGACTAAATTACTTAATTATTGTCAGGTATACACTAATTAATGATTAAAAAATTTATTCACAAATAAAATTACAACTAATACAGTATTTACAATATTCACAATATTTACAAAATACACATGAAACAGTTGAGCCATCTACAAACTATTAATAAGATAAGATAAGATAATAAGAATAAGATAATAATAAGATACTTATTACCTAATTATATCTAATTAATAAGTATCTTAAATTTTCTTATATCTAGATGGGTAATATTTGACTTGCTCTATTCCAGATTTTGTTTGTTATGAAAACATTCACAAACTTTTTTATCAACAATAAAAATCGTAGGTCACAAGAACTTTTTACACTCATAAAGTCTATTGTTTATGTAGGTTGAGTCCTATTTATAAAAACAAAACAAACGGATAATGTTGCCATCTTATCTTCCAAATTCAGTAACAAAGCTATTACAATTCACATTAAACTAAGTAGAATTGACCATATTTTTCCTCGATTTATACAACTTAATGGAACAATGCTAGTAGATAGGTTCAAAGTGAAATAGTACAGTAATGCATATCGGGAAGTTATCAACAAAGTGTTAAAGGCTGGCTTGTTGGTTAATGAAATGTATGGGTGTCAGTAGACCACCTAGCGAGAACGTAGTGAGTTATTTAATCTGTGGCATTTGGTGCTGGTAGGAAACGGTACTATGCATAGGATGTTTTAGAAAACACAGTATACTACAGGTATTGACCGTCTTTTTCTAAGCTTTTGTGCGCTAGTTTTTTAGTGTTATAATGTTATTTTCTTACTTTTGAACCGTGGACCTCCCGTTTTGGCGTATTTAAAGTTTTAGAGAGGGAGGGCTGAAAACACATTCATTGCCTCATTACTTTATGAAAAACAAGCTGCCGCCCACGACTTCCATCGCGTCCCGTTGGATCCCGTCGATTTTTCAGGATAAAAAGTAGCCTATGTGTTAATCTAAGTCACGGACAATATATAATCCAAGTTTCATCCAAATCGGATCAGTAGTTTTTACGTGAAAGAGTAACAAAGATCCATGCATACTCACAAACTTTCGCGTTTATAATATTAGTAGGAAGGATAATACGTATATCCCATGTTTTTAGAAAGCATGGCTTAGTTAATTCGGCTGTGTATTAATTTAAACGAATCTGGTAGTTGGTATTTAAAAAAAATCTCGTTTTTGATTTTTGGTAGAACGGAACGCAATATTCCAAATCTGTGTGTTTGAAAAAAGAAAACAGAGTGATACTCTTTTGAACGTACTCATATCATGTGTTGATGATGAGGTGACGATTGCAATCACCGCTATAATACGGTGATATCGGTCACCACTTTCAGAAAAACATTAATGGATCGCATAGTAAGTACAGTCGATATCATTAGTAAATGCTGATCATACAAAGTTTCAATATTGTTTTATGACTGAAAGCTATATCTTTTCACTGTCTTTTTTCTCTTATAATTAAAAAGTAAAAATTGAATGTTAAAAATTCAGTTCAGATCATATATTTTACTTAATACTACGAGTAGGAAAATATACCTAAACGAAAAAAATGATTGGAGATACGTAACACAAAATATATTTAAAGTGTGTGATTTATAATTTTGATATTGACTGTACGTTTTGGGAATTTTACGACATTTCGAGCACCTCTCACGAAATTAATGGAATCCGCTAAGAGAAACTATACGAGTAATAAAAGCTCGATTAAGGTTTATTTCACGATATAAAGTACATAAGCACTTCATTATCACATATACACTTGGTTCCCACTATTTTTGGATAATTTATGTCTCCATGTTTATATAGACTAAACAATACATTATTATGCTCGACGGCATTTGAAATCAAATCATATTTTTATTATATATATTTTTAGTATTTCCTTTTATTTTATTCGGATACCAAACAGTGTTATATTCGATACAAAATCAACTTAAAAAAATAATCACCAATTAGATGTTTCCGCATATAGGATTCTAAGTAAAACTAACTTGCCTACAAAAGAAAATTCGACAGGTTTAGACAAATAGTTACCTAAAAGGGAAGAGAAATACATATTTATAGTCATTATTTTTGGTAAACAATGGCTTTAATAATTATTGTAAAGTTAACATGAGCACCGTTTAGTCAAGATGACTGTTTCTTGAAAAATGATAGCTTCTTACAGAGTAAGTGGCCGCGAACATGTGTCTTCGCATGGTCGCGGTCAACAAAATAACGAATCTTGATCGATGCCGACATTAATGTATCGCACGATTGAATGATAAACGACTTTTTGCAATAATAATTCCAAATATCGATTCGCAATATCGATATTTATTGCTCTATTCAAATTGTCAACTTTGTGTAGGTAGGCGCAAAAGAGTTACATTTTCCGACTAACCAAAAAAAAGAAAAAAATTCAGTTGGTTTTTTTGGAACGCATTACGAAAACAGCTCGCGTTCAATCAAATTATGAGACTTTCTCACGTCGTCATTTTGTTTTTTTTTTGTTGATGAGCTGCCAACTGGCCCTTGCCAGCAATTGCCGGGAATTTTCTCATGTTTAGAGTATTTCCACTCCACTTTGGTAGTCATGGAGGCGTCCAGTGTCCAGTCAGATAAAAGCAACACGCACGGGCGTACATCGGGCCATGCAAGCGTCCCGCCCTTTTGAACGAGGGAATCGAAATTCAAACTCGGAACGATAATTAAAACTTTTTTGAGTTCAAGTTTAGAACTCTTTTGTTTGAAACTTTTTAGTGGAAGTGGCGGGAAGCAAACAAGTGATAAAGTAAAAAGTTTTTGAAAATTAATTTGTATTAGAAACTGGATTAGGTAAGATTTATTAATTTTCTTGTTTTTGGCCAACAACTAAAGAGTTTTTTCATGAGAAAGATCGTTCAGTATTGACTTTTTTAAATGAACATTGTTAAATACTAAGCTAGAAAATAGATTTGGAAAGAGATGGTGAGGTTTTTAAACTTGATGAGGTTTGGCAGTTTTTAATTTTACATTTTTACAATACAAAAGATCTCAACGCGCTCTTAACCTAACCTTTAAAATAAGTAATTATGTATACTTAATAATTATGTTATCTACCACAGAAACAGTATTCTATTCACTAGCTTTTGGTTTTATGTACGCTTTTGACATTAACTGTGTCATAAAGAGCCCTATGAAGTATCATAAAGAGTACTAATACTTGAAGGTATTATTTTCACCAGAATGCATGAATCTCACGTCGGCGCAATGCGTTTGTTTGCACTGATAACACGCCACAGTGACATACTGCGCGTGGCGTAATAGTTTTGTAACACATGCACGTACTTTGATAATATTAACCTTTTTATTTACTCGGCTTTTGAGATACTGACGCGCTGAAATGCACGTTCATTCTCGTTCGTCCCGCTGGTAGTACAAATGGGAATGAAAATAAGTATTATTTTATTCCTGTTAGTCCCACTGAACGGGAATGACGGAAATGCATACTGCTTTGATAATTTTGTGGGCAGTTTTTATATTCAATCTGAAACGTTGTTAAATGTCAGATTGAGTGATCCATTTTTATAACTAAACCTTGTTGCTATAGCAATTTTTTTTTGCTGTACTAAAGTTGCTGACTGTACCTACCTAATTATAAATTATCTTTTCTAGGTAGGTAGGTAGGTACATGTACAAAACATGCTTAAAAATAAAATATAGGTACCTATAACATTAGAACGACTATTCTAATGTTATAGGTATATTTTATTTTTATTTTATTTTTACAATTTCTGCAAAACTTACAGCCAATGAGAGTACCTATAGGTTTTGTAAACATTGGTTATATAAAAGCTTATTACAAGTTTCCACATGTATCGTGGAATAACGTAAAAAATCCTTCAGACTTTCATTGTTTTGAAAAGCACTTCTTGCTTCTCAACTTTCAGTAACAAAGAAACCATAGCCACTTCCTAATGAACAAAGCTTAATGCCCATAAACCTATTAATTAACGTTTCATAGCATTAGCGTGATCCAGATTCCTGTGACTCACATTTCACAGATTAGGGCTGCCTATCCGTCATTCAGGTAATTAGCCGGACCAAATAGTCCGGCTTTTTTGTAGCATAAAACTGTAACAAACATCTTAGGGTGCCACGTTCTTTAGACTAAAAGGACTTATAAAATATAAAAATGTGTAAATGGTATAAATTGAAAAAAAGTTGTAAAAAGGAAAATCAAAGAAGAATTAGGATATAATCCAAAGATTTCATTTTGTCCAATGCAAATTTCGTCTACTGCTACTGTAGCCGGAGTCGAAATTTCTTAAGTGTTACGCTAGTGTAACTAGACACGCATATGCGTATTGTTTGCACCTTATCTTAAGACTTCCGTTCTTATGTCGAAAAGGGCCCATTTAAGATTAATTTGCAAGGGACTCTCATGGTGAAAACTCTCACAGTTTCTAACTGAAAGAACTCCGCAGGTTCATGCCATAGTATAGTTTTAGAAGGTACTTATATTCTCCCACTAAATGCTTTTAATACCCATGCTTTAATTTACTGATATACCTATCAAACCTAAAACAAAACAGTTTTTTTTTCTTTTAGCCTGATTTAATCTTGTTACAGATCTAGAAAAAATATATTGTGTCAATAAACTTATTTTATAACTTAAGTTAGTAGATTCACTGTGTATTTTTAATTAATAATTGGCACTTTCTAGTTCCATGCGTGCGCAGAGCTGCGACAATATACTAGGAGGACATAAATATTGCAAAGATCAAAGTCAATCTTTATTTTTGTTACAGGAAGCTCTGATGTCAGCATAGACTGCATGGATCTCCGCAATGTTCCACTGGGGAGTGACGTGATATATTTATAAATGTTATAATCATGGATTTTTATATGCCGTAAATCTATTAGAAGGAACTTTAATGTAGTAAAATGAGAGATAAGTCCAAGCGGTAAAATGGAGAAGAAAATTTTATGGAAAAGTATTTTATGGTGAGTGTTTTTTGCATTTACAAGTTTTACGGACTTAAGTTTGTTGTAATACCAATCTTCTATTGTCACAAGAACCAAAGAGATTTACTTTACGTTAAACAATACCAAGGATTTTACAAAGGCTAAATTAATATTTATTTTGAAATTCTTTACATAGCAACACAACACGAAGGAGTCTATTTGAAAAACCAAAAAAGCAAACACAACAAGAATTTAAAAACAGCATAATTTAGAAAAATATTTACCTTTTTAAATCAACCTTTGACTTTATCTAGTTATGTAAACATAAATGGCCCAGTCATTTCTACAAATAAGAAGTACAATGCGGCTACTTATTACGTTGTACCAAGCAACCCGTTACAAAAACATTTTGTCTTAAAAATATTTTTATAAAAGTTGAAAGGATAAAAATAATATTAAAAGGGGCTCCTTGGCGAGAGTCGGTGGAGTCCGGTCTTTTAGAATATTGACATAATATTATCCGACTTTTTTAGTTTGTACTTTTGCACTTTCATGCTCAAAGGTTTTCATTTCATTAACATAAACCAACCTTCTAAACTGTGCAAAACGTCCTTCTATACTTTTTAAATAGCTTTATTAAATCAAATCCAAAACTCTAAAGCAACCTTAGATACATACTTGTAAAGAATATTTTTTTTATAAAAATAGGCAAACCATCTATTCTAAAACTGCACGGTCCACTACTTTAGTCATTCAACGTAAAATAAACTACTACTAATAATCATTCGATTTTTCCGGCTATGCGTCACCTAAAAAAAAATGCGTTAGTAAGTTCAGTTTACGATTAGACGGACTCTATCTTAATCCGGCTATAAAATAAGCATCCCTATTTTTTGAAAGTAAGTAAGTACCTCAAAATTACATGGTCCATTCATGACACGCGTCGAAATGAAATAAGGTCAAGAGTGAGGTGAACAGTTGAGAATGTCCTTTTATAGTTTGGGAACTAACGGGAACGTTTGAAGGCAGGTAAACAGTAGAACCAGCTTAGGAAGGGTCGCTAGTTCACTTCGTTTATAGGAAGAAAACATAACCTTTTTAATAGATTTTAGATTAGATGTTTTAACTACATAATAAGAATTGCAGATTATTATTTTATTATTAAAGCGTGTCTTCAAGACCTTACATTGATTGTAATTTCAAAAAAAAAACTTTGATTAGGTACCTATGATAATTTTTTACAAGCTACATACTTAACAAGAATTTAAAAAAAGCAGAAAATATAATAATCACGCTGAAATTAGTAAAATCCTAAAAAAAACTAGTAAATACGCTATAGTAGGGAAATTGGAACGTGATGACGTAATAGACGTTACGCAACACACGCATGCTCAACAGCATATTTTGTGAAATCTGTGATTCAGCCGTGTTTGTTTTAGCTGTGCAAAGCTCTGTGGGCAACGGGCATGCATGCAAGACCATGCAACTTGTTAGCACAATACAAATAAATACCATTACAATAGGTCAAACATTTACCGAGAACGTGAATCATTCAAAGAGTTTTAGGCAAATAAATGAATATTGGACTTTTCTCTCCAAACTGTAGCTTTACTAAGCATAGCTTGCATCTTGAGACGTAAATAACTCATAGATTTTTTTTAAAAATAACGGTTTATTTATCTCTCGAACAGAAAACGTAAAACTAGACACACCACACCGTCCTACAATATTTCTAATATTAATTACCTATTTTATTAAATATATAATATTATTATACCTATGCAGATTAAGAAGTATTTCTTTAAACACAATCTTTGTTTCATCCATATTCTATACAAATCTACATTGTTATCTCGCTAGACTTGGCTAAGCATGTCTCAATTAAAATTACGCGAGCATTCTAATAGGTACCTCTAAAGTACTTATGTTAAATCCATAACCATGCACCGTACAAGCCTTATAACAGCTTTATGAAGTGATATAAACAACACTGTAGCATGGCCAGCAATTTCACTACTGTCACGATACAACTACTATGCAGTTTAATAATAATTGTTTTACGTAGAAGTGAAACTCAATCCATTTCTCAGCTTACACACTTTAGACTCGACTAAAAAAAAAAAAAACTGTGCATTTTTGTGGCTAGGTGGGGTGACGATCTGAGACATGTAGCTGGCAAACACTGGATGAGAAGAGCCGAAGACCGGGCTCAGTGGCGCGTCTTGGGAGAGACCTACGTCCAGCAGTGGACCGATATAGGTTGATGATGATGATGTGAATTTTTGGCTTGGACGAATTAACGCACTAATTCGCCCAAGATTTTTGGTGACTGCGCTGATAATCTTAGATGAAGTCGCTGTTATAAAACATAAAATATTGAAGGCATCACAAAAAGAATAATTTAGTTGATCTTTGTTTTAGTAATATTGTTTTTGGAGTTTCACTTCTGTGTTTGAATAATGTAGGTATTATTTATTTGTATAATACTACCAATATCCTGGGGCTTGACTTAACTGAGTGCTTATAACTGTTTATAACAGTGCTAAATCGTAACTATTCATAACTTGTATTGAGGCAATCATTTTGAGACAATATTTGTTTCTATGTTGCAGTCTAAGGTTATGTTAACGACATAATCTTGAAGTGACTGTAACTTTTTGATAATTCAGCAAGTTCATAAAAATGTATGGGTAACAGAGGTTCTACTTACTTTTTTGTTTTTTTTTCATGGCACAAAATGTATACATAACAATATTCACCATGCTAGAGGATTAAGTTATTTAGGTTTAGGTCTATTATTCTGGCCGAATCGTAATTTTTTTATAATAAATTCTTTTGCCTTGTAAAGCCAAATAGTCTCAAAGACGATAATCACATGAAGCATTTGTCAGAGAAACCCCTGAGTAGAAGTTTGAAGATTAACAAAAAAAAATCTGGCTTAAGCCCATCCTATGCCGAAATCCTAGGTCTGTTTACATTTGACGTAAGTAAACTTAGTCAAAACAGCCTTTATGGTTATTTTACTTTGTCTGCAACATAGTAAACATTGATCACAATTCGCTATATTGATGAGAGATATAACGAGCGAATGAAAATCATGAATTGATATTTTATACAAAGTGTTCATGATTTTGGAGCACATCATTATATAAATTGGCTCGTTTAGAACCAGTTATAGCTACAAGTCACTTTGTAGGTTGATGTTACATTAGTTTTAAATTCTAGAGCAGTGTTAGAACAAGCTAAAGATTTACTTTGTGTCACGGTGTAACTAAAAATTTCTTTGTTTTTTTTTAGTACACACTAGTCCTTTAAAAAATGCTCTATCAGTCACTTGCATGACACTGAAAAGAGATGACAACAGATTTAGCAATCATCTTAGTTAGATTAGCTTTAGAAGACCAATATGAATATGCCCCTAGGATAATAAGGGTCTTGATGCAATTACACAGTCAATTCGTTATAGAGTGGTAGATGATGTGTATTATCTCATAGGACACGTCCTCAATGAACTTTCTGTGTAAGCTGAAGCATTGTCAACAGTATGTTTCTGAATTTCCATCACATTTTCTTTACAAAAATAAATACACCGTCGGGCACCACGGTACGTGGACGCGGTCCTCATATGACTCTATAATTTATTTTTGTTTATTTTTAAGCCCATAACTCCTTATAGGGACCACTGAGATGGCTCAGTTTGTGCTGTAGTTAAATAGTTATTTTACAATGGCGTAGGAGTTTGAAAAGATTACATCAGATTTAATCAGTATACTTAAACTGATAGAAAATCTTAATTAATTTAACTTAAAACTTAGTTTTTGTTAGAATTTCATTGAAAAGTGTCAAAAACATTATAATTGAGTCCATCTTGAGTCTCAGAATTGTTTTATTAGACTCCTTTTACAACTTGTAGTTCCCATAGTACAAGCTGTGCTGAGTTTGGGACTAGAAAGCGTTGTGTAATGTTCACGAATATTTATTTATTTATTTACTTAAGTAAGTTTAACCCAAATGCAAATGTAAAAAGATGTATTCGTAGACTTATCAATGAGCCCGCCGATTCTCACAGTATCAATACACATCAATAGCCGCAGGGCTCTGTATAAATCCAATTAGTTTGTTGACATGTTTATCTTTTACTTCTGATTGTTATATTAAGTTGATTGTTATTTATTAGTCCAGTTTGCAGTGTGAAACTTTCTGTTTCATTTATTTGTTTGTTAATTTGTCTGGGATTATTTATTGGTCTATAACTTTTTTGAGTTTGAAAAGAGTAATATAACTGGATTTTTTTTACTCTTACTAGTTTGTCTGAATCATATTTTTCTACATTGAATTCAAAATAGGAGTTTCACTTCTACCAGTTCTACTCTGTTATGTTTTGTCAATTATTTGAAGACTAAAATATTTTATGGCTAAAATCAGTTCACGTGAAGACCAGAACTAATTTAACATAAAGAGTCTGATTAAGCAATTTACGATTTGCTTCAGTTTCGCGTCTTATGTGTGAGACCATAGAGAAACGTCGTATATTTTCGCTCATGTGCGAAATACTTACGTAGTTTCTTGGCTCAATTTGCACTAATGTGGAAATTGCATCGTTTTGCTATCGCATTGTCGACTCGTGCTTGAAGTTTTTGTTACCAACATGTTTTTATTTTGTTGCAACTCTACATTATTGGAAACTTTTCGTACATTTATTTTGATGTAAATTCTTGCATCTATATACCTACTTACTTCCTTGCAACTTATTTGCCATTTTTAAAATAGATCTGTTTATAAAATGAACATGAATTATGATTCACATTGGTTGTTTTTTTTATCTTATAAGATCCGTAGCATTCTTCTACGAAAATCATTGCCATATCATAGCAATATTGATTCGTATGGTTATGATTTAACTTGCGTCACAGCCGCAATAATTTCTCATAGCCAAACCCCAATTTTCCATATAAATAACGGCTATCGGCACTCTATAAACCACTTAAGATGTTCATTAGTTCACTTTACTGAGTTGTTTGATCGTTTTAATGTAGTGTGGTGCGTCCCGATCAAACGCCGGACATCTAATGGAGATGTCGGGTTGCGCAATGTTCTACATGTTCGTACAGGATGTCCACGACCACCTATGGCTTTTTGAGCTCCCAATCATAATCACGTAATAATGTTTTCTTTTTTTAATATTAAAATATATCTTTGATTGAGTCTTGATTTTGAGAAAATTAATATCGAGCTAAATGTTATTTTCTGTTGTTCGACCGTTTACAAAAAAATCATCTTCTTTGTAGGTACGCTGAAAAAGAAATTAAACTCTTTTTAAGATGAATATGTTTTTAAAAAAGTATTTTAACTATCTCAGCTTCATTTAGGTATCGATTTGCATGCATGTTACTACAAAACTTCTCTTTTCTTTCTTAGACGATTTTATCAAAATACGTCCGTAATACATAACACAGTGTTAAAAACAGCACCCTATAGCACAGTCGTATGCAAGTATCATAGATTAGGGAGTAGTGGTATGCAGTGAGAACCGCGTCGCGTGGGTGTGGGCTTCAGGGCTGTGATAACGAGTGGTCTGGCTTTGAGATGATTTGCGCTCTGATTTTTATTGATGGTCGTGAAACTGATCAGCTGTTGAAATAGGAACTTTACATTGTAAATGCATCGGAAATAAAACATTAGGTGATCTAAGTATACCTACTAAAAATTTTGAAAAACTCTTCAAGTCTGCAGATATAAAATTTTTCAAAGAAGACAAAAATTTGCAAAAAAAGAATCACCTGGCCCATGATAGAAGAATCCGTGAAGATTCCATTATAATTTGACAGGTGGATAAAAGCTAAAAAAAATCCAACCCAATTTTTTTTTTATAATATCAGCCAGCTACAAAGTGGTTTCACATCCCTACGAAATCTACTCCTGTGGGGATCCTCTCCACATTATTTATTTATTTAGGTACATACCTACACTACACACTACACTTTTATTGTTATACATTTATTATATTTATTTTATTTATTTATTATAACTACTTTCGTACCTACTCTCATACCTACATGAGATGTATTTGTTTATTGCCAAATATTTATAGTTTATTTATTTATTACACGATTTATCGGACGTGTGGCGCGCAGCCCGATATTACATTGAAAACGCACAACACGATCCTGTTTGCGTGACGTCACACGCGACTGCCGTGCCGAGCCGATGCGCTCGCGCCTACTTCAGTCGGATGGAATCGCTAGTGCAACCTACTCACGCTTTATGTTTTGCGCCACCGGCATTTGTAAAACTCTTTACGTGCTCCGCTATTTAACATAATTAAGTATTATCTCACTCATTCTAAGCTTACATACTGCTTGTGCCTTTCTCCTTCTGAACTTTATAAATGTTAGTGCTGTGTAGTGTTGGACAATACAAACTGTGAATCTTTCTGGACTATTTTCTTCTATCTTCCTACCTGCAGTAAGAAACCTACTTAGCAGCCTACATCTGGTGACCCCTGAAGAACGTTAAAAAGGTACAATGAGTGATAGCGATGATTCTGTAGAAACCGCCACGTCCGACAAAGAAGCCTTGCCATGTTCGGTAGGCAAGAAAAAAGGTCGCGTTTCCACTAGACCCTTCGAACTTTTCAAAGTCGGCATACGGGTTCCACCGTTTTGGCCAGAGGAGCCGGAATTATGGTTCTCACAGATTGAGGGACAATTTACTATTTCCAATATCACTGCGGATACGACAAAATTTTATTATGTCACCAGTCACTTGGAACCTCAATACTCCAAAGAAGTGAAGGACATCATTACCTCTCCTCCAGCGACCAATAAATACGATAAGCTAAAAGAAGAACTTATCAAACGATTGTCGGCATCACGAGAGCGGAAAATCCAGCAGTTACTGATGCATGAGGAGCTGGGAAACCGAAAACCCTCACAATTTCTGCGTCATCTGCAAAGCCTAGCCGGAACCACAGTTCCCGATGATTTTATTCGAAGCATCTGGTGCAGCCGCCTACCTGCAAATCTCCAAACGCTGATTGCATCACAACCGACGAGTACACTGGAAGCAACTGCCGACCTCGCGGATCGAGTACATGATATCGTGGCACCAAGTCTTCAGGTAGCCTCAACTTCATCGGCTTACGCTGTTCCTGGTTCAATGCAGTCGATGGCGAACGAAATCGCGGAGCTGAAAGCAGCCGTCAAGAACTTGACCATGCAGCTGAACAGCGGTCAACATAGGTCACGTGATCAGCGGCGGCCCAATCGTCCCAACGACCGAAACCGGAAACGCTCCCGATCTCGATCGCAGTCCAACTACCAAAGATTCCCAAACTGTTGGTACCATAACCGACATGGAGCCAACGCGACCCAGTGTATCAAGCCCTGTGACTACGGGAAGTCGGGAAACGCCCAGGGCGGTCGGTAAAGGCGACTGACGATTGCCCCATTTCTCCTGGTCGCCTCTTCGTTACCGATCGCAAGTCGAAGATCCCTTTCCTGGTGGACACCGGAAGCGACGTCTGCGTCTTCCCTCGGTCTGCACTTCGGGAACGTCGAGCCAAGACCAGCTACGAGCTGACAGCTGCCAACGGAAGCGTCATACACACTTTCGGTTCGCTCCAGCTTAATTTAGATTTAGGGCTTAGGCGCGATTTTCCGTGGAGATTTATAGTAGCTGATGTCACTAAAGCAATCATTGGCGTAGATTTTTTAAGTTACTATAACCTTATTGTAGACGTCCGTAATAAGCGCATAGGCCGTATTATAGATAACCTTACATCATTGTCAACTGACGCTTACCTCGATAATGCTTCTGACACTGTTTTCTCTGTAAAGGTTCCATCCGGTGACACGCCTTTTCATAAAATTCTATCCGAATTTCCGGAAATAACTAAACCGGCTGGCACGCCATACGTCCACAAACATAACACTGTACATCACATACGCACCACACCCGGTCCCCCCATCTCTTGTTCCCCTCGCAGGCTAGCTCCTGATAAGCTCAAGGTGGCGAAGCAGGAGTTCGACTTGATGCTGAGCAATGGTACAGCGCGTCCGTCTGAGAGCCCATGGTCTTCTCCTCTGCATTTGGCCCCCAAAAAAGACAATGGCTGGCGCCCTTGCGGAGATTACCGACTACTTAACGCTCGGACCATCGCCGACAGGTACCCAATTAGGCACATACAGGACTTTGCCCATAGCATCTCTGGTTGCAAGGTCTTTTCAACCATCGATTTGGTCAAGGCCTACAACCAAATACCTGTGCACGAGGACGACATCCAGAAGGCTGCAATTACAACGCCTTTTGGTCTTTTTGAGTTTCCGTTTATGAGCTTCGGTCTGCGGAACGCTGGGCAGACGTTTCAGAGGTTTGTAGACGAAATGACCCGGGGGCTGGATTTCTGCTATTGTTATCTTGACGATTTTTTAGTATTTAGCCAGTCGACAGCTGAACATGAAAGCCATCTTCGACAGCTTTTCGAGCGCATGAAGAAATACGGCATAGTGGTGAACACGTCAAAGTGTACATTTGGTGCCTCTGAGGTAACATTTTTAGGTTACAGTATTTCTGCTTCAGGTACCAAACCACTTGAGTCTAAGGTCCAGGCCATTAAAGAGTTTCCTGTGCCAAAAACAGTCCGGCAACTAAGGCGATTTTTAGGCATGTTGAATTTTTACAGGCGATTTATACCTAACGCCGCTAAAATTCAAGCTCCACTCAACGCCCTACTAGCCGGCTCAGTAAAGGCCTCTGACCCTGTGGACCTAGCAGGTGAATCTCTCTCAGCCTTTGAGCAGTCCAAAGTGAGCCTCTGCGACGCTGCATTATTAGCCCATCCTGATTGCCAAGCCAAACTCGCGTTAGTTACTGACGCTAGCGACTTAGCATTAGGTGCAGTAATCCAGCAATTTAAGGACGATGCCTGGCAACCGCTGGCATTTTTCTCGAGGAAGCTCAGTCCATCCCAGCAGAAGTACTCACCCTACGACCGCGAGCTACTCGCTATTTACGAGGGCATAAAGTACTTCCGCCATATGCTTGAGGCTAGGGACTTTACAGTATACACCGATCACAAGCCGATATGCTACGCCTTCAGCGAGCGAAAGAGTAACTGCTCTCCGCGGCAATACAGACACCTGGACTTCATCTCTCAATTCACCAGCGATATTCGGCACATATCCGGTAAGGATAATGTCGTAGCTGACACGCTGTCCCGAATCGATGAGCTACAAATTCCAGTTGACCTGGAAGTTCTCGCCAAGTCTCAGTCTTCAGATGCCGAGCTAACTTCTTTTCTCCATGACGAAACGACATCGCTTCGCTTCGAGAAACTGAAACAGCCCGGTAGCAAGGTGGAGATTTATTGTGACGTGAGCACTGGCACTCCGAGACCTTTCGTGACCAAATCATTGCGAAAGCAAATATTTGACAGCCTCCATTGCTTAAGTCACCCTGGCCCAAAAGCAACCGCTAAGCTTGTTGCACAGCGTTTTGTTTGGCCAGGAGTCAGGAAAGACTGTCAGGAATGGTCACGAACGTGTTTGGCCTGCCAGCGCTCCAAAATCAATCGTCACGTGTCCACTCCACTGGGCACCTTTGATTTGCCCAAAGTCAGATTTGCTTACGTCCATATCGATCTAATTGGTCCTATGCCTATTTCCAATGGCTATCGCTACTGCCTAACCGCCGTAGACCGCTTTACAAGATGGCCTGAGGCCATCCCTATCGCGGACATGACGGCTGAAACGGTTGCCAAAGCATTTTTGCTAGGTTGGATCGCTCGATTCGGTTGTCCGACCGACATTGTAACTGATCGTGGGCGTCAGTTTGAGTCCGCATTGTTTGAGTTTCTTGCTAAACTCGCCGGGTTCAAACATCGCAGAACCACAGCTTACCACCCAGCCTGCAACGGGCTAGTGGAGAGATTCCATCGACAGCTGAAGACAGCTATCACGTGTCATGCTGATAGTAATTGGACGGAATCCCTACCACTAGTCTTACTAGGTATCAGGAGTGCGATAAAAGAAGATCTCAAATCATCTTCGGCTGAACTCCTTTATGGTGAGCCACTTCGACTCCCTGGTGAATTTTTTCACACCACTGCAACCGGAACCACCGATCTTACCGATTTTACTGCACGACTGCGCTCAATAGCAGGAAAACTGCAACCTGCTCCCGCGTCGCGTCATAACAAAAGTAGAATTTTTGTCTACAAAGATCTCGCTTCCTCAACACATGTATTTCTTCGGGAAGAAATGTTAAAAGGAACCTTTCATCCATCATACTCGGGCCCTCATGAGGTACTTCAACGCGGAGAGAAAGTTTTTAAGATCCTGGTTAGGGGTAAAGCGGTAACGGTCTCGATGGATCGCCTAAAACCGGCTTACATCTTGTCGACTGCATCGCCACCTGAGCCTACCTACGAGCATGAGCCTAGTCCTACGGAGGTAAATCCTACTCCAATACGTACTACACGATCTGGCAGACATGTCCGTTTTCCGGATTACTATCGCCCGTAGTGACGGTCTTCGAAAGGGAGTGATGTGGGGATCCTCTCCACATTATTTATTTATTTAGGTACATACCTACACTACACACTACACTTTTATTGTTATACATTTATTATATTTATTTTATTTATTTATTATAACTACTTTCGTACCTACTCTCATACCTACATGAGATGTATTTGTTTATTGCCAAATATTTATAGTTTATTTATTTATTACACGATTTATCGGACGTGTGGCGCGCAGCCCGATATTACATTGAAAACGCACAACACGATCCTGTTTGCGTGACGTCACACGCGACTGCCGTGCCGAGCCGATGCGCTCGCGCCTACTTCAGTCGGATGGAATCGCTAGTGCAACCTACTCACGCTTTATGTTTTGCGCCACCGGCATTTGTAAAACTCTTTACGTGCTCCGCTATTTAACATAATTAAGTATTATCTCACTCATTCTAAGCTTACATACTGCTTGTGCCTTTCTCCTTCTGAACTTTATAAATGTTAGTGCTGTGTAGTGTTGGACAATACAAACTGTGAATCTTTCTGGACTATTTTCTTCTATCTTCCTACCTGCAGTAAGAAACCTACTTAGCAGCCTACAACTCCAAATCGGGAAAGTATGTGAAATACCTTTCACCTACACTACTATAAACCTTGTTTAACTTAAACAAAGGCTAAAGTGGATGCCCATTTATCCATGCCTTCGTGAGTAAATCGTGTGAAGTGGCTGACAAATTGTTCGGAGACGATAATTGTGAGGGGTTTGCGCTCGCATCATTAACGTGTCGTGAGATAGGCCCGTTAAAAAAAAACTCAGTGATTTAAGTCAGACTCAAGTGACTGTAATTTTTTTTCTATGCTCGAGAGTCAAGCATTTTTTTCACTTGAAAAACTGTCATAATATCTATGCAATATGTAGGCTTGGATATTGTAAAGGCCCGTTGTAACTGTAAGCTGAAAAAGATGCGTAAAATAATAAATAGAACTACGCGTACACTAGATATTACTTAATTTTGGTTGGTCAAAGCCTAGTTTTGTTGGTCTTATCGGCCCTATTCAAATCTTGTGGACGCACGGTTGCAAACCATGCTGAGCTATCTCATGCAAAACTAAGCTTGCGGAACAAGTGGAGCTAGGAATTAACCAGCGAGCCCAGTTCAAAATTGAGATTCACATAAGGCACGGTACTGTTAGGAGATAAGATTGTAGAGTAAACCAACCTGCTAAGTTATTCTACAGTCGCTAGAAAATCGAAAACGCCTAAAATGTATAGATTGGACATTTATTATGTGGCTCATTAGAGTTTTCCCCTGCGTGAGTCCTCTGCGTCCCTACGCAAATCCCCTGATTTATGGAACTTTTGTCCAATAATCTCCTTAGCAACCCCAGTGACTGCCAGCAGGGGAAAATTGAAAAAAAAAACAGAAATCCCCTTAATGGGTTCATTTAGGTCACAAAACTTATATATAGAACTTCGAAGCTTTCACTGGCTCATTTGAGTAACTTTGGATTTATTCATCTAACGTTAGTTAGGTCACGTGACGTAAGGCTTTTAAGCTTTTTTTTTTTACGAACCTACACTGTCCCTCTGCTGGGTAAAGGTTGTATTTTTATTTTCCATTAAAACCATTACTTTCTCTGTTCCCAGGGCTTTAGTAACAGTTCAAATTGCAATGTCAACAGTGACAAATACCACGGAACCACCGGCTTCGGCGCATGCGCAGGTATGTCATTCCACGCCACTTATTAAGATGTTGGAGCTAGTTTTACTGCATTTCAGTTCTAAAGGCAGCTATTCAATCAAGCGACATTGATTGATTGATTATCCGCTTGCTGTTGGCTTAATTTGAAATTTTGCTACTGCATATTCAATTTTAGAATAATAAATGAGTTTAGAACCTCCTTTATATAGATGAGAAAAAATTTGAATTCTCTTTAGCCTTAACTATTGCAAAGCAAAAGGTATACCTACCCCAAAATTCGTCTATTATAAAAGGCGTAAAAAATGGGGTGGGCTAAATTTTTTTATTTTTTTTTCCCGTTCATACATTAAAGTTGGCTAAATAAAACATAAGATTACTCTCCGTTTTTAAAACAATCAACGATTAATAGTGATTTCAAAGATTAATAATCTACCGAAGTTTTATAGCAATAGCCAAATATTTGAAGAACCTCGTATATCCCAATTCCAGGTGTCGGAAGAAGGCTCAAACGGATACTCCTGGAGTTCGTGGAGCAGTTGGAGCAGGTGTTCCAGAACTTGTGGTGGAGGAGTCTCGGTGCAGGAGCGGCAATGTTTACCCAGGTACTTATCAATGGAGTAAATAGATCACTCCCAGACTCCCAGACTCTCACTTTAGTGTAATATGAGCAACTGAAGCAGCAGAATTTTCAGGCTGACACAACTTATTCCATATAAAAAGTTGTTTATATTTATAGGTCTTTCAACCCTCGAAATGTTTGTTGCTTATTGTTTTATTGTTATTAATAAATTATGAAAACATTCTTCATATTTCGTAGCTCATCTATAAAAATATACTTTAAAAAAACGAATTAAACTCTAGGTATTAGAATTCCCAAAATGACTAATCTCTTCGAGGTTTTCATAAGTATTCATATAACACAGCAATGAGTGACAAGTAGAGCTCTTGTTTTTCCTCATGTAAAGATCCTATACCCTCGACAACTAAAGCAAGTATGTATAGAAAGTAACTGAAAAGACTACATGGGACTACAAAGTTTTAGCTTCAAAACACCAATTTCTAATGTTTATTAAACGTCGTATTTCATAAACAAAAAATCAAATTAAAATCATTATTAAATCAATATTTATTACACACTTAGTAAACTATTCTGTGCGACAAAAGACAAAATTCTACAAAAGAAGCGCGTGCGCATAGACGGTCCGAAACAAATCGAACTCCATTGAGCTCCAATCAGGCGGCACTAAATCGCGCATGTCATCGGTTTGATAAACGCAAATGAGCCGGCGCTAATTCACGACGACATACAAATGCCACCGAAGTCGAGACTCGTGCTCAATCAAACAAAATTACAGCTTACTATCTTTATCTAAATGCATAAGAATGTGGGACAGACAGACAGTACAGATTCTGGGCATAGGTTCTTCGTTATAAATGTAAGGAACTCCGAAGTTGAACTATTCTCTCTAGCAATAAATAAATAAATATCCTTGTACATTACACACAACGCCCTCTAGTCCTAAACTAAGCAGAGCTTTTACTATAGGAATTAGAGGTGCTAGAAAAAAGAAAACGTCAAAAATACACAGAATGAGTCACGGGATTTAGCGTTCAGTTAAATAGAAGTCATTTACTGTAATTTTAACGCGA
Organism: Eulithis prunata; assembly: GCA_918843925.1. Classification (NCBI taxonomy): domain Eukaryota; kingdom Metazoa; phylum Arthropoda; class Insecta; order Lepidoptera; family Geometridae; genus Eulithis; species Eulithis prunata. The sequence continues at coordinate 4,574,406 of OU974023.1, read as the reverse complement.
GCAATGTCGCGTGAATTGTATTAGTGTTATACTGGTCTTGCTAGTATTATGATATCCCAAAAGTTATCGACAGAGTGGGTTTTAAAAGACGAGCTTGTTGACTATATCCAAAGTTATGTTGACCGTGGGATTAGGGCCTGTGGCGGAGCGGTTGGATGCATCTGCGAATTTTTGGGACAGTGGGTTCGAGCCTTTTAATTAAATAAATCATCATCATCATCAATCATCAATCAATATATATAAAACTCTTTTGAAGCTGACATAGAATCAACGCACAGCCTAAACTATAAGTCCTAGAGGTATGAAATTTGGAGGGTAGGTGCCTTATATAGTGTAGGGGCGCACTAAGAAAGGAATTTTGAAAAGTCACACTCTAACGCGAGCAACGCCGCGGGAGACGGCTAGTCATCAATATATAGTAGGGTAGTATTCTTATATGGTGTAGAGGTGCACTAAGAAAGGAATTTTGAAAAGTCGCACCCTAAAGGGTCTAGAACGCGAGCAACGCCGCGGGCGCGGCTATTAGAATATAAATTTTCTTAAAGTACATACCTTAACATTAACAATTGGATAGACTAACTGAAGTTATGCGTCTAATCTTTGAAAAAATAGTTCCACTAAAAAGTGGTAGTTGCACTACATCCTAATTTTTTTATTTTATTTGCCTCGTATGCTGATTTACTGTCAAGCATAGATTTTGTATAAAAATCTCTACTCAAATCTATGCTTGAGTAACGATTTTTGTATCAACATACGGGCATACGGGATTCTTTTCCACCAGAGCTAAGCGTATAGTATTATATGATCTGTGGCTAAGCTAAGCTACGTTGCTAATGATATATGGTCTATCTTATAAAAAGTTAGAGTAGACATTATGTCTTGTTTACCATACGTAATCAGGACATAATGTCTACTCTAACTTTTTATAAGATAGGGGGATAGTGTTTGAAATCCACCAATAGGGTTCTTTTGTTTTTGTATTAAACGTTTCCTATTGGTTGATATCAAACATCCTTAGCAACGTAGTTTATATTAGCTCTGGTGGAAAAAGCACTCGACTATGACGCGACGATGAAAATCTTTTATTTTAAAAATGTTACATTACGTTTAAGTATTACGAACTTACCCTGCTGCAATTTCTGTCGGTGTGAACAAAGCTATAAAGAATTACCGTAATAACCGTGTAAAATCACATACAACTTTTTGCCTTGTCTGAGCTTTAAGCACGTGTCGGCACTTGTCGGAAACAATCTGTTGCATGTAGTTTGTTTGGGTTCGTTAAAGAGAAAGTAATCGGGTTAGAGGTTGGCAAATCTGGAATAAATTGCTTGTTCGTTTAAGTTAAATACATACCGATGCAACCAAGCAAGCTCGTATTGTTGCCGGAGTTTTTAGGCTGCCTGAATGCTTCCGTCATGGCTGATCTTTCATCATGATGATGAGGATGAAAAAAAAAATGTTGTACTGACCCCATAATGGGGGTAAAACAATTGACAGATAGATAGCAAGAAGAAGAAGAAGTATGAACTTGCATCATGAACGCAATATCAATATTTTGAGCCCTACGTCGTCGTCGTGCCGACGAGGAGCAACGAGGAGAAAATGAGGAGCAACATAGGCTAGCGTGGTATGGGCATGTCATGCGGAGGGAAGAGAGTCATGTAACGAGAGTGCTAAATATGAATGTGGAAGGATATAGAAAGAGAGGTAGGCCTAAGAAAAGATGGATGGATTGTGTAAGAGATGATATGCATAGGAGAGGAGTGAACACTGAGATGACGAATGATAGGCGAGAACGGAAGAAAAGAACATGCTGTGCCGACCCCACCTAGTGGGATAAGGGCAGGAAGAAGAAGAAGTCGTCGTCGTGCCGACGTTTGATTTCCGGATGTAGGTATTTGTAATAATTATTTTCAATAACTGACTATTCAATACGATGAAAAAAAAAAAACTAAATATTATGTACACCTAGTTGATTTATTATTATAATACTAGGTAATATTATGGTGTTACCTAGACGCATAGTTTCTATAGAAAGTACACTATTAGTGATACCTGTTAGCGATTTTCTAGTTAATTTATCCTTAATAGGACCATAGGCTTTAATCTCCGTAAATTGATTTCAAGTAAGCACGTAAACCTCTTCAACTTATTACTTAACACTTTAAGAGCCGATAAAATTCCTCAAGAAAAAGCATAACATAAAAATTTCGCCAGCTAAGCGCTCTAACGCGGGTCAAAGGTTAAATATGCCCGGGCAACGTTTTTATCGGTTAAATTAAGGTAATGGAAACCAGCGCCGGCGCTGTAACAAGCTGTTATTGTGCGTTTATACATTGATTGCTAGCACTTGCCGCTAGTGATGAGCTTAGCGCTTTAGGCCGAAACGAAGCCGAATTTATGTTGCTCGTATGTTATGATAACGAAAAAACTAGAAATTGGCACTGGTGTGTCCGTTCATATAACAGTAAGTAGACAATATAATCGCGGTCATCAGTGAGTTCGTTTTTTTTCTTTTTTAGATCTTCCTTGATTTTAAACAAGTTTGATGACAGTTCAAAGCTCCTCTTATTATACCACTTTAGCTGATAATTCAAGTATGTTAACCGTCAAAAAATATACTTTCCCTGAGCCTCATTTGATTGATATTCACTGTGCAATGCTTTTACTCTTAGAATTACTCTTTTATCATAGAAAACTAGAGCTGGTGGCGGTTTTATTATTGTTTTGCCGAAGCGCTGCGCCGTCTACTATTTGTCTAGGCGCGAACAACACTAGCATGATTGACACGCATCAGCCTGCTAAAGCGGTAATGAGACTTTAGCCACAAACAAGGCGATTTTATACAATGTACCTACACGGTGCTCATTAGTATAAGCGTTTGATTTTAAGACGTTTGATAATTTGACGGCGTGTTTATTTAAAGTAGCTGTTTCTTCCCATGCAAGTAACTTGTAGCGTGACTGGAGCTTACACACTTCGTTTTATTCTGTGTCGAAGGTCATAGTAACTGTTAGTTAAGTTATGTTAAGGGTCAGTGTGACGGTCACAGAATGTGTTCGCGGAAGAATAATGGCCAATTGTTCAGGGTTTGCTCTTAGGGCCGATAGTGCTTAAAAGACGAATGAATTTTCGCAATAAGATGTACGAGTGTGACTTGGGAACAGTGTTGCCTTTGTTGGACCGGCTTTGAACAAAGGGCCTACATTGGTTGACTTTTGTATTTGCTATTTACGAAGCATAACCTACAATAAACTTAAGTATTTTCTAAATTAAACAAAGTCACAAACCAATAGGCCGGTCGGTTTTGTTCAAAATAAGGGTATATATTTTTCAGACACACTGCATGGTATGGTCTCTGAGCAGAGACCATACCCTATTTCAAATTACGTAGTAGGTATTCATAATAGTGTGCTTATTTCCAAAAAAAATGTATATAAGTATTTTATCAGCAATCTAGTTCCCATAGTACAAGCTTTGCTTAGTTTGGGACTAGAGAGCGTTGTGTTAAATGTCCAAGAATATTTATTTATTTATTGAGTCTTACTTGGATTTTTTTTCGTCACTATTTCTTAGTCTAGTAAATATATACTTACAAAATAGGTCATGATAACATTTCACTCAAAGCCAGTTTTGCATAAAAACGATAAAGTATCTAGTAAATGGAGAACTAACGAGTAAAACCAGTGCCACAAAGTACCTCCAGCTGGCGCCACCGGCACCCTAACTAATTAAGGATGACGGCATTTTGATTATCTACTTACCCACCTAACAGGACTTTGTATCTAGTCGTATTAATCCTGTAGCACGGATCGTTACAATTATCTACACCGAGCATTCATTTGAACAGTTTCACAAGTAGGTAGGTACAGGATGTCCGTAGAAAGATATATAACAACTATAACCAGAAAAATATAATCAGAAAAAATCATCCAAGTTGGTTTTGGATGCCCGTTTAAAAATAGTTTAAAAGTACCCATTACTATGTTTTACGCCCGCGAGTTGACGAATCGAGATGACGAATCTAAATACGAGTTAGTATTTAGATGCAAAATGTCGTGTTGCTCACCTAGAAGCCCAGAAAAAGAATTGCGTGATGTAAGTCAGTTATTGATATCGTATCTCTATGATACAATGCCATAAAAATAACAGATAACTACTACTTTCTGTACTCTAGTTACATTAGATACAATGATATTCTACTTCCGGTTGGTTTTTCAAACACCCTGTATACAGGTACATCGGTATTCCTTTCGGAATAACGGGTACCATGATTGGTTTGTTCAGATTATCGGTGTAAAATTATCTTAAGTTGTTTTACACGAGAAACCTTATCTAGAACGGATTATAGGAACGAGAATAGAAAAGATGTTAATGAAAATTAATTCATAGATCAATTAAAAGAATACAGTAATGAATATAAAGATTTTTTATTTAAAGAAACGGAAGCATTATATTTTTTTTAATTTAGAATCTTTTTGACTCTCAAACAACTTGACGGTAATGTGACGATGAGGTTACTGCTGAAGCAAGACAATGGTCTAAACCAAAACACACTGTAGACTTAGAAAACAACCATTCTCGCGATCTGTAAGGTTGGCAGGCAGAAAATGCTTACAGCATTAAGCTCACCTATTGTAAATTTGTTAATTTTTGTGCAATAAAGAGTTAAATAAATAGATTGGGCGAAGCAAGTGATATTAAAAGAGCAAAACAAAAAAAAAAACAATTGAAAATTTGTCTAAAAGTCTGTCAAAAAAGTCACAATACTTTTTTGATATTTTCTATCTTTCTGCCCCTAACCTACAGACTTACTTCTCTTCTTGTACTGCAAATATTATGTACATGCTAGGTTACTTTTTTTCTCAACAGTTATTTTGCTCTACCACCCATTATTCAATCATTGCAACTACACGCTAGGTTATCCTTTTTCTCAATAGTTATTTACATACGTCATATCCACGTCAATGATCTCGATATTCCAGACATACATATAATTACATACACATGTTATATCCTTATGATCGTGTCGTATAACTCGCCGGACAAATTAGGATGAGCGTCATTTGTCATAACTCTGTGCGCGCACACACATTTCATTAGACTAGGGTTCGCTGAGAAGCCGGTACCGTCTTATGATGGTGAAACATAGTGAAGCGACTATAGACGTAAAAAACATGTATGGTTGTATACTTCTTTAAGAATATCAAGAGCAAAATATGCTTAAAATAGGAACAGACCAAAGAAATATTATTATGAAACAAAAATCTGCATAATTTTTTGAGATGTTTCCTATTATGTTGCCTTGCAATTGCAATGCAAGTTGTCTAGATAAATCATGTAAAATAAAAAAATAAATGCTTATGGTCACTACTGCAGTCTGAACTGCCGGTAAACACAAAAAAGGTTTTAGTTTTTCGGAAAATTTTAGTTTTGGTAGAGCAATAAACCGAGCATGAAATATGGTTTCGGTTGAGAATACTAATCGGTAATTTATTATTATTGAGGGTTCAAATTATTGCCCGAGGGAGATTTTAATTTTGTTTGGCTTTTGAGACAATTTTGACATACTCAATAGAACTGCTTAAACCAATTTATGACAGCATCAATGATTTTGATGTTGTTGTAGAAAAAACAAAAACACGAGCAAGTATGAGAGATAATAAAAATTTATCACATAAGTATTTATATTACACACGCATTGTGTTGTGACATTCCCAACAGACATAATAAATAGACACATTACACATAATTCAGTAATAATATAAACATAACATCGTATTATGCAATCAATTTATTTGCCGAGGTTATGCAGAATTCTTTAAACAGTATAAATGGCGCCATGAAATCTAATAGCACAGTATCAATTGTATTTAGCCTTTATTTTTCTACGACCGTCAGAAAATGCTTCTTGCTTAAACAAAATCATGGTGAAGATCTATTTGTGACTATAGTCTAGACAGAGATCGATAGTGAAAGAAATGTACGCCGCAGGATCTGCAATTTTACGAGAGAATTTGACTTCACAGATGAAAAGAAAAAAGATGAGGTGAAGTACTTCTTGCCATTTCAGAAACTTTCAATTTAAGTATTTTCAGTTTTGTAATATTTTTGTCAAGTCCAAGTACATTATGTTTTAGAAAACATTATTTGGTGATCTTGTGTTCTTACTGTTTCTTACATGTAGGTAGTTCCAGTTAATGCCATAATAGCCAAGAAAGAAACAGCTACCCATGAATACGGCCGTTAAAAAACGGTATCACTTCTATAAAAATCAAAGCTTGTACTCCGTGATAAATAGAAAGAACTTATATCGGGATATGAATATTCATAGTTCACATTAGACTAATGCAGATCCATCGTAGTTTATAACAATATTGAACTTTATATTCTCTGAATATAGAGCATAAATTAACCAAACCAACTCAAGTTGAACTGGACAGTATTCGAAGAACGACTGCACAGACACACTCAACTCTCTTTAGTTACAAAGTTATACATCAAAGAATGAATAATACATAGAATCTAGGAATAGCTCTTTCGTCTTTCAAAGTAATGCATATCAATCAAACGTTTTTTGATTTAAAATAGGACACCATAATCAATGCCTATTGCCTATATCCAGTAGTAAACTTCATGATATGATGATGATAAGTAAAGTAAGCAGGTATATGAACGACATTAATTTCTTTTAAATATACTTAAATCATAGAGCCGGTTAGTGGAGTATTCTTCGAACGTATACATGTTATGAAGGAACATTTGTCAAGGCACAATACGAGATTGGATAATATATCAGAGGTTTTTTCTTCCTAATTAGATTAACGCGTTTAGTGGTATTTGTAACTAATGCTGTTGATTTCAATATGGCGGCTTTGGTGTGCCGCTGCAGGTTTTGTTTCCTTTCTTAATTTCAAGTGTTGTTTATTATTCTCCTACAGGCTGATCGTTGACCCCCTTCCAATATTTATATTTATTGTTTGAGAGCAATCTAAATAGAATCAGAATCATTTATTGGCAAATATGATACACATTAACAGTATTGATATTATTCTAACAATACCTAATACGTTGTGTAACAAGTCCTTAAGTATAAAGGAACGAAACACTTTTTTTGAATTGTACAAAATGATGATACTTATATAGAACGATACGAAAAAAGTCATGGAAATCTGAGAATAATAAAGAAAGTTATTGAAATTTTGATTTTATTCATTCTTCAACAGTAAAATAATTTTTTTTTCAGAAGCATACCCTCGGAAGCAGACGGCACTTTGGCACCTCCTATTGTGACAGTGAGAGTGACTCGTCAGATCCACAGCACGGATTGTCTTGGAGTCGCTAGAAGATACCATCAATGTAATACTGAGGTAAAGTTGCTCTACGTACTCTACCATTCGGAATTGCATCTTTTAGCCCAACAATGGGTCAGCCAGTGGGCTCGATGAGAATAACCCCCTAGCAGCAAAATGTCCACCAATAGCGCGAATCGTCTAACAATCAATTCATATTTAGTTTCTTTAGATTAAAAGAAAAAATTTAAATCATCATCATCATCAATAGGTATTATAAAACTCTTTTGAAGCTGACTTAGAATCAACGCACAGCCTAAGCCATACGTCTTAAAGGGATGAAATTTGGAGGGTAGTATCCTTATGTAGTGTAAGGGTGCACTAAGAAAGGAATTTCGAAAAGTCGCACTCTTAACGGTTTAGAACGCGAGCAACGCCGCGGGTGACGGCTAGTTTAATATCAAATCTTTTGAATCGTCTGTGAGTGGTATGCTGAATACTTTTGATAGACTTAGGCCGGAATACTGAAACGTCACTCAAATTTGAGCACCACTTAAAATTGCTCTGCCTCTGTTTGACATTACTCTATTAAAAGAGATGGCAATAACTTAAGCGTGAACTTAATTTAAGTGGCGTTTGAGTATTCGGCCACTAGCTAAATAGTTTAGATTTTTACATTGGCACAAAGTTGCTTGACGAACATTAATGGCTTTGAACTCATATATCAACCTAGCACCCGGCATCAGGCAGCAATATAAATCTTGAATTTGTTGTGCCAATAAAATGAACTTCCCACGGTAGGTGCTGTATATTACTTCGACAGCCCATAACTATTATCTGTACGGCAAACTGTTGTTTATTATATTGTCTAAAGTAAGAAAATAGAAAACTTGATTCAGTAAAAACCTGACAGCGGCGATAGACATTTGCACTCAGAGCCCCGTATGTTGATTTACTACGCATACATTTTTGTATGAAAATATCTACTCAGCCTCGATGTGACTACAGATATACGAAAACAAGAAGCTTTTGACGGTAAAAAACGCGCTGAAACGCGCTGAAACGCGCTAATGTCACTAGTTAGTCACAGAATACCTGTGTTAATCTAGGTCACGGTATATATTCCAAGTTTTATCCAAATCGGATCAGTAGTTTTTTGCCTAAACGAGGAACAAACATACATCCATACGCATCGTCACAAACTTTCGCGTTTATAATTAGTAGGAGTAGGATTGGTATTCTGAAATTGCGCCTCTATATCAGAGTTATACTGTGGTTATACTATAGGTATACCATGTAGCCAATTGTTTATTTAACTTTTTTACGAAAAGACTTCCAACTTGGGTCGTGGGTTCGATCCCCACCGAGAACAAACATTTGTGTGTTGTAAACATAGATGTTTGTTCTGTGTCTGGGTGTTTCTATGTATTATAAGTATGTATTTACAACAAAAAAATGTATGTATGTATTCTATCAGCCATCTAGCTTCCATCGTACAAGCTTTGCTTAGTTTGGGACTAGAAGGCGTTGTGTTAAGTGTCCGTGAATATTTATTTATTTATAACTACCACTTTTAAATACACCATAGGTAATTTCAGCAGCAACACAGTCTCAAGATATATTTTTCCAGCCGTGTCCGGGAAACTCGAGAGGTCTAAGAGCGGAGCAGTGTGCGGCGTACGACAGACGTCCCTTTCGAGGGCACTTCTACACATGGGTGCCTTACATCGACGGTAGGGACGTTTCTCTTTGCTTTTTGCTTGTTAGCTCTTTTGAAAGTGGCTACGACGATGCAAAAAATTACAGCCTATGGAGAGAAGATGACGCTTTTAAGATGTCAATGTATCACGTAAAATAAAAAAATAGTTAGCAATTTTTTTAGTATTTACTAAGATTCATTATAAAGAAGATTTTGTAAAGTGAGTTAGGCAGCAAACTTTATGAAGATCGTTGCAATTCAATATGTAGAGTATTGTAGAGCTACGTTTTATAGACTTATCGATCTGTCTGTGAATCATTATTCATTGTTTCATTCGTTCATTTATTTACAGTAGTACTTTTTTCCTATATCGTTTCATATCTCTGCATACCAAAAATGTTTCTAATAAATGATATAATCGTACCAAAAGCAATAATATTATTTACTAGCTTCCGCCCGCGACTTCATTCGCGTCCTGTTGGATCCCGTTGATTTTCCGGGGTAAAAAGTAGCCTATGTGTTAATCCAGGTCACGCACAATATAATACATTCCAAGTTACATCCAAATCATCTAAAAGAAAGACTAACAAACATCCATCCATACATACAAACGTTCGCGTTTATAATATTAGTACGACTTATAGCAACCTTCTTTATATTCAACACAATAAAAATGACAGGACATTTCAGGTGATTCTCCGTGCACGCTCAACTGCAGACCACTAGGACAGCACTTCTACGCGTCATTAGCACTTGTAGCTGATGGCACATCGTGTACTAAACCCGGCTTCCGTGCTATTTGTGTACAGGGAGTTTGTAAGGTAAGCACTTACAGCTTTTCCTTAATTTTTCCAAAACGGTTTGAAAGATCTACGCAAATCTCAAGTCCCAACCTGTAAGGTTGGCAGGCAGAAAATGCATATAACATTAAGCCCATCTAATTGTTCATTTTTTCATTTTGTCGAATAAAAGTGTTAAAAAAATAATTGCGCTGGTGGGTTACTCTCGACCACAGTTCCAATCCGGATTCACGGAATTTGACAGAAGTCATGTCATTTTTCAGTACAAAATAACACGAGATCTGTCAAAATCCGGATCCAATTTGGATTTTCGGTGGTCAAGAGTAGCCCCCCTACTGTTTCGAAAGAGTAGACTGATTCGATTACAAAAATACCTACAAAGAACATCATGTGTAGTTTTTAGCAAAAAACAATATACAAAAGAGAAACGCTAACACAAACATCTTTTGTATGACACGGTGTTGTTACTCTAACAATGTAACGTACACAATTGTGTACACTAAAATCAGAATTAGGTAACAAATTTTCTTGTTAGACTCACGTAAACCAAACGCAATGCAAAAAGTAGGTAACCATTTTAGCTGCTCCAAAGAAAATTGATTTCGACTGTAAATTTGATCTCGTTATGGTTTCAAAGTATCTAAATAGGTATCAGACATAGACACTGTGCCAATATTAAATGAATGAAACAAAGTATTCGACGAACACCAATTCGACAAGCAAATTGCCAGCCTTCACACTCTATACCTAAGTGCTATAGAAAATGAAATGTATGATATAGGTGGCGTGACTATTTCCATATATTTTTTGATATATTTTACGGATAAGTGACGTGACTATTAACTTACTTACTTACATAGTATTTCTTAGCAATTGTAAAAAGTCAATCGATGTAGGGCCTCCAGATGACATCGAAATGTTGAAAAAATGGGGTTAGAATTGTTTGACCCCATGCTGGCTTGTCCCCGATGTAGATTACCACATAGTAGGTATGTATGCGGTAAATAAATAAATGCTGTGGCGAAAAAAGTGAAAAGGACGTTGTTGTAAGGTGCTTTTATTTTAGCGTAGTACCAGTAATCAAAACTAACTAATACAGTAACTTACCTACATTTTTTTTACTTATTTCGAAAAGCACCGATATGCGTTTCATCTTGCATTTTGCATCTCTGAATTCGCAAAAACCACGCAAATCACTTGAACACACCCGTATCGCATCAATCAAGGCATTTCCAGCTGTCATGGAACCATCCTTGAGAGCTGTGTCAATAGTAACATGCAAATTGGGCCAATTACTGCAATCTGGGTCTATAGACAGCGCGTAATTATCCTAGCCTCAATTGAATTGGATAGGTTACATTGTTTCTTTGCGTTCGAACGTTTTGCACACTCGTAAAACAAGTTACAAATAATTTAAGGTAAATCGGTGAGCCATGTGGTTCAATCACTTTTGTTATAAAGAAGTTTCCAGTGCATATAAGTAATACTGCTTGCATAGCTCAGACGCTAGCTGTGAGCAACAATCGTCCTAGAAATGAGCATGGCCAATATGGCCATCGCCTATGATTCTATTACTTTTTTTTTGCGCATTTTATTATATTTGCAGTCAATAAGATAAAGATAAAAATGTTTATTCACTACTTACACTTTTATTACGACTTATCCTTATAAATAACGCTCTATGGAATAGTTACTTGCTAACCAATAAAAGTGTGCTTGTAAAGTGTAAAGTTGCGAGTTTGTAAGTAGCAACAACTGCCGTAAAAATAAGGAACTGTTTACAGAATAATAAAAGCTGTGCATATGAATCGAAGAATTTTGGGGGAAATCAGTACTGACAAGGACAGTATAAAATGATGGACCCACTAGATGGAAAGACGACATAATAAAGATTGCTGGGGTCTATTAAGTTCATGATTAATCGCGCTGATATCACATCTTTATGGAAGGCTGCTTAGCAGTGGACGTCCTACAACTGAATGAATGACGATGATGAAATTTTACCATATTTAGGTAAATATATTATTTTGTAAAACAGTAAATCAATAAGGGCCATAGATCTTACGATACCCATGGCACCATTTAACCTAGCATCATCTAACCGATATTGCAGTATCATAATCGTAAATCAAGAATTGCATAATTCAATCTAGCCACTCATTGTACACTTACCTAATTTGAATACTCCTAGGTGGTCTCTTAATAAATATTTATACCTCAAATAGTAGAAATCTTGTTTTATTTGAGACTGTTCATTTGCTAAGACAATCCCAAAAGGAGAGATTCGCAAAAACAAACATCTTTTGTGTGACATTCTGTCGTTGCCTTCGACAATGTACACATCGAGAGTACTAAAACCAAAATCGGCTATTATTCCCTCCGTATAGCAACACGCAACTTGCTATTGAATGGCGCTTTCGACGTATACTTTGTTCATAGAATTATTTACGTTCGCAATAAAATAGATGAATTGTCTATTGAGTATTGAGCATCTGCCCTACTGATCTATAAAATATTCAATCGTTGCAACAATGTGGGGCTCAAGGACGAAGTGGACTAGTAAATTACTTAGCGTATTGTTGCGTTGGTTATTACACGATAATGATTCTTCTGCCTGCTCGTTAAATTACGTTTTACAACTGCACTTTGCTCTCAGACTTGTTAGCAGCTGAACAAAATCTGCACCTTGTTTACTGCTTCGCGAAATGCATTGTTTTCCTGAAGGCCGCTGACATATTTTCAGAGATTTATTGTAAACACAATTTTAGGCTCAAATAGTTAAAAATTGTATTTAAAGGATGCAAAATCTTTTGGTAGACAGAGTTAATAATAATAGGTATATATACAATAATATACATCTTGACTTTTGGTTAGATTTTCGCGTAGTGTTGTAAAGACAATTCGATAATCTAGTTCATTTTTAAACATTTTATGCTCATACCATAATTAGTCAAAGCCAAAAATAGAATGATTGGATATACGCCCTACTAAAAACGACTAGGTGGCCATATTTTGCGGTAGAGTTTATTGCTCATAAACTGTTTGTGGTTCTTCAACTCGTGATTTCAACACCGCAATAATTTTGTAGTAACCAAGAAAAATACCTATTTACTGTTGATTCATACGGCGCTTCTGTACACAGGCATGGCGCCACAAAACCGTTGGACGATAAATACAAAGCCCATCCTTATAAATACTATTAACACCTCTGCAACCTTAGCTCTGTGGAACCCAGATCAAATAATTGCTTGGTCCGTGAATAAACAGCGCTTGGCATCTATGAACTTTTCAGATCTCAAAGATACATTCAGATTGTGGAAGATCTCTGTTTTATAAATAGGTACCTCTTACATTATAGCAATGAATATTAATTCTCTTGAAACTATTTTTAGTTTCAACCTTCGCCCTCGGTTTCTTTTGTGTTCCTAGAAAACTTGCTCTATATTATACCTATAAATAAAAAAAATCGTTAGAGTATAACTTATATTTCAATAGCCTCGTAACTTTGCAGGGATTTCCGCAGGATCCCATTTTACAAGGTCGTAAAACCGTAATTATTGTAGGTCATGCTATGCAAGCTAAATTAAGTTCATGTAAATCTAAGCCCTCAGTATATTGCTTACGATAAAACTAGATGAGCGTGTGGTGCTTTTAACTCTTCCAGTAATGGACACTACTTCTTATAGCGTGCAAGTAGTAAAACACATCATTTTCAGGAGTTGTCCTCTAAGGCTTGCTACAGTTTATTAAAAGTAATTTTAAGCCATTTCTTCGGAAATTATGTGTCTTGGTTGGTACTATAGATAGAGCCTTAAAGATGTCTGTCTAAAGAGGTTGACTGAAACTAACTTCCACTGAGGTTTAATAAAAGCAGTATTTTTTTAATGCTGATTTCATAGCCTTTACATTGTGCTCCACTATGAAAAAATTCGAAGATTTTCTTTGTATCAAGACAAGTCATACAATAACCAATGTTTTGGCTTCCGGCATTGCTGTTGCCAGCAGTTAACGTGATGTATTTTTCGTCAAAATTCAGTGGCATAAAGAATGAAATGATTGGATTAGTTCACCATGTACGACCATAAATTTTCGTCCATCGATAGTACTGGCTAGACGTGGTGATGGCCGGTGGAGTAAAGCCTTGACGGAATGGTGGCTGAAATCAGGCCGAAGGAATCTGGGTCGTCCGAAAGCGCGATTTGTGTCGATGACATCGTAAACGTCGCAGGAAACACCTGGTTGCGGCACGCACAAGACAGAGTCAGGCGGCCTATACCCAGCAGTGGGTGATACCGGGCTGTGATGATGATGATGATGAGTGATTGACGAGACATTCAGGTGGGTTCGCCAGTCCATCTATCTGACGCCAGCGGCGTGTCGGTATGCGCTAGAGATCCGCGATTACCCACCGCCGCGGGTCGCGCCACTATTCTGAATAACGATGCGGAATCGTGTCTAGTGCTAGTATCATGACACCATCATCCAGTTTCGTAGAACATGGTGAATCTGCAGTGTCTAGTCTAACCTAAAGCACTAACACAATTGAAGCGCAATATGAATTTGGCACCAGTTGCGTGACATTTATTGCTAGTTATAACATACTAGCCGTCGCCCGCGGCGTTGCTCGCGTTCCCTTTAAAGTGTGACTTTTCAAAATTCCTTTCTTAGTGCAACCCTGCACTATATAAAGATACTACCCTCCAAATTTCATACCTCTAGGACTCATGGTTTAGGCTGTGCGTTGATTATCAGTCAGCTTCAAAAGTTTTCTATATATTGATTGTGAACGAAGCACAAAAATCGTCAATCCCGTGATGTATGATAAAGGTTGTTTTTAAAGATGACACTGAAACTTACGTAGCAATTTTAAAAAAGCAACTACAGAAAAAAAATCATCCACGTAGCAATGTTGTAGAGCCCTATACCAAGTCGTGACCAGAATTTCATTCCGACTCAACAGTTACACAGTAATTAATCCCAGAAGGCATTACCTTGACACCTGGAAATGGTCTAGGGCTAGACTCGTATACTAGAAAACTAGCAGTTGCAAGTGTATTCACTTGGAATATGAAATTAAAAGAATTTGTGTATTTTTTTAAATATCCGCGGTATTCTGTTTTACGTGATGCTTTGCTGTTAATTTTAAGGGTTATTTCCATCGAGCCCACTGGCTGGCCCACTGATGGGGCCGATAGGAAAAAAAATCCCAACGAGCCCACTATGCACATGAGTGGGCTCGATGGGATTTTAGGGCAGTAGGTACCGCCAAAAGTTCCACCAAGCGAAACGTAGAAGGTGGAGAAGATGGTTTTGTTCATTGGTTATGTTATTTCATCTCAATAAAGTGTCGTAGGTATAGCAATTCGAACCTTTTCGAATTTTATATCAAAGAAAATGTTTTCAAAGGAACTTTGGCTTAAACCAGTCAGACATTACTTTTATACTGATATTAGTAATATAGTTGCTACCAATTATACCTTACCGCTATTTAATTACAAGCTATGTCTGTTATTTAAACATTTCGCCTGAAGATAGACGTGAAACCTGGAACATTAAAGTCTAAACTAAATTTAGGAAATGAGAACCAATGTTCATAATAATAGTAAATATTTTGCAAAAATTATAGAATAGCTAAATTATTGATGATGGCATAGTTGTATATTTTACTGAAACAGTTGACAGAAAAAAGTTAAAAATAAATTCTTTCTTTTGCACTATATGCACCTGCTAGTCGAGAAATTCGGTTTCTCCCATACAATTTGCATGACAATAGCCTCAACCAATGCCGTCATGTTATCGTAAATACCTTAAGATGAGTCAACTTCAAACTATTGATTTATCGTAGTCATAATATTATTTAAATTTTTGGTACTAAAGAAAGGTAGATTGACTACTCTTGAAGTTGGTATTTTTAGTGAACCAGACACATTACTTTTTATCTAAACTTTGGAGCCATTTGCTACGATATTGATATTTGCGTCGAAATTGTTTCAAATAACGAGAGCTTTACTATTTTCTTCTATTTTTTTTGACGCAATTCAAGATTCCGGTGAATCGAAGAACCGATGTGATTATAACATAGTTACACAGTGTTTTGTTTATTTCCGTCTAATCTGCTTGACAATACAAAAAACAAAACACGGTGTAACCAAGGTTTTCCAAGCGTTACATCGAGTTTATTTACAAAAGGGTTTGAGTATTATCATATAAATGATCAAAATGTCAGCAATTTTAAGGAAACTGTGAATCAAATTAATATTTCTATGCTAATTACCCCGTTCGACATTACATTTACATTATTCTGATTTATATTCTTTGTACTAGGTACCTTTGGCTTTGTAAAGATATATCACAACATAATTTACAATTCCTTAGCAGAATCTAAGGTGATTTTACATCGAAAACACAAGAGTGCGTATAAACAACAGTGAATTATTATGGAAGTGACATATAATATAAAATTGCAATTTATGTTTTAGCACTATTTTAAATTGATCTCGTATATTTTCCATCGACTTGGATCTAAGCGTTATAAATATTGGTGTCTGAAATATAGAAATGAGGTACTCTATGCAACTTTTTTTATAATGTTTTATTTATAAATAATATTTTTTTATTACTACAAGAATACAGCTCCCGTATATTTGATATATAATACAATGTGTCTACTTATTTATATGTATTTATCTGAAGTTGTCAGCTACCTGAAGTTGCAACCGCGCACTCTTAATATATTGCCCATAGATCTTTGCGAGGCATAAGGTATGAGAAGTATTATTTTCATGGAATACGAGAATCTACACCAAACAGTTCTCGGTTAATATAATGGCACATAATATTACTATAGAAAAAAGTACTATGACATTTGTAACAAGAATTTATGCAATGGATGAAGTTTTTGCTTCGCCTAAGTCGGGTAAAAACAACCTTTCTGTAAAAAATGTCATATAAAATGTATAATTTTGGTCAAAATGTGCTATACCAATTGGCTGTGTAATTTCTTACCTAGATAGATAAATAGATGATTAAACGTAGTTGTCATTTATTTGACAGATACGATACCATAAACATAACATAAATTAGCATTAACTGACAGGATACTTGGTCACTGATGGGGTTAAATTAATGTGATTACCTCTCAACATTGACTCATAAAATAGATTTATGGCTAAATGCGTGCCAATAACACGTTGAAATATACCAACGTGTGTTAAAATACAAATACCAAGTTGTGAAGATACATATTTTATAAATCATATCAATTACGCTCCTTGTAATAAATATTAAAGAAATCTACAAAATGTTTTCCTCGAATTAAGAAAATACATTAGTATACTTCCTTACTCGTAGAATAAATTAATTTAAAATGTTAGGTATATATAACAAAATCAACAACATAAGGCTTTTCAAAATATTATATTATAGGTATATATATATATAATCATTTGTTGAAATATGGTAAAGTTGCTCGATTGAAGCAACTTATGAATGTAATTTTGTTGACGTATTGGACACAATTTCGATGAAATCTACAAACCAGTGTTTGATTAATCTGCTATGAAGATTTCAATCTCCATTGCATTAGGTATGTGACCACCTATATTGAATTTTTTTACTCAACTTCATCGTCATCACCATCATCATCATCACCCGTTCAACTGGTGAACAAAAGCTTTAGAAATTTTGATCTATACAATTTTAAAATTGTCTATGGATAAAAAGAGTATCATCAATTATATTAAACTCACACCGCCGGATAGTGTGTTGCTTGAAACGAGAAATTCACGTACCAAACTTGTAAGTTGTACCTAATCTTGAATAGCTACATCGACTACAGTTTTGGCTTTATCATCTCCTAATCTGGCCATGTCCAAACATTTAAATAAGCCATCTGATTTTATGTGGACCTAAGCGATGTTCATCAATTGAATAAAATCGTTAAATTCGGCGGGAGCTTTACGAAATTGAATCTTTGAACTCGTGTGGCGTCCGATGCATTAATATTCAGCTGGTGATACAACAAGCCCAAAACTATTACGGATTCTTATATTCCTTTTCATTTTATTTCAGTAAGTACTGAAATATTTTTGACGTTTTCATTTTTATGTCGCAAAAAAGCTTTTGTAATAGATTTCCTGGCTATTACTGATTTAATCTGACTATCGCAATTTTGTCGTAAAAACTACTTAGCTTAAAAGCATTTTTTGATCCAGCTAAACATAGAAGTTAGGTCACAAGATAACCGTACTTAGATTTGCATATTCGTGGTCATTTGCAAATAAAGGTCCTTATTTGCAAATAAACAAGAATATGACCTAAATTCGCCACATTTGTATAACAATGAGATTATTTTGCAAACAAAGGTAGCACCTTGAGTTTAGAGTTATAAAACTTTCCCCATAGAAATAAGACATACCTTACCTTACCTACCATGTCCACTGTCCAACAATGATTACTTAAATATATATCAGAAAAGTCTTATTCATCTGTTTCTGCATTAGAAGCAAAATTTTTATACATAAAACAATTGTATATAAAATTCCTTTCTAAAAATTATTCCCCCAGTATGCCGCTGGTGCTGTTGCGTTTACAAATTGTCGATTTTCCACATATCAATGTGCGGGAGACGCGTGGTTTACGCGCCAGTACTCCACAGATACGCGCCGCGAGATCAGGCGCAGCCACAAACTGAACGTTCGGAAAACACGTTCCTCAATCGAATATTTTCAAATTATTATTTTTTAATTTATTCTAGTTTAGAGTGCATTGATTTATTTCTTTTTAAAGTGAGGTCAAGTGGTTATTGTTGCTCTACAGTTTGCGTCCAAAATTTCATCATCTAACGAAGTGAATGCATCCAAATATGAAGCCAAATGAGTTTTTAAAAAGCCCTTATCGCCGGCAATTATGTTGGTCTAAGTTAAGTGCAGTAACTATCGGTCAATGACAATCCGTTTTTAATTTAATGGCTGTCAAATCGATGTTGAGTGGATTGAGCCCATAATTCCTCGGGATGTTAATACTTTATCAGTCTTTAGCATGTGGTTTGGAAATTCGTTACACAACCGAAGTCTTTCTCATGCAGATGCGAAGCTCATAAATCATAGTTGCACCTCTAAGGTGGTTCTTTTCGGAATGTTTTAAATATATAAAACGCGATAATCAATTTTTTTTGGAATCTGACGCATTTTGCATGTGTCCTGCAGATTAATTTGCCTCAACTTACGAGCCAAGTCTCGGACTTCCACGAGTAAGTCGAGGTTTTGCTAAGTTATCAGCTATATTCGCCAAGTTCATTTGAATTTACTTAAAAGCAATTGATAGTAGCCACCTTCCATCTTTACTCAGTGTTCAGTTGCCTTATTCGCTGGCCTACAAAGTATTTCGCGAGTTGTAGTTAATTTCCTTGCTAGTAGATGTAGGTGACCTGTAATAGCCGTAATTCGAGACTGCACTAACGCATCAAGCCATTTGCTTCATTGCTCTTCCTGTTTTGCTTTTAATATGATACTGTAGGTAAGTACTGTTTATTTGAGCTTAATTAGATGAAAGCTTAATTTAAGATTTAAATATCTTTAGGTAAAAAAACTACTTGTGTTTTTTAATCTTGTTAGTTTAATAAATTTCGTTCAAAATGTTTTTTAATCTCTTGTCAATGTCAGGGCTACTTTTAATCAGTTCTTTAGTTCTTTTGGTCTTTGTTTAGCGTTCAGTATAAATTGAAACTAGAAAAAAAATTCTCACCGCAGTTATTCTGTAGGTATAGCAAACATTCTTTTAAAAACGAATTAATCTTAAAACACTTACATACTTCTTTCTCTAAAAAAATAATAATGAAATCAAACTAAGTATATTATGACGTTACGTTTTCTGAGCTTCTTTCTTCCCATGGTACCTTTTCCAAGTATTTTATCAGCCTCGTTTAATATGTCGCCACATTGACCGCGAATATCCGCCGCGTCATTCGCAACACCATCTCTGTTAATTTTCGTTGAGATTATTAAAAGACCGACAACAACTAATTGGGGTTAGCGCAAGGTCGGTCAACATCTGCTGGCAGGTCTGTGTCACTTCGAAAGAGGTTTTATATAAAAAACAATGCAATACTTAGGTATTGTTAAGCGTTACACGAAAAGTGAGTTATCATGCAATATCTAGACGAAATAAAATTTTCGGATCAACATTAGGTAAGATTTTGTTTCATGCGTTTGTTTTTCTTCTTCTTCTTCTATTCTATATGGCCTCTGTTCATCTTCAGCACCATCTGTTAGTCATATATTGTCAGCAATCCAGTCAATGTCAGTATTTATGTCAGTACCTATCGAAGTCGATATTAGCTGTCAGCTCTGAAATTCACTTGACTGGCAAAATATAGGGGCCAATAGAAGAAGAAGAGTAGTTTCTCATTTCAAAAGTACCTATTCCTAACATTAACTGATTGCTGAACACATCGATGATGTCTGCACTGAGCTTTTTGATATCGCCGGAGTGAGACTCTGGCGGTTGTAATTATTATTATTCTGTAATGCTTGTAGGGCCACGAGTAATGTGTGATTTATAAGGGACGTCTTTTGTTTTACTTACATATATCTTCATCATTCACTGAAGTACACTCAAAATTTAATTGATGATACATCCGCTTCAATGCTTTTAACCTTTCTTGTGAAAACTTTTTAACAAGATTTGATATAAAATATAATCTGATGTTTTGATACAGAAAAATTTTTTTTTTTAAGTAAGCTGTTATATTTATTTTTTTGACATATTTAGGATGCATTTAAGTATACGAGTATCTACGAACTTCGTTTGTTTTTGTATAATAAAAATTGCTTTAAACTCTGTAATATCCGTAGATCGTATATGCAATAATTTTTTCCATGGTCCTTATTCACTATGACATCTTTATTTCAAAGAATGCCATTCATCATCAATTGTCCTTCTCTGAAATTTGTCACGGTTTATTCCGTTGCTATTAACATCTATTCGTATCTTATGGTACTTTGCAAACATACATTATTAACTGCCTTCACGTGAATTGTAGTCATATTTTATCATTTATTTGATACTTCAATTTAATATCACAGATTTTCCTGTTACAAGATGTACGATACATTTTAATGCCGAAAGTAAATAGTCCTCCGTAAAGTTTTCATTTCATCAGTCAACATTCTTTAGAATCATGCATTTCAGATGAAAAAATATCTTTATTATAAAAAAATGTATAATTCATTAAATTTTATAGACGTTCTAATACAGTTCTTTCAGTTGAACAAAGTTATTCTTTATAGGTACTAATAAATCACAAATTTAAACATGATTTGAAGCTTTCTAATAGACCAAATCAGGACGGCAATATCATAATAACAATAATTGAAATATTTAGTGGCGACACGCGATCAGGGTTAAAGAGGGATATAATTTTAAATGATTTATGACTAATAAAAACCTCGCGTCGATTTTATATTTTAGCTTGTAAAATGTTTGTAATGCCACTGAGCTAATAATAGCTGTCAATGAATGGAATAGGGTTAACGTAGCTAAAGATACTTCTGAGCACGAACATATACTACGATTTGGTTGACCACGCGTTAAGAAAAACATTTATTTCTATGAATATTAAGCTGTCATATTTAGTTGTCGTCGAAATAAGGATTCAAAGTTACCCCTACCTTGTTAAAACTCTTGTTATTTTTTTGAGGTAGATTACTTTGCCTATTTGTTATTTGTTTACATATCTACGTCCATGATTCAAGCCTATTTGTCTTGTCACGAGATTGAAAGTATTTGAATATTATTATACAAATAAATGTTAAAAGTTTTGTTTGATAACATTATTTTGTTTACTTCAGCAACAATAAATATTTACTCGGAAACAATGAACAAGGTTACAATTGCATTAAAGTCCGACTCTCGTCAAAATAAAAACAAACGATTTTTATTTATTTAAGTACATTGTTTTGGTAAGTATTTATTTTTTATTATTTTCAATACTGTGTAAAATAATAAGCTCAAGTTCTGAAAAAACTTATAATTATAAGTTTTGAACTCCTAATATTTTTTTATCTCAGATATATTTATCTCAGAATAATTTATATGATTTCACTAGATGCCATTCATGGTGTATGCCTATCTATTTTCACAAAGAGAAAATAACAATGAGAGTACATAGGAGTAAATAAATATATTTGTACATTTTACAGAACTCTATTATACCACAAACTAAAACTAATTTAATTCTATTTACAAAACACACAAACAGCAGTATTTATAGATGTTTATCTTGTAGTATAAGTACATGTAAACATAAAATAAAGATTAGAGGTTCAGTTTTTACGATTACTTTCAATATAATTTTGTAATCCACTCGAATTCAGTAAATAAATATTTTATTGCAAAACTGGGTATACTACTGTGATTCTATAACCTTTTGATAGGAATCAAACGATCTGGTTAGCCTTCTTCTTATCTTGGGTTATTGGTTCCATCTAGTCAAGTTTGGTTTTAAAACGTTTCGGGATTAAACGTAAAAGACAAAATCACTTTTTTTTTAAACAGTAGTACTAAGTACATAATGCGTTCTATTTTAGTACGTACCTATGTATGGAAGTATGGATTTACTATCTTCGTCATGGCTAAACCACTGGTAAAATCAAGGCCAACATTTCGGCAACTTCTACTACCCTATATACCTATAGATCAAAGAAGGATCACTTCAAAGTAAAATAATGGTTAATTCAAAACTCGCAGCGCTAAGTGTCAATTTCTCCTTTCTCATATACGGTCTAGGTATTAGGTCCTCATTCTAAAGATTATCTAAAATATGCGTTTCTAAAGAAGCTGGAAAAGTCACTTAGCCATACAAAGATACAAAATCACATAATCTTTCGTCTAATCAGCAGCAGATATGCAATCCACATCTCGGCTTGCAACTCACACCTCTGACCAAATAAACGTCAGGTGACTACAAATCTGCAGTTCTAGGACAACGGTTTCTAGACAAACTTTATTATTAATTAAGTTAGTGCTAATTGCTATAGTGCTACCTCAAGTTCTGCATACCTAGTGTGTACGTATTACGTAAACGACAAAGTTCGAATAAGCTTCATTTTGTATTGAGATTAGAGCAGCTAATACACCCCCAAACTAGTATGTTTAGTTTGAATTGGGCGCACTTCATATGTTGATGTACACGATGTCAATAAAATCATTCAATATCATCATCTATTATATCAGTCCACTGCTGGACGTACTCGAGGTCTAGAAAATTACATTTTGCTGTTGTCGTAGGTTCGAATAACATTGGTACTAGTTCTGGGACACCCACTATAATAAGCAACATAGAGGTATGCACTTTATTAACAGGAAATAACTTAAAAGCCCTCTACTCTCTACCCCAATAATCTAAATCTGCAATGCAGCATCACTCACTTAAGGTAATCCTAAATGCATGTGAGCATGCAACCATGGACCGACAGCACATAGAGTTGGCAAACAGCCACTGCACAGTTTACGAGATCTGGCTAATTGTCTGCTTTCTACTACCGATACGATACCTTACACGACATCGACAGAGAGCTAATAATCACCGTGTTAGCGCCGACACTGAGCCACTGTCGGTATCGTGTAGGTAACTGTGCAAACGCCTATTATCGCGTCGTATTATGTCGTAGGTATTACGATTAGTATTCACTAAAGTTAAATAGAAATAGATCGTCAGGAATGTAGTTTAAGAAGATGACTGCATGTGCAAAATGCGTTTATTTTGAGTTTAATTTCATGTTTAACTACAGCTGCTGAGAATTTGAATAATATGATCGGGTATAGTTTTGATTAAACTTGACAGGATAATTCCAATTATGTAAAGAGCATAATAATATGTATATTATTTTCATAAAGTAAAATGTTTTAACATAATAATGCGAACTGGACTTTGGCAGAATTGTGAGAACTGGCCACAAAAGCCATAAACCAAGAAGTTTAAAGTTTAACAGAATAATACCTACCTATTAGGTTATTGATGGTAGGCAACTGAATTACTGGCTCAAGCAGTCTTCAATAATTTAAATATATTATTTCTTGTACCGGCACATTTAAGCTGGCAATTTGAATAAATAAGACAGTTCAATAGCTTGACTAGTAGCACCTCGTTTAATTTAACAATGCTTTGACACAGTTTATCTTCACAATGTAACAAACTTGCATCACGTTCGCACCTTACTGCTAAATATTTTACTTAAATTACATTTTGATAAGCTTGAAATACGGTAAAATATAAAATTTATAAGCAAAATAAATGGATGTATTACGCTGAATTGTGGCAATATTTTACTGCTAGTTCATTACGTACAGGCCTTCTAATAAAGATATCAGCAGGGCTTTTGCTACTCATTAAAATTCAATTGAATTGCAGTGAGATCAAAGAGTTTGCCAGTGTTGGCAGCGGTACCAACAAACAATAAAGAAATCTTCTGAGCTGAGTAATTACTTCAGTTAAATATCGTCTTGAATTTTGGCTCATCGTACACGAGCTCAACCTTCGCGGATATTAATTTAATTTACGAGTTTTGTTCCATTTGTTTCATACATGTTGAGAGTTCAAATAATTCCCCTGATTTTATACAGTCGTTGTGCTGACTGACAAACCCGTCGTTGCGATCAAAGTAATTGCCTGCTAAGTGTTTGTTAATAGCTTTCATTTCATGGCTTTTCCGGTGCAATGTTTGAAATTGTGCTAAAGTTATCATAAACACTAGAGTTGAGATTTTGGATGCAACTGTACTTACCATAAAATGATATGCCTGCGGAATGTTTCGTTTTTTATGACGATCAGATGACCTACATAAAAAATAGTGTTATATACAGTGCCTTATAAGATAAAACCCATTAATCAACCGACGTCAAAGTGTCTATGTGTGTAAATCATTATCTACATCTAGGAGTTATCTATGATACATATTAAGAAGAGAAACATGGTGTCAACTTCCGGCCTACTTTTGGTATACCTCACTGTTGTAAGTATACTTTACCTTTTTTTTTTTTAATCTCTGCGTACTATAACCTATTTAATATAATTATGTAATGTATTTTTAATTACAAAAATTGTACGTAAATGTTTGCATAGAGAAACCATCATACTTTTCCTATTACAAAGTGGCACTGTTGTAGTAGTCCTGATGTAAATAGGCTAGGTTGTAAATATCATATACGAAGGAATATCTTTCGTCTATTTGTTAGAATCCTGACTCTATACATATAGACGCGTCATGAGAAAAGTCATAATTATTTAAAAAAAAAATCTAAACTCGCTAACGTCTTTTTGTGCCAATTGTCAGAAGTAGCTTTTACACAGCCTGTATAAAAAATTCAAAATCTCCAAATAAAAGTTAAACATTAGGTATTTATTGTCACAACAGACAAATGGACAGACAACCAGTAGCGTACATATTTATTGCATTTGTTACGAAGATTTATAAATGATACTGACCAATGAGCGAGTCCAGATTCTAATCAGTGCAGTCCGAGAAAGGAGGTTGACGTATTAATTGATTTATAAGAACACATTACGACCAATTAAAGCTCTCTGACCAATTACATGAGCAGTTTATGGAGGCGCTTCTTTTATTATGTTAACTTTGGGCTGTACATTATTCAGCTTGTCGCTTTTAGTGCCTGACTCACGAGTTCCAAACTTTTGGTTAATTTTACTGAATTCCTAATTAATCGGGATGTGTCATTGCCTTCACAACCTTCTTTTATAAACTGGAAAAAAGGAGACAGCGCTAATTTTGAGAAATACTTATATCTGAGTCATGTTTTGGAATGCGACATTATCTAAGTTTTTTGAGACAGCTGTTCAATAAAACTCAAAAGTTTTATTTAAAACGTCTTCTAGCAAAAGTAACTCCTTAACTTTGTTGCGAATCATTTCCTACCCAACGGTACTTACTGACCCCACAGGTCAAGCGTTTGCATACTCAGCGATTCGCGCTAGCAAGAACATGTGAGGCATTTTATTAATTAGCGTGAATAATTCTTAGCTGCGACTAGAAAAAGCTTTCATTCAAATTATAATGATCGAGAGATCATTTCCACTTTGAAACTACAGTTTCTTTTAAAATTAACTTTAGTATGGCATGTGTCATGTGTATGTGTTTTTGAACACCCACTCGAGACCATAAATTATCTCTGTACTTATTGTCTGTGTTTGCTGTAAGCTCCGAACAAATGCTCCGATTTTAATGTTTTTTTTTGTGTTGGCGTACTTATTTTAATATTTTATCCTTAGAGTTGAAATTTTAATATAACTCTAATGATGGTTAGTTGTTCGTAAGAAATGTTCAAGAACAAAATTTTAACTTTCGATGAATCTCTTTTATATTGATAGTCGGACTTCTCCATTATTATACGCTCATAATAAATCTAATTACAAACAGATATAAATCTAGCGAAGTGGTAATTGAAAATGTCTAATAGACTATTAATTAGGATTAGTGTGGGTTAACGAATCACCTGCTTTGGTAGAATGGGGGTTCTAACCCTGCAACCGACACGACATCTACACGACGTGAGCGGAGAGCTATTTTTGTTCCAGCCTCTGATATCGGTTTCGATATCGTTATCGACTAGTGTGCAAACGCCCAAATACCGTGTTTTAAATGCCTCAAAAAATTTACTATTATTGTTAATAATGTTCGTTACATTGAACTGTGATAATTATGGGTTAGTAGCGAGGTGAGAAACTATGTGAAACTCTCTTGTAGACGCTTTAAACGCTTGTTTAAAATTATGAGTTTGCAAAAGCAAGACCTACTGACTCTACTGAGTAATAACTAAACCCTTGCAGTAAATGTCATGACAAAATGGAAAACGCAAAGTGAAAATATCAGACTTCGCAATAAATGCTATGGCGAAAAAGAAAACAAGTGAAAATTGTACGGAACGTCTTCCTAAGCTCTTTGTACAGATTTGAAGATGGTATACAATTGAAATTGGAGTCACGTTGTGTTCGGTTAGATCTTTGGCATATTATTCTGTTTGAGTTCATTTGTACTACTGGCAGATGTCCCACCTGATGATAAGATATGTAACTGTGCCCGAGACAATGGCCTATTTATATTACGCTGGGACAGCGCCTTGAAAAGGTCATACCAAGTCTTAGCCATTTTAAAACGAATAGTCAGGATTGTAATATAAATAATAAGTTTAAAAAAAACTGATACCTAGTGAAACTTTTTCCGATGACAGAATTATTCAAATAAAATTTCGTTAAATTCTACCAATACCAAAATATGTATATACTCTGCGAAAGTTAATAAATACATGATTATTCTAATATTTTATTTCAATTATTATAATTTACAGAATAAAATTGAGTTTATCCGTTTTGTTAGCTATTAAAATAGGCGCCGTAGAATCGTTACCACAAACAATTTACATGAAATTATGGCAAATAACTTGACCGGTGCTATTTGTTAAGACCGGTACAGATTGGGCGTGTTTTCAACGCGTCTCATTTGTCTATACCAATATTTGACATTTTGTACAACTCCTAAGTTCCTAGTAAGCGCGTACGAGTCACGTGAGCATCAAAATAAGTGCTTACGTACCATAAATACGCCCAATCTGTAATCGCACTCAGGTTATCGCAAACAAAGACATAAAACCATTAAGTTGGTTGGTGTAACATCACCATAAATTATGTTTATTACCTGCTTTAAATTACCGACTCCTGAGATCTCGTATATCGTATAGCTTTGTTTTCATTAAAATATTTTTAATAAGAGGCTGAGCTGAGCAGAAAACGCTAATTTACATAGATATGCATACTTTACGATCTTCAATGTGAGGTTTTATATCTTCGTTGTGGTATTACAAATAGACAGTTTCCTTCGCGCGATAAAATGCTAATAAAGACACTGTATCCGTAAGTGGTTTAAGGCATTCGAGAATGTTATGAGCTAAAGCTAAATTTGTGTCTAAAATATGATAATCAAAGGAATATTTGCCGGAGCAAGAATTTGCACATTTATGCTGTCATTTAGAATAAAATAAATAACACAATATTAGACATTTATAAAGAAGTTAAAATTGATTTAAGTGCTACCCAATAACCGCCAACTCATAACTTAATAATCCATTTAGTATTAAGGTATATTATATCTTTTTTGATAGAAATTCAATGTAAAGCTAACTTTAAACGTGTATCTTCAAGAACTAGAACCCACTATCTGCAGTTCAGTTCATGACAGCAATAAGCACTGCGTTTCAGATGAATTCTGCGCCTGCACCTGTCAACATCTTAATCCGATTCGCCACAATCCATCCGTTCGACTTGAATGGAATTTAAATAAATAATTTCAGCGTAATGGTGCTTCCTCATAGTTTTAACGCAGCTGACTATTCTGAATCTTACGACCACATAAAAAGCACAAGAATTTTGAATATTTCGAAAGTGTTTTAGCGTTTGACTGGGTGGCATTATGGAATTCCTTCTAAAAGTTTAAAAGCCAATGACAATGTTCTCTCAAAACTTAATCAGCATCATTTTGTAATATGAGGCTACTGCAGACAGTAACAATACGTCGTTGAGCGTCCATAACGATCATGAACCATTGTTGTCGTCTCCTTGTATCGGTGGCGTCAAACAGCCGCCTCGTAAACTCTTCGTGGTAATTGTGTTATGACTTTGTTTCCACGTGTCAGCTTTTGGTACCACAAAGTAGAATTGGAATGCTAAAAGCTTCCTTATTTACCAACAGGATGTGACCACTCCTTGGGACGGTCGATTGGGGATAAAATACTGTGTCAATTTTCGACTCTGACTGTACTGTTCTGATAAACGACATAAAGGATATAACTCAGCTGTAGGCGTATCCTCAAATCTCTTGGTAGTCAACATTCTTGAAGATGATGCAAGGAAGTAGTGAAAGACATGTCTAAACATTCCACACATTTGGCACATGCACAAGTTTATGTGTGTTGTGTATGTTTGAGTGCATTCATCTTACTTATTTGATCTGTTATTTTGTATACTAGGTAAAACCAGTTGTATTTTACAGGTGGTGGGAAGAGAAACTGTTCTGGCAGGTGGGACGCAGAACTTGCGTTGTGGTCGTCGGTTGGTCTCTGGCCTATTCTCTAGACCACGTCTCCCTCTTGGCTACTCGTACGTGACGACTGTGCCTCGTGGTGCCTGCCGATTGAACGTCTCAGAGCTCGTTGGCAGTGAGAACTACATAGGTATGATCTTTAGCTAAAATAAAGACACTGCATTGATTGGCCATGGTCGTTGTTATATTACAATTGTTGTGTCAAATTAAATCGCAAAACCTGACTGTTGGACGTCTAGTCGACCTGTGTGCACGTAGCTTTACAGTTTCCATCCAGTCTCACAGCCTTGTTTCAATGATCCAACCATAAATTAGAGCATTTTGGCTGAAATCGGATAGAACAATAATAATTAGTGGGCATAATAAATGTGTGTAGTAAGTAATGTTTGCAAATGACCATGAGATAAATCAAAATTGAAGAATGGTTATCCAAACGGCGTGAGATATCATCAAGCTCATCTATTACGATTAGAACAAGAACGCCCACTTTCCTATATTAATGTTCACCTTAACCTATCGCACATTTTGCTGAATCAATTTCTCACCCTGCTGATAGGTGGTTTACAATATCCATCTCAGGTGATTAATTGTTTAGCGAATGCGTTCGATATCTCCGAAGATATTATCAGTCAAATTACCAGTCAAGAGAGTCCTTTGTTTCATTCTAGCATTGAAGATATCAAATGGATCTTACATAATGAATGGGGAGTTTGCTGTCAGCTTACCAGGGACTTATGAAGCGGCTGGAGCTAGATTTATATATTCACGCGCTGCAGGTCTTGACCAAGTATTTGCTGTTGGACCTATACTACATCCTATTGATATAATGGTAAGGGGTTTTCAAGTTTTAAAAGCAGGTGAAGGTGCATAAGCACCAAAAAGGTCGAGAAGAAAGTAATGAAAATGTTTTTTTGCAGGTTTTATACACTCAACCTAGTCCAAGCATAAAATATGAATACTTCACGGAAAGTCTGGGTGGTGAAACTGAAGCAGAGCCTTCTAGACCAGATCCTCCCGATCTTACTTCAAAACACATCAGAAGACATCACAATTTTGAATCTTATAAACCCAGCACAGCGCCAAGATATCCTGATCTGACTATGAATAACGAAGACAATGCTGATAGTAGTGATGTGGAGGCCTATGTTGTTGGAGGCAGAAAGTTTGTTTGGAAAATACTATCGTATTCTCAGTGTACAAGGACTTGTGGGGGAGGAATTCAGGTACGTAGTAAGTAATGAAGCTTTTTGTGAAAAGGTTTGGCCTATTTCTGACTTCAGGGAGTGATATCTGCCTCAGCACATACGTATACGCATAAAAAAACCCGTGGGAAAGTAAAGTTTTTGTAGTTGACTTTTTTTTTTTTTTTTTTTGTATTCAGCTCGGAAAATACCGCTGCGTAGAAACAAGTTCTGGTTTCCCGGATCGAGAAGTATCAGCAGTACATTGCTCTGGGTCTCCTCCAGGGGGTAGAAGACGTAGATGTGGGGGAGTACCTTGTCCGCCCAGGTGGAGAGCTGCTTCTTGGTCCTCTTGCCCTAAGTGTGGACCAGCTAGTAGAACCAGGATTGTTGGATGTGTTCAGGATCACGCTAGAGGAATCACTAAGGTAAGAACGTCTCTAGTTTTCTTGTCCAAATCATCAACCCACCATATTTTTAGTCATCATGTTTGATGAAATTGATATCTACTTAAAATTTTACGTACCTAGTCGTACTAAAAACATACTTTTTCTGTCTAGATAAGTGACCAGAAGTGCCCACCACTAAAACCCCCAACCATAGACAAGTGTGATATCCCAAACTGTGATGACGTCAGCACAGGTGAAGTGAGACATATAGAGCCAAAACGAGTCAAGCCTCGGGATCATACAGACACGTTTAGAGATGGACCAGTTTATAGTGTGGCTGTGAACAGCTCTGATTTAGATCTTGGGCCGGAGTATAGCTTCAGTGCTGCGGCTGGATGGCTGTATACGGATTGGTCTGAAGTAAGTCACAAAAATCTTTCAAATTGTAACAAATAATGCAGAAAATAAGATAAAAATCTTAGAATTTTGCTAGATTATAATGCGACATAGTGACCATGATCAGATCACAAATGGAACACAACCCACCTCGTACATAGTTTGCCTTTACATCTATTGAAGATGCTTTATGCAGCGTCAGAAGGCCACCTATGCCTACACTTAACGGGAGACTGAAGTGTATTTATAGAACCGTATAATTTGTTATCACCATCATAAGCCTCTCCAAATTTCTCCAAAGATTTTCCAAAAAATTGGTTTTAGCAAACTAGCAAATGCTAGTTTGCTAAAACCATTTTTCCATCTCGGGTAGGAAACACCCTTCAAGATATTTTTCAAGAATAATCGATTCTAGTAGCTTATATTATTTGCTCTGCTTATTATCCCTCAACTTGAAAAGTGTTCTGATATTCCAAATCACGAAAAAAACATTAATTTCAGTGTATAGGCTGGTGTGTCGGCACCGGAATCCAAACTCGCGGCGTCAGATGCGCCGATCCTTCTGGCTGTGCGCCGAGAAAGGCACCAGAGTACAAGAGAATCTGCACTCCGAAGGTGTTCTGTGAATCACAGGATGGAGAGTGGTTTGTTGGTAAGAGCCGCGACTGGTCAAAAATATTTGTTATGTATGACTTGTTTTATTCAGCAATGTATTTGCGTTCAATGACAAAGTCCTTGACGAGTGACTTACTACCATCGATTTGTACCTAAAAGATCATTGCATACTATATCCAGATTGTTTGGCTCCTTCTTCTACTTATGTATGGCACTACAAAAAATAACGATGTGCTTCAGTTCAAATAATGTGTTCTTATAGGACTAGCATGCAAAAACTTGCAAACAAAAAACATAGGACTTCCCTACACAAAATTATTAAACAGCAAATAACCCAATTTCATTCGAAGCAGACATCATTAGTATGCTGCAATTGAATTAGGTATACAAAGTAAATTTTCAATGGATTCATTCGATAGCAAACTAAACCACCAACTAACACCATTGCTGCTGTAGCCAAGGAGATTATTTACGCTCAGATTCGTTTGTTACATGTCAACTACTTCCCTCAGGCGAATGGTCCCAATGCTCCTCCAACTGTTCTGGACGACAAACAAGAGGGGTCCTATGTATTGGAGGCACTGGAAGACATCTCCGGGACTCTGTCTGCAGAGGTGCAAGGCCAGAACATGAGAGGGAATGTGGAATAGATTGCCCTCCTTCGTGGTATTTCAGTGATTGGGGCAAGGTGAGTACTGAGATTTTTTTTCAGCAAGAAACGTTTAGTTGTACTAAACAAGTAAACAGAGGATCCTAGGCCAAAACATGAGACGGAATTTGGGATTGATTGTGTGATTGAGGCCGAGGTTAGCACTGAGAACATAAAACCAAGATATTGTAATCCAAAAGGTCAGAGTATAGAAATATGGGATTGACTGACTTCCTTCGGGGAACTTCAGTGATGGGGACAATGTGAATACTGAGTATGAGTGATGTAAGAGACCCATCATACTATGGTTTAATTCTTCCTTCCACTGTTACACAATATTTTTGTCTTACATATTTTGTTCAATGGCATTTTACAAAAAGAATTCACGGAGGCCATAAATTAAACATAGTGTTATTAGTTGCGGTTTCAGCACACTGGTATAGGTTATGTAAAACAATCACTTACACTGTTCTTCAATAAAATAAATAGTGACTGGCAAGGTGGTTCAAAACAATTGCCCTAGCACGTGCAAAATCAAACTTCTCAGATCACAGCAGCTTCCTAGAAGCACAATACAAATTAGTACAATATTACAATGAAATAGACACAGTAGCTAATGAATACCCAGTACCATAGTGTCTAATTGTAGCGTCCAACAAGTGATTAATACCCTAATTAATAGACAGAAAGAGACGCCCACCTATTAGACAAATGGTTGTAGTTAATTCTCTGACATGTTTTGTTTGTGGTGGTCATTGGCCGTGAATTTTTAGAATTGTGAAAGATTTAATATATTATTTTGTATTAACGCTGTAGAATAAAGTATTAGATAAGAAGTCCTGTTGGATTTTGGAACATTGGGTATAAAAAAAAAAGAATAAAATCCTCACAAATCTTATAAACTTAACCAGGTCAGGGCTTGGTTTTGTCCATTGGCTTATTACTAAAACTAATTAGGACTAAAGCCTACCTACCTGTCCAAATAAGCACTTAACCCAAGTATATTATCACTTTAAAAATGTTTTTTGTTCAGTGTTCAGCAAATTGCTCTACGACCCCTCCAACAGGAGTTCAAAGACGGTCAGTGTTATGCGCTGGTGGTGACTCTACCATTGGAGGAGTGAATGACAGTGACTGTACCTCTCCCAGACCAGAAGCACACAGGAGCTGTGAGCCTAAGTGTACCTCTACTCTACCACCAGATCTTATTATTGGTACGTATTTGTGCTGTTTACTGAATATCTTCTATTGTGTCGTATTGTCCTGTTCTGTCCTATATCATCCTATATTGTCCTATATTATCCCATATTGTCCTATACTGTTCCATATTGTTCCATAATGTTTTGTATTGCTCCGTATTATCCTTTATGATCTATTTATGCTTATTCATCCGAGTTGTTCGCCCCTTTGTGTAGGTCTAGGCATTCTTCATAGACCTAGACCGAGGTCTTAGCCTTGAGTCTAGTCCGCCAATCACTGAGTGAAGTAGTGATCTTATGATTAGATTCAAAAGATAAATAAAACAATGTGACAAGTCCACTCGAAAGAGCAATGACCGTGTTAATTAAAGTGGATAGCAGGGATAAGATTAATTTACCTATAAGTTTAAAAAATAAAACAGAAAAACAGCCTTTAGTTTGATTACCAGCTTCATTATCAGATTCTGATGATGATGATAAAAACCTCCTCATTTTGAAGGTAGTTAATAAAATGAATTTAATTTAATATTTGTTTCAGAGTCTCAAAAGTCCTCGGGCTACGAAACAACACTCTCAAATATACAGAAGGATGCATCCTCAAAAGAGATTGAAACAAAAGGTAATAAAAACTTCCAAATTCAAACACCTACAAATTTTCTGTCTGTCATGAGTTTTTATAGCAGTTTGTATCTAAAAATATCTTAACATAGCAATATCCTCATAACTCCATCAATTTTCACCAAACATAACTAAGAACTATATCAGATCAACCAGCTTTCTTACAAGAAAATAACTTCTGCTTTCGAAGCTACAAGGCCACAGACAAACAGACAGATACACAACGCCGTCAAACTTATAACACTCTTTTTGCTTTTTGGAGAGGTTAAAAATAAAAATTACACTATTGACGTCACTCTGTTATGTACTTCTACTAACTACTGATGATACAGTCACAATTTATATATTTTGTTTCGTTTATAGACTGTGAAGACAAATTGCCCAACTGCTCGTTAGCAGTCCAAGCCAGACTCTGCCACTACAAGTTTTATGTTCAGAACTGTTGCGACTCCTGCAAAGGATGATGAACTATCAAGAGATTTTACATTGTAAGCTTCAAATTTCGTTGTAAATTTTAATATCGTAGTGAAATAGCTTCGATTTTGTTTACATATTTAACTAGAATTTTCAAAGTGCGTTACTTATAATTATATTACACAAAACTGCCTTATTATAATTAAATTTACACTTACTCAGCTTTGAAACTGTCTTTAAAGTATTGAGCAAGATTAATTATTAAGTACGACGAAAGATATTTTTTTTTCTGACAAATTGTCGTGGTGTCCATAATTAGGTAAGTAGTTTGATTTGCAAATTTTTTGGCTCCGGTTCAAATTTTTCATTCTTCTAGATTCAAGTTTTTTTTATAATCTAACTTTTTTATTACTCTTAAGATAAATTGAAATCTAGTATTATTAAGCAATCTATATTTTTATTCGGTGTGATATTTATTATTAAGTCATATTTAATAAATACTTGCGTAACAGTTTCCTTTGAAGCGAAAATCAATCATCGCTAGTAATCTTAAACTTGTTTACCATAAACACTTTTTTTAAATCTTATGGGGTTTTTATATTTTGTTTTTCGATAACATTTACATCCCGAATTCAGAAATGATTCAACCTTATTCTTTTTAGCTTCATGGGAAATCTTCTATTATACTATTTGAAACTAATTAGAGTCCTAGGTATATGAATAAAATAGGTAAGTAAATCAATTTCATGACTCATTGTAGCACATATTATTTTAATTAGTGGTAGAGTAATTTGTAAATAGTTATGTTTAACTAAAGTAAAAATAAAAGAACAATAATAGAATTATTGTTGGAGTTTTATTCAAAATGCATAAAATACACTTACTTTTATAGTATAATGATAAACATTATACCTAGTAATATCAATAGATGGATTCTGGATACAAGTGAAAATACCTAAATACAAAATAAGTAATAGTTACTTAACAAATTTATGAATATGAGTGTGACTGGGTACGCAAGTAGAGGAAGGCCAAAGCCGAAGAAGAAATGGTTGAACATTGTTAAAGATGATTATGTGAGAGAAGTAGATTCAGAGTTGACAAAGGGTAGCAGAGTGGATGAATAAAACATGTGGTGCCGACCCCATATAGCGTGGAATAGGGGAAGGAAATGAGGAGTTAACAAATGTTTACTCGTACCTCATGACCAATTTGTTTACCAAACTGGTATGAAAATTTATATAATCATGAAAATACAAAACCTTCTATATCTTCAAAATATAAATGCTTGTAATATAATAATCTTAGTATACCTACTTGAGTACTGTAACTTTTCTGAAAATGAATATTTAGATACTGAAATGCATATTTTGACCAAATATACACATACAAATCCTCTATTTCATAATGGTATATGACATAAAGAATTTGTATAACATGATATATTTTCATGTGTTCTCTCTGCTGAATACTCTTTAAGTAAATAAATAAGTTCCATGTTTTAGCATTCGGCTTCTTAAATTAATTATCCTGAACTTAACCATTAATTTCTCTTAAATAACTTTACAAATACTAAAGTGAGGATCCCAAGCAGTGCCATAACAGTTATCGATATTGATAAATTCGTTGTAGCTTGATCAGCAACATCTCTGTAGTAGTTATGAAACGCAATCACCAGAGCAATGAATGCAACAGTAATCGTAAGACCACTAATACACGTGTGCAGAAGCTCAAATAACGTGGTTTTTTCACTTCGCCAAAAGCATACGAAACTGACTATTCCGCTGGTAAGATTGAGTATAGCCAGTAGCATCGCGATGAACCCTGAAAAAATAGATACAACAATTGATAAAAGTACGGAAGATATAGATTATGTTATTGGAGTTTCATACAACGAATGCCGTGAAAAATTTTTTTACACGTGCGTTTTTATAGGTTTTGGCATAAAGTTTTGATAGGGCAAAAAAGTAATTTTTTTTATTAGTTATTTTCTAAATATGACGTTCACGGAGCGACCACTGATTATTTTGTGGGCAACTCATGTCCCAAGTAGGTAATACTCTTACAATGTCTAATGACAGATTATACATATTCAAAGAAAAGTTTATAGGTACCTATTACTGATGATAGAAGACAAGTGTATTCCTGACAAAATCAACCCCACTGATGATTATGTAAAACTTACCAATAATAGCATGAGCGGAATCCAAAGAACCAACTCTATCAGTCATTTTAATGATACTTCCAGCTATAGCCAGTGTAGCCCCACAAATCTGCATGATGATGTGGACCATTCTCTTCTGAGGACGGTGCAAATTTGAGGCCCAGCCGACGTAAGGGTTGAATACAAGGAATGCTTGACTCATCAATAAGATATACTGCAAAATAAGTAACAGTGAACTCTGATGGAACCAATTTTTTACAACTGAGTATTTGTATTGACTGTGTCTTATAAAATAAAGTTATTGATAAATCGTACTAGCAGAGTAGGTAGGTATGAAACAAGTGTCTGGTATTTTTACATGTACCTAGGTTTCTTCTTTTTTTCACATGTTATATTGGACTACAACTATGTATCATCTTTGTATAGCACGGTATCTCTAGATATTTACAACAAGTACTACAGGTACCTACAACAAAAATATTCCACAAGATGTGTGTGTGTATTGTACGATACCATGTCATTGTATACCCAAAAAATATAATTATAAAGCTTACCCCAGTCACACATAAATAAATATGCTGTGAATGCGACGCAGGCCAACCAATCACCCAATTTCCTATGACAACAGTGTCACGTGCTGCTGTTGCGTACGAAAACGCACTAAAAATCACAGCGCCAAGCAGCAAATGAGTAGAAGCATTCAGTACATTCATGAACAGCAGAAATGCAGACGATGCTGGGGGTTTTTGGCGCCTTCCATTTGCTTCCATCCTATTAGGGTCGTAGATTGGCGGCGGCGGCGGTGGAGGTGGTGGCATCATATTTGTTTTTAGACCACTTTCTTTAAAATCCAGGTTTTGATATCACCGATTATATTCCAAAACTTTTGATTTATTTCACTCTGCACTAAACTTTGTTACCTATAGATACATGCCTACATACCACTAAGAGGAGATACGAAGTACCTGATTGATCTCGTTGGAAAGATCGAAGAGTTATCTTTTGATAAGCAATCGATTCACGTCAAAGCAGACGTTACCTACCTGTCAGATGTTTTTGCGCAATCTTCGTATTACCTAATAATCATCATCATTATAACTAGTAGTTCGCCCCGAACTGATAAATCTCGTGATGGTCGGAGGTTAATAAAACCCAAACATT
Organism: Eulithis prunata; assembly: GCA_918843925.1. NCBI lineage: Eukaryota > Metazoa > Arthropoda > Insecta > Lepidoptera > Geometridae > Eulithis > Eulithis prunata. The sequence goes on along the minus strand of OU974023.1, from coordinate 4,536,720 downwards.
TTTTATTGACCAATGGTTGTAATAAACTTTGCAAATCGCTTCGAAATCGCCGTCTAGCTATGTACCAGTCTTACTTGAACTACAAAATCATTGAAACTCCAAGAAATGGTAGCTCACGTTATACTGGGTTTGCCAATTTTATAATTTTTACAACAACTCAAAAACTATTAGACCTAAAATCAAAATAAAAACGGTTTTGGAATGTCTAAACAAAACCCTATCATATGACACCCCACTTGATATTATTGTACGACTTTTTTTTTTACTCTCTTTGGACCCTCGTAACTTTACGACCCCTTAACCGATTTACTTCATTTAACAAACCAGTAAAACTTAAGAGTACTTAAGTAGACTTAGTTAGATGTTCCAGGATGACAGAAAGCTGAACTTCTTTTGTAGTTACTCACCCCAATAACACATAAGATTATGTGCTGGGCCATAGACGACGTCCAGTTGATGTTCCACGATCCAATGCTGATATTACCACGGGCACTTGCTGCGTAAGCAAACGCACAAATCGTGATAGCTCCGAGCAAGAAATGAGTGACAGTATTCAATGCATTCATACACGTCATAAATAAAGGAGTTCCTGCCTTCCCTGGACTCTCCATATTTGATGATGACTTTAGTTTTCAAGTTCGCGAATTAAAAACAAAATTTAAATAATTCGGACCGTTCAGAACTTGGGTATACCTACTTACCACTGGAACTGTAATCCGAGTAGTATCTACTATCAGTTGATAAGCTATCGATTCATATGAAATCAGCGCAATTAACGCATCATTGGTGGACATCAATTAAGAGTATCACTATTAGGGCTAAAGATGGTTGTTGCGAAGTATAGACGACAGCCATTGTAGTAGCTACGAGGAGCAATGAGTAGAGCTACTGAAGCCTTAAGGATTTGGAGAGGGTCTTCTACCTCTAAGCCGTAAATTAAATACGCTCATCATAATTATTTAAATTCAGCTTGTATTTTGCTTAGTACTCAGTACCTATACTATACAAGTCAGGGACTACTACTAAACAGGTTGTCACACTTCAAGGATTCTTAACCTTCGTAGGTTACGAGAAATACAAGTATCTGCGCTGTAACGATTTCTCCAGCAGCTGGTTGAATGTTGATTCTTATGTATAGTTCAGCCAAATTAATAACAATCATGAAACTGGAAGCAGATTGATTTGTATTCTAGTGGAGTACCTATCTGTTTACAGAAATAAAATTCTTATCTAAAGATAATACGAGGTTTATTCGTAGTTTGATTGATATTAATATGTAAACCAATTCACTACACTACAGTCACACACCTATAGGTACCTACTACAAAGAAGAAGCTAATAATATTCAAACCAATTATTGTTAATTTTTTTAATTTAATTTCACGACCCAGAATATCAAATGAGTAACTTAAACTAACGTATCTACTCCCAACCCAACTAATGCATACGCAGAGGTATAGTTATCTATAAAATCTTGTAGCCCTTATAGCTATGCTTTACATGTCAGTCTGTCAACTATTCAAAATGTTTTGAATTCAAAGATAAAGATTATAGCAAGTTTCGCAACCGATTACAAGTTGCAATCCAGAAATCGAAAGCTACAAATAGGGTAAACAACCAAGTTATAAAAACCAACGCAGCCACCGCATCATCATTGGACGCCCAAACCCTGAAAGCTCTTCCGTTGAACCCTGAAGAGAGACTCGCAGCAGAGAGAAAGAGTGTAAGAATACCAGAGATGTAGTGAATGTACTTGATACACACGACGAATGAACGGGTAAGCTTGTATGCATAGTTTGCTGATACACCGTTCAGAATGCTTAGGCAACTGACTATGAGTGCGACGATACCTGGAACAAGAAAATTCTTCGATTTAGGATCTTAGGAGTAAAAAAATGGGTTTCACTTGCTAAGTAAGTAAAGGTTTTATCAGAATATTTCATGATCATGGTAGGTAGTGACTACCGATTTCTTTTATAAATATCGTTGAGTGCGCAGCATCTTTTGTCTTCTAAAGATGACTGTGACGATCTTTTAAAGGAAAGGTTTACCAAGTTTTGTAAATCTAATTGTTTTTCTTACCCAAACTCCCATGCATAGTTTGAAAATGCGTAGACCTCTTGCAAACGATGACAAAGCTGCCTGCTATGACGAGAACAGTTCCTATAAGTTGGAACGCGACGTGCAGATACTTTTTGTGTCTTCTACTGAAATGCAATGACCAACTGTTGTAGGAAGATGTCACTAGCGTGCCTTGACTCATGAAGAATTGATACTGAAACAAAGAGGCCACTTATTTTTAGTCACTGGCAGCAAGTGATTTGGCGGATAGTATCATCATCATTATTAACATGAAGACGTCCACACCTTGATGTCTTTCCGATAGATTTCTAAAATGAACGATAGTGGGTCTTCTCTTTCTATTGACTTCTCGCGATGTTCTATCGGGTGGGGGCGGACCATTTCGGTAAAGAATTTGATTATTTATTGTTCTTGCACATAGTATTTTTTCTTCTTGTAATATACCGTCTACTTACCTAGGTATTAGTTTTCTTTTACATACTTATATTTGACTATCATATTATTACTTAATTTGAATCGCATATCTCTTAGCTCTACATTATTTATTTCGATACAGAGAAACAAGTAAACTTACCCCTAAAACGCATAAAATAATATGCCAGCGAAACCAAGTCATCACTTTTGAACTACACGCATACACAATACATAGGAATACAGTCAAACACATAAGTATGTGTGTTATTAAATTAATGGTCAAGCGTGTTGTTTTTACGAAAATCCCATCATTTTCTAAAGCGGGCTTGGCTAGAACCGGAGATTCAGACATTATTGTGTCTACGTCTTTAGAGCTCGAGTGACACACAATAGGGACTAATTTGTAGTAAATACCTAGGATAGGACATGTCATTGTATCTAGGCACTTGTTTACCTTCTCTTAGTTGCGTCCTGGGTGTAACAAATTTGTTTGCCAAAACTGATGCAAGCAAATTCAGAATACACTTTGTACATTAACAAAGAACAAAAATAAGAATAGTGACTTAATTTTATCTAAAAAGAAAAGAATGAGTTAAATCAATCGATTAAACCAAAAATTTTATAATCATCATCATCATCATTTCAGCCCGGTATCACCCACTGCTAGATATAGGCATAATTTATGTTATGCCAGCCTCCTCTGTCTTGTTTGTATTGACGACCAATGAAACGATTAAATAAAACAAATGTTACACTATTTTGACATTTCTAAAGTGAAAAGCAAAATTTATAGTTTTTTTGTCTGATGAAATCTTGTACACCCTGTATGATCGAAGATAGGGTTCTCCAAATCCACTCGAATCAAGTTTACATAAGTGGATAAGGAGTGTGTGTTTGATCACGTAAAGAAAGACAATGGAACTATTGAGACTGGTTTAATTGGGCGAATCAAAGCCTTGGCTTCCTGGAAAACGGTTTCCGTCATACTACAACCGTTAAATAGCGGTGATTTATCAAATCTGAAACTATTTTGACACTGATAAGGTCTCCTAAATGGTTACCCTGGTCACAGATCATATAATACTATACCTCTGGCCACTAACTCATACGAGCTGGATTTTACTAGAGCACCTAGATGTAGATAGTCTTCAAAAAAACATCGTAAGTTGGGTTTTAAAGCTTATATATTTTTTTGTACATTGTTATACGCATTTTGTTAGACATTTTAGAGCAGAATCTTTATTTTAGCAAACCAAATAACATAATTGTGATGATACGAAATCCTACGTGTATAAATACTTAACAGCCAGTAAGTAAATGCACTAATACATAATAGATAAAATTAACTATTTACAGGAAAATCTTAACCTAAACATTATAATATAACAAGTCAGTTGTGGCGGGTATATACAATACAAGGTGTCAGAGAACAACTACTGAAAACTGAAGGTGTACAAAATTAGCTTTTATTAATGAATGTACTAGTATAGTATAATAATTATGATCTGTGGTAGAGTTAAATATTTTCTATAATTGTGCAAAGAGAATCTATCATGTTTTTACCCCGTTTAAAAATAGGTTTTTAATGATATATACGAAATAATACGCTTCAGTTTAAAATTGAACCAACTGACTTGTATTCCCAAATGAAATGTTACTTTGTTGTAACATAAAATAAATTATGAACACTGGTCAATCTGGTCATACACTAAATTATACGAAGATACTAACTTAAGTAAATATATCATTAAAAGGTAAGGAATACTATTTTGTTCTTATTCTATAGCATAGCCTAAGTATTGCTTTATACCACCTTACTATAAACATTAAAAAAACTACTATAAACCATGGTTGCCTATTTTGAACAAAGGTTGCCACAAAAAAGGCAAAAATGCGGTGATAGCCTGTTCAGTGTTTTAAAGTAAGGGTTATGACTACTTCGTAATACCTAAATAACATCTAGTTATCTAAACAAAATACAGAAATAGTGTGGTAATAAGGCAAGTCAATGAATATTTAAAGAGTGCTGTGACATTACTTGCAAATTATACAGAGCTGGATATTTAAGGGCTCTTCTAGACTACCCTGTATCAGCTGTTTACGTAATTTACGCACAAAAAATACTCTTAGTCAACTTATCCTTATCAAACGTTAGCCATCTTATTATATCCTAAGCACAATACAATTGAAAATACATTGCGTCTTGAATTCCAAAACCTAATGAATGTATTTAAGACCGCTCCCGGGGTGTTCAGGGGATAACCCATCCCAATAACGGCCGAATACTCAAACGCTACTTATATTAAGTTCATGCTTAAATTATTGCCATCTCTTACAAATGAGTAATGTCAAACAGAGGCAGAGCAATTTTAAGTGGCGTTTAAAGAGTGACGTTTCAGTATTCGGCCCTGAGTATTTTACACTCAATATTTTTCGCGAGTGGTCTTAATACACCTTGTATATGTTAAACAAAGATTGACATTGAGTTAGTTACTAAAGATATTATAAGATTAAAGAATTTTTTAAAAGATTTTATAATTAATATTGGTGGATTACGTGTACACTGCGCGCTGCACGGCAACGACAAGTCGAATGCGTGGATTTACACGCAATGTAACTATACTCGTACTTACGGGAGAGTAATTCAGCTTTTACGTTAGTGGCTAACTCAATGATAATATGATACTTATTAGAATAAAATTGCTACAACATCTTACTACAATTATTTGTATTAGATATTTAACAATAATATATTTTGGTGCAATAGAAAGTGACTAAGTTACGAGAATATACTCATCATGAATAAATGTGACGTTCGTAAACGTATCGTAACGCTAGCGTATTTGAGATACACTGCGCGGTGACGTTGCAACGTTCGGTAGTCGAGCAGGCATTGACGCGCAATATAATTCGAATACGTTAGGTTTACGTAACACGGCGACTGTCAGATTTATTTGTGATCACCCCTCAGTTCACAGATCGACTCCATATTCGACTAAATATCTGGAGATCACAAAACTATCCCTAATACTTACAAAACACGATTCAACCGATACTAGACCAACTTTACACGAAAGGTAAAACTTATGGTCCCTCAAGAAAATGGACCAAAACGCTTTCGCTTCTAGACAACTATTGTGCGTCTGGTTTCACGTTCATTCTTCACTGTTCAGTTTGATAATTCGTAATAACAAATTCAATTCTGAATTTAAGCAGTAACGGACCAACCTATGTGCTTTAGAAAAATCCTGGTTTAGTTGAATTTTTGAGTTGAGTTTATCTACAAAAAGTTATGGACCTAGAGTTCGGAGTTCACAATTGCAAAGTATGAATAAATATTATACTTAGGTGCAAGGGGTTGGTTAAGAACAGGGACTCGTTTGATAAAACCTCATTAGAAGAGATGCCATCAAAAAGGTAAAAGTATCTTTTCTGGGCGTCTACTAAAAAAACTATAAAATAATATTCACAGTTTTTTGTAAAATGATCGCATTGACGCGTACTGAAATTGAAAACGATAAAGCTCACGTTCATCGTTTTGTGTAGTATGTTGCGTTCACACTATGCCGCAGTCGGCAGGGACTTGGGCAGGGAAGTGGGCACGGGCATAGTGTGAACACGATAATGCCTCTGTCCCGGCTCCCAGCCCAAGTTCATGCTCTTGCTCTCTAATGAGAATAAAGGCGATGTTGCTGTGGCAATAAGTCCGCGGCAATAATGCCGGCAGCGGCATGGGCATAGTGTGAACGCGGTTGTAGATTCCCTAGGTAATAATTTATCAATTCCCCCAGATTTTATTTTCCAAACAGTTCCAAACAAAGCCGCAGTATCTAGATATCACTAAACGTATCACATCAGCTCTACCGTCCGTGGCAAGAATGGCAGCAAGATTCTGCGTAGTACGGATAGTGGCAGAGACGAGCTTGTACTGCCAAGATGCAGTTGGATAGTTTATCTTTGCATGCTCCTGGAAAAGAAACAAAAAGTTGAAAAAGAAGCGTTTCCAAGAAGGAAATTGGAAAGATAAGTTAAACGAGTACAAATAAAAGGGATGAAAAAACCGACTATTGAATACATTGGCAAAGTGTTTGTTAGGAAAATGCACGAATAAATGATTTATGGATTCATGTTTCTATTTTAAAACTCTTAAAACATCTTTTGCAACTTTGTGTCATCATCATTTCATTTTACTGATGATGTTGGCTGTATTACACCCATCGATCTAATGCACAGCACTTAGAAAGAACAAAGCAATTTCAAAATAGAAGCCCAATAGACGGTCTTATCACTAAAAGCTAAAGAACTTTCAACAAATGAAATTGGGTCATTTCATTTTCGGCTGTTCCACAAGGCCACACCTTGGCTGTAAATGTGTTATAGTTACCGTCTGCGTATGTTCTGTCTCTGTTTTGCGTGTTATGACTTTGGTGGCGCTGGACTCGCTGCTGTGGGTCTGAAACTGAATGATACTGTTATTAGAATTCGTTTGAATTTGAACACACTTGAATATTACATATTTTGTTAAAAACATACACATCCGAAACAAAGGTGATCAATAAAATCTTTACAGCTGTTAGCAGCCTGCAGAGAGTTAGATTAAACATAGACTACAATACAATTTTATTAAGCATTACACAAAAGTCTTACCCGAAGGTGCCGGCGGCAATACTTGAGGTTTCGCCACAGGTCTTGTAGAACACCTGGCAGGCACACAAGACTTCTTAGCAGCAGGTCTCACTCCGGGACAATCCACATCTCTAGCAGCTCCAGCTGCTCCTTCCACGCCGCCGCGAGCACACCACACTGTGCGGGATTGTACTCCGGACTCACAGGGACCTTGGCACTGTGGACAAATATTGACGAATATATTAAAACTGTCATTTTAGCGCGGCTTTAAAAAATGCTCTATCATTGTCACTTGCCTGACAACGAAACAGATTTAGCAATCATTTTGGTTAGCTCAGCTTTAGAAGACTTATATGAATTAGGGGGCCTTCGTTCTTAAAGTTCCTCGAGCTACACAGCCATGGGTGTATTAAACAGTACTGAAATTGTGCAGAACTAAACCTCTGATTCACAAAAACCTTGGCACTGTAGACATTGCTGAATAAGCTCCTTGATAGAAGATCGTCAAATCAGTATCAGGTGAGTGTGGATGGAAGTTCAAAAGAAACTACGGCCTGGTACCTAATGCTTTTTTGTATGATCCTTCATACAAAAGCATTATAATAATCTTGTAATTCTGTCAAGGTTTGCTATATGAGGATTAGTTTAATAAGTACTTGGCGTACTTGTAGAACGTTGAATGAAAATGAAATTCCATTCCATAGTAAATGTAGTTGTAATAACTTTAGCAATTCGGGTTTTGGTTTACCTAACAGGTGTGAACAGATTTTTGTTTATGTTACATGAAAATGTGAGGACGGATGAAAAGCATACCAAACAAAATCAGTATGACGATGACCCCAATCCCTATTCACATCATCATCGTCTTACATCGACCTCTGGACGGTGGACTCTCTTAAGACGCGCCTCTGAGCCCGGTCTTTAGATCTTCTTATCCAGTATCATATTGTTCAGTTTTATTTTCTTTTACATACCTCACTCCAATCGCTAAGATACCAAGACGGATTGCATTTCTCTCCGCACGCCTGTTCTGACTCTGGACGAGGTCGGCTGCACGAGCCGTCTCTCAGTCGTCTGCCGTTGCTTCCGATGCAGATCACCCCTCGAACTTGACGGCCTCCACAAGCCGCAGAACAAGGAGACCAGTCGCCTATGAAAAAATCACAGTTAGGTATACTAATAGTTCATCCCAAACTGAGAGCTCGCGATGTTTGCAAAAACTAGGATAAAAAGAATTTAAAAAAAAATGATATAAACTGCAAGTTTTTTAGAATCTACAAGATCTATTAATTCTGCGAGTCGTATGGCCTGCCCACTGTCACATAACTGCTAATCCCGAGAGTGATGCTAAGTGAAAACTTCAGCACCTTTGGAACAACTTCTAGTAAAAGAAAATGTTCTTGTGTATGATATCTAAGTCTGCATTTTTTGGTAAAAGTTACCTGTAAACCACTGAGCTTCACACTGTTTTCTGATAGAGCAAGTTTGTGTTACTTCAGGTGCACGTCCGCTGGCGCAGCCGGTAGGATCAGCGCATCTTACTCCACGTGACTGAACGCCACCTCCTACGCACCAGCCTACACACTGAAATAAACGTATAAGTATTAGCACAAACGCTAAGTAGTAAACGTTAAAGAAAAGTACGAAAATAAACAAGAGGGTACAGATAAAGTATATAAAAGCACTCACGTCTGACCAATCCGTATACAGCCATCCACCAGCTGCACTAAAACTGTACGCTGCTGGTGCTGGAGTGACACCATACTCTTCAGTCACATTACTCGCCAGTGTGATGATAGGACCTTCTCTAAAGTTATCTGTTCTGTCTTTGGGACGCACTTGACGCCTTGTGTCGAGTCGAGGTGTTGCAGGTGTGACAGCTGTTCTGTCGCAGTTTGGAATATCACAGGCTTCACTACTTGCTGGCATTGGGAGAGGACATTTTTGGTCACTGATCTGCAAAATAGGAAGGTAAATTACAAAAACCAATATAACAGTCATGTTTTATAAAAAGAGTGGGGTCTAAGTACAATATTTATGAAGAAAGTAATCGGTAAGCCAAATGCAAATCTGTGGTCTCACTAATTCCTATGGAAGACAAATTGATGTGATTCTAAAAACGATGCAATCGTACCTTGGTGATGCCCCGAGCATGATCCTGCACGCAGCCAACAATTCTAGTCCTCTGCGCAGGTCCACAAACAGGACATGGACCCCAAGCAGCTGCTCTCCATCTCGGAGGACAAGGTGTAATCCCACATCTTCTCCGCCTTGACGGAGGAGCAGGTCCTGAGCAATGCACCGGCGACACCTCCCTAGTTTTTGTTCCCTTATCACTTTGCTCCACGCATTTAAACTTAGCAATTTGCAATCCCCCTCCACAACTTCGAGAGCAAGGCATAAACGATAAAATTCTCCATGCAAATATCCGATCACCGATCACGTTGCTTTCAATCTGCGATTGACTTTCTAACTTGTTTTGATCTGGTTGCTTTGGAGACATAGATCTAGCCCGATCTAGATCTCTCAAGTGTGACTCGGAGCTATGGTGCCTATGGTGTCTCGGCATGTGGTGTTGAGGGTTGACCATCGGTATATCGTTGCTTGTTTCGTCTGGCGCTACGTCGGTTAGGTATTCGTATTTTATATTCGGGTTCGGTTGTGTGTATAAAATCTGAAACGCGAAAGTTACTTGACACCTGGATAAAATTATGAAGAACACCTTTGATGATAATTTGTGTTTCTCACAAACATACCATAATATCGATGGAGTGGTGTATTGGTCCATGAGCTACAACTTTGTCAAGTCCTGCCTCACGCGTATAGAGGAACCTTGCCCCAGCGGCCTCATACGTGCCCGGCTCGCTCACAGCAAATTCCCCATTCATGATGTAAGACCCATTGGTCACCTTCAATGCTAAAACAAAAATACCAAGATGAGCAACACAAAAAGCGGTTAAATAGGAACATCCAATAAATCGCTATCTGGAGCTAAATTGTAACCAGCTGCGTCATGCAAATAATTAACCATCAATTGCAGAGCGCCGGCTACCTCCATTTATCTCACAATTTGCGGCGTAGGCGCCTCTATTGAAGAGCAGCGCTGGCCGTACGCATGTGCAATTCCGATTAATCGATTCGACATCGATCTTTGCACTAGCAAACACTTTATTTTTCGATTAAGAATGGTGCCTGTGACCTACTATTTGTGATGTTGATCACGTCTTCAATCAGAGATCGATATTGACATTACTATTTATTTAAAGTGTGTCATTGGTGTCCTTGTCTCGTCCATAATTTTTCATTATATATCAGCAGCCTATTTAGATATCTAGGTCGCACTTTTCCAGTAGTAATTGAGCTGCATCTAGACTGAAGTACGAGGAGCTAAGTGATTTACAGTCGACAGCATTGATTGGTAATCTGACTGACCTTATGTTTTCAGCCTATTAGCCTCCATCAAAGAACCGTTAAGATAATTGTTGATATCCAGAAACACAAGCACCACCGACAGGTACATTTCATCTCGTAGCAAGTTCTTTGGAATTAGTTTTAATAGGTTTTGTGTTATATCTTCCTATGTTACTTCAATAAAAAGCTCATTAAATTAAACTGTTAGACAACAGAGTTTTACGACATAAAATACCTATAAATTTTTAGAAGTAAAAATCTCAAAAGAACATAACAGTTCTTACCTATATAATTTTCGCTGGACACGATCTCAGAGACGTTGAGTCGACAAGCACCACGAGGCACAGTCGTCACGAACGAGTAGCCGAGTGGAAGCCTTGGCCGGGAGAACAACCCTGACACCAGCCGACGGCCGCAGTGCAGGTCGCGGGACTCTGTCGAAGCCAGGACACCTTCTCTGCCCACCACCTGAGGAAGAAAGAGGAATTGTCAAAGATGTTCAGGCGTAATGGATTTTGCTAGATTTTGATGGTGCAACTATACGAGCACCTCCTTAATTACTTATTGTTTTATAGATTTTTGAGAACTAGAGGCACTAATTTTAATGTTAGGATGAGGGAAGTCTACCAAGAGCTGATGATGATGAATGTGTAATTTCTGTAGATGCTATAAACCTACGAAAATAGAACGACGTCTGCATTCGTACCAAATGATGTATTGGTACCAAAAATAAACAAGTGTAAAAATAGCTCGCGGCAAGTCGCTACAATTTTATGTACAGAAAAAAACAGTCTAAAATTAATTAAAGCCACGTCTATGAATAGTTTTTCGTATCTATTTCAATTTTCAAGGAATAGATTCAAAACAATTACAATTTAATTGAGACAAAAAGAGCCGTAGCCATAAAGTGCGTATTAGTCACGCGAATAATGATGATTTGCGTTTTTGAATAAAGTTGTCGGCTTCTGGGGCTGACAGGCGAGTCATTGGCTTTATCACACTGTCACGACACGACACTCACACGATATCAGTAGAGAGCCAATCTCATTTAGTACTAAGGTACTCTGTGACGCTTTCACACTGTTTCGGCGCTGATACCTACCGATATTTTTATGCCAATCACTGTCACAATATGTCGTTATCGGCCAGTGTTCAAAGGCTCGACTTTCATGCCTCTGGTAGTGTTAGGTTTATTACTTTTTAAATGCTATTTCTCTTTTATTTATTCAGTTCAGGGTGTATTTTATTCGGTTCTTCAGAAATTTGTAGTTATATGACAGTGGAACATTTTAATGAATTAGCACAGTCATAAAATTAATGAGTCTTAAGCAGTATTCATACACATAAGTGTAGTGGCGAATCAAGTCGATCTACATAACACGGTAATGACGACTCGACCGCAGGGTACCGTGTTACCGCGTGGATGATATTATGTAACGTTCTAACTGTCAATGTGTAGCGATAGTTACTGCGGGGCAACAATGACTCGACCACGAAGAACCACTGCCTGACTGCGCAGTGTAACTCAACCTTATTTTTCATGCAAAATACCAAACCCGCTCAGTATAATTATTCGGAGCAAACGTTCAGTTTATTAATAGTAGTTTTCTATACTAAGTTCAAATTTATCTTCAAAACAATCATGTAAGTGCTTCAAGGCCCTGTTGCCTTTATCGGGCACAACAAAGGCCCACAGCACATAAACGTACAGCTTAATATACCCTGCATCGACTTAATCCTGCCTGCTACTCAGATTAATACCAATTTAATGCACTCGTGTCGAACAAGCGTGCCTTAATCGTATCAGTAGAGTACTGGCTCACTCTCCTGGCTTCACTCGAGACACTTGGGTGGGTGTAAAGCAGTTTATATAAATAACTAGCTATCGCCCACGGCTTTGCTCCCGTGGTTTATTTGGTTAAAATCTTTGATCCTAATTTTAGACCATAAAGTGCGACTTTTAAAAATGCCTTTCTTAGTGCACCCCTACACTATATAAGGATACTACCCTCCAAATGTCATACTTATAGTTTAGGCTGTGCGTTGATTCTCAGTCAGCTTCAAAAGAATTTTATATATATTGAAGAGATATTATTATCCTAGATCACTATAAGTGCTATTTATATTTTATTCAAATCTTTTTAGTGAAAAACAAATATTAACATTTCCCAAATATTTAAACATTCACACCACGTATGTGTCTGTTTGAGGTTCGCAATTGCTTGTGACTTCAAGCACTTCGAATAATAACGTAAGTAGCTATTTTAAGTTCAAGAAAAGTTGAAAAAATCGGAACTCATTTTTTTTGCTCAATATTTTTTATGGCGGTTGGAAAACAATTCTGATCTATTAAAAACTGCAATAAAAGGTTAATTAATACCCTCAGTATTTCGCAACTTTATCACCATCACCATGCTAGTTTCTTTGTTGCATTGCATATGGCCAATAAATAAAAGCAGGCATTGGTTACGAAATAATTAATGTGACAGTAATGGGCGTGTAGCATTAGTGGCTCATAATGTGCACTTTTATGGCGCTACTGTGAGAGCGTAGGCGCCATCCCTAGGGCAGTAACGGTAAGTTTATTAAACACTCAAAGTCATATACATAGTACCCCATAGTTGGTTATTCTATGTCAATGTTGTGTGTCCATGGATGTACATTGAAGACGCTTAATGTGTCCCTCCCTATATGTACCCTACCTACCCATGGGTAATGGGTAACCTAGTAGAAGTGAAAACTATGAAGTCGCGTGACTGTTGGATGGTTTATTTTTAATATGACAAGAATCATACTAACAAGGAGGTAACAAGTAGAAAGTCAATTTGGCCTGCTGCAGCATATTGAACTCACACTTCGCGTATCAGCTGGTAAGTGTCACCACAGATCTATTTCTTGCGATTTTTTGGGTTTAAAAATAAAATGTACGAGTGGGATCAATAAAAGATTTAAATAACAAATTCAGCAAATAAGTTATGAAACCTAATAGGTGCTGTTGAGCGCAGTAAAAATATCTCTTATATATAAGGGTCAAGTGCAGTTACTTTTTTTTAAAACGACCCAGAACAAGTCATTGAGCTTTTAAGCTCTGTAAATCATATTCAAGCTTCTGCACTGCGTATCATGTAGCAGCTTTTTCCAAAAAAAATGTTTTATAAGAAGTAGTGACCGGCATATTACGTCCGTACAGACATGGACTAAATGGTACAGAGAGACAATTATTAACCTAATGTGGTTTTTTGATACGACCTCACCTATGTTACCCTCTAGAATGCACTGGAAACCTATCCGCTTGGGTGGTACATTTACCTACTCAAAAAACAGTTTAGTGGCGTCCTTACTAATTTGTCTACGTAGGTAGGTATCATTGCATGCCTTAACTACCTACCTATTATAAGAGTTACCACATACAGTACCACAATGTAACAGACGTTTGGTTCTTAATAATTTTCATTTCATTTCATTTCATTTCATTTCATTTCAAAAAAGACTTGTCAATTTTCGTTCAGACATGACATTCTTATGCATTATTGATAAAAAGTTTTATTCTATTTAACTATTGTTGAGTGACATATTAAGCTAAGGTCCCTTAGTTAGAAAACATTTGTGGAAACCAACTCAAGAATGAATTAATGAATGAATGAAAACACTTTATTGTACACCTTAAAACTAATAAACAAGAATAAAAAATTACTCAAGAAATATAGCTAGCCCATATACAACAAGAATTCACGAGGTTCCCAGTTTAGGTTAACAAGCTTGTACCGTAAGGATATAAATTAACTGTACCAAGACCAATGACGGTGAGCGTTTCGTAGGAAACCAAAAAGTTTCTTGAATGTTCTTGTAATTTGGTATGATACCATTCTTCATCATCTGACAGATAACTTTGCTAATTGCATTACTCTTCACCCCAAGGGCTATGATGATTCAATTCGTCCTTTCAAACCCATCTGAGTACTTGTTACTTAGCTAAGTAAGAAAAGAATTATGGGCATGAAGGGAGGATTACGCAGTGCTTTGATCGCACTTTGGGGGAAGAATCTAAATGAGCGATTGTTATCGCTATTTTGTTGTTATCTTGGTAGAATAGGTATACCGGGTGTAATAAATTATAGTACTTCTGACGAAGAGTATCACATTGCTGATTCTATCAAAAAAATTGTTCAAATAAAATCCCACGTTACAATAGGTAAATGGTATATATACAATACACCCAATATGTATTTCTGATTACTTGACATAGGTAACTAAGTACGTATTCGTAGCTTTTACTTCATAATAGAGTAAAAAAACTAGTGTAGTTAGTAATAACTAAATATTTTTAACTAATCAGGCGTTGTTACTTTCCTTAGTGTCCAAACATACTGAGAGCAGCAGAATAAAACATGAAAAAATAATTCAATAATATTTTTATCACTCTATAATAAAACGTAGTCAATAAGAACCAATGTTAAATTAGTAATTTAATCACAATATTATCGATTCAATGATCTCTAAATCCCATAAAAAGCTATCACGATGACTCGACTAGAACAAAATGTCGTTTAGTAACAACATAAAACTCCTCTTTCGTAACTCAAGTTTCATTTCTATTCATCTGACCTTTAAATATCTTTGGCTATTTTTGTTTTATTGTAGTCAACGGATACACTATCTATTGAGGATGGTCCTATATTAGGAAGTAAGCAGTTTTTTATACTGTAGATACGTACGTGGTCAGTCACTGGTCTCCAATTATATTTTAATGAATCAAAAATGTTTCAACTACACTCGTTTGACGCCCTCTTAAGTGGTCATTGGTAGCCAGAAAGCCCGAGTTTATTTTCTTACAGCATACGATAGAAATAGGAGTAACATAAAATTAGAACTCGTAGGCCCAAGAGCCCCTAAGTACAAGTCCAACAAACAGGGTAGGTACCTATTTCTACTCGTACTTTGATGCTCTATTTAATGAAATAGGAAAGGAATGGAACGTCAATTATTTGTAAAGTTTAAGCTAAACTAAAATAAATGTAGGTTACAAATTTTTAAAAACTGAAATAATATTGAAACCTTTCTATTACCAAGTTTTTATTAGCCTGCCAGCATTTAACGTCTACTAGTACGACACTGTGTCTCAAACTAACAAAATCACTAACGTGTGAAAACGTCCATCAGCTTCAAACTATTCTATTGTCTAAAACAGAGCCTTGTCACAGAATACCACACTGTATTATGGCCTAGTAGTTAAATGAATAAGATATGGGTGTTGTCGTATAAAGTGCCATGTGATCAATAAAAATTCCTGAACGCCAATTTGATGAGCCACATTTGATACTTCACTGAATAGCAACAGCTCAATGAGATGTCCGTCTGAATTGAGGGATGCTATACTTAGAAAAACGTAAAGCTCAGCGCAGGAAAATATAAAAAAAATGTTACAACTGATAGCACCAATACAAAAATTTGTAAAACGTAAGTTACGGGAGCTGAACGAATGTACCAGAAGAGCGGGAGGAATGGTGCGAGATTGTTAGACGGGCCACTGCTACAACATGTCGACCATGACCACTCTGCCAAGAGTGATATGACCAAGAAGAAGAAGAAGTTACAGGAGTTATAGCCAAAAAACAGGATCCCTCAATCTAGCATTTCGCTAAAATCACATTGGTTCTCAGAAACTATTGACACATGGTTCTTTTACCAATGTTTGCACACTGCCCGACAACATTATACATTTCCATACATTTTGTTTACTAATATTATATTCTCTAGCGATCGGAAAATGTTCTAGCCAACTAGAGCTTAAGTACCTGCCAGATTTTTTTATTCAAACATTTGGATGATTTCGGGTTAAATAAAAAGCCTCAGAAAAGTTAATTGTGACCCGCGAATGCTTAAGCAGATAAGACAGTCATAAAATTTATGCTGTACTCAATCAAAACAACTCAATGAATGACTATCAATCTGCGTACCTAATTGAGATGACCCTAGTTTGAATGATGCGTATAATTGCATCGCCGATTTGGCAGTGCCCGCATGTTATTGAATAACGTATTTAGATAAAGCTATCTGTCTCATCAAATGCCGACAAGTCAAGGGAGAAGTCACCTAGAGATAAAAGATATTTCAATTAGAAGATGGATTGCGAATACCTATAAATATACCTACTTTAATTTGTGAACTCTGTATTTTTACTCTGTGGTGTGGTACAGCTGCAACGCCACAGCAATCAGTTGTCTAGATTCAGCGCATCTGTCATTTTATTACCTTCAATTGTTTGTCGTTTATGGACCTCGTGGACAAGGCCAAAACATTTAGGTTTTGCAGAGAAATTGGCCTATGTAGTGATTGATGTGGGGCATAATAAAAGGCACGAAAAGTTTTATATATTTGTATCAATTCAGGATGTTAATAATAAGCAGCCCTATCTAGTATCTAATGTAGATGATTATACAGAGTCAAGGGCTACTTTTTACTCATGCCTCAATGTACGGGACGCTGGCAGTACCTGGAACATTATTTAGATGGAACAGGCTTGCACAGCACCTATACCATCCTCTCAGCATAGTCGGCCTAGGTGGCACCAGGATGTAGTATCAGGCTAAAACTATTAAATAATTACTACTACGGTGCATAGTAGTTACGAGCGTACCACAAGTTTGTTCTCTATTATCATACGTGATGAGGCTGCTCTACCACGGCACATTATAAATTCATTATTTCACTTCATGTGTAACTAACAAGAATTCCCCGAGCTAATTCTGCTGCATTTCAAACCTCATTACTCATTGAGTCTTCAGGAACTGAGTCCTGGTTTGCATCCATCCATCTTAATTCGTCCAGAACGCCTGGTTGTTTTCAGTTCGGACAACTTTATGTGCTCCGATATCCTTCAGTGTTTCACCTCAAAGATAATCTGTCCAGACGTAATCGATGGCTAAAACGAAGACAATAGCATTCCTTGTGATTATGACGCGTTTACGAAGCCGAATATTCAGGTCGAATGAGCAATACAATCAGATAATACTAAATTAGCTATTCATTTAGGGCCAATCCATCTAAGCTAAGCAATAGAGCAGCGCGTGTGGCATGATCGCATTAGTTCGCATCCTCTCTGCTTATAATGGATGAACACTAGGCTTTAGTCGGCAGAACAAAGGTGTCTAGGGAGTGCGACGAAGCGACTATGCAAACACCCATCTGCAGCGCACGATCGCAACTGGGTCGCGAACGTTTATCGTGCCACATAATAGCTCTTATTCAATACGAATAAATACCGTCGTCTACAGAACAAATATGAAAATGGCAAATACTGTACTGTTTTACATTATTCAAATTAAATTACTAGCTGTAAGAGTAACGTCTCTCATAAATATTTGAGGCTTGGAGTAATGATAGAGTTGGGCAAACTAAAAACTCGTGACTATGCGATTGAGGAGTTTACATTGGGCAGGTATGTACTACGTGATATCCGTTTGTCAAATCCAAACAAATCTCGCGCTTGGCCGGCGCCAACATTCCTCGAACGCAATGTGAGAATTCGTTTATTCAAACAGATACCAAGTTTGTTCAGACATTCGCGAAATAATCGCCGACCAATGTGGCATAACAGACTTGGAATTTTTTCCTACGTTTCCTGGTCGTAAAGATGAGCAAATGGTTTCAATGTCAGACTTTACGAGTTGCAAATGAAACAGCGCGTGTAAATCTCTTAGGAATTTGGAGTGTTCCTTTAATCTTTAAGTGGCTTACGAAGTTGTGATATCACCCGAAAACATTATCCTTTGATGCTGTCGACTGTAATTTTTCATTGTAGACAACATCGGCATACATTAGTATAACGATTACTAATGTATCGATGACAGACAATGATCAAAAAACTTGATTTTCAAAACATCAACTGATTTGATTTCATTGATTGTGTTGTGTTTAGTCTGCCTTTTTATTTGACACAATTTTTTTGTCAAATGTGACTGAAGAAATTTTTGGTGTCATTCCATCATTATTTCTATCTTAAAATTGACCGATAAACCAGAAACGCGATTGGTATGAAGTGCATTTGGTTCATTTGAATTTTAGCAATGAGCTTCTAGATGGGTGTAATAAATAAAAATTGAGCGTCTAGACACCGGTGCAATTTGTAATAATTCATACTCATGAAATGAATTGCCTTTGGCAAAGCCCAATCAAATACATTCCGAAAAGTACTCTCGGTGTAATAAAACCAGGGTTTACCAAAAACATTTTGTAAAAAAAACATGTCAACGAAGGTGAAAATTATGAAACATGTACCTGTGGCGAAGTTGTTTTATATATTTTTTTATATAGGTAAGAAAACGGAATAAGTAGGTCTGAGCAAATGATATGTAATAATTTGTTCACGATAGGTATTTGACAAGTGAGAGAGAAATCAATCTCCAACTTCGACAAGGTCAAGGACTAAACGCTGTTATTATAATTATGATGTAATATTAAAGTACTTACCAATATCAGGTTCAAAAGTAACACTTCAATATAGTTCACCATTTTGAGAGGTCGTCGTTTTCAAAAACACTTTCACTTCTTACACTAGACAAACAGATTTGCCAGTAAAGATTTTTCTATAGTTCACTTAAATCAGTTTTGAATCAATTGCCTGAAATAATTTCACAAGTTTGAATGATTTCAACTCCAAAAACACGATAATCAGATTATGCGTCTTCAGACGATGTGTTCATGATGTATGTTGAATAATAAGGGATTTTTGTAATTTTTGGCTGCACTTTTAGTCTCGTAAGTACAATTATTGTTGATTAATCGCTTTAAGATTTAAACTGTTACGCATGTTTTATTGTTTTCATAAAGTAAACTTACTCTAGTATGTTACTTGTATTTTAGATTTTAATTTAAAATTTTAAAATGTTATTCAATGAAATCTCCAAACGGATATGAAAATAAAGTATTGCGCTGTTGATTACTTTTTGATAATACCATCGTTGATAAGCTGACTTTACAGTAGGTACCTATGTTATTACGTGATAACCTACATTCTTCAAAACAGTTGTCGGTCTAACAATTAGTATCACACCTGTCATAACTTTAACGCTGCAAACGCACTTGGCGACTTAAGTCGCGGCGACCACAGCTTCGAGACAGAAGATCTTGTGACGAAGTGACTCTATCGCGTTCAAACTTCAGGCAGCTATAAGCTAACCGCTCTGGTCGCAGCAACCGACCTTTGGCAAGTAAAACGTACTTTATCCGTCAAACTGGTCGCCGCGACTTGGCCACCGCAGTGCTCACGCACTGCGGTGGCTCACGCACTGCTGTACCTTTAGGTGTTCACACACCTAAAGGTACGTACCTTTAAATTGCTTTTTTCGTAACAGTGTTTTGTATGTCAATAGTAATTTGCTACGGATCTTACAGTTTCGGTAATCGGTAGTTGAAAATCTTTCATAATAATCTTATTATTGACACTAACTGCTTTATGAAAAAAAGAGTCACATTGATATACGTAGGTATCTACTTGAAATAAATCATGACGTCTAAACATTGAGGTGATCGGAACTTTGTTTTGACTCTCTTTTGACGACAATTGGGTTTCAGGGGCCACTAGGTTTAGGTGGGGTAATATCACATAGTAGATAGGCAGTAATATGCAAATATCGACGTTGGCTGATAAGCGGTGTATGCACTATCGTTCGTGACATATTATTGGCGTACGCATAAAATCATGGCGATAAGCAAACCGTATTTTGGTTTAGAACAGGATCATAAAATAATGCTATTATCAAATTGAATAATAATACATTTTATTTGTGTAGTGTAACTCAGAGAAAGTGTACCTAGTATTTAACTTTACTGTACTTTATACCGGGTGTAGAAATACCTTCGTTCTCAAACTTTAAAGGGGTTGAACTTCTCATCAAGTTATGGAACCAGAATAAATAAAGCCATAGTGTGAGTGTGAATAGCTGTTCCGTATGAAAGGTACCATACCTACATTTAATGAACGAAAATGTATGAAACAGCAGATGTTTTAGCACTTAACATCAGGTGAGCTGTCAGATTGTTCCATTACTTTTATCATTTAAAAAAAAAAAAAAACTTGAAGCCTCTCTGTAAGTAGTCTTATTACATTTATTAAACTCTGTATAAGTAATTCAAATGTTTTTACACAATTTACAAAAATATCCTTATTGCAAAATCCGTTATTACTCCACATTCTGCTACGAAAATAGACAGATGTGGAACATCCATCAAACCGTGACTTTTATACCTATAAAACAAATAAATCATATTCCGTATTTTAGTAATGTTCTACTCTACACGCCAAGGTATACGTTTTACGATGTATTTTTTTTACTCATGCGTAAACCTTTTCAAGGGCGTGCGGTGAAAAGCAAACAACTTTTACAACATCTGGAAATAGATCCAGATATTGATATCATTTGGATAAAGACGCTGAGGTTAAACCGCGTTTTTTTTTAAATGACGGAGACCGTAATAAACGGTAACCTATGACAGTGTCCAAGCAAAAGATGAAACCGTAAAGTGTGTCCATTCTTTCAGTCAGAAAGTTTAGTTCTTTTTGAATATGGTTATGTTGTTTCTTTTTTTAATAAAACATACGAAAAAGCATCTTTTTAATATCCAAAAACTGCAGCTGCTATAATATATGGGTATATTATACGTACCAAATATTGGACAGCAAATTACTTGCATAAGGTCCGCTAAAAAATGGTGAAGTTTTCTGCGTCATTAGTTTAATTTTCGGTTTTATTCTCACGTAAGCGGAAGGCCTAGCATAATACATTATATGATCTGTGGTTATGTTACCAGTTACAGTACCTATCGCTTTATTGACTTACGACTATTATTAAAAAATAATCAGTCACATGTCGAAAAAGATGGCAGCACATTATATTGGTCAATTTAGTAGCCAATATTAATAAGACCATTACTATCAAAAATACTTATGTATGACTAGTTCCCATTGAGTTTTCGCGTAGGCATGCTTTTACCTCGCGTAGCTATGAATGATGAGTTTTGAATGAGTTCCTGAACACTCGCTTTGGATGATTGCCAAAACTACTGATTAGTTTGTTCTAGTGGTACCTACATGCCTATTTCACGTAGGCGCTCCCTTTGTAGTTGCGGGACTATTGAGCAAAGAAATCGTAAGTTGGTCAATTTGAAAATTGGTGTCGATTCTGTTGAAGAATTTTCCTAAATCAACCTAATTTGCCAACTCTAAGATTATAGTCATTATAGTAGACATTTTTAGTGCTTTTTTTTCATTTTTAGTTTGGTTAGTTATGAGAAATGAAACCACAAAACTGCAACCACTTGCAGCTTATATTGCTAAAAGGGCGTTTTAGCCAGAAACTAAGCTTAAGCATTGAGTTTTAGTTTAGAAATAGAAAAAAAAATGCAGGTTCTGACGCTTTTGCAAATGAGACAATGCTTTTATAGAGTTACAGAAATCCGTTGGGTAAGTATTTCACAATTAATCTTGAATGCAGTTTATTTTCACTAGGAATTGAGCTCATTTTATATTGTCAACTCATAAATCAGGAGTAGCTCTAAAAGTATTGTAACTTTTCAATGTTTTAACGGTTTTACAGTCGTTAAAATAATTTTGATGTGGCTGGCAACATTCTGATTTTTCTAGCGAAGTATCGTAATGGATAAATTCTTTATGGTGATTTTATTACGCGTTTTATCTTTCGTTGTCAAAACTGTGAATTTATTTGCATCTATTTGGTTTAACAATTGTATTATACTCTATTTTGTTTATTGGTTTCAAAAATATTTGAAACGACATTTTTGCATAATCGTCGTGAATGCTTTTATTTATTTTTTAAATTTCCAAAAGAATTTGACAGACGTCATATTACGTTGCTCAGTCGATAATAGCTCTACCTTCCGTGCTATGGGTGTAGTGGTTAAATCACCACTATAAACAAAAAATTTCTATGTGGCAACTATAAATGTTTGTTATCTGTGTTACCATGTAATATAAGTACTTATACTTACCTATGTATTTACAGAAAAAATATATATAGGTAATAAGTATTCTATCAGCAATCAAGATATATTGCTTTGTTTTATGTAAGACTAGAGGGTGTTGTGTGAAATATCCGTAAATATATAAAAAAAAAAAAAAAAAATTAACCCTCAGACCGTTGGAGTGACGTTGGCACGATAATCTAGCAGATAATCAATTTGAACAACTTCACGGCTGTTTAATTTCCACTACATTAGAAAACATCGAGTGTGCGATCTTTTACATAAACCCAAGCAATTATCACCTTTATTTTTACGTTATAAAGTTGGTAATAGATTCGTTTAAAAAGATGGTGTACTTTATGTTTTTAAATTGAGGCCTAGAGGCGTTAATTGCCGTGTCGATGCTCGAAAGATGTAGATAATAACTGAGAAGGTGTGGTCTTGTATAAATTGGTTTACTGGTGATGGTTTATGCGAGGTTTTCTACCAAATAATTTATAATCAGTTTTATTTTTTTGCTCCAAATACCTGCTTTACATTTCGTGTTTTAAATATAAAATTCGTATATCTTTTATGGAAAGTATAGGCCTAAGTATACACAGTCATCCGTCTTGTTAGGTTTTCATTGACATGAGTGGCGTGATGGATCTGTCTGTCTGTATCAACCGATTAAGTTTTTAATTTAAAAGTTATCATTAATTTATAAAAATTAATTATGATTCTGCCTAAAAGCTCCAAAAAACAAGCAAAGTTTAAATTTTTATATTGTGTCTAGTAAGATACTCTTTATCTTTCATGCTATATCTTATTTTTAAATGTTTGACGTTTTATTATTAAGCGGACCTAAGATGCGCACGCGAGATATTTTGTCATGTCGTATCTCTCTGAGGACGAGATAATAGTCATGCAGAAATGTCAAAAGTTGAAGAATCAAGGCGCGTTTTGTCGACAACATTGCCACAGATAATGCAAAAATTCAAAAACTGGTACAAAATGCTTAAATTTTGACAGAACGACATGACAAATATCTCGCGTGCGCATCTTAGGCCCGAAGATGTACCTAATAAACGTAGAGCTTTTAAAACTGCCTATTTTTTTCTTTTAAGTGTTTATTTTAGTCTTTTAAATTATTGCCTAGTTAACATATAAATAAATACGATTTTTTTAATGCGATATGAATATAAATATGCTCATTTTGGGGCTAATATTTTTATATGAGACAGTTTTATACGTTCTTTGTTAAATCTTTGTTAGCTAAATATAATATTATTTAAATCGTAAACAAAAGATTATATTTGTTTATGGTACTATAAATTTTTTAAAAGGTTTAGGTTAAGTACCTATTAACAAAATTATACGTTTTTATTATTATTAGAATAAAAAATCAAAAATATGAATATGAGAAATGATTTCTTCGGTTGAATTGATAAATACATTTAGACAATTAATGAGAATGTCAATAATCAATGCTATTTCTTTTTCATATTTACTACAAGCATTATTAAATTATGAACTATTCAAAGAAGTTGATTTGAATAAATGGTTAATTAGGCTGCATGCGCATTAAGCGACCAGAAGTCGAAATCGTTTCAAGTAGCATTTTTCCTACCTAAAATAAAGTCAAGTATTATAAGGTTTTATTGCAATTTACTCTTTCTTTAACATGTTCATCAACTTTATGCCATTGTATTTAAAAAAAAATATATAACAAGTAGATGATGTGGATAACTACTACCTACTTTATCTGAGTATGAGACTAAACTAGTCGCCGAGACTATAACCGCTTAATGCGGACATGCTCTTAAATAGTCTAGGGTAGCATTACAGGTCTAATACTGCAGTAAAAAAGGTATTTTTATAATTGCAGGCTCCGTTTTTACTCGTTCATTTTACTGTCTACCTAACCGTCACCCACGGCTTTGCTCGCGTAGTAACAGCATAAACATTATTTGCTTAAAATATTTGATCCTAATTTTAGACTCTTTAGGGTGCGACTTTTCAAAATTCCTGTCTTAGTGCACCCCTACATTATACTACCCTCCAAATTGCATACCTCTAGGACTTATAGTTTAGGCTGTGCGTTGATAGTCAGCCAGCTTCAAAAGAGAATATAATTTAAAAGATAAGAGAAGATTTTAAACTGACTAGACTATAGCCAGGTGCTCTAGGTAATAGCTCAGATTATAAAAGCTAGGTACCTCGGTAGGTATAATGCATTTGCTAATGGTTTGATTTGTAGTAAGGTAAGGAGTTTCTGATATAGAATCTCTCGTTATTTTAGAGCGGCTCTATGAAATACTCTGTAATTGTGATTTGCATGTCATTGATTGAAGTGATATTAGATGAGATTATTTTACCTAATAAAATTTTCTTCGAACAAACTTTTTATTGTAGGTATGCAATGTTTTTTAGTAATAAGTTTTTTTTTAAATCTAGTTATTTTATTTTATATCCAGATAAGCGGTAGAAATCAATGAACATTATTAAGCTTGAATACTAGACACCCGTACGGTAAAAACTAGTTTCATTTTGCATACCGGTAGAAAATTGAGCTGTAACGTAAAACAGGCTAGATAAGTTTGAACGTGCTCAAAAACATGTGAATTTGTAAAAAACAGCAGGATTCACCTGAAAACCAATGTCAACTGAGCTCGCAGTTATGAGACGCTAATTTATTTCAAGGTCACATAGTTATATCTTGACAACTCACAATCACACGGTTGAACTTACATTATAATGATAAGGACACCAAGGGATTTTTTTGCATGATTAGTTAGGGCGCAATATCTTTATATAAACTAGGCGACATGGGATACTATGATGGTACTTTTTTGACGTATTTTATCGTGTCAAAAGTGTAACAAAGCAAGCACGTGCGATAGCACTTTTATTTTAATAGTTTTTCTTGTGTTATTGTGAGTATTGTTGTTTAATTTTGGTGGAATTTTAACCAACAATACTTAGGTCGTAACATAAAGTGTGAGCCATTGGAATAAATGTGTGTAAAGTGGTTTTTCTGAATGTGAAAATTCGTGTTAGGTTTTGAAGAGAAAATCTACCATTTTCTTTTCAAAACAAACGACAGCCGACTTGACAAATGACTTGACTTGACTTATATTATTACAAATTTATCACTTGACATTGGCAAAATTGTCTGTCGAAATGACGGACAGAGGCCATTAATGAAGAGAAGAAGAAGCACGTGTTATATTTTTATATGTTTTTGCTTGAAGAATTGGGTTTAAGGCTTAGATCTCATTTTTCAACAAACTAGATACTAGTCCCTTGGTACTTATGAAAACTAATTTGGAGTAAGTAAACTAGTGGTTGTAGGGCGCCACCGAGGACGATGGCAAACTCACAATATTTATTATATTTTGTAATTGGCCCATTTTTCACCGCTTTTTATCTTATGCTGTCATAGTAATCTACGTGTTATAAACGATGTACCTTCATTGCTTCATGGTAAGCGGTTTTTTACGTCGCTACTCAACGTAGCGTTATTATAAGTATAGGTTATTATAAGATTTGAATTTGTGTACACACCAACAGTCTTACTTATAATCGGCTCTCAACTCAAACACTGCTTGAGAATTAAGATTCTTGCTTTCACTTTTTGTTACTATTTAGACAGAACAACTTTTGACGGAAGTTAAGAGGTGATTATAAGTAAACCCCTTAAATTATAACGTACCTGCGTTTGATTATAACTGTTTTTAGTAAAACTGTTTTAGTTTCGATTGCTTAGTGATTAAATATTGACTATAAAAACCTGTATCACACTTGTAATAAGATTTGAAGAATCGCGTAGCCCTCGCTACGAAATAATGAATGTTTTTCTATTTTCACTTTGAACTGTTTAAAAATCAAGGTTTCCAATACTAGTAATTACAACATGGTATTTTTAACTATTCGTGTAATTTTTTTCCTAGTTTTAGCAACCCTATAGTAAGATGATATTCAAGGATACCCCGTAAAGGCCCATTCAATATAGAAGTCTAATGAAATTCATCTTTAATCGAACTGTCTTCTTGCGGTAGGTACTTGGAATTGACATTGCTTAAACACTTTAGACATCATACATAGTTCAATTCAATCAATGCGCAGTTCAATTTCTTATCATAGATCTGAAAGAGACTATCAAATTGACATTAGCATTTTGTCTCTTCTACGAAAGTGAGGAGACAATTGTCTATGAAAGTAGCCAATAAAATTGCAAGGATCAATTAATCTTGTCTATGGCTCGAATTCGCGGCAGGATGCTGTATCAATTTTCATCACTAATTGACAATGCCGCAAACAATATTCAATTGGTGGCTTCATGGTATATTTAAAACTATTCAGAGTAATTAATGTGCGCTGTAACTCGAGCTAGGTCGAGGTGTGCGGTTCAATGAAGATCAAGAGCAATAGAACGATGGTCATTTTATGGTCTAGGTATTGAGTGCGCTGCCGCTAGCTTGCAGCAGCTTTTGAAAAAGAAAATGGCGGCAGTCGCAGGGGATGCTAAGGGGATTTTTGGATGAAAGGTCTACAAATCCCCTTAGCATGGGGATCACGCAAGAGATTTCTGGAATAATCCAGAAAACTAGATTCGTAAGTCTATATCCCCTCCCGGAAATCGCAGGGGAAGCTCAGGGGATTTTTCCAAAAATCCCCTTCGCTGAAAAAGCACTCAGGGCATTTTTGGAATAACCTTTTAGACGTAGATAATTTTTATAGAAATTAAAAGTTATTTCTATATAATCGTTGGCTTTTTTTTCATAAAATTGTCGGACATACTATAAAGAAGTTAACTCTATCCGCAAAGAGGCCCTTAACCAACAAGGTTTTAAGGGCCTCTTTGCGGAAAAACGTAGTAACTAGGTAAGTAAGTACTCATAATGTAACAAAGTATCGAATAGTTTAGTAGTCGACATGCATAAGGTCGTACGCACGCATTACCAAAAATGTGAGTTTTTGAATGTTTTTGAAGTGAAAACTTCTTTAGCACCGTTGTGATTTGAAATTCGATGAAACGAAAACGGTAACAGATTACAGATGAGCTACTAGTTACTATGAGCTACTAGTTACTATTACACTTACATTTTGCGAAAACAAAAGAACGCAAACAAAAAGAGACATAGCCGTCATCTCAACCATCGCAACAGAACTACTGTTGGCCGAACAGTGTTACCGTCCGATGCGATATTATAAACTTTTTGCAACTTTTTACTTTTTATATTGAGGTGAAACTTAGTACTGCACTATTAGTATTATATATTAGTATAAGTATATTATATATAGTTATTATGTATTAGTTAAGTATTCTTTGAAGGTTTCACTTCTACCACGTGTGAATTTCACACATTTTTTTATTTTTATGAGAAAAGTAATGAAACAAGCTATGGCTTGACTCCCATGAATGACCCAGCATGTTTTACATTGTAACGCCAGTACAGTAAGAAAACACACTACATTTGGTTAAATAGAAGCACGCGGCCCTTTGAGATGCAAATATTCATCTAACTCGTGTGACCTACTTGGCGTACAGATAACAGAAATTGGATAGGCACTGATAAGCCTTACCTACGATGACATTGAGATGACCTTGACGCTGATTTCGACAGATTTTTTTACTATCTATTGTTGGAAGAATGAAAATGTTATACGTAGAATTTCTATAGTCTATTGTAAGCGTTATATACATATGAGGACGAGCAGGAAAACTTGAATTTTGCTCTTGTATATTATGTATGCTGAGTCAATAATCCACGGTATAAATTCATACCGGGTTTCATGGTATATTTTAGAATTATGGTTTGAAAATTTTAGAGGATAATTTATTATTTTGTTTTTACCTACTTATTCTATTTATACAGAAAATAATCACAAATATAGTGAGGCATAGAACAATTTAAAAAAAACTACTACTTAAAGTAATATTGTACCTATTATTGTATTAATTTAAGATTTTCTTTTTCTTTTTCATGTAATTTAAGTGGTGGTTTCAATAAAATGGTTTTTATTTTTTTTCTTTTTATTACTTTGCTGCTTAAAATTTACCTGACTCTTTTTTTAAGTTGGCAATTTTAAGAATGAACTAACTAAATTGATCTAAGAAACGTTTCAGTATTTTGGCGTTAATTTATTAACAATGTAGCCATATTTTTTCGCTGGCGATATTCACGTGAATATTTTACATAATACTTTTTTACCAATAAGATTATTGTTTTCTACGTGTGACCCCATAGCACGTAACATCTTGATTTATTTCAATGTCTTTGATGGCCCATGTCAGAATAATTTAAAGCACGGTTAAATACCTAACCCCTTACGCATTTTAGTCACGCAAATACCTTCAATTACTTTTTGAGTGTCAGATCCAGTGACTCAGTGCGTACTTAGAACATTGAACTTTTAATTAACACTGCCTTAGAAACTAGCTTTTTATCTATGTCATGGGGATAGTTACTAGTGTGTATTCTATGCCTTGGGGCTCTCATTGCCGATGCGGTCAATTGTGAAAATGGCTAAGGATTAACCCTTGAACTGCTGCTAGCTTTTTTTGTGTTCTATTTTCAGACATTGTTTTATTGATGCGCCAATTGAAATTGCAGAGCAGGTTGTCTTTTGTTTTAAACTTTAGAGCTATTTTCTTCAATCGCGTTTTTAGTAGTGAATGAATGAATGATGAAGGAATGAAAATACTTTATAGGTACACATTACAAACTAATATGCGAGACAGATTATACAGAAAATAAGATACAATTACGTACAATGGGCGGTCTTATCGCTAGGGAGCGATTTCTAGTAGTGGTTCGTTAACTGCCTTGTGAGCCCGTAGTCTGAGTTTTGTTATGTTGATTTGCGACCAGCGAGAATCGAGAAACTCGCAGTTTTTGTATGGAGAAAAATAGTTTCCCAATCTCCCGCTAGA
This sequence comes from Eulithis prunata, assembly GCA_918843925.1. NCBI lineage: Eukaryota > Metazoa > Arthropoda > Insecta > Lepidoptera > Geometridae > Eulithis > Eulithis prunata. Next base: position 4,507,289 of record OU974023.1, on the reverse strand, counting down.
GATGCTTTTATCGGATTTTCATACAAAATATATCACAAGTCTCGCTTCTCGATATGCGTTTCGATCAACAAAACAAAACTCAGGCTACGGGCTCCGTGGCTTGGTTTGCGTAGAACAATCAAGTCAAATATCATTGCTAAAGTGTAACAGCCTAGTGACCCAGTTTTACAAATATCATCCAAACTTCTCTTTAATACTTTCGTATTACCAAATCAGTAAGGATAGAGGATTATTAATATAAATTACATATCTAGATATACATTCCAGTGAAACACTTGAACTAGACACCAAGTCTTGAAAGACGAATAATTTCTGAAACGAATGTCAAAAATTTTAATGCATTTCATGCAAAACGAAATTATCAGAATTTTTTTTGGCAGAGTGTTACTTAGTTCTGTTTTTTAAAATGCAGTGTACGTAAGTATAATAAGGTATTCCTTAGGTATTATGTAGTGTGGAAAATATACACGGTGTAACATAAATCTAAATATATAAAACTCTTTTGAAGCTGACTTAGAATCAACGCACAGCCTAAACCATAAGTCCTAGAGGTATGAAATTTGGAGGGTAGTATCCTTATATAGTGCAGGGGTGCACTAAGAAAGGAATTTTGAAAAGTCGCACCCTAAAGGGTCACACTCTAAAACGCGAGCAACGCCGCGGGCGACGGCTAGTAAATACCATAATAAGTCCGAAAGGGAGGTCATGGGGTGTTTGTTCTACGACTTTTTGAGATTTCGAAGTTTTTCATTCATGAAATGAAGAAGTAAGCAATAAGCAAGTATACGCAAACCAACTAACCCCTATCATTAGAAAACTATCTAATAACGTTATTATTTGCAATCAGGTAAAAGCGATTACTCCAAGAAATATTTTCCACAATCAGGAACTAATTTACATACCAGAGAGCGAATGTAAATACATACAATTTAGCAAATAGATACGCTGTGTTTATACAACGATAAAGCGTTTCCTAAACCTAGTTTTATCTGTACCAGGTGACTTGATTCGAAATTGTTTTCGAAATAAGAACATTCATTGAAAAAGTTTGCATTTGTTTTTCATGTAAAACGTTTATATATTTTTTTTAAAAAGTTTGCATCGTTTTATATAAAAAGATTAAAGTAAAAAGAGGTCCAACATTTTTGTGTTTTCTTTTATATTATTATTATTTATATTTTTATCGGCAAACGTTGATCATATTGTTGTATTTATTTACAGTTTATTTTGATAAACGATATCAAAACTTTCAATAGTTATTTTATATTGCACAATAATAGGTTTGGTGCCTAAATTGTTATATTTAGACAAAATAATTATGAAATTCTGCTTATTTATATTACAAAAAGTACTTAACAATAAGTTTTGTTGCGCAAAACCATATTTAATTCCTATCATGCTAATGGAGCCGAAATATTCAGGTTTAAAAAAAAACAATCACAAACCAAATATACAGGTACGAATAACGTTAAAAATTCACTTCACACTGGCCGAATGCAAAAAAGAATTAAACTTTTTGACATTGACGTTTCGTCATTTTCGCGCCAATTTTCCGATTCGCGCGGGAAACTCGTAGTCGATGGCGCGTCCGCGCGCTCTCGTGGTGAACTGTGCCGTGGTAGGAGCGCGCCCCATCTCACTACCTTAGGATTTACGAGCGTGACGCAAAAATGGACAAAATTCATAGCGGTTGCTCTGTTGCTCGGGTAGGCCTGTAGGTACATAGGAACATAGGTCGGGTGATTGAATACGTATATTTAGTAGAGCTGAAATAGATTTGGTATTGGAGTCACATCATGTTTGTGGAATTTTTACGATGTACAGGAATGAGAAGAATGTCAAAGCTCGTTTCGAATCAGAATACCGACCTTGAATCTAATTTGATCTGATTTCCTTTGTTATTGCTAAAGCAACTTTTGTTTCAGGAGCACAATCATTGTATTTGAGTTTTCAATTTTAGAAAAAGAATAAAGTCTTACTGGCAGTAAATAAAGTTTTTTTTTCTTCTTCTTCTCTTCATTAATGGCCTCTGTCCGTCATTTCGACAGACAATTTTGCCAATGTCAAGTGATATAATTGTAATAATATAAGTCAAGTCAAGTCATTTGTTAAGTCGGCTGTCGTGTATTTTGAAAAGAAAATGGTGGATTTTCTCTTCAAAACCTAACACTAATTTTCACATTCAGAAAAACCACTTTACACACATTTATTCCAGTGGCTCACATTTTATGTTACGACCTAAGTATTATTGGTTAAAATTCCACCAAAATTAAACAACAATACTCACAATAACATAAAAAAAACTATTAAAATAAATGTGCTATGTGTCGTTTCAAAAAATGTCAAAACTCGTGTCCAAGTTTTTTTTCTTTCTCTTTTTGTGAATCACTTGACGCTCATTTCTTACAAGACTTGTCCTACCTCGTATCAATAAAATCCGACGTGAACCTGACCACAGATATCAGATGTTTGAATAAATAACCTAGCGTCTATCCCGTGGGTAAGTGAACGATAAAGCCTTTAGATAGTATACATTTTGACAGACAGGTGTAATTAGCTGGTACCTACTGGCAAATGGAAGCGTGATGATAACAGTGGTCAATGCTGAGTAAACAACTGTGGCCTTCAGACAGGGGCGGATTCAGAACTTAACTCCGATCGGGCACGTGCTCGCGTACCTTTCTGACACTCAAAGAATGTTGAGATGCCTTTTTTATTTAAAAAAATGTTAGGAAAGAGTAAATTTAAGGATTAATTTTCAGTCAAAAAGTATTATTCCTAACGTGACAGTATTAAGATTTGTGACAGAAAATAGCATAATCTATAGCAGAACTGTTTATTACTCACATTTCTATATACCGAATAAAAAATCTAATAAAAAAAATAAAAATATTCTTGAACATATCACACAACGCTCTCTAGTAACAAACCAAGCATAGCTTTGTACTATAGAAACTAGATTGCTGATATAGAATACTTATATAATTTTTTTTTTGTGAATGAGATGAACTTCGAGCCCATTGGTGGGCCAGATGAGAAAAATAATCCCATCGAGCCCACTCATTTGCATAGTGTGCTCGATGGGATTTTTTTTTCCTATCCGGCCCACCAGTGGGCCGGCCGGTGGGCTCGATGGGAATAAGCCAAATAGATGCTTACAAAAATAAGACCCAATTTCCTTTACTCCACCTCTGGCATATGGCAGTACGATTACATCTAATGCTAAGTGGTTAAATGGGATTGCGAAACCCCACTGGATAATAAATAATACGCCTCTGTTCACCGATACAGTTGTAACGTTAGAAAGCTAATGAATGAGGTTGGTCGCGTCTAGACTTTTTGAATGAAATGTTTTTTTTTTTTCAAACATTAGGCATGTGTAATTCGAAAAGTGTAAACAATTGAATTCCAACGTTCCATTTTTAAATGGAGTAGAGTAGTTTTTTTTTCAAACGTAGCAGTGTTCCTTGTTATAAGGGTGCTGTGCAAACGTGTTTTCTATTATTTTCATAACCTAAAATTTCTAATTGTCAAAATATGTACCTAGTATTTCAATTTGAGGGTTTGATTGACCTTCAACTTATATCAGTCTGTTATCTCATCGATAAAATCAATATTGATATGACTCCTAGTTACACGAAATACAAGCATCGATTGTTGAGATTCCAATAAGTACTAGAATAACTTAGTATCGTATCATACCTATCAGTTACGTGATTATTTCCAAAGTTGACAAAAATCGTGGTGAATAGGAAACTGTAAATATCATCATCATCATCAATATATAAAACTCTTTTGAAGCTGACATAGAATCAACGCACAGCTTAAACTATAAGCCCTAGAGGTATGAAATTTGGAGGGTAGTATCCTTATATAGTGTAGGGGTGCACTAAGAAAGGAATTTTGAAAAGTCACACTCTAACGCAAGCAACGCCGCGGGAGACGGCTAGTTCGGTATAACGCTGTAAGGTATCGCAATAAATAAATAAAGGCACATTATTTTCATTTTGCATGTAGTAATATCACTGTTTATTCTCACAAGTATTTTAGAGCACACTATGCAATCTTTGGCGTCTGATAACTGTGCTTACACATTGCATTCCATAGGGTAATTAATGTCATGTGGTTATAAATTGTACCGAATTTATAAGAACAGTATGGCTGTTTTCATACTGCCACCGACACGACACTTACTACGATATCGGTGGAGAGCTAATTTTATCGCAATTCGAGTCTGAAAAATCCTATCTTGCATACATTAGCAAGCAAGCTCGTATGAGTTAGTGGCCAACTCTGTTGACAGAGTTCTTAGGCCGCCTTAAGGCCTCCGTCATGGCCTCACGACTGCTAGAGCCGGGACCGACAGTTTAACGTGCCCTCCGAAGCACGGAAGCGCTCAGATGTAAATGCCACTAACGGTTACCCATCCAAATAGTGACCGCGCAGAACAATGCTTAACTTGATAATCGGTGAAGATTGACTAAGCAAGCTACGCCACGAGCACCTACATACATTTATTACATTACATTTACGCGTAGTTCTTCGCTTTCACGCCGTGTTGGCGCAGACTCTGATACCGCGTTCACACTATGCCATTGCCGCTGCCGGCATTCATGCCGCGGACTTATTGCCACAGCAACATCGCCTTTATTCTCACCAAGGAGCTAGGGCATGGACTTGGCGATGTTGCTGTGGCAATAATTCCGGAATTAATCGCGGCAATAATTACGGCAGCGGCATGGGCATGTGTGAACGCGGTATAAGAATAAAGGCGATGTTGCTGTGGCAATAATTTCAGAATTAATCGCGGCATGAATGCCGGCAGTGGCATGGGCATAGTGTGCACGCGCTATGACATTATTGTTAAAGCACTGACAAGTCGGTATCGTGTAGGTGACGGTGACCCCGACAGGGTCACTCTAACCTTGAAAGACCCGGATGGTACTTTTCAGCAAAGACAGAAGACTATGGGTTATAGCGGATTCGTACCTCTCATTGTTATGTAAAAGATAATAATAACAAATTTTGAAATCCCTTATTGATATCCAATTCGTATATATTCTGGGCCTATACGGTTCAATTTAGCATTTACATAGCATAGGTGTTATAAAAGTCTGCAGAAAACATGACGTGTTGTGAGTGTCACCTTTACAAACCCTTTACGAGGGATTTATTTTAAAATTCCGCACCCCTTTCATCGTTTTTCGGGTCAGTTGCTCTTATACATAAATAACCTGCTTAAATAACACATTATACCTACAGTAAGTGCTCATAAATAACACCTTTTTTGTGTAAAACAAAGGTAATGGTCTTATAATTTTTTTTTCAACACACTTGCTCATAAAGTGGCTCTATGGTCACCGCAATTAGGCACATAATGATACCCATAATCAAACTGTGACTTTTTCATTGCTATAACTCACAAGTGAGTTATAGATTTTTTTTTAAAAATTTATTGGTTGAGTAGCTTTGTTACTAAAAAAGTTTTTATTCAAAAAAAAGATCGTGTTCAATAGAACAAATAAATGAATGTTCCTATTGCTTGCTCATTTCATGCAACTTCTTATTTAAATAGATAATTTTAACTCGTACGTGTTTAATAAATAAAACTTTCACTCAAATATAACTTTTGTTTTCTCTGTAATAAAAAAAAACTTTAAATTCCCCATTTTGTACGTGGCAGAATAGGCGCAAACCGTAAGCGCGGAAAATTAAAAAAAAAACCTCATCTCTTTAGTCTGTGGCCGATCGCAATGCGCGCGCATAGGAAAACTGATTAGTTATTCCCGCCATAGCGAAACATTTTTCACAACTCGTTTTCACTGTTGAAATTATAGTTATTTCATTGTTATTTTATTCACAAGTGTGTTGAAAAACGTCGTATGATACACGTGTGTATTGATGATTACCGTCCTCGGCTCTCTTAAGACCCTCGCCTACGGCTCGGGTCTCAATGGCACCTCGGCGGTAAGCACCAATGTTACACACTTGTACCATAATGTACTATAAAAACATTATTAGCCTTTTTAGCTAGTGCAGGTTTAGGAGACTAATATTATGCTAGTCTGTGTGTTTGTTCGCGGATCACGCCTTAACTACTGGACCAATTTCAATGAAACTTATATCATTCAGAAGCTCTTTTTCCGGATTAAAACAACGGATATATTTTATTGAAATAAAAAACGTGGATTCTTAGATACAGCTTGAACTTTCTAAACCAAAAGGCCTTTAGCTACGAAGTTCATCGTATGCTGGTGACAGATATTTTGGTGGAAAGTTTCGCACGTGTACGAAGTCGCGGGTATCAGCTAGTAATAGTATATAATATAGACATGTACCTATTTAAGATAAGCTGTTCTCACATCTACTTAAAAGGCAGATAATGTAAACTTTACCGGTGAAATATGGCAAGCGGATGTGCCAATAGGCAAGAATTTGCGTCCATATACGCGTATGCAATCGCAGTTCTATGACACCGCATGGCCCAAAGTGAAAGACGCATATCTACGATACTTCTATCTTTATTGCCGCACGTACCTATTGCATTTTAATAGGCAGAACCAAGATGGGACAGCTGCTTGTTCCCTCTCTTTTGACCATACTTAAAAGAAATTTAACCATGCAATAGCACAAAGAAAAAAAGCGCGTTTTTGAATTCGAAATATTTTGTTACACTACGAGGAACGAGTGGGCATGAGTCCAAAAATACTTTATGAGTCAAACTCCTAAAATAGGTACTTATTTATTTAAGGACTTCTACATTATTGTAAATTATGTCTTTTACTATTTCTGATTACTATAATGTGACAGCTTATGTTGTCAATATTAAAATGCGACTGGATACATGATGCTACGGATCGACCCTCACACGCTCCACCGAATCCATCCCATAACTTTTTCCATTGAGAATAAACTCTATTATTAGTAAATTACAGTTTATTTTTAGGTAACCCGGTCAATGAGTTGGATGTTTTAGATGACGTGTGAGTTCGCAAATTCCTATAACTACAAAAATATACAGTTTTGATGTTACAATTTACGTTAGTCTGTTTATGGTCTTGACTGAATTATGAAGTTTTTTTAGAACATGAAGAATTAGGTTGGTACCTAATGTTGATGATTTATGGAATCATCGTCTGTTTTTCCCGAGCACAAAAATGTAGGTCATATGTAGTCTTATCGTCAGGTACCATCAGGCAAAAAAACAACTAAAATAACCATGATCCTGCCCCCGTATCGTTGGCTCGGAACTGCTTTCGCTGCCCAGCATAATATCAAGCGATGTGGCTACAGATATACGAAGACAAGAAGCTTTTGACGGCAAAAAACGCGCTGAAACGAGCTAGTGTCACTAATTTAGTCACAAAATACCTATGATGTATGTTAAACAGTTCAGAAAACCTGGCAGGTTTTTATGATACAACGATTGCCCCCCTGAAAAATTACGATGATCTTCTCCATCATCGTAGTCTCCATGCCGAGTAGGCATGTACGTTTGACGTTTACTGCAAAGTCACGTAAACTATAATTTTATATGGAGTATCTTCAGTAGGTATACAACCCGTTAAAGGCGCTGCTCAATCTCTATACAAAAATATCGTTTACGTCAACTTTCTAGTATACGTAAAACAATGGTATCAAATTTTATTTTTGTTTTTCGTAAAAAAAGACAGAAGCTGATAGGCTAATATTTTGGAGAAATTTGTAGGGGTTATAGCTGATTCGTCCTTCCATTGTTATGCTAATTTCAAATTTTCTTCCCGATTCGTGCCTTAAGTAGTACCTGTTGTGTTATTCTGTGGCACAACGCATGTCAGTACAGTCGAAATAAAAAGCCATTTGTGAAGATAAAAATGTGTAGTTGGTTTTCATGCTCTGAAAGTTGATGAGCTCAGTGCCCCGGAAATTCGCAGAAAATTCAGTAGTCTTTGAATGACGACCCAGTGTGTAGGTAAAAAGGTGTTCCACTTGCCGCACAAATAATTTTGCGCACCAACATTTCACCTAAGAATATATTGCAAGGTTTTTAAATATTTGTAAAACTTACGTATTTACTTTTATCATTTCCTTCATTGTGTTTGCTTTCGTATTCGGGAATGCATTTTATCACCTGTATCAATATCTGATGCTTTCATAAAACTATTTCATGCAAAATACTTTAATAAATTATTTTGTACCCATTCAAAATGAGTCTATTTTAATTACAATAAATGAGTCATCGTAACACTAACTGATTATTTAAAAAAGATGCTAGAGTCAGTTGAAGGAGGAAACAATAAACATTCGCTTAGTCATATTTCGTTTAATATTTAACTCACTTCAAACAATAAACAACGCTACGTTTTCAATAAAATGAAAATTAATTACCTTCTGGATATCCCCAAAAACTAGTATGCAAGTAATTAACCCTCTCAAAACCTTGTTTCAATGAGGTAGGTAAGTTTTTATTCAATAAATTCATTTTAGTGACAAGACAATAGTCATTTACGAGGGCAAAAGAGGCTCTTAATTTTGTTAATTCAATGACATTCAGTGAAGAAAATGTTCAGTTTTCTGCACATAGCTTTAAATTTGGTAGCCACCTATTGTTAGTAATATAATTAAGTAGGTAAATACACCGAATTGATTCAATATTTCCTTTTATACTGGATTTATTCATAATTGATTTTCGATGAGGTAAAACAAAACTGGTAAATTGGACAACTTAATGGACTATTGTAATGTCACTCGCAGATTAATATTCCGTTGAACAAAAACATAATGAATACCAAAATTTAATAAAAACTCACCTTACTCCATAATAAGCTTTTGATAGAGTTAATTATAAATTCAATAAGAACCTGTAAGGTATGTATAGGTAGAAAATTTTAAAAAGTATTTGTGTTGTATTTTTTTGACAGCCATTTTACATGAAATTTATCTATGTGTTATTGAAAATGCGGGAAGTTGGTAGAAAGAAAGAAAACACAAAAATGTTTTTTATCGAAATCTATGAGGAATGCCGACGCTCATATCGTGTAGGTGTCGTGTCGGTCGCAGTGTGAAAACAGCTGACAATGATAAATCATTGACATAACCTTTTAATCTCCGTAAACAGTAGCAATGAACCTACAGCCTTGGTCAAAAATAGTCAAATAAACATCAAATGTACACGCGACTTCTTTGTTTTGACTTATCTTTGTACTTTTCAGTGTCAACATTAGCCACATATTTCATTGAAATAAGTGGTTTCCTTGAAATAATAGTATTTGTTCTTCTTCTTCTTTTCTACCTATATGGCCTCTATCCGTCATTTTGACAGACAATTTTATATTCAATAGAAGAAGAAGATGGAGTAATAAAGTAACATTTACTTATTTCTCCAGCACGATATTGATGCATATAGAAATCATCTAAAACAAATACTGAACGCTCCTACGCCATGTTTTCTTCACTGATGCCAGATATTTTACTCTTACAAAAAGCCTCAATAATTTTACTTTGAATGACGTCTTGCTATTGTAAACTAGAGTATTTTATCAGATCATTTTACTGACGCATCATGAGGCTTTTTAACTGAGAAAAAAATATCTAAAACTCGGGTTACTTCAGACCAATGACTAAGTGCCTACAAATTGAATTTGAATACATAATTTATTTTATTTTTGTTCAGTTTTCGAAACGGTACCAAGCAGATGTTGCCTTCCTTATGCTTTAGATTTGAATTTGTTAACAATGGAAAAAAATATAGATGTAGAAATATTCTGTCAAATGGTATGCCAAGTAGGAACATTGGAAAAGTTCTTCAGAGAATTAAGAAGCAACATTCGTACACCTGTCCTGCTAATCCTCCTCTGTCTCGAATGTAATCATCCACGAAAATAAAACAAACAAAATAAGGATTAGACATTTCAAAATATCTTAAACGCAGTAGTCAAAACAAAGAAAACCACAGTAAACCATCGCGAGGTAGCTTAAAATAGCTCAGATTATTTGACAAAGAACAATCGGTATATAAATAAAGTTTACTCAGCGATCGAGACGAGCGGTAGATTACATGATTTATATATGTAATTATGTGTGTACTGCACTACCGATAAAAACATGGAGTCAATAAACCAAGCTACAGAGCGCAATCTATAACATAATTGCTTATCAATCAATCAATCATCATCATCATCATCATCATCAATATATATAAAACTCTTTTGAAGCTGACAGAGAATCAACGCACAGCCTAAACTAATAAGTCCTAGAGGTATGAAATTTGGAGGGTAGTATCCTTATAGTCAATCTTCACCGATTATCTAAGTTCTGTGCGGTCATTATTCGGATGAGTGACTGTTAGTGGTATTTAAATCTGAGCACTTCCGTACTTCGGAGGGCACGTTAAACTGTCGGTTCCGGCTCTAGCAGTCGTTAAGTCATGACGGAGGCCTAAGAACTCCGTCACTAGAGTTGGTCACTAACTCATACGAGCTTGTTTGCTAATTGCCTATTTGCTTGCACTGAGCGCGGACACTCATTCCTAAACATTGATGCAAATGCGTGGGTAAAAGTTTCTGCTGACGTCATGAAAGTTCTGTAGGTAGGTTCGTGGATTAATTAACAGCTGGCTTCAGATAGAAAATATTTGGCATTGGTACTGTTTAATTCCAGCTCACGGCCATCATATCTGACAGTGGCATTTTCATAACTCTTTCTTCTAAGACACTGTGGTTTTACTTTTGTCAAACTAATTTATGAAAGCTTATCGTATCTACAATCACACTCGTAGTATATTAGATATCTAGTGATGTGCGGACCGTATAATTGTGATTGTAACTATATTTTATTAAATAAATATTCATAGATATTTCACACAACGCTCTCTAGCCCCAGACTGAGCAAAGTTGATACCTGGAATAATCCTTGCCTCAACTCGACCTCCAAATCGTGCTTTGGTTAGTTTCACTTGTCAAAATTACTACCAAAGCACAAGTAACTACAAAATCTATAGACAGTAGAATTATTGACAACTATCTATGAAAATCTCTACTTACTTTCGCTTGAGCCACGCTTGAGTCTCAGTTTTTGCAAATACAGCTCTAAAATGTTGTTCTCCAGTCTATGCAGTATGCATCTACAGATGTTCATAGCCTGATAATGGTTCATACGATGGTTCATACAAGCTCTAGGTTAGCTCTACAGCTAGTTGTCTATCACTTCTAGGCTAGGAATGTTAAGTAACGCAGCATGCGTGTGATTCAGAAGATTTTATTCGGTCAATGCGCTAACTGTTGGCGCCAATGTTTTGGAGCGTATACAAACAGTTTTCTAATCACTTACTACTGCTTTGATATATACGAAATTACTATTTAAATAGAATTTACAAGTTTAATAAGGAAATAAAAGTCAAAATAGTTTATTTCAATAAAATCTTATTGATTAATTTGAATCGTCATAAGGTTTAGTTTGTATGATTAGGCCGAAAGGTATGTAAAATAACAAACCAAAAATAATGCTTTTAAAAGGAACAAGTCCAGATATTTTTAGCAAAAACTAGTTGAATATTAATTTGAATCATGAAATGATCCAATCATTTTTAAACATTTTTCGATCATCTCTTGCTTTGTCTTCGATAAAATAACCAGAAAACTATAAATGCTCACGATCAATCCGTTTATTGGTTAAGATTCGGACCGTTGGCTAAAACAATAAGTTTGGTCAACTTTGGGTAATTTTCTCAGCAAAAATACCTCATAAGAATGGCTTAAGTCAATATTTACCGCGTTCAAAACAATCTAAGGAATTCCACTGACGTACAAACAAAATTTTGCATTCAATTTTTATCTTCGCGAATCTCGTCGAGTATAGTTGACGAATGCTTCGCACACATTCCTATCTTATCTTGCATTTGTCATGCAATTCAAATAAAAGCCTTTCAACTGTGTCAAATATGACAGTACAAGAAAATGTGACACGAAATATTACAGATTGTTTTGTAAAAATTCGACGCCCACACGTAATACTAAACCTCAATATCAAGAGCGAATCTCATATATTTAATGGTACAGTATACAGAGCCCTGAGTCTATCTCGGTGTTGTGTTTTCTTGCTATTTTTGGCATTCGGAAACGGATTCGCAAAGTGAAAAATTTTGTATGAAAACCGGATAAGCGCCTCTAGCAGGAGATTTGGGAACTGTTTCTGCGAGTCTATAGCAGATAGACTCGCAGAAACAGTTCCCAAATCTATAGCAGATAGACTCGCAGAAACAGTTCCCAAATCTCCTGCTAGAGGCGCTTATCCGGTTTTCATACAAAATTTTTCACTTTGCGAATCCGTTTCCGAATGCCAAAAATAGCAAGAAAACACAACACCGAGATAGACTCAGGGCTCTGTAATAAGGTATTTTCGAACGAACAACTTGACATGTCGGTATTGTGGTAGGTGTCAGCGTCAGCCACCATAGTTTTAAAGAAACTTGACGAATGACTATTGACTGGATTTATATTATTTAGAATAGAATAGAAATTATTTATTTTACGCAAAAACACATACAAAGACACAATTAAATAAACATTAAATTATAGATAAATGCGTAAAAAAGGCACTCGCTCAGCATATGCTAAAGGTGCACGGTGGCTCCTTATATAGCGCTGGTTTTCAGGAGTGCCTAGAATGGAGTGGCGTACAGCATCTGCGACACGCGCTCCGTTTTACAACAAACTTAATCTAACAGCTTAAAATATTATGTGCCTAATCTAATATACAATTTATAATACTGGCATTAATCAAAATCTATAATACCTACTGGCATTAATCAAAATCAATATTTCAAATACATCACTTGATACTGGCAAAATTGTCTGTCGAAATGACGGACAGACGACATTATAATATGGCCTTTGTCCGTCATTATGTAGAAAAGAAAAAGAGATTTTACGTGAATTTTCAAAAAGTACCATGTAAAACAAATTGCTCCATAAGTACTTGTAGAAATTGTAAGTAATTTGCAGTCAGAAAATATCAATTTTGCTACTTTAGATCAAGTAATGGCAGTTGGTTTAGTAAGTAAACCTGCTAAAGGTGTCGAAATACGCCCAAAACCAACCTATTATTTAATTGTGGAATCATAAATAACCCGGAACGCGTAAAATATGTCAAAAGATGACATGAATAATGGTAAAATAACGGATTTAGACGTGAATCCATCCGCGAAAGCTCTCAGGAAGATATACGCGTTTTAAATGGAAGAGATTGCTCATACTGTAAATATTGCAAAATGTTGAACAAAACGTACCTACTTAGATTTATAAAAAAAAATATGTATGTATGTATTCTATCAGCCATCTAGTTTCCATCGTTCAAGCTTTGCTTAGTTTGGGACCAGAAGGCGTTGTGTTAAGTGTCCGTGAATATTTATTATATTATTTATTATTATTATTATTAAAAAAAAACATTTTCATGCAATCATACTGTGAGATCCTCTTACAATATCACTGAAACGCAATCCCGAGTCAAGAAGCTAGGCCGTAGCTTCGATCATTAGTTTTTGGTATGTTATTAAAAAAAAATCCTACACCTACCTACTTATTTTTTGTACGTACCTATATACAAGTAAGCGTTCAATCGTTGCCTCATCAAAACCTGCCTGGCTGGTTTTTTGAACTGTTTTCATACTAAATCATTGATATTTTGTGACTAAATAGGGATATTAGCGCGTCTCAGCGCGTTTTAGCCGTCAAAATCTTCTTTTTTTCGTATATCTGCAGCCACGTCACTTGGACATTATGCTGGGCAGCGAAAACAGTTCAGAGCTTGCGATATGGGGGAAGTACTATGTTGAATCACCAGGTTTTCGTTGAAGCATTCACAAATGCATACCAAAACACAAAAAAAAATTGTCTGAAATGAAATATTTCAAACAACAAGTGACGTGAGAACAAAAGCGAACTTTAATTAAAAATATTTTGCACTTGTGAAGAATTTACGATGGCACGCCATATGGCGCGCGGCGCATTGTCTGCTTTCCAAAATAAATGGTCGTATTTTCGGGTTAAAATCTCGGAAGATACAAATGAATTTCAGGAAAGAATTTGAGGGGGTTTGTTCGTGCAAAGTCGTTTTTACTGATCATGAATATGAATATTATGTGCAGGCGCAAATGAACCCCCGAGCACAGCCACCGTTGGCCTGCGACAACACTAAGTACTAAATAAATAATAAATATACATATTCATGGACATTTAACACAACGCTTTCTAGTCCCAAACTAAGCAAAGCTTGTACCATGGAAACTAGATTGCTGATAGAATACATAGATACTTTTTTTTTTGTAAATACATACTTATAATACATAGTAACACCCAGACACAGAACAAACATCTAGGTATGTTTGCAACACACAAATGTTTGTTCTTGGTGGGGATCGAACCCACGACCCACAGCACGGAAGGCAGAGCTACTACCAACTAAGCTATAACGCCTGTCTAACTAAGTTAGCATGATTCATGGTTTCCACTTATGTTCAAGATTTTATAAATGACCCGGATGAGTGTATAATGGAGAATAGACTCTACTGACTCTACGTTAGCGTTAGAGCGACTAGAAAATGATCACGATGACGGTAGTAATACAGCGGTCGACAATTTTCACGAAACGTCTGGCTTCCCACTAAGCCATTCTTGTAACGTGTTACCTATTAATTTGAGATCGTTTGTGTTAAACGTTGTGGAATAATCACGATCGCATGAACTAATCATAGGAAATTTACAATGTTATTTAGAATTACCTAGTTTCCAAAGCACATGATTATTGTCTATGTAATTTAGATAACGTTTTAATACTGCTACTTACACCTACACGAATTCTAAGCAATAAGTATTTTCTTATGGTCATTGTGTTAATCGTTGGCACTGCAAAGACACCTTTCAGATTATGAAATGTAGTAAAATAACTACTAGTAGTTCGCCCCGAACTGAGATCTCGTGATGGTCGGAGGTTAATAAAACCCAAACAATCTTTATTGACCAATGGTTGTAATAAAATTTGCAAATCGCTTCAAAATCGCCTACAAAATCATTGAAACTCCAAGAAATGGTAGCTCACGTTATACTGGGTTTGTCAATTTCATAATTTTTACAACAACTCAAAAACTATTAGACCTAGAATCAAAATAAAAACGGTTTTGGAATGTATAAACAAAACCCTATCAAATGACACCCCACTTGATATTATTGTACGACTTTCTTTTTTCACACCCTTTGGACTCTCATAACTTCACGACCACTTGACCGATTTACTTCATTTAACAAACCAGTAAAATTTAAGAGTACTATCCGTATACCTACTAAATTTTATGAAGATTGGATGAGCTGTTTAAAAGACCTCATCGAACAACATACAAACATACAAAGCATTTTTGTCCAAGTTGTCACTAAGATCTCGTTCGCTTCGCTCACTCGATCAATAAATGAAAATTGTGTTGGTGACTGTGGTTGTCATCCAAAAGCTAAGCTAACTCAGTTCAGCACAAAGCTATCGCAGGTTTTCTACTCCATATATTTGTAGCTTAGTCATCATAGTTTTTTAGTCTGAGAACAATTAGTATGCAAAACTGCGTCATACAGCTTGCGAGCTAAGTTAAACAAAGTTAACTTAGCTTTAAGTTTATTTTTGTACTTAAGGAAGACTAAAAACTAAATGATGGAACAAGCCGATGGCCCACCTGACGCTAAGCGGCAACCATTGCCTTACCAAGCACATCCACTGAGGACATGTCCTATGGCGCATTGCATATTGCGTCCACTCTGAGACATAAAGGTGTTTTAAGTACATCAAATCTTCTGTGCTGTATTCTATAATTTGCCGGTACATATTAGTAGTATCCTATTTACCTAATAGATGATAAACGCGAAAGTTTGTTAGGATGTATGAATGTATTTATGTATGTTTGTTCCTCTTTCATGCAAAAACTGCTGATCCAATTTGGTTGAAACTTGAATGATATATTATCCGTGACCTGGATTAATACTTAGGCTACTTTTTATCCCAGAAAATCAACGGGATCTAACGAGACGCGAACAAAGTCGCGGGGCGGAAGCTAGTGATGTCATAAAACCAGATCGTGCTGCCGAATTCCTCATGAAGATATCCATCAATGAGCGTCAGTTAGCACGTGCGTAACCTTTAAGAATTAGAGCTCTCTGATTAGCGGAATTTATGAGTTATACAGTTTTGTTTATGCATGCCCAGACGGGGCGCCAACCCCGCCTGATTCACTGCACTTGTTTTTTAGCAGCTTCCGCCCACGGCTCCACTTCTACGATTCTTGGATGAAGAATTGCTTATTAGTTATTTAGCTCCGAGTCTTATCCAAATCGTTCGTCGCTACCTTGTTATTAATGATTTTAATCTGTACATTTTTAATAGACATAGGTTTACCTCATTGATTGCTAGAAAATTCATCATTTCGTGTCATGATGCGAAGCAAAAGGGGGTCTAAAGGGCCAATAATCCTTGCCTCGACTCGACCTCAAAATCGTGCTTTATGTAGTTTTAATTGTCAAAAATTACCAAAGCACAATTTCGAGGTCGAATTGAGACAATGTCTATTCGAAGTAACAACTAAAAATATGAAGATTATTCCTTTGATATCACAGTATAGCGGTGGCCTCAATCTTTCCTCAAACATTAGCCCAGCTGTAATTGATATTTCATTCAAAATAACTCCATGCCCACCTGGAAGAAAATCACCATCCAAGCTACCATTTCCCACTTTCATTGAAGAGGCAAATTATACCGAAATGATTATGTTGCATTCAGAAGTGGTCAATAAATTAGATGCCGTGCTTGCGTACCTTGCGGCCATATTTACTCAACCGGACGACGAATTAATTGTACCCTGATTGTAAGGTAATGACAAGCTGAAGTACCGCTTCGATACAGGAACTTGTAAGTAGCCGGATCAGTCAGAATATAAATCATCGTCATCATCATCATTACAGCCCGTTTGCATCCACTGCTGAGTATAGGCCTCCTCTTTATTACGCCATTCTTTTCGGTCCCTTGCATTTAAACTAAAATAATACTTGTTTTATTGTAAAATAAGATTAAAGAATGAATGAATCTTTTATTCAACCACACAACACGGATAAACAAAAAAAACAATCAATTAAACAAAAAATCATTTAATCTATTACATAATATACATAGGTTTTAGAATAGAAGAAGATTGGGACGACCCTACAAAGTCGGTGGATGGAAAAAACTGGAAATGATTGTTCTGGATTACATTTTTAGAGGTCTATGTAAAGAAATAGTTTTTGTGACTTACACAATTATTTCAAATACCGTCGAAAACTAGTGATTAGATAATAGTGTCGATTCTGTTGATGCATTTTTCTTAACTTAGGTTGGTTTGACAGCTCAAAAATTACAGCCGTTGGTCTTTATACGCTTAACCACGGACAGTACAAATAAATTAATCAGGAATAACAGATTTGCCATTTTTGTTATTCTTAATTTTAAGATTTAATCTATGAATAAATATTTTCTATTCGATATTCAGATTCAGAGAAAAATTATGAAAGTTTTTGGCATTCCCATTTTTACTTCCGGGTAAGTGTGTTGATTGGCTTTGGCTACCGATGTATGAAATTAACCAGCTATTCAATAAAAGCTGTGGCATAATACACTTGCAGGAAGGTGCTAAGATAAGACGGGTTCTGAACAAGCATCCCGCATAGAATATTGAAGATCGCTAGATCTGAATGAAGCTTTGATTGAAGCTCCCGTAGGTGGCGCCAGTGGTGTTTATCAGCATCACTAGAGGATGTCTACTAATCCACATAATCACCCTTGTTTAAATGAAATAGAGGCTCTTCTAAAGGCGGGTTCAGGTTGGTTGAAGCGGTATAGTTCATGTTCATGAACTCGTTCATGGGTACTCTTTTCCTCGGTTTAAAAGATCGTGCTTTACTTAAACACTTACACTAAATTATAAGTAATACTTTATCAGGTAAGGTGCCTTCTAGTAAGATCGGCCTAATATTAAGTCCGGATAAATCACGTAACTAAGCAATTATCATATAAAAATATCGCTGAATTGCTTGGCATCCGGACTTACTATTACGCCGATCTTACCAGAAGGCACTATACAATAAAGAACGAAAGTGAAAACTTAGCCTCGAGACTCTGGTAAGCACCTCGCAACAGGTTCTACAGTAATGATACCCACATTGCAATCTATGCTTGTCGCAAAGTTATCGCAAAATGCGTAATCAAATCACGAGGCCACCGCCACGCCGCACGCCGCGCCGCAATCGCACCGGTTTGCGGATTTTTATTCTAACCTTAACTACATTTATTTGGTGAGTAAATGTATGAATTGGAATGGATGAATGGAGGAAAACGCCGGAACAAACTTTGTGTGGTACTTACCCACTTAAGCTATATTTACTTTTGTATTTGAATACCAATTTTATTTGGTTCATATTTAAAAGGTATTTGTACAAGCAATTATTCAAATCCAAATCGGAATCTCAACCAATAATTTGAAAGTTACCAAATAAAGTGAGACATTATCAATTTACCTCGGAATTCGAGCGCGACCAGTTTATACGTAGCGGGTTTTAATATGGCACGGTGGCAAAAGATGCTTAGATAAAAGATTTGACAGTATTATTTTATTTATTTTTTATTATCCAAAAAAAAGGTTAGTAACAATGACTTGTCTAATGTTATAACTTTGACGACCCAGCGAGTTTTGTGTTATTAAGAAAAGCTTCCCGAATGAGGCTTTATTACTTATAATAATATGTATAATTTGTACTCAAGTTAAAAGTATTATTTTTTGCTAGATCATCTTAAATACCTTCTAACTAACTTGGCTTGTTTCTGATTGTTCAACGCACAGAGCTTGCGGGAGATTTACTAAGTAGCCTTATAACTGGATCTAAATTATGACAGCACTAACTTATCCTAGCGTAAGTACCGATCATATATTTCGTGCTTTGCAAAGACAATGCCCCACAGCCGGCACGCGCCAGCGTAATATCCGTTAGTTGTAATTCATAATTTCGTAGAACTATAAATATTGGACCCCCCTGATTACTGTCCGTCGACCTTAGCATAAAATCACCGGTATCAGTGATTGATAGAAACGGCAATCATCTAGGAACACTTGGGGCGCCTGCTCTATTACCTACCTACTTTGCAATGGTTACATTTCCTAGGTAGGATCACTTCACTTACTTACCTAATACCGCGTGCACACTATGCCCATGCCGCTGCCGGAATGTATGGCCGCATTCATGCCGCGGACTTATTGCCACAGCAACATCGCCTTTATTCTCACTAAGCGGCATTCATGCCGGCAGCGGCATGGGCATAGTGTGCACGCGGTATAATACCTAAAGCTAAGATGGAAAATACCTAAAAATCAACCACTCAAAAAAACATATTTTTAAATGACAGTTATTTAATTTTTTGATAACCAAATAACAAAAATTTTATGTTATTCTGACAGACACAGCGTAGGGGGCAATCGTTGTCTCATTAAAACCTGCTAGGTTTAAGCCTGGCAAATTTTCTCAACTGTTTTCATACTAAATAATAGGTACCTATTCTGTGAATAGAACATCGCGTTTCAGTGCGTTTTTTGCCGTCAAAAGCTTCTTGTTTTCGTATATGTAGCCACGTCGCTTGACATTATGCTGGGCAGCGAAACCAGTCCAAAGCTTACGATACGGGGCTGAACAGTGTACAATACATACGCGTTACTTTTTTTTATCCTTAAACAGGACTAAATAACTGCTCTTCTTTTTCAGGCTATTTTGTATGAATTATATAAAGTTTCTCACTTTATTTTAATGTAGGCAAAACACCAACACTTCTGTGGGTCAGCTGGTGCTATCTGAGCAATATACAACAATTACTGTCAGAACAATAGCAACCGATCTTTGCACCGTTATAGCCTGCGGTACTGTCCCGGACAGTGTAAATGTTTTAGTACCGCATCTAATACAGATTTAGACCCGTATGCCGATACAGAAATCGTTACTTATGCCTATCATCATCAATATATATAAAACTCTTTTGAAGCTGACATAGAATCAACGCACAGCTTAAACTATAAGCCCTAGAGGTATGAAATTTGGAGGGTAGTATCCTTATATAGTGTAGGGGTGCACTAAGAGAGGAATTTTGAAAAGTCACACTCTAACGCAAGCAACGCCGCGGGAGACGGCTAGTCAATATATATAAAACTCTTTTGAAGCTGACTGAGAATCAACGCACAGCCTAAACTATAAGTCCTAGAGGTATGAAATTTGGAGGGTAGTATCCTTATATAGTGTACGGGTGCACTAAGACAGGAATTTTGAAAAGTCACACTCTAAGGCGAGCAACGCCGCGGGAGACGGCTAGTAGTATTATATGATCTGTGCTCAAGCATAAATTTGAGTAAAAATTTCCATACAAAGGTCTATGCCTGAGTCCGGATCAGTGCTTGAGCAGTAGGTAAGTCAGCATTCAGGCGCTTAGTATTAATTCAGCGTCAGGAACCGCTTTTTACCCATGCTTCTATATTTATAATGAGAAGCTGCAGTATCCGGAATATGGCATCTAGTTACGAGTAAGTAGGTCTGCTTTAGATAAAGATAAATTTAAAAGGATGACAGCCAACTTTTAGAAGTGAGGAGTTCCTGAGAAGTAGAAGAACTAATGGAACAAAATCTGCAAAACGAGGCTATTAAACTTATTTTGCAACTAAAAAACACAATCTACATAAGATACAAATAAATAAATATTCACTGACACTTAACACAACGCCTTCTAGTCCCAAACTAAGCAAAACTTATACTATGGAAACTAGATGGCTGATAGAATACATACATACATTTTTTTTTTGTAAATACATACTTATAATACATAGAAACACCCAGACACAGAACAAACATCTATGTTTACAACACACAAATGTTTGTTCTCGGTGGGGATCGAACCCACGACCCACAGCACGGAAGGCAGAGCTACTACCAACTGAGCCATGACGCCTGCAAAATCATTTGAAAAACACAATACTTATACTTACTACTCAATACTTATGTTTGTACCTTACTTAGTGGTTTGAGCTGTGGCTCTGGGCGCTGCTAAGAACCCTTGAAGTTGTAGTACTGCGTCATTACCTACACAACGGTATAGTATCGACTGCACCAGTCAAGTGTAGTATCCTGATTTCCGATAGAGCGTATGTTGCACTGTGAATTTATTTTACTGTTCGAGAATTCCTGGTTAATACTGACTATCTCACTGGTATAAAGCTTACCTATATTTTGACTGTACCAAGTAGTTTTATTTTGTAAGAAATACCGTCTTAAAGCCAAAGTTGTAAACAGAAGGTGAATTTCCCCAAACCGTTATTACATGGTTTATCAGTTTCATCATTTCCCTGCCCTTATCCCACGCTAGGTGGGGTCGGCACAACATGTTTTCTTCTTTCACTCACTCCTATCATTCGTCAACTCTGAATCTACTCCTCTCACATTTATATCCTCTTTCACACAATCAAACCACTTCTTCTTCGGTCTTCTTCGGTCTACATGGTTTATCAGTTTGTAGGTAATTATTATTACTAATTAATTTAAGAAGTTATATGCATCGTGCGTTTTTTTATATTGTAACAGAGTGTAACTACCTACCGCAAATCTTAGGATAGGTGTGAATGATGAAAGAAATTTTGTGCACGTGCCCTCGTGCATTCGAAACCGCACCTCAGCCACTTTCGTCAATCACCAGTCTCGTCCAGTCACGATACGTAAAATAGGTGCTATAATCGACTTTATTTACTTTTTGGATTACAAAAAGAACTTGTTTTAATAGGTAGGTACATAAAAATGTAACATAAAGGAAAGTTTGTCGAGGAAAGTCAAGGTAATTAATTGAAAGCGGTGGTCTAGCTAGAGAAAATATATTGGTCTATCTACAACGTTGTTCAGACTCAACATAAATGGAAAGTTGAAGAGTAATACATAGTTTCGTATGCAAGTGTTTTTTTATTCATTTGATTTTTTTTTAATAAACGAAGTTCAGAGGTTTTCTACTGTCAAAACCGTCTAGCGTTTTATTTTTCAATTTAAAAAAATAGTTTATCCATGTTTGACCCACGATTCGACGGTTTATTTTCGACGTTATAAAACTTTTAGATAATAAAATATCAGTACCTAACTAAATACCTAGTTATTAGTAGGTACCTATGTATTATGAACCTAATAAAAAAAACTAAACCGTATGGTTCTTATCTAAGTATGGTTCTAGCAAACCGCTCTACCTACAGCTCTACATTACAAACTCAACAGCTACTCACCAAGAGATGGCGCTGTCTGGCAATGTTGAAAAATAATAATGGAAAATAGTTCCATAAAATGTATGTAGACCAGTCCTTGACAATGATCTAGTTATAATTATTTTACTGTAGCATTAATATCTCTGATGATTCGCCAAATTGGCACTTATGATAACAGATATTGAATGGTGATCGTAATTATGACGATTCTTCAAATTAGAATTTCAAAATAGCGACAGTATCCCCATTACCATAGTGTGCTGTAGAGTGACCCATTAAAATATATAGTGCAAAATGAATAGTTTTTTGAACCGTGGGTAGAGAGGGCCTAGTACGAGTTTTGGTGTGTAAATCTGGTGTAAAACGTCTGACACCCAGCACATCAGTGTGCGCTGATTTGTATGGAGACACTGAGCGGATTCTTTGAGAAGCTTGGCACCAAGCCCGTACTCTCAAAGCTTCTCAAAGAATCCGTTCAGTGTTTCCATACAAATCAGCGCACACTGGTGTGCTGGGCGTCAGACGTTTTACACACCAAAACCCGTACTAGATCCTCTGTATGGGCGTCATAGCAACTTAAAAAAACCCAGGCACAGATCGTTTAGTCGACAAAAGATAATTTTTAGTTACTTACCTTACAGGTACCTTGTACGCAGATGGCTCTGAACCCTGGCTTGGTGCAAGGAGTGCCGTCAGTGACTAGAGCGAGCGATGCGTAGAACTGCTGGCCACGAGGCCGACAGTTAAGGGTGCACGGCGCATCACCTGAAATTAAAGAAAATATTTTTACTACGATCAGTCGTATGCGAATTATTGCGAATGTTAACAATAAGAGATTTTAACCGACTTCAAAAAAGGAGGTAGGTACTAAATTCGGTTGTAAGTTTTTTTTTGTAATGTTTGTTACCGCAGAACTCCGTCCGTCATTCACGAACCGATTTAAAAAATCCTTTTTTTTATAATTTTATTACATTGTCGATGGTTTCCCGTTGCAAATGCTTACAGATAGTAAAATGGATCAAAGGGTATCGAGGATTATCGGGAGCCCCATGACACATACAATAATATACAGTGCCTAAAAATACCCACGTGCTCAATGTCAACAATCACACGTGAGCTTTTTTTATTAGTTTTAAGAAACTATTCTTTTACTCAATGCACTGCACACAGTAATGTGGTTGACACTTATTTTATAATATTTCGACGTACCGTCGACATAAGGCACCCAAGTATAGAAACGACCGCGGAAAGGCCTTCGGTCGTACACAGCACACTGCTCAGCTCGAGGGTCTTTTGCCGATCCCGGACAGGGCTGAAATGAACAATAATAAAAATTATAGCACAAGGTAGTAATACTCAAATTGATAGTTCCTCAGTGAACGAGCTTCTCGAGTGGAAAATCAAAACAAATGCACAGACTCGGGGCTCAGTTGCCCCCATATCGTAAGCTCTGTACTGCTTTGGGCAACGAAAGCAGCATAATGTCAAGCGATGCGGCTACAGATTTACGAAAACAAGAAACTGTTGACGGCAAAAAGCGCGGTGAAATGCGCTAATGTCACTATTTAGTCACAGAATACCTATGATTTAGTATGAAAACAATTTAGAAAACCTGCCAGGCTAAACCTGGCAGATTTTTATGAGACAACGATAGCCCCCTGAACTTTTTATTAACTATTTTAAAGCAGTAATAACTATTACTTACCATTACCCATTCACTTATGTGATGAATTTTATTACTTTGTTTTTACAGAAACAAACTTTTTTTTTTAAAACTAACTGCGTCTACGTTTCTTTACAAATGAATGGTAATGCGCTCACACACTAGGTTTTCCTATAAATAAATAACTTTCTATAATAAAAATAGCTATGTAAAAGTGTGTAGGATGCCCTTATATTTCTTATCTGTGGACCGTTCGTGTGAACGGTGAATGTTTTTGTCTATGAAAAATTATCTGTGCTCGCTCTCTGCTAATAAAGATGAAATAAATTTATCTAAGCGAGTTTATCGAATATTTATTAAAATAAAATTAATCATTAAAAATAACGAT
Source organism: Eulithis prunata (assembly GCA_918843925.1). Lineage (NCBI taxonomy): Eukaryota > Metazoa > Arthropoda > Insecta > Lepidoptera > Geometridae > Eulithis > Eulithis prunata. The sequence continues at coordinate 4,482,929 of OU974023.1, read as the reverse complement.
ATTTTTTTTATCGTTATAACATTAACTAATAAAAAAACATTAACCGATATTGACACCTCTAATGTAAACGTACCGTAGTATTGCACTCGTGGTACCTCCGCGCGAGTCCGGGACAGTCCGGGACAGACTCCGGCACCGCGTCCCGGGCTCGTCTCATTTGTTCGTAACTAGCTCGTCTCCTCACTAGCTTCCTTCTCTTTCTGCTTCTGCGTAATCTGTAATAGAACATTATAAATATTAGTAGATAAATACTTCACTGATCTAGCGGTTGTCGAAGAGTTTTTTATACAAAAGACATAAACGCACATTTTTTTATAAAATAGGTTATTGTGACAGCGAACGGATGAGGTAAGCGGTGTAAATGAAGTCATCAGGAGATTTCTGGAAGGTTTAACTAATTATCCCCTGCCGGCAGTCGCAGGGGATGCTAAAGGGAAAAAAAATCAGAAATCGCCTTTGCAGTGAAGGATTTTTGAACAAAAAGACTTTGCAGGGGGAAATCGCAGAGGAAAACTGGAATGAGCCATTAATTTTATCAACTCCTTTAACCGTTTACAAATCAAATACCTAATTACAAACTTTCATGTTGCTCAACATGTCAACAATGTCACCTACCTAATAAAGGTCAGTTACCTATAAACGTCACCTATTTCAAACCGCAGATTGATCGTTTGATTGAGTGTGCATATTGTGGTTTGTAGATTTCAGTATGTCACTAGCACGCTAGCGGTAGCCGCAATGTGACACACGGATCTTGAGGTTCCATTTTCTCAGAGGGTACGACCCTCCGATTTCGTAGCTGGCTGATGGTTTCGACAGAATAACAGCGCCTAACTACCTTTGGTTGGTGAGGCATACGCTGAGTCGAAACCCGTTTGCTGCTGTAGCACACAAACACTTGCCAGCTTACCTAGCTACCTACTCAACTCAATCCATTGCACTCATCTCATTTTTCTTTCTGTGTAATTTTTATTTCTTTGTAGTGTTGTTAGTTTAGTTCTGTAGGTGTATTTTGTGTGTTACTTTATAAGCAAATAAATGCCTGTCTATGTCTATGTCTAGCTTGCGACAGATCCGCAACACGCAATGGCCAATTGCCTCGATCACGAATAAATAAGACAAACGCAAATGTATCGTAACACTAGCGTATCCGAGATAAGCCTTGGTCTCGCGATCGTAACGCACAATGCTGCATTGTGCACCACAACGCAGAGTACCGCGTTTGCTCCTCGCCGCTGACGCAGACTGCGACGTAACAAAAGACCATACTAGACGTTTTCCATACCATTATGTGGAGATGTGGAGTGTGTGGTTTGCCACCGAGGTACCTACCAGTAATCATAATAGATACAGAAGACCTAAGATACTGATGTAGTAAAATCAGTTTTCAACTTTAATTGCTATGTCATAGGCCGATGACGATAAACGGGATGTTTTTTTTTGATACACGCATTTTATGGCGACTGATCGTTTAGCGAATGTTGTCACATTCCTGTTGCTTATTTAAAAAATAAAGTTATATCCCGATGAAAATTACATAATAGATATTGAAGTGAATATTTTCCGTCCCAGCTCATCATTATCTACTCGTAGGGTCCAGATTTTATAGCTACCTAGCCTTAGTAATCCCTGGATTCTAGGCCATTTTAAAGCAAGGTAACTATTACCTCTCGAGTAATAAACCTTTTGATGTGTATCTGTCGCCGCAAGATGAGCCTCTCTTGTCTCATAAAATTCATTCCTACGATTTAAACGTTCTGGTTTGGATTTTCTGGATTTACTTATAATTTACTTTTTAGTTACCTATTATTTAAGAACAACATTTTTCCTTTTTTTATACCTAAGTGCGATAGAGAAGAGGCCTTTACTCAGCAGTGGGTGTATCATATAAAGTAATACCATAGAGAACTAAGAAATAAACCATCGTATAATATCACCTAATTCATAAACAAAGAATTACTTAGTTAATTCACTTATGATAGTCCGTCAAGCGAGGCTTCCGTCGATTGGGACCGGTAGGTATAGGGACCGCGGTCCCTTTCGCCGGATTGCTTTAATTTTATTATTTTTCTTCCGGCGAAAGGGACCGCTCTCGAAATGATCGAAAAAATCTATTGTCCAAGGCAGAAAAGTACAGTCAAAGGAAAAAGTAGATAGCAAGTAATATTAAAGAACAAAACTCTTTGATTGTAGACACGACACTCCTAAGGACATTTTAAACTTTTGGACAAATGCATTTTTTTTATTTTAGATATTTATCTAAGGCTATTAAAATTAAAAAGTACTACTGTTATTCTTCTAATGGGCCTGAGTTCTTGCTAAAGTAATAACGACACTCGCACAAAAGCACATAACCAAGAAAAGCAATAAAATACGCATTAAAATTTCCTCTCCTTGTTTCTGATGTCGTATTTAATGTCAATTTAAACAATAATTTGTACTAAGAATCTATAAAACTACCCGTTTTCTAGATAATTACCTACCTTAATTATGACCGTTATATTAGTTACCTACTTATTAGTTTTCAATGTGTTTTTCATCCCACCATCTCAGAAAGAGTATTTTTAATCTTCAATATCTGAGTGGAAAAGCCGTTTTTATTCTCTAGAGGATAAAGTAAATTGAATTTAGAACATCGTGTGCACTAAGTTTGTGAATTAAAGAAAACATTAAACCTATTTACTGCTACCTCTATGGTGCTGAATATATCATACAACTTTTTTTTAATTTGTTAAAAACTCAGACTCGGAACCTTCTTGGTGTTCTTTTTTCAATTTGCTTTTTTTGCATTTAGTCATTTCCTCGCTGAGGTGGAATGAAAAGTTACGTGTTGCACTCGAGTGCAAAGATTTTTCACCTCGTGCTCTTTTGATTCCCTCGCTAACGCTCAGGATTCTAATTTTGAATCACTCGCTGCGCTCGTGATTCAATTTTAGAATCCTTCGATTACTCGGTCATCAAAATTGAACACGCGGTTAAAAAGCAACTTTGCACTCTTGTATAACAAATAACTATTATTCACTCAGATATACAACCTACTTGGTAGTAAACTTCTATTTTTTTAATTATGACTGTAGGTCACGATTTTGTTCAAAGAATCCTTTTTGTTGAAAAAAACTTCTTTTTTTTAACTTATGATAAGTGCGTAGGTATACTTTGTACCGTGATAATATTTTGGGTGGAATTAATTAACAAAAAAAAACACCGAGGTATCGATTTCATAACTAATCGATTACTATCGAATGCTTTTATAATTTTAATTACTAAACAATAGATGGCGCCCTACTGTGCTTGATCTGCCTAATAATTGACTATAGATTAACTTGTAGTTAGTATGACTGAAACACAGGTTATCTAATAGATGGTATGGTACTAAAACAATGTTTCGTTATAAACTAATGTGGGATGTTATCGAGCATCTAATAACAAACGCCTATCGATATAATTGTCAATGAATAAAATGATGTAAGCTTTATATGCAATCAAATGATTGTTATGATAAAAAAAAATATTGTCAAAATAGAGTTCCGATCTTGGCTCAATGTCAAAACGATCAATGATCTTTTATGATAGTTGAATAAGAGCAATAGTTTTATTATTTACAAAAGATCATTTCATAAAAAGAAAAAATCTACGCCTGTATCGCAACAGTAATTATGTGGCCAATCTGGAAGTATACCATTTCAGTTTTTTTTAAATCGGTTTACAAATTAAGGAGTTCTGAGGTAAAAAACATTTTAAAAAAATCTTCTTTTTTGAAGTTGGTTAAAAAGCTGAGGACATTTTGCACCAGTAAGCAAACTCTCCAACGGTGGTCACTCACGATCTGGCTGAGATCATCCAAGGATATCTTAGAAGAGATGGATGAGAGCTAATCGAATTGGAAAATAAGATGCCAACGCTTACTGTGAAAGTTAATTGTATCTCAGAGTAACTTAATTACTTACACCAAAGTAATATGACTAAGCGTTAGAACTTGTGTGAGCTTCTGAGAGTCTGGTGATATAGTTCAAACTTGTAGAAAACGCGTAGTATGAACAAACGTGAAATACTGCCAGTTTACCACAGAGAAAAGGGAATATACTTCTTAACAGACTTCAGAGCGTTATCAGCACCCAAATTTTTAGCATAAACACTGCGTTTTTTATGTAAGAATATGTTTAAAATCTAAATTATGATGAAATATCAACAGTATTGGATAATACTGTACGAGGATGTTGCTAACATTCCGAATTTTATGTGACTGTCATGAATAATGATTCATGATAGTCCTAGATTTGAAAACCAAGGATCAAGATCATGCATAAAAACAAAGAGCAAATTGAGAACCTCCTTATTTTTTTGAACTTAGTTAAAACTTGCTCTATCGTGACCAAAAAAACGTGATCCTGGATTTTTGATTGGAGATGTGGTTTTTGAGAATAAATCTGTATGACACTCGGTCTAGAGTCTAATTTACAGCTCCAAGATGAGGAGATAATTAAATCGTTAGCTCAGCCGCAACGGTAGATCTCATCTGCGACAGAAATGGTTAGGAATGATCGCATTGTCAAATAGACGATAGTGAAAAGCTACAACTTTCTAGATCGTGATTTAATCATTAAATATCCTAAATTTTTAAAAAATCTTATCGTTTTCTTTCATTCTATCTTGTACTAACTCGTTTTGTTTACGATTTTTCTAATAATCTTTTATAAAATTAAATACAATAACATATCTCATCATACGATTAAGCTCGCCTATGTTTTAAGTTTAAGTTTTAATTTAAGTTTATCTGTGTGCAATATAAATAATAAAGAAAGAATAAAATTATAGAATAACATCGGAAAATCGAGAGGTGATATTATGTAATTTTTCGATGTAAGACAATGATTTATGATAATTGTGATACCAAACCACTTTGGATACTATACTAGTAACAAGTACATAGTTACTATTTTTGAAGCCACGTAGGTAAATTGCTATATCCGAATTATATATTTTCTTTATCACTTAGTAAGAAATGTATCAATGTATAGAAAAAACATTTACACACAGCTTTCAAATTCTTACAAACAGTATTCAATATTGTATACGTATTAGCAAATGAGCTCTAAACATTGTGAGCTGTCAATCACAATAATAACAAATGTTGTTACTAGGGATGACCGCAGGTTGCCGATTATTATTATCGATAGAACAATAACAATCTGTCTAATTTTTTGGTTGAGTAAAACGGAGTTCTAACAGGTAAATCGAAGCGCAAAACTATATCTTATCCTTTCTCTACTACGATATTAGTTATCATAGCCTTTTGATGAGATCAGATATTGAAATATTGATTGTTAATAAGAGAGCTATTTTAGATAGCTTAATATAAATTTATAGCATAATGAATTACCCGAAGTGCGATCTTTTTCTTTTACCTATAAGTCGATTGAAAATACAAGTAGGTATGTACCTAGAAAATTTTGCGTCATCCATCGAAACAAAGGAATTGAACCAATTAAGCACTGTTATGTCAAACAAATTTTCAACGATTTATCATAATCATAAACGTAAAAGAAAACTTCATTCAAATTCTACATTAAAAGTTCCTGTATACAAAAATGTCGCACAAAACCATCGTGAGAAATCTCACACAGTGGGTTCCCACCACTACCCACCTCGAACTTGACAGTCGTAAGTTCATATTGGCTTAATTCAGTACATTGGGCAAAAAGGGCGGCAGGTCATTTGTGTTCATGCTTGCTCTTTGACTTGACTTGGCAAATGATTGTGATTCCATTGGTTTTATCTGGGAATTGCTCGACTTGGTCTAATGGTATTGCCAGTAGTTCTTTTTTTTATGGTTACGCAATAACAACTTAGACAGATTTAATCGTAATTTGTAAAACTACTAACCTTTCGTTTGTGGCACTATACCTAGTCGTTTCTCATTGCAAAGCATAGGGATGAGCTATTACTCTACTGCATGATAATCTATCTTATCATCATTATATAAAACTCTTTTGAAGCTGACTTGGAATCAACGCACAGCCTAAACTATAAGTCTAGGACTTATAGTTTAGGCTGTGCGGCTGTTTTAGGTATGAAATTTGGAGGATAGTATCCTTATATAGTGTAGGGGTGCACTAAGAAAGTAATTTTGAAACGCTACTGCTCGCCGCGGGCGACTTCTAGTAGGTACTATTATAAAACTGTAAAAAAGCCAAAAACTAAAATTAAAGATATATTATGGATAAATTAAATATGCAGAACTACCTAGTACTAAATAAACTATTCTGATTCCGAAAATTGAGTTTGTCTGTTGGTTTATTCGCGGATCACGCCATAACTAACTGGACCAATTTCAGCGAAACTTATACCATTCGGAAGCCCTTTTTCCGGATTGAAACATCATCATCAATATATATAAAACTCTTTTGAAGCTGACAGAGAATCAACGCACAGCCTAAAGTATAAGTCCTAGAGGTATGAAATTTGGAGGGTAGGTTCCTTATATAGTGTAGGGGCGCACTAAGAAAAGAATTTCGAAAAGTCATACCCTAACGCGAGCAACGCTGCGGGAGACGGCTAGTAGGCTATATTTCATTGAAATCAAAGACGTAGATTCTTAGATACAGCTTGAACTCTCTAAACCAAAAGCAGCCATTTGCTACGAGGTTGCTGTATGCTGGTTGACAGATATTTTGGTGGAAAGTTTCGCATGCGTACGAAGTTGTGAGTATCAGCTAGTAATATCATAATATATGAGAATAATACTGAATGATCGACCTCCTTGATGATCCACAGTTGTGTTTGTCCAATTGAAGCAAACGATTGCACATCGATCAAGTTACTGATGCTCAAAGGATAAATCGAATCGAAATAGGTATTATTAAACTGAATCGATCGATTTGACTGTTGTTGCAGACTTTGAGTGTTTTGGATAGAGGTCAGTGGCCACACTTCATTGAACTTGAAGACGACATGGAGAAATATTTTTGTAGTAATTTCTCGTCCTTCGAACTGAGTTTCAAATAACTTTATAATGGAATCATTCCACTGGGACTTGTCGTGTGCACCGTCTTTTGTCTCTTTCGAACGAATTTAAATCTGCTTGTCAATGCAAAAAACAAAATACGGTGTAACTATTCCAACCTTAAATCGAATTTAAGGTAAAATAACACTTCTTTAGTCTAATCTTATCCATACCTACTGGTTTCCACCGTTTCCTCAAAGTCCTCCAGCTAAAATGGCTGCTAAATCTATAGTCATCTATTTTTTCAGTCATGCAATGTAAGTGGCAATGACAGAGTATTTTTTAAAGCCGCTCTAAAATTACAAGAGATAATTGAATAAAGACTGTGATTTGACATTACAGTATAAACAGACTACAAAACAGGAAAAAGTTAAAAATCCCTATATTTATTCGGAAGTTTTGATACCTACTATAAAAATCTTTGAGGAGTAGCTATTAGCTAGAGGTATTTTTCACAGGCACTGCACACTTTCTTAGAAGTGGTGCAATACCAGGAACCAAAGTTCACAACCATGTCAAAGTCTTCATCTACCGGCAGCTTCGACCGCACAATGCTGACTAATGATACGCTGATCAATGCGCGCTGACCACCGAAGTTGCCTTTGTGTTGCATTGCGTCATACCATCCTAAATGTTATAGATGAAAAAGTATAACATGTCATACTCTATCTATTACGGGCTGGTCTTACTTGGAAGAAATTTTTGATCAATTTCTTTTTAAAGCAAGCGTGATTTCTGCTTCTTTTTCTCAGAGATCATTTTCACTATAACATACAGCATTACAGCAGGCTTAGCAGAAGCGCCGTAAATAGTCTTTTTTTCTACAAAGGGTAGACTTAAACTTTTTTTAGATACAAGATGCGTTTATTTGCATAAGTGTTACAATTGGTTGAAGACACTTTAAAACTTATTCACTCTTTTCGTGTAAGTATCGCAAAAAAGGTTTCAATTTCTACTCTTAATAAAAAGTACTTAATCAAAATCTATTCTTAAAAATATTTAGTAGGTATGTATCTAGAATCACATCTATTTCTGTGTCCATATAAGAATCCCCATATAAGACATTTTATTTTCGAATGTAGAGTATTTTAGAGACAGTTTTTGTCGTTTTAGTAGATCACATTAATCTTCTTCCAGTGTCAGAGTATTTGTTTTCATGTCAAACGTGGAAAAGGGATATCGTGTGTTCGAATGCATAAATTAGTTTATCTAATGTGTTATCCTTTGGTTGAGATAAATAGCTGATAATGTGATGTTAGGAGACATATTTTAATCAATATTATCTATTCTTATCTTTAAAAATAGAACAAGACCATGCTATTTTATTGAAAACTACTTAGACTTTTATTCACTTTCGACATCAGGAAATTTCCTTCTCCGATATTCTCACAGATGAGAGTCGTTCCCGGCAATACTTTTTAGTATTGTTTCTATTGGCTAGCGGCTATGACCAAAGGATTACCTTTGAATTATATTTTTCAATTTACTAGGTATAAGTATACCGAACCTCACCAATCTTCTGTGGCTGTGTGACCAGCCTGGCGTTAAATCATTCTATGCAAGTTTAGAGCTCAAATGGCACACTGGCTTTCATTTACACAATGTTTCATGAATAGAAAGATCTATTTAGCGTACCTAGTTGAAAATGTTTAGTAGTTACACTATGTTACGACTTTCATAGAAAGGTGGCGCTTTGAATGCGAAACTGTGGAATAAATGCATGGCTAATCCATAGAGATAATGGCCCTGAGATTTCTAGGTGAAGATTCCTCTTGTTTAGATCGAAAGAAAAATATTCCGGAGTTACGAAAACTGCACGCACTGCAGTTTTTCCTCTACAAGTTCTAGGTATGTACTAGCAGAAGATATACTTATGTATCTCATATTTTTGTCCGGTTGTGTGTTACAAATAAATGTATTTTCTTTCTTTCTTTCATTTAAAATAAACATCAGATGAAGTTTAGGGTGCCCCTGTCAGCCGGTGGTGGACTGACAATGATGCCGATTCTGTTGTTGTATAATTTGTATATTCCTAAACTGAATTTGACAGCGCTAAATTATACCCTTCTTTGTAGTTTCAGTTTATGAGAGAGTTTAGGAAAATAAAACAACAAAAACCGGCATCAGTTTTATAAAAAAAATCGTTCGATGTAGAAAACTATTAGAGAAGGCAGTTGTTGATTTTTACAGAATCTGATATCATAAGACTTAAAAAAATAGTAGCTTACACAAATTACTGAGAGAGTGTTAATTATTCGTAGGCAACCACTGCTGGTTATGTATATAATAAAATGTATTTACCTGGAAGGATCTCTGGGTAAGCAATGTCGCTCTTGCACTGCGACTCCTCCACCACAACTTCTGGAACATGGTGTCCACTTGGCCCAGGTACTCCACGCGTACATCGTCGTGTTCGTTCGAGCTGCTTGTGTCGTTCGAAGCACCTGGAAAGTTACGTCACAATTTTATTTGATGTACTTAGAAAGGTGCCTCGGAAGTTTATTTAGGATTTCTAAGTTTCAGGGCAAAAAAATATGTTATCGGGGCAAGATCGTATTTTTTTATTATGAGTACTGGATATTGGATTTCTGTGTTAAATATAGCTAGCCCAAAAATGGAAGTCTCTCAAGGTGAGTATGAAATCAGATTGCAGTGTTCAAAAAGTCTTCAATGTCAGAACGCGTTAAGATAGCCAAATCAAATAGAACAAAGTGTTTTTTTATGTTAAAACCTTTAAAACCAAATGAAGTCATTTATGTAGATTGTAGGTACACGCAACACGCATACCTACGTAAGGTGTTGTACTTATTTGATTGTTAGTAGCCATTTCTATTAACCAAATGGCGCTCTGATAGATGTGTCATTGAAGACATATCAGAGTTTTGCTCTGGAATTGGCTGTTGACCCATCACAAGTCATTGTAGTCAAATCTAGCCCAGATGGTCGACTCTACAAAAGTATGAACAAAACATTGATATTTCGAGCTAGATTGCGCGACGACATAGCAGTTACTCACAGTTGGGTTGCCTTTGTCGCGCAGTGTACCTCAAGTGACAATACGAATCTGTGTATCGTTCTGCGGAGTAGATCTCCAGATGGTAGTCACGAATAATATCGTTGGACTACTTTCATGAAAGTTAATTAACTTGTAGTGGATTGTGACGTGAACCAATCTCAAGTGATGTGCATTCTAGTCCAGAGTACCTAGTCCTTGATTAGCAATGTCATGCAATCCAACAGTGTAGGAGGACAAGACAAGTAGTCTGCAGTTATGTGCATTGTGCATGACCTTTCTTGGTATATTTAGCCACTTAAAAGTGTGCCATAACTCTGAGCGTGGAGCGGAATGACAAGATACGGTATTTCTGAGCTCAATGTTTTTACCTTGCAAAACTGTTTCTTACAAGTTAAATAAACAACGAATGGAAAATTATCAGGGGCGTAACTGAAAAGTTACTTCTAGGATTCTTGACAAAAAAATAATGACAATGTGTTGTTTTTGTTCTGTAATAAATAGCAAAATGTGTGAACATGTAGGTCCCTAGGTATTTTGAAAGATATATAACCCTAACTAAATTGAGCCCCTGTATACTATTTATATTTTTTTTGTATACTATTGTGAGAATGTATTTGAAATTATATCTTATTCTGAAATAGCGACATTATTCTGCTCCGTCACAAATTGTAATCTTATTCAATCCACTTTTAAACTCAACTCTGACGTTTTTTAATTGAAATTTAACATCTAAATGTAGTTTAATTTTTGTTTTAGGATTATCATTATTCTTTTCATTTTATTTTATACTTTTAATACCTACTAGGTAATTCTTTTTCGATTGAATTAAGACGCGGAAGTAACTTAGCTGTTCAAAATATCAGTTTCGGCCTGTCAATAAAATCATGTTCCAAATATGAATATGGATCTAATAACAAGACGGGATCAAGTCATACACGTCAGTTACATTATTAAATGGCTTTTTATAATGAATTTTGATAAGTATGTAAATGATTTGCTAATTTAAATATTGCACAAGCAGTAAGTAGATATCTGAGAGTAAGCACGAACCAGATAATTCCCGCGTTACGTAAACCTAACGTATTCGCGTCATATTGCGCGTTACCGTCTGCTGGACTGCCGAACATTGCAGCGTCACCACGCAGTGTATATCCTACTAATATTTACGATATGTTTACGATTGAGCGAAATCAATCTTATAACACCGTTTTTCAATCGAGGGTTAATTTATAAGTTTAAAAATTGTAAAAACCGATTTTAATTTGATACATTTTCACCATCAGATAATGAAGATTATGGTGATGGTAACTCATTGGGTTTGTTCTATTGATCATAAACACCATTGAAAGATCACAGGAAAGCAAACTACGAACTGCCAAACTACTGAACTGATTTTAATAATTTTTTTATTGAACCAATCTGGAAGCCGGAGTTATGAGATAAAAATACAAAAAAAAACAACCGAATTGAGAACCACCTCACAGGCGTCATGGCTCAGTCGGTAGTAGCTCTGCCTTCCGTGCTGTGGGTCGTGGGTTCGATCCCCACTGAGAACAAACATTTGTGTGTTGTAAACATAGATGTTTGTTCTGTGTCTGGGTGTTTCTATGTATTATAAGTATGTATTTACAAAAAAAAATGTATGTGTGTATTCTATCAGCCATCTAGTTCCCATAGTACAAGCTTTGCTTAGTTTGGGACTAGAAGGCGTTGTGTTAAGTGTCCGTGAATATTTATTTATTATTTATTATTACCTCCTTTTTTTAAGTCGGTAAAGAAGGGTAGGTACTTATTTCTTACCGGTTGTGCAACTTCCATGCTGGTAGTCTGTGCCTGTATACGTGAATCCCGTGAGCAAACCGCGAATACTCTGAAACAAAGTAATTCTTTTTAGCTATATCTGAAAACACTATGTCCCGATTAGGTTAAAAGCAAGGTCGTATGACTTAGTGGCCAACTCTGGTGACGGAGTTTTTAGGCCGCCTTAAGGCCTCCGTCATGGCTTAACGACAGCTAGAGCCGGGACCGACAGTTTAACGTGCCCTTCGAAGCACGGAAGGGTGACCACGCCGAACATATATCTCATGAATAATGCAAACTTTCCAAGTCTTTTAGTTGGTAGGTTTTACTGTTGCTCACTTATCTTCCTTCAAATTAGGACTATTTACAAAAAAAATATACCTATAAGTACCACAAACTACATCACAGTTACTAGAGAATAATGAAATTTTCAAGGACTGTTTTATCACTTAAATGATTTCAGAAACCATTTAGAAATCGATGTTTAAGCGATAAGAACATCCGTTTGTACAGTGGGCGGTCTTAACGCTTAAAGAGCGATATTAATGCTTTTTCATTTGTTTTTTTTCTTGTTTATTAGTTGTAAGGTGTACAATAAACTGTTTCCATTCATTAATTCAGGAACTATTGTTCTTGAGTTCCTGAGTGCCACGAATTCAAGAACTATTTATATTTCTGCTTAAACATGGCAACCCCAGAGGCATTGCTCATAAGATTTATGAAATTTACACAGCTTAGGGAAAGCATTCTATTTACGATCTGACGAAGCGATTGTGAATGTTTCTTTGTTTGCGTACCATTGTTTGGTTATTTGAAAATTGGGAATCATGAATCATCTACCCTTTTATATAAATGATTGCTAATTTTGCTTTCGATAGCGAATGGTGTAGATTCTGTTGTTTCATTTTTCTAAGCTAACCTAGTTTGACAGCGCTAAAAATGTTGCAAGAATATTACCACCAAAGGTTGTCTAGAAGAAATCACTTCCTAGCAATAAGACCGCCCATTATACGTAATAGCATAATCTTTTTTTCTGTACAAGCTGTCTCGCATATTAGTTTGTTAGGTGTATCTACATACAATAACGTATTTTCATTCATTCATTCATTCATTCACTATCTATTTGTGATATTTCTAGACCCATGAGAGTGCGTCAGCCACGTCCGGCAAAGCAACGAGCCCGCACCCCCGTGTGTAATGTGTATATATTTATTTATATGAATCATTTCGAGCTACTTTTGTTTGATACCCCCAAATTTTATAAATGATTTTTTTTATTACTCGGGGTTGGGGTAATTATGGCACTCTACTTATAGTTTCTACTTAATTCAATTACGTTTTTTTGTAAAAATCGAGGCCAGAAATTAACGATACTGAGAAACGATACTGAGAATAGTACCGGTACCGCATGCCTTAGTATCAGTTTCAGCTGTAGTAGTTATTAGTTCCTTAAAATCCAACCTATTATTTTTTTAGTGTGTCACACGTGGTCACACTAAGCAATATCTCAGTGAAAGTACACTCATTTAAAAATCAGCGTTCATAAATAATATGAAGGGCTAATAGCCAGCAGTACTGGCTAATAGTTATAATTTCTATCACACACGGCGCCTCCTGTTAGGTGCACCGCCAGGACCTTTCAGAATACAAATGAGGAAGATAGCATCAAAAAGGGCTTAGCTTTATGAAATACCGAGCGGTTATTGATGGAGGTCGTAAAATATTACGTTTTATTACGGCGATCTTTGAACTTTCTAATTAAAAATAGGTCATGAGGTCGTTACGTCACAAGTTAAAGTCACATCTTACTGAATAAGCCTAAAAATAGGCTTTAGGGGAAAAGTTGAGACGGTCTTCAGTAGAAACCGGTAAACGCTATGCCAAAAGTAGAAAAAAAAACAAAAAAAAACAGTTTTCCTTTCCTAGCCAAGTTGACGGTTTTACAAACGCTAGAAATAAACTTACCAAAACCAAAAAAAAACTGAATAATAACGTGACGTGACCATTCTCATACATTTATGACAGTTTCTAGTACCTATCTAGCGTTCGTCAACTTTGTTCTGCCAAAGAAAAAGAAAATGAGAGTTCCGAGTTGTAAGCTATCGCGCATCCATATTTTATAGTTTACAGTATTTTAAACCTTCCATCGACTAGCATGGACACAGATTATTAATCATTTAATCAAGCACGATATAGGAATGCAAATCTATGAATGTGACTTGTTTTGATTGACTTTATAAATTGGCTGTTTTTATTGTTAATAGTCGGTTTAGGTATTACTCGAAAGATTATCATATATTATCGTACTAACGTACATCCGAGTTGGCTTAGGCGTATTTAGCAATTATGCATAGTTTTATGCATATTTGCAAAAAATTAAAAGCAAACCCAATCAAGCTAATAATGTTTTTTACGTTGTATATTATATTATGTTTGTGCTTGTTTTTTTATTTTATCAAAAATAATTATTTAAAAATAATTTTTTTTTGAGTTTTAAGTATGGTCTACCTACGCTCCTACTCTACTCCTTACTAAAGTTTTTATTTATTGATTATTCCTTTATTATCACACAATAGTAACATAACATGCTTGTTTACAGATGATATTCTGCTAGATAGGACGCCATGCCCTAAAATTCTCAAGCGAAGTGAATACAAAGCAAAATTTAGATTTATCGGGCGATCCATTTATAGAATGAAAGCTTAGGGTTATCAAAGTAAACTTAGTAAATATTGTTTACCCCTGTAGAAATAAATTACGAAATGTTTTCAGTGTATCAATGTGTACTTATGATGACTTTGAAGCTGTTTTTCAAAACAAAGTAACAAAGGATAGATTTAATAATCAATAAAGATCAGAAAGCAAATCTCTATACATCACCTTTAGTACGAATTAAGTTATTTTAGTATTCTAGAAATAAAGCCAAATATAATTGCACGTGGCAACCCTAAATAAAGCCCCATTTGCAATGTATCTGGATAAAACAAGAATGGTGTTAACGAATTCTAAATAAACATATACCTACATAAAGTGCTTATATAGCTTCAGAGCTGTGTCCTTTTCGTGTGTTATTGTTGCGACATTACTAAGGTAATGTTATTCATCTTCTTTTTAGGGCCATACTCAATATTCAATCTACCTACTTGCTTTGGAAACATAGTTAATTTTTTTGGTCAATAAATACAATGGTTTTTTGATTTTTTTAGCGATACTAGAACGTCGACTTGGCTAGAAAAAAGGTACCTAAATGTAAAAAAGCCCATATGTATATGTATCTATAATTATATATCGGGTTGAGTTCCATTCTTTCTGTGTCCCATGATCCGTTGTACAACGTATTAAACAATACTCCAAAATCACCTTCGCAGGGGGAACGGAACACACAGGGGATTTTTGGCATGAGCCACTCATCACACCCCATACAGTGAAACTATGAGGTAACTCAAACAATCGATATGCTATCGATACATTGGCATGTGTAAAATTAGGTCATTAGGTACTGAGGAGTGTTCAGTCATGGACGGGTGGACACTTGCGTCACCCCAGCCTCCGAGTTGTAAATCACTCGATTCTGGATCGACTCGGATCGGAATGAGATCACGGACTTGATATGTGCCTAATTGGAATACAGCAGTGGGACATTGATTTGTGATCTTTTCTGTTGGACGTGTCATTGATGGTTTGTTTTTGTGAAATGGTCCCTGAGATTTTTTTTTCTTTCTCCTGTGAGCAATTTATTTATTATTTTATATTGCTAATTTTCAAGTCATTTCAGAGACTCTAGAGTGTTCTAAAAACTTAATCACTCGAATAATCGATAATCGTAGCTTATACCTAAATATATTCCATTTCAGGAACTCGTTTCATCACTATCGTGATCAAACACACCCTAACCTTCTTCGTGAAAAAGAACCACTGTAGGTAGGTACTACTTTGTAGCAGAACAATTAGATTCTGGTGTATCTTTTGGCTTATTGATTGCATCACTGAAATACGCATAGCTAATTAGGTTATTTTGACAAAATATTTCCGGATTAACGAAGTGTGGAACAATGGATTTATTCAGTCAACGACAACAATGTTGTCATTGCCCTAACAATGATTATTTTAACTAACTCAATGGAATGTGTCACACATTTGATTAGTCACAATAAGGCATAACTAGCAATTTTCTTTCCAAACTAACAGGCTCTATTACTCACGTTATATCTGTCTGGTTTACTATTTTAGAAACTGAGACCTCAGCTCAAAAATATGTGACTATCGTATAATTGAAGCCGAGATACACTGCGCGGTGATGCTACGACGTTCGGCAGTCGAATTGGCGTTGACGCGCAATATGAGTGGAATACGTTGGTTCTACAAACTGTCAGATTTGTTCCTTCATTTAGATTTGTGCTTCCCCGTGCTCTAAGCCACCGTAGATACTAGTGTAACTATACCTAAAGTGGGGTTTTCTCATCAACTGACGTAATATCCTGCAAAAAAGAATATATAGTGCCTTCTGGTAAGATCGGCGTAAGTGGAAGTCCGGATAAATCACGTAACTAAGCAATTATCATATAAAAAAATCGCAGAATTGCTTGGCATCCGGACTTCCACTTACGCCGATCTTACCAGAAGGCACCTTACCTAGTACCTATCTCGATGTAACCATGTTGTTTCTAAATTTAAACACTCCTAGCCATTTATAATATGCTGAAAATAGTGTACAAGTCAACTTTAATGCATAAGTTTTTAAACAAGCCTAGCTTAGCTGATTTTAAAATGCTGTAACAAGTTGTCAATCAACATTATTTTAGTATTAAATACAGTAGAACCAGCACTTCTTTATTTCCACGGTCCAGCCCTTCAGATTATAATCATAAATCGTCCGACAAACGGCCCAGCATGAAAAGGCCATAAAGCATCTTATTGTAAGCCGACGTTACCCAATTATCCTAATTACAATTAACAAATATTTATGACAGAACAAATTATACCTGCATAATAAACACGTTTATTAATTAGATTGAACACCCGTTAACCAGACATGAATTTACGATCAGAATATGCAAAACTCAGCCCGCACGGTAGTAGTAGTAGTGAAATTGGGTTTTCACAATGCCACCGATACGATACCTACCTACACGATATTGGCGTCGAGCTAATGTCCCCGATTCTGTTGTTTTAATTTCATAAACTAACCTAATTTGACAGGACTAACATTTTTGAACTGAAACGACAAAGACAGCAATGATTTTAGTGCTGTCACATTAGTATTACAAGTACCTACACAGTTTAATTTTTAAAAAAATATGCAGGATCACGCCCAATGTCATACTTTTGTAGTATTAGGCGCTTACACACAGTGTCAGCACCGACATTGATATTTATTTTCAATCGACTGACATGTCAGTGTGGTTCATCCGCCGGTGTGCAAACGCCCACTAGGCGATCTTAATAAGATATTTTTCTTGTGTCTTAGGTGAAATGTCGATAAGACATTTAATCGCTTGATTGTTTATATGAGACCGTATACATATTACAATATATTTTTTCTTATGTCGGATAAGACACGCGCCATACAAAATTTTGTCTTGTGTTCGTATTTTATATAGTGTGCAAAGAGCCTTATACTATATCAGCGATGAAACACTGGCCCTTTGTGGTCATAAAGATAATTGGTGCCATTTGTCTCAATCGTTCGAAAGAAAGTAGATAAAAGTTAAAAAACTTCGAGTTGAAAAGTGGGATTTGGCCAATACAATTTCGAGTACAAATGGAGATTTTGGTCAGTTTAACTCGTGCTGGCAATCCTAGTACGTGTCAGTTTTTTTCGTCAGCTAAACGATTATAATGCATGTGACTGAATAGATGAATTCTTACAAAAACAAATGAAAAGTGACAAGTAAACCTACATTCTAGATCATAAAGAAAGACCACATTCACAAACAATTAAAATTCCTAAACAATTGCAAACGTGGTCATAAAGCCTAGTCAAGCCTAGAAAATTTCATAACGCTTTTTCAACCTTACACCCTCCACCACAAAGATCAAATTAGACTACCAGCTATACTCTATGGACTAAAATATCGGCGCCAGTCCTTGTCCCGACAGTTTTTGGCCATTACAATCGCCAATTGTCCTGAAACACATCATAATTGCTACAATTATTTATTACAAAGACAATGGTTGTGATTTCCATTCCGAGGAGTGGCGATATTTGCCACTATCGAATGATGTCACGTAGTATTGCATCAGATTGACAGTTAGAAACTCAACGGGAAATATGTCGCGTCAAACGTCATTGTGAAAACATCCATACAATAGGGATGTATGCGAACTAGTGACCCAAAAAAAGGTAAGTGCGTATTTGATACGGATCTCTAGAATATCCTTGTTATTGTCGGATTTAAATTAGACCCATATCATGTAGATATCTACATGATACAAGTTTCTTGCCTGTTGCATACAATTAGCAGTCGATTTCTTCCGATGAAATTATAATTTCTTCTTCTTCTCTTCATTAGTGGCCTCTGTCCGTCATTTCGACAGACAATTTTGCCAATGTGAAGTGATAGAATTGTAATAATTTACGTCAAGTCAAGTCATATGTCAAGTCGGCTGTCATTTGTTTTGAAAAGAAAATGGTGGATTTTCTCTTCAAAACCTAACACGAATTTTCACATTCAGAAAAACCACTTTACACACATTTATTCCAATAGCTCACACTTTATGTTACGACCTAAGTATTATTGGTTAAAATTCCACCAAAATTAAACAACAATACTCACAATAACACAAGAAAAACTATTAAAATAAAAGTGCTGTGTCGTTTCAAAAAATGTCAAAACTCGTGTCCCAAATTATAATTTCTTCCGACAGTAGTTAGAGCAACGTTGACAACCACTAGATATTACAAAACGTCAAAAATGTCAAGTGACTTATCGCTCAGATAATGATTATTTCATTCCTATACATTTTTTTGACAAAAGTGGCGATTCTAAGCAAACCTAATTTGACGCACTAAAAATGTTACCGTCTCTTACTCATAAAATTAACGACAAAGATGGAATCGAGTTCTGTCATTTTTAGGGGAAACCTCAGCTCTTTTGTTTTAATAGTTTTTCTTGTGTCATTGTGAGTATTGTCGTTTAGTTTTGGTGGAATTTTAACCAATAATACTTAGGTCGTAGCATAAAGTGTGAGCCATTGGAATAAAGGTGTTAAGTGGTTTCCCTAAAAACAGAATTCGTTTTCAAGTTTTGATGGAAAATTCCACCATTTTTCCAACAGTCGACTGGACGAATGACGACTTGACTGATAAAATCATAGAATTAGGATAGTTGAATGTAATTTTTAAATTCGCTTGATACTGGCAAAATTGTCTGTCGAAATGACGGACAGAGGTCATAAATAAAAGAAGAAGAAGAACGACAAAGTCGGCTATGAATTTAGCACTGTCAGATTTGATTAGTTTAGAAAAATGCAACAGCAGAATTAACACTGGTCATAAAAACAAAATAGATGACGGTATGTCTCCGTTTAGTTCAAAATGCATAATAAATGCAAGCGCATAACTGCATACAAAATGCTAAACCACATGGAATTCAAATCATTTCATGACATGAGTGAGTATTCACAGCTTGTCAGGTAAGCCTGGCGCTTCGCCATGGCTTCTCAGTTTTATTGCATAGTTAATGGGGTTTTCATGGTGCCAGACGAATAGTAGGAGGCTTTTTAACCTAGTCCTGCAGGTGTCTAGGCCTAGAATAAAATACTAGATTAACGGTGGTGTAAATGATGAATACTAAGTGTGTCTGTTGATTTCTCCTTTTGAACAATCTTGACTTAGTTTGGGGCTAGATGGTGCTGTGATAATATCCATCAACATTCATATATGTGATCTTAGTTTAGTTTTCATGAATGGTCTTATTAAATACACTCCATATTAGGTATATCAAGGTGGTCTGGAAGAGATCGCTGATTAGCGATAAGACCGCCCATT
Source organism: Eulithis prunata (assembly GCA_918843925.1). Taxonomy (NCBI): domain Eukaryota; kingdom Metazoa; phylum Arthropoda; class Insecta; order Lepidoptera; family Geometridae; genus Eulithis; species Eulithis prunata. Next base: position 4,463,120 of record OU974023.1, on the reverse strand, counting down.
TACTATTAAGTTTTGTTTTTCGTTTTATTGTAATCGAATAAAGTATTTTCTATCTTCTATCTATACTTTATTCACACTAAGTAGTAAAATATTCTACAGCTGAAGTCACAGGCAAAAGCTACTACTAGTTTATTGACAAGACTCGTAATTCACACGGAACTTTTAACTCAATCTATGTATCCTACCGGTTACATCGATCTACTACTGCTATCTAATAAGAAACTATATTTCAATGTCAAGTGTACGCGAATAGCTCACATGGCCATTCTAAACGGCTAGTTCAGTTCAATTTAGATTTAGTCACACCGGCATTCCATACAACCTAACTAGTTTAATTATAACTGCGAGTACTTAAGAGTCCGTCAATCTTCATGAAACAGCTCAAAAATAATGTCCCTTTATAGAATACTATCTCTGCTATAACATAGCCGCGTGAAACGTACTTTATGAGTAATATGTAGAGCGAATAATAATATTATGTAGAGCAACGATAATATCGCGCGATTCAGCCACACTCGTGGACGATAATATCGCTCGATTCAGCCACACTCGTGGACGATAATATCGCTCGATTCAGCCACACTCGTGGACGATAATATCGCTCGATTCAGCCACGCTCGTGGAGGTGGCGCGGCGCCTTTGGGTCTAAGGCCCGTAGGTATGCCGATACAGAAATCGTTAAGCAAGCAAGTATTTGAGTAAAGATTTTTATACAAAAATCTATGCTAGAGTCTGGATCAATGCTTCAGCAGTAAATCAGCATCCGGGCCTTAATTGAGGAACAGTGATATAGTTGTTTCAAATCGACTGTTATTTTCTAGACTTTTGAAGTGCGCAAACAGTTAGGCACAGCATCACTGTAATTTGAATAGATGAAATATGAGTTGAAGTAATTGAAGAATTCTTATACTAACTACAGAATATTCTGTATCAAAGAGAATTCTTTGTATACAAACTGCGTAATAAACTGTGTCAGGTCTCGCCGGCGCCACACATGGAGACGAAAAAGTGTTTTTACGAAATGAATAAGTTGACCATTTAGCTAGGAATTCGATCCGCAGACCTATAAATCAATCAGAACTTGTTCTGAGACTTGATTTTAGTGCGTCGATTGTTGACTTGATACTTGACACTTTGTTTAGTTAAACGGCTATATGAATAATAAAAAGATCCGTTGGCGTTTAGGTTTCTTTTAGTAACTACCCGAGAGGGGTAAATTGAAAACCGTTACCATACCTAATATACCCACTAAATAAATAAATAAATATTCACGGACACTTAACACAACGCCTTCTAGTCCCAAACTAAGCAGAAAATGGAAATGAAGCAATAAATGGTTTCTTATTTGTATTTATTTATCTTTTCATATCCTTAGTATTCAAATCAAGATCTTTGGGAATGTCTATTAAAAGTAGCCGAGAACTCAGTACGTCTCTACCTACCTAAGTTGTATGCTTGTAGTGGTGGTGAAAATGCCTTCAGCTCAGTAAAATAATATGCTGCCACATGCTACGGCATAACAGCGCTGGGGTTTTAGCTGAGACCTATGTTGACTTCACGTACATCGTGGCTTCAAAATGAATTGCGAATTGCTCAATGCGAGATCAAAACAAGATCTAAAGCAGAACGAATGAAGAAACCCCGCTATCGTGTGATAGACAAATAAAAATAGATAACCACTAGAGGAATGTAAACGGAAACTAAAATTAGAAAAAGTAAAAAGCTGTAGGTCTAAACACACAAAAAATTTGCTGCAATAGTAAACATTCATCGTCTATTTCCTAATCGCACTGGATTTTACGATGAAGGTACTAAATACGAGGTTATCAAATGATTATGACACTGTGATTATAGTTATCTTTTTATCTGTTACAAAACTGCATTTTGATAAAAACTTGCTTTTGCATCCGTTTTGATTTTTTACAACTTTAACACTCATTGCTATGCCGTACCTGGGTCAATGTTACAGATGAAGCATTTTCACAGTGTAATTTTTTTTAAAGATGGACTTTTTTCGTTTTAGGTTGTTCTAAGTACAGACAAGATACTGTAGAACACATTAGTCTAGACAATTGGAACAATAGAGAGCGATTTTAGCGCCACAATTTAACCCATTCATGGCTTTACAGTGCAACATACCTACATGTTCCGAAGTGACAAAGTAACAGTGGGCCATTGTTGGTGCGTTGTCGCAACGAGAGCGCGACGATACGGATCATCGGTTACAGAATTGGGACGTTTCATTCATGCCCACATCCTGATTGAGATTTCAGTTTATAATTGTTGTAATAAGTAGGTATTGCAGTAGGTACTTTTTGCATTGACAATTGGATTGGTGACGTCGTCTCCAAATTGACAAGGAAAATTGAATTCTGACATCATCAGTATTTCCTGAAAGATATAACCTAAAAATTTTCAAGAAAAGATTGAATAGGTGGATTATAGCTAAGCGTGCTCCACCTTAGGCTGCAGCTACGCTTACCACCAGGTGTGCTGGCAGCCAAATGCTTAGCTATAGCTAAAAAAAATCGACAGCCGACTTGACGAATGACTTGACTTGACTTATATTATTTAAAATTCATCAATTGACACTGGCAAAATTGTCTGTCGAAATGATGGACAGAGGCCATATAGGTATAGAAGAAGAAGAAGAAACTGTTATTACGGGTACCTATCAGAACACCAACCTAATTAGGAAAAAAAACTATTTAGTAGAATTGACTAAGCAAGTACCTATGTCAATTCTAAGGTTCTTTACACGCTTTTGTATCGTATTGTAGTTAACATAGAATACGAAACAACGATATAACTAACATTTACGTAGCATACCCCACTTACTAGTTACCTACTTTTATTTTAAGAGTATGGTGAAGTTTGTATAACAATAAAGAAAGGCCAGATACAATCTAAGATGAAAATAGAAACGGAATAAATCAGTAAAGTTTGTCTGTACAATTCCGGGATTTACGACTGGTTACGCCTACCGCAACCGCGTACTTTACATACGGTAGTTCTATCGCGGGGATATTGTTGTTTGGTTTATTGCAACCAAAATGGGGAAACATTGTACTTTGATTTTTAGATGATAGATTTTTATAGGTAGTCTTGCCCTCTAGAATCGCACACAATAACTATTATTATATTCATCCACTGGAATTTGTCCTCCATAACTACTTAGGTATTCATAATTTTCGACAATATTTAAAAAAATCGTGTGTCTCTTTTCAACTATTTGAAAGACACTGAGCTAAAAATAATATAATATGCCTTCCTATTGCATATTAAGTATCAGACATTCGTAAATGCGTTGTTACACTGCCACCGACACGACATCTACATTATTATCTTCGTAGAATTAATTTCATACACGATTTCGTATCGTATCTATCGATATCGTATCCGATACTGACATTTTCGTTCTATAAAAACATGTCAGTGTCGCCAAAAAGATAATATAAGTACCTACTAAGCAATATTTTGATCAAACTAAACAAGATTTCATAACTTTTGAACAACATTCTATACAATCACAATCTTTAAAATGTTTAGCAGAGCTTATAGAATTAGCAAATGAACAAGCTTTAGCGGCTGCTTTGAAAGTAATCCTCCGCCCAACCAGGTCACGATGACATAAAGAAGCCGTGGAACTGACGGCATGTGGGATAGGTACAGTGAATACTTTGATACACTATTGATCGATGCGATTGCAAGTAGGTGATGTTTTATACTAGCTTTATGTATATAGCAACGCTTGACGTAAAGGAAGTAAGTGTAGGTAAATTTAACTTAAAAAAACTGTTATGTGTTGCATCACATAGTTGAATGAATACTGTTGGGCCCATAACCTAATAAAACACAGAGTTGTCCTTAACACAGTGCAATTGTTTTTTATTATGTCGGTCGTCCTGCAGCAAGATGGGCAGACGATATCGCTGTCATAGCGGGCAAAAATTGGATGAGACTGGCACGGGGTCGTAAGGAGTGGTACATCAAAAGAGAGGCCTATATCCAGCAGTGGGTGAATTCAGGCTGTGGATGGATGATGATGATGACATTTACCTAGGATACACAGATAGCTACCATGTAGAATGATTTAGTTATAAATACTAACAGAGTTCACCAAAAATCTCACCAGAACTGATACAGAATCGAAGCAAAGGCTATTTTAACCGACAACGAAAATAACTCATTCAAGTATTTCAAAGTAAATAAAGACAAAACCGATAAAAGTGTGTAAACAGCTATGTACACAACGCTGTCTGTTTTCAGTGGATAACGGCATTTTTATTTAAAGCTTCATGCTTATTAAACCTGTCTGTCTAGCTGTAGCGACACAGATGTTAACACCCGTATGAATAGATTAGGATTAAAAAATCGGAAAGTTTCGAAACAATTTTGAAGAAAGAATTTTTTTTGTCATGGAAAACTAACCAGACAGATAAAAGGATTACAGTGAATCTGGTGATCACAAAATTGAGTTCAATAAAAACACTAAAACTGCGCTAAATACAAAAACATCTTAGATTATCTACAAGGATGAGATCTTTTCAAATAGTAGGTATTCTATGAACAGTTTTGTTGACCACAAGATTTTTAATTTCAATTTCACGTTGATAGTCATCGATGTGACCCAACAAAACTTTTGGACAAAGTTAACAAAACTCGGGCAAAGTAATCTCGAACTCTCAAAAAATTTACGATGAATAAAACTCGGGCAAAGTAAACTAGAATTCTTAAAAATTTAACGATGAATAAAACTCTAATTTTCAAACTATGAACAATGTATGAGACTCGGAAAAAGTAAATTGATATTTGCAGTTTTAGGTAAAATGGGAGTGGTCAGGATTACTGAAAACATATAAAAATAGTAAAATATATTAATGTAATTCTCAGAAGCATATTTTAAAGAGCCAAACAATGAATTCTTAAATAATTTTATTACGTAACTTAAGCCTAATCACAAAGAACTGTTGTTTTAAACGAGGCTAACAATATCGGTGACAGATTTAGTAGCCATTGTTCTTCACTAATTAAGACATTTAGTGAAAGATACGAGAATGTTAGATTTAATAGATTTAAACTAATAATAATTAAATTGCGGATTATCATACCAACATAATTTTTCAGGTTTAAATACACTTTATTCTCAAAACTACGTGCTTCGGAGGGCACGTTAAGGCCACGAAGGAGGCCTTAAGGTCTCATGCGAGCTTGCTTGCTTGCTTGCTATTCATAAAAATATATTAAGTGCCTAGATTTCATATAAAATGAGATAAAAATGTACTTAAAGTTATATGGTACAATGTACAATGATATGTAACAAAAATAATTAAAAAAAATACATAAGCGTATTGCATTTAATTTTGATTTTTATCTGAGTATAGGATCCCTCAATCTCTGACGGAGATCGTGTTAATACGTATTTACAAAATAAAATATATTTAAGTATAGCAATCTAGTTCCCATAGTACAAGGTTTGCTTAGCTTTGAACTAGAGGGCGTTATGTGTAATGTTCATAAATATTATTTATTTATAAGGCATAAGAGTGGTAGAGCTTATTTACCGCCTATTCATAAATAATATAGAAGTATCTATGTAGGTAAAATTTAGTGTATGTAACCAAACCACTCTACGATAGTTTTTTCATTCCAGTTAATGTCATAATTATAATATTTTGAGGGGAAGGGATTCGACTGAAACGAGTATTCTTTAGCGAGTCTCCTTTAATACTGACTACAAAATGAAGATGAATGATTAATCTTAGTATCTATCGTAATACTACACCTCAATTTCATTTTCATGTCATAATATATATTCGACAACAAATTTTTTACAAATCGTATGAGAATTTTGCTTAGTAACTAAAACACATAGGTATAATAACACAATGTGTTATTATACCTATGTGTCATAGCATATTATGCTAGAGCACGGAGTATTTTCGAAAATAACAAAGTCATAATGCCTATACTTTTGAGCTTGTTGACAAGACTTGATGTGTCAATTTTACGCAATGTCAATGTCCTCTATTAGTTTGACATTTCATATTATTCCGGCGCCAATTCGTACATTTAAATACAAATGTAACCAATTGAACACAATCGCCATGACAGTGATTTATATTTAAGCTTTTGTGTTGGCAATTTATGGATAGTTATGAGAATATTATGCAAAATTGCTTGAAAGAACATTGAATCAGATGACAATTTAAAAATAGGTTCTTTTTGGCAAATGATTTAGTATCGCGTCAAGTTGGCTGTTTTGCTCGAGTCAATCATTGTTGTATGTGACAATTTTAGCAAAATGCTAGATTTAGGATCCTGTTTTTGGCTATAACTACCCTATGCTACCGTAGGTGTTACAAATTTTTAATATTTTTCTGCCTAACTTTGAGCCTTATCTGAGCATAGATCCTTCAATTCTGACGGACATCAGAACAGAACAAGGATGCTATTTATCTTTGTCTGTATTACGGTGGTAGTATGCAATAATTATTACTTCTAGTTCGTCATTTGTATCCAATGAGCGTCTATATAAAAATATTTATTTGTAAGTATCTGATCGTACACCATACCGATAATTTTATAGGCTTTCTTATCTAGGGCATGGCATTACTGTTCAGTTAAACCACTTGAAATATAACCGCACTCCTGACCTTAGAAAGTGGCTCGTTACCAACTTTTTATTGGCTGTAAATATTTTCCTTCTCGCAATTCTAATGTCAACGCGGGTAACTCAACACAAACTGAATTCTAAGGAAAAATAAAATTATTGTTAAAAATAATTATGAAATATCTTTTTCATGAACAAACCTTAAATACATGTGCTACTGAATCATAATTCCATATTGCACTGCTTCAAAATTTCTAAAATAACAAGTCGTGTAAAATCCGGTCAATTGAACGCACAGCGAGTTTACACTGCTCAAAGTAGGTATAAGAAAGTTTGTACAAACCCTTTGTGGATATCGAACAAAGCTGCAGTTTACGTAATTAGGACCATTATGCTCTTCCGACTGAGGTGCTAGTGCATGAACGGTCTCATGCAAGATGTAGGCAAATTATTTTAATAAAGCTTCAAATATAAAAAAAATCATAAAGTATACCGACATTTCTCAAATATAATTATATATAATATACTTACTTAATATAATTCATGTTTTGTCTAGATTTACAAAGCGTCCAAAGCTGTGGGCTTTCTCTTTGACTGCATAATACTTAGTCAATCGCATTTTTGGATATTATATTAGTCAAGGTGCATACCAACTTAATTAATTAGTAGGTACTTATTAATAGTCATAGGTGATAGGTTTTTTATAAGAAAAGGCATAGACTTCATTTATTTGGATTTTATTTTCATTCATTAGTATTTATTACGCAATATGTCAACATTGAATTTCCCTGAGATAGTTTAGCATATTTATAAATAAAATAAATATATAGGTATGGACATTTTACACAATGCCCTCGAATTCCAAACTAAGCAAAGATTGAAACAAAATAAAATAAAAAATATTTTGTATAAATGATAAATTGGTGTATCTTGCATTCCACCATCCCCACTGGTACAGAACGAGTTAGCCGCAGATATCGGTGAATCATTAATCACCTCCCAGTACTCTCTGAGCTTTTAATTATCATAATTAATAATTTTATCACTTCGGTAAAAGCTTAAGAGCGTGTGCCGAGGCAAGAATGTTACGAACTTAGGAATGTTATGTACCTACTGAAATATGTTATTAGAAGAACCTAATATACGAAATATTTTCCAAGAAGTACTTAATATTTTATTTATAAATAGGTACTTATACCAGCCACTCACCAATCATAATGAATAGAACTGAATATCTGAAATTCGAAATAAAATGAAATTGAAATTTGGAATTTATTTGAAATTATTAGTACATTATGGTACTAGTGTGGTACATTGGTGATTACCGCCGAGGTGCCATTGAGACCCGAGCCGTAGGCGAGGGTCTTAAGAAAGCCGAGAACGGTAATCACCAATACACACGTGTATCATACGACGTTTTTCAACACACTTGTGAATAAAATAACAATAAAATAAGTATAATTTCAACAGTGAAAACGCGTTGTGAAAAATGTTTCGCTATGGCGGGAAAAATTAATCAGTTTTCCTATGCGCGCGCATTGCGATCGGCCACAGACTAAAGGGATGAGGTTTTTTTTTATTTATTTTCCGCGCTTAGGGCTTGCGCCTATTCTGCCACGTAAAAAATGGGGAATTTAAAGTTTTCTTTTATTACAGAGAAAAACAAAAGTTATATTTGAGTGAAAGTTTTATTTATTAAACACGTACGAGTTAAAATTATCTATTTAAATAAGAAGTTGCATGAAATGAGCAAGCAATAGGAACATTAATATATTTGTTCTATTGAACACGATCTTTTTTTTGAATAAAAACTTTTTTAGTAACAAAGCTACTCAACCAATAAAATTTAAAAAAAAATCTATAACTCACTAGTGAGTTATAGCAATGAAAAAGTCACAGTTTGATTATGGGTATCATTATGTGCCTTATTGCGGTGACCATAGAGCCACTTTATGAGCAAGTGTGTTGAAAATTTATTTGATATTAACAAACATCATCAATACATTGACAGGATTTAAATTAAAATTTTTAATTAAATTATCAATTTTATTTTGCGTTAGTTCAGATTGGACAGCATTGGTACCCAAACTAGGATAACCTATGTTTATGGCGTATCAATACCTACGACATAAGATAAATACATAAACATTGTATTGTATTGATGTACATTGATGGGTAGAGCATTCCTTGGGTCGGGATGTACGTGATGTCAACAACACTGGCTTCAGCAGAAAATCAGCGTGCTGTATGGAAACATACCGTAACATTAAGCTGAGCTGATGCCGTTTCACCACCACACAGAGCATAACTTATTTCTGTATTGTACAATTAGTTTGCTTTTCTTTTCCTTTAGGTACCTCATTATTTTAGATTTAAGTTTACTTTTAATGCTGTTATTTCTTTTACTTTGTTAATTTGTGGTGGTTTGAAATAAATGTATCTATCTATCTATCTAACATGATTAAAATACCTAATACCAATAAATAAATGCAAGGATGACCTTACTTATTTTATTAGTATCAATACTACTTAAAATTCCAAAGTTAATAGATTTATTTTCTAAAGCCATGGATTACAAAGCGATTAGTACAGGCATAGTATTATATGATCTGTGCTACAGGAAACGCAATCAATTACATCCCAATCGGAATGCTATTTGTCAAATTGAATACGATTCCGATCAGATTCAATCGTATCTGGGTGATGATGCGAAAAGATCCATGGACAGAACAAATGCAATCGACCTTGGAAAAAGACTAATAGACAATTTAAATGGTTTTATTGAAAGAACCTACCCATATGATGCAATGCACTAGAAGGTAGATTAGTCCAATAAAACGAAGCATTCCACTTTTGCGTACCAAGAACTTCCGCGCCTACGCTATTCCACTTTTGTGCGCCAGATTATTTTGACGGCAGAAAACGTGCTGGAACGCGCTAATGTCACTATTTAGTCACCGAATACCTGTGATTTAGAATGAAACCAGTTCAGAAGGTTTTTATGAACAACGATTGCCCCCCACAAAAGTAAAAATCCAAAGTTAGACGGCTTTGTGCTAAATATTGCAACCTCGATAGGAAATAAATGACGGACGAATCTATTAAAATAAAATAACAATAAACTTCCAAAGTTCAATTTAATAAATCAAGCATAACAAAACTATTCACGCCGTACTAATAGGTGTGAAAGAGATTCGCAACACTGGTACGTAGGTACTAATAGCTGCAATTATTAGACTTCCGTATACGGCCTACACGGCATGGATCGATAGATAACTGGCCTAGTAAGTATTTTGACATTCCTGTTGCTAAATACACTGAAAGGTAAAGATATGGTTACACTGGTCTTTGTTAAAATTATGTAAGGAAAAAATTACTTAAAAAAATGTTTTGTTTCAAAAAAAAGTCTAAGTCATACATAGATTTGAGTATCGAGTCGATTCGACGGATGTTATGTCTCTGTTCTGAATGATATTGAGTGATTCGTAGTTTCAATACCTTATATTGTTTTAAATATTCTATCCTGTATATTTAAAACTCTTTTGAAGCTGACAGAGAATCAACGGACAGCCTAATCCATAAGTCCTAGGACTCTAGAGGTATGAAATTTGGAGGGTAGTAGGTATCCCTTTACAGTGTGTAGAGGTGCACTAAGAAAGGAATTTTGAAAAGTCGCACCCTAAAGGGTCTAGAACGCGAGCAACGCCGCGGGCGACGGCTAGTCCTGTATAAAATTACGGAGGTGAAACCACTATCTCTTCTAATGAATAATCCTGTATAGAAAACTTTCAAAAAATCTATACTCTTATACTTCCGTCTCGATTCTAACTCGAGTGTTTTGAAATTTCCCTAGCGCGTAAAGCTTCTTGGCAGCTAGTGAAATTCTAGATTTGATATCGATAGTGCAAAAGCGGGTACAGACTGGAGTCTGTACCCGCCTCAAGAGACTGGTTAGTGGTGACATACAAACTACCGGTCCCGGATCGCGTCCGGATCGCCCACGGCACCGACCATTCATAAATATACAACGCAATTACGCAAGCCTGATTAGAACTGCTATAGTGTTTGTCTATATAGTTGAAATAGATTACCTAGCGTCGTGATAGCCATAAATCCTATACCTAATAAATCAGCACGAAGTTTTTTGACTCATAATAAGTCAGAAGTCAGTTAATTACTTAGCGACGCAAAGGCCGTAAACAGACTTATGAAACCAAATTTACTCATGATTATTTTCCATATAAATAATAGCATACTTCATAAAGCACAAAAGAGGTCTGAAAATCGTTCTTCCAAGTTTATTGTGAAGGTATTTATCTCTAAATATTTAAAACTCTTTTGAAGCTGACTGACAATCAACGCACAGCCCAAAACTCTACGTTCTAGAAGTATGAAATTTGGAGGGTAGTATTCTTTTAAAAAAATACTAGTTTAATAATATATAGTGTAGGGGTGCACTAAGAAAGGAATTTGGAAAAGTCGCACCATAAGGGGTCGAAAATTAGGATCAAAGATTTTAACCAAATAGTGCGTTTGCTGCTATCACGCGAGCAAAGCCGCGAGCGACAGCTAGTGCCTATGGGGAAGGATTATGTCCAGCAGTGGATTTGTTTGATGTTTGATGTTGATACACGGCATGTTGTCAGGTCTTGAGGGAAGTGCCCTTGTTCTGATTTCATTCCTAGGAACTAAACTTCATGTGTGGCTTACCGTCACTTTCATCACAAGCTAAAGATTGAAATGAGTAGATAGGTAAGTAGTACCATAGAATAGAGAAGGTACTTGAGAAGTACCTGAGTGTGAGTATCAATAATATTGAGCATCGAGTGTGAGTATCAATAATATTGAGCATCTATCATAATATAAGAAAGAGTGGGTGCTTAAATTAGCATTCACAAGTTCTCAATTATTTACTTTCCCATTACGTAGGTAGTTTAGCAAAACGTGTAGGACTCTAGAGATGTTAACATTATTTTGAAATAACAGAAAGTTCGACAAATTTGACAAAAATCATTTAAATAAACAAAACACGCCACATTTGAAATTTGTTACACCGATCATGATCTTGATGACCATAAATTAACAATAACGCTGTAAAATTTATGTTTAATGCTTTTATTTGAATAAAGTGTTTATTTTTATATTATTTTCTTTATAGTGATAAAAGTTGTCATATTGAATGTGACCAAAATGTATGATAGCTTTTTTAAAAGCTACCTTACATTAAGTTGCACGAGAAAACAATATTTACGCAGACGAAGTTACGAGCAATATTTATTTACAAAGTAGCTAAAATTAATGAGCATGATGTAAAGTGAGTGAGACGTAATAATAAATTTTGAGGTAATCTAGTTTTGGACTACGTCTTACTGGGACGATACAATAACTTCAATTTTATTAATATTTCTATTACGGTTTCGTTCCAAAATTTGTTTCAATACAATGCATGCACATATACGCCCCGACTACCTATTGACATAGATGAAAAATGAATTACAAAAAGGAAAAACTAAATTTACGAAGGAAACAGACATTATTACTTAAATGCGTAGCGTGTCTACTAAATTCAAAACTGTTGCTAATATTACTACTTTGTAAGTAATAATTGCAGCAATGAGATAAATTAAAACTATTAAAAACATTAGTACTTCGACTAAAAGTAGTTTAGTCGTAAAATAAATCTTCCTAACAATAACAAAAACCAGTTGACAGCATCGGATCTATTTACAACAGTTTGTCGATTTTATAGCGTTTGTATTATAAATCTAAATAAAATCACAAAAGACTTTTATGGTTGTCCATAATGTCCATCCCAAACGGAGATCAAAACATAGGGCTATGATTCCATCGAACCTATTAACCTTGTACAATCAAGGCAGTGATGTATAGTTATACGAATATAACACATTCAACAGACAATAAATAATAGTTGGAGTCAAATACAGTGAAAAGAAAAACTCGAATATATAACAAAAGACTGTAAGTAGGTATCAAAGAAGAATAACAAAAAGACTTGGAAAAAACCTTGATATTTAAATAATTGTTTGAAAAACCCGAATAAAACCAAAGACTGTAGTAGCCATATCAAAGAAGATGGACAAAAAGACTTGGAAAAACCCTGAAATTTAAATAAGGGTTGCAATGCAGTCAAAGTCAAAAGAAACTGCAGATACAGCAGAGGTTGCATTTGTATTTTGTAAGGAATATAAGGATAAAATTGGCAAACTATTAACAATACAGTAACTAGGTACTTACATGATAAATATGTAGAACAGCAGAGGCCCTCGAGGCGTCATGACGTCACTTATTCCACTTGATCACCGAAACGAAATAACACTTAATGAAAAATCTTTACGACACTGACTCACGCCACTGCTCTAAATTGGAAATCTGTTGATTGCTTTTAACACTACACGTTCCTTCCCGTTTCATTTTTCACTTGGCACTGGTCATCTTCCGAAGGAACCGCCAATTGCCAATGTCACATCTGAAAAGAATGACATACTATAAACATTGATGGAATATGAGAAGTTATTGGCCATTACATTTACTGGTTGCTCTGTTGTAGGACAAAATTCCCTAGCCACAGAATGACGTATAGACACTAATAGACAGTACTATATCTGATTCTATTCTGTGGTATGAAGAACAAAACAATTTTCATCAAATTTTGGATTCGGGCTCTCAAGTCTTTAAATATCTAAAGGTAAAATGCTACCTCATACTTCAATAGAAACAAACAACTTATTCATGAGTCTGAAGCGAAAATAAAGATGGTTCACGTCTGTTAAAACAGTTTCTGGGACAGTAATGGCGTCGAGTAAACATTTGATTATGAAATGTAATGAGCCCTTGGAAAACGAAGTGTTGTTGATTGAGATTTCAAAACGATACAATGCTGGTATGCTAGCGCGTGTCTGGTCAAAAATAAAAGTAAAACCAGCAATGATCGATCAACTTCTGACGTAAAACAAATACATTGGACGATAGATCGTGAACCAATCGAACTGTGAAGCTCTGGGTTCATAAGAAGCCGTAACCGGTATGAGAAAACTCATCATAAAGAGGCTCTTAATGTTATAATACCCAAACCAGTCACAATTACTGTGATAAGTTTCTTATTTGAAGAAGTATATAGAAAAGTAAATTTTTAAGCATTTTTATAAATTTTATTTATTACAATAAATACTTGTAGTATTTATTGGTACCAATAAAATGTTAAATATTGTTAGAGCGTACCGTTACATTGGTAGCGGTTGTTACATGACAGGGGACGTTTAGGCAAATCCTAAATACGATAATAATCTAAAACACACAATTTCACCTCACAGTTACTGACTGTTACACCTCACAGTTTCTGACTGTTCCCACTGCTCAATGAACGCTGAAGTCGAAGCAATTAAATCATATTTTAAGCTCTTTGCGTTGTAATGTAAAGCTGAAATTATTGAAATATCTATTTGAAAATTATGATTCAGATAAGTACCAACACAAAGTCTCTGAGTCATGAAGCTTTTTTGTTGTACTAACAAATACTTGCGCTGTTTTTGTAGTAATATTCACTTCGTGACGAATGAACCATTTTTATGCTACTCAAAATATATTGCTGAATAATTTCACCGAAAAAAATAGCTACCTTGTTTATTGCAAAACTTAATATAATACTTTAAAAAATTCAATAGGCCATAAGTCTGCGGAATATTTAATAATAATGTGAGCCAAGATTCAAAAATACAATTAGGTAGGTATCGGTAATTAGGCTTCGGTGATTTTTCAATTTGTTTCGTTACAAAGTTTCCTCATAGCTCACGGTTCACGATGCTCTTACTTAGAAGTTGGTAGTTGTCACATAGTCGTCAACTCGTCACGGTCATAAGGTACCGTTTTGCTCTGACCTTGATGGCTGAACATTTGCATCTATCATTTTGATGGCATTGGGTGCGTAACAAGCTTTGTTTTCGTATATCTGTGGCCACATTGCTTGACATTATGCTGGGCAGCGAAAGCAGTTCAGAGCTTACGATATGGGGCTAGTTCATACTCTTTGATTTTGTTGATATCAATCTATAGATTGATCAATTACTCTAAGCTTTTTGGCATCACGTCGTGTCGGTATGATTCACCATAGGTGTGCCATTTGATAACGATAGTCGTAGTCTCGATAAGTGTTTGAACATTGTAGACTTTTTGTGACTCGATCGCTAAGAGATTTTTTATGTAAATTGGTTTATTTACTTTAGAGTTTTTGTGCATATTCGCTTCGCTATTTTCTATTTGCGCTGACTTGTCTATTGCCTGCGGGTTAGGCAACTGTTCTGGACTTGGGCTTGCCCATATTTCATCTACAATCTAAAATATTTTCTTGTTCATAAAAAAGTTACGGTTTCGCTAATTCATAATTTTTTATCTAAATATTCATTATTTTATGGTAAATAAACGACTAAACTAGATCTAAATATTTGAATAAAAGTAATTTTGTTTTAAATATTTTATGCATTTAATTAACATTATCATTAATAGCTATAACGCTATAGCTGAACAGTTTTGATCTATTAATTATAATTAAATAGAGCATAAATGTGACAAGTTACTGCCAAAATCCGCTATTATTGAAGCATTTTAGTAAATAAATATTTAAATTATTTATTAATATGAGAATAATATGTTCTTTAAGTCATGAAATTGTAATTAGCCTGCGCTGTCGTTTTTTACAAAATGCAAAAATGTATGGAATACCTTTGTGCTTTTTTTGCTCTAACACTGTTGGTTCTTCAAATGTTTTTCATAATGTTGCCACATAATTGTGTTTAAATTGTTCATAATTAGGTTCATATTGGGTACTTTAACCCTTCGAAGGTTTCAAGAGTGGTTAAAGTGGTAACACCCGGTATTTATCATAGGTATATTCCAAAATACCCTTTCCCGACACTACCCAGATGTCTCGTTTGACAGGTGAGTCCAGACAAGTCGTGAACGTTCTATTTTCGAACGCTAATAGCTGAAATTGCATCCATCTCGATAGCCCAAACGGTATGCCGGCGAATTCATATATACCGGAAACGCCAATCGAAAGGGTTATACAAACTATTAGGTTGATTAATACTCGGTTTGGAATCTGGCTAATTACAGGAACGAGGAAATGAACCACCAAACTGTTATAAAAAAAGTTTCTTAACAAAGCAACCACAGAACACGAACACAAATTTTTCCTTTCTGTGAGAGCAACAAAAATGTTTGATGGGATGGTAATAGATATACTTATAAAACTTAACCTTTTGTTTTGTACTTTGTTTTATTAAATAGGCACGGGTTTTCATATATATAAAAAAATCTGTCTAAATAGGAGCGTCAAAATTTGCAAAGAGAAACCAACAATAGGTAAAAGATAAAAATTCACACATAGTTTTTATCAGAACACCTTTTTTTTACAATATTTCAAATAATAAATCTATTTCAAAACTAATGATATCAAAGTTACTTCAATTTAATCTAATTTATAGGGGCTTATGGAATTTTTGAAATGGTATTATAATAATAACCGGTTTTAAACCGCATTTCCATAGTATATAGTTTATCTTTAATATTATAACATTCCTTCTACGCGCCAAATTGACATTAAATAAAAAATATAGATTTTTTTTTTTAAATTTATTGCCCTCAAAACATAATTTCATTAATCCGCTTAAAATATTACTCAATGTGATTTTGCTTGATTTAACAACTAAACATACTTAAAGTTATATACAATTTTAAATAAATAAATTGTTTTTATTTACAATAAAAGATACTGACCACGTATAAAATACTTTTCAACACACTTGCTCATAAAGTGGCTCTATGGTCACCGCAATTAGGCACATAATGACACCCATAATAAAACTGTGACTTTTTCATTGCTATAACTCACTAGTGAGTTATAGATTTTTTTTTTAAATTTTATTGGTTGAGTAGCTTTGTTACTAAAAAAGTTTTTATTCTAAAAAAAGATCGTGTTCAATAGAACAAATAAATGAATGTTCCTATTGCTTGCTCATTTCATGCAACTTCTTATTTAAATAGATAATTTTAACTCGTACGTATTTAATAAATAAAACTTTCACTCAAATATAACTTTTGTTTTCTCTGTAATAAAAGAAAACTTTAAATTCCCCATTTTTTACGTGGCAGAATAGGCGCAAACCCTAAGCGCGGAAAATAAATTAAAAAAAAACCTCATCCCTTTAGTCTGTGGCCGATCGCAATGCGCGCGCATAGGAAAACTGATTAATTTTTCCCGCCATAGCGAAACATTTTTCACAACGCGTTTTCACTGTTGAAATTTTAGTTATTTTATTCACAAGTGTGTTGAAAAACGTCGTATGATACACGTGTGTATTGGTGATTACCCTTCTCGGCTTTCTTAAGACCCTCGCCTACGGCTCGGGTCTCAATGGCACCTCGGCGGTAATCACCAATGTACCACACTAGTACCATAATGTACTATTAAACAAGCTTGCTCTATATAGAATACTAACCCATCTTGTTTGAAACAAAGGTAGCTTTTTCTTCTTTTGGCCTCTGTCCGTCATTTTGACACACAATTTTGCCATTGAGAGATTTTGTTGGAATGTCATACGTAAACGTCAACAGGGTGGCTGACATTAATACTAAGTAAATTCTTCTAAGATGATTACCCCTCTTGTTGCATATTTTGATCACATTATTAATTAAATTATATCTGCTTTCATAAGAATAACCCTCGAGATCCATACCAACTGACCTCAAAACGCGGTGAAACCATAAAGGTGAAACAAATGAATGATCTGACGTTTCAATTTGTATATTGACACGTTTTTAATCTTTGTCTATGCGTTCGGAAGCAGTGTGTAGTTTGTCTAATAGATAACTATCGTAGTTCCGTTAATACGAGAACTTGTATTGAACGCAGTAGAAAGTTGAACAGCTGGTGCAATTTCAGTTACTTATTTTATGAAGTTACTATTGCTCAGTCATTTTGTCTAAAAATAGTCCACTTAGTGTTAATTTTTTCTTCCCTGATTTTTTTATCGTGAGAAATCAACAGAATACACAAATAGCCTATATATTCTAAGTATTTGCATGTTTGTGTATTTGCATGTTCGTTAGGTAGAATATAATGCTCTATTTTTACATTTAAGACCTAATCTTTAACATTATATTCTTGCAATAAACATATCTTAGCTTATCTTTATAACACCTTCAAACATGGGTAGGTATCTTCCTAGCAAAATCAACCATTAGATAGGTACAATAATCCAAATAAGGCGTATTGTACAGAATACTTAAAACTTTATTCACAAAGAAAATTACAACTAATACAGTATTTACAATATTCACAATATTTACAAAATACACATGAAACAGTTGAGCCATCTACAAACCGTTGCAAACGATTTATAGATAGCTCAACTGGTCCAAATCAGTACCAATCGGAAGCGTGCCCAAGACACTGGCTGCATTGCCGCGCTGAATAGCAATGCTGATACGCTGGCCTAGATAATCACCAGCCCTCGGGTCACGCGTCGCTTCGACTAGACGCCCTGAAAGAATTTTGAAAACCCGGAGGGCCTCGGTACCCCACGGACCTAGAGTCTCGACCCCAAGAGGCACAAATGTGTAGGCCCTATCGAGACCTGCATACTTGCGCCTCTTGTGGTCCTCGGCCAAATCTGCCGCCGCACCAGCCTTAACGGAAGTCCTAGGCAGATGTGAAGGAGCAAGGGTATCGACGCAAGTATTATATTAGGCGTATTGTTGGATAAGAATTACAAATGTGCCCTAGAACGGTAACTCTTAAAGTAACTCTTGTATTGTACCTACCTTCTAAAACTTGATCGTATTACCAATTATGGTATTTTTTTCTTATCTATCTATCTCTGTTCATAAGCAGTGTTCTGTTTATTTTCAACTTAGCTGTCCCATAGAACGACTAATAAATCTTCACCCGCCGCTCATAGTTTTACTTTTATTTGATTTTGACGTGCATATCAAACTTACTATCAACGCGTAGTAAAATATCAATCTTGTGAACGAGTGACTGCACTTTGTTATTTCAATTAATTTAAAGAAACTGTTTATTAATTTGAAGTTCATATAGGTACACGATTACTTTAAAAGAAGTGATTTGATTTTATTACTCACTAGAGTGTGACGTTTCAAAATTCCTTTCTTAGTGCAACCCTACACTATATAAGGATACCTACTACCCTCCAAATTTCATCCCTTTAGGACTTATGGTTTAGGCTGTGCGTTGATTCTAAGCCAGCTTCAAAAGAGTTTTAAATTGATGATAAAATAACGTTACTTTTAGTGATCTTATTTTATTACTCAGGTATAAAAATAGAATAGAAATTATTTTCCATTCAAAAAATCTTTTCAATAAAATTTTCATACGTTTCTGATTGGAATAATCTATTCAACAAGACGTTGTTATAAAGTCTGTGTATTTAATTGTTACAGGTACTCATTTTTATTGTTAAGATACAAATATTTATAATCATAATTAATGACTATGTCCACATTTCCCCATGTTTAATCAGTTTGATTTCAAATAAGGCAAAAGTATGAGTTTCGTAACTATGAAAATATCACCCTGACCGGGATCGCAGGAAATTGTGTCAGTATTTAACAATTTTTTTGTACAACTGTACAAATATAAGCTGCCCTAAACCAATTAACACGACTTTATAAAGAACGGGTTTCCTCACGATGTTTTCCTTCACCGTTATGCGTATATCAATTTTCCGAATGAAAAATCCATTGGTGCACGGCCGGGATTCGAACTCACGACTTTCGGATCGAGCATCGTGAGGAAGCCTTGGCTTAGTCAGCTCCGCAAGTATTGACCTTGTCTTTCCTGTCGATATGGCTGATTAGGCTGAGAGGATGGTACCTATAGGTGCTGGGCAAGCCTACTTCATCTAAAAATCTCCTGACGTGGATGATAGATGTAAAGGCCTATATTATTATAAAGAACGGGACGGCTTATAAACGATAAACTATATCTGCCTAGTTTTCACGACGATAAAAAGCCTATACCTAGTGATGGCGCGGCGATGGTCGGTTTACTAGTATAATAATATGATGCAGCACGTGTCACGATAATCAGCGCACACATCTAGTAGTACATAACGCCAACTATATCTGATCTTAGCTTGACTGCAGGTAAGTAGAGCTCACTACTTATCTGTTTTAATTTAATAATGAACAATCTTATTTTATTCTTATTTTTAAAAGAATGGTATTCAACACATTTTTACACAACACAAATCAACGTACATTTAAAAGGAAATAAAACAAGGTGCCTTCATAATTAAAGGGTACCACAGCATGCGTGTAGGAATCCTTATCGAAACTTTTTCTTTACAAGCTTTTGATAGATACAAATTTTGATATCAAAATGAAAATAAAAAACATTAGTTTTGCAATATTTTCTAAAATGAGATAGTAATTATTTTCGTCAAAATAAATTATTTGGAATTTTTAGAGCACAGTTTAGATTCAAATAAGATTTACTTACTTATATAATACTCGTAGAGCTACCTATTTACTAAAATATCCAAAAAAAAATCGGATTGACTAAAATCCCGTTTTATTGTAATCGTCTGACTGCGGTTCTTATCGTCTGACGTTTATGGACAACGTTACCGGACTGTCTAAAGGTACTCGTAGCTACTTATTTACTAAAATATAAAAAAAACAAAACGGATTGGCTAAAATGCAGTTTTATTGTAATCGTCTACCGATTGTTTGTCTGACCGGACCGTCTAAAAAGTTCTTATCTATGACTAATAACAACTCTAATCGTCTGTACTCGTCTGTACTCGTCCACTAAGTGTTGTAACGAATGTAACGACCACCTATAAGAAAATATTCTAATACAATTCATTGCGCGCGATAAGCGGTAATTGGGTTATCTCGGTGTTACCCATCTCATAAACAAATAGATTGTTAGAAAAATATGTACCCAGTGTCACAGTGTATTCGGATACAGATACTGTAAAATTGTATGTCATTTTGTTGCATTTTATCGAAAAAAAAAACCTAACATTAGCAAAATAAAAATCGGTGGACTAACTCCAAATTTTTTCCCAACTAACTTCTGTGTTTTATTGCAGTGTTGTCAATAAGGATGCCTACATACAAACCCAACTAAAACATGTTTATTTCCTCATGTATTTTACGTACGAGTACGTTATATACGTACGAATCTACATACTACTTACAAAATCTTTTGCGTAAACAATAAATCATCGTCTCCTTGCCCTTTTCCCACTTTATGTAGGGTCGGCACAACATGTGTTTTTGTTCCATGCTCTTCTATCAGCCGTCATCTCAGTTGTCACTCCTTTCTTACCCATATCATTTTTCACGCAGTCCAATATGATTGCGATTTTTTTAAATTTTACATTTTTTTAGATTACTTTGCTACTATAAAAATGTCTACCACAAACATGCCTTATAATTTGTTATTTTGTCTAACAGGTAACAACACCAGCTATTTAAACCTAGCTACGCCAGTATGGAACAGACGCGATTTCGTAACGGCTAGATAGAGATGCATGCCGGCAAATATGAGTGTAGAGTAACGTATGTGAAATAAAGGATTTTGTCGAAACGTTGTCAAACCGTTGAACGTTATTGATCATAAGTTTGAGTGTTTTTCAGTTTTTCAAAATATTATGTTAGTTAGCTGGAGTATAATAAGTATTTTTCAAAAGATTTATTTAATTTTACGAGTAAGTAGATAAGATGAATTTACCAGGTTTTGGTCAGTTATCATTAAATAAAAACATTGGTAGTTATATTCTAGTTGGGGTCGTATTTACTCAAAAATCTTTTTCAAGCGTTACTCTAGCATAGATTTGATTTATTAATAAATATTTAAGAAACCATGAATGCTAATTTAAACAATGCAATAAAATAATTTGTATGTATTTTAAAGTAATAACCTGTCTATCAAACACATTTTTTATCTTTTTAATATCCTATAGCATTCTATGTTTCCGTGATATTCAAGTTTTTATTGATGAGCCGGAATTTTTGCTCTCCACTACACTATGAATAGCCATGTTTTAATAAAAAGTAGATTAACTACTAAAATGAGGTCAAGGTGATATACAACTACAGAATGTTTTATGAAGTGCGTGAAGCTTGATCAGATGTTAACATTCTTAGATAAAACTAGCCGTCACCCGCGGCGTTGCTCGCGTTTTACCCTTTAGAGTGCGAATTTTCAAAATTCCTTTCTTAGTACACCCCTACACTATATAAGGATACTACACTCCAAATTTCATACCTCTAGGACTTATGGTGTAGGCTGTGCGTTGATTCTCTGTCAGCTTCAAAAGAGTTTTATATATATTGATATATATATATATATAAAATATAAAATGGTTTTTCTCGGTACTCAAACACAACACAGGTTACAAGTGTTACAACTAATGTTTGTATAAAATCTATAAATATATATAACACGCAGTATTTTAAATGAAGTTCTCACGAATTTTACCAAGTAATTGAATTACTAAAGGTCTTGCAACTAGGCCAGACGGATTACGACTTTTTATGTGGTTTGGTGGACTGGCCATAAGTTGGTACAAACTGGCAGGTGAAATCTTAACAATCAAGAAATGCAAAACAGCTCTGCTTACCAAGGTACTGTTGTCCTTTTTATATAAGCATTGCAACATTTACGTAACCCTCTTGATTAAAAAAAACCGTTATTCGTATATTTTGAAAAACGAAACGAAAACACTAGTTATTCCAGTTTTTTACAAAACACAGTACTTATGATGTTAATTGATAGATATAACGACATTAAAAATATTTTGAATTTTTTTAAGTGATAAATACTTAGAAAGGTTTTTTCTCTTTTTTAGCTCAACAATGATTTTAATGTTAAATATTCCTATATGTAAACATAGGCCTTTACATCTATTGAAGATGATATACAGCGTCAGGAGGCAACCTATGCCAACACTTAACGGGACACTATAGTGCCTGGAACAATGTTTAGATGAGTAGGCTTACCCACTAAACATGTAAACATAACCACTCACTAGATATTGTAAGATTTAGGTTTTGTACTCGAAATACAATTTGCATGTTTTTTCACCGCAAAGCATTGATTGGTCAATTACTTTGACAACCATTTGACAGTGCAAGGTAAATACTTAATGATTAGTACTACCTTCCTACGAATTTAGATCGTATATTTAAAGTATCCAAGGTTGAATTTCCTCTAAAGGTAATAGGAAAATCAAGTCATCGTTGACCACACAAGATGAGTTCAAAAAGTGATTTTATTGAGTAATAAAATTGACGTTTGTATGATTTGAATGAAATAAATATAATTTTTAAATTAGCCAGGCTTAACATTTGTTAAATCTGAAGTTCTTTGAAAAACCGGTATGAGTACCTAATTAGTACCTACCTACTTTCAATACATCTAGATGGTGTAATATAAATAAAATTGAACTATGTATTCTAGTTTCAAACTTTATTCTAGTTTCGTCCCACTGGGATGAAACACTTACCTTTCAATTTTATTAATATTTCTATTTACGTCTCAATTTGTTTCATAATAACCTAGTTTTTGTACAGTCATGAACAAAAATGAATACCTAGTGGAAAAACATAAAGATGATTTTGAAGGCATTGAGAGTCAGTTAAAAAATATCTGTCACTGTCATAGATACTAAACTATTTTAACCTACGTACCTATATGCTTTATCCTAATAATATGTCCTCATAATATCAATAAGTATATTTGATAAATAATTAATTAAATTCGGATGACATAAGAATAAAAAGTAATTTTGATTTAAAAAAGAATATTGTCAATCGAGAAAATGTTCACGACACAAATGTCAGGTGACATATTTTTGTAAAAATATCTTTGTGCAAATAAAATCAAATAGTTTTAATTTATTAACTGATTATTCTTTCTCCTCTCATAGAGAAAAAAGTTTTTTTTTTTCTAAATGAGTTCTTTAAATTTTTCCCACCATAACCGTTGGAACAAGACTAAGTTAAGTAATGTCACGTTGTTAGGTATTTGAGACCCTTTATAATTATAAACTTGAAATTCTACTTATTTAGTTCAATGTCGGCTGAGAGATCATTATAGCAGTCGCTTAGTCTGCTGTTGCTATTAATGATGATTTTTAATTGGTCTTAACTGAATCTCTAAACGCATAGATTAACACATGAGTTTTATTTTAGCTACAAACCGAGGAAGAGTTTATTAAAAAAATCATTATTAATTAAATTTTTAAGTAAGATAAGACGAAGAGTTTAGAGGAAGGTAGACGCTACCACCACGTGGGATAAATAGTCAGGAAGAGAAAGACAGAGAGAGAGAGAGAAAGAAAGAGTTAGTGAGATGTTATATTAAGTAGAATAATTTAAGTAAATATTAAAAAAAAAAAATATCGAGTGAGCCAAGCGAGTGGAGATCTTAGAGTTAATTTGCGCAAACACTTTGTATGTTTTTATGTTTGTTCGAGCATAACTTTTAAACCGCTTATAAATCCAATCTTCACTGAATTTGATAAGTCCACGGATAGTAGGTACTCTTAAGTTGTATTTATATTTACTTGTACTTGTAATTATATTTACAGTGAATAGTGCTCAGTGGTGCATCTTGGGAGAGACCTCCGTCCAGCAGTGAACCGATGTAGGTGGATGATGATGATGATGATGATGATCTTATCTTAGCCTAAAATATAATCTTATACTATTTTATAGCGTATGCCTTAATATGGCTAGCTAGGCCAAACTTGTGAGTTAAACCACTTCATTTAAGCAGTTCCTAGCAACCTTTGCAAGGTCGTCATTCCTCCAAGTCGCGGCTTACACTTCGTTATTATTTATTTTTCAACACACTTGCTCATAAAGTGGCTCTATGGTCACTGCAAGTAGGCACATAATGACACCCATAATCAAACTGTGACTTTTTCATTGCTATAACTCACTTGGCAAGAATTGAAACAAACAAAGCAAACAAGACTTACAAGCAACGAGCACATCCCAAAAGTGGTGTCCCATCCCTAGAAGACGGCCATTTTTTTAAAATTGCCTTCGAACATTCTCAAGTTACGCACGAAGAAAACATAAAATAAATTAATTTGCCTGTAAAACTAATGGTATAATCATAATAATATACATATAATAAAACTACACGTTTTAACTTATTTACCAAAGACAGGCAGGAGGCACAATCATCTCCATCTCGAGCCGGATTTTCCAGACTTCGAAGACAAAACGTGGCAAGGCGTGGGCGCTGGTACCCCGTTGTTGGAAGAAAAGGAGACGACAAGCACCATCAGCAACAAGTTGATCACCTCACCAACGGCCCTGGCGCGCACACCAACCAACCACATCATCAAACAGTCCACAACGCAACGTCATCATCGCCCCGAACTCGGCGAAAGTCATCCTGCACACGTGGCGAGGCATAAGAACTGGGTGAGCTCGTTCCAATTCCAAATCCTCTCACATCCCGGTACCTCGTACACGTCGTCCGTCATTCGTAACCACAATTTCCTAACCACAAATTGTGCCAAGTCATCGATTTTTCGATCATAATTCATCGTAAAAATCACCCCTATACGTCCCGTTTTCAGGCATAATTATCCTGAAATCAGGTCCTGATCCTCCAATCATTATTATTGGAGAGATCGTTACTAAATTCAGTAGCCTTAACCTATCCTACTTCTATATATTTCTTTGATCATTATTATCAAAGTTACATTATATTTCAGTAGAAAGTAGGCATAAACATATCCTATTTTGTACAAAAATTTCATAAATCTGTGTCCATAAACAGATACATCTTCGTTGTCAAATATTTCTGACAATGGATCAAGTTCTATAATTGAATATCAACAACTTCATACATTGTACCAAAAATAATAAGCCCATCCACGTAAAAAGGTCATTTCTTCATCTCACATCTCATAATTTTACATTTCAGTTCACCTGTCGCGCGGCGGCCATTTTGTGTGTTGCCACGTGCGGTCATTGACACGGCTCAGCTGACTGCGGCTGCAAGGGCCTGGAGCTTGCTTGAGGGTTATCTGCTTTCACTGCACACGCACGCTTGCAAATTTAAGTATATTTTTTCTAATCCTGAGTCATTACACTTTGATTAACCACGCTACATAATTGCAACTCGCACAACTTTCTTCAGGTTATTATAGCATCTGCTCCCACAAATACCTACAAGTAAACTTCTGCTTTGCATTTCTCAATTTTTATTTGCTCGAATACAAATAAAGATTGAAGAATTTGTCTTTGCACTGCATTGTTTCTGGTCTATTTGTAAATAAACATGTCGCTGAAGGAGCTAAAAATTAAACGCAGTTCATACAAATCAAAGTTTACTCAATTTAAAAACTATTTAAATGTTTTAATTACTTGCAACAAGCCTAGCAGTGTACAACTTGCAGAACTAAACGCAAGATTAGCTAAAATTGATGAATGTTACACCGAATATGATTCCTTACAACTTGAAATAGAAAGCTTGACCGAAATTTCAGATTCTGAGCGTGAAGTGCAGTACTCAGACAGAGAGAAGTTTGAGTCCGAGTACTTCTTAACGGTTGCCAAGGCTAGGGACTGGTTGAACGGGCATACTTCTGCGGAGCCTCAACTCGACCAATCGTCGAGCAAGTCATCGGTGGAAGGTACCGTCCTCTCAGGCAAACCACAGCTAAAGTTACCGACTATTCTCTTACCTACCTTCTCTGGACAGTCTGATAAATGGTTAGAATTTCATGACACATTCATCTCTCTCATTCATGGAAACGATAATATTCCAAAAATCAATAAGTTTCATTATCTGCGTTCATCATTAAAAGATAAAGCTGCAAATGTAATCAATTCTTTAGACTTTTCTTCAAACAATTATGATGTGGCTTGGGACCTGTTGTGTGATAGGTACCACAACAATAAACTTCTCATTACTAATCACATTCAGGCGATATTCAACATAGACACTATACACAGGGAGTCATCCCTCTCATTACGAAACATGATTGACACCGTCAACAAAAATCTTAGGTCATTAAATACCTTAAAGATTGATACACAAAATTGGGATCTACTTCTTATTCATATTGCTACAAACAAGCTAGACCCAATTACTGATAGGAAGTGGAAGGAAGAAATAAACAAAACAAAAGATCTTCCAACTTTAAAAGATTTTCTTGATTTCATAAAAGGTCGCGCTGAGCTGTTAGAGACTATTAACAATCCAAATCATAATGAAATCAAGCGCAGACATAGTGAGCCAGTCAGTGCTCGACCACGATCATTCGTGGCAAACTTCAGACCTTCTGTCAATGCTACTTCGACATTCAGTTGTCCTTTGTGTAAAGGTGATCATGCTATACACGTATGTCCCTCATTTAGGTCACTGTCCATCCAGGGAAAACTAGATAAAGTTAACAAACTTAAACTATGTGTCAATTGCTTACGCCGTGGACACGACGTAAGAACCTGCTGGATGGGTTCATGTAGAATATGTTCAAAAAAACATAACACAAGTTTACACAGATCTGAACACACATCTTCCAACCCAGCACCTGACACCTCTGTGTCAGGAGGCGACAAAAAATGTGTAGTTTTAGCTGCTCAGGAGAACAAGATCACAGAAA
The DNA here is from genome assembly GCA_918843925.1 of Eulithis prunata. Lineage (NCBI taxonomy): Eukaryota > Metazoa > Arthropoda > Insecta > Lepidoptera > Geometridae > Eulithis > Eulithis prunata. The sequence goes on along the minus strand of OU974023.1, from coordinate 4,435,826 downwards.
CACCAACTTCACATCATGAAACGGTCTTGTCTTCAACCCATCACAGCTGTGTTCTATTGTCTACAGCACTAGTCAATGTGGTTGATTACAAGGGTGACACACACACAGTGCGTGCAATGCTAGACAATGGCAGCACCGCAAGCTTTATAACTGAAAACCTCAGCAAGACTCTAAAGTTGCCGATTCACTCAACATCTATAAATGTCGAAGGTCTTAACCGTGGAGCAACTCCTATCACAAGTCGGTCTAAAGTTGTCATTCATTCACGAACTGATCTTGAGTACTCCTTAAAAATTGACTGTTTCATTATTAAGCAGATCACACACATGATTCCATCCGAACACTTTGACACAAATCCACTAAACATACCAGCTAACATTAAACTAGCCGATCCAACATTCAACTCACCATCTGAAATTGATATGCTGCTAAGTGCAGACGTATTTTGGTCAATACTAAGCAATGAACAAATCTCATTAGGCAAAGATAAGCCAATTTTGAATAACACAAAATTAGGATGGTTAGTTTCAGGTTCATTGACCTTTAATAGGCACAATTCAATTCATAAATCTTTTCATTGTAGCATTGTAGAAACTGATATTCAGAGTCAGCTTAACCGATTCTTTGAACTTGAATCTGTTCCTTCAGTTCCTCAAATATCAAAAGAAGAACATGAATGTGAGCAACACTTCAAGAACACGACGACGCGTCAAGAGGACGGTCGCTTCGTGGTACAAATACCGTTAACTAAGTCCCCAGAAGTTTTAGGAAATAGCTACGATCAAGCTGTCACTAGATACCACTCATTAGAAAGAAAGTTTATCCGAGACCCTAAATTTAAAATCCAGTACTGTGCCTTTATGCAGGAATACATAGACCTAGGTCATATGTCACTTAATGAAAACATTAACGCAGATCCACATTCTTATTATTTGCCTCATCATGGGGTCATCAGAGAATCTAGCCTCACTACAAAATTAAGAGTAGTTTTTGATGCTTCCGCTAAAACCACATCTGGAATCTCATTCAACAATATCCAACAGGTAGGTCCAGTTGTACAGGATGATCTGATAAATATTCTTATTCGCTTTAGACAACATAAATATGTAGTCACATCAGATTGTGAAAAAATGTACCGATGCTGCTTGGTGAAGGAAGATCAAAGATGCCTTCAGCAAATTCTTTGGCGCTCTGATCCCTCTCAAAAATTAAACTCATACAAACTAAACACAATCACATATGGTACAGCTGCAGCACCTTACTTAGCAACACGATGTCTAGTCCAATTAGGCAAAGAGTGTAATGAACCCTTAGTAAATGAAACCATAATCCATGATTTTTTTGTAGATGATTTAATCACTGGCAATGATTCGGAAGCTACATTATTAGAAACATGTCATGGCGTCATCGATCAGTTAAAAACTGGTAATTTTCATTTGCGAAAATGGCGCTCAAATAGTTCATCAATCCTGGAAGCCATAAAAGAGGATGTTAACAAAGATAAATTATTGAAACTGATCAATGACGATCATGCTAAAACGTTAGGTATACGATGGTCATGCGAGCAAGATACATTAAACTTTGCTGTAAACCCAGTGTGCCCTAAGAGTAAACTAACTAAGCGGCTAATACTTTCAGTAATAGGGCAGGTTTTTGATCCCTTAGGCCTTGTAAATCCATGTATATTAAATGGAAAATTAATTTTACAGAAGCTATGGGCTGAGACCAAAGACTGGGATGAAGCCCTTCCATCTGAAATACAGAAGGGTTGGTCAGTTTTCTTAGATTCAATTGTACATTTAGGCAATGTAACAATTCCGCGGCGAGTACTGTGTGACTCCCCAGTAGAAGTAGAAATTCACGCCTTCAGCGACGCCTCTCAGCTAGCATATTCAGCGTGTATATACCTTAGGTCAATATCAGCATCTGGTCAGGCCACGGTACATCTCACAACAGCGAAAAGTAGAGTATCACCTCTCAAAGGCATGACCACACCAAGACTGGAACTATGTGGCGCATTGTTAGCCGTTAGGTTAGCAGTAAAAACAAAAAACGCTTTAAGAATCAAAATAAATAAGTGTCAATTTTGGTGTGACTCTACCATAGTACTGGGATGGATCAGAACCAAAAAATCTAATTTAAAAACATTTGTTTTTAACAGAATTCATGAAATAACTGAAAATTCTGATCCACAGCATTGGAGATACATACCAACAGACATGAACCCTGCAGATATCGGATCTAGAGGGTGCAATGCAACTCAATTACAAAACTCAAACCTTTGGTGGTCTGGGCCACAATTTTTAACACAACATCAAACACAGTGGCCGACACAGCCAAATTACACTCACAATATTGACTTACCAGAAACCAAAATTGTATGTAATCTTACAACTGAATCAAATGACTTTACAACTCGTTTTTCTCATTTAGGTAAGTTACAACGTGTAACAGCATATTCGCTTCGCTTTGCTCATAATTCTAAAAATCCTCATAATAAGTATAAATCCTATCTAAAGGTAGCTGAATTGAACGCAGCTACTTTTGCCTTATGTAGAATCATTCAAGAAGAGAAGTTCCCAAGTGAACTTTCAGCTTTGCTTGATAAGAAGGAAATTCATCATAAATCGTCATTAATTAGTCTAAATCCTTTTTTATCAAGTGAAAACTTAATTCGTGTAGGTGGCAGATTATCGAACTCCAACTACAGTTATGAAACAAAGCATCCTATCTTACTTCACTCATCACATCACATCACAAAACTAATATTTCAACATTACCACAGAATACTAATGCATGCGGGTCCCCAGCTGCTTCTTGCAACGATGAGACATAAATTCTGGACAATCGGTGGTCGTAATCTCGCTAGAAAAATAACACGAGAGTGTGTTACATGTTGTAGATTCGCAGGAAGGTCAATACAGCCTATTATGGCTAACTTGCCTAAAGAGAGAGTGGAATCAGACTATCCATTCAGTAACACTGCAGTAGATTACGCCGGGCCTATTGTTCTGGCTGACAGAAAAGGTAGAGGTTGCAAACAATAAAATCATACATTTGTGTATTTGTCTGTCTAGCTGTGAGGGCGGTCCACATCGAACTGGTAACTGAAATGACAACTCAAGCCTATCTGGCTGCATTAAGTAGATTTATAGCTCGCAGAGGTAGGCCCACAACTATTTACTCAGATAACGGTACTAACTTTGTCGGAGCATATAGCGAACTTTCAAAATTCTTAAAATCAAATTGTAATGACATAGGTGCGTGTGCGGCTGAACAATCAATCAAGTTCCGATTTGCACCTGCTTATAGCCCCCATTTTAATGGCTTAGCTGAGAGCTCTGTCAAATCCATAAAACATCATTTATATAGAGTCCTTTCACTAGCTCATTTAACTTACGAAGAAATGAACACCACCCTTGTTCTAATCGAGGGAATCCTCAATTCCCGACCGATCACTGCTCTTTCATCTGATCCAAATGATCTTATCCCACTAACTCCTGCTCACTTCCTATTGGGACGAACAATAAACCATTTGCCTTCTCCACAGGATCATCTCACAGACGAGAACCGCATAAACTTATTACAAAGATACCAACGAGCAAGAGCTCTATCAACTCATTTCTGGCAAAGATTCTATAAAGAATACATTTCAGAGCTCCAGCAGCGCCACAAATGGAGAACAGATGGAGGCCAGCTTCACCTTGGAGATCTAGTTCTGGTCAAAGATGATCGTCTTCAACCAAACCGATGGCTAATGGGAAGAATTACAAACCTGCACCCAGGATTGGATGGAAAATCAAGAGTAGCTGACTTGATGACCACAGGAGGAGTTATTCGACGCGCCTACAATCGCTTATGCCCCCTCCCAGTGGAAAATCAAGATAAATCATAGACCATCTCAACGCTGAATACATTAACCTTGGACCATCAATGCTCCAACCCGGGGAACTTGGCAAGAATTGAAACAAACAAAGCAAACAAGACTTACAAGCAACGAGCACATCCCAAAAGTGGTGTCCCATCCCTAGAAGACGGCCATTTTTTTAAAATTGCCTTCGAACATTCTCAAGTTACGCACGAAGAAAACATAAAATAAATTAATTTGCCTGTAAAACTAATGGTATAATCATAATAATATACATATAATAAAACTACACGTTTTAACTTATTTACCAAAGACAGGCAGGAGGCACAATCATCTCCACACTAGTGAGTTATAGATTTTTTTTTTTGAATTTTTTTGGTTGAGTTGCTTTGTTCTTAAAAAAGTTTTTATTCTAAAAAAGATCGTGTTCAATAGAACAAATAAATTAATGTTCCTATTGCTTGCTCATTTCATGCAACTTCTTATTTAAATAGATAATTTTAACTCGTACGTGTTTAATAAATAAAACTTTCACTCAAATATAACTTTTGTTTTCTCTGTAATAAAAGAAAACTTTAAATTCCCCATTTTGTACGTGGCAGAATATACGCAAACCCTACATACGTGCGGAAAATAAAAAAAAAACCTCATCCCATTCTTTAGTCTGTGGCCGATCGCAATGCGCGCGCATAGGAAATTTTTCCCGCCATAGCGAAACATTTTTCACGACTCGTTTTCACTGTTGAAATTATAGTTATTTTATTCACAAGTGTGTTGAAAAACGTCGTATGATACACGTGTGTATTGGTGATTACCGTCCTCGGCTCTCTTAAGACCCTCGCCTACGGCTCGGGTCTCAATGGCACCTCGGCGGTAAGCACCAATGTACCACACTAGTACCATAATGTACTATTACTATTTTTCTAGAGTGCGCTGCATGTAGGGCACGATAAGCGATAACCTGCGATACGTTGCGACAAAGTTTTAGTAGAGAATTTAATGATTTGTTACTCGACTATTTTCTACAAAAGAGTAAAAATATTTATTCACAAAGAAAATTACAACTAATACAGTATTTACAATATTTACAAAATACACATGAAACAGTTGAGCTATCTACAAACCGTTGCAAACGATTTATAGATAGCTCAACTGGTTCAAATCAGTACCAATCGGAAGCAAAAGAGTGGCATTAGACTAACATAAGTTTTACAAGTTAGTATCAAAATTCCAATAAAAAAATTTAGTTTTGAAAATGCAGGTAAATGTAGTTGCTAAATTTTATATAATTGAAATTAGTATAAAGATTATAAAAATAATCTGCATAAGCTCTAGCAAAAACTATAAAACTAATAGGTACGTGGATACAATCTTAAATTGTTTATAAACTTATGTTGCTAACTGTACCTACCTCCTAGATTCCCTAAACAAAGTAACTGGGAAAAAATACAGATTACCAAATCTGCGGTAACGGGACAATCAAACTCAAAAATCTTTTATTCAGTACAATCACAAGGAACATTTAATGTGGCATTGATCAACCACTTTTAAGCCTACTATGTATACAAAACATACTGCCCGAATACTGAAACGTGACTCAAAATTTAAACACCACCTAATTACCCTGTCTCTATTTGATCTTACCTATTAAAACAATTGAGCTATCTACAAACCGATGCAAACGATTTATAGATATCTCAACTGATCATTGATTAATCCCAGTAGCGTTTCAGTATTTTGGCACTAGACCATCAGCATAAAACATAGATTTCAAACAAACTGTCAGACAAACAAAAACACTTGCACGGATTTAAAATCGAGTACGGCCCTATCGACACATCGTAACTCAAGCCCGACCTACATCGAGTGCAGCACAAAAATCACACGGTCAAACCCGTTAAACTATCGATTTCTTATCGGTGCAGCCCTAAATATTGACACGCAGGACGCATGCATGCTGGAATGCTAATGTTGTAGCTAATGAAGAAAAACAGGTTTATTTTATCAAATAGGATTTCCAAAAAAAATTATCAAACTGAATTTGATAAAATAGAGTTAAGGAAATATTAAATCAGATCAAAAATTTGATAGAATTAGATATACCTATTAAATTTAATCAAACCTGTTTAATAGAAAACTTTAAGAAACACTAAGTACATAAATAAAATTAAGTTTGATAGAAAACTTTCTAAAATATTAAATTCAATCAAATTCAGCTTGATAATTAAAGTGAGTAAGTATGGAAAATAAGTATGAAAAGGTTAAGGGTTGATGTGAGACAGAGTGCATGTTGACCGTTTTTGTTTCCTCGAAGAGACAATTTGCGTAAGTGGATTAAATGCGGAAATATCGTATCCATGAAAGAAATATAGAATACGATTCATTTTTAACCTGATGAGCGTTAGTGTAAACAATTCGACAGAAATAGACATTATTCAGTCAACCGATTTTAAAGAAATACGAGTCGATTGACAGATATCGATTAGAATATAACAGTAATTATTAATTGGGTAATCGAATTCATTCATTGACATTGTAATTTATGCGGGCAAGTTATCAGTACGATGACATGTACCTAGATGATACGTAGGTACATTAGCAGTGTTGGTTGATGCTAAATAATATTATTTAAATTAATCTATGTAAATCTATATTTTAATACAACTTTTTCGGACTACCTTAAGGTAACAAAATGGTAAGGAGTTATTTTATGACCTAGTTTAAATATGCTGGTTGGTTATATAATGAAATTACGTAGGTACCCTAATTTAGGTTTTATTATAAACCTAACTAGATTTACGTAACAGAAAAAAATAAATTATTTCAACCTTTTTTTTTTAAAACCTACTTTTAAACTGTAGATGTAGGTACGTAAACGAGTAAAAAATTCAATTAATAATGCTTACTAAAATATAAAAGTGTATTGATGTAAAAAGTAAGTGATCATCATCGTTATGATAGCGATCTGAATAAAGTATTTTTAGGGTTCAAAGCTGAAACAAACATCTAAAAACAAACATCATCCGACATGCGTCATGGCTCAGTCGGTAGTAGCTCTGCCTTCCGTGCTGTGGGTCGTGGGTTCGATCCCCACCGAGAACAAACATTTGTGTGTTGTAAACATAGATGTTTGTTCTGTGTCTGGGTGTTTCTATGTATTATAAGTATGTATTTACAAAAAAAAATGCATGTATGTATTCTATCAGCCATCTAGTTTCTATCGTACAAGCTTTGATTAGTTTGGGACTAGAAGGCGTTGTGTTAACTGTCCGTTAATATTTATTCACTTTTATTTATTATCATCGTCTTTCTAAAAAGTCTAGAAAGAAACTCGATTACAGTTATGTTTTCACCTTTAAAAACGCGTTCGAAATGTATTCAAGTTAATGTCATTTGTTATAGGTATAAGTTTTAGAGTAAAGTAAAGTAGGTGCATACTCTTTGTTGTATTTAATATTTTTAAATGTCCATTATATTATATAATTTATTTATTATACAAATTTTCTATTTGTCTAAATAATTAATTATTAAAAAAGTAATAAACAGTTATACACAATAACAAACAAGGAAAGCTTAAATCGGATGCGGAACCTATTGCATCAAACACGTCACGCACAAAAACAGACCTGTCGATCTAAAACCGGTTTCTAATTTAACGGTCACAGATGAAGTTATCGGTTATCTATCGTAATTGGCGTATTTTCCACAAGTAGCTTTATCTGTGAATTAGCATCTGATATATACAATTTAAAAGCTGATTATTGATCGTTTTGTGTCAGCCACTTAATTTAGTTTATTGGTTGTTTAATGTGTTAATGTACATTTGTGTTTCTAAAAAACTTATGGTTGGAATAAAACACTTTATGTGATTGATTTTCTTAAATCCGCCTAAATTAAGACATACTTTTATATGGTACTAGAGTCAAAGCTCAAGCATACATACACAAGCGGCCCGTCCCCAATTTTTTGGAAAATATTATGTCATCCGGGGTTAGTGTAGCTTCCCAACGATGAAATAATTTTTCAAATCCGTCCAGTAGTTTCGGAGCCTATTCAATGCAAACAAACAAACAATCAAATCTTTCCTCTTTATAATATTAGTATAGATGTATGCCCTTGCATTGAAAATAAATGTGCTGCGAATAATTAAATAAAATTTTTAGTATTTTCGCAGAATATTTTAAGATGTATTTTGATATCTGTTTAATTTTTTTTAAGTGGTTATATTTCTAGCTACTTTATACCTAATTCAAGTAGGTTTCTTTATGAAGTCCCTACCTTTAATTTGATTTAGAGCTGCACTACAAAAGTTGATAAATTAGGTACCCTATATTATTATTTTTATCAAAATACTAATGATAGTAATAAAAGTTTATGAAATTACATCAAAATTTGAAGTGTCATAAACATGCGCTGAAGGGTTAAGGTTGATTTGAACTTTGCGCAATCCCGACAATCACAATTTGATGATAAGCGTGACGAATTCACTAATAGATACAACAAATATTTGAAACGCATATAACATACCTATTACCTACTAACCTTTAAACTATACGCGTCTCATGAAAATTCATTCATTCATTCGCTACGATATTTACAAACAATGTTAGTGGTTAGTTTGTCAATGGCCATTCATAAAACTACCGTTCTAATTTTAAATACCAACCTGAAACTATGGGTCTCATGAAAGTTCACTCATTCACAAAAGTGTTCCTTTGGAAAAATTTCAAACTAAAAAGAAAAGTTTTAAGCGATAAAAAAAACTGGCCAGTACCAAACTTGTTCTAATTATAAATTGAAGCTGGTCAAAAAAAAATCCAATCTGTTTTAAAAAGAGGTTGCACTTCGGTCCGCAATTTGACCGGTACCCGTACCGCGTGCTTTTGGCTCGAGAGGCGAAATGCGTGCGGGCACGATCGCGTCTCGGTATGGACTATGGGACAACCGGTGAGTGAACCGGCGTTCCTTCATCTAGTTTACTATATCTCGTGTCATTTACCTATATAGATTCTGAAAAACTGCATGATTGGTCCGATAGATCGATATCCGTATCCGTAGACACGCCATGAGCCAGAAAAATAAAAAAAATATAGTGTTTTTTTTTCATGTACTTTACGTACGTGTCTTCGTGTTATTTACCTATACCTAGATTCTGAAAAACTGCATGATTGATTCGATTTCTTTTTTTTTACATTTTAACTTTACCTAGTAATAAAAATAAGGTAGATATGCATTTGTTATTAGCAAAAAATTCTAATTAAAAAAAAACTCATGAACGAGTTTACTTAAAAAAAAAAATAACAAAAATAGGACAATAAAAAGCATAAATTAACATATAATAATAATGATGAAAAATTTCTATAAAAATGTTGTCACAATTTGAAAACCCGTGGTGCTTGAAGCGTATCAATTTTTGTGTTTTCTCATACTGCAGAATATGAATATCAATGGCGTCACCCGAGCTCCCATTTCTAGTTCATACGTGAATGCCTCCTTTCTTTTGTAAAGATGTTATTTTCGTGAGAATCACATTTGAATCTTTTGTCACGGTGCTCTTATACCGAAAATGAATGAGTGAAAAATACAGTAAAAAGATATTAGAATAATAAATATACTACGTATTTTCTCTAGCAACAATAGATTTGCGTCACTTTTCACTTTGAAGTCGCATTGCTCTGTGCCGGTACAATTACAGGCAATTACAGACTTAACACCTTTATGTCTCCGAGTGATGGGCGCATGCATCACAGAGCGCGTCCTTAGTGGCTGTGCTCAGTGAGGCAACGTATTGTTATAAGCAGTATCACTTAACATTAGATGGGCCAATTGGCTTGTTCCATATTTAGTTGTATAAAAAATATCTTCATTGAGGTCTTCATTTCAATGCATCCTTCCCAGTCGGTGTCTCATTGTTGAGGATCATGACTCCTTCCCAAAATCTTTTGGGAGGTTTTATGGAGTGCTTTGTGCACTGACATATCCAGTTGCTTCAAGATTTGGTCAGCACCGCGCTTCAGGCTGCACCTTTTCGGTATTAAGCTCTCTATAATCTACCTACAATGAGTCTTTTTTTATACAACTAAATGATACTAGTCTCGTGATAATGTCAAATGATATATGGACTCCTCAAATTCTGATAATAGTAGTAGATATGTAAGTATATCGTAAAACTAATTTATTCAAGTTTTTACAACTTTATGAATGAGTTGAACTTTACAAGTGACACCGATGACAAACTAGTAAATAATCCCACTCAATTACCTAAGTACATATCCCATGTACATGTTAATTAGCTAAATAAATAAAATTTTATGATTAGGCATATTTAGTTCATATTATGTAGAAGATTCCAAATCAAAATCGCCTAAATATTTCTTATTTAAATGCAGAAATATTGTGTGGTAGTTACCTATAACATTATGTTTTATGTCACCATTAATATAATTTAATATCTATGGCCTACTAATAAAATTAACAAAACCACAATTATTCGCTTTATTACCAAACACACGTCGAAATGTAAACTATTTTAAGATTAGGCAGGTTCTTTGTTTACTTTCACACCTTTTGAATACACTGTCATAATAATAATGTTAGTGGATTGTATTGATATTTCACACTTCTTTCGATATTTTATATTCCTATAGAATTTGAAAGATAACTTTTTAATAAATAAGATTTTTCCGGAATTAGCTTTATGATGTTTTCGAACAGAATATACAGAGCCAGATCCTTTCTTAAGCCAAAATTGCTTTGTCATATTTTGAAAAATAATAATTGGTGTTTCTAAATGCATGTGAGCATGTATGTATATGAAAGTATTGATAAAAATAATGATACCTTCTGGGAAAATTCTTATTTTAGCTCAGTACGGAGGTACCTACTTATTAAACATCTAAATATATTTGTATACTTACTTACATTTATAAAATCTTTCCTCCTTATAATATTAGTATAAATAAAGTAAAGTTTATTCAAAAAATGTTTTATAAAAAAAATTCTACAACTAATTTGTACTATCTTATAATAGTGGGTAAGTATTTAGGTAGGTAGCACTTAGCTTATATACTAAATGCCTTACTTATGACAGACGAATAGTTAAACAGTTGAATCAAAGTCTAGTTCTGTCACTGTTTGACATTACCTGTTAGTAGGTGACAGCAATAATTTAAACAGCTGATTAAAGTTATGCAGCGATCGTAAGTAAGGGGGTTAGCAATAATGAAACTCTTGACATTCCATAAACATCTGTCATTATTCAAATGTATTCTGTAAATGGTAACTTGCTTTGTTTAAAAACAGCATTACCTTGAACTTACTGAATCAGTCACACAAATAAAACTATTTGGTCATGAATACAACTAACATCAAAATATAAAATAATTGGACAAGGTCATAACTATTTGAGTACCAAAATACTGCTTTGCAAGACGAGTGTGATGGCTAGTCGGTTCACAGAATGCACCCTTAAGTATTTTATTGATCTGTGCTTTAGGTAAAGCGGAACTTTTTGTAATAGTACAGACCTAGAAGATAGTGATTCTAATAAGATAAGATTAATTATGGTCCGTGGCAATAGGTATCCTACCTGCCAGAGCGCAGGTTATCTATGAAAACTAAAAACAATTTAATTACAAACATACCTATTATTATTATTACAGATGTATGAAGTTTGTTGTTTAATTTAGTTAAGTTTTAAGGCAATAGGTATCCTACCTGCCAGAGCGCCGGCTATCTATGAAAACTAAAAATAAGCTAATTACAAACATACCTATTATTATTATTACAGATGTATGAAGTTTGTTGTTTAATTTAGTTAAGTTACGCTTGGTTTTGATCCTTTTTCCCACTGTCAAAGTAAAATATCCCTTTTGTTAATAAATATAATGACATTAACCTATTTATAAGCTATAAATCGAAAAGCTTTCGCTAGTCTATTGTTTTTAGTGGCTATTAGTTTGTTTGTTTAAAGTTAGTTAAGTTGTTTAAGTTTGATCCTTTTTCCCACTGCCAAACTAAAATACCCCTTTCGCAAATACACATAAACTGTATTATTCCAGAACGGGGACTAAAGAAAGTCACGGTTTAAACGTCAAGGTTTATACATTATACAACCCGGGCGAATTAACATGACACCTGGCTCGGAACTCGATACTTCCCCCGCTACACCGCTTAATTCGCCCGGGTTGTATAAACCTTGACGTTTAAACCGTGACTTTCTTTAGTCCCCGTTCTGGAATAAGACCGAATGACATCAGATTCAACCTATTATTTATAAACGATAAATCTAAAAGCTAGTCTATTGTTTTCTATGCCATGCTCTATCAACATTTTATTGAAATCCTGAGAGAACGTTCATTGTCATATGAACAACATGAAAGGTATCGTAAAGTTATATTTTAAATATCTTAGATTCTCCAAGAATACAATGCACAAAGATGACCGCCTCGGGCTGAGGACAATAGAACCTGCCCGTGTGATACTGAGTTAGAACTTAGATCTTACTCAGACAACGGGACTGTAATGTTCTAAGACGGATAAAGTCTACATAGTAATAGAAGAACAAGGCACAGTTTATTAAAAAAAAACAGTGGCAAAAAACTTTTTTTTTTTATACGAAGTTCCTACATGTACCTTGGTACTTTATTTAAGGCATAATGTGTAGGTATGTTTTAGTAGGCTCAAGATGGATGGATTGTGTAAGAGATGATATGCATAGGAGGGGAGTGAACACTGAGATGACGCGGATGATAGGGGAGAATGGAAGAAAAGGACATGTTGTGCCGACCCCACCTAGTGGGATAAGGGCAGGAAGAAGTGTAGGTATGTTTTAGTAAGATCCAAAATAGCTTACACGTCTTGTCAGTGTCACTTTCATCATATTTTAGTAGGGTAGGTACGAAAGCACCTACCTACCGACCTACCACGGAAATTATATTTATCGTTTATTTGAAATTAAAGTTTAAGCTAAAGATATCTAAATTTTACTCGCTTTTCATAAATAAACAATGGACAAAGCCAGACCGCCCCGAGTCTAAGACAATAGAGCCTTCAAACGATCATGTTTGAAACGTTGAAAACAAAGCCTTTGTAAATAAATGAAAAAATACAATACATAGCTGATATTCCGAAGCATGATATGAATAGTAGATCTACACTACACCTATAGGCAAAGAAATAATGCTAAGTTGAATTGACAGGCGTCATGGCTCAGTCGGTAGTAGCTCTGCCTTCCATGCTGTGGGTCGTGGGTTCGATCCCCACTGAGAACAAACATTTGTGTGTTGTAAACATAGATGTTTGTTCTGTGTCTGGGTGTTTCTATGTATTATAAGTATGTATTTACAAAAAAAAAATATGTATGTGTGTATTCTATCAGCCATCTAGTTCCCATAGTACAAGCTTTGCTTAGTTTGGGACTAGAAGGCGTTGTGTTAAGTGTCCGTGAACATTTAATTAGAAGAATGGATTTCTTCTAAGTAAATAAACTAGGTACATCGTCGACCACATGATCAAAAAATCATATATATCAAAACTAGCTGACCCGACAGACGTTGTCCTGTCATTCAAACTCTTACTGTCAAACAACTGACAGTTATTTCAAATGTTACATTAAAAAAGTTTTCATGAAAAAGGTTAAGGTACTTTCACTCCCCCCCCTCCCCTTCCAACTTCTTACAACTCTTTTTTCGCATAAAAAAATAGCCTATGTCTTTTCTCAGGCTCTAGACTATCTGTGTACCAAATTTCATTCAAATCGGCGTGAAAGCGAGACAGACAGACAGAGTTACTTTCGCATTTATAATACATATTAGATTAGTACCTATGAGTTGTCTAAAACAAATGTGTAAAAGTCAAAAAGTATGAGAACCTCCAACAAATGGTTTTCCTATCGCAAAAGAGATAAGGGAGAAATTGGTTGCTGGAACTATACACGCACAGTTTAGTAGGTGCTATGAATGAATATGCCGAATGCCGATGACTTTTCATTGTGGGAAAATTAGCTGTCAGTGCATCTTTGCAGCGGCACACTGCCACTGCTTCGCGTCCAGAGAATTGAGAAGGATAATAGTACATTATGGTACTAGTGTGGTACATTGGTGATTACCGCCGAGGTGCCATTGAGACCCTCGCCTACGGCTCGGGTCTTAAGAAAGCCGAGAACGGTAATCACCAATACACGCGTGTATCATACGACGTTTTTCAACACACTTGTGAATAAAATAACAATAAAATAACTATAATTTCAACAGTGAAAACGCGTTGTGAAAAATGTTTCGCTATGGCGGGAAAAATTAATCAGTTTTCCTATGCGCGCGCATTGCGATCGGCCACAGACTAAAGGGATGAGGTTTTTTTTTTATTTATTTTCCGCGCTTAGGGCTTGCGCCTATTCTGCCACGTAAAAAATGGGGAATTTAAAGTTTTCTTTAATTACAGAGAAAACAAAAGTTATATTTGAGTGAAAGTTTTATTTATTAAACACGTACGAGTTAAAATTATCTATTTAAATAAGAAGTTGCATGAAATGAGCAAGCAATAGGAACATTCATTTATTTGTTCTATTGAACACTTATCTTATCTTATCTTGTTTATCTTTTTTTTGAATAAAAACTTTTTTAGTAACAAAGCTACTCAACCAATAAAATTTAAAAAATAAATCTAATAGCAATGAAAAAGTCACAGTTTGATTATGGGTATCATTATGTGCCTAATTGCGGTGACCATAGAGCCACTTTATGAGCAAGTGTGTTGAAAATTATATTATTTATCACTGTAGGCATAAATAAAATCGAAAATACAGGTGAAAACTTTAAATTATTGACTGGAAATATTTCCAGTCAATAATTTAAAGTTTTTTATTTTCAAGAACAGAGTGGAAAAAACGGTTAGTGCTTTGTAAAAAGCAAGTTGATTGATCTTTTAAAAGTGCATTGTTTATTTTGTAAGTTATAGTAAGTATATTATTTTATTCAATTTCAATACATAATTCAACTCTTTTTTTTATTGATTTATAAAAAAGTAGTTTCTAGATGTAGTCGGCAATGCATTTAAAATAATTTTGGAAATTTGTAACGCCAAGTCTAAAATATTTAAACAGTGCCCAGCATATACTTATCTAATAAACAAGCTCATAAAAATTAGTGTTAATTCAAGACAATGATATCCCTTCCTTTATTGACAGTTTTAATTAGGTACGTCTTCCTAAAGCCGTTAGTAAACAATTTGATGATTTAAAACTTGTCTTCCAGCAGAAATAAATAACGGTGACCATTCTACTCGTATACAGGGTGTTACCAGACCACTTCCGAAAACGAAAGGGGGAGCTACAGCACACCAAAACCCAACCAAAAAAAAATCAGTTATCCTGAAAAATAATTATAGCCGGAGAAAACAATGTTTAAAGATTTGTATTTATTTCGCCAGCCCGCAATGTACGCATTCACGTAGGTAAGGTCGAGGCGTAGTACTATTATTTATTCTGTGTCGTAAGTGCCTACTAACGTAGGTCGCTCGCACGTCGCGTACTTGAATGACCCGCGATGAACTCTCAGCTGTTTATGCTGTAGTAGACGTAATCTGCGTGCTGCGTGTACATTGCTGCTTTATTTATTTTATTTGTTTTTTTGCTTTTTTAAATGAGATAATTAGGTAGATATGTCTTATTATATTGTACTGTGTGTATGTAACTAGAAGAAAAAAAAAAGAGATAGTCAAGTCAATTTTTTTTTCGCGATTTTTTTCGCTTAATGTTTTCAGTATCATGGTCTGATTGGAACCTCCAAGTTTTCGGAAGTGGTCTGGTAACACCCTGTATAAGTCTACTTGCAAACTATTTTGCTCCATACAAAAACTGCGAGTTTCTCGATTCTCGCTTGTCGCAAATCAACAATACGGGCTCGGATGAGAAGAGCTCTCGGGTTCAATGGCTCGTCTTGGGAGAGACCTAGCAGCAGTGGACCAATATATGTTGATGATGATAACCTGTGCGTAGTGTAGAGATGATGGTGGTTCTTTTAAGGAGAATTTTAAGAAGAAAAAACGCCCTTGTAACTACTTGCTATCAGTCTGCTACAAAAATAATAAAGAACCTCATTTTAATTTTCTAAAAACACTCGCAAGAACCCAAAATAAAAACAAAAATGACAGTTGACATGACTTGACATGAGCCTGGCTCTCGACTTGGCTAATCAGGGTTATATTTAGTGACCACTAATGACCACTAATAAGGTGATTCGGTAACAAAAGTGATAGATGATATTGCTCAGTGTTTGATTACGCAGCGGCGCCCTGGGGCGTGAGAACTGTCACATCTTTGGACACCGTCTCGTGTTACTGCTCGTCTTGCTGGCATGTTCTGTGTGCATTTGAAATAGCTCAGCGTAACAGTAACGGAATAGGCAAACAAAAACGATAGGTGGGCTCTTATGGCAAGTTCTCTATAAAAATCACATATTTTGCCATTTATAACTAGTAGTTCGCCCCGAACTGAGATCTCGTGATGGTCGGAGGTTAATAAAACTCAAGCAATTTTTATTGACTAATGGTTGTAATAAACTTTGCAAATCGCTTCGAAATCGACGTCTAGCTATGTACCAGTCTTACTTGAACTATAAAATCATTGAAACTCCAAGAAATGGCAGCTCACGTTATACTATGGGATTGTCAATTTTATATTTTTTACATCAACTCAAAAACTAGAATCAAAATAAAAACGCTTTTGGAATGTCTAAACATAACCCTATCATATGACACCCCACTTGATATTATTGTACGACTTTTTTTTTTACTCCCTTTCGACCCTCACAACTGAAATGCAACTGAATCGCAACTGTATCGCAACTGAATTGAAATTGAATCGCAACTGAATCACAACTAAGTCGCGACTGAATTGCAACTGAATCGCAACTGAATCGCAACTGAATTGCAACTAAATCGCAACTGAATTGCAACTAAATCGCAACTGAATTGCAACTGAATTGTAATTGAATTGCAACTAAATCGCAACTGAATTGAAACTGAATCGCAACTGAATCGCAACTGAATTGCAACTGAATCGGAACTGAATTGCAACTGAATTGTAATTGAATCGCAACTGAATTGAAATTGAATCGCAACTGTATCGCAACTAAATCGCAACTGTATCGAAATTGAATCGCAACTGAATTGCAACTAAATCGCAAAAGAATTGCAACTAAATCGCAACTGAATTGCAACTGAATTGTAATTGAATCGCAACTGAATTGCAACTGAATCGCAACTGAATCGCAACTGAATTGTAACTGAATTGCAACTGAATTGTAATTGAATCGCAACTAAATCGCAACTGAATTGCCACTGAATCGCTATTGAATCGCAATTGAATTGCAACTAAATCGCAACTAAGTTGCAACTAAATCGCAACTAAATTGCAACGGTATCGCAATTGAATTGCAACTGAATTGCAACCGAATTGCAACTGAATTGCAACCGAATCGCAACTAAATCGCAACTGAAATGCAACTGAATTGCAACTGAATTGCAACAAAATCGCAACTAAATCGCAACTGAAATGCAACTGAATTGCAACTAAATCGCAACTGAAATGTAATTGAATCGCAACTAAATTGCAACTGAATTGCAACTGAATCGCAACTGTATCGCAACTAAATTGCAACTGAATTGCAACTGAATTGCAACTGAATCGGAACTGAATTGCAACTGAATTGTAATTGAATCGCAACTGTATCGAAATTGAATCACAACTGAATTGCAACTAAATCGCAACTGAATCGCAACTGAATCGGAACTAAATTGCAACTGAATTGCAACTGAATCGGAACTGAATTGCAACTAAATCGCAACTGAATCGCAACTGAATCGCAACTGAATCGCAACTGAATTGCAACTGAATTGAAATTGAATCGCTACTGAATTGCAACTGTATCGCAACTGAATTAAAATTGAATCGGAACTGAATTGCAACTAAATTGCAACTGAATTGCAACTGAATTGCAACTGAATCGGAACTGAATTGCAACTGAATTGTAATTGAATCGCAACTGTATCGAAATTGAATCGCAACTGAATTGCAACTAAATCGCAACTGAATCGCAACTGAATCGGAACTGAATTGCAACTAAATCGCAACTGAATCGCAACTGAATTGCAACTACATCGCAACTGATTTGCAACTAAATCGCAACTGAATTGCAACTGAATTGCAACTGAATCGCAACTGAATCGCAACTAAATTGCAACTAAATCGCAACTAAATTGCAACTGTATCGCAACTAAATTGCAACTGAATTGCAACTGAATCGGAACTGAATTGCAACTAAATCGCAACTGATTTGCAACTAAATCGCAACTGAATTGCAACTGAATTGCAACTGAATCGCAACTGAATTGCAACTAAATCGCAACTGAATCGCAACTGAATCGGAACTGAATTGCAACTGAATTGCAACTGAATCGGAACTGAATTGCAACTAAATCGCAACTGAATCGCAACTGAATCGCAACTGAATTGCAATTAAATTGCAATTAAATTGCAACTGAATTGCAACTGAATCGCAACTGAATTGCAACTAAATCGCAACTGAATCGCAACTGAATCGGAACTGAATTGCAACTGAATCGCAACTGAATCGCAACTGAATCGGAACTGATTTGCAACTGAATTGCAACTGAATCGGAACTGAATTGCAACTAAATCGCAACTGAATCGCAACTGAATCGCAACTGAATCGCAACGGAATTGCTACTGAATTGTAATTGAATCGCAACTGAATTGCAACTGTATCGCAACTGAATTGAAATTGAATCGCAACTGTATCGCAACTGAATCGCAACTGAATTGAAATTGAATCGGAACTGAATTGCAACTAAATTGCAACTGAATTGCAACTGAATCGGAACTAAATTGCAACTAAATCGCAACTGAATTGCAACTAAATCGCAACTGAACTGCAACTAAATCGCAACTAAATTGCAACTAAATTGCAACTAAATTGCAACTAAATCGCAACTGAATTGCAACTAAATCGCAACTAAATTGCAACTGAATTGCAACTGAATTGCAACTAAATCGCAACTGAATCGCAACTAAATCGCAACTGAATTGCAACTAAATCGCAACTAAATTGCAACTAAATCGCAACTAAATTGCAACTAAATCGCAACTAAATTGCAACTAAATCGCAACTAAATTGCAACTGAATTGCAACTAAATCGCAACTAAATTGCAACTGTATCGCAACTAAATTGCAACTGAATTGCAACTAAATCGCAACTGAATTGCAACTACATCGCAACTGAATCGCAACTAAATCGCAACTGAATTGCAACTAAATCGCAACTGAATTGCATCTAAATCGCAACTGAATCGCAACTAAATCGTAACTGAATTGCAACTAAATCGCAACTAAATTGCAACTAAATCGCAACTAAATTGCAACTAAATCGCAACTAAATTGCAACTAAATCGCAACTAAATTGCAACTAAATCGCAACTAAATTGCAACTGTATCGCAACTAAATTGCAACTGAATTGCAACTAAATCGCAACTGAATTGCAACTAAATCGCAACTGAATCGCAACTGTATCGCAACTGAATTGCAACTAAATCGCAACTAAATTGCAACTAAATCGCAACTAAATTGCAACTAAATCGCAACTAAATTGCAACTAAATCGCAACTAAATTGCAACTAAATCGCAACTAAATTGCAACTGTATCGCAACTAAATTGCAACTGAATTGCAACTAAATCGCAACTGAATTGCAACTAAATCGCAACTGAATCGCAACTGTATCGCAACTGAATTGAAATTGAATCGCAACTGTATCGCAACTGAATCGCAACTGAATTGAAATTGAATCGGAACTGAATTGCAACTAAATTGCAACTGAATTGCAACTGAATCGGAACTAAATTGCAACTAAATCGCAACTGAATTGCAACTAAATCGCAACTGAACTGCAACTAAATCGCAACTAAATTGCAACTAAATTGCAACTAAATCGCAACTAAATTGCAACTAAATTGCAACTAAATTGCAACTAAATCGCAACTGAATTGCAACTAAATCGCAACTAAATCGCAACTAAATTGCAACTAAATCGCAACTAAATTGCAACGGAATTGCAACTAAATCGCAACTAAATTGCAACTGTATCGCAACTAAATTGCAACTGAATTGCAACTAAATCGCAGCTGAATCGCAACTAAATCGCAACTACATCGCAACTGAATCGCAACTAAATCGCAACTGAATTGCCACTGAATCGCTATTGAATCGCAATTGAATTGCAACTAAATCGCAACTAAGTTGCAACTAAATCGCAACTAAATTGCAACGGTATCGCAATTGAATTGCAACTGAATTGCAACCGAATTGCAACTGAATTGCAACCGAATCGCAACTAAATCGCAACTGAAATGCAACTGAATTGCAACTGAATTGCAACAAAATCGCAACTAAATCGCAACTGAAATGCAACTGAATTGCAACTAAATCGCAACTGAAATGTAATTGAATCGCAACTAAATTGCAACTGAATTGCAACTGAATCGCAACTGTATCGCAACTAAATTGCAACTGAATTGCAACTGAATTGCAACTGAATCGGAACTGAATTGCAACTGAATTGTAATTGAATCGCAACTGTATCGAAATTGAATCACAACTGAATTGCAACTAAATCGCAACTGAATCGCAACTGAATCGGAACTAAATTGCAACTGAATTGCAACTGAATCGGAACTGAATTGCAACTAAATCGCAACTGAATCGCAACTGAATCGCAACTGAATCGCAACTGAATTGCAACTGAATTGAAATTGAATCGCTACTGAATTGCAACTGTATCGCAACTGAATTAAAATTGAATCGGAACTGAATTGCAACTAAATTGCAACTGAATTGCAACTGAATTGCAACTGAATCGGAACTGAATTGCAACTGAATTGTAATTGAATCGCAACTGTATCGAAATTGAATCGCAACTGAATTGCAACTAAATCGCAACTGAATCGCAACTGAATCGGAACTGAATTGCAACTAAATCGCAACTGAATCGCAACTGAATTGCAACTACATCGCAACTGATTTGCAACTAAATCGCAACTGAATTGCAACTGAATTGCAACTGAATCGCAACTGAATCGCAACTAAATTGCAACTAAATCGCAACTAAATTGCAACTGTATCGCAACTAAATTGCAACTGAATTGCAACTGAATCGGAACTGAATTGCAACTAAATCGCAACTGATTTGCAACTAAATCGCAACTGAATTGCAACTGAATTGCAACTGAATCGCAACTGAATTGCAACTAAATCGCAACTGAATCGCAACTGAATCGGAACTGAATTGCAACTGAATTGCAACTGAATCGGAACTGAATTGCAACTAAATCGCAACTGAATCGCAACTGAATCGCAACTGAATTGCAATTAAATTGCAATTAAATTGCAACTGAATTGCAACTGAATCGCAACTGAATTGCAACTAAATCGCAACTGAATCGCAACTGAATCGGAACTGAATTGCAACTGAATCGCAACTGAATCGCAACTGAATCGGAACTGATTTGCAACTGAATTGCAACTGAATCGGAACTGAATTGCAACTAAATCGCAACTGAATCGCAACTGAATCGCAACTGAATCGCAACGGAATTGCTACTGAATTGTAATTGAATCGCAACTGAATTGCAACTGTATCGCAACTGAATTGAAATTGAATCGCAACTGTATCGCAACTGAATCGCAACTGAATTGAAATTGAATCGGAACTGAATTGCAACTAAATTGCAACTGAATTGCAACTGAATCGGAACTAAATTGCAACTAAATCGCAACTGAATTGCAACTAAATCGCAACTGAACTGCAACTAAATCGCAACTAAATTGCAACTAAATTGCAACTAAATTGCAACTAAATCGCAACTGAATTGCAACTAAATCGCAACTAAATTGCAACTGAATTGCAACTGAATTGCAACTAAATCGCAACTGAATCGCAACTAAATCGCAACTGAATTGCAACTAAATCGCAACTAAATTGCAACTAAATCGCAACTAAATTGCAACTAAATCGCAACTAAATTGCAACTAAATCGCAACTAAATTGCAACTGAATTGCAACTAAATCGCAACTAAATTGCAACTGTATCGCAACTAAATTGCAACTGAATTGCAACTAAATCGCAACTGAATTGCAACTACATCGCAACTGAATCGCAACTAAATCGCAACTGAATTGCAACTAAATCGCAACTGAATTGCATCTAAATCGCAACTGAATCGCAACTAAATCGTAACTGAATTGCAACTAAATCGCAACTAAATTGCAACTAAATCGCAACTAAATTGCAACTAAATCGCAACTAAATTGCAACTAAATCGCAACTAAATTGCAACTAAATCGCAACTAAATTGCAACTGTATCGCAACTAAATTGCAACTGAATTGCAACTAAATCGCAACTGAATTGCAACTAAATCGCAACTGAATCGCAACTGTATCGCAACTGAATTGCAACTAAATCGCAACTAAATTGCAACTAAATCGCAACTAAATTGCAACTAAATCGCAACTAAATTGCAACTAAATCGCAACTAAATTGCAACTAAATCGCAACTAAATTGCAACTGTATCGCAACTAAATTGCAACTGAATTGCAACTAAATCGCAACTGAATTGCAACTAAATCGCAACTGAATCGCAACTGTATCGCAACTGAATTGAAATTGAATCGCAACTGTATCGCAACTGAATCGCAACTGAATTGAAATTGAATCGGAACTGAATTGCAACTAAATTGCAACTGAATTGCAACTGAATCGGAACTAAATTGCAACTAAATCGCAACTGAATTGCAACTAAATCGCAACTGAACTGCAACTAAATCGCAACTAAATTGCAACTAAATTGCAACTAAATCGCAACTAAATTGCAACTAAATTGCAACTAAATTGCAACTAAATCGCAACTGAATTGCAACTAAATCGCAACTAAATCGCAACTAAATTGCAACTAAATCGCAACTAAATTGCAACGGAATTGCAACTAAATCGCAACTAAATTGCAACTGTATCGCAACTAAATTGCAACTGAATTGCAACTAAATCGCAGCTGAATCGCAACTAAATCGCAACTACATCGCAACTGAATCGCAACTAAATCGCAACTGAATTGCAACTAAATCGCAACTGAATTGCATCTAAATCGCAACTGAATCGCAACTAAATCGCAACTGAATTGCAACTAAATCGCAACTAAATTGCAACTAAATCGCAACTAAATTGCAACTAAATCGCAACTAAATTGCAACTAAATCGCAACTAAATTGCAACTAAATCGCAACTAAATTGCAACTGTATCGCAACTAAATTGCAACTGAATTGCAACTAAATCGCAACTGAATTGCAACTAAATCGCAACTGAATCGCAACTGAATTGCAACTACATCGCAACTGAATCGCAACTAAATCGCAACTGAATTGCAACTACATCGCAACTGAATCGCAACTAAATCGCAACTGAATTGCAACTAAATCGCAACTAAATTGCAACTAAATCGCAACTAAATTGCAACTGAATTGCAACTAAATCGCAACTAAATCGCAACTGACTCGCAACTGAATTGCAACTGAATTGCAACTAAATCGCAACTGAATTGCAACTGAATCGCAACTGAATCGCAACTGAATTGCAACTGAATTGCAACTAAATCGCAACTGAATCGCAACTAAATCGCAACTGAATTGCAACTAAATCGCAACTGAATAGCAACTAAATCGCAACTGAATTGCAACTGTATCGCAACTAAATTGCAACTGAATTGCAACTGAATCGCAACTGAATTGCAACTAAATCGCAACTGAATCGCAACTGAATTGCAACTGAATCGCAACTAAATCGCAACTGAATTGCAACTGTTCCACACAAACTTAAAACACTATTTATTTATTGTGTATAGCATTCCAACAACCCATCTTAAGTAGAGCAGATGCTACTCGAGTTGAAATAAATAATGGAGTTTACTTTATTAGGAGCCAAGAGGAATAGACTCGTTCGATTCACAAACGCACCTCCCTTGTTCACGTGTCATGTGACAATCAATTATTGCGGCAAAACTATTGACCGAAATATCGGATGTTTTGTCGAAGATTCAATTTCAAGATGATAGAATAGTTTTTTTGATTACAATTTTTTATTTATTTATGATGCTGACTGTACCTGAAACACCCCTGTTTTGTTTAAAAAAAATAGCCATGGACATTTCACACAACACCTTCTAGTCCCAAACTAAGCAAAGCTTGTACTATGGGAACTTAATTGCTGATAGAATACTTACACTTTTTTTTTGTAAATACACCTGATAGTATATTATAATGAAACATACATCTATGTTTTGGCACACAAATGTTTGTTCTCAATGAGAATCGAACCCATGACCTTTAGGACGGAAGGCAGAGCTATTACCGACTGAGCATTGACGCCTGTCCAAACTAGTTCATTGACTCTGAAATGCCGGCAAATTCAAAGGGCTGATAACATTTGATAAGATTACAGTTTCAATGCAATAGTACATTATGGTACAAGTGTGTAACATTGGTGCTTACCGCCGAGGTGCCATTGAGACCCGAGCCGTAGGCGAGGGTCTTAAGAGAGCCGAGGACGGTAATCATCAATACACACGTGTATCATACGACGTTTTTCAACACACTTGTGAATAAAATAACAATGAAATAACTATAATTTCAACAGTGAAAACGAGTTGTGAAAAATGTTTCGCTATGGCGGGAATAACTAATCAGTTTTCCTATGCGCGCGCATTGCGATCGGCCACAGACTAAAGAGATGAGGTTTTTTTTTTAATTTTCCGCGCTTACGGTTTGCGCCTATTCTGCCACGTACAAAATGGGGAATTTAAAGTTTTTTTTTATTACAGAGAAAACAAAAGTTAAATTTGAGTGAAAGTTTTATTTATTAAACACGTACGAGTTAAAATTATCTATTTAAATAAGAAGTTGCATGAAATGAGCAAGCAATAGGAACATTCATTTATTTGTTCTATTGAACACGATCTTTTTTTTGAATAAAAACTTTTTTAGTAACAAAGATACTCAACCAATAAATTTTTAAAAAAAAATCTATAACTCACTTGTGAGTTATAGCAATGAAAAAGTCACAGTTTGATTATGGGTATCATTATGTGCCTAATTGCGGTGACCATAGAGCCACTTTATGAGCAAGTGTGTTGAAAATAATTATTTCTAAGATTAAAATAACAAGCAATTATAATCCAATTGCCATTGCTAATGGTTACATCAAGCTATAATGGTATAAGTAATTGACTCACTCATTATCTGATTTATCTGGAAGCTTAACTTGTACTGTTTGAATTGTTGCATCTATAGATAAATAAGTAAAATAATAAGAGTGTAATGAAGCGCGGTGCGGTGTTCCACTTTCCGCACCTAGTTTTTCAGCACCAATAATTTCAGCACCTACGCTATTTCTTTGTGAATTACAATTCACAACTATTCTGAAAGTTTAAAAAAACGTATACCTATTGAAGCTTTTTAAAAAAAAATATTAGTTTTTAAAAAAATACGTATATCGAAGTTTTATTAAAAAAAATAGTTATGTCCCTTTGTAGCCTAGTACAAAACACACATTTACACGTTTTAGGTATAGCAATATGTTAAAATAATGTAAAGCAACATTTTAGTGCTCAAAAATATTGCAACACAACATTTTTATTTTGCTAATAATTTAGTGCTCATAATTATAGCAAAATAAGATTTTAGTGCTGAAAATTTTAGATCAAACTGTGTGCGGTCTATTTTCCTAATGGATTTATGGCACGGCGCCTTTGCGATTGTTAGCACTAATAAAATCACTGATTTAAAGTTACGAGTTGATTCTTCAAAAGCTATTTTCAGAACAATGCTAATTTAATTGGCAAAAGCATTTTGTTGTCGACAACTGGCTCCAGCCGCAGTCTCTCACGAACTCCACGTAGTAGGAGACTCCTAATTGATTCTATTTTATACCTCTACTTAGCCTGAATTGTGTACTGATATTGTAACCGACACTCGGTGGTTTGAATCTGGGGCTCAGCGTTCGACATTGGATCATGATACTTTTATAAACTCCGTCGCCAGAGTTGGCCACTAACTTATACGAGCCTGCTTGCGAGCTTGATGCTTCATTATTGTTAAAAAATAAGTAAGACACCTTGCCATAGCAAAATATCATATTGGTCATTTAAAAGCGTGCTAGCTTAAAAAGCTGCTAAATCTGTTGTCATCCTTGTCCATCTCTATATATTTTTTTTAAATTGTGGGTCACTTTTATCAACAAAGTTAAAGACTAGGGGCTAAGATGTCTGAAGCACATTTTTTGATAGAATTTGATTAAAAATAATGTCATACAATTTTTGTTTGAGTCACACCACACTTGAGTCAGAGTTTTCTTTTAATTTAGGCCGTAAAGTAAAATATTTCGCTAGCAATTAAAGTTAGATGATGATGATGAAGTCCTAGCCGATTTCGGCCATGGCGACTGTTTATCTGGACAGACATATAAATAGAGTAGCTTTACAAATCGTTGCAATAATGTGCTGACTTTGCTTAATTTATAGTCATTTGTCCCATGTCCATTGTACTTATTGACAAGTTGACAAACTCACATCTGTTTCACAGCGTACAGAGAACAGCTGCAGTAGTTATACGTTACTCCATGAAGCCTCTAGCTAGATAAATATTGACAGAGTCTTTGAATTGAACAAAGTCACAGCTAACACGAGATAATCTTATAAGAAAGAAGGACAGATCCAAACTAGATACTTTTAGTGGTGGTAGGTTATTTGTGAAAGAGGTCGCCCGAAGAAGAATCTAGGTACTACCTGTACCGTGTCTATTTCTGACGCAAACCAGTGATGTGATGAAGTTCCGGTTTGAAGGGTGTAGGTTCCGGTGCAATTACAAGCACATGAGACTCAAGAGCTTTGTCTCAGAGGTGGACGCAGTAGAATGCATCACAAGGCACGTACACAGTGACTGGGGACGTGCCTTGTGATGCATTCTACTTGTGTGGATATGCTCATAGAGAGGTAATGCATTTATATAGGAAGAGCTTAAAACTCCTTAAGTATGCCATCGGCTTGCTCCATCATAATAGCGTAAATCCTGAAACATTTAAAATGGTTTTTTTTTTATTGAGTAGATTTAGCACGACTCTACAATAAAACCAGCCAGTGTCTTGGGCACGCTTCCGATTGGTACTGGTTTAGACCAATTGAGCTATCTATAAATCGTTTGCAACGGTTTGTAGATAGCTCACCTGTTTCATGTGTATTTTGTAAATATTGTGAATATTGTAAATACTGTATTCGTTAAAACCAGCTGTTCTATTTAAGCTGCGTAAGTCGTTATAAGCTTCCGGGCCTCAATTACGTCATCCTACAATTTATTTGTTGGATCAATGAATGAAAACCATTTTGTGAATTGAGTCGATGTTGCTTCGACACTTATTTTTGTCAATGCTCAGAATAAAACTAAATAACTTTTATAATAGCAGCTATTATAAAAACGTTGATGGGTTTACAAACTATGGAATAGGTAGGTAGTTATGTTAAGTGCAGGAGTTAGCTAAAATGCCAGTAAAATCACAGGCACATGAGACACATGTCAGAGTGATGGAGGCAGCGCGGTACTCACAGGATACGTCCTGTAGAGAAGTGCTTGGTATAAGCAGACCATGCACTGATATAGGCAGAGGTTTCTGCCTAACATTAGGTGAATCATCAGCCTAAGTTTTTATTAATTCACCGTGCCTAAAAACTGATTGGTTATTATTTGATGTAAACCATAGCGCGTTCATGTCTTTTGTAAGAAAACAATTACTTTGTATGTTGATAAGTATTTTAAAATAAAAATTAAAGGGTTATACATAAACATAAGTCGCTTGTATGCGGAGTGCGGACTCTTAGTTAAAACAGTCTGATGTTTAGATTTTGTTTTCTTTTATAGATAGGTAATTAAGTCCTTTACACCATAACTTATTCCTTCCTTATCTCCGTAATGAGTTCACACATCAGGTAAAATTCAGATAAAGAGATTTATAACGGGCTAGATATATGTGTAACAGAGCTACAAATAGATTAGATGCCCGGCTTAGTAGATAAGTAGATTTATCCTTTGAATATAAAAATAAATATTGAGATTTTAATCAAGACATATTTATATCGGTACACATTTGAATTAGACGACTTGTAACATTGAATACTTATCATCCCGGAAAATCCACAGGATCAACGGCACGCGGACGAAGTCGCGGACGTAAGCTAGTCTAAAATATTTATGGATAATGATACAAATGAACAAGGCTCCAATCTTTATCTTCCCCATCGATTTCACCTGACAATGAAAATCCAAGATCTTATCGACCAGGATATCACAATGACAAGCGCGTTATTGTTCATACTCGGGGTTCATACGCATAGTTTAGCATCAGGGATAGTGGTGGCTGGTGACAGCACAATAAAGGTTTGAAAGCATGGCATTGGTCATCCTTAATCGATTATGTTGCGTATAAACGCAATAGGTAAAATAAACCTAAGAAAATCTGATGCCTCGCGATATTTTCAGCCCTACGTAGGTATAGCATGAAACGCTTCAAAAAATATCCTTATAATCCTTCAGCGTAGGGAACGCATCGGTAGTGCTTCTAGGTTGTCGGTGTTTCTAGGCGAATACGACGGTGACCGCTTAGAGTAGGCCGTATGCCTGTTTGTCTACTTCTTCTAACTCAAGAGCTCAGCTCTTGTCGGTGTAATTATGCAGCTCTCGCTATTTGTCCCTTTCCAGTGCAGCTTCCTTGACGTCCTTCAAATTTCAAATTCAAATTTATTTATTCAATAATAAAATAACATAACAGATTGCTCAAAGGCATTCTATTTAAGACTAAAAAAAAAATTTTTAAATATTCTACTACTACTTTGTCTACTACTTACATAAAAAACCCATGTTCAAAGAAACACGTAGGTGGGTTACAAAACGTCTGATTTCAAACATGAACAGCAGCATAGACACACTTTGACTAGATATCAGATAACATCGACATTCACTGGCTATTGTGACTCTGTTGTGCATTCAAAACGTTGTGACAGTGCTGTTTTATAGTTCACTGTCTTGTTTGTATGTCTGTTAGCGAATTAAATAGGTACCTAAGTAACCCATCAAGATTTTTCTTTGGTTACCTACTCGTTACTTATATTACTTATACCTATTTTTTTAAATACATACTAATGATACATAGTAACATTCAGATACAGAACAAACATCTATGTTTGCCACACTCAAATGTTTGTTCTCGGCGGGGATCGAACCCACGACCCACAGCACGAAAGGCAGAACTACTACCGACTGAGCCATGACGCCTGTCAATGAATGAATCCTATCTCTCATACTTACTTATTCATAGAGTCATCGCATATCAAGACCAGTTAGGGCCACTTACCCCTTTCCTAATCTACCAATCTTCATGGTAATTTTAATTTATGAGATCCACCCACAAACATCCCAGTACCTAACCCAGTGAATGAATGCTACAATTAGTCATATTAAAATGTGATTAATATATCCAAGCGGAACCAAAATCATCTTTTCACTAACAAAAAAACCAACCAGAATGTAAATAACTGTAAAACAAAGCATCGCGTATGGAATTAGGGGTCTTCTGTAAATGGAGAGATAGACTCATCTACCAGTTTTATAAGGCCTATCAAAGAACGGTCATTTTACTGCTGCTGAGGTCTTGGTTAAATGGTTGTGTGGGCCCGCAGGCGTTTGGTAGTCTTCAGTTAATCGAATGAGTTATGCTTTGGTCTCGGATATTATTATTGTCTGTCTTGTTTCTGGTTAATGAAAATGTTGACTGTCACCATTTTACCATTATGTAGGGACCTACTTATTCCTACAGAGTTGTCTGAAGTCAATTTGTCTCTACTAATCGCGGTTTAGACGCGGTTCCTTTACTGTGTTTTATAAACTGAAAAAACTGCTTCGTTACGTAAGTAGATAATTAAGGATAGATTTGAATAGAGACTTTCATAGAAAACTCTTAAAACATTAGGTAGGTAGGTACAATTTACTCTACTTAGGTACCTACTCTACCTAATAAGCTCTGAGTTTGGCACATTTCCCTGCTACAAAGTTGCTCGATCATTCAGAAATAAATCCATTAGACATCGTTTAAAGATCTAGGTGATGGTAGTAAACGGTGAAATTAGACTGATTTAAAATACTTGAGCACTTCTCAAATAAAATAAAATAAACTGAAATAGGTACCTGTTACACAGAATTAGATTGCGCCATCTAGTGGAAAAAAGAATTACTCTTTCAAGCGACGCAGTTCAGTGTGCCCATAAACTTC
The DNA here is from genome assembly GCA_918843925.1 of Eulithis prunata. NCBI lineage: Eukaryota > Metazoa > Arthropoda > Insecta > Lepidoptera > Geometridae > Eulithis > Eulithis prunata. Next base: position 4,405,520 of record OU974023.1, on the reverse strand, counting down.
TGCTACTTGACGCTAGATGTCAAGTTTCGAAGGAAGTATAGTGTCAAGTCGTTCAACTGTCTTTCAGGTCCAAGATGTCATGTCAGTGTCATAACATCTACCACTTAACTGTCAAGTCAGTCAAATGTCAACGTCAATTCAATTATTGTCTGTCTTGTATTCTTGTCTTTCTGTTACTATGTTACAGAAAGTTGACAAAGGCTATGATTGGACACGAGTTTTGACATTTTTTGAAACGACACATAGCACTTTTATTTTAATAGTTTTTCTTGTGTTATTGTGAGTATTGTTGTTTAATTTTGGTGGAATTTTAACCAATAATACTTAGGTCGTAACATAAAGTGTGAGCCATTGGAATAAATGTGTGTAAAGTGGTTTTTCTGAATGTGAAAATTCGTGTTAGGTTTGAAGGGAAAATCCACCATTTTCTTTTCAAAACAAACGACAGCCGACTTGACAAATGACTTGACTTGACTTATTTATTACAATTTTAACACTTGACATTGGCAAAATTGTCTGTCGAAATGACGGACACAGGCCATTATTGAAGAGAAGAAGAAGAAGGACACGAGTTTTGACATTTTTTGAAACGACACATAGCACTTTTATTTTAATAGTTTTTCTTGTGTTATTGTGAGTATTGTTGTTTAATTTTGGTGGAATTTTAACCAATAATACTTGGGTCGTAACATAAAGTGTGAGCCATTGGAATAAATGTGTGTAAAGTGGTTTTTCTGAATGTGAAAATTCGTGTTAGGTTTTGAAGAGAAAATCCACCATTTTCTTTTCAAAACAAACGACAGCCGACTTGACAAATGACTTGACTTGACTTATTTATTACAATTTTATCACTTGACATTGGCAAAATTGTCTGTCGAAATGACGGACACAGGCCATTACTGAAGAGAAGAAGAAGAAGAAGAAGAAGAAGAAAGGCTATGATTTATTTATTTTCAATCTTATTTTGAAAGATTTTTCTTTGTTATAGAAAGTAAAAAATGGTAGCAACAGAGTGAACGATTACTGCACTTTGGTGCTAAATAGCTCCATAACTCTCTGTATTTTCCATCGATCCACCGGCGAGTATACCAGGGTACCAAGGTACCAACCTACCATGCAGTTCCTCATGATTTAGAGACCAGAACTAGAGGTACAGCAACTGACTCCATTGATAACAATGAACGCTCTAAGAATGCAGATTTTCAAACACCAAGCAAGTTTTTTCAGATTTTACTACAATATTTTAGACTTTCACCGACTACTCCCAATTACCTCTTTTGCAACCACAATCGACCTCATAGATGCATATAGAAGCGATAACTTATTACAACATAGAGATGGCAAAAACAGCCATATAAATATGTCAAAATTCAGTATAAAGCATACCAATGAAATGGATACAAAACTAAACGATATGATGTCTCTATCAGAGGAGGAACTAGAGAAGAATATGCAGGAGCTACTGATAAAAAATAAGGATAAATTAATAGAACAAATTGTACTACAATGTCTTAGTATTCGTAGGCTTCTGAGCCATCACTTACTCAAAACAATGTTAAAACACTACAGCTATGCTGGAAAACCTGAAATGATTGCAACAATCCAGAAATACATCTCCAAGTTACTGCCAAACTATTATAGAAGAAATGGGGAATTCACTCATTATCTGGCAAAAGCTCAGTGTTTCAGAGGCAACTCGGAGAAAGGTTTATCAATGCTCAAAGAAAGCTATATCAAGAATTCGAATCTACGGAATTTCTACAGAGTTATATTCCGAGAGCTGATCAATGATTCTGTAATGCACAGATCGGAAGCTTCCTTAGTTGTTTTTAAGAAATATGTTCTAGAGTTCAGTAAGCAATGGCAGGACCACTATCCGTTGGTTTGTTTTTGGCATATCTGCTGGTTGAGCACTTGGTACTCAGATCAGATATTTTCGGATGAGCTGTGGAAGTCATCGGAGGTTTTACAAGAGATTGTCAAAGAAAAGTAAGTCGGTATCAGTTCGTTCACCACTTTTTATCACTGCCTGCAGCTGAAAACTTAGCCAAAACGAATAACCCACTGAGTGCTAATGGCTGAATCCAATATTAAACCCTTGTTACAGATTAAGTAAATCCTATTAATATTATAAACGCGAAAGGGTGTGAGGATGTATGTATGACTATAAATATGTATGTTTGTTTCTCTTTCACACAAAAACTACTGCTCCGATTTGGATGAGACTTGGAATATATTGTCCGTGACCTGGATTACCACATAGGCTACTTTTTGTGATGGCAAATCAACAGGATCCAATGGGACGCGAACAAATTTGCGGGCGGAAGCTAGTATCTGCATAATTAATCATCTTTTGTACAAAATAAGCTATTGCTAGATTAATATACCTATATGGGGTAAAACTAGGGATACATTGCATTGGTAAATTGCCTTTAAATGATGGATTCATACAAACTTTAGTAGTTAGTAGTAGAGCTACTTGTAAAAGAGGTCATCCGAGAAAGTGCTTACTACGTGCCCAGTGAGGCAATCCATGGTTACCATTACCTCATAACATCAGATGAGATTGTTATATCATTTAGTTGTATAAAAAAACTTAGTAGATATTTTCACACTTCCCAGGGTGTCAGCACTGTGCATATCAGCTCTCAAATCGGACTGCAATGAAGACGCTGTTGTCAGGTTACTCCAGACACTATTGAAGTACAAGATGATGGAAGAGTATGCTATTGCCCTTCAGGTCCTATTTAGTTATAAGTGTAAGTACCTCTCATCACATAACTGTACAATCTATTGAGAATCAGTTTTTCTCATTCATCGTGGGGGAATAAGATCTGCACTGATGTCCCGAGTTGGGGTGTATTGTGCATTGTCCCCCTGCTGACCTCATCCCACCCAGCCCAACTCCATAAAGTAACGGAGAAGGACTTTGGGTTGATGGCAGCAATATTCCAGCATCCCCGATGGTGTTGTGGATGCAGAGGAGTGAGACCCGATCAGCTCCTGCAGTCCGGTTTTAGATCTGGCTTTGGTTGTGGCAGTGCAATGCAGCAAAACATGCTCTACCGTTTCTTTTGCCTAATACTTCTAAAAGCTTAGATGTTTGAGAATTGATTAGAAGTTCAACGCTGTTTAGATAAAAAAAATCTACTGCCATTTATTTAAAATAACATAGTAATTAGATTACAACTATAATAGGTCATCAGAAACTCAGTAGGTGATAAATGTTTGATAATATAAAATAGCACGATTGATAAACTATTGACAGCTAAATCGTTATTTATAATACTTCCTTCTGTGATGAGAAACCTTTGTTGTTATGACTAAGGTTTATTTATATCTGAGGAGAACACGGTAGGAAGACTAGGAAGTGTGTCCTCATGTGAAAAGGAAAGATCGTTCACGCCGAGCGACCTTCGGCTCGGGGTCCGAGAACCAATGGATGGTATTCGATAGATTTAGGATAGTTCTCATGTAGGGAGCTAGATGGCGCTACATCTCCATTAAAACACATCATCATTACCAGCCTGTAGATTGTAGAAGTCCACTGGACATCGACCTACTCCATAGATAAATAAATATTTTTGAACATTTCACACAACAATCAGATATACTGCTTTCTGTGCTGTGGGTCGTGGGTTCGATCCCCACTGAGAACAAACATTTTTGTAAAACATTTGTAAACATGTCTGGGTGCTAGGTAGGTACTATTGGTCTATCTTATAAAAAGTTAGAGTAGTCATTATGTCTAGTTTACCATACGTACGTAATCAGGACAATTATGTCTACTCTATTTTTTTATAAGATAGGGGGTTAGTATTAAAAGTACGTATTTACAAAAACAAAGTGTATACTTACCTATATCAAAAACAGCTTTGCTTAGTTTATAGAGGGCGATGTGTGTAATGTTCAAGAAATTATATATACTTATACATATATAATAATTTATAATCTATTTTTTTACACCAACACATACGATGCAATGTCATCGGTTCATTGAGGTCGTCCTATTTAATTTCTGATTCATGGTAACCATTCGGAAATTCCAGCGGTTGTCAGCTCTGTAAGCTATCTTCTCTTCTACGGACTTCCTCGTTTCGGAGTTCATCACGTAGGTAGTGACAATATAGCCCGCTGCGATTGCTGCCGTATTAGGTACGTATGTTATCTCCCGGGACGGGCTTTTTATTGGCAATATGCGGTGAGGGCTTTGGCGTGGTCGTTTCGAGGTCCCAGAGTCCCTTGTCAAGCATCGAATACGGCCACCGGGGTGGTTTTAGTGGGTCGGTGAGTGTCACCATCCCCACACTACCTTGCCGCATCCCTCAAATGCGGCAATGGTGTTTGTGAGCAGATTTCCCCCCGCTAACAAAAAAAAAAAAAAAAAGTACGTATGTTATGTCAATGTCGTCGTAGGTAGAAAATGATCTCAAAACTAAATAACAAAGCTAAATCAGTAGGTATTACAGATAAGAAATCCAAATAGGGTTGGTTTATACTGGCCATATTTGAAACAGTTTGCACTGTCTATCAGACGACCTATTGAACCCTTACTTATATGCTTGCTGATAATGATTCTTGAGTAGAAATAATGCTGGCGTTAAAATCCTTGTCCAAATCACGTTTCTGGTCAACGGTCTTAGGAACGTTGGTTTTTTGTGTTTTTCAAACGACATCGAATATCTACATTTGCAATGCAATGGAATCGAAGCGATTTTGAAACTACGAGGTAATGTTGAGTTGGTATTGTTTTGTTATAGTAAGAAATAAAGATCTCCGCGGCTGCGCAGAGATTATGAAGAACTGTGAAGTCCTTGGCATCACATTACCATCAGGCCAGCAAGGAAAGTACATCAGTATGATCATACTCGGCCTGCCATCGCAGAAGCAGACCGTCAAACCTACCAAGAACTTTAAGCTGAAGTTTTAGAGTGAGTACCTACCTATCTTATACTGCGTGCACACTATGCCCATGCCGCTAATGCCGCGGACTTATTGCCACAGCAACATCGCCTTTATTCTCACTAAGCGGCATACATGCCGGCAGCGGCATGGGCATAGTGTGCACGCGGTATTAAGGGGCCATAAGTAAAAATAAATTTGACTGAGCAATGACAGGCGTCATAGCTCAGATGATAGTAGCTCTGCCTTCTGTGCTGTGGGTCGTGGGTTCGATTCCCACCGAGAACAAACACTTGTGTGTGGCAAACAGATGTTTAGATGGGTCATTCTCAGTTAAGAGGTACTTTCCATGGCCAGGACAAAAAAATACTTTTTTTTTATACTAACTTTCTAATTAACTTATTTATTACTTAAAACTAAATGTTTTCTTCATGCTCACTTAAATTTATTACAGAAATGTATCTAGTTTAGTCACAATTAATTCTAATATAAGAAAAAAGTCTCTCCCCTGGTCTGTCACCAAACCGACTTTATTTGTAAACCAGTTATTATGAATGTATTAAAATTCAATAATTGCTTTATCATTGTTAATTTTATACAGAACAATAACTTAGTCACAGTGTCTTATAAGTAAAATTACTTATATTCCAATTTTTCATAAATAATATCAACGCCGAAATTTGTCCCACGTATTTCGTGTCTCGTCCCCTGGCTTTTTGTTTTCGTTTAAAAATCAGTTTTTTTTTTATATTTTGTGGAAGTTGTGACTTTGAGTGCATAGGATGTAACTTGAAGTTAGCAGCAAGTGACGCATAAACCGACTGCGCAGCCATTTTAATGGCCATTTCAGTCACGCCGCTCGCTGGGTGTAGAAGTGTTGAGTGAATGCAGTCTTTCCTCTGGTTAGTTTTATTTAGCAATTATTTGTTAAAATACTAATATAGACTTGAATATTCACTATGAATAGTGCATACATTGTTACGTTTGATTGTGAATTGCGTACGAGGAACACTTTTACGGCTATTTTAGATATCAATCGAAAATGTCTTCTCCCCTGGCGTATTTCCCCTGGCTCTTTTGATGTTAGGTGTGATACTTAATGTCCAGGGGAGATACATTTGTACCTATGCGTTTTCATGAATACTTCTAGATTTTTTTCTGAACCTTTACTTGGCATTATGAATATCTTAGCTTTACAATTTAATATGACTTTTTTACAGAAAAAATGGCACCTAGAAAAAAAATTACGCGCGAAGAACGGTTCAGTATCTACCCTGGTCACTTATAAAATGAGATAAAACCAACAAATTGACTGGCCACTTTGTAAACGTTTTCAACTTAAATGTTTCCATAAAAAAGATGTATAATTAAAAATTTAAAAAAAAAAAATGCCATGCCGTCTCTTCATACAACATATTACCTCTTAACTGAGAATGACCCAGATATTATTATGTAACATAAGTATGTATTTACATAAAAAAGGAATATAAGTATTTTATCAGTAATCTAGTTCCCATAGTACAAGCTTGCTTAGTTTGGGACTAGAGGGCGTTGTGTGTAATATCCAAGGATATTTATTTATTATGTATATTTAAATATTTTTTTCGGTGGGGCAACAATGTAGAGTTCATAATGACAAAAGGTGCCCAACATAACCAAACATTATTTTAGCATCGTTTACTGCTGTGCCACTTCTTTACTTAATAATGAAACCCCGACACGGTTTTGTAGCTCTCGGCGAAAGTGAAGTGGAGGAGTATATCTTTCTATCCTATATCTCATTTGCTGCGCAAAGAACCACTTCCCCTCCATTTATGCACAGATCATATGATTTAGGCAAGAGCTATTAAGCCGTGTCGGTCCGACATAAGCTCCAAAAACAAAAAACGTTGAATCCTTTGGTCGAGTTTTTGAAACATCTAAATAATAATTAGGAGTAAATTATGGTTTTTCATACCAAATAAAATGAACCGTCTATTTTTTGATTACAGATTAGTGAAGCCGTTCGTTCTTAGTGAAACCATTGTGAAATGTTAAACAAGCTAAGTTTTGTAAGAAAACTAAAGACTTAATCGTGAGTATTTTTTAAATAAGTAGACAATAAATTATATTGACCTATTAGTATTATTTGAATTCCTTGTATTTTTATAAATAATAGGATACATTTTAAAAATAACAACCTCTCTTCATAGTTGAAAGACCGGAATTCGAACTCACGACCTTGGATCCGAAGACGGTTAGCTACCTATTTATAAACTATTATCGCAGAATAATAATAGTACAAAGATTATTTAGTGCGTCTCTTAAAGTCCTATACAGGCTGTAATAAAGACCACTCCTAAAAACTTCATGGGGTTAAAGTACCCATTAATATTACAACATTAGAACAACATTTCTCATGTTACGTGTATATTAGTTAATAAATTCCAAATTCAAAAATGATATTTCGCCACGAATATAAAATTAAGAGAATAGGTTATATTTAAAGTCAATAGAACACCTTTTTCCGCAGAAAAAAATTAGAATTCGCTTGAAAAAAAACTTCGTCTCCATACGTGTATTTTCCACATAGTATATTTACCATTATCATATTTTACCTACTTAAAATAGACTATTGAATAGCTGATGTTTTCTTCGCGCTAACTCTGATTTTGTTCCGTGGGAAAAAGTGTCGGAATTGGTCTTATTACAGCCGGTATACCGATTTACTGCTCACTGTAGATTTTTATATAAAAATCTTTAGGCCTACTCAAATCTTCGCTTGAGTAAAAATTTCTGTATCGGCATACGGGCCTTATTTTCTAGTAATCAATTAGAAATTCAAGATGACATTTTGCCGTGAATATGAAATTATTAGAATGGGTTTAGAACCTGATTATCGACTGTTAATAAATTATTTCAATGGTAATATAATAATAAACACTCGTTTAATCGGGTTATTGTATTATTAAAATATGTGCCTATTCGTGACCAAAATAATATAATCTTCTAAAAACTCTTTTCTTTCGGACCACACGAACATCTACATTTTGACATTTATAATATTAGTGGGATGGGATATCTTGCCAGGCAATTTGCCTGATTTGTCTAGGCAAGAGGAATAATGGAATTTACCTACAAGATAATAGATGTCAAAATGTGATGAGGTTATCTATCAATGTTATCTATTTACCTGCCCGCGTCTCCTTTGTGTCACTTAAAATATGCATCTAATGTTACACATATTAGGTACCTACCTTAAGTTCTGGCAGGAAAAAACAAGATAACAAAACTCTGAAAGAAATGTTACGCAGTCATTGCAATAGGAGTGAAATTACGAGGTATTTTTTTATTACGTAAAATTTGTATGTAGAAATGGGTAGGTACTTACTGTATTTAGAAATCTGTAGTTAGGTATTATCTCATCGTAATACATAGTAAAGTAGACCTAATTACTTGGTATTTGAGTAATAAAATGGTATAGAGGGAAAAAAACTATAGCTCTACCTTCTGCTTTTTAGGTTGTGGGTTCGATCCCCACCGAGAACGAACATTGTGTGCTGAACATCACAAGAAACAAACTGACTTTCTTTTTCTTTAAGGTTACTGAGATTTTTCTGACTTTGGTTATATCCAATAACTTTATTCACTAATGTACGAATGGATACAGTTTTTAGTTTTCAACTAATTCTAATAGAATAAAAAAAAATACAGTGAAATACAATTCTTAATTTATTGAGATTTTTGGATTACTTGAACATACCTTGTATCGTAAATTTTATTCTAACTAATAAGAAAATATCAAAAAGTAGTTATCTCGTTTTCCTTCGGTTTGCTCTCTGAGGGATCCTGGCCGATGCCTTCCTGGTTGCGAAGATAGTACAGTGCTCTGTGAACAAGAACAAAAAGAAGTTAGATCTAAAACCCTGGTTTCGCCAGAACCTTTCCTACAAAAGAGTAGTTATAAAAAGCTCCGTTGAAAAAATTCGCGACAAACAATAATAAAATATCCGAAACACGCATCGTTTTAAAATAGACAAGACAATAGCAACCTCATTGTGAAATGGGGTCTAAAGGGTTTAAATAAACCCGACCTAGCTAGGCTTGGGCTACGATTTAGAACCCAACGTCATTATGAAAATTTTTAGCGATGTTTTTCTGGACCTTACTGGAACCCACAAAATGAATAAAAAATTAAAGCTACAAGCCGCCAAGCAGCGATGCTCGCATTGCTGTGTTCCGGTTTGAAGGGTAAGGGCGCCGGTGTAATTACAGGCACATGAGACTTCAAGATCTTTACGTCTCAGAGTGATGGACGCAGTGCATTGACTTACAGGGCACGTCCTCATTGGACTTGCTCTGTGAGGTAATGCATTGTTATAGGCAGAAGTTACGACTTAACATCAGGTGAGCTATCAGCTTGTTCCATTACTTATATCATAAAAAAAAAACATTCTTTGCTCTATTTCTAAAAAAAGTGATCTGTTTCACAAACCAAGGCGTATAATACGTAAAATGTTACTACTTAATACCTACCTACCTGCTTCCTTAAATCCAGTTTCATAATTAGGTTTAAATATTTTTAACCAATACTTATAAGAGCATTCTTACCTATATGCAAAGAATTTTGAAAATGCGTGTGACCAGTAAGGAAAAGATTTCCAGACTTCATTACTGAGATCAACGATATGAATTGCCTTTGTGTAGAGTTGCGATTACTTGTGAACATAATTAATGTTTAGGTACCTAGGTATATTGACAGTTATGTGTTTCTATAATCATTTTATTGTGTTGATAAAACCTGTTATGATTATATAATGTTGGAGGATTCCACAGTAGTTAAAAATGCTAATGACAAATAGCTGCACAATTCATTACCTTTCTACATAGAAGTTATGGAGATAGCTAAGGTCATTTGTGGGTATCGAAATTTAAATATAAAATGCTTCAAGGTTCGTGATTAGAAATCGATCATGTCTTGAATTACCTATAATAAGGGCGAACTCTCGACTGACCGCAAGGTCTCTTTTTGCTGAGGTGTCGAAATAGTTACAACGTGCTTGAGTAATGGAATGCTTTTGCTGTTTTTGTGAGACTTAATGAACCCCGTGTAGCGTTACGGGGTTTTAAATTAAAAATAAACAATATCGATAGCTGATTCATGTCCAAAGTATTATAATGAAACGGTCTTTGTACGAGTCTCAGGTTTCATTATTCTGAGGTATGAGTATACTCAATTGTTCTCTAACGCTATCGAAGACGTCATGCGGTCACCACAAACATCCAGTAGATGATGAACCATTTTGAAACTTACATGGTTTGGGTATGCAATCAAAATTAGCCCGTTGGATTTGGTAATAAAGCTTAAAATACTTAAAACATTTTTAACTCATACAATTACTTTAAAAGTATTATTGACTCATGTGGTAAATGGTAATAAATTATACCTAGTTCTGAAAAAGTAATAATTTTTGAATACTGATAGCAAAAGGTCACGCGACAAATATTTTCGATTTTTATGCCCAAATTTATGAACGCCGCCGTCAGTCATGCTGCCATTCTATACTGTGGCCAGTATCCACATTATAACACTATAGCGTTAGATCTTCAAGACTCTGAGGAAACTATTCTAAGGATCTTCAGGACAGGAAGGCTTTTGATCTTCGTTCGTCCCAAGTATTATGGTATGGCCACGTTTAGCGACGTAGTTTGTTAACTAACCATCCTACCACAAGAGCTATCAATCAATTGATTTGTCTTGTCAAACTTGCTTGTCATTGCTGTCTAGCATTCGAACCAGCTTCTAGTCTCCAGCACCTTCTTTAGTGGTACCCTTCTCTCCATCATTCCCAAGTTTTTCGATCTTGAGTAAGTATGATTTGTCTCTTGGTCGGATCTGGGCGCTGGTTGAAACTGACGGACTGTCCAGCCTGTTCATGCGTTTAGAGGTTACACTGCCTAGGGCAAAAACAATAGATACTTACATCATTACACCAATAGCAGGAACAGCCAAAGCTGCACTGATGAGATAGAAAGCGCCAGAGAAGGTCGACAGGGTACTGAGGTACACCACACTGTATATTGGAGAGTAGATCACAGGCACCAGTGCTTCGGATATGCTGATTAGAGAGCTTGTTTTACCTGTCGATGATAAAGTCATTGTAAAGCTTTGTAGCATAGAATAAGACTGAGTTTAGGGAGTTTTGTGCTTTGGACTTCAGTTGTTTCTGATTTTAGCATAGAAATTACAAGATGAAGTTTAACGAGTTTTGTGCTTTGGGCTTCAAATTGTTGCCGAGTTTAGCATATAAGTTACATGATGTGTATCATCGTCATCAACCCATATCGGTCCACTGCTGGACGTAGGTCTCTCCCAAGACGCGCCACTGAGCCCGGTCTTCGGCTCTTCTCATCCAGTTTTTGCCAGCTATACATGTCTCAGATCGTCACCCCACCTAGCCGGAGGGCGTCCTACACTACGCTTGCCTAAACGCGGTCTCCACTCGAGTGTTAGTTTGCTCCAACGACTGTCGGTTCTGCGGCAAACATGGCCGGCCCACTGCCATTTCAGCTTACTAATCCTCTGAGCTATGTCGACCACCTTGGTTCTCTGTCGGATAACCTCGTTCCGGATTCTATCATGGTGTGTATGGAGTTTTGTATTTAGGGCTTCAAGTTGTTTCCGAATTTAGCATAGGAAAGACAAGAAGTTTACGGAGTTTTGTGCTTTGGACTTCAGATTGTTTCTGAGTTTATAGAAAAGACTAGATGAAGTTTGCGTTGGACTTCGTAGTTTCTTTTGTGTTTTGAATCCATGAACAACTCCCTAAGATAAATAGGCTGGTGGGTTGGAGTGGTTTTATTTATGTCTATCTCGTCTTGTAGGGCCAGAGATCTATCGAGATAAAAGTACTTTGTGTTTCTATCCTAATGTACCTACTCGTACGTTACGTACGAGTTATGCCTTGGGCAATTGGTCATCCCTCATACGATTCATCTAATTAGATTTGGTAATGGCCTCAGCTGACGGCATAATATAATCTTATTGTTGCTATTGGCTACGAGTAGGTACGTATATTTGTTAAAACTTTCTTTGATGCATTTTCCAGAAGGTCAGTTTTTTCCTCACGCACGCTGATTGTTATTAATTTAATTATTAATGCGTTCAGTTAATCGATTGATCATTATATTTATTCTAAAATACAATGGCATGTAAATTTTCAAAAAATATCAAATTACACGCTTTGATTTCGTTTTAAAGTGTAGGTATTTATAATTAGCGTGAAATACGTATAGGTGATGCGTAGCTTCTCCCACGTGGATGTAATTCGTAACAGTAGTTGTGAGGGGGCGTTGCAGAACAGGGTTTATATTATGATAAAAATATATACTTAATTACCTACCTACTTATTTACTACGTATAAAAAAGTTACAAAACTATATAAATAGTTTTAGTAGATACCTAAGCAACATACCTACTAGTAGCAGCAAAACATAGAATCGACTCTAAGCACGTGCGACATCTTATCGGCATTTTGTATTAGGTAACCGGTATCGTGTGCATCGAACAAAGAATAGGTAAGAATACAGCTGCTACTGTTGCAATAACAATATTGACCACTGATTTTGAAAACTTCCCATTCTACCGACCGAGTGGGTACGAACGGGAATGAACGTGAAATAAGTACCGATAGACCTACTGTGTTTAAAGAAAAGATGAAAAACAGCAGTTTGAGCCACGCCACCCCATCTAACGTGGATTTTTAAGATTTTTAGTAAAATATAACATACCTTGTGATAAAAATAAGGTACAGTATCATACCAAAAAATATGTAATAATAAAAAGTTTAAATTTTGAGTGAGACTAGGTAGATACCTCTAACTAAACTTAGAATATTCTAACTAATCCTTTGTCAATAACTATGTATATATTCATAGTTATTGACATTATTAGATAGAATATTCCTTAGCGAGTAGAGCCTTTTTTATGTAGGATTTTTATGAGCAAAACCTTAAAAAAGTGATCAACGAAATCAAATATTAGTATCAGATAGTCCCGTTGGTATAGAAAACTCAATTGGTTATTTTCATACGTTCATTATCTTTCTTTCCACTCGAAGTATAGTCAAGTTAGGTATCTTAAAAATGGCTTATCGATATTTATTATTCAAATTAGACGCATCGATTATCTGCCGAATTATTCGAATCATTATAGCGTGCAATAGAACAAATCATACGCACATTAATGTTACTATGCCAACATAAATCTTTGAAATTATAAACTACTCTACCATGGTAGAGTATCAGTTGTCATTTTATTTCATAAGCTTTTTGTTAGCTTCTCATCATCATCATCATCATCAACAACCTATATTGGTCCACTGCTGGACGTAGGTCTCTCCCAAGACGCGCCACTGAGCCCGGTCTTCTGCTCTTCTCATCCAGTGTTTGCCAGCTACATGTCTCAGATCGTCACCCCACCTAGCCGGAGGGCGTCCTACACTACGCTTGCCTAAACGCGTTGTTAGCGCCTTGTTAGCTTCTGCTAGAAACAAAAAGGCTTCGAACATCTGAAAAATCTGAAACTCTGTGAGGTAATGCATTGTTATAGGCAGAAGTTACTACTTAACATCAGGTGAGCTATCAGCTTGTTCCATTACTTTTATCATTAAAAAAAAAAAAAACATGTCGCCACTATATTTGGTTCTAATCAAGGTTCTAATGAACAAAATATAGTACAATCCTTTACTTTCCAATCTGATCCAATGATCTGATTGGAAGTTAAGAAACTTAGTGGATTTAAATACATGACCTAAGCCATGATGATGATGATGATCATTCCACAGTAGGTAGCGAACAAAATACAAAGTAAAATAGGTTGCTGTTTTTTCAACAACGTACTTAATCCAGTTTAAGCTTTAGTCACTATTTAATGATTCAAAATTAAGTCGATAATTTCAAAAAACACTAAAACGAAGCTGCGTTTTAAATAATCAAATTGAAAATCCGGAAGGGATTTATTTCCTTACATATTTATATACCTAAACAAAGATGACCTATTATCCCAAGGAGTGATATTTACAGAATCACGGTCCGTTTGTATGCTTTTATCGGACACGTGATAATCATTTGAGCCAACAAACTCGGAATGTTCTGATAAACGTAACGATCTAGACCTTAGTTTATTAGCTCCGATTTTAACTTTATGTACTGTTAAATGTTAATAATTAGAGTACATATAACACGATTTTGCCCAAACTGAATCTATGTATCACAGAATATTAGTACAAGTAGTGATATCTGGTGTTCAACCTGCTAGTCAATTTGGACCACTGTATTTTTTCTTACTCTCTCTTTTCGTCTTCGACGAACTTTTTTATATAAAAATTTAGTAGGTACAAATCATAAAACGATGAGTACAAAATGGAATAAAATGGCAAAATGACACATTCAACACAGAAGGCATTGTCTGAGCTGATAAAAGGTCAACAAAGATGACCTCAAATGAATGTAACTATGTGGGTTTTTTAGTGTAAAAACATTTGTTTTGAAAGACACTGTCTACTTTGACCACGAAATCGACGATAATTTTTTCACTAAAACTATCTTCGGTTGCTTTGTATTATGAATAACTTGTTCAAGAAAAATAATTAAACTCACGAGCGTAATTCCTGAGGCAAGAAAATTGCTCTACTAATTAATATACTAGGTACTAGTAAAATACATATTCGTCGTTCGTTTTAACCCTAAGTATTTCATCTGCTAATCTTCATCATCATCATCATCATCATCAACCTATATCAACCACTGCTGGACGTAGGTCTCTCCCAAGACGCGCCACTGAGCCCGGTCGTCGGCTCTTCTCATCCAGTGTTTGCCAGCTACATGTCTCAGATCGTCACCCCACCTAGCCGGAGGGCGTCCTACACTACGCTTGCCTAAACGCGGTCTCCACTCGAGTATTAGTTTGCTCCAACGATTGTCGGTTCTGCGGCAAACATGGCCGGCCCACTGCCACTTCAGCTTACTAATCCTCTGAGCTATGTCGAACACCTTGGTTCTCTGTCGGATAACCTCGTTCCGGATTCTATCCTTCAGAGAAATTCCGAGCATAGCTCTCTCCATAGCTCGCTGAGCGACTTTCAGCTTGTGGACCAACCCTACTGTCAGTGTCCACGTTTCGCTGCTAATCTTGATTAGATTTAAAAGATTTAAGAGCGTATTACGCACCTGGTTGCTGGATCATGGGTTTTACACGGTTCGTGAATTCATGGAGTTGAAGTAAAATTATATAGTTGTTATTAGACTTACCTATCTATTATTGTAAAAATTTTTGCATGCTATCATAAGAAAATAGCGAAATAATGGATCTAGTTAAAATTTGTTTTCCACCTGTTGTGTACCTATTTCAAGCAAATAAAGAAACTCTAACTCTAACTCCATTCAATTTTACTACAGGAATCATTTATTAGGCTAACATAATGTCACTCAAGTAATGCACACATTGCACACGCAGCGGACAAACCACAGAAAACCGGAAATAATTTTCGGTTACAGTCCTAATGGATTAGCCATTTTGATTTTTTTTTCACAATCCATTCCAGTTTCTACATTTTCAAATCCGCTACAGTACAAATGGTTTATTTATGTTACTGTTGGTTATTGGAAAAGCTAAAACCACTCAGAAGAAGGGAAGTAACTATAAAAAATTCTTGGCATCCGAAATTAAATCGAAACGCTTGACCAGACAGTTGTTAGTAATTTGCGAATCATTTCATTACTGTATTTCCATTATCACTGCTTGTACTAATATTCTGGGCTCATTCCAGTTGTCTCATGCGTCAGTGTGCTATCACTTATTTTGCGGTTTTTAAGCCCCTTTATTTTATCCGCTACGGTTTGACCGCTCGATAAGCACGCCATAAACGCCTCTCAGTTTCGCAGCGCTATCAAACTTCAATTAGAGACCAATCGACCAAATCGGTTACTATTTGCTGTAATAGAATGATAGCAGTTTTATTTACTAACCGTGTTTTAGAAGTTCGAAAGAGGTCAATGATTTCCTTTTTTTTAATTTATCTAATTGACAAACCGGCTTATGGTCGCACTCGACAGTAAAGGCGATTTTCAAACCCATTTACTTTATGACAAAAATAACACTGTATTGGCAAAACAAAAAATAGATTGAATATTGAGAATTTGAGAATGACCTATTGGTCATTCTCAAATTCTCATCATTGAAATCATTGAACAGTATTCTGTTACAGCCCACCACGATAAGGTCAGGATCGTAGAGAAGTCGTAGGTATATTTTATATTGTATGCATGTATGTATAATTGTATAGTATATCTATATATAGGTAAATGAATTGCTGTTCGTTAGTCTCGCTAAAACTCGAGAACGGCTGGACCGATTTGGCTAATTAGGTCTTGAATTATTTGTGGAAGTCCAGAGAAGGTTTAAAGGTGAATAAATATGAAATTTGTTATATCTATACATATAACAATGCTTGGACTCTCTAAACCAAAAGCAGCCTTTGGCACGAGGTTCATCGTTATACTGGTTGACAGATATTTTGGTGGAAAATTTCGCACGCGTACGAAGTACCGGGTATCAGCTAGTTATTGTATATTTTATGAATGGACAACAAAGTTTCTGGGAATTTCTTGTTTCAGTTCACTGACGATAATTTCTTATCTTCAAAATAAATAAATTCCCATTTATAATAATATGATACTGATACGTTACTTTTTTGACACTTATAGGTAATTGTGTTTTGTTTGGCAAAAGTAGAAGGTTTTGGGGGAGACCTTTGCTTACCAGTGGCACGAAATAGATAAAAAAAATGGTTTAGTGGTTTTTGTGTTCTTTCCAATTTTATTGCATCTGAGCAATTGCTAACAGAGTCGCGAATCAAAACGATACAAACTTGTAAATAGGTAGGTGTCTCAATATAATAAAGTAACTCACCAATTTCGTCACTATGGACTAACTTAGTAGCCATTGACCTGAGAGATGTAGCTCCCGCTGAGCTGAACATGTCCAAAACTGGTCCCAGGAAGTACACGCTCCTGGTAGGAGCCAAAGCATACACCACGCTAGCAGCTATCCGGCTGAGACACGCGATAACCCCAATCACGCTGTCTTCCATGTTCCATCTTTTAGTGAACAAATATATTGTTATGAAGGAACCTGGACAAAGAAAGTTCAATACTGAACATATTTCATATATCCCCCAAAAAGATTCCCCAAACCGAGAAATAAACAGTTTTTATTTAGTATTATCATGCTATTTTGCGCACTTTTTATGATTGCATGAAATTTAATTACTGCTGAAATTGAAAATATAAGCCTGTGTGGTTAAAACAAACAAAACGATGCAAGTGCAAATCAAAGAGACGATTTTTTTTTATACAATATAGGCAAATTAGGCAACCGTTTGACCACAACCTTACCTGATGTTAAGCAATGACGTGGTCGACGATGTAGCACGGTTACCTAGAAGATACCTATTCACTCTACTCTATACATTATATATACTGTCGATATTGGCAACTAAGTTGCACCATTATGCAACAGGTACAGGTTCGATTCTCGTGCCGCTGACAAAATGTGTATGATTGCCTGCGTTTTCACTCTTTGCTTCTCTTCTAGAAGTCACTACGATATCTACTTGTGGTTTCTTATAACAATTTTAGATTAATTACAAAGATTTTACTAATGTAGGTACCTAACATAAGTAAAATCTAGAGTCATGATGACTGTTTTATTGCGCAAATAGTGTAGGAAAAATCTTAGTAATTAACTATTCCGGTGAATATTTAGACACATCCGCCTTTTATCAGTAAGAGATTACATTCGGCTTGACAATTAAGACACAATTAAATATGACTAAGTAAAAGTTTGAAAAACAATTTTGGTATTAGTTGTGTGCTACTTTTAGAGTTATTCATATCATCTTGCTGGTATTTGTGGTACGATGATTCAATATTTTAAATGAACTGACATTTTCTTCATATTCATAGCTTTCAAAAATACCAAGTGCTCGAACTATCCTACTAAGGATAGGGATTTATCACATCAACCGATTCAATCGATAGCATCATCTGATCATTAGACTATCAACGTCTTGGTCTCATTTTCACCCCTTATTAGGTACCTTTAGGCAGATAAATGGTGTTATCATTAAACCCGGTATAAGGTACACCGTGTTTTGTTTTTTATATTATGAATGCCATAATGTCTTATTAATATAAGTCTTCCAAAGCTACGCTAACATGACAGAGCATTTTGTAAAGCCGCAGTAAAATGACAGTTTTTTTTTTTTTTTTTTTTTTTATTTATTTATTGTTTTAAAAATACATTATAACTTATTTTGTACTAAATTGTAAAAATTTTGTAGTTGTAAAGAGGTTAGATTTATGTTCGCCCGTAAAAAACAAAACACGGTCTAACTATTCTGCGCTTACAATTTATAAGACTGACGGCCGAATACTCAAACGCTACTTGTATTAAGTTCTTGCTTAAATTATTGCCATCTCTTACCAATGAGTAATGTCAAACAGAGGCAGAGCAGATTTAAGTGGTGTTTAAATTTATGTGACGTTTCAGTATTCGTCCCTGATTCATTTACAGAACTAAAGCTTGTAAAATTAAATATAACACTTACCAATAGTCCCTATCAGGACGGAGTACGTTAGGAAGAGACTGTAGTCCACTTCGGTGAATTTGAACTTGTAGCGGGTAAACCAGTACGTCATCTGCGCCTCACCTTTATCCCAAACGAAAGAGGTATTAATGATAGTACGCCAACCACCGATGGTGATCTGCAAACATTTGTCGTAATAGGCTCTGTGTGCCTGATACTGACATGACTGTAACTACGCGTAGCTTCCCCACTGGGGGTATTGTTTAAAGTAAAAGACAAGTCTACCAGTTACCCCAGTTACATAAGATTGAAATAAGTATGTACGATATGACTAAATAAATAGCCCGTTATTCGACATCTCGGAGCTACATATAACATAACATATGGGCATCACATTCAAGGGAGTAACTATCTAAATGTTTCGGTCTAGTCGGAGAGTTCTCACAGGCTAAGACCCGAAAGATATCCTTTGCTCTAGGTTTTGAGATACCATGACGCTCATTCAAGGAATTGTATTATCATCAAATTGATTTATTCATCAGAAGCATATTGCTATAATTATTTTAGTTTTATAAACGAAAAAATGCTATCTGCTTATGTCGTAGATTTTACGTGTTAAATGAAAACGCCTCTAAAAGTAGGCATTGCGTTTCAATCGTTATCATGACTTAATAAAGTACACAGTTGTTAAAAAGATATAAAAATCAAATATTAATTGTTGACCCCATCTTAAAACAAACATCCAGTTTTCAGTATCCTGTAGCAAATACAGATAAGATGCGCAAAAGTTTCAATGCTACACAATATTGACTACATTCATTACTACGTAGTTATCTCTGCGTACCTGTACGCACGTTTGTTGACGATTCAATACGGAAATTTCTTATAGGCACGAGTATGCCTAAATTTTTAATTTTGTCACTTCAATCAATCTTGGAATTGTATACTGATCTATATCTAGTTCAAACGGGTTAATTGCAAGAAATCATTCAGTTGAATTTATTACTCGCGTTGTTTGTCGCATTCAATAGCATTGTTCTTTTCTTTGCAAGTTAAGCGATAAGGTGATGTAAGAATTTTAGTGTGCTTACATCAATATTGTGGATTGCGTTACTATATTTCTTGTTTACATTGTGTACAAACGCTTAAAAATTTCATGTACCTACTGAAATTTTTAAGACCGCAGTGAATGGCATAAACTTAGGGAGGCCTATGCCTAGCAGTGGGTAAAGTCGGGCTGTGGATGATGATGATGAAATTTTTGTTTACTCCGTTGGCACCTTATTAATTTGGATCATAATTTATATAAATAAATTAACTAGTTCAACTTCTTGGTTTGTGGCTTTTGTGGCTAGTTGTCACAATTCTGCCAGTGTCGATAAATAAATTAAGAAAGAAAGAAATAAGTAGACCTTTTTGTCGATAACAAGGTGAGTATAATATGAGATTCAGAAAGTTCATCAATATACAGGGTGTTACCAGACCACTTCCGAAAACGAAAGGGGGAGCTACAGCACACCAAAACCCAACCAAAAAAAAATCAGTTATCCTGAAAAATAATTATAGCCGGAGAAAACAATGTTTAAAGATTTGTATTTATTCCGGCAGCCCGCAATGTACGCATTCACGTAGGTAAGGTCGAGGCGTAGTACTATTATTATTCTGTGTCGTAAGTGCCTACTAACGTAGGTAGGTACTAACGTAGGTCGCTCGCTCGTCGCGTACTTGAATGACCCGCGATGAACTCTCAGCTGTTCATGCTGTAGTAGACGTAATTTGCGTGCTGCGTGTACATTGCTGCCTTATTTATTTTATTTGTTTTTTTGCTATTTTAAATGAGATAATTAGGTAGATATGTCTTATTATGTTGTACTGTGTGTATGTAACTAGAAAAAAAATTAAAAAGAGATAGTCAAGTCAATTTTTTTTTTCGCGATTTTTTTCGCTTAATGTTTTCAGTATCATGGTCTGATTGGAACCTCCAAGTTTTCGGAAGTGGTCTGGTAACACCCTGTATATAAAACTATTTTGAAGCTGACAGAGAATCAACGCACAGCCTAAACTATAAGTCCTAGAGGTATGAAATTTGGAGGGTAGCATCCTTATATAGTGTAGGGGTGCACTAAGAAAGGAATTTTGAAAAGTCACACTCAAAAGGGTCTACTTAGAACGCGAGCAACGCCGCGGGCGACGGCTAGTAATAAATAAAAAGACGCTGTAATTACTCAGGAGAAACTACCTACAGAAAAGCCCTAGATTATTGAAACTAAAACCTGTTGGAAAACAAACCAATCTTTGTGAATATATACCTAATTAGTTCAATGGCGACGCAACGGCCAAACGATAAGAACTAAAATAAATAAGCAACGGCCAAACGATATGAACTTTAAAAATAATTAGGTAGGTAGGTTAGGTATAACGTAAATAACTTCTTTTCTGGTTATCACGCAAGTAAAGCTGCGATCACTTATGTAAAAACACTTAAACTAGCAAAATAATCTAAGGGAGGAAACTGACTTAAATGTGAAACATTGATCTGAAAACTTTGCATCATCATCTGATGATGAAGCCGGAAGTAAGGCGTTGGGACTATTCCAGTGACTGTAAACACCACTGAAAGGTCACAACAACGCGTAGGTACGCAATTTATTCCATTTAGTTTTATTTAAAAACCAAACTTCTGAGCCGATTTTGAAAAAACTATGGGACTAACTAATCAGATTTTTTTTTATATTCTTTAAAATACAAAAAAAATATAAAGCGGCTTATAATTGACGAAGTTTCTCCTTTTAGAAGTCGGTTAAGAAACAGCCTACTCTGAGCCTGCGGAAGAGTTGCGCAGGTTTCAGAATTGCCCTGCCATTTCTTGCTCAGAGTCAGGGTCATGGTGGTACAACTTTATTATACGTACTAAACAACTCGTTCTAACATAAAGGACTTCAATACTTATAATGGTGTTATGTGAATGTGTTTGACGGATTGACTAGGCTTTGAGGTGCAATGTTTAGTTTCCATATCAATTACTGTTGCGTAAAAGTATCTAGGTACATAGAAACATACTTATCTAGTACAATATGTTGACACGTAAAATTTACACGTTAGACCGAGGACGATAAAAGAATTCGATTAAAGTATACAAAATTAAAATAGATAAATCACGCTTTACAACAGCAAATAATATTGTAATGTAACCGAATCGATTCGGTTTAAAATGTTTACGGGTTGTATAAAAACCACGAAATATTTGGATGAACGTAGGTATGAATCTTCAGATGTACGGAAAGGGTCTGGGGCAAATTGGATGGAGTCCAGGTCCCACATTTTTTTTAAACTTGCAATACTGGAATTTTGTTTGCTACAATACACTAACAATGCAGTTTTTTAAAATGTAATATTGTCATTATAAAGCAGCGTTATAATTAGTTACTAGACATTTTACTTTAAAAAGTGCGTCTTTTTCAATGTTGTTTATCGTATTCACAGGGGTTTACGTCCAAATAATTACTTTATTTTCCGTTTTAGTGATCGCTACTGCATAATAGATTATGATAAAACCAACAAAAGTTATAAACAACAAAATTCATCTAAAAATTTACTAAATGTAGCAAATCAGGGCCTGAAATACCCCAAAGCCTTTGATGCTATAAAACGCTTAGCTGCTCTATTTACTTAGAACATCCTGCCTTCGCATAAATTTATAGAACTACTGAATTACTCCCACGATTTTGCTTTGTTTGTGTCCTCGTACAAACTCGCCACTCTGGTTAGTTGTAAAAGTAGTTGGGTAATGCCAAGGGCGTACAAGCAACCCTCTACACCAGATTTTTTTAGGTTGTATTTAGCTCTGGCTGTATTTACAAAAATATAAATGGGCAGCAATTGGTCCCACCACTGGGCTCACAAAAGTTAGTAAATCTTTCAAAAGGCAATGTGTACACTTCTTTAATAAAATCCCAAACGATGCGTCTCAGTTGTCGATTGTCAAGTTCAAAAACGTAATAAAACGAAGACTTACTTCTATTAAATGCATACTATAAAATATCTGATTATTTAGAAGACAAACAAACTTGGGACGAACTAGCTCCAATTCATTCAATAAAAAAATGTAATATTATCTAATAGTAAAAAACTTAATGACGATTCAATCTGATCAGTGAGATTTTATAAAAGCTTTTTGACTTTGACTTTGACTTTGAGCACCATAAGTAGCTTAGGTATGTAACTCTATGTATATGTTACCAATATATTCATATTTTATGTAACGAAAATAATTAGAGTAGGATATATTCTGGAATTCTTCGTGCTTAACAAGTTAAATAGGTAGCAGCGTGATACGATCATTGAAGATAACAAAAATAAACAAAATGTTGTCAAGACTTGTTTTGATTTTTTTTCATTCTACGACTAGATATTTATTGCCTTTGCGGTATTTATTAAATATTTTTCGTTGATTGTCAACCAGGTTGGTTTTCAAAGATAAAATAAATATTATATTTTTTTGTGTTTTTTTAAGTTACATCTTTAGCTATATTTTCAAAGAATTTTTTTAGTTTAATCTAAAGCAACTGTCTATTTACTCATTAGTCTGATTTAAATTTTTTTTCTAGAAGCATGTATGAAGAAACATGCAAGTGACACGATAAATATTATTCTGATAGAGCATTACCTCATCTACGATAACAGCAATATCACAAAGACACTAGATGTACATAATATTTACCAAGAATAGGTCCAACGATGAACATGTAAACTAGAAGTATCAAAAATATTTGACACCGACGCGTTCCTTTTCTTCTCTTGAATGCCACATTCACTGTCGCCACTAGGTCACTAAAGTGGAACATCGACAAACATATATTTTTCTCATCATTCTCTATAGTCTTTTTTGTCACTGGCTTCAGCCTTAAAACAATGTAAATAAACCCGATTACGTAAATTACGCACGCAGTTGAAAATATACCATAGTAACCGAAACTTTGGGTCATGTATCCGCTAAGAGCGAGTCCGGTCTGCCTGCTCAGAGTCAGTATTGCGGTAATTATCCCTAATCTGAAAGTTCTTTCTGATTCGCTTGTAATGTCTGTAATATAACTGTAAACAGCCATTGTCATGGCAACGCGTCCTCCTCCAAGCGCGGGAGGGATACCATCTATAATTGCCGTTGCATTCATATCGACTTGAAAGAAGAACACTGTACTTAAAAACACACCAACAGATGCAACTATCTTTCCGATAATAGGATATATCATAAGCGTCTTTCTGTTGCCAGTTCTATCGCTCCAGGCGCCCAGAAATAACGTCAGTATTCCAGGTATAGCCGTCTGAAGAGGGTAGCTCCACGCTGTCATCATAGCCACGGTTCTTTGAACGTTCTTTTCTTGTGCAGAGTAGTTGGCAGTTTGGCCCTGCATAACATGCTTGCAAGTTTGCACATCGTAGTTTAGATTAACAGCACAAGCTTTTTCTAAACACAAATTTGACACAGTCAGGCCAGCCAGTAAACTTGGTAGAATATAGCAAACTACGAAAGGTTCCACTGTTATTTTTGATTTAAATTTCCACGCGTCTCTGGCGTACCGCTTGAATGGATCGATCAGTTTCAAATTCATTTTAATGTGCTCACTGCTAAGTGGGTTTTAATTGCATTTTTCGTCATTTAAAACTTGGGATTCTGTTATTTGTTTGTCACATTAGTAATAAAATATTTGAGGGCGGAGCATGCGGTATAAGTGTAGGGCACGCGAGGATCAAGCGACTTCTAAGCTTGCGTACGCACCTTCAACTGTTTATGAAACAAATCACGCGTCCTGATAATAATTTGGACACGTTTTGACGCGATAGATAAGTTTGTTTAATGGCACGCATCTATACAATTTATTTTCTCTTACTTTAATTATTTTAAGGTAATTTTACATTAAGTATATTGGATAAATATAGGTAATTTATAAAAAAATTGCATTAAGATAATTAAGATATCCGTAAAATACAACTTTAGTTTGAGTATAAGTACATGCGTCCCATTAATGTATATTAATTAAGATATATATTAATGTAAAATTGCCATATCCTGAAAGTTTCTTTTAAAAATACACTAAATAATAATGATGTGTTAAATACTTACCAAGAACGGGACCGACGATGAACATGTAGGCGAAAAGTATCAAAAATATCTGAAACCGACGAGTGCCTTCTCTTCTTTTGAATGCCACATTCACTGTCGCTACTAAGTCGCTAAAACAGAACATTGAAAAACAGCCATATTTCTCCGTGTTTTCTAAAGTTTTTTGGGTGTGCGGCTTCAGTCTCAGAACAATGTAAATAAAACCGACCATGTAAAACACGCACGCAACTGAAAATATACCGTAGTAGCCGAAACGGTGCGTCATGTATCCGCTGAGAGCGAGTCCAATCGGCCTACTCAAAGTCAATATTGCGGTGATTATTCCTAATCTAAAAGTTCTTTCTGACTCGCTGGTAATGTCTGTAATATAACTGTACACAGCCATGGTCATGGCAACACGTCCTCCGGCGAGCGCGGGCGGGACGCCCTCGATGATTGCTGTTTCGTTCAAACCAATTTGAAAGAAGAACACTGTACTCAGTATCAAACCGAGGGTTGCTGCTATTTTTCCAACAATCGGAAGAACCATAAAGGATTTCCTGTTGCCCGTGCGGTCGCTCCACGCGCCCAAAAACAACGTCAGTATTCCAGGTAAAGCTGTCTGGAGAGGGTAGCTCCACGCAGTCATCGTAGCTACCATTGTCTGAACATTTTTTTCCTGCACAGAGTAGTTGGCAGTACGACCTTGCATTATGTGCTTGCAGGTTCGCACATCGTAGTTTAGATTCACGACACATGATTTCTCAAAGCACAAATTCTGAACAGCTAAACCGGCAAGAACACTTGGTAGAACATAGCAAATTACGAATGGTTCCACTGTTATTTTAGATCTAAAGTTCCATGTGTCTCTGATGTACTGCTTCAGCTGCCCATTCCATTTCATCTCCGCCTTCTTGGGCTCTCCGTCATAGGGGTTGCACTTGCATTGTTCGGCATTCAAAACTTTTTCGGGCACTTCGACCCGCAGCGTCATTTTGATGTTGGCTCGTCACATTAATTTTCATTTGTTTTTTATTAAAAAAATACGTGTTTTTTTTTTGAAAATATAAAGCGACGAGCAATATTGGCAGCGCGTGCTCAAGTTTACCGATTACGGCTACTGTGCTCGCCCACAGATCCGTTACTGCCTATCAGCTGGCGGTTTGCTACAGTTTATTTTGTACTTTATCACGTGGCCCCGCTTTGAACAGCAAACTGTGTTTTACCCATGCATGCAGCCTCCTAGGTACCTACCTACCAAGATTAGTTAAGTTCACGGCTAATCTTGGCCACGCTAGCTTTGTTATTGGAATGAACGTCGACGCCATATCTCCATTTAATAAATAGGTATATTAATAGGAATTATTACTATCATAGTAAGGGGTTGTAAGGCTATTTTCGTAGGCACAGGTAACTGTTTTACATCAGGCGGGCCATTAGATTCTTCTGTTACTTTTTCTCGTAATAAAAAACCTATTTTCTGCCCGCATTTTTCTGTCTGTAGGTACAGACTTATCCCCATATAGTTATATAGCTTTATTTTGAGAACGGTGACAGATAGACGGAGGGACAGATGCTGGAATGAAACTAGTTAGGTACAGTATTTTCAACACCAGATGGACTTCTAAAAAGAACCTTCGTATTTCAGCGGTTATTTTGCTCAAAGGGTCTGGGGCAAATTGGATGGAGCCCAAGTTGTACATTCTTTTTAAACTCGCAATGATGGAACTTTGTTTGTAACAATACACTTACAATGAAGTTTTTAAAAATAATAGATTATGATAAAACCAACAAAAGTTATATATAACAAAATTAATTTAAAAATTAACTAAATGTATGCAAATCGGAACCTGAACGCTTTTGATTAGGAATTTCTCATACTGTAGTAATGTCCGTTTATTCTACAGTACCATACAATATGCTTTCATAAATCACGTGCCACAGCACGTGCCCCTAAATAAAAAGCATCTTTAAATAGATGGAGCCAAACTGTTTAACATACCTACTGGCCTAGGTAACCTTTGAACTAACATAATGCGACATAAATCTTTTATTACCTACCATTTCTTGCCATTTCCCTTTAGACAATTGTAGGGACCTGCTGGTTTCAGTACTAAAAAGGCTTGTATGAGCCGCTATTTGATAAACGCATTTTTAGACTCCAAAAATCTTCGGATATGTAAAATTCTATCTTAAATTATTTTGAATGTAAAAACTAATTAGGTATAGAGACTGGTTTCAAGATCATATTTTTAGTGGTTACCTCGAATAATCCTCGCCTCGACAAAGGTAGCTTTAATTGTCAAAATTACTCGACTCGAGGCGATAATTATTTGAGGTAACAACTAAGAATATGGGCATTAAGTATATCTAACTAATAATAGTACGTGCATGGCCAGAGTGCTTTTTTCCATAAGTTGGTCAATGGGTCATATTTCGTAACACGCATTCTGCAGTTTTTCCATTGATAAAGTTTCATGAATGATTGCGGTCAATAATAATTGGTTTTACAATTTCAAGGTTTGATAAACTAAGGTAAACAATTTAAATGAGACCACTCCCTACGAAGCTTACGGGCGCAAGCGGCGGGTTATTTTGCTTGACAGCATAACACAAGATGTAAAATATCTGAAAAAATAAATATTCGTCAAAAACGCACCAAAGCCCTGAGCCCTGAGTCTATGTCCGTGTTGTGTTTTCTTGCTATTTTTGGCATTCGGAAACGGATTCGCAAAGCGAACAATTTTGTATGAAAATCGGATAAGCGCCTCTAGCAGGAGATTTGGGAACTATCCGGTTTTCATACAAAATTGTTCGCTTTGCGAATCCGTTTCCGAATGCCAAAAATAGCAAGAAAACACAACACCGAGATAGACTCAGGGCTCTGAGCAGAGCCCGTAGTCTGTGCATTTGTTTTGACTTTCGACTCGAGTATAGCACACGCAAACGCATTCGCAAAGCAAGACATTTTGTTAGGAATTGCACAATTCCCAAATCTCCCGCTAGAGGCGCTTATCCGGTTTTCATGCAAAATTTCTCGTTTGCGAATGCGTTTGCGTGTGCTATACTCGAGTCGAAAGTCAAAACAAATGCACAGACTCGGGGCTCTGAGGGCCTAGTACGAGTTTTCAGTGTATATAGTGTGGGTGTGAAACGTCTGACAGCCAGTACACCAGTGGGCGCTGATTTGTATGGAGACACTGAGTGGATTCTTTGAGAAGCTCGACATGCGAGTACGGGTTTGGTGTAGACCAAGATTCTCAAAGAATCCGCTCAGTGTCCCCATACAAATCAGCGCCCACTGGTGTGCTGGGCGTCAGACGTTTCACACCAGATTTACACACTAAAACTCGTACTAGGCCCTCTGCTGCTCGCTTTTTACGCGACACGTGAAGCATTCCACTTTTGCGCACCGAGACTTCCGCACCTACGCTATTCCACTTTTGTGCACCAATGTCCCCTGTAAATTTGCAGTTAGTTAACTAACTTATGTGGTTTATCTATTACAACTTACACATTTATATGAAGAAAACAATAAAGTCAACCGAAATAACAAGACGAATGATGTTGTAAAATTTAAAATCTAATAAAGCTTCGGTAAATAATTGATTCCAAGGTAAATATTGTTCCGAATCTTTTTAACACGGAAATCATTATTAATTATTACATTACATTAATTATTTATTTATGTATTATTATACCCCCAAAATTTAGAAAATGCGTCGTTTATTTAAATTAAGGTCTGCATATTTACTCAAGGCTATCTATCGCTGTGTTTGGTCAAAAGTAATCCATATAAGTACTACGTTATTCTCTAAAAATTTATATTTTTTTCCAATACTTCCTTCCGGGCCTACTTGTGGTCATAAAACGTTAACCTTAGTAAAACACGAGTTCCAAAAACAAAATATATTTCAACATATTCCCCAAACCACTGAATGTACCTAATTATGCAAATCTAAAACTAATAGTAATAGTGGATGTGCTCTGTGTGGCAATCGTTATAGGCACTGGTTACCACTTAACATCAGATGTAGCATCGGCTTTTTCTATCATTGAGTTAAAAAAACAACATTTATGTATTACAGACTTGATCGGCACAGTCCAATACATTGCAGAGCACCTCCTCATGACTTCATTCTTAGTAGTTTCTGACTTATGATGTAGTTATTCTTCAGCGCCTATCTGCTCTAAGGCGATTCTAAGAATGGGTCTTGCTTTATGTTATGTAAAAGGCGTATCTGCGTATCGTTTGGAAGTTAAATTAAATGGAGTTGCAGCTATTTATTGAAAAGGAGATAAAAACTTGGTGCGATCAGGTTTTTTTACCAATTAATGATTATATGTACCTACCTATTAGTTTTCGTAATTTTTATTAAGGACAGTCTTGTAATTCTCGGTAATGCAAAACTCAAGCGACTTGAAACTTCACTACCTATCAAATAAGTTTGTAGAAGTTCGTAAATTTCGTAATTTATCAAAAAAAGCTCCATCGCAACGCAAAAGTAAAAAAAAACACATTAATCTTGACCATCTTCAAGATATCTTCAAGTATTATGTTTGACGCTTCCCCGTACCTCAATAATTATGTAGCGATCTCCTAGAAAAAAACAAGTTCTTAGCTTTAGAACGAGTTACCGGCCGCCAGTCGACTGCGGTCCGTGTATACAAATAAACATACAGCCTCTTATAACAACTCGTATCGTACAACACCTAAGTGATGTGATATTGATTTAAAAATGAAACCTACAGAACCCGATACCGAGCTTACTGAAGTCGACAAAAACGGAACACAGCTGGAAATCAGCGCGAAAAACAATACAGACGTACCACCTATAACATGCGGTGAACGAATCAAAAAAGTGTTGGCCTTTTTCACTGTCGAACCTTTCCTCTTATGCTACGTTCTACCGATAGCGATCTCAGCTCTGGCAGTGAATAAACTCAATACAGAGAAAGCATGTCGCGTGGATTTGAACTATACAGAAGAAATTTGCACTAAAGCCCTGAATGGTGACACAGATGATGACAACATAACGAAAGTGGCCCAGTATGAAGCGCTGAAATTAGTAACAGATATGCAAACATGGCAATCCCCAGTGCAGAGCAGCATTCCAGCGATAGTGGTGCTATTTGTCGGGGCTTGGAGTGATCGAACCGGTAACAGAAAAACACTGATGCTCATCCCTATACTCGGAGAAATAATATCGTCGCTTGGTTTGCTTTTGACAACATATTTTTTCCTAGAGTGGCCTTTATGGGTAACTGCGCTGATAGAGGCTGTACCTACCGCGCTATCGGGAGGCCAGACCATTGCTCTGATGGGCTCTTATAGCTACATCGCCGATGTGACATCAGTGGAATCGAGGACGTTCAGAATAGGCGTCGTTGCCGTCATTGTGACTCTAGGTTTTCCATTTGGAACCTCGATAAGCGGTGTTTTGACGCAGAATCTCGGTTACTACGGAGTGTTCGGTATCGGTTTCGCGTTATATGTAATTGGTTTCATACACACTTCGCTGCGGATTCATGACGTTAACAAAGTGGAAACTACCAATGGTACAATTTACCAGAATATAAAAGAGTTTTTCCATCCGAAAAATATATGGGATACGGCGTCGATTTTGTTTCGGTCGCATGGAAGGCAGCGGATGCAAATTATTCTGGTAATATGTGCGCATATCGTCATCGTGGGACCTGTTGTGGGTATGCTATTATAATTTTAGATCAGGCAATTTTTGGTAGCGTTCAAAGTACTCAGCTTTTTATCAAACGCTCTTTATTTCTTTTTTCAGGTGAAGCATACATTCTTTATCAGTACACACTGGCCAAATATGACATGGACGTCGTCGAGTTGAGTTTATTCAGTACATATTCTTTATTACTGGGCACTATAGGTAAGTTAATTACCTACATACCTACCTATATATTTTATCAAACACTATAGTTATGTAATGAAGTTTTGGAACCTTGACCTCTAGAAGAACGTGTCTTTTTGGAGGTCATTTCCTTTCTATCCATTTTGTCATGAACTGGATTTTGTGACCAGCTAATTTTGATTACAATGCTATCATTGTAACTTAACGACATGAAAATTGAAAAAGTGGGTGTACCGTTATTATTTTATTATACATGTTCCATAAAAATATGCGTCTGCCAAAAATGGATTCTTTTAATCTTTGCTAAATGGTCTCTACATTTATGGTACCTAAGTTGGTCAATATAAATGCTGTTTAGTCTTTAAATTCTCTCATGAGTTGTGCAAGGCAAAACTAAACTTCAAATCTTCAAATATTTATTTCAGGCACTGCAGTAGCAATCACAGTCTTCAGCAGATTCCTTAAAATGCACGACACTTTTCTCGGTATAATAGCCACTGCTTGTAAGACAATATCTAGTTTTGTGTACGGACTTGCCCCGACCAAGCAGTGGTTCTATGCAGGCCCTGTGTTTGACTTCTTCGGGAATTCAGGGGTGACGGCGATACGGTCGCTTGGCACCAAAGTTGTTGATCCTGAAAATGTTGGTAAGTGTAATTAGATATTAGATGTTACAGCTAATTCTAGTCTGTGAAAAATATCGTCCAGAAGCGACGTGGGTGGACGACTTTGCTAGCGTTCCGGGTCGCACTTAGATGAGACTAACGCAGGAAAGTAGCACAAGCATAGAGAGGCTTAGAGCAGTGGATGAAGTCAGGCTGTAGATAACAACGATGAAAATAATCACACACGTTTCATGACAGATTTTCATTGAAAAGTGACAAGAAAACTATGTTTGAGTCACGCTTGAAATTAAATTCAAACTTCAACGTACGAGCCTACGAGTCTACGAGTCAGTTCCTTGCAATGCGACCAAAGCCTAGAAAAACAAAAGCTTTAGAAATAGACTACAAAATTCTCGATAATAAAATAAACCATCCGATAGATAATAAAGATGGCCAAAATAAAATCGATACTCGATATGATGAGATCAAAACAAAAGGATCATCCTTATTTTGCAAACAAATCTAATCAAAGATAATTGGTCACCATCACAGACAAGAAAAATCATCGTAAGATTAGTTTATAATGATACGCGATGTTACTTAGTTTTTCGAAGCTGATGATGTAAGCTTTGAAATATTTGTTGCTCTTTGTTATTACGACCGCAGATTCTTACATCCGGATTCTTACCCTCGAATTCATAAACGATGTAGAGGCTTCTCTAGCTTAGAGTTAGATTTAGAAGCTGCTTTATAGCGGAACTGTACCTAACTGTTCAGTCTCTGATTATCATTTTGGATTAGTCTTATCCCGTTGATTATTATGTTCACTGTAGT
This sequence comes from Eulithis prunata, assembly GCA_918843925.1. Lineage (NCBI taxonomy): Eukaryota > Metazoa > Arthropoda > Insecta > Lepidoptera > Geometridae > Eulithis > Eulithis prunata. The sequence goes on along the minus strand of OU974023.1, from coordinate 4,373,572 downwards.
ATTTGTAGTTTATTTAAACTGATTTACATTCTAATTCCCATAGTACAAACTTTGCTTAGTTTAGTTTGGGACTAAAAGCCGCTGTGTGATATATCTATGTTTTTTGTAACTATTAGGTACCTTTGTGTTACCGGCAGTGGGACGAAATAGGTTGAAAACAAAGCTACCTTGTTTGTCACGCAATTACCGCCCTCGTATATGCTACAAATTGAACTTTACCCAGTAGATTCACATTACAAATAATCTATCTATGATTTCCAGCCAAGATGTGTTCCCTCATCGGATTTGCCGAAGCCATAATCCCGATGATATACGCACCAATGTACACCCAAATGTTCTCTAATACTTTCGAGGAGCTCCCTGGAGCGGTGTATTTCCTCGGCGGTGTGATGACTATACCGGCGTTCTTTATATTCGTGTAAGTATAACATATCTTCTACTATCATATTCAATCCCGTCCCACTAATATTATAAATATCAAAGTTTAGAATTTTGGATGTTTGTGTTTGAATCACGCTGCAACTGTTGATCCGATTTGAATGAAACTTGGAAGACTTATCCCGGAAAACCAACAGGATCAAACTGGACGCGGATGAAGTCACGGACGGAAGGTCGTGTTCTGTGAAGTTAAGCAATTGTTATAGAGGTACTTCAACATCTTGTGGGTGATATTTATTTCATGAGAAAAAGTAATGGTGCAATCAAGCTCATGGCCCACCTGTTGTTAAAGGGTTACGTTCCTATAACAATGCATTACCTTCAATATACGTCCCTTTGAGACGCAAGTGTCTGTAATTGCCCCAGCACCTACTTCAAACTAGAACAGCAATGCGAGCATCACTGCTTGGCGGCAGAAATAGGTACGGTGGCAGTACTTTGTGGATGGTAGGTATAGATAGATGCTGGGCAACCCTACTCCATCAAAACACTGTGTTTAAGCACATGCACTTCAGTGTCCCGTTAAGTGTAGGCATAGGTCGCCTCCTGTCTGACGCGCTGCATAAATCATCTTCAACGTAAAGGCCTATTTGTTAGTAGGTACTTTGTAAATGAGCTCCTACACAAAGAGCTCTAATACTACTAAACGTGATTGAACCATAATTTTCTTACAAAAAAATAAATTAGTTTACTGTACTTATGGATTATAGAGACGTGAGCTTATTAAATTGTTAAGATTGAGCAATTTTGATAAACGAAATATTCAAACACTACACGTATTCAATAGACTACTTACTGCAAAAGGTCTAGGTCGTTTGCTATTCAACTTATAATGAAACAACATGACGGAATTTTAGTAGATAGAGCTCGGTTATCGTTGTATTCTTGGACGAATTTGTATTGTAGGTTCTCAATTCGGTTGTATTTTTTAAACGTTTGTTACCTCAGAACTCCGTTTATAAACCGATTTGAAAAATTATTTCTTTGTCTAAAAGGGTACTTCCAAATTGATCTCATAAAAAAATATCCATGTACACGACATTGCGTATTTTGCTTTCTTGTGCTGTTTTCGATTAATAGAATAGTCCCAATGACCTGCCATAATCATCATCATTTGATGATGAAGGCGTATCTAATTGAAGTCGAGTTTTCAAGTTTTTAAACTTATGAATTCTTTTGAAGTGCATGGTTTCCAAGATATGTAAGAATTTGTAATCTAGAGTTTTACTTTTTTTGTGCAAAAATTCTATTAGTACAATATTTTTTGAATCTGTTCAGTCGCTCATATTGCCACATGCTAGTAATTTTAGTGTTTTTTTTATTATATTTTTTATTTCAGAGTGCTCTTCATATCCTTCAGACGGCAAGAGAGAGATATTGTGGTAAACCCAGCTGCTAAGGAAATGCACGCACATGACAACGACGTGACTGCACTGTAAAAAATACCGCTGTCAGTTAACAAAAAAAAACAAATCACTGAACTGAACTGGCTTTTTAGTGAAAAGTGACTGTACAAGCAGACGACCTAATATTGAGTGGTTAATTAAATAGGTATCTATGTAGATTCTACTTATTGTAATTGCTTGTAAGATTTAGTCAAATCGCAAAGGATCGTTTGAAAAACAAATATTTTGTTTGAAAACCGATTTATAACAAAATTAAATGATGTGTAGAATTGCACTTTTGTACTTGATGATCAAAACATTGCCGCCGCGTATTCCGTTATCTTATTTTGTATGGATTTTCAAAATAAATTATATGTTTTATACTAATTTATATTCAATTCTATAGACTAATACAACGATTAATCTGTACTTCAGCGTGAAAAAAAATCAGCGTAATGTAAATTTATTAAAATTTGTTATTTTTAAAGTTGTTGCAAACAACTGAACGCTGAAATTTTTAACACATTTAATGCGTTCAGTTGTTTGCTAAAATATATATAAATGTCTGCTATTTAAATTTTGGTAGAGTTTGGGAAGCCCAGCGCCGTGTTTGATTTACTGAGCAATTTATCAATATTATTGTTATATGAAAATACGCAAAACAGATTACGTTTTATAAATTACACGATTTAAAAAACAGCTGCCGAAAATTAAACTCAATAGGTATTCAATTAATCAAGGCAATATTAGGGCGATTTTCGTGTATTTTCTTGTTTTCAAAAGCGTTATCAAATATAAATATAAAGAGCATATCAAATAACAATATAAACCATTATTTTTATCAAGAAACCGGAATTTTACAAAACTATCGAAAAGTATTTTTAATTTTTTGAGGCAAAAGCTGTTTTAGATATAAACTTTAAGAGTTTTATAAAAAAGTAGAGTCACCTGTTTTACCACTTCCTACGGCACCATGAATGATAAGGAATATTTCAGACTATATAGCTGATACCCGCGACTTCGTACGCGTGCGAAACTTTCCACCAAAATATCTGTCACCAGCATACGATGAACCTCGTGCCAAAGGCTGCTTTTGGTTTAGAGAGGTCAAGCTGTATCTAAGATTCCACGTCTTTGATTTCAATAAAATATATAAGTATAGGTTTTGTTGAAATTGGTCCAGTAGTTAAGGTGTGATCCACGAACAAACATACAGACAAAATCGATTTTCTGAATCAGAATCGTTTATTTAATAGATCTGCACAATATTTAGTTTATCCATATCTTTAATTTTAGATTTTGACTTTTTTACAGTTTTTTAATAGTATAGATAGATAGATAGATGTTACAAAGAGATTTCCATTGAATATGACAAACGTGGGCTAATTGATTTTACGTTCAAATAAGTAGGTACCTACCTAATATTGTCACACATAGGTACCCGCTTTTTGTTGTCTTTCAAAACCTCGTTTCAATGACCCCCAAGCCCCAAGCAGTAAAATGTTTTAGCTTATATTTTTTAACGCGAATTTTACCAAGTATTTGTTGGAATGTTACATCCGCTATGTAACCCTGCGGGTTCGTCATTCCATAAAATAAACATTTTTATGTTTTTGAAATACGTTGCCACGGATCCAAATACTTTCACTTAACATGCTAATACCGCCAAGTGTTAGGGAGATCAGGCAATATTTGATAATGAATGATATTATTTTGGTTTATTTTACAGGCACGGTGGAGCTTATTTATTGGAGCAAAGTAGGTACATTAATTTTTGAGATTCTACCACTTTTGCTGTTGGTAAAGTACATAAATATTCCATTAGTTTAGATAAGCCCCTTATTAAAAAATTACAAACTTACCTATAAGAAATTTGAACGAGGGCACAATATTTTTGGCTTGGTGAAAGAGTCTCTTGGTTAGAGTTCTTTCTTATCTGCCAATGTTATTTAAATAAATCGGGCGAATAGAATTCAAAAAAATTCAGTGCGACAAAATACATATTTGCCAAACAGGACCCTACCTAGACATTGCAATTCGTATGAAGAATTGTTTTTTTTAGGCGAGAAGTTGTTTAGGTATATTGACCTACTTTGTATAGACCTACTTTGTTATACCTGCAATGTACAAAATGTACATTGCAGGTATAACAATATATAAAAAAACTACGTTTGTCGCTCTGCAGTATTAAAATCTACGCGTTGACGTAAAATTTTCACTTTTATTAATACCAATTTAATCATAAAATGTTATTAATAAGTATCTATGCAAATGATAGCGTTATTTTATGGACTTTCTAATAATAAAAAAAAAACAAAAGGTTTAGCAATCTGTCGAGTGTAGTGGCTTTTCTGAGTGCTTCAAACTTTTAGAACTCTCTGCCATCTTCAGTATTTCCTGAAATATATAACCTAGGAATTTTCCAGAAAAGAGTGAATAGGTGGATTATAGCTAAGCGTGCACCACCCTAAGCTGCAGCTACACTTACCACCAGGTGTGCTGGCAGCCAAATGCTTAGCTATAGCTCATAAAAAAAAACAGATCTTATCTGTTTGTAGTTATAATATTGAGCAATTATAAAACTTACAGGCATTATAACAACAGTTGGCTATATTTCGTATACCAAATCCAGAATCATTATGCAAATATTTTATTTACTTACTTTGATTCTAGTTTATATGATTTGTTCCTTGAGCAAAGAATTACCTATATACTAGGTAATATCTACAATTGATTTTTTGGCCCCACTGCATATGGTCAGTGATTTGATCCGGTTGTAGCGCCATCTATCTTGCTACATGAGAACTATCCTAGATCGCGCAAACGAAGTTATCACGGAGTTTGAACATAATGTAATACTACCGAATACCATCCATTGGTCCTCGGACCCCGAGCGAAAGTTCGCTCGGCGTGGAAAGTCTTCCCTTTTCGTAGGAGGACACAATATATCCTGCCGTGTTCTCCTCACTCCTCACTACTAACAAATAGGAAACGGTTCATTTTAATGAAAGCATTTTTTTTTAAGCTAATTGTATTGTATCAAATATTTTTATTTTGGCTTGTAATCTTTCTTTAAATAATATGTCGGTAGGTAACTAGAGACAATCACTAAATATGACATAATAAAACGTTGAGTGCGTACGTAAATCATGCAATGAAGTGTGGTAAGCGTGCGTAACTAACCTGTCGAAACGTTTTCACGCGTATGGAATAACTAAGAATCTAAAATGCAATACCGGTATTTCAAAAATAAAATCGGGCTTTTGAGATCAAAGCGAATGAAATTTTATTCAATAAATAAAATACAAATCCTTGATAACAGTGTGTGTAAAATGCAAGATGTAATTAAATCCTCGCATTGGATGATGACATGATATGAATTAATATTCAGACTTTAGTTCTCTACCTTGATTTCTTATCTCTTGAATGTAGAGTTCAGACAGAATATCAAGGCTATCACTTAGAGAATACGAGAAAACAGCGCCAGTATTTTCAATCTCAGGCGTTCCCGGGATTTAATTCCAAATTCCAACACTTACCGGGATTGACGTTCGGTACGGCTCGGGCCATTATCATACGAAGGGCCTAGTACGAGTTTTCAGTGTATAGTGTGGGTCAGAAACCTCTGACGCCCAAGCACACCAGTGGGCGCTGATTTGTATGGAGACGCTGAGCGGATTCTTCGAGAAGCTTGATATGCGAGTACCTACGGGCTTGGTGTAGACCAAGCTTCTCAAAAAATCCGCTCAGTGTCTCCATACAAATCAGCGCCCACTGGTGTGCTGGGCGTCAGACGTTTCACACCAGATTTACACACCAAAACTCGTACTAGGCCCTCAGTCTCCATTCACAGTTTTGGATACCAGCGTTGGTACTTATAATAAATTCCTACGTCACAAGTGAAAGTAGGTATTGGGACAAGTCTGAGAAGTAACAAAGATAACTCCTAAATGTAAAAAATAACGGGTTTGTTTATCTTTTTACATGGTTTGGGTTTCGGTAATGGTTTTTTTTAATTCTATTTCCTCGACTGACGTTATATGTCTTGATTGTTGAATGTTTTTTTAACCGGTTCAAACTTCTATGAATGTACAGTAGCGATTAAAGCAAAGGGTTTACACTGCACGTTAAAGCCTCCACCGCAGCAAGTTGCCGCGCTACCGCGAAGTATAAATAACAAATGCGGTGAAATTGGAACGTTACACTCACAAGACTCAAAAAAAAATCTCTGCGTACCTCAAGCGTAAATTATCGTGGAGATTTTCATAGAAAACTGCCTCAAACTAAAAACTAACATTCCAAATTTCATGCTGGACGATAATGTAGGTAGGTATCTAAGCCTAAAAATAAAGTAATAACCATAGTAGTAGATAGTTTCTTAGATATTTACTTGCATAGTTTGAGAAATAAAACTGGAATATGCGATGGTTGTTTGATCGTAAAAAAGGTTACCGACCTCATTTTACGTCATTGACGAACCGACTCATGTTTTGGTGGATTGATCTACCTACGGAGTTGTAAACTTCAGGTCCGGACTTAGGTTGGGGGGGGGGCTTTCAGGTTCTAGAAATGTAACGGCGTGTTTAGACTAAAAACATTCACAATAAAACCTTCACAACACAATGATTACAAACGATTTGTTTTTACAATCAAGAAAATCCTTAAAACCATCTACACAAGATTCAAAATCCCAAACATGCACAAGGTTTGGCATTGGAAACGCTAACCGATATCTTCACAGAGTTGTGCATGTTTTATTGTGAATCTTTTGCAGTGGAAACGTACGGTTATAATCGTCGCTAACGGCGGCGGCGGCGGCGGCGGCATTCTGGTGTAGTGTAACTCAGATACGCTACGATTGGTATTGTCGAACTTATTCCGGCTTACCCCTCAGGTTGTTACGCACGAATAAGACTGACTGTCAGACTTTTTCGTGTCGCAAAAGTAGCGTTTAATAAAAAAAAACACAAGTACATTATAGCTTTTGGAAATAAAGACATAGTTTCCTGCCCCCATCCTTAGTACTTGTCTGTACTAATCGGTATTTTGTAAAGCATGACGATTAAATCTAGTCATGAGAACCTTACGCTATGGTTAGGTTAAGTTTTTATCTACTCACCCTGTTTTGTATTTTGTCACGAATAAAACTGATGTGGTGAATATAATTTCGCTAAATAGTTTAAAGAAATAATCATAATAACGTGTTAGGTATAATTTCCAAAACACCGAGCTTGAAACGATGCTTCACGGCTCATTAATATTTATTAACTTAAATGAAGTCGTATCTACTCGTAGTAGTCTTCAATTGTAGGTAGGTAGTGGCCTAGTGGCGTATCAGCGTCAGCGCACAATGTTGTTAATGCGGCGTAACTTAAGGCACAAGATAAATGAGCTATACATATTAAAAGTGGTGTCGTCGACTGAGTCTTGTGTTATCGTAGCCGTCGAGATGTGAGTGACTCGTATGCGCCGACGCACTTATATCGCGCTCGATTTTACAACCTGACATTTACTGCTCAGGTTTTTGGAAACTACAGTCAAAAGCCTCGGATTAACTATATAGTCCCCACCGATCGCCGCCGGCGTAGTGTTGTGCGTGGAGCAAAATATCGAAGACTTTTACTGACTCTCACTTTTACTAAACATGATTGCGGCTGAAAATATCTGCGGAAACATCAACGGGCTGACCAACTCGAACATACATCTCACTGGAAACTCACAACGGAAGACTCTGAGGGAGAAATCTAAAAGTGTTTTGAAGTGTATCAAAAATGTCCTGCGGGAGACGACGGTGGAGCCATGCTTGTTTGTGTACATGCTCTGCACGGCCATCTCATCCTTGGCAGTCCAGAACATGCACTTGGAAAAGGCCTGCAGAGTGAACTTCGAATTTGGCAAAGATGTCTGTGACCGCATCAGGGATCGCAACACCACCGGCCTTGAAATAGAACTGATAGAAATCCATTCTATGGTCGCAAAAGTGGTTGCCTGGAAATTCCCTCTGCAAACGGCTATCCCCGCTGTAATGGTAATATTTGTGGGAGCATGGAGTGACAAGTACAAGCGAAGAAAAATCTGCATCCTCGTTCCGTTCATTGGAGAGGTATTTGCGAATATTGGATTATTGTTTGCAACGTATTACTTCAAAGAGATCCCGTTGACGTCTACTGCTCTGATAGAGGCGCTACCAGCAGCACTATCTGGCAGTTATATCATAATATTTATGGGAATGTTTAGTTTTATGGCGGATCGCACGACAGTCGAGAACAGGACGTTTCGCTTGGGGCTAGTGACGATATGTGTGACGCTGGGAACGCCAACCGGGACCGCGCTAAGCGGTATTTTATTGAGGACTCTCGGATATTATGGAGTGTTCTCCTTACTGCTCGCGTTATACACTTTCTCTTTCTTATATGGTTTGTTGAGGCTTGAAGACATAGTGCCGCATGATAAAGTGAGGAATGACGGTGACGCGAGTGGCAGCAAGTGTTCGAAAATATTGCAGGATGTGCTACAGCTTGTTGCCAATACTGTGATGGTGGCTTTGCGGCCGCGACTCCTGAGGGGCAGAACTCAAATATTTTGTATTTTGGTGCTGTACCTACTAATGGTTGGACCACTCTATGGTAAGTTCAAGTTCTTATTTTTTACATCTTGTGCTATGACGACGCTCACGACTTAGACAGTTTTAGAAAAAAATACTTACCTAGTACATTTGAAACCCGTAAAATTTAATACACTACTTACAAATTATATTTACAGAACCGACGATTTGGTATTTTATATAATGAATTTTCTTTATAACCAAAATTCTTGAACATATTTTCCATATAACACGATTTTTCCTCGCTAATCTGCTTTACTCTACATAAGCTGATAGTTATGTTATTTAAAAATAATCTTTTGTTAATGATCCAAGCGGTTAGTGGTAGGTATAACCGTACCTACTTTGTTCATTTTACCTTAGTATCAGCAAGGTGAACCACTAGTAAAGCCCTTGGACACTGCATCGCAAAAAATTTACTAAGTACTCCCATTCCCGTAGTAGTGTCCTAACTTTTGTACTGCCAAGGCATAAGGTATTTGAAGAACATTGGGGTTTTCAGATCAGCACAGATCCAAAAACTCCAATGTTCTTTTGAAGTCGTCAAATTTAGATATACCTACTGTGAATCATCTGTGAATGATTGTACTCCGCAGTGTGTAAGCCCTTAGCTACAGCCGGTAGCTGTCTGGTAAGCCTTGACTTCATTAAGTACCTAAGTAGGTATAGGAATGAACCTAAAGTACTGGCTCTTACTTTTTGGCAGGACTTTTGAAATTGTATTGAATTTTTTTTTGCAATAGCAACGCTGTGTTTTTGAATAGTTACCAACTTATTCTCGTATGATCGATTTATTTTGAGTTCTTAGATAGTCTTTTATGTTTTTTATTGTAATTGTTGTAGGTAAAGTTACTGTTCCCTTTTCGTGTCCAAACAAACAATTTCAATATTTAACAATGCAAATTACAATAATATACTTACATCAAAAATATATTGGCTAGACTTTTCTTAAAGAGTTACAATCTTTTGTAGAAATAGAATAATAAAATTCAAGGACAGATTATAATGTTGTTCAACTTTTTAATTTGGAGTTTGCTATCCTCGTTTTATAGGTACTTTTAGTTTTAAGTTTGCATACACCTGTTTCTTGGTTTTTTGCATCTTTGTGGTGGTTAATAAATATCATTTATCTATCTTTTTCTACTTTAACTCTAGTGAAATATACTTCTATGGGCAATTAATACACTCACAGTACATAAAAGTCGATTGCAAATTGTGAACAAAAATTATCATGACGTGGATAAAAATCACGTGTAATTATGAAGAAAAACTTAATCTCTTTGGTCAGTTCTGTGTTCTGTGTCATTGAGCTCTGAAAGGTCTATCTGATCTATATTATTTCTTAGCATTTCAAAATCCTGTTCCAAGAGGAATGCCCCGAGTTTTTTATCGGCAATTAGTTTGAAGTGACTAATTTCTCATTTTTCCTTGTTTTCTTTATCTATAGAGTCCTTTGTTTGCAAATGCACATTGATATAATATGAATATTATATTATATACCAAGGTACTTGTTATTTTTGTTTTTCTCGTGTTACCTTTGTTGATTGCCCTAATAAAATAAAATAAAATATCGGATGACTTATTTTCTGTAAACTGACTGTTGTGTTGGTAAATCTATGTCTACCGTTTTTAAACGTATTGACGTATCCTTCCTTCTTTCAACAACCATTGTTTGTAGCGGTGTATTTATGAATTCTGAACCTCTAATTTACAATGCAGTTTTTTGAGAAAATTGATTGAAGTGGTCGCTCTTTTTTTTCGTGGGAAATTGATGTTAGTTCTGTTTTGTGGAAATACATGCAATTATTTTCAAGGTTACCAGCTCCGAAATTTTTCTTGAAGAGTTTTTGAGTTCGAGAAGATTTTTTTGTAGTTGAACATCTACGTTAAACATTTTAAAAAAGTATATGGAGTTGACATTATATTACAAAGTTCTACAAAGTAGAAACAGAACTGCTTATTAGTTAAGCAGTTGCCATATTTCCTAATCTTTCGAAAGCGACGCAATACTTAGGCGTCTTAGTACTAAAACTAGTCAGCCCGTTGCAGTCTATTGAGCAAAGCATTTGGAATATCAGTCAGATCATAACGTTCATATTTAATTTGCTAGGAGCAGTATATTTATCTATACCTAGGTACTATGTTTTGTTTTCTTATAGCTAGTATTCAGGCCTATTTCATGATAAAAGCCTTGGGAAGTCGACTTCTGGATATATCATCGGCTTCAGTGGCTGAGATAATTAGCAGTTATAAATTGACCGAAATATGAACCATATCACATTGTAATAAACATCATAGGAATTTGGTTTTGCTTGAACTGAAACGCAATAGAAGATAGTGCGTGCAATGAACTTACTTTTCAAGCACTCCTAACCTAGGAATGAACATTACTCAGAAGAATCTATGTCTATGTCTACGATACTCGCCATAGTAGGAAGCTGAGATGACGGTCTTCTTGGTAACCATTCCATCACAGCATCGGTTAAACTAGCGGTAGTTATCAAACCCTTAGAAGAACTGAGATAGGGTGTATTTGGTGAGTAAATTGCGTGATGAAGATAGGTAGATATCTACCTACACGTACATACTATAGTTATGATTTGTTTAATGATAAAGATTCGTTTTACAAATACTCGACGTAGTACCCCGATAATGCGGCTTCAGAAAAATTACTTACTTAAATAAACTCAAGTAAACTCGTACACACCAAACTGGTTTAATTTAGGAGCACCTACTTGAATCATAAAAACACAAATTTATGATTCAAATTCCAAAATTTTACGACTCACTTTATTAATGTTTGATTGAGTCTCGAAGTCTTGTGTACATACCTTATCCATATTTAATTAGTATTCATTCACGGTACCTACATGTCAAATGAAATGCTATTGAATCAATACATAGAGCAATTAGGGAAGCTGGTCTTACTTCTATCTATCATCATCAATCATCAATATATATAAAACTCTTTTGAAGCTGACAGAGAATCAACGCACAGACTAAACTATAAGTCCTAGAGGTATGAAATTTGGAGGGTAGGATCCTTATATAGTGTAGGGGTGCACTAAGAAAGGAATTTGGAAACATCACACTCTAAAGGGTAGAACGCGAGCAACGCCGCGGGCGACGGCTAGTACTATTATAAAACTGTAAGAAAGCCAAAAACTAAAATAAAAGATATGGATAAACTAAATATGCAGATCTACTAAATAAAGGAATCTCATTCCGAAAATCGAGTTTGTCTGTCTAACTGTTTGTTTGTTTGTTCGCGGATCACGCCTAAACTACTGGACCAATTTCAACGAAACTTATACCATTCAGAAGCCCTTTTTCCGGATTGAAACATAGGCTATATTTTATTGAAATGAAAGACGTGAATTCTTAGATACAGCTTGACCTCTCTAAACCAAAAGCCGCCTTTGGCACGAGTTTCATGTAATTTCATGAGTATGCTGGTTGACAGATATTTTGTTGGAAAGTTTCACACGCGTACGAAGTCGCGGGTATCAGCTAGTTTTCTCGTAAAGCAATACCTCTGACAGAGAACAGTTAGTGACTTCATAATATTCCAACATAAACTCAACATTACGACGACAGTTTCAACATCAGAACGTAATTGCTTGTCGATTCTTACATAAGCGCATTAGGTATTTAGTGCAATAGTGAGCTAAAGAGTTTTCGAGATCTATTTTTAACCGACTTCAAAAAAAGAGGAGGTTCGGTTTCGGTTGTATTTTTTTTTACGTGTGTTATCTTAGACCTCAGGAATTTTTGAACCGATTTGAAAATTTCTTTTTTTTATGAAAAGTATTAATTAAGGTAATAGGTCCCAGATTGGTCCCATAATTTTTTTAATTAAAATCGGTTCAGTAGTTTGGCAGTTAAAATAACTGGAAAAACACGTTATTGGAATCCACGTACACGATATTTCGTAGTTTGCTTTGCTGTGACTTTTTAATAGTATTAACGATCAATAGAACAATCCCATCTGATGATGAAGCTGTATCAAATTGAAGTCGGTTTTGCAAGTTTTTAAACTTATAAATTATTTGCATTCTATATTACATTTAGTGTCTTACGTATCTTAACTATAATTAAAAATAACTTCACGTTCGGCCGTCCGTGACCAACAATAACAATAGGTAGGTACACTAGGTACAGTGGACACAGTGGAATATATCTACTAATATCTAGTACAGTCGCCAGTAAAATCTCATTGACCAGCTCAACTAACTAAGAAACAAAGTTAGTTTTGAACTTTTCTAGCATAATTATATTTCCATATATTTAACATCAATCAATCAACGCACAGCCTAAACTATAAGTCCTAGAGGTATGAAATTTGGAGGGTAGTATCCTTATATAGTGTAGGGGTGCACTAAGAAAGAAATTTTGAAACGTCACTCTCTAATGGGTAGAACGCGAGCAACGCCGCGGGCGACGGCTAGTTTAATATATAAATTAATTAACAAAATATAAATGAACATTTTTATCACTGTTTTTGCTCTACAAAACCAGTTGAACAGTTTTTTTGTTGTTTCAGGTGACTCCCAAGTGTCGTACCTATACATGATAAAGAAGTTCAACTTTACTGAAGTGGAATACAGTATTTATGGCACAATTAACATCGTTATTGGTTTAATTGGTACGTGAATTGGTTACCTTTTACTTAGATAGATTTCAGGCTGGGACCGCGCGGGGGGCCTAACCCCAAAGTCTAATGGTCATGTTAAATGATAAATCTTAAACTATGGTTGTCATTGTTGTAATACTAACCGTCGCCCACGGCTTTGCTCGCCTGGTACCAGCATACAAACAGTTTTGAAAAAATTTAAAAATCCTATTCATTTTTTTTTCATTTAACAATAGTTATTTTGTATGAGCAAGCGCTTGCATTATATTACGCAATCGAAACATATGTTTGTGCCTCTGATTTGTCGACACTTTTATAAAACTGCACTTTTATTTGGTCCTTTTAAGGCAATGGAGTTCTTTATGGCGCTCTTTGGAGCTTTTTATATTGGTTCATTATAACCAGAACCAGAGGGCTTAGTACGAGTTTTGGTGTGTAAATCTGGTGTAAAACGTCTGACGCCCAGCACACCAGTGGGCGCTGATTTGTATGAAGACACTGAGCGGATTTTTTGAGAACCTTAGTCTACACCAAACCTGGACTCGCATTTCAAGCCCTCTGAGAGCTAAAAGTAGATATTTGCGTTATTGTGGTTCATTGTAATTACGTAGGTATGTACGTACCTGTGGAAGAGCCGGAATAGCACGTGGAGTTCTAATACAAGCCGATGGCCCTAATCTGTTGGTGCATTTTTCTAAACGAATTTGACAGCACTAAAATGATAGCTGTCCTTGCGTTTCAGTCTTGGAATTCGTCCAAGGTTTCAGTTCATGAGAAAATGATAACAACCCGTCAATTTTAATTACTAGTCGTGAAAATGTAACAAGCAGACAGAAAGACACACTTTCGCAAAGCTGTTTTTTTTTGGCTCATTTTGTAAGTTTCTCTTTACAATTTTATTGGTTATAAAAAAGTAAGTAAAAGTTATAAAATATTTTTGATTTTCACTTGAATTGAGTTTAAGTTTCACATCAACTTTGAGTATTTTAATGGAAGGAGAGTATATTGCATGAACGTGACCAAACGGACCAAGTTATCTTTCTTCAAAGTCACCTTACGCAATGTACGCACCAGTAAATCAGTGAAAAAGTTATCTATCATTATAAAAACTTATTTAAGGTGCTGGGACTAACCAAGTTCCTGGGTTCATAAGCCTTTTTTTTTTAAATAAATATTTTGAAGATAAAAATGTAGGTTTTATCTTCAAAAGGTGTGTATGAAAAACCTTTAAGTAGGTTGGTAATCAATTTTTAAAAAGAACTCGCAAAAAAAAGCCTGTTTTTGATCCAGACAATTTTGCCAAACGAAAAATAGAAGATAAGTTAAAAGCACTTTATATCATTTTTGATTGGAAAAATCAAAATGATATTTACGCTAAACCATGTGCAATGTTATTGCACACTTACAACATTGTTGTTTGCGATTTTTCATATATAATTTCAGAGATTTTATATCTTCACTTGAAATGTGCGAGCGAGTGCAAGTTGTTTGACGTTTCTCAGCGTCTTAAATGCGTTACGTTGCGTGTCAGTTCAACTCTGCGCTTATCAACCTAGGTCAAGGATGATAATGATGCGCGCATATCGTTCTGTTGTACCTTGCTTCTTTTTAAATAAGGTTCAAAATTGTATAAAATTCAATTCATCGAGTTATATTACATTTTTGAACCAGTATCTTAGTTCTGTTCTTATTTTATTGATTAATTATTGCTTCCATTTAAAAAGTAATTTCCTTTTTTAAGAAAAAAAGTAAAGATGCAATCCCTCGATGTTGAGCGGCTACCTCTGCCTATAACAATGCATTACTTCACAGAACACGTCCTCTGAGGACGTAGCCTGCAAAGAACTGCACTTATTCCATCACCCTTTAAACGTAAATGTGGCTGTTATTGCAACCAGAACACAGAATGCAAGTATCACTGCTTGGCGGAAGAAATATATGTATACGTATTTAACGTGATAATAAAACCTTCCATAGAAAAACTATTTGACAAAGAGCCCTATTACTAAGTACTTATTACCTAATTACTTTGCAAAAAGTTTGGCACGAAAATATCTCAACATTTTTTTTCAGGAATGGTCTTCTGCATATCCTTCCTGAGCAAGAGATTGAACGTGCAAGACAGCGCTATAGGTGTTCTAGCGGGAGTAAGCAGGATAGCTGCGTCCTGCATGTTCGCTTTTGCTCCTACCAGGCAATGGTTCTACGTGGCTCCAGTGCTGAACGTCTTCAGCCATACTGGGCTTACTGCTGTCCGGTCAATTGCCACTAAAAGCGTGCCCACCGATGAAGTAGGTAAGACTCTATTGCTATTGTGTTAGATACTAGTTTCCTTTGTCAATGCACGTGGAAATTTTAGGGAGGGTTGTCTGTGGTTCTGGCATGGTTCTAGTGTGAAGTTTTTGTATTTGACCTTATTGTGACAGATTTAGAGATCAAATTCCTTTATCTTGTACTTTCAGGAAGTTGCCACATTTTCAGAATTACAACTATGGCTAATAAAAAAAATATCATAAGAAAAAAAAATGTAATAGGTACTTCCGAGGTAATCTTTATACTAAGTAGCAAAAAAGTTACAATTTTCAGTCATAAAACATTTCTGAAACATGTCTTATGTCACGATTGGTTTTAAAACATCACAAACCAAACTTATTTCGTGCAAACACGAAATTATATTAGAAGTATTATCAGATCTTCACTCATTACGAGGAATCTATTACTCATTCATTGATTATCATGATGATTACTCTTATACTCTCCACAAGTTCTGTCAAATTACCTAAATACCTACCTACTTACGGTTTGAACGCAGTTTGATAATCCCCAAGAAAAAAATCGAAGGGGATTTTGAGACGTTTTAGTCGCTTTTTTTCTTGTCACAAATAAGAGTTCTATAGTATTTTTTTACTTTGCAGTATTTCCATTTCAGCAAAACTGAATGCTCTAATCGGGGTGATGGAAGCCATAGCGCCTTCTGTGTACATGCCAGCATCCAGCTACATCTACATGAAGACTATAACGACATTCCCAGGCGCTTTCTACATATTTGATGCAACGCTCACTGTTTTTGCACTGTGCTTGTTCTCGTAAGTACCTTATCACTATAATATTTATTCTTTACAGAATATACAATACCACCTTTTATTCGTCGACTGGATCTGTTGTACCCTCGAATTCATAAATGATGTAGAGTTTATTCTAGAGTCGGAGTCAGGCACTGCAAAAACTAGTTGAAACGGAATTTGGGGATAAAATGGGAGGATTAAAGATTTATTAACTCTACAAACTTGTGTACAAACGGTGTTAGAAAACATCCTGAGAAAACCTACGACTTAGACAACTCCGCACGTACCGACAAATTGAATTAAAGGTCCAAAAATGGGCCAGTTTAAACTCCCGCCAAGTTTTCCCATTCTGGGAATTTTGAGGCAAAAGTCATAATCCCCAAAGTAATTCGAAACAATCACATTCCAGATGAGACATCATTCTTAGCTGCTCCCGTATCTCCTTAGATTTCTAAGATAATAAGAAAATAATTTGCTCGCATAAAAGTGCCGACTCCATCCTACCATCATAAAATAATTGTAAACTATATTTCCCTTTTTCTCGCCCCTCTTGTAACTGATTTAGTGACTGTACAAGCTAGATTGGAGTAGGATTTTATTGAGTTTGCTTTTCCAGCGCTGAAAAATATTTTTTCTGACGCTCTATATTTTTTAGTTTAAATTGACACTGTATTATTATTCTCGCTTTATCATTTTACTCAAAGGTTAGAATATCACACATAAACGAACAAAACAAACAACCCAAATACAATGCCTTCGTTTTTGGCCAAGGCTCGCACTTTCTTCTTGTACCGAACATTACCTAGATAATTAGACATCCGACTGTTCATGGTCAACTTTCGTTTGATTTCGCTTTAAACTTATTTCAAGCACCTAGGAACTTTGGCATTCTCAGCTAGAAATAAGTCAATAACAATGAGTATTTTTTTATAAGTAAGTACCTAAGCTTATTTCAAGACAAGAATAAAGTTATGAAAAATACTACGCCGCACTATAATACCTGCTTTGTTTTACAGATTTATCTACTTACTAGTCAAACGAAGAGAATCGGTTATGGTGAAGGACCCAAGCAGAAAGGAAGAATACGCACGGACAAACGACGCTTCTAAATTTTAGTCTCGAGCACTCACAATGAACGAAAACAAACGTTAGTGTATTAGTTCATTTTGTACGCAGTATTATACAGGGTGTTACCAGACCACTTCCGAAAACTTGAAGGTTCCAATCAGACCATGATACTGAAAACATTAAGCGAAAAAAAAAATTGACTTGACTATCTCTTTTTAATTTTTTTTCTTGTTACATACACACAGTACAACATAATAAGACATATCTACCTAATTATCTCATTTAAAAAAGCAAAAAAACAAATAAAATAAATAAAGCAGCAATGTACACGCAGCACGCAGATTACGTCTACTACAGCATGAACAGCTGAGAGTTCATCGCGGGTCATTCAAGTACGCGGCGTGCGAGCGACCTACGTTAGTAGGCACTTACGACACAGAATAAATAATAGTACTACGCCTCGACCTTATTAACGTGAATGCGTACATTGCGGGCTGGCGAAATAAATACAAATCTTTAAACATTGTTTTCTCCGGCTATAATTATTTTTCAGGATAACTGATTTTTTTTTGGTTGGGTTTTGGTGTGCTGTAGCTCCCCCTTTCGTTTTCGGAAGTGGTCTGGTAACACCCTGTATAGACGTCTATATTACTTGCGCTGTTTTTGAATACCTAATTTTTCAACCAGGTCTAATCATAGAACAGCCTATAATACTGATCCCTAATAGATACTAAGATTCCCACTACGAATCAGTTCTTAAAAGCATCGTGGTACTAGCAGTAACTAGTTTCAGAACTAAACTGCGAGACTAAAATTATTTAATCCTTGATCTTGAAACTGTCTTAAACTGTCTTCGCCTTCGTTTGTTTTCGTTCGCTCGTAGATCATCATAGGAAATAATTGCCATTTATGACATTCCTACTGGTGGGGATTTTTTTTCCGAAATCCCCTCTGATAGAGATATTTTTCCCAAAATCCCCATCGAATACTCCATAACCCGCTATGTCGTTACAAAAATCTCCAATAACTACGCCGCGCCGTAGCACGCTACCATGTAGGAGTGGGGATTTCGGGGATTTCTTTAGACGTTTATAAGACTGCCATTATTTTAGACATGAAATCTCGAATGTATCTCAGTATGTACTTAGAAGTTCAATGTTCTGTTATCAAGTACAAATAGCGATTAGTAAATAAACGAAACAACACTCAAGTTTGTTTATTATTCGTTTAGATATACCTACCTAGTAGATATACCTATTACCGCGTGCACACTATGCCCATGCCACTGCCGGCGTGAATGCCGCTTAGTGGGAATAAAAGCAATGTTGCTGTGGCAATAAGTCCGCGCGGCATGGATGCCGCCATACATTCCGGCAGCGGCATGGGCATAGTGTGCACGCAGTATATCTGTTAAAAAATTAAGATGAGAATTTGAGGATTTAGAAAATAAATGGATGTACTGGACATCGTGATTGGCGTTTTCTCAGTGGACGTGCTCATGTAGGTAGTGCATATTTTAGCATTGCTAAATTCAGAAACAACCTCTTGACATCAGATGGACTACGAAACTAAAGGTATCATCTAGTTATAGTTTTATGAGAATCCATAATGTTTTCCAAAAAAAGGGAAAGTCGGTGGAAGTCGGTGAAAGAAATTGGTCTCAATATTGATTGCTATTTGGTAACCCAAAGAAATAAACCAAACAAGGCAAACATAGGTAACATTATCCAGCAGTGGAATTCAATGATGATGATGTAGATAACGTTGATGCTGTCAAGTCACAAAAGGCCAGTAAAAACGGCACTTTGTCACACCAAATGGAAAAAGCTAGTTATCAGGCTGTGTCGACATCCGCGTCCTATGCTATGCATGATGGATGCAATATCCTGCTTCAACTTCGTTACAATCGATTGAAACACCTATTTCACTTCTGAATAAACCGTCCTATTCTAACCCACGAATTCATAAACGATGTTGCGGCTCTTCTATAGGCAGATTCAGATGCTGCGCTAGGCGAATGCTGGTTGAAACGGCTAGGTATTTTTTGAGGCTCTTCTATAGGCTGATTCAGGCGACTAGGCGAATGCTGGTTGAAACGGCTAGGTATTTTTTGAGGCTCTTCTATAGGCTGATTCAGGCAACTAGGCGAATGCTGGTTGAAACGGCTAGGTATTTTTTGAGGCTCTTCTATAGGCTGATTCAGGCAACTAGGCGAATGCTGGTTGAAACGGCTAGGTATTTTTTGAGGCTCTTCTATATGCTGATTCAGGCGACTAGGCGAATGCTGGTAGAAACGGCTAGGTATTTTTTGAGGCTCTTCTATAGGCTGATTCAGGCGACTAGGCGAATGTTGGTTGAAACGGCTATATGTAGTTTTTTAGCGCATGTTAATGAATTCGAAAAATGAATTAAGAAAAATACGAAAGTTTGTAAAAAAAACTTATATATGGATGTTGAACGAATACGATACACTTATAGCTTAGCTCTGGTGGAAAAGCACCCTAAGGTCTTCCTATCAATTTCTTCACTTAATCTCATAAACAAATGCTATTAAAAACGAAGAGGGTCGAGAGGGAAAGCGCCTAAACGTAAATATCGATGAAATTCCCGCGGACGAAGTTGCGAGCAGCAGCTAGTGTGGTACCATTATTTTGTGCTTCTACCGACGCACTTCCTTCAATAACATTGTTATTTACATTCTGGGAAATTCGATATTAGCAGCAATTCTCGAGGCTACGATGATTTCATGAAGGTAAAGTGTGTTACCGAATCTATCGTAGGGTTGCCTACGGCGGGTAGCGTTGGATACAATCAGCAGGATGTGGAGAAGCCAAAATTTCAGCTGAAATATTGATTTGGTAACACCATATGGATTTACTTACAGCTTGAGTTACAGACCGTATTTACCGACCCAGTATTTATTCACATTGATTTACTTATTCCAAATCTTCCACTTATATGTGTGCCTTGGTAAATAGTAGATGCAAATAAAATATCTTGCTCTATTCAATAAAGTAGGCATTTATTCCTCTGTAAAATGGGTTTTAAACTACATTGATTAATCATTAAATAGTTCTGATGATTTAAAACTTGAAAGCCTTGTTTAAATTAAAAAAAAAAACTGGTCAGTTTGCGTTAAAGAGGCTGATTTGATTAATACTAGGTCTGTAGGCTGGTTTACTGCTCAAGCACATCCGGATTCAAATATAGGTTTTTGTATGAAAATCTATACTCAAAATGCTTGAGTAACAATTTCTGTACATGATGTCATACGGGCCTCTTTCGCAACATTTTTTTTCCTCCTAAACTTTTTTTATCAAAAATATCTACAAACCTTTTTGCTATGTCCTGGGTACATTATGCAAATAAAAAAACATCTTGCAAAAAAGAACTTTTTGTATCTTATCTTACAAAATAGGTGAATGAAACTTGATTGAAACCTCGGCTGAAAATCTACCACAATTTTCAGTTCGCAAGTTTCAAGCATAGCCCATTTGTAAAGAAATCCGGTGCATTGTAGGAGGACGCTATTGTGACGAGGAAGGCTTGTCTAATTTAACCAGAAGTGATTAATAGCGACTCCGCTCGGTTGAGCTTGTTACTCTTTTGAGGAGAGATGGTAGCTTTTTATCCTTTATAAAACTAACTTCATTACAAAAACTGATATTAGATAGTCGGCCTATAATGCATTGCCTTAGTCACAGGGCAAGTTATGTTAGGACCTGAAGAATTTCCTCCTGCGAACACTCGGGTTGTGGAACGATTGTCCTGTTCAGATTTTCCGTGACTACAGTATGGGGCACTTCAAAAGGGTGTTTTCAAATTCTTAAAGGCTCGATAGCGTGCGTATAGCACCTCTGGTGTTCCAGGCGTCCATGGGCTATGGTAACCGCTGTCCATTTCACGGCTAGTACTAGACAAGTTTTCTAGAAGTACCAACAGCAAATCTTATCAAGGCAGGATTCTATAAATATACCTACCTCTTTTTCAAACGTTCCATGTCCTTTTTCACGGACACCTCGATGTCTTTTCTATTTTTTTTGTAGAGTTTTGTAACAATTGCAGTATAAGTTCAAATTTCACAATTAAAAGCTTTTACAGAGTATTTTAAAAGTTCGAGATAAAAGGCCTGAAGAAAGTTCAACAAAGATCATTAAAAACTCCGTGGATAATTTTTTATCCACTCTTTGTTGCCTGAGGTCTATTAACAGTTCTAAAGCGTTTTAATTATTATCTTCTAAATATATAAAACTTTTTTGAAGCTGACTGATAATCAACGCACAGCCTAAACGATAAGACCTAGAGGTATGAAATTTGGAGGGTAGTATCCCTAAATAGTGTAGGGGTGCACTAAGAAAGAAATTTTGAAAAGTCAGACTCTAAGGGTCTAAACCGCGAGCAACGCCGCGAGCGTCGGCTAGTTTTAACATATTTTTTATCCCCAAAATGTTGGTTTGAAAAAAATACTATTTCAGTTTTAAATTATTTGGGAATGCTTAGTTTGTTAAAATTACAGACATAGCCTTTGAGCTTAACTTAGCCTCAGGACGTTGTATGGTTGTGAATTGATCTTTTTAGTATATACTTCACTAGGCCTGCTCAAAGTATTCCTATTCATCCTCATAGCCTAGTCGGCTTTATTCTTATTAAAGACGAGGTCAAATATCGCATCTAATTTATTTCCCTCATTTACCTCGTGATTCTTAAAAAGACACGTCATAATTTTCCAAAACTGCCGATAAATGGCTCTTTGAAACCTTACATCCTCCCTCGCCTTTGTTTCTCCCTCCGGGATCAGGTGGCACTGAGTCACAAGATACATTTTGCAAGAATATAAATTAATGGGACCTCTTCTTTAGGAGTAGTCATAACTTTAGTCTGTGCTTGTACAGTCGCCATTAGAAAACTATAGTTGTTGCTCAATTGTTTAAGGAACAAACGTGTTTTTTACTTCACATAGTGAAAGCTATACTTACTAAAACATTTTATAAAGATTTGACGTAAAATATTATACCTATCCTAATAATATTTTTGATTTTTATGATTTACTAGCCGTCTCCCGCGGCGTTGCTCGCGTTAAAGTGTGACTTTTCAAAATTCCTTTCTTAGTGCACCCCTACACTATATAAGGATACTACCTTCCAAATTTCATACCTCTAGGACTTATAGTTTAGGCTGTGCGTTGATTCTATGTCAGCTTCAAAAGAGTTTTATATATATTGATGATGATTTACATCTTAGGTCGCTGCGCTGACTGTACCTACTATTAAAATAAGAAACAAACTTGAGTAACTTCAAGAGAAGCTCTAAGCACAGTACATTCAATTTTTGATGAATTTTGATGTCGATTGTACATACCTCGCTGCAGATTCCGCCGTGCTTTCAATTTGCAGTAAATTCTCATAAACTGATTTTATGTAAATTGTTTGTTTTGGATTTATTGAATTATATATAAATGCGAAATTCACGTAACTTTATTTGGCTCTATGCTGGAACTTCTGTATAAACTAAGAAAGTGTAGCGCCATCTATCTCGCTACATGAGAACTATCCTAGATCGCGCAAACGAAGTTATCACGGAGTTTGAACATAAGTAATACTACCGAATACCATCCATTGGTCTTTGGACCCCGAGCCAAAGGTCGCTCGGCATATCCTACAGGTAGGAGTACGCATATCCTACAGAGTTCTCCTCAAAAGTATAAAGAAATACTCTTTCCTAACCATGGGTGTATCAGAAAATAAATACCGCGTATATAGTGACATTGACAAACTCCTAAAATATTCTTTTCACTTTGTAAATCACAACTTCCGTCCATCTACACGTCCACCTGAATTGGTTCTACGAAGATTAATCACTCGTCTTGATAGACGCTTGTCCAAGAGGACATTTATCAAGACCGCGCCTGCACAGTAATTGGTCAAAGCCTTGAAAAAAGTTTGAGATGATTCTTGAAAATGTTAGATCTGTGGTTAAAGAACTTTATTTAAATGAAAAATATCTCTAGTTCCTTCTCAGCATTGCAAAATCAGATGCTATTTACAGCAAATGCGGAATTCCAGACGATTCAAACATTCTGTAGCTTTGCTGAATATTTCATCAAAGCTTTCGAAAGCTTTTATTTTATTTATTCCGCTTGCGACGGGCAAGTCTCAGACATGACCCTACGCTATACAAATACAAGTCAAAACGCAGTATTAACAGAGAATGTAAAACTCAAGAAGGGAAGAAAAAATAATATATTTTTGCTTACAAAATATGGGGCTTTCATTTATAATTGAGCCCGATAGTCACCATTGTTAAAACCGATTTTGAAACTATCGAAACTTTATACCTGCTCAAACTTACTTCCTACATACCTAGGTACTCGAAGGTTTTTACTACATTTTTTATCAATAATAATGATATCCCTTAAATTTTTTATTTACCTACAATAATCTACATTCTATACCTATTAGTAAAGTAGCCGCCACTTTCATCTCATACTGTAAAAAGTATTTTTTTCAACACATTGCTTTTGCAAAGGGTTCCCCAAAAAAAATATTACGAAAAGTAATCCCAAGCTCCCAGTAAAATGTAATGAAAACTGATATTTACGAACTTTCTTACCAACGCTACAGAATGAAAGCAGAAAGTGAAAGTATACTCGTAAAAAGATAACCAATAGACGTAGTATTACAAGAAGGTATTTACGAGTACATATTTTATCAGAAATCTCTTGCAAATAAACTACGTAAGACGTTGGTATAATACGTAAGCTTCCTCAAAGGGGCTAGTAAAACGCGTTTGAGATCCAAACCAGACCTCGTCCTAAATCTTAAATGATATTTCATTTCATCTACTTTACCCAGATATAAATTCTAGATACAAATAAGGCATAACTACAAGGCGTTTTGTAGTTCGTAGCATAGCGTAGCAAAAACACTCGTAGACGTCCTACGACGTAGGCAAAGTCGGATATTTTTATGAAGAAGAAATTACTCGTAGTCACACTGGTGTAGCAAAACGGTGTGACCACGAGTCCGCCGTGTTTTTTCCATACAAAAATTGCAAGTAACTTTTCGCAAATCAACAAAATTAACCTCAGACTTACGCGCTCTGGTATTGAATCCCTGAGGCACAGATCATATAATACTACTAGCCGTCGCCCGCGGCGTTGCTCGCGTTATAAACCCTTTAGAGTGTGACTTTTCAAAATTCCTTTCTTAGTGCACCTCTAAACTATACCTATAGGGATACTACCTTCCAAATTTCATAACTCTAGGACTTATAGTTTAGGCTGTGCGTTGATTCTCGGTCAGCTTCAAAAGAGTTTTATATATATCGATGTTACTACCTGAGGCAAACAATTATAAAGAGTTCAATTTCGGTCTTTTTTGATTTTCAAAGGCAAAGTTGGTCGAAATATAACCAATTTTTTATGTACTTAGAACTGTTCACAGCACGATATGAAATGTTTTTATGTATTACCTCTATCTCCGATGCACAAATCGGATTCCACTCCGTATGATTGACAGAAGGCAATGTAAAACGCGTTGAAGAGATTTCAAATTACATTTTCGATCAATTTAAACTTGTGCCACGAAATATTACTAGAACCTACCTATATTTTGTACAAAAAAAAAATGAAATGAAAACATTTATTCAACCCCCAATGGGTACAAACAAACACATAGATACAATAGAAGAGAAATGAAAGTAAGTCACACAGGAAGAAGCAGAACAGAGTAAGTGGTAGGACGCAAGTAGGTACAAAAGTATAGCAAATAGGTAATAAGTATCAGAACACTAAAAACAAAGTAAGAATGATGCTAGTTAGTCCTGGTCCTGTCCTGTTCTATAAGTACCCTAGTGCGGTTGAACGGGTTGATCTCAGCATGTGCTGCCCCACATGCATGGAGCAGTGCTGGTTTTCAGATACAACCAAGCTAGGAGGACTACGTGTATCGTTGCTTCAATACGATTGAAAAACACAGAAGGGGCCAATATCTAAGTGTCTCGGTACCTTATGTATGTCCACTGAAGACATCACCTTCAGGTGAACCATCTCCTTGTTCATTTCCTTTTCTTACTTATAAGAAAATTTTTACATACATACAAAAATTTATTCAGAAATAAAAAATGTATATCGCTCAGCGAAATCAGCCAGAAAAAAAAGTAAGTATTTCATGGTTATATAGTCCGTCCATTAGCACCCTTCACTGTGCTTTCCACTTGAATAGCGCGGAAATGGAAGATAGGTACCTTACCTACGTTTCTGATCCGTGGCCCCTTCCATATCTATCAGAATATGTATATTGTACTCGTTCATCTATAGGCACTTATCTATTATTGTCGGTACCTACTTATTTATACAGTTTTGTTAGTATAATTCGTCTACTTTCGACAATCTACATACTTTTCGTGACTGGTAAGATCAACGGACTACCCAAATCTACACAGCATAAGTTGTATATTATTATGTATATGGGCTAAATAATATAGGACCGAATACCAAAAAGTCACTCAAATTTAGACACCACTTAAAATTGCTCTGCCTCTGTTTGACATTACTCATTTGTAAGAGAACGTTTGAATATTCGGCCGATACCTTGTTAATTTAAAAACATTTATTTTATTAGAGGGTCTATCTTAATTTTTTTTAATATTAATAGTTTTCTAGTTATAAAAATACGCGCACGACATTGCGGGCACTCATTTGTTAGTTCATAAAACTCTATCAAGTTTATCAACAAAGTTCCATAAAAACACCATGAGTAACTCAATTCCTATGGGACAGGATGCAGTTCCAAAGCCGTAATTGCAATGCAAGTGTATTATCGATAGTTAACTTGATCAGAGGCTAATAGACGGCGAATACCTCCGAGACGTACTTCGATGCGCGCTGGATACCCGCGAGTATTTATTGATCACTGATTGAATAGAATACCTAAGGTAATATTTATTGTTACTATAGTAATATCATATTCATTTCACTGAGTTTGACAAAGATATTTTGTGAGTTTTGCTACAGCATAATAGATGCTGGTTACTTTACGCGATACCATGTTTCATCGTTCTTATATTATAATTTATTTGAAATGAAAAACAATAAGTTAACAAAGATCTTTCAATGTAAGTTGAACAGAGGAATGTAACTAATCCACATTTGTAAAAATAAAGCTAGCTACTTAGATTTAAAGCTAGGCATTTACATGTGAGTGCTTCCGTGTTTCGGAGGGCACGTTAAACGGTCCCGGCTCTAGCAGTCGTTAAGCCATGACGGAGGCCTTAAGGCGGCCTAAAAACTCCGTCGTTGCTATCGAAAATAAATTATGTGTAAAAAAGTTTATCGTTTTATTTTACGCTACTGATATTTATTTTTGGCCAATCACTGTGTAACTCCCCTGACATACCCAGATGGATAAGGATCTGTGCCGATAAAAACATTATAACTATTTGCATTTTACAAGAAATCATTTATTTTCCACGGAAAGTACGACCTACCTAGTTCTTCAGACGCTTTGCTGTGTAAGGTATGAAGGGTAGGTACCTAATGCAACAAAAATTAATGTTACAAATGGAAATCTCGTTGAATCTTCTACAACATTGCTGGCCATCATCAGAGCTATCAGAGTATGGATTTCACTTAATCAAATCTGAATACTTTGAGATGAACTACTAAATGTTTCAAACTGAAATTGTGCCTAAGATTCCTCAAAACTGGATTTCAGAGCTGATGTCCTCTTAACTGTGAAACAGATGAAAAAAATTCTTTCCTGCAAAAAACACATTCAATTAGGATCCCTAATCTTGGAGCTACGAGGATACAGACAAACAAACATACACACAACGCCGTCAAACATATAACACCACCTCCATCTTCTGGTATAAAAAAACTGTTAAAAATTGATCTTCTTTTCGCTAAAAACATCTATTATAATTTTCTCATACCTACATGTAAACTCCGTCATAATGGTTTCCGCATTTATGAAAATAAGGGTTTAAGGTAATTGGCCGAGCTACGCTGTGAGCCCACTGGGCGGCCGACTGTAATGTGTACTCTCCCTAATTTGTGACACACTTGACCCAAATAAATCCATTATGCCAAACAAGTTTTAGCGTAAGTATATACCTTCAGGGTGTAGGACTGGAAGTAATAAATTCCAGGGGATTTCCAGAAGCTCGCTGACAGCACTTTTAGCCAGGTGTACATTCCATAACTTCTAGAGAATAGAAATACAATCAGATTGTATGGAATTTTATATCATTGTTTCATACATTTTCATCAAAAAAATTAATAAGTTATAAAATGTTCCATACATTTTTGTAGCTTTTTATTCTTATCTAAACTTGCTTACATTATGATACCTTTGGTTTTTGCCAAGCCTATTGAAATCGATGGAAAACTCCATAGAGTATGAGATAAAAATCGCTTCTAAAAGGAGATTAAATTCACGTTATTTCATTACACAAAAACATTTTCATTACATTTTCCTGCTTAACAAGATCTTTGAAATGAAATGAAACGTTTTATTTGCAGTATCTACTAGGTACATTTATAAAATATAAAATTAAATATATAAAGGCACACGAGACCTTTCATCAGAAATGGTTAAGTTTAGATGGCTTGAGCACACAAAATGAATCATCGAATAAGTTGGCAATTAGTTCATGGTAGTTTTAAACAATCATCTTGATATGGATTCTCTTGGATTTGCATGATATTTAGCGATTTGTCGTAGATGTGGTGCATCGACGGTTCTCTCGTGTTGCAGAAGGTCCAGAAGCCCTTCTCCAACCTCTCCGCTCCGCGACCATCGTCACAACTAAACGCCAGTGACATTGACAGCCGCTTGTCATGTCACTCTTACCATAGACTCTATCACATGCCGACACGGCCGGACTGACATAAGACCGTCCTCGGTCTTTAATTAATTGGACATCCGCTCGTCCATCCGACCAGAACACAAGTATACTAAGCTGACCATCCTCTTCAACACCAAACACAATTTCTAGCTGATTACAACCACAGTGGAAACGATAATGACCCAGACCAGGCGAAAGCACGGTGCTTTCAACCAGTTCAGCAACACACATAGCACACCCGTACCAAGCGAGTGCATCCTTTCAACCGACCCATACGGGCATGGCCCGGATGTCACTATCCAGCTAGGATCGACTAAGGCACGTTCTGAACGGGGCTCCAGAATCCTTACAACCAACTCGTTAAGGTATGACCCGAATACCACTATCCCGCCAAGATCGTCTGGGGAACCTTCTGAGCAGGGCTCGTGAATCCTTCCAACCAACCCGTTAAGGGCGTCCGGATGTCACTTTCCTGACAGGATCGACTGGGAACCATCTGAGCAGGGCTCGTGAATCCTTTCAACCAACCCGTTAAGGTGTGGCCCGGATGTCACTTTCCTGACAGGATCGACTGGGAACCATCTGAGCAGGGCTCGTGAATCCTTTCAACCAACCCGTTAAGGTG
Source organism: Eulithis prunata (assembly GCA_918843925.1). Lineage (NCBI taxonomy): Eukaryota > Metazoa > Arthropoda > Insecta > Lepidoptera > Geometridae > Eulithis > Eulithis prunata. Next base: position 4,344,906 of record OU974023.1, on the reverse strand, counting down.
TGGCCCGGATGTCACTTTCCTGACAGGATCGACTGGGAACCATCTGAGCAGGGCTCGTGAATCCTTTCAACCAACCCGTTAAGGTGTGGCCCGGATGTCACTTTCCTGACAGGATAAACTGGGCACAATCGATAGACAAAGTCAAAGTTAGAGTCAAAGTCAGTATTTGCTGAGTAACATGTGTAGAGGTGCTACGCCTTGAACAGGCACTAGCGTAGCGACCTCATCGCGTTATCAGTCTTAATTAATATTGTTATGAGCTGTGGATAGATTGAAATCAAAGATCGGTTTGACCAAATATTCACATTTATTTACGTAGGTACACGACAAACTTAGTAGGTACACAACAAAAGCACTAGGTCACAATCACAACTACAATACCAAATAAAGTTACAAAACACTTGTACAACACACTAAATCACCCATAGAACTCCATCTTTTCGCTTTCGTAGTTGAAAGTAGAATTATCCAAGTCGCCGATCAAAGTTCCTTTTATAATGCTAGGTTTACACAATGCCAGTGACTGGACCCAGTTATCTTGGTTTCGGACCCAGTCACTGCCAAAACAGCTGAAAACTCTGGTTTACATGCACCCAGTAACAAGTCAGCGCCGGACTGGGTAACTGTACTGCCATGTTACTGACCCCGTATAAACAGTCCATAAACAGAAAGAGTAGCACGCTAGTTGATTCTAGCAACATCGAAATATGGCAGGATTGTTCGAGTAATTTCCAATCCGTGTTTATTCTGAGGATCGTATGTAGCGCCATCTATCTCGCTACATGAGAACCATCACAGATGGCGCAAACGAAGTTATCACGGGGTTTGAACGTAATAGTACCGAATACCATCCATTCACCTTCTCTCACCCCTCCCAGCCTCCATCAGCCATGCAGCAGTAGCAGCAATCATCAGCCAGCAACCTACGCAGTTCCATCGCAGCCGCATCAGTCAGCTTCCTGGACCCGCAGGCTATCGCGACATCCTCATCGTTGTCACATCCAGCACATGAATCCCAGCACCTGTCTCGACTCACCGTAGACAACAAGCGCATCTCGTTCCGATGGCGTTATTCAATTAGTCATCCAGGATTCCAACATGACACGACAGTGACAGTTTGTATTGTAACCGATATTTAGTGTTTCCGCTTCCAACATAATGTGGCGCTACTAGTCGTCCATAACCCAAGGCATTTTCGTAACATTAAACGTAAGTAAGGGCATCTAAAGCGTTTGGTTTCATCCTCAGAATGTCGACAGAATTCTCAAGTATCAAGACCTTCAAAGTTTCTTATCGTGCATACGTACGTACACAGGCATTTGGAATACGCTTCACAAGTTTGGTATACCTTTGCTACGATGTACCTACACACCTCGAGAACTGAGCGTATTCAATAACGTTTTCTACGGTATGTCCAATTTAGAGCTAAAACTTATTGAAATAATTATGCGGAACGATGTCTTAAGGTTCATATTCTTCCACTTCCTCTGCCGACACGAAAGGAAAATGCTGATTTATGCTACATAGTCTACATACTCATGAGCGTAGCTAGCGCTATGGTTGATTGTCCTCCGGAGCTGCTGAAGCAGATTGGTCGGTGATCTAATACTGGCACACTACGTAAGCGAAATCTCCTAACACGTACCTCTAGAGAGAACAAACTATAGACAAAATGCATTTGTCAACAGGGCAAGCAGATGTGGTATTGATTAAGTTCACCGATTTACCTAACAAGAAAACAGTAGTAACCGTCACATTCGCTACAAGACCTAGCTTCAATATCTTGCGTTTTATCATGACGTATCTCTGTCCGGTAAATCATGCAACAATTGTTCAAAGAAGAGCGTGATCATTAGTCAATCGTGTAACACAACAAAACATTCGTTCTCTATAATTGACTACTCGCGTTTGCCCACAGAAGAGATAATACGGCAATCATTTGATTATTGTATGAGAAACGCTGTCGCTGGTTTTCACCCCCTTTTTCCTCTACAAGATGACTACCATGTAAACTATATTGTGTTATCCATGTGCTGTGCAAAAACCAGAGACTGATGTACGATGAAATCCTATCGATAGAAGTTATCGATGAAAGCATTACATCATTGGAATACGTTTCACATTGAAAGTAGCTTTCGAATGTCTTGTTTAGGCTTAGTAGATTCAAATTATCAGGATTCTTTGTATTCTACCTTCTCGTAATCTACCAGAAGTATGTCTACCGTCTGTAAGGAAAACCATCACATTCAGTTTTATTACCTACTTACTCGCATCTTACTGACAAGAAGTATCGAACTTGGCAGGCGCACTCACATGCGTCAATTGACTTATCATTGCATTGCAAGATTTGCAAGCACTAGCAAACTAAATGGTTACGACGCGACGTTGTAGGTATGCGTAATACGTTTCTCGCTCATATCGCTACAGAATTTATTGGAAGCGTGCATTGCTAGCAATACTAAAGTCTTTTTTACAATTTCTTCTTTTCCCGCTAGAAATATCAGCGAAGACAGTTTCTTATAAGCATCCACACAGTTTGCTCACCGCATGAAGCTCCGTGAGCGACTAAACAGGGCGATTGCGACGATTGCGTATTTTCTGACAACTTGCAGCGTATGCTCAAAGTTTGACCTACCCTGTTGAGGTTTACATGCCCCTTCGATCTATTCTGTATTCTGTGGTTTGACTAATGCCAACCATTGAAACACCGCTATTATATCACGTCTTGTTACTTAACTTGGCTGCTATTTTTTTCTCTTTGACTAGCAAGTACTAAGCACCAGAATCAAATGTTAAGAAAACAATACAGATGACCTTAATACTCCATCGTCTATCGTCCTCGGCATTCGTCGAAGTCCTCGGCCGATGCAGACGACCACGCGTCGCTCATACTGTGTGCCACACTCGCAGCACTTCTACCGTTGCCATGACGTTGCTCCACGATATACTCGTAGCTATCTCGATATTCACACGCCCTTGTTTCTGTAAAGACAAATTCAAACACAGTATTCTGTTGAGCTTCACCGCTCTTCGTACCGACTTTTTATCGCGACTGTACATAGCGCTTCTACGATGTGATTGTACAGAGACAGTAGACACCACATTGAGACTACATCGGTACTCTTTTATCATCACCATGTTCGCAAAACAAAAGCCAGGCGTGTTTGAATGTGATGATGACACATCATTGTAAGACAGTAATGACTTACACTACACCACCACTGGTATCATTGTTCATCTCGCCCATTAAACTGCTCTAGAGGTGTCATACGGTGTCGTATGACATAGCTCCAAGTAGGTATAGGTAGGTACTTGAGGAGATGGTCATTACTCAAATCAAAACAAATCAAAACATACTCACAGGTAGTTAGTATGTTTGCAGTATGTAGGCAGTACCTAGGCAGCAGTCAACTATCATCAAATACCATAGAGCACGGTCACGATGCTTCCATTACTATTGCAGTGGTTATCATCGCCGCCAGCACCCAACCTTAATTCTTCTTTCTTCATAGCGCCACTCATGCCATGGTGTACATGACTCAAATTTCCATCATCAACACGTCTTCACGTGACTCACCTGGAAAGAACGAAACCTTCGCACAGTACCTAATATGCTCACTAGCTTCACCCGACTGTACCTAACTCACAACACACAAATATCAGGCATCCACACAACAACTTACAACAATCAAAATTGGTTAAGTTTTGTTTGGCAAGCGATCGTTACAAGAAAATGAACTAAGCTTTCAGATATGTCATTAAAAAAATTCCAAGCCCAAAAATAAAATGAAACGGCTACATGTACCTCGGTTCTCATGCCTCGTCCAGGTTGCACCAAGCTGTCGTTCCGATTACATCACATCTAGTTCAAATTACATCTTGCTGTAGGTATCATGCAGATTACATCTTACTGTCTCCGCAGGGTAAATCAATCAAGTAGTGGATCATCCAGGCTTCATGCATCCAGATGTGGGTCATGGTGTATCCCACTTCTGATAAAGGCACACGAGACCTTTCATCAGAAATGGTTAAGTTTAGATGGCTTGAGCACACAAAATGAATCATCGAATAAGTTGGCAATTAGTTCATGGTAGTTTTAAACAATCATCTTGATATGGATTCTCTTGGATTTGCATGATATTTAGCGATTTGTCGTAGATGTGGTGCATCGACGGTTCTCTCGTGTTGCAGAAGGTCCAGAAGCCCTTCTCCAACCTCTCCGCTCCGCGACCATCGTCACAACTAAACGCCAGTGACATTGACAGCCGCTTGTCATGTCACTCTTACCATAGACTCTATCACATGCCGACATATATTAGATACCACAAATAAAAACCCGTACAATTATCATAGAGATATCTCCATAAAATTCACAGGGTGATAAATACATAATAAATAGAAATATACTGATGAAACGAGGTAGTTTTTAAAATACTTTTTGACCAATAGTTACTTATAATTATACAATTAAAAGGTACCTATATAATAAAATAAAATGTAAATAGGTAAGCAAACGTTACACAATTACACGAGAAGGAAAATCGTTTGGTTGAAACTGTCTACTTACATTACACGGGGACACGGGTAAATAGAAGAACAATCACGTTGGGCTTCCATCCCCTTTGAAACACGTGACCAAATAGGTAAGTTTGTAGGTACTTACCTGTATAGTGTGAATTGGGGCACACAACACACAAAACATCTTTACCTACCCTCCTAATCAAGTTTACATAGTTAGGTATACAATCGTTAGGCAATATAGAACTTCAAAAACTAAAAATATACAATCAGTGACGCCACTTACACATAGTTTATAAAGTATTTGATGATTTGATGATTATAATAACAATGGGATGACTTAAAACAACAAAAATATTAAAAAATTTGAATTAATTTGAATTAAAACCGAAGTTATATGAATAATGACGAACAAAGACACCGCTTCCGTTCGATAGCGGTAGGTAAGAGATGTCAAAAGACACCATTGATTATTTTTGAACGAGTAGCAGTAAGTATTAGGATCTATTTTGTTAAAAAACTACGCGAATATAATCGATAAAAAGTTCTTTACCTATTGACAAATATTTTGTTCTTCAAATGTCATGTAGGTAGATAAAGCAACCAAAACTCGATTTCCTAAACTTGATAAAGTTAATAAATGTGTTTATATCGAGAAAAGGTCACGTGGATATAACGTACCTACCAGTTTTACAAAACTCATGTTGATTTGTGAAGAATGAACTTGTTTCTTTGAAGAAAATAAACATTTCAGAGGTTTCTTCAAAAGAAACTTCAAATAAGAATAGCCAAACATTTTCGTTTACATCTCATGGTGGTGGTATTTATTCGTCTTAAAAAGTTATGGTGTAGGTAAGCAATTTGCCCCTAAGCCCTTCATGCTTGAGTAATGTTTTTCTCATCAGAATACAAACCTTAGTCTGCTTCTTGTCGTGTCTATTTCAGGTAAAAGCAGCGTCGATGTCACCTAGAGCCAAGCTATCAGGCATCAGCTTACGTACCTGACCTACTTTATAGAGCTAAAATAAAATAAGCGAGCTATTGAAAAACTTACATAGAAAAGATAAACTTATTACTCTACCTTTCCAAACCAACATAGAAATACTTGGTCAAATCAAATCTTTTTAGTGGTTTCGGCGGTCTTCCCGTGTGCCAAACAAAAGTGAGAAATATAACAACTGCAAGTTTCATCTATTCAGTGCGTACATTGCTTTGTTTGAATACACTTAAAACCTTTGTTGGCATTTGTTATTTTTGTAGAAATAAAGTCTCCGATATTACCGCTAAGCGGAATGGTAATGGAAAATTTTAGCAATATTCGTAAAATCTACTGTGTATAGCTAAATAAGTTAAAACCGGTCCAAATGAATATCCTGTATCTTAAAGTCTTATAGGATTTGGGTAATGAAAAATTGAAAAAAAAATAACTTTTTGAACTCCATTGAGTTTTACGGTACGGGTGCTGGTGTGGCAAGACCCGAATTAATTGTTTTCGAGTGTAGTAGTATCTTTCATAACAATTAATTTAGAAGTTCCTGCCTACGAGTACTTGTTGGAAAATAAGGATAAAAATAAATAAAAACCAAGAGAAAAATTAACAAAGGGCCTCTGTGGTAGGTAAGAAGGTACCTAATTAGGTACAAGGTGTAGCAAATTGAAATTCCTGATGAATGCCTGGTATTAAGCTTTGAGAAATTTTTCTTTTCTTGGCACAGGAATATTTTATACACAGTGCCGAAGGCAACGTCTTGTTGCAATGGAGCTTTCCCTAGGGATAAAAAGAAAAATACGTTGTATACAAAACACGATAGCAAAAGAAAATAATGCTTTTACCTGAGGATAACATGTTTTACATAGAGTTCGTACCCAAGACGGATTACTTACAAAATAGTGCAATCCGTGCAACACAATGCTAGGATCAACTATTGCAACGCTTGGTGGGTTTAGTGCTTTGAGTAATTCTTCTCCTTACTCTACATGCTTTAGTTTTACAATATGCAGGTTAGGTTTAGGTACACTTTAGGTTAGGGAAGTGGATACCCGATATTTACTGTCACAGGCACTACAGTGTCCTGTAAGTGTAGGCAGAGGTTGCCTCCTGACGCTGTATAAATCATCTTCAATACATGTACCCGATATTTGGGATCTGATTTCTTAATGGCACTAGAATTATACTTGACACTGTGAGAATTAAGTATCTTCTTGTCTACATATTTTGTACATCGTTGATACAAGCACTGTGCCACGATTCACGAACAAATCTGACAGTCGCCGCGTTAACGCATTCGAGTTATGTCAATGCCAGCTCGATTGTGAACCATTGTAGGACGAGTTTTGATATTTTTTGAAACGACACATAGCACTTTTATTTTAATAGTTTTTCTTGTGTTATTGTGAGTATTGTTGTTTAATTTTGGTGGAATTTTAACCAATAATACTTAGGTCGTAACATAAAGTGTGAGCCATTGGAATAAATGTGTGTAAAGTGGTTTTTCTGAATGTGAAAATTCGTGTTTGGTTTTGAAGAGAAAATCCACCATTTTCTTTTTAAAACAAACGACAGCCAACTTGACAAATGACTTGACTTGACTTATTTATTACAATTTTAACACTTGACATTGGCAAAATTGTCTGTCGAAATGACGGACACAGGCCATTATTGAAGAGAAGAAGAAGAAGAACCATTGTAGTGTCACCGCGCAGTGTATCTCGGATACGCTAGCGTTACGATACATTTGCGATTGTCACATTTATTCGTGAATAAGGCACCCTGGAGGCTAGTAAATGTCAAGACTTGTGTTGATTGTTACAAGCTATGAATCTTTAAAATTGTTTAGCTTGTTTTATCTACAAAATAGCTTTATTGAAACGCAGAAACCCTTCAGTGATGAGCTCAAGCAAATAACAAAGAAAATAGTCAAAGAGATACTGTAAAAAATACCTTCGTAGAGTAGCGAGATATTTTTTAGGTTACCTGAAATTCCTCAAATGCCACTTTGCAACCATCTTTAGGGAGAAAATCTTGAAGCGTTTCTTAAAAATGCTTTTGTCAGAAAATCGTGGGTATGGGTCATTCAATCGCTCTCCACGGCGACCTTGTTCGAGGGCTCGGCGTGAGTAAATAAATAACAGAAAAGATGCTTAGTTTTCAGATTTATTTTTTACCAAACTGGAACGTGTAAAATGATGATCCATCACGTTCCTCTGGTCAGGAATTCATAGGCTTAGTTGATCCATTCCAGTCGTACCGACCAAATATTTTAACACAAGGTATACTTTTACTTTTTTCCCTATAGAATGTACAAGCGTTTAATGCTTAGTTTGGGACTAGAGGGCGTTGTGTGAAAGGTCCAAAAATATTTATTATTTCCGTGGTGTGTGGCTGGGACATTGATGACCAAATTACGATCGAGAGCAGACAGCGCTCTAAGCAAAAATGTCAAGTTGGCAATACTTTACTCTTGTGGCTCCGTTGCCTTGATCTGTGGAGTGTCATTCTCCGTGTCAATAATAACGTAAGGACAGTCCGTCTCCACTCAACCACTTCAAGGGTGAGCTTTTTTGTGGGATAAGTTGGAAAATGTGTTACGTGAACTATTGACACATTTTCTGAAGGTGAAGAGGGAAATAACAACTCAATTATTTTATTTTCAACATGAAATTTAAGTTTTTTACTCAATTCGTTTTGATTGCGAACAAAATGTGTAATTTTCTAGGTAGGTACTTACCTTTTCAATGCAAATATAGAACGCGCTAAATCTAAATATAGATACTACATTGTCAAAACGATTACCGACTGTCTTTTATTTTTATATTACGAGCTGTATGTAAGTTCTAAGTATAGACAATTAGACAGTAAAAGCATTGTTTTTCGTTTAATGTTTTCGACCAAATTATTATTCTAAACGCGCTTCAAAATAATTACATCGAGGGAAGCAAAGAAAAACAAAAGCTGTAAAAGGTCGATCGCTGTAAGCATTATACAAAATGGAAATTTAATGTTAAATTAGGCCAGAACATCCCCTCTCTCCTCAATGTCTACATACATACATAGTCTACCTCATAACATCCATTAGTACCTGTTCTACACATATTATGGTTAGATATACACTTATCTACATAGATATTATTCAAGTGTAGTAGGTAAACTGTGATTTTATAAATGGGGAGATCTGTCTAACTAACACAGATTTTTATTATTTTTTAATATGAATATTTCACACCTTCTAGTCCCAAACTGTGCAAAAAACTAGGTACTTGGTGCAAGTAATAATGTATATAAAAAAACTGTAAAGAGATGCAACAGCGCAGTCTGTCATAAAAATAATCAAAGACGACGATTTCAAAGACTCTACGCACTTCCTTCGTGAAAGAAACTATAGGTGACTATGATGCATGTACTTACATATATATATACAGGAACTACTAAGGTATAAGCAACACAAAACCAGTTAGGAAAAGTAAAGTGGGCTTTTTGTTTTAGGTACACGAAAATTACTGAAACAATCGAAATTGCTTGTACGACCCCACACTGGGTTCATGGGTTCCCATTACGCAAATACCACTCACTTCAGCGATGGAAAAATTAGCTTTATAAGCTACCGAAAGTTCTTATCGCAAATTGAATCATAAAAGACCCTCCCATTCACCACACATACCTACACGAAAATTGAGGATGATTTTCTTTGATAGCGAATGAAATATTTCCTACAACACATTGTCATGAAAAATAGTGAGTGCTTCAAATAATTTGAAATGAATTGTTACCAAAGGGCATTTTGAACTACTATCAATTTTATCTTGAGAAGCGTCAGTGTAATCAGACCGGTCGAGACGAGCGGACGCGCGGGTTCCTCCCGATTTTCCTCGCATCGAACTTATCGAACAAAAAAATAAAGAACAAGTTTGTCAAATAAAACACTAAACGGTTGTTTTAAACAGTGATTGTGCTGTGAACTAGCAGTGATTTTTAGGTTTATTTTCGGTAAGAGAGAGAACTTTACTTAAAATCTCAAGGTATGTAAATAAATTATTAATTTTCCATAATTATTTCAAACTGTTATGTATCGACCTGTGGATTTGTTATCGTATGACCCCGGCATTGAGCCTGAGAGCTGTTTGTTCAATTTATTAAGCCGAGATGTACATATAAGCGGGCTGCGTTAGGACGTGTCAACTTTAAAAATATACGCACGACACACGTGTGTGATATAGTTACCTATTATATACATCTTCCTTCAATGAATGTTTGATAGCTAATAATAGTTTATTTTAAGCTATCAATCGTTCTGCATTATCATAATTTTGAAGGAATGATGTTCAGCTATTAAATCACTAGACTTAATTTTTTTCTTAATTTATTTTTAATTTGAACTTTATTTCACTTCAAAATCCACAATTATATTTTCAAAACAAACGACGCCGACTTGACTAACTCGACCTGATTTATATTATTTCAAATATATCACTTGACACTGGCATAATTTTCTGTCGAAATGACAGACAGAGGCCGCATAGGTAAAAAAGAAGAAGAAGAGATCGCTAGACTGACATTAGTGATTTTTAAAATGAAACTATTTACGTATTAGAAGACTTTTACCTATGAAGTTGGTTAAAAATAGCATACTTATATAATACTATTCTACATTCTTACAAGACATTAATAACAAACCAACTGAGATGCTTCGGTTCATTACAAATTGCTTATCAACGTATGTGGCTCTATTAGTTAGTCCTAATTTAGATTTAATTCTAAATGACTAGCTACGTTGATCTATAATGTTTGTAACTAGATTTGTGTACCTAGTAGTAGTTTTACCACATACATCAATATAAACTTATATTATAATTAGTTTTACTTAATCATGTATAGGTACACAATGTATGATGTGTTTTTTATTATTTTATCGTCTTTCATCGGATTTACACATTAAAAGGAGTTAGTTTTGGTTAGTCAGGGTGGCTAGACCTTGCTCGACCGACACAGCTGGACAAAACTGGAGGAGACTATACCCAAGAAGGGTCCTAACTAATTTAAAATTCTGTTTTAATATTTTTAATACTATGAATAAAACGTTTTGTATTATATTTCCATCTAAGACGTTATAGAATCAAAACCCCTTGATGTCGAAAATATATAATCACGGGGATTTTGATACTTTTTCGTTTCAAAATCCTCTATGTGCATAATTACATCGTAACTACTACTGAACAATCCACTTGATCAAAGATCAAAGTAATATTTGAAGTAGGAGTGGTAGAACAAGTAGAATCTACGTAGAGTTACACTGCAGCAACGACTAATTAAACGGTGGCGTCGTTTGCCGTGACTGCGAAGTGTAACTCTACAGCAACGACGTCTTTTGTTTCTCAATTGAATAAAGGGGTTGTTTTCAAAGATCTAAGTTTTACGAGTTTCTAGATGAAAATTAAAATCTCTAAAACTAGCTACATAAATATGCCACCTATTGCCTATATATACCTAAACAAATTGATTTGCCCTAACAGGGTTTTTTTTTGCTACACTATAATAGGTATACCTACCTACCTTTTGTACAACATCTATAAAACAACATAAGTGCAATAAACGATTTGAATTTGATCCTAGGATACTAACCTCCTTACTTAAGATCGCTGCATACCTTCTTCTTCTCTTATCTAATGGCCTCTGTCCGTCATTTCGACAGACAATTTTGCCAATGTCAAGTGCAGTTATAATAATAATTTATGTCAAGTCAAGTCATTTGTCAAGCCGGCTGTCGTTTGTTTTGAAAAGAAAATGGTGGATTTTCTCTTCAAAACCTTTATTCAGCTGTTTAAATTATTGCTGTCACCTACTAACAGGTAATGTCAAACAGTGACAGAGCTAGACTTTGGTTCAACTGTTTAACTATTCGTCTGTCTTATGTAAGGCCCTAAGATTTCAAAGAGTAGATACCTTTCAACTGTTTAACTATTCGTCTGTCTTATGTAAGGCCCTAAGATTTCAAAGAGTAGATACCTATGTTTACAGTGACTGGAGATTACAGTCATATAAAATTTTCGAAAAGTCGACGATGCATTTTGAAGCGTGCATATCATGTGGCAGTACGTCATTGCTTTTAATGTAGTTAGCACACCGTAAATAGATAATCGAAGCGTACGTAATGGGTGTTACAATCAATAGTTACAAGCACGTGTACTTAGAACACACAATAGATAATTGCAACTAATTTATTCGTCATGGAAAGAGTACCTAGTAACATAATTTCATTTTAGCAATACTATTTTTCATATCAATCAAAATTAATGATTGATCTTAAAAAAAAACTGTAAATGTATTGATGATGTTTGTTATTAATCAAATAAATTACATTATTATATTACATCATTCAAATTACGCCTATATGTACATGTTTTAAGTTTAAGTTTTAAGTTAAGTTTCTCTGTGTACAATAAAGAATAAAGAATAAATTTCATTTCATTTCAAATTTCAATAAATTTCTTTTCATTTCAAATTTCAATAAATTTTTTTTTCATTTAAAAAAAACTGATTTCGCCAGCTTTCAAGTTTGATTTTTTATATTACAAAATGCAAAAAAGACTATCCTGTTTCATCGTCGTAGTACCTATGGGCCTTTCTAAGCATTCTCTTCCGGATCGTCGTCATAATATCTACCAGGATCGAGCTATGGCTACTTGAACATGTTAATTCTCAAAACCACGTTGGCGACTGTATAGTTGTAAAGACTTTAATTCAAAAAGACAATCTTTAAATAATTTGAACAGCGTCAGTGACCACTTTTTACCCATCCCTCGATGCAAGGGACGCTGTAGTGCCTGATTTTTTTTTAGATAGAGTAAGTACCTATGCTTACACCGTACCCTTCTCCCTATACCATCCTTTCATTGCAGCCTGATTTTTTTTTTATAAATATTCACTGACACTTAACACAACGCCTTCTAGTCCCAAACTAAGCAAAGCTTTTACTATGGAAACTAGATGGCTGATAGAATACATACATACATTTTTTATTTAACAAGGGTACGTACATAAATAATATCGCCGTACAGTCGTTATGATCCGAACTCAAGCATAGATTTTTGTATGAAAATATCTATTCAAATCTATATTTCAGCCCTTGAGTAACGATTTCTGTATCAGCATACGGGCATAAGTGCCTTACGATTTGTGGTGTAACTCCCTCCTCACGTAACAAATTTTGGTAAATAATATACGAGTAACTCTTGTAACCAAAAAATAGAAAAGTTCGCCGTAAGTAACTGCTTATACATAAGGAAGTGCTTAGCGTTGTTCCTGTCAAAGTTCCATGGGTCAAAGTTGCTTGATGGAAGGGTTGTTGGGTCAGCCAAATACTATGTTCAGGTAGTTTGAGAAGTAGGTATTCGACTTTCATTTACTTTCGATACAACGTGCTCGAATTATGTAACCAACTAAAGGGTTGTTACAATCAAGAAAACTTACTGTTGTGTGGGAAGAACTGGAAGAACTCTGACGTAACCTCAATTTCTTAATAAATAACTTTTATTTTCCAGTAGTTTGACATTTTGACAACCTTACTTTGTTAACCCTAATAAATGATGTAGTAACTAGACGTAAAAACAAATGGTTGTAGGGGTGTCAGAACTTGAATAAAGTAAAAAATTTAAGTGATCGTTTCTTAAATGAATAACATTTTATCTAAACAAAAATACCTACCCAACCACCTTATTTAGTACCTATGTAGAAAATATAGTGTAGCTACTTACAAAACAGTATTTCCTTCATTTTGCTCTATAACTAAAGGACTGAATCGGTTATGACAAGCAAACCTAAAATATTTACCTAAAATATTTTTAAATTTTTACCTGCAGTTTTCTGCTGGTAAAAATCGAACTGGCAGCCAATATCGCCAAAATATTTTCCGAGCGTGTGATTGATGAGCATAAAACCGTATTATCCACTCCCTCTGAAAACCACTTAATCCATAATAACGGAACCAGAATATTCGTTCAGCATAATAATTAATGGGGAAATATTTATGATACGATCTCTCGATAGTGAATTTAAGCCGTTATTGGATCAAAGAACTGGGTTGCACAGATTTTTGATCCAACAAAGGCAATCTTGCAATATAATAATAGGTTTTAAAGCAGTAAATAGTTTTCTCTAAGAGAAGACAACACAAATCTACAAGGTATAGGTATGATAGCAGCAGCCTTTGGAATACCAACTGCAAATGTTGCAAAATATTGGATTTTTCCCATCGAGACCACCGGCTAGCTAGGTGGACCAGATAGGAAGACATCTCGACGAGCCCACTATGCAAATGAGTGGGCTCGATTATGAAGTCAAAAACTTCTGATGTCTACACTAAAAAATTCAATTTAGCGTGCCTACGAATTATCAGTCATAAATCTCACAGTGGTTATGGGTTTGGTATTCAAATCTCATTTAACATATAAAGTAGTCAGAGTCAAGACCAAATCATACAACTGAATAAACGAGTGTGAAAATAACCAAAATGAACTAGTTAGTAATTTTATTCATAATTTTTTTTTAATGAGCTATAGCTAAGCATTTGGCTGCCAGCACACCTGGTGGTAAGTGTAGCTGCAGCCTAGGGTGGAGCACGCTTAGCTATAATCCACCTATTCACTCTTTTCTTGAAAATTCCTAGGTTGTATCTTTCAGGAAATACTGAAGTTTAAAAAACTGGAAAACTGACATCAATTTGATACACTTTCATCATCAAAATTAAATGATGATGATAGCAGTTCATTGGGACTGTTCTATTGATCGTAAACACCACAGAAAATCAAAACACGCAATGTCGTGTACGTGGATGACGTGTTTTTTCCAGTTACACTTCTGTAACTGCCAAATTACTGAAAAAAAATACAACCCAATTGAGAATCTCCTCCTTTTTTGAAGTCGATTAAAAAAGGAAAGTGAGCCTATCAGCGCATTCATTATCGAAGAAAAGTAAAAGCTGGATAACAGTCACCTAAAACTATTCAACAGATAAGGACGTGTGAGTAATTCGAGTCGAGCCACACTAACCATAAAAATAGCAATAAACTGAGCACAGAACTCGTTAGACCAGCCACTTCCCGTCTCTTGCGACACAATAAAGTTACTTATTGAAATAACCACACCTTTAATTTGTAAGAGGATGATATATTGAGGCCGGGGCAATTCTCACTGAAAACAAATATAAATAAATATTTAAATCGTTTTCTTTCAACATTTCTAGTCTCAAACTAAGCAAGCCTTGTACTAAGAACAAGATTTATAGATAGGTAATTGTATAAATTCTAATTTATACATACTTAATACCTAGTAACACCCAGTCATAGAACAAACATCTATCTATATTTGCAACATACATACCTAATTATAATGTTTGAGTAGGGATGGAACTCACCATTATATAATAGTACCTCGTGTTGCCAACTAATCCTATACTATCCTACTTCCTACACTGTTATTTATTCTAAACCACTAATATAATAAAATAGCCGTCGCCCGCGGCGTTGCTCGCGTTCTACCCTTTAGAGTGTGACGTTTCAAAATTCCTTTCTTAGTGCACCCTTTCACTATATAAGGATACTACCCTCCAAATTTCATACCTTTAGGACTTATGGTTTAGGCTGTGCGTTGATTATCAGTCAGCTTCAAAAGAGTTTTATTTAGAGAGATGTTTGTTTTTCAATCACACTGCAATCATCGGTCCGATTTAGATAAAACCTATAGTTCGTAATCCTACTTATTATTATAAATGTGAATGTAAGTTTGTTTGTTACGCTTTCACGCGAAAACTATTTAACCGATCATCATGAAACTTTGTACACATATTCTTGGAGGAATTATAAGTAACATAGGATACTTTTTATTCCGGAAAATTAACGGGATCCAATGGGACGCGAACGAAGTCGCGGGCGGAAGCTAGTCTGAATATATATAGGGTACTTTTTATTTTGTACGAAGTCGCAGGCGTAAGCTAGTAGGCTGTACAGTAACTGCGGGCTGTAGGTACTGTAAGTATTTAAAAAAAGAAAGTTTGTGAAAATACTTTTTCAATATCTTCTAATTCTTCGTGTTTGACATCGAGGCAATATTGAAACTTTGACTACTTTTATTAGAAGAATTGGGTTCCACTTATATCCACTCGAAATACACATATTGGATGGTCGAACAGGCAGACAGTGGAGTATTAGGTTACCTATTCAACGTAGGTATGTTACATAACTGAGAGGATGTCTATGTGTACGTATTTTAGTGGGTATGTGTATGTGTCTATAGGCACTTGTAAGGATAACCGCCGTGGGCTCACTTCACGTAAACATTAATGTTATATGATGTTACGAGAAATTAATAGATAGCAATTATTCAGATAAGAGATTTTTGTCTTGGTAAACTTCTTAGACAATCTGCGTCAGAAGTTGGAGGGTTTGTCAGAATTTTAAAGTTTAAGTACCTACCTATGTCTATCTATCTATCTATCTATTCAGCCTGTATGCACCCACGGCTGGGTATAGGCCTCCTCTTTAGTACGCCAGTCTCCCCGGTCCTGCGCGAGTCTTCTCCACTGCTGCCCAACTACAGCGACAATATCATCGGACCATCGGGCGGGTGGTCTGCCTCGTGGTCTTTAAGCGTCCCTTGGCCACCATTCCGTAATCGCTGTCGTCCATCTTCCATCATTCCTTCTTACCACGTGCCCTGCCCATCTCCACTTCAAGCTTGTAATCCGCATACCTACGTCTACAACTTTAGTCCTATGTACCTATATAAAAATAATTCTTACTTTTCATTTCAGATTTCTAACTAGGTACCGAGGTACTTTTAGGATTAAGCGTTTTCTTCTTGTAATTTTTTTCCAAAACATAATTTATTTCAAAGAAAATTGCGACTAGTTAAAAAAGTCTTTACAATATTTGAATTTTTGTCAAAAATTGATATTTTACAATCGCTAAAGTAATAATAAAAATGTACATATAGAAATTACATTTATGAATACAAAGTCACGTAACAAATCTCTTACCTTCTATCTTATAAACCTAATTACGTATGATAAAGAAGACATGATGTCTACTCTAACATTTTAAACGATAGGTACCTATACAATTCGTGTTATTTCGTTTTCTCACACTACTCTAGCATATACTTACTCGTATGTATCCTAGCCTAGGTTAGGTTGCTAGGCAATTTACTATAACCAAGTGCCCTAGTAATATGCTTGCTACGTCCGTATTACTAGTTGTAGGTGTTACCTATTCCTCCATACAAAGGTCAGGTGCCGGCGAGCTCACAAGTACTAGCTTCTACCTATCCTACTGCTCTACATTTTTTTACATATTATAAGCATATTATAGACAAACATTTGACCACAATCTCACCTGATGTTATTGGTTATATTCCAGAAATCTCAACTAAGAAATCCCTACCAGCGGGGATTTCTGTTTTTTTCTTCAGAAATCCCTACTAAGTATGTGGTCCCTATCGACGATGCCTGTAAAGAGATAGAAAGATATTTGCCTAAAAAGAGCCTCCAAAACATCCAAATTTTAACAAAGAAGTTTATAAGTACCTATTCGGAAACACAGACGCCGACAAGATGTTCCACTCTTTGGCGATCCTCATGATAACCTATATGAGTATCTATATCAGAAATTGTAGATTAGGAATTCTTTTTGTTCAATATTATCTGTAGTAAACTTGATATTATGAGAATAGGTATATCTAGGTAAACTTTTTTATTAATAATTTCCATTTGGTTATTGGTCGCGTTTCTTAAATGGCTAAGAGTAAAGCTAATTTTCCTAAGTACCTAGGTTGGTGTGGGCCGGAATTTGGGAAATTCCACTTCTCTTCCACGCCGAAATACCGGGCCCAGCCCCTTGTAACTTGAAATTCTGGATCAGCCAATGAGCTTACTCAATCTAAAACCTCCTAGGCATATCCCGTGAAGGTTAAACTTTGACTGAATATTTGGCACTGAAATAACATTATGCCTAAAACAGTTTCTGTAGCAAAACGTAAAATGTCTGTTTATTTTACTTTGCCATTTACAAAGGTCTCCAACTTTTCAATTCATTCATTGTTAAAAACGTTTTGAAACTTTGAATAGGTTCCAATCTTATTTGAGTTACGTGATTCGATTGATTTGGTACAAATTAACTCTATTCATTGACTGTTTTAACACTGCCAACGACACGACACCTACACGATATCGCGGAGAGCTGTTACTGTCACACATTTAGTACTAGACGCTTTTACATCATGAAAGCTAATTATAATTAGTCAGTGTGACTGCAGGATCCTCATCCAAATATTGTCCTAAGTTGCTTGTTTGCCTCTTGGGTAAAAGCGGCAGAAAACTTCTGCCACTTTCACCACCCTAGTGAGCAGAACACGGTAGAATATAATTATATATTCTCCATCTCATAAAGGGAATATCTTCCGCGCCACTTTTGACTCGGTGTCTGAGGACCGATGGATGGTAGTCGGTAGTAGGTATCAAATCAAATCAAATAAAGTTTATTGAGCACTAATAGGTAAATCTGTATACAAAAATATGCCTAACAACAATAATATTAAGCTAGGCAGTTAGATACTAGACTATAATAGGTTAGGAGCGTCAAGAACCGGACTAAATTATCTGTATCCCGGTTCTTTGCGTCTTCCGTCGGACAAAAGGTTATGTTAAAGAACATAGGATCAATTTAAATGTAGGTAGCATATACTCAAGCGTAGGTACAATAGGTGAGTGGGCTCAAAGTGCGTATTAACTATACGCTTTTGAGGTTTGAGAAATTGCGTTAGTGAATGTAAGAATTTGTGAATGAGTGTATCTAGTGAGATTGCATGGCTTATAATCTATTTTGTTTATACATACACACTAATATAAAACTATAAGGAAGCCAAATACCAAAGGTAAAGATATGGATAAACCAAAAATGCTGATTTATCAATAAGGGAATCTGTTTTCGGTGATCGAGTTGGTCTGTTTGTTTGTTCGCGGATCGAGCCTTAACTAGTGGATCAAATTTCAGTAACTCATAGGTTAACCATTTTGTAACCCTCATTCGGACTGAAAACGTAAGTTTTATTGAAATCAAAGACGTGGATCCCCAGGTACAGCCTGAACTTCTAGATCAAAAGCAGCCATTTGCTATTAAGGTGCATCGTAAGTTGGCGTGTAAACAGATAGGTGTAATGGTGTAAAGTTTGGCATGGGTACGAAGTCGAGGGTAACAGCTTGTGTAGATCTGTGTGGTAGTTTTTATAAGGGGTTTGTGGTAAAGATTAGATATAATTAGTTATATTTGCTGAAGAGATGAGTCGGGAAAGATGAAGTGGGTTTGGTTTAGGAGAAGATAAATGATACATAGTATAGGTTTTTATTTTTGCACTGCAAGTAACTCCTCGGTGTCATTGTATGACAATTTATGAAGCCAGTTCTTTACGGCCTGTTTGCAATTTAATAAGTTTAGTGCTGTGATGTTCAAGCGTTTATTTATTTTATTGTAAAGATGAACAGAGAGAAAATCAAACTGATGCTGCATAAAGTTTGTACGGCGTGTTATGTTAATTATCTTATTTCTTCTTTTTTTTCGTACGTGAGTGGGGTGAAGGGGGATATTTGTGTGGGTTCTTAAAACAGTACGAAGAATATAGAGTTGTCGGATAGTTAGTAGACTGGAGGCCTGGTAAAGGTCCCTGGTCGGATGACGGAATTTTTTGAAGGTCATTGTTTTGATCACTGAACGTTGAGCTCTCTCCACAGGCATCATATGGGTTTTATACGCGCCACCCCATGCAGTTATACAATATGTTTGTACTGATTGGCAGATTGATGTATAGACTGAGATCAGCAGGTCGGGTTCCAGAGCATGCCTCAGATTTTTGAATATCCACGTGAGTTTACGTATTCGTGAAGATAGAAGTGAAATATGTGGGACCCAGGTAAGGCGCTCATCTAGCAGTATGCCTAGATATTTCAGCGATGTCGTTCTCTTTATTGTTGGGCAGTTACATGTGTTGGTGGGGATGTCATGACAAGAATGAGCTTTAAGATGGAAGGATTGTGGTGGGGCATTGTTGGATCTGATAGCAAAAGCTATGTATTGTGTTTTGTCAATATTTAAGGTTAATAGATTTGTGTCAAGCCAATGTTTGATTCTAGCTAGGCCAGTCTCCGCCGCGTGGTAGGTCATGTGCCAAGTCTCCTCCTGAAAAATGATTGCCGTGTCATCCGCATAGGCAAATATATTTGCGTTTGGAATTACCATATTACATAGGTCATTAATATAGATCAGGAAGAGACTCGGCCCTAGGATACTTCCCTGCGGAACGCCGTAGGTGATTTCTGCTTCTGTACTTTGGTGGTCGTTAATTTTAACTCTTTGCGTTCTCCGATTTAGAAAGTCAGAGAACAAAGTAAGGCAGTTTCCTCTCACTCCTATTGCGTGTAGCTTGTCAACAAGCTTGGGGATTGCAACAGTGTCGAAGGCCTTAGCCAAGTCGAGAAAGACTCCAATGCATTTACTCTTCTTGTCCATGGCTTCCGACACAGTATGGCAAAGATTCATAACCGCATCCTCAGTCGATCTAGCGGCTCGAAAACCATATTGTTCATTTGCCAAGAGGTTGTATTTGTTTAGGAACGACATGAGTCTTGTGTTTAATAGTTTTTCAAAGATTTTGGATAGGGCTGGTAAGATTGAGATAGGCCTGTAATTACTGACTATATGCTTATTTCCACTCTTATGTATAGGGAGGATGACTGACTTTTTAAAAGCTAAGGGAAAGGTACCTTTCTCTATACATAAGTTAAGTAATTTAGTTAGCGGTGTAGATATTAAGTGTCGAGCTTCTTTGAGAAACCTCGAAGGGATCCCGTCCCAGCCGGTAGCAGAGTCTGTTTTAAGACCCATAATTAATGCTTCGATTTCTGATTCATCAGTGGGTAATATGACAAGTGAGTTAGAGGTTGTTTTACAAGAAAGTGTCTGTGTTGATAAGGTATTCGTGTTGTTGTTTCCAAGTATTTTATTTGCTAGTTCGCTCCCAATGGTAGCGAAGTAATCGTTCACATGATTAACTGATTCTTGGGGGGAAGACTTCGTTAGTAGAAGTTCATGGGGGGGGTTTTCATTTTTGGAAGAATCTGAAATTTGTTTTATTGCTTTCCACGTTGCTTTGGGAGAATGTAGGTTTCTTTCTATGTGGGATTTATTGTGATTGTTTTTAGCTGTAAATAGTATTTGCGAACATTTTTTATGGTATCTGAGGTAAGTAGTTTTAAGTGTAATATTTTTAGGATTAAGTTTATATTGTGTGTGGAGTTTATCTTTATTTCTGATACATCTTAGTATGCCAGGTGTGATCCATGGTTTGACAGTTCTATTCTTTTTGGGTATTAAAATTTGCTTGGTGCAAGATTTGATAGCACTTGATATAGCCAAAACAAAGAGATCTGTGGTTTTGTCTGCATCATCATTCTCAAACAAACTGTCAAAATCAATGAGCTTCACCTGTTCTAGGACTGCTGGCCAGTTGGTTTTAGTGCGGTATCTTTTTGTATTTATAGAGGGTTTTTGTTTGTTAATAGATAGAATAACGGGTAGGTGATCTGTGATTTGTGATCTTATATATACTTATGTTCAAACTCTGTGAAACCTTCGTTTGCGTTATCTAGGATAGTTCTTTTGTAACGAGCTAGATGGCGCTGCACTTGTTTTTTGGTGTTCAACCATTGACCAAGACGAAGCCACTGGTATGTCAGTATCGTGGTAGATGTCGGTGTCGGGCGATATGCAAACGCCGATTCTTATCGGCGCGCATCAGATTTGATTTGGCTTGAACTGATTTTGTTATTTGCTATCATCGCAAATATTGCGATTATTTACGATTTCCAATTGGATATACCAAATACCAGTTGGTTATTATTTGCATTTGATAATAAAGCCTAAATCTAATTTATCTTTTTTTGTTTAAGTTTTTTTTCAAGGACTTACCAAAAAGTAATACTTTTTGGCATCTGATTGAAATTCCTAGATCTTCAAGATTGGCATTTCTATCAGCCTGAAGAAGCCCACAAAACGAAAACTTACACATACGAAATAGTTGAGCTATCTGCAAACCATTGCAAACTATTTACAGATAGCTCAACTAATCCAAATCAGTACCAAACGGAAGCGTGTCCAAAACACTGGCTGCGTTGAATAGCAATTCTGAATTCTGATACGCTGGGCCAGATACTAGCCCTAGGATCCCGCGTCACTTCGACTAGACGCCCTTAAAGGAATTTTGAATACCTAAGCCTTCGGTACCACAGAAACCCAGAGTCTGATCCTAACGGGAACATACATAGAGTTTATTGGTAAACAGAGCTCGTAGTCTAAGTTTTGTGTGGTTTTGTTATGTTGATTTGCGACAAGCGAGAATCAAGAAACTCGCAGTTTTTGTATGGAGAAAAATAGTTTGCAAATCTCCCGCTAGAGGCACTTAGCTGATTTTCATACAAAATATCTCGCAAGTCGCTTCTCGACATGCGTTTCGATCAATAAAACAAAACTCAGACTAACAGGCTCTGGTCCACAAATCAACACAAATATTTCACAGGGCTATAGACAAGATGCGAAAGAAACTAACATTTTTTGCGTGTTCAGCCCAAATCATTGATCAAAGATTTGGGAATTGTGCAATTCCCAACAAAATTTCTCGCTTTGCGAATGCGTTTGCGTGTGCTATACTTGAGTCGAAAGTAAAAAAGGCACAGACTCGGGGCTCAGGGTAAGAGTTCTCGAATAGCCTAAGAGTTGTTCTCGATAAGAGACCGATTATGTCACAGTTTAAATAATCGCCGCCGAGGTCGGATGCGATGACCCCGGTGCCCCGCCCGCATCGCACTGATTGTACGGTCATTGTCAAAGATTTACTCCGCCTACCTAACCTTTGAGATTTTCGATGAGCTGAAACATTTCTTCGGCAATAGGCAGTCCACTGCGTAACTTGTATATATGTCGGTTTAAAAATAAATCAGACAGAACCGGCCTTTGTAATAAGTAACAATTTTCAGGAATTTTGATTTCGATGCATTGTTGGATTATTGATTTCACCATTATTTTTGAAGATCTGTGGATTATTTTTTCTAAATCGATGATTTAGTCAAATAAATAAAATACATCATGATAAGATCGTTGAGATTATTTTTTCTCTAACTCTTAATAGTTGTAGGTACATACGTATTAAACAGCAAATCTAAATTAATTTAACAAGCAATTAGTCAGGAGATAATTAGGTTTGGATATCTAAACCCTTCAAATTATAAAGCAGGTAAAATTAACAAACAAAAAACAAATAAGTTCGGTTAAAGACTTCCAAAACATTCCCTGGGAGCCGTGTGGATCGTGAACAGCTTGGTTTAGAAAAGCCGCCTTAAATCAAACTTTTCAAAACTTTCTCATTGTTATGGAAACAAAGGATTATCTACTAAAATACCACAGAGAAATATTATCAATATATATAAAACTCTTTTGAAGCTGACTGAGAATCAACGCACAGCCTAAACTATAAGTCCTAGAGGTATCAAATTTGGAGGGTAATATCCTCCAAATTAAGAAAGTAATTTTGAAAAGTCGCACTCTAAAGGGTCTAAAACGCGAGCAACGCCGCGGGCGACGGCTAGTACTAAACATAAATCGTTACGAGACTAAAACTCAGCCTGATCGATTTACCAACGTAAGTACAGTGGCAATTTTACTAGCGACACAGAATATTATCTCATTGCAGAGTTTTTAAAACTATCTTAAAAAATAAATAATAATAATAATAAATATTCACGGACACTTAACACAACGCCTCCTAGTCCCAAGCTAAGCAAAGCTTGTACTATGGGAACTAGATGGCTGATAGAATACATAATATACATGTTTTTTGTAATTACATACTTATAATACATAGTAACACCCAGACACAGAACAAACATCTACGTTTGCCACACACAAATCTTTGTTCTCGGTAGAGATCGAACCCACGACCACAGCACGGAAGGCAGAGCTACTACCGACTGAGCCATGACGCCTGTCAAAAAGATTCAACATATTTTGTGACCGAACATTATTATCTCAATAAAAAACATGTTTACTTTTTTTTTAAGAATACAGTCACTCCTAACAACCACAAAATAATGTCAGCCGGTTGATTGATTGTAGCTAAAACAATTTCTTTTGTTTGCGAATGACAGATATTTATTTGCTGTTCAGCTACTGTGAAATATTGATAGTCAGTTCTCTATTCCGCACATAGAATTTCGCACATTTTTCAACTTTCCGACTACGTAAAGATAACAACAATTCATTTTGTTAGAACGCATACCTCAATATTACTAACTTATTTTAATTATTAACTAGGAAAGTACATACTAGCCCCTTTATTCATATGCAACTGTCAATTTAGCACGGCTTAAAAACAATTATGGTTAAGCTGATTCGTAGCTTCCATTGAAAATGCTCTATCATTGTCACTTGCATGACGACGAAAACAGATGACAATCAGATATATCTAAAGTTAAAACTATATGTACAATTAGCTGCGTATACGATAGACGAGCCGAGCACGAGCGGAGCACGAGCGGAGCCGAAATTCGTGTAGTGTGGACCGGCTTACGAGCCTCGAACGAGCGCGCTTCGAGCGTTCGGCTCGTGCTCGACCGTGCTCCGCCCGTTGTAGGTTTTTTGACGAACACAAAGGGATTTGGCTCGTTGCACGTCCACACTTGACACTGCGAGCGAGCGGCTTGGCTTGCGCTCCGCTCGTGCTCGGCTCGTCTAGCGTATACACAGCGTAATCTGTGTTTTCACCTACAGAGCCTTTGCGACCCCGTTGATGCCGTGTATAAGTAATCCAACTGTCATGAAACTTTCCGCTAGTTTAACCACCTGCAAAGGTATTCCAACTAATTTCCTCTGAGCTTCAAACGTTCCATAACGCTTGGGAACTCACAAAAGGAATGTTAATAAATAGGTCAGTATACTTACCAGTCATTTCAGAATATCTAGAGATGTTACTAATGCGATCATAACAGGTACAGTTGTCAGTGTTATTTGGGTTAAATAGTTTTGTTATAACAGATAAACAAGTCTTAGTTATAACGTTATTTCATAACAGTCAAAATAACAAGATATCTCGCGAGAGGCGGATTCAGACGAGGACACATCCTACTGAAAAATGTTCTACCGTTCTTAAAAATACTTTCTGCAAATCCCATTTTGTATAAAACGCATTTAAAATTTTGTCTATTCCCTAACCTAACATTGTTTAAGGATGAAATTTCCTTGTATAAATTTTATGAAGGAAAATTACCAAAAAAATACAGTTGTTTGCATTGGCTTTCTTGAAGTATAGTATTTGACTGTTATTTTATAACAGTTACAATAACATTGATATCACCGAAGCATTATATTTATTCAATAACATGAATATCACCCAAACATCTCTAGAATTTTCAGGGTTGGATGAATAAAAGGGGATCCCTGCTTAGCACGTTGACCCCGTGCTCAGTAGAAACACTCATCTTTTACCTCGACGCCTGGCCTTCTTTGATTGAGGTACTTTACTTTTTAATCTCTACTTAAGTCTGCCAGAGCCTAACCACTTTTCAGAAAGGGATTTTCATGTGAATTGTCAACTTGCCAACTGAAGCGAGGAAGAGGTCCAAGGTCCAAGCCAAGTTGACATTCCACAATTCCACATTCCACAATTCAATTATTCTAGGGAATATATAGAAAAAAAATTGTAGCGATTTAGCGATTGTAAAATTAGGCTAGAGGAAAAGCGCTAGATAGTAAAAATGATAGATGATATTTTTTGACTTCACGATATCGTGGTCAATTAGGGCAGTGTGCTCGACTCGTGTTTCAGTGACCTAATTTTTATGTACCCTAAATAACTATTAAGCATTGGGTAGCTATTTAACGTATCAGTTTACATTT
This sequence comes from Eulithis prunata, assembly GCA_918843925.1. NCBI lineage: Eukaryota > Metazoa > Arthropoda > Insecta > Lepidoptera > Geometridae > Eulithis > Eulithis prunata. The sequence continues at coordinate 4,319,406 of OU974023.1, read as the reverse complement.
TTTTTTAAGATCATCTATATTTTTTCACGTCTCAACGGAAAACTTTTTATCGGCATACCTAACACCACACATTCAAAGCCGCAGGTGGAAACTAGTTAAAAATAAACTGACTTTTATTGTACCATGGTACTGAAATGATACTGAAATCTTCAATTCCAATGAAGAAAATTACCAATTATCGAATCAATTTCGTAGACCCTGCTACGGACAATCACTTTCGTAGACATTGCCTACGGATTGGCTCCTAGTTACTCAGTATTGGCTATGGGTGAATTAGACCACTACCACAGATCATATAATACTATGATAAATTACCATTATCATGCCAGGGGTCTTATGCTCAGTTCGGTAGAGATTTTAATGTAATATTATTTTATTTTAAAAATTTGGCTCTGAGCAAGGTTTGATAACGAGACAGTTCGATAACGAGACAATTCGATATCTTGCTTAACATTATAGATTATACGTTTTCAAACCGTACATGGAGTAAAAACCCTGCAGCGTTTTATGAGACAAAGATTTAAAGCGTGTGTTTAACGTATCTCACTGACGTGTCCCAAACTCCCAAAGTTTCAGGCGTCTTTATCATTCTCCGCTTTTCGCACATATTTCACAATTTCCATACGATGACGTCACAAGTCCTGTTAACACCTCGTCGCTTGTTGGACAATGGCAAATATTTGAGACTACCTTCTACCAAGCTTCTACCTACCTTGTTATAATGGAGGCGCACCTCTGACCTAGTAATATTTTGAGCAAAACCCCTGAGTGAAATCTGAAAGTTCAAACATGAATGAAATTATTATGCACGTAATCTGATTTACATAAATAATAAATCTTTATTTAAGTAAGCAACTTAAATAAATGATTTATGAGGCCTAATTGTAGTAATTATAATAATATCGATCTCTATCTCGAGCTTGAGTTAAAATGTAATGAAATGCAAAGTGCTTACATACCATTTTGTAGTTATTAGTTTTTATAGAAATAAAAGCTTAATGGTAGTAACGAGCCGTCTAATAATTTGGAGTTTTTATCAGAGTCTATCGTATTTTGATGTTAGTCTGGCATTAGAAGCTGGATCAGTTTAATTAAATAATAAAACAAAAAAGTAAAAAAAAACTTGAAAATACCATCTTGACAAGTCAAAGCACGGGCTGAAATTAAAAAAAAACCTAAAATGTGTGATTGAAGAAGGTCTTTACTACTAGAAAATAAACTAAATTTAGTTTATTTTCTAAAATTTATTTAGTTTTTAATTAAAATGACAAAGAAAATACACCAAGAAATGAATTATATTCCACTGTTTGCTCGAGTAATTGCCTAACCATTTACTTCTCTCTACAGGATTCTGAATTGTTTTAAAGCGCCATCTGTGGGATTACACAGCTTAGGGCGTTTACACACTAACCGATCCGACACCTACACGACACTGACATGTTAGTATCTCAAATGAATATCTATGCCGACCAATACAGTATGTAAAAGGGTCTAGTACTAAATGCATGAGATTAGCTATCCCCCGATATCGTGTTTGTGTCGTGACGGTATCAGTGTGAAAGACATATCCTCAGAGTGAATTTAATTATAGGTGCTGGCAACTAACTGCTAATTAGGACAACACAGAACGGATCTATCACTGAAACAGGAGTGATTGGATGAATTAATTAGAACAACATACTGATAAACATAGTCTAAGCTATGTTTATGTATAAATTATGGAGTAGAGCAAGTTCATGTATTAGGTATAAGTATGTATTTACAAAAAAAATGTATGTAAGTATTGTATTATATCAGCAATCTAATTTCCATAGTACAAGCTCTGCTTAGTTTGGGATTAGAGGACGTTGTGTGTTATGTCCAGGGATATTAAAAAAAAAAAAAAAACTTTTTCTTCTTCAATTATTATTATGGCCTCAGTTGGTCATTTCGCCAGACAATTTTGCCAGTGTCACGTTTTATGACTAGGGGCACTTAATTTTGTTTCACAAAACTGACAGATGTTTGAGAAGCAGACTGAATCTTTGTCAAAACCGACCTTGCTGCTCTCCTGATGCGCGATCTCTTATATACGTACCCGTCTCTCACCCCTGTAAAGAGAGAGTGGACTGGCTTACGTGGTTTATCTATTACAATTCACATGACAAATTAAGCTGAGATTGTACTATGCGAAGTAAATTGCTGATAGAATACATACCTACTCGTACATCCTCAATATAGTCACACCCAGATATAGAACAAAAATTTCTATGTTTGCCACACAAAAATGTTTGTTCTTAGTGGGGATCGAACCCACGGCCCACATCTGTGGAAGGCAGAACTTATACTGAGCTGTGACGCGTGTCAACATCTGTATACTTCACTACGTCATAGTAATTATCATGACATTGTGATGGTTTAATCCATAGGATCATTTATAATCAGATTATCTCAAAGCCTTCATGACTGTCATTTCAGATAGTTTTCATGGTCTGTTTAAACTAGTTACGAGTACATTGCTAGTTTAATTTTTGAGACAGGCGTCATAGCTCAGTCGGTAGTAGCTCTGCCTTCCGTGCTGTGGGTCGTGGGTTCGATCCCCACTGAGAACAAACATTTGTGTGTTGTAAACATAGATGTTGTTCTGTGTCTAGGTGTTTCTATGTATTATAAGTATGTATTTACAAAAACAAATGTATGTGTGTATTCTATCAGCCATCTAGTTTCCATCGTACAAGCTTTGCTTAGTTTTTGACTAGAAGGTGTTGTGTTAAGTGTCCGTGAATATTTATTATTTATTTATTTATTTTTGTCCCAATTGGTAACTAATGGGAAAAATCTATTGTTCACTAGTTACAGATTACAATATTTAATTGACACGGTGTAAAAAGACCACCCTTGAAAATCCTAGGTGCTAACCTAACAGATAATAAAAATATTCTATCAAACCAACTAACTCTACTGAGGCTAGTACGTCAAAACAGATGAAACTTTGATTGATTAGCATCAATAAAAGTTGTACGGGTGACTAACGGGCTGAAAAGCTAAAGATATGGGTTCGATTTTCGTTCAATAGCCAAAAAAAACTTTAATATTCTCATTCAGCGTAGTTTTAAATTGTTATTTATCCATCCGCGTTCAATTTATAAAATGAGAGAGTATTTTCAAGCGAACGATCACTATCCACGGTAATTATATTACCGTTGCTTTTCAACAAATTTATGTTGATGCACTTTTGAAATTTCAGAGTTTTTATTGCTATTGTGAAAAAATATTCAGCCGTTGACACACAAACTGCATACATACATGTAATACATACCTATACATATATATTATAATATATTTTTATCCTCGAGAGCAAAGATTCCGAGTAACTAGAATATCTTAGAAACCTTATCCTACCGTAGTGAGTTATGCAAGCTAAATTAATATCAGCAATAGTTGATTATTGCCCTTCAAGAATTGCAAATAAGTGTTCCAGGTAACAATAAACTCCTAGCAATAATGCTTAGAAAATGCAAGTAAACTAATAGATTTTTTTAGATGTAATTAGTAACTGTAGACAAAGAGGCGTTCGGCCCACTTGATGATATTGTATAAATGTTTCTCTATCTCTATCTCTCTCTCATATTGTATTATTATATATACAACAGACGATAAAATTAGATCGTATAATTAATTGAAACAAAAGACACTCTTTTATTTTATTTTTATGCTGATAGATTTATCACCCGTTCCAATTACATAGTCGTAACGAACGATGAACAATAAAAGCAGACAATCAGAATACCTGAATGGGCAGAATTAATGGTTCGTGGAATAACGCAGGACTTTAGTAGAGGATGTGACTAAATACCTTTACACGTACCTACAACCTACAAGCAATGACATAACGAGCTCGCGGCGGGAAAGATCACCAGCGATCGCAGTTCTGAATCCATTATTTTCTTAGGCACTACCGCTTGGCTCTACTATAGTAGAGAAAGGGAACTTTTACTTTCAATCCCGTGACACTACTGGTAGTGCTACAGGTAAAAATACATTTCCAGTGGCACTACACTGTTGCCAGTAGTTTGACAGGAAATATTATTTCCCGTGGCACGAGTGGGCTATCTCTAAAGCGGCTATTAAATTTAATCACTGTAGAGAGGCCGTTTTTTACGTGAGGAAATACATCATGGATATCTTTTGCTTGTTAGAGCAGTATGTTATATCAGACTCTACTGACTAAAAGCTCACGGTTCGTCGGGCACATGTACCGGGGGACGCGAGTGCGCGTTAGCATTCTTCCACGATCCCAGCCGTGTTGGCCAGTGACTAAATGGCTACTGTAAAAAGGCCCTAGCCAAGTGAAACCTTTACGATCGTGCACCTATGTACAGATGTGGTATGGATGATATTTCCAAACGATAAAATCAAGTGAGCATCTATACACATTATTGACATTTTCTCTTATATTTAAATTTGACTAATGCCCAGTTCACATTATTCCAGTAGTATTCCAATCCAGTGGCGGAATTCCACTGAAATAATGTGCACTGTCATTGAAATATCAAGCCTGGGAAAAATACAATAAAACTCTGAGTAAAATTATGATGAAAAGGTCTATCAAAAGTCGTGTTGTATGCATGTGAAAAGGCACCGTAGAACCATACATTAACTTCGTTAATTGAGTTTTACACGTCAAGTAAACGCACCATTTTAATTAATTTAAAGCTTCTTTAATGTATGCTTGAGAAACTTGATTAGAATTAAGTCAAAGCGAGGAGTTCAAGTTAGAAGTAATTTCGGGTTACATACGAGTATACATAATTTTAATAAGTTGTGAATTTGATTGAACATTCGTAAACATATCGTAAGCCTAAGCATGCCTAAGTCATACATTCACAAATCATGGGCTGCCACCAGCCGGGTGAATTTTAATCTCTTGTATCACACCACTCTACTTTCGCTGCCCAGTATAATGTCAAGTGACGTGGCTACATATATACGAAAACAAGAAGCTTTTGAGGGCAAAAAACGCGCTGAAACGCGCTAATGTCACTATTTTATCACAGAATACCTATGATTTAGTGAGAACAGTTCAGAAAACCTGCCAGGCATAAACCTGGAAGGTTTTTAGGAAACAACGATTGCCCCCCTGTATTTTAGACAATATTAAAACAAATACTTAGTCAATGCTCGATCTTGACGCGTTGTGTAATTTGAATAATTGAATAATTGATATAATTTGAAAAAGTTCTACAATACCTAACCTACATTCTGGGTTTAGCTGTTTGTACCCCTTCTAAAGAAAAAAGTGGGTCATTTAATGTTTTTCTAATAACGGGGCCTAATTTTACTCCTACATTTAATAATTGCTATTTCAACTTTTTATCGTGATTAACATATCTTTGTAAACTGCTACAATTTGTAATCGAAAATCTACCTAAAGTAAAACAATTAAGATTATTACTCTGATAGGGGAAATTCTGGTCATGATAACGTCACGATACTGAGGTAGCGTCCGTAATAGTTATTATTCATGATATACTTTTTATTTAATTTTGTTATTCATCGTTAATTCAAAGGCGCGTACACATGGTAGAATTCCGTGAAATATAATGCACATTTTGTAATAGTAGCTAAATATATGTAAAAATTCTACTGAGTTTAATAATTACTGTATTTTCAATGATGTAAAAGCCACTCCTTCAATCTTATTTTTAAGATGACTAGCAAGTTTACAAAATATGACTATAATTTTTAGTCCAAGAGTCGCGCGTAACACGCTATGACTCTACGAAAGTAGAGTACCTACCTATTTTATTTATTTATTCTTATTTACTTACTGTTTGTAACCTAGTTAGGTTACTTACTATACCTCTTAGTAATAATAGACCTTTACATATAATGAAGATGATTTATACAGCGTTAGGAGGCAACCTATGCCTAAACTTAACGGGACACTGTAGTGCCTGGGACAGTGTTTAGATGGAGTAGGCTTGCCCAGCACCTATACCACCTCTTAGACCCCTGTGTGATCTATATAAGGACAGGAAGTATATAAGTAATGGCATTTTAAACAAAATGCATGTACTTTGATAATTATTTTTAATTACCAAAGTACATGAATGTGTGTAAAGAGCTTATGCTCTTTACACTTAACTTTACGCCCCATCAAATCCAACCGCTTTGTTGTGCTAACCCAACCACTGTGTATAAATACGCACGTACTTAAAAGCTCACGTGTTCAATACATGTGTAAAAAACGTACACGTGCTTTCTTTGATGTGTACACGGTCTAATAGACACACCTGCCTGTAACGATCCGCTCACGAACAGCCTCATTGCAATAATGGACTGTTTTGCACCTGAGTTATTTTTCACAACTTCATTATTGTGTTCGTTGTGTCGTGACTCGTGGGGAAAAGAATAAAATTGTGCCACGGGTCAAATTGACACACGTGACTCTGCCACAGATACATGAAAATGAAATATATTTATTTTGGTACATACACAAAACAACAAGACACAATATAGGTAGGTGTATACATAAATAATATGTACACTTTTGAAAGCTTTCATAAACGGTATTCAATCAATCAATCAAATCATTTAGGTAACGGGTCATCTATAAAAGCTTGAATATCTTGAAAACCATAAATGCAAGCTTAGTAAAATTATGCAAGCTAACTTTTAATAAAAAAAAATATTTTGTAAATATTCCGGGCTATTAATATTTTTATGAAAATCTAAAAAAGTATCGAAATGAAAACTAATGAGGTGAAAAACAAATACATTGTTTATGTACCTACATAAAAGTTATTGGTTATTTTTTTCGACCCAAAGTTCGGAATAATATCCTCAAAAATGTAATAATAACCGGAAAATAACGGTATCAAAGTAAACTAACTGATCCGTTATGGCTAGAGGTTAATTGAGTGATGTTTTTACCAATAACGCGTTTTAATCATGACTAGAAACATTCGAACGGACAATAGCTATTTTTGGTGTATTATAGCCGATAATACAATATTGTAAGCCCAAAATGGGTAGAAAATGTTCTTACTACATTTTACAATGATTGGTGTTATATTTCTTAGTGGGGATTTCCAGAATATATCTTATTAGTGTTGACTAGTTTTATGAATCCGATTTCATCGTATAGGTACGTTGCGATATCTTTCTTTGTAAGGGTTAATAAAAAAACAGAATAACATTAGGGTCCGGTAGAAAACTATAAAATAACTAAAAAAGTTGTGATCATCATTACCTAACTGGAAATCACGACACAGCCGTAATTATTTCCATGTCCAAAATATATTTTTCAGAATTACTTATCTTCTAAAAACACGACAAACGCCATCGCTATCATTGTTTGTTTTACATTCAATTTCTGAATAGAATTTGATGAATAGCGTGACTCAAACGTCACTCGGATGAATAGAACTTGATACAGAGAAGTGTCAAACCCATATCAATGAAAAAACTATCCCGGATTTGTTGTAAAAATGACAGACATTGATTAACATCAAAAATTAGAACTCTACCCATCCAAATACTCTGCACTGGTAATTATTTTATCCTTTTGAAGTTATACTTCTTCTTCTTCTTCTCTTCATTAATGGCCCCTGTCCGTCATTTCGACAGACAATTTTGCCAATGTCAAGTGATATAATTGTAATAATATAAGTCAAGTCAAGTCATTTAACTTCCAACTGACAGCGTAAAACGTTAAACGAAGGAGGAATAAAAAGAGACAGCGTTTAACGCGTTAAACGTTTAACGCTCCTGGGGAAGGGGAATAGAAAGAGACAGAGCAAGAGTGATCACATACGGAGACCCCCACAAAACGCAAATGGCACTCGAAGTATAACTTCTTCCGCGCGGTCAGTTTTGTCAAACAAAATCACCCGACTAGTCGTTTAGATAATCTATACACAATTATACAAATTCTATATAACATACAACCAATGCTTATACCCATGTGTATCCCTTCTAAACGGTAGGTACTGAGATGCAATGCAATTCTCCAGTAATGGAGTTAGAAAGCTTTCAATGTACGAGAAGCCGAGGGATTAGCGAAATTGCTTCGGGGATGCAGCTGATAACGCAAATATCCTTAATGTTTTTATAGATATTATTTGCATACTGGGGGGCAATCGTTGTCTGATAAAAACGTGCCACGTTTAAGCCTGGCAGGTTTTTTGGACTGTTTTCATACTAAATAAAGTAAAAAAGTAATGTAAAAAAGTAAAAATTTCTTTATTCTAAGTCATAGGTATTCTGTGATTAATTAATGACATTAGCGCGTTTCAGCGCATCTTTGCCGTCAAAAGCTTCTTGTTTTTGTATATCTGTAGCGAAAGCAGTTCAGAGCTTGCGATATGGGCCTGATCTGAGCTAGTGAGAAAATAATCAAAGAAGTTATTTTAATTATGTTAAGCTTTAGTTAGGTACTGTAGCTTTATGGAGCTTATAAAAGAAAGTTAGCACATTTTTATGCAATAAGTAGACTTGTAGAGTATTTGGCATTTCTTTTGCGTTTTTTTTTTGTACCTTTGCACTTTGTTGGTTATTGTTTTGGTAAATTCGTCAGTGCACCCCGAAAGTACCTCTAAATTATTAGGACCTATAATATGGTCTATACCGGTATAGGCCACTTGTCAAATAACTATATGAGTCTAACCAACTAAATACATGTGTTTTAGTTCAATGAGTACTTCTGTTCATATCGACAAAACATTAATTATGATAAAAAAAAATTAGACAAAGATATTTCACCAATCACATCACGTAGCAACCCTTCAGAATATGTTTGGTATTCCGAGAGCATCCCCTAATATTGCGTCAATCCAACCTAAAATTTGAATCACGTTACTATACTTATTTAGTACATTCTAGGTGAATATTATGTATAAAATCAGTGCATTTGAGTTCATTTGAAGACGTACATCTTGTTCCTAATGAAACTAGAGTCGTTTTCTATTTCTGTCTAAGTATCCAGCCAGGGCGTAGGCAGCTAAGCACACGAATGGAAGTAGGATTAGACCAGAGTGGTTCTGTTGCATCTTCGACCGTAATCCCATGAGCCCGCATCGCTCTACAAATTGCTGTAATCCTAATGAACAGACTATACAAACCAATCAACCGGCCCTAGGTAATGAGGTAGTCACATAGCTGTAAGAAGTAACTGGGTAAGTGTCTTGGGCACGCTTCCGATTGGTACTGATTTGGACCAGTTGAGCTATCTATAAATCGTTTGCAACGGTTTGTAGATGGCTCAACTGTTTCATGTGTATTTTGTAAATATAGTAAATACTGTATTAGTTTATTTTTGAGTTCACTACTAACATAATAAAGTCAATGCACCAGCTCTTTGAAACTAGCAAGTACTTAGTCAAAATAAAAACAAAACATAACTACAGAATTTCCTCAAGGGAAAATATTAATTCCCTCCGGTTCGTAAGAGGGTTTCGGGAAAATATTTCTGTAGAATCATAAAAGATCTGTTTTTTCGGACGTTACATAATATATTTGAAAAGAAACTTTTAGGTGCCCAAACTGATCGGGACAGGAGAAACACCGTCAAAAATTGGAGCAGTGTGATTGAATGTGCGGATATAATTTTCCTTTGATGATTTGAGAATAAAAAATTGTAGGTATAAGAAACTTCTGCTTAAACGATTACTAAGGTAGGTACTAAAATCGACTCCCTTATGTAAGTACCTACTTATAAAGATGGCTAAATAATAGTCTTGTTAGCTTTTAGCACTCCCAAATCAAGTGGTATGACGTCACGCGTAGCCAAGTCAATATCTGACAAGGCCTAGTATAGTCTCATGAAAGGCAGTACCGTAACTTACCGTAACCGTATCTTCTCGCTCGCACATTTCAACATTTTCAAGATATACCTAATCAGAATATATATAAAACTCTTTTGAAGCTGACTGATAATCAACGCACAGCCTAAACTATAAATCCTAGGGGTATGAAATTTGGAGAGTAGTATCCTTATATAGTGTAGGGATGCACTAAGAAAGGAATTTTGAAAAGTCACACTCTAAAGGGTCTATTTAGAACGCGAGCAACGCCGCGGGCGACGGCTAGTATCACATAAATATTATTATCTACTAATACTAACGGTTGTACCTCCCTTTGTACACTGACCATATTCTTAGTCCGCACTCCCCTCATGTTAATGACACTAGCAATAGCGAACTCGACACTGGCAGAATTGTGACAGCTTGCCACAAAAGCCACAAACCAAGTGAAAATTCGTGTTAGGTTTTGAAGAGAAAATCCACCATTTTCTTTTCAAAACAAACGACAGCTGACTTGACATATGACTTGACTTGACTTATATTATTACAATTATATCACTTGACATTGGCAAAATTGTCTGTCGAAATGACGGACAGAGGCCATTAATGAAGTGAAGAAGAAGAAGAAGTTGAAGTTGACATTATCACTGAAAGTAATTATGCAAAGCGCAAAGCTTCACGCTTCTAGAATATTATGTATAGATTTAGCAAAAATATCATTTGATCCAAATAAGTTTACCGACAAAAAAATGTGCACTATTTCACGGTTGGATGAATTCTTCGTCACGCAAACGCATGCTTCAGCATGTTTCACGGTCTGTTCCATGTCGGTGACGGCCGTATTTTGACAGTCTCCGTTTTCAGTAAGCCGCATCTCAAACAAGTGTGCTTACACACTCGCGAGGGTATCAAACCCACTAATCAAACGCGCTAATCGCTGCGGAACTACGTTCGTCGACGTATAGTGCCAAAGTTTAGCGTACAGACTATTCTAGAACTAATTGCAGATTTAGGCTCATTCCAGTTTTCCCCTGCGTCAGTCCCCTGCGTGGGGGATTTCTGGAACTTTTGTCCAATAATCCCTTTAGCGACCCCAGCGACTGCCGGCAGAGGAAAACTGGAATAAAATTCTAGAAATCCCCTTAGGGGTCCATGTACACCGTTTTCTTTTAAAAGACAAATTAAATAAAAATGCAGCTTAGCCAGCTCCGCTCGTACCTATTGATCTTGGTTTTCCTGTGTACAATACCGACTAAGCTAAGAGGATGGTATAAGTACATACTAGGCAAGCATATTATACCTTTTAAATTATAAAAATTTTTAGGTAATCAGTCTTTGTTTATTAATCACTAGCTGTCCCGCTCGCGACTTCGCGTGCGCCTATAGATATCATTGAGGAGCAGCATGTAGAGTACCTACTATTACGGATACAAACCTAATCAAATAGCAAGAGAGGAGGATTTATTGCTCTCGATCTAAGATACATCCTTAGGAATTATTATCCGAGTGGGATTACGAGTACCTATATAGTAATTGGTTACGCATCCCCATATCAAAGTGAAGGTGGCGGGTTCAAATCGTACTCGACTCATAACTTTTTGTATGTTATGATTATCTTTTTAACGAAAAAGACGATTATTTGGATTAAAACTTTTGTAAATTAACGTTGTCATAACTAAATAACTGTAGTCATGAATTTTGAAATTTCTCGGTTTTTTATTTGTTCAAAGAGTTAGAAACCTCATACTCCTTTGCCAATAAGAACGGTTCACTGAGATCTCGCACCCCCACTGGCGAAAGATTAATACTTCGGAGAAGGTTTAATTCGACTATTAACAATCCGTGATTTCTGTAAAACGCCAACGATAATTCAACGAAATACGGTACCAATACAGTCAGCTACACTAACATGTACCTATACAAATTACTACCAGATACCAGTGACTTCGTACGCGTGCGAAACTTTCCATCCAAATATCTATCAATTAGCTTAAAGACAAACAGACAGACTCAATTTTTGAAATCAGAATCGTTTATTTAGTAGATTTGTATATTTAGTTTTTCCATATCTTTAATTTTAGTTTTTGGCTTTTTTACAGTTTTATAATAGTATAGAAAATTCCCTAAAACATTAGGGTTCTCTACATCCAGACACATCTCTCGTTTAGATACCTTTTCAAGGAATCTTGTACCGTAACATACCTTTGAAAATTATGATTTAATTTTGTATAAATCTTATAATGGCTGACTGTACTGAAATTAGAGCCTAATCAATTGCGGTGGCAATCTCATTTGGTACCGGATATCGGGTAATCAATTTAGTACCGGACTTCGGAATGGGTTGTTATTTCCGGAGGGTGGCCATAATTAGCACGTGAAGCCTTTTTGGGTTACTAAGTAATGTTTGCGGGCCCCTAAAACGGAATACTTATCTAATGGAAAGTAATGTCTGAAGGAGAATAAATCTGGCCCAAAAATCGTAGGGGTATTACCTCTCATCCGAGGTAAAATTGGTTGTTAGTAATGGAATTAAATGAACAAAATTAAAACCAAGATGTTCTTACCTATTTTAGACGCATTCTCATTTTGAATTTTTATTTGCTAAACGCACTTAAACACTGACTGCAATGTGATTTATTTATAACTAGCCGTCGCCCGCGGCGTTGCTTGCGTTCTAGACCCTTTAGACTTTAGAGTGTGACTTTTCAAAATTCCTTTCTTAGTGCAACCATACACTATATATAAGGATACTATACCCTCCAAATTTCATACCTCTAGGACTTATAGTATAGGCTGTGCAGTGTGTGTTGATTGTCAGGCTCGTTGGGATTTTTTCCCATCGGCCCCACCAGTTTGCCAGCCGGTGGGCTCGATGGGAATAACCCATTGTCAGTCAGCTTCAAAACAGTTTTATATATTTAGAAGATTCACTCGCTTTCGCACATATTTCAAGTTGGTTTTCAGTTAGATTAGATACGTCAATAATTGCCCTACAGATTATGGCGCATTTGGAACGTTTAATATTGTTAAGTTAGTCAGGCAGATCAGAGATGTCTAAATAATTAAAATGCATTTTATGATTGTAATAACTGAAGCGTTCCTGTCAAAAACCGGAACACGTTTTTTTTCCTCGAGATATTTTTTACAAGGTCTAATAGTATAAATAAAAAAGAAGAAAAAGAAAAAACATAGACGTGTTAAGCTGTTTATGGTAGTAGACAAATTAAATTCAAACAACTAACGTACTTGCATTTATTGAAGACCAGACAAACGTTTGTGCCAATGATATTGACCCTGGGTGGCATTGCATTGACAGACATCAATAAATGTCACTTTATTTTTAAAGTGCACTTATCCGCGAGAATAAACATTTTATTTTAATAGTTTTTCTTGTGTTATTGTGAGTATTGTTGTTTAATTTTGGTGGAGTTTTAACCAATAATACTTAGGTCGTAACATAAAGTGTGAGCCATTGGAATAAATGTGTGTAAAGTGGTTTTTCTGAATGTGAAAATTCGTGTTAGGTTTTGAAGAGAAAATCCACCATTTTCTTTTCAAAACAAACGACAGCCGACTTGACAAATGACTTGACTTGACTTATTTATTACAATTTTAACACTTGACATTGGCAAAATTGTCTGTCGAAATGACGGACACAGGCCATTATTGAAGAGAAGAAGAAGAAACATAAGGATTCGAGTTCTGTCATATTTCGGGAAACATCGTCTCGTTTATTTTAATGGTTTTTCTTGTGTTATTGTAAGTATTGTTGTTTAATTTTGGTGGAATTTTAACCAATAATACTTGTGGTCGTGGCATGAAGTGTGAGCCATTGGAATAAATGTGTTTAAAGTGGTTTCTCTGAATGTGAAAATTAGTTTTCAGGTTTTGAAGAGAAAATCCACCATTTCCTCTTCAAAACCAAACGACAGCTGACTTGGCGTAGACATGACTTGACTAATAATATTTCAAATATTTCACTTGACACTGGCAAAATTGTCTGTCGAAATTACAGACAAAGGCCATATAGGTAGAAAATAAGAAGAAGAAGAAGAAAAAACATAGACAAGTGAGGCTGTGTGTAAATTAAATGTTTTATATTATGTAGGTATAGTCGAATATTAGGTACTTATACATAGACATAAAAAAAAAATTGTCGGTAGATCAGATATGAACGAGTGTATCTAAGAGTACTTTAGATACTCCACTAAGTAATTACCATCATTACCTTCCTATGTAATGTGAGTATGTATACAAAATAATAAGTTTAATATGTTAGTACTTAAAACTGAAGTGTAAACACTTTGGTATAAACAAAAGCTTACTGTCTAGTCGCTGTTAATACTAAAGTTGAAACATCTAGTGTAATAGCACAGAGCAGAGAACTTACAGAGCAACAGCTTCTTGAGAGCGTAATTAAAAAAAAGTCCAATCAAATAGGGCTGCAGCGGTTGCATTTGCCTTGGGTGCTTTTCATGGAATCATTATTCTAAGAGGATCAAAAACGTCAGTCGGTGGTCGCTGTGGAATACCTATCACCTGCACACGTAGGTAAAAAGGACGTAGGCAGTATTTTGCACTGGCTTTCTTGGTCTGGCTGCCCGACCACCTGTCTGAAACGGGTCTTATAAGGCATGAAGTTGCTACTTTAGATTAAAATAATTTGATAATGAGCCCGTGACACGGTGAATGATTACCTAAATCACAGATCATATAATACTAGGTATACCCTAAACTAATGCTACAGCGCATTCTTTGAAACTGTTGCTCTGTAGGTTTCCTGCTCTGTGATGATAGCTCGTACATTTAGAGGAATCTCTGGACGATCGCCAAAAGGGATTCGCATCAAAATAGATACATCATGTTATTACTTTATTTTGATCGATAGATCGCTGAGATATTGATAGATAAGTCTAGGCGTGAACTATTTTGCGGAGTAGACATTGTAAAAACAACAATATGTCTAGAAGTGTTTTTGTTGTAGGAATTGAGAAAGCTTTCATTCCCAACAATTTATGGAAAAGTGATTTTTCAATATCAATTTCACGAACAATTAATATTTCGGTAGACATATCTTTTTTTTCTAGTATCGCACAAGGGATCCGCCGAGGGTGTAATAATTGAATCTAGAGTAAAATAAATCCCCGAGGGCAATTAAAATGAAGTCCCGTAGTCGGCCGGGTGTCCGTTACCTTTTCAAAAGGGTATTCTGAGTGGAACTAACGATGAACATAGAAGAACAACCACAATTTTTTTACCTTGTTATTTTATGTAAAAACTCCTTTTCCAAGTGGAAATTATAAATGTTATTTATTTATATTCCAGGTCATCAAATCGTAATTTTGAACTGACGGGAGAAGAAGTATTCGTCTGAAATGTAAGTACCTACCTACTACCTAATTTAAGATGCATAATAATAAATTAATGTTATAACCAATTAATGCTTAAAATACGAAATCCAAAGACCTTTTGTGGGTTGAAGTATTATTAAATCAAGTCTTACATTTTATTGAAATTAGAGAGAGAGAGAGAGAGAGAAACATTTTTTAATTTAATTTATAAAGTAAGTTCATATGAGCTAGTCGCCAAGATGGATAGATAGATAACGCTTTATTGTATACAAGAACAATATTTTAGAGACTAACTTATATAATACGATAAAGTACAATTGGCGGCCTTATCGCTGAAAGCGATTTCTTCCTGGCCAACTTTAGTGACGGAGTTTTTAGACCGCCTTAAGGCCTCGTCTTGGATGATTAAACAATTCGTGCAAGGATATGGCCACATTGGACCACATATCGCAAATCGTCGCCGCACTTGGACGGACGCTAAAAAAGTACACAGATATTTTGTTTGATGAATTTAATCCCTATAGTTTGCTCAGTTGCTCAGCTCAGTGGAAACGCGGCTTTTCTTGTGAGCTTCAGAATCTGTTGGCGGTGAATATTGAATAGGATTTCGGTAGGTATTAGAAGGCTTTGCGGGATTAGCCAGTACGTTTAATCAAGCTAAACGGAAATTAAATTTCCACAGTTGATTATTTATTTATTTAATAAGGGAAAACACATGAAAATACAATTTATAAAACTAAGGACTTAGGTCTAAGTGTTTATCTAATTATAGGATACCACATCATGCAATTAATTAAAACTCAACTAAGCTACGTACAGAAAGAAGTTACTTTAATTCAATTTAATTTAGTTACTTCAATCGTGTTCCTCATATCTGAGGGTCGTGACCTCCAGTAGCAAGCAAGCAAGCTCGTATAAGTTAGTGGCCAACTCTGGTGACGGAGTTTTTAGGCCGCCTTAAGGCCTCCGTCGTGACTTAACGACTGCCAGAGCCGGGGCCGACAGTTTAACGTGCCTTCCGAATCACGGAAGCGCTCAGATGTAAATGCCACGGTCACCCATCCAAATAGTGACCGCGCAGAACGTTGCTTAACTTAGATAATCAGTTAATATTGGCTAAGCAAGCCTAGCCACGAGCGCTCCCAACCTCCAGTCATTATCCTCTTCTTGACGATAGCACACCATTTGTTTCTATCCCCGGCTAGTTGTAGGTACGTTCATCACTGAGACCTAAAGCAGCTGTCTCACGTCTTGTGCAAAAGTATGGCGTATATTTTCAACAGTATTTTCGAGATGGGGTCCTTCAAAAGGCGGGTTTATCTCCTCCTAAAAGGCCGGCAGCGCACTAGCATCACCTCTGGTGTTGCAGGTGTCCATGGGCGGCGGTGACTACTTTCCATCAGGTGGCCCGCCTGCTCGTCTGCTAGTCATAACATGAAAAAAAAAAAAAAAAAACAGTATTGGCGTTCCATTGGTACTATCTGTACAATGCTATTCTCGAAGTGTCACTACCAAGTTGCGGAAACTTCTGGCTTTCAATTCCAACTTATCCGAGAGAAATTGAAATTGGTAAAGATCTTCGAAGAATATGCCTGAACTTTGCTTATCCATATCGAAATTAGGTATTAGGTTTCGATTACAATAAAAAAACCACATACAATACATATAGCCCTCATATCGCAAGCTTTGAACCGCTTTCGCTGCCCAGCATAATGTCAAGCGACGTGGCTACAGATATACGAAAACAAGAAGCTTTTGACGGCAAAAGTCACAGAATCCTTTAGTCACAGAATACTTATAATTTAGTATGAAACAGTTCAGAAAACCTGCCAGGCTTAAACCTGGCCAGATTCCCATGCAGAATAATATCATGATCTGGGTCTTGAATTAATAATCTTGAAATGGTTTCGTGTCGACTGTACTTCCCATTTTTTATGTATGAACTAAAGTGAACCGTGTCCAGCGGAACTTTTGGTTAGGTATTTTTAAACCATGGTTTTCTGAAACCGGCTGGCTCATGGCTTCATCCCGGATAACTACATCCGGGATGAAGCCATGATATTCGGCATAGGTACATCCATTTTCAAGCAACAGAGGTGACCCCTGTCTTCGCAAATATTTCGACCTGTAAAACTCACAAGGATCTCACCATATTATTTTCCCGTAATTCAGGAAAACGTGTGTATTTTTTCCACATGTAACTCAATTTACCCTTCGCTTCGTAACCCGTAGAAAGCCTCGTACATTACCTCCCTACATCTCACCGACCGTGACAAATTGGAGTGTCAACGAAGTGACTTACAGCGGACACTGCGAATCTGTCTACTGATACGCTACAGGCCAATGTTTTCGTACGAGATCTGCGAGGTTATTACGTTATTTGCAACAAGTTTGCAACAGGCGTATTAAAAGTTACATTTATTTCAAACATCACTTATAGGGTTACGATCCCGTATAGGGTTTTGAAACCCTTATGGCGCGACTTTGCCCGTCCGTTCGTCTGTCACAAACCGTATTTTCTCAGAAAACTGTCATCTTATTTGCCAGCATGTCTAAAAATGAGAAACATTTTTTTTTATACCTACTGAAAACCGCGTGAATGGTTTAATACTGGACAATCAGTGAGTTTAAAATGGTATTAAAAGGATTTTTGCTTGTGGCGCTATCCATCCACTGTCAAAATATAATATCAGTGACTGACGAGCAACTGATGAGTGACAGGCGAGAGGTACCTTCCGTATAACGAGTTATTTAGACGATAGTATCACTGATCAAGTGATCATCATTGCCGTTAGGTACCATGCAGAGATGTTAATATTTACATTTGATTTACGAACATTACGTCCCCGTAGTTGGAAAACTAAATAACTAACACATTTTGCCAAATCGACTTTATTGCACTATCATAAAGTCCAATTCAAGCTGCATCTTTCTGTGTCTCTAAAGTTCTGATATCATATTTCAATAAAAATATATTCAAAAATGAACCTATCAAGACGTCAAAGATGGAAAAATGAATATTGAAGTAATGAGAAAAAAGTAGCGAAGGAAAAATAGTTAACTCGGCAATAAAATAGCTAACTGTAAATAAGAGCTACTCTGCGGCGAATAAAATGCATAAAGTTACTTATTCAGTTTTCCTTCGACACATTTCTATGCTCTACAGGAACAATGCAGTTAGGAATAATTAAACAAGAGTATTTATATAGTTTTTGTGTAATAGGATAGTGATTTAAAGATATTTTTTTAAATTAAATAAGTACCTTTATTCAATTTTCTACCAAATCTCTCTTACTGTTTATAATTTCAGAACAAGTAAAATTTAATAAGAGACTTTGTTCAATATTATCGAACCAGCCGAAACACAAGATTAAAAATTATGTAGTTTTTAAGGTTTTGTGAAAAAAAATTGGCGCGTAATCCATAAAGCGCGCGTAAGTGATCATCAATTCCCATAGGATAATTAGGTAAAAGCGGGGTGGGGCGGCGTGATCTTATCCATTCTAGTCACTCCACACATCCATCTCAACATTCGCATCTCTGCCGCATGTACTCTTCTTTCATCCGTCCCTTTCGTTGCCCAACACTCGGACCCATACAAAACGACAGGTCTTATGATCGTTTTGTAGATTTTCCCCTTTAACTTTAGGGGCATTCTCGGATCACAAATAGTTCCTGTGACATGTCTCCATTTCATCCATCCCGCATTTATTCTATTCCTTACATCCCTGTCAATTTCACCATCATTCTGTACTACTGAACCAAGGTACCGAAAATCGGAGCAGACTGGTAGGGATACACCATCTAAGGCAATATTAGAGAAACTGGATGGACCACCGAAGTCACAAAACAGGTGTTCTGTTTTGGTCCTGCTAATCCTCAATCCGACACTCTCCAGCTTCCCCTGCCATTTTACCAGCCTGCCCTGGACCTCAGTTCCGTCTTCTCCGACAAGGACAATGTCGTCGGCGAACAGCTTGCACCAGGGTGCCTTCTCCTGTATGTTTGATGTCAGTGCATCCATTACCAGGAGGAACAAATAAGGGCTTAAAGCCGATCCCTGGTGCAAGCCTACAGCCACATTAAACTTGGTCGTAACGCCAGCTTCGGACCTGACCTGTGTACAAGCTCGACTGTACATGGCCCTTATAAGCTGCAGGTACTTTCCAGGCACTCCTTTCTCTTTCATAGCCCACCACAGAACCTCACGGGGTACCCTATCGTATGCCTTCTCCAGATCAATGAACACCATGTGCAAGTTCTTGTGTGCACGTCGATATTTCTCGCAGAGTTGGCGTAGAGCAAATACTGCGTCTGTGGTCCCACGACCAGGCATAAACCCGAACTGGTTCTGTGATACCTCACTTTCCTCTCTCATTCGTCTCGCTATCACATTCTCCCAAACCTTCATACTATGTGACATCAGCTTAATTCCTCGGTAGTTGTTACAGTTCTGTACATCACCCTTGTTTTTGAAAATGGGCACCAGCGAACTTTTGCACCATTCTTCCGGGATCGCCTCATCTTGTAACAGTTTATTGAAGAACAGCGTCAGCCACATCCATCCATCCACATTTAGCAACTTCCATACTTCAACTGGTATATCATCCGGTCCTACAGCTCTTCCATTCTTCATACTTTGCACTGCTTGTTTTACTTCATCGACATTTATCTCGTTCACCACAGCCATATTTATAGGTGCATATCCCAAAACGCCACTCCAGTCATTTTCTTCGTTCATTAACCTTTCAAAATATCCTTTCCAACGTTCTTTTATTTCTTCATCTTTCGTCAACACTTTTCCTCCATCATCTTTTATACATTTTATGTGCGTAATATCCCTTGCATTCTTTTCTCTCATTTTCGCTAGTCTGTAGAGGTCTTTTTGTCCGTGGGGGCTGTCTAGAGATTGGTAAAGTTTATCTTGTACCTTAGCCCTTGAAACGGCTACCGCTCTCTTAGCGTTCTTTTTATATTCCAGATATATTTTCCTCTTACATTCTTTTACACTGGTATTACTATCTTCCACGCTTTTCCATTCCTTAAACGCATTCTTCTTTTCTTTCAGACACTTTTGTACCTCTTCATTCCACCACCATGTATCTCTATCCATTCTTCCTTTCCCTTTCGTTTCTCCAAAGACCTCCTTCGCAACACTTCTAATACACTTTGCCATTTCACTCCAGCAGTCATCCACAGATCTATCTTCCATATCCTTCATTTCAATCATCTTATCTACTACTCTTGTTTGAAAAACCCTTGCACACTCCTCTTTTTCTATCAAATGCCATTTAATTTTCGGTTGGAGTTTCGATTTATTGTTAACCTGTTGGATCTTTAACTTCATCTCCAATATGAGTAGACGGTGTTGGGAGACTAAGGCCTCCCCTGGTACGACCTTACAATCTTTTGATGCTTTGATTGCATTTCTTCTTATTAAAAAATAATCAATCTGGGTGGTATGATTGCCGCTTTGGTAAGTTATTAGATGTTGGTCTCTTTTTTGGAAAAATGTGTTTAATATAACTAAATCAAATGCAGTCGCCGCTTGTAATAGTGTGTCTCCTTCCCGGTTTCTGCTTCCAAAGCCCCACCCTCCTTGCACTCTTTCATATCCTCCATTCATTTTTCCCACGTGTCCGTTAAAATCCCCCCCAATGTAGATATCCTCACTCTGTGGAATATCCATCATCACCGCATCAAAACCCTCCCAAAACTTTTCTTTCACTGCATCATCACATCCACTTTGCGGTGCATACACGCTAACTACATTTAAAACTAAGTCTTCTAACAACAACTTCACAACTATCACTCTATCATTCATTTTCTTAACATCCGTCACACATTTTTTTAGTTCACTGTCTAATACAATTCCCACCCCATTTCTCTTACCATCACTACCACAATAGAAAAATTTATACCCTGCCCCAATTTCTCTCGCTTTCGTACCCTTCCACTTCGTTTCCTGCAAACAAGCTACATTTATTCTTCTTCTTTCCAAAACATCAGCTAGCTCTCTTCCTCTTCCAGTCATCGTTCCTACATTCCAACTTCCTATCCTCAATCTTACTTCACGGACTCGCGTCTTACGTTGCACCCGTCCCTGATGCAACAACCCTAATCCATTTCTCACAGCCGCCGGGTGCTGCGCTTGCGCGTCGCCTTGAGGGAACGCCCTAGCATTGTCGCCCTTATCATTTATTTTTGTACTC
This sequence comes from Eulithis prunata, assembly GCA_918843925.1. Taxonomy (NCBI): domain Eukaryota; kingdom Metazoa; phylum Arthropoda; class Insecta; order Lepidoptera; family Geometridae; genus Eulithis; species Eulithis prunata. Next base: position 4,298,058 of record OU974023.1, on the reverse strand, counting down.
ATGTTGTAAAGGATTTGGCTTAGTGTTTTCCGACCGGCCGCATGCCTGACGTCAACCCTCCTTGGGAATACTTGTTGTGTCTAGTCGACGGTGACTGGCTCCCACCGTCTCCTTGAATGCCTTGCTGCCTCGCCACCGAAGGTGGGTTGCCGAACGACCGAGGCAGACTTTGTGCACTTTGCGGGGAGCAACCGCACAGGCCTAAATGCCGAAACATTTAAGCCCCCCTCACCAGGTTTAGCCCACGAGCCGACGTGGTTTCCCGGGGTGTGGCCGCTGCACGCAGGACAGCTACTTGGAGCCACTGGTGAGAGTTTGTGGGCTACAACGGTTTTAATATCTTTCCTATCCCTATACATACAGGGCGGCTTATAGGATAGAACGCTGACAGCCCACTACTATCCATGGTTTTATTTAAAAACAAAAAACTAGTTTTATCAAAATCTTTACCCATGGGTAGGATATAAGGGAAATAGGAGTAAAATAATTAAATAATAGGTCATTTTATTAATAAGCTAATGTAGGAAAATTGAATAAAGGCACTTAATGTTAGCTTTTTTAAGTTTTAGGGAGAACATTGACGAAGAAGAACTAAACAACTGACATGATAAATTAAATAAGTGCATAAAAACTTTAAAACTTTGTTGAGGGAAAAATACATAATTGCTTTTTAATTTTTTTCTTACAAACAAATGAACTAACGTATACAACCGTTAGATTGAAAAATAGGTTATGTAACAATCTATAACATAGCAAAAGATGCATAGTAAAAATGTAATCAAACAAAAAGTTATAGCCATTTTACACGCAAAAAAATAGTAAATCGCGCTTTTCTCGCGATTTTTGTTTTGTTAGTTATTTAGTTTTCCAACTACGGGGACGTTTATCTTTGCTATCGTGAAATGCCTGATTTTCGTAACAGTCGTATTGTTTTTTTGTCGCAACAATGCTTTCTAATCTAAAACTTAAATCATTCTAAGTTAAATGTTATTTCTATAGACACAAGGATTATTTTTAAACATCTGGCTATAAACAAACGCAACGTATATACATACTCGTATAGGCTTTAATTTAAGATGGCCTGTATAACCCGTCTAATTTGAAAGCACCCTCACAAATGGAAATAACAATCTTTCGCACTTCATAGCTAGAGACCCGTAATTTTGCAACTATACTGTAGATAGCCCAGGTACCTACTGGGGCCGGTAGCGTGGCCAAGAGGCAATTTATATTTATGATCAAGGAAATTGTACGATAGTAGACTGTGCACCCTTATCAGTTAAGGGTGAGCACGAGCTAGATATTTGATTACTAAATAGCATAAGAGAGAAAAATTATAAACTTTCAGCTTACTTTTTATGATATGCCCTCATCAATGCCACAGAATAAATTATAAGATAGATCTAGAGTAAAATAATTAAACAAACACCATAATTTATTCTAAAACTAAAACATTTTTTCGAATATCAAGTGTTTGTTTTCTATATAAAATGAATGACTAAAACTGAGTATAAGGCACTTTATATATTCTATGGTTATCCCGAACAGACTGGTAGTAGAAAAAAAACACATCCGATTTTTTTTTTTGAGCTATAGCTAAGCATTTGGCTGCTATTTGGCTGAATTGAGAACCTCTTCCTTGTTTGAAGTCGATTAATAATTTAAAAGAACTACTTAGGTATGTAGGTATATTTGACTACCATTGAAACTGACTTTTGATATTGACTGTACAATGCCAATTATTCAACTCAAAGTGACAGGGCCGGAATACTTGGCCAGAGATATGCCAGAGAGTAATTAAATGAACTGACATCGAGTCGACAGTCAACACCCCTAGCCAATTTATTAGGAGCTGCCTTTTAGTGCCACCCCTAACTAATTGATTGTACTTATTTAAGGACTAGAAAGCAATGTTATCATTTTTAATATAGATATTGTGATATAAAATGAATGATTTATTTAATAAATTTATTTTATTCGACCACACAACACGGATACACATAAAAACAAATACAATGTAACTTCCCTACAGACAATAAGAATAATAAATCAGGAATAACAGATAGAAAAATAAAAAGAAAGAAAATAAAGTAATTAGTATTTTTTAACCCACTTCAAAAAAGGAGTAGAACAAAAAACCAAACAAAAATATTCAGTCGAATTGAGAGCCTGATAAGCGATTATTTAGTTTTTTTTTTTGGTAAATTCTTAAAAGTTTGTCCCATGTACATTTTATCAAAATCGGTTCAGTAGTGGAAAAAACACGTCATCTAAGTACATGACATTGCGTGTTTTGCTTTCCTGTGACTTTTCAGTGTCAAAACACGCAATCAAATTCATCAATCGATCAATAGTACCATCATCATCATCACCTAAGGGTGAAGCTGTAAGGTTATCAAATTGAAGTCGGTTTTTCTAGTTTTTGATCTTATAAATTATCTTACTTGAGGTTCATGTTTCAAAATGTTTCATTACTTACCCAAATTAGTTCAAAGCATTACGGATACATCCCGGGCTCATTGTTCACTACTGAAAGGTAAAATATGTATTCGATTTTCGACCTACGCTTCATGAATATGTTAAAAGCCTTTGGTCTTTTAGCAGTAGTTTTTAACATTTTAACACCGGCACCCATACCCCTTAATTTTAAATGGAACTCCAATGGAAGGAGTTCCAAATTGATTGCAAGAGTTTATTATATATTCAGCACTAGCTTCCGCCCGGGACTAACTTCGCGTCCCGCTTTTTGTAGGTTTTCACGATAACAAGTATGATAATCCAGGCTGCGAACCATACATATTTATTTATTTATTTATTACACAGCTGCTTAGATAAAACTTACAGTCTAAGACCAAAACGTTTTATGAGCCATAATAGGAGTATTTAGATGCTTAAAAAACATATACAAAGCCTAATAAATTGCCTTAAATTTGTATGAATTATATCCACCTGAGGTGTCTGAGCAATGAGCATATTCAGAAGTGTGAGTGCGTGGGGCGTCGGCGCATACCGAGCTGTGTTTTCCAAGTTTCATCCAGATCGGATCAATGTTGCAGGGTGATTGAATGACAAACATCTAAACTTTCACATTTATAAGGTGTATGATAGGAAACCAAACTCTTTTTTTTAACACATAGGCAAACGTGATTTTTTGGGATAAAAAATAGTCTGTTAATCCAGGCTACGAACCATGTATATTTCAAGTTTCATCCAGATCGGGCTAGTAGTTGCAACGAAACACAAACATCTAAACATGAATGAATGACAGGAAATCAAACCCTTTTTTAACACATAGACAAACTTTTGACCACAGCCTCACTTGATGTTAAGTAATATGGTTGACGTGACGGTGTAGCACATTTGTCTAGCAGAAACTTAATCACTCTGCTTTTGTAAACATTCAAATCTCAAAAACTCGTGCTAAGAGAACTGTATATCCCAAATATCCCAAAGTTATCATTAATAAATTAACTTGTAAGGGTTTAGTTGGGTGTTGGTTATTTCAAGTTACAAAATGGGACACGTTTATTGGAATATGCTCAATTTGAATATTTGAAAACTACTGTATTTATAAAATAAACACCTAACAGCAGCTATCGTATTTATTTTCATGGTTAAGTACAGTCAACTACGTAAGTAGATTAATAAATTGAGTTAAAATCAAGGATAAGCAGTTGTAAAATGTTATTATGTTAACTACATTGAAATATCTACATTAACTATATTCTAAAGTTCCCAAAACATACAACATTTTAAATTGTTATTTGTGCTGACTGCAAGGAATTGTCAAATGAGCTTCATAAAGAGTTTGTACACTATCAAGACCTACCTATACGATATCGACATGTCAGTCATTATCGGTGCTTTCAACAAGGATATTGGTGTCAACGCCGGCTGCCACAGTGTGAAAGCGCCTAAATACTAAAAATTATGTTGATAGCTTTCCGCCGATATTGTGTAGGGGTCGTATCGGTGACAGTGTGAAATATCCTAATTCATTGTCTAAATCAAAAATACGGTCAAGAATAACCAATATTTACTACGCAGTTGAGATTTTGGCATAGCTCTTAAAGCTCCAAAATCAAATTATAAATCAGTAAAATGTAGAGGGTCTTTGAATCATGGCACAGTGTAGACGGAACCTTATTAATTAATTTAATAAAGAGGCCTAACAGCAATTAGTATCCTTATAATACACTCGAGAGCAAAATATCCGGGTCATCTATAAAAACTTGAATGGTAGAATCCAGGAATGCAGCTTTAAAACTATGCAAATCTAATAATGCAAATAAACAATTACTTTTATTTAAATAAGGAGTAATAAACTGTTTATCGAATATATTTTGTTTCACTAAACTAGTATTTATAGTTTTTACAATATTTAAGTTTTTATAAAAAAAAAAATTATTTCGGATCTTTTTCTTTCCACTTCTAACATTTTCTTACAATTTGGGTCTCTATGAAGCGTCGTTGTAGGGCGACGAACGACACGATAAGTGAATTTTAAATCGTTAGAGCAAAATAAAAGGTAGTAAATTGTACAAGTCTTGATTTGTTTGGGGTTATATAGCGCTGTGTGAAAATTGCCAGTAGTACTTATTAATTTAATTTACTTGTGTCTGTGAGTTACGTCATTAAAAAGGGCGAATAAAACTCTTTCTATACCAACTTGAGCAATATTATTCTTGTCATCTAATGGTTTAAGCCATTTTGTATCTTACTATCGCGCAATAATGCTGTTTTTTGCTTGCCACGCTATCTTGATGTGCTGAATCTCGAGCGAAGGAGCTGCAGTGCTCGATAGTATTTATCCATTTTACAATTGAAAAAGCATTTTATTCCAATTAATTTTTCAATGAGCTTCAATAAATATCATTGCCGCTTTTTGCTTTTGTCTTTAAATAACTTTTACTGCATTTGCTCAATAAAAAGTTATGCTGAATAATTTTACTGGACTTATTCATTAAACTTATTGTACTCTGTCAGGAGAGTTTTTTTTTTTGAGAAAATCTGATTGGACAAGTAGTTTTTTTATACAAAAATATGATTGAACTAAACAAACAGATGAACCACTTTCTTTATTATTTCCAATATTACTGAATATAAACGATATATTTTCATAGGTACCTAATTCAATTCACTGAACTAAACATAATAATGATGACCATATATTAGATCTTCACTTTTTTAATTGACTTCAAAATAAGAGGGGGTTCTCCATTCGGTTGAATTTTTCTTTTTATCTAATCGAATTTGAATCTGGTAGTCAATACTAGACAAAACACTGTGTAACTATTGCAAGCTTAAATCGAGTTTATTGAAAAAATTACAGTCGTAATTATGCGTAAATGTCGAGTTTGCAAGTTACACTGCGCATCAACAGCTCGACTGTGGAACGTTACCCCGGCACCGCGCAGTGCATGTGCTGCATCTCTAAGATTACCTATGTTTGTCTCGACTGAACGATTTATCATTATTAACTTCTGAGCTTCTGAGCAAGGAAACCACCAATAAAATACTGAAACGAAGTTTGCAAATTGACATTCGTGAGGTTTTCCTGCTATTACGACTTCTTACGACTTTTATTTTTGCAGCGTAGGTACTTTGTTAGAAAAGTAATTTATCTTTCGAAATGTTATACCCATTATGAGCCATAAACAAGTTTTCTATGACTGTAAAAAATATAACTGTTGAAAGTTAGTAATATTTGATTTTCCAGTCTGGTTTGTTTTTAAGTAAGTTATTTGGATTTGGTAGGTACCCAACCCACACCTGCATGCAAAACATTTTTTTTGTATCAGATTGACTGAATAATATTGTTTCTCGAGGACTAATACAACAGAACAAAAAACGCTACCGACCTTTAATCCTAGAAGTACCGGAGTATGGGTAACAAGTTTCCCGTGACGTATAGTATTATATGATCTGTGCCCTGACACAGTATAAATCGTCGTATTTTTTACAGAATGTACTTTATTCAAAACACTTCGAAACATCACGTCCTGCATTATGCTTGAGTAGTGTTCCGTGCCCGATGAGCTGCACAAACCCGCCAGAATCACAAGACCTGCCAAATCAAACACAATACTAATCTACCAGCTCCGCTTAAAATGGTTAGTACCCACCAGAACTTTTCGACCGTTGAACTCGTAACGAAATGAAGATATATTGGATCTACGTATATTGGTCGGATTAGTTGCACAAATCTCAGACGAGGTTTTGCATAGACGATGAAGTCTTTTGATCCCTCAACATAAAGTAGAGCTTAGACGATATTGGATGCATTTTTGGCTCAATGTTTTCGATACAAACTAAACTTTTAACCGTTTCTTTGTAAATAGCAAAGGCAGCCTTGTACTAAATTTTAAAGCTCAGAAGCAATATTGGGTGATATAGACTGGAATACTGAAACGTCATTCAAATTTGAGCACCACTTAAAATTGCTCTGCCTCTGTTTCACTCATTTGTAAGAGATGGCAATAATTTAAGTGTGACTTAAATTGAGTGGGGTTTGAGTGGTGTTTGAGTATTCAACCACATGAGTTTTAAACAAAGCACATTCCACAGATTTTACTAAAATTAAATTGTTTTATCTTTTGTGCACGTTTGTTTAAATCTTACCATTTTATCATAATCAGTTTAACCTGTATACTATGGCCTTTGAATATTATTTAACTTTAATTTTACTTCGCTATAATTTGACGCATAAGTATAACCAAAATCATTTTCTAATAAGCCAAATGAGCGATATGAACTTAAAGCTGGAAATAGTAACGAGAAACCAGTGGAGACCTCTTTATAGGTACTATTTTTACATACTTAATCTGATATATTCCAGAAATTCTCACTAAGAAATCCCTACCAGTGGGGATCTCGTTTTTTTTTTCAGAAATCCTCACCGCTACGACGTAGCATGTCTACGATGTATCTTTGTGTTAGGTAAGTATAAGTAGATGTCCTTACCAATTACAAATCGATTTCGGTGAACGACGAAACGAACTTATTTCCACAAAAATCGCCTTCTCGTAAAAAAGCGAGGCTCTATAAATAAATCAAAGTTATCGCAATGTTCAAAAGAAAAATAAAAACTGTACGAAAGTTGCAAAGCAACCGTCGCCGTCAAATAGAAGAGATTGAGCTAAACGACAAAATGTCTTCAAAACTAATTTCAGACGTTGATTCAAAGCAAACAAGCCAACTGGGGTCAACTCCAAAACCCGTGTTTGATTGAGCACGGAGTTATATGAGCAAGCTAAAGAGCTTGGCACCCATAGTAGGTACAAGTTTTGCTAATTTGGGACTAAAGAGCACTGTGTGAAGTTTATGAATATTTACTTATTCAAAATAGTTTATTCCGGTTAACAATAAACACAAGACAACAAGTTTTTAAACGATGATATCTACAGGAGTTACAAAACTTTGTCGCAAATATTTTATAATTTTTGAGCGTGTTCGGATGTGCTTTTGAAGAAGAAAATGGTAAACATTTTGTATAGTGTTTTCAGTAAGCTTTTACACTACGACACAGGAAAATTCTGAGTTTATTTCCTTGGTTTACTTCACTACCTTGTACTTAAGATATATGAACATGAACATTTTCAGCTTCCATCATTATTACAGCTCTGATAGCTAAGTGAGGATCAACAGTCTCGGTAAGCTAGAAGCTGGATCGAACAATAGTATTCTGTTCAGGCGGGCCCCTGATTGGGTCTTCAAGTATTTGCGACTAAAGTTTGGTGGTGTGGTGACAAATTGGGAGTATTTGATGTTTTCCCAGTCTTTGTGGCGCAGCCACCCCTTGTAGCCAAATTGCCACTCTACACTACAATCGCTAGAAAAAACCTTAAATGGGAATGGATATTTCGTCCAGAACTGTAAGTTATCAATATAAAATGGAATAAAAAATTACATTGCGATTTTTCGGGATGTCGTAATTGTCGTAAAAGGCTGCCATTTTGTGACATTTCAATGAAATCCTATCGATTATAGAGTGGTCAACTTTGCTAGGAAGCCAGACGGATTTAAGAGGTGAGGGTTGGCCCAACACCAAAATCAAATTATACTTATACCTACCCAAACAAAGATCGCCAAGCTAAAATTTATTAGTAAAGCTTCTCACTGTTCTACGAACCCACGGCAAGTAGATACGTACCCTTGAAACGTGAGATGTGGCTCGTAATCTGCCAAGAAAGGGTGACGCACTCTGACTTTGAGAGCTGGAAACGGTTTTTTAACACCACCTGGTTGCGGAAAACAGTCCGCCCTACAAGTACAAGTACGGTTTTTTGACTGTTGAGATCGTGAAACACAGTCAGTGGATGATAAACTCCTTTTTTTTCAGTCATTATCAGCAAGGATTTATTATTAGGTTCAAAACGAAAGTTTTATCAGTGACTTCCGTTCCAAATTGAACCCGGATTTTGACAGATTTCGTGTCATTTTGTACTGAAAAATGACACGACTTCTGTCAAAACCTAAGGATCCGGATTGGAACTCTGTTCGAGAGTAACCCACGGTCGTTGTGACGTTCTAAGATCATTTGCCTAAAACCCATTTTACACTAAAATTGGCAAGAATAACTGACTGAAAATAAAATGACAGCGTCAGTTTCATGTAAGTAACATGAAATGATATTATTGTAATCCTCTAAGCAAAAAAATTCGTACACACAAAGTCACCGAATTTGAACACAAAATAGAGATTCTCTAGGTATTTGTTTTATTGCAGTAGCTTTTAAACACTCAAATAAACCTACTCTCTTATTTATGAAAATAAGCTTTACATAAAGGCGAAGGCCAAACTGCCACCTGGGAACATCGTTAGCAAAAGGGTTTTATTACGGAGCCTCACTGATAACCCGTTATTAATGGGCCATACTACACGTGATTTTGGCACGATTCCCGACCATTTATCGGGATTTTTGTAAGTTTGTAGCTGTAATGGGCTCAAATTATTTGAAACCTTTGGCACAACTTCAATTGAAGTACCTACTGTCATTTATAAGACCGCACATTGTACCTCATAATTTTTAATTTACTTCTCTGTATTATTTTTCTTCTATTTCTAGGTGTGCAATATTAATACACATACTATCTATCTACTGGGGTTCAGCCGTGATTGTCAATTTTGGCGTTCAATACAAACTTTGGTGTTGGTAGATAACGAAAATTCTATATGAATAAATTTAAATTTAAAAGCATCTTTGATAAGTAGTTTGAGACTCTCTTACCATAGCTACCTACCATACTCTACCTAAAGATAATTTGTGATTAATATCTTTATTTTCGCGTACCTATTGGTTAGGAACTTTATCACAATCTCTAATTTTGTCGTCGGACATCAAACTTTATTTCTCCGTAGGGTTTCATAAACAAACAATTTCGTGACTGTGTTCGTTTTTTTTTGTGTTTCGGGTAAAACAAGAAAAAAACTCTTTTCGATTAGTCTTGCTCTGTTGGAAAAGAGAACGGTATTTTCACCCGAATACACAATGACTTCTGAACCAAAACGCTAACTTTTTGTTTTTACTGTTTGTGATTACAGACCATCGACTTTTGTAGATTGTCTTTTGTTAATTGTAGGATTACAAGTTGGCAAACGGTTTGCAGATAGTTCAACTGTTTCATGTGTATTTTGTAAATATAGTGAATATTGTAAATACTGTATTAGTTGTAATTTTCTTTGTGAATAAACATTTATATAGTTGGCCAATGGAAATAAACAAAGGTACTTAGAAGAAAGACTAAAGAAACCCAGCTGATTGTGAAATGAAAAGCTCACGGCTGCAATTTCTAGCTACGGGGTGCCTAAGGTAGAGATTCTGCTACTGAAGTCTTTATAAATACCTTACGGCGGTTCTTCCCGAACCCACCTGTTTTTCCGTAAGTAGCGATACTAGTAGAGCAAGTAAAAAGTAACTGAAAAGTTTACATAATACTATATAAGGTTTTATCTTCAAGTTACACGTTTCAAATTATACCTAATAGCTTTTCTTCAGAACACTTCTCGTAGAGAATTTTTAGACGCTCCACGCTTTTTAGTGGCAATTAGCCCGGTATCTGTACGGAAGCGTTTTATTAGTACTTCGCACTGCTCATTACTGAGTCTAAGCTTACTTTCGGTAAATTCTAATGCAAATTGGCATTTTCTTTCCAAATATCCTTCGCCGCGACTGGACTGCTAAATGATTGGACAAAATAATAGGAGCACGAGAACACAGCCCTACTTAAATGTTTGTTAATAAATTTACCAGCAAGCCAGACGCAGACTGCATTTTATATGAAACTGCAAGTTTGTAGTTATTCCCTTGAAACTATTTTTGCCTGACACACACTTATGTTCGTTGCCTCCTGTTGCAAAGTCGTCGACCGCCCAACCTCATAATTTACGTGGCTCGAGGTAAACTTACCTTGCTAAGGTTGCCTGAGCTCATTTTACTCTGGCAACCCTAGACTAGTCTACACTTTTACATTCTAAAATTTAGAAAGCTGAATTTAGTTAAAATGCTAATTTATATCATAGCTTATATCATGCAGAATCTCACCTTCGCGTCTGTATGATATAATATACAATTGCCTTGAACGTGTCTGACAGCAGGTTCAAGCTTTGCTTTAAGTAAGCTCGCTTGAGTATTTTACAGCTGAAATCAACAAATCCAGCCTATTCATCTGTACCTATACGTCTAAGTGCTTTTACTACCCGCTTTTGTAACATAGAAGCCTTACTTAACCTTTAGTATGCCGGAACGCAGATCTAAACGAGATATAATAGATTTTCTATTGTGTCTGACATTCAGGCATTACTAATGCAATTTATCCCACGAACTTTCGGTAAATTCTGGCAAAATTTTGTGCAAAAAGGTAATATGGGAACAAACTCAGTCGTCGTGGAAAAATGCAGTATGCAGTGTGCATATTAAATGTTCTAGAAATTATGCTTTCGAGCTGCTTAACTTTTAACTTTCAAGAGTGTTCAAAATACAGTTTTTACATAAATTATTAATTTAACAAAAACTGTTCAAACTGCGGTTATTTGATTGAATTTTTTCGTTAAAAACCGATATATTCCAGAAATCTCTACTAAGAAATCCCTACTAGTGGGAAGAAGAAAGAACTTATATGCTATTTCACTTGTTGATAGTCACACAGTATAAAGTAACCTTAAAAAAAGTAATTGTTTCACTTGACTTACAAATAGAAATAGAAAATGTTTATTTTGTTATTTTACAAAATAGGTATATAAGTATTACAGAAATAAATCTTAAAAATAAAAATAACAAAAGTGGCACCACTCAACATGGTGCGAGGGCAGGACTTATTATTCTAGCTCTCGAGTAATCAGTTAAATGACGAGTATCAAAGCATAGATTAATTTAATAAAACTTAAAAGATAAAAAGTTACAACCACGGTTTAAGCCAAATCAGATTAGAGCCATAATAACTAAAAGTTTATGATTAAATACTTATTATTGTTACAATGCTTTGAGTAAGTAAAGTGTCTAAGATTAAGTTGGATAAGTTACGTGAACTTGTAATTAATTTTGACAAACAAAATTTTAGGTTTAACTAGACAAGTTCGTCGACATCCACATAACCACAGTTTTGAATTATGCTATGTATCTGGTGAAAGTCAAAGTCAAAGTTGTAGTGAAAGTTAACTTTAACTTCTTGGTTTATGGCTTTTGGTAGTCAAAGTCAAAGCTATGGTTAAAGCATCGACATAATAAGGGTTAAAGTCATAATTCAGGGAAATTTTCAAATTTTAAATAAATATTGCTTCATTTTTACACAGCGCCCTCTAGTCCCAACCTAATGTTTTTTTAAACAGGCAAAAGAAGGTAGAATAATATCCTACCGAGTTACATATTTGTTCACCCGAAAGACTAGGTACTGGTCTATTTAAAATCTTGTTTAAGTTAAACAAGACATAGGTAATGTCTACTCTAACTTTTTTAAGATACTAAGAAGTACTATAAATCACGTAGAAAATCTTAGACGAATTTAATGCACATTATTTTTAAATTAACTAAAATCTAATTAAAATTTCATTGCTTTTGACTATTCACCTGTTATAAAAACAAAATCTTTTTCAGTCCGTCTTTTAAATGATGAAATAACATCTCCTTCCCATTTTAAGTGAAAGATAATGTTTTTGTTCACTCTCAGAAACATACTCGGAGCATAAAATAAATAGTTATTACAAGCTGGGGATAGAAACGCGATTCGATAAACGCATCAAAAGATACGACTTTACCATCTTACGGATCCGTTCTGGCTAGATTTTTAGTTCAGTTTCTCTCCTTCTGAGTTATTTTAGCCAACATTTTATGTTACCACGCATGAGATTGAATGTGTGACACATTGAAGGCTGGAGCAGACCGGATGCGTATACGTAGACGTATAAGCGTAGGCGTGCACGTACCACTGAGTTGTAATTTATGAAACTGTATGAGACAGGACACACTGCTTGCGTAATGTAGTACATGTCCCGAGAGCTTTTATTGCAATAAAAAAGCATTTGCACCTGTGGATGACTCGTATTTAAAGTTTTCAGTTGCTTATGATTATGAATGTTGGTTTTTATGAAAATAATAAGTTACCGTGACTAGAGTAGAGATGCTGATTTACCCGCTAGCGATATTCGATTATTCTGTGCCCGTGATAACTATCGATAATGTCACAAAAAATAATATTTTCAAGATGGCAGAAATTCCAGCAGGAATGGACCAAAGCAGCATAAGACCGTATAGAATGGAGAAAATGGCCTTTGCCAAGCAGTGGGACATAGAAGGCTTACAATAATAATAATGTGTGGTATATTCCAGAAACCCCCCACGGAGAAATCCTTACTAGTGGTACATACTAGCTGTGTCAAGCAGTGGGGCTAGTAGGTACGAGTTTTTAGTGTATAGTGTGGGTGTGAAACGTCTGACGCCCAGCACACCAATGGGCGCTGATTTGTATGGAGACACTGAGCGGATTCTTGGAGAAGCTCGACATGCAAGTACGGGCTTGGTGTAGACCAAGATTGTCAAAAAACGTCAGACGTTTCACCCCAGATTTACACACCAAAACTCGTATAGGCCCTCAGCTGTGTCACGGGGGTAAACGGCTGGTTCGATTTGTTATCACCGCACTTTTTCCACGTAAAATTACACTAAATAATCAACCGCTGCTGGTCCGCTTGCACAAATTAATAACAAATTATGTAAAGTACAATAAAGTTCGCTAGAAAGCCTCATCTCGTAAAGCTTAACAAATAACTACCTCCGGCAAACAAAATAACTTCATTAAACCAACATCATTTTGCAGTGTTCGGTTTCAACCCACGGTTTTCTATTGTAATGTTACTAAGAGTAACAAAAGACTATGATTTCTTGTTTTAAAACTAGTAATCTGAGTTTAATACTAACTTCACTGCACTGTATGGCAATTTGGTATATTATCAAGAAAATAATCGTGTTGCTTGTTTTCAATTTCAATTCCAATTTTCAATTTATGCAGATAAAAATTAAATAACATAACAGAACTTTTTCTATTATAGCGTTATTCTACTTCACATTAAATTAATACTAAGAACACGGTATGTAATTCAAACTTGATTTCTAAAGAACACTGTACAGACAGAGGTAATACCTAGGTATAATAATGTATTTATCTATGAATCCAGATAGAATAATAAAAATATCGTCGTACGTGAAGTAATTAGGACACACACCAAGCAATAGTCATAAAAGTTACAAAATGGTAGCCTTGTGACTTTTTTGACATCCCACAACAAAACAACAATGATACCATTTTAATAAGAGAGTATAGAGTCCTCAGGTTTGTGTAGGTAATGATTGTTCGTAGCTCTGTGGTTTTTGTGTGTAGTGTAGAATCAATAATCATCATCCACAGCCGTCTTCACTCTATGATGGGTATGGGCCTCTCGTTAATGCCATCCATCACGGACTTGTGCCATGCTCATTGTTCATCCATCATCAATTTTACTATCTTCCTACTAGTATTATAAACGTGAAAGTTTATAAGGATGTATGTATGTATATTTGTTTCTCTTTAACGTAAAAAAGACTGATCCGATTTGGATGAAACTTGAAATATTATATTGTCCGTGACCTGGATTGACACATATAGGCATCCCAGAAAATCAACGGGACGCGAACTCTTCAGAAAGGCCTAGAAGGTTTCGCATAGCAAATTGCACTTCTAATCCTGCGTTGACGAAGTCGGGGGCACCAGCTAGTGAAATAACAATTTAATATTAATGTAAAGTCAGACTGTTTGGTTTAATACGTTTCCTAAATATTTATTGAAAATTCTGTCATGCTATTGTAAGCCAGCAAAAATGCGGAACAGAATTTAAAAAATAATAAAAAATGTAGCTTAAAATTCGCGTTCTTTCTGTCCTCGCATCCCCCGAGGTCGAGTAGCTCTCGACAGCCCTGATTCAGCATTATACATAGAAAACAATGCTCCAAGCGAAACCTTTTGCCTCGAGTTGCTCTTATGAAAGTTTGATTAAGCAATTCCTTTGATTTGCTGATTTTTTACAAGTCACTTTTACAGCCTTCTGATGGCCGCTGAAGTACCAGCTAGTAGAGCACGTACTATCTATCACTCTATACTTACTTAGTTTTTTTAAATACATACTTTTACATAGAAAAAATCCAGTTTTTGCCACACACACATGTTTGTTCTTGGTGGGCATCGAACCTACGACCCACTGAGCGATGACGCTTGTCAGTATAATGTGAACTTAGCTGAGGCCTACATAATGGGGGTATGACCGACTCAGATAATATATTATTTAACAATGCGGTAACCGACATTTACTTTGCTTCCCAAAGTACACGTTTCACTGGTACTTTCAGCACCAGAAAATCACTTTCATTTTTATCACAGTCGTTTTACATTAAAAGGATTAAAAGCTGATTCAGTAAACTATAACTCATCATTTACAATAGTTACTGGACAATTTAACATCATAAGTAAACGATGACTGATGGATAAAATGTTTTTTTATGACTGAAAACTAGGAATTTCATATTCTTTTTCCAAAGAATCTATCATGACTTTATTTTTTTTTAGTATAAAATTAATAGGATAAAAATAAATATTTCTTTTCTAAAAAAAGTTTTCAAAACAAATGCTTAAATAAACAAGCTTATTTACAACTTCTGAAAAGTGATGAACTTCTACTGCTGTCTGTACAGTAGGTACAACCCATGTAATTTGTCCGGAGCACATGAGGCTCGCCATTAAAATATTCATGGATCAGTTCCCGTTTATATCGAGAAAAGGTCGTAAGCGCTGTTTATATTATACCATTGAACACCATCGTCCATGAAATAAATCCTTTTGAACGTTTTCTGAAACGCTGTATCGTTTTCAACCGACTTAAAAAAAAAGCATTTGCAGCGTTGTTGGTGGCAGTCGTTACCACTACGCTAACTAAGTTCTACTAATAATATAATCATTATTATCATAAGAACAGCCATTTTACTGATCAAATTAGCAATTAGAGTGAGCGGTTTATCCAAAAAAACGTTACATACTTACATAGTTATTAATTCATAATTCATTTATTACGAATCTGGGTGGATAGGGGATGTCAGTGTGTTTACATTGGTTTCTACCATATTCTATACTAAAATAGCATGAAATATTTATAATATGTACTAATTACTAGTTGTAATGTCGCAGAGCTCAAATTCAAACCAAATAGGTTAAACGATAGCTCAACTGTTTCATGTGTATTTTGTAAATATTGTGAATATTGTAAATACTGTATTAGTTGTAATTTTCTGTGTGAATAATAGTTATTTGTTATACAAGAGTGCAAAGTTGCTTTTTAACCGCGTGTTCAATTTTGATGACCGAGCAATCGAAGGATTCTAAAATTGAATCACGAGCGCAGCGAGTGATTCAAAATTAGAATCCTGAGCGTTAGCGAGGGAATCAAAAGAGCACGAGGTGAAAAATCTTTGCACTCGAGTGCAACACGTAACTTTTCATTCCACCTCAGCGAGGAAATGACTAAATGCAAAAAAAGCAAATTGAAAAAAGAACACCAAGAAGGTTCCGAGTCTGAGATTTTAACAAATTAAAAAAAAGTTGTATGATATATTCGGCACCATAGAGGTAGCAGTAAATAGGTTTAATGTTTTTTTTAATTCACAAACTTAGTGCACACGATGTTCTAAATTCAATTTACTTTAACCTCTAGAGAATAAAAACGGCTTTTCCACTCAGATATTGAAGATTAAAAATACTCCTTCCGAGATGGTGGGATGAAAAAATTGTTTTTCGTTTGTAAAATAACCCAAAATATAGAAACTATGTAAATGTAACCCAAACCTCCGGTTTACATCCTGCCAGTTCATTGAACAAGTCCCCTGAGATTTGTCAATATTCAAGTTCTACAACGTTACTTTGGATAAACCGAACACATCTGAGAAAGCGGCACCGTCATTTGGGAAAGATCATTAAAATGGCGAACTCTTGTGCCAAAGTTTTCAAAGGGCTATACGATACGCACGCACCAAGAATGCTCGTGTTGTTGGTATTTCTAGGCGACGGTGACCGTTTACTATCAGGTGGGCCATATGTCTGTTTGTCTACTACATATTTACATTAAAAAATGTTTTTTTTTTATAGTGTAAGTGCTATAATCACAATCTTTCTTAGATTTAACATAAGTAAGTATTTGGAAAAAAAATTGTATATAAATATTCTATCAGCAATCTAGTTTCCATAGTACAAGCTTTTCTTAGTTTGGGACTAGAGAGCATTGTGTAATATATCCAAGAATATTTATTTTATTTTATTTTATCCAAACTTAAATCTGCCGAATATTATTGTCACCGGCTTCATATTATTAATACCTAAATAAATAAATATTCACGGATACTTAACACAACGCCTTCTAGTCCCAAACTAAGCAAAGCTTGTACGATTAAAACTATATGGCTGATAGAATACATACATACATTATTTTTTGTAAATACATACTTATAATACATACCTACTAGATTATAGTATTTTTAGTAGTCATCATCTCAATTCCCTACCTTTTCACGTAACTCATCGACTTAATTTGACAACTGGCGGTACCGCTGTTATAAAAAACACGAAAGTTAGTGAAGTGTTCGTTATGTCTTACCATAAATATTTTATTGCATTACATCAGGCGAGTTGTTTTCATTTTCATGACGCGGATAAAGATAAAAGGGATTCGCAAATCACTTATTTGTTTCCTTAATATTCTTTATAAAAGTAACATTCACCTGCAGTTTCGAAATTAAGGGGATTTTGATACCAAAAGTCTCAAAATCCCTTAAAGGGGACAGCTCAAAGGGGATTATGAGACTAACCAGGTTTTTGCAGGTGTGTAGTGTACAGCCAACGTCATTCAAATTATTCATCCAGAGGGCCTAGTACGAGTTTTATAAAAATGCATCAAACGAATCGACACCATATTACCTATGAGTACTATGATTTAGTATGAAAACAGTTCAGAAAACCTGCCTGAAGGTTTTTATGAGATAACGGTTGCACCGCAGATGAAGTTTTCCATTGCCTCGATATGCAAGAACTACGCGTATAATCAAGAATTAATCACCAGTCGACGGCAGAACTTAGCTCGTAGTTCGACAACTTCGCCGCTTCGATGTAAGAATTCATCTGATTATGGAATTTATTTAGTAATATTGGTATCGGATATACTCGGAAGCGGGTGTGTGGGAATTATTATACTTATGTATAGCATAATAAAAATATAAGTACCTCTACATATTATTTTTTGCCACTCCATAAACAAATTACAAAATCTATCATCTATCAACTTGTCTACGTGTAATGCCGATGAAACTTTCGACTATACCTAATAGATAACATTTGCAAAAAAAAACACAAACAAAATGGAGGCCAATATGACTTTTATGTTGGGTCACTAAATGATACCGCGTCCGCTTATGGGCTGAGTCTGCTACCTTATTGTTATTTCGTAAGTTTTGTGGCTCTTTATCATATTGCCGGCTGATTTCTATATAAGTTGTTCGATTAAGGAAAACTTAGCTAAAGAAAATAACATGGTTTGGGGCATTCGTTAGGTACCTACTGGCGTTATTACGTCTATTAATTGTTGACAAAATACAACCGTGTAACCTATATGAAGGGCTGTATTTGTACAAAAACTCCGACCTGACGCGATTCAAGCATAAAGCAAGTAAGCTCGTATGAGTCAGTGGCCAACTCTGTTGACGGAGGTTTTAGGCCGCCTTAAGGCCTCCGTGATGCCTTAACGACTGCTAGAGCCGGGACCGACAGTTTAGATTTAAGTATAGATTTGAGTATAAAAATACGCTTGAGTTTATATTAGCATACGAAGTAAAGCAAGAAATATGAGAGCTATTCCAGCTTACGACTATCAATATCTCACCGGGACGAAACACTACCTTCTATAAAATTGAACATCATTTGCACACTACACACAGGTTAGTTGGTAGATAATGCTAAATAGCATTAAGCTCGCCCCTCTCCACGTGCAATAAAGATTTTTCTAATGTCGTGTCGATATTAGATTTTTCTAATATCGTGAGGCTAATTCTTTTAATTTTACCAAGCTCTGCTTAGTTAGGGACTAGAGGGCGTTATGTGTAATGTCGATTGGTAAGTGGAATAGCGTAGGTGCGGAAATTATTGGTGCGCATCTCTCTAGTGCGCAAAAGTGGAATGCTTCATATTTATTTATTTACCTGCAATTATTCCGTGTATTGTACTTATTTAAAGTATTCTCTACATTCAGGTATTTCAGTAGTCCACAGAAAACCATTCCTAAAATTTATAGAGCGGTCTTCACGGCATAACGAAGTCCATTGTCATTCCAATGTGAATTTAACATTCATTAGTACCAGACTAAATTATACTCAGCTGGCTTAAAAACAAAAGTTCCAGTGTGATGCTTCAAGAAAGGACACGTGCTTGGTATAGACGTGTTATCAGTTACCTATAGTAGTATAGTATTATATGATCTGTGCCTATAGCAACAATAATATTATCAATGCATTGTTATAATAATAATATGACAAACTCAGATAGTGATGTGTATAGGGTAAAAAGTGACGCAGTTACGTCATCTGATACTAAAATAATACCTTCATGTTAGATTTTGCTACTATCCCAAATATCAAGGCACACGTTTTTGATGTCATTGCGATTGGGTTTGTAGGGCAGTGCGGTTTGCATCATTTTAATCTCTTTAGCAGCAGTTTTGAACCAGCTGTTTTTGTATGTCAATGCCAAGGTACACTTCAGCCGTGATTACCCTAATTCATCCGAGTACCAAAACTGTGGAAATAAAGCTGTTAACGAGGAACACAAGGTCCTACAAAAGTTGCCGGTTTTCTTACAGCTACCGACACGACACCTACGCGATATCGTCAGTGAGCCTAATGACGGTTCAAAGTGATCAGTGAGATTTTATTTTTACTTTTTGACTTTGAGTTTGAACTAATTGCGTCAGACGCTTTCACGCCGCATGTTGGCACCGACACCGGTATTTTTGTTCATGTCGGTATCGGCCAGTGTGCAAACGCCTGCTACGGACTCTACTATTCCGCAATCTGTGGCAATAACAACTTGATAAGGTTTCCATTGTTGACTTTGGTCGGCTTTTGGGAAGTTTTCTAAACCCAAGTTTAGTAAGCAGCTACCTAAAATCATTGTTAGCTTGACTTGGAAATGTCGAATTTCAATAGAATTGATTTTATCTTGTTAAATAAACCTACTAAAAGGTTATGATTTAAACTGGCTTGTCCAAACTAGTTCACAACTTACAGATAACAAACTAAATATAAACTGAGATCAAATAAAGTTCAAGCATTAACTTATTCATCACCAACTTATATTAAACCGTATCATAGGTCTCTCCCAAAGTCCCGTATTGTAAGCTCTGAACTGATTTCGCTGCCCAGCATAATGTCAAGCGACGTGGCTGCAGATACCCGAAAAAAAGAAGCTTTTGACGGCAAAAAACGCACTGAAACGCGCTAATGTCACTTTTTAGTAACAGAATACCTCTGATTTAGTATGAAAACAGTTTTTACAGGGCATGTTTTTATGAGACAACTATTGCCCCACTGAGTCCGGGCTTCGGTTCTTTTAATCCAGTACTTTCGCTTCATTTTGCAGATCACTGTCCCATCTTACCCGAGGTTGCTAAACTAACGCTTTGCATAAACGCAGACTCCACTTTAGCCGCGTGTTACATCGACGAAATAACAAAGACTACTTATAACTTTTGAAAAGAGAAAAATAATGCATGTAGAAAAGCTAATACTCGCAGTTACCGATGTACTTTGTCCACGCTACTATGATAAGCCTGTTTCTTGTTTTGCTCTTCTTTTAGGGCTTTTACGTTCGTAAAAAATGAGATTATCATTATTTCAAAGGTTAGGTAGCTATTTACTTCTGAAAACAATTCTCTTTGTGTTTATTTACTGACAGCTAAAGTAGGTCACTTAAATAACATTTAAAAAATACCTATCAAATGAAGCGTTTAAAAATAAACGACAAAATAATCCCTTTTTAAATTCTATTCATAAACCTCCACACGGTTATTCACACAGGTTTATACTAAATTGGTATTTTCCATAATTTTAAGCTCTTTGTACACGTTCAAAGGGCCTCCGCCAAAATAGAATGTCCGTTTATCTATAGCGAGATAAATGTTACCGTCTAAATAATGACTCTGCTTTTTACATCACAGAGTTACATCCATCACTTTGCCTGACAAAAGTTGGCTGGGAAATCGATTGTTGGCAAACCATGTTTGTGACACACCTTGTCCATACCATTCGAGGGGTATGTTTTGTTTGTGACAGATTTTTCTATAGTTATGTAGGTTTATTGATTTGGAACATTTTTCATTTGAACACCAAAGTATTCACGTATTCATAAACAATGCTGAAGTCTGGATCGATTTTTTGTGAAAAAACTGATGAAACAAGCGATAAAAAATACAAAAAAAAATAAAAAAATAGATAAATTCAATGATCCAAAAAAAATACTTATTAGGAGCACTATGTAGTAAAAATCTCCACTCATTTTTAATTTATGTCCATACGGACTGTAATCCAGCGTCTAAGGGTGCTTTTCCACCAGAGCTAAGCTAAGCGACGTTGCTAAGATGTGTTAGTATGAAAAAAAACGATCCCTAATTGGTGGATGTCAAACACATCCTTAGCAACGTAGCTTAGTTTAGCAATGTTGAAAAAGCACCCTAATTATGGGATTGTCCAAATAGTTAGACACAGCCGTCAGCGAGTTCTTATAATACGGAGCTATATCACTGGAAGGCTAGGCGTCTTGACAGTTGGTCACCCAGTCAGCATAATGAGACACTGCTACGCTCCGTCAACCAGCTCTCGCTTCGCTAATGTTGCATCCAATTATTGGCCCAGCGAGCTAAATATAATAGATAGTAGAACCATCGACGGAATTATTAGCTCTTCTTTTTACGCTCCACTGAACATTGCTCGTTAAACTTTGCGTTATATTGAATTTTTTTCCTTGTCCTTTTTCATGTCTGTGGAATTGATTTCTTAGATGTATTAATAAATAAATACGACTTAGTGTAGATCCTGTTTATGCTTGCCATATCTATAAAACAAGCCAATGATGTACCTAATAAGCAAAAGTAAAACTAGTTGATATATAACCTAACTTAACAACCATGTACCTAATTACTAACATTTTTAAATTAATTTTATTATTGTACCTACTTCTGCTTGAATAGAAATAAATTAAATTAAATAATTATTATGAAAATGAGACCGTATTTATTTTTTATATTCACATATTGTGATATAAACAATAGAAATTGGAAATAAGTAGGTGTGGGTTGAAAGAGGAACTTAAATCAAACGTTTTGGGTCGAACGAGGCAAAATACCTATTGGGTAGAAAAATTGTGGGTTGAACGAGGAAGCACTCGTCGTGAGTAGAGTATAGGTAGTAATAATAAAGTAGGTATACCTAATATCTACTATACAAAAAGAAAGTACTCAGTTAAACTTAAACGTAGGTTTATAATTAAAAAGAATATGTATATCTCATAATCAGTTTTTAAAGCAACTTCATGGCCACACTACAAAGAACTTGTCACAAAATTAGGCCAGTTAGGGTGGTTAGGGTAACAACTTCATACGGGCACAGACCATACTAGTACGGGCAATGTTAATACGTACAAAGTGAAGCTAATTCTGTTAGCAAAGTTTAGAATGTGATAGAGCTTCAATTTAATGTTGGATCTCGCTCTCACAAAGGGAACTCAAAAGAGTATTTGGTTGAAAAAAAATGGCTTGGGATGAATTTTTCAGTTTTGAGCTATGGTTGGCCCGTCGGATAAGAGATACGTATTTAGATATCCCTCTATATAAGGACTCTTATCATTCTACATACAATAATTACCTATACTTACTAGATATGTACTCGAAGAATAAAAAAAAAATCTTGGACATATTACACAACAGAATAATGTAAAGATGACTTCGAGTATAAAGATGATTACGAAACTGACAAATGATGTCGAGAAAACATGTTGAATAATTGTTTCTGCGGTAAATGTTTGACTATTTAGGCCAACCCTACTCACATCAAAATCATCAGATTGAATTTCTAGTTGTGTACTAAACCTAAATCACGCACTCTGTCTAGATAGACAAATTAAGATGGACAATTCAAGTGTTGAAACCATTGATTTTCTGTAGTGCGTACATCACGTATCTGTCGGTCTAACCCAGGCAATTTAAGTGTTAAAATGTTCATTTTCCTCTACTTTTTTCTCGTTTCTATGAGGCAACCCTACTCACAGCGTATATAGCCTACGCGTTCGAAAACAAAGAGAGTTTCAAAGCTGCGCTTTTATTTTAATATCAACACAACAAGTTGGTTTCTGTTATCGTATGGGTTTGTTATGTACTTAGCTCTTTGTGTTCTGTGGTTTTAATACACGTGTGTTAGAAACTCCTTTTCAAGGGAATCGAACCAGTTTCAGAGCGTGTAGTCTGAGTTTTATTTAGTCTTTTTATTCTCAAAAATCGAGGACGTTTTGTGAGAACCCAAGTTATAGGTTCTCGATTTAAACGATCTATGGGGTGAATCGAGAACCATCTTTTTCAATATATTAATTGAGCTTTCGAATGAAATAAAATGAAACTCAGTTGTTTGGTGTTTACCAGTTTCTAAAGGATAGTTTACTGTTCAGACGGTTTAAAGGTAGGGTTTCAGATTCCTTGGTCTTAACTACTATGGGCCTATATATTTTGTGTGGTGACTAGTAACTTCGTAGTAGTTTCGTAGCTTTTTTCGTAGCACTGTTCGTAGACCCATAATGATGTTAGTTCTAGGGCTTGGTATCAACAGAAAACTCATTTATCAATGTTAATAAATGATTGATGAGTTACGTAGATAACATGGGTGATAGTGAGGAGTTAGTCACCGAGTATAACTTATGTTTAGCCAACTTCACAAAAGAGAAAAGTTTAAATTCTTTGGCATTAGTTATGCATATGACTTTTTTAGACATTTGATTCAACTCAATAGGCGACCAAAACTGGAACTAGGGAGAGTTTTAACATTTTTTGTTTGATCAAACTATACCCAAAGAGCCCCAGTAGTGCCAGTGCAAGGTACTTTATCTATACCTACCCTTATCTCCACATTTCTTAGCAGAGACCAGGTAAGTCTCTTCAAACGTGGCTGCAATACATGATAATGTATGTGTATGTACTTACCAACCCACATTTGCACATTTCCACTAATGTATCACAAAAATGGTTGCTCGTGTTATCTGTTCCGATCTAGAGACTGCCTTAGTACGGCAATAAAATGAATTTAGGACCAATAAAACACGCAATAGCTTTGATTTTCTTTTATTATCCACCACGCACGTCATTCTCGACTTTTCATGTTATGTTTGTACCTTACACACCTACTATTTACCATCATCGCTTGTTTCTTTTCGTAGCTTTGAAAACGACAACTTTTAGGAGGTCAATATACAAGTTTATGCGACTTTATAGCTGATTATCTCAAGTTCCGAGATTCTTACCTAATTTTGACTAACTTGACTGGACTAGGTCGCTAAATTGTCACAAATTCTAATTCATCAGATTGTTGTCAGATTTTGGATTTTACTGTTTCAGTATTCATCTTAATTTTCTCAAAATAATGTTTATTTGCAGGTAAGGACGATGTTTTACGTCAAAGATTTGAAAAAGGTAAGATCCAACTTGTGGAGGAAAGGGAGAAAGAAAAGGAGAAGTGTGGAGAAAAAGGAGGGAGGCCTTTGCCGTGCAGTGGGATGATACAGGTTAAAATAAATAAATAAAATAAAGATCCAACTATAAAGTACATACATATCTACGTAGGTATTTTTTCAAAAACTATCTGCTTGTATCGTACAAGACATCTGACTTAAATAATACATAGGTACTTAGCATTAATTTTACTCCTAAAACACAAAATGCGTGATATACTCGTAGGTAGGTAGGTACTCTAAGTTAATGCTAAACCAAAATCTTTGAAAATTAAAAACCGGCTCTCACAATCATCTACTGCGATAATAATAATATTTTCTTACAACAAAATATATTTATTAAGAACCTATTATTTATAAAATACCTTTTAAGGTTTTTGCTCGAGGCAAAAGAAAACCTTTCTGAACAAAATACCTATAAACAGATTAATTTAACCTGAAGAATCTTCCGCCTATTTTCTACTATTAAAACCAACGAAGATCAATTGCTATTTAAATCCTACTAATATTATAAACGCGAAAGTTTGTAAGTATGGATGGATAGATGGATGGATGTTTGCTATTCTTTCATGTAAAAACTACTAATCCGATTTGGATGAAACTTGGAATATATATTGTCCGTGATTTGAATTAACACATAGGCTACTTTTTACACCGAAAAATCAACGGGATCCAACGGGACGCGAACGAAGTCGCGGGCGGCACCTAGTAGTAAATTAGGTTAGAAGGAAACAAAATCTCCTTAATTACTGAAAGGTGCTATACTTCATTTATCTTCATCAACAAACGATAGTATCATTTTGCTGGTTATTCTATAGGAAAATCATACAGGCTGTCCTGAAAAACATAATAGTATCAAGATGGGCTGTTTTGGGAAAGACCTTTGCCGTGAAGAAAAACATGTAGTGTGTTAATTAAAAAAAAATCTAAATTCATAAGAAAAAACATAAAACGGATTCTAATTAAATCATCGTCAAAATCGTAAACTGAAGGATATACGAATACCAAGTAGGTATTAGTAGTTACTTACTACCTAACATTGAGAGGAAGTTATGAGAGGAGAGTTGTGTTAAGTGGCGTTCACAGTTTCCAAACTACTTCAAAGTCACCCGTAGCTCTGTTGAGATTTATAGTTTTATGTATGTTTATATTGGTTTTCTAAAGTTGCGCTAGCTTAAATGGCTGCTAAATCGGTTGGTATCTCTTCTTCTTCTTCTCTTCAATAATGGCCTGTGTCCGTCATTTCGACAGTCAATTTTGCCAATGTCAAGTGTTAAAATTGTAATAAATAAGTCAAGTCCAGTCATTTGTCAAGTCGGCTGTCGTTTGTTTTCAAAAGAAAATGGTGGATTTTCTCTTCAAAACCTAACACGAATTTTCACATTAAGAAAAACCACTTTACACACATTTATTCCAATGGCTTACACTTTATGTTACGACCAAAGTATTATTGGTTAAAATTCCACCAAAATTAAACAACAATACTCACAATAACACAAGAAAAACTATTAAAATAAAAGTGCTATGTGTCGTTTCAAAAAATGTCAAAATTCGTGTCCGGTTGGTATCTCTTTTCGTTGTCATGCTAGTGACAATGACAGAGCCTTTTGTAGAATATGAATAAAAATGACGTCTTGACTTGAGGACACGAGTTTGACATTTTTTGAAACGGCACATAGCACTTTTATTTTAATAGTTTTTCTTGTGTTATTGTGAGTATTGTTGTTTAATTTTGGTGGAATTTTAACCAATAATACTTAGGTCGTAACATAAAGTGTGAGCCATTGGAATAAATGTGTGTAAAGTGGTTTTTCTGAATGTGAAAATTCGTGTTAGGTTTTGAAGAGAAAATCCACCATTTTATTTTCAAAACAAACGACAGCCGACTTGACAAATGACTTGACTTGACTTATTTATTGTAGCATTTCATTTTTTCAGCTTCGTGAAATAGGTATCCCTCGCTGGCTCAATTCAAATTTCGCGCCTCATTCTTAGAAAAATTAAATAAAGGCAAGTAGCAGCGACATCTAGCGCACCGCATGGAAATTACATTGTAATTTCAATTTTTTTACAGCGAAATCAAGATGGAAAGATCGGTAAAACGCCGAGGCGCCATCTGGTGTCGAGTAGTTGTATCGATTTAGTTTCGATTGGTTTTTTTTTGTGCACTTGCTCTAGGTTTTAAGGATTTGTCTATGGCGATGACATTGAAAAAAAGAGGTCATGGCCGACGCCGGAGAAATATAGGTTTTGTTTTGTTTCAAAAGAATTGTGTTTAGGGACGTTTTTGCCATGAAGCTCGTAAGGAAAAGCTTCGAGAACTTTCGATTTTGAGCTACATAAAACTAGCCGGCAAGAGGAGCCGCGGCTTCATTCCACGAAATTTGCAGAGAAACCAACACCGAAAGTGCGTGTGGGCGGAGAAGAGAGTGCCGACGAGACAAACACCAAAGAAAGCGGACAGCCGGAGAGAACGGGGAGACCAGACCGACGTGGCAGCATTTATGTCATCTCGAGAGCAGTCTCGAGAGCAGCCACGCAAGTCAACATTGAACAGGAGACCGACGGAGGTGCAGCTGAGAACAAATTCCGGCTGAAGGACGAGCAGAGAAGGGCGCGGACGCACGTGGCGTCACGAGCCGGTCGGTGTTAAGCAGAGGCGAGCAGAGCGTGGCGAGACGGCCAGCGGCTGGATTTCCCGAGCTGAGTTCCGTAAAGGCGTGGTGTGCACAAGCCACCACGTGTCTCGTCGGCACTATAAGGTGGGCCCAGTGTCAATATTTTACAAGAAGGTGTCAGAGTAGGATCTTTTATCAGGCGTTTCATCAGTTGAGGTCGAAGACGAGCAGCTGATTTCGTGGAATCCTGGTTCACTTGTCTATCGTTTGTTTGTCGTTAGTCTGCGTTTGAGTATTGTTTATCCTGCATCGCTATTAGTTCTTCGTTAAACTTTTTAGCATACCAGTAGGAGTAGATCCGTAGATTTCAGTGCAGGTTGGACCTGTGGTCTGCCCTGGTCCAGACGGGGCCAGTGCATTCCTCAGATCAACCCGAGCAAAGCTCATACGAGCCATAAGTGGTTGTGCAAGGTGTAGGAAAACGTTGGTCAAAGACAAATGTACATTCTATAGCTAGGATTACAAGCTGGTAACTTTATGCCCCTGGTGGCACCTGTAATTAGACTAGAACAAGTTCTAGGGATGTGCGATTAGAAGTAATTTTAGAATTATACTATTTCACGAGGCTGATTCACTTTAAATACCCGATTAGTTAAGTTCACATCTTAGTATAATAAATAACGTTTTAGGTCCTCTTTAGAATATATGTAGTTGTAAATGATAGAATAAGAAGTTCATGTTTATGTAATCATAGGTTTATTTATAACAATAAATGGTTATTTTCGTGTGTTTCACATGTTTCTTTTGTTAACAATAAAAAATAAATTTTGTACGGTAGGAAGATAGGCAGAACCACCCCGCAGGAGCTAGCTGTGGTAGTCAGGAAGGTAGATATCCTGCCATTCCTTTCCTTTGTCATCTCCCCAGAATTCCAACCGTTATAAATGGCGCCCAACTGTATTTTAATTTAATTTTTCAGCATTTAAATGAGATTTTTTTGTGTAAATTATATTTTCAGGATAAAACATTACAACTGTAAATTAGATTTTGTACGTCTGACCAACGTTTCGTTTAAGTATAATATTTTCTGGTATTTTTTTAAAGCAACGAAGCGAAGACAAGTGTTCCAGTTAGTTTTTAAGTTGATTTTAAGTATTTATTTTAAGGTGTTTATTTTTAGTTAATTTAATTTAGTTAAGTTGCTTAGCTGTATTTAGTTAAATGAGTACAAATTCATCGCAGCAATTTATAGAATTTTTTGAGGGTTTTGATAAATGTTAAGACACATTGCACACTACAAAGTTAGGGACAAACGGTTTTTTAGCTCAACAATTTAAACAATATTCCTTAGCATATTTTCGCACCTTTTTTATTTTTGTTTTTTTTAAGCAGGAACGAAAATATTACATTCTGTAGGGAATATTTGATAATCTTTTGTTTCCCTTCATTGCTCATTTGTTTATTTTGTTTATTTGCTTATTTTGGTTTTGATATTTCATCATGTCGACTCCAGCGATTTTTGTGCACAGCTTGTCGAAGGAGGAGTTGCAGTATGAGGTCGAAATTAGATCAGAGACACCGGAGACAACTGTAGAGAAATTGAGGAAGCAGCTCAAGAAATTGTTAGTTGAAATTCCATCGGAACAGATAATAGACGCACCACCACAGTCGCAGGAACAATTTTTATTTGTCCAACAGAAGGTGCACGAATTGATCTCAAAATGGACGGAGTATGAGGAGGAACGCGACAGCGGCGGTTTCTTGCGCGCTCGCGCCCTAGCTAGCCATTTATTTTTCAGATTATCTAGAGTCCCGGAAGGAGAGTCTGCAGTTATGCACGCGTAAAGGAAGAAAGGCGCAGTCAAATCGTTAGTTAGTTAGTTAGTTAGTTGGTTCCAGGTTTTGTCAGTAGGTTTGTTAGAAAATTTACCTAGGTCAAAACCAGCTTTTGTATATTTTTGTAGTCACAGGTGTGATCGTGTGGAAGAAAACATATCCGCTCAGTGTTGCGGCGACGTTCAAGATGGCGAAGTTGTGCCCCAAGTGCGAAAAATGCAGAGTGAAAGTAGTACTTTCACCATTAGTTTTCGAACTTGAGGACATGAACAGTAAAATCTTAGGATCATGGCATATGAAAGACATAAAAGTCAAACAGATTTGCGGTCGAGATAGGTGTGTCATTTTGGGTCATAATAGGTATACTATTATATTTTACAGGTATTTTTGTGAAGATAGATTTCTAATACTTTTCAGATTAGAAATTTTGGGTTTTGGTGTGATTGTGGTCCAACACTTAGGTGGGAAGAAATATTTTTGTGAAATCACATCAAACAATTTGATTTTGTTTAATTTCAGACAAAATCTAAAGAGGTTTTTACCTACTAGTTATAGGGCAGGTCGCGGTAGGGTGGTAACTTATCAAGGTTATTTTACATTTATTTTCACAGTCAAAGGAATGTCGAAGCTGTCGGCGTACAAACTGAAGTCAAGTTCGGTACGTCAAAGCAGAGGAAAGCGTACCCACGGTGTCACGTAGGGTATCGCACGGTGTGAATGCGGAACGTATGGATGGAGAACAAGGAAAGGCAAGTGTGCGCTGTGTAAGGGGAAGAATGATTGGATGAAGTATGTATGTGTGGGAATGAAAGAAATAGACAATGGAATAATGTAAGAGCAGAGCCCGAGACCGACCTCCCGAAAGTAGTCAACGATAACACACATTATTTTATTTTTTAGATATACTAAATGATTGTGTATATAGATAAGTGTTTGATTTTCATAAAGATAAGGAAAAAATAAATATTTTGGTTTTAAGTCTAATTTTAGGAACTAGTAGCTAGTCTCAAGGTAAACTTCATGTTGGTGTAGATAATTTGCTTTTATAGTTATAAGTTATTGTTGTTATTATTGTTGTTGGCATAGTTATAAGTTGTTGTATTTTTCTCTTTATATATTTTTTCATGCAGATCGAGCAGCGCTGAGGGCAGCGCAGTTTCACTTATGCAGTGAAACTTTTATCGTTGGGGGGGGTATTGTAGCATTTCATTTTTTCAGCTTCGTGAAATAGGTATCCCTCGCTGGCTCAATTCAAATTTCGCGCCTCATTCTTAGAAAAATTAAATAAAGGCAAGTAGCAGCGACATCTAGCGCACCGCATGGAAATTACATTGTAATTTCAATTTTTTTACAGCGAAATCAAGATGGAAAGATCGGTAAAACGCCGAGGCGCCATCTGGTGTCGAGTAGTTGTATCGATTTAGTTTCGATTGGTTTTTTTTTGTGCACTTGCTCTAGGTTTTAAGGATTTGTCTATGGCGATGACATTGAAAAAAGAGGTCATGGCCGACGCCGGAGAAATATAGGTTTTGTTTTGTTTCAAAAGAATTGTGTTTAGGGACGTTTTTGCCATGAAGCTCGTAAGGAAAAGCTTCGAGAACTTTCGATTTTGAGCTACATAAAACTAGCCGGCAAGAGGAGCCGCGGCTTCATTCCACGAAATTTGCAGAGAAACCAACACCGAAAGTGCGTGTGGGCGGAGAAGAGAGTGCCGACGAGACAAACACCAAAGAAAGCGGACAGCCGGAGAGAACGGGGAGACCAGACCGACGTGGCAGCATTTATGTCATCTCGAGAGCAGTCTCGAGAGCAGCCACGCAAGTCAACATTGAACAGGAGACCGACGGAGGTGCAGCTGAGAACAAATTCCGGCTGAAGGACGAGCAGAGAAGGGCGCGGACGCACGTGGCGTCACGAGCCGGTCGGTGTTAAGCAGAGGCGAGCAGAGCGTGGCGAGACGGCCAGCGGCTGGATTTCCCGAGCTGAGTTCCGTAAAGGCGTGGTGTGCACAAGCCACCACGTGTCTCGTCGGCACTATAAGGTGGGCCCAGTGTCAATATTTTACAAGAAGGTGTCAGAGTAGGATCTTTTATCAGGCGTTTCATCAGTTGAGGTCGAAGACGAGCAGCTGATTTCGTGGAATCCTGGTTCACTTGTCTATCGTTTGTTTGTCGTTAGTCTGCGTTTGAGTATTGTTTATCCTGCATCGCTATTAGTTCTTCGTTAAACTTTTTAGCATACCAGTAGGAGTAGATCCGTAGATTTCAGTGCAGGTTGGACCTGTGGTCTGCCCTGGTCCAGACGGGGCCAGTGCATTCCTCAGATCAACCCGAGCAAAGCTCATACGAGCCATAAGTGGTTGTGCAAGGTGTAGGAAAACGTTGGTCAAAGACAAATGTACATTCTATAGCTAGGATTACAAGCTGGTAACTTTATGCCCCTGGTGGCACCTGTAATTAGACTAGAACAAGTTCTAGGGATGTGCGATTAGAAGTAATTTTAGAATTATACTATTTCACGAGGCTGATTCACTTTAAATACCCGATTAGTTAAGTTCACATCTTAGTATAATAAATAACGTTTTAGGTCCTCTTTAGAATATATGTAGTTGTAAATGATAGAATAAGAAGTTCATGTTTATGTAATCATAGGTTTATTTATAACAATAAATGGTTATTTTCGTGTGTTTCACATGTTTCTTTTGTTAACAATAAAAAATAAATTTTGTACGGTAGGAAGATAGGCAGAACCACCCCGCAGGAGCTAGCTGTGGTAGTCAGGAAGGTAGATATCCTGCCATTCCTTTCCTTTGTCATCTCCCCAGAATTCCAACCGTTATATTATTACAATTTTAACACTTGACACTGGCAAAATTGTCTGTCGAAATGACGAACAAAGGCCATATAGGTATAGAAGAAGAAGAAGGGTTAGCCTATAGAGCACTTCGCATTTACCTAACACCCTGTACTTGACTACTTACGGTAAACAGGAAAGTACTCGTAAATCAGGATTACCAGAATTCGGGGAAGCCATATAAAATAAACCGACTGTCTCCATTTTTCTCCATTTATTTCGTATCAGTGAAAGTATTTTCACTTAAATGTACCATACTTCGATTTGCTTTGTTCCTCAGTTTATTTCGAAGGCAGAAGAAGATTTCTACCGACGTTTTCGAATTAGATATTTTTTTTAATATAAAATTAAATGTTTCGGTTTTCTGACTGAATTTTTTACGAAGAATATGATCATATTTTTTTCTGAATTTATATTTAAAAAATGTCAATCCGAAATTCCCGACCAAAAGACCAAGAAGACAGAGGAATCCGAATCGACAATTCAAGGCGTGAATATAAAAAAAATTGTGAATTTTTTTATAAAACATCTGAATAAAACTCTTACTTATACTAAGAATATTAGTAGGTACAAGCTTATAGCAATAAACTCTGTAGGTATTCTATTTGCACGAGTTTTGTGCATAAATTAACAAACAAAATAAACAACAACAAAACAGATTTTTCGGTGGATTATTGGAAACGTCGAATTTCTCATAGCTCCCATTTCTAATCTCAAACTTTGATCACATCGAATTTAATGAGGCAAAGTTTCCGGACTACGTCCTCGTGGCAAGTCACATCCAGCCCAAGTAAAATTATAATACATTTCCTTTAATACCAGGCGGAAGATTTCGAAATAAGTTTCGTGGATTTCTGGGTCTATCGAGAGGCAATTATTATCGGATAATAAAATGAGTTTTCTTGGAAATAAATCTTGCAATGATTTTGTTGTACTTGCTAGTAACGCTAATAAACAAATCAATGTTCTTCGGTTTCGTATGAGAGCTCCACAAATTACCTTAAGTACTTTGTAGGTTCAGATATCAGAGCCCGTAGTCTGTGCATGTGTTTTACTTTCGACTCGATTATAGCACACGCAAACGCATTCGCAAAGCGAGAAATTTTGTTGGGAATAGCACAATTCCAAAATCTTCCGCTAGAGGCGCTTATCCGGGTTTCATACAAAATTTCTCGCTTTGCGAATGCGTTTGCGTGTGCTGTACTCGACTCGAAAGTAAAACAAATGCACAGACTTGGGGCTCAGTACGAAATAGCTACCTACACTTGAAGTAAACAGTACAGTCATTTCAATTATTTATGTAACAGAACTATGTCTGAACTAGTCAGTATTATTACAATATGGGGTTATTTTAACACGACGGGTAAGGCTTCATTTTCAATTTATTCCGATAAAAAATAAAATAACATAACAGAATCTTTTCCATGGCGTTATTCTACTTAATATTAAATTAATACTAAAGTAATACCTAGGTATAACTTACTTGAATCAACTTGAACTGGACTTGAATCAAGCGCCATATATTGCGATATAGAGTTAAAAACAAAGTACCTATTATGACTTCTGCTGACTGTACCCACCCACAGGTTGGTAAGAAAATATTATATTCACAATGTTGAAACATTGTAAATATAATATTTTCCTACCTTTTGTGTGTGGAATATCAAAGACTGTAGGCTAACCGCTAATAACAAAAGGTCTACTTGCACAGCAAAGTTCCGGCCGTACGGCTTGAAACTTTTCCGCATAGGGATTGTCAATAAGACCGCTGGAGCATAGAGTGTAACTTCCCTACTTGAGGCAGTATTGCGAAGTTTAGAACATGGAACATATTTTCTAGTGAATATTTGGAAGGCTTCTTAGTACAGCCAATCGGTGAGATTCAAAAGCTTGTGAATACTGAAATGAACATTGTTTTTTATCTTCAGATGCTGCGTAGGATAAAATTTGGCTAAATTATTATTGTAACATATAAAATAGCTGGTTCTGACCAAAACATGAGTTATAACTTCATAGCGACATTGCTTTTTTTATTTATTTATTTAACACACAAAACACATTACAATCAGAAACAAATGTGAAAAAATTAAGAACTAAATACTAAAAGTACTAACAGTTTTGAGCTTGGTTGAAACGTAAAAACATGTGCGTACAACTAGTTAGGTATGTATGTACACGGAAAAAAATAAATATACATATTTACTTAAACCAAAACAACCATTATTCTCAAAATTATTGTTTAAATGTAAGTCAATATTATCTTAACTTTAAACAGTATTCTCCACGTAAGAAATACACTATTCTTGCATTAAAAATAATTTATTCTCATTATATATACTAAAACCAAGAATCGGATGCTTGGTTCAATACTTTGTGGTGTTTGTTCAAGAAACTGTCAAAGTATTAATCCAATAAAAATTTTAGTTTTTCTTCAAGAATACAATTTCATTCCCTTAAGAATTTCAGAATGTTGAAATTAAAATCAGTCATTTAAAATTCTTGTTTCTTGGTCTGAAATAATACTATTCTTAATGATAAAATAATTGCTAAGAAAATAAAATAATATTCTTAAATCAATGTTTTTTTACATGAAGTAAATTTTTCTTCACTAAAGATTATACAGATACTTACATCAAGCATTATATTCTTGAAATAAAAATAACAAGAATATTCAAGTTATGAAAACTGAAAGTATTCCAAGAAGAATCAGCATGCTTTACCTAAGATGTGTGTTGTCTCGTCAAAAAAATCTTTAAAACTTCTTATACAAAAACAACAAAATTCTCGTATATAGTAACTGACTCTTGAATGCAGAAAATATGTTTAAAAAAAAATGGGACATCAAGAATGTAGACATTTTAAATGGAGAACCGTTATGCTAGAACCAAAACGTTATTTTACTCGGCTTAACAGGGAATTGAGCTTCAACAAAGATCATACTGTTTTTGTTCAAGAATATTTTTCAGTTTTAAATAAAGTCAATGTATTCTTCACTAAAGAATATACAGATACTCACATCAAGCATTATATTATTGAAATAAAAATAACACGAATATTCAAGTTATGAATATTAAAAGTATTCCAAGAAGAA
The DNA here is from genome assembly GCA_918843925.1 of Eulithis prunata. Lineage (NCBI taxonomy): Eukaryota > Metazoa > Arthropoda > Insecta > Lepidoptera > Geometridae > Eulithis > Eulithis prunata. The sequence goes on along the minus strand of OU974023.1, from coordinate 4,263,340 downwards.
TCAGTATACTTTATTTAAGATGTGTGTTGTCTCGCCAGAAAAATCTTACAATTTCTTATACTAAAACAACAAAATTCTCGTATAAAGTAACTGATTCTTCAATACAGAAAATATGTTTAAAAAAAATTGTGACATTAAGAATTTAGACGTTTTAAATGGAGAACCGTTATGCTAGAACCAAAACGTTATTTTACTCGGCTTAACAGGGAATTGAGCTTCAACAAAGATCATACTGTTTTCGTTCAAGAATATTTTTCAGTTTTAAAAAAAGTCAATGTATTCTTGTCTAAAGAATATACAGATACTCACATCAAGCATTATATTCTTGAAATAAAAATAACACGAATATTCAAGTTATGAATATTAAAAGTATTCCAAGAAGAATCAGCATACTTTATCTAAGACGTGTGTTGTCTCGTCAGAAAAATCTTACAATTTCTTATACTAAAACAACATAATTCTCGTATAAAGTAACTGATTTTTCATTACAGAAAATAAGTTAAAAAATTAATTGTGACATTAAGAATGTAGACGTTTTAAATGGTGAACCGTTATGCTAGAACCAAAACGTTATTTTACTTGGCTCAACAGGGAATTGAGCTTCAACAAAGATCATACTGTTTTCGTTCAAGAATATTTTGCTAGTTTTAAGTAAAGTACCTAAATGTTTTCTTCGTTAAAGAATGTAGGTAGATACAGATGTACACAATAAGCATTATAAATTCTTGAATTAAAAATAACAGGTTAATGATGATGATGATGATGACTGCTGTGTTCCGGTTTAAAGGGCCTAGCCGGCGATATTACAGGCACTCATTAATGAGACTCTTCATATTCACCTAAGGGTAGGTAGGTACCTAACGGGTGCAATGTAATAGGTAGGTAGGTACCTAAGTAGGTACAACCACAGATTATATAATACTATACTAGGTACAACTAAGGCGTAGGTACCTATCAACCTAGTACTTATAGTACTTACCTACTTGTACTACTATTCTTTGATTTCGGTATTTCCTTAGGTCTAGTCCGTCATGCAAAAGTAATTATCTCATCGTAGCGTAATGGCCATTTACCATTGGTTGTTAGGCCTAACAAAGTGATATCACCATGGTGATTACTAGACATGACATCACAGACTAGACCTACCTACCTACTTAACTAGATAAGTAGGTAGGGGTAGATATTACTAGTAGTTCGCCCCAAACTGAGATCTCGTGATGTTCCCGATAAAATTATGCCTGAAATTCCTCAAAATTGGTTTTCAAAGCTGATAAATAACCTCATAACTTGGAAACGGCTTCACCAATTCTCACCAAACATGGCTAAATACCATCTAAGATATGATCCAAGATAAATCATCTTTTTTACGAACGCCGTCAAGCAAGCTTTGACCTCGCGATCGTAACGCACAACGCTGCGGAATGCGACATGCGGTGACAAACGCTGTCAAACATAGAACACCCCTTTAGTTTTTCGGTCGGTGGTTAGTAAAACTCAAATATTTTCTTTACAATGGTTGCAATAAACTTTGCAAATCGTATCGATACCTAATCGATACCGCTATCTAGCTAAGTAGGTACCTACCAGTCTTACCTGAACCACAAAATTAGTTTATGGGCAAACAATCTAGGTACTTACCTACAAAAGTAGGTAGGTATAGGTAGGTACATATTTTATTTGTGTGTGTTTCAAATCCATCTTTGTTTCGTTTAGGAGCTAGAGGTTAAGTCTCACTAATAATATTTCGTACCGAGACGATTCGGTAGGTAAGGTACCTACCTACCAGCCTACCTACCATACATACCTATCGCCTACCCTAAATACTATGGAACTTTCCAATTAATGATCTGACTCAGATCAGGTTGCCTCCTGACGCTGTATAAATCATCTTCAATAGATGTAAAGGCCTATTATATAATATCCTACAACAACATTTTTCTTGTCCGTAAGCCTGTTGTATTTTCGATTCGATGTTTTATGAAAATAGGTAGGTACATCGATATATCGAGTAAATCAACAGTCTTTCAAAACATCGTAGGTAGGTAGGTAGGTACTATTGAACATCGAGTGAATTCGATGCATCGATTTATATCGAATATCCCTATGAACACCGTTCCACAGAAACCAGAGTCAAAAGAAATAAGAATAATTGTCTTATTTCAAGAAATAGGTATTTTTCTTCCAAGTTATTTTTTTTTCGCACGCAATGTTGCCACTGTAAAAAGTATAGGTGATTACCTAAATAAGTGGTAATAGTAATGATGTACTTAGTAGTACGTCCAACCAAAGAAGAATACTAAGGTCATCAACACCATCAGCCTGTAGAGTGTAGAAGTCTTTTAGAAGGTTGGTTTTGCAAGAGTGTTACTTGAAAATTTAATAGATTTAGAAACCCGTTGATAGGTATAGAGATCACTACCTACCTGTCTACGACAACTAAATATTTCATTCCAAATAATACTATGAACAATTAAACATTCTTATTTTAACCCCTCGGCTTTACGCCCTCGGTGGCTCGGATACGCAAGAGGTTGCGGGTTCAATTCTCGCCATGGGACATTAAATTATGTTTAGCTTGGTCTGCAGATATTTGTCCCGGCTATGGGTGTTGTGGTACCTTAGTAGGTACTTGTAGTTTCTGATACCTACGACACAGGGAATCCTAGTGTGGGGTCAGAACAGAACTACCTATGTACCTGTATGACTGTTGGGTGTTATGATGACTGTGTTAATAGTCCAGTCAAATTAGTTAAAATTAGTTAAGAATCTCTGAATTTGAGATACCCAGCTATAAACTCGTATAAATTTGTATCTTGACCTCATAAAAGTTGTCAAAAAACCTACATATTTATGGTAGGGTCTTGGCGTCCATTAAAATCTCAAGGTCAAAGGTCACAAAAATCGACCTTTCCAAATATCTCGTTTGTACACAGTTATACAGTAGTAGGTATGACATCATACTACAGCTGTGAAACTGTGAAGTCAGTAACCAACCCGGCTGTAGCGGCCACTAGCGTTTGTGGATGAAATTTGTATACGTGTTGGTATGGTAAGTTAGAGTCCGTAAACGGACGTAAGCATATATGGTCGAACAGCTATTTAACCCCAACGCGATATAGTCATATCGCGATTTAGTCTTAAAGCGATCTAGTCATATCTTCTGCCTAGTCAAATAGAGATGTAGTCGTAAAGCTCCTAACCCATAAGTACCTACCTACAAAGTATAATGTAAATAAATTTTGTACTGTGGTAGCCGTGCTTGATATTTACAAAGTTGCAAAACAGACTTCTATCACTATACCGTCATTCTACGATTTTTTTAGTATAATAATATTAAAAATAATATAAAACCACAATTTGATAGGAAGTTAATTTCCATCATAATCTGGCAACACTGGCAATCGTTCCACCCACAGAGTACTTTTTTATACGGTTCCACGTCGCGCACGCGTATTACGACTACTGTCGGGCGGGAAGAATAATGGAAGATCTACTAGCTGCATGGGAAATTCCCTCTGATGTCATAAAAACATTTACTGGTATGTAAACTAAGTATTACCTGTATATTTTAGATAATGTAGGTAGCTGCCGGCACAGGATCGTGCTTTGCATGCGCCAATTTCACAAATAGGTTACATGTGCCGAAACCGGCCAGGAAGACATCAGGTGTAAAATCATGTTAGGTACCTAGGCCATTTCTTTTGTCATACAAAATTTTTCTTGTCTTGTGTTCGTGTCTTAATACCTAATGTGCTAAGCACCTCAGGTTACCTATATGAAATAATATAGGTATTTCCTAGGTTATAACTATTCCCGCCTACAGAGTGTGTAGGTAGATAGGTACATACCTGCCACATGTCTGATCTACCTGTATTATGTACTTACCTACCGAGTAGGTAGGTAGGTAATTGGTTTGCTTCGTTAAACGTAGTAAGTAGGTTTATAACCCTATCTTCAAAGTAGGTAGACGTACCTACTGAATTAACCAAGCACTAAGTAGGTAGGTATTTCATCTAGGTATTCTAAGTCCTACTGGGATTTTATTTGGAAGAATCTTCCATTATCACATCAACATTCCATATTCTTGGTTTTATAACTTTATGATTTCATCGTTACAGATAATTGCATAACATTAGAACACTGCAAAGATTTAATTGACGGGGACCTCCTAAAGGAACTGTGTCCAACTATAGGATTACGAATCAAAATTAAAAACAAAATTCAAGAGCATCTGACTTCTATGGTATGTACCTATCTACCTAACTACCTATTGATATTTCTAATGTTTGTATTTGACCGTCATGTAGGCAAACCATCGTGCTCAGTGGGCAAGTTGCTGGCTGAAACACAAGAGGTGGCAGATTCGATTCCCGCTGTGGGACAAATGTTTGCATGATCTGCAGATATTTGTTCCGGGTCTGGGTATTGTGATGCCATAGTACTCTTCCTTCCTGACACCCACAACACAGGGAATCCTAGTGTGGGGCATAACCTATGTATGTGACTGTTGGATATTATGTTATTCATTTTAGTAGAAGCACGAGGAGGAAGTGATCGCTGAGCGTATGATTTGTACATAACAGAAAAATAAAACAATAAGGTATATAGGTAAACTTGTACAGTATGCCAACCAATACGCATCAGGACCTGGACCAATTCAGCTACCATAGAAGGTCTATTCACAGATGGGTCCAGCAATGGGTGGGATTAGCAAGGCTGGCTGAGTTTGTTGTTGCTGTCTGGAACCGGGAAACTATTTCTTTTCACATTATAATATTTTATTAATTATTTCTCATAGGTATATAGGTTCTTGTGAAATAGTTTGTCCGGGGAAGTACCTAATATATTTTTACTACATAATATATTTTTGAATTCATATTATTAATTTAACATCTTATAAATTATTTTATAAATATTATGGTCATTTTAACTTGCTAGTTTCTTACAAAGTTTTTTTTTCCAGACCGATACTGTAACAAATACCACTTTTGATGAGGGAATGTCAGATATTGATGTGGACAACATTCATATTGATGATCTCTTTGCGGTGAAGCCTAAACTACCACATTTTGAGCTGAAAACCCTTTTAACAACATCACCTTGTGGAAAGTCTGTGTTAAAACAGTATGAAGTGAACAACACATTGAGCAATAAACACAGGAATCAGCTAAGTGACATAATAATTCGACATAATATTTACCTATATTGCAAATAAGTGAGTACATTTTTAACATTATCTATACACTTAGGCACGCTGCCTGCATTATAGTTATAAAAAGGTACCGACATGGAGTTCCAATTGGTTAGGTTAAGTTATAATTATGTTAATAGTTACGTAAGTAGTAGATTATTGCTGTAACCAGTTTTACAATTTGATATTCTTTTTAACTTCTATATTGTATTTTAAATGTTGTTAACCTGTTAAGGTGACTTAAGGCTTTAAGTTTAATTTTAAGTACTTTAAGTTAGGGCTTTAATTAAGTAAACACTAATTTTATATAAATGGGAAATTTAACGAACTAGGAATTAAACGATAAGGTATAAATATAATAATAGATATGAATAGGATTGAAACGGTCGGTGCCTTCACCGATATCACAAGTACTACACTACCTACGTCAAAATTCTCGTTTATATAAAATGAAATGTCTATTTTGTACTTCATGTCTATGTCTATGTCTTCATCCCATCCAAATTGGTTGATTACACTGTGTATGTGTCGTTTGGTCCTACTTGTTCTACTTGTCCTACTTGTGTCGCTTGGTATTTACTGTAAAATAAATGATTCTAACGTTTTACGGTATTTTAATTGTTCTAAACTTAAAGTTACTTATGAGATTGTAATTTCTTGAATTGTTAACATTTTTTGACTTTGTCATATACCTACCTATTATTGTCAATGACAGAAATTGTGTCTTAGGTATTTATGTAATGCGATTTACTAAGCATACTATTTTAATGTAACCCTCTGTAATTTCTTGAGTTGATAGTCATTTTTTTATCTTTAGAGCCGGTATTCGATTATCATAATAATAATTTAGCATGCGTCCGCGGGGGGTTAGAAATCTGACCAAATTATGAAAGTTGAATGCTTAACTGAAGAAATATTGTCCGTGTTTATTCTTCTCGGCTCCATACAAACTTTCTTCGAAATTAGTGAACTGACTCCTATAAAACTTTATAAAGTTTCGTAGGAAATGATTCACTGATTTTGAAGATGTCAACATCTTTAAGTTTGTGTGGAGCAAAGAAGAATAAATCTTCTTCAATTCAAGAAATTACATTTTCAATTAAATCTAACACTGTTTCAAGGTGATACACACAATATCTTGCATTGAGAATAGTTTGTTTTAGAATGAGCATTTGATAGCATTAAATCAAGACAAAACTCTATTAAATGAAGACACGACGATCTTACCTACAAGAAATTATATTCTCATAGAACAAACTACAATCTCTCAGGTTAAGAATCGATAATAGTTCAAATTAAGAGGACTTATATCATTGAAATGAAACTAAGTTTTATTGAATGAAGACTACATTTATTATTAAAAGAAGAATACGAGTTTTCAAATTAAAACTCATAATACTATATTGAAGAATACATTTAATTCAACTAACAATTAGCTATACTTGATATGAAATTAGATTTTATTGAATGAAGATAGAATATTATTAAAAGAAGAATATGAGTTTTCAACTTAAAACTCGTAATACTATAATGAAGAATACATTTAATTCAACCAACAATTAGCTATACTTGATATGAAATTAGATTTTATTGAATGAAGATATAATATTATTAAAAGAAGAATATGAGTTTTCAACTTAAAACTCATAATACTATAATGAAGAATACATTTAATTCAACCAACAATTAGCTATACTTGATATGAAATTAGATTTTATTCAATGAAGATAGAATATTATTAAAAGAAGAATATGAGTTTTCAACTTAAAACTCATAATACTATAATGAAGAATACATTTAATTCAACCAACAATTATCTATACTTGATATGAAATTAGATTTTATTGAATGAAGATAGAATATTATTAAAAGAAGAATATGAGTTTTCAACTTAAAACTCATAATACTATAATGAAGAATACATTTAATTCAACCAAAATTAGCTATACTTGATATGAAATTAGATTTTATTGAATAAAGATAGAATTAAAATTGTTGCAAGAAAATGGAGTCTTAAAACCAAAAGATTAATTGTCTTTCATTGAGAATGGGCTATTTCAATTGAAAAATAGATTTTATTTAATTAAAAATAAGTTTTTTTCGATGAAAACATAGTAACTCTAATAACGAGACATAGTATTCTCATATCAAGAATGATTCTGATCTATCTGAGAAAACATAAACTTTAAATAAAACTAAGAATTATTAAATTAAAACAGTATGATCATTATTAAAAGTAGAAATTGTTTTATTCCAAGAATATTATTTACTTAGAAATTTGTTAATAATGCTATATGAAAGACATCATAATTATTTTATACGAAGAATAATGGATATTCTTGTGATGAGACATTAAATGTATTTGAAACTATTACTAATGACAACAATATTTTATTCTTAAATAAAAAATGATATTCTCAGAATGAAACAGCCAAATCAAAACAATAATATGCTAAATTCAAGTAAACATTGTTTAGGCCATATATAAATCATTATTATTCTTGACCAATAGATTTATTCTTCCAAGGAGAATTCTTTTTTTTCAGTGTATGTACGAGCAAAGCGCAATGAGTAGCAAGCAAGCAAGAACTTTGTTTGTAGTGAACAATACAATTACAATGGAAATCATTCGTTATTTCTGCTTGAGGTTTCTTTTGCCAACACGTAAAAGCAAGATCAATTTGATGTACTTACTATGTCGATTTTGTTTTCATTAACGAATAACAAGAAATCGTTAAAAAACTGCGATATTTCTACTTTTCAAACAGCGCGCCATGGGGCAGCGCGGCGGCGGCGGAAAAGCACGCGCTGTAATTACACGCCCCAGATTGTTTGATGTGAAAAAACTTGATAAGTATAATAAGAGAAGATCGTTGAGTTTTTTTTATACAACTAATTGATGGAACAAGCCGACGGCCCACCGGATGTTAAGTAGTAAGTACTGCCTGCAACGAGATCTTGAGTATAATGAACATAATATTATAAGCAACGTGATTGTGTCTAAAAATAGGCAACAAAATATTCTCTAACATTTTGTGTTCTATTCCTTTTTACAAAGAAAATATGATAACAATGTAACGTAGTAAAGCTCTATTGTATTGCTATTTATTATTCTCAAAGTTAGGCTTTTGTTTTTTTAGTATTTTTTAGTGTTGTTTTTTCTTTGATGCTTATAAACAATTTTACTGCTATGAATAGTTTTAGATAATATTATATGATCTGTGGTTTTAGTATCTTTTGTACGTAGGTACATAAACATGTTCAAAAGCTTTGAGGAGCTGAATAATGAGCATAATATTACCAGCGGGATCATTTTCATTTTCAAATAAGCAAGAATGTTATTTACTCGAAGAATACTTACCTAGAATAGAATCCTAAATACCTTTAAAACTCTCCTACATAATTCTGTAATTTGACTTTATATAATTACCAATACGACAAAAAATACTGGTGTTCGATTCCGATTTGGTTCTTCAAATATGAGGTTAGAAGTGTGGTCATGACATTGAATAAGTAGAGTAGAAGGGAATGGAATTAAAATAAATATAAAAAAAATTAATAGGTTGAAATTAATATGTAACAATACTTACTTTATGTTTCAAATAAAAATCAATATATATAAAACTCTTTTGAAGCTGGCTGATAATCAACGCACAGCCTAAACTATAAGTCCTAGAGGTATGAAAGTTGGAGGGTAGTGTCGTTATATAGTGTAGGGGTGGAGTAAGAAAGGAATTTTGAAAAGCCACACTCTAAAGGGTCTATTTCGAACGCGAGCAACGCCGCGGGCGACTGCTTGGAAACAATACATCACATCCCAATTACTCGTTCATAATTGCCAGCAAATACAAAATGTTATCTTTCGTTTTCCGTAAATGCCGAACATTTTAAGAGAAATTCAGTAATTTACGAGTAAATTAATTAAAGTAAACTCTACCAGTGAAGTAGGACTGAGAACGATGATGATGATATTTTATATCATAAATCTTTATACTCACGCACCCTATATCTTGACCATGACCTTCTAGCCCCTTCCGACTTGACATTCTACAAACGTAATAATAGAAAGCGTCAAAACTGAACGAAGGCCCAACTCGCGACCCTCAGAGCCCCGAGTGTGCATTTGTTTTGAATTTCGACTCGAGTATAGCACACGCAATAGCATTCGCAAAGCAAGAAATTTTGTTGGGAATTGCATAATTCCCAAATCTCCCACTAGAGGCGCTTATCCGGTTTTAATACAAAATTTCTCGCTTTGCGAATGCGTTTGCGTGTGCTATGCTCGAGTCGAAAGTCAAAACAAATGCACAGACTCGGAGCTCTGGTTTCATCTACCTATACTTTATTAACTAATTACATAACATGCAATTTTATTGCCAAAACTGGCAGACGCTAGAGCCACTTGATCTATAATGGGCAACGCCTACTGCGTAAAAAGCAGCCTGTGTAAAAAGTAGCCTCTAACTGCAAGCATTTACTTACACAGTACAATATCAAACGAACAGTCTCTCCAGCCATAAATAGACGCCGTTATCGTTCTCAATGCTATTAGAGCACACTCATGGTTTAAGCTCGGTTCGTGCTACAACGTGCCGGGACCGAGCCGTGCCCGAGTTGACAGACTGAACTTATTTGTAAAAGGATATAGCCGAATTGTAAAACAAATAGGTGACAGACCGGCGACGGTGACCCTGTCCGAGTCCACCGACCGAAAACAGACAAATTTAAACTTTATTTGTAAAAGGATATAGCCGAATTGTAAAACAAATAGGTGACAGACCGGCGTCGGTGACCCTCCACCGACCGAAAAACGGAAGCGGTGTTATAAGATTGACGGAATTATGTATCTGTCTGTTTATTCGTCTGTGCTCTCGTGGGTTTGAAAGAAGGGCTCCAATTTGAATGCGGTAGAAACTTGTTGTAAATAAACGGTGTTTAATATAAAACCTCTTTCAAGACATATTATTGTCATTGGTTTTAATTTTTTCAGCGATTGCCACTACCTATACCTATCTACATAATACCACACGATGTCGCCGGAACTACCGACCAAATCTACAATTTTTTTTAGATAATCAACTCTATTTCTGCACTGTTTGAGTTTAAACTTGAAAGACACGGCGAGCACTGCCCGGCTCCGTCACGCTGTAGTATAAACCATCCTTTATCATTCTCAACGTTATTAGAACTGACACACTCATGGTTTATATCTATGTGACTTCACTCTCCCCATAAATTGTATCATGCCTCGCTCGGGAAGGACGTTTTTTCTGAAAACTAATCCAATTACTTACGGCACAAGGTTGCATATTGCGTTTCTTCGGTGATTCTTTGCCGTCAATTTATTGCTTTCTACCTACACGTTTTCTACTGTGACTTTGTCACTTGGCAAGTTTTAAGCAAACTTTTAAAATAGCTTTCGGAAGCTGATACAGTCAGATACGAAAGTCTGTATCAAGTTACAGTTCATTATTCAATGTCTAATTATCTTTGCATGTATGTGTAATATGTAGGTATTTACAAAAAAAAAAATAGGTATTCTATCAGCAATCTAGTTCCCATAGCACAAGCATTGCTTAGTAGCGTTGTGTGATATGTCCAAGATTTATTTAATTATCTATCTTTTTTTTTAATAAACAGCCACTCACCACACTAGCGGCTTATAGAGTCGAGAACTTTGGCATGTAATTGTCGTGGCAGGTGACCGCTACCCAGATACACGTCCTACTATTAGTCCTTACCAAATGTATAGGTATCCGAAAAGAAAAGTGACTAATAAGACCCCGTACCCAGAATCTACAATGTGGGAGCACAGATTATATAATACTATACTAGGAAGGAGTAACCTAAATAAGTACTAGGTACTACCTACGCAGACAAAGTGTTTACGTAATTTTTTTATGTAATAAAACCTCCTACTCCACGCGTTTACGCTAAGTAATAGTAAATTACGTGGAATATTTGGCGCAAACTTAATACATAAATAACCGTTTTCAAGTAACATTGTAAGGGACATTTTAATTTAACGAACTCACAGCCAATGGGCTAAATGTGTAGCTGATAGAGAAATAGCTCGTTCATTTAATTTTGATACTAAAACGTGTAGTACACTTCGTTATAATGTTTAAGAAGCTTATTTTTCGATGCATGACTCAGATCTACGAACCCCTTCGAGAAAAACAAAATATTGCATTTTTAGTAATTGGATCGGTGTTGGTAGCCACCGCTGAGTTTTCATTTTTATATGAGCAAAATTACGTCGGAATAAAAGCCACGCCAGTATTGGTAATCTAGTTTTTATAAGACAAGCTTTGCCTAGTTTGAGTTTGGGACTAAAGGGCGATGTGTGAAAATGTTTAATTCTACAATCGCAAGATAGCAGAAAATGTCAAAGATGTATGAGATTGGTCATGTAAGCACGTTCTAACTGACTAATATATCATTTTTCCCATACAATTGTCAACTTGGCTAGAATTTAAAATTTTTACATTCATGCAATTATTATTGTAAAAGTATACACCATATAAATTAAATAATTAATATCGCAGTATAGCTGTTCTGTAAGCTAGTTTTCACGAATTCACCTCGTTACCTAATATTAAATTCCGCCCGGAAGCTCTACGTACAAAGTGGCCGTGGGCGACTTGCTAACAGTGGAAGCCATGTGCTTCGTTGAAACATGTTAAAGTTTGAACGGCAGCCATGTTGGTTTTCTTATGCTATGATTCTAAGTTTGAAAATTACTATTTTCATGGGCGCCAGGAAATTCGAAATTCAGAAAAACCTATAGTACACATTTGAAGAAGTTTACACTCAAATGACAGGCGTCATGGCTCAGTCGGTAGTAGCTCTGCCTTTCGTGCTGTGGGTCGTGGGTTCGATCCCCACCGAGAAGAAACATTTGTGTGTTGTAAAACATAGATGTTTGTTCTGTGTCTGGGTGTTTCTATGTATTATAAGTATGTATTTAAAAAAAAAATTATGTATGTATTCTATCAACCATCTAGTTTCCATAGTACAAGCTTTGCTTAGTTTGGGACTAGAAGGCGTTGTGTTAAGTGTCCGTGAATATTTATTTATTTATTTTATTTAAATAAAATATGTCAAATGTAGGTGACTTAAACTTAAAGAGAAAATAATCTTCTCATTAATCTTACCAGCTGGAAAACAGAGATTTCTATGACAAAGAATAAGCAATACGTAGTTCCTACGTAAGAAGAAGCGGGACTCCCATTCTACCAAAATTACATAGGTACTGAAAATCTCGTTTTGTGTAACACAAGTTAAAATTTTGATCTCCGTTTCATACATTGTTCGTTTTTCAATAGCGAGAGTCTAGTTCGAGAGTTTCGCCGGGTTGGTGTCGTAAAGCTAAAAGTTATTAGGCCGGAAGATACTATACTAGCAGCAGAAAACGCCACAACTCAGAATATTTTATTTGGAAAGTATTACTTGGTGCTTTTCAGTGTGGTTCTAGGCCAAGTAAAATAGTTCCAGTGGGAAATTGGAAAGTAACTTTTGGAAAAAGTATTTTAAGCCAAGCTTTAACACTATCTCTATCATCATTATCATTAGCTGTTTACAAGTAAAACTAACCTGAATTCATGAACAGAGATTGATCAGTAATACCATTTCAACCAGCATTTGCATAGTGCAACGCCTGAAGCCGTCTCATAAATTCATCATTTATGAAGCGTTTCTGGCATAGCTTGCTTAATCTTCACCAATTATCTAAGTTAAGCGACGTTCTGCGCGGTCGCTATTTAGATGGGTGACCGCTAGTGGCATTTACATCTTAGCGCTTCCGTGCTTCGGAGGGCACGTTAAAGGGGTCCCGGCTCTAGCTGTCGTTAAGCCATGACGGAGGCCTTAAGGCGGCCTAAAAATCCGTCACCAGAGTTTGCCACTAACTCATACGAGCTTGCTTGCTATCGTTTATGAATTCGGGGCTAATGAGCTACCTATTTAATTTATAACTCTGTGCATTTTACGGTCACAACCAGAACAAATACTTTTCTTGCCTACATAAGTATTATTTTGTTGTTATACACCCGGATTCGAAAAAAACTGAGTTAGGCTTTTATTTACGCAATCCCAGGACCTTTATGCAAAGATATGGCCTAAGAATAAAAAAATAAATAATGTAAAAGGCGATCTGGCATAGAATAAACAATAGTTTTTAGGGCTTGGGTCGTTGAGCCGGGCGATTTGTAGCAATTTGCGAACGTGAGACTTGGCTCGTTCCGAATTCAAATCTCATGTAAGTCTGGGACATTTCCTTGCGCGAATACAAAGTTATAGCCACGTAGGTAGCTATATTGGTTTGTGCTTAGGTGAATTAAGAAGGTCTTGACTTCTAGATTGTTGATATAGCAGCCCCATAACATAAGCCATGCTGTCATCATCAATCATCATCATCAATATATATAAAACTCTTTTGAAGCTGACAGAGAATCAACGCACAGCTAAACTATAAGTCCTAGAGGTATGAAATTTGGAGGGTAGTATCCTTATATAGTGTAGGGGTGCACTAAGAAATGAATTTTGAAACGTCACACTCTAAAGGGTACGGCTAGTTACAAATAATAATCTCTGAGAAAATACAAAAATAATAAAAATAGGTGATATTTCTAATAGACAAGTCACGTGACCATAATTTATTTTCTAATGTTTTCTCCAGTCTTCGACAAAAAAAGGCGGCAACACCTACCGTAATTTAATTTCTTTTCAACATATTCAAAAAAAAAACAAAAAAGACTTGGCAAAAGAACAAGCCTCCAGTGCCAGCGCGAAATAAAAAATTCTTTATTCTTAGTAATATTAGTAAATCACAAACAAAACTCAAAAACAATTCGAAGTTCTCAGAACATCAAAACTGTTTTAAACAATTTGACACTTTCAAAACATTGTCTGAAGCTCGGCTAACTATAATATTTTAGAGGTAGGTTATGTAGATACTGACACTTTGTGTTAGTAAATCTTAGTTTCATATCGCTAAGGCAAACTTAGGGTCAACCATAACTACCAATATCCATAATTAAAATATTTTATATTAATTGTAGTATTCTAAAAAACTTTTGATGTGAAGAAAAATGTACCTACCTATTCTGTGTGTGTGCTTTTAATGTATACCCGGGCAACTTTTGGCCTCATTTTTGGTTGGTCTCGGTATGTTGACATCCCAAGAACAATCATAAAAATAGAAAATAATCATCATACCATCATCAGTATTTTCTGAACGATATAACCTAGGAATTTTCAAGAAAATAGTGAATAGGTGGATTATGGCTAAGCGTGCTCCACCTTAGGCTGCAGCTACACTTACCATCAGGTGTGCTGGCAGCCATATGCTATATATACTATTTGCTACATATACTTAGCTATACTAATATATCATAAAATACAGAATATAGCGAAGAATTTTAATAAATAGAGGTAAAAGTAAAGGCTTACCAAAAGTATAGGCCTACTAAAAAAAGTTGCGTGCTGGCACATAGGGTGGAACTCTTGATGGGGACGGAGAGTGGCACTTCATTGCTCCTAGTTATGATAACTTCGCTTTAACGATGTTATAAATTGAAATGGCTCCCTGATGCATTAACACTAGCAGTAAAAGCTTACCCGTCTCAAAGTGATAAGGAAATACTTTGTTTTTTTAGAAAACTAACCTTCTAAGGCCATCGTTTTTATACAGAGCTGCTAAAATTGTATATAGCTAGGAATACAACTAGCTACTAATAGAAAATAATATTTTTTACTTCATTTTACTTCAATTAAAACGTATTGATCAGAATCTAGTCAAAAAAATTAATTATAGTTTACCTATTATGTAGATGTAATGACGGAAATATTAGGTTAATATTTTATGCTAAAGTTTTTATCCAATTAATGTGTCCACTTTTGGGCCCGTATGCCTGTATGTATCGTTACTGAAGCCAACCTGTGTGTGTAGGAGTTAACAATAACATACTTAATTCAACTGGCTTGTTGACTTGCTCACTGAACTGTTTTGCATTGTGATGTGTGCAATGACCTGCCTACTCGTATTTGGTTGGTACTACGTTTGACAAGTTATGTTTTTGTCATGTAGGTAGTTCATCAAGTAACTTTATATAATAAATAATAATAAATATTCACGGACACTTAACGCAACGTCTTCTAGTCCCAAACTAAGCAAAGCTTGTACGATGGAAACTAGATGGCTGATAGAATAAATACATGCATTTTTGTAAATACATACTTATAATACATAGAAACACCCAGACACAGAACAAACATCTATGTTTACAACACACAAATGTTTGTTCTCGGTGGGGATCGAACCCACGACCCACAGCACGGAAGGCAGACCTACTACCGACTGAGCCATGACGCCTGTCATTATGACAGTAAACAGACACTCAGGCAGAATTGTACCTACCAACAAATTGCAAAAGTCATAAAACAATTCCACCATTTTCCCTTCAAAACAAACGACAACCAACTTGAGGAATGACTTGACTTGACTGATAATATTTCAATTAATTCACTTGACACTGTCAAAATTGTTTGTCAAAATGGCGGACAGAGGCCATAAAAAAAGAAGAAGTTGATGTTGAACTTTATAAAATAACTGATTATATACAAATGAGTTCTTTGATAGTTCGTCGTTCCGATAGTTTTGAACATTTTCGTTTGTAATTTTAATGAGAATTTAAAAAACTAAAAAATCTTCTTTAGACATTTAGGTACAAAAATATTGCTTTCCTTGAATACGAGCTTACTTTTATAATTAAAGATCTACAAACCAGATGGCAAGAACGTTTCGTGTGGGAGGTCTGCGGCTGACATAACTGTAGACTAACGACTACCAAGCTCCGGCGGCGGCGGCGGCGTACAATACTGCTGAAATATTGGCACATTTATCCCGAAGTACTTTGAGACTACGCTTTTACTTTTTCCGCGCGTCGTATACATTTTTTCCTCGTTAAATATTGAATTCTGAAGGATTGAACGCTTTTAATCGTGCAAAGTGGATAATATTTTTTTTAACAAGTGATAAAGAAAAAGTGGATGCCTTATAATTATATATTTAACTAGTTTAATAGTAAATTAGTTATTTTACAGAAATGAAAACCCTATAAATGTCAGGTAGGTTCTATATATCTAAAACAAATAGTTATTTTATACTAATTTTACTAATTTTAAATTTTCAATAAACTTTATTATTTATTTATTTATAGCACCAGCAAAAATCTTTGTGGTTTTTAGATGCTATGTAAAACTTTTTTTTGTAAGAAATGTTAAAATTGTAATAACAAAAACCTTCAAAGTTTATTTCAGTGAAGTTTTGGGCTTAAGTACTAAATAAGTAAATGGGTATGCGTCACACCGCGCCAATACCACTGTCTCGTAAACTCAGTGTACCAACCCCTTTACTTTCATAACAAACAACCGAATAACATTACTGTGATGGTTCAATTTCGATAGATAACGACTTTAATAAAGATTATACTGGCAGTATAAATGGAGGAGCCATAACTCGAATCAAAGTATTAGCTCCACTTTTAATTAAAATAGAGCCAAAGGGATCGATTTTATAATCCAACTTATATGAGAAAATTACGCCGTGGCTTTGACGTACTGTTTCATCAGGGTCACAGAAGAAAATAAGATATACTTGTAATTACTCGTAAAGCCTTGGTCTCGCGATCGTAACGCACAACGCTGCATTGTGCACCACAACGCAGAGTACCGCGTTTGCTCCTAGCCGCTGACGCAGACTGCGACGTAACAATAGTACATTATGGTACAAGTGTGGTACATTGGTGATTACTGCCGAGGTGCCATTGAGACCCGAGCCGTAGGCGAGGGTCTTAAGAAAACCGAGAACGGTAATCACCAATACACACGTGTATCATACGACGTTTTTCAACACACTTGTGAATAAAATAACTATAATTTCAACAGTGAAAACGCGTTGTGAAAAATGTTTCGCTATGGCGGGAAAAAATAATCAGTTTTCCTATGCGCGCGCATTGCGATCGGCCACAGACTAAAGGGATGAGGTTTTTTTTTATTTATTTTCCGCGCTTAGGGTTTGCGCCTATTCTGCCACGTAAAAATGGGGAATTTAAAGTTTTCTTTTATTACAGAGAAAACAAAAGTTATATTTGAGTGAAAGTTTTATTTATTAAACACGTACGAGTTAAAATTATCTATTTAAATAAGAAGTTGCATGAAATGAGCAAGCAATAGGAACATTCATTTATTTGTTCTATTGAACACGATCTTTTTTTTGAATAAAAACTTTTTTAGTAACAAAGCTACTCAACCAATAAAATTTAAAAAAAAAATCTATAACTCACAAGTGAGTTATAGCAATGAAAAAGTCACAGTTTGATTATGGGTGTCATTATGTGCCTAATTGCGGTGACCATAGAGCCACTTTATGAGCAAGTGTGTTGAAAAATACCATACTGGACGTTTTCCATACGATTATGTGTCCGGCGCTGCATGCTGCATACCGCTGCGTTGTGCGTTACGATCGCGAGACCAAGGCTTAATACTACGGCCACACTGCCTTGGGCAGGTTTTTATGAGACAACGATTGCCCCCCTGTTACTGCTTTCATTGTGTTATGATTAAATTAAAACAAAAAACTAACACGACTAATGTATTGACTGGCCATAAATCGTGGATATGTCGTTATATATATGCCAGTATACTTACCAGTATACTATTATGCCTTATCAGTTGTGTGGCGTGTTTCTCAAATGTCTCACACGCGCAAAAAACGTCATGTCACTAATTTCTATGAGAACGTCTAAGGCCGCCTGCGAAGAACTTTTGTCTCCGCAACTAACTTGTGTCTCGTGCGCGGGATTTAGCTCGTAATGAAACCGAAATTTAAAAAAAAATCTATCGTAAACCATCGAAATAGAACATTTGGTCCCATTGACGCATAATGGTAAGTACCTAGTGCTATATTTTTCTGTTTACCATGCGAGCTACGCCGCGGGCGGAAGCTATTTGTAGCCTGCTACGAAACGTGTAGACCTACGGCGTAGCTCTGTAGCATTCCGCACGTCGATATTCCGTGGAAACTCTTCACAAACGTCGCCGCAGGCTATTGACGCTTCCGAAGTAAAAAGTGGAAATATTATTACCCACAAATTGCGCCTAGTATCGGTAGTCCGGTAATTTAGTCCGATAATCGGACTGATGGTACTTTTATGTCTGACATTACAGATTATCCTAAATTAGATGGTGTTATTTCGTATTGGGGCTTTCTTTGCATTGGTTTAGTGTTACATAAATATTATCTACCTACATGAATACCTCATCTTCTGCCTATATCAGTCCACTGCAGGACGTAGGTCTCTCCTAAGACTTGCCACTGAGCCCGGTCTTCGGCTTCTCATCCAGTGTTTGCCAACTACATTTCCGAGATTGTCGCCCCACCTTACCGGACGCACCTTACCGGACGGCGTCCTACAATACGTATTAGAGTCAATATACATCATTTTGTGACTCTGACTGTACTATACTGGAGTAAACAAAGAGACATTAGGACCTCAAACAGGTCTCAAGTTTTGATTGTTATTGGAAAGCTCGCCAGAATACCAACTAAGCTAGGTTCGTCTGAACTAGATAAATTGAGTTGACTCCACAGCTCCCACGTCACAGCCCGTGATTGCAAATTTAATTTAACTGCTCAATAAATTGGTAGAATGAGTGGGCTCGATGAGAATTTTTTTTCCCATCGTCGCCTAGTTTCTTACCACAGAATTTCACAAAAAATTCTTGTTATATTTTTCCCGCGTCGCAGTTTCGATATCGAAGAGAGACAAAGAGTTTTCAGTTGAATACTCATGAACGTCCAACTACCAATCGTTTTTCCATTTTTAGGTTTCCATTTGTTCGGCTCGTTACCGACCTATTCTTTTTATTATCCATTCCGTTCTGGCGTACATGAAAAAATGCTGTGTATTTGTATTAGTGCATCCGATTTCACTACGTTAGGTTTCTTTTTAAGTAAAATAAAGTTAGTGTTTTAGATATTGTTGAACAAAACTAGAACTTGTTAGAATTTCAAGACATTTCTATCAACGCAGTAATATTAATGAGGCTCGTAAATCAATGTGGCGTACAAACAAGATAGCGGTTTTCCATTGAAATTGTCATGCAAATAAGTGCACGCGTTTAGAGAGCTGCTAAGATTTTTTGTAAATACAATGCCGTTTATTCCATTTTTAAAGTCAAGTATATTGTTTTTTTTATCTGTGACGGTTGAACATTATGGCAAACCTCTTTATGTGGTTTTGTCAAGACGCCCTAACTTTTTTTTTTAAATAAGTAATAATATATATGTATCGTAAATGGTTCAAAACAATATTTTTTACTCACCAACTACTAAAACACAATTGAAAATATATTTTAGCGCAAACACTATAAGTAGGTACCTACTTACTTTTTTCACTGCGGATGTTTGCTCTCTTCAGTTACATTTACATCGTTTCAATGTTACCAACCATTCCTTACCTATAAAGAATCCCATTCCTTTGTGCCGGGCGGTTTGTAAAAAAGCTAATTCCAATAAAACCGGTTTTATTCCTCTGTCACTGAATTTTAAATGACAATTTCCTGTCGAACGTCAGACGAAGCTTGATGTAGTCTCAGAGTAATAAAAAAAGCAAAATGCGACTCTAAGCCTTTTCCCTCTGGAACGAAACCTATCCGTCACGTTCAACTAACCACGAATGAGTGCTTAAAATGTTTTTTGGCGAACACTTTGCTTAGTCACTCATACAATACAAACTTTATTTAAATTCGTGCATGAGTTCGTTCATAATATTGAGGAACATTGACATTATAACAATGGAGAGGAATTACTTGAAGAGATCTCTACTCGAGCCAAAACTGCCGATAGCAAAGTAGGTAAACTATTGACAAAAACCTGTTGGAAAAAATCATAAATCAGTTACGTCTTTCTTACTCTAGGCATCAGCCGCAGCAATTTTATTTATTTAGGGTATCTATTACATGCCAGCCTTTATTGAAGTCCAGATCAAAGAAAACAAGCCATTGTTGGTGCGTTTGATGATATCGAGGGAAATTATTTTTTTCTATAAAACTAGGATTTTCTTTAACAGGCTCAGGAGCCTATGGATCATTATTTTGTGATTTAACGTTATTATGTCAGTAAAAAACCTATTTGCTTTTTTTTTTAAAACAACTCTCAAGTTTTTTTTTTATATGATATAAGTAATGGAACAAGCTGATAGCTCACCTGATGTTAAGTAGTAACTTCTGCCTATAACAATGCATTACCTCACAGAGCAAGTCCAATGAGGACGTGCCCTGGAAAGCAATGCACTGCGTCCATCACTCTGTTAATCACTTAAGTTATTCATATACCAAGAAAATGTGAAATCCACACTACATTTTGTTGTGTTACAAGTGTTAGTAGAGTAGGTACTCCAACTTACTACCAGAAGATTGTGAATATTCTAGGAAACAAAATAATGATCCTCTCGTCTTTTGTGCAGAATAACGAGGTGTTTGCTCCTTTCTGTACACATTGTTCACAAGATAACAAAACACTACAATAACGTCAAGTTTGAAAAACATACAAAATTCATTTATTATCAAAAGAGTAGTTACATCTACAAAAGCCGCAAACAAAGAAGTTGAAGTAGAGTTATGTAATAATAGTTAAGATTACCAATTGTCCCCGCACTAGGTCTAGCCTGTGTCGCGGGAGGCCGAGAACAAAACGGATCACCATAAAAAAACCACAAACGTAAGACAGTAACAGGAAAAATCAACTAAAATAAAAAAAGACGAGCGTCTGCACTGAACAGTGGTTTGTGGACGAATGAACATCACTGATTTTTTGTCTCAATTCTACAACAAATTATTTTTTCATCCATCCAATGATTTTAGGCAATAGGCAGTATGAAATAGTTCCGGAAATCCGTTCCGGATAATACTGTCGCAAGACTTTGATTTTACCTATCAAAGGCTGGTTTACACCGACACGATATCGTCGAAGAGCGAATGTCATACATTTGCAGATAGAGCATTTTAGGTAGTGTGGCCAATATCTAATCGTTGTTTAGTTTAGTTTACTTAGCCAGTTTGTTTTGTAGTTTAAATTTTTAATCCACTTTCCGTGTTTTTCTTTTTTTAGAATAGGGTTTTTATTTGTCCCGCGGACATTTTGTTTGTTGACAATAGCCTTTTCAGTCATGAAAAAAAAAATATTTGTTTTAATATTTTCAGAACTCATGTTTGTAAATCCTCGCGTATGTAGTACAGACGAGGTTAGAATAACAATTAAGTTGACACAGTGGATAACAAAAATTAGAACAAGTTGACTACTTTTGCGGTACAATAATCTCAGAGTTAAATGTGCGGGTTGGATTACCGTGGAGGAACAAAATTTAATGATCTGAAATCTGAAACTGGCATTATAGGGAGGTAGAACTATTTTTTTGCTAAAATATATAATTTTTTTTCTACATTATATAAGTATCTCTACTCTATGGTTTTATGTCGCTACTAAGAAGTTTACTTCACGCCTACATTTTTATTTATTCGAGGAGCCTAGTCTAAGTATGTGAGTGAACAAAAGTTTCTGCATGAAACATGAATATTTAATATTAATTCTTTCATGCACATTTCAACTTCAAACCGGGCAAGGCAATACAATTCCATGAAAGCCATCCAAGTTCCCTTGTTCAGTGATTCTTTGTTTATTTTCCGGCTTTTTCTTTTTTGTTTACATAAACAACAATAGTCTTATGAAAAATACATCAAGAATATTTTACGTCTTCATAAAAAAAGAATTCAAGAAACGTTTTTACATTGTTACTAAAACGACACACGCATGATATCAGCGGACAGCTTAACATTTAAGAGGCACATTACACTACAACCGTGAATATGCCTATCTTTGGCGTTCTTATCCAGAGAAACTGACGAAACTGTAACTTTTCGACAATTTCAACTTATTGTATGATGGAGAACAGCTTTAAATATACTCCATATCTATAAGTTATATCCATAAGCTTTGGAGTAGTGATTCGTGCGTCGCACTTTTGAAGTCACACATACTGACATATCGGTATCGTGTCGGTGTCGGTAGCGGCTTGTGTGCAAACACCCATTCATAAGGAGTAAAAACATTCACGCATACACTTTTACCTTCAAGTCGTATTATATGCACAGACAATTTGTTTGTAGTGCCTAATAAAATGTAAGCATGTCGTATGTATCGCCGTTAAACATCTGTTATTAAATCAATAAAGAAGTTTGTTTGTTCTCCTTGCTATTCGGCTAGTGTTATTCAGAAATCTTGTACCTACTAGCTCTATCTCTAAACGCTACGAATACATGGTTGTACGTACAACAGCCCGTAGTCTAATTTATTGTTTTGACGATTTACGTGAGTCGCAATTTGTGTATGAATTTAGTTTTCATGAGACTAAACGATTTTTGTCCATGTAAAAATTACGACTAACGAGAATTACGAATAAACCTCAAACTCACGGCTCAAAAACAATAAGAAAAGAGGTTTAATATTCTGACGAAACAGTTATGCCAGACATTTTTGGGAAAACATGTTTTATTCCAAATAATAGTTACTCCTAGTTCTTTTACGAACTTCTCACTGAAACTTTATATATATATCATTCAGTCATCATATTCCTACATACTTGCTACTTATGGTTCAATGTTGGCAGTTTAAGTAATAGATATTATTCCTCGACGGTGAAGGAAAACATCGTTAGGAAACCCGCGGCTTAGTCAGCTCCGCATGTATTGACGGTGTCTTTCCTGTGGATATGGCTGACTAGGCTGAGAATGGTATAGGTGCTTGGCAAGCCTATATACTCCATCTAAACATTGTCCCAGGCACTACAGTGTCCCGTTAAGTGGAGGCATATGCCTCGTGTTGCTGTATAAATCATATTATATAATAGATGTAAAGGCCTAAGTATGGTTAGATTTCAAAATTATTAAAATACATCGATGATATTAAAAGATAAAAACATCATGAAATCAAAATACAGTTTTGAAGTATCGAGAAGGAAGGAATTCTGAATTCAATAACATGAAGAAGCAGATGTTCTGCATGTTCGTTCAGTATCAAAGTACCGGAAAACGATAAAACTCCGATCCATCTTCAATTGCAATTCAGGTCGTCGGTAAATCAAATTTTATTACTCCCTGTTTCCTTTGTTGTTACCATGTTGTTACCTGCTGGTAAATAAAGTACCAAATCTTTTGGACTGCACCTTATTTCTTAAACAAAGAGGGATTTGTTTAATTAAAATTCAGTGATCTTTGAAATTAATTTCTAACATTCAATCATTTGAACCTTTACCTATTTCAAAATTTTAATTTGGAATTAAAAGGTTTTCGGATGAGGTTTTAATCAAAACTAGCATCTATTTGATTACTGTCGTGTGATTTTCAGAAAGATAATCAAAAGCCTTAAAAAATCTTCGAAAGAAAAAGATGGTGCGAACCACAAAAAAAAGGTTTTCTTGACATTCAGACAAGTAAATTAGATATTATTCAAATTATCTACGTGCTCTTTATTTCGAACTTCACACATCCGAAATTTTCCACCCGAAAATCGTTCACCTTTACAAAAAATATTTATATCGCTCGTTTCAAAGTCAATGACTAATATACATGACATGCAAAATCTAACTATGACTTCTTCTGTGACCAATTAGCTACGTGCAAGGTGGATGTACTCGTACTATACCGCCAACCGAGATGGTGTAGAGCGGATTATGATTTTGCACTGCTCTGTAAGTAGGTAATCCGTCGTGTCTTAGTAGAGCAACCATCTAACCGCACGTAGACGCGTCATATTCCGACTCCGTGCGTTTATGCGACCATTGTGTTTGCCTCCTTATGATTAAGATTAATATTTTACCATTATACAACCGATTCCTAAATGAATTTCTTGAGGCATATTTAATTTGGTCTATTTATCAGTTTGCAACTTATCCGCATCCTAACGAATGGAAAACTAAATATACCAAGTGGCGCAATTGTCAGTACATCTGTTTACCAGCACTATCAAACCGATAACATCACCAATGTCTTTGCAGGTCGCGCGGACGCAGGGATTACGAAGCGAAGGCAGTTAAATAAAAAGTGGAGTTCCTCGCACGATACGCAAATACTCCTACAGTCTGCCCATGTTTGCTCTCAGAGCGTTATCATTTGATAAGTTAGAACACAAGCCCCAAGCAAACAGTCTTATCATGCTAGCGTTCTCACCGAGGAGAAGGTACGCAGTCTCCGTTCCAGCGAACCAAGGTACGCGATACACTTGAGCCGCGAGCATGGAAGAGTTCGTCAGATAGATGTGTTGTGAAGTGTACCAAAAAACAAACCAAAGAGCACTGATTTATATAAATAGAGAGTGGTAAAGTCGGCAAACTGGAGGAGTTACAGACGTTGGAAGGCGCGGAGAGCGTGTTTGAGAATGGCAGCGCAAAGGAGGAGTGCCTGGCGAGGCACGCCAATGTGTCGGATAACTACTGCCCGGCGTACCACGATGGTATACTCTGCTGGGAGCCGACGCCGTGGCACACGTTTGCAATACAACGCTGTTTTAAGGAGTTGAATGGACTGCAGTATGATGACACGCGTAAGTACAATCAACAACAGTAACTTGTTACACTCTCCGTTCTTAGAAATCCTATTAAAAGTGTAACGCATACGTGTAGGGATGCTTAGACTTTTAATATAATTATGCCCTGATGAAAGGTCACGCTGATATGCCTGGGACATATCATTTCCATTAAGTCCAAATTTTACTACCGTCCCAAAGAAGAATTCTGAATTTTTTTAACCTGTTTTTATGTAAATCTTTAAGCACGTAGAGCGTATTAGGTGGTACCAAATTGCTGATTTTTTTCCTCATTGAAAGTAAAGGTTTTATGGTTCATGACCTACCTACTCTTGCTTTCTAAGATATCTGTTCAGGCAGGCCCTATGGTGGATCTTCCAATTAAACGATGATTACAACAGACAGCTTGTTTATTTGTACTATTTACAATATAATAAATTATTTTAGTAGAAAGGCTCGCGAACGAGCTTAGTGTTTTACGCAGAGTGGAGGGGGCGGCAGCGGCGCGGGGGCGAGAGGAAGCTACGTTTCGTTCCGCGCGTTAACAGGCTCCCCGGGGTGGAACATTCTGTTCCACTACATCTGTAGTTGAAGGAATCTCAGGTTCTGTAGGAGAAGCAGCAGGGAGCAGGCATATTCGATTGTAGGCTCGATTCAATACTCCAGAGGAAGTGAGAATATCTGCGACGCGTGGACAGCCATCGGAGGACCCAGGATACAGACGAAGTATGCGACCCAGAAGCCAACGGTTTGGGGGGAGACGATCGTCCTTCAGTACTACCATATCTCCAACTTGTAGTTGCCTTTTATCTTGTCGTTGCCACTTGACTCGTTTCTGAAGCTCTGAAATGTATTCCTTATAATATCTATTCCAAAAATGGTTGGTAAGCACTCGTATTCTTTTGTAACGAGGTAATGTGCAGATGTGAGCTTCATCTTTCAGGTGAACCTGATGAGAAGGCAGCATATTCAGAGTTCGTCCAAGGAGGAAATGAGATGGGGTTAGAGGTACCAGGTCATTAGGATCTGAGGAAAGGGGAGTCAAAGGTCTTGAATTAAGAATTCCTTCTATTTGTATAAGCAAGGTGTTCATCTCTTCATATGTAAGATGAGTAAGAGATAGAGTTCTCTTTAAATGATGTTTAATTGATTTTACCGAACCTTCGGCCAAACCATTGAAATGTGGGCTATAAGGTGGGGAGAACTTAAAAAGAATTAGCTTTTCCGAGGCATATGCACTGATATCATTGCACTTAGATTTTAAGAATTTTGAAAACTCATTGTGAGCTCCCACAAAATTAGTCCCATTGTCCGAGTAAATGCTGACAGGTTTTCCTCTGCGGGCAATGAAACGGTTGAGAGCGGAGATGAAAGCCTCAGTACTCAGTTCAGTGACAAGCTCTGCGTGGACTGCCTTTACTGCTAAGCAAACAAATACGCAGATATAGGCCTTTATCAACTTACAACCTCTACCTTTTCTGTCAGCTAACATAATTGGACCAGCATAATCCACGGCTACATTACTAAAGGGATATTCTGCATGAAGGCGCTCTTTGGGAAGACTGCTCATTATTGGTTGATTAGACTTACCAGAAAATCTACAGCAAGTTATGCATTCATGTGTTACCTTTCTAGCAATATTTCTGCCACCTATGGTCCAATATTTATGTCTCATTACTGATAACAATAGTTGAGGTCCAGCATGCATGAGGAGTTTGTGATAGTGTCTGAATAATAACAAAGTTATATAGTGAGATGAATGCAATAGAATAGGGTGCTTTGTGTCATAGTCATAATTAGAATTACATAATCTGCCACCTACTCTGATAATATTTTCCTTAGATAAAAACGGATTCAAGTTCAGTAGTTGAGATTTATGAGGAAGATGTCCCTCGCATTCCAGACTATTGCGTTCCTTTGGGAAGCTATCAATTTGGACCTTTCTACACAGAACGATATCAGCAGCATTTAATTCAGATACCCTTAAATAATCAGAAAGTTTGTTTTTAGGGTTCCTGCAATTATAAATGAATCGTAGCATTAAGGCCACTATACGCTGTAGCTTGCTGTAATTCGAAAATCTTAGCATGAAATCAGTCTGATCAGCAGACATCTTACAAACTATTTTAAGCTCAGGTAAGTAGGGTGAGATATCATTTGGGGCCTTGGGCCATTGTGAATTAGATTGTGCTAAAAACTTTGGTCCAAACCACCATAGTGCTGAGCCTTTAAGTTGGGTTGCATTGCAGCCTCGAGACCCAATATCAGCAGGGTTTAAGTTAGTGGGCACATAACTCCATTGTGTGGCATCGCTAGATTCTGTGATTTCGTTGATTCTATTTAGAACAAAAGACTTAAGACTGGCCTTCGGTGCTTTAATCCAGCCTAATACCACCATAGAATCGCACCAGAAGTAACAGTTGTGCACTGTAAGCCTTAAAGCTTTTTTGACCACTGTAGCCATCCTTACGGCTAATAAAGCTCCACTAAGCTCCAAGCGAGGTACAGTCATACCTTTAAGTGGAGCCACTTTACTCTTAGCCATAACTAAATGCACGGCGGTTTTGCCATCACAAGAGGTTGAACGAAGGTAAATGCATGAGCTGTAAGCCTGCAAGGAAGCGTCACTGAATGAATGGATTTCAATAAGTTTAGGTGATTTGCACAACACACATCGAGGTATAATAATTTCGTTTAACATGGGAAGTGATTTTAGAAATGCTAGCCATTTATCTTCTTTTTCAGAAGGGAGCCTCTCGTCCCAAGATAACTTTGAAGCCCAAAGATCCTGCATGATAAGTTTAGCCTGCAGAATGCATGGGTTGATGAGCCCAAGAGGATCGAAAATCTGACCTATAGTGGACAAAACTGACCTTTTACTTACATTTTTATTAATGTCTGAATTTGCTTCTATTGCGTTTAAGTTTACCGAAAAAAACAGGGAATCTGATTTACATGACCATCTTAGCCCTAACGTTTTTGCATTGTCATCGTCTACCAGTTTTAATAAATCATCTTGCCTATCATCCTTTATACCCTCTAATACCATGGAACTGTTAGAACGCCATTTCCGAAGGTGAAATTGACCCTTTTTTAGCTGATTGATTACGCCCTGACATATACTCAATAATTCCTTCTCAGAATCATGGCCGCTAATATAATCATCTACATAAAAGTCATGCAATATCGTTTCACGAATGGCGCAAGAAGGGGACGAAGAAGAAGGCGGAACTAAGTCTTCCTGGGCCAGCTGTACCAAACAGCGAGTTGCCAGCCACATTGCGGAAGCTGTGCCATAGCTTACAGTATTCAGTTTATAAAGATTGAGCTCCTGAGTGGGGTCAAACCGCCAGAGAATCTGCTGCAAGCTGCGCTGCTCTTCCGAAACTAGTACGCAGCGGTACATTTTCTCACAGTCGGATGTCACGACGTATCTGTGTTGGCGAAAGCGTATCAAAATACTAATTAAGTCATCCTGAACACTAGGACCTACATACTGTATGTCATTGTAGGATAACCCAGTGGAGGTGGCAGCTGAGGCGTCAAAAACAGAGCGTAATTTTGTTGTGAGATTAGACTCTTTCAAGATGCCATGATGTGGCATTATATAGGTATATTTATCATTGTAAGTTTTATTTACCGACATATGACCAAGGTCAATGTACTCTTGCATGAACTGGCAATATTTTTCCTTGAATAAGGGATCTCTATTAAAACGACGCTCTAAAGCACTAAATCTGGTGGCAGCTTGATTGTAAGAGTCGCCTAAAACCTCTGGTGTCTGTTTGAGTGGAATTTTCACCACAAACCGGCCGTCAGGTTGCCTACTAGTAGTCCGTACAAAAAACTTCTCACATTCTTCTTCTTCCTTGGTAGTCTTTCGTGGAGAAGGTACAGATTCCAACTCAAAAAACCTATCAAGCTGACTTTGAACTTTGAAATCATTGAGAAAATGGCAGTGGACTGTATGATTATTAGATTCCATATTTTTATTGTTTTGAGTAGGTACATTACCTGAAACTAACCACCCAAACTTAGTTTCACTAAGAATTGGCATGTTTTTTCCTAAAGAGATACGATTATTTCCTAATATTCCCCAGAAAACTTCTGCATTTAACAACACACTTATTTTAGAGGGCACATTGAACCCTGGGTCTGCTAAATTGATGTGAGAGGGAATACTAATTGTAGAGATATCAATTTGTGTGGTCGGTAAAAGTTGAGTTATTTGTGGAACAATGAGGCAATTTATTTCCTGTGAGAATACTTCTGTGCGGGAGGACAATTTGAGGCTAGCACGTTTATGTAGGTATATTGGTTTGCAATTAAGCCCTTCGACTCTTGCAGAGGCTGATCTTATAGGTAGTTTAAGAATTTCACTCAATTCTTCGGTGATAAAGTTAGTCGTGCTGCCATTATCCAATAGCGCTCTAACAGTATGTTTGCCGCCATTATTATCAAAAACATCAATGAGTGCAGTGGATAGAAGCACATGGCTGTGAGTGATAGTGGAAGAAAGAACTATGTCTTGATCAGCATCTCTTTCAAAAGCTGATTCTATGTCAAGATGTTCAATAGAGCTATCCTGATTATGTGAGTATGTGACTTCATTCAAGCAATCGTCTTCGTTTGAAGTGTCTTCGTGAGAAGCTACTAAAGTGCGCTCATTTTCTTTGTTTATTAGTGTAGATGAAGATTGGGGATCCTCGGGTTTATCCGTGTGTAACATTGTGTTATGCATCTTATTACAGATTTTACAAGGCCCAAATTTGCATTGATTTATTTCATGCCCTTGTCTCAAACAATTAGAGCAAAGCTTTAATTGTTTAACCTTTTGCAATTTTACATGCAAAGGTAAAGATTTGAACCGCAAGCACTGATAGATAAGATGAGGTTGTTGGCAATAGTTACATTTAATTGAGGTGGATTGTGTGTTTGTAATAAATGTTTTTGTTCGTGTGTTCAAAGGTTCACTATGCCTGCGCTTGGTACTAGTGTGCTCGACTGATTCAAGAAGTTCTGCTTGACCTTTCAAGAAAGTGATAAATTTTTCAAGCGTAGGCAGTTCTTTGGAAAAGTTTATGTGTTCCTTCCATGCCCTACTAGAGATGACATCTAACTTACTAGATGCCATGTGAATTATCAATACATCCCAATTATCCGTTTTAATATTGAGAGTGTTGAGAGCCCGCAGATTTTTATTAATAGCATCAATCAAACTTCTCAGGGCAGTAGATGACTCTTTGGGAATTGATTCTATATCTAGCAGAGACTGAATATGATTGCTAATTAATAACCTATCATTGTGATAGCGCTCACATAATGTTTGCCATGCAATATCATAGTTGCTGGCGGAAAAGTCTAATAAACCTATAACTTGCTTAGCAGTGTCTTTAAGAGCTGATCTTAGGTAATGGAATTTGTTGATTTTTGGAATATTATCATTGGTATGTATCAAAGAATTATAAGTATCATGAAACTCAAGCCAGTCTTGCAGTTGCCCAGAAAAGGTAGGTAAATGTATAATAGGTAATTTTAAGCTTAGCCCACCTCCATTGATAGCAGAACCTGTCACTGAGGATTTGATGTCGACCGGGCCTGCAGTGGAATTCCTGTGCAGCAAGTCTCGGGCACTGGCAACGGTCTTGAAGTACTGTTGCTCGAAATCTTCGCGCTCTTGGTACTCCCCTTCATCTGAAATATCCGTTTGAGTTTCTATAGAAAGCTGTATCGAATCATATTCGTTGTACATTTCTTCTATTTTTTCTAATCTGAGATTAAGCTCAGAGCTGTGACTGCTACTGAGGATGGAGCATGTTGAAATACTATCA
Source organism: Eulithis prunata (assembly GCA_918843925.1). Classification (NCBI taxonomy): domain Eukaryota; kingdom Metazoa; phylum Arthropoda; class Insecta; order Lepidoptera; family Geometridae; genus Eulithis; species Eulithis prunata. Next base: position 4,232,676 of record OU974023.1, on the reverse strand, counting down.
AAATATTTTTTAAATTGAGTAAGTTTAGATTTATAAGAAGCTCGCTTCTTTTTTAACTCTTTAACATTAATAGACATGTTTATTTAAACTATGAAGATTGCTATGAAGTTTTAGTTTTATATCAATGGTAAGCTGAAAAATAATTTGTACTGATTATTTAAATTTAAGTTGATTATCAAAGTGCAATGATTTAGTAAAGAAATAATACTAAACTTAGGTGCATATGCGTGCAGAATAACAAGCAGCAGTGCAAGTATGCTATTTGCAAGCCAGCTGATTTGCAATATCCGTTGACCCGAGCCCACAGCACACACTGGCCAGGCAAGCAGGATTCACATGGCCGGCTGATGCACAGCAGCACATAAGCGGGTGTCCGCTGGAATTTGTTAAGGAATAAGGCAGTATTTCAGCAAATTAAATAAGTATAATGCTTGGGATGTGAATAGAGAGGTATATAAAGACTTCTCTTGCTGATTTTGAACCTAAAAATAGATTAGAATGAGTAATTCAAATTGTAGTGAAGTATATCAAGACTTCAATACAATTGTATGAATTTTGTTGTCTTTGAGATGAAGTATATAAAGACTTCTGTAGAGTATAGTGAAGTATATCAAGACTTCAATGCAATAATTGTAGGAATTGGTTATCTTTGAGACGAAGTATATAAAGACTTCTACGAAATCACAAAGTAACCTGCATGATGTACGAATAGCAAAATGCGAATGCAAAAAGGAAATGCACGCACAACGAGTTGTAACGTAATACTCTTTTGTCAGAGTATGAACATAACCTTGCAAGAGAAAATGTAAGAATGACTCGCGTAAAACCAAACTTGTAAAATGGATAGGAGAGGTGATGCGGGATTGTGCAATTGGAACGAACTCACTGGAAATAATATCTCTCTCATGCACTTCTTCCATCCAGGGTAATTGTTGCTGTTTTCTTCAGAATTTGGTAATCTGAGCTGTTTCCATGAATTCGTCGACTTAGTCTTGATTCTCGTCTTGGTTGGAAGATGTAAATTGTAAAAGGGCTCCGTCACAAAATGGCGCGGACACGTTTCGTGCCGCAAAATCCGCTGGTTTTCTTTATCCGGTTCGATAGGACCACTTGTTCAGGCAGGCCCTATGGTGGATCTTCCAATTAAACGATGATTACAACAGACAGCTTGTTTATTTGTACTATTTACAATATAATAAATTATTTTAGTAGAAAGGCTCGCGAACGAGCTTAGTGTTTTACGCAGAGTGGAGGGGGCGGCAGCGGCGCGGGGGCGAGAGGAAGCTACGTTTCGTTCCGCGCGTTAACAATATCCTTGTAAATGTAAACTAAAATAATTGTAGAAACAAGTGTTACGTTTTATTCTGTGTTAGTCATAAAACATTCAAAATTATTCAAACATACGGTGTCTCGTTTCTGTAATAAAAATGTAAAAACTGTTTTTAATTACAATAGTAAAAGGGTTACTTAATTGGTTGGTAGACGACAACATTTCTTACAAGATTAAAGTATTTAATTTTACTCTAATTTTCTAAGAAACTTACACTTTTTTACTGAGGGTAGTTAGAAGCTCGTTAAAATATTTGCCACATGTTCAAATAAAGATCAAAACAACTTTCTTTAAAAAAAGTTATTAGTAAAATCGTAGATCCAGAAACACAGATAATCTAACTTATAAATATTCTTTAAAGTCTTCGGAATTTTCTTTGAAGAATTCTCATTTTGCAGACACTTGTTTTATGCAAATAGCAAGGGTGATACTTTTATCATCTTGTTTTAAACTTGGGTATGTGTCCTTAGGGCACAGAATACGTAGTACCTACTAGTGCACTTAAGGTTCAGTCAACTTATGATCTGTATCGATATGGATACAATGGCTTTTTTTCTCATGATATGACTCCTACAAGATATCAACGGAGAGCAAATGGGGTACTAAGAAGATGCATCGTATCGGCAGCGGCAACATCGATGCTTTTGTTCGATCCACTGACATGACGGTGTCGTACACCTGTCGGTCGGTATCAGCCAGTGTACAAACGACCAATGTATCAAAGAAATCCTTGATTCGCGCAAAAATGCGATGCTCTTTGAACTTTGATGCATATAGAAATCATTTTGTAAGAGTGATCGCAACAGTTCTTTAATCTGAAAGGTAGGGTTTATGTAACTACAAGGGAACACAGAACACCGAAATAAAAAAAAACTCTACGTATTATGCAGTAGAGGATTTACTTTGTCAGTTTAACGGTATTTTTTTGTAGTGCCCTATAAAGATATAACTCCATCACTATCACCTTCTTTCAGACCGCTTATTGCGTCAAGTTCAACTTCTTTATTGCTTTTTTTGTATAAAGGATCTTAAGTAAAGTAGGTCATACCTTCCAATATGAACCGGCAAACACACCCTCTCATAAATAATATAAAACTCTTTTGAAGCTGACTGACAACCAACGCACAGCCTAAACTATAAGTCCTAGAGGTATGAAATTTGGAGGGTAGTATCTAGTATATAGTGTAGGGGTGTACTCAGAAAGGAATTTTGAAAAGTCACACTCTAAAGGGTCTAGAACGCGAGCAACGTCGCTGGCGAAGGCTAGTCTACCATAAAAGAGTTTGAATTTATGCAAAAGATGCACTTTTTAGGTACAATGTAGATACTTAACTACTTAACTTAAATTGAAAAATAACAAATACAACTATAATATTATTTCAGAAAATGCCTCCCGGCTATGTTTGAACGGCGTCTGGCACAACTATTCGGAATACACAAACTGCACCGAGCGTATGGCCACTGTGGCCGCCCCTGACGTCACCAGCCTCATCTACATCGCCGGGTACTCACTCAGTCTCGCGGTGCTGAGTCTGGCTGTCTTCGTGTTTCTTTATTTTAAGTAAGTCTTACACGTTACTGTTATTTTTAAACTGACTCCATAAGTAAGTCGGAGTTTTATTTTGATAATATCTAGCTGTCAGAGAACGCTTCTACTATTTAAAAATTAGTAGGTACCTACTGTGATGACCATTGAGCTACAACAGAATGGCGTCGACACTGCAGTTTGTTTTGTACTGAATCTTATTGTGCGACAAAGTATAGCCTGTAATATAAATGACTACGCTAAAAATAACGCCCAATGTTGAGTTTGATTGATTCCACTTTTGATATATCGCCCACCAATATTACTTACTTTACATGATGTATTATTTAAGTTACGAAATTCGATAAATACATTATCAATATAAGATGAAAGTGTAGGTTAGTAAATCAATTTTCACTCTAGATCAAAGCCTATTAAATACAACACAAATGCTTTACGCTATATTAAACTCGGTTCAGAGTTCACGACCTTGTTAGTAACACGTCACTCATCAGTAACACACTATTTTCTTTCGATATTATGAGTCTGAGCCGCCTGTACCAGGTCAGCAACGTGCTGGCAAGGTAATGAGCCACGTTTTTATTTTCCAAAGTGTATTCTGACCTTGTTAGATTTGCTAACAGCATTGACGCGTACACAATACACAACTGAATTGCCTGTCCGAAACTAGTCTATACATGTAGCACAATATGAATCATCGTCTCTTTTATATCAATTCTTAAAAAAGTAACTACATTTGTACGGTTTTACTCTAGACTCTCTAGAGAAATGCTGAAATTCTTAGAGTAATCGTGTAGAACTTCAGCGTTTTTTGACACAGTAAATTGATGAAGACCTATCAAATATATGTGCTTTAGCTTCAATTCAGACTATTGTTGGAAGAATGGACCTAACAATATAGATTAGGATTTTCTATTTGTCTAGGGATTGTCTATCTAGCAAAGTAAAGAAAGAACGACTAAAACTTAGTAAAGTCAAATCAGAGTACCAACCTCTCAATCAAGTACATAAATACTGCAGATTACTCACTTCAGAATACCAACATTTTGGCACTTTTATTAGAAAAATAGACATTTATCCAGAACCTGGTGCAGTGTCTAATGAAATTAGCAATATTTTAACTAATTTAAAAAAAAACTTTGTCAGGTGTATTTAAAGCAAAATTTCCCAGCAGATAATCAACGCACTTTGATTATGTCATCATCTGTTAAACACCACCTCTTTGTGTTCCAGCTACCAACCCCCTAATGACTCTACCACATTTACATCTAACGCAGATATCTCTCGTCAACTTTTACCTGAGCCTGCCTGGTCGTTAGAACTACTAAGTAATTATTCATGTACACGGCCTGGTGGTTAGAACTACTAAGTAATTCTTCATGCTTAGATACAGGCACATATTATCTGAGAAACAGTGCATGCATTTGTAATGTTATTTTATAGACGGAAAAGTTCTGCAGCTCGAGCTTTCGTTGTCAACGTTTTCTACACCGATGAAATTATTTTCTCATATTTTCAGTTACAAGTTTACAAGTATTGTACATATTTTTATGAAACTCGTGTAGAGTCAACTGTTTTCTTTGTAAATGCGGCCCTGACCCACATCACCACGTTTAGGCGATTCTATCAAATGACTAGACATTTACCAAAACGTTATTACAACGATTCATGAATAATATTCCTATTTTATCGGGCGATTTGGCTTGAAAAATAAGCATGACGTGCTTTATTCAAATTATGATCGCACTTATGTTTTGGTTTTTTGATTAAAAAGATTAGAAGGTAAACGAACTTTTAACCCTTCTTAATTACAGTTCATAATTCTTATGCTAGCGAATAGATATTTTTTTTTTTCATCCCACCATCTCGGAAAGAGTATTTTTAATCTTCAATATCTGAGTGGAAAAGCCGTTTTTATTCTCTAGAGGATAAAGTAAATTGAATTTAGAACATCGTGTGCACTAAGTTTGTGAATTAAAAAAAACATTAAACCTATTTACTGCTACCTCTATGGTGCCGAATATATCATACAACTTTTTTTTTATTTGTTAAAAACTCAGACTCGGAACCTTCTTGGTGTTCTTTTTTCAATTTGCTTTGTACGCGGTTCTTTACGCGGCATTTTTTCACGTCATTGTTAAACCTTATATTAAAAACAAGAAACTTGAAAACAAGTGAAAAAACTAAAATGAGTGATTCTAGCGACGAGGAAGTTTGTTTGACGCCAACAGAATTGACTGAAACTGTTAATAATGCGCAAATTAGTCATTTCCTCGCTGAGGTGGAATGAAAAGTTACGTGTTGCACTCGAGTGCAAAGATTTTTCACCTCGTGCTCTTTTGATTCCCTCGCTAACGCTCAGGATTCTAATTTTGAATCACTCGCTGCGCTCGTGATTCAATTTTAGAATCCTTCGATTGCTCGGTCATCAAAATTGAACACGCGGTTAAAAAGCAACTTTGCACTCTTGTATAACAAATAACTATTAATTTCACACAAACAATTAGTGCTAGTAGGACTTAAAATGCTAAGAGCATTGTCTACCAGTCGTCCTGGGTGTGCAAAAAGGTGGTGTGGCGTGTTTTTATAGGTACCAAACAAGTTGTTATTATGATACGTTTCACATAAATAGCAAGCGCTCAATAACAGTTACATAAAATACGTATTTCTAGAGTTTAGCTTCATAAAATAGGTTTATAAAAAGTACTTATGTATACCAAATAAATGCACCTTTCTCTTGCGGGATGCGTTAGTCAATTTTTATAAGTATACCTAAGGGATTACATTAATGGTACGTATGTATTTACAAAAAAAAATGTATGTATGTATTCTATCAGCCATCTAGTTTCCATCGTACAAGCTTTGCTTAGTTTGGGACTAGAAGGCGTTGTGTTAAGTGTCCGTGAATATTTATTTATTTAGTTTATTGAACATTGAAAATTTGTAGCTTGTTTGGTTATGATTAGGTTAGGTTGGTGAGGGCTCTGGCGTGGTCGTTTCGAGGTCCCAGAGTCCCTTGTCAAGCATAGAGGCTGGCCACTTAGTTTTAGTGGGTCGGTGAGTGTCACCATCCCCACATTACCTTGCCGCATCCCTCAAATGCGGCAAAGGTGTCTGTGAGCAGATTTCCCCCCGTTAACACAAAAAAAAAAAGTAGTAATAGGCGTTCGTTTACCGTGGTACCATCTAGCTGTCATGAGAACGCTTTTAAAACCACTCTAATATTGACTCTCTACAAAATGAGACATGACGTCTGCACATCGTCCAAATAGTAAACACACGTTTTATGACTATTGAAACCTTTACTTACTCAATAAAACATTTTATATTGTAGTTAATGGCGGTGTACAATAAAGATAGACTAAAATTATTTTAAAACTCGTTTTTACTGTTTACCCATACGTGCGGGATTTTATTGTGATATTCAACCAGCCACTCAGTTCCTCAGAGTTATTGGAAATATTTTTTGTAGTTTTTTTGTAGTAAATAATATTTAGCTGATTTTAGGTTTCGTTTACGACGCAGTTTATAGTTTATTTTTCAAACATACTTCTTGGAGTTAGATAAAAACAACTGAAAAACAAGATACTAGATATTTAGTCTTGGAACATGGCTAGAATACACAATAATAATCGCATTTTAGCCAATCAATGGCCGCCACGTCACAGAAATCCGTTGCTGATGATGACTGACGGTGACAGATACATCATCGTTAGTAAGGTTCTCGGGTATAAAGTAGCCCCTGACACTTGAATACCGGGGTTTCATACACAATGGATACCCCGTTATTGTTCCTAACTCAAAGGGACCCGGTGGGTTTTCAAAGGTTAATTAACTACCTAGGTACATCTATAAAGGCTTTTTTAGACGAATCCTATTCTCAATGAACCTAGCGTATTTTAAGCTTGAAATAGTTCCACCTACAGTGTTTTGTCTCTCAATCGAATTTCAAACCGCTTTCCGGTGCAAAAAAAACAAAACACGGTGGAACACGTGATCCTTCCCAGTAGTTCTGTTCCAATATGAAACAAAAGAAACTCAAACAATTTAAAAAAAATATTAGGAATGTGAAAGTAGTAGGTAGATTCAGAGTTGTTGAGTTATTGAGTGGAAGAGGATATGTTGTACCGACCCCACATAGCGTGAGATTAAGGTAGGGAAATGATGATGAAGCTTAAAAAACTACTGAAGAGATAGCAGTTTTAGCATATCGAGTAAAGATGCAAGTCGCTGAGTTTTGGGTGGGGTAAACTGGGTAAACAGGGTATATATAATATAATAATCTTTTCTCAAATCTAAACCCAGTGATGTATACGATTGCACCCGATTTAATTCCACATCTCAAGATCTGTCGGAATAGGATTATGGGCCTCCGGGCATGTCTGCGTGACAGCATATTTTTTTCCCTATTACGCTTTTGCATGTTCCTATTCGGAGTTCTGGTTTTGAAGGATACAGTGACTCCCAAACAAATGTATGATTTTATATGAAATCATTGAAAATACGCATACATAATAGAGGTAATTAGATTTGTTTCTCACTTGAATGAAACTGGAATTAAGAATGATTACAGTTATGTACATGAACAAGATCTCTATGATTTACCCGTTAATCAAATATCTAATGAGTCTAATATTCAAGCCACGGTCTAGCGTCATCGAGCAGTGTATCTCGGATACATTAACAAGTACGATACGTTTACGATTGTCGCATTTGTTCGTGCTGAGGCCTGTGGTGACATTCTGTCGTAGGCACAAATGGTGTGGGTGTCAGCATCGCGTTGATACAAACCGCTCATTTGCATTATCCAAAATTATACCAAAACCGCAATCATGCGGTTATTGGTTTTGAATCTAAAAATGACTAGATATAATTTAAAATCGCATTGATTTCGGGCAGAGTGCGTGCAGAAATCAAACACAATTAATTTCACTAAGCTAGCATTCATGATTTTCAAGTTATTCAAGTTTTTATAGATGACCTGGTTTGACTTTCAATAATTGAAACAAAAATTGTCATCGATTTATGATATTTAAAAGTTATGTGTATTCACTGTCTGAGACCTTTTTCATAATGAATGTAAGCACTTTTCGGTCAATTTTTTTGCTATTTCTCCGTATTGAAATAAAAAGCTCGTTAGTAAAACTTAGCGATACAATTCCACTGATACAATTTGTTAGAAAGTCAACGAAGTTCAAAAGTTTTCGAAGGTTAAAACGAAATCCCAAGAGCAAAAAGATAAATCTTCATTATACTTAGTCTAAGTTTAGAATACGTAAACCAACAAGCTGTAGTCTTAGAATAAATACAGGGTATAAAAATCCATCATGAAAAAATTCTGAGCTTATGACGACTTAAATTTTTGCGATACATTAAAAAGATACAAATCTTATTTGACACACGAGGTTTTTTTTTGACTGTTGTCATTTGAGAAACAAAATATGTAAAATGTCATTGTAAAATTTCGGAAAAAGTCTTTGTGCACCCTGAACTTTATAATAAACGAAAAAACTATATTTTTCTACAGTGTGCCAGAAGATTTTGTTAAAATGGGTAAAGTGAAATAATTATCAACCTTCATAACAAATTATTTAATTCTATTTTCTGTAATGCTATTTTATGCCAAGTTCAGTCCGATCTTAAACATTTTAATTTCTGTAAACAGAGCTCATTTTTTAAATAAGCTTTAATTGAAATCCTAAGTATACGAAATTACTAAGGGTGTGAGTATTCAACAAGAAGAAAATCACATTTCACAGCAAAATCATTGGCACTATGAAAATACGTGACTCGTTTTCTTGCTATTCTGAAACACGTTTGGAATTAAGTATGATGTGTGGATCTAGGGATTAGGATTTGCGACGTAATTGTCACATGTAAGAACTAGTTTACAAGTTGTTGAGGTTTGAACCTAATTTTAATCTTAATGGACTAATTTAAAATAAATAAATAAATATTCACGGACACTTAATTTTCACTGGCATAGGCTTCATTCGTAGATTTTTCATGGATTTTGAAGCGTTATTTTGTGAACCGTTGTCTTTTTTTTGTTTCAGGGATCTTCGATGTCTTAGGAATACTATTCACACGAATCTTATGTCTACGTATATTTTATCAGCTTGTAGCTGGCTAGTAAATTTAGTTGTACAAGTAAGTACATTAGTACCTAGTTTTTTCTAAAAAAAAAAAAAATTTTTGCGAAGAGGTTTATTTAAGACGGTCTAAGTAGGTCTAGATCTACTTTTTTAAAGTCAAACATATAATGTAGGGTTGAAGAAGCAGTGTGTTCTTAGAAAAAGTTAATTAACAACTGAATTAATTTAATATTTTCAACTATGATTATGAAATATCTTAAAAGTTAAAATTAAAATAATGACAAGCAATTCAAAAGTTACGTATCGTGTTCTTTTTTTTCAGAATTATTCAGATGAAGCTCAAAAGGATAACCCGTCATGTATGGTGCTAGTGATATGCATGCATTACTTTTATCTAACCAATTTCTTCTGGATACTTGTTGAAGGTAAATCGTTCAAGTAATGAAACAATTTTTTTTTAAATATTTGACGACTTACCCTTTTATTCAACTGTTTGTTCAACTGTCATTTTAGCATGCCAGTTGCATGACAACGAAAAGAGATGACAACAGATTTAGCAAAATTTTGGTTAGCTCAGCTTTAGAAGACCAATATACCCTTAAGTACTTACACCCAAACATCACCACAGACTTTACACTATATTTACTAGAAGTCGTTCAATTCACTCCCCTTTGTCACAACAGCATGTAAATATCTTTTGTTTTTTTTTCAGGGCTTTATCTGTACATGCTAGTAGTTGAAACCTTCACAGCTGAAAATATCAAATTACAAGTTTACTCAACTATAGGTTGGGGTAAGTTTCTACCACAGTATTATTTTTGAATTCGTCAAAGTAATCAAACACAAAGGTCAATTTTTTTTTAGTTTTCAATCCTCAAAACTGGGTATAATAGTGATTGTACAATTGACTCAATCTTCAAATTCTTGCGGTCCGTTTTTATTCGGCCGATTGTCTATTATACTATGCGTTTCCTTTTAACAAGCCTGAATTATTTCTTGTCAGGAGCTCCAGCAGTCTTCGTAGCAATTTGGGTAATAGCCCGGAGTTGCGTCAGTGTAGTTCCAGGCACGACATCTGATGGGGTAAGACTTTCATTTTTGGTGCATACATGATATAAGATCTGTTATCCTAGTAGCATCGTGAAGAGCAGATAAGTTTGCGTAGCTGAAGCGTTAGTTGACGGTTGACAGCTTCGGCGTAGCCAGTTTGCTACGTCGGCGTAGCCACTTCGCTACGTTGACCCACTGATAGTTACGGCAGCGTAAACGCATGATAAAGGTGTATGATTAGTTTATTAAATCTAATCGGTGTGCGACGAACTTAAAATTATCCTCTGATATTATTTTAATCCATTTTTGATAACCTTTATCTATCTTCTTACTTCAACTATAGTAATAAAGCCAACTAAACTCGCTGAGTAGTTGTTTATAGGACACTGGCGTAGCTTATACGAGCGGCCTAAGCCACACCTAGCCACATTAACCTACGTCGCGGTCACGTTCCGCTCTTCAAATATCTCGGGAATTGGTTCCAAAATATTTCTATCTTCTCAATCACGTCCCGGGAAAATCTGAAATATTTAAATATGGGCACAATCGGACCCGCACGTGGTTTGAGAAAAAACGTGGAACGAATTCGAATTGGTGATTTTAAGATGCACGCTATTTACTACGCACTAGAGTTGCATAGAACTGAAAAATCAGCTTTTAGTCTTTTATAAGCAAACTCATAGCTCATCGTTACTATACCAGGTCAGTAGTCTAGACAGAGTAAATATATTATAGATCACACTAGATTAATGCGACAGAGCAGTGTGAAGGTTAATCAGGTGCGTTAGTAACAGAGACCATAGATTACATGCTTCTTTAGCTTATTGAGATACATTTTTTCAAGACCCTGTAAACTTCTGAAAGCCTCGTTGTAAAGATATGCGTTACGTATGTATGTATCATCAATCAATCATCAATCATCAATATATATAAAACTCTTTTGAAGCTGACAGAGAATCAACGCACAGCCTAAACTATAAGTCCTAGAGGTATGAAATTTGGAGGGTAGTATCCTTATATAGTGTAGGGATGCACTAAGAAAGGAATTTTGAAACGTCACACTCTAAAGGGTAGAACGCGAGCAACGCCGCGGGCGACGGCTTGTTCGTTTATATGAGTCAGTGGCCAACTCTCGTGACGGTGTTTTAGGTCGCCTCGTCCTCATAAACACAGAAGCGATGATGTAAATGCCACTAACGGTCGCCCATCCAAATAGTGACCGCGCACCATCGGTGAAGATTTACTAAGCAAGCTACGCTACGAGCGAATTCTGTGTTCCTCGAATTGTACTCTAATTTGGATGTTTTATTCTGACATTTCGGTAACCTAGTTTTGTTATACAGACGGTGGTCGCTGGCGAGACGAATATGTGTAAATGGATGCACGAGCACCAAGTGGATTGGATACACAAGGCGCCTGCATTGGCTGCTATTGGATTAAACCTTTTCTTCTTGGTCAGGATCATGTGGGTAAGCTGAACATTGCCATAATTTTTCCAGCTCCAAGTCAGATTAACATAGCAATCGCTAGAAAATATAGGAATGGTTACGTGACTTTTCATTCAGAAATATCACTTCCATATGTTAGCTTAGTGAACCTATATGCAAGCTAATAATGCAATTAAACAATTACTTTTATTTAATTAAATAGTATTTAACTTTCTATTAAACACAACTTATTTCACTTAAATAGCATTCATGGTCTTGTAGATCTCGGAATTTTTACACTCGAATGTATTTTGATTAGTTTTTTGTTAGTAGTTTTTAATGTAAACTTGGCTCGATCCTTTGATATAATACTCTCCAACTTTTGTCATGAAGTATTAATTCTAAATCTACTAAAGATGTTTCATCATCATCATCATCATCATCAACCTATATCGGTCCACTGCTGGACGTAGGTCTCTCCCAAGACGCGCCACTGAGTCCGGTCTTCGGCTCTTCTCATCCAGTTTTTGCCAGCTACATGTCTCAGATCGTCACCCCACCTAGCCGGAGGGTATCCTACACCACGCTTGCCTAAACGCGGTCTCCACTCGAAAGATGTTTGTTACTACTCTATCTAAGGCGTAGTTTTCCGTGAAACCTTCCGGCCATACATCTTTATCGGTTACGCCTACAGGCACTGCTTCAAATAACATGAACTTGTTTTTATTTATTGCTTTTAGATATCAACACTCTATCTTCACAATATATTACTTGCTCTAGTTATGTAGTAGATATGCCTCGGGCAACTAGTTACTTGCCGCTAAAGACTCGCTTACAAATACCCACTTAGATTTTTGATCTAGTATATGACGTTTAATAAACATTGAACACATGAAACAGTTGAGCTATCTATAAATCGTTTACAACGGTTTTTAGATTGCTCAACTGTTTCATGTGCATTTTGTAAATATTGTAAATATTGTATTAGTTGTAATTTTCTTTGTGAATAAGGTCCATATTTTATTAAATAAATAAATACACATTTGAAAAGAGCAATTTGAAGATAAAACGTTATACCTAGGCTTATAGTATTAATTATGTAGATGTTTCAATTAATTTCTACTTGCTCTAGTTATCGACGTTATAGCATCTTTACATATTGAAAAACAGCTTGGTTCGCAGAAACTGCCTTAAGCTATATAAAGTCTGTTAAAATTAAGTAATCATTAACTGAATTAGTCATTTGGGCAAATTCAATGTTTTTGTTTGCAGGTAGATTATTTTCTGCTCTACATTCACAGGTACTCATCACAAAACTTCGGTCAGCGAACACATTAGAAACGGAGCAGTACAGGAAAGCAAGTAAAGCGTTGCTTGTTCTCATCCCACTGCTGGGCATCACATACCTACTGGTGCTGTGGGGACCCAATGACGAGTCGTGGTTTGCTCATGCGTTTGATTACACGCGAGCGCTGATGCTGTCTACACAGGTATATATTCCACTAGCCGTCATACCGCCAAATGCTATCTACACACAGATATATATTCCACTAGCCGTCCAACCGCCAATTTACAGTGGTAATGGAGCTCAAAAACTTTGATTGTAATTTTTATAAGCTTAGTACTTACAACCGACAGATATTTGGGCTTATTCCCATCGAGCCCACCGGTTGGCCCACTGGTGGGCTGGATGGGAAAAAAAAATCCCATCGAGCCCACTGATATATGGATACAATAAGCTTTTTTCCATTTGTAGAGTTCTCTATCTACAAATTAAACACGAATTATTATTATTGCACGGATAGCTTGTGCTATGCGGCCTTTCACCACCACCGCCTGTCCGCCAGTGTTGCCAGCCACACACCACAGACACTACATCCTCATCTTTATTTAAAATTAATAAAAATCAAAACATCTTGCTTTATAAACTATTTGAAAATCATGAAACAAGAGATACATAGGTTTATCTAGCTAACGTATCAGGAACTTATTATCCGCTATAAAATTTTAACTTATTCTAAAATCATTTAGGTAGGTATTTACCGTCACTAACGAGTTAGTAAAGCTAACCATCCTGAGTGTCACCGTTTACAAGTAACAACATTACACCTTCCACGATCAATCGAATCGATCCAAGTAGGTAAACCACGTTTCGCTACGAGTAGGCTAAGTATATATTATGTAGGTAATCGCCGTCTGGCTGCAGTATTTTTATTCATTATTCTTTACCTACAATAGCTGTCTTTCCAACTTCTAAATCAACGTTTGTATCATTTCTCTGTCATTCTACCTATTTCTTCTCCCTTTCTTTTTTCTTATCTCTTATCTTGTAACCTCAGACGATTAAGTAACTTATAGTAGGTAGGTACCTACGTATATAAGTAATGGAGGGAATTAAGTAGGTATAGGTATCTTGAAACTGCCTTCCGTAGAAGAGAATGTTGAGAATGAGAATGTTATAATCGGTGGTGATTTCAATGTTAATGTCTTAAAAAATAATTCAAAGTCAAATTCGCTTTTGAATCTTATGCTTGAATATAACTTTAACCAATATATTAATGAACCAACCCGCAAAACGAAAACTGTATCTTCATGTATAGACTTAATATTTACAAATTTTGATAATACCTACATTAGCACACATGTCCATGACTATGGATTCTCGGACCATTTAGGCACCGTTGCAACCCTTAAAAACATGTCTAGTACCCTAAAAAACCCCAGTAAATTAGTAATTGAAAAAAGATTATTTAACACAAAAAATATCAATAATTTCCGAAATGCAACTGCCGATATAGATTGGACTACAATAATAAAACCAAACTGTTTAATTAATGAAAACTACACCGAATTCAATAAAAAACTTACAGAAATTTTAAACAAATGTATACCTAAACAAACTTTAAAAATAAACTTAAACAAAAAACATTCGTGGCTGACCCGTGGCATAAAATCGTCTTGCAAACACAAAAGGTTACTTAAATCATTAGTTACTTATCTAAAAGACCCCATTCTCACAAGCCACTATAAAACATACTCAAAGCTGTTAAAAAAAGCTGTCAATAAATCTAAAAAAATAAGCTACATACGTGAAATGGCAAAATCTACAAACAAAATGAAAACTATGTGGAAAATTATTAAAATACGGACTAACAAAACAACAAAAAAATCTTACAACAATATAAAAATTAAAACTCAAAAAGGCATAACATCAAACCCTACCGAGGTATCTAATGAATTTAATGAGTTCTTCGCATCTGTAGGTATGTCTAGAACCGGTATCGCTCCCGGCCGGCCAGTGCATCATCCCACTGAAACTACTATGTACCTAAGTCCGGTTGAGCCGCGCGAGCTGTACCTAATAATTCGCAACCTAAAAAGTAAATACAGCCATGGTATCGACGAACTACCTCCGATCCTTATAAAAAACTGCGCGAAAGAATTGACGCTTCCTTATTATCTACTCATCAATCAGTCGTTCTCGGAAGGCACATTCCCAGACCTACTTAAAATGTCATTAATTAAACCGATACACAAAAAATCCTCTACAACGGACCCTAATAATTACAGACCCATTGCGCTATTACCTACCTCGTCAAAAATATTTGAAAAAGCTATGCAGACACGCTTGACCTCTTTTTGCGAAAAATACTGCATATTTGACGAAAGCCAAAACGGGTTTAGGAAAAACCGCTCCACTACACTTGCTGTTTACAAATATGTCCAGGAAATTCTGAACATAATAAATAATAAAAAATACGCTGTCGGAATCTTACTTGACATGACAAAAGCATATGATAAAGTACAGTACGACATACTATTAAATAAACTATACGGAATAGGTATACGCGGACTGCCACACGATTGGCTAACTTCTTATCTAAAACATCGCCAGCAATTCGTCGAAGTTGAGCACTTTGACAACGTAACCGGCACAATTAGTAGAATAAGGTCAAACCCCATACAGACGCATGCTTCAATTCCTCAAGGAAGTGTCTTAGGCTGTATTTTATTTTTGATTTACATCAACGACCTCCCAAAAATATTAAACGATTCTTGTGTCCTTTTTGCAGATGATATTTCAATTATGACATCAATTAAAAACAATGACACCAACTTGACAACCAAACTAACTGACATACTAAATTCTATTCAAAATTGGATGACTGACCATAACCTTGACATTAATTATTCAAAAACCAAAATTATGCAATTTAGACCATACCAAAAAACCCCTCTTGACATAAATTTTACTTATAATAATACTAAGTTAGAATGTACCGACTCTTTTACACTCCTAGGATTAAACATAGACTCTCACGTAAATTGGAAAAGCCATATTCAAAAAATAAGGTCCAAACTGTCAAGTTTCACATATGCCCTCAGAGAACTTAGGAAAGCAACAGACCTACAAACTTCAACAACTGCTTATTATGCCTATGCATTCGCTTGGCTCACAAATGGCATTATCCTTTGGGGTAACAGTGTAGATATCCAAGATCTCTTTGTTCTACAAAAGTCATGCATACGTACCCTTGCCAATATAAAGCTCCCGGAGAGCTGCCAAGAACATTTTCGTAGTCTAAAAATTTTAACATTAACAAGTATTTACATATTCGAATCCTGTAAGTTTGTTAGAAAATACCCACAATTTTTCGTAAAAAAAACAGACCTGCCACGGCGCTACCCATGCAGATATAAGCACAAATTAGTTCTACCTCATTCTAAACTACAAATTCATAGTTCCGGCACAACAACAATGGCATCAAAAATCTACAATAAAATTCCCGAACAATTTAAAGAGATAGAAAGGGATAGGACGTTTAAAAGCAAATTGAAGGACTTATTAATTAATAAATGCTATTATAATTTAAATGACTTTTTCAACGATAAACTGCCTACGTTGTAACTTAATTGAAATGAATACAAACAACTAGCTTTTATTTTTAACTTTACTCAAATTTCGGCCCGCTTCCACTCCAAATATTGCTATGCCCTAAGCTTAAGGGTTATTATGTCCTACTATTTCAAACCTTAAGACCTCACCATGTAACATGATAATTGCAATAAATGATATGAATATGAATATATGAATATGAGATAAGAAGAAGGTTTTTCCTGTAACAGTGCACAGTGTGCTTATGGTTCTTTCTTGACTATTTACTACATTCTGCACAAATGTTTCGTAAGTTTGGCAAAAGCTCCAAAATCTATCTAGTTAACTGCAATCTTAAGACCATCTCTTAAGCATGATTTGATCAACCATGACTATTGACTTCCAGAGACATAGGTATAAGATATATATAAATCTTAAAAGTGTGTAGTCTGTAGTCTTATATTGCCAAAAGCTATTATTCGGGGTGGTCCATCTTAACCAATTTATCTAAAGACTGAACTGCTCGTAGCTCCGAAGAATCTGCTATTATTAAGTTTTGTCTATAGAGGATCGTAGTATTCCAATGTTTGGATGTTTATTACATGCTTCTTTAGCTTACAGAATGTTCTCGAGATTTACCTCAGTAATCAGTTACATTTGTGGGTTGACTGAATCTCATTCGCAAGAGTTGAAGCTTCTACTGAATATTTTCTCTTTAGCTGGACAACTAGTTTTATGGAGATTTGTCAATCGGTAATGTGTATTGTTACGAGTAGGTAGGTACGTCTTGGAAATTATGAAACGTGTACCATTCTCAGGACTCCTAGATCAATTGTTGTATTTTTCCAGAAGATTCAGGGTGCCTTCACGAATGACGTAGAACGTAACTGCTTGCTTGTTTTGGTTCAAAAAATGTAATCTATTGTTTCTGACTCATTATGTAAATGTGTTTCAGGTTTCGATCGTTTTGCGTCATTATGCGATTTGTTGTGACTGAAACTATTTTTCCGTTTTCGCATCGATCTACAGTGTTTTTGAAAATGACCCAAAAAGTTGCATTTCAAACATGTCTTTCCAATAGCAGGGCATTTTTTGTCATCTGATGTATGGTCATAGCTGCCACAGCGAGAACATCTTTCACATTTTGGTCCTGTCTTCTGCTGTGTATATTTATTCCTTTGAAATGACCGCGAGTCAATCTCGTTTATTTCCCTGGTTGAACCAAATGCTTGACTCGCGTCTTGTTTATTCATGTGGTTCATTTGTTTTTCAACTGTCTCTAAAGTATTAGCAATAGATTTAATTTTATCTAAGGTTCCTTCGTCTCCAAGACTTAATATTTTTTTCCTCAATTCTGAAGATTGGCACTTTTCGGTAACTTGGTCAATAATGTTTTCATCTTCTTTTGCAAATCCACATTTTTTAATCTGAGTTCTAAGTCGTAGCAAGAAAGCTTCAAACCGTTCACCCTCTTCTTGTTTTATTAGCCTGAAGAGGTGACGCTCATAAATTTTGCTCTGCTTAGGGAAGAAGTACTGATCCAACTTTTCTAAAGCGACCTTATAGACGTCAGTACCATCGGATTCTTCTACGTGTGTACCAGGTACACTATGATACACATCTTGGAGTGCTACTCCCCCAAAATGCAACAGAATTGCCCGCTTCTTTACTGATTCAGTTACACCTGTAGCTAACAGGTAGATATCTAAAGCTCTCTTCCACTTCTCCCAGCGTACACCAACTGATGTTGTTTCCCCGATGCAATCAAATTGCTCGAGACCTGGGAGCAATGAATTTGATGCAGCTAGGTTTGCCATTTGGGTAACCTGTAAATTTATTGACGGTCAAAGCCGATGAAGCAACCAATAGTGCATTTCACTCTTACCAACCGACAATTGCATGGCATTGTATTGCTCAGTCATGTAGGTATCTAGTAGAATTGGTTTTTCTTAGCTTTACTTAGTAATATTATACCTAAGTACCATAGTATTGAATTGACCTTTGTTTTCATTGGACTTTACTTAGTAATATTATACCTAAGTAAGTATATACCAAAATATTAAATTGACATTTGTCTTTCATGAGCCTTCACTTAGTAATATTATACCTAAGTAAGAACCAAAATATTAAATGGACATTTGTCTTTCATGAGCCTTCACTTAGTAATATCATACCTAAGAGGCACTAAAATATTAATTTAGTATTTAGTTTTCAGTAACCTTCATCTAGTAATATTATACTTAGGTGAGGTACCAAAACAACACTTTAATAAAAGATTATTAATATTCTTTACTTAGTAATATTTTACCTAAGTATCAAAGCATCATATTGAGCTTAAATGGTCTTTGTTTAGTAATATTATACCTAAACGTCAAAACTATGAATTAATTTATTTTCAGTCGCCTTTACTTAGTAATATTATACCTAAGTATCGAAATATCATTTGAGCTTGGTTTTCAGTGGCCTTGTTTAGTAATATTATACCTAAACGCCAAAACAGTGAGTTGAATTCCATTTCCAGTGGCCTTTACTTAGTAATATTATACCTAAGGGCCCAAAATAATGAAATTATATGACATTTTATTTAAATAATAATGCCACTATTTTCGTTTTAATTTCAATCCATTTCATGTACCGGTACTTTTGAGGTATTTTTAATTTTTCTTACATGGCCGGTTCTAGGTAGATAATATTTCTACTCTACCAGTATTTCCATATGGTATATTAATACCTAGATACATAGGTATCGCTTATGCAGGTTCTGTGTGAAACCATTAGGTAAGGGTAGGCAGGCAGGCAGGTAGAATATAGGTAGTAATGAGAAAATAACATTCTTTATAAACTCAGTAGATTAAATCTGTAGGTAATAGGGAATTATACAAACAAAGATTATTTTATTGTTGGTAGATACCAACATATAAAATGATAGGTAAGTACCTCATAATATAGGCTATTACTCTTATAGTCATTCCCATGTATTTTTGTCATGCCATAAGTTCATATTCTTGATTAATAAACTCAGAATATTGAACACAATATCGAATCTACATAACAAACAATATTTAAACCAAATTCTGTGTAGCTGTAGGTACTAGCAATAGTATTATATGATCTGTCATGTGGTATGACGTACGTAGTGCA
Organism: Eulithis prunata; assembly: GCA_918843925.1. NCBI lineage: Eukaryota > Metazoa > Arthropoda > Insecta > Lepidoptera > Geometridae > Eulithis > Eulithis prunata. Next base: position 4,213,211 of record OU974023.1, on the reverse strand, counting down.
AAAATGCCACGCACACAACGCTACACGCGATGACCTATATTTGAATATTTGAATTTGGAATCTGTCAATCTGTCATTTTTCCAATGAAATTTTCTCTTTATTTTCTCAAACCAAAATCTAAATATTTTTACAAATACCTTCTATGCCTCCCTTCCTTTTCAATTTATTTCGAGTTATTTATCTCACTTTCTCCTCGTCGCCACTTTGTAGAGTTCTCTATCTACAAATTAAACACGAATTATTATTATTGCACGGATAGCTTGTGCTATGCGGCCTTTCACCACCACCGCCTGTCCGCCAGTGTTGCCAGCCACACACCACAGACACTACACCATTGATAAAAATTTTCTACCTAGTGCGTGTCTATCTATAATGAGTAAAACAGATACTGTAGTCTAAAAAAGTATATATTTACACAAATCTCCTGGTCCCCAATTTCACTAATTAACAACGGCTGACGATAGATTCAACCAATCTGTAGGAGCTGAATCGTTACTGCTGTTGGATTAGTATGGCCAAAAATAGATTAAAAACTATGGATCAGCTGCGTTTCAGCTGATAAGTTTGTTAGTGGAGTTAGAACTCTATTATATAGTGGGCTCGTTGGATTTTTTTTCCCATCGGTCCCCACCAGTGGGCCAGCCGGTGGGCTCGACCCTTTGAAGATTTCTAAAGAGAGTCATCAATTATTAAATCACACACTCATTATTTTTTCGCCCGCTCCATCAAAAATACTATTTACTGATATACAAAACCAAATCAATACCATAAGTACGATTTGGGATAATCCGCAAAAAATCATTCGTCAAACAAAAATAATTTCTGAAACCTTCGTTATAAACTTCCACAGCGCTCATTAAAAAACAACTTTCCATCTATCAAGCCTCTTGTCGGCTTAAGTCCAACCGCGAGCCACTTGAGACCCTAAAACTTAAGCTCTACGTCTGAAACAACGTTCCCTTCAAAGATACTGCAAACCTTTGACTTACAAAGATTGTTTTGAACACAACATAATTAATACATAGTAGGTAATGGTCCCAAGTTCACTAGTCACTCGCACGCGGACTGGTCTGTTCCTAAGTTATCTACAACACTTACGAACAACCGAATCCAAAGGTATGGAAATAAAACTAAGGTAGCGTTACACTGCGCGGCAACGTCAATTCGATTTTAGGACGTTTTTGCGTCACCGAGCAGTGTATATCGAATACGTATGATACAAACGCGATAGTCAAATTTTTTTGTGCTTATGTTTTTGGTTTGGGTAGTATTATATGATTTGTGGTTTGGGCAAGGTCACAAAATCATACAAACTAACTGATAATAAAGGGAAAACTGTACTTTGTAATCAACTTTGAAAACATTGACGCGTGCATTTGTTGGCATGGAAAACGACTTTCCTAGAATACCTAGGTACATAATTTGTGCTTTGTCGTCGAGAATTGCGATACCAAGTTTCAATACAACTTGAAACTTTTATATTGAAATAATTTGAAATTGTGCCAGTTTTCAAGTTCTCAAACTTGGAATATAAAGCTGGTATTTGAATCGAAGTATTTTCATCAAAGGAAGTGTATAAGTCTATTTGAAACGGATTTTACATTTCTGTTGAATTAATAAATCAGGCGTTCACTTTTCAGAATAGTCATTTAGCTAAGTTTATACAAATTGTAGTTTCACTGAACTTTCGGTAATAGAGATAAAGAAGCTATTTTCTACTCGCATCCACTGTCGTTTACAAATCTATCTCAATAAAATTTTATTCAAAAATCATCCAATAATTTTAATATTAAAGATCGTAATCGATAAAAAAACAATAGCCACATTCACTGGCCACATCTTCACAAATAACTACTTAATTAATTGTTATTATCCTTTCTAAGCCTCTTGTAATATTTGATTCAACTAAGTAAGCATCAGATACTGAATCACGCTAACTTATAAGGACACTAAATGGAAGGCTGAGCTGAGTTTCCCAAGTTTAAGTGAGATCCTAGTTGAACTTGAGATGACAATGTTACTTGGATAACGCTTACTCTAGCTAGTTTCGGGAAAATGATATGAGCGTCTTTACATAGGTTTACGATGAGTTTATCTGGCAGTAAAAAGCCACTTACGTCAACCAACGTGAAGTTAGTACTCAACTTACGTCAGTTTTGTCTAGAATAGTCTGCAGGAATTTAGAATCATTAGTTGGAAGCACCGTCTACTGCGAAATCTATTTCATAACTTTTGTACCATAAATGTTACTGAGGAAAGAGAGGGTTATTCCCACCAAGCCCACCGGGCGGCCCACCGGTGGGTTAGTTGGGAAAAAATTCCCATCGAGGCCACTCATTTGCATAGTGGACTCGTTGGGTTTTTTTTCCCATCTGGCCTACCAGTGGGCCCTTACAATTATCATAGAGATATCTCCATAAAATTCACAGAGTAAATATTCTGATGAAACGAGGAAGTGTTTGAAATACTTTTTGACCAATAGTTACCTATGATATTATGTTTTTATCCGTTTGGGATTGCATTTTAATTCCGTACCAAACCAAGGACGTATCTGATTCTGGACAGAATCTTTTTTTTAGTGAGTTTATGCTTGTAATGCTCTTCACGGTTCATAGGAGATTCTTAATTAGATGCAAAAGGCCTGTTTATGTTTGTAGTTCCAGCAGGTATTTACTTCAAAGGGATCTAAAATCAACCAAAAGCCTACTTACTATGCGTCGGGTTACGAACAGTTTTGAGTCATCAAAATTAGCATAATCGGGGAGTTTCCTTTCGTAAGCTCAATGAGAGTTGGTAAGTAAATGTTTGCTCAACCTCGCAGGTTTTACTTTAGCAACAGGAGGCTAGGTAGTGAATCTAGGGGGGTTTGGGGGCTCAAGCCTTCCCTTCTTGGAAAGCTCCAGATTACTTAAGAATGGACCATTATTCGTCAGGGAGAACCTTAAAAGCTGGGTATACCCCTCCCAAACCGAAATCCTCGGTCAAGCCCCTCTCAAACTGAAATCCTGGATCTGCCACTGGGAAGGAATATTGTCTCGTATGTTGTTATTGTAAGGGCTCTTAACTGGTGCTCAAGCGCCTTCCCCAGGTTTCTCAGGCTCACCGAACAAATTTGGCAACGGCTTTGCTTGGATTTAGACACTCGAGTTGAAATTGTAAAATCGAGAATATATTTTTATTTCTCAACACACAAGCATTTTCTTCTCATGCTATCTTCTATAAACACACGCTTTGGTATATAAAATTAGACTGGAAAACTATTTGGCATACCTACAATACCTTCTCGTAATATTTGATATACCTAATAGCAGTTGGTACCTACACCAATATCTACTTACCATCAACTTACGTGAGCAATATGGCGTTAATTTGTATTACAAATATTCCCGACGGTTTTACGAGCAACTCTACATACTTAGAACCAGACTATTACTTAGTTGCTCGTAAAATACATTTCTAATATGATAAGTAAAAGGAAAATGATCCCAAGAGAAATAAGTAAACGATAGCATTTGACTGTAATTCTTTTACCTATTAGCTTCTTACCTTAATAACTATATGCTCAGGAGAGTAATATCTATTTCTTGCGTTTCGTCTTGTTCTCTATTTACTTCTAGGGACTTATGTATATGTAGGTATACATAAATTAAGTGTGTAACATTTGTGTAGTGTGTATACGTACTTAAAACTTATTTCTCTTTTATTGTTTTTCTTCTTTTCTTGGTGTGCAATAAAGGATATATCTATGTATCTGTCTGCTTCTGTATTGATTTACCAGTCTCAATTTTCACAGGGTTGCACAGTAGCACTATTCTACTGCTTCATGAATACAGAAGTGAGGCACGCGATACGCTACCACGTGGAGAGGTGGAAGACTGGCAGGGCTATCGGTGGAGGCCGACGAAGAGGCACCTCCTACTCCAAGGACTGGTCGCCTCGGTCCAGGACTGAGAGCATCAGGTATGTAACTAAATATCAAGTAGAACCACTACATAACTGAGTCATATCTGGATATAACACAATGTCTTATAATTTTTTTTTATTTGTACATATTTTTTGTTCATAAGTTTCAATCTTAAACCAAACATAATACCTACAGACAATCTCCCTCGTTTTGTTGAGGTTATATTTTCTGATCTAAGCTGTTCAGATTATCTATTGACATTACAACCAGATTAAAATTCGCCCAGACATTCTTCTCCTTCTTTTATTTCTAAATATAAACACATTGATAACATCTAAAGTATAGTATTTTACACTAGCATGGCTTGACTTTTCACATCATGGTTTGCACTGCATGTTTCAATATGTAACACTTTCGTTCCGCAATCATTGTTTCTTTGAGATTCTGCTATAACCAAGCTGGCACTCACACATTCGCAAAAAAAGTATACCTAGGTATAACATTTTAAAATTGTATGGAAATAGTCACGTAACATAGGTACCTACTAGTTACCTATAGTGACACAATTTCGATTCGTTTTCTCTAGCGATAGCGTCTGTAAAATGTCAGCATTTTGTATTTAGGTATTTTTTAGTCCAAATTCAAATAGTTTTAGAGTCTAATAAGACCATAATAATACTGAGAATTTTTTAACGAGCACACGGAATATGTTTTTCCCTTGGGCCGCTGTATCACAGTATAATAATAACAGTATTTTCATCGACTTTTATCGTTGCGTCGTGCTATTCGTTCCAAATCCATATTTGATCACATATTTTTATTTCCCAATAGGCTCACGGTATGAAGACAGCTGGAATCATATACCTATGACTTCTACGAATTTGTTTGCCGAAAAGGAACTCACTTAATGCATTTATGAAGAAATTATACTTTATGTGGATTTGGATATAGGTTTTATTTTGTTATTTGCAATAAAACTTATCAGCTTTATCTAATTTGTTTTTATTCACAAACACCATTAGCTCATTTCACAACTTTTACTGCATGAATTCTCTTAGGTAATATAGGTGGGTATTTTTTGTATACCTAGGCAAGTCTTAGGTAGGTGCGTGACCATGTCCTATTAAATATAGATCAGCTCCATTAGGCCTAGGCTTTATATTTTAGAAAGTTTTAATTTAATGGCACAGTGTTTAAGTAGGATTTATGTGAGGCGCTATTTATTTAGAAATTTTTGAAATTGCCTTCCATTTGGAAATTCAAGACAGAAGAAAATTGCAACATGAATTTTCAATTTATGTTCAGTTTAATCTCAAATCACCCGCTTTAATAAGCGATTCGTCACTTGGCTTAGCATGAGCTCTTAGGATCAGACCGTATGCGCTAATTTAGAAGCACGTTTGACTAGCATGAATCGTATAATTATACCTACTAACAAAAGCTTTGAAGAATAATATGTAGGTACTCACTCACATCTTTTCACCTCGGTCTAGTAAAACCTAGACTCGGTTAGAGTCTTTGAGGTTTAAATTAAAAATCTTTTTTAAGAGAAAGTGATTTTATTTTTCGTACGCAGCGTAAATATGAAACTTGTATATCTTGTGATCGTATCGCATGCTTACTATCTACTACTAAAGCCTTGTTGCACTCTTTATTTTGCTCTCAACGCATCTGCTCCTATCCTACTTGTACAGATATATAAACACTGCTAACAAGAAGACTATGGGGCAGGTTATACAGTCACCCGTCAAAGAGGGAATCAGCAGCCTCAGAGACAACTACGACTACGCTTCTCGTGCCTAGGATGTCGTTAGGGCCGCCACTGGATGGACGCCATCTTCATGCTGTGAGTAGCTAATACGTACCGTTGAACAGTGGGGTGAACACAATAAAAAGTACAAAAGTTTTGGCACCCAACGTGGGGTAAATGTGCCCCATGTTGGGCGCCAATTTACAGATTAGGTTAAGTAGAAACTAATTTATTCATAGCGCTTCAAACGTTAGAAGTGCGTCCCTGGTATGTAAGAATCTGTACGCTCTTTATGTGTAACTTTCATCTCGTTTAGGTTTTCTTAATGGGTCAGGTTTACATGTATACATTTACTGATAAGAGATATGTACGTGCGCAGGATTATATCACCAGCGGGAGCGCGAGCGGGGACCAATCACCGGTGTGAGATGAGAGGCGGGAGAGGCTTATGCGCCTGCGCACTGTTCCCGAGGAAGTCACCGGGTTCCACGCGTCGCTTCCAACCTCTCCCGCCTCTCCTCTCTGCAGTAAACATTCTGCCTGGCTAGAGTCAAACGTCACCAACTGCATAAGCTCCATTTCGATTGACGACATCAAGCACGCCTCAGTCCCCAAGAGCTCGAGTAGATCGAACGGTCTTTATATGAATCAGGCAGATTTAAAAGGGTCTACTTCGAGCTCCGAAAACTCCAGTCCGAATTGAAATTGTATCGAATATTAATGCATTTATTGTTCATGTAAACTTTTACGCAGCTAGGTAAGTTAGTTTCATGTGTTATGTAAGAAAATAAGGAATTCATAATGTGCTTACACGAACTATTAAGAGCTAAATTAGCTTATAATATAAATAAAAAATTTAAATTACACGTAATTTTATAAGAGTTAATGTTTTAAAAAAATATAAATACCTAATAATTGTATAATTAGATACTCATGTGTAAGAATATAAATTTTTACTAACCTTGAAAATTAATTATTTATTAATTCATTCCTTCATTATTGGCAAAAATAAGTACCTACACGCTATTATGTAAAACGATATTTTAGAAACGAAAAATTTAATTAGTATTAGTGGTTTAAATCAATATAATAAGGTACTATGTATATACAATGCACGATGAACGTGATTATCTGAAGTATTTGTAAGTACCTATTTACGAGTAAAACATAAATGTGTATCGTATTAACATTAAAACTATCATTCATAGGAAATACCAACTAAGAGATTTCAAATATTAGCATTACCAAAATGTAAACGTTGCCAAATTTTATCATTCTCCTAAAATCGTGATAAAATAATTGTAACATACTAAAATTTAAGCATGAAATCGGGAAACAAAACGCTATTTGTATATAAAATTTAGAGCATATCGTAAATTTAAATTTGTGTACAAGTAAATTCATAAAACACATTTTAGTAATATGCAATGTATAATTTGAATATTACATGGTATTCTGCATAACAAAGGATTATAAATTAAAAAAAGTAAGTTCACTGTTAATTCGCCGGCACTGTAGACATTTTTACGTTTTTACGTATATATTAATTATGACAATATTTTATGTTAATATATCCTTTTATTTATTTATTATTGTGACGATAATTAATTATTTATTCATGTGTGTGTATCCATTGGAGACGTTGCTTGGTATAATAATTATGTAAATATTCTTAATAGTTAGGTAATAGTTTTATACCTAGTATCGTTTATAAAAAAATTTACCACCAAACCAAACTTATGATATCTTTTAGTTTTGAAGAAATATACTTGAGCACACATTATTATGTATCAAATCTGTCTGCTTTTAATTTTTATCGATCATTCAATATTAATAATAAAAAGTTAATAAATAGGTATACCTACAAGAAATACTTAACATCATTGCAAGAATTAAACAATGTCACTTATGGTTATTTGTATCAAAAATATATTTGGTATACCTACCTAATATTCTGATCTTTGTTTCGTTTCGTGTTAATAAAAACATCGATTTCGGATTTAAACTGCGTTTTCATTTATTTTCGCTTAATAAATCGATTCTCACAAACACCGTTTCAAAAGAAGCTTTCAAGAGGCACAATAAAGAAAGATTCTGTATTCCTAAAAGTTCTAAAAGGTGAAAGGGAAATTGCATTCAGCTATTCAGATCGCAGGAAGTGGTAGGGTAAGTGAAATGCACTCTGAAAATGTATCCCTTGAAGGATTTCTTTATAGAACTATGTAGTAAAGCGGTAGGTAATGTACTCAAAGTAGCCCGAGTGAAGCCGACTTTTCGAAATTGCCTCATTTTATATTGGATGGAAGGTAATCGTTAGGTATGTGAGTAAAGATCTTTCTAAGCACACTATGTGTGGGAGTATTCTTTAACAACTCTGTGGTATTTCCAACGATGAAATCGTAGCTTTGTTTAACGTTAAGGATGGATCAGTCCCCAGTTAATGTCGTCTTTCGCGTAAGATACGGGACTCGCCCAATCCGGGTAATCCCCTTAGAAGACGGGGATGATCCTGTGGGAATTGTCTTCGAGGATTCTGTGGCAAATCTGCGGTTTGTCACGTATAGTTTTCATTGTTTACCCTCCGGAAAGTGTTGCGTCTGTGAAGACAAGTATCTTTCTATTTTCCACGATTTATCGACAAAATTCAGTTTTTTGTACTTTGGAAAACAAAAATAACTTTTTGCTGATTCATGGAAAAAGTCTTAAGCGTTATTTCAAACATAAACGAAGGGCTTCAAACATACTTATTGCTACGTTTATAGTCGTATACTCGAAATAATGTTTTGTGGTTTGCAACTATAGATTCCATGAGAAACCTATTTATTAAATCTTTACACAAAATATGTATTAGAAGTAGTAGAGTTTTATGGATATTTAACAGCTCTCGTTGTACCCAAAACACTTCAAGCAAAGAGCAATTTGGAAATGTTGTGTCCAAAAGAGTCCATTTCGAGCGAGCATGCAAAAACATTATCGTAAAAAGCTACAGCGGAGTGTCATTTTACAGTAGGCTGTGGGTACCCACCCTTTTTACTCGTTAAGAGGCCTCCTACATAATGAGTTTACATTCCCACCTACCGACTCCAGTTTCGAGTGAGTGCCTAGCGCAAATCAATACAGAAGCAAACTGAATTTATTCGTGCGCACAGAACAGAAAATATAGAATATTCTACGAAAAAATTAGAGGCAAATTACTTCTTCCGCTACTGCTTACCTACTTCCGTTTCTGTGGAGTTCTATCAAAAACGGTTTTTATTCCAACATACGTGTATCTCAATACTATTAGGAAAACCAAATTGAAAATGCCTCAGATTTACTATCTCAATATTACGGGGAGTGTAAGCTTGATAAATGCACGCTATAAATTTGTGACTGCGAGTCGAGTGACACAAGACGCCAGACCTCATCACGCTAGGTATTTCATTATCTTGATTATAGGGGTTTTACTCGACCTACCTAATAAATTATAGGTACAGGCAGGAAGATAAGGTGATTAACTATTTAAGATTGGGAGGGAGTTCTCGGAGATTTAGAAGATTATAGGGAGATCATTTCCTACAAATTTCAGTGACTACCTATAACATTTTGCGACTGTGTCCACTTTTAAAAGCTAAATGTTTTAATAAACTTACGTTGCTGACTGTACCTACAAGTAGGCATTTTCTTGGCCCAATCGTTTGACAAGGAGGATAAGATTGACATGAGTACTTATCCATACCGCCTATACCTACAACGGATACGTAAAATGGTGTGGTATAAAATTAGTAAGAATAACGCATTCATACCTAAGTAACTATTAGGTAATCAACTAACCTTACTACAGAAGTAATACTAGATAAACACTAACCCACAACAATTACGTGAATTCTGCCGAAATCTAGGTACTAAACTATACCTAGCAAATTACTAAAGATGTACCCTAGTAGCAATTTGTGTTGGCCAACGGTTGCCAACGGTTGGGATCACGTTGGGAAGTGGTAGTGACATTGCCTACAGCGAGCCAACGAACAGCCAACTCAAATTTTATTACGACAATTTCTAAACAATCTCCCAACATTGGCCCAACTACTGATAATAGTTGTTTTAACAACCGTAAATACATACGACTATCCAATGATGGCCCAACATATGTTTTTGGTTCGGTTGCCGACGAAATTTCTATACAGTAAGCCAACGCTGGCCCAACTGTAATAAATCAACTGTATTCCCAACCAAAATCATCCACAATTCCCCTACAAATGCCCTACCGAGGTATTCGGTTGGAATACCTACACAAAATCCTTACTTTGAGCCAACCAAGTGCCAACGGTAGTTTTCTGATAAAATCCCAACTGAAAACAATCACGATTCTCCTACAAATGCCCTACCGAGGTATTCGGTTGGAATACTAACACAAATTCTTTACTATGAGCCAACCAAGTGCCAACGGTAGTTTTCTGATAAAACCCCAACCGAAAACAATCACGATTTCCCTACAAATGCCCTACCGAGATATTCAGTTGGAATACTAACACAAATTCTTTACTATGAGCCAACCAAGTGCCAACCGTAGTTTTCTAATAAAATCCCAACTGAAAACAATCACGATTCCCCTACAAATGCCCTACCGAGAAATTCAGTTGGAATACTAACACAAATTCTTTACTATGAGCCAACCAAGTGCCAACGGTAGTTTTCTGATAAAATCCCAACCGAAAACAATCACGATTCCCCTACAAATGCCCTACCGAGGTATTCGGTTGGAATACTAACACAAATTCTTTACTATGAGCCAACCAAGTGCCAACGGTAGTTTTCTGATAAAATCCCAACTGAAAACAATCACGATTCCCCTACAAATGCCCTACCGAGGTATTCGGTTGGAATAATAACACAAAATCCTTACTATGAGCCAACCAAGTACCAGCTGTAGTTTTCTGATAAAACCCCAACCGAAAACAATCACGATTCCCCTACAAATGCCCTACCGAGATATTCAGTTGGAATACTAACACAAATTCTTTACTATGAGCCAACCAAGTGCCAACGGTAGTTTTCTGATAAAATCCCAACTGAAAACAATCACGATTCCCCTACAAATGCCCTACCGAGAAATTCAGTTGGAATACTAACACAAATTCTTTACTATGAGCCAACCAAGTGCCAACGGTAGTTTTCTGATAAAATCCCAACTGAAAACAATCACGATTCCCCTACAAATGCCCTACCGAGGTATTCGGTTGGAATAATAACACAAAATCCTTACTATGAGCCAACCAAGTACCAGCTGTAGTTTTCTGATAAAACCCCAACCGAAAACAATCACGATTCCCCTACAAATGCCCTACCGAGATATTCAGTTGGAATACTAACACAAATTCTTTACTATGAGCCAACCAAGTGCCAACGGTAGTTTTCTGATAAAATCCCAACTGAAAACAATCACGATTCCCCTACAAATGCCCTACCGAGAAATTCAGTTGGAATACTAACACAAATTCTTTACTATGAGCCAACCAAGTGCCAACGGTAGTTTTCTGATAAAATCCCAACTGAAAACAATCACGATTCCCCTACAAATGCCCTACCGAGGTATTCGGTTGGAATAATAACACAAAATCCTTACTATGAGCCAACCAAGTACCAGCTGTAGTTTTCTGGTAAAATCCCAATCGAAAACAATCACGATTCCCTACAAATTCCCTAGAAATACCGTCCTACCTACTACGTTTTGATTTTGAACAACAGAAATGCCTTACCGAGGTGGTAGGTACCTACCTACCTATATTCGGTTGAAATACTAACAGAAGATCTTTACTATGAACCAACCAGGTAGGTAGGTACATATACATACATAAACTAGGTAGGAATGTTTGTTCGAGCATAACTTTACCACCGCCGATTTGTACCTATCTCAATAAATTTATTATTTCGGACTAAGTTTACAACTAGGTAGGTAGGTATGTAGTCAGAACTAAAATTTATCGAATTGAATTGAATTGTTGCCTAAAGATGGCCTAGATTGTTTGACCGTATTGTGGTAAATAGTGATAGATAGTTAGGTACCTACCCATGTATACGGTAGGTAGAACTCGCGGCGATCATCGAACGAGCGGCCGCGCCGCGCCGGCAAGGGCTGCGCGGCGCGGCGGCGCCGTTGAAATAAAGGAATATCAGTCGTAAACTAATTAAAATAAGATCGAAAATAATTTGTTCCAGAAAAATCACGCCTTGTCTCGACGCACCGACCTTACCTACCTAGGTAGGTATAATAATGAACATGAACAGGTCCAATAGGTAGGTAGATATTTACCTATTCAATCCATCTCTGGATTTGATTTACTTTACTAGTAGTAGGTACCTGTAGGTAGGTAGGTATACCTCTTAATTTTATTATAAGTAAAGGGTACCTAGGTACCTGTACTTATTACATATAGACATGGGACATTATATGGGTGGGCTAAACATGATTAAGAAAATGCCACCTACCTACCTAACCTACCTAGGTACCTACATTTTTTTACAAGCTACCTAGGTATGTCTTTATGTAGGCACCTGTCTAGGTACAATAATTCCAACCGAAAACAATCACGATTCCCTTACAAATTATGCCCTACCAGTCATTCGCTCGCTCGGTCAACTAGGTAAGTAGGTAGGTACCTAGACAGGTAAGTACAGGTACGTCGATGAAATGCAGAGCTATTTACGACCACGATATCAATCCTTGGCTAATCTAACTCACAATCTTACCAGCAAACCTTTGATAGGTATAGTTACTTATACTATAACTTGTCGACCTACCTTTACCTATCTAATTTCATGAAGATTTCATTCAATCTTCAGCTCGAAAGTTTTGCTCAAAAAAAACATTCTTACACACAAACTAGGTAGGTATGTTTGTTCGAACATAACTTTACGAGCGCCGCCGATTTATAGGTACCTACCTACCTATCTCAATTGATTTCAGACTAAGTTACAACTATGATGTTACCTAGTCTGAACTATAATTTATCTATAATACTATAATTTGCCTAGATGGCCTAGATTTCTTGAACGTATTGTACGTAAATAGTGAAGATTAGCTGATACCCGCGACTTCTTAGGTACGCGTGCAAAACTTTCCACTAAAATATCTGTCAACCAACATACGATGTAGGTACCTAGGTAGGTACCTCGTGTCAAAGGCTGCTTTTGGTTTAGGGAGGTGAAGCTGTACCTATCTAAGAATCCACGTCTTTAATTTCAATAAAATATAGGTAGCCTACCTATGTTTCAATCCCAAAATAGGGCTTCTGAATGGTATAAGTTTCATTGAAATTGGTCCAGTAGTTTAGGTGTAATTTGCGAACAAACAAACAAACAAACTCGATTTTCGAAAATTCTCTAACCTCTACAATAAGAATCGATTTTTCTTAATTCAAAATTAATCGATTACTCGAACTTTAATTAAAAGAATTATTAACATCGATGTTTTTTTTTCGATTCGATACATCAGAACCGTACATCGATGTCATTCGATGTATCGGGTGAAAACATCGATACTTTGTAAGCATCGAGTACTTTTTTAAGGTTTCGTACCCAAAGGGTAAAAAACGGAATACTATGATATAGCTGTCCTTTGTGTCCGCTGTGATTTGCATGATTTTCGGTTTAACTTGAATGAGTATTAATATAGAAGACGTTTTAGTTTTAAGAAATAACAACTGTGTGAATCCGATTCATATACCTACGGTGGAAAATGGGGGTGATGGTGATCTAGAAGCTCGCCGGCCGACAAGACATAAACAGTTTTTTTTGTCACTGACTCGTGTGCAGTGCTGCCAACATAATTTTTAGTATACGATGGCCGCAACGACATTATATTGTCAGTGCACTATTGAATAACAAAACTTTTCTTTTTGAAATAAACAAATAGGAAAAAAAATTTTAGGGGGCAAACTTGAGTTTTTATGAAATTAATTGGTTATAATCGATTCGATGTTTTTCTCCTAAAAATTGAAAAAACATCAATACATCGAGTATATCGAAAGCATTTCAAAACATCGGATCGATTCGATGTATCGCATTGTAAATATCGATGTTTTCGATGCATCGATGTATATCGAATATCCCTACTCTAGAGACGACGCTCTTTTCTATAGGTCAGGTTTTCCGTTTCGCCATTTTGTGCAGCAGCCGCCAGCCAGTCTACAGCGAATATTGAAATAATTCTCCAAAACGTGAGTGCCTTCTCAATTCTAGATAGAAAATTTTGTGACCTGAGTTTTCTTTGTGGTATGAATACATACCTACGTACGTGTAGCCGATCAATGCTTGCATTTTGCTAAACACAGCATCGATCGGTTGTGATATAATTTATCCAATATTTTTTGTAGGTATGCCAGAACAGAACGACAAGCCACGGTAATGTACAGTGTGGTAGAATTTACCGAAGACGAGGGTATTAGTGTAATAAGGGATGAATGGATTACTCCTCGAAAAACACATTGCATGTGGCCACCGAAGACAACAAAATTTAATAGGTGCCTTAGTGGTTCAATTGTGCCTGATACAACATGGAATTTGTTCGGTATTAGGCGTGTATTTTATACAACAGGTACCTACCTACATAAACTTAGTAAACCTGTTGCAATATTACAACTTGAGGTAATAAATTACCCTATAGGTAATAAGTAGCTACTTTGACTCTTTACAATAATTTCAGATGACCTGGGCAAAGCTTTTGCTAAAGCAAAACAGGCTGAATATGACTCTGAGGTGAATAGTGACGGTAACCTTATATCCAAAGTGAGGAGGCGTTACAAAACAAAAAAAATATATGACAGTGATACCACCAGTCACTCAGACGAAGAGACTGAATTACAGTACCCAAAACCACCTGAAGGGCCGGATCACCTGGGTGCTACCGATGCTGACTGTAAGTACCTAATAGTGCCATCATGCCTGAATAAGTAAATCTGTCGTATCCGTCTATCTGTCACAAACCGTATTATCTCAGAAACTATTAAAACTACTGACTTGAAATTTGGAATAGTTATAGATCTTATTTGTCAGCATGTATAGAGAGAGAGAAACGTCTCTTTTTAATTTTCATCATCAAAATTGTATAAATACAGGGGGTAATAATTACATTACTAAAATAAAATATTCATTGACATTTGTTAATTCTAGATGATCAATCAGAAATAAGCCAGAGACCTAGAGGCAAGCACCTAGCTGTTGTAGCAGCGAACTCTCGGTCTAATGTATCTTCTACTTCTGGGTCGAGGTCAACACCGAGCAATAGTTTTTCTTCCATTGATGTACCATGTATCAGAGGGCCTGATCACCTGGGTGCTACCAATTCTGACTGTAAGTCACCAGTGCCATCATGTCTGAATAAGTAAATCTGTCGTTAACCCTAACGACAGATTTACTTTTTCAGACATGATGGCATCATCCGAAGGTCATCATGGTATGATGACTTTGTCTATCCATGAGCCTGAAACTAACAGCCAAATGACAGCAGCCAAATCCAATAATCCAGGGCCGAACTAAGGATAAATCAATAAATTCTAAATTTTTATTTCTGACGCTATGTGTTTAATATTATGTTGAGTCTATGAAAACCTAATTAAAATTTTATTTTAAGGTACACTGGATTTGACTCTCACACCAATTCAAGATGAATTGACTGTACATAAATCACATGCTTTAGGTAAGAATAAGTAAACTAAAAACTTGTAGATTCTGATTGGTCTAATAGTATAGTGGGTGGTAACAGGGTGTTCTTTTAGAGAGAGAGGCCTAACTCTCACTTGAAATTTTTTATATTTTTTTTTGCTACACATTTTTTTACAAAAGTAGGTATTTTTAAAATTATTAGTTTATTAGTTCTTAATTTTTTTTTCTATTTTAGATGTGATTGCAAAGCACTTGGCTCGTATTGAAAGTGACATAAAAGATCTGCAAATATCCCAGCATGAAATATTGCAAAGACTTCGATCTTCTGGGCCTGTCACTGCAATTGAACTGTCTCTTCCAGAAGGGATAACATTACCATGTGATAATCATGAAGCTCTAAATAAAATCGAAATATATATTGACAAAAATGGGAAACATTTGGTTGATTACTATTTATTGTCAGCCTAAAATTTTGCAATTATGTAACTTGGATCTGAATTAAAATTGTTTTCTGTTATACAGGGTGTCCCACGGCCATGCCACATGGAGAGAAAATATGTTAAATAATGTAGATAGAAAAATTTACTGAAAGAAGACTTTATTTTGATTTTAAAAACAATTTAAACTGTATTCTTATTCAAAATTATTAGAATGCAGTTTATATTGTTTTTAAAATTAAAATAAAGTCTTCTTTCAGTAAATTTTTCTATATACATTATTTAACATACTTTCCCTCCATGTGGCATGGCCGTGGGACATCCTGTAGCTTTCTACAGGATGTCCCACGGCCATGCCACGCTCTTTAGCGTGCATTACATGTGACCATAACAATGTATACTTATTCTAGTATATAATCTTTTAGTGTGCGTAATGACGCATTGTTATATGAAACAAGAAATTAATTATTAAAATAATAAAATTATGCTGTAAAAGGTTAAATAATTATGTGACAATACTTACTAACGTGCATACATGTGCGCTCTAAATAATTAATTAATATTATGTGTACCTACTTAAAAATTCTTTCTGTATTTTCTCTATATAGAAGAAGTTACTATTTTATGAATAATAAATATAAAATTAAATATATTTAATGTATTTTATTTTAGTGTTTCAGATTCAATCCTTTTCTACGTTGGCTTCACGTCGGGTTTCACACGGAGAGACCATACCGAAGAAGGGATATCTACGGTGGCTTTACGTTTGTTTTCCTATCAGAAGTCCTACAGTAGAATGAATACGTTGGCTTATGTTGTTCTCCTTATGGAAGCCCTACCTATGTAAGAATACCATTATCTACGGTGGCTTTACGTCGTTTTTCTTACGGAGGCCCTACCAAAGAATGGATATCTACGTTGCAGGTAGATATCTATTCTTTAGTAGGTCCTCCGTACGGAAAACGACTTAAAGCCAACGTAGATAATGGTATTCTTACTTAGGTAGGGCCTCCATAAGGAGAAAAACATAAAGCCAACGTATTCATTCTACTGTTGGGCCTCCGATAAGAAAACAAACGTAAGGCCAACGTATTCATTCTTTGGTAGGGCCTTCGTCAGGAAAATAACGTAAAGCCAACGTATTCTTTCTTAGGTAGGGCCTACGTAAGAAAACAACGTAGATATATGGTATTCTTTGTTAGGTAGGGCCTACGTTAGGTAAACAACGTAGCGCCAACGTAGATATATAGTATTCTTTATTAGGTAGGGCCAACGTAGAATTCTTTAGTAGGGCCTCTGTGAGTAATCTCTACGCTTAACCGACGATAGAATGTTTTGTTAGTAAATGGTTAGGTTTGTCATCCCTAAAAGTAGTTGGCCCGACAGTAGGGCCCAACGGAGAGCCTACGTGGATTTACTGTATTATCTTTGGTTGGCCTTTTGTTGGTTAATACTAGTTGGCCCCACAAGTCGGCCCAACGTTAATTCTACCGTTGGTCCTACAATTTTTAGGGATGACAAACCTAACCGTTGGCCAACCACTTTAGGGACTGAGGCCCAACGGTTTGCCTACAAAAAATGCTACTAGGGTAGGTTGTGGACTGTGTTTGTATGCCTACCACCAATGTTAGTTTGACTAGGGCCTTGTTGACCTAATATCGGTATTCTATCAATACATATACATGTAGAGTAAATACATTATACAACAATCCAGTAAGCTTGAATATAATTTAGTTGAACACGGCGTAAATCTTGTAAACCACCTGTGCTACATCCCCGAATGTCTCCCGATTCATAACGAAGACATCAGCAGCCGTCAAGCATAATCTCCTCTGGGACATACACAGCATCAGAAGAACACTCCTCGCTTGTCTCACGTCCATGGACTCCCAACCACAAGTGTACACAGCAACCGACATTTCCCCACCAGCCGTGATAAGCAACTCTCCGCCGAAACAGTAAATGAATAGAGGCAGTATTCCCGTAGCAGCTGTCAAGATGGTATTTCTGATATCCCACTCGTTCATTGTATGTAGTGTGGTGACGAGAACGATTGTCATCATGAGGAAATGCGCGCCGAATACTTTTTTGTACAACTCTCGGATTTTGTCGTGATATTTTAGAAGGAATTGATGATGCTTGATGCAGAACTTCAACTTTTCATTAACTATTTCACTATCGGCATTGTCTGTGGTGCTAAAGATAGTATAGATATCTTGCAGTGTTTCAGTGATGGAGTAGAAGTGGCCCAGCTCATGGGCTAGTAGGGTTACGAATAGCACGATGTATCCAGTTTGGTTGATAGCTGAGAAGGCAGTCGCAGTAGCCGTGACTGCAAACGTTATTTCGAAGAATGGGGTTTCATATTTTGGGGATAGACCTGTAAAAATCAAAAAATCTAATGTCGAGAGAAAAAAATCTTACAAAGTTACTTCGATGGTTTCCTTCACCGTTTGGAAGTGCTTTCAAAACCATTGCATGTTTTTTAGCTCTCTCTAAAAGCACTCTTAAACTTGTAAAAAAAACAATTGAACTACTTTTTCTCACCATAAGAATCTCCAGGTGTAGTCGGCAAATACCGATCATTCCCGAACAGCGTGAAGAGAAAGGGCATCAGCAGGTACATGATATGAGTGCTGGCCTGGTTGAAGACAACGAACCAGCGGGCATACCGAGCCGTGAGTAACGTCGACGTCATCTTGTTGTGCGCTGAGCTGCCGGGGGGAATGGAAGCCAGACCTTCGCGACTCATCTCAAAGATAGTTCGGAGACGAGAACTAAAACAATGGTTTATTTAAAAGTATCTTTTAGTTTTCGAAGACTTCGTTGGGTCTAGGGCGCCAAGTCCGTTTGCAGCCATATTGGGCCATTCAATATCCCTATCTTTCCTATGCTTATTGGAAAAATATTGCTACCTACTGTGTACCTACTGCTACTGTATCAGTGATAGGTACAACATTGGCAAAACAATTTTCACTGAAGAGAAAGATATAAATACTAAGTAGGGATACCTAGTCTCATTTTCTTTGGCCAATGTGTTTAAAAATTGCATTAATAAAATATTTTCTTAACCAAATTGATCACTTACCGAGCTGTCCACATAAAGATATACTTGGAGAGTGGCACCGAGGTGGCACTTACGCAGTTGATCACCTTGAAGATCTCCATATTGTCCGGGAATACCTGAACCAGGTAGACAATCTGACTGAATATGCCCACGTAGAAGAACGTTCCTCCAAACACGAGTATGGAGAGTACAGCGAGGAATGAGAACTCTGAGAAAAATAAGGTTCATAATATCATAAATTTTTGCGTGTTCAAATAAGCAGATTTTCCTTGGCGTCCACATGTTGGTTCCTTTTAACCCCCCAAGTTTTTCGGGGATTAACCCTGGCAGGTACTTAGAACTGCGACATTAAAATGGCTAAAATATTCACAGAAATAAAATAAAATGTATGGCAAATATAATACTCTAACTATCTTATAACTGTGTGAATAATCTCATACATTTGTAACATTTTTTATTTCCTCTAGCGACTGTAAAATGCCAAATTGGCTAAAAATAGGGCTGAAAAAGGTATACTCTGATGAGGCTACCAGGGAGACTGCTTTAACTATATTCCAGGAAAAATTTTAGCTGGCAACTTCATTCCGGTAGGTTCCGGTTTGTAAAGGAGGTAAATAAACTGCGCGTCGCGTTGTACCCTCAGAGGGGTATAATGCAATATTGCAATTTGCAAGCGAGGCACTTACTGGATAATAAACTCATTTATGTAGGGCAGAAAAAATATTGGAGGTCGGAATTTTCAGCTTTACATTTTACGTACCTAATTTATAAACCTACTCGTAAGTATTTATGTTGAACTAGCCGATGTGCGTCCGTTATTCAGGTTAAGAACGTTATATTACAAGTCTCATACAAATTGGCTCAGTAGTTTCGTCGTGATTGAAAAACAAACATCTAGAAATACATTAAAACAAAAAAAACATAGTATAAATATATTTCACATTTATAATATTAGTAGAATTTTACTATAGTGATACTTTTTATGTAATGTGATGATAATTTCCTTTTTTAGGTCAACTAATGTACGTAGGTACCAAAACTTACGGGCTATTCTGAGAGAAAGTTACTATTACAGTAACGAGCAAAATACGCAACGCTGAGTAATTATTTGGTTGAAAATTGGGAAGAAATCTGAGTACATACTCTCGGTATCCTTATCTCCGCAGACATTGTGGATCCCAACGAGCCTCTGAATAGAGCTGACCATAGCTTTCTCCGCCACAATCGGATCACCCTCATCAGACAACCACTTATCCATCCATTTTCTGAATAAATTTCCCAACTTCATCTTGAAATGAAGACTACGACAGCTACGCAGTTCGTAAATTTACTACGACACAAGTGCTACGAAAAATCGTAGCTCGTTTTTATGCTTGTAAAAATGTCTAAGTTTAATAGGGTTCCATTTATGTGTTTGTTTTAATAGTGTGTGAGAATTAAAATAAGTGAAAACAATTTCGTTCAATTATAAAAATTGGCGTTGTGGTACTGAAAGTTTCACATAAATCGGTGCCACTTTTTTCAATTAAAACAAAACCACAAAATATATAATAACAAGATCCTACTTTAGTAGACTAACTGTCACACTCAGAGACGTACAATAGTAAGTAAAATGACGATCAGACATAGATAATTTTAAGTACCTATAGGTACTCACATTTATTTAAGCTTATATAGCTTACACATACCTACGTATAAAATTACTTAGGCCTTCGGGCTTAGGATACCCGCGCACGTATTGTGTGTGATTTGTCACACAGAATACATGCTCGGGTCGGGTGCGGGTCGGGTGCGGGTCGGGTGCTTGAGGTTTCACCCTTAGACGAATAAATTCATCCGACCCGCACGCGCGCTCTTGTTTTGTTTGTCATCACAAAATAAACGGGCGTCCGACACGCGCCCGACCCGCACCCGTCCTCTGTGTTTCGCGCTTTATTCGCAGCAGTTTGAAGGCTAACAAAATAGCTTACAGCAAATTCGAAAATAATTAAGAGCACCTACATACCGTACCAAGGCCAAGTTTCTCCAAAACTTCAAAAGACACTTCAAAATTTTGATAAATGAGCAAAGTCTTGGCACAGGCGTTGCACAATTAATATAGGCTATACGAGTAGAGACTTCACTGACGTCAAATCAAGGTTAAACAAAGTACGCTTTCAAGGTAGATTCATTTCTTTAAGATCATTAAATTTTACTGGGTTTTTAGGAGTTTTCTAATTGGTAACTAATCTTCTTGCTATTAAGATTCGTCTAAAAATAACTGTTATTGATAAACTTTTCATACCTCATTAAAACTGTTTAAAATCGGACAAAAGTTAAATAAAGAAGTCCGTATATTTTTATTGGGCTTTTTACTTACGATTGTATACTTTAAGATACAGAAACTATAGAATTTGAGTCTTCAAAGTATTTTATTCACTAAATATTGATATTTGATCGCGTGATCTGTGTTCTTGAAGAGTCTACTTTTAATCAACAATAAATTGGTTGACGGTCGATGCACGCCAGCTAAATAGGTTTTACTCAACTTTTGAAGTAGGTTGTAAACTTGAAGGAGAGATCTGATGAGATGAAATAAAAATGAGAGCGCAGGTTTTTCACTAACTCGTTTTACGTTTTGCTGAGTTGTAAAATTAAGAGGTGAAATAAAATTTCGAGTGTTTTCGCTCCCATTCGCAATCTCTGGAACGAGCGAGTTTTCGAAAACCTAGAAAATTCTTCTATTATTCAGGTCGAAGCCACACATATACCCACACAGTCAGCGACATACATCAATTGATATACTGAGTTTTTAAAATCCAAGTACCTACTAAAGATGCAATCGTAAAAAACTCTGTCAGGAAATACAAATATCATCCTCTAGTAAAAGTTATAAAACAAATAATTAAAGGGTCAGAAAACATAGTCGAATAAATATACAATTCATTTATATTGACTGTACGTACATGTCAAATGGATTACTTAGTAGATATAAAAATTAAAATATTCTCGCAATAATAATTATTGAGAGTATTATTATGGAGAGATAAAAGTGTTAGGTAACTCCCCTATTATGCACTCACGGTAAAAGCGGCTAGAAAAGTGTTCCATTTCCGCCCTCGTACGAAGCGTAACAGGGCGAGTGACTGAACGTCGTAATTGGAATCGTACGTAGGCACCATCCCTAGCGGTTAGGCGGTGATTAGCTACAACGTAGACCCGTGTACAACGTAATGCAGTGACTCATCTTGGAAAAATTATAGTTACCTACATTTTTTTTTTAATGTTTTGTTATTTGGTAGTATGCAACCTACCGGTCGACCTACCATTTGAAAACACCGGTAGGAGTCGGATCTTTCGATACGCAAATTTTCTATTGCCGATTTTATTCTAAAAATCACACGCACTGGGTAGACCATCTTACTTTTGGAATTAGGAATTCCATGACTTATCATGGAATAACGTAGAAACAGCATCGTAGTATTATCGGAATTGTTGATAGAATTGTCTAGTATCCAGTGTACGCTGTACCAATAGAAATCAATACAAAGCAACAAATCCTTGACTGTACTTATTTGTAGAAGGGCTGTGTGTAACTGATTAAATAAACGAGACGATACCTCACTCAAAAATCTGTGAAACCCGATACTGGGTAGCTGGACTTTTCGACAGACCAATCTAATTAGAAGGCTTCTATTGACCACAGTCAATCTCTTCGAAAACAAAAACGGCACGCTCCGCAAACCCTGCTACGGCAATGTATCTGATGAACATTTTCAAACTTCATCTAACTACGGAGATAAAGTGCGACGCCAACTTAAAAAATAAAAAAATATAAAAAAAACTACGTAGGTAGGAGCATGTAGTTTTAGAACTCGATGGTCTAATACCATCAAGACAAGCCAACACACAATACAATAGTTACCATCCATAATTGGTAAGGATTTGTTGCATTTTTCTAAACTAACCCTATTTGAATGTCCCTTTCCCATAAACTGAAACGACAAAGGCGGTTGTAATTTTAGCGCTGTCAAATTAGGTTAGTTTAGAAAAATGCAACAGAATCGACCCCATATTATTTTCTGTGTACCTACAACAAAATTACCTACAATAAAATTAATAGACATTCCTAGACTATGTACTACGTACCTACCTACATACTTTAATTCATACACGAATAAATCTCGTGTAATGTCCCCATTTTAGGTGTGCCCTTTCATTTGTAATTGCGGTACCTACCTAGGTGCGTACCTACCTAAAGTCTGTCAAATGCAGCGTGCTTGAAAAATCTGGGAGAATGTACTTGACGAGGTCGTGAGGAACCGATTTTTAGGTCCTGTCGTCTGAAAGGGTACCTACCTACCTAATAAGCAAGCCCTTACCATAGTAAGGGCTAGCTTGTATGGTATAGCTAAGCTTGCACTGAAATGGGTCACCTAAACATGATTAGTATACGTTTACATTAAAATTTGGTAGGTAGGTGACTTTAGTGACAGTTGTCATACATTAAAATTTGGTAGGTAGGTGACTTTAGTGACAGTTGTCATACATTAAAATTTGGTAGGTAGGTGACTTTAGTGACAGTTGTCATACATTAAAATTTGGTAGGTTAACAGGTAAACAGTATTTTCAACCGAACATCTATATTTTCAACTACCTTTAGGTTCATTAGTTCGGAAACTTGATGTAAACTTGACGAGGTCGGACTAAAAGTATTTAGGAATATTTATTTACTAGAAGATGTGGGACTAGGTGGTAAGTAGGTAGGTACATTTATTACAATAAAATTATACAAAAAAACTTGTGAATGTTTGTTTATTTGTCTAAAATATTTTATACCAAAACTTTTTTAAAACAAAAAAAACAATGGCTCATGATGTTAAATGAATATCCTAATGATTCTATTTTGTTTAAAACACAAAAACATAAATTACACAACAGAACACAATCAACGTACAGTCAACAACAAAAATAGATCAACAATTATTTTATAGACTCCACAAAATACATTTGTAGGCACAAGTTTATATCTAAAACTGATAAAATGTTTGTTCACTTTTGCCGATGACATTACCCACTCGTAATTTAACATACACTATTTACAGAATACTCAGTGCATTAGGTTATTCTTTTTCCTTAGACCGAAGGGCATTTTTCTATGTAGCGTGGACGGCATACCTCTTGGCTGATCCTGGGCTTTTGGCGACAGTTTTATTTCACTGTTTAGTAGTTTGTCTAGCGACTGCAACAAACAATTTTATTTAATAAAAATCAATATGACTAGTAATTGTGCATAATAAATGTATTTAGAATAGGAAAATCTATTTATGCACCTATCCAATTTTTATAAGTATTGAAGACCCACATGCTGATTTACTGCTCCGGACTCAAGCATAAATTTTTGTATAAAAATTCTACTCAAGAAATAGGGATACTCTACATAATATAATAGAGTATAGATTTGAGTATGATTTTCATTATATTATAGAGTCTATATCAGGCGGTCTTAATCTAGATATTATGTTTAGCTCACCTGTTCCAAATCAATGAGTCCTCTATCCTTGAGGGCTTTTTCAACATTTTCGAATTCTTTTTGGAGATCTTTGTTATTTGACTTCTCAACAGCTGCTTTTACTTTGGACACCTAGAAATAACAAAGTTGGTTTTTAGCAAAACTGATAAGATATTAAATAAAAAAATATATTATTGGATATTTCACACAACGCCCTTTAGTCCCAAAGTAAGCTGAGCTTGTACTATGGGAACTAGATTGCTGATAGATTTTTTTTTTGTAAATACATAGGTAGTTACTTAAAATACATAGTAACACCTAGCCATAGAAAAAAATCTATGTTTGCCATCACAAAAATGTTTGTTCTCGGGGGGGATCGAGCCCACGACCCACAGCACGGAAGGCAGAGCTAATACCGAGATATATGAAATAACTTACAGTCTCCTCAAAGAATGTGTGTTTATCCTTTTGTTCTGGTTCATCGATGTCTAAAACGGACCTCAGAATCGGCAACGCGTCATCCGGTCTGCCCATGTCAGCTAACGCAGATGCCTGTGGAAATACGAGTACATATTTACAAGTTAATATTACAAAAATTTTAAAACCATCAACCATGAAAATCTTCATAGATCCTACTACGTCGTCAATAAATAATAAATATTCACGGACACTTAACACAACGCCTTCTAGTCCCAAACTAAGCAAAGCTTGTACGATGGAAACTAGATGGCTGATAGAATACATATGTTCCCCACACGGTTTAATAAATCTGAACTTAAAAGGACCGGGAGTGAAAGTTTAAAAAAAAACTACTTTTGCGCATTCAAGTTCAGAGCTATTAAACCGTGTCGTGACGGGGCTATACCTTGATGTTTCTGATAGTGACATACTGTTGCCGCTGCATTGATATTGACTCTAACGCAACATGAGGAGCTCCCTGTTGTAACGCTAAAGCTGTAAAAAAACCATTTAATTAAAAAACACAGGAACTGTTATTTTCGGAAAAAAATAGCAGATGTCAGAGGTCAGAAATCCACTCTGATACTCAAAATCCTTGTACAATCATCAATATATATAAAACTCTTTTGAAGCTGACAGAGAATCAACGCACAGCCTAAACTATAAGTCCTAGAGGTATGAAATTTGGAAGGTAGGTTCCTTATATAGTGTAGGGACGCACTAAGAAACGAATTTTGAAAAGTCACACTCTAACGCGAGCAACGCCGCGGGAGACGGCTTGTAATTTATAAGTTTAAAAACTTGATAAACCAACTTCAATTTGATACACCTTCATCATCAAATGATGATGATAATGACGATGGCAGTTCATTGGGACTGTTCTATTAAACACCACCATAAACCACCAGCGTAAACACCACAGAAAAGTCACAGGATTACCAACCAACCTACAAGTTAGTGTCTACTATAATAGCTATAATTTTCATAATTTGTAAAAAAAAAATTAATACTTATGCTATAGCTTATTAAAAAAAAATTCTAACTATAGTTTCAAAGAATAAACTTATTGTTATTGTTAATTAATACCAACCTGCCATAAATGTGGAAGCCCTTCTAAGGGGCTTGTTGCCGACTGAAGTCAAATCAGTCCATAATCTTGAAGCATACGCCAAACTCTGAGGTGTATTCTGAAAAATGAAATTAAGAATTACAAGAGATTACAATACTATTGTTGATTGAAAAAATATAAATAATTGTTGTTTTAATAATTTTATAACCTTAAAGTTATAGGTAAAGCATGGCTTAACCTGTACCTAAAGCTGGTTGGTTACTAAGTATAAAAGTAAGTATACTAAGTATAAATTAATAATTAGTATTCCTTATTCGACTTGTATTTATAATTGTATCACAATTTAATTAGTAATCTCTATAGCTCTTAGTTTATATAATGCAAAAGTTGGTATTGCTTTATCTGCACACCTAACATCTACACAAAAAAAAAAATTCTTAGTGGTACGTACACACGGCGACACTTTGATCTAGACGGGACTTAAACTAATAGAATTTGAATGTTACGAATCATGTGACATGTGTACAACATGTTTTTGTGAGACTCGCTGCGTAAGGGCCGCGCGCTATTCCTATAGCGCTCCCTTTCCAACGAATCTTTGTATAGTGCCGGTAAGATCGGCGAAGTAGTAAGTCCGGATATTAAGCAATTCGGCGATATTTTTAAATGATGGCAACATCGCCTTACGCGTTATTTTGCTATACAAGGGCATAGCAAAATGGCGCGTAAGGCGATGTTGCCATCATTTAAAAATATCGCGGAATTGCTTAATATCCGGACATACTACTTCGCCGATCTTACCAGAAGGCACCTTATTTGTTTTTATGAAGCATAGTTATAATCATGATGTCCAACCTGACGTGAAGCCGTGTACTAGGCACGCAATACAAAAACCAGTTTGCTTGCGTATTTCCTCACCTGCTTGTAACACGCAGCCAGGATGAGAACCACTGGGTACTTGGGATATTTGGACATATTTATCTGCTTCTCTTTGACCTTTTCAAAAACGTTGTACATGTCTTCATACATCTCGTGAGTGTATAGCAAGTCGAGCAATATTTGATAGCTGATTAGTTGATCAAAGAAACCATTATTTGCTGGGTCTTCAAAGCACTGCAAATGATATTAAAATACAGATAAAGTGACAAAACAAATATTTCAAAGTATGCATTATTGTTTCTTTTTCATTACCTGTAAAGCTTCTTTGGGTGTATCCAGGAAAAAGAACATTCTCATCACAACTGGTCCAAAAACAAATGAGCCAAATCTAAACTCAGAGTTTTGTGAGTTGAACCTAAAAATATTTTTCACTATTAGTGATAGATCCTATCAACTAAGTGTTTTTTTTTACTGCCAAGATTCCAGGCCCATAAAAAACTAATAAGGTTAAGTAAGGTCAGGTAGACTAGGTACTAAAAGTAGGTAAGTATATGAATTGGTACTAACTTCTTGATCATGTTACAAACAAGATTTACATCACAAGGTTCGGCTAAATGAACCATATTCTTTAGATCCTCAGTAAATATCATATTTTTAGGGTCTGCGACAAAGTCTGTCATCTTTGTCCTGAACTTGTCTGTGAAGTTAGCAAACTGCTCCTTTATCCTCTTTCTGGAAACGAGATAGTTGTCGATTCCAAGGGCAGACTGGGAGTAAAGCTGAAAAACTGAAGAATGTGTAAGTTACATAGATCACTTTACTGAATAGAATATTATGAATAAACCTGGGTGTTAAGTAACAAACCTGGAGATACGTGGAAATTCCTACATGTTGTCATTAAACGAAAACTTGTAGACATCTTCACTATAGAATTTATAAAAGCCGTCATATTAATAGCGAATATTAAATAGCGAACAATCTGAAAGATTTCTAAATTTTGAATGAATTTTCTAGGTTACATGTATGACTATGACAGTGACAATGACACTTTGAAAACAATGATGGACGGCGGCCACAGCTCTCAGCTGATGCACCAACCACCAACCAAACCACCAAACACACTTCATCAAGCAAGCAAGCAAACCGGTAAAAGCCCATCACAAAAAACTGACAAATCCAAACAGACAAGTGGCTTGACTGAGCGAACTTCATGTTGACTGGGTCCGTTCTGAGCAATGATGCCAACATAGTTAGCTGTATGGCTAGATCTAGCTATTCTTTGGTGTCAAACAGCTACAGTAATTTAATGAAACTTGTTATTTTATTGATATTACTGCAAAATCATCGAGAAATCATCAATTAACACTCAGTGAATGGGCTTCCTATCCGGGTGGGTGGTATTGCGTGAGGAAGGCCGGGTAAGGCACGCATTTAGCTACTTCTATAAAGCACATTTTTTTAGGCAACTGATAACTAGCAACTTTTTGCACAATGTCTATCAGTTGGCAGTTTGGCAGGATTAGTCCGTCAGTCAGTCAATCAATCAAAAAAATGCCTGTGTGTCAGATTGAAAGTAATTTGCGACATTTTTGTATATCTTTGTGTTTTCTTCTTAAATAATCCACAAAGCGTGGCGGGCTCCGAGATATTTATAATAACAGTATGAAAATGCATTTTACATGTTATCAACTAATAAAGATCACATGTAAAATGCGTATTATAAATACCACACTGTTTTGTTTACATACTTACGTACTCCGATTACTCTGCTGATTGACTAATTGTGTTCTATTGTGTTGTGTAACCCAAGGAATATTATTTTACGAGACATGAAGCCCACAAAGCTTTCCTACTCATAAAATATGATTCCTTGGAATAAGTACCTACCTACTTATACTTATATAAACCTATCATTGGTCATGTTTGAAGTGTAAATAGTGATCATAGCATGAGCCTATGAATGATTCAACTTTTGAAGTTTTGCGAGGTCTTTGATATGAATGGTCCTTACCTAATGTAAGTGTAAGCACTCTGCTTACACTGTGTTTTTGTAAATACAGTGTAAACTCTATATAGCGACACTGAAGGGACTGTGCATTTTATGGCGTTATAGAGAGTTGTCGTTAAATGGAGAGAAGAAACACCAGAATTAGAAAAAGAAAAAGTTTATTTCCGACTATTGTTAGTAGTTATGTGCATAAAAAAGAATGTTATTTGAACGCTATTGCGTATAGTCTGTTATTTTTGTCTGACGTCTTTTGCTGCACCAGTAATTTTGTTGTATTTTTTTTACTTATGTCATAGTCAACAATAGTCTACACGTACAAACAATCCCAATTTGTAAACAAAAGAACAAATTTCTTAGAAAGTTCGGTATGCATGATGCCGACAGTCGAGTTTATTGCGGGCTAGGATGATAAAGTGACAATAGATCGTACACAGCTGCGCAGTTTTTACTAATTTTAGCAACTTAAAAGGTACTTTTTATTACTCAATTGCTGTCGTTATTGAGAGTGGGTGTAATGCTATGTAGAGTAAAACATTGTATGAAAGACAAGCTAAACCAACCAAAGCCAATTGATTTCGACGCCTAAGGGAGTTTGTCGTTAAATAGAGTGACGTTACATGGAGTTTACACTGTATTTGTGTTATATATATAGATGTTCATGCGATGACTACTATACTAAAATTATATCAATAATTATCAATAATTGCCACCAAAAGGACCATAATTGAGATTGACATTTAATTGGGATGAGTAAAATCATTTTTAATGTACACTATGAATGATTTTTTATTTATTTGTCTTCAAAATTATAAATTGGTTTATCTTGCGCCGTTAGATATTGCTATTAACATTTATTTCTTTCTAGTTCCCAAAAATTATCAGCAATATGGAAGTTTATTTATTTATTTATAAAACCAAGAGTGGTACAATAAAATGATGCAATGACTGACAAGATGAGTGAGCCAACCCTAAGTGTGAGAGGCTCTGTGAAGATGAAATCAGATCTATGACAACATGAACAGTACAAGAGTGGCTAAGTAATGTTGGAATCAGGAACAGGGTGGAAATGTAATCAAAAACATAGTTATAATTTAATTTATTCTAGATGTGCCACTTATGTAATTATTTACAGCACCTACCTACTTGACAAAACACTTAAATGTTTTTATAAACCATTCATGATTTTTGCCAAAAGCTTTACAATATATATTTATGTGCATATCTTCTGGTTTTTGTTTTGAAGTGGCTAAAAGGTGAATTTATTAAATTAATTTTTAAAAATCCATTTATTGTTACAGATAGCATCAAACATTTCAGAAAAGTAAAATAAAAAATATGTCAGATAAATATAGCAGACACAGAAAATCATCAAGGAGACACAAGGAAGAAACTTCAAAATCCTCAAAAAGAAAAAACAGTGACCAAGAATACAAAAAATATGAAATAGATGCTAAGACACCTCCATTACCCTCAAACAGGCACAGCATAGAAGAACTCATTAAACAAAGAGAGTCTCTAAAAGAAGAATTAGAACAATTAAATACCAAAAAAATTACAGAAATAATATCTTTGGCAGAAAGCAACAAAAGAAAACATGAAGATGATAAAAGAAATCGCAGAATTTCTAAAACAGTTCATCTTGAAAGCTCAAAAAAATCTCTTAAAGGTAGAACTAAAGGACATGTTTCACCAGAAATAACAACAGACAAATACTTGGACTCTGAAGATGAAGAAAGTATCATTGAACAAAGAAGAAAACAGAGAAAGCAACTGCTCGAAAAACTCAATGTTCCTGACACAAAGGATAACAGTGAAAATAATATCAGTAAAAATGGAAATTCTGAACATAAGGCGACAGTTAAAACCCAAATAAAAGATTCTGTAAGCAGTAACATGCCACAAAAAGAGAATACAAACTCTCAATCAGATATGTTCTCTGAAAAAGACGACTTTATCCCTCAAAATGCTCCTGGAACAAGAGATACTAAAGATGAGAATAACTCACAGCTCACCGATAACTGGGATGATGCTGATGGTTACTATAACATAAGAACAGGAGACATATTGAAAAACAAATATGTCCTAAAAGAAGTACTAGGACAAGGCGTCTTTGCCAATGTAATCCATGCCCTAGACAACACAAAGTTGAATGCATCAGTTGCTATAAAAATTGTTAGAAACAATGACCTTATGTATAAAACAAGCTTAAAGGAGATATCTATTTTAAAAGAAATCAATATTGCAGACCAAGAAAATAAATATCACTGTGTCAAGTATATCTGCAACTTCATGCACAAAGGACATCTATGTATTGTTCTAGAAGCATTGCACATGGATTTGCGAAGTATCCTTAAAAAATACGGAAAACACCATGGAATTCACATGAAAGCACTTATGAGCTACAGTAGACAACTACTACTAGCTTTGAGACTACTAAAGAAGATTGGCATTATCCATGCTGATATAAAACCAGATAACATTTTGGTCAATGAAAAGAAAAATGTGCTCAAACTATGTGACTTTGGTTCAGCATCGAAACTAGATGACAATGAACCAACACCATACTTAGTTTCAAGATTCTACAGAGCACCTGAGATAATCCTTGGTATACCATACAATCACGGTATAGATATCTGGTCATCAGCTTGCACAATATTTGAAATGGCCACAGGCAGAATTTTGTTCACTGGAAATTCCAATAACAGAATGTTAAAATGTTTTATGGATTTGAAAGGCAAGATTCCTGTTAAAATGATAAGGAAAGGGAAATTCAAAGATCAACATTTTAATTATAACAATAACTTCCTGCTTCATAAAAAGGATGAATTCACTGGCAGAGATAAAGTCATTGAAGTTTGCAACAATAATATTACAAGAGATTTGTACAAGGAACTTCAAAAATCTTGTAAGAACTTGAGCTCTGGTGAAGAAAAGAAGTTGACTCAACTAAAAGATCTTTTGGATAAAATGCTTATGCTGGATCCA
This sequence comes from Eulithis prunata, assembly GCA_918843925.1. NCBI lineage: Eukaryota > Metazoa > Arthropoda > Insecta > Lepidoptera > Geometridae > Eulithis > Eulithis prunata. The sequence continues at coordinate 4,181,520 of OU974023.1, read as the reverse complement.
AACCAAAGATTTTCAGTTAGTGATTGCTTAAGGCATCCTTTTATACAAGAGGAACTAGAAAAATGATTTTAAAAACATTTGATTAAACATAATATTGGGTACTTAAATAAAACAAAATTTAATTTTATGTTTATGTTTTATTTGATATGAAATCAACGAAAATATATGCCATCAACCAAAATATCACTTAAAATAATATACTTACATTTTCATGGTTATCACAATTAAAGGAAAAATTGACAAGATCAATAATTTGTAGAGAGGTCCTGCAATTGATATGACTTAATTAAAACAATGTATAACTTAAACATACAATTATCATTAATTAGATCTTGCATCTCATTCATACCACCTGTAAATAATTAAATATTCAAATACTCATTAATTTTAACAGGCTTGTGTAAGTACCCATTTATTATTTTCATAAAACAAACTAAACATATACAAATCAAAGAACATTTTACATTTAGCTTTGCTAAAAGAATTAATTCGTTGATTGATTTACGCCAAGCAAAAATCAACAATAAAATATAATAAAAAATAAAAATACAAAAGAAATAAATGAGTCACTAACATTATAATATAAAGACAAGAATAACTTTGAAATCAACCCTTGAAAACTTATTGGTCCAAATATATAATTTTTCACACACGTCAGTTTCAAGCACTCTATTTACGTCCGTCATTCGAACAATCGTATGCGCTACCTTTAAACTTACACCCGAATACTGAAACACTACTAGGATTAGTTCATGCTTAAATTAGTGCAATCTCTTACTAATGTGTAATGTAAAAAAGAGACTGCATATCTAAATGGTGTTTAATGAGTGACATTTCAGTATTCGGACCTTAGATACATTTGGGCAAAGAACAAGTTAATCACGAAAATGATTACAATGGATAGGTAAATAATACTTAGTGGCTCAATGAAACAGGAGTGTATAATGTATTTTAACTTAAAGCAATGAAGTGATTTCACACATTTATTCTCATCTCAAGGTAAGAAATAGATAGGTACATTTTGCTGAGAATAGCATGAAATGCGATGTTCATCATCAATTCAATCTGTTATTCAAAAAGGTTCAACGCCGGCTACACCTCAATTGCACTCTGCGTTTTTTCTCAAATAATAGGGAGAAAAATGGAGGAAATCTTTATTGCTTCTTGATAAATAATATGAGGTGATTGGGTATATCTAACAGCAAATAGGTGAGGTAGGTAGGCCATGAACTTTCATTTAAAAGTTTAAACCAACAAAGTACCTACCTACGAATATTTAGTCTACCTACAAGCTCTTGAAAAATATTTTAGATAGTTTGGATAAAATGTAAGTTCAGTGCAATGTAGCCTAAAATAATTACAGCCTCTTCAGGTACCTAATAATCACTGATCAAATTATTTCGATTGATTAATTATACAGATCATGCAAGATCATTGATTTTAGTATGATGGCATTGGTAGGTAGGTAATGTAATAACTATAACTATATTAAAATATAAACTATTACAAATCAGATAAAAATACAAGCTGTGATAGAATAGAAATAAAGTTTCAGAAGTATAAAGGTGCAACAAAAAACCTGCCTTTATATATAAAAATATTTCTTTCTATAATCTATGTGTTTCAAGCTTCGATTGCGCAAAACAGAATGGTTAACTAAATAAATCACAAGTCACCTATGTGTCACAACTTTTTATATCTACAAGGGTTAGAAATACCAGTCGAAGAGGAGGCAAGAATTCATCTTAGAAAAAACAATTAATATCCAAATGTGCGGCAAGAGAAAGAAATTGTCAAACTATCGAGTTTTCTCCAAAATCCTTCGATACTCGACTGAGATTAGTCGGTTCTAATCGAGAATAGGTCGAGCTGAAGGCCTAGTACGAGTTTTAGTGTAATCTTTCTAGAGTGAGAACACAAGAATAAAATTACCTACCATTTTCCACAAAGTATAATTCTTAGCTTCGACTGGATCTTACCCATCTTAAAAGTAGCTAAATCTAATGTCAAACTATGGATGGATCCATTACAAGACTATATTAGCAGAAATGGGATGTTGGGCAGTCTCAATTGATTCGTATTGTTCACTGGATAGAAGTACTTACCTACCTATCACAAAATAAAAGGTAGTTCGATAATATGCATACTGCCAGTGCTGGCCTATCATCTATTGCAGACATTTCATTGGTCGAAAATGTCGTGTTTTTTGGCCAGCATTGACTAGGTTTAAAATAGGCTTATGAGATTCATTATAAGTAGAAGGACAGGATAGCTACCCAAGCCCTAATCTAGATCTAGATCATCCATTGGCGAGCCTCTATACTACATATTTAAACAAATACGACTGCATCGTTTACAGAAACAATTTAAACAGCTCAAAACTTTAAGGCCGATCTTGGTTAGACAAAATTGTGCCATCGAAATCGCTCTGAAAAATCTACAATGATTTTAAATTGACAACATGATTCCAACCATAATATTATCCTAGAGATTATCATAATTTAGTAATGTATGCTGTTTTTGCTCAACCTAAGCGCAAAACCAGTTTTCGTTTGTCGTTTTCGATGACTATTCGTCTGTTAGCCAGTTTGACTGTACGTCTAAATTTTCCTTGTAGTTCCATGCAAAATCAACACTAACCAAGATTCTAGACGCTATCAATGACTACTTCTACGGGCAAACAGATCAAGGTGTCTGCTTGAGCGGTCTTTGAAGATGGTCAGTCATTCTACTTTGACTTGTACAGCTTAGCAAAACCATAGTTAAGTACTATTATTTACTAACAATAATACTAGGTACGTTCAGAGAAATATCATTTCATTTACATAGCGATATTCTCGGCAGCTAAATTATATTTCCGCAGAACCTAACCGGGTTCTAGTTTGCCTTTCTACCACATCTGTGCAGTAAGCGTAAAAAAACCACCAATAGGATCGATTAAGTTTCATAGCCACAAAAAGTTAAACAATCCTATTGGTGGATTATTTCTCACTTAGACCGCTAAGCTATCTCACACATTCTCAGTGAAAAGGCGACCACACTTGTTTCAATAAAACTGTTGAAACCTAGGCATGATCCAGTTTTATTGGAACGTGTGTGGTGTGACCATTTAGAGCTAATCTAGCCTACGTTGCTAAAGATGTGTTTGAAATCCTTCAATAGGAATCGTTTCACATGAAAACAAACTATCCCTATTGGTGGATTTCAAACATCCTTAGCAACGTAGGTAGCTTAGTTCTAGTGGAAAAGCACCCTTAGAAGAGAGATATGACATCATTTCTCGCAATAACAGTTTTGCCGAACATGCCTAGGTACAAACTGACTGTATAAGTTGAAAAGGGTACAGTGACTGACCATTCTTAACCTTCCAAACTCCACATACATTCCCAAGGCATCACCAGCTAGCCAATGGACATTTCTTTGGATTATTGTCGTTATGTGGAAGGCATTCGGCTATGAAAGCCTCCTATATCGATAGACTGGCCCGAGGCTATAGAATCGGGACTTTGAAGCGAAGCGCTGTAAACCGGATTCATTGGCGTGGTGCCGCCGGCTTCAAAGAGCGTACTGTCGTAAACGCTGTTACTCTGCTGAAAGAAAGGAATAGTTAGTATGCATACTATATTGACAGACATATAAAATAGTGATACTGAGCCTTCAATTAAACTGGAGCGACCGGACCCTTTGTTTATATATAGACTACTAGGTGCCGCCCGCGACTTCGTTCGGAATAGGAAGGATATAGTATAGTATTCTATAGCTTATCCTATCTGACTAATATTATAAACTTGAAAGTTTGTAAGGATGTATGGATGTTTGTTACTCTTTCACCCAAAAACTACTGATCCGATTTGGATGAAACTTGGAATACCTATAATTATATTGTCCGTGACCTAAATTAACACATAAGCTACTTTTTATCCCGGAAAATCAACGGGATGCAACGGAACGCGAAAATTCGCGAGCGGAAGTTAGTACCTAGAACATAAAACAAGGGTGCGATAGTAAAACCAGTCGTACACCCACTAACAAGCAAGCTCCTATCTATGTTAGTGGCCATCTCTGGTGACGGAGTTTTTAGAGCGCCTTAAGGCGTCCGTCGTGCCTTAACGACTGCTAGAGCCAGGACCGACATTTTAACGTGCCCTCCGAAGCACGGAAGCGCTCAGATGTAAATGCCACTAACGGTCACCCATCCAAATAATGACCGCACAGAACGTTCCTTAACTTAGATAATCGGTGAAGATTGACTAAGCAAGCTACGCCACGAGCGCGATAGTAAAACCAGTCGTACACTCACTTGGTAGATATAATCCGAGTCTGTCTTGAGCGAGCTGAAGCTTTGCTGATGTGGCAGAGATACTTGGTCCTCGTCCATCGGCTCGTCCATTTGAGCCTTGTACGAAAACAATATGCTGGGCTGGGAGACACTGCAATATAAAAAATACCGGTCAAAATCATATACCCTCCTTTTTGCTTCGCCGTAGTCGGGTAAAAATGATTCAACACATCTCAGGAATATCTTAACGAAATCACAGGCAGAAGCAAGATTATAATGCAGAAGTAATTGGTGTGCTGTAAGTAGGTATCTGTTTTTTCATCATCCATAATCTAAGAGAAAGTACCTAGGTACATTCCTTCAAAAAAGCTTTTATTTTAATACCTACTTTCACTAAAATGATTTGTAAAGTATTATGTATAGAGGAAATTTATTACTACATAGTTAGTTAGGTAAAAATACGTGCATTCCAAAATAAAATAATTAACTGAGTACCTAATTAAAAATAAAACAGTAATGATATTCCACATTCCGAAAAAAATATTGCTGTCTTTAGGCATAATTATCTTGTTCTAGTTACATATAAGTTAGCTAATTATAATCAAATTAATAAATACATAAAATTTTACATTGACAGTTTCGTCTTTCCTCTCAAGGGTCCAAGACTTTATGAAAAAATCACGTTAATATAAATATTTAAGGTTTTTGATCTACAAAATGCCAGTTTCTTACCTAAAGAACTCGCTCAGGAAGGTGTGGTACACGAGCGGCGTGTAAAGAGAGAAGTAGAGCCAAGTGGTGACGTCCACAACGCATAGTCCCGACTGCAGCGAGCCCCACGCGAGCAAACCCGCGCCCACCGCTTGTGTTGTGTCTAGTAGCGCGAGCAGAAGCACGTAGAGGTAGAATGACAGTTTGGCTGAAAGGTGCCAGGGTTTTTTTTTTAATGTACACCATATCATAAGTAATTATCTTTTGTAATCTAAGGTCCGTATGTAAGGTCGGTTTGCTCAAGCGGCATCCTCTTTTTTACGCAAAAACCACATTAAAATCGGAGCCCTACTTTCAGAGCTACTAGAGAAGGAACAAACCAAATAGACAGACACAACGCCAATCTTATAACACTCCTTCCTTTATCGATGGGAGGTTAAAAATACTGTTAGGTAATTACAACCTCAGTCACAAACTACTAAGGCTGCTCTTTTGTGCTGTCTGATCCAATTAGCATGATAGCAAACAAAAATAACTATGGATGTCTCTCGATCTGTGTACAGTCGCACACAAAAGTGGCGCATTACAACAAGTATGTAGTACCTAATGCTATTTTACTTGTCGGAAACTCCTTTAGAGACAACTATATCTACCATAGAATGTGTCTTAGATCTTTTTTTATTACTAAGTGGGTAGAGATGGGGTAGAAGTACCCCATTAGACAGATCCTGGACAAAGCAGACAAGACGTTAATTGTTATGATGATGAGTTCAACCTAAAAATTTTAAAGGTACCTAGTAACTTTTCAGAATCTCGTGTTGCAACCTAAATACTCAAATATATAATAATTTTTTAAAATGATGATGGTTTTGCAGTAAAGTTAGGTTTTCTCATTTCGATGTTCTAACGTTATCAAGGCCAATTAAATATAGAAGTTATCTGAGTCAAGACATTTCCTATTTCATTATTGTCTTGAACTTATCTCTTGTTTACGACTTTGTTTACTAATAGTTTCTTTGCACAGTAGGTATAATAAAATACCTACAGTTGTGAGTGAGCATAATATCAGCTAATTTAGAACAAAACTGCATTATAATATACCCCTGTGACATAACAATTATTTATCTTAATGTGGACATGTTAATATGGATACTTAAGTTACAATTATTTCCTTAATTAGTTTCTAATTGGTTGACAGACAGTAGTTGTGTGTCGGAAGTGTTTTAATTGCATAGTTGACTAACTAGATCCACTTTAAAGTAATTATTATGAAAATTATAATCATTTTGGTATGTAGGGGAATATTAAACAGTTTTAACATTTTTTCTGTATCAATGTATACTGTATACCAATGAAATTTTATCATCCTATGTACATTCATTGTATTTGTGATTATCATACCTAATTATCATTTTGTTTAAGAAAATAACTTGTATACTTACTTGGTAATGCCAAATACTCTCTCAATGGAATCCAAGGCAGCAGTAGTATTAGGAAGTATATCAGCGCAAACACCAACGAAGATGTAAACCAGAAAAGCATGCCTCCATGTCCAAACAAATTGTAATCTCTTGTATCAATGTGAAACATGTCATCAGGCATCACTATCTCTAGAGTTCCTTGTGTAGTTGTGAAGGCCAGTGATATCAAAGATGTGGCTAGGAGCACATATCTAATACTGCTTCGGCTGTCTAGATGCCCTGAAATCATAGTAAACTGGTTCAATATAACCCTATGAAGCAAGTTTCTGTTATCACTGATTTCAATGTTTATTTTTTTCTCAGCTGCAATCAGCCTGCTGGCTATAAGCAGATCCTGTGGAAGATATTTAGTGGTGTGCAGGGCTGTACTGTACTCTAGTGAGTATAGCTCCACATGTCATGATCATAGGTTGCAACATACCTACACAATGTTGCAATGTACGATCATGACATGTTTAATTGTGATACTGTTTTTTTTTAGATAGACTTTTTTAGCTTGTTTGACATACAGTCATGTTTTTATAGCAATGCAAATATATTAAACAAACTGGACAGAACAATAAGATACTTACCAAAGGCCAGGCCAAAAATAACAACACTCATTTCAGTGGCAAGCAGAAAGAAGCGTACCACCACCCAGAGGATCTTATCGACCAGCCCGCCCAGGGGTATTGCAGCATTCACTGTCATTGAAACTGCACATCGCACCAGACTGATGATCACATTGCTCCACACCAATGTGTAAAACGTAAGAAATATTGGACTACTGGTTGCACGCAACTTTAACTGAGCCTTATTAAACCTAACCACCAGGAACAGCACAAACAGGGCATTAGGTATCAGTATTATTAAATCCCAAATACGAACCCTGTAAAGAAAAACAATGTTACAAACAAACAAAAAACGTAACAAGGACAAAAACACTCGATGGACCAACCAACCTTGAATTATTTATTTCGTAGTACAAAACATATTTACAAAAAGTGTCCTCTTTCACAGGAGGAAAGTCAGAGCCATTAGTACCGTACACCATTCTGATGATGGCTATATAGCCATTCGTTTGTTACGACAGTCCAGAGTTCCACTCTCGAGAAAGAAGAGCATTAGGTAGGTAGGTACCTATGTACTCCAAACCTTCGTTTGATTACAGCAGCTCTAGGTTACATCAACTCAACCCAATCATTTTACACAGGCACATTCGGCAACCAAACTAGAATATTCGCTCGCACTTTCTAATTAAATTTACAGTGAATGACGAAAACGGACGACACAACAAAATGCAATAAATGATACCTAGGTACCTACATGGAAGAAATTGCACAAAAATATTCTTCAGACTGAATTGACAGCTTTGACAGCAAAGTAATATGACATATTAATTATCATCACAATCATTGTCATTGTCATGTTTTTTTCTTCTTCTTTTGTTGTGGCTGTTCGGTGGCTAGGGCTGCCACGAATTTGCCAATGTCAGTGTTTATTGGCGTTTACTAGTTTACTAATCTTATAACAAAAGGCGGAGATCTGAGTCCATAGAACGTCCAGCCTATTAGCAGTAGAGGCTTACTTGTTTACAAACGTCACTTATGAGAGGCCTACGTGCATAGCCACAACCCGTGACTTGGGAACCAGTGCTTTCCAAAGTTCACGATGGAGATAAGAACGCACAGTAAGACCACAAGCTCGACTCTTACTCGCATCTATTCACCAACAAAACCTAAAACAATGACCAATGATGACATTTATGTATTGTGTCAATGTCAAAACAAATCAGCTGACGTCTGTCACGCCTTTTCACTCTGACTGGACCAGCCCGGCGCAGTTTTATGTTAATTTCATTTTATTTCAGCGTTTCTCTTCGGTTTCCCTAAATTTCTCATTCGGCTCGACACGACGACGCTTCTTTTCTCGAAATTAATCACTCTCGTGTCTTCTCGTCTCGGTAATCTAAAGCCACACCACGATACAAATTCAAACGAATTACGAGGGCCTACCGATCTCTCCGCATCAAGCCGAACCCCGAGGATTAAAATTGCAAGTTATGTAATCTTATTTTAAACTTCCTAGTCTCCTTTGACCGCTATGGCTGCAAGATACCGTTTCATTTGGAATAGCTTCTCCCGTCTGACATATAATTTTAGGAAGGTTCCACACAGATTATACATAACTGAAAAGAAAAGTGCAGTACCATGTATGCTTGGATTTTCTATATTTACTTGGTTAGGATTCGACACAAGTGATAAAAACCTCACTGCAGAGGATGAACTCATCAACACCATTAAACACTGCATATTATTCATCCAAAGGTTGGATTATGATAAAGCAGAGCAACTTCTTCATGTAGCATTGAGACAAGCCCAACAACTCCGCCATGATTTGGGTATTACATACATTTATGATATAATGGCAAACTTGGCACTGGAACGAGAACAACTAGATAAAGCAAAACAGCTATTTGTTTCAGTGACACAAAGAATTATGGCTAATGGAGCTAAAGAGGATGATCCTCGAGTAGTTCACATCAGTGCAAAATTAGCGAGAATCAGCCATTTGAAGAAAGAATACACAACAGCTCAGCTGGGGTTTGATTGGTGCCTTAGCCAGCTGAAGATAATTACCGACAGAGAGCCTAATAATATGGAGTACAAAAAGCTACTTGCTCTTACAGAAGATTGGTATGGGAGATTATTTATAGAATGTCAGCAGTATGAACAAGGGATTAAACTAATGGTCAGGGCTTTGGAAAAAATGAAAGAAATCTCTGAAGTGGAAAAGGAGCACATAGTTTTCCAACTCAATGATATTGGAGCAGCGTATGATGAGCTCAACCAGCCTGATGAGAGTATATCCTACTTCAAGGAAGCAATTTTACTAGGTAAATCTTTGAAAATGGATGATATGGGAACTACCTATGTGAATCTTGGAAGAGTGTACCTCAAGAAGAAAATGATTGATGAAGCTAGGAAGAGCTGTGGGTATGCTTGGAAACTAGGAGTCTTAGCTAAAGATAATGATGTTAAAAATGAAGCTGCACAATGCCTAAAACAAATAAAAGACATGAGCTAGTAAATTATTGTTTTTTGTTTTATTATAGTACATTTTGTTAAAACTTCACAAATAAGGGAGTTTGTCCACCAACACCACGTCTCGCCTTGTTTCCGTTTGACTTCTTAGCATTCCTTGCCATAAATGCAGAAAAAAAACTCAATAGAACTCTTTCACTATGGTTGAGGTCAATGACCAGTCACGATGACTGACATGTAGGGCTACTCTTGACCACTGCTGTTCCACACAACTTCTGTCAAAATCTATGGATCCGGATTGGAACTGTGTTCGAGAGTAACCCTCCCGGGTGTTGGTGGACAAACGGCATAAGACATAATTTCACCCTGTTGTGGCAGTGAATTCAAATGCACTGAAAATTATTGCAAACCCTAGCTAAATATCCTTAATTCTACTTTACAATCCTATGTTATTGAGCACTTTCTTTTGTGACACTGAAAGGTTCAGGAACAACTTCAGCAGTTGATTCTGCGATAACTACATCCTTGATGGGGCGATCGTTGGCTCCAGTAGGCGTCTTCTCAATTTTACGCACAACATCCTGTAAAGAAATACAATTATGTGAGAATAAATCAATTATCATAATGAGCTAAGTTCCTTCCTACAATAACTAATCTAAATGATTGTTGCCTTATCAAAGTAGCATGCAATTAGGTACTTGTAATTATTATCCAGTAGGTATTTACTTTTTGGGTGCTGAACTATCCAATGTGATGTAATCGATTGTGTAAACTAAAAGTAATCTTACAGTATTTTTTATAACCTATTGTATTATCTATGCATGACCATGACCAACTATTTCTTTTATTTTATTTAATAGGCAATTAAGCATGCTATCAGTATTCAGCATGCATTGCAAGTCTTTACTGAAAAATACAAGTGTACATATTATACACAGCATACACCGTAATTATTTATTTATATACACAACACAAACTAGTCCCAAACTAAGTAGGTATTACCTTATTATTACAAGTTAACTTAAGAGACCAACCTAAGGAATGTTTTCAAGATGAACTTACCATTCCCTCTAATATTTTGCCGAAGACAACATGCCTGCCATCAAGCCAAGGGGTCTTTACGGTGGTAATGAAGAATTGAGATCCGTTGGTGTCCTTCCCAGCGTTGGCCATTGACAGCCAGCCGGCGCCGTAGTGACGCAGTTTGAAGTTTTCGTCCTCAAAACGCTCGCCGTAGATGCTGCGTCCTATAAAGTAGCATGGTTAGTAAAATCCTTTGGTAAAATCCATATCATTCAGAAACAATGGATGATTTTGTGTTACTTTAGGTCTGGTTTTCAAATGGAGGTTTTAGGGTGGTCTAAAAACTCCATCACCAGAGTTGGTTATCAATATATAGCTCTTGAAGCTGACAGAGAATCAAAGCACAGCCTAAACTATAAGTCCTAGAGGTATGAAATTTGGAGGGTAGAATCCTTATACATATAGTGTAGGGGTGCACTAAGAAAGGAATTTGGAAAAGTCACACTCTCACACTCTAAAACGCGAGCAACGCCGCGGGCGACGGCTAGTAACTCATACAACCTACCTATGTTGCTAACCTGCCTTCCACCTACTATCGTAATGCCCTGTTCACGGGTTACCTGATAGGTAGGTATGCATTGCAACTCCATCATGTAACTACTATGTAAGTAGACATACCACCATGACAATGTGATGACGAAGTTTAGTGAGTATGGAAAGATTTAAAGAAGTAGACAGTAGATGCACTTACCCCCAGTGCCATCACCCTTGGTGAAATCACCTCCCTGGATCATGAAATTAGTGATTACTCTGTGAAACTTGCTACCGGCATAACCCTCTCCTTTAGGTTTCTGGGCGAGTTGGAAAAAGTTGTCAATAGTCTTTGGCACGGTCTTGCCAAACAGACCAATGACTATGGAACCAGCATCTTCATCGCCAATTTTGATCTTGAAAGTCACCTGTGAAATACCTTTGATTAGATTATACTGCTGGTTACTTCAAGTTTGTTTGGAGAGTATGGCACAGAGTAAAAATAGTGAAGTACCAAATGAGGTCCTCTATTGTCATGAGACTACCGACCACTGTATTGTTTCTACCTACAAGGCCATTACTGTTTACTATGCATGTGATGTGTTAATGTAAATATTTAAACATGTTTAAAATTTAAAGCTTGTTTAAATATTTACATTAAAGACTACTTAGTATTTTTTTTACTTTTTATTATGGATAAGAATAGGATGCATGTGCTTTGTATTGTAGATTAAAATTAGTACTTGTATAAAGATGCTCTGAGAAAAGCACAATTTATTTAAAATCAAGATGTGCCCATAGGTCAAGTCAAATAAGATGCATACTTGTTTGACCCTGTACCTACATAACAGGTTCTATAGCTTAAAATAAAAATGTTCAATGTCAATGAAATTATGTTTGTCCATCTTGGGTAGGTAGGTACCTACTTACCTTTTTAATCAATAATAATAATTTTCAGTAGGTACCTACCTAAAATACAGATTTTTAGAAACATTCGTGTGAAGTAAGTCTATAAAACTACCTAGAAAGGGTAGGTATGTATGTAATGAATTGAGCATTGTATTTGTTCCGATAGCAGCAAGTATTTTCAAAGCAATTCTTCAGAACAATGCAATCAATGCAGCTTATAGGTACTCGTATACATTCTCAACATCAACAAGGAATGAGAAAAAAGAAACCAACTTTGTTTGAAGATCATAATCAATCTACTGAAGAATAAGACTGACTTTGACCTATACTAAGGAAGAGGTCACTTATCTCATAAATTTGAAGTAGGTCTAATAGCAACAGATTATTGAATGATTGCTTGTAAGTAAATTCTTCTAACAGGATGATCTATGATTTTATTAGGTTGGTTGTTGAAGGACTTGGTTTTGTTTTAGTTTACTAAAAGTTACAATACGGTAATTGTTTAGTTATAATTACGATCAATTGATCTTGGTAGTGGAGTTTGTTACCTTCACATTGGTTTTGAATCAAATAAAACTACACGGCAACATAAAAGCTCAAGGAATCTGCTAACAAAAGAACTTGTAGCGTCATCAAGAGGTCACCGTCCGATGACCGGTCCATCAAACAATGACCTGATGAGAAGCCGTTACTCTAGCACCTGATTGAATCTAAATTAAACACACTACCTACTTATAAGAATCTTGAAAAGTTTTACATACCCGATGAGTAACTTTTGGTCCTTTTGGGATATCATCAGAACGGGCAAGAGCAATAATCAGGAGAAGGCCGAGACCAGTCGCTAGAGCACCCATGATGAACACAAGTTTTGCCTTCTTTCTTGCTATCTTTGCTAAGTATTAGTCGCCTTTACGGCAACAAATAATTTGATGGAGTTTTATTTTCAGAACGTTCTTCGGCCGGTCGGAGCGGCAACTCAAGGCGACTTGCAATTTAAAAATGAAGCTTTCTCGCATTGGATTGGAAGTTTTTTTTGTCGCAGAAAGAAGGAAGGAGAGAAGGCCACGTCAGTGATTTCAGTGATTTGATTTGATAATCGAAACAAGCAGGGCAGATTGGTCAGTCAGTCAAGCAAGCAAGTCAGTCAAATGTCAACCACTTCCTGTCGCCCTGGCAACCGGCCAAGTCCCAACACTCCCAACCAAACAAACAAAAGGACCGACCGTGTACTACGTGTACCTATAATGCGTAGGTAGGTAGGTACCTACTATAGCTAATAACATACAAAAACCTCCGAATATTAACTAAAACACTCTCCTCGAATAAAAATTAATGTGAGACTAGTTTTAAGCCCTCCATTTTATGGGTCCTAGTATCATCGTCTCTCCCTTCAATTTTCCAGCTCAACAAATAACCACACCCTCCGGCCAACCGAACCGGTGGTGTTTGTTTTTATATGAACTAGCTTAAAATCAAAGCGACCAATCACAGGAATATCATAAAAATACCGAAAACTATCAAGTTAAGACATGAACACCCATATCTTAGTTAAGATTCCTAAAATACATACCTAGGTATATGCATTATATGAACTTACCTATGTTTCTCCATTTTTAGTAGAGTCATAAGTAATTACCCACCTATATAAATTATCAAAGTAAAACGCCATACCTCCAGCAGTATACTTATATTCAAAACTCAATTAAAAGAAGGTACCTACATAGGTAGTACTTTAATTAATCCTTATTATTATATAGCAGTCCAAGTCTCCAGTTGGGTGTGTGCCTAGAACAAAAATTAAATCTTTAAACTGGTAATTCAGAAAATCAAAATATACACACACATATTTTCCTAATGCAGTTCTTACAATTGTTTTTCCATGCTTTCAATACTGTGAAACCCAGAAGACGATCCAGCACCATCGGCATTTAACTGGTATCTATTTAACCATTGTTTAGTAGGTTTCAGTATACTGTGAGTACCAGCTGGACGTTTGAGTTTCCTTTTGTTCTTTAGATTTTTAGAATCCATTATCTGTTCATTTCTCTTTTCAGGTAGATGACTTTGTCTTGTATTGAAGCTGCTGGAATTTTAAACTAATATTTTAATAACCATCAATGGATAGAGCTTAACTTCGCCTGTAGGTATATAATTCGGTTAGTTACCTAGCTATGTAACCTTGAGCATCCGTAATAGTTTCCAGAGGAAAATTATCAACTTCATCAGCATACATCACCTGTTACAAAGGAATAAAATATTAATAAGTGATAGCTTGAATAAACTTAGTAGGTATGCTGAATACTTAGGTACCTATTAGGTACTACTCACCTTTTTTAGTATTTTTCTTGCAGATATTTTGTTTAATTTCCATTTATCTATAGCAGTTTGCTGCATATCTTTAAGGAATAAATATTTAACGTACCATTTCACATATGAATCGAATACATTCGTTGTAACACCTGAAAGTTGTTGATAATGTTACATCTCTGAAATAATAATTTCAATCCCGTGTAAAAAATAAGTGGGTAGATACCTTGCAGTTTTGGAAAAACTTCTTCCATAAACATTTGAAATGTTAGTGAGTGCTGAAAAGACTCATCGCCAAACTCAGAGATGTAGCTCTTCCCGAAAAACTTTTGCCAGTATTTAACAAATAAATTATGATTATACTCGTTCCATCCTCCGTATCGGTTTGGACTATTTTTCATAAATTCTTGAAATTGTTGAACTTCCTGAAGAAAAATTTAAGTAACTTTTAACTACTTACCACGTTCGACATTAAAACGGTTTGTTTACACCGATGCGAACTAGCGATGGATGGAAAAAGTCTCAAATACGTTTTTTTCTTAAAATCTACGGGGAGGACTATTAAGCTTTATTACTTAGTATAAATACAAAGTATAAATACTTAGTGTAAATTATGATGATGCCGATAACTTACCGCACATTTAAAAGGAGATGTCATCTGAGCTCTGACCGGACTAGGCACAATCGCATTATAATTCACCGACTGAATTTTCGGTCGCCATTTGGTATTTTCTATTTCGTTTGGATTCTCCATTAACTGGTAGGTAATAATAATTAAACTATTTAGGTAGTTATACCTTATACCTAGGTATAGTACCTATTATATGATTTGTGTCTCTAGCTAAGTGCCTATTACATAGGCATGAAAACTTAAAATTCTGTTACTAAAAGAAATATTGACACAGCTCTTTTTGGCTGCATTCATAACATATTTTCGGCGTAAATACTAGGTAGGTACATGTAGGTGTGACAGTTTTCTGCATAACTTGATCCAATTGAACTATTTATAATAATAAAACTCGAACCTGTTTATTTAAATCCTGTTCATTTAGCTTAAGATCAGCCAGTTCTGAATGTATGTTAGATTTAAATATTTTTATATTGGTTTCCAAGTCATAAATCTTCTTCTTTACTTCATCAATATCTGTGAAATTGGCATGCAAATAATTTTATTAGTAAAATTATCTATAATATTCTATTTTAAGCTAGGTATATTGAAAATTTTAAAGTTAGCGTCGACCGCATCGGCACATAAGTAACATCGTGAGATTGCGGGGGTCAATCTCACGTTGTACTTGATTGAAGATTGACTATCTTAGAATATTTTAACAACAGGTAGGTACTAGGTACATTTTAGTAAGTATTATAATCGATCAAACTACTAACCTAAGTCAACGAAAAGCTCTTTAGACTGTGTATTGGCTTTTACTTCATCATACAAGTTCTTTAGATTAATGTAAGAGTCTTTCACTTTCTTCAACAAATTTTTATATCTTGAACTGTTTAGCTCAACGTCGTGTTCGTTGGTGTTCCTACTAGGTTTCTGAACACTTTGTAGCAAAAGAGCTTCTTGAATGCGCAAGCGACGTAATTTGGATGTAATATTGTTATCATCATTAATTGTTAAGTTGCTCGAATTCAATGGTGAATATTTATTATCCATTCTAATAACACAATAGTTACGTTTGATAAAGCCTGAGTGGATGAACAAAGCTATTATCTACAAGAATGTTCAACTAAAATAAAAGCTTAAAAATCTTTCAAAATATTGATCAAACACACACCTTGGTTTTGATCTTAGCGCACAAAACTTCTTTTGATCTTTCTTTCTTTTTTACTTTTCCAGTACTGCCACAAAAACAATACCTCACTGCTTCACTGCTTGTCATGCTAGTTTGAGCGTTTGAAACTTGCTATATACTTCTCGCAAGCAAGCAGCTGTTTGTTTGGTTGACACTGACAGACAGATTGACTTACTGACAGTCAGTTTCTTTGTCAATTTCATTTTATGTTCATGATTGTGTGTTGATTTTTTACATTTTTGGGAAGTGGAATGGATTGAAGGATTACCGAAGCTGAAATAAGTAGAACTGTGATTTTATCAACATGTTCAGCCGGTCCAGATTATTTTTAACCAGAGTGTTGCCGATAAGAGTAAGTAATGCGGTAACTTGTGTGCTGACATTCGACATAACCTTACCGCAAAATGTTTTTTAGGGTCTTCTACTGCCGGAGTACCAAAACAATGCTAGTGTATTGTGCAGCATTACAGCAGCTCGAAGCCGCTCTACCACACCACTCAATACAGTCGTCATGTTTGTCCCACAACAAGAGGTGAGATAACAAACATAGAGTTGTTCCAACCAGTAAATTTTCAATTTGTAGGTATGCGACGGTTTTGGTTTACCCGACCGGTTACTTGCAGAACTAAACCTCAACATGTATGTTATAGTTTCCTGTCTATCTGTAAGCAAACCCTGGTAGGTTGTCTTCTGATTATTATTGTTTTTATCAGAAAATCTTTAGAAAAATGTTGCAATACCTAACCTACATTATTACACAATGATTAATAAATATACTGCTTATTACATAGTTTTGATAGTAAGCAGCATAAAACAGTTATAATATATATTGTTTTTTTTTTTAATTTTAGGCCTGGGTAGTGGAGCGAATGGGTAAATTCCACAGAATACTAGAGCCGGGTCTAAATTTGCTTTGGCCAATTTTGGACAAGATAAAATATGTTCAGAGCCTGAAGGAAATAGCTATTGATGTGCCGAAACAAAGTGCTATCACCTCGGACAATGTCACTCTGAGTATCGATGGAGTCTTATATCTCAGAATTTTAGATCCATATTTAGGTAAGTGGCTAAACTAAACATTTTTGTATGTATTACATGGTTTAAGATTTTGCTTTGCTTGCTAAACAAGAAACTGCAATGTCTATTATCTCCTTTGGAGTTTTAGGGTCAATTCATACTAGGGCAGAGTTGAAGCGCATCGAAGCGTCAATCCATTCAGACGCGCTCAGACGCGCGAAATCTCTCAAATGCGCGTGAATACGCAGGTCCTTTTTTACTAATTACCATTGAAAAATTTATTACCTTAACAACATAGCTTATTTTGTCAAAAAATATATGGCTTTAACTCGGCTCTCTGTCTAACCATTAACAAAGGTAATATTGGGTTTGATGGTGAAAGTGCTATGTATTATTATTGTAATCATCACATTTTATTTCCAGCCTCATATGGTGTAGAAGACCCCGAGTTTGCAATAACCCAGCTTGCACAAACCACTATGCGTTCCGAGCTCGGACAGATATCACTGGACAAGGTATTCAGAGAGAGGGAATCCTTAAACATAGCAATAGTTGAGGCTATCAATAAAGCCAGTGAGGCTTGGGGCATTACCTGTCTTCGTTATGAAATTCGTAAGTGTTGTTTATTTATAACTAGCTTCCGCCCGCAACTTTGTTCGCGTCCTGTTGATTTTTCGGAATAAAAAGTAGCCTATATGTTAATTCAGGTTACGAACTATATAAATTCCAAGTTTCGTACAAATTGGACCAGCGTTTGACGTTTATAATATTAGTGGGATAGCTTTTGCTTACTGATTTGCTTACTTAGTATTAGTACCCTTGTAAATTTCTAGCTTAGCTGTGAGAAACTGGTACCTAGATTTACCTAGTATTTAGGGGTGTTTAAAAGTGCTTGGTAATGAGATATTCCTAAAAGAAACTAGTTCGATGTCTGTTATTGTGCTTTTAAATATACCTATCACTAAATTAAGCAATTTTTGTCTTCGTAAGTTGTTGTTAAGCCGATATAAATACAACAGAGAAAAAGATTCTGGTCAAAGAAATCCTTCGTGCGCGGTCTCTCTACTATGAGTGTTGTCTGTGGGATTGTCAATAACTGCATCGTAACTCACAATAATAGCTTTAACCATTATTATGTACCTACTATTCTAATAGTATAGATAAACACTTTCAGGTGATATAAAACTGCCTTCGCGCATCCACGAAGCGATGCAGATGCAAGTCGAAGCTGAGAGGAAAAAGCGAGCCGCCATCTTGGAGTCTGAGGGAGTGCGGGCTGCTGATATCAATGTCGCTGAGGGCAAGCGTCAGGCGAGGATATTAGCTTCTGGTATGTTGGCCGCAGCCTGCTGTTAAAAATCTTTCATCATAAAATCTGTTATAAGAAATTCCCTGCTCAAAACTAATCATGACTAAGGCATAGAAAAGAATACTATACAAGGCACGACAGAGTGCTGCAGGCAGACCTCTAAATTTTCATTGAACCAATGTCGCATATTTTAAACCACTCTGTCGTTAGCTCTGAATTCTGAAAGATAGATTTAATTTCGATGCAGGACAAAATATTTACAAGCCTACCTAATAAAGAGTATATTTTAACAAAATTAAAATTCAATAAAATACTCTACCTGCTATTGGGTTTCCATAGAACAAACCTTGATTGCAGGCTAATTGTATCAGTATTTATCTAAGTTTGTGTTTACAGAGGCTGAAAAGATGGAGCAGATCAACAAAGCGTCTGGAGAAGCGAATGCTATGCTCGCCGTCGCCGAGGCGCGGGCGCGTGGGCTTAGACTAGTGGGCAGCGCGTTACGAGATAAAGTAAGTGGACCACGCCAAGTTTGTAGCGCTTACAATTTGTCAGAATTTGAAAACCTATAGTTGAAAACACTATTCGTACCGCAAAAACGATTCGACAAACTGTGCCTTGATTCTTGATCACGAATAAATATGACAACTTATTAAAGGTACTTATTTGGGTTAATATTACAGGATAGCAAACACGCCGCATCTCTGACCCTCGCCGAGCAATACGTATCAGCATTCAACAAACTGGCGCGGACGAACAACACGCTCATCTTACCGGCGAATGCAGGGGATGTATCCAATCTTGTTGCTCAGGTACCTACAGATAACTTATTACTATTAGTACATACAAACTCAGTATTTTCATCATCATCATCATCATCCACAGCCCGACCCCACCCACTGCTGGGTATAGGCCTCTCTTTGTTTGTGCGCGTCCCTCACGGTCCCGTGCTGATCTCATCCATGTCCTGCTCGCGATGTTCGCAACATCGTCTGCCCATCTCGCTGCTACCTACAGATAACTTATTACTATTGATACTCAGCATCTCAATATTTTTAATTTTAGTATTGAAGCACTGAAATTTTGTACCCTAAAAGGATCATTTTAGAATCCAGAATCTAAAATTGAGATGGATGAGCGGGTCCAACCCAACTTCTTATTCTTCTTTTCCTTGTGGCTGTTCGGTGGCTAGGGCTGCCACGATTTTGCCAATGTCAGTGTTTATTGGCGTCTAGGTACTTGTTTACTAATCTTTTAACAAAATGCGGAGGTTATGAAAAATGATCAGGGAACAACCCAACTTCACATAGATTTGCTAGTGCTACTAATAAACTAACAAACTCCGAAATAGTTCAATATAGAGTTTATTTATTTTATTTAATACTTTATTGCACAAAATTAGAAATTTGTTATAAAGGGTGGACTTAATGCTGAAAGCATTATCTGCCAGCCAACCCAAACGTGGTGGTGTAATAAGGATGGCCATGATACGAGAAACTTATCTAGCCTTCTCAATCTGCTATAATTATGGAATAATTTACTATGCAAATGTAGAGTTAATACTCTACATTTGCATAGTAAATTAATCCTAGCTCTACTTTGCGAAATTGGACTACGCTTTCACCTTTCCTAAGTAGTGATGTTCTTTTGCAGGCTATGTCAATATACTCAACGGTCACAGCTCACAATACGCAACAACGCCAGCCAGAAACCACAGAAATACCTTACGAAGACCCTCTAGTCAATCTAACCTCACTTACCGAGAAAGGATCTACGTTGGCCGGTACCGCAATCGCACACGAAGACAGTCTAGAAGAATATTTCTCTGACGACGAAGAGAGAGAAAAAGCATTACGAGCGCAGAAGGAAAAGGAATTGAGTAAGTTAGAGAGAGATACATAGTTTAGTAGTATTGTTGTTAAATAAATTTTAAGAATTTACTTGTTGATTTGATTTGTAGGTTCAGGCAAGTTTCTAGAGTCAGTTGTTTAGTGTCATAGTGGCATGGAAGTCAAACTCGTAGAATGTACCTAGTCGCGAATTTACGAAATTCTAATGCTGGACAGATCTGATCTTACTTGTGCTTCATAGATTTCAACTTCCATGACGGCTACTATAATAACTGATTTTATTAGGATTATTAAATGAAAAATTTAAAATTATGAATTTGTATCTGCTAATACAGACAGATAAAGTTCTCATAGCTTCAGAGTAGTTGAGAGTGCAACTACTCTTGTTGAAAGAATACATACTTTTACATGCTTGCATTTATTTATTTATAAATTATAAAGTTATTCTTATAATGTAGTAAGCTACACAATAAACATTTAATAAGTACGGAATGTACGAGTTAACTGTAAGTATTCAAACAGGCATAGGTTTCCCCATTAGATCTTCATATTTTAGGTATTATAAAATTTTAAGAATCAACAATAAAGATCGATATAAAATTACATATTTTTTTTAATTTAATATATCATCCTCTAGCTAGACTAGTACCACTACTTTGTAAATTCATAAGTTGCCATTTTAAGCTTATTTTCAAACACAATTTTTTGAATACACTAATAAATTTAAGTTTTATCACAGCAAAATGACTTGCATGCAGCAACCGTTTATGGCTGGTTTTCCGAAGATATGCGCGGCAAATGTGCGGTTTGCGAGGAAAAAATAAACAATAGTGTAATTTCATTCGTCATGGTCGAAATGACGGGCAGAGGCCATATAGAAGAGAAGAAGAAGATACTATTGGTGAATTTTTTGCTCACACGCTGCACATCTTTGGTGGAAACAGGCCTCATTCCACTCTTCTAAGTATGCTTATCCTACCTATGCCTTATTTAAATAATGATGATTATTAAATAAACTTACATGCTAGAAACTAAACACGCGAGAGGAAAGTAAAAGGAGGTCATACAGATAAAGTATAAACCATTACCTTGTTATTATAGTTATTGTATAATGAATAGCATGGAATGTAAGATAAATCTACTGATAATAATAGAAATCTTTGAAAATCTTTAATTTTGTTCCGAGATGATTCTGAGATATAGAAACGATTGCACCAATTTCCCTCATACATACTTCTAAGTAAGAGCTACCAAAGTGCAGATTACTAACAAAAAACCGTATCTATTGATATCTGAGAATTTTATCGGAACTACTAGGCCACAGACACACAAAAGCCTCAATCTTATAAAAAAGAGGAGTTTTTTCGTAGGCGGTTAGAATAGCTAAGCTTCGTATATTCATCTCTCGTATGATACACGAATGAGGATAAGCATGGTATACCCGCGGAAAAAACGCACAAACTACCTTGAAAAAGTTCTAGAAAAGGACAAATAAAGTTAATTCGGCACAGAGATATTATGTACAAAACAGACTACAACTCCGAAAAACCTTACCTAATGTTTTTTAATTTCTCAACCAAGAAGAGCTGCACACCACCGTCGAAAATGATAAATATTGTGAATTAGGAACTTATAAAAAAGGAATGGTGTCATTATATTTCCTTTGGTCAAGTCTGTCTGTACCTCGCACTTGCACATACCTTATAATCAGATTGCTCCTGCCTACCATCTAGAACCAACAAGTATTCTAGAACTATAACATTTCGGAAGACATGGCACGCTTTTTAGTGATTTATGTTATCTTAACGAACTTCTCGCGTTGGTTGAAGTAGCTGACTGTACCTTCTTCAGGGTTGCTTGCTGCTGCCGGCATTTTGTGAAGGCTGACATAAGAAGGAGAGGTCTCTGTACCTTCGAACTGCCGTAAATGAATCTGAAAAAAAAAAACAAATGTTACACTAAGAGATAATAATGTAGCACAATCGCTTGACATGATAAACTTTATTTTCAAAACTGCATTGCATATTTGAAATTTAATCATAAAAAATGTAATATTATTGTTAGTAATCAAGCCAAGCTTTTACGACTGATAAAGCTAATTCGTAATGGGAAAGGTTTGGATGAAAATTGCAAATGATGTTCGCGCCAAATCGCTAAGGAAGCTGTGTCGCGTATTTTAGTTTGCTTCCGCCCACGACTTCGTTGTCGTCCCGTTGGATCCCGTCCAAATTGTTTATTTAATATAGACTTTATTTTCCGGGATAAAAAGTAGCCTATAATTGTGTTAATCCAGGTCACGGAGAATATGTATTCCAAGTTTCATCCAAATCGGAACAGTAGTTTTTGCGTGAAAAAGCAACAAACATCCATACATTCTCACAAACCGTCGCGATTATAATGTTAGTAGGATGTCTTTAGAATGAAACTAACCAGTAAATGTAGGTTGACCTCATCAGCTCTACTCAAATAAGGAAAGTTGCCGCCGCTCTTCAGATGCGCTAGTTTAGCGTGTGGGTACGACTTGTATAGATCCTCGCGTACGCGCGAGCTGAGTGCACTCTCGTCCCATACGTCCATTATAGTGACAGGTAGGGAAATCAGCAATTGTGGCTGGACGAAGCAGGCTGAGCAGTTGAGCGTTAGACGAGACGCTAGTTCAGATTGGTTCAGGGTTTCCAGCTAAAACATTAAAATGGTTTTAATTGCATAGTTTTAATAGTCAATCTTATTCTTATTCAGATATTCTGCTCGGACATCGCACCGGATATTTTGTAAGGAGTACCGTGGCTAGATCGAAACTAGCCACGGTACTCCGAAGGTTCGAGCAGTAGGATTTCAACATAAGTTTGAATATGCTTTCATCATCATGGTAAGAAAGTCACTGCAAAGATTGCCTAGTTTCATTTGTTAATTTGCCAATACTATGAGGTTTGCTTACTCAGTGTAATGTAATAAAGAATACAATGATATCAAGACAGACGTAAATACCGACTAATGATTTATCTATTCAAGGATAAGGCATTTGTTTACAATTATCTACAGGATTCTGATTCTTGGAACACTACAATTGAGTAAAATAATGTGCCAGAACAAAGATCCACACAAGTCACAATACTTTTTCTAGTGTCTAGAAGTAGTTTCTAGTGTCTATAGTATCTAGAAACCAGGCATACTAGAGGTATAGTTGCCGCGTTTAGTATCAAAATAGCATACTATAGGTTAAACCTAGAGATACTTACTCTTTCTACCATAAAATCAATGGATTCAGCCATTCTTTTATCAACTTTATCAGACGTAAAGTTGCCCATGAGCATTCTTTTGAGTACAAGTGAGGGTAGAATCCAGAAAAGGGCAGATGAGTCATTGTACTCAAACACAGAAGTGTCGGTGAATGTGTTGCATAGGACTAAAGATGCCACTCGGGGACAGTTCTTTGTTAGTTCTGCAAACTTCTGAGCTATGAAGCCACCTGCAATATAAAATAAAAGATGCAATACTTTAGTCCTCTTTGACACAATCAGAGTGCTCGAACCGGATGGACTCAGATACCTACTTGGACAAAACTTGTATCGATGCTGGAGTATGAGTGCGCTCGGATTATGGGTTGCCACAATCTGAGATGGGTGCAAGTAGGTATTCGACTCCACACGGTCCAAGCAGGCTCTGATTGTATCACAACGGCTTTAGATATTTATAATATTGGACAATTCGGACATTGAACCCTTACTAGAACTTGATTTAGTTTAAATTTATCAATTTAAAAAAGGTATCTTTATGTACTTGGTCTACTTACCTAATGAAGCTCCAAAGATGTGTACTTTGTCAAGTTCCAGGTAGTCAATAAGCCTTTTGAAACCGTCGCACCATTCCTTGATATTCCAGTACGGCGGAGGCTCAGCAGCGATTACTCGAACACCTCGGGAAGCTAATCCCATTACCTGCTTGAAGAAAATATCTGCCGTGCCTGATACAGGTGGCAGGCATATTAAGGGGCATTTTACAGATTTGGGTCCAGAGTCAAATATACGCCAGGCCTGAAAGAAATTAATTAGAGAGAAATAAGAATATGAATGTTTATATAGGTGTACCTATCTACATACAATAAAAGAACAGTTTCAAGGGCCCTGGCTGGCCTTTTACTTTTTACAACACTAACAGGTAGTGAAACGGAATAGTAGGTACCTACATATTCTGTCATAATATGTACATTTGTATCTTGTGCTGATTGGTTTTCTCTTACCTTGGAACCATCTGAGTCAACAACTATTTTCCTGAGTGGAATGCTGCTTCTAAAGCTCAAATACTCATCAGATTGTGCTAAATCACTAAGGCAGCTCATTTTCAATAGGTATTAGGATTTGCTACAAAAACCTTTATTCACTTTCAAATAAATTGAAAATCTAAAAATCGCGTTGTTTCTTCTTCTTTTGTTGCTATGGCTGTTCGGTGGCTAGGGAATTTGACGTTGATTTGACGGAGGGAACAGAATAGAGGTGTCAATATCGGTTAATTTTTTTTATTAGTTAATGTTATAACGATAAAAAAATATATCGTTATTTTTAATGATTAATTTTATTTGAATAAATATTCGATAAACTCGCTTAGATAAATTTATTTATACGCATGAGTGAATGATTGATATTAGCAGAGAGCGAGCACAGACAATTTTTCATAGACAAAAACATTCACCGTTCACACGAACGGTCCACAGATAAGAAATATAAGGGCATCCTACACAGGTTTACTTTTCATATTTCAATAAAATTAAAACTTTTTCTTGCAGTATTTGCAGGTAGCCAACTTTGCGACGCCACCGCCGCCGCGCCTGTACATTAGAATAGAATAGAATAGAATAATTTTTATTGCCAAAAATTATTCTATTCTATTCTATTCTAATGTACCGGCGCATCGGCGCGCACATTGATCGAAATGGTTCCATATATCCGAACTTATTCTCGGCATTTTTCACATAATACGACTTCGAAACAAACACTTTCTTCCATCTAACGATGGCGCAAAAATGCAAATCGCAAGTCTAAATAAATTTTCGTCTCTTAGGTCTCATTCATTCAATCATTGTCATTCATTCAATTTGCCAAAAATAACAATTGTATTCATGATCCTTGGATAAAAATTATATTGTGTTTTATTTTAACCAACTTAAAGCATACAATTGAATGCAGATCAATGTTGTTAAATATACACTAAACGACTTAATTATCGTAAGTAGTGGTTCATTCTATATTGAGCTTTATCTCATACATAATAGAGTACACAGTCAAAAATGCAGATGAAGCCGGAAATGAAATTAAACGGCCGCTTCCCGGCACATAGCACTACCTTCAGGTCGGTCACTCTAATGAAAATATGAAAATTACTCATTATATCTAGGAAGCGTAGGTTCAAATTTCAATGCATTAAAATGAAAGAATACCTTCAGGTCGGTCACTCTAATGAAAATATGAAAATTACTCATTATATCTAGGAAGCGTAGGTTCAAATTTCAATGCATTAAAATGAAAGAACAATTTTCGTGGTGAGTTATAAAATTATTCATTATATCTAGCAAGCGTAGGTTCAAATTTCAATGCAGTAAAGAAAGTGAATAATAAAAATATTACCTACATACGTTCACCTTGTGTTGAAGTGAAATAACATGTGTTATTAAAAATATTCGAACACCGCCATTTTTTTTAACGAATGTTATTGTTATTTTTTTTTATTCGTTTTTTTCATTAGTTGAAAGAAATATTAAACACCTATAGAACAGAACAACGACATGACTGATGCTGTCTTACTTGACATGACATTCATGACACTGGCAGATAAATTCTCAAGCAAACAGTAATCAAAAAAAAATTGCACAATCAATCAATAAGTTGGTACCTAGATGGTTGGTAGCTCGAGCTTGATTGTGTGTAGGGCCCTAAGCAAGGTAGGACGGAACGACTGTTACGCCATCTGTACAGTGGTAATAATACTGTAAACATAAGATTCGCAGATAGATGGCGCTATGTGTCCCAAATACTATCGACAAATATTATTTCCTGAAAAATCTACTAATAAACAATGATCTTAGATCATTGCTAGGTACCTACCTACCTATTATTATTTTTTGTCTCTATTATCTATTTGAACCATTGTTATTCTACAAATCGCGGTTGGCACTCTTCTGATAAATAAAGTGATTGATTGTAGATGTAGAACGATTAAGTTAGTAATTTTATATGACTTGCTGCAATATTAGGTACCTTACCTACCTATCTAAAAATACACTAGAGTAAAGGCACAAAAATACAAGACATACGCAAGATTCTCATTCAAACACATCATTTATTTATTCACTATTATGTAGGTAGTTAACATTCTTTTCATGAAATTTTCCTACAATGATTTTCCAAACCACTTACGTTACTTAAAATCTAGCTAACATTTAAGTTTTGGACGATTTTAGCTGGATTTACGAAGTGTTAGATATACGACCGTGAGTATTACACAACACAACCGCTGCGCAATCGCTCACGACAAAAATACCACTGCTGTAGATTCAAAAGCTAAAATCGCAGTCTAAATCTTATAATATTAAAATAGGTTCTATTGTAATTAACTTAGTGCAGACTAACCATACAGGTATTTCACTTTCGCGTGTTTAAACATTACGATTAATTTAATCCATGAAATATATTTAATATGCATGTATATTATAAATTACTTGTAGCTTATGAATAATACATTTTTAGCATTAAATTTGATTTGAGCATACTCTCGAATCATACACATGTTGATAAAATCACTGTACATTTTATTAGATTTTGATACCATAGAATAGGGGATGCTACATTAAGTTTTTTTTTGTATATGCTTTTTAGATTGATTAAAGATAATATTAATTTATGAGATATTAGCTTTAGGTAGTACATTACTAAGTAGTTAGTTACGAAAGAAAGAAAAACTAGAAAAAAAACATTGTCTGAAATGCTCCAATAAAACAAATTACAATGTTTTGAATTTTCTAAAAATAACTAAACTAAATTGTATAAAAATCAAATATTAGGCGACAATGTTTAATAATCACAGAAGTCTTGTAATAAACGTATTAAACAAAACTAAATCATATTTTAGTCGAAAACATCTTAACATTTATACAATACAATAGAAACATAACATTCCAACCTAGGTTTCTGTGTACGACACAACAATGAACTAACTCAATGATGACTAATTCAACTATTTATAATAAGAATTATTATAATTATACAGTTCAGGCAAGGCAAGTAGGGCGAGTCTGAACGAGACAATTCTCAAACGTGTCAGGCCAAATCGAGACACTACATTCCCGAATTATTTACTAAAGCCGAGTTGTAGGACACCTTTGTACTCGGAGAGTTTGATTGCACAAGTCACTTCAACTTTAACTAGACCATTGATTGTTAAACTTGTAAGATTACTCGTATGAGTCATCAAAGTACAAAAGAATCGTATAACCCGAAGGGGTATTGCGTAAGTCGCGATTTTATCTGTGACAAGCGTCACTGTTCACTATGACTCATTTGTATGTATGAACTAAAAAAGTGGCGTTTGACAGCAATGATTGTCGATTTAAGACTGTCGCAGAGCCATCGCGAGGTACGTAATCAAGGGGCCAGTTTTAAAGCCTATTGCGAACTAAGCACGCAATGACAAAGTATTTTTATCAATTTTAATCAATACTCTCCAGTGAATCTCAATTGCATGCCAAAACGACTTCTACGTTTCAAAAATACTTTGTCATTTCAGTGAGTCGAAAGCGACCGACGAAATTCGTTCTAAGTACAACACAATGATACCTACAAGGCTAAAGGTAGAACACTACACAGCGAGCTATACAATTCTAAAATATCTACCAAAATAATTAGGACTAAATATTTGAAACAGGCATGTTAGTGTCCTTAGTTTACAAAAATATTAACTTTGAGGATGTTTCTAACAAAATGCTGAAGTGACAAGTCTGATGGATAATAATAGGTATAAATATTGCTTACATTTTATTAAAATATTTTTCTCCTATTGTAAGTGATTTGTTGTTTTGTTGCTAGGCATTATTTATATAGTAAGTGTGGTATTTTAATAAGGCTAATTCAAAGGATTTTTTTATTGCGATGACAAATCATTATGCTTTAGAAATATCAGGGATACAATACAAATCATAATATTTAAGTTAAAGTTACAAAAAAGCTAAAACAAAACAGATTATTTTACTAAACCAAAGACAGCTTTTAGAAATGAAAAAAATATAAACATTTTTTGTAATTTTAACATGAACTCCAGTTGTTATTGTTACAGGATGGCATTTACCTTGGCATCTTCGCATTATTAACATCATTTGAGTTTAATTACTATTTAATAACAAAGCGATCAAACCATGCATACAGTTCAGAATACGTATTGTATAGTATTAGTTGATCGAGTTCAGTGTGATGACGCCCTTATAGCTCCAGCGGTGTCTATCATAAAAAAAACACGACGCAAACGCAAACGCAGTCGCAGTCATTTCACTAGTTTTTCATTAAAAACCGTGTTACGAAAGTCAGTAAATATGCAGCACATATTCTGCATAACTTTACACTGCACACGGTTCGTAATACATTGCGTCAGAAGATGTGGTGGTAACTACGGAAACCCACGCTTGGGCAGCAGCGTATAATAAACTGTATAAATAGATAGGAAGAATTGCATTTGTTAGGAAAAAAAATTGAGCTAAAGAATAAGGTTTCTAACACATTTTAGCAACGTAAGCCAAATGTATATAGGAATATTGGAATTTTTTGTAGGTTTCAGAAGTTACTTAGCATTCCAGGTTGTAGGGTAACAGCATGTTTTAATGTAACTCTAACAAGCAGTATTATAAAAACTTTAAACGGATCTTTTTGAAATGACATGAATGTTGTAACACAAACAGTTCCAAATAATAAGTACAACTGTCGCTACAAATCTATTTTTAAAACCGTACATTCGATCAAGTCATCAAACGAGAGATTCCCATAGAAAGAGAATTAACAAATAAAACACTTTCACAAGAGCCAGAGCGCAGAAGAGAAAGAAAATCAACAAATTCTAGGAACAGTGCATGCAAAAAAAACAACAGTAAAAAAAAACAAAGAGATTATCCTAAGCAGCCGTTTAAAGTTTTTACAATTACGTAACACTACTCCCGAAAACTTACGAACAGTTAAAGTATTAATTATGAACAACATCAAATTCTTCTATGAATTTTCTTCTATCTTCTATCAATCAGTGTGGGCAGCGGTCATTTTTCTTAACCTACATAATCAGATCTCCGCCTTTTGTTAAAAGATTAGTAAACCAATAAACACTGACATTGGCAAATTCGTGGCAGCCCTAGCCACCGAACAGTCACAAGAAAAGAAGAAGAAGAATCAGTGTGGGCGAGAAAAAAAACGGCTGTTTCATACAAAATGTAATACTTGTAATACCTGTTTGGCGAAAATGTATAGAACAGATTTTTTTTTCTAGCTGCCACTGTTGGAAAAGTTCTTTGTTGATGTTCAACTTTAACCCTCTGATGTTTTTGGTAATAGTCCTATAACATCCGGTAGAATAAGGTAGATTTCAGCGCTCACGACTCGCCGTTACCGCTGTCGTCTGCGTCACCGTCGCCACCTTCCAACTCCTCGTCGGAATCTGAATCGAGATCATCGTAGTCATCGTCGTAGAAATCAGTCATGTCCAGCTGGAATCCAGAAACAAGCACTCAAAAACAAGTTGAGGTGTATGTAGTGTAGAAAACCAGCGCTGGAAGCCTAGCATCCAGATTACTCTGAATTTACTACGTTTGACATCTTTGTTATTTGAAGCAACCCAGAAACAAGCATTCAAACAAGTTAATGTGTAGTAAACTGGTAGAAAACCAGCGCTGGAAGCCTAGCATCCAGTTTACTCTGAATTTACTACGTTTGACATCTTTGTTATTTGAAGCAACCCAGAAACAAGCATTCAAACAAGTTAATAATAAATAATAAATAATAAATAAATATTCACGGACACTTAACACAACTTTATTTTTTAATGTGTAATAAACTGGTAGAAAACCAGCACTGGAAGTCTAGTATTGTCTAGCATCAAGCTTACGCTGAATTTAATACTTTTGACATCTTTGTTATTTGAAACTAGCTGATACTTCGTACGCGCGCGAAACTTTCCTACAAAATATCTGTCACCAGCATACGATGAATCTCGCAAATGGCTGCTTTTGGTTTAGAAAGTTCAAGCTGTATCTAAGAATCCACGTCTTTGATTTTAATTAAATATAGCCTATGTTTTAATCCGGAAAAGGGCTTCTGAATGGTATAAGTTTCATTGAAATTGGTCCAGTAGTTAAGGCGTGATCCGCGTACAAACATACAGATAAACTCGATTTTCGGAATCAGAATCGTTTATTTAGTAGATCTGTATTTTTAATTTATCCATATCTTGAATTTTTAGTTTTTGGCTTTTTTAGTTTTATAATAGTACCTATAGATAAATTAGACTATGTACTGTACGTGTATACCCACTAGCAGGCAAGCAAGCAAGCTCGTATTAGTAAGTGGCCAACTCTGGTGATTAGGTATTTAGATCATGCAAAAACTTTTGCCATAGCGGTAAAATGAGAATCATATTATTATACAGTGACGAACGTTAGTTGTGCGTAAGAGGTGACGAATAAGTAATACCTACGAAGAAAAATATTTGGTTCAAAAATGTTAGGTTATTCTTACCTGCGCCTCTTGCGTCGTCGACTTGACTGTTTTGATGCAATAGTCTTCTAAAGTGAGGGGTACGACTATGCCTTCTTTTTCTGCATCCATGCGCGCCACCTGTGCTTGTTTTCTGAAAAAGAAAAGGAAAATATTTAGTTCTTGGTCTTATACCGCGTTCACACTATGCCAATGCCGTTACCGGCATTATTGCCGTGGACTTATTGCCACAGCAACATCGCCTTTATTCTCATTAGGGAGCAAGGGCATGAATTTGGACCGGGAGCCGGAACAGAGGCATGGTCGTGTTCACACTATGCTCGTGCCCACTTTCCTGGCCAAGTCCCTGCCGACTGCGGCATAGTGTGAACGCAACATTATGTCGTAGGAGTATCATTGAAATCTGGGATACGTCTGTCAACTTTCCAGTATGTTTGGTTAAAGTTTGATGTCATATTAGATAGAAACGACTAAACTTTATAAATTTAGCTTTTTACAAAGCTTAAAGGTTACCAAAAATACGCAGTGGTTTTAATGAAAGCCAAGTGACTAGCAAACAACTAGATTCGATGGAAAGGCCCGTTCAGCGCTCAATTTATTGATGTAGCGTACAATTGAGTGACTAATTCATTTTTGATTTCTAGGTATTTCTAAATGTTTAGTCTAGCACTAGAGCAAAAAATTAAAAATGTTTAGACATGTCTAGAATCACTACCAGTAACTAAGTAGACCGACGATGAAATGGAATGTGCACTTGTACACAAGAGCACACCTAGCTAAATGCATAATGAAATGAATAATAAAAAATATAAGAAAACAAAATAAGTTTTGATAATGACTCAATGTAATCAAATACAATTGATTGAAGCGGCAATGATAAGAGTACAATCAGCCTTTGTTTTTATAAATAATAGTGACGACGTGAATGATGCAACGTTGCAACAAAAGTTCTAACTTTACTAAGATTTCTAAGACTTAGCTTGTAAATGAAGCACTTTAAAAGGTCAGTTGGAAGCACAGAATATTAGTACAAGTAGTTGGAAGCTAATTCCACCATCGCCTTGCATCGTTTTTAGATTGCAAGTCGGAAGGTTGTCAAAACTGTAAGCAAGCCACAGAGATTGAGTTATTTGTCAAGACTACAAAAAAACAACTGAATAACAATAGTAAGAAGTTTGCTCAGATGTGCAACTGGGCATACAGGATGTCCCAGTAAATAGTGTCAAGCGGAAGTCTGAAGGTGGAGCGCTTCAAGGAGCACTTGAATAAGTCACATGTGTGGCTTTCGATTTTCTTCCGCTTGACAAGGTAAATTAATGTGAATGAACGCAGCCTCACACACACTGTCTCACGCTCATGTTATGTTGCGTTCACACTATGCCGCAGTCGGCAGGGACTTGGGCAGGGAAGTGGGCACGAGCATAGTGTGAACACGAACATGCCTCTGTCCCGTCTCCCGGCCCAAATTCATGCCCTTGCTCCCTAATGAGAATAAAGGCGATGTTGCTGTGGCAATAAGTCCGCGGCAATAATGCCGGCAGCGGCATGGGCATAGCGTGAACGCGGTATTAAAGATATCACGTGGACAAGGTCTGGTTAAAGGCTTGGAACACAATTAGCTCAAAGTGAAGGGGTTTATAAAGATTAGTTGGTTAATCAAGTATCACTTTCATTATCGTTTGTTCTACTTTCTAGATCGTGTTGCTGACAGCTCGTCGACTCTCGATCGAAAAACTACTCGATGTAGAAACTGCCTACTAAAAATTGAAATGCGTTTTGTACAAAACAAAGATTTGTCTTTGGTGGAATAGTCCTCTGTTTCGTAGCACGTAGTCTTGTTGGTTGAATATTCTGTGATATATGTTAGCTTTCTAAAGATGTTGGGTCGGTTTTGAGTTATAAATTGGTAGTTTGGGTTGCGTGTAGCATCATTCAGGGTCCGCGACAAGAATGTCTTTAACTTCGACGCACGGAACTGCAAATAATTTATGTAAAAATGATGACGGTCAAACATTGGATGTTGTTTTGAACTCTGCATAAAATTGTCATCGTGACCAATGTGATCAGTTTCTTTTTATATTTATCTGTCTGTTACCTTGCTCAGCAATACTCCGCATATTATTATTATAGTGGGGTATTATTTTGCCTGGCCTTCTAGTGGCCACAAATGCTGTTACTAGACTTCAGACCAGAGTTAACTAGGGACCAGTATGAACTGACTTAAATGCAGTGCTTATAGCCTCCCCCACCCTACCACAACCTGGTAGTATAGTACGGTAGATTTGAGATCATTGCTCTATCGCAGTATGACATCAATACATTCAGTATTGTAATTAAAGTTCAACCCTTGAACTACACACAACCTTGTATTCATATTACATTAATGAATACATTGTGAAGATATTCAATAATTATATTTCCTTGGAATGAAAGGTGCATGCCTGACGATATGCATTTAATTGTCCGCCTGTAAATTGTCATAAATTTTCTCTGTACCCTTGATACAAAGCGTTCCGTTATACGTATGGTCATGACAGGCTTAATACGGGTTTGACTCATACATTGTATGCTTTATACATGCAACAGTGGGGAATAATCACCACCTTGAAACGTATCGGCATGTGACATTCACCTTATTACAGCCCTTTTTAAATTAAAAATAAATAACTTGCTTCTATTTTTGTGTGAACAATAAAGAATACAGGATGTTTGCGGTTCATTCACGCACTAACCGCTGCATGACCGATTTGAAAATGACCATGAGGATAATATTCCAGTCACTTACGGACATTTTGTCGCAGCCCAGGTTGCGATGATACTATTTACTCTTTATCCGATTATGACTGTACCCGGCTGTATACGAGCAAGATGAAACGCAGAAAGGACTGCCTGTGTTCTCCTAAAGGACCTAAGACTGTAAGTTCATTTCCTGCTTCCAAAACTCAACAAGAGACGAATTAAGAGACTACCTAGAATCGATTTTCTTACTTCGTCTTTTGGTACCACTTCACCTCAGTTAAAATTTTTTGCATTTTTGAAGTGGTAGCAAAAGTGGTAACGAAAAAAAGTAAGAGAATCGATTGTAGGTGGAGTCAACTTTTGTTCTACTTCGTCTTTTGTTTCGTAACTTTCTGTCTTACAATTAGATTGGCGTTCGATCGATTGTATAGTAATGTTCTAACCTGATAATATTCTCGTACTCCTTATCCTTGCCCTTGGACTCGCGCCAGCGGCGGTACATGACACTCGCGTCGACGTTCGCCGGACTGAATGTGTTGGGTTCGTTGAGAAGTGAGATGACAGACAGAAGCACGGTGCGGACTGACTGCGTCGGGTTCCAGCGCTCGCATGGCAGCTCGCCCGATTGGGGGTCGTCTACCGGCGGATGGAGAATCGATATGCAGAGATCGCCGTTCTGGAAACAGAATAAAGAAGTTACGCGCAATGCATTGACGTTGAGCAAGGACTTACCCTTTGCTGTTTATGGCGCAATGAACACAGAGATGATGGCACGTAGGCGGGACGATGTAGACATAACAGAAGACATGAACAAATTAGACATAAGTCTACAATATGCAAAGGCAGACCCTTGTCTTTTCTATGTTTATGATGCAGTGCACATGTGGCACGAAGGATGGGTGTAGCCGTAATAAGAAGTCAGGGCTGCATAAGTTAGATGCAAGTAGACATTTGACAGTGAGCAAGGGCAGTCGCTTGTCCTTTGCTGTTTATGACGCAATGCACACAGAGATGATGGCACGAAGGCGAGGCGTAGACTGTTATTTCCGTATCACATCTACGTCTAGTGTTTGGGATATGCTTTATAAGCATTGAGATTTAGATTTTGGGGTCATGGCATAGCAACTGGGTTAAGAAGGAAGTCACAACAGGTAGTATTTTTTTGCAGTCCAGCAGCTACCAAACGGTACACATTCTAAAAGAATATGTAGGTACCTAAGAAAGTATCTTTAACACTGCCTAACCATAAATGTCTTCTAGTCTTTTTTTAACCTTCACGGAAGGATGGTATTACCGGCAAAATCGATCAGAAGGACAAAGCAAATGACAGATAAACACCATTTGCCGGTCATGCTACGACGCTCGCGACAAAGACGAAACCACAATGTATTCAATACTAGGTATTGTCTAGCATACTACAAGTAACCTTATTCTAGCTATTTAAACATTACCGGACATACAAAATATAGACAAGAGGAAGCAAATTCTTTTACGGCTTGGTAAGGTCAGTCGGTAAGGCCGCTGCCGTCGCCAAGCGTCTGCCAGGGAGGTATAATATAAACCGGTCCAGCATACACAGTAATAACATGCCATTTGTATTTTGGATACTCATCGTTTCTCAGCTTGGCTAACACGTTTCCAAATTCTGTAGGTTTTTAGGTCAATTTCAATACGCGATCAAGTGTGAGAAGAAACGGTTTAGTGAGAAACTAAAAAAGTATTTAATTTCAAGGAAATTTAGTTGAATTTGAACCAGGTCAATAGATTATTAAACACGTTTAACAATTGACTTGGAAAGTTCGGAGTCGATAAAAGAAAAGTGATCAAACTGTTTTTGAAAGTTCTTTTTAAAATTTTAAGATTATCTTAAAACGTCGTTTTTTAAACGTTATCTTCTTAATCCGAATCACCCTGGAGTTTATTACGTAGAATATAGGTTTACGGAAAACCCCAGTGTGGATGCAGTGACTCAGCAAAATAAAATACGATTTCTAGAAAGCATTTAGATTTAACTTGTGAATTTCCGACTAAACCGATGATGTACCGATATTTTTTTTCTGTCTGCAAAACTAATAATAGATTGAATACAGAGAATTGCTATTAGATTCGTATTCTGATAAAGAAATCGTTACTCAAGCATATATTTGAGTAGATTCTCATAGAAAAGTCTATGCTTGCGCCTGGATCAGTGCTAGAGCAGTAGGTAAATGCGAATACGAGGCTTATTAGACTTAGTCCAGTCCGATAGTTTCACTCACAGAAGATTATAATTATTCCGTTTTTTGTGGTTTTACTAAATACAGCAGATATCAAATTCAGAACATTCAGTTTGCGCAACGAGGAACGAAGGCCGTACCTAACCTAGTTATTAAAATCTTGATACGACTTACTGCTTCTTGGTTAGGAAGCATTGAGGTAGATTTCGTTTTCGCTCTAAACACGAATGTTACATAAAATCTATTGTTACCGTCTTGTGAATGCAGGTTACCAGCTTCGTTTTGTAAATCTATATGGATGGAGGTATTAAGCAAAATCGTACCTCAGTGCCATTTTACTAGGTAGATTATTTAGCAATATTAAGTGTTAATTATGGGGAAGGGAAGGCTGAAGTAAATCAAATTGCAAATATATTTTAAACCAAAATCTATTATTCTTCTGTCACATTACTCAATCACAAAGAGAATGCTCAATCAAACTAAAAAAACTTTTACACCGCCATCCGTCACTCGCCTGCTGAAGGAGGTTTGCATCGTCTACATTAAGGTTATCTGTTGGTTAGCTTCTGGTCAGTCTGAAGTAAATAGATAAGTTTGTATTTTTTTTTTAAGTGAAACCAACGCCATTAAATTTTAATTGATCTGTAGCAAAAACCTCGTTTATTTTCAATAAGGAAGGTAAATTCTTGATGGGTAATAGTTTAATGTTAATTTATGATAATGACTCTAACTAAGGTGAGGAAATAAATCCTACAAGACACGAACAACTTTAGTTCTATATTGAATTACATAACCGGAAGTGACTGGATACCTACTTGGCGACCTATGGATTCGGTAACTAGGTGAGGTGATATTATAGGTAGCCCGATACAATATCGAAGTATGACACCTTTCAAATTACTTATGCCAAAATATTAAGTACTGCCTACATACATGTGCAGAAATAAATATGCTATGGCACAAACCGATCAATAAAACGATTGCAAACTCAGACTCGATTCTAATCCAATAGCCAATGTAGCAGTGTAAGTGCGCCTATACAATGAAGTAAAACATGACCTAAAATGCAGACACCGGAACAAAACTTTCCTATACGTCCAACGAATTTCGAAGGAAAATTGCTACTTATAATTTTTTCCGGGTCAAGTCAAGTGCTAATTCGACTGGACTTTTGTACCTCCTTCCTTTCAAAACTCTGAATAATATAAAAATAAAATTTTCTGTGGTCACTTGGCAATTAAAACAGTGTTTTAACAATTAATATTACCCGGAAAATTTTGAAGCCTTG
This sequence comes from Eulithis prunata, assembly GCA_918843925.1. Classification (NCBI taxonomy): domain Eukaryota; kingdom Metazoa; phylum Arthropoda; class Insecta; order Lepidoptera; family Geometridae; genus Eulithis; species Eulithis prunata. Next base: position 4,144,299 of record OU974023.1, on the reverse strand, counting down.
GGGTTTTGACTAAGATGGATAAAACCGCTCCCAAACAGATGGCGATGAGCCGAGGAAGCAGTTAAATTTCACTTTTATGGGCTACGTTGTCTATCTTTTGATACTATCAAAATCTGACAAATTACAATCCAAAGCCAAACGACAATTTAGCAACCTATAAATTTTCATTTTAATTGTAGAAGATAGACGATCAGACCGCAGGACCAGTTGCTTGCGAGAAGGCGCATTTTGAGCTATAGTTCTATAGAAAAAAAACCTTCGTCATTCATACAGTAACCAGTTGAACGTCGTTGCACCATTTGTCTATCAATACCTCTCTATGGAGATAGCGGAAGAAGCAAGCAGACGGAACGGGCGAGAGGTTTAACCTCAACGCTTGGCCTTGGTGTACCTCTGTCTGAGTTTTCAAATAGAAATTACGGACTAAAATCCTAGATATCTAGTTGCATTAATATGATGCTTGACTGTATATCTAGAGAGTACGAAAATTCCATAGTAAAACACCATATTTTATTCATTTGAGCGAGAAACATTATTTTCAATTTATTTAGTTCGTACACAGGCCCTAGAGTTGAGCATAATATACGACGCTATAGGTAATTTACAGGATTTTTTATTGGTTTAATTCCATTCGGAGAAAATCTAACTAGTACTTTACATTTTAAAGTATATTTTTGCAGAAGAGTACTCTGGGTTGGGCACCTTACCCAGTTTACCTAACCCACATGCACACGTGCACAATAGATACTCGTACAAGTAATTCATGAAAAGAATTTGGTAATCGCATAAACAGTTGAAATGCTGTTTAAAGTCAATTAGAATAGTGATATTTTGAAGAACAATTGGTATATTTTGTAACACGAAACCAATGGATGGCCTACTCCGGTTTCCAAATGACCTAGATAAGAGACTACTACGCGATAAACGAAAAATGTAGTTTGTAAGACTATTTAATCTTCATATTACGATTATTTGTTATTCAAATGATTTGCTTTTACTAGTAATAAAAGTTATCAGGTCAAGGACGAGTGTTTTAGAGTTTCTGGAATTGCCTTATTAACATTACAAATATGTAAATGATTCATGATTCATTAGTTTTCTTTACATATTTAATGACACCGTATGTCGTACATTGTTAGATAGGTTAGGTATTTCATCATTAGCAGCCATGCCAGCACAGTGAAAGTGGTTTTAACGGTTTGCCGCAGAAGCTTCACAAGAATAACAATTTTGAACACCAAACACAATATCGCGTTTTGAAACTTATGCCAGAACTTTCGCGATATTTTTGCCGACTAATTTGCTGCATACTCAAATGGGCATGTTAATTCATTTGGGGACTTTATTTGGCTTGGTCGATGAACTCTATCGTTTGTAATCAGTTTCAGTAAGCAGACTATATAAATGCAAATTACAAAATGTGTTTTGTTGATATCGAAGCCGCGAACTGATAAAATTTGCCCAAATACGCACTAAATTGAATTTATTCACGAACCATCTCTACCAGAACAGGATATCTAGAAAAATTACTCATAGAAATACCCGGGACTAGTCCAAAATTAGAGGCGGCATATAAAAGTTCTTAAAAATATATGAACACAACCAAACATTATGTATGATCAATCAGTTATTGCTAGAACTGAATCAAACCCAATTGTAGCTATGAAGAATATCGCGAATGTAAATAATATTGTTTTCGATTGTATTGATGTCACGATGATGGAGCAAGACATTCGCCTCTTGTCCATGCGAAGAGCGTCGCCCCCAGCTAAAAATATGCCGCCGGTTCACCGCTTCCTCACAAAGAAAATGCGTGGTACATGTAGATATGCGTCTGACCTCTAAATCGGGGAACACTTCACGTATACCTACTCACACATAGACCGTTTATTTACAACGCCACTGGCGATAGATCGAGAAACGCTGGTGATGAGCGTAAAAGATGTCAAGGTGCACGGTCAAGAACAATCGACTGAAGGAAACAAGACTTTGGGATTTGTAGACCCACAGATTAAACTATTGAGTACTAGTAACTTAAGTTAGAGTAAATTAGCGAATGGGTCGAAGAGATCAACAGAGAACGTCGAAGAAAATGTAGAAGGTTCTACAAGTGACAGCTTCTGTTTCTATATGAGGCATATAAAAACAAACCTGGCAATCTCCATAATATGTCAAAATTGAAATATGAATGCAGTATTTTTTATCTGTGATTTACGATTCTAATAAAAACACCTTAGCTCAACAAAGTCGGCAATGTCCCATTCAAATGTGCTGCTAAAGTTATGATTCCAATACAAACACGGCAATCTCCATTATTATGCGTTTCAATGTAATAGTGATCAATAATAGTCAACATTAGAGCTGTCATGTAAATAATTAGGTATTATATTAATAATAACTTCATACCATATTTTATTGCATTTTTCTATTTTACCAACAATACGATGCGGTGGAGATTGCCATGTTTGATTTTATATGACTCATATAAAACACCAATATTTACATATTCAATAGTTATTTTGACTGTAAAATTACAGCATTGACGTAAAATCTGCGCAGCCAACCTTCTACATACACCTATTAGGAAATCGGTAGCTCAAGTCGAGCTCGTATTGACTTGTTATCTATTTACACTCGTAAAATATCACAGAAATTAGCTCAGTTTCCGAGTGATATTACTGTGTTTGAGTACTTCCACGTACTTCTGAGATAACAGAATGATTAGTTCGCTTGATCTGCGTGATGAGACTACTTGAGACCTTGGTAACGCAGTAGGTGGGAATAAGGATGCTTGACTGGTGCGTATCGCGAAAATGCTATTCACCACACCACACCTAATTTTTTTTACAATGCGGATGTTTCATGTTAATTATGGAACTGGCAAAAGTCAGGAGTTGAAAGTTTCTGGAGGCCTTTCCGGTTTCCACGAATCCACGAAACCAGCTTCATGTTAGGTCAGTCAGAGCATCTGCTTAGCAAGAGTTTTATATTGTACTTCAACTCTTTTCCTTTGGACTTTGAAAGAACCACGTGTCTGAAGAGCAGAGAACATTTTAACTGAAATGTTGGCACGGTCTGTCGTTGCGTTGGGATGAAGTTTTATTTAAAGATTCGCGCGTGAATGTAGCACAAGTTCAAAGCAGCCAACGAGGCGCAGGTCGAGAATAGGTTAATTACCCCAAGGCCGGGGGAGTGCCAAACATTCTCGCAAAAATAAAACGGTTTTCTTTAAGGAAATAAAAACAAACACCCTTTGTCATTGCATCAAAGCGACGCGGCAATGCTGTTAAATCTTACTACCAACTACGTAGCAATGGCGTTGATTATCTCAATTGTTGTCTTGCTCGTTCCGTGGATGGATACACGTGACATCATTACGATAAATTAGAATTTACAGAGATAATGGTAAAGGAAATTAAGTGCGCGTAAATTCATACTTTACACTTTTGTTGTCTAGCGTTTCGCAGCATTTGGTTCAATGACTACTAAATGATTCATAATGCGTTTAAATGGTGTTGTCGGTGCCATAGCTTGTGGCTTCATGTTGTAGGTCGTTCAACCTGTAGACATCCTGTTGGATGGGTTCTTTTAGATCTTTTGCAGCTCATTTTATTGTTTCAGCATTCTGTTGTTCCGTTTTCGACAAGATTGCATGGAACCCTTCAGAATTGCCAGTTGTTTTTCTACAAGCTCTGAAGCAAGCAATTTCTTGCTTGATGAGTAAGCGGTCGTACGAAAGCTTCTACGAATTTTAGGGGAGGGACTTTCGAGTTCACTCGTCACGTCACGTAGTGAATCAGACTCAAGTCTGATGACCCCGCTGCAGGCTAGCAATATCCATGTTGCCCGTCACAGTAAGCTCTTCTAAAAGCTAACGGTAACCACTTGAATGTACGCAAAGCCAGTAAATTGGATGGTGCAGACTTTTGAAAGTAAAACGAAGAATAAAAACTGAATAAAACATATATCTGATACGTAGATGTAAATGTTTTTATCTGCTCTTTATAAGTCTACTGCGAAGTTTGCGAATGACGAAATAAAAGTACCTACTACAAATGTAGGTACATATAATTATTTGTAAATAAATAGGTGTTAGGTACATAAATTGTGTGTACCTGGCGCAAGTACATTAGGTACTAATGATAATACAAAATGCAGCATAGTCAACATGAATTATGATTATTGCTTGCCTTCGGTAGAATTGATTGCTGATGGTTACAATCATATTTATTTAAATGTGAAAGTTTCTACTATTGTGCTCTATCACGATGCAATGCAACGGCGAATGGGCTATTGATTGGAATATGCGTGATATTAAGTATGAATATCAGTGTACTTAGCGAAATACCTAGCCCATTTATCAAAAAGGCACATTCGCGCATTGAAGGTAATAAAACAAGTAGGTAGTAAAACAGAGCGATAAAAATTTTATAGAACGTGGGTCAAACTGATACAAGAATGCTTCTCTGTAATGGGTCATGCAAAACTTGAGACTTTGCGCATTTTGCAACACTAGCAACTTTGTCAATGGCAACGGTGTAGCCCACGCAAAGCTTCCAAGAGGGACTTTCAAACCAGATTCTAAGCCCGGACACCAATTAACAAGAACCAGAAATGTCTCCCAGTAGTAGAAAACAGATAAACGAGACATCTTGATAAAGTGATTAAAGGAGACTGTATAAACCGTAGCTATTAGCATGAAAGGCCTTTACATCTATTGAAGACTAGCCGTCGCCCGCGGCGCTGCTCGCGTTCTACCCTTTAGAGTGTGACGTTTCAAAATTCCTTTCTTAGTGCACCCCTACACTATATAAGGATATTACCCTCCAAATTTCATACCTCTAGGACTTATGGTTTAGGCTGTGCGTTGATTCTATGTCAGCTTCAAAAGAGTTTTATATATATTGATGATGATGATGATTGATGATTAATACAGCGTCAGGAGGCAACCTATGCCTACTAACGGGACACTGTAGTGCCTGGGACAATGTTTAGATGGAGTGGGCTTGCCCAGTACCTATACCATCCAGCCTAGCATGAAAGATGAACATAATAATGGTAAATTATGAGAATGAATGCTCTGAACACTTGCTCGACTTTGATTGTATTGTTGCATTCACACTATGCCGCAGTCGGCAGGGACTTGGTCAGGGAACTGGCCACGAACACGAACATGCCTCTGTCCCGTCTCCCGGCCCAAATTCATGACCTAACTCCCTAGTGAGAATAAAGGCGATGTCGCTGTGGCAATAATTCCGACAGCGGCATGGGCATAGTGTGAACGCGGTATATGGTCTGCGTTCAGCAACCGTATGCAGCCGACTTCACCAAGCATAAGCTGTGAATAAGCTTGCAACAATTGCCATTGTCCCGAGTTTTTCCTGTACACGTCCGATAGACTATTGTTGTTGTTATCCGGATTTGAATCTGTTACTCGTCTGAATCTGCACTTTAAGGCGAAACTGATGCGGATTATTTACCTGTTCGAACAATGGCGCGGGCAAACATTTTGGTGAATTCGTCTCATGAAGCCAAGGTTTCATGGCTAGGGCTTCACATCCTCAACATGTTGAAATATTGATTTAAGGCGACCTTGAAACTGGTTATAATTTGGAACTATCAAGCAAAATATTGTATCAGCCAAGTTCGAAAAATAAATATACTATAGATGTTATCTACCTACAAATTAAATTATTACAGCAACAAGATATTAAACTTTTTATTTGGTAAATAAAAAATATGAAGCTAAATTTTTAATACTACGATTTCCTGTATCGCGGCAATCAGAAACTATGAATAGTTACCTACTGTATTGTATTAAAAAGTGAATTCATTCAGAAGCCCTTTTTCCGCATTGAAACATAGGTTATATATTTTATTGAAATCAAAGACGTGGATTCTTAGATACAGCTTGACCTCTCGAAACCAAAAGCAGCCTTTGGCACGAGGTTCATCGTATGCTGTTGACAGATATTATTGTGGAAAGTTTTGCACGCGTACGAAGTCGCGGGTATTAGCTAGTCATGATATTTTTTTTTTGTTGCGGAAATCGAAATAACATAGGTGAACGACTGCGCTGCGTCTCTGAGGTCGTCAAGTTTCTAATATGGTTAAAGCATTTTAATTTTCAAATGAAGCCTATAGTTTCTTTGCTGATATTCTGACTCGCACTCTCGAACCGGACAGTCCCGACGAAACGGACGTAATGATTACCGTCGCACACTATTGTATTGATTTGTCAGATTACAAGTTCGAGGTAGGTAGATAAGCCATTGATTTTACAAGACAGGGTACGTTTTTACGGCACACTAGATCACCTTTATACCTAGTTTACTTAATATGTAGCACATAGTTTCTAGTTTAGTTAGTATTTAATTAGTCTGTATTTGTTTTTGTTCTAGTACGTGTCGTAAATAAAAAGTATTCTTATTCTTATTCTTATTCTAGACACGAGGTGATTTGTCGAAAAATTCAACCAACAGTGAGCATGATATTTTTTAATAAGTTGTATAGGTACAATTTGTTTTATGACACTTGAGAACCAAATTCTGGGTCTACTTGAATATCTTGAAAACCATGAATGCAAACTCAGTGAAATTATCCAAGCTTAGGCCCGCTGGTACAGTAATCTTTACTCGAGCATAGATTTGAGTAGAGATTTTCATACAAAAATCTATGCTTAAATCCGACGCAGTGCTTGAACTTGTAATTAAGCATCTTTTATTTAATTAAGGAATATAAATCTGTCTATCAAACACAATTTATTTCACTAAGCTAGAACTCATGGTTTCCATAATATTAAAGTTTTTTATAGATGACCCGGAATTTTTGTTCTCGGCTGTTTATTATGCACTTATAAATATGACTCACCTCATATACATTAGGATGCCACACTTTCGTTAGAAATCTGACCGTTGGTGGTGAGTATGGATAGTCTGGAGGGAATTTCATATGTGCCTGAAACAGGGAAAAAAACCGATCAAGAATGTGCTTCTATGATTTCCCTAACAAATCATTCACAGAAGTGATTATAATGTTTAAGTTTGATGGTGATATTTGCAGTTTCATGGTACTATTCGTAGTTTCATGGTACTCTTGAAGGTGATTTTATTCCTATAAGCTGTCTTACAGCTGGGCAAAGGTAACCCTAATTTTCCGTTCTCCTTAATACTTGGCTAACTCCACCCATTCCCTATTTGAAACAGTCGAGGTCTTCATGCCCCTTACGGTTTCCATTCTGTGACTCCTTGAGTCCAGCTTTCAGGATTCATGCAAATCAGTGAATTTAGTGGTGTATTTATTGCCACAACTATTGATAGTGGAGCAAATTAAAAGAAAGTTTCTGCAAGCCTAAAAATGTTGGTAACACCAAGGTATAAAATAAAATAAATATTCATGGACATTTAACACAATGCCTTCTAGTCCCAAACAAAGCATAGCTTGTACTATGGGAACTAGATTGTTAATGGAATACTTAAATACTTTTTTGTAAATACATAATATACTTACATAACACCCAGCCACAGAACAAACATCTGTGTTTGCCACACACAAATGTTTGTTCTTGGTGGGGATCAAACCCACGACCCACAGCACGGAAGGAGAGCTACTATGAACTGAGCTATGATGCCTGTCAATGTATGGTAGACATGCCCTCAAATAAATGAATCCTGGTTGTTCCATCAACAAGTATCAAAGAAATCGTACAAATATCTTTAATAACATAATTGAAACTCTGGACTTATTGCCACAGCAACATAGCCTTTATTCTTTAGAGAGCAAGGACATGGACATGCCAGGACAGAGGCATGATTGTGTTTAGACTATGCTTATGCCCTGCCAACTGCAGCTGAGTGTCTCTCTCTCTCTTCCAGACTATTGGTCCCACATGGTGGTGGGGTCAGCCTTCCTCACATTCTTCTTCCACTTCGCCCTATCCATGACGTCGTAATTGGAAACATTGCATTCGTTCATATCGCGGTTTACCATGGCTGTCCAGGTGGTTTTTTGCAACTAGCTGAGTGTGAATGCAACATAATATGCAGCTGAGCTGGTGGCACAAAGCAAATAGCAGAAAAGTAATACCTATAATGCCTATTCATAAATGTAATTAATTTGTAATCTACAAGCATTGAAGATTTCTTTGAAGCCCAGCAGTCTGACCGCCAAGTGTTACTATAGTGCGTTCAAATGTTTGATGAAAAACAGGCAGTGTGTTGAATGTACAGTTGTAGCAAAGAAATGGTTGCCTGTGCCAACTTTTATATTTATGTATTGTGCAATTTGTTTTGTTTCACCATTAGCTGTGTGGTGATTTTGGTATCTTGCTTCTATGTTTAGTGATCTTTTTCTGATTCTTTGTGTAAACCACATAACCACAGTTTTGATTATTTCACGACTTTTGCTATTAGATGGTGACAGTTTACCATACAATAGAAATAACACATGTTGCAACTTACCTTGAAATAGCCACCCTGGTACAGAGTGTCTGGGGGTCCAAAAATTGCCACTTCCCACTCAAACAAATTGTCTTGACCTAATAACTTCACCCTGAAACCTTCCACAGGCTCTTCCTGGAGGCTTTTGTACTCGAGGGCTAGGGCCCTTAACGCGGAGCTACTCGGAGCAGTGGTCGTGTAAGACATTGTCAGTATTTTTTTCTAAAATCACTACCTATCTAAACGAGATTCAATTGACATAACACTGCGGAACTCTCCTCAGGATCCACGTATTCACGAGACATTTCAATCCGAACTCACAATAACATTGAACGTTTTTTAGTAAACATCACTAGCAAGTCACCAATGAAGTCAACTGGTTCTTTAATTCACACACTTCGAACGCCAATAATGCAAATTGCTTGCAAGATAATAAACGTAGAAAAATGGAAAAGAACTTGTCCACCGCACGGCGAGTTGTACAACAATGAGAAAGGAAGCAAGCAAAGCCACCAAGTCCAAACAATCGTGCCCCGTGCGCGATGGAAAGAAAACGCCTGCTTGCGTGGTCGGTGGTGGTCGGTCACAGATCTAGAAATGCGTGGATGCGTGGGTGGCAGCTGTAAAGCCAGCTGGTTGGCAGCGCTGCCTGGGTCTAATTCCACTAATTTATGGTTGACTGACAGTCAATGTTCAGTAGGTACAAAGGTATGTGTACCAACAATGGTTCGACCGATCTGCAGCTTTAACTGAATGAAACGTCACTGTTCAACTCAAAGACAATACAAAAGCTATATATTATTATGTAGGTAGGTACTACGTAACTATCCAGCTGGATCAAATTTTTTGATTCAAATGGTCTAAAAACGGATAAAAAACTACGTTACAGCTTTGGTTCAGCAGTCGAAGTTTTTTAGTAGAATACGATAACCGCAAACAGATTAAAAACTACGGATCAGTTGCGATTCAGCTGACAAGTTTGTTAGTGGAATTACCCCCTGCTTGCCTGCGCGCTTGGGTTGCCCGAGCGAATATTGTGAAACAGCTGATATTTTATTTCTGTGCATTGCTTCTCGGCGTATTTGCTTACTTGATTGCGTCAGATTGCGATTGCGCATTGCACTGCGCAGTCTGTCAAGTCTGCCGTGACATGATTCCTTGGATTACGAAAAGTAGCGCGTAGCGCCACCTAGTAAGTCAACTTTGAACAGCGAAATTCAATTATTAAAATATTGTACTAGATGTCGCGCTGTCATCGTGTTATTTGTTGCAGAAAAAAAACAACAGATGTCACTAGGCGTATTTCAAGCACCGACTTGGTGTGTGATTGAATTTGATATACTAACTACATCGCACCGTGTAAACCATCCAAAACATTTTTACTATTCCAACGTAGGTACCTATATAAGGTACCTACACGAATTGACAGTACAGGTAAAGTGTTTAAAAATTGTATAAGTGTAGGTATATAGCTACGTTTATGTAGTTTACTTTACTAATACTACCTACCACTTACCTAATAAAATGCCACATCACACATAATATCCATTGAGTCAAGAAAACTGCGTGGGCAAGAAACAATAAGTTAGTGTCTGTCTACGCATCTACCTAGTAGGTACCTATGTAAAGTAGGTATATACCTACCTACCTACATACATAATTACCGCTAGATACAAATTCTATCTAAAGGTAGATCACCCTAATTGCCACGACATGGGAATTGAACCCGCACCATTTGCGTACCTATCTTTAAAATCAGCAACAACACCCTTCGTAGTAGGTACCTATTATGACAGGTGTTGTTTGTTGGTCAACTATAATTACTTACCTCAAAATGCCCTACTATAAACTAATACATAGCGTACCTTATTATTACCTATCCTATTATTCTAATTAATGCTCTACCTACCTTACCATTTCATTTTTGAGTTAGGAACTTTGGCTTGGGTACGAAAAAGAGAGTGAGAATATAATGAGAGAGTGAGAAGCTAAAATAAAGCGACAACTGATACTTTGATCCTTATTGGGTAGGTAGGTAGGTACTTTGCACACACCATCCATGCTGGTTAGAAATCAGTAGAAACTTTTTTTTTAAATCTATGTTATTTCTGCGGCGCGCGTCTTCCTTAACATCCTAAACTTAGGCCCGCAACTTTCGAAAGATATGTAAACATAATATACACCTTACCTGGTGTAAATTATCAGAAGACCAACAAAATAGGTCTAAGTAGGTACGAAATTGACAGAGCAACCGACGTACATACTCGAACGGTTTATCTGCATACCTAATTATTAGGTTGTGATTCTAACGGGTACCTATAGGTAAGTATTGTGTAGGTAGCTAGTAGCTAGATAATCCAAGTAAAAAATAAGTAACGTTAAACCTAATGAATGGGTTCATCTGGGTGGCTGCATGCAGACGCGTGGGCGAATGATTCAATGGTGGATTGGCTCGCCCACCAAACCAACTCCTTGTATAGGCAGGCCTTGCGAAACCCACAGCACCTAGATTTGGCCATTGATAATTCGGCAAAATCATTTATGGATATGAAAAGGCAATATTTTGTAGGTAATTTATTTCTGAGTACTTTTGAATTCATTCACTTTGGTAATTTCTACATTTTCTACCTACGCTTTCAACCTGGATGATTGAAAAAATATCAGATGTAGCAGGACAAGGACTTTGCTTATGGACAAATTATTCGGTAGGTAAAGTTCTTTGCCTATTTCATGAAGCCTGGGATCACCAATTTCCGTTTTTTGGTCGAAATTACAGAAGAGTCGTTGGTAGAGCCACAGAGCAGACAGAACTTGTAGAGCTTGGAAAAAAAACTTTACGCAAACATTACATAGTTAGGTACCTACTTGCCTATTCCAATTTAGCACAATATTACTGCATCTAAAGCAAAAGTTGAGAAGAAGCTTTTAGTCCGTTCAAGTCGAGCTCAAGTGGCTGTGTTGCCGCCGCGCCGCCGCCGCCGCTACGAAGAATTTTACCTACATGACGTATCCAAAGGTTTTAGCTTTATTCTAAGGGATGAGATCTAGACTTGTGGACTCAGTGTAAATAAAAAAAATGGTAAGTAAGTAGGTAGGTACAATAAAGTTATTATGTAGAGCAGATTTGCCTTAAAACCTTGAAACTCTTCTTGCGAAGACGGCTCTAATTAGTCATGCTTAAAATAGGTCAATGAATACCTGGTACTGAAGAATTTGTTATTCAATGTGGTTTTTAACATATTTTGTATCTGTTTTAACTAACATAGGCATTAGGCAGGTAGGAAAGCACTAGGTAGGTAAGGAAGGTACCTGTGGTGATTGCACAAAAAATAAGGCCAGATTGACTGCATGCAGTAGGCAACTCAGCCTACGCTTCTGTAAGGCAAGACTGGTTCAGCCTCAATCCGGAGGTTGCATTCGCCAAAGGTTTATGTAAATTTTCTCCCTGTACCTACTTACTGAAACCACCAACCAACCAACCTACCACGTATACTGATAGTTACCTATCTACAAGTAAAAAATATTTTAACAGTCAGAATTTTTTGCCAAACTTAGATTATCAATTGGCAAATATAGTTGACTAGCCGTCGCCCGCGGCGTGGCTCGCGATCTAGACTCTTTAGAGTGTGACTTCAAAATTCCTTAGTGCACCCCTACACTATATAAGGATACTACCCTCCAAATTTCATAGTTCTATAGGACTTATAGTTTAGCTTGTGCGTTGATTATCAGTCAGCTTCAAAAGAGTTTTATATATTTAGAAGATAGAATACAATCCACACTTTGGTCACAAATGTGTTGATGTTGGGATTTGATGTTTTGCGTAACTAGGTACGTCCGTCATAGGTCTATTGTGGAAGCTCGTCCCTTCGATCCTAAGGCCGCGGGTTCGAATCCGATTGAGCGCTTAATTTTGCAAAAAATATGATGCACAATGAAAATGTACCGCAATCACGTCACCAATGGATTTGATGACTAAAGATTTGCACTAAGGTTAACTTTAAACCTTTTTTGGTATGAGTCCAACAGTGATGAGATGTAGCGCTTACGTGTTTTGAAGGCTAGTGGGCGAGAGCACTCTCATTCATATTGAACTTAAAATGCGGCGTGGTAACGCTCAATTTAATTTGAAAGGCAGTGTTGAGTGACACACAAGTCGACTTGAAGGTGTGTGGGGCACCGGCGCTCGCGCAACTCAGAATCCGCGAGCCAGTCGCACACAGCGCGCGCGCAACCGCGACACACGACCGAACGACTCGCGACCATTTATTTACATTTTATATTTAGTTACATGGCAAAAGTTTGACTCTATTTAATAGTGATTTAATTTAATAATTATACTGTGTTAGTTTATAGGAACTTGAACCTCCTTGAATTTAAAATTATTCGTTAAATCAGTGGGACCAAAATGACTATAAAAAATAAAAAGAATAAACAATCAAAAACATCTGAAGTGACGTCATCGAACGCTTCGACTAGTGTTCAGAAGTCCAGCACGTCTACATCTGTGCAGAGCAGCAGTAGTACGCTGCAGAAGGTGTCCTCCGGTAAGAAGGTCCGCTACATCGACGTAAAGGTCGAGGAAGATGACCCACTAATGATAACTGATGTCACCGACCATGGCTCGATAAGTGGCTCCATTATTTCCGAGCACTACAACAGTCACCCGCACTACATCATCACGGAAGCACCGTCCATATCAGATCTTTCGCAAATAAGACCTCACGGACACAACGTAAGTGACATGGCTCAATCTACTACCGGAGAGTTTGTATCCAACTCTATGCTGCAAGAATCGTCAACTTCTCACCAGCAGAGTTCCAACAGTGAAACATTCCAGAGCTCAACCAGTTCCGTTCAGCAGACTGATACAAGCCACAGCCAATCGTTAGATAAAACTACCGATTCGCAGGCTCGAAACCAGACCTTGAACACCGGTTTTATCGACAACAGTGGAAACGTGTCGGGTTCCAACACAAAGTATACGACAAGATCTCGTAACGCTAATGCCTCAAATAACTTTCTGCAGTCCGAGAGGGAAAGCCTAGTTTCTCAAACACAAGTAGGAAGCTCTACTCACTCAAATGACAACAAAAATGTTAGTCAACGCGAGAATGTTACTTTCCGAACTCCAGAGCCTAAGAGACCAGTAAAATCGAACGCAGCCAATTTTTATCAAGTTGACTCAAGCCCCCTAGACAGTAATGTTAAGTCTTACAGCAGCACTTCACAAACTAATGAAAGTAAAAGTAGCAACATAAGCAAATCCTCATCGTCTTCTTATGTTGTTGAAATTGTGGATGGTAAGGAACGAATCGTGGACCAATCAAAGAGAGAATGGGGAGATGCGCAGGAACATTCCGCTAAAGAAGCTTATGCTAGTGTTAGCGGAACTGATATAAAGCCTCAGTCTATGCACAGCATTCAAAATCGTGATATGAAATCAAACTATGACTCAGGTAAAGATGGACAGAAGCCCACAAGTGGAAAGACACTGAAACAAGATTCAAAGTTGATAAAAGATGGGACCGAGATCAGTAAACACGCTAGCATGATTACTGAAAAAGATAATGTTATACAACAACAGTATATTCAAGATCAAAACACTGATGGTCAAAGGCAATCTAAAAACATAACTAATGCTAATTTTCGAACTCCAGAACCTTCAAAAAGGCCAGTGAAATCTAACGCAGCAAACTTTTATCAAGTGGACACAAGCCCTCTGGACAATGATGTGAAATCTTACAGCAGCACTTCACAAACTAATGAGAGTAAAACCAGCAACATAAGTAAGTCATCATCTTCTTCTTATGTTGTTGAGATTGTGGATGGTAAGGAACGGATTGTGGACCAATCAAAGAGAGAATGGGGAGATGCACAGGAACATTCCGCTAAAGAAGCTTATGCTAGCGTAAGCGGAACTGATATAAAACCTCAGTCTGTGCACAGCATTCAAAATCGTGACATGAAATCCAACTATGACTCAGGCAGAGGCGGGCAGAAGCCTACAAGTGGAATGACACTGAAACAAGATTCAAAGTTAATAAAAGATGGGACTGAGGTTAGCAAACATACTAGCACGATTACTGAAAAGGATAATGTTACACATCAACGTTACATTCAAGATCAAATTACCGAAGATCAAAGGCAATCCCGGATCATCACTGATGACTACAACACCAATCAAACTAACACAGATGGTACTAGCAGGAACGTCAAAAACACTCAACAACAATTTAACAATCAGAGCACTAATAATACCACAATCGATGATCAAAGACACTCAACAATGACATCTGATAGCCAGACCATTAATAAGTCTAACAAAAGTACAAGTGAAACTATTTCAAGTACTCATCAAACGTCTACCGATCAGAGGCGTAATGTTTCCAATACGGAATCTGTTGATAATGTTACCAATAGACAGGTTGTAAATGATAAAAGGAAAAATGTCAGTGGAACTGATTCATCAAATTTTTACGGCTACGACTCTACAATCCAAAACGAACTAAGGAAAGTTGGTGATATTCTGCAAGTGAGCGAAACTGATAATATTAATTATTCAACCAAAATAATGAAAAGCAACACTAGCAGTGCTCAGCAGGCGTCAGCTTCTTCTTACCGTATAGAAGTTGTTGACGGCAAAGAAGTAGTTGTTGACAGCACTCACAGAGAGTGGGGAGATAGCAAAGATCATTCGACCCATGAAAAGAGTCACAACATCAGTGGCACTGGCATAAAACCCCAACATGAATACACAAGACATGTTTTAGATAAAGAATCTCACTATGACACTGGAAAAAATGGCGTACCCACGAGTTCCAGTCAGATCTCTGAAGAATCTGTTTTGTATAAAGATGGAAAGAAAATAGCATCCACTAATAACGCTTACCTTGGAGATTTCACTAAAAAGAAGGCGATAACTGAGCATGTTACTGATACTGATGATGTTCACAACCGCAACATTCAAGATACTAACATTTCAACTGACAGTAATGTCCATTCAACTATTAATCAGTCTTCATCAACTGATACTAAGTCTCACGTTACAGACACAAAAGATACAACTAAAACATCAGAGTTTATAACTACTGAAAAACAAAATATTAGCAAGCAAACTACGGATTCACACACAAAAGATTCTTTGACTACTTATGAAAGAAGTACTGGAACGTGGAACGGAAAGTTTGTCTATGAAACTGGTGATGATAGACCTAAGCAACCGAAACAAGTGTCACCATTTGGAAGGTCTGAGCAACCACAACAACCAAGGCATCACCTAAAACGGCAGGATACTGAAGAGAATATCATATTATCATCGAGGGATATTAAAGATTTTACATCAATTAGTGACTTGAGAAAGATCATCGAGTCTACACAAACTAGAAAAGATGTGAAAGTAAGCAACAACAATATCGTCATCAGAAGGAACATAGATGATCGTGTGCTGAAAGAAATTATTGAAACTGTGAAGAAGTATCCATTTAAGCGTATCGAAAAGGTATCTTTTGGAACTAAAATTAATGAGGATGTGAAGGACTTGTATGAAGGTATCGATACTGAAGAAACTACTGTACTAACAACTACAAGTGGAGACACTACTCGTAAAGCTTTCGAGGTCGAGAAGAACAGAAGCCAAGTAGAGATTACACGATACATCACAGAAAATGGTATCACCAGAAAAATAACAACATACGAAGATGCTAAAGAAGATGACAAGGTTAGAACGGACGTTTTCGTCGACAAAAGCAAGATTGACTTCAGAAACTTGGTAAGTTATTTTTGATTCTAGAAAATTTAAAGTACGTGATAATTTCTTTCGATAATGTCGATTGTAATCGTTGTTTTACTCCGTAGCGCGATGTCCAAACGACGGAAGACGTTATTCGGGAGTACGACGAGGTAGACCGAGCCATTACCGATACCAGGGAAGACACAGTCGTCAGCACCGTTTACAACGAGAAGATCACGGATGACAGGAAAACGGTACGAGACGATCGGACTACAATCGAAGAGACGGTCTACATTGACGAGACCAAGCCACGGCATGGTGGCCCTAAAAAACCAGAAAAACCGGTGCACAAGGAGCAATGCATTTGCGAAATCTGCACCTGTGGGTGAGTACATTTTTCCAGACATTTCCGCTTCACGCGACACGATAAGGATGATGACTTCTAAGTCTCCCTCGAAATACTATCATTCAAAGAGCAGAGTGTTGATCGTGCACTCTGATATTCTATCCACGTATGAACATGAACTAATAAATGGGTCTTTAGTTGTTACTCCAAGTATTGGACATTCCAGTGCCATGAAGTAGGTATTTATGCGGCAATATTGCAATGCAATTGGTTTTGGTAAAATAGACGGTAATAATTGTAGCCACACGGTTTTTATTTCTGTAAATGAGTTTTTATGATAGCGATTCGATTCGAATATTTTGCAGTTATGACGTTTCTGATTGGTGTCCTCGATATTGTTAGCAAAAACACAAGTGATGTAGGTAGGTAATACACTGACCATGTCTATTTGAAACAGCTAAATATTGCAAGCACCTACCAAAATGTAGACTGTGGTAGAGTCACAATTTTTCTATCGTAACATTTAATTTTATTTGAATATTTACCATTTACTAAGTATTTTGGTAAAATGTAGCTTATTTTGAAACTCTGACAAAAATTCAAGGCCACTCCGCAAGGCAGGTATATAAAATACCTAATAAATGATACGTAGGTACAATAATTTCTTATCATTTCAAAACATGAAAACTGCAAAACACACAAAAACAGAAAATATACAAAACTATACCGATGACTCTACCTACGAATTACGATGAGTTTACGGTACGAAAGTTAGCTAGTTCAAAATTGTCAATAAAAATACAAACTGTATAATACACTGTATAACTGTATAATATACAATTAACTAGGTAGTTAGGCATAGCTTGTTTGAGTGCATGCCGTAGTACCTAGCATATGAGGATTTAACTTTTTTCGTTTATCTAATTTAACCTAGCAGAAATAATTTAGGTTTACTTTACTTCATAATTTAAATTTGCATTAACATTCCTGAGCCAAGGCACAAATGACATCATTGTGTAGTGCACCTTACTTAATCACCTCATTATTGGGGAGTTTAGGTACCTTCGAAGTTCTTAAAAGTGGTTTAACGTTAGTCACCGATAAAAACAAAAATTTTAGTAGGTAGAGTTCAGTCAGGTCATTGGAAATATAATAATAAAATATGTTCGGGCAAGTTACTTATAACAGTTACCTTCCTTAAGTATACTAGGTTAGGTACCTACATATAGGTGCACAAAGTAGATGAATTGGCAAGCGATAGCAATTCTGCAAATAACTTCATTTAGTTTCTCCACATGTTTCTACCAACTTATCCTTCGTTTCGAATTTAAAGTCATTGACCGAGACCACGTCTTCATCATTATTATTCTGTTTGATAAAAAGTACTTTATAATATGTAAATTCATCTACCTAGAAGTATTTGTATATTAATCGTTTTGCCATTTTGTTTGCTAAAAACTATTTCATGCAGACCACGTTTATTTTGTTATTTTTATTCACCAATGGCACCTAATTTGTATCGAAAGAGCATAGTCTTTCATATTTACTACTGTACTGTTTACCTATATCTAATAGATACCTACATTTTAATTTTAATCAGCTAGCAGTATATTTTCTTGTCAGTGCTGATGAACTTTAGCCTTAGACTTCACTATCAATCCTTGATAGTTGGTAAGGTATGACCAATTCAGATCTTCATCGTGTATTTATAAGCCCTAGGTAGGTAATACTTCACCAAGCCACCCTAAAGCGTAAAGATGGGTTCGTTGTACTCTCATATCTTTATAGGTAACCCTCCGAGTTGTAGTTCTGAATACTTCGAATATAATACACAACAGAATCATTGTCTGAAATCTGGCAAAGTGCCTCGGTCTGAGAATGCCTGCTCGTACCGGCATGACGTTTTTGGTTTGTTTTTGCTCAACTTTACTCATTTCAATGTCACGGCCAATGACTAACGCTTCAATGTGTTGGTAAACTACAATTTCATGTTGGACTGTGGCTACAACACACACATGTTATATCATGTGATTTTATAGTAGGCAGATATCATGAGATTTTTTCTTTAGGTTGCACCTTGCACCTCAGATTACCAAAATGGTAGCACCTCTTTATGTTGATGATCGTCACGTTTGTTCTCCTATGATTGGGGATGTCAAAGACTGGTTATTCAATTTTACCTTATCCATGTACCTACTTAGGTAGGAAGACAAAATGATATCATTCAAGCTTATTCAAATCTCAGCCGCCAATTACGGTAAAATGTTGAGTCTAGTCACAGATCATATAATACTATACTAGTCATGAGTCAGTTCAGCAAGAGGCTCTATAGATTGCCTCAGGAGCGTAGGAGGCGGCAAGACATTTCAATTTATTAACATCCACCTTCTATTTTGTAAGTGAAACCTAGTACTTAGGTATAAATACGGTGTAGAAAAACCCTACTAAAATATTTAGCATGCACCTTTATTTTGGTTTAAAAAACATTTTGAACATTTTGATCAACAAAGTGCAGAAGATTCAGCCCGTTGACCTGTTTTGTTACATCTAAATTAGCGTTGATCACTTTTAATTGAACGCATGGATAAAACCAGGCATTTATATAACTTCTAGGGTTACCATTTTAGTAGTGTGAACTATAATTTGAAAAAAAAAAACACTAAAAATTGTTTAAAAACTACCAAAATATTTGAATAATTTCTGGTCCAAACACGACACATATTTTAAATTTTCATATCAGAAGGTTCCTATATCTATCGGTTACTGCAAACGATCACGCCATAGCGTGTGCAGACAATCCCCAGATCACGAAGAACAGATAAAATAGTTGGGTTCAGAGCACTTTTACTGAAAATAGGGATAACTCAAAAGAAGCTATCGGACCAACATGTATATTTCCAGGATATGAGAAACTGGTATACATATCACTCATAGAATTTAATATTATTGTTATTATTATTATATTCAGCCCTCTTGAGTCCCACTGCTGAGCAAAGGCCCTTTTAAAAAAAGAATTTAATATACGAACGAAAATTTGATTTTATGTAGAGCGAGGTAGAACATTTTATTCCTCCCATTTTATACCTGAAGCTTGATTAGAGCTAGAAACTATAAATTCACGATAATTCAAAAATAATTGCTGAAGTGTTCATGATTGGTAAAGTTACCAACACTGTTCACGTGAGCATAAACACCATACATAAATTTTTGTTACCACACCTATATCTAGCTAAATGTCTGGTTAATCACGTTATACGAGTAGGTAAGCCGTACCGTACAGTGTCTAGCACCATTACAGAAAGTTAAATCCTTAGGGAGAAGAGAATGCTCCATAAAATGTGGTAATCCCTAAAATAATCCGATTACACTGCATATAACTTAGATGGTTTTTTTTTTAAAGTTTAGTTTATTTATATCCGTGGTAAGTATGCTTGACTATTACGTTTATTAATTTTTTGATTACAGATATCGATTTCTTATTCATCTTTTACGATAGTGCTCAGCATTATTGGCGTTTACTTGGTTATTAACTTTCATCGATTACTTATTACTTCCGTGAAGTCAGTTTCTAATACACCTACGACTATTTTCCATCTAGTTATTCCTGTATTTTATATTGCTAGTATTTACCTACCTACATACATATAGCGTTTTATGTTCTAGCTCTACATTTACGTATCGATATACCACATAAAGTATTCAGTTTATTATAGTGTATGAAGGATACTATAATTATAATCAATTACAATTTGTCTAATGGATTAAGTAGTGGAAATGATTGATCGAGTGAACGAAGCGAACGAGATCTTAGTGACAACTTGGACAAAAATGCTTTGTAATAAAAAAAACTTGTTGTAGTTTCAATGATTTTGTAGTTCAAGTAAGACTGGTACATAGCTAGATGGCGATTTCGAAGCGATTTGCAAAGTTTATTACAACCATTGGTCAATAAAAATTGTTTGGGTTTTATTAACCTCCGACCATCACGAGATCTCAGTTCGGGGCGAACTACTAGTTATGTCATTAGCTTCTTAAGGAAGATGGAAGAAATCAGAACGAGTTTACGTTGAGGTCTTTAGAAAGTAGGAACCAAGCTTGAACGAAATTGGGTTTTCTTTAGATTCTGCGAACCGTATTACTGCATGCAACAGTCCAAACAAGTGCGTATCTGCTGCTGATAAGGGAGATAAATTCTTGGAAGAATCAAGAATGTATTCTATTTATTAATGTGGAGTTTACTTAAATGTCATCAAGCAGCATTTATTTTTGTAGGTTATTTGTTTTTTTTTGGCGCAGATTTTCAGACTTCAAACTCGAACAAAAGAAATCTTTGACGTTTGTGTTGATAGATATCGATTAAATTCAATGTTGCCACTTTTAAGACTGATAATTTGATTATGTAATTGGTCTAGTATCAGTAGTTCGATTGTTAATCAGTATTTTGTTTAGGTACCTATGTAATTCCCAAATATTCTCTTTACTTCATGGTTATCTAACCTTCGCGTGGCTTTCCTAATTTTGTTGCATAATTCTACAATGACGTGTTAAAACATCTATGAGAAATATACTTTTCTATTTTCTGATAGTTTTATATTCTACATTATTATTTGCGATCGTAGGTCCACGCTACGAATGGCCTCCATATCAGTTGACCTTTTAGAGTAGACAATACAAACTAACTATAAGTACAGCAACATAGGGTACCTAATACTTCGTGCATTTATCTTCATGTGACCTTTTGACTGCCTATCAAGTAACAAACAGATGAGCTGGATCTATTTTGAACGCAACGCAAAGAATCGGTCAGTGATGTGTCACATTTCTCGGTAGAGAACCTCACAATACCCTGACATTTAGTAGACCGAGATAAATTAGGGGATTCCGTTTATAGATGCAGTTGCTTTTACCACAGATCATATAATAGGTACTGCTTCTACGTATCAATTTGCCGGTAACCATCATTGGTGAAGATTGACTTGCTTTGTTATTAGGTATATCAAAGATACTCTATAATCAAGTGCTAAATCATTTTTTTGTGCTAAAATACAGCACAATAGCTACCAAAAAAATAACACCAGCGTTTTGAACCAATTTGCGAATGTGTTCCCTGGTAAAACCTGATAGACAAGATAAAAAAAAGTAGAGCAGGCACTGATAATGTGTTATAGGTATTACCTATAGCTATTATATTATCTCTGTAGTATTATCTAAGCAATATTATTTGTTTAGTATGTAATGAACAGTACGATTTATAACAAGTTGTTTTTAGATTATTATTGTGATGTCATATCATAGTCACCGCACTTCAATTTGGTCACTGACGGTCACGGAGAAAATACCATTGAGACAACAAATCAATATCATATTCCATGATATTGATTTTCGCTGGCATAGTTTTGAATAATGAAATAGCTCAGACAAGATAATTATTAGTAGGTTCGTTCCTACAACTTCTGCGACTACAATACAATGGAAATAGGTCGAACAAGTTTTAGTACCTACCTATTACATACTATTAACCTTTTGAATTTATTGGGAAATTTGATTTTCGGATGGGGAATTCAAAAAATCAATTCAAAGGAATCTTTCAAAGTAGGTACCTAGGTACTGTTAGTATGCTCGAGACATTATTAATGTTCAGATGATCTTCCATGATAATATTTAACGAACTATGATGCTATTTCATGATAGATAAGGTGGCCTCGTAAAATATCAACGCTGTCTAGCGTATTACCAAATAGACGAATCTGGATGGTTGAACGCACGCAACGCGAAAATTTTTCGCTATCATCAAGTGCCATATCATAGTCCGTTGACTTCATGGTGCTGGTCGTGAAAGCCACGTTGAGATTTACCTGCCACTCGACTGTGACAAGCGCTCACGTGCTACCTACCGTGACGGACTGTTTGTTAGCAACAGTAGCATTCAGAAGGGCTTTGTTGAGTAATAGTTGACTAGCACAATCACGAATACTTTGGGACTGTAACTGGATCAGCATTCCACTGATTTGCAGGTCGATGACCTTTTAAATAGGTATGTAAGAATTGTTATCGGGTGGTAGATTCCATACAACATCGCTCTTATACCCGGCGAGGAGTTTCACGTCGAGTTATGTTCACGTAGATTGTCTTTTCGTGTGGTAGGTACAGGCAGAAACGAACGAAGACTCTCCTAACTTCTCCTAACCACGAAATGCCTTGAAATATCTGGCAAGTTATGACAGTGGTCTACTGTTGATTGCAATGAGTATAACGTTCAATATTGCTGGATGTTTGCAGGAATCCCAGATGATGACAGTGACGATACAGCATTCAAGTTTCTTCGAATAAATTATTGAGCATCATAGATTTTATAAATCACTTTACTAACGATTAAATAAGATGCGAGTAATTTTAGAGATATAGAGATGGAGTTTTTTCAATAGTATTGTTCATATTACCTATATAGGACAAATAAATTGATCTAATTGCTATTAGAAAATGAAATATTGGCACCTATTCTTGATGATAATAATAACAATAAAAATGTTTCACAAGCCATCATGGAACGTGACCGCGGCGCCTGCGATATTCCTAAGGCTCTATATTCGAGGCACGTTCGCTTCGACAAGCAGGATGGCCATATCAGGTGACTCCAATGAAATAGCTGGTACATCTGTCGAATTTTGTAATAAAACCTAATATAGTTCTAGATGCTTCTTGTTTCTCGCGAAAAATAGTACACCTACGTGATGATCAACTGTGTGGAGGGAGGTTTTGTCCGTTCTAAGACATAAGTCATTGTTTGTCGATTGAAATAACCAGAACCGTAAACTAAACAGCCTCCGAAGCATGGAAGCCTTCAGTAACTTTACAGAGCCTTGGGCATCTTTACGACCACATACCGGGAACTGTACATTGGTATTGTAACTATCTTATATACATACGCCAAGGAGAACTAGGGCGTAGATATAAATGCACGGCTCTTTTAAGAAGAACCTGTTCTAAGCCCGATTTGCTTAGACTCAAATGTAACTTGTAAAACATTTGAGTCCAAGCAAATCGGGCTTAGAACAGGTTCTACTGAAAGAGTCGTTGCTTGTTTGGTGAGGCAATAAAATATTGGAAGATTTATGCGAACTTTGTTTTGATTTTTACTTAGAAGTTCGGGGTTTTGCGAAACAGAATAGTGGATATTATATGATTTTCCAAGAAAGAAGTGCTTGTTCTTTGTATGGTAGACCTCCATACATACCAAATACACTATATCTAAACCTTAGGTTTAGATTATTTGCAATATACTTCCCATTGTTGTTCAGAAGTTTAGTGCTTTGCTTAGTTTGCCAAGATGGTCGTTTACTTACAACTTATTTGACGGTATTGTTGCATCATGATTGCTTAGTGCTGAGGTGCTAACAATACAAATATCTTTTTAATCCAAAAGATAGCTCGCAATATATTTCAATTGTCATTTTATGGTCACCTGTCTGCAAATGTGAGTGATAGCATCGCAAGAAGTTAACGAGAGTAATGAGTTAAGTGTCCAATGTATATTACTCGCCCACTTGTCCTGTCCAATTGAAAAACTCCTCAGCTGTGACCTTACTCTGTCCTACCCAGTAATGATTGACCAGGATACATTAGATAGGTATGTATGTATATATATACCATCCTAAAGTTGTTGCTAAGTCAGATTTTAGTTTTATTATATCTTGATTGTCAGCTTTCCAATTTTGTTCAATCATTAGGACGTGGGCTGATGATGGTCGGTAAATTGGTCTGGGTTTCGTGTTTGCCAGATTGTTTGAATAATTTGCAAGCCTTGAAAGCTTGTGTTGTTTGCAGTAAGTCACCTTCATTCTCATGAACTTTATCATCGCGTGAGAGTCGTGGAAAAAGCGGGCATTGTAAACAAAATCGGCACGCCAATTAGAAAGATATGTGACGTGTAAAGTGGTGCAGGCTGCGACCTCAGCCGTCTCTATTCGAGGCGATGATCTCACCGGCATCGCTCTGAGCCCACGTCCTCGCTTAAACTCGTTTCTTGTTTACTTGTCGATGTAAGAACTTAACGTTTTCGAACACAGGACGCGGTGTATCAACTCGGTCAGCATTACGTCATTGCTTGTCGCTTTGTCGAATTTCTCAATTGAAGCAAACACCCGACTCGTGCGTGGCTCACGCTTCCACTGTACCTAGATGCTTATTGTATAAAGTATTTCTTAGAATTTGCTAGGTTAGTAAGATTCCAACCGTTGTGTTGGAATTTTGCGAAGCGCTACATCGGAATGCCGCGTTAAAACCGGCTTCAGTTTCCACCTCTACTTTAATTTTGTATTTTTTGCGGGTGCTAGGAAGTTGCAAGGTAACATCAAAAAGTGAATCAATGGTAGTTTCAAGAGCAAACCACTTTGGCACAGGAAGTTAACCTTTTGAAGCAGAAATCAATTAGCCATTTATAACAATAACATTTTGAGGTTGCGCCAGATTTGGAAGTTGGACTAACGAGATTACAATCACCGGCGCACGAACCTTGCGTAATTTTCAGAACTACTGCGTGGTAGCCTGGCTTACAGTCACAGACAGGTAGGCCATATGGTCGACGACCTTGTCTAGTTCTGCCGGTGACTGGCGAACTGTACAGACACCCACATGTGATATTATTTCCGATTTTTCACGCCCGCGAACCGAGACAAAAAAGTCGTATTATACTTATTGGGTTTGTCAAAACAATGCCTTCTCATATGGCAGTGAGATTGCATATCTTATCTGTCGTTTTTAAACAACAATGACCTTTTAAGTAATTGTTGAGTTTGTTATACTAACGTACCTACCTAGGTGTGGGTATTAAGTTTAAAATACGATAGCATTTTGTTACCAACTCAAACAAGTTTTATTATATTGCTCTACATTAGGTACACCTCTACTTACTCGTATGTCTGTGTGTGCTTTTAAGATATCAAAAACATTGCGTGCCTTGATAGCAAATTTGTAAGGCAAACCATGTTGAAGGAGCAGTGGTAAACGCTTGCAGGATTAAAATAACATTGTAAGTTGTATGTATGTACAGTTGGCTTAAATTACACAATGGTCTGCGGTTGGCCCGCCTGTCTCTGCATGACATCAGGTAAGTCGTATGGCATCGACGTTTTTGGTCGTAACCAGAGACAACTTTCCAACTCCTGCGCATTCAGGTCAGGCTTTTTGTCGATCGCCGAAGATGGTAAGGATTCCGATAAATCCATACGCAGTTTGGCTGGTAGAGCCGCACGCGCATATTGGACCCAAAAAATGCAGCACAGAATCTTGATAAGGAGTTGGCATGGTGCTGTTAAAGTATACGCATACGTTAATACTTAAGTTCAACTCATCTTACAGTTACAAAGACGCTGTTCTTCATGTTTAGCATGTGCATGTGCATTTTGTTCTATAGTCGTTGCACTTGACTTAAGTGCTAAAATAAATCAATTGGCACATTGGATGTGAGGGATGATTCAAAACAACAGCATTAGTCACAATTAAAAGCTCTCATGCAGTCACCATTGAGAGAAATGTTGAGTAATCACTGGATATAGCAAGGCGCCTTCGAGGATATTCCAGGCGAATACAAGAATAGCTGGTCAATTCCTAACACTGAAGCTCAGAATTTGCTCAGAATAGATCTATGTACTCGTATTACCTAAATGAAGAGCTCATTTCAAAGTGAGATCATTAGGTATGCGAAATTCACCAGAGGTTGCAAAATATTTTTCGAAAGAGGATTTATGTTTTGCATTGTTCTCTAGGAAGATTATGTACTTGTAATAGGTGTTCAATCTTACAATATCTACGTCCAATGCAATTGAAATGTTATTGCAAGAGAGAAATAAAGTCTTTACTGCAAATGCGATCTCTCTTTTAATCAGTGCTTTATGGCACTAGCGAGTAACTGGTTGTATATTGACCTAGCTGTTTTCTCTCGAAGCTCTCACAATGAGTCAGGATTGGATCAGATGCACAGCTGCATTTCATATCCAACGAACATACCTACCTATTTCCTTTTATGTAAACATGTAGATTTCGTCATCGACGCCTTTAAGTACAGTATGATAGCTGTATCCATCTAAAGACAAGTATCCGTTGTCCTCAGCCCACGTTTGTAATAGTTGACATTATCTCAATGATTTTCCTCTATTTTGTATTGCAATTTTGCTAGTTTCTAGTATTTATGACTAGGTGCCGCCCGCGACTTTGTTCGAGTCCCGTTGGATCCCGTTGATTTTTGGGGATAAAAAGTAGCCTATGAGTTAATCCAGGTCACGGACAATATATATTCCAAGTTTCATTCAAATCGGATTTGTAGTTTTTACGTGAAAGAGTAACAAACATCCATCCATCCATAGTAGGAAGTAGGATGGCTGATTAGTCATCTCTATTCTCTAGTCACTGGTTCATGCACGTTCTGGTTCACGTGTTATTTACATTTCTTCATCACCCTTTACAAATGTGTCATTTATTGCGTTCACAGTTTTGTATTCTAAAATGAGCTACAGTTTTTTTGTTTAATTTATAAATAACCCGTTACTTTTTGTTGTTTTTTTGTGACGTTGGGGTTTTAGGTAGGTACTTCATTATTCTATCGTTGTATTTATCCCATCATGCAATAGGTTACTTCTTAATGCCTAGACAAGCCTTTAACTTTCACTTGGAGTATTACACAATATTTGAAACGGCAAATATCGTGGACAAAATTATCTATTGCTGTTTTATCAATATATATAAAACTCTTTTGAAGCTGACATAGAATCAACGCACAGCCTAAACTATAAGTCCTAGAGGTATGAAATTTTGAGGGTAGGTTCCTTATATAGTGTAGGGGCGCACTAAGAAAGGAATTTTGAAAAGTCGCACCCTAAAGGGTCCAAAATTAGGGTCAAAGATTTAAATCAAATAATGCGTTTCTTTTATATACCGTACATAGAAGATCCTTGAAAATTGGTACATACATTCCTCAAATAAAATGACCCGACACGTGTTTCAGGATTTCACAAAATTTTCAAAACTCAATGTATATAACACTCTTTTGAAGCTGACAGATAATCAACGCACAGCCTAAACTATAAGTCCTAGAGGTATGAAATTTAGAGGGTAGGTTCCTTATATAGTGTAGGGGCGCACTATGAAAGGAATTTTGAAAAGTCGCACCCTAAAGGGTCCAAAATTAGGGTCAAAGATTTAAATCAAATAATGCGTTTCTTTTATATACCGTACATAGAAGATACTTGAAAATTGGTACATAAATTCCTCAAATAAAATGACCCGACACGTGTTTCAGGATTTCTAAAAATTTTCAAAACTCAATGTATATAACACTCTTTTGAAGCTGACAGATAATCAACGCACAGCCTAAACTATAGGTCCTAGAGGTATGAAATTTAGAGGGTATCATCCTTATATAGTGTAGAGGTGCACTACGAAAGGAATTTTGAAAAGTCGTACCCTAAAGGGTCCAAAATTAGGGTCAAAGATTTAAATCAAATAAAGCGTTTCTTTTATATACCGTACGTAGGAGATCCTTGAAAATTGGTACATAGATTCCTCAAATAAAATGACCCGACACGTGTTTCAGGATTTCTAAAAATTTTCAAAACTCAATGTATATAACACTCTTTTGAAGCTGACAGATAATCAATGCACAGCCTAAACTATAAGTCTTAGAGGTATGAAATTTAGAGGGTATCATCCTTATATAGTGTAGAGGTGCACTACGAAAGGAATTTTGAAAAGTCGTACCCTAAAGGGTCCAAAATTAGGGTCAAAGATTTAAATCAAATAATGCGTTTCTTTTATATACCGTACATAGAAGATCCTTGAAAATTGGTACATAAATCCTCAAATAGATTTACTGGACACGTGTTCAATTGATGAAAAATTATAACCAACGCTTTTATTTAATTAAACATGGCTTAAGACGGTTCAACCAGGTAAGATACAAAAAAGTGCATCTTAAGGTCCCAAGGGCAAGGTCTAAAAATAGGTAGACCTTCAGAATAAAAGAATGGTAAGGTATCATTTCAAAGTGTTTTTAGTGACCAACCCGTTTTATAACATTTCTTTAATGTCCTAGCAATTACACTAGGTACCATATTCCAACGTATTTAAGGGCATTTGCCTGCATTGGGCTCTAAAATATTACAAAAAAAATTAACCGGTTAGCAAAAATAGCACTAGGTCCTGCCGCCACAATCCAACACGTTTAAATATACAAAAACACTAATAATTTGACAGCAAAGGCTTCACAAACACAACCAAAAAAAATTCCAGCTACCGCAATACCTCCCACCATACTCCGATATGTTCAAAGGTTTTAAAAAAACAAAGTCATAATTGGATAACATAAAGCTTAAAAACATTTTCTGATGTTAAGAGTAAAAAAAAACATAGGTTGACTATATTATAGGCTTCAAAAACAAGACGAAATAATTTTTCAGCTACCGCAGCATCTGCCCCTACACTCCAACATATTAAGAGTTAAAAAAAACGTAGGTTGACTATATTATAGGCCTCAAAAATCTAACGAAAAAAATTTTCGGCTACCGCAGCATCTGCCCCACACTCCAACATGTTAAGAGTAAAAAAAAACATAGCTTGACTATATTATAGTCCTCAAAAATCTAACGAAAAAAATTTTCGGCTACCGCAGTATCTGCCCCCACACTCTAACATTTTAAGAGTAAAAAAAAAACATAGGTTGACTATATTATAGGCCTCAAAAACATAACGAAAAACTTTTTCGGCTACCGCAGCATTTGCCCGCACACTCCAACATGTTAAGAGTAAAAAAAAACATAGCTTGACTATATTATAGGCCTCAGAAACATAACGAAAAAAAATTTCGGCTACCGCAGCATCTGCCCCCACACTCCAACATGTTAAGAGTCAAAAAAAAACATAGGTTGACTATATTATAGGCCTCAAAAACATAACGAAAAAAATTTTCGGCTACCGCAGCATCTGCCCCCACACTCCAACATGTTAAGAGTAAAAAAAAACATAGGTTGACTATATTATAGGCCTCAAAAACATAACGAAAAAAATTTTCGGCTACCGCAGCATCTGCCCGCACACTCCAACATGTTAAGTGTAAAAAAAAAACATAGCTTGACTATATTATAGGCCTCAAAAATCTAACGAAAAAAATTTTCGGCTACCGCAGTATCTGCCCCCACACTCCAACATTTTAAGAGTAAAAAAAAACATAGGTTGACTATATTATAGGCCTCAAAAACATAACGAAAAAAATTTTCGGCTACCGCAGCATCTGCCCGCACACTCCAACATGTTAAGAGTCAAAAAAAACATAGGTTGACTATATTATAGGCCTCAAAAACATAACGAAAAAAATTTTCGCCTACCGCAGCATCTGCCCCCACACTCCAACATGTTAAGAGTAAAAAAAAACATAGGTTGACTATATTATAGGCCTCAAATACATAACGAAAAACTTTTTCGGCTACCGCAGCATCTGCCCGCACACTCCAACATGTTAAGAGTAAAAAAAAACATAGCTTGACTATATTATAGGCCTCAAAAATCTAACGAAAAAAATGTTCGGCTACCGCAGTATCTGCCCCCACACTCCAACATGTTAAGAGTCAAAAAAAAACATAGGTTGACTATATTATAGGCCTCAAAAACATAACGAAAAAAATTTTCGGCTACCGCAGCATCTGCCCCCACACTCCAACATGTTAAGAGTAAAAAAAAACATAGGTTGACTATATTATAGGCCTCAAAAACATAACGAAAAAAATTTTCGGCTACCGCAGCATCTGCCCGCACACTCCAACATGTTAAGTGTAAAAAAAAAACATAGCTTGACTATATTATAGGCCTCAAAAATGTAACGAAAAAAATTTTCGGCTACCGCAGCATCTGCCCGCACACTCCAACATGTTAAGAGTCAAAAAAAAACATAGGTTGACTATATTATAGGCCTCAAAAACATAACGAAAAAAATTTTCGGCTACCGCAGCATCTGCCCCCACACTCCAACATGTTAAGAGTAAAAAAAAACATAGGTTGACTATATTATAGGCCTCAAAAACATAACGAAAAAAATTTTCGGCTAAAAAAAGCAGCAGAAAATGGGGTGTATGGTGTCAATATAAATATTTTATTGACAGAGTCGAATGATTATTATTTCGATAATATATTAAAGAGCACCCCACGTTTTTTTATTAAATAAAATAAAAAAAATCATATTTACACTATGATTAACTTATATTTATAAAAAAAAATAACACTATTCTTAATTCAAATTTATTACAATTCATTTTAAATTTTTAAGTTTGGTTTCTATATAAAGCGTGTTTTTTAGTTTTTTTTTTAACTATTATTTATTTCGTGTAAAGTTCGGACATTCCTATAAAAGCTATAGAACACAATACAATTATTATTCCAATTTTTTCACTCCATAAACTTCGGAGATAGAGGGGAAGGACAATGTCATTATTAGGATATTTTACATCGTAAGTCAAAAACTATGCGTGATAACAAAAAAATAAATATTATCTTAGAATCCACAAAACATCAAGTCAATAGCTCTAATAGTTTTTGGGATAATAGGTACGGTTTGTAACAGACGTACGGACGGACAGAGTTGCACTATAAGGGTTGCGAAACCCTACGGGATCGTAACCCGAAAAACATTTTTGGCTATCAGTGCACCTTCCACTATAGGTACTCAGATATGTTTAAAATAACAAAAAAGTCATAGTTTGACTACATCGGCCACAAAACATATCGAAAAAAAAATCCGGCGACGACAGCACCTCCTACATAAACATAACAAAACATTTTGGCTACCGCAGCATCTGACACAGCACGCGTACGAAGTCGCGGGTAACAGCTAGTTGCACATAAAACGGTTTTATGTGTTTTGGGTGGTTGAAACAAGATATTAAACTGGCGTTTAACTTCACAGCTTCTAAAGACACGTCATTTTATAATTCTTTTCGTCAGAATATCTTAGTATTCAGATTATTTCAGATTACCAAAATAGCATTCAATGTTCTGAGTCTGAGTATTGTCATTTCACCGGAAACACTGACCTAATTTTGGAAACAAACTTGTAAAAGCTTCACCGGTAGCGTGACTCAAAACATTTTGTTTGGATACTTTGAAACTATATCCAATTTAGTCGAGATGTTACGAAAATAAACATTAGGTAGGCTGAGAGCTAGTTTCTGGAGTCATTTCAAATAATAAAGATCTTTATTATTATTTGAAATTTATAAAAAATAACATTATGGTCTATTTATTTATCGAAATCCAGAATTCGTGACATGAAGTCCGTATTCACATTTCAGTACTGCTCAAGCACAGTTTTGTAAGCACAGTTTCCTCTTTATTATGCTTGAGTAGGTACCTATCGCTTAAGGCCTTACTTTTACATCAGAATACGAGCCTAAGAAATATTACTAATGACTAAGTATAGTAAATACAGGGATTCAAGGAAAATCTATTCAAATAGAATTAGCATAACAGCTATTTATAACAGTGCATCACTGATTGACAATTCTAATTAAACCAGCCCATATAGGAACGATACGTTCGTGACATATCAATGGAATACCAGTTTCAACAGAGAAAAAAAACATTAGATAGAAGCCAATTTAGCAAACACAAAAAATTTGCTAGATTTGGAAGAGTCATTCAGTCGATGATTGTAAAAAAGTAGATTAAAGAAAGGGCAGACGTTTTCTGATTTAATTTTTACAATTGGATAGATAATTTGCAAAAAATGTTAAGACAGTGCATTAATACCTACATTAAAAATCAAGACTAAGGTACCTACCACATTAATGTTTGGATCAAATAAATATCTAAGAACGAGGAAAAGAATCGTATGTTGGACTCAATATTATGGAAAAAAAAGTAACCTTGTCGACCTTCCTCCTGGAACGATTTGGCTTAGAGATTAAATTATAAACGTCGACTAATGTGTAAGTCCAATGTTATTCATAATATTTCTTTGTAACGGCTATTAGGATTCAATAAATTTACGAGATCATGCGCCATGACACCTTGAAATATTTATGTAATAAATACGAGTATCACGCTGATTGCATCGATGCATATATTTATGAACCTTCATGAATGACTCATTTAAAGTAATTTTGAGTCAAGAGTCATGCTTATTTTTATGCTCTCCTGTCATGTCAAGGTCTCTTTCTCGGAACTCCAATGCCACTTGATTCATACTCACCTACACTGCAGTTGCGAAGGTTATTACAAAGGTTTTCTTGTAAATAAATTGCAATATGCGAGTGACTTTCATTGAGGAATAGGTACATCAATGGAACAAAATCTGTGAAAGTAAAATAATTCACGCGTGAAGATGTAATTATGCGACAGAATTCAGCATTTTTATAGCTTACCAACAATTTTTTTAAACTTTGATGTGCTGTTTTTTATATAGTAGGTAATATTATGAATAAGTAAAGATGACGTTATGTGGTAGATGACTAGTTCAGAGTTCTTAACATTTTATAATCACCTACAATAGAGAATGCTGTCTACAATTTTATTCGATTTATAATTATGTCCAAAAGCTGAGAGTTGCCAATGCTGGCAGCTTACCTTTTATAATTTCCATTTAGAAGAGAGTAAACCTTGGTTCATAAAGGATCGAGCCAAGGTTTCGTAAGCCCTACCAAGTAGATCTGAATTGAAAGCTCTCAGCTATCTTTTCGTTTGACTAGCTAAAGCTTCCATCAAAGGCTCAATGACGATAAGTGCTACGCATCAGCACCTCACAACCACGTAATAATGCCTATCTAAGTAATACTAGCTGACCCACAGACTTCGTCTGCGTTTCGTTTGCAAGTATTGACATTACGTACTGAAATCTTATTTTTATCACAATAAAACATAGCCTATGGCACTTAAACGTAATGTAGTTATCTATTAGTGAAAGAATTTTCAGAATCGGTTGAGTAGTTCGTATGATAACCCCCTACAAACAAACAAACCAAAATACCAACTCTAATTATAATATTAGTAAGCGTAGATTAGCACCCTGCCTTCGAACCTAGACATTTTGTATTCAGCAGTCAACGCAGTGTCCCGTTAGATTTGAAGCAATCGAAATGCGTGAGTGATTGTGGTTCGTGATTCTATTCGAGATGGTATTATTTGCCAGGTAAAGATTAGATGGTTAATGGTTTTCGAGCACTTTTACATCGGTAGCACGAAATTGTTGTGTAAAATGGCTTTAGTTCCCACTCGGTAATAGACTCAGATTACCGATTATTCTGAGCTAATAATAATAGGCCTTTACATCTATTGAAGATGATTTATACAGCGTCAGGAGGCAACCTATGCCTACACTTAACGGGACACTGTAGTGCCTGGGACAATGTTAATTCTGAGCTAATAGGTACGTAAACAACTGAATTAGTATTTTGTAAAAAGATTATCATAAAAACAATGTAAAAATAAAAAATAAAAATCATTGGCCTATATTAACAGGGCGATGACAATTTTCGTGACCAAAGTAAATGGCCTGTTGAATGAAATCGATTCCAACTAGCCAGATAGATCTAGGACATGTTTGTCTTCTATCGCTTAGCGACACTGGATCGAAGACACAGTTTACAAAAGTCCGTAACATTAAGTTTTACGATTTTTTTCACTATGACCAAGACATTGGTATCGATTCTCTTGCATTTTTCTAAACTAACCTAATTTGACAGTTCTAAAATTATAGACGTCTTGTCGTTTCAGTTCATAAGAAAGGGACGGCAACATTTTCAGTGCCGTTTAGAAAAACGCAACAAGAGAATCGGTACCAATTATATACTTATCTACAATACTACACATTAATATTGTAGGTAGGTACCTAAGTATATAATTGGTATTTATGTATATTAAAAACAGCGATTTTTAAAAATTATCTACGAACGTAAATAAATAAATAAAACTTCTATTAGTTTTATTATTATATCTATTATGCAGCAGTAACGAGCAGCAGTCACGGAAACGGATAATAAAGTAATTGTTTTCACGTAAACACCTGTAAATACGCTAAACAAGCATTTTCCAAAGTGAAATGTCTAATAACTAATGATTTCCACTGTAATTGTATTGTTCTTGTAATGTATTGGTTGTAAATTGAAATGTGTTTTGTGTGTTAAATAAATAAATAAAGTAAAATAACTGAAACTACGATTAATAACGAATTAGGAATGTATTAGAGAACCTATCAATGTATAAAAAATAATTAAAAATACCATTAGATGAAATACATGGATTGGTGATTAGTCGACTTTTTGTATGTTAGTAGGTAGGTACCTAACCTAAACAATACATACTTGTACTAATATTCTGTGCTAATGCTAACTTGTCCAAGCTGTCTGAAATTAGGTCAGGTTTATCATTCAAATAAGTCAAGTCTTAAAGCATTTCTCTGTTCTCGACTCTAGTCTATCTACCCTAGATACAGGCTCGCCTCTGTGACGCCTACACTTTTGCCTATGCCCATATACAGATGTACCTACAGTCAGCAACATATTAAGTCAATTCACAGGTTTCGTTTTTAAAATTTGAGTAAATGCAGTCGAAAAAGATAAAGTATAAGATTTACCTACAGGTAGGTAAAAAAGGTATATAAAAGCGATAAAACAAATACCTAGTACAAAGCTCCCAATACATAACGACAGACGACATACGACGCAGTTTATTACTATTGTAGCTATCATCGTTCTTAATTTTGTTATTGTTTTCACTGTAATTTTGTTCCAAGTAAACATTTTAGATTTTTTTTGGTAACAATCTTACTATCAAATTGTTTATCAAACTTTTTTGCTGACTGTACTAACTTCTATTCATGGTAGACGCAAGGCATGAAATAAGCATACCTAATTCAGGAGAATTTTCAAACAGACCTAACGCCAGCGAAGCGTAAAGCAGAGAAATAATACTAAAATGTTTTCATTTAGGTTTTAAAAAAGTTTTCCAGACACGCGCACATATTTAAAGAATCTATCTACCTATCGAATTAAGACACCTTGATTAGTCTATACTGCATACCTACAGGGTGTCCAGGACCTATATACCTAGTTAGTACCTTCATGTAGGTATATAAGGCCAAGATTTATTCAGTCAGAACATGAAATTAAATAGTTCTGGTTTTTCTATGATCCGTGGTTCGGGTGGTAATATTTTTTTTCAAAATTCCATACGTACTAGAACTTTTTCATGTCATGAAAACTTCAGTAAAACGTAGGTAGGTAGTCCGTCGTCATAGCTACCAGGTCACGTTAACCCGAACAGTTACCCTATTTGACCTTTGAATCTACGCCGCTCTATTGGGGTTTTTTTTTACCGACATTAGACAATCGAATAAGGCAGTCACCAAGCTATCCATCCATTAA
Organism: Eulithis prunata; assembly: GCA_918843925.1. Classification (NCBI taxonomy): domain Eukaryota; kingdom Metazoa; phylum Arthropoda; class Insecta; order Lepidoptera; family Geometridae; genus Eulithis; species Eulithis prunata. The sequence continues at coordinate 4,108,386 of OU974023.1, read as the reverse complement.
ATGTCTCCCAAATCAGGTCGAGCTGGTACTGAATTATTTAGACGCATACTTGTTGAAGAAGCCTTCTGTTTCAAAGCCAGGGCGGCGCGGCTGCGGCGATGCGGCAGTTCGCGCCGAGACCTCACGCCGACCTATCGGAAACCTCCCCCTGAAATTTATACAAACGTGAACCGTATTCGTATAGGAATACGACATTCAACGTGTAATATGAAATAATATGCTATCGAAGGGTTAGAAAGTCACATTCATGTGATAACATTGCAATTGGTGTTGAACTTAGAATCAGCAGTTCTAATTTGTAGTGTGTCTGACATCTATGTGACGGTGGCCAGATATTAAATTAGGAATTTCTCGGCGTGAATATCTTACGTGGGACTCGTGGGAGTAGCTTTGCAGTGCGGTGGGTTCATTGTGTCGGCTCGTATGTGCTGCAGCGGGTTTGGTCGGGTCGAGCGCAATGGACGCGTGCAATGGCCGAACCCCTAACGCTGCCGCCTTTGCCGTTACCTCGCAGATTTCCAATATTTCTTCATCCTTATCGTGTCAAAAGGTGTGAAATTAAATATCATAAAAATGTTGACAAAGTGCATCGATTAATGTGCAACTCGTTTTCAGGCGTCACCGTTGCCCACACAACGATGTCCCGGAGCCATTGTTCGATGTGGAGCACACGACGAGCGTGGTCTCCGCGTATCAGCGCGACTTCGACGAGAAGCACGTCAGCCGCACTACTGCCGTCCATCACGAGGATCACCTTCGACTGGAAGGAGACTTCCAGGAGCCCGAACGGCGTCCCTGGCAACCTGCTGAAAGGCCTAAGCAGAAGAAGCCTGAAGACAATCTCAAGCCTGAAGGAGACTTCGAGAGGAGACAACCCGAGGAATGGCGTCCGGGTGAAAGAGCTCCTGTTAGAAAGCCGGAAGATAACCTTAAGCCCGAAGGTGACTTTGCGCAGAGGCGCCCTGAGGAATGGCGCCCCGGCGACAGAGCCCCAGTCCGTCGTCCCGAAGATAACCTGAAGCCTGAAGGCGAGTTTGAAAGGCGGAAGCCAGATGAATGGCGCCCTGGTGATCGTGCACCGACACATAAGCCCGTTGACAATCTGAAACCTGAAGGCGAATTCACGACACCCGAAAAAGCGCCGTGGGGTCCGGCTGAAAGGCAAAAACCGAAAAAGCCTGAGGACAATCTAAAACCCGAAGGTGACTTTGAAAGGCCAAAACCAGAAGACTGGCGACCAGGTGATAGGGCACCAACAAAGCGTCCCGAAGATAATTTGAAGCCGGAAGGAGATTTCGAAAGGAGAGAACCAGAAAAGTGGCGTCCTGGTGACAGAGCACCAGTGCGCAAACCCGAAGATAACCTCAGACCTGAAGGTGAATTCACAACACCTGAAAAACAGCACTGGAAACCTGCAGAACGCCCAAAGCAAAAGAAACCAGAAGACAATTTAAAACCAGAGGGTGACTTTGAGCAACCAGAGCATGAGAAATGGCGTCCAGCTGAAAGAAGAACTCAAAACAAACCGAAGGACAATCTTAAACCGGAAGGTGATTTTGAGCAGCCAGAGCATGAAAAATGGCGTCCAGCTGAGAGAAGAACTCAACAAAAACCCAAGGACAACCTGAAACCCGAGGGTGAATTTGAGCAACCAGAACACGAGGAATGGCGTCCGGCTGAAAAACGTACACAGCATAAACCAAAAGACAATCTTAAGCCAGAAGGTGATTTTGAAAGCCGTAAACCAGAAAAATGGCAACCAGGAGAGCGAGAACCAGTGCGTCGCCCAGAAGATAATTTGAAACCTGAAGGAGAGTTTACAACGCCTAAAAAAGAAGAATGGAAACCAGCTGAAAAAGCTATAATAAAAAAACCAGAAGATAATCTTCGCCCAGAGGGAGAATTCACAACTAAAAGGACCGACGATTATAAAATGGTTGTTGGTGAACGTGCTGAAATCATTCGCCGTACAGATAATATAATTACTGAAGGAGAATTCACAGGTAAGGTCATATCATAACAAAACGCTGATATAAGCCTTTTTATATTAACTAGATTGAAGATTTCATTAATTATCAAATAAATCTTTTAAGTCGTAAAAAAGTAGGTTCTTAAAATGTAATTTCTCATTTCAGATACTACAACTAGTCGCTCTGAGTACACTGTGAAACCAGTAGAAAGGCCAAAACAAGTCCGACGTGATACATGGACAAAGATCGAAGGCGATATGACTACAGAAACTACTAACAAGTCTGAATATATTGATTACACAGATATAGTGGAAAGAACCACATTAGTCGCGAGAAAAACCGACAATATTATACATGAAGGCGAAATTGAATTTGTGACCTCAAACCAAGAAGACTACCCTGAGAAGGTGGGTCCTGTTGAACGCCCACATAGGCGTCGCACATGGACTAAAGAAGATTTTGAAAAGTTCTACTCTACGGACGAACTACAAAAAATAACAACTACTCAAGAAGAGTATACAACTTATGAAGAAACTGATGTCAGGCGTCAAAAAATTGTAAGACAAGATAATCTGCACGTAGAAGGTACATTTGACAGCCATACTGTTTCCCAAGATACATACGGACCTAAACTTTCTGAAAGGCCAAAACAGAAGAAACCAATAGATAATTTGAAAACCGAAGGTGAGTTCGATAGACAGGAACCTGAAGAATGGCGCCCGGCTGAAAAACGAACTCAACAAAAGCCAAAAGACAATCTCAAACCAGAAGGAGAGTTTGAAACTCCCAAGAAAGATGACTGGCGTCCAGCTGAAAGACGAACGCAACAGAAACCAAGAGATAATCTTAAGCCGGAAGGTGATTTTGAGCAACCAGATCATGAAGAATGGCGCCCAGCTGAGAGAAGAACTCAGCAGAAACCTAAGGACAATTTAAAACCAGAAGGTGAGTTTGATACTCCTAAAAAAGATGATTGGCGTCCAGCTGAGAAGCAGACAGCTAAAAAGCCTAGAGATAATTTAAAACCTGAGGGAGAGTTTGATAGACAAGAACCTGAAGAATGGCGTCCAGCTGAAAAACGAACACAACAGAAACCAAAAGATAACCTCAAACCGGAAGGAGAGTTTGAAACACCTAAAAAAGACGATTGGCGACCAGCTGAAAAACGCACACAGCAGAAACCAAAAGATAATCTTAAACCGGAAGGTGATTTTGAGCAACCAGATCAAGAAGAATGGCGCCCAGCTGAAAGAAGAACTCAGCAGAAGCCTAAGGACAATTTAAAACCAGAAGGCGAGTTTGAAACTCCTAAAAAAGATGATTGGCGTCCAGCTGAGAAACAGACATCTAAAAAGCCTAAAGATAATTTAAAACCTGAGGGAGAGTTTGATAGACAAGAACCTGAAGAATGGCGTCCAGCTGAAAAACGAACACAACAGAAACCAAAAGATAACCTCAAACCGGAAGGAGAGTTTGAAACACCTAAAAAAGACGATTGGCGACCAGCTGAAAAACGCACACAGCAGAAGCCAAAGGATAATTTAAAACCCGAAGGTGAGTTTGAAACTCCAAAAAAAGACGACTGGCAACCAGCTGAAAAGCAAACGGCAAAGAAACCTAGGGACAATTTAAAACCTGAAGGGGAGTTTGATAGACAAGAACCTGAAGAGTGGCGACCTGCTGAAAAGCGCACCCAACAGAAGCCGAAAGACAATCTTAAGCCTGAAGGCGAGTTTGAAACTCCCAAAAAGGATGATTGGCGTCCAGCTGAAAAACGTACACAGCAAAAGCCTAAGGATAATCTTAAGCCTGAAGGCGAATTTGAGCAACCTGAACAAGAAGACTGGCGTCCCGCTGAGAGACGAACTCCACAGAAACCAAAGGATAATTTGAAACCCGAAGGTGAGTTTGAAACTCCAAAAAAAGACGACTGGCACCCAGCTGAAAAGCAAACGGCAAAGAAACCTAGGGACAATTTAAAACCTGAAGGGGAGTTTGATAGACAAGAACCTGAAGAGTGGCGACCTGCTGAAAAGCGCACCCAACAGAAGCCGAAAGACAATCTTAAACCTGAAGGCGAGTTTGAAACTCCCAAAAAGGATGATTGGCGTCCAGCTGAAAAACGTACACAGCAAAAGCCTAAGGATAATCTTAAGCCTGAAGGCGAATTTGAGCAACCTGAACAAGAAGACTGGCGTCCCGCTGAGAGACGAACTCCACAGAAACCAAAGGATAATTTGAAACCCGAAGGTGAGTTTGAAACTCCAAAAAAAGACGACTGGCACCCAGCTGAAAAGCAAACGGCAAAGAAACCTAGGGACAATTTAAAACCTGAAGGGGAGTTTGATAGACAAGAACCTGAAGAGTGGCGACCTGCTGAAAAGCGCACCCAACAGAAGCCGAAAGACAATCTTAAACCTGAAGGCGAGTTTGAAACTCCTAAAAAAGATGATTGGCGACCAGCTGAAAAACGAACGCAGCAAAAACCTAAGGATAATCTAAAACCTGAAGGTGAATTTGAGCAACCTGAACAAGAAGACTGGCGACCCGCTGAGAGACGAACTCCACAGAAACCAAAGGATAATTTGAAACCAGAAGGTGAGTTTGAAACTCCTAAAAAAGATGACTGGCGTCCAGCTGAAAAGCAAACTGCTAAGAAACCGAGGGATAATTTAAAACCTGAAGGAGAGTTTGATAGACAAGAACCTGAAGAGTGGCGTCCAGCTGAAAAACGAACACAGCAAAAACCAAAAGATAATTTAAAGCCGGAAGGTGAATTTGAGCAACCTAAACATGAAGACTGGCGTCCAGCTGAAAGGCGAACTCAGCAGAAGCCACAAGATAATTTGAAGCCTGAAGGTGAATTTGAAACTCCCAAAAAAGACGACTGGCACCCAGCTGAAAAACAAACCGCTAAGAAACCTAGAGATAATTTAAAACCTGAAGGTGAATTCGACAGACAAGAACCAGAAGAATGGCGTCCTGCTGAAAGGCGTACCCAACAAAAGCCAAAAGATAATCTTAAGCCTGAGGGAGAGTTTGAGACTCCCAAAAAGGATGATTGGCGTCCAGCTGAAAAACGTACACAGCAAAAGCCTAAGGATAATCTTAAGCCCGAAGGCGAATTTGAGCAACCTGAACCTGAAGACTGGCGACCTGCTGAAAGACGTACTCCACAGAAACCAAAAGATAATTTGAAACCTGAGGGCGAGTTTGAGACTCCCAAAAAAGACGATTGGCGTCCAGCAGAAAAACAAACTGCCACGAAACCTAAAGATAATCTCAAACCTGAGGGCGAGTTTGAAAAGCCAAAACACGATGAGTGGCGTCCAGCTGAAAAACGTACGCAGCAGAAGCCTAAAGATAATCTTAAGCCAGAAGGTGATTTTGAACAGCCAGAACCCGAACAATGGCGTCCAGCTGAAAAACGTACGCAGCAGAAGCCTAGAGATAATCTTAAACCAGAAGGTGATTTTGAACAGCCAGAACCGGAACAATGGCGCCCAGCTGAAAAACGTACGCAGCAGAAACCAAAAGATAATTTGAAACCAGAGGGTGAATTTGAAACCCCCAAAAAAGACGATTGGCGTCCAGCTGAAAAAAGAACTCAACAGAAACCTAGGGATAACCTCAAACCCGAGGGCGAATTCGAAACTCCAAAGAAAGATGATTGGCGTCCAGCTGAAAAACGCACACAGCAAAAACCTAAGGACAATTTGAAACCTGAGGGAGAGTTTGAAACTCCGAAGAAAGACGACTGGCGCCCAGCAGAAAAACAAACTGCCAAGAAACCTCAAGATAATCTTAAGCCTGAAGGCGAGTTTGAACAGCCAAAACATGACGAGTGGCGGCCAGCTGAAAGACAGATACCAAAAAAGCCACAGGATAATTTAAAACCCGAAGGTGAGTTTGAAACACCTAAAAAAGATGACTGGCGCCCAGCTGAAAAACGTACGCAACATAAGCCTAAGGATAACCTCAAGCCAGAGGGCGAATTTGAGCAACCGGAACATGAAGATTGGCGACCAGCAGAAAGGAGGACTCAACAAAAACCAAGGGATAATCTTAAGCCGGAAGGTGAGTTTGAAACTCCCAAGAAGGATGACTGGCGCCCAGCAGAAAAGCAAACTGCCAAGAAGCCTCAGGATAATCTAAAACCAGAAGGCGAATTCGAAAAACCAAAACATGACGAGTGGCGTCCTGCAGAAAAACGTACTCAGCAGAAACCACAAGACAATCTTAAACCAGAAGGAGACTTTGAACAGCCGAAACATGACAAGTGGCAGCCAGCTGAAAAACGTACGCAACAGAAACCAAAGGACAATCTCAAGCCAGAAGGTGAATTTGAACAGCCTAAACATGATGAATGGCGTCCAGCCGAAAGACCGACACCAAAAAAACCCCAGGATAACTTAAGACCAGAGGGAGATTTCGAATCTCCAAAGCCTGAGCAATGGCGACCGGCTGAACGTCCACAACAGATTAGGCCTCGCGACAACTTAAAACCAGAAGGAGACTTCGAACAACAAAAGCCAGAAGAGTGGCGTCCGGCTGAGAGGCAAACTCCAACGAAACCAAAAGACAATTTGAAACCCGAAGGCGAATTTGAAACTCCCAAGCAAGATCAGTGGCGGCCGGCTGACCGACCAGTGCAAAAGAGACCTGAAGACAACCTTAAGCCTGAAGGTGACTTTGAAACGCCTAAGAAGGATAAGTGGCGTCCAGCAGACAGGCCCGAAGTTGTGAAACCAAAAGACAATTTGAAACCAGAAGGTGAATTCGAAAAACCGAAACATGATGATTGGCGTCCTGCAGAAAAACGCACTCAGCAAAAACCGAAAGACAACCTTAAGCCTGAAGGTGAGTTTGAACAGCCAAAACATGACGAGTGGCGTCCTGCTGAAAAACGTACTCAGCAGAAGCCTAAAGATAACCTTAAACCAGAGGGAGACTTTGAGCAGCCTAAACATGACCAGTGGCGACCAGCTGAAAGACAGACCGCGAAAAAACCACAGGATAATCTTAAGCCCGAAGGTGAATTTGATCGTCCTGAAAAACCAAAGCCTCTAACCACTGGTGAAAGACCAGTACAAAAGAAACCAGAAGATAATTTAAAACCTGAAGGCAGTATGGACGTTGTGAGGCGCACTGATTATACAGCAACTCGTGGTGATAGAATGGAAGTTGTGAGGCATGAAGATCATTTGAAAATGGAAGGTGTTATTGATGTCCACCGATCAAGAGACGACTATAAGCGCATTGACAAAACGGAACGAGTCGTCATTCAAAGACATGAAGATAATCTTAGAACGGAAGGTGAATTTATCGATCTTGTGGTAAGAAACGATTACAGTGCTACCAAAGGTGAAAGGGCTCCAGTTGTAAAACCTAAAGATAACTTGAAACCTGAAGGTAAATTTTACAAACCAACCGAAGTTGTTCCTTCTCAACCTGCTGAGAAACGTAAACCATTTAAACAGGTGGATAATATTACCATTGAACATAATACTGATGTTCGACGCAATCAGAAAGTGGAGAGACTTGATATTATAAGAAGAGAAGATAACTTGAGAATCGAAGGCGAATTTATTGATATGAAGCAGAGAAACGATTATAGTGTTGTTACTGGTGAAAGAACAGATATTGTGCGGCATGAAGACAACCTGAAAATGGAAGGGAAAATGGAAAATGTTCGATCATCTGATACGTATCGGCTAGTTAAGGGGCAAAAAGTAAAACTTACTCGCAGAGAAGACAATCTTAAAATTGAAGGAGTGTTTGAGGACCACACGCGCAGAGATGACTATAGAGTAACAAAGGGGGAACGCTCAGCTATAATTTATCATCCTGATAACTTAAGGCCTGAAGGTGATTTTGAAAGTAGAACCGTTCATCAGCATGTACCCGGTGAGAAACGTACACCTATAAAACACGAAGATACTTTGAAACCGGATGGTGAATTTGACAGACCCATAAAGCCTAAATGGGAACCGTCAGATCGCCGTGATACCAAGAAACCGGAAGATAATCTTCGACCTGATGGAGACTTTGAGAAACGACCCAAAACTCAATGGCAGCCTGGAGAAACACCGGATCAAGTCCGTCCTAAGGACAATCTCAAACCTGAAGGAGAGTTCGATAGACCTTCAAAACAAAGATGGGCACCAGGTGAAAGACCAGAGCAAGTTAGACCTAAAGATAATTTACACCCCGACGGAGATTTTGAAACTCGCCCCAAAACGCAATGGCAACCTGGACAGACACCAGAACAGGTCCGTCCTAAGGACAACCTCAAACCTGAAGGAGAGTTTGATAGACCTTCAAAACAAAGGTGGGCACCAGGTGAAAGACCAGAACAAGTTAGACCAAAAGATAATTTACACCCCGACGGAGATTTTGAAACGCGCCCCAAAACGCAATGGCAACCTGGACAAACACCAGAACAAGTCCGTCCAAAGGATAACCTCAAGCCTGAAGGAGAGTTTGATAGACCTTCAAAACAAAGGTGGGCACCAGGTGAAAGACCAGAACAAGTTAGACCTAAAGATAATTTGCACCCTGATGGAGATTTCGAAACTCGTCCTAAAACACAATGGCAACCTGGAGACCGTTCTACTCCAATAAAACCAAGAGACAATCTTCACTCTGAGGGAGAAATGGATTCTCGCCGAACGCCTAAATGGGCACCAGGAGAAACACCAGCTCAAGTTCGACCAAAGGACAATTTGAAGCCAGAAGGAGAATTTGAAAGACCAGCTGGTCCTCAAAAGTGGTCCCCAGCGGATAAGACTGGGCCTATAAGACCTAAAGATAATCTTTATACAAATGAAGACAAGCAAGGTACCACTAGATCAAGCAACATTACTAGGAAAACAGAAGAGACTCGTTTTGTCACCGATCGTGATGACAACGACACTAATATACAAAATACAACAGTTGTACGAAATGGCGTCGAACGTCATCATGACGATCAAAGACATGTAACACATAGTGAGACCCATTCAAAACAATCTCATACTCATAACACTTCTGAGCATTCAACTACAAAACACATACATTCAGGAACTACTGTCAAGCATTCTACTGTAACGACACAAGATTTTGTTGACCGCGGTGCACATAAACAAATCGATCAGCATACTACTCAAACGAGCACCAACGATCGTACTGATGCTAATAAGTTTATGGACCATTCCTCAGTTAAAGACATTACTCAAACCAAGAATATAAACGACCGCACAACAACACGTAATATAGTAGACAAAGATACTACACAAACTAAAAATATCAGTGATCGTACAACGCAGCGTGGTGTAGTAGACAAAAACGTCGTAAGAAGTGATACGAAAGATATCAGAAACGTTACATCATCTACATCGACGACAAAAACAATGAAGCAAATAACAGAGAAGAAGCTTAGAGGAGGAAAATGGGTAACAGTCACAAGAAATGTTGAAGTCGATGTAGTAAAAAGTGGAGACTCAGGATCTCGTTACCCGGATAAAAATCGTCCTGATGACCGCTCGCCTCACAATCGACAGTTGGTCGGTGATGGTAGCCCGAGAGGGGGTTCAGTTGAGCGCGGAATATCTTCAACGAACCGCGTCATAACATCAGATAATAATCAAAGAAACGTAAACAACGCTGTGACAACATCGTCTGTTAATCGGGTTGTTACATCAGACGTTAATCAAACTAGTGTACACAATGTTGACAGCAACGTTACACATGTTACAAGAGGAATAATTCAAAATAACACAAGTCAAGTCAAAAGAGGAACCAATCAAGATAACGATACACGAGCAGTAAACCAAGATAACGTAACTCATGTTACAAGAGGAACAAATCAAACTAACGCATCATATGTTACGAGAGGAATAAACCAAGATAACGTGACTCATGTTACGAGAGAAATAAACCAAGATAACGTGACTCATGTTACGAGAGGAATAAACCAAGATAACGTGACTCATGTTACGAGAGGAATAAACCAAGATAACGTGACTCATGTTACGAGAGGAATAAACCAAGATAACGTGACTCATGTTACGAGAGGAAATAATCAAAATATTTCCCGATCAAACCAGCAGTACTCCGGTGATAGCTCTCAACGATTCATTACAACGGAGCAATCTGTAACTTCCTCCACGACCAATCAAGGTTCAAGTACTCATCAGCATCAATCATCTCAAAGTAACACTCAAAGAAACTTAGGCACGACGACTATCTCGAGTCATGATCAAAATAGGTCACGATCGACTCAACACTCAAATACTGATTACATCACAAGACAACCCGGTGGAACCCAGAGAATAGTTTCGTCTGATCACCCCGGTGATAAAACTTACAACACTAAAGTAAGTAACACAGATTTGAGATCTTCACAAATGTCAACATCCAGGAACCAGCTCAGCGACAGCGTTACGAAAACCAGTATGGAATTTCAAAGGGCGATGCATGGTGGAGGTGACGACAACATTTCGTCTCGGGACAGCTCTTCTAGGTCTGGTCATCACAAGCGAACATCGGATTTGGTCTCGGATTCTTCTTCATCAAACTCTGTTTTACACCGCAAAGGAGTTTCTTCTAATAATGAAGCTCACCATGCCATCAGCTCTACTGCAGCCTCACAGAGGAAGAGTATCGTCAATCTGTCTGAGCGCGGAGAATACATCAGCAACTCGACGCAGAGTGCCGATAGAAAGAGCATTAGCTCCATGCATCGCTCCACTCGCGACAACATGGGTGTGATTTCACAGCAGACAGACAGTTCGGATTCCCGCCGTGTACAAGGGAAAAGAGATGGCCAGTCGACTGTGGGAGAGCGTGCGCAGCGTGTTAACACAAGAGACAACCTTCACGTGGGTGGTGATTTTTACGGGCGTTCGGAAGCCCATTCATACGGGAACTTTTCTCGTTCTGACCAAACGCAAAGAACTGAGAAGACAAACCGCGTGGAGAAAGTGGAGCGCGTCGTCCGTCATGGTAACACGTCAAGTTTCGTGTTGGGCGACGGCAGCTCCAGCTACAAGCGTGAGTTTACGTCTCACGTCCACGGTACATGTCCAGCCACGCTTATCGAAGCGCCGCGTACACCATTCAAACATACACGAGACACTCGTGAACATAAATTCTACGCTACTAAGGTTACTCCGAAGTAATAAAGATGCTGACTGCTATTAACTGTTCCATTCCTTTTTTATTAGTAGAGCTTTTAAAAAAATGTTAAACCTATTATTTTATGATAATTACATAATGTTAAGCTAACTGCTAGTCCTAATGATTCTTTTAACATTATATTCTTATACCTACCACATTTTATGCATATTATTATATTGTATTTAATCTTTTTATTTTGTCAAACTTTGCCATGAAATAAATATTTTATTAAAAAGGAGTGTTATTATTTTCTAACTAAATTTTATTAAGGTTTGATTAAGTTTAACCTTCCTATCTAGTTGCTGTTCGTCAACAACAGTAGGTATACCTATACCTACAGCAAATTTCCAAGTAAGTAGGTACATATAGGACGTAGTAAAATCTATCTCGTAGGTTTCTAGTAAAAATAAATTTAAATTCAAAGAAACGTACTTTAATTATTTTCAACTACATAGGCATATAACAATAAATAGTAGACACTAAAATAATAAATTATACATACCAATGTAGAAGGTACACCAACACTTAATAAATGCTAGGTAACTTAAAATATCGTACCCAGTGACATCTATTTATTAAACAAAGAACCCATTTTAAGAATCCGAAGTAGCACTTTCAGGGTGGGATTGCTTAACCCTTCTTATTCTTTTGTACCGCCCTGATTCACCATCGTTGTTACTCGGTAAAGGACCAAAAGAGTCACTCTCTTGATAAGTCAGAGCATTCATATCAGAAACAACTTTGGTCTCATCGCTCAGTGATTTGGCATTATGTATGGAATTGGTTTCATCCATCACATCAGATATATCTTCAGTGGTTCGTCTGTTGCGTGCCCCGCTACTAAACATTAGGTTTTCGTCCACCCCTTCTACACCGGACAAAACACTGTCTGTATCTGATCCTAGACTCACAGTGCCCTTGCTTACGTCATTTGAAGCGTGGCGCGCTAAATTATTCAATTTACAACTCGAAGCATCTCTGATAGTGGGTTTGTTAACATCGTTTGAAAAGTTGGGAGTACGATCATAAAATCCATCGTCATCGAATTCATTCCCTTCATCATTGTCTTCATCATCGTTTTCTGATCTGTACGGGAAAAATGCAACTTTTGCGTCAGGTAAAATAGCAGCTGATCTTTTCTTCATCACTGGCTCATTTGTCCTTTTTACTCTAATCAAAGGATCGGCAGATTCATCGTAGTTAGCTGATTTTGAAAATGATTCCTCGAGAGATTTTATTTTGGCATCATAATCTGCCTGCTTTTGAATATCACGTTTATAAAGCTTACTGTCGTCTTCAGCGATAGCTTCGTCGCTATTTAAAAACTGCGATAAATCTTCATCCTGTGAACAAAAATATCCTTCTTGATCTTTAGAGTCTCCTGAAAGCCAATCATTGTCCATCATTTTATGGTCTTCAAAGGAGACAATATCAGCCAAGTCATCTAGATCAGTTTCCCTTTTGTTCTCGTTTTTAGTTGTTACTTGCTCGCTGGGTACCATTTGTGCTGGCGTTTTTTCAGCCGCCACATTTGAATCTTCAGCAATAGATTTCTGTTGCACTGCACCATCAATTGGATTAACAAGTCCTGCTTTATTATCAGAATTGGTTTCCGTCGACTTTGAATTCGACAAATCAGGATTTTCAGATTGGGATCCAGTTTGTTTAGTTGATTCGGAACTTTGTGCAGATGCTTCAGTGCTGACATCTACACCAGATATTTCACCTTGAATATTACTTGAATCTGCATGCCCACTTTCAATACAAGAATTTTCTTCAAGAGCTCCTGCTTTTTTTGTTATTTCTCGTTTGTTCAAGTTGTCATTTATATTAACAGTCAGATCAGAATCATCTATAATAGCTTTCAGAAGTTGTCTTTTTTCTTTTGATAGTGAACTAAGTAGTTCATCTAATTCTTCACTCGAAAGTTTTTTGATGTGTCGTCTAATGGCTGCTTCTTCATCTTCATTTTGGCTTTGATCAGATTCCTTGCCAGCTTCTATCTTTGAAACTGTGTCTTGATTGGAATCTTTAGTTTCACGTCGGTCTCGGTTGAAGTAGAGATGGTCACCTTCACGGTTTTTGCACAGTAACAATTCTTTGTTATCTGGGTGCATTTGGGTATACTTTGAATTGTGTTGATTTAATTCGAGAGGTTCATTATTGAAATCATTTTTATCTGCGTGGCCTGTTTGATCTTGTGCTCCGAACAGCATCTCGCCCTGCTCATTTGGAGCAATTATATCGGCCTCCCTTTTGCTGAGCGGGTCTTCTAATAGCAGGCTGTTGTGGATTTGGTTGTTTTTATAGTAATTCACATTGCGGTTGGTCAAATGTTGTGCGGCTTCTTGATCGGCTGCATCTTTGTTTTCTATGTATTTTGTTTGACGTCGCTTCGTGTACATTTCGATATCGCCTTGATTGGTGTTCGTTGCTTTGGGATTATCATTTCGCGTGTCTCTGTTTTCATACGTTTTGTAATCTGAAATCTACATTATAATTGTTCCTATAAGTTGAAGACGGGCATTTTTAATTGGATAGGTAATGAGTGAAACTGTTGTAAGTACTTACATCAATATGAGAACGATCCGCGCGACTTTCAGCATTGTTTCGTTGTTCATATGAGTATGCATTGTTATTCATATCCATTCTATCATTTTGATCTATGTTGCGTCCAGGATCATCCTAAAATAGTTATAAAAAGCTATTCATTTCATTAATATTGGGCCCAATTTAATCATAAAATCATTTAGTAGAAATACGGCAAGGAAACTTAAGCTTATATCCTAACAACTTGTAGGAGTAGGCAGTGTCTTACATCATTGAGGCTCGAGTCGACGTCAGAAGATTCTTCAGAAAGGGCTTTGTCGTCAACCGCATAGTCCGTTTCTTCTAGGTCCCTGGGAAAGATAAATTGGCCAGTACTAACGGAAGCATAGACTGACTAATCGACATAGCATTAGAAACATTATACTAGTTTTGAAGGGTTCAGTAAAATCCCAAGGACATCTAATTCTAATTCGTGGTGAGGGAATCAGATCTGCACTGACGTCCCGCGTTGGAGTGTATTATTGTGCATTGTCCCCCTGCTGACCTCACCCCAGAAAGATCAACTTCACAAAGGACATATAGAGTCGGTTCCTTGCGACCAGAGTCTAAAACTTGAGTTATGGGACCCAAGCCTTCGTAACGTAAGCTCCTACAGAGGGCGCTCAAAGGTGTTCCAGGTAGGAAGAACATAAAAGTACCTATGCTTGTCTTTAAAATGCTATTTTCGCTGTTTGAATGAGTCCAGACTTACCTTTCAATACTTTCGTCCATCTGCGAAGGTCTGCTTTGAATAAGCACCACAAAAAATAAAAATATAAGCAAAATCGGCACAGAACGCATTTTTCACTATTTGTCGCACATAAAACGCTTAAAAATTGACACTTTTAGAAAAATATGGAAAAGTTACATTGTTTATTTTTGACTAGTTGTCATACATTTCATGCATTCTCTTTGTTCAAGATGCCAAAAAGTTTTACTCAGAATTGGTAAAAAGTCATTTTTAAGATAGTCCAACTTGTTTTGGCAAAAAGCGCCTTATGAAAACCGTGTACGAAAATCGTCGTCTTCTTTAGAAAATGGACTACAAAATTGCCTTGTTTTTGTTTTTAACTTAAGCATAGCCAATCATTAAACTATTACAGGAACTTGACCATTCGAAATAAAATAATAAAGGTTATTTTTGAAAACCCGTTTTGTAGTTCATTGATGTAAATAACAACTAAGCTTACTTAACTTACACTAAAATAAAATACTGTGATACTTACAACGACTTTATTTTAAATGAGACCGATTCATCTCTATCACACTTATGTACATTTGGTTTAAATAAAACAAACCTTAAACATTTTCACTGCAAAATCCTCATAAGTTTGTGCATACTTGAGAAAAACATTTAGATCCTAATGTTTCGTATAAATTGATCAAGTAGATTAATGAATAGATTTTGATAACATTAATTGGTGTTTCGTTGCTTTCAGTCCCTTCTTAATAAATGACAATCGATACAAACGAGATAAAACCAAAAACAATAACCCACGAATTCATAAACGATGTAGAGGCTCTTCTAGAGGCGGATTCAGGCGCTACGCTAAGCGAATGCCGGTTGAAACTGTTCGGCGGTTTCTTCAGCCTCTGTTTATGATTTCCGGGGTAAGTTGGTAATGGTTATACCAGTTTAGAACGTATTTTTTGCACTCAATGTAGATATTTCTTGTTTTGATTACCTCATTTGTAAGTAGACATAATTGAAAGCGCTATCATGGAATCAAAAATGTATATTCTACGCTAACCTACCGTCACTTTCTCAAAATGCAAAGAAAAATACGGGAAAACCAACGTTTTAAAACGCGGGTAATTTTATATTATGACGACAGAAAGTTCTACCGATCAAAAATTTCACGAGACAAATGTCTAAGGCAAGTGGTGTTTAAGTATTTTAAAAGTGACATTTTTACCTTACCTATTACCACAGAATGCTATTAATGAAAGATGGTATAAACTCAATCCAAGTACCGTTTCAGTATTTGGGCGTCAGGGTCTGTTTCATCACCGAGTAACGCTATCTGTCAAATAAAATTATTCCCATCTTTGTCTTTGACAAGTCACTTGATTTCACCTCAAGTCAGATATTAATATATCCGTCTCTACTTTAGACTAGACAAAGATGGGTATGTTTTTTGCCTGATGGATAACGTTACTCAGAAATAATGAGGTGAAAGCGGCCCTAAAGCTTTCGTTTTTGTTTTAGCTATCTGCCGGCGTATTTCTTAAACTTACTAGCAACTTGACAAAGTACTTTTGCTATGGCGTATATTGGTAAGTATTTGCCTCATTACGGTTGTATTGTCCAAATAAAAAAAGATTCCAACTTTGTACTTTTAAAATGATTATAGCAATAAATGAACTTACATAGATTTTACAAAATGTTACTCGTCGCATCCCATGTAGATCCCAACATATAAAACACCGTATTGCACCTGATTCAGACTCAATTATAACCCAACATTATCTCGTATAATCATCTATCTTCTCTGCATAACACAGAATATCTTAAAATACATAACATGTACATAATTGTATCTCTACATTTAGAAAACACTATTTTTAAAATTTTTATAAGAAAAAGAAACTTAATTTAACGTCAGATTAGGCTTCACTATTCATTATGTTGTGCTTTTCTTTTCATTATCACAATAGTATAATAACTATTTATACAACAGTAGTACATATATCGTCTGTCATACAGTACATACATTCTCTTAAAAATCGGAATTTGAATCTAATTAAACTTTGCAATGACAACAATACAATTGCATATTGCGTACACTGTACGCAACAAAAACATAGAACTCGCACAGATACATATTACTTGTAGAAAGAGACATTCTCACAAATATTTTAATCACCATTCCAAACTAACCCCACATTATAATGCACGCGAATGTAATTATTTGGATTGGAATGGCAATAAAACTGCGAGAGAAAATCACAAGAAAATCTTTTCCGTCTGAAATTCATAACATGTTGACTAGACTCTTAAAACATAATAATGAGCATTTACAAAACAAAAATATGAAAGACACGTTGTCTATTTGTACGTCGATACACTCACAATTTATGAATAAGTAAATTTACCTATAGTTATGGTTAATTGCCCTAAACAGACTTTTGATTATAATGCACAATTTCCAATATTATAATTTATAATATTCATAACGTGAAACCATATCAAAAATAAATTCGATTTTAAAGTTTTAGCACAATTATTGTAGCATACAACCAAACACCTCAAATAGCTAAAATAGAGTTAAAATGTACGCTTTTTAAATAACTCAAAGGCATTTAGAAACCAAAAACACCTGCCTCATCTTTATTATGCATATTTATGCATCCTTGTTTGATATCTTCTTTTATGTCAGATAATTCAACGGGATCCCATTACACTATGATAAAAAAATATTTTTTTAAACAATATTGCGAGTGCATCGAACTTATAACTAATTACATAAAAACTTAACGCCTACTTAAAGTTTTACTTCAGATAGTCACTCCGATGGGAAATGCACAATTCGTCATCGAGTATTCGTCGAAAACATTTTATGGTGATGAGGTCCGAGATTGGCCGGATTTGAAGATACAAGAAAACGTTTTTGCACTAAAGACAAAATATAAAAATCTAATATGTCGGAATGTTTACAATCAAATGAAGATCATGATGATGATTATAAAATGTATCACCTAAAATGGCTTTTGTGTCAAAAATTGCCTTATTCTTTGTTGTAATGAAGATTATCTAGTATTTTTTTAAACACGATTCAATTATACTGATTATGCGTAAATGTACGAGTCATTATTAAAAGAAAATAACATAAATTATTTATATTCCATCAAATAACAGTCCATCGAAAGGTTGCCTGGAAGAGATCGCTCATTGCGGTCGGCCATTGTACTTCACATAAAAATAATGAACTCTGTGTTTATTTTATAATTTCTGTAAAAGTGGTGTGCAATAAAGAGTTTTTCAACACACTTGCTCATAAAGTGGCTCTATGGTCACTGCAATTAGGCACATAATGACACCCATAATCAAACTGTGACTTTTTCATTGCTATAACTCACTAGTGAGTTATAGATTTTTTTTTTTGAAATTTTGTGGTTGAGTTGCTTTGTTCTTAAAAAAGTTTTTATTCATAAAAAAGAACAAATAAATTAATGTTCCTATTGCTTGCTCATTTCATGCAACTTCTTATTTAAATAGATAATTTTAACTCGTACATACGTGTTTAATAAATAAAACTTTCACTCAAATATAACTTTTGTTTTCTCTGTAATAAAAGAAAACTTTGAATTCCCCATTTTGTACGTGGCAGAACATACGCAAACCCTATGTGCGGAAAATAAAAAAAAACCTCATCCCATTCTTTAGTCTGTGGCCGATCGCAATGCGCGCGCATAGGAAATTTTTCCCGCCATAGCGAAACATTTTTCACAACTCGTTTTCACTGTTGAAATTATAGTTATTTTATTCACAAGTGTGTTGAAAAACGTCGTATGATACACGTGTGTATTGGTGATTACCGTCCTCGGCTTTCTTAAGACCCTCGCCTACGGCTCGGGTCTCAATGGCACCTCGGCGGTAAGCACCAATGTACCACACTAGTACCATAATGTACTATTCTATCTATCTAACCCGGAGGTAGATACATTTTCCTTGTTCAACAAATCCGCCAATCCCTTGACCAACCAAACTCCGATGCAGCCAGTTAACAAGCTGTCCCAAATAAAAACTATATACCTATAACATATTGTTTCGCAACCACACATGCGTACCGAGACAGATATGTTTGCGACAAAAGCCTATTAATCCTCAATAAACGTCTCCTATATACATAGCTCTAAAACGGTTAACCCTAAAAAAATACATCTTCAAAAGGAATTTGGGGCGTAATGTAAACATGCTTATTAACGTAAGAAATCTAGAATTACATCGAAGGTAACATCAAAGGGGCTGGAGGCGATTAAAGCTAATAACAATGATCGAATAATTCCTTCAAAAGTTTAAATTTCAGTCAACGCTTGAGCAATCGCTGATCGACGAGGGTAAAAATATCGTAGAGATTTGAAAGGTGCATCAAAGGATTAATATTAAAAATTCTTAAACGACGCAACCAAATAACTATTACGCTAGCATGCAACATTAGCGACTTAAATGCAAATTCAGTAAAGTGAACACTTTCAAGTTTTATGTACAAAGATCCGACCGACCGGTCGCACGTAGAATAGTCACATCGATAAAAAAAATGTCACCATTATCCGAATTAAATTTACTAATGATATTCGAGTAAATATTCACAATACTAATTAATAAAAAAATTAACATCTGACTGTACACTCGATCGTTTTAAAAAATCTAAGCCTATCCCGAATAAGAGATGAGTAAAATGTAAAACCATGAACACTTGCCTTGTCGTTTGTCGGCGGAATGTGGCGACGTCACTAGTGCACTGCACGCCTAGCTCAGACTTGGATTGTCATGATGGTTAGGGAGTGGGTTGTCTACATTCTGTCTAGTCGGAACTCGTGTTCGACGGACGAGTCGGGGAGCAGCGAGCTCGGCTCCTCGAGTAGCGTGAGGTCGTCGAGATCGAGGCCAGCGCGTAGCTGTGCCTCCTCGCCGCCGAATATACCCGCGTCTAGTTCGCCAGAGTAATCTGAAAACAGATATCCTTTAGTGAGAATTAATATGTGAACATGTGTGAGAACGTGGTATAAGGTGCTGGGCAAGCCTACTCCATCTAAACATTGTCCCAGGCACAACAGTGTTCAGTTAAGTGTAGGCATAGATTGCCTCCTGACGCTGTATAAATCATCTTCAATAGATGTAAAGGCCTAAGTAGTGAGAACCTACGGAAGTTAACCCATGAATGAGTACGTGATCTATGGATAACTAGCTTCCGCCTCTTTTGAAGCTGACTTATAATCAACGCACAGCCTAAACCATAAGTCCTACAGGTATGAAATTTGGAGGGTAGTATCCTTATATAGTGTAGGGGTGCACTAAGAAAGGAATTTTGAAAAGTCACACACTAAAGGGTCTATCTAGAACGCGAGCAACGCCACGCGAGCAACGCCGCGGGCGACGGCTAGTAAAGACATATAGTGCCTTCTGGTAAGATCGGCATAAGTGGAAGTCCGAATAAATCACGTAAGTAAGCAATTATCATATAAAAATATCGCAGAATTGCTTGGCATCCGGACTTCCACTTACGCCGATCTTACCAGAAGGCACCTTATATTTTTTTATTTTTTTTTTATTTATTGTTACATTATAACTTATATGTATGTATATGTATTATATGTATGTATATGTTAATACATTATAACTTATATGTATTTATCTATCTGCGAGCTCAGTGCCGAGAGTGCGGCATTACCTGTGAGTATGATGTCGGGTATGCTGGCTGGTGTGGCGGGGGTTTGGGGTCCGGGAGGCGAGGCGAACCCACCGCCACCCGGCACCGGGTCACGTGCTCTGGCGCGGGGTTCGCTCATGCCGCCCATCCCGCTCATACTGCTACCTTGACTCGCCTGAAACATTCATAATACAGAAATTAATTTATATGCAAATATTACGAGAAATTGGCTGTACGATTTCATTGTCAGCGAAATCACGAATCGAAAAAGACTAGCTGAAGAAACGGTGTTATAAGGAAAGCATTCCACTTTTGCGCACTAAGAACTTCCGCACCTTACGCTATTCCATTTATGCGCACCAATTGATTTTAAGCTTGGTGCACAAAAGTGGAAGGTCCTATGAGAAAACGGTCATGCATTCGAGCGATACGTTTCGGTGAGCGGGGAAAAAATTCAACGCTTGAACGCTTTCTGCTTCATAGGACCCAATTTTTTTTTTTTCGAAAAACATTCGTGTACAGGACAGTGTGTAACTTACAACAGTGTGATAAACTAGAAAGTGATGATTTATAAATAAATGCGCTAGTGTGTGCGTTGTAGGTCAAGATCTTTCCCTCCACAACTAAATTGAGCCCTCCGTACACTGAATGAAAGCTTGCAGAGGTAAAAGTAACTAACCTGTGAGTACGTATGCTGTGAATTCGTCGTCTGCGGCGAATGCGGTGAACTGTGGTTGATGTACGTTTGACTGTACGACGTTACCGGATGATCCAACTGTAGATATAAAATACAACAAATTACTTAAGGAATAAAATAAATAAACTAGCAAGCGAGAGAGAATGCACAAATGTTAATCTACCATTCCGATAATTGGCCTTAGGGCCCGTATTCAAAGAAATATCAAGTCTGAATTGAGGCTCGATTACATTTTTTTTTAGTTTTTCAGTTGAGTGTCAAAAAATCTGCCTTGATTCAGATTTGAGCAATTCTAAATGCAGAGCCAGAGTCCAATCACTCATACCATGACTACACTACAAACGATAACAACGTGGTCGGGTAACGAATTTATCGTGGGTACCCAATGACCCAATTACGTAACCCAAACTCAGTTTTATCACAGGATAATTAGTATGGTTATTCACACTTTTGTGGTACGTGTGAATGGACTCCTATGCTCGGAAACGCTCAGACAAATCTCAAGGGTAAGGGCTCAGTTCGGTGGATATTTTACTCTAATAGGGATGACGTGATATCTCGACCGATATGACGTCACAATGTCACGGTGAGACGTAGTAACTTTTCGACATCATCCTTATTACAGTAAAATCCCTGCTGGACTGAGCATATGGGCCCAGGCATTACAAACAACTCTGTCTAGTAAAAACAATTGAAAATCATCTAATTTAATAGTCTCTTGTTTTCATAATGAAAAAATTACGACTGTTTCCGACCATTTATTGCCTCAGGAAGGTATAAGAAAGCTAGAAAGTTAAAAACAGCAGGGTAACAATCTTTGAAATAATAATATGCAAAGTTTTGCAATTTTCTTGCGAATAATAATAGAATAAACAAACTGGACCGTGTAAACATGCGTTATGAATTATCATGCAATTTAGTGATACTCAACTGCAAAATAATCCTAATGATAAATAGAAAATCTATTCTTATTTCTAATTATTAACCAAAATCTGATAGAAGTACCAAGTATAGAAGTAGAAGTAAAATAAGCTTTATAAAGAAGTAGCGAAAACCAACATATTGAAAAATGTGCGAAATGTTTACAGAATCAAATGTACTCGGTAAGTATAAAGAAGATTGTCTTATTAAAACCTCACTAAATGCAATCACTTAGGTGCGATCGAGAACCATTATTAATAATAATCTATCTATACTATTATAAAACTGTGAAAAAGCCAAAAACTAAAATTAAAGATATGGATAAACTAAATATGCAGATCTACTAAATAAACGATTCTGATTCCGAAAATCGAGTTTGTCTGTTAGTTTGTTCGCGGATCACGCCTAAACTACTGGACCAATTTTAATGAAACTTATACCAACCAGAAGCCCTTTTTCCGGATTGAAACATAGGCTATATTTTATTGAAATCAAAGACGTGGATTCTTAGATACAGCTTGAACTCCTTGACATGAAACTACAGCCTGGTTCGTAGCGTTTTTTTATATGGTCCTTCTTACTAAGAAATATATTTATACACTGAAGTTCCGGTGTGGTACTATTTGAACTTAGTAACGCTTAAATGCCAAATAATTAAAAAATTCACGATAGCACCTATCATGCTTTTAAAACAAAGCGAAACTCCCCTACTGTTAACCCATATAAATTTAAATAACCTATTTCTATAGAAAAAAAATACTATTCGAAACTACCAAAAAATTTATAAACATACGAAGAGAATCATAAAATTATTGTAGGGTACTAGATCTACTTTTCGATACAGTAAAACTAACCTAGGTGAAAAAAATAATACCAAAAGGTGAGCCGTGAGATTGAACCTTAAACACGTGCAATATAGTATACAATCGTGTAAATATTTTTTAAGTCACGCATCACCTTAAGGTAGTCGGTAGTAGAAACATTAGGATCGTAGTGAAACAAGTCGAGAAAGATATTGCTCTGAATAACTTAGTTGTGGCGCAGTGTGATAACAAATTCCAAGTGCTTTGTAACACTTTCAAGGATTTGTGAACATTCCTTGGTTTTGTGAACATTGTTGTTGCCAAAAAATTACAGACACCTAGCGAATCGGCCGATATAAGCGTATTTGTATCCTTATAAAAGATCTTGAAAGTGGCTAATACGCTAGGTTTTGAGAAGTTAAAAATGTTGTGCTTCTATATCGGTGAACGGAGAAAAACAAAGTCAAATTGCTTCAAGGGAAATAAACGCAGAAGTGGTATGGAACGTCACAATTTGATAAGAGCTGTTAGCACAGTTAAAAGTAGTTCTTATTTCCGCTAGATTTGGGTTTGAATTGCCATCCAATGGTCATCCACAACTTTTCCAAACTTCCAAACTGCACCGCGGTATATTTTTTGGAATAATTAGTTGACCGGTCTCACTACGATCCGATGTTATAAGTGCATTCGTGTCGTACATTATCCGCGACTTGGACGTGTGCCGTCCAGCCCGACTCCACGAGACTCTGCACCAACTGCGCCCAGTCCTTTGCCAACATCCAGCAATGTTACATTGTGTACGTTCATTGTTATCGTTAGATACACTCACACACGCAATGGAAAGTGAAGTACATTCGAGAACAATAATTTCTATAAAGGCAACCATGACTAATTAGGACTATTTGATCACAAACGAATAGGCCCATGTAATCACTTTCCATTGCGTTTATTTTTGGTCATATTCTGTCAGAATTCAAAGGGTTTTTTTGTGTCTTTTTACAGATAACTGGTTTGCATTTCCTAAATTCTGACAAAATGCGTTTTATCAAATTATCACATTATTAATATTAACAGAATCAACTTTATAAATTGAACAAATAGTGTCAAAATAGCTTTGCAAATCAGAAAGATAAAACATTGCTTACATTTTCCATTTATTTTAGTAGGGGAGCCCACGAGGCTAAATGGGGATTTACTCGAGCGTCGTAGAGACCTATTGGGATGCAAAGCTTAGATGATAAGAAGAAAAAAATGTTATATGATATATACCTTTACATCGGTGGGGGAAGCGGCTATAGATTTTTAAATATGTAAAAAAAAACTGTTGCATGGACATCCTCGAGCGCGTCAGATATTGATAGCATCAATGTCCTACGTATTTTTAATAATGTACGTATGATAATCTGATCGTTTGCATGATGGGGGTGGTTGTATTTAAGGGTTGAAAATGAAAAAAAAAAAAATTAATCGAGCGCGTCAGATTTTCTAAGGGAGTGTTAAGTGCACCAAAAAAAAACTCTCATTCACTAATCTGACGATTTCGATGGGACGCAAACTCGCGGCCATTTTCATAATGTGCAAAAAAAATTCGCCATTTTGAAATACTCAAGCGCGTCAGATTAAGATATATATGGTTCATCTTTATGTTCTAAACGTACTGTCTCATAATCTGACGATTATCTAGAGGGATTTGCCTGATCTGACAAAAAAAAATTAGAAAAACGGTTCACCTTAAAGGCCATCCCTGCAACTTCCCGCTAATTCCATTCCTGGGTGCTTAAAATTGTACTTATGACATTTTTGAGCTCAAAATATAATTTATGTGATATTTTGAGCTCGCTGAGTTCAAAGAAATAATATTTCTATGCATTTGAGCTCTCATTTGAAAGTCTCGCGGTATTTTAATTGCAGTAAATAATTTATAGCACTGTGCGTGATATAAATCATTTAATGATGATTCCATCGATAATTGGAGGTTATCATATGTTCCTCGAGACTTTCGGATAACCGGCTTGCTCCGACGATATTCCAAAATATTTACACATTTCTTTAATGTCTCTACCGTAAATTTGATTGTTTTTTGTAAGGTACTTTCACCACAAAACACACATTTCAAATTAATATCACTCATATTAAATACTTATAAACTTTAATTCACACAAATAATATTAAAATAGCAAAAAAAGCCAAAACGTTGGAAACACGTTCTAAACAGTATGCCACAAACGAGTCTTTATGATCAGCTGTGATGGCGTCATGGCAACAGAAACCAGAGTGGGGACGGAGTGAGAGAGTAATAGATAGAGAAAGAGTGAGAGAGGAATAGAAACGCGGAGAAGGAAATGTTGGCATCACGCAGCTGCACGCATTTAACTTTATCGACGAATTTTTGTTATTTCGGCTTGCGGAAATCGTCAGATTATATATTTTTCATTATTCTTGAATTATTTCCTTCAAAATAAAAAAAAATTTAGCTACGCTCGAGAATGTCGAGATGACGTTTTTTTTTACAACTTTGTTGCCCTCCCCTTTTTTTACGTCACTCTCAAATTGTCAGATTAGTGGAATATACACTTTTTAGGATGTAATTAACTCACCCTACCTTAATCTGACGCGCTCGAGAATTTCTGATGGTCAATTTTTTTTTACTAATCTGATCCTGTATCCTTCACGGGCGGCCTTATATATGGGCCTCATGTTTTGTGGAGGTACTTAACCGGGTACAAGGTATCCCCCTGTATATTGATCTGCCGCGCTTTAGTAAATCCCGAAATCCCCGCTTGGGCTCCCCTACTATTTTAACGTGAGTGATTTTTTACCTTATTTTTTTACCTTATTTTTTTTACTTATTTAGCAATTATAGTGAAAATTATAACTTTATTAATTAAGAACTAATTACATATATGCATAGATATGTCTTTATTGACATGAAGCGTACAAAATGATGGTACTTACAACGCCTTGCTAAAATCCAAATGATGCGTAAAAACATTACAAAACAGACATCGAAGTTAACAATTACACAGACAAAATATTATTATGCTTAGCAAAACAAGGTTACTAAAGATTTTTTCAATAGCACTATTTTATTATCGTGGTATCTTATTTCTCTAGTGAATTACGGATGGGCCGAATATTCGTTCGACAAATTTTTTATTGAATATTCGGTTGACTATTCGTATCCGTTGAAATCACAAATCAGCCTATTGCTAGTGAACATACAATATAAGTAACACTTCAATAGACACACAAGTTCATACGTTGAACTGCGGATAGACCGAATATTCGCTCGGTAAACTTTTTATCGAATATTCGTTGAAATCACAAATCAGCCTATTACTAGTGAACATAGAATATAAGTTACACTTGAGTAGACACACAAGTGCACACTTTTCGGGAGTAAAGTCGCAATAGCGAGTAATTTCATCAATATTTCAATAGTAAAATATACTCACCATTGTGATTTGTTCGAATGGTTGCAGTAACGCTTGATGTAAATTGCTGTAATCGTTCTGTGGTGATTCTCCTGGACTACCTGGACTGTTCACCATCTGAAATGTACATATAAGTTTCAACTGCGATTCTATAATAATAATAATAGGCCTTTTACATCTATTGAAGATGATTTATACAACGTCAGGAGGCAACCTATGCCTACACTTAACGTAGTGCCTGGGACAATGTTTTAGATGGAGTAACCTATACCATCCTCTCAGCGTAGTTTGCCATATCCACAGGAAGGACAAGGTCAATACGTGCGGAGCTGACTAAGCCAAGAGTTTCCTCACGATGTTTTCCTTCACCGTTAAGCTCGTGTTAATGCGCATATAAATTTTCCGAACGAAAAATCCATTGATGCACGGCGGGGATTCGAACCCACGACCTTTGGATCGAAAGTCGAGGTGCAATCCCACTCGGCCAACACGGCTATAATCATAGCACCATTATAAATGTGAAAGTTTAGATGTTTGTGTTTCAATCACGCTGCAACTACCAGTTCGATTTGACCGAAACTTGGAATATATGTGGCTAGTGACCTGGATTGACACATATGCTACTTTTTATCCCGAAAAACTTAACAGGACGAACGGGACGCGGACGAAGTCACGGCTGAAAGCTAGTAATAAATAATTAACTTATTTGCTGATTTGTGATTTGCCAATGAGATGCAGTTGCGTTAGATATTAACAATATGTACTCGTTGATACATACCGTAGGTGATGGTATATTAATATTTGACGTTGACGAATATTGTGAAGGCGGACTACAGTGTGACTGGTATCCTGACGTCATCCAGCCGTGGTCCAAAGGTGACATGTTCTGAAACCAGATTACCCTCAATAAATCACCAAGCTAAATACAACCCTGTGTATGAAATTGAAGGGTTGAAAACAGTGTGATTAGAGAATAGAGTTGCCCTTTGGAATAACCCAAGACAATGAGTTTGTTTAGTGAAGAGAAGACAATAAAGTTTCGTCTCTTTCTTTTGTTTGGCGGTAGTGACGAGTTAGACAGAGATGACGATTTTCAGTCGTGCAGTATTGGATAGTTGTCTTCTCTTTCATAAACTAAACGTCTTTGGTCATTCTGGACTAAGTATCTTGCATTTCATTCATTTATGTAATTTCTTTTCAGTAATGAATCACACTGTTTTTCGTTGAAGCTAGCAAAACATGCAGTTAAAATAGTATGAAAAATAAAGCTATAAATACGCTTGAGATACAAACCATTGTATGTTTGTCGTGGCTGCTAAATGCTTTCGATCATGCAATATATAAGATAAACAAATGGCGTTATTGTGTGAACCATGAAGAAAAATAGCACTACATATATCATACATCCTGTACAATTTTCTAAACCATTGAATGATCGAAGCTAAAAGTGTGTACGTACGAATCGTGTTCAAATTAGTACAGAAGCGTTATTATAAAAAAATACAATAAAATAATATTATGTCTGTTAGTAGATTTACATGTCAAGTATGTCGAAATTCCAAGTCGACATTATTGATGATTTGTGTGCGACTGTATACTTATCTGGAGGATAATTTTTGGGGATTTGTTACCAAATTCATAAGTAGTTCTATCTCACGAAGTACGTTTAGCTATGTTTGCAGTTAACACGCTCGCTAATACACATATCGTATCTTGATACGTCCAACCGCTTCGGAGTTTACGCACACATACATAGCCAAATGGCCTTCGAGAAATAGATCAATTGTACAGATCTCAAACCATTTATCGTTATACTTTCATTAGTCATTGTCATTGCATAACTTAATTAGCTGTTTACATTATTCCGAGCCAATTTTAATAATATATTTAACTTTTTCAGCGTTTATAAGTATACCCCTTAGTGCTTATTGTTTTTTAGTACGGAATAATGCAATTTGTGTCCGCCAGATATGCGTACAGTCAAAAGCTATTTATGTGATCTGTATTAAGCTACAACGTATAGTTAATATAAAATTGATGTTATTGACAGAATCATTTTACGTTACATTTATTAAATTTAGATTGACTTTGAGGTTCAATTGTACTATTAAACTAAAACTGAATCAAAACTCAAATATTTGTTGATAGTTTTTAATGTATAACAAATAATAAATCAAGGAGTGAGTTTATGTTTGAACATTTTTTAATTGATCTGAAAACTGACAACAATAATACATTTTATTTAGCTTTTTTAAAAATACAAATTGTCTAACGTTACATATATAATAATTTTATTTAGCTTCGGAACATGCTACATATTTGACATAAAAAAATGGATTAGATAAACTTAATCTAATTCAAGCTAAGAATATAACCAAATATTTCAAAAATTAAAAGTTAGGCTGTTGTTAAAACTGAAAATGAATAGAATCACCTTGAACGAGGCACAAAAACAAAGTTAGTACCTATGTGTTGGAATGCGGTTCTGAGAAATATTTGTTAGTGGGTTGTGGAAAAGTGACCAAACATTGGTATTTTGTGCAGTGAGAGTTTAAAAAAGCATATTATCTGCTTTGAAATAGTAGTAAGTACTGGAAAGTGCCATAAAAATATAAGCGTAAAGTATTATTTGTTGTTATAAATCATGCAAATTTTAAGGCCAATAGACGCTAAAAATTAGAATAATTTTGATAATGAGATATTATGTAAATTAGTAAAGATTTTGGATGACAAATATTGTATCCAATTGAATTAGTAAATATCAAAAAGTGGCACTGGAGTCAGCATTGTTAAGCGTACAAGCAATCGCCCGCAAAATGGATGAATCGGAAAAAAATTTAGAGAAGGTTAAAAAAGAAAACGAACCTCATTACGATGAAGATAATTATTTGTGTTTGGTACAGATAAGTGATTCTGAAATAAACAAAAAATGATTTGTGTTGAAAGCAAATAAACACAAACATAACAAAAACAACATAGATTTATCTAACGGAAAATAAATATTGTATGCCTTAGAAAGACATGTTATATCCAAAGCCAGTGTTAGATCTAGAATCTAGACACCTAAAATTAGTAATTGTGACAACCTACGCAAATCTGAGATTTAGAACGTGTCATACTCCGTAAAATCAGAGTCATCTCAAAATTTGCGAGGATTGATACTTTGTACTTTGTACGTAATCATTTTAGTGAAATAACAGAACACTAGGTCATTCCGATTTGTACTAGTTACAATCTAAATTCTAACTTAATATCTACAGTAGCGGTTGAACTTTTGTATATTAGGTGCCGATTGATGTTCCTAGCGATTATGACTTCTTGTACCGTCTGACAACTTTGTCAGTACTATGTGGGATAGTTTATAATTGAACTAGCTTAGCTTTCAACCTTCCTTTTAACTTTTAACTGTCCAGTTTGATGCGCCAAAGCTTAACGCGCGCCTCGAGAGTGCGAAGATATTACACATTGTCGCACGCTAAGCCTGGGACTACATGGCATCCGAATTTCCTGATCCCCTTCAATTGCTCAATTTCAATGGCTATGGGAATAATAAAATTGCTATCAATTAGAAATTATAGTGCCCAATACTTTAATATCATCGTATTAGATAACCAAAACCATTGAAATAGCGCCATTAATCTGCCGGAATGTGGATGGCCAATCAAGTTGCTATCTGTTGCAGTTGCTGCGGGGCTAGAATGCGCGAAACATTTGTCATGTAGTTCTATCAAAATGTAAGCATTTTCCACCAGTTTTGGAACTATTGCACTATCTGTGGTAGTCAGGTCGATAAAATGCGCCTTATTGTACTTTTGACACTTCTTACTTTTACCTCTTTTTCTCTTCTATTATGACCTCTGTCCATCATTTCGACAGACAATTTTATCAGTGTCAAGTGAAATATTTGAACTAATATCAGTCAAGTCATTCGTCAAGTCGGCTATAGACTGAGGACGAGATAATAGTCATGCAGAAATTTCAAAAACTGAAGATTAAAAGGCGCGTTTTCTCGACAACATTACAGATAATGCAGTAGTTCAACACTGGGTGCAAAATGCTTATAGATTTTGACAGAACGAGTAGACGATTATCTCGCGTGCGCATCCTAGCCGCGCTGATATACAAGACGTGAGCAGCGTGTGTATGTTACCTGAGCTTCATACAAGGAGGAGTGGTCGGGATGGTGCAGTGACGCGAGGGGTACGGTCGCGCCGACGGGCGAGCCCGACGCGGGCGACAGACCGCCCGTCGCCGGCGACACGCTGCCGCCGGGAGATGTCGGACTCTGCAATACACATCTAATGTACTGTACACTCTCTACTAGCAAGCATGCTTGTATGAGTTAGTGGCCAACTCTGGTGACGGAGTTTTTAGGCCGCCTTTAATTCTTCCGTCATGGCTTACACTCCCTACTGTCTACTTATCTTTTCTCTCTTTCTAATTTTGTTTCTTTGTTGTTAGTTTTGTTTTGTAAGTGTGCTTTGTGTGTTATCTCTTAAGCAAATATGACTTTATGTTGTAACCGGGCGCTAGTATTCCTTGACAACGGTGATTTCTCTGAATCGGCAGCGATTCCTCTTCAGACGCGCGCTCTTGCAACCGATTTTGGTTTTATAAAGAAGTTTTTTACCGGATAAGTGTCTTTCACATCCACGACTGAGGTTTCACGCGCGATAGAATGTGATACACTCATCTACATCCGCTGTGGTACACTCTGTAAGTAGTATGTCTTGCACCGTGGTACACTATGTAAGGAGTACTTTCTCCACCGTGATACACTTTGTAAGGAAAATGTCCTCCAATGTGGTACACTCTGTAAGGAGTAGGTTCTTCACCGTGGTTCACTCTATAAGGACTACGTCCCCCACCGTTGCACATTCTGTAAGGAGTATGTCGTTCACCGTGGTGCACTCTGCAGGGAGTACGTCCCCCACGGTGGTACACGCTGTAAGGATTACGTCCTCCACCGTGGTACACTCTGTAAGGAATATGTCCTTCACCGTGGAACACTCTGTAAGGAGTATATCCTTCACCGTGGTACACTCTGTAAGGAATATGTCCTTCACCGTGGAACATTCTGTAAGGAGTATATCCTTCACCGTGGTACACTCTGTAAGAACTACGTTTTCCGTCGTGGTTCACTCCGTAAAGAGTACTTGCTCCGCCGCGGTACACTCTGTAAGGAAGATGCCCAGCACCATGTTACACTCTGTAAGGAGTACGCTCTCCGCCATGTTGCACTCTGTGAGGAGTAAGTTCTCCGCCGTGGTTGACTCTGTAAAGTGTACGTACATATCGTGGCTGGTAGTCGGCGGGCCGGTAGTGCGGCGACGGGAAGTGCACGGAGGTGAGATCGGGCAGCGAGCCGCCCGGCACTTGCAGCTCGCCGCAGCCCAGCATGCCGCCGCCGCCGCCGCCACCGCCATCCCCCCCACTTTCGTACACACTGCAAAGGATTCACTCGTTACGAACCATTCATATCCTAAAAATGATTTTAGTTCTCGTAAGCGATTAGTTTGTTATCTTAAAAGAATTAATAATAAAGATCTTAAAACGTAAAGGATTCGAAGGACATTCGATGCCAGTTAATACACAACACCGTATATCCGATCCGAGCGTGTAACCTTCTTTTGTATGTAGTACATTACATATCTAAATGTTTAAGCCTCAGGTTTGATACATTTATTCAGAGAAATATATATTATTTATTTATTTAAAAAAAATCTTTATTTTTATCTTTAAAATATTATCAAGAATTTTTTAAGAAACATTATTTGGCGCTTTCAAATTGTTACCAACACGTGCGGACACGAAAAGCGTGGTGAATAGCGTGGCTGTGTTGTTTACATTTACAACACAAGTCAATCATTTATTTGCGTAACACATGTTACAAAGTTGAAATTTGCATATCTGTTTTAAATTGACAAAATCCGTGTCTTGAAGGGTTTATTGTATTAAGCAAGTTAAATAAATAAAATATTGCAATTCCACAGAACGCCAGCTGTCATTACGAATTTGCATAGAGATTGGTTCAGCTACTTAACTGAAAAAATAAAACAAACAAAGCATTGCATAGCAAGCAGTTTGAATCAACATGGAGGACATAAGTAATTCATACAGAAGTTCCGCATATAAAGTGAGCAATCCATCAAGCGAATACGTTTACATACTCGTAAATGGTAATTCAGTCGCCAACAGGTTTTTGGCAGTTCTAATTTAATATTTGCATATCATGGTCAATTGAGTATTCATAGAACTAATCAGACGTACTAAAACTCAAGATGTAGCAATGGCGAAACAAATTATATTGTCAGTTGTCTGTTAGGACAATCTGATAACACTCTCGACTAAATCAACGCACGAAACAACGTTAGCCTGTAATGTTCTGTGAGTAAACAGTTTGATCGAAAACTGCATGCCACACAAGTTTAGTAATTCAAAGTGAAATGTTATTTATCTATATTATCGTAAGAATCATTTTGAAATGTTCGCCTAAGCCCGGTAGAGCGGCGTGCAGTTTAGACCGGTCTAAAAAAAATCTCATTTTACATCTGTGACATGTTTTTTTTTCGTCACAAGCATAGTGCGTAATTTTGAGTTTTTTGTAGCCCTTAATAAAGGTTTTAATATGTTGGATTCTATAGCTTTTGTTCGTCGTAATAAGGTCCATCCCAAATTCCCAACGCTGAATAAACTCTTCTCTAGAGATCATGGTCACGAACCACGTTGTTTGTATTGTTTTACTTAGAATTCTTAAATAATGACGTCATGTGTTTTCCAAATTTTTCATGACGCGTCTGACGTCGACGATATAACACGAAATACTATAGTAATGTGAAATGAAAATACTGAGAAGGAAAAAGTTCGATACTTACTTGTTATTGTTTGGTATCCTAGGTATTTCGCAGGAGGATCGCGGCCGATTGTTTGGGTTCATGCCCATTGTATTCAGAACGTCGATGGGCATTTCACCTGAAACATCACATTTTTAGCTTATTACCATTGTATTTCAAGTTTTCAACTCTTGTGAATAGTACCCGGCATGGAAGTTGAGCGCTAGAGGACAACTTCAATGCCATGAAATAAATTGTACCTATTTTACCATACTGTACCCTATTTTTTAAATTCAATCTTTTTATTCCAACTTGAACCGATTTTTTCTCTACATTAATTCACAAAATTTAGTAAATTTTGTAATTATTATCATAGTAGAAGTTTGGGAAAAACCAGACAGTAAACGCCGTCACAAAATTACCCATTACTTTTAGTCCGGGGTCAAAAATATTAGAGTGGAAAACGCAAGCAGTTTTTCTTGAAGGTAGTACCTACGGTATCGTCGGTAACGGTATAAATGTGTCATTTGAACGTCAGAGCATGAATATTAATGTACTAATTACTGTGTAGGTATGTATACTAAAATTAAACAATACGAATTTGTAGAGTGAAGTCGTAAGGCAGCCAATAAAAAGCTAGAACGCCGTTTATTGTGAGTAAACGTTAAAATTCAACTTTCGCATGCGTATAATAGTTCTCATTTGTGTTTATTACAGCGATTTCACGGCAAATTCTACCTTTGCGAGAAGCCTTTTGCACAAACATGTTTGTCTATTAAAATCTAGAGAGTAAGTAAGTCAGACCGGCACATTCTTTTTGCTTTTTTCTTTTTCAGCTCTACTACTAGACAGGAGATTCTTTCTCTCTGTGTTACTAGTGAGATGACAGCTTAGACTCACCTCTATGATGGTTCTGGTGTGGGTGTAGATGTGGATGTTGGTGAGGCCGCATCGGATGATGATGTGGAGACAGGGGTTGTGTAACCACTTGTTGGTCACCACATGACTGGTGCAGTGCTGAATCAGAGTGCGTTCGACGCCAGTTGCTGTCTGGTGGTGGACTGTAACAAAAAGTTGTATCTTTACACAATAATTTAAGCTGTAGGACGGCTTAAGTAGTCTCTTAATGATTGCCATTGTGATAAATCTTGTGCCTGTTACCCTGTTAGCTTTCAATGACTTCTTGTTTTGGTTTTTTTACTTATTCGTAGAAATCTAAGGGAATGATCGTGAGCGTTTCATGTTTTTGTTTGAAAAAAGGAAGGAAGAGTTTTGTGTACTTCTATAATTTCAATTTTAACATTTTATACATTTATGAAACATCGTGGCGGGGTTTTAAAATAACATGGTTGTAAAACTTGTCAAACTACATTAAGGTTATTATCATACTCGTTTTAAGGCAAATTTATGCAAACACCATATTTAAAACGAAGGTAATAAATCATATTTTACAAGCATCATATAATTATAACTACTTACATGTTTAGCATACATAATGATGATAATGAGGATGAAATGATATTTGAGGATGGTGGAATATCCTTCCTTTTCGTAGGATTTCTACTATGTTAATACCGATCTCCGATCACTCGATCGATACTAATAATGACAAATAGAATTTGCATTTAGAAGTGTTTTAATTTGCACCTTAGTTTATTAAATGCAGTTTTCAAACGAATATCGATCGAGGCTAACCTCTTTATACATAATATCCTACAGTTTTAGCGCGGCTTTAAAAAAAACTGCTGTCATTGTAGAGTGACTTCGTATTTTTATATCGCGCATTGGAAGTTTAGACTGAAATGAATGTTCGTGAAATGAAAACTCAATGTCATCCCTCTTTGCGTTTTTTTTGTGTGCCTAAATAATGGGTATTCATTACGATAACTGTGCCTTGTAAAGTTGCTGGTTTATGTATGTGAGGAGAACATTGTAGGATATGTGTCCCCCTACGAAAAGGGAAGATCTTCCACGCCGAGCGACCTTTGGCTCGGGATCCGAGGACCAATGGATTTTTTTTTTTCGAACGGTCTAAAATGCTGTTGTAATCGTCTGACGATTGCTGACAGCGTTACCGGACTAAAAGGACCAATGGATGGTATTCGGTAGTATTACTTATGTTCAAACTCCGTGATAACTTCGTTTGCGCGATCTAGGATAGTTCTCATGTAGCGAGATAGATGGCGCTACATATGCAATTTCTTTGGTATTTTATTATGTGCGATTTCTAAGTTATCTAATTAAGTATGACTAATGTTATATAGCGTGGTTTCCAATAACCAGGACAAATGACGTCATTGAATTGTTTCCTAGTACAAATTAAAAGGCATAGCACAAATAATTGTGATGACTATTACACTTCGATTTCCTTACATAAACATCCGCGTGTTTCATTGAAAACTCAAATAAAACCAGTTTAAAGATATTGCGTTATTTCATAATTTACTAGCTGTCGCCCGCGGCTTTACTCGCGTGGTAGCAGCATACACATTATTCGGTTAAAATCTTTGATCCTAATTTTAGACCCTTTAGGGTGCGACTCTTAAAATTCATACCTCTAGGACTTAAAGTTTAGGCTGTGCGTTGATTGTCAGTCAGTTTCAAAAGAGTTTTATTATAATTTATTTACCTAGTACGTTTCTTTGCCTTCTGTTGGTAAATCTCATTAGTACGGGTTAAAAAAATATGCACCTAACGCAATATCATGCAACTCTACAATAACCACTAACAGAGTTTTTTATTTTACAAAAACACTTATGTAATAAATAATTAAAATGAACTAGCCAATTATAAAGTACTGACCACTACACGATGTAGAGTAACCCTGGCCTTCTAAGTGCGTCAGAACGTGTAAATACCTACAAAACCACCAAAAAACCTTTTTTTTTTATTGTTGTTGTTTGAGTTTACATGTACAAGTTTTTTTAAATGATATCTATATTTATGAATGATTGTATCGACTGGCAAGACTTTTTACGGTAACGGCTACATTTTTTTCCTGTTGGTACACTCATAGGCTCGCGACCACAACCAAACATAAAACAATTAATATAAATTATGAATGAGGGTCCTCGGAACGCCTAACAATAAGGCTTAAATTAACATTGTTATTGTCATGTCATAGCTCGCATGTATCAAATAGTGATTTCGATTAAATTACTGTGTATATGTAATAAACTAGCCGTCTCCCGCGGCGTTGCTCGCGTTAGAGTGTGACGTTTCAAAATTCCTTTCTTAGTGCACCTCTACACTATACATATATAAGGATACTACCCTCCAAATTTCATACCTCTAGGACTTATAGTTTAGGCCGTGCGTTGATTCTCTGTCAGCTTCAAAAGAGTTTTATATATATTTCGATTAAATTACTGTGTATATGTAATAAACTAGCCGTCTCCCGCGGCGTTGCTCGCGTTAGAGTGTGACGTTTCAAAATTCCTTTCTTAGTGCACCTCTACACTATATAAGGATACTACCCTCCAAATTTCATACCTCTAGGACTTATAGTTTAGGCCGTGCGTTGATTCTCTGTCAGCTTCAAAAGAGTTTTATATATATTGATGATGATATTGATATTGATTAAACAGATCAATGCACATGGACACTAAGCGATCATCTTAATTTGCGGATGTGGTCAACAGTCTTTAAATCAGTTTATCTTAAAAGTGTACCTATAAGCCTATGTAGGTATCTTATCTACTCAAACAAAAATCATATTAAATTAGCCTCTAGAAGGCATTGCCTCCCTCATAGATTTCCAGAAAGAACTATTTTGTAGACCTATTTTGAAAGAGCTATACGGACTTCCTGCGATCATTATGGCTTCATGGCTCATTCGGTAGTAGCTCTGCCTTCCGTGCTGTGGGTCGTGGGTTCAATCCCCACCGAGAACAAACATTTGTGTGTGGCAAACATAGATGTTTGTTCTGTGTCTGGGTGTTTCTATGTATTATAAGTATGTATTTACAAAAAATATGCATAATATGTATTCTATCAGCCATCTAGTTCCCATAGTACAAGCTTTGCTTAGTTTGGGACTAGAAGGCGTTGTGTTAAATGTGCGTGAATATTTATTTTATTTATTTATTTATTATGCTGGTTGCGTAGAGGAAAAAAGTTCTTTTGTCGCTTGATTTGCGGTAGGTTTGATATATACAGGCGTCACAGCTCAGTCGGTAATATCTTTGCCTTCCGTGCTGTGGGTCGTGGGTTCGATCTCCAATAGATGTTTGTTCTATGTCTATGTGTCTGTGTGTTACTATGTATTTACAAAAAGCGGTACTTATGTGGTATCTTTTTACACCCCAACAAAATGTACTGTCTGGAATCTATTGACTTAAAAAGATAAGCGCTACAAGCAGAATTTTGATGGCTCGTACTATCAAAAGGTATCCCATTTTGTTAACAAAATAGTTTCGCAGTATTTCTGACGCACATCATTTTGATAACAGCATCGTGCGAGTGTGACGTTAGTGATGGACGATGATACACACGGCGCGTAAGCCGGCAACAGCCGTGCGAGCCACGCCTTGTCTTGGCGGGAAAATATTGTTGCCATACGGTACAACTCTACTATAACATATTTAGGTACTGAAAGTCTAGAGTTTTGCGTGAAAACTATGACTTAACTGAAGTCAATGTGTTTTTAAGATAAACTAATGGAAATGGAGGATATTACTGCAGTTTTAGACACAAACTCAGTCCAGTTCATGTTTAACTTGACGGATACATGACTAATTTTGTCCTGGTCTAAGTTTTGAGTTGACCACGTATTCTCTTAGCTTCAAGCTTTAAGTATCTTCACCGGTCATTTTTCATAACTTACCTACTCAGATCTCTGCCTTTTGTTAAAAGATGAGTAAACAAATAAACGCCAATAAACACTGACACTGACACCGAACAGCCAAAAGAAGAAGAAGCTTCAAGTAAGCGGATAATAATTGAGGAAGAGTTCAGAGGTCAGCCTTCTGTCGATGTGACCGGGGAAGTACCTGTAACGTCAGTATCTCTTACCTCAAGTAAACATTGCTTCCATAAGGGCTAGTATCGTGTCTTCTATCCGCAGGCCGTCGCATCGGACCAACGGAGGAGGAGGTTCTACCTCTCTGACCATGACCAGGAGATCTGGAAGGAGAGGTACCGCCACTGCGAACTCCTTGAAGGCCATACTCTGCCGCTAGGGGAGTCTCTTCGGGCTGTGGACAACAGATATGACTTTAAGGGTGGCCATACACGATGAAGCAGCTACAGTAAGACTGCTTCAGGCTGCGTCTCGACTACTTCTATAGCAATAGGTACATGCAACCGCTTGAGCTGATCTGAGCAGTCTTATAGATTTTATAGTTCGCAGTTTGAAATAACTGCAGTCGATTGCCTCAAGCTGCCCGTGTATTGCCAGTAGCCACCCTTCATCGGTTATTACAGTGTACGACATGCGACACGTATCTAACCATTGCATGTACTATAAAAAGTCGAATCTACCCTAGAGCCCGCAGTATTCATAATACCCGACTAGAGTCTGCATAGCCTACTTTAACATTTTAGTACCTCTTATAAAAAAATAGTGACGAAGAAACCGACTGGGTATACCGCCGTATACCTATCTGATTTACAAATAGGTTAGATAGAGTATTCTGTTCATAGACTTTTTGATGTTATAATTTTCACTTAGGATAATACCATTATTAGTGATTATTATTTTCATACCATAACAGTTTTAAATGATAGAAAGTACTCATATATGTAATTTGAAAACAGGCCAACATATGCCCATTACTCAGTTATAAAAACAATATTCAGGAAATAGCAAAGTAAATTTTTTAATAAGTGTTACGTTTTAAATCAACCAATTATTAATTATGTTTTTGGTGTGTATGAGTATATACAAAAAAATTATTTAATTTCATGCATCAGTGGAGAAACACTACAGCATTCGACACTTAGATATATCAAAATAAAATGTAACATAACTAATTAAACCATAGAAAATATTTTTTGCAATATTGCATACATAAAAAGTAAAAATTTACACTCTACCATAACTTAATTAAAGATAACAATGCAACAGTTTATAAATAGGTACCTACATGCGTCATAATTGTATTCAACAATTATTGTGGATATAAATAAGTCTACAACTAAGTTTATACATAAGAACTACATTATGTACATACATGCTTAAAAAATAAAGTCGGAATTTCCTAGCTATAAATAGTTAGGAGTATTAAAATCAATTTACAAAAGCGTAACTAAATTACACAATTTACAAGAAATAAAAACATATTATTATTACTGCTCAATTAACTATGAGTTGTTTATTTATTTGAGTTAACAGCTGCTCAGATCAGTTAGCAGAAATAACTTTTTGAACACATGTGTCAATAATACAGCTTGTATTAACCAAAGAATGGGTTATAATGGCATGCATTAGATTTGTATAAATTTAACACTTTGTAGCACATAAGTGTGATAACTGTATTAGCACACTTTTTTTTTATGATAAATGTAATCGAACAAGCTGATAGCTCACCTGATGTTAAGTGGTAACTTCTGCCTATAACAATGCAATTGCATTGCATGTAAGGCAATGCACTGCGTCCATCACTAATTAATGGCATTGACACAAAAAAAAATGGCTCAATGTATCTGGTATATTCGTATTAGGCTGGACTTCCTTACATATTATGTGGTGTACTGAATTTTATAACCAGCCTCCCAGTACAGAAGCTTTCTATGGGCTTTGCTTTAGGACCTGGGGTTGTTTAGAATTTGTTTGCTACTCTATTTGCAGGTAACATATGGTGAGCAGCTATTGAGTTTTAGTCAAAACAGCTTCTGCTGAATGGACTATCTATGTATAGCTTTAGGATGTAGGATGAAGTCATCAAGAACCTAGTCTAGTTGACTTATCAAATATTGACCATACCTTTTCTGTTTTAGGTTAACTAGGTGATATATATAAGGTAAATAAGTCTATTATTTATATTTAAATCCTAGCTCAGGTACCTTCTGCAAATTCCATATCTTGGAAAGTTGTCCTGTTGCTTCAAAAAACCCTTTTTTATATAACGGTGTTTCTTGAAATTTTTATAATTACCAACTTAAAAACCCAATTTGTAAGCATGAATTCTCTTCTTGTATCTTAGTAAGAATAGGTTTTTGGAATTATGTCATACAGTAATAAAAATAAAATATAAATAAATAATAATAATAAGTGATGAAACCAAGTAACAACATACAGAAAACTAGGAGTTTAGACTTCTTTTGTAAGACACATCACACCCTCACATCTTATTACATGCCACTATTGTTGGGGAGATAACTACAAGAGATATCATGCTTACATATTTGGACTAAGCCTAATCTAGTACATCAAACAGCCATCTACAACTGCACCACTACAAATACAAAATTAATCTAGAAAATCTACTGATCATAGTCAGTACACATTTAATTAATGGCATAGTTTTCAGTTTTATAAGCAAAGTCAATTTTCCCCTGTCTGCAGTCGCAGGGGATTATTGGAGAAAATTTCCAGAAATCCCCTACGCAGAGGAAAACTGGAATGAGCCTAATTTTATACATATTTTTTCTTTACATGGTCAAATTCAAGACTTCTTTTTATTTTAGCTCCATCCAGTTATATGTGATCTTTATTGCACTAAGCTAAGTTTAATTATAGCTTTAGTTTAACAGTGTGTAATCAATTATCAACAATTATTTTTCATTAACTCTTTTACACTTATTTAGACACACTAATAGTGTGTTGGTATATTTTATGAAATAAAGGGAATAATTTCTGTTAAGACACTGCAATAGCATTATTTAAATGTGTACCTTCTTTTTATAATAACTTTTCAAACCTTGCAGGTAAATATTGACCCTTTATAGTATTGATAAGTTTCAATCAATAAGGAAAAATATAAAAGCTTATACATTACGTTAGATATTTCCTTTGTAATATTTAAAGGAAAAAGGTATGAAATAGAATACCTGCAAAGTTTGATCTCATTTGACTAAATAGAAAAGGAAAAGATGATTCCGAAAGTAAGGAACCTTTTCATCTTCCTGTTCCGTCTCTGTCTTAGGGACTTGTGGTGCAGCCACATTTGGCAGGGAGCCACTTCTGAATGTGCCCAAGCTTTGCTGAGTTTGAATCGGTCCGAGTATCTCCACTATCTCAATTGGTGCAGCCGCTGGCTTAGTTCTTGCACGTCTGCTACTTGAATTTATCTGTAATCACGTCTTCCTTATATCTAGCATGGGCTTCAATCACTTTTTATCACTGCAGAGACAATGACTATTATGAACACAATGTGAGCTACACAATTAGAAATCAACCATGAAAGACATCAATGAGATTCCGTTCAGATAATTACTAATGGTTGATTTTTCACTGCATCACTATCACTTGGCGGTTATACAATTTAATAACGACTCATGTATCCTTATTAGAAACAATTCTATGTTATAGTGGCTATTGTGTAGAAATCTACATTTGGACCTAAAACAAATTGAACTATGACAATTTGAGCAACATACACAGAAGATGGTACAAGTATTTTGATGATTTATAATAACAATATAACATACTGAGTCGTAATAACGCGTTTTGTAATGATTATTGTTTACGTCGGTGGGCACTTTTGACGGCCAGGAAGCGATTGCCTGAGTAAATAGGCGACAGACCTACCTTATTGGTTGCGTCGGAAACTTCACGCATAATTTTCTCAAAGGCCGCAGTTTCTTCTGCCTGCTTTTGAGTATGGAGGGCGATTTTCTCACTGAATTTCCTTGGATTCGCCATGATGGCCAGTTTTACATTTATTTTTCTCTTTTACATCACAATTTTCACTGCTCCGACGAGAAATAAAACGCGCTTGCGCTTGACTTTTTTGTCTGCTCTGCTGTCATATCACGTCATATGCCATATGTCAAATTGAGTCAAATGTCTAGAAATAAATAATGGCCATAGGTAAAAATAATAATAAGGCATGGCACCTGTAAAAACAATAAATTTAAACCCACTCCATGTTCAACAAGGGTCCTACCCTAGCCAATCAAACCATCGAAGCAAACCAATTAATGGCGGAAATAGGCCAGCACAGCACCCTTACATACCGCGAAGTAAAATGGTAGTGGAGTGAAAATCCACAGGAAATCGGGTACACCCATATCGCCACCGCCCGCCGCCTGCGCCGCTGAGAGAATTCAAATTCAAATATTCAAATTCAATTTATTCATAATAAAATAACATTACAGATTGTAATCCAGATTATTACAGATATAATAAGAAAATAACCATACAGAAATATAATTCGGAAAGTCGTCTAAGGAGATTAGTTGTACTAAGTTGGTATTAACAGGCCCGTCTTCTTTTTTATATTTTCTACATCAATGGAACTTCAACTTCTTGGTTTGTGGCTTTTGTGGCTAGTTGTCACAATTCTGCCAACATCAATGGAAATAGACATGACATAATTATAATTGACAAGTTGACATTGGCATATTGAAATAATGACTGTGACAGTGAGTGGCTATTCAAAATGCCAAACATGTGTCAAAGTGACACATTTGATGTCCATTCCGGTTTTCCCGTTTTCCCTTTCTACCTATTAATATTTTTATTTAAATTTATTCAGGGGTTGTTGTTCGCAGAACCTGCGCGTATGTATTCCGTGTAAAAGAAAAGGAAACCAAACTAATAACGCAATACTTTTCGATAAGAGCCTGACTGCATGAGTGTTCAAAGTTTCAAACATTCTGTTTGTGCCACAGCAACTCGTGGGTAGATGTGTTCTGTGCACAGCAAGTCCAGCCAGTAATGTTATAGCATTGCATAGAAACTGCTAACTTTTGGTTGAAGTGTCCAAAAAAACTAAAGCTATGGAAGAAAAATACATTTTAGCGTTGGATATCGGTACTTCCACCATTCGGTCTTACATTTATAATTCTAGAGCGGAAACAGTGGGAAAAGCGGTTGATCAGGTATGTAGGATCTAAACTAAAATAGTACTCATGTATCCCACCTTTGAGTATTATTTATTTTCTTTTTGCCTAGAAAATAAATAATATTAAATATAATAAATAAATAATATTTAATATAGGTATGTAAAATATTTATTTTCTTTTTGCCTAGAGCTTCATTATAATATAATGCAATGTGTGTTTTAGGTAATTCTCCACTATCCTCACGCTGGATTTGTTGAAATAGACCCAGAAGAACTATGGACGTCTATTGTTGCAGTCGTCCAAAAATCACTACAAGGTAAGCTAGTTTCTATAAATAAATGTATAACCATATCTACTACAATGCAACAGTATCACACCATGTGGACAAGTTCTAATAATAGTCTGGAAGCTATGTACATACATTCCTTTCCTGTTGTATGTCACGCATGCCAAAGTGACTGACTTCCAGGCACCTAATTAATTCATGTAACCTACATGGCAATATGTACAGTCTCATTAGCCTGTGTTAACGAGACTACACATCATAAAAGTATGTATAAACAAAAAAAAGTATATATATATAAGTATTGGACTTGCTCAGTGAGGCAATGCACTCGCTCCATCAGTTACTCTCATGAAAAAAAATGTGCAAAATTTTTTGGACACTGAATCATCAATGATGCTATGATCCATTGTTCCAATGTCTCAACAGATGCAAGTCTGTCAGCTGGGCAGATCACAGCCATGGGTATATCAACACAGCGAGGCACATTTCTGACATGGTCCCGTGAAAGCGCCAAGCCTTTTCATAGATTTGTTACCTGGAAGGATATGAGGGCTGATAAGTTGGTGAAGCAATGGAATAGGTCCTTTACGTTCAGAGTAAGTAACTTGAAAAATATTGTATACTATCTTCCTCCCGCGACTTCGTTCGCGTCCCGTTGGATCCACTTGATTTTCCGGGATAAAAAGTAGCCGTAGCAGTAAAATGTGTTAATCCAATTACACATTCTTACTTATGATAATGACACACAACGCACGCAAAATAATAATAATAATAGTTGATCGAGTGAGCGAAGCAAACGAAGATCTTAGTGACAACTTGGGCAAAAATGCTTTGTATGTTTGTTCGCCGAGATCTTTTGAACCGCTTATCCGATCTTCACAGAATTTGGTAGGTATACGGATAGTACTCTTCAGTTTT
Organism: Eulithis prunata; assembly: GCA_918843925.1. Taxonomy (NCBI): domain Eukaryota; kingdom Metazoa; phylum Arthropoda; class Insecta; order Lepidoptera; family Geometridae; genus Eulithis; species Eulithis prunata. The sequence continues at coordinate 4,064,451 of OU974023.1, read as the reverse complement.
ACTGGTTTGTTAAATGAAGTAAATCAGTCAAGGGGACTTCTCAGTTCGATCTCAGTTCGCGGCAAACTACTAGTATAATCATAATATCATCATCAATATATATAAAACTCTTTTGAAGCTGACAGAGAATCAACGCACAGCCTAAACTATAAGTCCTAGAGGTATGAAATTTGGAGGGTAGGATCCTAATTTAGTGTAGGGGTGCACTAAGAAAGGAATTTTGAAACGTCACACTCTAAAGGGTAGAACGCGAGCAACGCCGCGGGCGACGGCTAGTACATTATAGAATAGGTTGAACCCAGCCTAAATACTCCTTATGGGTTTTGTGAATTAATTGCAGGTGATAAGAGTAAGCTCGTATGTTCTCTATCTTTTATCAAGGAGCAAACGGTTCCAGGCTGGCAGTGTTTTTAAATTCATGAACACACAGGTACCAATTTTTTCATACTTTCAATACTTATTTTTAGTGCTATTGTATTCAAATAGGTAAAGGTTTCCGAACTCTGTTGAGAAATATTATTTTAATTTGTGAGATATATTCATTCATTATACACGGTGTAACATAATTGCCCTATAAGTCCGAAAGGGGGGTATTTTACAGGTAATGGCGAACAGTGTTTGTTCTACGACTTGAGATTTCGAAGTTGTATATGTGTGCAATGTAATTTACTTCTTTAACTGTAAAAAAAACTTGTAAAGCTTTGGACACACACAGCGAATACTGGCTGCGAAATCTGCGAATGGCTACTCGCCGCGAGTGTTCGCTGTGTGTGACCGAAGCTTTAATCGAACCAGTTTAAAACTAGCTTGTTTGTTTGTAGCAAAAATAGAAACATAAAAATATAGCTATGGAGTCAAAAGATGTTAATGATCCATTATTTTGTTGTATCTTTATGTTTTGTTGTTATATTTGTGGAAAATTGAAATACTCAGTTTTTCTTGTTTCACAGACGTCATTACGCCTGAGTTGGGTTTTACAAAACGTGTCGGCAGTGAAAAACGCTGTACAAAACAACGATGCTATGTTCGGGACCTTGGACACATGGCTGTTGTACAAGCTGACAGGTATTTAATTTAATAAGGTGCCTTCACCTGCGTCGCTCCATTATTAACAATTCTTGAATAATAATAAAAATACTTTTTATTTACGACACATACTAGAACAGAGCCCGTAGTCTGTGCATTTGTTTTACTTTCGACTCGATTATAGCACACGCAAACGCATTCGCAAAGCGAGAAATTTTGTATGAAATTGCACAATTCCAAAATCTTCCGCTAGAGGCGCTTGTCCGGGTTTCATACAAAATTTCTCGCTTTGCGAATGCGTTTGCGTGTGCTATATTCGACTCGAAAGTAAAACAAATGCACAGACTTGGGGCTCAGAAACATTTACAGACTTTCCTGTAGATAATACGTGTGCGTGTTGCTCGATAATGAATGAATATGTAACTCGCATTCCATCATAACATGGGTGTGTGTGTATGGGCGTGCCACAGAAATTCTCTAATTACTCGCATGCATGGGGAATAGGGACAAATTGAGGACGGCTATGGCTAGAAAATTTGCCAGTGACGCTATAGAAATTATAAAAAAAAACTGGTTTTTGTATCTCTTATCTTCTACTAGCTGTCCCTCCCGCGACTTCTTGCTCGCATAAATAGGTATCATTGTATCTACCTACGTCATACAACGTTGCGAACCCCGTCCTAACTCCTAATATTGGGTTTGCTAGGTATTTTTAACTAATTCTTACATTATTATAATTCTTAATTGTTTACCGCATAAGGTAAGTTAAATGAAAGTCGTCCCGTGTTCAAGAGGCATTCGTTATTTGGTGTATACTGCACCAAGCATCGAATTGGACGAGCTTTCAGTTTCAGTTTGTGAAACCCAGGTCAACATAAAACTAAATTCCTAGTTGAAATACCACAGTAAAGTTAAAAATAGCCACGAGATAGCAATAAAAATATGTACTAATACAAAATGGTTAATAGACGTACTCGTATATGAAAAAAAACCGGTTTTTGGTTTTATAGTTCCATAAAATCACCATAACGTTATAAAAACATACGTAACTTGCTTAGGTACTTAAATCTATATTGCGTTTGCATTTACATTTTAGGACAGGTAGACAAAGTTTTCTATATTTAGCTTTTGATAACTAGCGTTGACAGAAGGCCTAAGTAATTCGTTTTTATTTTTATTCTAGTTTAAATAGTGTTTGAATTGTAGTATTATTATTAAAAATTATAAAACGCGCTCTCGGCCCTCTATCTCGAAAACGATTCAACGTATAAAATTTTTATTGAAACAAAAGTTGTAGGGAAGTTAATCCTCTACAATATTGATCATACATACAAATAGCGAAAAACCCATAGGAAACGAGATATTTGAAAAAGTCGCTTTTTATGACCTTTGACCTTGAAATTTTAATGGACGCGAACACCTTACCATAAGTAGGTTTTGAGACAACTTTTAGGATGTCAAGATACAAGTTTATGTGTGTTTATAGCTTGGTATCTCAAATTCCGAGGTGAAATGCTAATTAGACTGGGCTATTATAGATTGGATGACAATCTTCGCATTGTATACAATAACTAGCTGTCGCCCGCGGCTTTGCTCGCGTGGTAGCAGCATACGTATTATTAGGTTCAAATCTTTGATCCTAATTTTACGTTTACTCCCTGTAGATCTAGTGATCCAGATCCAATTGGTTCTACTGAGAACTTTTTTTCCCAATAAATCTATTTTAAAAAACTGCGTCACAAGACCCATTGCGTTGCCACTTTTTAAAATTCCTTTCTTAGTGCACCCCTACACTATATAAGAATAGGTACTATCCTCCAAATTTCATACCACTAAGACTTATAGTTTACGTATGTAGTAGGTTGTGCGTTGATTGTCAGTCAGCTTTAAAAGAGTTTTATAATATAAAACTCAATAATTGAAATATATTATATTTAGATAATTGTGGGTACTTCTGTAAATAACTCCCTGACCTATATGTATTTATCTGTAGGAGGAAAAATCCACATGACAGACGTCTCGTCTGCCTCTGCCACGGGATTCTACGATCCTTTTACGATGCAATGGGCTGGATGGGGAACCACACTTCTCAGTATACCCACCACAGCTCTGCCCACTGTGGTGGATACAGCCGGTGACCACTTCACTGAGACGGTCCCTGAGATTTGGGGTCATGCTATACCAATACGGAGTTGTGTGAGTATAATACGCGTACCTACTAGACTAGTAGTTCGCCCCGAACTGAGATCTCGTGACAACTTGGGCAAAAATGCTTTGTATGTTTGTTCGTCGAGATCTTTTTAACCGCTTATACAAAGCATACAAAGCATTTTTGTCCAAGTTTTCAAGTAACATACAAAGCATTTTTGTCCAAGTTGTCACTTAGATCTCGTTCGCTTCGCTCACTCGATCAATTATACAACAAGACAGGCGCCATGGCTCCTTCGTTATTAGCTCTGCCTTCCGTGCTGTGGGACGCGGGTTCGATCCCCACCGAGAACAAGGATATTTTCTAAATGGTCCGACTTTAGGGATATTATGCCTAATCATACTTTTATGATGACCTACTCATCCTACGATTTTCAGACATAAATACATACCTACTATGTAGGCAGTGTATGTAGGCGATAATAACCTTTCTATATGTTGACTACTTTCAGCTCAGTCGGTAGTAGCTCTGCCTTCCGTGCTGTGGGTCGTGGGTTCGATCCCCACCAAGAACAAACATTTGTGTGTTGTAAACATAGATGTTTGTTCTGTGTCTGGGTGTTTCTATGTATTACAAGTATGTATTTACAAAAAAAATAACAAATGTATGTATGTATTCTATCAGCCTTCTAGTTTCCATCGTACAAGCTTTGCTTAGTTTGGGACTAGAAGGCGTTGTGTTGTGTCCGTGAATATTTATTATTATTATTATTATGTATGGTTGTGAACTCTGTGATTTATTCACAATGAAAGCCCCGCTCTTTGAACTCTGGTGGCAACAAAACAATGCAATGGTAGATTTGAAGTAAGAACTATAAGGTAACTACATCATAAAAACTTGTTTAACTTGTTTATCCTTCAAGGTATTTGGGTTGTTGTAATTAAATTAATGTAAAAATTTCAAAAAGATTGCTAAACATCTATAAAAACAAATTAACATTTTTTCTCACGTTTTTATTACTATACTAGCTGATACCCACGACTGCGTACGCGTGCGAAACTTTCCACCAAAATATCTGTCAACCAGCATACGAACCTCGTAGCAAATGGCAGCTTTTTGTTTAGAGAGTTCAAGCTGTATCTAAGAATCCACGTCTTTGATTTCAATAAAATATAGCCTATGTTTCAATGCGGAAAAAGGGTTTCCCAATGGCGTGATCCTCGAACAAACAAACAGACAACCAAGAATTTTCCAAATCGGTTCATAAATAACGGAGTTATGAGGTAACAAACATAAAAAAAATACAACCGAATTGACAACCTCTATTCTTTTTTGACGTGTGTTAAAAATCTTTAGCGAGAGACTCTTATTTCATCAACTTCCAGATGGCAGACCAAACCGCATCAATGTGGGGTTCCTGCTGCTTTGACATTGGCGATGTAAAACTCACCATGGGAACTGGAACATTCTTTAATATCAACACGGGAACTTTACCCCATGCCAGCGTTTCCGGACTATACCCCATAGTCGGGTGGAGACTTGGCAGTGAGTTGGTGTATTCCGCTGAGGGGGCGAATAATGATACTGCGTCGATCATCAAATGGGCGCAGAACTTAGGTAAGACTAGCTGGTGCCCGCGACTTCGTCAACGCAGGATTAGAAGTGCAATTTGCTATGCGAAATCTTCTAGGCGTTTTTGAAGAGCTCGCGCCCTGTTGATTTTCCGGAATAAAAAGTAGTTTGTGTTAGTCCAGGTCACGGATAATATATATTCCAAGTTTCATCCAAATCGGATCAGTAGTTTTGCGTGAAAGAGGATTTAACATACATTACATCCATACATCCTAACAAACTTTCGCGTTTATAATATTACTAGCTTCCGCCAGCATATTCGTTCGCGTCCCGTTGATTTTCCGGGATAAAAGTAGCCTATTGGTTAATCCAGGTTACGGACAATCTATATTCCCAGTTTCATCCAAATCGGATCAGTAGTTTTGGTGCGAAAGAGGAACAAACATATATACATACATTCATACATCCTCACAAGGGGCAAACATCATTAAAATAATGAACAAAAATATGAACAGGTATCGTGACGGTGTACTTAGGTACGTGTATGTTATCAAAACGGCCAAATGAATCGCAATAAAGTGTCATAAACAGCACAAAGGCTTGGCATTTGACCTCTGTCCGTAATTGGACAATAACCGACCTTTTGTGCGACTGATATTCAAATCTTTATGACGATAGATCATTCTGATGGTTGGATGTGTATTATAAAATCCTAACCAATGTTATTCATGTGAGAGTTTGTCTACTTATATCTTACTTTTTGATGTCGCATGAATTTTTGCCTCATTTAAAGGATTTATAAGGGCCGGGAACCACCCACACTACAATGAACGTAACATATTCACTTAGTTTGAAATGTCTAACTGTGTTCGCGCTCAGTAGCTAACGCTTGTAATGGAATTTTTGAACGCTCCGCAGTTTCTATACCATTTTTTTTTATGTTATGAATTCTGTTTCAGGATTATTCGACAATCCAGAGGACACAGCTGAAATTGCTAGTTCCGTTCAAAACACAGATGGCGTTTACTTCATTCCTGCTTTTAGTGGATTGGGGGTAAGTTACTAACTAGTAATAAAATAAGCTAACCGAGCAATACGTAGATTATTTATAGTTTCCGCCTGCGTCCTAATTGTCATTTCGGCTTCATCCCGGACAGCCACGGTTTCGGACGACGCTCTAAAAATACCTAACAAAACTTCCTCTGGACACGGTTTTCTGCCCTGTAGGTTCTTGTCTATCTTGTTATTTTTTTTGGATAGTAAGTAAAGCTTAGCCCGCGGCTTCGCTGGCATAAACGGGATAAAAAATTAAATTTCTTAAATTTCAGTCTTAACCTCTGGTATGCCTGAATTATAGACACAACGGTCTATTATTAATAATTTATGTCTAGCCTAGATCTGCGTTCTGGTATACCAAAAGTTACAAAACATTGACTTTGACTCATTATGATTCTCTAATAATATTGCCTGTACGTTTGTTGACAGCCGCCATACAACGACGGGACGGCTGCATCAGGGTTCATCGGTATGAAGCCGTCTACAACCAAGGCGCATTTAGTGCGGGCGGTATTGGAGTCACTGGTGTTCCGTACAACTCAGCTGTACGCGTGTGTGCTCTCTGAAACGGACTACACTTTCAACACTATTAGGTAAGATTAGATACTCAATTTATTTAAAAAATAAACTTAAAAAAATCCATATACCTACCGACTTTGCGGCTTCTGGTTCATTATTGCCATTTTTGTTATTAGCTTTTTGTAGCTATGATATCACTGCGGCATAGATGACCTATTTTGATCGCCACTTGTAGGTATAGTGGTTATATTTCACCACTAAACCCTGCAGCTGCTAGAAACTGAATGATTTTTTAGGGGTGGGGGCTTCTTAGCTCATCTGGGCTCACAATATGCTTTCCCAGATGCATACTGCGTTTTTGTCATTCGAGAATATTAGTTCCCAGCTGTTGTCAGTTCTGTGAGTTATATGGCGTGCCCAACCCACTGCCACTTTAACTAGCTAACTCTTGAAATAAGTATTTAAAAAACGTTCCATGATTTTGAACTTTATGTTACAGATTAGACGGAGGTGTATCAAACAATGATTTTATTGCTCAACTGTTGGCGGATCTCACCGGCCTTCGCGTGGAGAGACCAGTTCATGTAGAAATGTCATCGCAAGGGTGCGCTCATATTGTAGGGCTCCATTTAGGTAAGTACATTCAGCTTAGTAGACGACGGCATGGAAGTTGAACTTTAACCGTAAGTATGATTTAGTTTGGACGCACTATACAGAGGAGGACCCAGCAGTGGGTGATACCGGGCTGAGATGATGATGATGATTTAGTTTTGTCAATGTCCTATTTTCTAATGCAATGCTTTGGTCTATTTCCATGCGAACAAATAAGTCCAAAAAGAAACCAGTGATCTAAGATATGGACTCGTGTATATTGTCAATCCTTTAATAATTTTTAACCGAAGTATTCGTAATCAGAATGTTTTTTTTCAGGCATATGGAATTCAAAGGAAGAACTAAAAACCCTACGCAAAATCGGAGCGGTATTCACCCCGCGCGCACACATACGCAAATCCTACGAGCACACCATCAGCCAATGGGAGGACGCCGTTAAACGCATGTGTGGATGGTACACAAAACTGAATTCCACTAAATCACTCTCAAGTGTAACTGATTCAAGCAGCTCAAGCGCGTCACGCATCAGTTTCAAGCTCGCCAATGTTACAAAGAATGTGAAGATATCCACATAGCAGTGGCTTTTAAATCTGCTCTATTTGGCCATTGTGTGGTCTGCAGGCAGATGATATTTAGCCCATTGGAGTGGGTACAAACTCACTTCAATATACAAGCTTACTTGGCTAAAGATATTTGGATATGAATAAAAATGATAAGCCATCCATGACATAGATCAGTAGTCAAATGTATTGCATATGTAAATAATTGATCGAGTGAGCGAACGAAGATCTTAGTGACAAATTGTGCAAAAATGCTTTGTATGTTTGTTCGTTAAAAAAAATATAAAGTTGTACCAAAATATCAAGTGGGGTGTCATATGATAGGGCTTTGTGTAGACATTCCGGACCATTTGATATTTTTGTATGACTTTTTTTTTATTCCGTTTGGACCCTCATATCTTTACAACCTCTTGACCGACCACGAGATCTCAAATCGGGGCGAACTACTAGTACTTATATATAATAATCGCGAATGAGATTCGTACATAAATATTGAACTGATTACTTACACATCTAAAAAAGACAACAATCCTATAAAAATAATTGTGCATTTAATCATCACGGTAAGAGTTCTGAATTGTGAATTACATCACATAAAAAGCTCAATGTAAAGTTTTAACAGTTTGCCTAAGAATAATGAAACTGATATTTAAAAATAACTAGAATACATACTTTACTTTAGATAGATAAATATAGATAGGATTATAATAAGTTTAAAACAATGGGGTCGATTATATTGCTGCATTTTTAAACCAACCTAATTTGACAGCGCTAAAACTGTTTTTGACATTTCACTTTATGAGAAAGGTTAGGTGTCAAATTAGGTTAGTATAGAAAAATGCAACAACAGAATCGACATCCATGTCGTTAGATCATTTAACGAAAATAACGAATAAGTTGATCTCTGTGAAGTTAGCCGCAATTTTTATCTGAGTGACGTTTCCGTGCAGCTTATGCAAAAGTTAAAAAAATTCTTCACAAAAGCCACAAACCAAGAAGTTGAAGTTGAAAAAAACTCTTGAGAAACAACGTTTGGAATGTGAGCGTATAATATTCTTGAGATTCTTCTCATCTCGAAAGGTAAAATGTTGACTCAGTGGGGAAAACCTCACCTTGAGTCACGTTGTTACTTTTCTTTTATGGTAACAATGTGATTGTAACATTTCTCTTTTATAGTGAGAAAGTGACCAACCAAAAGCGTGACTAATGTAACATTTTTCCTTTTAAAGTAACATAGATCGATTATATCTTTATTGTACACCAAAATAAAAGAAAAAAGAAGCAAAGAAATAATGCAAAACAAATATGAAGCACAATGGGCGGTATTATTGCTATAAGCATAGTGACCAACCAAATGCGTGGTGAGCTTTACAGAGTTTAACTTATTTTTCTACTATCTATACTACCTAATACAATTTAGTTAATGTATTGCATCTGTGTTAGTAAACAGAAATCTTGCCTATAGGTTGTGAAAAAAACTAAATTGTGTAATGACTCTTATTCAGTTCTAACGCTAAATTGACGCTGTGACTCATTGCCAGTATCTTCTATCTATGCTATTATAAAACTATAAAAAAGCCAAAAACTAAAATTAAAGATATCGATAAACTAAATATGCAGATGCAGGTACTCAATAAACGTATCTGATTTCGAAAAGCGAGTTTGTCTGTTTGTTCGCGGACTACGCGTTAACTACTGGACCGATTTCAATGAAACTTATAACATTCAGAAGCCCTTTTTCCGGATTGAAACATAGGCTATATTTTATTGAAATCAAAGACGTGGGTTCTTAGATACAGCTTGAACTTTGTAAACTAAAAAGCAGCCATTTGCTACGTGGTTTATTGTATGCTGGTGACAGATATTTTGGTGGATAGTTTCGCACGCGTACGTAGTCGCGGGTATCAGCTAGTTATGAATAAGGGTAATAGTATTTTCAAGTATTATATTGCAAATTAGATAGGTTAGTTTAGGTAATGGTTGACTGTAAAACTGCTCTTTTTACTTTTAAGTATATTTAGTTTAGTCAGTAAAAAAATATTTAATATGCTATTGATTTATACTCTTAGAATAATTGAAAAATGTCGTTCTTGCCTGTTTTATATACATAGAAGGTATGTATATTATGTTACCTAAAGCACCCCAAAGTATTGAATGTTTTTTTTAAACTAATATCGTCCCACGGCTGGAATTAATGTTATAAGAAGAGGTTATTCATATTGGTATGTTAAAGCTGCGCTAGCTAAAATGCCTGCTAAATCTGTTTGTCGTCTCTTTTCGTTGTCATGCAAGTGACAGTGCTAAAAGGTTAACGCCCGAATACTGAAACGCTACTTGGATTAACTTCATGCTGCTTAAATTATTGCCATTTCGTAATAGATAATGTTAAAATGAGACAAATTAATATTAAGTGGTGTTTAAATTTTGAGTGACGTGTCAGTATTCGGTCGTTATATTAATAAAAGGTTTTTTTACTCATAGTGTTATTAACGCAATTAAAGCCTTGACAGAGACTAGTGCCGTATACTAGTGTTTGTGTCGTGACTTTTAGTGGTCTGTGATACGCCAATATATTTTTTTTACACCATCTTCTGTTTCAATAGAGTAGGTATTTTATTGAATTGTGAGATTGAAATTTGGTGATGTTTTGAAATTTTATCTAAGTTGGGATTAAAATATTCTATATTAATTATTATTATGACTTTTATTGTAAATAAGTTAGGTAATTCAAATAAATAAATTGTTAATATGAATGTATTGCTGTAGACAATTAACATATATTCAAAAAGTGATATTAAACATATTTTATTTGAACAGTAGGATCACGATCAGCCAAGATTGATCAACTTTGAATGTAAGTATATTTCTAGAATGTATTTTTCGTGCTAACTCTTTCTTTATTTCCGTTAGTTGCCCGTTTAGTCTCACTAAGAAAAATATCTTGAGTGACTAAAGGCCGAATAATCAAACGCTACTTATATTAAGTTCATGCTTAAATTATTGCCATCTCTTACTAATCAGTAATGTCAAACAGAGGCAGAGCAATTTTAAGTGGTGTTTAAATTTGAGTGACGTTTCAATATTCGGCCCATTGTGAATGTATACTAATGGAAAAGACATGAAAAAAAAACTGCTACTCATGACTTTAGTCAACCTTCATTTTCTCTTTTTCCATCTCTCAATAAAAAAAACGATTCCAGATACTACATAACCGAAAAGAAGCAATCCGAATGCGATGCGCAGTTTCTTCAACTTAATGCGTTTGAAGGGGCGTGGTTCAGGACCGATGCCGGGCCAATGGTCCGCCGAGTTGAATGTGCGTCGGGTCCAAATGTAGTACCGATTGGGAAGGCCGGCTTCTACAAGACGCATGAAAAACTTCACAGACTCTTCGTTAAACATAAAACCTGGAATGGTGAGTGTTTTGATTATTTTTTTTGTTTTAAATCCTTTGTGAGTGATGGTCGCCTTGCGGAATGTTTGCGTTGCGTGCCCTAAAAGTAATTTCAATATTTTTTTTAAATATAATTTGTCTACTGAGCAGGACAACCGTCATTCTACAGCTTGTGGGAATTATATTATTATTATTTGTTCTATGTCTGGGTGTTGCTATGTATCATAAGTATGTATTTACAACAAAAAAAAAAAATTATATAGTAGTATTCTAATGGCAATCTAGTTCTCTTATTACAAGCTTTGCTTAGTTTGTGACTAGAAGGCGTTGTGTGATATGCCCATGAATATTTATTTATTTATACTGTATGTCATTTTTTTATCTTTGCCTTCTAGGTACTTTTATAAAAAAAGTCGGTTAAAAATTCTAAAATGAGGACTAGTAATGTAGTAATTACCTTTTCTCGCGATAAATGACAGATAAAAGTTTGAGAAGCATTCATTGATCGCGTACAAGCGAGGCATACCATCCCTGTCCGTATAGTTTTGGAGTACTTCTATCATGAAATCTTGCTTTCTCGCCACTGTAGCTGAATCAGGGTTCTCCAGCAAGTATTCTGAAACATTCACCAACAGCTCTACGCTAATAATTGAAGGGTAGCTCGAACCTATAACAATTGTTAGTTTATACCCAACTAATACCACTACCTGTGCTTGCTGAGTTTCTCAGTTGAATGCGTTGCAGAAAAGCTGCTTGTTTCGAATTACTCAAATCCAAATTAGGCTTTAACAGTCCTGCAATCGGCAGCGAAGTGTACATAGTACAGGGAGAGTTGAACAATTCTTGGAGAGTTTTTATCTCGCTATAGTGAGTTCGTGTTGTAAACTGGTAATTCAAATGCCCCTGAAATAGTAATAATAACAGAAAACAATGTTTCTTAAGTAAATTGTGTTATTGAAGTGAAACTTCTAATGCGACTTCCAACAAGGTTGCGTTAAACGATTAACGCTCTTGGGGAGGGGGAATAGAAAGAGACCGAGCGAGAGTGAATGCGTGGCACTCGAAGTTTCACTTCTTCCGCGCGGAGAGACTCCACGCACTATTTTTATTTGAGAGTTAAAACTTATGTTTCTTACCTGGTACACGGCTAGCAGTATAACCGAACATATGAGAGAAATACCCTTGAATATTAGAAATCTTCCGTCATTTTTTAAAACCAACAATCCAAAGAAAGTTGTATACATTCCACTCATTAAATATTTAACCAGTTTCAGTGGTCTTTCACCGGTAAACTTAGCTGATGCTTTCGCTAACAGCCATGTTACAATAGCCATAAAAATCAGACTTGATAATAGTGTAATCCAAATAAGAGGTGTGAAAACGTTACAGGCGTAGTGCCACAGCGGTATACTGCCGGGTCTTTTCGTCACCGCGCACAACGAGTCTTGAGCTATATAATGCAGGTAGTAATATGATTCTGCGGTATACGGCCAGATGAATCGTGAATTGAACGATATATCTATCTTTTCTCTTACAATGCAGCCGAGGCTTCCTGTAGTGACATTATTGTGCTCTATGTCCACAAATCCATATTTATCGCAGTCGTCGTCTGTCTCGACGGATAGATCAAACTTGTAATATTTGACGTAATCGTATGCTATAAGCCCGTCCAAGCCACAATATCCTTTCATATGGTTTTTATTTATATTAAAATTTGTATATTTACTAACAACGTCGCATTCTACGATAGAGGTTGGAAATCTGTAAAAAATGCTGATTCGTAATGGGTACTCTTTGGTGAGGTAGTGCGGATCTCCACTGTACGTGATAGCTCTTGCAAATTCATGTTTGTTAATAGGCTTTATTACCTTTATACTTCTGTTGTATACAGCCGAGCCAGACGACTCCTTGCCATCATATATGACATAGAGCTCCGGACACATGTAAGGAAATGAAACTGCAACTCTTGCAACACGAAATACTTGCCACAGTTCGTTTAGATAACTCTTCGTTTCCGCAAAAGCATTTCTATTGAGCGTTCCATTCTCACACGCATAATTTTGACTTCTTGTTGTTATTACCAAATACAACGTTGACCAATGTAAAACTAGAAGAGACTTGAATGCTTCACTTTCAAAGTCTTCGATATTTAAGGTTTCTGTCAGTAAAATTGTATTGGTGTATTTATTGGCTAATCTTTCTTTTGTTATGTTCGCTCCTCTTACCAACAATACTGGCTGGTCTGTAAAGATCTCTCTCAGTATGGAGTTAATTAATATGTCATTGCCGTTTGGTCCGATGTAAAGAATCGATTGATTCACAGACATGGTGTTTAGGATCGGTACATAGTAACGCGGTTTTATCTCTGGTAACAGAAGTCTCATGCAATTCATCCCTTGCAAAGTCAGAAGAATCAATACGATTTTCATTTTGTTGAATCACTCTTAAACTTTCCATAGCCAGGTGTTGTTAGGCTGTGGTTGTCGGTTCAAGTGTCGCGTCCGTATATAGCCGTATAATGGGGTCAGTTGCTACAATCACAGGTCTTTGATGGACAACTATGATATTATCGGACACCGCTTCCTATCATTAAACAGTTGACAGGTCATTCCAGACACGCACACAAAGACACGTGTTTTCTTTACCAATATTGATACAAAGTTTAGAAAATATTGCCTAGAAAGCAATCACTTTGATAATTTTTTCATTTTCTTGAGTGCTGATGCCTGATTTTTGTCAACTGGAAGATTTCGGGGTACGATTTAATGCTTTGTAGTGTCCTGGTCAATATGTAACGTGGTAAAGTGATTACATTCATTTACGTTACAGTAAATTAAAAAAAGTACTCATTTTCTAAATCAGCCGATAGATCTAAATGAGATCCTTATGAACACATATCTATCTAACAATACTATTATAAAACTGTAAAAAAGCTAAAAACTACAATTAAAGATAATATTTATAAACTAATATGCAGATCTACTAAATAAACGATTCTGATTCCGAAAATCGAGTTTGTTTGTTTGTTTGTTCGCGGATCACGCCTAAACTACTGGACGAATTTTAATGAAACTTATACCATTCGAAGCCCTTTTTCCGGATTGAAACATACGTTATATTTTATTGAAATCAAAGACGTGAATTCTTACATACAGCTTGAGCTCTCTAAACCAAAAACCGTCATTTGCTATACGAGGTTCATTGCTGATGACAGAAACTTTTGTGGAAAGTTTCGGACGCGTATGAAGTCGCGGGTATCAGCTAGTCGATACATGTCTGTTTTCATCATCTGTTTTCAGCGATCTTGAGTGTATTCAAATATTTGTTTTTACTGTTATCTGTGCTACCTACCTAAGTACGTGCATCGGTAAGTACATGTTTCATTTAGAATTATCACCTTGTGAACATATAAGGCATGAATAATGGTTCGTACGGCAATCGTCTTACAAAAGCCGAGAATGGCAAATCTCCCAATACTCTTGTTACTACTTATAATATTTGAAGTATCCAGCGGACGAATATTAGGTGGGCTATATCTCACCCCTGAGGTACTGAAGACTGGGGGTGAAATGAGAAGGGGGAATGATTACATCGACTACAACCCCGACTATGTTCTTCAAGAGATCGCAATTGTTGAAATACCCTTAATTGCGAATTGTATTGAAGTCATAGAAGTGAATGATGGTGAATGATACTTAATTTGAAGGATAAGATAAGATGAATCTGAAAATGGCGATGGTGTTGTAGACTCTTTAATTAATTAAGTTTACTAGAAAGCAGATATATTATAATATTATTGTGGTATCAAATGGTTGTAGGTAGTCATTTAAATAAATAAAAATGGAAATATGATTGCGTCTTATTATCTTTTATGCTTATCTGTTGAATATCTTATTTTTATTGTATCCAAAATAATTAGCACTACAAAATAATCTATTTCGACCTACTTAGGAGTGTAAATTGATAATTTTCTACATTTATCTAGAGTTAATAAACCAACAAGTTATACAGCGCCAGAAGCAAACCAATATTTTTTTAATAAAACCATTGTCATTTCAATACTTTATTAGGTAGATAATCTTATGTATAAAATATTTTTGGTACATTATTTCTAAATATAGGCAAATATTTTTACACATTAATTTGGCAAAGAGTATTATTTTAAATACTCTGCCGTATTGCACTTGCTCCCGAACTTATTATTTATTTAAATTTAACCAACCCAGGTTGGTAGGAACTTGATCCTACGACCAGCGATATTCGATAGTCCTGTGTCATCAATGCTTCCATCGTACTGCGCCAGCAAGTCATTGCTAGGGTTGTCTCCACGTAGTGATCTCTTCGCTACTTTGTGTGGAGGTTCTTCAGCGGCTTCGGTTGCTGTAGTATCGTCATAAAGATCAATAACCTCTGGTTCTGATTGAATCACTTCGATCACGGCGTAAATTGGTATCACCTTTTCATCCGGCTCAGCCGTCGTCGCTTCTGTCGACTCAGGGACAGGGGATGCGATGGTATAAGCAAATAACGCAAGCGAAAGAAGTATTAATAATTGAGAAGCCATGTTCTTGGTGGGCTTCGAGTCACTTCTCCGCGATTTGATAGGGAAATAATCCCAAAGCACTGTGCACGTTGTTTCGTTTGTATCAGTTTTGGGGAGCTGTTCAATGTGCATTAGTTTATATACTGCTCTGTCGCTTCTGTAGTGCTAATAAGCGTTTCCAGAAAAGGAATTTATTGACGCATTGTGTACCGGTCATTCTAATTCCTTCAGCAAATACTCTCAATAACATAATGACCATGAATGTGTTTTGTTGTGGATTATACTGAAAAGTGGTAGTAAACAGTTTACTTTAGTGATTTTAGCGATACAATAACGTGACACATATATCCTTCCGCTTATTCGTAAGGTTATATGATATGTATATAAGATAATCTACGTCTTAATAATTCAACTCATTTTGTGCTTCTCGTGACGACGCTAGTAGACCGCTTGTCTCTGAATTTCTGAAATTCTATTTGTTCAATTTCCTTTTGGCATATCCACATTTGCCATTCTCGCCTTTTACGGCCGTTGTCCGTAGTCAAAGCTGTTTTATTTGCTGATTATTAGTTACTGCATACCTACCTACAACCATGCTTTCATGGTGAACGCCATAAAAAAATTACGAGCTCACATTCCCAACATTAAATGTGATAAAATATGCGGTTATAATTTTCTTCTACTCGAAGTGTGCCTACCACTGGATTTGATTCGAATTAAATTCTGAGAATATCCTTCTAAATTCTGAGAAAATATGGTCAAACCTTGTCTATGTAGGTATTGCTAATTTAACGAACCTGTACAAACTAGATTACACATACCAATTTTATTGGGAATGTATAGTTAGCATCAGAAGTTAGTTAACAAATTGAGTTTTTAAAATCCAGGTAAATGCAGTCGCGGTATGTTATAAGCAGTTCTATCATTAATAATTACAATAATTACAAAACATATTCAGACAATTTTAAACTAAATAAATAAATATTCTCGGTCAATTTTGACATATCACAAAACGCCCTCTAGTTCCAAACGAAGCAAAGCTTGTACTATGGGAACTAGATTGCTGATAGAATACTTATATACATATTTGTTGTAAATACATACTTATAATGCATAATAACTCCCAGGCATAGAACAAACATCTGTGTTTGCAACACACAAATGTTTGTTCTTAGTGGGGATCGAACCCACGACCCACAGCACGGAAGGTAGAGCTATTACCGACTGAGCTGTGACGCCTGTCAAAACTGTTCATCAACTTATGTTGCTGACTCTACCTGTCTATTTGTGATGTAGGGTGCCTTCTGGTAAGATCGGCGTAATATTAAGTCCGGATAAATCACGTAACTAAGCAATTATTATATACAAATATCGCTGAATTGCTTAGCATCCGGACTTCATATTACGCCGATCTTACCAGAAGGCACTGTACCTACTTAAAATAATAAAGTGATATATTTCTTGGGGTTCTATAGTACGACCGTGGAACCTTTCACGTCAATCTATGAGAACCTATGCCGTATATAGGATTTTATTTTTTGTCTATATTTTATTAGTTTACTATTTTAATAAACACCATGCAACATAGCGGAAATGATCATCAAATTCATTAATCAAAATGGTTTTATAACTACGTTACAAAGTATGAAATATTTATGTCCAGATCAATCAGTAGGCATATTTAGGTAGTAATAGAGTAAATAATATGTAGGACATCTTACTCAGGTCTAGTTTTTTTGTACTTTAGACAGTGTTTTACAAACAGCTTTCTATTTAAAATTATCAGGGAATAACGTAACGCAAGTGTGGTAAAATTGAGTTTTTCTATTCTTGTGATACCTATTCATCAGTATCTACTCCAGTAATACCAATACATACAGGCTTTGTTGCCCAATATTGTACAATAGACAAACTACGACAAAATATTCGTTCGCATCGGAATGATCCAAATTACAGATGTGTTTTTACAACACACCTCTAGACGCTAATAAAGGCTTTGTTGCTCTTTATTTTTATCAAGTTTCTGGCGCATTTGGTGTTCTATTAGCATCTCAACCAGAGCCAAGGCCTGGTAATGAACCACTTGCACGTATTATAACTCTTCTGTAGAGAACGTGCGTCAGATTTGCTTTACAAATAATAATGCGCATTATCCAAGTGTACTGTTCCAATCACTCTAATTTTATATGTCAGCAAAGGTTTACAATATAAAGCCATGGCGACGGTGAAAAGGTAACAGTTTGAAATTTGAAAATTGAAGCAACATAGGATCGTTCGGGAATGCATTCAACGTTTTACATCGTAGCGTCGTTGGCGCTGCTAGCCGTCTGCGCCTGCGCACCCACGGCGGAGGATGTGATCCAGCACATCCCAAATCAAGACCCAATACCATCAGCTACAGGAAAAGAAAATGCGGGATCTGGTGTTTCGGTAAAGGCTACTGGTGCTTCTGAGAACGTGAGACATCGTCGCGACGTAGAGCAAGGAGATTTACTGCCTTCGGTCAATGATGTGGATGCGTCGCCGTTTGGAGAGACCTCTCAACTGGCTGGACGTAGCCGTATAAAGGTGCTCCCAGCGTTCCTCGGTTAAACAGTGAACCCTCCCAATACCTTAATCGCAATACGAAACTGGACACATGATTTTATTTAGTGTTTAACTGTCAGAGACAATGAATTAGCTTTTTATGAAATTGTACAAAATTATTTTTTATTGTTTAGATTTATTGGAGTACGTTTTAGTTTAGATGTAAGAAAGTATACAATCGTCGAAAATACACCTGATGTTTTTTATTTAACATGTTATGTTCCTTTTAGATTATTATTATTTGAGCTCGTCAGTAGGTATAATTTCACAATGAGGAAATTCACAGTGAAATGATAATCATTATGTTTACTAGCTGTATTGATTAGCATTATTAATGTAATTAAAATTGTTTTAATAAATAACGGAACCATTTATTACTCTGCTTAGATGGCATAACATAATGTTTAATTTCGCATGTATGGTGCTGATTATGGCATTAGTTGTCAATTTAAATTCTGCTTTGAATATTCCCCTCAAATTAATAGAATCACAAGACCCAGATAGTATTGCGGTCGATAAAATACATAATCAGCTGAAAGAAAATTATACCACAATAAACAAAAGAGTAATTGCTTCAGATATCAATAAAGATTACGAAGATATCGAAGCTTCAGAAAGCAGAAATTACGTGTACAGACCATTGTATGTCTATAGAAAAGTGGAACACAGTAAGCGAAGGATCACTATGTATAATTCTTTTGCTGGATAAATACAGGTAAGAAATAACCTAGTATAGTACGCTACTCACTCATACACAGTGTTGTTAAAAATCGTAACAGTCAAATTAGTTTAACAAGGCATCTATCGTAAATTCGTTAAGAGTAGGTAAATGGTTTTAACGAAGGTTGAAAATAATGATCGCTCCAATCATAAAACATTTTCCTTTGAACACACAGCTGCAAAGATGGAGTTAAAAATCGCATTGGGACTGCTCCCTGTCGTAAGTTAAAATAATACATACCTACAGTTTTATCATATTAATCGTCAATACTTCGGCAAATTGTTTTAAACAGACCTCTGTTGTTCCAGATAGTATCATTAGCTTTTGCTAGCATATCACCATTCCATGATCTCAGGGAAAAGTACAGTTCCAAAATTTTTGGAGATAAACTTATTGTGAATTCGCCCCATAATGTTATAAAGCACCTAGATGATACCATATTGAAAGGCACTAAAAATGTCACCCAGAACCCACAAATGGAAGAAACATTATATCAAATCTCGAAAGATTTGGTCTCTGCAATATTGTCTAAAATCGAGATGCAGGATAAAATAACGAGAATTACAAGAGAAGCTTTAGAAGCATCCGGTAAGAATAAAGGTGTGACGGCTATCGAAACAAGACGCATTTTAGATTACATATCAAGAACATTGTCGGGGCACATACTAACAGTAACAAGAGCTTCCACTGAGCCTGAACTTCATCGATTGGTGTATGGGCTAGCTCAAATTGCAGCTGAAGTGTCGATAGTGTCAGCTTTGAAAGACATCACGTACGCAACAGCCCTATCCAAGAAACAATCCGTTGATCTATCTCTTCGTAAGAAAAGGTCTGTAGAGTCTAACTCAGAACAAAATTCTACTCCGCAACCACTTTCTGTCACTTTGGAAAATACTACCATTTACAATGTTATACTAAACAAAACTTTAAATCCGGACATAATTAGTAATACTAATATTGCTATAGGAGACAAAGCTTCGATTCGTATGTCACCATTTTCAGTTATGTCTAGAAGTGAAAAGAAATCTGTTCATGTTCTAAATAGCAAGCAGACAGATCCTGTCTTTGTAAAAGGATTCTTGAATCAAACAGCACTTGACATTGAAAATAATCAAGATTCGAATGACACTGATCCGATAGTATTGTCGAAAGCTGTCAATGTAACACATTATGAAAAGGTAACGCAAAGTTTAGACGCCCGTGAGATGAACGCGCAAGAGTTGACTGACGATTGGGTTGATAATAAAGAAAATATTTTTAAACCTGCCGTTAATCCTGATGTTATGGCTGAAATGGAAATAGACAGGACAGAAATGGAAGATGAAGCAGCTAATGAAAAGAAAGTCAAACAGAAACTAGAGAGACTTGAAGTGAAGGCAAAGAAAGCTATACTCTACGCGGGAGACGTAGCTTATTTGACAGCATCCAGTGTAGTGGCTTTGAGGAGGGCACTTACAGCATCTATTGAAGTCCAAATGTCAGTGAAGTATGCTAAGAATGGAATGGCAAATCATCAGGATTTAATGATGAACTTGGCAAAGACAGCAGCACAGCAGGCAGGTAAAGAGGCGAAGAGTGCATCGTCAAAAGCTCTTGCCTGTGAGCGAGTTATGAAACTAGCTTTGAAATACACTGCACAGTCTCAAGGAGCGGAGTTGAACCATGTTGCTAATAGAATTGTAATGGATACGTTGTCTTTAGCGACATTGGCTAAGTCAATGGCTTTCGTGTCTTCAGATATTGCGATAAACTCATTGTATCAAGCTACTGATGTCAGGCCTCCAGCTTAACATAGGTATTCAAATTAAATTGATTCATGTCATGAAACACCTCATTGTTGGTTTTCTTATAATTATCTATTGATGACACATAATAGTAGAATACCAATAGTGCCTTAGGAAGTAGCAACGATTAAGTACAATTTTGGTATAATTTTATATTTTCAAGTCCCGGTTAAAATCTTATGACAACTCAATTGAAAGTTTACATGAGCCAATGAATGAGGGATCCTTTAAGCCTTGGTCTCGCGATCGTAACGCACAACGCTGCGGTGTACAGCACAACGCAGAGTACCTACCGCGTTTGCTCCTCGCCGCTGACGTTTTCATACAATTATGTCGTGCCCTTCGCTGCATGTTGCATACCGCTGCGTTGTGCGTTACGATCGCGAGACCAAGGCTTTAGGGACCCTACTATCGATGCTACTATCGGGTATTCCTATGATAGACACCGTATGGCTAAGTGTGTTGCTTCTATTAGGAATTCTGTCGAATCGCATAGCCTATCGCACCTACAACCAGTGACTTTGTAAGCTGGCTATTGTGCAATAATGTTAGCAACGCCATCTGGCAATCAGTCATTGCTCTTGGTAGATACGTGTTTAATAAACGCCTATATGCTGTTGCTACCAGTCTTACACATTACACGGTCGCTCTTATAAAGATTCACATTGGAATTGAAAGGTGGCGCCATGTAGTCATGGCGATTGTGTTTTGTTATACGTATTCATTTGTCACAATTTGTGTATAGTATAATGTCCTTGTCAGGCCTCGTCGTCTGTCCGATGGACTCATCGTCCCTATAACCATAAAATCCTTTACATTGAAATCCTATCCATGCTTCCATACTTTATTTTAATATTAATAATCAACCTATACTGTGCCCTTGTGATTGGTCCCATCAACATAAAAAGAGCCTTATCAAATAGGTGCGTAATCGTGAAAATAATAGGTAATCCCGAAACTATGAGAATATTCAAAACATCTGTAGTCAAGGTTTTTTTCCATGCACAACTATTACGGAATTGTACTTGGTACGATTTGAAAAACAACATTAGTTGATTGATAGGTAAGTACCTGCTTTATGTAAACACCTTCCAACCTTGTTATTTCTTACTTCTTTTAAATGGGCTATTAAAGCTCTGACGCAGTGTCTACGTCTACTAGTTTTGTTTTTTAATATAATATCTTTGCAATGTATATTTCATGTAGATTTATTCTTATTTTATTATTATCACATAAAAATTATGCTGAGGATGTAATAATATGTCAATCTATGCTTAGGTTCTTTATGGTTCTATGTACTAGTAAATCTACAACATCTGCCATCACTACATACATATAATGAATTTGTACACATTTTCTTTTTTAAAATTTGTGTGATTTTTCGATTTTTTAGTTATTTTTAAATAACTTTTTGTTATTTATTCAAACTTTACTGCCAAGATGTAAGTTTTGCTATGCTACTACTCGTACTTAAATGTATTTTATCTACGAGTAAATGCTTGGGTTTTCATCCAACTACCTAAGTAAGACCTCCTTTACACAACCTCATAGGATCCTGACCTGAGTAATAAAAAAATAAATAGAATGAACAAATAAATCTGTTACGCAATACGTTCTGAATAGGTATTTGTTTTGTTTAATGATTTTAATGGACTTCCGCAAAGTCACGCCTTAATTATAACCAAGAGATCTGAGAAGACGTCTGTTTTCTCTTCTACCTTATTGTTTATACTCTGACAAAGTTAAAAGGTATCATTGTTTATACTTTTTCAGTTACGAAGCCCAAAGAAACGAGTTTGTTGTGGTTGAAAAAAAAAACAAAGAATGTGTTTTGAATATTTGATACATATGGTTCAAAACGCAGTTTCTTCAAACATGTTCAAATCAACTGAGTTTTTGAGGTTTAAATTACTGATCGACCACTGTTGGCCAAAGTTCACTATCGACGCAGAGGGTATTTCCAGTTATCTCACTTTACAAACGGCCCCTACCGTTTCTTTTATTTTTCAAAATACTTTCTTATCTGCTTTTTGAGTCCAAACTGAATGAGGTAAACCATCATTTCTCTCAACAATGTAGTTTGAATAACAGTTTGATATGTGATAGAAGTCAATAATTTTGAGGTGACGAGATGAGGTGCCCTATACAATGATCTATATGTCGAGTTGTTTCGACATGGTAAAAACAACATAGCTTCTTAGTTAGGTACAATCTACCTATATCAATCTTATCCCTACGTGCTTATCGATAGAAGATTCAATCAGTGTCCAAACGCAGTATTACGCCTAAATCTTATTCAAATGCTGAGGCCTTTATTTTACTGCCATTAGTCATTACGTCATTAGAAGTTACAAAGGTCCAAAACGGAATAAAAACAAATAAAATCGTATAAAAAATCAAGTGGGGTGGGTGTTATTATAACACCACTTGATTTCTTTATTATTTTTACATTATTATTTTTTAGACATTCCAAAGTTTTTATTTTTGTTCATAGTAAAAATTATAAAGGTAAAACTACTAATGGAAGCTCATGTTAGTTTCCATTTCAAAGAGTTTAGATCGGTTTGCAAAGTTTATCTCAGCTACTGTAGGAAAAAATGTTTTTTTGGTGTATTTTATTTTGGGGAAGCGAACCTAGGTTCCTAGCGACCTTGTTCAAGCAGTAGTACCTACTAGTGACTGCTTTAGACCTACAAAGTACGAATAATGGTACAAGCAATTTTGGATTTCTACACGTATTTTCATGATCCAATCCAAAACTGATGCTGCCGATTTAGCCGGGAAACTTTGACCTCCCCTTGAGTATTTCTATGAGAAGTGGGCGAAAATCGTCACTCCTTGGGTGCCTGAGAACAGGAGGCGACGACCGGGCCGGCCGTTGGCGTTGGCGTTGGCGGGACGATTTCGACGTTCACATGAAAGAGACCGGGACCAGTGGAAAACTTTGGGGAAGACCTTTACTCTGCAGTGGGACACAATGGGTTAAATTAAAAAAAATCGATAGAAAACTAGGGAGCGATCATAGTTTTTCTATGATCGCTCCCTAGTTTTCTATCGTCTCATGTGGCATTGGATCTATGTATACCTGCGTAAAGATGGGTGTGTCGCATTGCTCGCGACGCTACGTAATCATTTTCCCGTCGTACGGCGTCCTTGTGCCGCATTTTGTAGTATGAGTTTATTTTAAAACAATGTAGAGTCATACTCCTACAATCAGCCGGGTCACTGTCCTCAGCCAAGAGTATTAGCAAAATGATTGAATAAGTGGCAAAAATGCATGCGTTTACCTATCTTGTTTTACAGAAAAAAATTGTAGGTACCTGAAATTAATAAAATTATCGTCTTGTAGGTAAATTCAAAGTCAATGTTACCCGCAAAGATACAAAGAAATCTTTGCTAGAGTTATGTAGGTAGGGACTTTCTAAAACCACAGATCTTATTATAATACAATATTAAAACCATCACCTATTCTCATTAAAAAACTTTGTGTAGGTACTTACTTATATTGTTTTGCTCTATCTATTACGACACACAATAGAAGTAAATAAATAAGTATCATCAGGTACCTTTGTGCAGATAATATAAATAAAAAGTGAAGCCTAGTTAATTCTTATTGTTATACCTGCCAAGCTAGCTAGATACTTCTTATAGGTTGTGGCAGACAAACCTTGGTTCATCCTTGGGTAGTCGCGGAGCTTTGGAGGGTGCAGGGAGGTGACTTGAGCCCCCTAACCCCCCTGGATCCGCTATAACTCTTAGGTATGATTTTACTCATTGTTTTAGTCAATGCTAAACGTTTCGCTCTGAAACGAATGATTGCTAATTAAAACAGGAAGAACCCATTTATCTTTAATAGGTAAATCTGAATATGAATGAAAATATGAGAAAACTTTAAATGCGCTCTTCGAGGCTATTAGTTTTTTGAGTTTAGCCAATAATAATTACGTTGTTATGCTTAGTAGTGTGCTAAGTATTAAATAATATAACATTATGCACCTAACTGGTACCTAGTATAAATAAAAAGTAGCATTTGTTTTTGTTTTTTTCGCATTGAGATTCCTAATATACCTAAATAAAGCCTAAATATAAAAAAAACATTTAGGTAAATAGGTAATTGAAAATGATGGCAACTTATAGTTTTCCTCTGTATCTGTAAGCGGACTACGAATATACCTAGGTTACTTATGAATATCATAGAATATTAGTAGGCACAAGTTTGTACCAGTTAATTCTAGCATTTTCGTCACCTAATTAGCATTGATGTTCGAGACACAAAAATGATAAAATATTCACCAATTCACTAAGCTGGCTGTGGTAACTGGGTCATACTATCTGTTTTATATTCCATGGCCCAACGAGCGCAAATCGTCAATGGACTTCGACCGGCCTTGTTCGTACGAGCAGTTTTTATCTGGTTTTTCATATAACAACCTACTAACAGCATTTTTGATCACACAGGGTGAAAAACGTAGGATTGTGTAACAACAACATTTGCCACAGATAATATATTTGATACACATTCTTGGTAGGGTACATATTAATATGATCTGTAGTACAGGCAACCAGTTGGTATAATTATGGTGAAAAACACTAGAGAAAGATTTTCTGAGTGTGTATATAATAATTTTGTGTTTGAATAATATTTCTGACATATCAATCAGTACCAGTAGAACGAAGCCCTACTTACGTTTATTTAATTCTTCAAAGCACACCTTTGTTATTTATTTTGAGGTATGTACCTACAGAAGCAGAATACAATATTAAGAAAAAAACTTTATTGAGGACAGATACAACTTACAGTTACGTAAGAAACAGGCAAATGTCTTGCAAACGGCGGTCTTATCGCATAGTACGATTTCTTCCAGATGACCTTTACTAATATCTAGGTATTATATAAATAGCTATAAGTAGGTCGGATTAGTACACTCAATTTTCAAGACAACTTTTTACACCTTGTATTATTTATTATTAATCCAGTCACCGTTTTAAATTATGTGCGATGCCTTTTCGCTCGTCGTCACTGCGGTTAGTTCTTGGTTCCTTCCTTCTCCGCAGGTCAATGACTGCAGTTTATCGGGGTTGTTTGGGATTTATAATATTAGTAGGATTAATCGAAGAACAATAGATTGGAAATTGCTAGTTTTCATTCGGAATTTTCACTAAACAGGGTACGAAATAAAAATCAACTGCTTCTTACATTTTTCCGAAGAGTTGCATCTTTTATGGTTTTTTCTCACGCTAATATTGTTGGTTCCATGAACCCTTCAACTCTACGAAATTTTCGGTAGGTACCTACCTAGTTGATGCTTTTATTATGCTTGTAGTGTAGATACGGTGTATTATAATGATTTGTGGTACGGTATACGGCAGAACAGGTTTTCTGCTCTGTGACTGTACTTACACCTATATTATGTAAGGTATGGTTTTTGCATAAGTATTATTGCATTTTGCCCTCCACAAGGCAATGACTTGCAGTGACCTAAGGTCTTGCGACTTGAAGTTGTAGCTTGGTATTGGTATAACCTGTTTGCATTACTTAGAAATCGTTACTACATAGAAAACTTAGAAAACAAGCTAGGTAGACGTAGACATGTCGCACAAAATACTATTTATAGGCCGTAGCATACGTCAATGCTAGGTACCGTTACGTAACGCTCCGTAATTGCTACGGATACGCTACGTGACTACTACGGTGATGCTACGTTACTGCTACGCGACTGCTACGGTGACGCTACGTAGCTGCTACAGAATCGCGATTGACTGCGCTACGCTACCTTGACTGACGATGACCACGCTACGCCTGCTCTACGGAGAGGCTACGCTAATGCTACGTGACACGATGACCACGCTACGCCTGCTCAACGGAGAGGCTACGCTAATGCTACGTGACACGATGAACACGCTACGCCTGCGCTACGGAGACGCTACGCTAATGCTACGTGACTGCTACGGGTACGCTACGCTACTGCTACGCGACTGCTACAGTGACGCTACGTTACTGCTACGTCCCTATTGCGACACGTTACGTTGTCGATGAGAATTTTTGGTTACTATACATGTACCAAAGTCTTACAAAGCTAACTTTACCTACCTAAGTCCCTACCTAAATACTATTACGAATATAACTCCTTTAAATATTCTTACGATCCAGATTTAAATGATTAGATATGACCTAATTATCAAAAATTTGTACTTAGGTAAATATCCTTTATCATGTTATAGACCCACAATTGACTCGATAGATTTGTGTAATTTAGATAATAGGTTTAGGTATTTTATACTTAGAGGTGCGTATTTGATATGAGTAGGTATTAGGTACCTAACTAGAACATCCGCTTCAGACAGATAATCAAAAGGTTAATTCCACACACGCGAACATTCAGCACAATAATCTTGAAATTTAAATAAAAATCTGATTCCTTCGATTATATATAATTATGTAGATGAAGCAACTTTTAGAATATCTTGAGTCATGTATAATCTTATAAATACTAAAACAATGCTTTAAAAAATGCAACATACAATAACTTGTGTGCACTGACTGAAGAGTTCATTAAACTTTGATATCCTTTCCTGGGTTCACGAGGAATAGTTAGAACAACTTTCTCTATTTTTTTACAACATCCAACAGGAGCTCTCTAGTGGCGGATTCCGCTGCGTCGTTAGACGAAAGCTGGTTCAACAGGTTCGGAGAACGGTTTACTGTTCAGCCTCTGTTTATGAATTCGGGGGTAAGCAGCAGGCAGGTAAGAGAAGGTACCTACTATGTGTCTATGGTTAGGTAAACAGTACTTCACAGCACGGGTATTATAGATACGTATATTGAGTTATTTTTAGGAGACGGTCGGATGTGATAGTGAAGGTCTTATTTCGAAAGTATAGGCAGTAACTACCTTTTGAAACACGAAATATGGGTTTCATAAATAAAAGTTATTTATTGTTGGTAGAGTATGTGGCCAGCGAATAAGGCGCGGTCAAACGTTACTACTTATTATTCAAAATACCTACTTACTGGTCTTCAAAAAACTAAACAAACAAAGAAAACAATCGTTTTCGTAAAACAATTGATTTTGTATGTAGGAACTACCTACTTGAGTAACTAGAAATAGAATAATTATGCTCGGGTTAGTTAGGTTAGTAAAGTACTTCAGTAGGTATACTTGCCGAATGCACTGAGCTATTTATAATGTAGTAAACAGGTAGGTACACGAATCCTATGTTAATTTCTGGACAATGGGCTGTCAAAGGTTAGTTCAACAGGATATATCCAACAAATGGTTGAGACACCCAGATAGAACGAGAATATTTTGATACAAACATAATAATTAATTTAATCTAGGTAGGTAGGTAGGTAGGTAGGTATCTAGTATCTATATCTACCCTCTATCTAATTAAGGGCTATTATAGGCCTTAACTTAATTTAGATTATGGGTCATCAGCTTGCACCTTAATAATTAACGGCCCACCCCACGCCTCTATATAAAAACTAACCGTGAAACCTAGCGCTAGTATAACGAATAGGTAGGTATCATTTCATCTAGTTATAAATGAAATGATACTTATTCGTTATACGGACGACTTTTAGATAATTAATTTTCCGTTCTATCTACCTACTCGAACTACTCGTAGAATTATCTCTCCCGACTCAAAAGGCTGTACTGTACACGAAGGGTTAAATATTGGTTATGTTTGAGGCAAAAGATAATAACACTAAAACCCATCTAAGTATAATGTACCTACCTAGGTACCTCAAATATTTACTATTTATTATATCATTTTTCCTACTCTACCGTTGACTCTACACATAGGTTTAAATCAATCCTATGTACCTACAATACAAAATTACATAGGTGTACTGATAGTGCAGAGCAATTTTTCCCTAGGAGGGTGTGCTATGTGTGCATAGTGTGTAATGCTCTGTAGGTACCCACCTACCTATTCATTATTATATAAATCGTCAAAATTAAATACTATGCGTCATGACATTCACTGCTTACCTAGCTCTTTATTTAATTAGATATCGAAGTACTCTTTTAAATCAGCCGTATAGTAACTCAAGGCTTTCTGTAGAGCACAGCGGTTGTTTTGAGACGCGGTCAAACACCACGTTTCATTGCTAGCGATCGTACGTCCGCCGCGATTTGTCGCTTACAAACACTTTTTTCTTTCTTTATCCAAGAAAAAGATCCTGAAAAATGTATACCATTGCTGAAGCTACTTTGGCCTTCATTGTTCTGTACCTATTTTCGTTATTATTCGAAGTGGTGACGGGACTAGTTTTATAAAACCGCAAGATGTAATTTTTTGAAATGTGATATTTATTTTTAACTAATTAGTTACCTAGGTAGTTTTTATTATAGTGTGGCATATCAGTGTAGGGTCTAGAATTTTTTTATATTAGATGTAAGATACAGATAATAATTTTTGAATATTTAATATCAATTTATCCAAGACGTAAATACCTAAATTTAAAAGCGGTTGAAGATAAAACACCTTTCCAAACAACATCGAGTATCGAGAGCAAGGCCAATGTAAGTATTTTTGTTGCTTATCTATGTATTTTACTGTTTTGCTACCTATATTGTAAAAATCGAAAATTAGTAACCTAACGACGTCGTAGACCTACTTACATAAGTAGTACACTAAATAGGTGGGACTAAACAGAAAAAAAATAGTCGGACTAAATAACAGCCCAACTAGAAAAACTGGAAGAGACCTACTAACTCCGGAACCGGATATGATCTACTATATCTGAAAACGGAAAAGGATATTATTATTATAATTCAGCTATCGGTCAGGAAACGTCAAAATCTCCGCTCTTTCTGACTGACAGCTTGTCTGCCAAGTGATACAGTGATGCCAACTTAGTTACTTAATAGTTTGATCTAGCCTTTAAGAAATTCTACCAATTTTGCACAATGGTATATACTTCAGAGTGTTTTTTTTTTATTCATTAAAGGTAGTAAGTAGTAAATTTCATGCAGAATTCAATACCTAATAGGTACCTATTTATGGATGTTATTTAGTTTTATCATGGACCATTTAGGTCTAATGAAAATCTGTGAAATAATGTATCAATTCACCACCCAGCGGGCCTCTTGTTGCGAGGAGTTGCCTCTTACGTAGGAGTGGCCGTGCAAGATAAAATTAGTTTAGTTATTTCTATATAGCACCTTTTCTTGGGTAAAACTAGCAATCTAGCAACTTTTTGTAAGAGTTTTAGCCACTATCTAAAGCTAGCAGTTGGCAGCACTGATCTTGACAGGTCGGTATGAATGAATAGAAGGAAAACCAAGAAGTAAAAAATCAGCTAGGACACGAGTTTTGACATTTTTTGAAACGACACATAGCACTTTTATTTTAATAGTTTTTCTTGTGTTATTGTGAGTATTGTTGTTTAATTTTGGTGGAATTTTAACCAATAATACTTAGGTCGTAACATAAAGTGTGAGCCATTGGAATAAATGTGTGTAAAGTGGTTTTTCTGAATGTGAAAATTCGTGTTAGGTTTTGAAGAGAAAATCCACCATTTTCTTTTCAAAACAAACGACAGCCGACTTAACAAATGACTTGACTTGACTTATTTATTACAATTTTAACACTTGACATTGGCAAAATTGTCTGTCGAAATGACGGACACAGGCCATTATTGAAGAGAAGAAGAAGAAGGAAAACCAAATATAATAAAAAAATAGAAGAAAAGAAGAAGTTTGTTTTGTTTAGGTTTTGTAGGTTAGGTTTCGTTGTGTCGTGTAAAAAACGTAAATAAAATGAGATTTTTAAAATTCTACAGACTGAAAAATATAAGCGATAGTTCTAGACGTTATTCCTCCAACGCTGATAACAAGTGGCAAAGCGTGGTTGGGTTAGAAGTCCATGCGCAATTGAATACAGAGTCCAAACTGTTTTCCGGTGCTGAAAATACTTTTGGTGGTGTTGTGAACAATTGTGTAGCATTCTTTGATGCGGCTATACCTGGCACTTTGCCTGTGCTGAACCGGAGATGTGTGGAGTTAGGTATAATGACAGCTTTGGCCCTTTCTTGTAGGGTGAACGAAGTATCTACTTTTGATCGGAAACACTACTTTTACGCTGATCTGCCGACTGGCTATCAGATTACACAACAGAGAGCGCCTTTAGCTAGCGATGGTGTTTTACATTTTCAGGTAAAAGAACTAAACATGAATGTATATCTTGTAGGTACTATACCTCAATAAATACCTAGGTCGGCACCTATCATTGTAGCTACCTACCTACCTACTTAGAAAACTTATATACTAGAAACAGATCTGAAGAAAGAAAATCTCTATAAAACTCGAAAACTCTGCAAATACTACTATGCATAGTAGGTACATCATTGTACAAATGCACAGTTTCTGGCCTAACGGAAAAACCCATATCGATAATATTTTTATTTTTTCGTGGTCTATGTCAACCATTTTATTTTATTTATTTATATTGCTGTGTTAAAATGATGAGCCTTTTTTATAATCATATTAGCCGTCGCCCGCGGCGTTGCTCGCGTTCTAGACCCTTTAGAGTGTGACTTTTCAAAATTCCTTTCTTAGTGCACCCCTGCCCTGCACTATATAAGGATACTACCCTCCAAATTTCATACCTCTAGGACTTATAGTTTAGGCTGTGCGTTGATTCTAAGTCAGCTTCAAAAGAGTTTTATATATTTAGATAGATGTTGTATGTAAGCAACCATTTATTTGTATATTTTCTTCTTTCCAGGTCTACACACCAGGAGTTCACAAGAAGCCCTACAAAAAAAGCTCAAAAATTAAGCAAATACAGCTGGAGCAAGACAGCGGCAAGTCCTTACACGACCAAGAACTCAAACGCAGCCTCATAGATCTAAATCGGGCCGGGGCTCCGCTTATTGAGCTGGTATTCGAACCCGATTTACAGGTATAACCACTGGTATTTATTTATTGATTTTTAAAGAAAACAAAGGTCGAATGTAAGATTTGTAACTTTGTATATGTATTTTAGATGTGTCCATAATGTATTAAACACTCCCCCATGGGAAATAGACTTGTCAGATTGAACTCTTAAATTCTAGATTCTAAAGATTCACTAGTAACTTTAATCTTATGTCAGTATTTTTTGGGATACCCATTATAAAAGCATCTGCTATTTTTTTACTGAAGCAGCAATTTCATTATACCACATTGAACTTCAACTAATGTAAGTTTAGTTGGTGGCTCTCCAAATTGGCCCATTATGTATGTTGACAGTTTAGTGTAAAAAAGTAGTTGTACCACTTGTACCCAACTATAGCTCTCTCAATAGGTATTGTAGGTAAAACATAGTAATAAGGTTATTCTATTGTCAAGTCTGAGAAAATATTTTATAACAAAGAGATGTAAAAAGTAAATATCCAACTAAGTAGCAGCAGTTGCATATTACCACCACATACTAGCACAATAAGATATCTGTTTAATTGATTTATTAACAAATTACATTTATTAACTAATTACAGGCAAAATGCTTTCATTATTGATCAAGGCAGATGTAGATGTTGACTTATATAATACTTCATTAGCTGCACTTAAGCGTTTACTCAGTGGCAAATTCTTTAATAATATTTAGTTTTTTCTTAATTTAGTATGCTTTTTTTTTTTTAATTTTAGTTTCTCCTCAAAATTCTAATTTGTAATTTCTTGTACTCTATTTATATGTGGAAACTTTTAATTGGCCTTCAGTGTACTGTATTATGTCTATCTTCCTACTGTATAAATACCTAGCTGTTAGTTTTTATTATTAAAATAAAATAAAATAAAATAAAATTTTTAGTCGTTAGAAGCTGTACACTAAACTAATTAATAAATCAGTACGAATACTCAGATAATATTACTATTATATATTATATGATCTGTGCTAATACTAATTTATATTGAACCCCAGTTCAGATACTGAAAGCCATGTTTATCTATGCCTAATTTAACTACATAGATCAATCGATACTGTTATAAAACTGTGAAAAAGTCAAAAACTAAAGTTAAGGATAAACAACTAACTAATACTAAATAAAAAATTCTGATTCCGAAAATCGAGTTTGTCTGTCTGTCTGTTTGTCTGTTCGCGGATCACGCCTTGATTACTGAACCAATTTCAATGAAACTTATGTATCATTCAGAAGCCCTTTTTCCGGATTGAAATATAGGCTATATTTTATTAAAATCAAAGATGTGAATTCTTAGATACAGCTTAAACTTTCTAAACTAAAAGCAGGCATTTGCTACGAGGTTCATCGTATGCTGGTGACAGATATTTTGTGAAAAGCTTCGCATGCGTACGTAGTCGCGGGTATCAGCTAGTCTATAAATAAGAGTCTTAGTCAGCGCCGCACGTATTGACGATGTCTTTCCTGTGGATCTGGTTAACTAGGCTGAGAGGATGGTATACTGTGCTGGGCAAGCCTACTCCATCTTAACATTGTCCCAGGCACTACAGTGTCTCGTTAAGTGTAGGCATAGGTTGCCTCCTGACGCTGTATAAATCATTTTCAATAGATGTAAAGGCCTATCATTATTATATAAATAAGACAAGATAAAGTGCGATGAATGAGTAGAGTACCATGTGTACCCACTGTCCAATGTCTCCAGCTATACCTCATCTAAGCACAATTTCTTTTTTTTTTTCAGGACGGCGAGGAAGCAGCTGCTCTAGTCAAAGAGCTGGTTCTGATAGTTCAAAGGCTGGGCGCTTGCTCTGGTAGAATGGAGGAAGGTGCATTGCGGGTAGACGCTAATGTATCTTTACGGCGCGTCGGGGCGCCCCTGTCCACACGAACCGAGGTACATTGGAATAAATAAATAAATATTCATGAACATTTCACACAACGCCCTCTAGTCTCAAACTAAGCAAAGCTTGTACTATGGGAACTAGATTACTGATAGAATCGTTCCTAATATTATAAACGCGAAAGTTTATAAGGAAGGATGTATGTATATTCTAATTCTGCGCAGACGAAGTCGCGGGCACCAGCTTGTACTTATATAATTTCTTTTTGTAAATACATACTTATAAATATAATACATAGTGACTTGCTACACAAATGTTTGTTCTCGGTGGGGATTGAACCCACGACCCACGAAAAGCAGAGCTACTACCAACTGAGCCGTCGTAGTAGTTATTGTATTTACAAACATAAAACTTAGTTAGTTTTTGTTTATTTTCAGATAAAAAACATAGGGTCAATCCGAGGTGTAGCGGGCGCCATCAAACATGAAATCGAAAGGCAGCGAGGCGTGTTGGACTCTGGAGGACGTGTCATCAACGAAACGCGATCTTGGGACGCAACCGCTAGGGTTACTGTGCCTATGCGGGACAAAGAGACTGTACAGGATTATAGGTAACTAGCTTCCGCCCGCGACTTCGTTCGCGTCCCGTTAGATCACGTTGATTTTCCGGGATAAAAAGTAGCCTATGTGTTAATCCAGTTGCCTGGATACGAGAAACGTTTTAAATCCAAACCAGCTTAGGACATTCACGTATCGACCGTATGAAGTCTTCACATTGAAGACATAATAATGAACAATATCACATTTAATTACAAAACAAACAAACCGAAGCATGATGCAACAAGCCAATGGCTTATCTGATTTTAAGTGGCAACCATGCATTGCCTTACTAAGCACATCCACTGAGGACGTGCTCTATGATGCATTGTACTGCGCCCACCACTTTGAGAGACAGTCTCATGTACCTGTAATTGCACCGGCACCCATGCCCTTCAAACCGAAACAGCAGTGCGAGCATGGCTGCTTGGCAGGAGAAATAGATACAGTGGTAGTACTTCCCGGACCTCTTTCACAAGAAGCTCTACCACTGCTATTTAAACAAATATTTTTTTTAATACTACTAGCTGATGAAACAAGCAGATGGCCCATCTGATGTTAAGTGGTAACCATCACCTATAGCAAAACGTTGCCTCGTAGTCATGCACGATAGAAACGTGCCCTACGATGCACTGCCCGCGTCCATCAACTTGAGGCAAACAGGTGTTAAGCCTCATGTGCTCATGTAAATTAGTTCTTGTTTGTATTACCTGTATTTAATCTTGTTTGCTATTACTCCTTCAAGGTACCTCAAGAACTTGAAGTACACTTGTAAACGTCCACTGTGGAATGCATCTTCATACAAATAAAACCAAAGTCCATTTGCTAACTACCTAATAAATCGCAAAACATGTTTACTAAGTCATTATGCTATTAGTCTAAGGTTAAAATGAGTATTGTTGCGCTAAATTTGCGAAATGCTTTTACACATCGTAGTAAGATTCTAGAACACAATCGATCTTATTCCAGAACGGGGACTAAAGAAAGTCACGGTTTAAACGTCACGGTTTATACAACCCGGGCGAATTAAGCGGTGTAGCGGAGGAAGTATCGAGTTCCGAGCCAGGTGTCATGTTAATTCGCCTGAGTTGTATAAACCTTGACGTTTAAACCGTGACTTTCTTTAGTCCCCGTTCTGGAATAAGACCGAATATTTTCGGAATGCAAATAGAAAAATTTGTTAATCAATCACGTCGCAACGCGACGGCCAGACCGGATCCATGAAACTTGAACAGATGAGTCTTAGAATAAATTTCGTAACAAGAAGGGTGCTTACTTTAATATTGGCCGGTTTTACCTGTATTTCAAATGTGCTATATATTTCTTATGGGTAAACTAAGCGTTTGGCTGTTAGCACACTACGCCAAAACTATACAATAGGTAAAAAAATCATTGGTTTAGACACAAATCATACTAGGCTAGAGTTTAGGTCAAGTACCTAACTTTTTTTTCTTTTGTTTTCAGATACATGCCAGAGCCGAACCTACCACCGCTGCGCGTCAATCTAAAAACAAAAGAAGACAGCCAGGATGTGATCAGCGTTCCTTTAGTCCAGGATAAAATACCAGAGCTCCCTGAAGAGACGCGACTAAAACTCATACAAAACTTCAATCTGCGCCCCGAATATGCCATCCAACTAGTCAACGAACCGATCCTACTAGACTACTTTGTGGAAGTGACGTCAGAGACCAGAAATCCGACAAAAGTCGCCAATCTACTCCTCAACGAACTACTAACGGTCCTGAACAAAAGAAAGCTGGATGTAGAAGACTGTCCCATAACAATAAAACAAATGAAAGAGCTGGTAGATTTGCTGCTAGAAAACAGAATAAGTTTAGAAGTTTGTAAAAAAGTTATCGAAGAACTAGTAGATTTATCGGATTACGATGTAACTCCGATAGAAATAGTTGAACATAAAGACTGGCTGCTAGTAACAGATATAGATGAAATCAAAAAGATATGTACAGATGTGCTAGATAACAATCCAAAGCTAGTGAAACAATATAAGGAAGGGAAAGTAAAGGTATTGAAAGCGTTGCTAGGTATAGTTATTAAGAACTCTCAGAATAAACTTGATATGTCTGTAGTGTCTAAGGTAATGGAAGAGTTATTGAAAAAATGAAAAATATATTTTTAAGTATAATAATGACGTATTTTCAATTGATTTCCTCCTATTAACTAATTATACAACTGAAATTTTCTTGTTATAATAATGAAGTACCTAGAAAACCAACAGCAATTATATTGAATGTCCTAGATCCAAGAGGAAGAATTAAAGATTGATAGAATCGCCCTTCTTTCAATATATAATTGCGTCTTGAGTTGGTTAAAATTGGGTTATAAATACCTAATAGACTCTGAGATGCCAATGCGCTTATGTAGTACCTGCACCTAATTACTATTATTTATTATGTGACTTACCTAACTAGGAAATTGACTGTGCCTTTAGTTTTCACCTCAATAAATAACTAACTTGGGAAACTCCGACAGGTCTTCTCGTCACCCATACCTCAATGTCTGAAGACGAAAGTCTTCAACCAATGCGTCCTACCTGTCATGACCTATGCTGCCGAAACGTGGACACTGACAGTAGGGTTGGTCCACAAGCTGAAAGTCGCTCAGCGAGCTATGGAGAGAGCTATGCTCGGAATTTCTCTGAAGGATAGAATCCGGAACGAGGTTATCCGACAGAGAACCAAGGTGTTCGACATAGCTCAGAGGATTAGTAAGCTGAAGTGGCAGTGGGCCGGCCATGTTTGCCGCAGAACCGACAATCGTTGGAGCAAACTAATACTCGAGTGGAGACCGCGTTTAGGCAAGCGTAGTGTAGGACGCCCTCCGGCTAGTTGGGGTGACGATCTGAGACATGTAGCTGGCAAACACTGGATGAGAAGAGCCGAAGACCGGGCTCAGTGGCGCGTCTTGGGAGAGACCTACGTCCAGCAGTGGACCAATATAGGTTGATGATGATGATGAAATAACTAACCTACCTTTTAAAATTATTAGTTGAATTACCTTGTAATTCAATTACCTTGAAACCTTACCTTGAACCTTGAAATTCTGCTATTTTGATTAAGTAATGACAAAGGACCTTGTTGAATCCGGTTTTAATATTCGACCTTAGGATTAGATTTTATTTAACCCTTGACACCACTCGTCCACAGATCTACCGTCACTACGTTGGTCATCCTGACCGCTTAGACATTTTTACTAAAAGGCAATCAAAATGCGTTTATTCAATAAAATCTCACTGATCACTTTATCAATATATATAAAACTCTTATGAAACTGACTGATAATCAACGCACAGCCTAAACCATAAGTCCTGTATGAAATTTGGAGTGTAGGGGTGCACTAAGAAAGGAATTTTGAAAAGTCACACTCTAAAGGGTCTATTTAGAACGCGAGCAACGCCGCGGGCGACGGCTAGTATCGTCATAAAATGTTGTACCTACCTACCTATGATTACCTAAATACCTAGTATTTAATTTTTTTTATCGAATGATTTCTGATAGGTTTATTATATACCTACTACCGGCCGGATGTACCGAAAGACCATTCCCGAA
Organism: Eulithis prunata; assembly: GCA_918843925.1. Taxonomy (NCBI): domain Eukaryota; kingdom Metazoa; phylum Arthropoda; class Insecta; order Lepidoptera; family Geometridae; genus Eulithis; species Eulithis prunata. The sequence goes on along the minus strand of OU974023.1, from coordinate 4,027,014 downwards.
AACATCGGTGGGTTACAAGTACCTAGGTACTCATCAATATTTTAAACAACTTTTTCTATGAAACCAAAATTAGAGCGTGAAAAACTGAAATTGCTGAAAATAGGTAGTTTAAAAAACTGTCAATGAAGAATTTTTATGGGGTCACTAAGACCAGCGCTTGGCAAAAAAGGGTTAACATTAGGATACAAACATGCCAAAATAATATTGTTGTAAAGATTCAAACTAGTAATAGTGTTTTTATTTATTAATTTATAATCAGAGGTCACCAACTGTTGGTTCCCCTACTAAAACTTTTTTTAAGACTTCTTACTTATTTTCTAAGACTTTTTATTTGTACAAATTAAATAGGATTTGTAGAAATTTTATTTACCTAGCTAGGTACCTTACATTACCTTAGGTATAATACTGTAGAAATTTGTTACAAAATGCATCAAATAGCAATGAAACGTCAACAATTTTATTTAGGTACTTATCACCCGCTTGGTATGCCAAACAACGAAGGCTGTGTTTATTGATGTCAGACGCGTCCCGAATACTCTACATTGGCAGAGCTACTCAACATTCACTAAAAAGTTGCTAGGTTCATTTATCTAGGCAGCGGACGTAGGTTTTTCAAAAAGTGAAAACCATAATTTTGTCTAATAACTGGGATATTAAGTATCATGTTCGTTAAGTGTAGTGTAGGCATAGGTTGCCTCCTGACGCTGTATAAATCATCTTATCGTAGATGTAAAGGCTTATGTAGGTACCTAAGTAGGTTTGATAATCTTCATTATTATTTTCAATGCCTATAAGGAAATGAAAGTTGTACCCAGTTAGTTTGACCAGCCCTGTAGGTAGGTAGTATATGCTTTACCTAATACTTACCTATAGGTCGTTCAAAATTCAGAAGGCATTGAACTTTCAAAATTCATATTAGGTACTAAAATATTTTGCGAGATCTAAATCTGGCTTTAAACTGGTATCAGACACCTCATTTTTCACCATCCAGTCCATGTCCGTTGCAATAAAAGGCCCGTAATAAATAAAACCAACATACGAAACGCCAAATTTAAATCTGGCTATAAACTATCAGACACTTCTTTTTTTACCATCCAGTCCGTGACCATTGCAATATATAAGGTCCGTAAAAAAATAAAACCACGCAGACGGAAAAAGGTTGGTGATACCTGAAGATCCTAATTTTGTTTATTCCTGTTGATTTAATTAGCTTCGCGCGTGATTTCATCACATGCTTGACCGAAGTTACTCTCGCGCCATTGACAAGTAAGCCTGCCAAAGTCGCTGAAGTCTGCAGAATGTTAAGTTCAATAATATTTTTCGCTATCGCTGTGGGGGTTTCTGGTGAGTTTACCGCACCTGGGATAGACCGGCAAGTGAGCGATGGTGTTAGCAGCATGGGGTACCGGGTGATATACGGCGACGAAGACATGACCGTCATAAACCAAGCCGTCCAAGATATGGATAAGGTGAGCGTGCTGAAGAAGGATCGGTTCAAAGAAGCAATACCAATGATGGCTGCTGAAGACGTCAAGTGCCTGATGTCTGTCGATCGGTACTGCTCGAGGGAGATGATTGCTATGAAAAGTAAGTTGGTTTTTGATGTGCCAAATTACCGATGCAATGTGTTCTAGTTTGAAGTCTTAGGGTATATTCGTATTAGTCTTATAAAGCTGAGCTAACTAAAATGATGGTTAAATCTGTTGTCATCTCTTTTCGTCGTCATGCAAGTGCAAAGATAGAGCATGTAACACTTACCTACCACGTTCCCTGTCCCCATACAAAATTATTTGACAACTTCATACGTCCTAACGTCGTGGCCCCATTGTGGGGCCATTGAAGTTGTGAACCCATAGTGGAAGCACGGACTTTTGAAAAAAGCTTCATGGCCCCACAATAGGGGCACCTGGACAGGGAACATGTTACCTACTATGCTACAGCACTATTTGGGGACAATAAAAAAAACATTGTTGAGGGATAGTACTCGTGGTGGGTATCCCAATTTAAAAACTTTATGGTGATAGGTAAGTCTGTATTAGTACCTACATATTTAAAAACTTTTTGCAACGATCTCGAACACTGAAAAAGTGGTAATACGAAATAATTAAAACGCCTGAACATTATATTTCTCTTTCACGATAACCATTGCTTGAACACAAATTCAGGAGTAAGATACAGGGTGTAAATAGACTACTTCAGAAACCTGGACCCCTTGACAAGGACCCTCATAATAAAAAACACAGGAATTCGAATAAATTTAGGACCATTTATATAGGTATACTAAAAAAAAAACTTTTTTGTAAAAAATAAAAATAAGTAGGTAGGTACCTAGGTAGGTAATGTGAAGGTTGATGCTGCTTATTTTGCAACTAAATTAGTTATATTTGGGTTGATGTTTTCACATCGGATTCCATTTGTAATCTGTTTGTGTATTTGTTTTTGATGTACCTACACATACAAGAGCATGGCCGTCCATATATAAGACGGCGCACCCCCATACACAAACTCTTGTAGTCCGGTAACGCTGTCAGAAATCGTAAGACGATTACAACAGCATTTTAGTCCGTTCGAGAAAAAAAAACACGAAGTTTTAACTTGTGGTCCGCGGACCACTAGGGGTTCCCTCAAACACTGCTGTAGACAAAAGGTCGTCGATCCCTATAACTTGATTAATCGTGATACCTGTAGATAGTTATTTAGACAGGTGCTACCATTTTTTGTTAGTCACTCATATTTCATTCGTAACAGGTTGAATAAGGCTATCATAGTTTTTTTGGGCCAGATATACTAAACTGGTTTCTTCGCGATGTTTTCCTTGTTAGTGTGAAGACCATTAGTTTTATGGATGTAATTTTTTAGAATAGCTCTATAGTATTATATAGTAGGTATAGCAACATCTAGACCACACTGTTAGAAGTGCTCATATAGAAAGAGAAGAAGAAATTCTTCTCTTTCTTTCTATATCTTTCTTTCTTGCTAATAGTGCTCATATCACATTATTTTCATTGGTTTTTGGTTTGATTTGAGTAACTATATCTATGTGTTCTTTCGACGGTTTTGATAAGACCCTATAGCATCCCAAAACATTTTCGAATGCTAAATTTCGAATCCCGCTCGGCTCTTGCTCTTGCTCTTGCGGCTTGCAAGAGCTCGAACTTTTGGCTCAAAAATTATGAGTCGATCGGTTCGAACTCACGAACTTCCCTTCAACTCATAAGTAACTTGTACGATGCTACTCAATTTAAAATCTTTGTGATTTTCTCTACCTAGGTGCTTGTTTTTCTATGCAAATGTACGAGTGTACTTATGACTTAATTTGAAATCCTCAGGTGTGCTGATCCAAGCTGTGAAAGAAGACTGCGTGAAATGCTCCAGTGAGGACAAGGAGAAAGCCGGTCGCATTGTCGCCTCTATGCTGGCTCATGACCATGTGGCATGGAAGTTGTTCCTCACCAGGTACGGTGACCTGAACAAGGTTCAGAGAGTACTTGGCTAGGTGCTAGGTTAAGTACTACTGGAAAATTACAGGATTTTTGTTTAAGGCCTTATCATAGGGTAGGTAATCCTCAAAAATAAAAAAAATATGATTGGGTTTTTGTTGGGATGTCATCGAAGTCACCAAATTGCAATGTAACTTTTATTAAGAGAATTGCCCATCTGGTCATTGAGTTAAGGCTCTAAATCATTTGGCATGTACCTAAGTGAATCTGATTGGCCTTTTTTCGTTGACATGAAAATTGCTTAGGTTATCTAGCGATATAGGTACTTATCCACAAATAGGTAGGTAAATCATTTATTTATTCTAAAGTTATAAAAAGTAGGGTTTATTTCCAGTAATAGTTCAGAACTACTGCCATTATTTATCTCAGTCCAATAATGAAACATTTTTTCCCTGTTGCAAGTACCTAATTAGGTAGTTTTCGGTTTTACCCGACGACGGAAGGTATGTATTGTAGTAAATGGCGTACCTAAGTTTTTGGCCTTGAAATTATTTATAGCCATAAGCTATATTAAGACTGAAGAACGTGAATGCACATCAATTATAAATAAAATACCATTTGTGATTGAATTCGTTCCAAAAGGATCGTATGCTCAAAAAATATTAAGGCGCGTCATCCACACGAGCAATTGTCGAGGCAGCTTCGAAGCACGGGCGAACAAGCGTCGCGCCGCGTCTACGTTTTGTAATAAATGTGTGCGCTCACACACAAAGCCATGGCGCGGGTGCCGCAGGGTTGAGGTGGAGCTTGTGTCTGCGCGCGTAGAACCTCCCCGCTCTGCCGCCATTTTGTCATTTACTTTCTTGCACAGCTACATTTAGGCCCGTATGCTGATAAAGAAATCTTTACTCAAGCATTTTGAGTATACATTGTCATACAAAACTATATGCTTGAGTCCGGATCAGTGCTTGAACAGTAATTCAGCATACGGGGCTTAGATGTGTTTGTGTTGCTTAACAGCTAAACTTAAAATGGCAAATGCACAAACAGTGCGATGCCAATTAAAAAAAAAAAAAAACAGCTAATCTGCCATAATTTATATCTAGACTATTTGGTAATCTAAGATTGGAGTGTGTGGAGGATATACAGGGTGTTACCAGACCACTTCCGAAAACGAAAGGGGGAGCTACAGCACACCAAAACCCAACCAAAAAAAAATCAGTTATCCTGAAAAATAATTATAGCCGGAGAAAACAATGTTTAAAGATTTGTATTTATTTCACCAGCCCGCAATGTACGCATTCACGTAGGTAAGGTCGAGGCGTAGTACTATTATTTATTCTGTGTCGTAAGTGCCTACTAACGTAGGTCGCTCGCACGTCGCGTACTTGAATGACCCGCGATGAACTCTCAGCTGTTCATGCTGTAGTAGACGTAATCTCCGTGCTGCGTGTACATTGCTGCTTTATTTATTTTATTTGTTTTTTTGCTTTTTTAAATGAGATAATTAGGTAGATATGTCTTATTATGTTGTACTGTGTGTATGTAACTAGAAAAAAAATTAAAAAGAGATAGTCAAGTCAAGTTTTTTTTTTTCGCGATTTTTTTCGCTTAATGTTTTCAGTATCATGGTCTGATTGGAAACTCCAAGTTTTCGGAAGTGGTCTGGTAACACCCTGTATATTAGTCGTTATATAGTCGCCTGTGTCACGACTCCGCCTCGACGCCGCCGCGACCTCGCCTTAACTTACCAGTGAGCGACGTGCCTTAGTCTGTAGCATAGGTAGAGTTTTTGACAGATTCAGACTTAAGTATTATTTTAGCATACGAGCCATAGAATTTAAAATATACAATAATTTAAGGTAAGGTAGTTTTTAGCGAAGTAACAAGCACACTGCTTTAGCGGTTAGCTTTTTTTTTGTGAACAATTTGGTAATACAAGCTGATAGAGCAATGTACTTGAAACGTGTCACGTGGGTATCTCTTTTCAATAGCAACATCACATTATAGGTCTGCTCTTCAGTCCGAACATAAGAAGGAAACTTCTAAAATGGAAGAATTGAAGTTAAATACTGTAGGGGAGCCTCAAGATGTCACTTATTCCTTGTACAAATACACCAAACCTGGATTCAAAGTAAGGGTTAAACGGTTCACCGCTGAAAAAGTGACTTAACTGTGCTTAAACTTAGATTGTGTGCTTAGTTTTAGATTGTAGTATAGGTAGGTACCTAATTTATTTTCATAAATGTACGAATAATAAACTATTATCTCCTTTGGCTTGTTTTATTTATTTTTAATCTTTAATGAATATGAAATCTAATCGATTTCATGCGATAATAAAAAAATCGTTATTTCAACTTACCTGGGTAGGTAGTACCTAAACTACCCAACTATTTTATCACAAAATCAACACAAATGAATTTGATTTTCAACCTCATTATATTTATTTCGCAACTTTCGTGAGTATAAATAGATTCGTCACATTTTATTAATGCCTTAGGTATTAAATATTTATTACAGTTCGAAAGGTTAATATTAGTTTAATCTTTCAGCTTCTCTTTTGGTTTCTCGCCTTCGGTACTTTTGACTGAAGATTTTTCTTCTTCCTGACGCAGTCTTACAAGGTAGTTTTGTTTGTAGCTGCCATCTGATTTGTACCTAAGTATAACAGAGAGAATAGTATGGTCATTGATCATCATCATCATCAATATATATAAAACTCTTTTGAAGCTGACAGAGAATCAACGCACAGCCTAAACTATAAGTCCTAGAGGTATGAAATTTGGCAGGTAGTATCCTTATATAGTGTAGGGGTGCACTAAGAAAGGAATTTTGAAAAGTCGCACCCTAAAGGGTCTAAAACGCGAGACACGCCGCGGGCGACGGCTAGTAGTACTATGAGATCATGCACTTGTAGAGTAAATAAATGTAGATAAAAATATAAAGAGACCTTAAAACAAGCACATAGTGTCTGTTTTGAGTTATCTGTGAACTATATTATCATAGAGCTCATTAATCTAGAAAATCTAGGGTTAAAATACATTGGAGAAAAAAAATAGATTTTTTTTGCATTTTTGTGCTACAATTTCGTCTACAATTATTCTGCAATGCATTGTTATAGGCAGAAGTTACCACTTAACATCAGGTGAGCTATGAGCTTGTTCCATTACGTTTATCATAAAAAAAATATATCTGAGAATTTGTTCCAAATTTTATATCTGCCCCACTCAGCAAAGTGTGGTATAGCAACGCATTACATCTCGAAATGTTAGCAATGCAGCGTAGAACCAACCTCTTTGAGTTATAAAGAGTATTGGTTCGCGCTAACCGGCACTCAGCAGTGTTTTGAAAATGGAATACCGTATACCGTATATATGACACGACGAGCGACGGCAGCGAAATATGTGTGTGTGTATGTGGAAATACGAATTATTGTGGAAAATACCTACTATGATTAATACACTGGTAAAGCTCTTTATAATACTCTTGTAGTTCACAAAAATGATCGTAAAGGCTGTCTACAAAAGTTTCCACAGATACTAAAACCATACTTAGTTTTATGAAAACGTGAGTTTTTTTTACGTTGCTAAAACAAATGATTGTATCATGATTCGTAAGTACCCTGCTTTGATTTGTATAGGGATTGGTAAGTTCAGTGCCTTGATCACGAATAAATGTGACAATCGCAAACGTATCGTAATGCGAGCGTATCCGAGATACACTGCGCGGTGACACTACAACGGTTGGCAGTCGAGCTGGCATTGACGCGCAATATAACACGAATACGCTAACGCGGCGACTGTCAGATTTGTTCGTGTTAGAGGTACTGTAATATGTAGAAACTGTAATACTTCTGTTCCAGCTTCTCCCAGTCGTCCGGTCTGTGGTTGATGATGAAGTGCATTATTACATCAGCGCCCTCACGCTGCCGTTCGTTGCATTTCTGGCAATCGTTTTCTATCGCATCGGGAAGGTTCTCTGTAAAAGAGTTCTAGAAAGAAGGTTGCTTGTAATTTTTTATTATCTGAAGGCTCTTCTACAGCTCTATGATGATGAGTACGGACCTAGTATAGCCACAAACATCGCGATAATGCAAATTTTGCTCTATCATGGTATAAGCAGCCACAACTTTGCATATCTTTAAGGATCCGGCGGAAAAAAAAAGAGATACAGCTTGAACTTTCTAAACCATAAACAGCCAGTTGCTACGAGGTTCATCGTATGCTGGTGACAGATATTTTGGTGGAAAGTTTCGCCCGCGAACGCTAGCTATATGCAACGATGCATGCATATAGCTAGTCTATTGGTACCCTAAGTTTGTTTACTAACTCTTGAGTTCTTTGGCGTCAGTCGTGCAGGGTCCGGCGTCCAGCAAACAGTTGACATAGCCGTTCAAGAGTCGTTCACTTGCCAGGATCTCCTCAAGGTCAACGCCATCATACTTGTTTGTGTAGTTCTCATCGCATTTGCTTTGAATAATCACGCAAATAATGATCACGTATCGTACAAATAGTGCCTGGAAAGCGGAAAGTTTTGCTTCGTTGATATGAATGGAGATTGTGAATCTTTGAAACTCCTAAGCAGTCAGTACTGGACTAAACTGGATTGAACCAGCATCCAAATATCGACTGAAACGCTGCCTGTATTTAATAAAAATAAATAAGCCTTTTATTCCTAACTAAACTGGATTTAAGTAATCATTTTAACTTTTATTTATAAAAAAACACAATAAATAATAATTTAAAAAATATACTGTAAAATAATATTATTATATTCTTTGAAATTTAAGAAAAAAAACGTTTTTTTTAATGCTGCTTTATAAATATAAAAGAAATACACAATCCACACTGCTACTTACCATTGCTTAGGCGTTTCCAATGAACGTTAAAAATAACCCTCACTTTACAAGCGCAGCTCCTTTCAAATACGCTAACAGAAAATCTAAGATTCAGTACTAAAGTAGCCTTTTATAACGAAGAACAAATTGGACTCTGCTTAGTCTTATCAACATCTATTACAGTAATCGCCCAACAATGCTCATCTGATTATTGTGTCTACTCAAATTGAATGCTGGCATGCCACGTTTAGCGAAATTACTAGGTATATGCATAGATACGTAACGGACGATTCCAATATTCTACCGCCAGTGATGGCCAACACTACAGACTAATACAGTGTCCCGTTAAGTGTAGGCATAGGTTGCCTCCTGACGCTGTATAAATCATCTTCAATAGATGTAAAGGCCTATTATTAGTGATGGTTAGATCGCAATCTGCGTCAAAGCAATACAGTTTTAGATCAAACAGCTGTGTTGCTATAGTATACTCGCGCCTTTAAGAGGTAAGGCAAAACCATAGATTGAATGTTGGAAACGGTCATCAGAGACTTCAGGCACTGAAGTGGCCCAGCTGAGCAACTCGGCACGTGCAATGTAAAAATATCTGTAGCATTGTGGAATAAAAGTTCTAAACAGCTTACACTCCGCATGGCGCTTACGACCGCCGGCTTCTCTCACAACGTCAACACACCTCTGTTTTAAATATTCTAAATATATAAAACTCTTTTGAAGCTGACTTAGAATCAACGCACAGCCTAAACTATAAGTCTTAGAGGTATAAAATTTGGAGGGTAGTATTTTTATATAGTGCAGAGGTGCACTAAGAAAGGAATTTTGAAAAGTCACACTCTAGGGTCTAGAACGCGAGCAACGCCGCGGGCGTCGGCTAGTACCATATATTATTTCATATCCAATGAATAATTTTTAAAGTATACGTCTTCAACCCTAATAGAGCCTGACTAAGCTAAGTCAGCAACGAAACGAATGGGCAGCCCCGAAAGAAAATGAGATTTTTATATTAATTTTATGACATTCGAATGTTACAGGAGCGCGTTGAACTCTTTTGTACTATAAAAATATTGTTGCATTTTTTATATTTATCTCACGATTAGCAAAGCCAGTTAGACGCATAAATTATGCACCTGAGTAGGTATCCATTTAGTATATAAGTTGTAGGTATGTAACCTGCAGCTTGCATGACTTGCATGCAGCTGATTTAAGAAAACCAATTTAGTTTTTGTGGACACCGTCTTCACACAAAACACACGTATGCGCTAAAATAGATGCGTTTTACCTGAAATAAAACGCTTATTATATACTTACCTTATTAGAAGCTTATACTAGTATGAGATGGCAACCCTGATTTCCTGTTGCAGTTTCGACTTCTCTTTCTACCCTATATGTCTATCTCTTTCGCACACCCTCCCACCAGGCGCGACGGAGTGCTGGATCGTCCGAGCACTTCGCTCCTCATTGTGTCGAATACCACCAGGCAGCGATAAAAATTAAGCTTCTAATAAGGTAAGTATATAATAAGCGTTTTATTTCAGGTAAAACGCATCTATTATATTCTGTACCGTTATTAGAAGCTTATAATAGTATGAGACCTGTTTGTTATCGCCTGGTGAGAGATTAATAACGCCAATGTGAGAAGCAAGGTAGGTATTTACCTATTTTAGGAAGGTTGTTAACTTGTTAGTACCTACGTTCGTTTCAGGTAGGTATAAATCCTAGTATAAAATAAAATAAAAGATGCGTGTGCGACAGACATTATGATATAGGTACACATTTATTCAAAAACAATGGGTAAAAATCAGCTAAATAATAAAGTATGTACTCCTAAAAATAAGATGACCCTTTCAGACTGATCTACAATCTACAACCATAGAGTCGTAGATTAGTAGGCTACAATATATTTACAAAACAACACCAATAAAATAGCTACCATCATAAACCATGTTTTGTACGTAAGTAACATACGCGATATTATCATTTCTTTCCTAAAAGGTATTAAATCATCTTCAATGGATGTAAAGGCCTTCGAAGGTACTTATGTACCTACCCGGGTAATTATGTATTAAAACTAGAGAATTAAGTCTTCTTATTACAAATTAACCTTCTACACAGTAAAATAATCAGTATAACAAATTATTGTTCGACAATACAAAAACACACTCTCTTTTTGGATCCTTACAATCACACTGATACCTACTTTGAGAGGACCAGTATTTAATGGACTGGATTAAATAAAGAAGTAATCGTTGAATTATTATTAGTTGAAGTAATCATTACTTCACGTCGATAAAACTTTTGAAAAGTTTTAACTGTTTTCCAGTTTCCCCTAGCTAAGATATCATCGATAGGAAAGTTATCAACCCAGTTTCTGGACGCTACAGCGGCGCGCACGCTTCCAGGAGCGGCAACTATGCCTGCTGCTTTCATAAGCGACTTGAACCAGCCTGCAATAGTGGTGCGAGAGGCAGGTGATGGTGAACCACGCAAGGAAATAAATAAATTTGATGATCCAGAAATGCCACGCCTTTCATTAAGAATCTCAATAGTTTTATTAACCCAAAATACCGGGTTTAGGTTTTGATTAAGCGGGTTAGCTAAAAGTTTCCAGCCTGATTGTCTATATTCTCTGCAATCGGTTTTAGACCCGAATTGAGGCCATAAAATGATATACTCATTTTCAATGGTACAATGTTCATTATCTACGCTCAGCAGGGTCAGGTCATGAAGTCTTCGACCTGAACATAGGATTAGTAATGCTGCAGTATGTCTTACCGTTTGAAAGGCATTTGTACAGTCAACAGAATAGCTACTCATAAAATTGGTCAATATGTTAATATCCCACACAGGAAGTTTAGGGGACTTAGGGTTCTTCAAAGATATTGATTTCAACACATGTTTGACCAGGACATCTTCACTTAACTTGCCAGACAATTCTGCGTTACAGAACGTGGAAATCACAGATTTATGAAGTAGAATAGTGTTGTACGCAAATTTAGACTTTAAATAAAGATCAGCTAGGAATTGAGCTAAATCAGACCCTTTAGGATACATTGGATTTATTTTATTTATTTTTGACCAGGAAACCCATCGCTTCCAAGGTGCTTTATAAGTTTTCCAGGTGGAAGGTCGCCATGCAGATTTTAGCAATGAAATTTGGTTTGGATCCCAAGTTTTTATTTTGTCATCCCACCCCCACACTTCCAAATTTCCAGAATCATGTCCTGAACCTTGGGAGGCGGTAGCCCCGTCGTCGTATCGACTAGAAAACGTTTCAGGTTCGTCAGAGTGAAGGGGGGTGCAATAGCTCGCGATTTCAGATCTGCCCTCCAAAATACTTTCTCCCACCTGGGAACCACAATTAGATACACTCCTGTTGCCTTGTTGAGGTGCATCAGCACTCGGGGAATCAGAAACGGTGGGGGAAATATCCATGCCAGTGGAAAGTTCCATGCTAAACTGAAAGCATCGTGAAATATCGCATCGTGATCGTTGAGGTCTAATGTTACGTAATTCGCTAGCACTCGAGCCGTCTTGGATGCAAACAGGTCGATCACGGGACACCCCATTTTTGCAAAAATCATATCCGTGCATGCCGGAATCAAGTGCCATTCCGGAGGTCGGCGGTGTCTGGATAAGCAATCCGCATGGTTGTTGAACTTTCCGGGAATGTGATAAATTTTGAAATGAATCTGATGACTGTCTAGGGCGAGAAAGATTCTTTGCGTCAAGTCCATGAGCGATTGGGACTTGGTTCCACCTTCGTTGCGAAGATAGGCTACGGCAGATCGATTGTCTGATTGAATCAGAACGCACCCTCCTGACATGCATGCAGCATGAGTCTCTAGTACTTTCAGGATGGCTAGTAACTCCTTCATATTGCAGTGCAGGTTCTGCTCTTCTGACTGCCAAACGCCCGAAATCGCTTGGTTGTCGAGTTGGGCTCCCCATGCGGTATCTGAGGCATCGGTGGTTAAAAAGTGTGTTGGAGGTGGTACGTGTATCAGAGTTGAAAGATTGCAATTTTGAATCCACCAATTCATTTCCTTCCGAACGGTGAAAGGAAGAACGAACCTTGTCGAAGTTGGGCTCTCTGGTAGTGTGCTTAAGAAACGGAGTGTCGCTCGGTGATTCAGCCTGCCGCGAGGGACAACGAAGCTGGCAAAGTTGAGCAGCCCTACCACACTCTGAAGCTCTTTCAATGAAACATCTCCTGTATCTAGAACCTGAGTTACTTTCTTTATTACGGTAGCAACCTTTTCTGGTGGAAGTTTCTTGTGATTTGTCCAGGTGTGCCAAACAATCCCTAGGTAGGTGATTTGCTTTTGAGGAACAAGAACCGACTTTCCGTAATTTATTTGAAATCCGAGGAATACCAGAGACTCCAGAAGCAGATTTACGTGCTCGGTTACAACAGTCGGATTTTGATGTGCAATGAGAAAGTCGTCGAGGTAAACGATTATTCTTATGCCTTTCTCTCGAAGGGTCTGGGCTATCCAGTTTATTAGGCATGCGAAAACTTTGGGTGCCGTGCTTAGTCCGAACGGTAGACACGTCATTTCGAGCAATTCGCCTTTGTATAGGAGACGCAGAAATCTCCTGTGAGATTGGGCTATTGGTAGGTTGAAATAAGCCTGCGACAGGTCGACCTTGCACATCCAATCCTCCGTTTGTAAGAAATCTGGGACGCGGTACATATTTATTAATCGAAACCGATCTGTTAGCACATACTGATTTAACATTCTCAGGTTGAATATGGGCCGTTGGGTGCCGTCGCTCTTTGGTATTAAAAACAACGGGGAGAGAAAGCTCGGAGAGGGAGCTGTTACCTGCAGCACACCTTGTTGCTTCATTTGACGAATGATTGACGTCATTTCGTCCGACTCTAATGTGCGACGGCGGTCGCTTCTTAGGTGCGGTGTTACTAAGGGTGGCTTTAGCCGAAAGGGTATGCGATACCCTTTTATTATTTGCAGTATAAACCTGGGAGCTTTCATTTTCTTCCAACGGCTGACATAATGTGCTAGCCGACCCGCCTCGAACAGTTGCGAGTCATTGTCTTTGCCTTTTATTACCTCTATAGGCAGAGGGCGATCGCTGTCGTTTCTGCCCTCTTTGCGAATGCCGATACGGCCTTGATCCGCGAGATCGAAATGCACTACCCCTATTAGAAAGGTTATGGCTGCGCTGATCTAGACCAGCATAGCTTTGGCTTTTCGGATAGTAATGCTGCGATTGACAGTTGCCCTGCGAGGGCTGATTATGCTGGCAACGCACGTAAGTGCTTGGAGGATCACAGCAATAGCTAGAATGACCATGCGATGGTGCACTATGACGGGCGAGCCCCTGCGAGGGGAGCCGTGTCGCAGTATTTGTGGGCTTTGCTCGCGAAGCATTCCCGCTGCTTGGCTGATTCACCGGCCAAAAAGCCTTTCTGATCCCACCGGCCTTCTCTAATGTAGACGTCAGCTCATCGGATTTGAAAATATGAGTATTTGATGGTGGAATTTTATTCAAGGACACTTTGACAAGTGGGTCGCGAACCGATTTCAAAATTGCATCCCTTCTCATTTCTACTGTTTCTGCTCTGTGACCGCACGCCATTTGTAATAAGTCGGTAGATACTTTGTGAAGATCACTTTTTGCCAAAAACAATTCGTTGATTTTGTCACTTAGGTCAACGAGTGTCGCCTCGGTTGATTTGGACCATGCCACTAAGCTACGTAAACTGTTAAGCAGAGCTTCTTTTTGTTTTAAAATGCAGAAAGTAAAAGCTGCGTAGGATTTATCAGCGTAAGCTAAGTGGCGTATATTATCATACGCCTTCACCTCTTCGTTTGTTTCCAGCTCGTTAAATCCGGGTGCATGATTATACAATTTCTGAGTTTCAGAATATCTAATATCAGACCAGGTAGCGCTACCAAATCTTTGAACTTCATCCAACATTTTTATAAACTCCGTAGGTGTTTTTGGTACTACAGGATCTTTGACCTTTGTTTCAAAATCTAATGATAACTCCGGAGTAGGAATTTCCAGCCCTTGAGGCGGTGACGCCTGCGAGGCGCTGCAATTATCGTACAGTTCACGACTAACATCGGACATGCATGACTCATTTTCAGGGTAGTTTCGCGCATCTTCATATAAAGAAATTGTTTTTTGCAATTTAACTACATCATTCGACAACTTTTCAATACGGCGACGATCGCGGCGTTTTTGTTTTTTAGACCGGCGATACTGGCTTTTGGTTTTCTTTTTCTTGGATTCTTGCGGAGATTCCGAATTAGACGAGCTAGACGAAGACGACGAACTGCTACTGCTACTTGAAGATTCAGATCGTCGTCGCTCAGGTAAACGTGACTTTCCACGTTGTGGCCTAGAGCCCGAAGCAACCTCCGATGCAGCCGTAGCAGGCTCGTTTTGGTCCATTATAACCGTACACGACTCTAAACGTACAAAAAATTTTAATAAATTTTGAGGGTAGAAAAATATTTTTAAGAAAATTTTATTGAGGATGATAAGATTATCAAATCCAACTGCAAAAATGCTTACATCGAACGGTAATACCGTTAAAACATGTATATATATATACTTGTGCAACTTACGTGTATATTCGTAACACTAAAATATGAATTTAAAAATGTTAAATAAAATGCCCAGAGGGACTTAAACAATTAAGTACCTACAAGTAATAGGTACCTAGGAACTTTAAAGCACAAGTGAAGTGAACTCAACGGGAAATTCAACGCCAATGAGGAGCGAAGTGCTCGGACGATCCAGCACTCCGTCGCGCCTGGTGGGAGGGTGTGCGAAAGAGATAGACATATAGGGTAGAAAGAGAAGTCGAAACTGCAACAGGAAATCAGGGTTGCCATCTCATACTATTATAAGCTTCTAATAACGGTACAGAATATAATAGGCTATTAATTCTATTCTTTTGGGTATTTTTTGGGTGGTCAGATTGTTCAAACATAAACGGATATTATGTGTGTCCATTATAGAGTTAGTTTCGTAGCTTAAAAGTAGAACAAAATTTACCTATAAGTGATAAGAAATGAAATAAACGATGAACCAAAATGTGTGGAGCTTGGTCCAACCAAATGGTCAGCTCTAGCGAGGTTTATTCCACTGAATAATTCGTTGCGTGAGTAACTTTATCAAATATATTATGTCAATAAAAAATGCTGTTTATGCGAAAAAAAGTATTATTATTTTATTATTATTAGTTATATACTTAGGTAGTTACTTAGTTAAGTTTTTTTTATTATCAATTCGAATAAAATTAGCAAATTGTCGAGATTCAAATCCCTCGCTTCTGACCCCTCACAGAATCAGTAAGGTCAATTTGCCTCACAGATTCTGTAAAAAAACTCCGTTTATTGACGATTTCCGTGAACCTACGCCATAAAATGGTGCAGATATTTCCGTCAATATCATCATAATTCCTTTTGTAGAGTAGTTAATCTTGACTTTTGAACGGAAATTATTCCATAATATAATCTGCGGTTTTCTTGGCCTTAGGTATACTGGTGATTAGCTCACCAACATTTAACGAGTTGTTATTTATTCGGCGGTTTAGAGGTTACGAAAAAAAAACGGGTATGAAAAGGCTTTTTACTTTTGGTTTTTTAAAACTTTTCTTACGCGTTAATTCTGTAATCGTAGGTACCGTAATAGGCTTATAATACTGATATTCTTCTTGGTTTAGGACTCGACGGCGCAGTTTTTTAATCGTGGAACCTCACGTCATGACGAAGCTAGTAATTCAACCATTAAACGTTGGTGCATGTGCTCTTAGTAGTGCAAGGACACTGTTAATTTACTACTTGATCATAATAATATCACAATTCACTAGACGAAATTATGCGTCTCAAAACGCTACAGTGATCTGGAACTAACGTACTCGGAAATGCTAGTCTCTTCGCTTGCATATTTTTTTAACTACCCTTGGATATTATGAGAACATCTTTTTTATTGCAGCTATGCATTACATTAAGGAGATAAATCTACGAGTATGTAGTAGGTATACCTAGGTACCTAGACTACCTACATATTACCGCGCTTAGAGTGCGTTTTTGGGGTAATTCCCTATTCAGCAGCATTCTAATTGAAGAATCAATGTACGTATCAAAAAGATGAATGGTCTATCTTATAAAAAATTATGTTTTATAAGATAGTGGGAATGATTTTAACTTTAACATTAAAACTTACACGGTGTGTTTGCAAGGCTGCTCTGTATTTAAGTGTAGATACCTCGGTCTTTTTTCTAAAACTGGGATGTCATTAGCGTTCGGACCCTGTCCGGTTTTTATCCAGAAACCATATTGCAAAAATGATAAAACAAAAACATGAAGGTTCATTGTAACTCAAGATTAGTTATTCAAGGTGCAAAACAACATGGTTATCAGAAATAAATTTTCCCATCGCTGCACTCGCGGCCGCCGGGCCCGAACCGGTCAGTTTGACGTCAATGTCTAATTGTACCCAGTCACGGCCATGGCCAGCCGATCCAGATACATCGAAGGATTAGCTCTGACGCAAAATCGTATTTGTATCGCTTTGTTTTTGCATGTATCTCGCAAAAAATGGCTCGTATGAGCTCATGTTTCAAGATGCATGACTAATAGGGTACCGCATTCATGTTTCCATCGAAGAGGGTTTTGTAGATTTGATGAAAAATAAGTTCAAGTACTTTCTTACTCAAACAGATAAAAAAAAGAACAGGATTCACTGTCTAATTTCTATACCAATAATAATTATAATTATAATTTCTATTTCTATAATTAAACCCGAAAGAAACACCCGAACTGTGTCGTTATCAAGACGTTGAAGCAGCTGTATTGTATGTTGCGATATCCCTTACACCACACTGGTTCTTTTACTCGGAACACCACCTAAGCAAGTTTACTTAGCGCTTGGATAATTTATTTTATAATTAACCAATCTACATCTTGGTTGTGGGCAATCGCAACTTCTTAGAAATCAAAGCACAACACTGTCATTTCTATGCCGTAAAATATTCCTATTGAACAGTACTTACCTGAGCATTATCATCCCCCGCGAGCATAATCATCATCAGCATATATTCATCATCATTGCATGAACCAGAAGACGTTTTCCAAAACGATTTATTCTTGCGATTACAAGTGTTTAACTTACAATATTTATTTGTAAATTATATTTATAAAAGTACTAGGATAACAGAACCAAGCAAGAGGATGATTCTAAATAAAATTTATATTTTACAATCTATCTTTCTTTATTATTAGTACAGCATCCTGTTGGCTAGTTCTGCTTTCCTGGTACTTTTTTCAAAATTATCTCAACTGAGAAGGGGTATCTGTGCTGTGCTTGTTTTTTGAGTAGGTGATCTTCAAATCAATAATCTTGAAATGGTTCCTTGTCGAATGTACTTGCCATTTTTTATGTATGAACTCAAGTAAACCGTGTCCAGCGGGACTTTTTGTTTGGTATTTTTAGAGCGTGGTTGTCCGAAACCGTGGCCCTACGGGATGAAGCCGAATAAAAGTGGTTTCCCTAGATGATAGATTTCGTTTTCAAGTTTTAAAGGGAAAATCCACCATTCTCTGTTTAAAACCAACCGGGCAACGACAGCCGACTTGACGAATGACTTGACTTATATTATTTCAAATACCTCACTTGACACTGGCAAAATTGTCTGTCAAAATGAGAAAGAAAAAGAAAACTGTGCGTACAAACAAAAAGGCATTAAACGACCATAAAATAACATATCAATCTCCGAATACTAACTATTATAAATTGAAATATTCGTGCAAAAACAACCTTAAGTCATTTGTTTATTAATAGGCTATTGTATGATTTTGATTCCCCAAATTGCAGTAGGTAGGTACACGTCATAAAACGTACAAAACTTGTTTTGATAAAAAAAGACAAAAACACCAAAGTATAAAACACAAAAGAGTTTGACTGACCAAATATTAAAGTTATTGCAGTGCTATCAAGCGGTCTTGTGCTATATAATATATTTACTACATCAGGTAAAATAATGAATAAAAAGAATATTTTAAGTAATATTAATTCATTTAATATTAAACTTTGAAGAAATGATTTAGTATGTGATTATTAATAATAGTTTCAATCATACTTTTAACATTTATTTAGTTGGATTTTGTGAGTTCAAGTTTATAATATTTTCAGAATTATTCGCAATCATGAAGGGTGTTATCGCAATATGCTTTCTGGCTTTTGCCGCTGTGGCCCTCGCGCGCCCTAACGATGAAAAATACACCAGCCAGTATGATAACATCAACCTTACAGAGCTTCTAGGAAATCACAAACTTTTGGTTTCGCATGTGAATTGTATTCTTGGCACGGGCAAGTGCACACCTGAAGGCAAGGCGCTCCGGGGTAAGTACTTTTTAGTTTGGTTGTACCTATGATATGTGGCTGTACCAAACGGTGAACGAAAACATCGTGAGGAAACCCGCAGCTTAGTCAGCTCCGTATTGGTACGTATTGGTCTTTCCTGTGGATAAAGCTGACTAAGCTGAGCTGCTGGGCAAAACTACATCATCTAAAAATATACCCCAGGCTATACAAAAACCCGCACGGGGATAAAGGAGCATGGGTAGAAAGTGGCCCCTATCGTTCTACCTATAAATCTCACCAAATTTTTTTTAAATCATAGTCTCGTATTCTGATACTGAAATCGTTCATCATCATCGTCATCAACCTATATCGGTCCACTGCTGGACGTAGGTCTCTCCCAAGACGCGCCACTGAGCCCGGTCTTCGGCTCTTCTCATCCAGTGTTTGCGAGCTACATGTCTCAGATCCACCCCACCTACCGGAGGGCGTTAGGACGCCCTCCAGGTGGGGTGACGACTACGCTTGCCTAAAATCGTTACTCGAGTATAAATTTGAATATAGATTCCCTTTTCGTACAAATCTGTCAAAAATCTATGCAAAAAACCGGATAAGTACAGTACATACCTATACCGTTTGTGATTTTCTAGATAACATGGTGGATGCCCTGCAACACAAATGCGCGAAGTGCACTCAGCGTCAGCTCGACGGAAGCAAACAGGTGATGCACCACCTGATCAATAAGGAGCCTGCTTTATGGGAGGCGTTGACGGCCAAGCTCGATCCCGACCACAAGTACGCAGAAATGTACAAGGAGGAGTTTAAGGAAATCAAGCATTAAATGTAGCTAGAAAGTCTCGGTATCCATGAAAACTGCGAGCAGAATGTTAAAAACAACTATGAAGTTGTTTCAGAATACATTGTTATGGTGCAGTCATTGCAGTTGATAGCATGGTACCACCAGTCTTAAGCCAAACTTTTAGCGTAGCACAATAACAGTGATTCCTTTTAGGTTTTTATTTTACACGGAACTGGGATTTAACCTAGTTTTATAATTTAATTCAATATTTTAGTTGGTATGGGTAAATAAATTCAGACACCCTGTTGCTCAATAAGGTTTTTTAAAACAAAGGCTTGTGATTTATTTCTTACATTACCTAGGTATATTCAATAAATTAATGAGTTTTTTTATGTGATTATTTTATTTAAATCACTGATACCTATACATTAAAAATATTGTGCAGTACAAAGATGGCTTGTGACGTCACAAAGCAATGTCACAGGCCATCCTGCGCTGCATCTCTTCGTACATTTCGTCAACTAAGTCGTTGAGTAGATAGAAGGTACAAAATACTTTTTCAACACACTTGCTCATAAAGTGGCTCTATGGTCACTGCAATTAGGCACATAATGACACCCATAATCAAACTGTGACTTTTTCATTGCTATAACTCACTAGTGAGTTATAGATTTTTTTTTTTTGAATTTTTTTGTTTGAGTTGCTTTGTTCTTAAAAAAGTTTTTATTCTAAAAAAGATCGTGTTCAATAGAACAAATAAATTAATGTTCCTATTGCTTGCTCATTTCATGCAACTTCTTATTTAAATAGATAATTTTAACTCGTACGTGTTTAATAAATAAAACTTTCACTCAAATATAACTTTTTCAACACACTTGCTCATAAAGTGGCTCTATGGTCACCGCAATTAGGCACATAATGATACCCATAATCAAACTGTGACTTTTTCATTGCTATAACTCACTAGTGAGTTATAGATTTTTTTTTTAAATTTTATTGGTTGAGTAGCTTTGTTACTAAAAAAGTTTTTATTCAAAAAAAAAGATCGTGTTCAATAGAACAAATAAATGAATGTTCCTATTGCTTGCTCATTTCATGCAACTTCTTATTTAAATAGATAATTTTAACTCGTACGTGTTTAATAAATAAAACTTTCACTCAAATATAACTTTTGTTTTCTCTGTAATAAAAGAAAACTTTAAATTCCCCATTTTTTACGTGGCAGAATAGGCGCAAGCCCTAAGCGCGGAAAATAAATAAAAAAAAAACCTCATCCCTTTAGTCTGTGGCCGATCGCAATGCGCGCGCATAGGAAAACTGATTAATTTTTCCCGCCATAGCGAAACATTTTTCACAACGCGTTTTCACTGTTGAAATTATAGTTATTTTATTGTTATTTTATTCACAAGTGTGTTGAAAAACGTCGTATGATACACGTGTGTATTGGTGATTACCGTTCTCGGCTTTCTTAAGACCCTCGCCTACGGCTCGGGTCTCAATGGCACCTCGGCGGTAAGCACCAATGTACCACACTAGTACCATAATGTACTATAATGCACTCCTTAAACTAGAGATTGCGATAACACAAGACAAAACTTAAGTTATAGTACAATAGGCGGTCTTATCGCTAACCAGCGACCTCTACTTTGGTCAGAAAGAACTTCAAAGTATCGTACAAGGGGTACTCTTGTTGATCGAGTGAGCGAAGCGAACGAGATCTTAGTGACAACTTGGACAAAAATGCTTTGTATGTTTGTATGTTTGTTCGACGAGATCTTTTGAACCGCTTATCCGATCTTCATAAAATTTGATAGGTATACGGATAGTACTCTTAAGTTTTACTGGTTTGTTAAATGAAGTAAATCGGTCAAGGGGTCGTGAAGTTATGAGGGTCCAAAGGGAGTAAAAAAAAAAAAGTCCTACAATAATATTAAGTGGGGTGTCATATGATAGGGTTTTGTTTAGACATTCCAAAACCGTTTTTATTTTGATTCTAGGTCTAATAGTTTTTGAGTCGTTGTAAAAATTATAAAATTGGCAAACCCAGTATAACGTGAGCTACCATTTCTTGAAGTTTCAATGATTTTGTAGTTCAAGTAAGACTGGTACATAGCTAGACAGCGATTTCGAAGCTATTTGCAAAGTTTATTCCAACCATAGGTCAATAAAAATTGTTTGGGTTTTATTAACCTCCGACCATCACGAGATCTCAGTTCGGGGCGAACTACTCGTACTGTATAATATATATGTATAAGGGGCTTAACAGCTTATGGTGGGTACAGATCGACTGAACGAAAGCAAGCTCAGGCAACGTAGCGAAGGGCTTCGCCGATAGGAGATGGGACGGGATGGGACCGACACGATATAGTCAGTATGGTCTCAACGATCCATACTGCCGTATCGTGTCGGTAAATCAATATGGACAATTGGACATCCCATCCCATCTGCTATTGGCGAAGCCCTTCACTAGCCTTAGCTTGCTTTCGTTTGGTCAATCTGTACTCATCATACCTAAGAAATCCCACTAATTTAATAAATGTCAAAATTTAGATGATTTGGGTCTGGGGCAAATTGGATGGAGCCCAGGTCCCAAATTTTGTTTTAAACTTGCAAAGATGGAACTTTGTTACAATACACTGATAATGCAATTTAAAAAAATTAACATTTTGAGTTTTCGTGACTGCTACTGCATAATAGATTATGATAAAACCAACAAAAGTTATAAATAACAAAACTAATCTAAAAATTAACCAAACGTATGCAAATCGGGACCTGAAATGCCTCAACGCCTTTGTGTTTCAATCACGCTGAAACTATTGGTGCGATTTGGTTGAAACTTGGAATCATATAGTTGGATTAACACATAGGCTACTTTTTATACCGAAAAAAAAAACAGGATCGAACGGGATGCGGATGAAGTCGCGGGCGGAAGGTAGTAAGTTATAACCCTTCTTCTTCTCTTAAATTAATGGCCTCTGTCCGTCATTTCAACAGACAATTTTGCCAGTGTCAAGTGATATATTTTGAAATAATATAAGTCAAGTCATCTCATTCTCCATGTCGGCTGTCATTTGTTTTGAAGAGAAAACAGTGGATTTTCTCTCCAAAACCTGAAACAAATTTTCACATTCAGAGAAACCCCACACACATTTATTCCAATGGCTCACACTATATGTATGTTACGACCTAAGTATTATTGGTTAAAATTCCACCAAAATTAAACAACAATGCTCACATAATAACACAAAAAAACTATTGAAATAAAAGTACTTGTTTCAAAAAATGTCAAAACCCAACGAGGAAAAACTATATTATTATGCCAAAAAAATATGCCATTCAGCTGTCAGTCAACTAGTCGGTGTGATAATGATTAAACGACAACCGGAATGGGATAATTTTTTAGTATTTTATAATATCTTATAAACTAAAAGCTTCTGCAGAAAATGTCTACATATTTCCGATACTTTTACTAGCTAAATGTCGGAAAATTGGAGTTAGCTTGAATATTTTTTTTATTAAGAAAATATTTTTCAAATATTTCGATTTCAATTTAATTACATAAAAATAACTTACAAATGTTTCCAGAGCACTGAAATATGTTTGTATCTATGATAAAATAAATGCTCTGTGATCTAAATTAAGCTACTTATTTTAATCATAATCATCATAATTATCTTAAAATGCTAATTTGAAAGAGGTTGCCATTTTGCTTCTAGCCCCTATGCACTCAATACTACATAGCCAACAACGCTGATATTGTTTTGCCAACTGTACTTGTATAAGTACATTCTTAATTACACTTCAGTAAAACCTTGACCTACCGGCAGTGATGGAAAAACAATAGGATAATGGGACGTCAAAACAGCCACAGAATATAAAAACTCCTCATATCTACATTCATAAATTAACTTATAGGTAGTGTAGGTACTCGTTACTCATGTGAATAACAGTTCTGGCCTATCTTGATCTGTCTTGAGTTCAGCCGGTCGTTTATTGATCTGGCGGCCTTTTACTTATATATAGCACGCATAGACAGGATCAGGAACAGTCTTGAACTAGCAATCGGAGGATCAACAAGTCAATAAGGTAAATTTATTATTACACAAGTACTTGTAAACAAACTTTAGGTGATGAATAATAATTGTGAATAGGCGTGTTATGGTGCGTGCGCGAGATACTAGTCAATTCATAATAATTAAAATTAAGCGGAAAATTACTGTTTTTTTCAAATAAAAAATTAATAACGCACTAAAAAACCTAATTATATAATATTTCGTTATATACATTTTGCTTTAATTCGACAGGTTCAATATTCTGAGGATATTTTTGTTATGTAAGTAATTGGAGTTATATAGATTCTTATATTTTTTTATATAATATTTATCACTCGACGATACATCTATAATTATAAAGAGATAAATTATTAAATAATGAAAAATTTATTCACAAAGAAAATTACAAATAATACAGTAATTACAATATTCACAAAATACACATGAAACAGTTGAGCCATCTACAAACCGTTGCAAAAAAATAAAAAAAATATTAGGTACAGATTATTTATTATTAGGAGGATAATTAATACACAAATAATATAAGTACTTAGTAAAGAATAATATTTACACTTTCAAACTAAACGACACTAGGTACAGTTATTACATGGATTAATTAAAAGGGCGTGATTGTAAAACATTCGACAATTATGTCGTAAAGTCTGACAACGCTATGTCTGCAGTGGAATAAATGAGTAGCCCCAAAAATTTTAAATGGTGCCATCTATCATAAAAGAGTAACTTTCGTGGCACATAGCTTATTATATCGTAATAGGCGTCACAGCTCAGTCGGTTCTGCCTGCCGTGGTGTGGGTCGTGGGTTCGATCCCCACTGAAAAAAGCATTTGTTTGTGAAAAATGTAGATGTTTGTTCTATGTCTAAGTGTTACTATGTAATAAATATGTTATTTAGTAGTTAGTACAAGCTTTGCTTAGTTTGTGACTAGAGGACGTGTAAAATGTCCATGAATTACTAAATAAATAAGTAGAATTTATTAATTACTGAACTGAATATCTAGTAATTAATAAATTCTACTTATTTATTTTTATTTTTTATAGATAGTAGGTACAGACGGTATTTCTACCTAAAATGATTTGAATTCTGCTAACGTGCTGTAAACTTATACTAGCGAAGTAAGTCACAGGAATGGTAACATTGGTGAGGTTACCATTTCTGTGACTTACTGAGGAGACTCTTTACTCATAACTCTTTATTTCCTTTTATATGTACTTTGATTTGTTATATGTAAACCTGTGTTGGGTATCCATTCTTTTAAAAATAAATAAAATAAAAATAAACAGATTTTTTTTTCAGTGTCAATATGAAGGCTGTAATACTCGTCTGCTTCCTTGGCACCCTGGCTATGGCCCTGGCGCGTCCTAACGAGGCCAAGGAGGCCTACACCGACAAGTATGACAATGTGAATTTGGACGAAGTGCTCTCAAACCGTCGCTTACTGGTGCCGTACGTCCACTGTATCCTTGAAAAGGGCAAATGCGCACCTGACGGCAAGGAACTAAAAGGTCAGTTTCTTTTCATATACTAAGAAATAAGTAAAAAAGGTGCACCAGATCTGATGGTATGCGGATTTGAGTTACCGGTTAATAGGCTTATATGATAATATGTTAAACAACAAGAAAAGAAAACCACAGCTAAAATTATTAAGGGATTATTCGATCAGAGGCGGATTGAGTAGAGTATAGATAATATATTCTGCGCGATAACGACAACTTGACGGCAAAGCGGTTCGTCACTGTGTTACTGCGGAGTGTAACTGTCGTTGCTGTGACTATGGAAGTGTAAATCGGTTATAAAGCAGATGATTCCATAGAAATCCGCGTATCTGTTGTGATTGATGCCAGTTCTTGACATTTCGAACTTCTCATTATTTTAAAATCTTTCTAAATATTCCGAAAGTATACGAAGCAAACGAAGTTCCACTTTTCATCTAGCGATGGTGCCTGAGTTCTTTTTAGATAAGCATAACTACTTATTATGTAAGTGCAAAGTAATTAAATTTTGTAAGATTGCGATCAGATAATCCTCGAATGGTAAAACCTACAGACGAATATAAGTATACCTATATAAAAAGTTCTTGTCAGATTATGGATCCCAAAAAACCTCTTTTGTGACAAACTTATAGTAGCATCACAGTATAACCGTAGGCCATCGATTTTTCACTCACTTATAAAAATAGAATTAGGAAAATATTAAAAAAAAAATATTCTGTATAAATAATACAAATTTTTATCTACAGAGCATATTCGCGAGGCTCTCGAGAACGACTGCGGCAAGTGCAACAAAACTCAAAGGAACGGCACCGAGAAAGTCATCAAGCACCTGATCAACAAAGAACCTGAGCTGTGGGAAGAGCTGACCAACAAGTACGACCCTCAGCGCAAGTACACCAAGAAGCACGAGGAGAAACTCAGGGAAATCAAGGCATAAACTGCAAACAACAATGTGATACATTAGTTTACTAGAGTACATACGTACATAGGTTTAAGTGGAAATAAAGATTTTTTCTCTTTTTATTTGAGCATTTTCTCATTTATTCTACATAATATAAAACTATTTTTAAGCTGACTGACAATCAACGCACCGCCTAAACTATAAGTTCTAGAGGTATGAAATTTGGGGGATAGTATCTTTATATAGTGTAGGGGTGCACTAAGAAAAGAATTTTGAAAAGCCGCACCCTAAAGGGTCTAAAATTAGGATCAAAGATTTTAAACAAAAAACGCGAGCAAAGCCGCGGGCGATAGCTAGTTATGTATAATTGTATAGGTACTTAGGCTGAGAGGATGGTATAGGTGTTGGGCAAGCCTACTCCATCTAAATATTGTCGTTGCCTCCTGACGCTGTATAAATCATCTTCAATAGATGTATAGATAAGATAAGAAGAATAGAACTATAGTAATATATAAGAAGAATTGTAGAATAGATAAGTAGGTAAGGTAGATAGTAGAGTTGGTACCTGAATAACTTCTAGTATTTCGCTTTCTCACGCCTTCCCAAAGTTTAAATCAAACTTTATTGTATTTTTACCACTAACAGAAGTCAAAAACTAAAACCAGTGTTTTGTTTGAGCGTCAAACGTCCTCCCTCTCATTCTTCTATGCTAAAACTTTTTTTGCTAGAATTGGGTAAGATGTCTAGCTAAGGTAGGTAGGTACAGCCAGACAGGGTACCCAGATAAAAAAAGAATGAAATTCCGAAGTTTCCGTTGTCGTTATATCGAGGAAGTGAATGCAACTTTTTGAATAAAAATTACATACTGTTTAGGATTCGTCCGCATTCCGGACAAAAAACTATATTACCCGATATGTCAGGAAAATTCCGGAGCGCATGGCAACCCAGACAACAAGTAAGACGTATATAAATAGTATCTAGTAATTATGTTTTGGCTTTCAAAGGCTTAGCGTGGTTTTTTATTGGCCTTCTATTTCGAGCTAAAAACATGTTCTACACGCTGAATGACCACAATTAAATTAAGTAACAAATTACTCATACAATAGTTTAAGTACTTACGAAAGACAAAGCCTTTTAATTCCGGAAACTTTGTTCGTAATTTTTACAATCTGGGTTTCATCATGGACAATTTTTTTTATTACAATATATTAAAATTGAAATTTTTACGAAAATGAAAAAGGTTAAATTAACATTATAAAAGCAACATTATCATCAGCAGACCCATAACAAACATTTATTATATTACCATCACAATTTGTGGGCATCGAACTCACAACACATAGCGCGGAAGACAGGCTACACCAACTGACATATCGTCATACCTTAGTTGGTATAGCCTTGCCTTCTGCGCTGATGACTTTAAAAATATGGTTGAATCTTAACAATATTTTTAAAGTAGTTTCTAAGAGAGACAAACCAAATAGTTATGTAGTAACTAACCTACATTACGTAATGTATAGTCAATTACTTATAGCACAAACCAGTAATTAACTAAGTATAAACTTCAGATTTTTATTTATTCACAAAGAAAATTAAAACTAATACAGTATTTACAATATTTACAATATTTACAAAATACACATGAAACAGTTGAGCTATCTACAAACCGTTGCAAACGATTTATAGATAGCTCAACTGGTCCAAATCAGTACCAATCGGAAGCGTGCCCAAGACACTGGCTGCATTGCCGCGCTGAATAGCAATGCTGATACGCTGGCCTAGATAATCACCAGCCCTCGGGTCACGCGTCGCTTCGACTAGACGCCCTGAAAGAATTTTGAAAACCCGGAGGGCCTCGGTACCCCACGGACCTAGAGTCTCGACCCCAAGAGGCACAAATGTGTAGGCCCTATCGAGGCATACTTGCGCCTCTTGTGGTCCTCGGCCAAATCTGCCGCCGCACCAGCCTCAACGGAAGTCCTAGGCAGATGTGAAGGAGCAAGGGTATCGACGCAAGTAGCGTCCCACACCAAAGGCCTTCCCAACTCCCAAGTATAAACTATCTGAGAGCTCTACGTAGGCACTATAAGTTGTTTGTTTGGTTAGAAGTCCTAGACACCGTGATCATAACCCCCGAATTCTTATACGGAGCTTGAACAGTCCGCCGAACCGTTTAACCAGGAAAACTTATTTATCTACTCTTAATTACTTTAGTCATTGTCTTCTGGTTGGTAAAACCTCACTCGACGACCGGTTTGTAAGACAACGAGGTACTTATTTATAAATTTACCAGTCTCTTGAGGATGGGTAATTTCTGATCTACTTTACAAATACATAACGTGTTTTTCCAGTAACTTATGCGTACTTACATTCTTCAGTTTTTCGTTCAATTTGACGGTTTTTTAAGGCTCCGAAGTTAACAAGAATGCACGTCCGTATATCCTTATTTAAAGTTTTATTTGATATACCTAAGTATCACCCTGTTTTTATAGTAGTAAATAGGTCTACGCATATTTTTAAAGCAGATGGGTAACTCTCTTAATAGAACTATAAATGCGATCTGGTTGGGTTTTATAAAAGCCCCAAAGACTGACATTCCAACAAAACACCCAAGACATGTTTACTATATTTTACTAGAATGAACCCTTAGGTTTTCTAAAACCAAGTAGCTAACTAGAACTCGGTATGTTAATAAACTATGCTAACTTTGCTTATACTAAGCTAATAAATACAAAATGTTAGAAGAAACCAAGCACGATCAATAACAATATTACATTACCAAGAAGTCAAATGTTCCACGATGTGACGTTGTTACACCTGCGTAATGTTCTTCGAAATCAAAAACCCGTTTTGACATTAAATCCCAACGAGATGCCGATGTCCAAACTATATAAAAAAACACTGGTTGATATCAAGCTCATAATTTCTCTAGACAGCAGTTTGGATAGTGAACTTTAAAAAAAAAAAGGTGAGTTGTATTGTATTAGATTTTCACAAAGAGTTTAAATTCACGGTATACTTATAAAATTTATTTTGTTAAAAAATGTTTTCTTATTCTGAAATTATCCGGCACTTCTGCTTTCTTCTATTTACTTATTCCGATTTTATTTGTTTTTATTTGTTTTTTCTTGACAAAAACTTTGTTCATTACAGAATGAAAACCTCAGTATTATGTTTCCTGGTGGTCGTAGTCTGTGCTTCAGCTAGGCCTGAAAAGACATACACGGACAGGTGGGATACCGTGGACCTTGACGAGGTCATCAGTAACCGTAGGCTGCTGGTTCCATACCTCAAGTGTGCGCTGGATCTAGGCAGATGCTCGCCAGAGGGCAAGGAGCTCAAATGTAAGTGGATTTTCTTATATTGACTTCTAGCTAGTTAGTCGATGAGTTAGGTTCAAAAGTCATATTCCAAAATAGGACTAGAACAATATTAATTATGTAGAAATACAGTGGCGGGAGGGGATGCATGTGCAAAATGTGCATACATGAAAATACGGATATATATTATCGTTATTAATCGTATAAAATATAATACCTAAATCTTGAAGAAAATCGAACTTGATATTTTATTTCTGGTTGTAAAATATTTAAGTTTTTGTTTGTTTCAATTTTACTAATAGGCTATGTTTAGACTGTTACGATAAGTCAGCTGGTCAAAGCACTCCGGCGATTTTATTTAACCAAAAAAAAAAATTATTCATGAAGAAAAGTTAGGTACTGCTTTTTAGGAATACTGCTTTTGGATAATTTTTTTATATTATTTTTCCTTGTTCTCAGCTCACATCAGAGAAGCTCTAGAAACATACTGCAAAAAGTGTACAAAAACTCAAAAGGACGGAACTCGTCGAGTCATCGGCTATCTCATCAACCACGAGCCTGATTACTGGAACCAACTCACAGCGAAGTACGACCCCAGCCGTAAATACGTGACAAAATACGAAAATGAACTCAGGACCGCTAAAGCCCAAGGCTGAATATTGACTGATTAAAATAAGATTTCGATTTATGTAGAATTAGTGTAAGTATATATAGGTAAATAAAATTATTATGTTCTTCCTTGTTGTATAAAAGTATTTTGATGTTATTTTATTGTTGTTATTTTAATGGTGCGTATTTTGAATGATAATTGTGCCAGCTTTGGTTTTTTTTCGAAAATCAGTTGGTGCATAACCGCGTTTAAAACCCACGACCTAATACCGCGTGTACACTATGCCCATGCCACTGCCGGCATGAATGCCGCTTAGTGACAATAAAGGCGTTGTTGCTACATTCCGGCAGCGGCATGGGCATAGTGTGCACGCGGTATAAGGTTTGGAAGGCGGGATTGCTATTTCTACCATGTAAATTACACAATTACAAATAATTTCACTACGACGACGACGCAACGGGTTGGTAGAGGCACATACGTACCTAATGCGGCTGCTTACTAAAAGTAGTTGAGGTCAATGACATAATATTTAGTTAGAAAAAACCCGTCCACCGGAAAAAAAAATCAAGTTGTTAAATGCAAGTAGGTACCTACCAAAATAACATTAATCCTCATTCGTAGCTGAGCATAATGCGTTTGAGCTAATGAGTTTAGTTATTTTTAACTTAAAATAATATTGAATAGGTACTCGTAGGTTTATAGGTAGGTACTTAATTTAGTTTTATTTTTTTATACCTGGAATAATATTGAATAGGTATAAGTATATTATATTTACTTTAGTTTTGCTTATAGGTAGGTATTTAGCTAGGTAAGGAGAGCTACGAATTGAAATTGACCAAGTGGACAATAAAACTATCTCATGAGGTAATAACATCAAGACATAATTTATTGGAAACATCATGTATTGACTTATACAGGTAATACATACATAGATACATTAGGTACTCAACAATATAAACTCCGTGCGTTTGTAATTATTAATTACGTAATTTCTGCATTCTGCTTAGTAGCTTTTTGCTAATGACGAATCCAATATTAAAACAAAAGAATCAAAGTGACATAAAAAGAACCCATGTTATAAAATAATAAAAAATAACACCTAGATTACTAGTACGAAGACAATTCGATATCGACTCTATCTAGCCTTCAGCATTCAAAAAAGCCTCGTACGTGTCTTTGAACTTATCTCCAGGGTCATATTTGGCCTTGATCTGCTCCCAGTTATCACTTTCGTGTGATTTGATGTGAGTGACCACTTTCCTGGCTCCTACACGTTGTTTCTCCGTGCACTTTTGACAGCCAGTTTGCATGGCATCCTTGATGTGCACTGAAATGAAAATGAAATGAAATGAAGCTTCTAGATAGCGCCATTTACATGATACAGGTTTTTTTGAATGAAAAACGGCAGTATAGTATGATATAATCGCATAGCATCGCATCGCATCGCAAGTGTTGGGGCAGTAACATTTTCTTGCAAATTATAATGATCGAAAAGTGTCCTTGTAATAACTCATTACTAACGACCAATCACAATGATACTTTTCGAATTTTTTCTTTGTTTTTACACTAGTAGACGATGTACCGATGGTATAGGCGACCAAGAAATTGGTTTACCACTCTAAGGCTGAATATCATTTGCACGTACAAAACATCAAGGGCTATTTTCGCTTGACAGATTAATAACTGCTACGTCAGAATCTGTCATTCCTGTTTATTTTTTCCTTAGCGAATAATTATGTTACTGGGAGATGTCATCAAAAGTGGTAAACCAATTTCTTGGTCGCCTATACAAAGAAAAAATAAGTACATCTTTCATGATAATATTTTTGTGGCATTTGTTGTGGAGATGAACTTCATATTATCATATCAGCTGACCTTCGTACACGTGCCGGTGTGACGAAGATCTATAGAAATGACCAATTAATAATTTAATAATAGTTCATGAACTGTATGTACATGTTTTAAGTTAAGTTTCTCAGTGTACAATAAAGAATAAAATAGAATCATAACTGGCTTGGTTATTGTTCTTCTAGAAACTGGTTTTCTCAAGAACTTTTTCGTCGAGAGCACAAACACGTGATTTTTTGTTTATTTTAATCTGACAGCAAATCGTATAGTCAAACTCGTTTGTATTTTTTTTAGTGAGTATGTAAGTACCTAATATTTCATCTAACAATTTATAATACCCCCCTACGTACGTGTATAAAATTGTGCAGTTTTAAAACACCCAGTATCATCATCATCCTTTATAGAAACACTGCTGGACGTTGTTCTCTATTATGAACTCTATTTTGAGCCCATACTTGTGAGACTGTTTAGTCACGTGGTCTAGATATATTCGCATTCGGCCAGTCACAAAGTTATTTATACGTATACTTATTCATTAGTTTCTTTTTTTTGACAACTGTCAAAACATTTCGGTCGACCTCGACCGTACTTATTTTACAAAAAGAAACAGACAATTGCACACTGCACTGCTCTTTCAACCAAGAACCACATCAAAAGTCGTTGAAGCATACCTTTCAGCTCCTTCCCTTCAGCAGTACAACGTCCCTTATCCAAAAGGCACTTTATGTATGGCCCTAGCAGTCTCTTGTTGGCCAGTATTTCATCGTAGTTGATACTATCGTATCTGTCTGTGTACTGCTCAGCAGTGGCGAAGCTCAGCACCGCAAGAAGAGCTGCTAATACTACCCAATTCATTCTAGAATTTCAAAAAAAGAGTTTAAAACAAGCAAAATCTTGATTGAAGCAACCTCTTTCGTAAGTTTAAGCCTGCAAAAGATACTGCTGCTTCATCACCGTAACCAAATGAGTAACCAAAAGACTAAAACTATGACATCCAGTGTGATTCCATTCACGGAGATAAGTCTTAGCTATTTCATGCAATGATAATCTTGGTAATATCCAATCCCAAGTACTAAGTAGTATCTAAAGGAAAAGTCTAGCAAGTTTAGAACGCGTAGCAATTGTTTTTAGATCGCATAGAAATTTTTTCTTGATAAAAAAATCTTGTATTTTATTTACCTGTAAACTGCCTCGATATCGCTTCAGCCAGTGGTGTGACAATAAACTTTCAGACGATACTAAAGGGTTTGTGAAAACATGCATTGTTTTATATCCCTTCATCATCTATTGATATCGTTTGCGGAAAACACAATATCGATGGTAACATCCCATTGTTGTGGCAATTACGCAAGATTTAGAGGAGCGATTGTAATAACAATTAATGATTGATTGCAATTAGATTGAACACGTGAGTCATCTTCAAAGTCATTTATTAGCTAGAACGCATTAGATGACATTGTTAAGGATATGGAGAAACAAGTATTTGACGACTGTCTGCGACATCTGACGACCAGCCGGGACAAGCACGATTTCTGTTCGCTTGTTGCTTCAGAGGTTACCAACTAATGTCGCCTAATGCGTGTGAGTTCTATTTGAATCAGTCGTTAAGACTGAAACCGCATAGACTTTGAACTAGAGTCATTTGATAGAGGCGTGAGATTTTAACATAATAATTATTGGCCAGGAGTGAATTAAGCAAAATCGTGTGAGTTCCGTGAATGCATAAAAACTATAAAAAATTAAGTAAAAAGAATGAAGATAGTTTTAAGCATCATGCAATATAAAAATAAAAATATAGGTACGTAAATCGTATAAGTACCCAATGTATCCATAATCGGCGAGTAAACGGGGCCACTTGGATATTTGCCGATTGACACGACATTACACGACAATGACATGTCAGTTGCTTGAAACATTGTCGTCGCCAACACGTTGTGAAGACATCAGATATCGTGTAGGTGTCAATGGCAGTGTGAAAACGCCCATAGGGTTGAGAAACTTAAAACAATTTAACCCGTTCGAAATGAATTGGCAAACAAACGGATAGACTACGAACAGACATGAAACTGAAACTCGTAAGGGTTTTTTGTCTTTTCACGTATCTCTAACAAGTAGGTACTTACTGGAGTACTGATATTATGCATAAATTATTTTTATGATGATATTAGTGCGTAATAGTGTGATTAGTGTAGTTATTAGTGTAGCCGTCAATCATTAATGTACCTACTTTAACAGTTACCTATAACAGAAAAAATCCTACAGGATGTAAAAACTCGAACGTAAACAACCAGAAAATGTGTACCTACTGGCTATAATTAAAAAAAAACTAATCAAAAATCGCTGTTTCTAAATGAAACTACATGATGGTTTTTTTAATTGTCATAAAATTATAATTGTTTGTGACTTTTATGATATTCTTACAAAAGTAAGTTCGTATGAGTGGCCTACAGAAATATAGGTATTATAGAAATAAGTATTATAGAAATTGTATTTAAAAAATTACCACGTGGTATGATAATTCAACCCTATATGGGTTAAAATAACACCTTTTCAAGTTATGACTGCTACGGTCTATGAGTAACTATGCGCAAGCAAAAGGTGTCGAAGCAAAAAAAATTCTGTCTTTGCAAAAATAAGCTTTAGTATGATTAGCTTTAGGGCTACAACCCTCTGAACCTTTTCCCTATATAAGTTACTCGGTCCCTTTTTCTAACAAACCAAACCATAGCTGAAAATAGATGCGAAACGCCTTTTTATACAATGCGAGCAAACGCGGAGCGCGTTGAAGTCTTTTACACTGCAGTGAACAAGACTACGAGAACCAACTCACTGTTAATGGCCATCTCTTTTTTGTCGTATAATACCACTAAGTGGAAAATACGTAATGTGAAATGGAAAATGCTTTAAAAAGTATTTTAAGTTTTACAATAAATTAAATAAATCGAATATTTATATTTCGTAGCAAGTGCTACGCCATGCTACGCAGCTTAAGAACACCGATAAATAATACTATTTTTCGTTTTTGCCGTCGAATAAACTTACCTAAATAGTTACTTTACTGCAGATTTTTTTGTTTTGACAGAATAATTAAACAAGAAGTAAAAATAGCATTATTTATTAAATAACATAATATATAACTTCATAAAATCATTTAGGTAGGTAATAACAAATCATTCAGGGATTTTGATTCCTTTAGCCTTTGCACGGTCCTCGTACACTTTCCTCCATTTTCCCTCAGGATCGAACTTGGCGGTGATCTCTCTCCAAATCTCCAGCTCGTTTTTGATGAGGTATTCTATGACGGTGTATGCTCCCTGCTCCTGCGCTTCGGTACATTTTTTACAGCCGGTTTCAATGGCTTCCTGGAGGTGCTCTGTCGACAAAAAAATAAAGATGATATACTTTTTTTGTTTACCGAATATGGGGCGCTCGAAAAGGAGAAGTAATGAAAGTTTTACAGCGGTTTTTTTTGTAACTGTGGCGACGTACGAATTGCGACTGTCAACCCGAAGCGTCTAAAAATATTGACGTCAACAAACGACATACGACAAAAACAAGTGAATGCAAAACAGTTTTGTTACGAAGATGCAAATAAACCCCAGCGACTGTCACTCACTATCGCGGGGTTTATATAAGTGCTACTTGTGACATGCACTAGACTAACATTAGCCTGTAAATTGCTGGGGACTGGTTGCGAAATTCACGACTGCAACGTACCCACTTATGTTTTGCGTTGAAGTGACTAGGTTTTGAATCAATCTTACTTCGTGGGCTTACCTATTGCATTTAATCTATTCTGTAAATCGAACTTTGAGTTACAATGCGCGGCAATGACAACTTTAACGTTTGCGGATTATTTTTCCGTCACATTACTCCGCAATGGAACTCAAAGCGTTTGTTCAGACGCTGCTACTCTCAGGTTTCGAGGTATACCTTTCAGCTCCTTCCCTTCAGGGCTGCACTTGCCCTTCTGCAGTACACAATCGACGTACGCGGACAGCAGGCGCTTGTTCTCGAGGATCTCCTGCAGGTTGATGTTGTCGTACTTGTCAGTATACTTGTCTGCAAGAACGGCTGCTGCAAAGCAGCTGAGGATGAGGAGGACCTTCATCATCTGTAAAAATACAGCAGAAATAAGAAATGAAATCAAAAAGCCAAACGAAATTTTTCAACACTTTTGAGTGAAAGTAGATAGAAATTAAACGAAATGAAATGCAATATTATTATAGGTAAAGTGGCGCCTTTTATTGAAAAGGTGAAGAGTGCTAGATTAGCATGGTTTTGACACGTAATAAGGAGGGATGAAAGTCATATTACGAAAAGAGTTACCAATATGAGTGTGGCTGGGTACGCAAGTAGAGGAAGGCCGAAGAAATGGTTGGATTGCGTGAAAGAGGATATGAATGGGAAAGGAGTTGATACAGAGTTGACGAATGATAGGAGTGAGTGGAAGAAGAAAACATGTTATGCCGATCCCACGTAGCGTGGAATAAGGGCAGGAGAATGATGATGGACAGACATTACAATAACATTTTTAATAATATGGTGCGTCTACGCAATAGTTGGACAGCACTGATATCCAAAGTAGGATTAACCTGTGTTATGGCATACCAATGCCTTCCGCCAAACAATTTAGGTTCAGATTTACAGTGAAATCGATATTTGAGTCTCGATTTTCAAGTGTTTAGGATCTCAATAACACTGATTTTCAAACTAGTAGTGAATTATATAATTCGGCTACTAGCGTTCAAGATTACAAATGCACCAGGCGGCCAGTCGCGGCGACCAACGTTTGAAGGGAGAACGTAAATATCTGGCCACATATTTGCAGCCTACGACCAGCTCCTCTGAAGTAAAACTATGTCAGTCCCAAAATCACCAGACCGTAGATGGATGACAACAACAAGATGTATCACCTACATTAGCATTGAAATGCGATAGGTGACTCAGCAGTAGACCGTCACACAAGGCAACGCGACAGAAGTATGATTGTATGTTTTGAACCTGTCATTTAAAAAATAACCCTCTTTACAAACAAGCCATCGGATTGTAGTTCTTATTATTAAGAGAACGGTATCGAAAGTGCATCGGTTTTTTTATTTATTTTTTAATTTGTCGGATTACACAAATTTTTTAATGCATAAACGTTATGCTCTGTAAGTTCTAGAACTTGGCGGCTTTCAACTAAACATGAACTCCGATATTTCGTAAAAGAAAAAGTATTTGTCTATGTCAATCATGAACTCTCATATTTCGTAAAAGAAAAAGTATTTGTCTATGTCAATCATGAACTCTCATATTTCGTAAAAGAAAAAGTAATTGCTAGCTATGTCAATCACTTTTTTTTACAAAAATAATTTTAAATGATTTTAGAATGTTTATCAAAAATCTCACTGTAAAATCACATTGAAATAGCACATCGTTTTCTCGCGTTCACTTTTATTCGTTCAACTGTTATATGGAATATACGCACTCAATAAGTAAGTACAACAATGCACCACGTGACCTACCGTAAGTGATCCTCGTAAGCTGTAATCTCAAGAGCCGAATGACTTATGATTCTGCTGTAATCACATACCACTATTTATACTGGACTACGAGTTAAGTAGGTACGTCGCGCTTAAAGCATCCAACTTGTCCCTGGATTTGTTTATTATTAATTTTGATGCATAAAAACCGCAGTTTGACGCAAGCTCTCAGGAAGTTCCAATTATTTTTTGGTATAAGTATTATTCTATAACAATGTTAATACTTGCCTTCTTAATGTGATAATGATCTAGCCTTGTGAACCATCCGACTTTTTTAATTAACCAGCAGATTCAATTACGGAATTTTTACGAGTAGGTAAATAATTGATCGATGCGGTAAAAACTATTTTTTTTGCGAACAACTCAAACTTTGGTCTCTATATCGGCAAACATTCTGAGCTCTCAAAATTTAATTTTTAGCCCCCGATTGAAAATCGGAAAACGGTGTGTCTGTTTGACTGTTACCTCATAGCTCTGAAGGTAGGGCTTTGATATGAATGCATTTTTTTTTTGGAAAAAAGGTAATTTTTCTAGGATCGTAAAATTGGTGAAGCTATTTCCAAGTTAGGAGAATATTCATCACCTTTCAAACCCAGTTTTGAGAAATCTCAGGCATAATTGCAGTTTGAAACATTTTGTTTATCTCAAAGTCCTGCGATCTGATAAACTGGAGTCCATACTCCAAGGTCTGATGATGACAAAAAGGGTTTGTAATTTTTTTGGCAAAATTATATTGTTATCTTTGATTATCCATAGCATCTTCTTGAATGTCTAGACTGAGGGTAAGTCTAGACATTCAAAAACATGCTTGTTTAGGGTTAGGAGGTCAATCGTGTTATTTGTAAACAAAACGATTGCTTTGACTCTTTCCTGTCTTTCCCACCATCCTACTAGTATTATAAATATGAATGTAAGTTTGTTTGTTACGCTTTCACGCGAAACCTACTTAACCGATCATCATGAAACTTCGTACACATATTCTTGGAGGTATTATTAGAAGTAACATAGGATACTTTTTATCCCGGAAAATTAACGGGATCCAATGGGACGTGAACGAAATCGCGGGCGAAAGCTAGTACATCACAATGAAGACCTAGCTTGTCATCTCACTGTTTTATGTTTGGTTTCTGCAAACAAAATAATATTTCCCATATAAGCATAATGGATATGTTAACAGGTTCTACGGACAGTAAAAGTAAGCCAATTTTGAAATATACACACACAGTGATGCAATACGTTGCACAAAAACAATATTTATTTGACTCTGCAATAATTTTGCTGACAAGGACTAAGGTGCCTCGTTCTCGCTTCTCTTTGATTTCTTCGTATGTGACGTGTACAATGTCTTAAGGTAGACAGATATTAGAGAGGGAGGTTGGGGCTCTATACTCAGTTCGGCAGAAAAATTCAATTGGGATAACGTTTAAAGGATCTTTTGTTTTCATATTAAACGAGTCCTATTGTTGGATGTCAAACAACGTAGCCTAAGCTTAGCTTAGCTCTTTTGCTCTTGATGTGACACTGACCTAATAAATGAACCCCAATTCTTCTACTATCTACTTATTTTAAATATTACTTACCTAGTATCAATGTGTGAGTTTAATATGTATGTGGAGTAAGGCCCTGAAAGTATGGTGGCTCAGGGGACACAAGAGAGACCTTGGCATACCAACAACAAGATGGTTAGATGATATCGTTGCCGTACAGGGGAAGACCTGGATGCAAAAGTCCCAAAATAGACACGAGTGGCATTTGAGGGAGGTGCCTTATGCCCTGCAGTGGGTCACTGCAGCCTATGGTGATGATGATGACCAATATAAATCTATGCAGTGCGTAAGGAAACAGTCTAAATCTTCCGTTGTTGTCAAGACCTTGCACTGTTACGTGTAAGTACTGTAAATTGTTTTTTTTTATGTCAGAACCATTTGAAGGTTCAGATAGTTTTGGTAATCTGTGGTTCCATATTGACTAAAACTATATAGCTAAACTGTAATATTTTGGAGACTTCTAAGGATAACTACCTCTCGCGTAAATTCACTAGGTATACTTGGCTAATTTATTCTATGTAAAACGTATCGGATTATCATGTGGATCATGCATTTCTAAGCACTGCAATGTGCACCGACCTTCATTGCAACTCATTGAGCAAGATAGGTTACTGATTCAACATGACAACTGCAATATACCTCGCTCGGTAGACCACGCAATGTTTGTTTATTTCCAGCCAGCAAGCTACCAAGAAACGTCATAAGAATTTATTGAAGGTGATATGACTGAACCACATAATACATGTTTTATTCTACGGATTTTCCCTTGATAATATTTTTATGTACGAGTAGGTATAGGTACCTTTTTACTATAGGTACCTAGATATAATTTATAATCCACGGATGCTAGAGCGTAATATTTGTCGTGAGAGTGTACAAACGCCCAAATACGAGTACCTATGTTGATGGATTTTCAACCAATTACGTATGCACACTATAAGTGCTACGTTTAACTACGTACCTGTGACTACCTCCATTCAAGCATTCCTAATAAGGGGATCTTATATCGATTACAGTCATATCATAGCCCATTGTTTTCTCTTATGAAGGCACTACAAAGCACCATGACAGTTCATGGGGTTTTTCAGAACGTAGTAGCACACGAGGCTCATCATTACCATGCTAGGTGCGTTGTACCGTGTGGTTATAACTACCTATATACTTAGCCATGGTTTTACCGTGAAGTCATCATCATCATCATCATCAATCATCATCATCATCAATATATATAAAACTCTTTTGAAGCTGACAGAGAATCAACGCACAGCCTAAACTATAAGTCCTAGAGGTATGAAATTTGGAGGGTAGGTTCCTTATATAGTGTACGGGCGCACTAAGAAAGGAATTTTGAAAAGTCGCACCCTAAAGGGTGAACGCGAGCAACGCCGCGGGCGACGGCTACTGAAGTATATTGCTTCAATTATGAAGAAGCCTATGAAGTTACTTATATTTCCACTCTCAAATTATGAAATGTTGAATGGCTGGTTTTTACAAGCAAAGTAATTGTTCTAATTACCACTGAAGACTACTGATTTGAATTTATATTACGATAATTAAGCATTGGTTTATTTTCTGCGTGAGACCACAAGATTCCCATCGTGATCTCTTTGTCTTGCGCTTTTCTTGTTTGGTATGTAACTTACATGGATTTATGGATCAAAATATGAAACCCTTGTAGTAAAGCATAAATCTGGAACAAAATGTGCAATGTTTTTTTTATGAGTTATAGCTAAGCATTTGCAATTCAACCGTCCACGCTGTCGCGTTATAGCGCTGTCTATGCATATTATTGCATAATAGGTGCCGCCCGCGACTTCGTTAGCGTCCCGTTGGATTCCGTGAAATTTTCGGGATAAAAAATAGCTTATGTGTTAATCCAGGCCACGGACAATATATATTCCAAGTTTATCCAAATCGGATCAGTAGTTTTTACGTGAAAGAGTAACAAACATCCATCCATTCTTACAAACTTTCGCGTTTATAAAACGAGTAGTAGGATAGGATAGGATGCAGGTCACGAGCAATTAGCTTTATACTGTACTCATACTGTAAATTGTTCCAAATAAACGATTATTATTATTATTATTATTATTATGTTTAAAACACACAAATGTTTGTTCTCGGTGGGGATCGAACCCACGACCCACAGCACGGAAGGCAGAGCTACTACCGACTGAGCTATGACGCCTTTCATAAGTTTTTAAACGTATAAATTCTCTGTGCATATACAATAAACAATTTTGATTTTTGATTTTGATTTTAGAAAACTGTATTTTATTTTATGCCTTTGAGTGGGCTTTGAGTAGCAGTAGTGTGAAGATGATTACAGATTTTCATCCACGATACTAACTCGGTAACTCCATGCCTTCGTCACAGATCAATTAATCCTTCGTGAATATAATCAGTTATTGACAGTTCACTTTGATTGACTGTTATTTATGAGCTAAAATCCAAACACGCAAAAGCCGGAGGTACATTACTCAGCAGTGCCATAGATTATTCAGCTGTTTATTTAGCAATAACTTGTTACACCTTTTGCGAGCACTTTGTATTCACTTAGGTATACTTATGTTACTCAACTAAGAAATTATCAGAAATTACCAGAAACTACCGGAAATTACCAGAAACTACCGGAAATTACCAGAAATTACAAAAAATTAACGGAAGACGTCAGAAATATACGATTATTTATTATCTGTCTTTATTAAACCTTATATTAAGTACGTACGTAGAGTCGTAGATACCTAGATACAGCTAAAACAGATCGTTATAATATAGAGTGGTGTGCAAAACTGCGAGTGGTACCGTTCAAATGCTGGTAGCCGGTTTTCTGCGTAAGCTCAGCCATTGTCTGCAAATGAACTTGCGCAATTCATCTGCATGCGACTCTAAAAACCATTTTACACCAAGCTTAGGCAAAGGTAACCGCTTAACATTAGGTAGTGACAACTTTTTCTGTCACTTTTTCTCATTATAAAAAGTATCCACCTATCCTAAATTTTTGGTAGTATGTGTTTGTGCCTTTATCAAGCCGTAACAGCTGTACCGATTTGGATGAAACTTTGAATAGATATAGTTCGTGGTTCTGTGTACAAGCTATACTTGTTATCCTGTTACCACCGAATTAAAGAGTAAAAGCAACCTACCTACTTCTACTACTACTACTACTACAAGCCCATACTGTCCCATTGTTGAGCAAAGGCATCTTCCACTTCCGCCAGTCTCCACGTTCTTGAGCTCTGTTTTAACCAGAGAGCGATCAACCTCCAGACATA
This sequence comes from Eulithis prunata, assembly GCA_918843925.1. Classification (NCBI taxonomy): domain Eukaryota; kingdom Metazoa; phylum Arthropoda; class Insecta; order Lepidoptera; family Geometridae; genus Eulithis; species Eulithis prunata. Next base: position 3,984,989 of record OU974023.1, on the reverse strand, counting down.
ACCAACAAAATTTACAAGCAACCGTTATATCTCATGAAAAGGTACCTTTAACTGCAAGATAATTTGTATACAATTCCTAATTTGTATTGTGTACACTTCAAAAGTGGCTATGAACATTTTTGTAGGTAATCATTGTTTACCTCATAATAACTATGTCAAGATAAGCGTCTCTATACAGTTACCTAAGTAAATGTTCTGTAAATACTAGAATCGTGAGTATTATTAGTGTCTAAAGCTTCGGCTTTGAGCAAACTGTTATAACTTAATTTTATTTTAGGGTATAAGTATTTTGATACAATATAATGGCTAGCAAAATAGAAAAGTACTATTTTAATCTAAATAATATTACAATATTGAAAGTAAAAATATGTTCGAATCAAAAAAAATCTTGGTATAACGTTTGTATTTATTACTTTTTTATCTCGAGAGACAGCGTCGTCGGTCTTATTTTGCTTACTCCAGTCCAGACATAAAATACGTATACTCTGTTATTAATAACTCAACGTAAACTTGGAATAGTTACAGCGTGTTTTGTTTCTTTCGATCATGTTTGAATCTGCTTGTCAATGCAAAAAACAAAACACGGTGTAACACTTTTCTTTGATAGAACTTTTTCTGCCAGAATTTGTAAACTAATGGTCTATCTTATAAAAAGTTAGAGTAGACATCATGTCTTGTTTACCATACGTAATCAGGACATAATGTCTACTCTAACTTTTTATAAGATAGGGGGTAAACCTCTTGGATTTCACTTCGATGAATATAGCAAACTTTGTTGTATTTGCCTCGACGAGAATGAGTAACTAACCAGCTCAAACCTCACCGCCCTTGTATCAAATAATTCTCGTAGTTCATTTAAATTTACATCGTGTTTTATGTCGACAATCGTTGTTTGTAATTTCCTATTTACAACTCTATCAATATAAACCTAAAGATCTATTTACCAGTTGCGCGTTTCTTGGTGATACCAATTTACGGTGTCCACATAAAAAACTACAAAATTATCCTTGTGGTGGCTCGGAAGGAAAACATATGATTGTTCCGGCAAGGAAAATCACACCCGGAAAGGATTTTATACTAACCTACGCTAGCTGTTTAGATGAATTGCACCATGTGCCTGAACGAGTCCTGTCCACTAGCTGATAGCAATGACGAGTAGGGCAATAATACCAACGGTAGGTATAATAGGTACCACTATGATTAAAATATTAATATGCATAATTTTTAGTATCTATAAAATCAAACAGAGTCTCGCTCGATGTACTATCGTCTACCTAGTTTTTTTAATTTTGAAAACGATTTAGTACCTGTTAAACCCAAAATCATGGATGAAAGAGGTTGTGAAAAAAGAACATAGTGCGTTCAACATGCCGCTTTCTTACGAATTTTCTCATTTAAATTTGATCATAAATTCAAAACCATATTATTTTTAGACAAAGAATATACTTAGTTAAAGCCTATTAAAATGTAAGAGAATGGAAATTTCTATGACTACATAGTGAATCACGTGATTAATCGGATATTTGACGTTTTCTATTCTCTACCAACTCTAGATTTCCAACTTGTCTAGAATAGTAGGACACGAGCGAACTGTATGATAACGTCAATCTATTATGTTATCTATTGGTACTGATTTGGACCAGTTGAGCTATCTATAAATCGTTTGCAACGGTTTGTAGATAGCTCAAATGTTTCATGTGTATTTTGTAAATATTGTATTAGTTGTAATTTTCTTGAATAGATTAGTTATGTTACATCTAAAATCTATATATTCTTCTTCTTTTTTTATGGTCGTAACTAAAGAGGATATACGTCATCGGAAAATTACCATTAGTCCTAGATAAAAATGTAAAAGTGAAGTAACATCATTTGCAATGTCTTCCGTAAAGACACCATTGTTTGATCCTTTCGGTTATTATTTATGCAGACGTCACAATGCTTGATAAATCTAGCCAGAGAATGCCATATAAATGCTCCCAGTTGGCGTGTCTAGTCACAGACTAACGAAGGGTCGATCCAAGCAAACGAAGGATATTCTGTTGGTAAGTTTGCATTTATCATTATTCATTAGATGATTTAGTATTACTCACAGTTTATGAGTTACTTTTTCAACCATCATCGCTGATGATATTGTACGCACCATACTCTCCGATCATATTGTTATGAGAAGTCATATTGTGCACTTAACAGACTAATTTGTAATGGGTAATTTCTAAAGGTTTTGATAAACGGGTTGGAGTTTGCCAAAACTAACTCGGTTTTAGGCATAGATCTTGTTAGCGTTATGTACCTATATACTAAGCCTACCTAACTAGGCAGTCTAGTGACCTAGGTACTGCCTTACTTATTTACTAAACTTAAAGTACCTACCGGACCAGAGCGCCTAACCCTTATGGAACTAAATTTATTTCATACTATGTCTACAAGGTCAGTTCCATTCATCGTGCGTTTGTAAGATTAATCAAAAACTAGATTTTTTAAGAATGAAACAAAACAAAGCTATAACTCACCATTAGTGTTGTGTGATTAACATCTCGAATACCTACGCAAGATATAATTACTGTCATTGATGTCCGACTCAGAATTACCTATAGTAATTACCACACAGAAGTCATTGGTCAACCGACACGTCCGACACAGAACAAAAATTACGCTTAATCGCCGGTTAAATGTCAGCTATTGTATGGAAACCTTTGATAAAGATTACCTACCTATATATTTTGGTTAACTCAGGGACAGATTGTTATTTTTCTTGGAAATGGACAAGTGGACATAGAAAATATTATAATAGTGCAGTCCAGTCAAGTTTATGAACAATTAAAAGAAAATATGTTGATAATAATTTTTTTTTATACTAAAGGGAGCCAGCAAAATACAATAACCACAGTTTAATAATGTACAATTTGTGATAAATTACATAAATACATTCTGTGTCACGTGGTATCTTATAGCTCATGGTGGTTCCCAAATTGATCCTGTAAAAACACAACAATACAACAATGGACGCTTAGAATGATGAATACCCGCAAGGCCACAGGTCTGTGACAAGCACAAACAGGCTGACAAACGTAACATTTTAACACTTGAAGAGGTGTACGAGTATCTAGGTGGAAATTAACTTTTAGTAAAAAGTAACATAATGGTTTAGCAATGCGGAAAACTAGTGGGTACGAGGACATACTCATGACACAGAATCTCATGATTTATGATCATTTTTTTGTGTGGTGACATCGCGTAGTTCTATTGTCGCTATTATGAACTTAGACTCCAGGAAATAGCTAGCTAATTACTTAGTTGTAGGTACCTACTACCTACCTGCTAGTAGATTCACTCTACTGAAAGCTATGACGACTACACAAAGCTTTTAGTGCCTCTCTCACCTCTACCAAAACGAATAGGTACCTGTACTCTATTAAATGTTTCTCTCCCTCAGATAAATCATGAAGCTGATAATACTGGTGACGTTGATTGTGGCAGTCTCTGTGGCCAGGTCAGCCACTTACACCAGCAAGTGGGACAAAATAAACATCGATGAGATACTAGAATCAGATCGCTTACTTAAAGGGTATGTAGACTGCCTTTTAAATAAAGGTCGTTGCACCCCCGATGGCAAAGAACTGAAGGAAACTCTGCCCGATGCATTAGAAAACGAATGCTCGAAATGCACTGAGAAACAGAAGGAAGGATCTGACAAAGTCATCAAGCATTTGGTCAACAAACGGCCTGAGATGTGGAAAGAGCTTGCAGTTAAATATGACCCCAAGAACATCTACCAGACAAGGTACAAGGACAAGTTTGAAGCCGTTAAGCAATAAATGATAGTTCTTAGAGATAGCCAGAGTACACGATGTTGATTCGTATTAATTGAGTTTTTAAAGATAATAAAGTCTATTTTGTTTTTAATGAGTTCATTATTTCTGTACAAGTCAGACTAAAATGCTACATCCACACTAGAGCATTTGCTTAGTTAGAGTAAAATTATAATTATAGTAGCCCAAAATTCATATTGTACCTAAGGGTAAGTAATCGCTACAGAATAAAACATTTTATAAATAAAATATAAATATTCACGGACACTTAACACAACGCCTTCTAGTCCCAAACTAAGCAAAGCTTGTACGATGGAAACTAGATGGCTGATAGAATACATACATTTTTTTTGTAAATACATACTTATAATACATAGAAACACCCAGACACAGAACAAACATCTATGTTTACAATACACAAGTGTTTGTTCTCGCTGGGGATCGAACCCACGACCCACAGCACGGAAGGCAGAGCTACTACCGACTGAGCCATGACGCCTGTCTTTTTATAATAATGGTCACGCTACAATTCGTATAAAAATACCATTTCCACACATTTTGACTGCCTATACTACACACCAGCGATTGCAGATATTTTATTTATTCGTACTTGTAGAACGTCATCTCGGCTAGGATCGAAGGATGCAAAAAGTTTTCAGTATTCAATCAGCATTCAAAACAAATTGATCAAAGGAATCCTTATACTTGTGCTCCGCATCATACTTCTTGAAGATCTGATCCCACGCCTCGGGGTGTCTCTCCTTCACTGCTCGGATGACCTTCCTCATCAGCTGACGTTGCTTGAGAGTGCATTTTCCACACGTCGTCTCAATTGTCTCCGGAATCACTTCTAAAAGATCATCAGATTAATGAAAAAATTGAACATTGTGTGAGTAAGTCAGAATGTCTGGTACAAGTGGTTCATGCAGACCTCCTATTACTAAAACCTTAGTATGAATTCGACAATTGAATTTAAAACAGCAAGACTGTGACAGAAGTTGCACCTATGGAGTAAGGTATACAGTTGTTTTTTTCTGTGATTCCGCAAGTCACCGCATGCCAGACACATGATACCGAACTATTTATACCTCATCTTTGCACGTGGCTTTAAAAATTAATGGAACACGCACTGTGGTAACAAACTTGAGAGAGATATATAACGCACCAGGTATTATCTACAGTCAAGCCTCCTCTGCAAGTCAACATGCATCTGCAGACGTCATCTGCGGATGCGTCCGCCGACATGTAGAGGGGGTGATTTAGGCGTCTGTGGTAGGTATGTATTTAACGTCGGCAGATGCGTCCGCCTCGAAACCGTTTGTTGTCGGTTTTTTGGCACGCATCATCATTCCTGTCTATTGACAACTCTGACTATAGACATAATAAGTGCATAATATGCTTACTTTTGAAATCCTTGGCATCCGGTGTGCAAGGTCCTTGATCAAGGAAGCACTTGGTATAGCTCAGCAATATCCTGTCATTTTCTATCAGAGGCTGGACATCAAAGTCGTCATACCTGGAGCTATAGAAATCCCCTGTCACGTAAGGTAATACAAACGCCAGTAGAACACTAATTATCATGGCAATTAAACTTGGAAAAAAATTGTTTACGGAAACAGCGGTTAATCCTTGACTGATGGTCTTCTGAAATGAAGAGTTTGGTGTATTCTTAGTTTTATTTATGGAGTTGTGTGTCATCGTGTTTTAGTGCAAGTAATATTAGGCCTATCATTATAAAGTTAGAACCGATGCTTTGTTAGCGTATGGAAACACATTATCACAAAGTACTTAGGTACATCATAGCATGCTGTAAAGCGTGATCTAGCCCTGTTCTACCTCATAGTACCTACCTAGCTACCTAGTAATCAAACGGAAGAATGATCAGTGAATATGATTGTTATTTTGTATTCTTAGAAAATCATTAAATATTACTTGTGTTACGCGGAAATTATTTCACACTAGCATGTCATGTGCGCAAAACTTTGCTCCCAGTACTTCGTTTCAAAAATTGGTTCATCCTATAATTCCAATAACGAACTTATCAGCTGAAACGCAGCTGAATGGCAGCCCTTCATCTGATTTGAGATTATTTCGATCCAGCTGCACAATGACCCTTCAGCCTAGTATAGTACTATATGATCTGTGCTTGAACCTGTTCCTGTGAGTGATATACCTATTGTGAGTGATATAATGTACTGTAACTACTCAGAAGATTTTGGTAATTAGCCTTCTAATTAGCTCAATGATATTGGATGCATGCAGCTAATTTAACTTTAAGAAGTTTTTCATTAATAATGACAAACTCATTATTAATTTAATTGTCAATGTCATTTCAATGACGCATAACTGCGCATAACAACAAAACAATTTTAGAACAAGTAATTTACATTATTTCACGAAAACCTTACAAAAATGCCTGTAGATTGCCAACGATCAACATCTGGTGGGAAGGGGAACATCGGAATGTTTATAGAACGGGACCCGGGTATATGTGCGGCAGGGCTACCGAGTGCTCAGCCTGATGATCGCGTTGGAGATTCCTTGCAGCACTACCTCCTGAAAGACGAGGCTGATTGTTTGATCAGTGATGCTATAATTCCTCCACCTAAACCTAGACCACTCCCTCCTCTGCGCAAACCGATACCTCTCGATTTGCGCTATGCAGGACCTTTTGGGGCAGTCGCAAAACTTGTGAACCCACCAATAAAAACAAAGTTTCAAACACTCGTTGATGACTTCAAAGATACTTCGTATGCATCTTATTGGAAAAAGCCACTTGGGCAGGTCCAAGATCCCGTGCCTATGCTGCCGGAAGGATTCGATACGAAGGGCACTACTTTTGGCAAGGAAACTGCATTTCACGGGCGCCTCTACGATGTCGTAATGCCGAAGGTGCCGAACCCTGATAATACTCCTCGTAGGAAACTGGCTGGAGTCCAACAAGATCGGAATTATTGCTCGCCACCTTTTGAGCCAGATTTATTTTTTGGTCATAGGACATACGTAGATAAAAGAGGAACATACGCAAGATGCTGCCTGACCGATGATCGAATTGTTCTCGGAAACGGAAACAAAACCATCATCAATTCGATACAATCAAATTTCCAAGATGTGAATCAAGCTAAAATGGGCTCTGTGTTGGCGCCAAACGATAATATAAAGGATGTTCCAGAAGGATATTCATTTGGTATATTAAAGCCTCCTGATAACCTTCCCGAGTGTCTTACGTACTGTGAAATAAATCCAGGTCAAGCTTTTTTTAGAAAGTGTTTAAAACATCTAAATTCCCTGAGAAAATGTTTGTCTAAGCGATTTCTGCCAACGTTCTTCCGTGGTTTTTATTTGAACCTTAAATATTTTGACAAGAATAAGAGTGGATGGCTCCCTAAAGATATCGTGTATCAGTTCTGTGGCACTAAACTTATAAGATTTGACCCTGCATTAATCGAACCGCTACTATCCATGTGGCAAGCATTCGACGGATCACAAATTGAATATAAAACATTCGTCCACGTCATAAACTATAGGGAACCTTCACCAGAAATTCCCAAGATATCCGACATACCAGATAAATGTCTCGACTTCCGTACAACATACACTGAAATGGTAAAGCCTGATCAACAACCAGATAACAGACGTATGGCGGGACTGCCTTCTGGAAGGTATTTCGATATGGACTATCCCGTAACTCCAGAAAGATGCTGTAAAGCAGATCGCATTTGTCTTCCTCAAGAGTCCGATATGAAATGCTGCTTATGCCCAAGTATTTTAACTCTTCTTCACGTCAGTCATCGAGACATGTATGAGAAACGTGAACCTCATATCATAAAAAGAGTTTTCGAAGCGACCGGTGAAAAGTTTAGTGATGAGCGATTTAACAATATATGGGAGGAAGCTAAGAAGTATCATTCACAAGGTTGGGTTTGTTATGAAACATTCCGTCGGGCATTGGAAAAAAGTCCAAGTGTAGCCGAACCAGATGAAAATGATGAAAATAAAAAGGCAGCGTAAAGTAGTAAATACATAATACTATTGTTATTTTTAATCACATGTTTTTATAGAGTTACTTACATACCTACCTATCTTGATAATTTGCTTTTACTAGTAAAAATATTTCGTGTAAGTCATACAAAACAGTTTTCATTTTAGTTGAGGAAGTCCTGGAATGCTTTTTGATGTTTTCCCTGGGGATCGTACAGAGCGATCAGCTCCTTCCAGAGATCAGGACGGGCTCTTTTTACCTCCTGTGCAAGTGTCTTGCCCATCTGCTTCTGCTTGTCAGTGCATTTGGCGCATCTCGTCTCTAGAGCTTCAGGAAGTTTCTCTGGAAATAAGGAAAACTTGGTTAACTTGCATGTGCGATGCAATCCCTATATTATTATTATGTACTTGATCTACCTTATTATTAATATTATTTTTCCTTACCTTCACCTCGTTAATCACACTAAAATAAACAGACACTGGCAGAATTGCGACAACAAGTTGCAAAGCCATAAACCAAGAAGTTGAATTAATTGTCAAAACTGGCCAAAACTTTTGCTATTTGCCTATTTGCCCTATTTGCAAGCTACAAGCAAGCTATTTGTATGGTTATGAAGTAATATATTGTATTGTTGTAGTTTGTATGGTGATAAACATAGAAAAAAAACTCTTTAACGTGATAAAAAAGTACGATGAAGAATTGTAATTACAGCAATGCAGGTGGGAAAGGAAACAAAGGTATGTTCATTGAAAGAGATCCAAAGGTTTGTGCAGCTGGAGTACCTAGCTCACAGCCAAATCAGCGCGTTCAAGATTGCTTCAATCAATACTGCCTCCAGGATGAAGTGGATGCGCTCGTCCGTGATTCAATCATCCCTCCTCAAAAGCCTCGCATTTTACCACCCCTGAGACATCAACCTCGCCTTGACATGCGCAACGCTGGCCCTTTCAGTGAAGCTACCCAACTGATTAATCCACCAACTAAAACTAAGTTTCAAACACTCGTGGACGACTTTAAATGCACAGTGTACACATCTTATTGGAAAAAAGCAACCGGTTCTGTTCCCGACCCGGTACCTACTCTTCCACAGGGCTTTGATATCGCTGGAACTCAATTCGGTATGAAAACACCTGATCATGGACGACTTTATGATGTTATTATGCCTACAAATCCAGTGCCTGATAAAACTCCAGCGGCAAAATTACCCGGCTACCAAACCGACCGGAAGTATTGCAAACCAGCTTATAATCCTCATATCATTTTTGGTCAGAAAACGCCTGCTGACCGACGGGGAAGATATATGAAGTGCTGTTTGACTGATGATAGAGTGACCTTGGGAACTCTAAATAAACCCATCACTACGCGTCAAGCTGATTTTGTGAATGATAAACAAGCTCGTCTTGGTCTTCCACTATTACCCAACGACAACATCAGTTGTGTGCCGCCAGGATATTCCTTTGGAATTCTAAAACCTCCAGATAACCTTCCAGAGTGTTTAACTACTTGTGAGATGAACCCGGAAAGAGACCATTTCAAGAAATGCCTGGGACATCTGAACACTCTTAGGAAATGTTTGAAGAAACGTTTTGAAGGGCCCTTTTTCCAAAGACTATATCGGAGTTTAAAATATTTTGACAAGAACGACTCGGGATGGTTGCCAAAAGAAACTGTTTACAACTATTGCATTGCCAGATATATAAGGTTTAACCCAATGTTGATAGAACCAATATTGGCAACTTGGAATGCGTATAATGGGCAGCAAGTTGAATACAAAACATTCATTCTTATGTTGAACCACACGGAACCAACACCTGAACTGCCTAAAGTTTGGGATGTACCGGACAAATGTATCGATTTTCGAACAACATATTCGGAAATGGTAAAGCCGGGTCAAGATATTGACAAAAGTTTAATGGCTGGGCTTCCTTCAGGCAGGTACTTTGATTTGGATTACCCTGTGACTCCGGTCGGATGTTGTAGAGCTGATAGAGTCAATCTTCCACATGAGTCGGATGCAAAATCTTGCTTGACGCCTAGTATTTTCACAAATTTTGGCATCAGTCACCGAGATATGTATGCAAAACGTGCACCTGAAGCCATCAGGAAAGTTTTTGAAGCCGTTTCAAAAGCCAAATTTAGTGATGAGAAGTTTGAAACTGTTTGGCAAGAAGCAAAAAGCAATCACTCTAAAGGGTGGGTTTGCTACGAAACCTTTCGAAGAGCTCTAGAAAAACTTGAAGATAAGAGTAATATTTAATTTAGAGTTGACTTAAGTGCCTACTATTATATTATTATAATGTAAGTACTTATTTGTTAAAATACAATATTTGTAAGATTGAAGTTACCTTTAACTGATTTGATTTCCGGAGTACAGGGTCCTTTGTTCAGCAAGCATTTCGCGTATGAATTCAAAAGGCGTTCGTTGTGCAGTACTTCCCTTATGTCAAAATCGTCATTAGTATCTGAGTACTTTTCCTGAGCTAGTACAGTGAGTGCGAAACATAAAAGAAGAACCACGCTCTTCATTTTGCAATTTTATAAACTTTTCCAAACACAGTTGATTGTCGCACGTAGTACAGAATCGATGTGGTTAATCTTAGTTTGTTGTTGATATTTATAGGAAGGGATCGAGTACCAAGATTGCATATTTCTCAGAAAGGAAGACAACGAAGCAAACATGTCGATACAAATCACGTTAGTCATTATGCTCGATCAAGATCGTTAAATTATGCATCTAAAATAGTTATAAGTAATTTAGTCCACTTAACGTCCGTGGCGTCAGAGGAAACCTTGTAGGTTCCTTTAGTAACCATGTAATTGTTGCATCGTTTATAAATAAGCATCGTTTTATTATTATCATTTTATTCTTACTATACTAATCACTTATGGATAATTTATTCTATGGGAATAAGTTATAAATGCACATTTTCAAAGGTAATTGTTAGATCCAATCATTACAATCATTGGGAAGATCTAAGTTGCTTTGATTGATTAAATATAATTCATATCTATCACAACCTTATCATTAAGATCATATTTCAAAATATCAGTTTTAACAAAAAAAAAATTATGTTCTAAATCTAAACGCCAGTGATGAGGAATTTATAGAGGGAGTCTCGGTTGAGTCGTTCAGGGTCGTACTTGTCTAGGAGTTCATTGAAGCGTGGTTCACTTTTTGTTCTGATGCCCAGGAGTAGACTTCGGACCACTCCTTTCTGGTTGGGTGTGCAACGGCCACACGCAGTTGACAAAGTTTCTGGTAAGGCACCTGGAAATAATTCAATTGAATTTGAATTCTGCTACCATTACCCACCTTGATTATTTTACCGTTTTATTCAATCTGTCTGTTAATTATGGGGAAGGGAAGGTGGCCAAGTAAATTAAATAAAATTATTTTAATTTCAAAAACAAATCTATTTTTTCCTCTGTCACATGACTCCGACTCAATCAAACTGTCTCTACACCACCATCCGTCACTCGCCTACCGAGGAGGTTTGCATCGTCTACACTGTCTTTATTTTATTTCTGTGAAATAAGTCACTGATTATCATCGTAACCTATTTTTGTTACGACTAACGGCTAGATTCCGCCCGCGACTTCGTTCGCGTCCCGTTGGATCCCGTTGATTTTCCGGGACAAAAAGTAGCCTAGATGTTAATCCAGGTGACTAGACAATATATTGTTGACAGAGTCATGATTGACAAGAGTCACGTGATGAAACAATAGACGACACCGCGTCATCGCTTCTTTATAAGCGAGTGCAGGCTGACGCCAGACCCCAAAGAGAATGCAAAAAAAGACCAGACCCTCTTTGCAGCTTGACATTGGACAAGGAAACATCTCGAAAGAATTTCATTGAAGAGACCATTATTTTGTTTAAAGGGCACGTGAGCCATCTTTCTTGTGGAATAGGTTGATTGATTTAAGTGGAATTCGATTCTGTGTGATAAATAGTGTTAGGTAAAGTTATCTGTTTTCCTTCTGGTGATAGTTTTGTTTCTTTATAAGAGTTTGGTGTACTAAAATAAACTTAGGTGAATGTTCCTTTTGTTTTCTTAAACCGCTCCTGATCCTAGGACCTACCTAAGAATATATATTCCAAGTTTCATCCAAATCGTTACGTACATCCTCACAAACTTTCGCGTTTTTAACATTAGTACACGGAAAAAAAGGATATCTTAATCCAAGAATACCAATATTCTCATAAAAATTGTTTCAATCCAAGTAAATATTTTATTAACTAAAGCAAATGTTCTTCATCCAAGAAAACGTGTTTACTTAAATATAAAATAATATTTTCTTCTTTTTAATTCTTGATTTAAGAAAATATTTTTGAGTCAAGAATATTGCAATCTCAATTGAAGAAGACATCTGATTTTGACGGAATACTTTGAAAACTTTTCACATCAAGATAATCTTGTCTTCTTTCAAGATGATAAATGACTTCGCTTAAGATTATTTAAAAAAAGTTGGTTTAAGATAAATAATTTCTTAATCTAAGAAACGTTCGCTTCCTATAAGAACATGTCATTCTTGTTTCATTTTTTAAAATCTTTTTTACCTCAAGAATTTTAAATCAGGACTTTTTTCTACTATCAAGAAGTCACTTTCTTATCCTTCATTCATTCCGCTGCTCTTTGAAACAAGACTCACTACATTCTTCGTTCAAGAATGTTTACATCTTCTTCTAAAATTGTATTTATTTCGTATCAAGATTACACATTTTTTTCAATTCAAAACGATTTTGTTTCTCATACCAAGAACGTGTAATTTTGCTTCAAGAACTTCGGATTCCTCTAATTGCGATTAAAATAATCTAATTTTGTTTGCTTGACTTAAGAATATACTATGGTTAGTTGAAGAATTTCTGAATCTCATTTGAAGACAGCGTTTGGTTTATCTGAACATTATAGAGATACTTCATATCAAGACTTTTTTCTTCTTTCAAGAGGTCACTTTCTTATATTTAAATCTTTTTGCTCATCTTTGAAACAAGACTCACCACATTCTTCGTTCAAGAATGTATACGTCTTCTTCTAAAATTGTATTTATTTCATATCAAGATTACACATATTTTTAAATTCAAAACGATTTTGTTTCTCATGCCAAGAACGTGTAATTTTGCTTCAAGAACTTCAGATTCCTTTAATTGCGATTAAAATAATCTAATTTTGTTTGCTTGACTTAAGAATATACTATGGTTAGTTGAAGAATTTCTGAATCTCATTTGAAGACAGCGTTTGGTTTATCTGAACATTATAGAGATACTTCAAATCAAGACTTTTTTCTTCTTTCAAGAAGTCACTTTCTTATATTTAAATCTTTTTGCTCATCTTTGAAACAAGACTCACCACATTCTTCGTTCAAGAATGTTTACATCTTCTTCTAAAATTGTATTTATTTCATATCAAGATTACACATTTTTTTAAATTCAAAACGATTTTGTTTCTCATACCAAGAACGTGTAATTTTGCTTCAAGAAATTCAGACTTGACTTTAGAATATTCTGCGATTAATTGAAGAATTTGTTAATCTCATATAAAGACAGCGTTTGGTTTATCTGAACGTCATAGAAATACTTCAAATCAAGACTTTTTTTCTTCTTTCAAGAAGTCACTTTCTTATATTTAAATCATTTTGCTCTTTTTTGAAACAAAACTCACAACATTTTTCGTTCAAGAATGTTTGTTTATACCTTTTTTTTAATTTATTTATTTCATATCAAGATATAGGTAGATAATAATATGTACTTAGGTAGGTACACATTTTTTCAATTCAAGACTATTTCGTTTCACTTAGCAAGAACGTGTAATTTTGCTTCACTGTGATTATAATATTTTAACTCTTTCAAGAAATAACCGACTTCAAATGCACTGAAAAATACACTCATACTACTATAACTCAAAAACTACTCGTCAAATCTGACTCAAACTAAATGGGACCACATGACAAGCACAAGCTTTTGATTAAAAAAGAATCATCAAGATCGGTCCACTCAGTAAAAAGTTACGAGGTATCAAACATAAAAAAAAAATGAAAACGTAGGTAGTCGAATTGAGAACCTCCTTTTTTTGAAGTCGGTTAAAAAATAATCTTATTTTGTATGCTTGACTTTAGAATATATACCTACTATGAGTAATTGAAGAATATCTTATTTCAATAGGTAGGTTTGTAGGTAGGCGTTTGGTTTAAAATCTGACTGAACACTAGCAAAAACGCTCGCGAATTCGTCCGCGTGTCGCTATTTTCATACATTCTTCATCCTCCGTTGCATTCCTTAGGGGTTGAGTTTCAGGAATTTATTTCTTAGTTACACCCCAACGCCTACCAACGCAAATATACCCTGAAAATGTTAGGTCTCTATGACCGGTAGGTAGCTTGCTGTGCGTTGTTTATGTTGCTGTCAGTCATGACAAAGATTCTTCTATTTGGTAGGTAGGTAATGTAGGTATAGATTATAGAAATACTTCAACACAAGACTAATCGAAGAAGTGGCTTTACCTCAATTAAATTAAGCTTTTAATATATTCTTATAGTTTTATATCATTTGATAGGTACTTAGCGACAAGGTATTTGATACAAACTTACGAACTAGGTAGGTATATAGGTAAATCCATTGTGTTATACAGTAACTCTGCCTTCTGCGCCGTTGCCCGTTCGATTCCCACCGTGAACAAACATTTGTGTGATGAACATACATAAATGTTTGTTCTGTGTTTATACATGTACAAAAATAAAGTATTTAGGTACAAAAAAAGTATTACAAGTATTATATCAGCTATCTCGTTCCCATATCCACAAGCTTTGGCTTAGTTTGGGGCTAGATAGTGCTGTGTGGAATTTCCACCGATGTTTATTATTCTTTATTTATGTATGGTGCGCGCTGCCGCGCAATGTCACCCCGGGTTGTGCGTGGATCAACCATCGGTAAAGTTAATTGTGGTATAGGTACCTACTATAATTCTCTAATAGAAAGGGTTCGATATCGTTCGTGAGTGTTCACATACAGGATAGTTTTTACTGTTTAAGTTTGATAATGCAAGCGGCAAAACTCATAGGTACTTAGGTAGGTACCTACATAAGCGTATCACAGACTACAATATCGCTGCTTGCTATACAATCACTATGAGCCACCACAAACGGTTAAGATAATACCTACCTACCTATTTTAATATTACTGGCCTAGGTAGTTATAGTGATTGTATGGCGAGCGATACCTAAATACCTTTTATATGTATAGTAGGTCCACGCTTCAGCGTTTCATTTGAAAATTAAAATTATTTAGGTAGGTAGGTAGGTATACATTTATGGGCACTACGAACAAGAATGTCCGTACGACTTCCTAAATAACTACAAGTCTACAATTCAGTTGTAAATCAAACGAAAAAATATTACTCTCCTGCCGCCTCCTGCAGTCGGGTAAACACAAGACTTGTATTCTTGGCTCAAGAAAACAAGTCTTGACGGACCCCAGTCCACCCAATCACTCTTCCATCCCAGTCTTCCTTCATTTCTAGTGTTGCCAATTTGGCATTTTTATGGCTAAACCTGGCATATTTCTATGCTGCCTAGCATTTTATTTTACCATTTGCTAACATGTTTTTTAGCATTAAAAAAATTGGTACATACTTTTGTCCTTGCTAGGAACACAAATTTCAACGAGCAATGAAACGGAACGTTGTCTATAGTTTTCCTTTTTTGATGAAAACGGCCGTTTGTCTCCAACCAATCCAACCAAACCTAGCTTACGAGTAGGCAGTGCAGCGACTAAATAAGAAATTTTATTTTGTGTAAGTACATAGTATTACATGCCCAGACGATTCAGCTAAAGCTTACTGTAAATATTGTCAGTGCAATATAATTGCTAAAATGTATTGTTTAAAAAAACAGCATCTTTCTTCAGCAAAACACTCTAAAACTGTTGAACCATTGAGAAGTCAAAGAAGGATTGACCTTCAGTTGCATGCAAGAAACCATGATGTTGCAAAAGCAGAAGGATCATTTTTAGCTCTGTTTATTTGTGAACATAAATGCTCCTATAATGGCAATAGACCATTTATCAGAACTAAGTAATAAAGCATATTGTTTTGGCATTTTATTTTAGCATTTTTTAGAAGTACCTAACAGATTTTTTCAGCATATTTTTGGAATTTTTGAAAAAAAAACTAGCTATAATTTTGCCATGACAGTTGGCAACACTGTTCATTTCATTCTATTCTTTCTTTTCACCGTTGCCGTTGCGTGCGTTGGTTGGTGTCTTTGATTTAATAATTCTGATGAGTGTGTTGTGGTTATAATGTTAGAAATAGAGCTAGTGCGTGAGCTTTTGGAAGGCTGGGACATCGAGGGAGCCATAATTTGACAATTTTGCAAGTAAGTCTCATAATGCATTTTCACTAAGCACCTACCTACCTACGTGTAAGTCTTTTGTCTTTTCTCATTGTAGGTACATCCACAGTTATTTCATATTTTGTAGAAGGTACATAGTGATTCAACAACATAAGTACCGTCCTAGGCCTACTAGGTAGGTACGTACCTACTAATCTCCCAAGAATTGTATTCTTCGTTTAACACGTCATAAAGTCTTATTTCAAGAAACATATTCTCAAATGCACCGTCTGCTCGGAAGTAGGTATCTACGTTGTAAGTGGTTGTAAGCAATAACTAATCCCGAGGGAGCTGTTCGTTTACCGGGATGATGACATGTAGGTAAGGTTAACTTAACCTACACGTAGATAAACGCGTGATTGAGTACCTACTACCTAGGTAGGTAGATACCTACCTCCTACCAGGTTTGTTTGTACCTAAACTTGTACCTTCCTATTCTAGCTAGTCAATTGGTTCACATCATTTCACTTTAAGTAGGTAGTGTAGGTAGTTAGTTTGGAAACAAGAATTCATGAATGTACCTATTAGACACTTAAAAAAGTCTTCTATGGGGTTAATGGTTAATCCTACCTACATAATTATACCTGATGAGTTTCAAATTCTACCTATTAATTTCAGAAAATGGCATTACCCGAAGTCATTTTAAAGACCTAACGGATGATCTTCTAAAGGAGCTATGCCCAAAAATTTACACGCATGAATACATAACAGCAGAGGTTTGTATTTACCTACTATACTTCTACTAGGAAATAATAACATATTAGTATGTCTGTTTAATCTAAACCAAGTTTAACATCTGTAGCAGCCATTGCATGCATGGCACCATTATAATATTTTTTTATGATACACCATTATTTTGTGGGTAGTTTTTTAAAGCAATTACATTTCCCGCCATTTATTATTTTATAATGTAGTACCTACTAGTGGCCTGCCCTGGCTTCACACGGGTGTACATTTATTTGTTAAACATTTTGGGTTACAAATAGTAAATGTACAAAGGGTTATATTCTAATATGAGTACTCTATAATATTAGTATAGATGAAATATTTAAATTGATGTAGTTTGATCCTTTCAAATAGTATTTATAATAAAATATTTATTTTACTTTTTAGAGTAAAACATCAACCATCACTTCTGTGCCCAGTTGCCCTCAAAACACAGAAACTGAAATCAGCGAAATTGAATCGAATTTGGAAGATTACATACTGCTGGAAATAATTGGATGTCGGCCACAATTTCCAGAGTTTGATTTAAAAACTCTACTTTTAACATCACCTTCTGGGAATAACATTCTCAAATATTATGAGACGCATAAACAGCTGACAGCCAAACATCGAAATAATCTCACAGATGTCATCTGTAGGCGTACTTTTACACGTGTTGTAAATCAGTAAGTACCTACTCTATTCATTTGCCTCTTGCTATGTAAAAAAACTGACCAGCTGAGAAGAGGGATGTTTTAAACATTCAATGTTTGTTTATTTCAGGTTGCACCAAGATGATGTTGTATGACTCAAAATAAATTCTGAGCCATGGGAGGTTGTCATTACCAAGTGGAAGGCTACATATAACTTACGCCAGCTGCTACAATATGAAACCGTGGAAGCATTAATAGAAAATTGGCCCATATTAAATGATGTCAGAAGCGATGCGTTGGTAAGTTAACAACTCTTTTTTACCCGACTACAGAGGGTTAGGTATGTGTTTAGCAGTCTAAATAATATATGGAATGTAGGAATGTGTTTGTAAGTTGTAATATATTAGCGGATTAGTACTAGGTATATATTTATTTCAGTTAATTTATATTTGATAATGGGATTCCGCAAAGTCATGCCTGAATCAATTAATTATAATTGAGTTAAGTCAAATTTATCAAATGTTTCTGTATAGGTAAGTAATGTAAAATAAACTTTTTAATTTTTAGATTCAATGAGACTTTGACGCATTACATCCTGGAAGAGCCAATAAATTTCACCTACTATGGAAGGAATTCATTGCAAATATTGAGGACATAAAAAACCACATGCAAATGAAGAGGTGGCAGGCTTAGTCCATTATATTAATGGAATAGTTGATGACGGTTGGTTTATACTTTTTTTTAAAAATCTTTATATTATACGAAATTAAAATGAATACAAAGCAAAATTAACATAAAAAACTCTACTATTAGAAATTAGTATTATAGAAATTAGTTTTAATTTGATACTAACTTCTAATAGTAGAGTATTTTTACCATCTTACTTTTGCTTTGTATGTATTCATTCTAATTTCATATGAAGATTTTTTTATAATGTGATGTGCATTGCAGACATTTTGTTATATTATTTCATTAATAAAAAATATAAATATTTCATAAAAATCACTGCATTTAATTTACGTGACGCTTCCAGAACCTTAGACGTTTTGAGGCAACACTTGTATGTTTTACATTAAAATAATATAATTTTACAATATGTTCTTAGGTAAAGCCTCTACTATTTTCAGCTGAAGAGATATTTGTGTTGAGACAAGACTAGTTGGTTTTTCATTAAAACAATTTAATCTTAGGTGGTGAAGCCTCTCCTATTCTCATCTAAAAGATATTCGATTGATTTTAAAGAATAGAAGTAGTTTCCCGTAAAATAATATAATTTTACGGGAAACTTCTCCTATCCTTACCTGAAGGCGGATTGGTTTTTAAAATCAATCGAATATCTTTTAGCTAAGAATAGGAGAGGCTTCACCTAAGATTACATTGTTTTAATAGAAAACAAACTAGTCTTGTCTCAACACAAATATCTCTTTAGCTAAGAATAGTAGAGGCTTTACCTAAGAATATATTGTTTTAATAGAAAACAAACGAGTTTTGTATCAACACAAATATCCTCTTCAGTTAAGAATAGTATAGGCTTCACCTAAGATAATATTGTTTAGGTAGGAAACAAACAAGACTTGGCTCAAGACGAATAGCACTTCAGTTAAGAATAGTATAGGCTTCACCTAAGATTATATGGTTTTAGTAGGAAACAAACAATACTTGTCCCAACACAAATAGCTCTTCAGTTAAGAATAGTAAAGGCTTCACCTAACATTTAATTGTTTTAATAGGAAACAAACTAGTCTTGTCTCAACACAAATATCTCTTCAGCTAAGAATAGTAGGGGCTTTACCTAAGAATATATTGTTTTAATAGAAAATAAACGAGTTTTGCATCAACACAAATATCTCTTCAGTTAAGAATAGTATAGGCTTCACCTAAGATAATATTGTTTAGGTAGAAAACAAACAAGACTTGACTCAAGAGGAATAGCACTTCAGTTAAGAATAGTAAAGGCTTCACCTAACATTTAATTGTTTTAATAGGAAAAAAACTAGACTTGACTCAACACAAATAGCTCTTCAGTTAAAAACAGTAGAGACTTCACCTAAGATTATATTGTTTTAGTAGAAAACAAACGATACTTGACTCAACACAAAGAACTCTTCAGTTAAAAATATTAGAGGCTTTACCTAACATTAAATTGTCTTAGTAGAAAACAAACAATACTTGATTCAACACAAATAGCTCTTCAGTTAAGACTAGTAAAGGCTTCAACTAAGATTATACAGGTTTAGTAGGAAACAAACAATACTTGACTCAACACAAAGAACTCTTCAGTTAAGAATAGTAGAGGCTTTGCTTAAGATAATATTGTCTCGGTACGAAACGGTAATAATTCTGCAGCAAAAAACAAAAAAAATATTAAAACAGTTCATTCTTTAACTAAAATAGCGTACATTCTTCAAACGAAATTTCAGAATTCTTGTTTCAAAATCAAATGTCTTATGCGAAGACAATAAAACTGAGACAATAATTTGCTCTGTTCAAGAATATATAGTGTTCCCCATATATGAGTCTACATTTGTCTTGACCAAGTCGATATTGTCTTGATCTAAGACATCTTTTTTTTCCGTGTAGGATCGTAATCAGTGACTTTTTTCTGTGTCAATTTGCACGAGGAATTGACGACGAAAATCTAGACATTATTAAAAAAACTTACGTTTGAAATTCTTTCCATCCTTAGTGCAAGGTCCTTTGTCCATGACGCATTTGTAGTAAGCTAGGAGTATCCGCTCGTTTTGAATGATAGCGTCTGTGTTGAAGTTTTCGTATCTGTTGCCTTGAGCGGAGACGCAAACCACCGCCGTCAGCGAGCACAGGAATACCAGCCAGCTCCTCATGGTTATGTTTGCCTGGTACAAAGAGCAAAATATTACTTCCCAAACTTCCCCAAAATACCTAGACGAGATGCTCGAATACTGAAACATCACTCGCGTGAGGGTCTTTATTTTTTCGAGTTAAAAAAATAATACTTTCTAAAACAATGTGTATATATAAACTAAACTGTTTTGTATTGAGGCTACGACTAGACACAGATATGTTCATTTGTATATAAAACTTTCACAACTTTCGAAGTTATTGTTACAATCAGTAAACAAAGGATAACCTTTTAAATTGAGTTCATAACCAACAAAATCTAAGCGTACCTACTAGGCTTTACTATGTGCATGTAACACCTTTAATAAGTACTAAGATACCTACTGTTCGAAGCCAGGTTAGGTTCATAAAAATAAAAATACTGAATAAAATAGATATTTAGGTTTTGCCTTTGGTTTGGTTGCTCACTGCTATTAATTTTTATTTAAAAAGATGAGCTAACCACGACGCCTTAATTTTAAGAGTGTCTGACCACTGCATCAGTTTTAAGCATAGCAAAATATAGGTTTATCACAATTCACTTACCTACATTTCACAGAAACAAACCTTACAAGTCGCAGTTAACGATTAAACTGAAAACAACAACTTTCTCGCGCACTTTCTAAGTTTTGACACTTACTGTTAGAAGAAAGTTGAGGGGTCCTCCAAGGGCGACGGCTGCGATCGGTGTGACCGTTTACCCACAGTTCCCGGGGTCCAAACCAGTCCAGTTGGCTGGTGTAACGGGTCGCATACAAAACACGCCGAAGAAAGTACGGAACTGATCATGATACATGTATTTGGAGACTTGCTTGGAATGAGAAAACTGTAGCAATAGGTGTCCTTCTTTGGCGCGCGATCAGTACCATTTATGTACAATGATCTTCTATGCTTATTGTTTTTTTACAAATTACAACAAACTGGACTATAGAATTTCAAATAAAAATTGTTAGAAAGGTTTATTTAAACATTAATAAAAAATCTTATAACCTAATTAAAATTAATTAATTAATAAAAAAAATTATAAATGTATCTACATGCCTATACTGCTTAGCCTAAGTACTTAGCAAGGATCAGGGCAACGACTGGGACAGTTATGTTGGGACTAAAATAAGCTTGTGATTATGAAACAGGTTTCGAGTTTAGTTCCCGCTAAGCCTTTTCAGAGGTGAATGACACTATGACATAACCAGAAGGGTTCAAACTTTTTTTGTTTTTTTTTAACAGTGTTTATCAACCATCGGTTTATTCCCATAGTACAAAATCTTGAATACACATTCGATCTAAGTAAAGTTTTTGTAGATCTGTGGGTCACCAAACGGTAAATCGCTTGGCTAGAAGCCAATCGGTAGGTATATTGCTACGTTAAAAACTATAATAATCCATAATATCTATCCTATTTATAAAATGTGTTATACTGGCCACATATCCGACGTCTTCCATGACATTACATGACATTCTTTATATCTGAGGGTAGAGCATAGTGCATGACCACTTCCACATTATAATGACTGGAAGTGGTCATGCACTATGCTCTACCCTCACCACTTCCAGTCATTATAATGTGCGCCTTTGAACTTGCCCCGTCTCTATGTAAGGAATAGTAAAATGACGTGACGCTGGCAGAAATGTCCTTTTTTTTTTTTTGTTCTGGCACTGGAGGCTGTCCTTTTGCCAAGTCTTTTTTGGTCAAAAATGTCCAACTCCGGACGATCGCCATAAAAAATAAAAATAAAATTATAATGTGGCGATGGACTATGGTACGCCATTTATTTTCATTTCCAGCAAACTTTTTCCTAAGTCACTATCTAATTACCTAAAAAGTAACCTGTATCTAAGCTTATTTATAGCTCTACATTATAATTGTAGTAATTATGGGTTTGTAGTGCTGTAGTTTGTATATTACATGCAACATTAATGCGATGAATAATCTGAGAGCAATCATCTATCAGGTTTGCTATTTAGAAACAAAATGTATTAGAAGATTACAGCACACTGCGTAAGAAAATAAGTCGGATGGGTTAAAATACTTGCAAATATATCAAAAAGTCTGAAAGAATTTATAGGTAATCGGTTCCTGCTTTGTCTTATCCGCAAATTGATGGAGAATACTAACAAACCAACATCTACGAGATGAAAAGAAATCAAGGAGCTTAGTGAAAAGAGTTTGTTCACACATTTCGGTAACATAATAAAGGAGGTTCGCGTGCGACATTATAAAAAATAATAATGATATATTAACTAATGTATAACCTTGGGTTTCTTTGCTTAATATTATAAAAACAGAGTTGCCTATATCATCAATCATCACATTCATCTGATTCATCATACAATAATGGGTACCTAAAAATACCTATATGTTTTGGGCAGATTTTATTTTGAACAGTTTTTACCGATTATATAGAATGTTATATATTCTTATCCATAATTTTATTATCTCTATCTGTCTATACTACCTACAAGATGATTTTATACACTTTTCAAGGTGATTCGCTGACAACTTTTAGCATCACTTCGTACTCCTTAGGACGAGCCTCCAGCATGTATGCTTTGTATTGCTCGAACTTATCTTTCTGTGCTGGTGTGCAGTCGCCGCAGTTTGTTTTAAACAGCTTTATTCCATTTTCTGAAAACAAAAACGTATATAAATGGTTTGTACCGTCTATCATGAATTATGATTCATGTCATCGTTCAATCAAAATACTAAAAAAATGTTTGGGTCTCTTGACCGAGGTTTTTGTCTATATAGGTAGGTAGTCAGTGTTTTGATTGATACGAAATTAAAAATTAATGAAATTCGCTACATGATGGCGATTAACTGCAGCCAATTTACATTGGTCAAACGGTTAGTTCAAAGTGAATACAAGCAATAGGGAGTACAAGCTTCCGCCCGTCCCGTTGTTCCAGTAAATTTTTCGAAATAAAAAATACGAACCCTATATATCCCTAGTTTCACATCGGAACAATAGTTGCAACGTGATTGAATACAAACATCCAAACATCTAAACTTTCATATCTTATCGAGGTGCTTAGGCTGTACCCACCTTTCAGTTTTTGTAGATTATCGCAAGGCACCTCCTGAGCCAAGCAGACAAGAACCCTTTGGAATTCTTTCTCGTCTTTGGCTACTCCAATCCAGTCATACTCGTCCAAGATATCACCAACTCTAGCTTCTATACACAGAGCTAAGCTTATCACCACGATTACTGATAGCAGTAACTTCATAATGAATCCTGAAACAATTTTTTTTTATTAAAACTAGCCAGGGATGGTAATATTTAGGTAAAAACCTACTTGTCAGAGTGAATAACAGTTTTTAAAAAATATATTTTGTAATTTTTACATATAAAATGTATACCTACTTACCTACTAAACTAAATGTAAGTTACAATCATACAAATACATACTAGTACTAGCATAGTATTATATGATCAGTGCTTCTAGCCATAAATATCTAGACTTTTCTACAACCCCTAGACCGCTAGAGAATAGAAAAATCAAACTAAACAATAAGTCACGTGACCACTTCCATATTTTGACGTTTTCTATAATCTTGGAAACTAGAAAGCACTAATAAAAAAATATCTACATTCTAAATTCAAAAAACAAAATAGGTTTCAAAGGAAATAAAACAATGATTTTTACCTTACCAGCTTCAGCTAGACAACTTCCTGGTGAACTGACATCCAGCTCCAACTGCCCCTTTATACAGCCATGGTTGACGTAAGGACAATACAATTGCACTGAAACAGTGCGTCTAGTCTTAAAAGATCTCCCGGAGGTATACAACTACAGTTCAAAGTATGAATTCACTCAATGTTTGATTGCCATAGACAAGCTCTTCTTATAATGGACCGTGTCTAACAACAATAGACTGGCTTGACTAGATACTTTATAAAACCTGTTTACAATAAATAGGTTCTGAAATCAAGTTGCATCCTTTGATCATAGTTTCATTTGCGTCTTGACCTTACAAATCTTACCTTACTTATTATCAATTTGAAAAGTTTGTCTGCCACTAAGTCTAGAAAGAGGCACTATAAAAAAATTATGTGATATAAATAGTTTTTTTTAATCCAGTTCTTACAAGAACCTCCAAAAATATCAAATGATCAAGCTGAAATGTGGTAGCTACCACAGTATTACTATAATATATCTACTCGTAGTAACATACTTAATATATTTTCATTTATTTTGATTTACAAGAAAAAATCTCTACATAATTATTAACATCAGGATATGGTAGAGTCATTTCTAGAAGATTTCTTTTTCTAAAGATTGATTTGATATCAAAGGTTGTAATATAACAGAACAATAGTTTCTTTGTAGCAATTTGTTATGTACCTACTATGGTAATTAAATAGTACCTAGTAGTAATTACGATAATGTTGGCCGAGTGGGATTGCACCTCGACTTTCAATCCGAAGGTCGTGGGTTCGAATCCCGGCCGTGCATCAATGGATTTTTCGTTTCGGAAAATTTATATGCGCATTAACACGAGCTTAACGGTGAAGGAAAACATCGTGAGGAAACCCTTGGCTTAGTCAGCTCCGCACGTATTGACCTTGTCTTTCCTGTGAGTATGGCTGACTAAGCTGAGAGGATGGTATAGGTGCTGGGCAAGCCTACTTCCATCTAAACATTGTCCCAGGCACTACAGTGTCCCGTTAAGTGTAGGCATAGGTTGCCTCCTGACGCTGTATAAATCATCTTCAATAGATGTAAAGGCCTATTATTTAGTAGTAATTACTAACCTTAGAGTCTAGTTTAGCTGCATAGCATTTGCATGCAAAACTAGGCAGATTGCGTTTCTTAAAAAAAAAATTGTCAAACTCCAAACGCACAGAACGCGTGCAGTGGTCAGGCGCGGGTCTGTTGCTTGAATTTGTATGGTCCATATAATATGTGTCCATTTAACGGAATAAACGCGGCATGTTCAAGGCAGTGGTTACCACTTAGCATCAGGTGGGCCATTGGCTTGTTCGAAAATTTTGTTGTTAAAAAAACATTTATATGAAAAGTGACTATAATGAACTAAGGTACTCGCATCTGCCTAAAATAGTTATTTATTTCACTATATCTGTGGTGTGGAATCTTATTTAGATAAATTAGGTATTTTGGCAAAAAAAAACATTATATTGAAGGTCAATAATAACATAATTACGTACCATTACCATTGGAGTTTGCTTATCTTGTACAATGACATCAAATCATTTGTATAACCAAAACAATTCAATTTTTCGGTGCACATTTAGAATTAAAATAATTGTGCTCATCCGTAGATATTTTGATATAAATATCGCTGGGTAAGTATCATTGCTAGTGTCATCCATACATTGGTTGTAGGACACTACTGAAGGATTGCTGAAGGAGTTCTAAGTAGGTAAGTGAATTTATCCAAAATACTTAGCTGTTTTTTATTTATGGGTCTTGCAAAGGGCTCTAGCAAAGTAAATTATTTGTAACTAAGGTTGCCACGAATTTCAAAGTTCTCTTTACTCCTCTAGAACAAAAAACCTCAAAAATTAAACTAAGTATTTAAGCCTGTATGAGTTAGTGCCCAACCTTGGTGATGGAGTGTTTAGCCTCCGTCGTGGCTTATCGACTGCTAGAGGTGGGATATGGGACTATTAGGCTGAAATACTCAAACGTCGTTCAAATTTGAGCACCACTTAAAATTGCTCTGCCTCTGTTTGACATTACTCATTTGTAAGCGATGGCAATAATTTTGTGGCGTTTGAATGGCGTTTGAGTATTCGACCATTAGTCACGTGACTTATCGTACATAAAATTAAATGACATATCGATCGATACAGTGCATATAGGTTGAAAACTTGACAATTGTAATCGTAGCCACAGATCATATTCATAGCATACAGCGCGGTACAGTTTTGTTATCCCAAGACTTTCCCGATAATTCTATTTTTTTTACAGCAACACCAAAATGAAATCGTTTCTTATGACGTTCCTGGCGCTAGGAGTACCTCTAGTACTGTGTTACGACGAAAAGTACGACAAGATCGACGTGGACAAGATCATTGCAGACGACGACCTCTTCACTGCCTACATCAACTGCTTGCTCAATAAAGGCCCTTGCGATGTTGAATACTCGGAAGACTTTAAAAGTAAGACAGCTTATTGGCATTTGAAAAAAGATCGTATTATATGATCTGTGGTACAGCCGTCTTGGCCGAGTGGGGTTGCACCTCGACTTTCGATCCGAAGGTTGTGGGTTCGAATCCCGGCCGTGCATCAATGGATTTTTCGTTTCGGAAGATTTATATGCGCATTAACACGAGCTTAACGGTGAAGGAAAACATCGTGAGGAAACCCTTGGCTTAGTCAGCTCCGCACATATTGACGTTGTCTATCCTGTGGATATGGCTAACTAGGCTGAGAGGATGGTATAGGTGCTAGGCAAGCCTACTCCATCTACACATTGTCCCAGGCACTACAGTGTCCCGTTAAGTGTAGGCATAGATTGCCTCTTGACGCTGTATAAATTATCTTCTGTAGATGTAAAGGTACGGTCAGTCCTAGGACACTATTTCCGATGCGTGTGGTCACTTTCTCGGGGGTTTGGACTTCTTAGGGATAAAACTGCAGCTTTTTAGGATATAAGTAATTATGAATTTTCAATTTTCCCGAATTAAAGCGAGTAACCTCAACACTGAGGCCGTTCGGCATAGTTTTTACTCTATATAAGGATGACGTCATTAATGTTAGATTAAAATCTCTGCCGAATTGGGCATGAGGCATTAGTGCCCCTTACACTGTGATTTTTTTTAGGTTGATTTTAGATCTCTAGATTTTCAATTACTTTATAGAAATGCCTAGAGGAAATTTCTTGATTCAGTTCAATACTCGCGGATTTTATTTTAATTTTACCTCCTCTTTTCATTATATTTCAATTCAATGTGCTTTGGAATGGTTGATGATTATTTGTCCAGGCGTTATTTATTAGACAAGCCTTTTTTCCAAAACTAAGTATTCATAACAACTTGAAGATATAGAAAGACTATGATTTGGTAACTGACAAAATTAAATATGTTCCAGAATTGTTACCCGAAGTCATCTCCTTGACTTGTGCAAAATGTTCGCCGATTCAAAAAGAACACGTTAAAAAAACTGTGAAAGTCTTGAGCGAGAAGAAACCTACCGAATTTATGGAGTTCCGTAAAATGTATGATCCCGAAGGAAAGTATGAAAAGGACTTCACAGCTTTCGTCCTTGGCTCGTAATAAAACAATATGTAAACGACAAACTATACGTTTTCAAATCAAAACCATTCGTTTTCATATAAAAGAATTCATTTGGAATTTGATTGGCTGCAAAAACTAGTTGGTTATTTTTTTTATCTGAAGTTGTGTCGTTTACTTGACAATTGATTGTACAAGCTTCACCACAACACAATATGGGGCCGTAAGTTATACCATTCATCGTTGATGTCTTTTAACGGTCCGTTATTGTTGGTGAGCTTCCACGAACTCCGCTTTCTTATACCGGATAACGAGATATAGCACTATGTGGAGCATTATACATAGCATTATATTATTTATTTTAGAGGGTATGTAATAAAAGTTTAATAAGTTACTTTTTTATTTTTCTCATAAACAACTGAGTTTTGGTACTGTTTTTGATCAGTGGAACTATCTATCGTTTGCAAGTGCTTGCGTAGGTGACGTCGACTTAATTCACTAGTGTTAAGTCACCTAGGTGAATTAAGTATACTATTTAGTAGACTTATAATATATTCTTAGGTGACTTGCGGAGAATTAAGTACACTAATTTGTAGAATTGAATACCCTGGCTAGGCGGCGGGTAAATGAACTATATAGTGTTCATAATTTTCCTAATATTATATAAGAAATTTTACATTAATAAATTTTCTAAAATTGTTGCAATTCTGTTTTTACAGCAAACTAAAATTACGTAAAAACAAAAATATAATAATATGTACGAGTAGATCTTATTTGGTTTAAGTTAAGATCCAAATTAGCATACCAGGAATACTATCTTAGTGAAAATCTGACTGGCAATCTTAAATTACCTTTTTTGTATTCAGCTGCGAGTACTTTTACGATAAAAAATTATCGTTAATAAAACTCGTTTTAATTCTAGAAATGTCTAGTCAGTCTAAACACGAATGATTAACTTTTTAGGATATAGTCCAAACCGTTTAATTTTTTACTATATTTTTTATCTTCATAGAATCTTTAACGTTTTTCGTAACCTTGGTTTGGAATTAAAAACCCCTGAATTCATAAACAGAGGCTAAATAGACCTCCAGCACTCGCCTAGCGCAACTCCTGAGTCAGCGTTTATAAATTTGAGGGTAACTCAAGGACAAAAAAACTCATGTTTATTCAACACACGTTTTTGAGTGATGCCTACATACCCGTACTAGGTAACTGGGATTACCCAAGTGTAAGTGGAAGTAATATGCTACTTACTGTATTCATAGGTGAATATCTAATTGGTAGAATCGAAATACAATAATCATAAGCACAAAATCATAATAAGGAAGAATTAGGCCGTGTTTTGCCAAAGAGCCGGTGCAGTAATCGATTGGTGCCCAAAGTGGAATAGCGTAGTTGCGGAAGTTCTTGGTGCGCATCTTTTGATGCGCAAAAGTGGAATGCTTCAAAATATTGATCCACTAGGAGATTATTTATTTATTTATTAGTTTATAGACGAGCAGCTTTCGCTGTTATGTCTACGTCACACAGTGTTGAAATGTCTTTTTTAGTCACTTTTTTTAAGCACTCTTTTATTTATTCGTAGCCAGTTGTCGAGTTTATTTTTGAAGGCATTTATGGAGTCAGCAGTAACAATGTCAGGCAGCATGTTCCAGTTTACCCTTCATGGTAATAGTTAACATTGCAACTCGTCGAATATTAGTTTTCGAATAATTATGATTACATAGTTTAAGTTCCAACTTATTATTGATCGAGTCAATGGTGAAATGACGTAGGTGGTACAATTCTGTATTTCCGAGTAATACTCAGAAATACAGAATTGTACCGCCGCCGCCCGCTTTTATTTTGCAGGTAATAACTACCTACAATTTAACTTTAGTACAATAATCCCCGTAGATAAAGCGATGGCATAGTCTTCGACGAGAATGCCAGCAGATATGATGATATGATGATGTTGATGCAGTAGAGCAAGTGATGCAGTTAGATTGCGTTGTGTGAGACGTTACCCAATTATAGCGTTACATCAGGCCCCGCTGCGCTGCGCTGGCGCAACCGATCAGTCCTCGCTTGCATGACACGAAAACCCACATCTAACCTGTTTTACTTAGTTTGAACTCCGGTGTGGACCAAACAAAGTTAAGGCAAAAAAACCTAGTGGTTTAGTTCACAGGCTCAAGATACTTACTGTTGGAGCATAGAGATTATTAGAGGAGTATCTCTAATAATCTCTTTGATATCGTACTGCATTGAGTTTGTCTATTTTTTTTTTTTAGATATTTTATTTATAAAACAAACCAATAAAACCCCTTGCAAAGATGTTGTTATAGTAAATTACTTAATAAAGTCACGCATTTTCCATTCCCTAGCGATGTCGTTAGCTTGGCGGTGGTGATAAATAACAAGGATTCGGTTTTCTTTTGCAAACTGCAGAACCGGGCACGTGTAGCCGGTTTCCGCAGTTTGCATGTTTCCTATTTGGAAAATTTAATACTGGTTTTCTTAAAGGATGTATCGACTCTTGAGTTCTTGACCGACTTAACTAGCGTCCATGCTTAGCCAGTTTCCGTATGTTTGATTTTTATGAACAATAATTATTGTACTCAATAGCTAGCTGTTATTTCTGCAAAGAGTTTGTATCCAAAAATAACAATTTATCAACCAGCATCACGAAGGTTCTACTGTATTTATGTTATAAACCTATAAAATTACGGTTCTTTACCAGAAGCTTCCAATCTAAGATTTTAGAGGTCATTATCATCATCATAGGCCGCTTGTTACGTGCTAACAAATTTCTGTTTGCTCAAAATATAAGGTCAAAAACTACCTCAATTTTTCTTTTTTTCGACGCCTTCACATGACGTCATTGTTATTTTTTTCAGTCGTAATTATTCCCGTACCTGCGCACAAACCTACCTATAGATAGATAAATATGTAACATATGTAATTCTGAGACAGGCAAAGAGTGACAGGCAAATATAATAAAATATTCATGAATTCTTGCATCATTGCTAAATAATAAATGAGATATACGTAGGGGTAAAAACTGGCCAATGGAAATAATAAATTAGAAGAAAAACAAAAACAGAATACTTATAAAAATAATAATTGTATTCATGGTAACCAGGGACATTATCTACCAATAAAAATAAATACAAGACAGGTTTGTATTAACACTTCTTACGCAATGGAATAAATTATCACAATATAACAAAGTTTTAGATCGATGAGATCTGTAAGCTTTTATTCTAGAACAATCTAAACTTAAATCGAAATTCTCAGATAAAAAGGAAATTTTTACAAATTTTACTCTAAATAATCAAATTCTAGAGTCTCGATCCGTGGGTTAGCATTGTTTTAGAATATAAGCCATGTCTAGAGAGCAAATCACAAATGCTTATTTTTTATAGTTAAAAACATTTTAGAAAAATCGCTACAGATTTCAATAGTAGGTTTACAAAATCGCAAAGTGATCGATTTAATAGGTTTGCACCATCATGATAGAATAAAAAATTCTATGAAGACAAGAGAGTTGTAGAGATTTTTCTTCGAGCTTTCATAGATTCCATCCCAATCTAAATTCAGTTTTCTAGCTATTCCAAACCCTACTCTACCTTAAACCTACTTAGGTCTATAATAATTTAACTTCCTTGGATGAATTTGTCAAAGTTATCGCGGTGTTCTCCTGTAGGGTCATTTTTCTTGACTAGTTCTTCCCATTGCTTAGCGTGTTTCTGTTGGATGGCCTTGATAACCTTCCTGATGTTGGTTTTCTGCTTGTCAGTGCACTTGCCACAAATCGTCGCTACCGCATCAGGCAGCACTTCTGTAATAACAATGAGATGTTTAGTAAACGAACCTGGTGTAGGTATGACTAATATACAAACTATGAGAATAGTTAATTTACAACTACTAATACTATCATGAGCGCTCTGGAGAATTGGGTTACATACAGATTTTAATTAAATCCCTGCTGGATTGAATTTAAGCTTTTTGAGGAACGTTGTTTTTAAAGGATAATGGGCTGAAGTGGTCCAAATTTGTATGTAATTTTACCCATAAAATTAATTATTCTTTATTGTACGTACACAAAAGTAACGAAATATAAGGGGACTTGAAGATAGGTCATGTGAGGGTACAAAGGTGAGCTTTACCCTAATGAGTTGTGAAATGAGTTCTCTACCAGCAAACCTTCCACAATAGAGAGGATAACGTTGTTAAAATAACTAAGTTTTTCATATCTATTTGTAACTCAACCACATCACATTGTACTAAGTGGTCACTATGTTAGAGTGTTATGACACAGATACATAATGTCCTATATTTTTAACATCTTGATGTGTATTTTCACACTTCTAAGTACATACACTCAATCCTTTTTCCTTATAGATGTTGTCCAAACAAAGTTTTAAGAAAAATTCTATCATAAATGTCAAGGTCTAAGGAAACAAAACAACCTTGTGGGAACGGCCGAACCTGATGCAGATGGTGATATTTACGAGCTTATTAAGTTTCATTTTTGACTCAACCTTGACCGGAACTCGACGACCTCTTTTTTGAGAGCTTCATTATTCATTATATGATCATACGTAACACTAAATCCAATTACGTGATCGGTACTTGTACTACTTTTAAATGGATTTAACTACACGTTGTTATGTTTTGATGTTTATTTCGTGCTCTCTATTTTGAATGCGGTAAGTTTAAAACTAGCGGTTTATGTTTGTTTCGTAACTTCAACGTATCATCATCAATATATATAAAACTCTTTTGAAGCTGACTAATAATCAACGCACAGCCTAAACTATAAGTCCTAGAGGTATGAAATTTGGAGGGTAGGTTCCTTATATAGTGTAGGGGTGCACTAAGAAAGGAATTTTGATAAGTCACATTCTAAAGGGTCTATTTAGAACGCGAGCAACGCCGCGGGCGATAGCTAGTCATTTATAATTATGACTGACTTACTAATAATTGTCTAGAAGAGATCGCTTTTAGCGATAAGGCCGTCCATTGTACTGTCTGTTTTATGTTATTTCCTGCACTTATGTAATTTGTACAATAAAATGTTTATCTGTCAAGTTATCATTGTTTTATACAAGAATATTAAACCGTAATCTTCTGGGAAAAGGTAGAGAAGTAGATTAAAAAAATGTTAATAATGAAAACAGCCATCAAAACGAGAAACAGAAACAGAGATGAAAAATAAACAGAATCTGTTATTGATCCAGCGAGCAATGTGAGTAAAGATATTGGTAACGTACGCAAATTAGCACTGTATGTTTGTAGGTAGGTATGTACATTTTATTTTTGATCTTGGCTACACAGTTTTTGAATAAAAATTTAAAAACTCGACATATCAGTACAGCGGAGTAATAGGAGCTACAATTTCCTAGAGTTTCCATGAATTATTGGTTCAGCTAAAAATGGATAGTAACTGGATTAGTCGGGTTTAGCTATACCACAGATCATATTATAATACTAGGCTTCACCTTCCTACCACAAAAATTAATTTATGAAATATTTTTCATAAATTAATTTTTGTTATTAATTAATTCGTTATTAATTAATTCTTTCGTTATATTTTATTTTTTGCGTACATCGCGATCTCTGTGTTTTTGAAAAAACTTTGGGATAAGGTGTTACTTGTTGTAGTAGTACCTAATTGTAGTCTTTTTTTTATTGTTTGCTAATGGGGTGGTTATTTTCCAACGCAACAAATGTTGAGTGTCACATCTACTTCACATACGTAGTTTAATTATGTACGTACCTATATCTTTTAAATCCAAAAGTGAAAAGTGAACTTACTTTTGAATTCTGATCCTTCAGGTGTGCATTTCCCTTTGTCCAAGAAGCAGTTTACGTAAGCCTTTAGCAGTCTATCGTTGCTGATTAGCGTTTCAACATCAAAATTGTCATATTTCGTGCTGTATTTGTCCACAGCAAGGACTACCGCGACTAGACAAGCAAGAACCAAAAGGGCCCTCATATTTTAATCTGCAAATAAATAAATTACTTTACAACCAATATATCACGTCTGGCACCTTTGAAATGAATTGCAAGTGTGGCTGGTCCCGAATATCAAACAATGAAAACTGTTCAATAGTTCTCCATGGACATTGAACGAACATCCGATGTGAGGAGAATATAGATTGATTCTACATGCAGTGGACGTATATATATAGAGAACATACGCAAATAGTACTTTGTTATTCAATCAAAACTCGTTATTGTAATGAAGTAACACTTTTCGTAAACACAAGATCACAAGAACTGTACCAAAGATCAATAGACACGAGCGATTATGCATGCCTAATATAAACAGAACAATTTCGAGATATTTTACACTTGCCTGCACAAAAAAGTCTAAGCACAAGTTAAGCAAACTCTGGTTGACGCGATAGTTACGCTATAATTCGGTTTTTGTTCGCAGAACAACCTTTTACTTTCTACAATAGACTCAAAGAACTAGCAGTGTCAGAGAGCGACAGTGGCTTTTATGGACGATACTGTATACCCACTACCATTGTTGGCACATGGGCCCGGTTCTGTGGTTGCACACACAAATTTAAACCTTTTACCGAAACATATACGAACTTCATCAGCGAAAACCATCGTAACAGGGAACTCTTGGTGCGTGTAAGCCAAATGTATCGCTTGCAGTTCATAATCCAAAATATTAATACTGTACCTACCTGGAAACTTAGGCAATGCTGGGATTTTTTGATTGCATTGAGAAAGAGGAAAATTATGAAAAACATGAACCCACTACAATAAGTAGTAAGGTTCTTCACAGCTTTTTTTAATAGTTTTTGTTATATTATAAATGAACCCACTACAATAAGTAGCTATAAGTTCTTCAAAGCTTTTTTCGCAGTTTTTGTTATAAGTATTACAAAAATCATTAATTTATTTTTAAACGTAGATTGTGTCAATTCGTTTCACAAGAACTACATAAGTAGAGCCAGTGACATTTCTCTGCTAAAGGCGGCATGCTACATCTAGAGCTATTTCAAATTACTAGCTTAATGTAGCTCATAATACGAAACGCCCGATACTCTCTTCCGGGAGATTTCGATTTTTCAACTCGTAGTAGACCCCCTGGTTTAAGTTTCAGCCGCGCGTTATCAAAGGATACAAGATTTAGCAGTAGAGCTATTTGTGAAAGAGTTTGTCCGCATAATAAATGTAGATGCAAAGCGTTTAGTGCGGATAGGTGGCAGATGAAGAGTTTGTGAAATGGTTTATGTGTGAGTCAGAGGGAATGCTGGTCAATTATTAACCATGATGCAAATACTTATGATACATCGTTATTCCTTTGTTTCCTTACCTTTTAATAAACAAAGGATAGTAATAAACAATATTTTTTATTAATTAGCAATAGCTTTTTCAAATGCATCATAGTATTTATTCTTAGGATCGTATTTTTTCTTGATTGCCGCGTGACTTTCAGGTAATGAGGTTTTGAAGGCATCAAAAGACTTTTTTGTGAACTTTTTTTGGAGTGGAGTGCATTTTGAGCATGCTGTCCTGATGACTTCCGGTAGAACCTCTGAAACATAGAATAACGAATGAATAATACTCCTAGTATGAACGATATCTATACTACGAGTACCTATTATAAAACTGTAAAAAAGCCAAAAACTAAAATTAAAGATATGGATAAACGAAATATGCAGATCCACTAAATAAACGATTCTGATTCCGAAAATCGAGTTTGTCTGTTTATCTGTTTGTTTGTTCGCGGATCACGCCGTTACTGCGCTGGACCAATTTCAACGAAATTTATACTATTCGGAAGCTGCTTTTCCGGATTGAAACATAGGCTATATTTAATTGAAATCAAAGACGTGGATTCTTAGATACAGCTTGAACTCTCTAAACCAAAAGCAGCTATTTGCTACGAGGTTCATCGCAAGCTGGTTGATATATATTTTGGTGGAAAGTTTCGCACGCGTACGAAGTCGCGGGTATCAGCTAGTTGGTTACAAAATTGAGCACTAGCATTTCGCATTAAATCTGAATAGACATAGGTAAGAACTAAGAAAAACATTCAACTATAAACTCACGTTTGAAAACCCTTCCAATGGGCGTGCATGGTCCTTGATCGAGAAAACAGTCCAAATATTTCTTCAACAACCTGCGATTGTTTACAAACTGATCGACGTTGAAGTAATCATACCTTCGATCGTAGTACTTATCCTCGGCTAGAACTGATAATAACAATAAACTCAATACTAAAATCACCAAGATAGTAGACATAGCACACTGCATTGATGCAACAACCAAATTGATAAAGATTCAATCTCAAATGATGGAAATAACAGTGTGGGTGCTATTTAAAAGTCTATCTGACCTTCATGTTACTGCTTTATTAGAAGAAGCATCACAAAAAATCAAGTGCTTATTAAATATCTGGATGGAACTGTCTATGGCAAACATAATTGTAAACAGATTGAAAAAATCTTGACGATACGTGAGTAGTTTTTTAAGAGCGGGTTTTTCCAATGATGCACAGACTTTGGCTACCTTCGGCTACAAATCATAGGTATTATTTAATTAATGTTTGGAGAGATATTTATATTGCTAGTGATTTCCAAAGATTTGAAAAAATGCGTACTTTTCATCTAAGTAGGTACTATTCTAAGCATAATTAGGTACGAAAGTAAGAAATTAATGGCACTTGTGTAATAGTAATTAATAATAGTAATCTAAATAACGTTGTTAGATCAAAACAGACAAAACCAACTTTTACTTATAAAATTTTATTTATTACAAAGGTCAAAAAAACTTGAAAACCGCACAATTTAGTCCTGTGAAGTAGATAGCCAACGATTTGCGCTTAGTTGATAGCAACTTGCAGTGGGCCAAAGAATTTATTTTCAGGGTCGTATTTGGCCTTCATGGCCTCCAAGCCTTCCGGCTTCTTATCCCTGAGCCCTTCCAAGAACCGCTTTAGAAGGTGCTTCTGTGCTGGTGTGCACTTAGCGCAGGCTTGCTGTATTGCTTCTGGCATATCCTCTGAAAGAAGAAGATAGTCATGTTCAAAAATATGACGCATAAATGGGCGTTTTATACTATCGTGTCGACATTTTATTCATCACTAGCTTCCACTCGTGACTTTGTAACTCGAATCAACGCAAAATGTTTCATTCCAAGTTACAAAATACATATTTATATTCTAAGTTTCATCCAGATCGGACACCCAGTTGCAGCGTGATTGAAACACAAACATCCAAACATCTAAAAATCTAAACATCCCAATATCCAAACATATAAGCTTTGAAATTTATAATATTAGTGGGATGGGTCTTGATTGCAAAAGACTGACTAATTTTATTGTATGATTTAAACATTTCTAGTAGTAGTATTTTAGTAGTAGTAGAGCTCTTTGTGAGAGCTCGTCCGGGTTTAGTACTACCACCGTACCTATTTCTGCCGCCAAGCAGCGATGCTCGCATTGCTGTGTTCCGGTTTGAAGGGTAAGGGCGCCGGTGTAATTACAGGCACATGAGACTTCAAGATCTTTGCGTCTCAGAGTGATGGACGCAGTGCATTGCCTTACAGGGCACGTCCTCATTGGACTTGCTCTGTGAGGTAATGCATTGTTATAGGCAGAAGTTACCACTTCACATCAGGTGAACTATCAGCTTGTTCCGTTACTTTTACCATAAAAAAATAATCTACTAACTCTTGAAATGGGCGGTGACTGTATCACATAGTCCTTTGTCAATGAAGCAGTTAAGAAAAGCATTGAACTGCGTATCATCATTCATAACAGCTTCGATGTCCAGGTCATCGTTCTCAGTGGTATAAGTTTCTTCGCAGTACACTACGGCGAAGAATGCCAGGGCGAGGACGAGAGTGCATTTCATGGCGGAAGTCCTGATTTAGAGAAAAAAATAATTAGACATAGACATAGACGGACATTTATTTGCTTAAAAAGGTAACACACAAAATACACCTAGAGAACTAAACTAACAACACTACAAAGAAACTAAATTAGAGAGAAAGAAAAATGAGATGAGTGGATTGAGGTAGCTAGGTAAGCTGGCAAAAGTTTGTGTGCTGCAGCAGCAAAAGGGTTTCGACTCAGCGTATGCCTGAACAGAATAACAGCGCCTAACTACCTTTGGGTGGTGACCCAAAGGTAGTTAGGCGCTGTTATTCTGTCGAAACCTGATGGTTTATAATTAGGGTCTATTGGCATCAGCCAATAGACCCTTAATTTAACGTAACGACATGGTGTCATATGTACGTAATGTTTGACCGTGCCTCTGACTACATCTTTTACAAATGTTGACTTTTTATGTTTTTTTTACAGTGATAATCGCTCCAAAAGCAGAATGATTCAGTAATAGTATGAAGTTACATCCAAACGCAACACAAATCATAGTAATATTATAAAAATATTATTTTTGGAGATATTTTAGCAGGTTTATAGGGTACTGCTTATAGTTCCCGAAAAGTCCCACGTTATTATAATAAAATTCCATCCTACCTTAGTATACCGCAAGTACCTAATGACTGATGGACTCCTCAGTTACTGCGTCCCATTTATACTACAAATACTAACTAGTTTGTATGTGATCTGCAGTTTTTATTCTTACTCAAAAGGAACTACAGATGCTAATAAAAAACGCTTCATGTCTCAAGAAGTACCTACCATCTGCTGTACCTACAATATGATTTATTGTAATTTAAAAAGCATATTATTATTGGGGTTACGTTGTCCAACTGTAACCTCCTAAGCTAAGCTACTAATGAAATTATATGCATACGTTATGCATTTTTTGGTCGATGGATAAAAGATTACACATACTTCAATATACTCATCTAGTTTCCATCGTACAAGCTTTGCTTAGTTTGGGACTAGAAGGCGTTGTGTTAAGTGTCCGTGAATATTTATTTATTTATTTATTTATTTACTTCCTGCATAAAATGTGTATTTTTTTCAGTATTTTCAACCCGGGCGTTATAAAGGCCGGGTGCACTTTTGTCTATTTTTCCAAAACTAAGATTAAAAAAACTTGTCGGGGCAACTGCATTAAGACCAAAATGAGAAAGTAAATCAACATTTTAGAAGTTTTTGATCTAGAAGTAAGATCTTGATTCTCACTTGACTGATTTTGTAAAACCAAGTTCTATTTCAATATATCGCTGCAATAAATTAATAATTTTAAATTTTGCATGGTCATCTTTCAATTACAGACCAGCCTTGAACTTAGGTTTCCAAAAACCAACGACCGATAGTGGCGGGTGACGGCCTTATTATAGCGGTAGCGTGGAAGTCGAAAATGTAACCAGAACTTTTGAGACTTTTGACGCAAGTAAAGTATGTAATGTTCAATAGTTTTTTTTTTTTATTCTTGCACATATTTTATTCAGATTCATTTATTTTATTTTATTAGATGCATTGGTCGTACACTTGGAAAAGTCATAAGCTGGAACAGTGAAACGTCATTCAAATTTGAGTACCACTAAAAATTGCTCTGCCTCTGTTTGACATAGTTTCATTGTTTCATAAATATTATAGTACTTACTTATAACCAGACAGATTTGAACTTTTAAGTACCTAATTGTTGTTGTTATTAGTAACCGGCTAACTCATTTTCCTTCCCGGTTTAGGAACATTGGTATATCTACTTAATAATAATAATTACTCATCAACTTATTAATATAATATTATTATTGAATAGATAAGTAATATTAGTTCACAATCGGAAACATGCACATCAAATTGAATTTTTGAAACGGGGTCATATTACACCAATGCATTTTTTTATTACAAAAATTATAAAATTGCAATAAAATAATGTAATTTTACTCACGGTAGTTGAGTTGATCGCGGCAGCCGTCTTGTACAGTGTAGTTGTATGATTAAGATTAAGGAAAATACAACCTTCGCCACCTTATGCAAGGATTTCCAGATTTTATGATAGTAAAATGTCGGTTTTAATTATCTTGTTACGTAGGCACAATCTACAGAGTGGTTCAAAAGTTCTTAATAATATACAAATGTACTTACTGCTCAAGCACTAATATATAAAACTCTTTTGAAGCTGACATAGAATCGACGCACAGCCTAAACTATAAGTCCTAGGGGTATGAAATTTGGAGGGTAGTATCCTTATATAGTGTAGGGGTGCACTAAGAAAGGAATTTTGAAAATTCACACTAACGCGAGCAACGCCGCGGGAGACGGCTAGTCCAGCATAAATGGGCATAGATTTTTGTATGAAAATCTCTACCCAAATTTATTCTTGAGCAACGATTTCTTTATCACATGTGGGCTTAACTCACAGTTCCCACTATTGAGCAAAATGACCACAGATTTCAAAAACTTTGAAAAAAAAAATTATTAGTAGGGTTAAGTAAGTATGTTTCAATTTCGTTAGCTGGGAACTAACAATGTAAGTAGGTATTGTTTATCTCAGTAGGTACATGGTAGTTCAGAAAAAGTATGCATGTGTATAGTCCACATTGGTATGCTACGTATGAGTGTGTGGACTGTTAATCTTTACAGCGTCAAACCCAGACATCCTTACGTCCTTAGACAGTATTTTAGATTACCCTCGTACTAAGTACCTAAATCTGTCAGCCTATACCTATACTACAGCTATACCAAGCTATATATTAGAGCTAAACCACAGATCATATAATACTAGCTACGTTGATAACTAAGGATGTGTTTAACATCCACCAATAGGAATCATGTAATATGAAAACAAACGATCCCTATTGGTGGCTTTCAAATACATCCTTAGCAACGTAGCTTAGCTTAGCTCTGGTGGAAAAGCACCCTAAAGATGCGACTATCCTAATTTTCCATCATTAATGTTTTCCTTCACTGTTTGAAAGCGACAAATGTATTACACGCAGAAGGGGCCAGTGTGTAGTTCCACTAAATTAAAGTATCAAGCTCATATTTACAAGGATCATAAGGTCCAACCCAACCCCCGAGATATGTGCTCTTATATATCTTGAGCTACAGGAAGTTCTATGTTGGAAGAGGTGTCAACATTATCTACCAGGAAATGTTGTAACACCGTCATGCATTGTTGACTGCAAGCGTAACACCATGGACTCGCCTGATTTGCACTCGTAAAAACTTTGCAATGATCATAATGTTACCAAATATATTTTACAATTTACTGCTTGTACAGTCACTATCATTTGGTAACTAATGAGACAGTTT
Organism: Eulithis prunata; assembly: GCA_918843925.1. Classification (NCBI taxonomy): domain Eukaryota; kingdom Metazoa; phylum Arthropoda; class Insecta; order Lepidoptera; family Geometridae; genus Eulithis; species Eulithis prunata. Next base: position 3,944,202 of record OU974023.1, on the reverse strand, counting down.
CAAAGATGTGTGTTTAGTGTTAGATAAAACAACTATGATTATAACCAACAGTATTTAAATTTTTTGCAAAAGTGATCTACTTCTGATGCTAACTGTACAGGTAGGTACACAGTGTGTCATCATAATAAAATATGTATTGTGTCCGAAAGAAAAGTCATTCACCTTAGTGCTTTTGAGTTAGGTAGGAATAGGTTATATTCTGCTTTTCAGATGTTGGTTGTTCAGGAAAGAACCAGCAAAGTTTAGCATGCAACGGTAGGAAAGTTTACTCTAACTACCCAACCAATATACAAGGCTCTACTAGCCTTGTATATTATGTCATAAGGTTGTCTACTATTGTTCACAGATAGAGCCACTACCATTTTGTAAAAGAAACTCCCAGCCAGTGCAAAAATCTTTAAAATTGCAGGCAACTCCTTAAAAGTTTAAACATAACCATAACTAATTACTAACTTAAACTTAATTGATAACAAGTGAAAAGTCATATATAAAAAAAATACTTTATTAAGTAGGTAAGTATCAAACAATAAATAAAACACCTCCAAAACCTAAACATAATGTGATGTCTGAATTTAATGAACTCGAGAATACGGTATTTGCTAAGCATCTTGCTACAGGAGAATCTCTGAAGTAAAATTCATAGCAATGCCTACTGAGAAATGCCAACACTCCGAGCTCACCAACATGAACCGTTGGTTAAGATTACGCGCGTTTTGTGTGTTGCCGCATATTATGACAATACACCAAACTCGCGTTTTCAACCACAGTACCTGCTAACCCTTTTATCATAAAACTGTAAGTATTTAGTTGGTTCCACTCATGAACTCTTGGAAGCTCTTCGTGTAGGTGCCATTTGGATCGTGCTTCTTGAGTAGCTCCTCCAACATCTTGGGCAGCTTCTCCTGCATAGCCTTGATGACGACGCGGATCAACTCTTTCTGCTTGGGCGAGCATTTTGCGCAATTCGTTTTTAGCGCCTCGGGTATAACTTCTGCAAAAATAAAATTATCTAAATTATTTAATAGTTGCTGATTTTTTTGCAAAGACCGCAAATATGGATACTGGATAGTATTGTATAGGTCACCTTGGAGATACCTAAACTCTTGCTTGATGACCTATGACGTGATGCTACGCTAAAAAAAAAACAAGTAGAAAGATTCGAGTTTTTTCATTCTTTGAAACTACATTAGCACTTTTATTTACTACTGTGAACCGGATTAAAAGCTATGGTTAAAATTAAAACCAATAGGTACAAGAAAATATAGATAATAAAGTTGAATAAACTAATGTACCTACCTGCCAACATAGTATATTACAATAAGCATGCAAGGATGTAAACAAAAACTAGACATAAAGTACAGTACGTATTACGTCACCCAAATAAATAAATAAGGTTTCCTCTTCTTCTGTTACATATGTACCACACTTACTTATTTGTACCACACTTAATTTTTCGGTGAAGATCTAATAGCGAAAGGGGCGCGTTGAAGTCTTTTGTATGAAAAATTGGCTTATCGATTTCGTTACCTTGTAAATACTTTTTATTTCTTCTGAAAATAAACCCAGAAATACGTATCTGCCTTGATTGCGTTTGTTATTTTATTCGCGAAAGTTGTTTGCACAGTTACCTACTGGCGCCAAGAAGTAAACAATAACCCAATGTCGGTAGAAGGCTCTTTTATCCAGGAAATAGCATATAGCAGGGTGTAAAGACCACTCCTAAAAAAACCTGCCGTGCTATACGTTTTAAACAAAGAGGTATTGCAATTTGTATGAAACAGTTGATTTTCTTTTCGCGCCCACACTGTTGGTTATTGTTTGAACACTTACCTTTGAAACTTTTGCCCTCGGCAGTACAAGGTCCCTGGTCTAGCCAGCATTTGGTGTAGCTGCTCATTAGCCTGTCGTTGTGGGTAAATTCTTCAGCATCAAAGTTATCGTACTGAGAGCTGTAGTAGGTCTCTTCGGGGCGGGAAGCCACCACAGCCACCAGAGCACACAGAATGAGGGCGGTTTTCATGGTTATCTAGAATTTCAAAGGTTAGATGATATGAGTTTTCTACGAGCTTTTATTTCAGAGTCGCAGAGTACGGTCTAAAAACATGAAACATGAGTATAATCACTAATCTTTTATGGAAAAAATTTCATATTACTTATTTTAGACCAGTGTTTTACACTTGGCATAATTTTTTTTTTTTACGAATCCTTCCTTTGAAGAAAGCGTTGTAAAGCAGCAAGAGGTCAGAACTAAATTTCGCAGAATCAGGATATTGATTTTTTACTCTATACCTATTTTATGTTGGTACCTGCTGTATGTATGTTTAAGATAACTAAAATAACTTACGTTGTTGTGTTATGAAAACCAGGTTTCGAACAAATGCACAATAAGTAAATAAATCGCGGTCTGACTTGAGTGTCTCGTTTCTGAGTAGTTGCAATACTGTACCATGCGATACCTGAGATTCTTATATATAGAGTTTATCAAGGAAAATAATATTTTACCGACTGAACGTGAATACGCTAAGCGCGGGTTTACATTGCACCAATATACAAATTTTAAAGTACGTACCCAAGTAAGTGGTACTCTAAAGTTGAAGCATTTGTGCAATGTTTGGACTTTACAGGTACCTAGGTAATTATTTGCACATTTCAATGACTGTTTGCATACCTAATATTGAAACAGTAAATATAAATTATACAATAAAAAATTTATATATGTACTAGCCGTCGCCCGCGGCGTTGCTCGCGTTCTACCCTTTAGAGTGTGACGTTTCAAAATTCCTTTCTCAGTGCACCCCTACACTATCTAAGGATACTACCCTCTAAATTTCATACCTCTAGGACTTATAGTTTAGGCTGTGCGTTGATTCTCTGTCAGCTTCAAAAGAGTTTTATATATATTGATTTGCATTCGAGCGCCATAAAGAAGAAATACTATGTAGAGTAGAATTTTTTAACTCCTAATACACTCGTAATTCACCACCAGCCGTTTTTATACATCAAGGAAAATCAGAGTACTGAAATGGTCAACGAAAATACAGTGAGGAACGGTTACTTTTGTAGGAAAGGCTTGAAACTTGTGACATGTGGAATATAAACTAACTGCTAAACGCGCTTTTGATCACTTCTACTACAGATTTGTTTAAATAAATACACCCACCCACACCGGACTTGGGCAATAAATCTGGAAAGTTCGTCATCATATTTACACAGGCGGGTCGTGAATAATTATTCTTTCTTCAAATAAAATTTATATTTACCAACACCAGGAACCCTTCTTTGTAAAAAAAAACACTTTTTAATTAATCTAATCATCAAATGAGGAAACTTTGTTGACTTTTTATGTAAAATAAAAACCGTGTATTTAGTTTTTACCGTCGCCATGTAAACCAACGCTTAGGGGCAAAGTGCTGACTGCGTCATAATGAAACGTGCAAATCTCCACAATCGGCAACCGGTAGTCACAATGCAATGACGATAACACACATCCTAGAATTTTGACTAATTTTTTAAATAAGGCACTGAAGGCAGTTTTTGGCTTCCGTATTCACATTCTTCTTCTTCTTTTAAACCTATATGGCCTGTGTCCGTCATTTCGACAGACAATTTTCCCAATGTCAAGTGATGAATTTGAAATTATGTTGTTTCAAAAAATGTCAAAACTTGAATCCCCGTATTCACATCATCAGGGGTAAGTCTGTTAGTATAATCTAGTAAAAATGTCATTGCTATTTTGGTGGAATGTCATGTCATTACCGTTAGTATTAGGATGTATTAGGATAACAGAATAAAATCGGCTCATGTTCATACTTCTTCCTGCCCTTATGTATAGGTGGGGTCGGCACATGTCCTTTTCTTCCATGTTCGCAAGCTTCATAAAATAAATAAAAAGTTAGCATATATAAAATATATGCTATGTTTAACTATATAATATGTTAAGCTAAGTTATATGTATAACTTTCGTTGAAATTGGTCCAGTAGTTAAGACGTGATCCACGAACAAACAAGCAGATAAACTCGATTTTCGGAATCAGAATCGTTTATTTAGTAGATCTGCATATTTCGTTTATTCATATCTTTAATTTTAGTTTTTGGCTTTTTTACAGTTTTATAATAGTACCTATAGATAGTTTTCTCTAGCGTCACGCTATAAACGCAACCAACAATAGGTACTTCAAAAGTGCGAAGTATGTATCGCTTTTTTACCAACAATGCAAGTCAACAAATTGCTTTGACATATCGGTGTGTCACGAGGATATTGTGCCGTGTAATTGAGCCATTAAATGATGCATACACTAATAATACATAATTTACCGTGAGCGTCAAGTTCAAGGATCGCAAGGGTTAAAAGTATACGTACTACGTAGGTGGTATAGAATACAAAGATACCACGTTTGATGGGCTGGCATCATGGTTCAGTGGTACTCTGCTTTCTGTGCTGTAGGTTGTAAGTTCGATTCCTTAATTTTTTTTTTAAAAGCTGCCGCCCGCGACTTTGTTCGCGTTCCGTTGGATCCCGTTGATTTTTCGGGATAAAAAGTAGCCTATGTGTTAATCCAAGTCACGGACAATATATATTCCAAGTTTCATCTAAATCGGATCAGTAGTTTTTACGTGAAAGAGTAACAAACATCCATCCATCCATATTAATAGGATAGGAAGGGATAGGATATATCTGTGATGTGATGTCTTAGATTGTGTTTTCTGTGTTTGACTGCTTATTTACACGAACGGTAGGTAGCTCCAAAGATCGACAGTGCATTAACATTGTTTTTGGTGTTATTTTTATCCATAATCTTGATAACTTATTTTACTTGGTTTTTGTGTAACCTTTGATATAAAACAAAAAACCAGTTGCTGCGATATTAAGCCAAATTAAAATGTTGATTGGATACACTAGCTCTTAGTTTTTCGTCTTTCTATAAAGCTACGCTACTTCGCAAAAATGGTATCCTAAAAATAACTTTGTATAAAAACATAATTGCGCAGACTAGGTATAAGCGCATGCGCACGTCAATTGTTTCGTTGACTTTTCCTCCTTCAGTAACTTGGTGAAACCAAAAGTGTAGGGAACTTACCTACCTAAATCTTTACCCTTGTTATTTATCAACTTGGTGTAAGCTTTGAATAGTTAGTGGAATGAAAACCTAGTGAAACTAAATAATTGTATATAATAATAATAATAATAGGCCTTTACATCTATTGAAGATGATTCATGCAGCGTCAGGAGGCAACCTATGCCTACACTTAACGGGACACTGTAGTGCCTGGGACAATGTTTTAGATGGAGTAGGCTTGCCCAGCACCTATACCATCCTCTCAGCCTAGTCAGCCATATCCACAGGAAAGACAAGGTCAATACGTGCGGAGCTGACTAAGCCGCGGGTCCTCACGATGTTTTCCTTCACCGTAAAGCTCGTGTTAATGCGCATATAAATTTTCCGAACGAAAAATCCATTGACGCACGGCCGGGGTTTGAACCCACGACCTTCGGATCGAAAGTCGAGGTGCAATCCCACTCGACCAACACGGCTCAATTGTATACACAATTACGTATATACAATTACTATTATTTAATAAAAATTTTACTAAGCTAGCATTCATGGTTTCCAAAATAATCAAGTTTCTATCGATGACCTGTAATTTTTGCTCTCGAGTGTTTTTTAAATTGTCATGTTTATGTAAATAAATATCGCTGTACCGATTCCGGTTATTCGTTTATCTTCCGAACCACTAGATAAGTAGGCACAACCGTGAGTCAAGGGTTATCTTAATCCAGGAATGCTTTAAAAAACGGTGACAAAATATGACAATCGTCACATTGATTCATCGCGTTTCTTATAATGATAAAAGGTTTAAGATTGCCTGGAAGAAATCAGCGATAAGGCCGCCCATTGTACTTTATCGTAATATATAAGTTAGTCTCTAAAACATTGTCCTTCTGTACAACAAAGTGTTATCCATCTATAAAAATGGCTTTAACTAAAACAAGATCCGTAAACTTGGCTAGTAACTTTAAAAATTGTAGGGAACGTTTTTAAAATAAAATTATATCCACACTTGTCAATTATTACATACTAGGTACTTATATTACTAGTTAGTACTAGTTTTTTAAATTTCCTATGTTGTCTTAGTGAGTCCTAGGTTTTTTCAGGTTTTTACCACTTATTTCAAAAGACATCAAGACAAACTTTTATAATAAAAATAATTTCGCGTTAGTTGGCAGTCGGCCGCTGAAAATAAAGCGGGGAAATATTACGAGCGTCAAAGTCGACCACCGCTTTTCCGAAAACTCTAAGCACACTGTTGACTTTATCAATATTTGGTAGCTCTTAGTATAAAAGATTATTCTCAATCATTATACAGCACAAACATTTTAATTACCTACGCTGTGTAGTTTACTGTTCATAAAAACATCATGTCGAAATTCACGGTGAGTTATTTAATTTAGCTGAATACAAATCTACAGGGTGGCAATCCATATTCGACAATTAATTGAAATACATGTTTCATCTTTCTTAGTAGGCACTTACGAGTACATTCTAAAATATTTACGCTGATCTTCATAGCTATAAATATTTATCTAATAATCGGTATTTGATATAAATGTTTTTTTATTGAAAAGACACAGACACATTTTGTTGATTTTACAGATTCACCAAAAAATTAATTTAATTGGAATCTATTACATAAAGTAAAAGAAAAATATATAACAATAAAATAAACTTAGTCTCTTTTTTTTGGATTTTGTAAATTTTTTACGATTAGTAATGATTGTCTCCACTCGTGTTTTTATTTAATGTCGTGCATAATCTCCACCCTGTATAATGTTAGAGGAGACCCATCAAATTAAGACTCGTATATAAGTTGATGGTCTAGACACGACACAGAATAAAATAAATATTACTTTACTTTACCCATCTAATGTACTCGTAAACGATGCCTATTGTACTTTCGTAGAAGGCAAGTAGCTGTCCTACCCACTCACCTACGTAATAAAACTACCAAACATTACTAAGTACTACGTTCTGTAAGAAATTTTTATTTTCATAAATACTTGTCTTATGTCAAATACTTGAATGATTTCAGAGTAGTTTTCATAACAATATTAGGTACAAATCGGGTATAACCCAATTAGAATATTTGTTCTATGCCAAAGAGTTGCCAAAAACTACAAGTCCTATTTGTGTATTTTTTTATGAAATATGTATTTTTTTTCTCCAGTTTGTCTTGGTCCTCGTCGCGATGGTCGCTATCGCTTCGGCAAAACCACAAGGTAGGTTGAACGCGTTTTATACTTATTATGTAGATAGTAGGTACAGTCAGCGTCAGAATTAGATCACTTTTTCAGAACTTCGAGAAAAAAATTGTACAAAAAGTTATGATTAGAGCCTTCATTATGATTAGACATAATTTTTTCTTGTGAAACTTTATTTCATCATCATTTACTAATGAAGCTGTCTGTACTCTGCATGCAAGTATTGGTAAGGCTACGTCATCTCAACTTTTATACCTGGTTTTAGTATACCTACCTTATAGGTTTCCAAAAAGGATTCTAGAAACAAACAAAAATGTTTTTGCAAATAAATTATCTTCACCTTTATCTTTTACAAAAACAGCTCTTAAGTAATTTTGGGTTTTTAAAGAATAGAATAGGTACGAGAACTCTCATAAAAATTAAATTTACAACAATTGTTTTTTTTTTCCTTTTTGCAGTGCACACAGTCGACAACAACAATCCTGGCGGTGGTAAGTTCAACCAAACGAATAACTCGGTGCATACAAAATGCACTCGTAATATTATTCAATAAAGTTCAAAACAGCATACGTCTGCATTACGACCGCTACGGAAAAACACCGCAATATTTGATGATTAAATTCTACTTCACGTTATTTGAAGATTAATACATTGTTGTTAAATTAAAATAACACAATAAGCGCCTATTTTCCCTGTTGTTTCAGTAAACGTAGTGGATAATGGTCAACCTGGCGGTGATGGTAAGTTGCATGGGCTTACTTTCAACTTCTTAACAGTGCAATTTCGTTTTATTTAGCTAGAGAGTGACAAATAGTGAAGGGACAGTTAAACAGTGTCTAACTCGTAGTTCAAAAACCCCCAAGGGCATAAAGTCTTTAACTTTAAACTTTTTAATTAAATTAAGTTATGCTTGTGCATTATATTTGTACCTACATGTGCTAATGCCAAAAATTTATCAGTAAACAAATATTTTACGTCATATCAGACAACCTTCAAAGGCACTCTATCCTTATTTTTATTTTATTCTTCAACAGTTTGATTTTAGTGCTAAAGTAACTGCTTATTTTTGTTTATTTATAGGTTCTACTCAATTTTTATTGTATATCACATACAACTTAAATTCATGAATCAAAGTCCGTTTATTTCGTATACTCAACTAATTTGAACTGTATATTTTCAGTAAATATCATTGATGGAGAGCATCAAGGTAAGGCCTAGTTTTGATATTTACTAACATCTTTATAAGTAATCCATTCCCCGTCCAGCTTTCATTTTAGTTCAGACGTCTATGTTAGAGTAGACTCAGATTGGTTAGAGTAAATTTCTAACAGGTATTTTATAAACTATGCACTGTTTTGCAATACACTCGAGTTTTGCGAAGGAACGGTACAAGAGTGGTCAATTCTGGTGGTTTTATTAGCTCAGGTTTTTACATAAAAACTCTTTTAAAATACCTTTACCATCGCAACCATGTAAAATTGCTCTACCCAAGGCATGCGCCTGCACTCATCTCCTGATTCTAGACCAATACGTCACCTACATTATTTATCTCGTACCTTTTATCCTCATCATAGTTAATAAGTAGTCATAGATTTTTGGCCACGTTACACCTGTTTACACCGGGTTGCACCAACACAACACCGATAATATCGGTATCGTGTAGAACAGTGTATACAAATACCGAATCTGTTCAATATAATTACTTACGTGTACATTCCCGGAACATCTAATCAAAGCACGCAAAAATTGCCTTTGTTTCGTGATACTCTTTGTCTCGTTGTCAATCTGATTGTTTTGTTTCAGTTAACATCGTTGATGGGCCACAAGGTACGTGCTTATTATCATCTCAAAAGCAAACAGTCAATAAAACATTTATCAATCGCTAGAGAAAATAATATGAGAGAAACAGAGGCGAATCTAGGATTTTAGCTTGGGGGGAGGGGGGTTTGACCCAGGTTATCAGGGATTTTCCTGACAAGTCGTGGTCCTTCGGTAGTCCTGAAGCTTTTGGGAGGAGCTTGAGTCCCCTAGCCTAATCCAGGAAGCGCTTGTCGAAAGACATAAGTACCAAAGCGATAACAATCAATTTCCTAGCGATTGTAAAAATATGCTATTACTTGGTTAGGAAGCTGTGGATTGCTATGGGTAGAAAATTGTCAACTAAAATAATGATTTCTTTCACAGGACCTCAGCCTCGAAGCGACTGACTGCATTAACTTACCATCCAATTTATAAAATATTAACCAACCAACTGGAACTATTCTTATTATAAGTAGGTACTTCTAATCTTTTATGTATTTTCATTATAATATTCAGTTTGTTCAATAAAAACTATTTGTACTAATTCGTATTTTTTTTTGTATTTCCTAGAAGCAATCCTAAAAAATCCCAAAGGTGGACCTGGATTTTTCAGTAAAAATCTTAGGGGTCAGAATAAGAATACTTACCACTACGCGAGAATACTACGCGATATCAAATTAAATCAACCCATTTAATAAATCGACTAGATCAAGAGCATGTGCAATTGATTTGTCCTTAGGTAGGTTTCGCAGATCAGGCGTGGCCTATATTACATAGGCCTACAGACAAAAAAACTACTTAGAGTTCCTCTTTTATAAACACGACACAAAGCGATCTTCAAAATGAAAAATCTTTAAATATTCCTGAGATTGCAAATATTATTGCTTTATGAATACACTATCAAAGGATATATTACATTATTTGATAGATTGGATTCGTTTATTTTTTAAATATATTATTGGCGATACAAAATCTAACGGCTATTGTTGAGAAATACTAAGTAAGTATGTAGGTACGCAGTGGTATAAAGCAGGTAACCCATACTCCGCTACAAATAAATAGATCCCTTCCCACACTTCAATTGAAAGGATGCAAACACATCACGCTTGATTGAAACTACATTCACTGTGATGGATGCGACCACAGATCTGCCTGACTAGCTCCACGACACAGTATCCATTCAGTGCACGCGAACTAAAATTGTAATAATACTTGACACTGAACCCTATCACCCAGATTCCGCACTATAATAGATCTCATTGTACACATCGTGGCTCCTCCAATTCCTCATGACATCATCCACTAAAGATCCCAAGTACCGACTGGCACTAATTGACTGCGACATCTGGACCAATCTCCGGCGACTGTTACAATCTAACTCGTTTGCAACACTCGTCTCTGCGTCATTTTAAAATTAATCAATAAAATATGGGTGTTTACATCGCTGGCTTTATTTGCGCTCTGGTTCTGGTAAGTTGATTTCCCATATTGCACCATGTTTTGAATTCTGAGTACTTACGACACGATTTTCTGCAGGCTGGCATAGTGGTCGCGTGGATAGCTTACTGCATGTTCATCAGGGAACGGCATAAATCGGAATACTATCACTACACTATATCGGATATACGGTACAAGAACCAATTGCTGTGTCTGGATCAAGCTGACGTTGAGAAGGAGCTTAAGGTAGGGGTTTTAATTCTGCCATCTCGTCGTAAACAACACGATGAGGAGTATGGAGGAAGGCCTGATTACCCAGAGAGTCCAGCGCCTACCTCCCCGAGCACAGAGAAGCTAGTAGATGAGTTCAAAGATGGAGTAGAAGCCTACTATAAGGATGGAATTTACGAGGTCGACAGCCGCACGCCGCCGTACCACTCCGATGTATAACCGACCTCATTGCATAAATATTTGCAAGATACGATTATTTACAAATCGATAGTTCTAGAACAAAGATGCACTGAGTATTATCGTAATCAATTTGAGTATATTTTTGGATAACTTTTAATTAAAACATAAACAAAGTTACGTTGTATCAATTAAAAACCTTATAAGTAAAATATAAACTGCACACTTAAATAATCGGTTATTTTTTTCATGAAACAATATTGTGATATCGTGCTGGCATTTTAAAACAGCCAGTTTTATGCATCACGTAACTGATTGTAGTAAGAACGGGTTATTGCGTGAGACTCTTAATTCCGTCTGCCATTTTGTCAAGCGTGCTCTTTTCTGTTGGCTTGAAGACGTGCACGACCGCGTCTCCAGCATCGCTCAAAGTCTTCACCACGTCACCCCACGCGTTCTTCATGGAGTCCATCACGTCGCGCCTCTCACGGTTCGACTCCGAAGGCATCGCCAACGTAATCGCGATCAAACACTAATAAGAAAAACAAATGGTTATTCGCGTTAGGCTGATAAGCGCCTATCAGAGTGATATCAATCAAGTCTCAATTAAAAGAAGATCTAAGTAGGTATAAACAGATAATACCGTATGTATTATCTGTTTATATTACTTTTTATAAACTCGGTTTGTAGAACTTGATAAAAAAACGGGTTCACAATAAGTCATACCTATTCCAGTAACACTGCAACTCGTTCGAAAAAAGTACAGCTAAAGAACTAATTTGAAAGCTAAAATGGACAGTAAAAGTTAACATTTCCTTTCTGGAACACTACAAATAAAAATTAAGCTTAGAACTTCAAAAAATACTTACGGTGAACAGTAAACTCAAGAGTCGGTATCCCATTCTCCTTTGTAAACTACTACGATAGAAAATCAGATTTTCACAGAGGTGTGGTCAGTCCGAATCGATATCGCCTACTGGACTCGTATGATCAACAGGAAAGCCTTATTTGTATCACGCATGCGTGTAATCAAACAAGCCGACCAAATTGCAGGACAATACGCGCAAGGGCAAAGCAAAGTGTGACCATTGTCCATCGTGAAACTTTCATTTGTTCACGATTTACTACAATGGCAATAAAAAACTACAGTTTAAATCAGAAACGCTTGTTCTATTATAAAGTACAAATCATGCAAAGGCGTGAAGGTATAAAAAGTGTCGAATTTACGGAAATTTTAGAATCAAAGTGTAATTGTACTATTTGCAAACGAGTACCTTGAATTCAGATCTCTACATTTCTAACAGAATTTTGTAGCTTTCGAATAGACAATAATTTTCAGCCAACTATCAAGAATAAATATTATTGCAAATGCTGTGCATGCCTGTAATTGGCACACATTTTATAGAATAAGGTTTTCAAAAGTAATTATTGTAATGTATACCTACTATGTGCGCAGTTGGCGTTGCCTATTGAATAAATAAATAAAAATAAAAAATAACATACATGATAATATCGTGGTACTGGTGGTCCGATCTTCGGCACCCTTTACAGAATGCACACACTTGCAGAGCCCGTAGTCTGAGTTTTGTTATGTTGATTTGCGACAAGCGAGAATCGAGAAACTCGCAGTTTTTATGGAGAAAAATAATTTGCAAATCTCCCGCTAAAGGCGCTTATCGGATTTTCATACAAAATATCTCGCAAGTCGCTTCTCGATATGCGTTTCGATCAACAAAGCAAAACTCAGACTAACGGGCTCTGAACTGCCGATATCTTAGTCGGGCTCTGAATCACAACTTTTTACTATCGATTCCGTTTGCATTGTACTAGCAGCCCAACACGACCAAACTATCGGCTGATCAGAAAGCCTGCAGTCTGCGAGAGGTCTAAGCGAATAAATCTTAATGCAATGACTCGGCATTGTGATGCTGACATCATTTTAGTTTACGTATTAAGTAGGCTTGATACGATAGACCAACACCGTGATCTTACTACGAATAACGATCAGTAGACTTATAGTTGGATAGGAGCTGGTGACACTGAGCAAGAGCAGAGTAGAAGAAGAATCTTCTTGGTTTCGCTACATCATCCCACGGACTGGAATCCAGAAGGTGGAAGATCTATTTAGACTGGCCCTAGTTAAATAGGATGACTGATAACCTTTAGTAGACTAAACCAGTATTATATGATTTGTGACCAAACTAAAAAACCACCCTGAGATGAGAATAAGAAGGCACTGTTTGGCCACGCTAAATATGTACATCCCAAAACGTTGAAAATGTTTTGAAATAGAGTCAAAAAATGAGACTTTCCATGTACATAAAAAATTAGGTTAGGTTCATACATGTTGACTAGGGAGGGCATTCGCCTCGTTATTCATCTGAGGTCATAATACAAGTGTCGAGTACACTTGACGGGGAATCTACAGGGTACCTCATCTGCATCCGACAATTTGGCTCTCCCAATAAATCCCTAAATTGAATAATGGGTTTGAGCTGACAAGTAGCCGTTAACTATATACCAAATGCGTAATACTGAGAAATGTGTTTATACTTGAGAATAGAAGAGGAAAGAATATAATTGGCTACATTATCCTCAATGGCCACGTTGAACACCTTTCACTGCTGTGTTTTTTTAAACATATCGCATCTGATTTATATTTTCATACTAATAATGAATAGTCCATAGTGTCTTGGGCAATTTGGGCATGCTTCGCTTGGCATAATTGGTACTGATGTGGACCAGTTGAGCTTTCTATAAATCGTTTGCAAATGTTTGTAGACAGCTCAACAACTGTTTCAGGTATACTTTGTAAATATTGTAAATACTGTAATTTTCTTTGTAAATAAAATGTTATTACATCTTAAAAAATAGGTAAGTCTTTAGATTACAGATTAATATAAAATTATTAACATTTACCTATCTTTCATTGGTATAGATATTAAAAAAAGTATAGGTACATACAAGGTATAGGCATTAGGCGTACTAGGTAGGGTAGATCTAGTACTGACTAAGTAAGTCTGTTAGTAAGTAGACTTTGACTGTACGAAGCACTAAGCACTAACTTCAGTCATGCTGTGAGTGAAAAATAGGTTCTGCAACAAAGAGATTTATCCTTATTGCTCATATTACCTACCACTTTTTTCACAATATACCTACCTAACGATCGCAAAAATCTCAGAAAAAGGTTGATAAATGGAATTATAAAGTAGAAAGGGGGGAGTTGTACGCCCAGCAAGTAACTTCTTCAGGTTGATATGATGATAATTAAATAAAATACGAACCAAAAACTAAATAAGTTTATAGTAAATAGGTACTTACTTTTTTACTGGTACTTAGAAAGTTATATTCTGACCTAGTTATATTTCTAAGGCGAGGTTTGCTAAAAAAGCAATCTTTTACCTCTCCATTTTAGGTAAAGTTGTCCTGAAACCACTTTCCAGCCTTGCTCATCAGCGATTTCACCCCAGAGCCAGCGTTCTGAACGGTCACCACCACCTTGTTTCCCAAATCTTTCACGGTGTCAATGAAGTTTCTCATCGTGTCTCTTTTCCATCGCTCTCTCGCTGCTTCTGCTGGTATCAGGGAATGTATGAATATTACCTGGATAAAAAAAACAATAGGTAAACTAAGTAGGTACTTAAAATATAAGGATAGTAGAGACTCAAAGACGAATACAATTTAGTGAAGGCAAGCTTAGGTAAGAAATAATTTAAAAAAATATCAATATAATTTACCAAAAATATTGATGTCACTAATTTGTTCATAGCTCAGCCAAAAATTACAAATAAATGCACAGATATTTCAATGACTCTGCCTACATGCGCTTTTTATTCATCGATTGTCTAAGAAATCACGTAGGTACATAGTTACGTGGCTTATCTGTATCATAAAATCTATGAACTATACTGATGATAAGTAGGTATACGCCTATTTCAGATAGCTTTGAGTCACGATTTTTTTTTAATTACCTAACTTGTGGAAGTTAACATGATGCTGATATAATTTTCTTTAGAGAATTAAATAAAAATTGCAATTTTCCCGTATTTTAGGAAATTTTTTTGCTTGCCTATAGTGCCTTATGCTTTTTTCTTGTAGGTAAGTATATGATATGTATTTCTTGGAACACTTAGTTAGTAGGTAAATAATAACCACAGGAAATTGTAAGGATCGATAACGTTTTATTACCTCGCCTTACCGGTACCTACTTAAAGTAATTTGGGATTATCAGTGAAGCCAATTATTTGCCCTGAATTATTGCAGTGCAAAAATACATAGGTACCTACCTAAGTACCAACATTTTTTGTATAAATTCAAATGTTGGAGGAATGGAACTCATATTCAAGTTTTGGAAAACCCAAAGAAAGGTAAGACAGTATTTTGTAAAGTATTTTTCGTGTATCAAAAATAAATTTAGCAAAAAATATTTTCTAAAATCTGCCACGGCTTGAAATAACTAGGTACCTTATAAAATCCTCACAGCACACTTGCATGAGAGTCATGTCTATGCATATAATTTCTGCCTATGCCCAAGTCAGATCAACTGTAACTTTTTTGTTTCCCCTGTTTTGGTTCATCATGGTAAAATAACGGCAAGGAAAATATTAAAGAAGGTTGTTTTATTTATTACTAGACCGATGATTTCTCCTTGTATTTTCAGATGCATCTATCAAAACTCATCCTTACGCTCTGTCTTATAAGCGCTATCCAGTGCGCAAGAATAAAGCGTGCTGGTGTAGAACCTACTGAGAAACAGGACCCCAACACGACAGAAGCTCCGAAAACAGAAACCGGGACTACAGAAAGCTCAGGAACCAATAACCCGTTCTCGATTCCTAACCTACAAAAGTATTTTGGGCCTTTTACCAAATTTCCGGGCTCTGGGAATCCAACGGAGTCTTCGCAATCCTCGCAAAAGGAACCCTGGGAAATAGTCATGAACTTTTTCCCCAAATAAAAACGTATGGATAAACGTACACTGATGTGGCCGAACTTCGACGTACATGTAATAAAGTGAATCACATCAATAAACCTTTGTTTTGCAAATATCGGACTATAGTTTTGCTGTTCGCAATATATCAGGCAGATAAACCCCTATTTAAAAGAATAGAAATAAACAAGCAGAGAGTGATTAGCACTACCGACTCGGGGTTCGGGAACAGAACACATTCCATAAAAAAATAACCTTATTTAAGAATAAGAATAAGAATAAAAGACATATATTTGTGACAAATAAGGTAGAATACACAGAGAACACACTACAAAAAAGAGGTAATGAGTAGTAGAAATAGCACAGATAACAGATGAGCATACAGATAACAATGATAACGGATACAGATTGATTATTTAGTAATAAAGCAGGCAATACTTTTAATACCTACTTTCGGAGAAATACGATGCAAATTGCTAAATTTGCATCGTATTTCTCCGAAAGTACGAGTAGGCTAGACTCCACAATTGAGTAGTACGATACGAAGTATAAATAAAACACTCCCGTATATATATATACCGGCGCTAATGTCTGCTAAAAAGCGTTGAGCGTCTAAAAAACCATGAATAGGCCTGAAAGAGAATTATGATGAGGAAACTACTGGATGCACTTATTGCTGGAATAAGTAAGATACCCTGCTTTGTGTTATTTATTTAAGATCATAATTGCGTTGAAATACGGATTCTTAGATACAGCTTGAACTTTCTAAACCAAAAGCAGCCATTTGCTACGAGGTTTCGCACGCGTACGTATCAGCTAGTTTCTATAAATACAACAAAGTAAAAAATACAGACAAGGACAGGGAATTCCAAAGTATAGGCAGTAATTTTACACTTCAGCGGCATAAGTGTCTTCAGTTATTTACTTCAGTTATTAGGGTTATCAGTGCAAAAGCACTGATAACCCTAATTGCAAACCATTATTTTTTTTAAAGGGTTATACCTATATATAAAAGGTTCTTTTTTTCACGCCATTAGTTTTTTAGCATTCGTTGAAGTATGTATCTTGCACTGATTTTGGGAGTGTTGTTTTTAAACGCCCATGCATACGAGAAAAACAAGGACGACGATAAAAGAAAAGAGCCTTGCCATGGTGATCAGTCATGGCACCCTGTTATTGGACCCTATGACCGTCTAAAGCCAATTAAGAAGGACCCAAAAGATGACAAGGTATACTACAGCGGTGGGATTTACGGAAACCCTTATCTACCGTTTCCGTACATGACGGGGTTATATACCAGCCCGTATGGATACAATGTAGCTCCGATACACCAAGCTGCGTACGGTTCGTATAACGGTTACATCAAAAAAGAAACTAAAGAAGCTTATACTCCGGTTTTTAAAAGTTAAACGATGAATGTAAAACTTTAGCAAAGTGGTTTATATTCTGAATGAATCTGTAATAATTTTTAAGAGCAATAAAGTTACTTGTTCACCATTTTGTTGTAAAATGTTTTATACGATTTGTTATTAACATCAACCTCTGAACATGCTCTACCATGGCACTTAGCCCGGTTTCAAGCTCTCCCTATTCAGCTAATTCCTGCCACCAAAACCCATCAAGACGGCTACCACCATGTGACGGCACGGCACATTTTTTTCTATCTTTTTTTTCTTTTGATTTTTCAAATGCCGAGCGAGTGCGCTGTGACGTGCTGTGTCTAGACCGTAAGTCCTATTGGTTTAGTAGGTTCATATAGGTAGTTATCTTCGCCACTGAATTCAATCTCGGGACGGGTTCGAAAGACAGCTAGGGCAATTCCTGTATTCTTAAAGAAGGTTTGAGAGATCGTCAGAAAGGACCCGGTGGTGTCCGGGTTGGTTCGAGAGATCGCTGCAAGAGTTCTAGTGGTCTTGAGATAGGTTTAGGAGACAGCTAAGGTCCCGATGGTCACGGGGCGATAAGATACAGTGAAGAATGTACCGATGGTCACGGGCCACGGGGAGGTACGGAAGTGGCAGCCAGAGTCACGTGACTCTAAAGGGCAGTCGGCACTAAAACCTACACTCTCAAAATTGGCACAATTACAAAATTCTGAATAAATTTGAGTTTATTGGATTGTACTAAATATTTGTATTTCGCTTTCTAAGTAGGATTACGTTTTTGTTTGAATATTCATGATGATGATTATTATAACCATAACATTCTAGTGCCCAAACAATGGCCAAGGCCAAATAACATTAATGTAAAAAAAAAAACAAATAGGTAGGTACCTAAGTATGTATTATGTACATATTCAATTCATTATTATTATATTCCGATGATATATTCCGAGTGCTGTTTCAGACAAACTTACGTAATTTATGAATAATATCTACTACCTCAAGTAATAGGTATTAATATACAGGATGGGGCATGAAAATTAAGGAAGATACAATTTACAAATTCCAAAAAATCTAACATTTTTTATTCTTAATAGGTAGTCGTTCATATCCGCCTTTTTATTTTAATTTCATTGATAAGGTACAGAATGATAAATATGGCTGAATAATAGGATAAACAAATATTTCTTATGTACCGCTCACTTTGCTATTTTATGTATACACATTCGACAAAAAGTTGAATTATCATAACAAAAAATCTATCAAATATTGATTTATTAGAGATATCGATGTGAAAGCGCTAATATTTTTTAATGTGAATGTATGTATTTTAGAACATGTGTTTTAATTAAATGTCATCTGTGCATCCTCAAATCCCCACCCTGAAGAAAAACACATTCTGCACTATCCAGTCCCGGAATCGTGGCAACTCCGCCGTGTTGTTTACCACCACCGCGACATCTGAACAATCCAATAACATTTTGCACACGCTACTTATTAATATGGGACGAGTCACAAATACCTACTTAAAAGTAAACTTAATTACATCTTACATTGTACATGAAGCAAAATTAATGAAATATATACGTGAGTAGACCATTATTATTGGGATAGGGCTTAAGTCCATGGTACAAAATTATACTCGAGAAATCGATTCTCGGTATTCTATTTATTTGGTACATCTAAAGTAAGCAAGCAAGCAAATATACAAACCAAGAGAGTCTTTTCCCAGCAGTGGGTGAAATCGAGCGGCGTATGATGATAAGTGGGATGACGTCGTTTTGAATTATTGGAAAAAAACGTTTTGACATCATACCGAAACACTGCCGATGATCCATAAAGGGATACAATGTCATGCTACTTTGTGGAATAGATTATTGAGACCGCAAGAAATGAAATAACCTACTCCATGTAGAGACAGATCTACAAACCTTCAGCAGTAAAAAAATCGAAGGTGACAGATACTAAAAAAACTGCAAGGATTTGAACAATCCATTGACAAATATTTGATAATGGGTATTACAAAAAGGAATTAGCAGGTTGAAGTAACAATGAAGAGGCCATTTAGCTCACAGAACTCTGATGGGGAATAAAGGTTCTATAAAGGCGGGCGTAGGTCGCCGGTTGAATTGAGGAAACCGGTGGATGGAGAGGGTTCAGCAGAATCGTTCCTATGGCCAGCAGTGGACTTCTGCAGGCTGATATGATAATGACAATTATTACAAATCGTGACAAGGCTAATATTTTCCAACTTGAGCCAAACTAAGCTCATATAAATTACTTCCAAAAACTGTTGCAAAACTTCACTTAGGTACCTATATTTTCACTCGCCGCTACAAATAGTCTGAAGGATGTTTGGTCAATTGGTGTTTATCCAAGTTTAAATATTGTGGACACAAATGGTGATGTATGCTGTGTTAATTATGACTACCTAGTCTTGGAAAATATACGAATAAATTTGTATTAACCAGGAAGTATAAATAAGCCCTAGATATGTTGAAGTGGGCACAGTCAAACGCAACATATCCAAGTAACCATGGCTTCTATCAAGGTGTGTAACAATTATTTTTAATAGTTTGTAGCAAAACATTTTATTTAAGGCCAGCAGTGCATCACACAGCACAGCTTAGTCTGATTTCAGAATTGTTTCTTCATCAGCTCTTGACCGCCCCTTAAGGGCCAAATCTTAAAGGTTACAAGCTAGAGAAAAACGTCACAGTTGATATTTTTAAATGCTGTTTTTATTTTTATTAAAACAAACTCGTTATACTTACCAACATTATCCCTTAACTATATTAGCCGTTAAGATTTTCCCCTCAGAGGGTTGGTCGAGAGAACTCATCCTGTATAAATATAAATGCTAGCTAGTTTTCTAATGATGTTTACTTATTCCTTGCACCAATTGAGGTAATTTGCATTATCTTTTCTAAAAAAATTATGTTGTCATAGCTCAGAGCTCAAGGCTTCGATCCCGACATAGAACAATCATTTTGTGTGTGGCAAATATAGATGTTTGTTCCATATCTGCGTGTTTTTATATCAAAAAAGTGTTCTATAAGCAATCTAGTATACACAATTGCCAAGCTTTGTTCAGCTTGGAACGTTGTTGTGTCAAATTTCCATGAATATTGATTTATTATTTATTTTCAGACTTTGTTCATCCTCGGAGTGGTTCTGGCTCTGATCGCCATGGCTTTCGCCAACAACCATGGTCAAGGAGGCCTTGGTGGTAGACAACAAGGCTCTAATGTCCGCCAGGGAAGTTTTGGAGTTAGCCAAGGAAGTTCCAGAGGTGGTCAGGGAGGCCTTGGTGGTAAACAACAAGGCTCTAATGGCCACCAGGGAAGTTTTGGAGTTAGCCAAGGAAGTTCCAGAGGTGGTCAGGGAGGTATTCAGGGCGGTAACCAGGGAAGTTACGGAAGTCACAACCAGCGAGGTCAGGGAGGATCTCAAGGTGGTTGGCAATGAAACATAACCCTATAAAAATGAAATGGCTTGATAATGGAACTATGATTTAAATAAAGTTTAAAATGTAATTTATCTAAAGAAAAGTCTAAAATGTCTATTTACGTAAATAAATGTATGTACCTATATTGAATTGTGCTATTTGTTTTTCTCTTATTTCTTGGAACACATTTTTTCAAATTTTCATGATGATGATTGAATTTAAGCAAAATAACATCTCTTTCGAGCAATTCCTTGTTTTGACTATGTACCTATCTACGAACTATTTTATATTCCCGAGCGACATTCCTACTACCTAACAGTCCTCATGCACTGCATAATAAACTAAGCCATGATTTTTTTTATCCTCTTCTTCTTCTTCTTCCCTTCGTTAATGGCCTCTGTCCGTCATTTCGACGGACAATTTTGCCAATGTCAAGTGTTAAAATTGTAATAAATAAGTCAAGTCAAGTCAGTTGCCTCTTCTTCTCTTCAGTAATGGCCTGTGTCCGTCATTTCGACAGACAATTTTGCCAATGTCAAGTGTTAAAATTGTAATAAATAAGTCAAGTCAAGTCATTTGTCAAGTCAGCTGTCGTTTGTTTTGAAAAGAAAATGGTGGATTTTCTCTTCAAAACCTAACACGAATTTTCACATTCAGAAAAACCACTTTACACACATTTATTCCAATGGCCCACACTTTATGTTACGACCTAAGTATTATTGGTTAAAATTCCACCAAAATTAAAACACAAGAAAAACGATTAAAATAAAAGTGCTATGTGTCGTTTCAAAAAATGTCAAAACTCGTGTCCTTTTTTTTATCCTCGTTCACTACTGTACCTCAATCACAAACAAACCTGACAGTCGCCGCGTCAGCATATTCGAGTTATATTGCGCGTCAATGCTAACTCGACTGCCAACCGTCGTAGTGTCAACGCGCAGTGTATCTTGGATACGCTAGCGTTACGATACGTTTGCGATTGTCACATTTATTCGTGATCAAGGCACTGCAGTTTATAAGATGATTCGAGACAACCTGCCAGGCTACCTGCACGCACATACACAACAATAATAAAGACTAGGACTTTGTATCTTCACTAGCTCTCATAAATTTACAACCCTTAGGCCAATTTACCTCATGATCTTACCAGTGGCGTAATAGTACGGTTTGTTGACTTACACAATTCATACAATAGGGATAAGCAGCACAAAAGTACAAAATATAATTCAGAAATATAAAAAAAAAACATACAAACTTAGAATTATTTTTTTAGCGCAGATCTTAGTTCGTTTCGCTCGCTCGATCAATAATACACCCGAAACTTCCTCATTGACATTACACTATATATTACCTATGTAATATGTATACTCACCCGCACGTACACTAATAATAGCTTTGCAATTTTTTTATTGACCGTATAACCAACAATTACTTACTAAAATAAAAAAATCTTAATCCAAATCCACCATTTTCTGGGTTTTGCACTGTTATTAATTACACCATTGGACTGAAGACTATAAAGTAAACTTAGCAATTATTTTGAGACTTAGGTACCTATGCAAAGATCTGGCAAATTCATAGTCTCAATTTGTATTTTAGTAAATTAAAGTTAGGTGATCTGGAAGTGGATCTACACGCATGTCTAGATACGATTATGAAACTGTAAAAAAGCCAAAAACTAAAATTAAAGATATGGATAAACTAAATATGCAGATCTACTAAATAAACGATTCTGATTCCGAAAATCGAGTTTGTTTGTTTGTCTGTTTATTTATTCGTGGATCACACCTTAACTACTGGACCAATTCCAACGAAACTTATACAATTCGGAAGCTCTTTTTCAGGATTGAAACATAGGCTATATTTTATTGAAATCAAAGACGTGGATTCTTAGCTATACAGCAAGAGCCATTTGCTACGAGGATCTCTAAAAACGTATGAGTGTCTACGCGAATAGAAAAGACATCAACGCGCGCTCATCGACGAATGTTTTACTGAGTCCACTAACAAATGAAGCTGGAACAAATTAATTCATAAAATATTCATAGACACCTCTAACATCGTCATCTAGTCTCAAATAAATACCTAGTTATACAGGGTATCTGTGACAGAGTGTTTCGGAACTTGTATGTGTAGTCTGAACGAGGGATTCCGACAGTGACAGTGGATAGGTAATTTATACGGATAATTTCAGAAAAAAAAAATCAAAAACATTTTTATACTTATTAATAAATCAAATTTACAACCCTAATGCATCTAAAAGTACCTACCTACATACGTATATTCGCACGAGTGCTAATTTTCTTCTTTGTCAGGTAGGCCATTTCAGTTGGCGCACTTCCAAGTTTCCTGCTTTCTTTATTGAAAATTATTAAAATCACAGAAATCTTAGAACATTTATTTTGCCCTCGTATGTCTCGAGACTCGAGAACCGCCTACTCTTCGGATACCAAACTAGTTCTGGGACACCCAGTACATGAAAGTAGTAATTATCTAATCTACAGCGCTGAAGTCTAAAATGTTGCATACAAAGATACAATATCGTCGATGGTATATCACCATCAAGTACTGATCGAAGAAAACAAAGAAATCTTTACTCAAGCATAGATCTTAGAAGAGCCGAAGACCGGGCTCAGTGGCGCGTCTTGGGAGAGACCTACGTCCAGCAGTGGACCGATATAGGTTGATGATGATGATGAGATCTGAGTAGAGATTTTTAACTAGCTTTATAACTACAGAAATCTATTCTTGAGTCTAAACGGACCTAAGTTTCAAAGTGCTAATTCATTATACGGCTAAATTACGTAAGAGCTCTATGTACTTTAGTCAGCTTCACTTCAAAACCATTTCATTTATTATTGTTTGGTTAGCCATTCCACGAATTATAAAATATACTAGCTGATGCCCGCGACTTCGTGCGCGTGCGAAAGTTTCCACCAAAATATCTGTCAACCAGCATACGATGAACCTCGTGACAAAGGGCTGCTTTTGGTTTAGATTAGAGAGTTCAAGCTGTATCGAAGAACCCATATAAGTTTTATTGAAATTCGTCCAGTAGTTAAGGCGTGATCCGCAAACAAACCAACAGACGAACAGATAAACAAACAAACTCGATTTTTGAAATCAGAATCCTTTATTTAGCAGACTTGCATATTTAGTTTTTCCATTACTTAAATTTTAGTTTTTGTCTTTTTTACAGTTTTATAATAAAACAAAAATTATATTGGCCTCTCAACTAAAGTAGGTAATCTTTTCTATTTGAGGTTTAGGTTCACGCATTTTTTGTATATTATGACATTCGGAACAAACAAGAGCTTTGTCACAAAACTATAATAACGACGATGTAAAAAAAAGCTTTGTTTCGGAAATATGAAATATTCAGAGCTTTAGAATAAAAAAACTGTCTCTATACAAAGTACCTACACATATCGCAATATATTTTGTTACAAGTCTAGTGTGTTTACAACCATTTTATTTTTCAAAAAAGCACTAGGTATAGCTAAATAAGCTATATTTCGTTTATTTTGCCGCTTAATAAACCAAAACAGGCAGGATCTTAATAGTTTTTTCATATATTTTATACCTATTATTGTATAGTTTTTGCGACGAACAAATAAATAGGAGGTACTCAAGTTGACGATATTTTTTTCGTAACCACACTGGTTTTTACCACCATTAGGTATGATGCAAGAACGAAAGAGTACTTACCTACGGCAATAAAAGTTATCAATTCCATTAATTTATTTACCTACCTACCTCTACTCATGTTTTTTACAAGACCGTCACGCATGAGATTCATATTCGACAGCGGTGATACTTATACATGGCAATATTTTTTTATAGCAAGCCATCGCTAATTCTTGCAAGTTTTTGTTTGTATAAAAATTTGCTGCCAGTGTTTCTAAAACTTTTTCTCTATTTATTTGGGTACATGTTTTATTAGTCTTACATAACACACACGCCCGCGCTCGCCGTATTTTTTTTCCTACAAAATTTGAAGCAATGCTCCACAATACACTGAACTCGGGGGCGTGTTTTGTGGAAAATATCCTCGGTGGCCTTGTTTCTATAGCTGTTTTCACACAGCCACCGACACGGTATGGAACACGAATACGATATTATCGGCTAAATCTCGTACAGTTTTCGACGGAACATCAGCCTCAGTACTAAAAGCTTTTACACCGTATCGGCGCTGATATTTTTGAGCAGACAAAACACGAAAACGCTGACATGTCGGTATCAGTGACCAAAAAATATTTCTTTTCAATATCGTGAATGTGTCGTAATCGGCCTGAGTGCAAACGCCCTATGACTAGAGCGCCAAAAACATAGAAAATCTTAAAGTTTGACAATCACAAACACATTTTTTTTTAAGGAAATGAATAGGTGGGTACTAGGGCACGCAGTACCGGTATTATTATCAGTACGTACCGTTAATTTTCGTTGTACTAGACCCGGTAATTACCGGTACTTTCGATACACTTCGATTTTTATGAAAAAATTTATTAAGTACTGTTAAGAAGGAACTGTAAGTAAAATAAGAATAATAATTGTATTTTGTTTCTCTTTGCAATAGTGGTAGCTCAATCTGCATAGGTAAGTACTTTTGTTTTCCTTTTGCATTTATATAAAACATTGTCTAAGTTTTTATTGTGTATTGAGATAAAACTTCTAGCAGTAAGTGTGTTTTAGAGCCAAAAATTGACATTAAATAACAGAAAAGTTGAGTAACTAAAGTAAGAACGGAAAGAACGAGAATGGCTTCGTGAGTACCGGTACCGGTAATTCCTAGAACTTTCAATACCGATACTTACCAGTTGGATGCCCTAGTGAATACTCATTGTTGAATCTGAGTATATAATAAGATTTTTGTCGTGAATTGCTCTAGTCCATTTGTCTATTTCATTGTACACGTGAAACCGAAAATATGGCAGTGTCCAAGGTAAAGATTTTATTTATCTAATAATCAATAAGTATGTCCATAATCTATAAACAAATCTTCATTAGTTCTATGCAATTAAATAATTCATATTTTACAAGACAAATTTACCGTAATTATGCAAGTTTTTCGGTGTATTGAATCAATGTCGATTATTACGATTACGATTTTTATTAGTTTGACTCTAATGATTTAGCTTTAGTGTCGTCACTTGAAATAGACACTCAAACGTTTAATATTAGTCCAGTGTAGACTAATGGTCTATCTTATAAAAAGTTAGAGCGGACATGATGTCTTGTTTAACATACGTAATCAGGACATAATGTCAACTCTAACTTTTTATAAGATAGGGGGTAAGTATACAACTTAAAGAATATTGGTTATTTTCTGATTGATAAAATGAAAATAAATATATGATCGGGTTGTTTTGTGTTTATATTTTACGCTTGATTGATCAAACTATCTATTTTTTTTTCAGGCGATCCTTTCATTATCTTTCTTGGCAGTATTGACCATCGTTGCCGGTCAAGGCGGTGGTTTTGGAGGACAAGGTGGAGGTGGTTTTGGACAACAAGGAGGTGGTTTTGGACAACAAAGTGGTGGTTTTGGACAACAAGGAGGTGGTTTTGGACAACAAGGAGGTGGTTTTGGACAACAAGGAGGTGGTTTTGGACAACAAAGAGGTAGTTTTGGACAACAAGGAGGTGGTTTTGGAGGACAACAAGGACGTGGTTTTGGACAACAAGGAGGTGGTTTTGGACAACAAGGAGGTGGTTTTGGAGGACAACAAGGACGTGGTTTTGGACAACAAGGAGGTGGTTTTGGACAACAAGGTGGTTTTGGAGGTGCTTTTGGTCGCAGATGAGTTTTCTACTAGATTTTTATTTTAACTCGATGAAATGTGCCAGGAATAAAGAATTAAATAGTATTATTGACTAGGTAGGTACTGTGGATTGTTATACTAACCGATATGCAAATTAATACCAATATGGTAAAAAGATATAGGTACAAACCTGTGATAATTAATAAATATACATGAAAAATATATAAGTAATGATGTTTTATTTAAATTAAGAGTTAAAAGATACGAAGAAAAAAACGAGTACACCTATTTGCACTCACACTTCAGATAAGGCACAGTGAATGGCGTTAGCACTAGGTCCTTCTGTGGTAGTAAATCTCTGATCTCTCAATTTTCAAACACAGGGGTCGGAGGTGGGCTTGTGAAACGATTATAGGTTAGTCGAGCACGATTGAAGAACTGAGATAAATACTTCAAAATCACATCACCAGCATAAACAGCATACTTCCTCATTCTTGTCCTATCAAATAGTGCTGGTGGCGGTACCTCTTCTGGGGTTTGGACCGGGGGAGGTGGAACCGCAGGACTGTTTGGTGGTACTATAATTGGCCCAGCAACAGGTTCAGCAGGGATAGGCTCTACAGGGCGTGGTGGTAGGCCCCCGAAGATTTCACTGATTCCCTGTGACATGACATTGGTTTGTATCTGAGCTGTATTTACATCAGGAGGTATACTCCCTTGGATATCTGTGAGCAGCTGTGGTTCGACACTTCTCGTTAAAGGAATTCTATTGAAACTAGGCACTAAGAAAGGCTTTGATTCCACATTTATCTTCTCTTCAACAGCTTCTACGACTGGCGCAGGTAGTTTTTCTTCACTCGGCGGAATTATACCACTTTCCAAGTCCCGTTTCTGTATAACACTTTTCTTTTCGATTTCGGCAAACGGTGTCCATTTTCCGTGGATGTATGCCATAACATTGAAAGGCTTGCCATTGTGTTCTATACCTTTTAGTAGATGTATAGGGTGACCATAACACTGTGCAATAATGAAAACCGCCAGAATCTAAAAAAATATTATAATTAGGTATTTAGACATCATGATATTCATGAACTATTTTATAAATAAAACTTTACCTACCTGAAAAGACGACATTTCGCTATCACAGAGATGACTAAAACCTTTGAAACAGAGATATCCCTACTTTATATATTTCAATAATCATTTTATGAAACAATCGACAATTATACTTACAAAAAACTTAATTGAATCAAACTCTATTGTTGAAACGTAGCCATAGTTTATGGAACTAGGTTAAGGTGGAAATCATCACACTTACTTACCTAGAAATTCACCTAGTTACTTTGATTTTGAACTTCGAGCTCAAAATTAGATGACATCAGAATGAGCGAAGTCATTGATGTGAAAGTAGAACGCAAATAATTACGCGTTATTTCAGTATTATACTAACCACAGAATTTTAGTACGAGTAGGTATTACCCAGCCTGAGAGCTTGAATGTCTGAATCCATCACCACGGCACAGCGGCGGCGCACCAGGAGACGGCAAGGCTGTGAAAGGTTTAAAATTAAAAGTAAAAAACACATACATTATTAATTATACGGCATAGCAACGTGACGCACATACAAACGTCTCCATTGAAAGTAAACACATTGGTTTTCGAGATGTGCTCTGAATGATAAGGTGGAGTTTGGTACCATATAAAACCTAATCAGGATCGCATTATGTATACCTACCTGATATACAGGGTGTTACCAGACCACTTCCGAAAACGAAAGGGGGATCTACAGCACACCAAAACCCAACCAAAAAAAAATCAGTTATCCTGAAAAATAATTATAGCCGGAGAAAACAATGTTTAAAGATTTGTATTTATTTCGCCAGCCCGCAATGTACGCATTCACGTAGGTAAGGTCGTGGCGTAGTACTATTATTTATTCTGTGTCGTAAGTGCCTACTAACGTAGGTCGCTCGCACGTCGCGTACTTGAATGACCCGCGATGAACTCTCAGCTGTTCATGCTGTAGTAGACGTAATCTGCGTGCTGCGTGTACATTGCTGCTTTATTTATTTTTTTGCTTTTTTAAATGAGATGATTAGGTAGATATGTCTTTTTATGTTGTACTGTGTGTATGTAACTAGAAAAAAAATTTAAAAGAGATAGTCAAGTCAATTTTTTTTTCGCGATTTTTTTCGCTTAATGTTTTCAGTATCATGGTCTGATTGGAACCTCCAAGTTTTCGGAAGTGGTCTGGTAACACCCTGTATACTAAAGCGAATGATTTATATGAAAGTTTATCATTCGGTACATAAAGGTACGTAATCGTTTACCATGTTACAATGCGTGACCTAAGTTAATTCTTTTTTGAGATACACTATTTACATAAGTAGTTTGAGAGTAATTATTTTCAACGTCAAGGTATAAGGATTCAATCCTTTTATGCGACGGATAATTGGAGTCTCTGGGCCCCGAATAAAGAAGTTTTCCTCAGTTTAGCGGGTTCCTAAATGTTAATTTTGTTAACGATGAAAACAAAAACAAACAATAACGTTTTGATGTCTCTTATTTTATGAAAACTTTAAGAACGTTCTCTGAATTTTAGTTTTTAGTACAGCTAAAACTTAACACGCAGGTTTTGCAGTTCATACAAAACCCTAATTCTTCTGTAAGGCATGTGCTTGAGACGACATAATACAGCCAACTAAATTCGTTTATTTTTGTTGACGAAACTCGGATTACGTGCTCTTTACGTAAGATTATGTTAATAGTTAAACAGTCGGCAAGCTAAAAGATTTTCCTCACTACTACCACAGAATAAAGAATAATTTTACGTATCTTGAGAAGTCTTTATAAAAGAAAGTGGACTTACTGTCATGTGGTAGAGGTGGTGGTGCCACCACCTCTACCACCACTGGTGACGCCGCAACATACTAGGAAATACGGGTCAGTTTCGTACCAAAGTTAGTGTAACCTAGGCCTACTCAAGTACCCATTCTTATTGAGAACGACAGAATACGTAACATGTGATTTTTGTGTTAAAATAGGTGATACGTATAAACGACTGGATTTTTGACAGAACGCTTGGTATTATTGATGGCCAGTTCCATAAAATTGTGCCAAGGACTTTAAAAAGGTAAGATCTTTGTATCACCTAAGAACAGTGACTACTGTAGCAGTTTTGCGCAATTAGGCGATTCAATAAAACGAATAATTAAAACGGGAGAGAACTTAGTTTCTTTTCGACGTATATTTTTTTTTACATTCGAATCACATGATATTCGTTATTGACTTGACATTACCTATTATTTTTGTGTCAGGGTGTTTATGAAAATTAACAAGGAGTTCCGTATCCAACCAGAACGGATCTTCTTTAACAACTACTTTATACTTTGCTTCACTCTATGGAGAGCATACTCAGTCAATATATCTTTCCTGGGATAAGGCCGACTAGGCTGAGAGGATGGTACAGGCAACCTACTCCATCTAAATCGTGTCCCAGGCACTGCAGCGTTCCGTTCATCCAAACATGAGAAAAAAAAGGCTCCTGAAGCTGTATAAATCATCTAGATTAGACGACTACAATACCTTACAATGACCTTGCACTACATTAGATGATCCCATGCAGTTTCATTTACAAACGTTACAATAAATACTTTGTAAAAAAATCTAGGGCAACACGTTGATATTTACAATTAATTGCTGTTCAAAGAGGCATGTTTTCTAAATACAATTATACCTACCGTAATAGTGCAATTCGTATTTACCATTTATATTCGGTTTCCAGATAGCTCAACTGTTTCATGTGTCTTGTGTCAATATTTTTACGAATAAGTTTTCCATTGATCATAATGTACCTACCTACATGAGAATAACAGAGACGTAGCATTATCAGAAGCATACTTTTTGTCTCTCACAATAAAAGCAATCGTCAACTAACGTGATTTTATGTAATACAATGTGTTTGACTTTGAATCTGAACTAAGTAATTGATAAGTAAACCATTTTGTGAATCACAGCGCTGTTGAATGCCCTCGAACTTTCCATTGTTTGCAAATTGATGACTATGATAGCTACGAAAACGTAATAGCTCAGGTAGGTTACTCTCGACCACAGTTCCAATCCGGATTCACGGAATTTGACAGATCTCGTGTCATTTTGTACTGAAAAATGACAGGACTTCTGTCAAAATCTATGGATCCGGATTGGAACTGTGTTCGAGAGTAACCCACCTGTTCTGCGGTAATTTCACGATTCACAAGGAAAATACTTAGGCACTTATTAGAAAGAAGGACTTTACGCGTCGAATGACAACTTGGTCAGTGTTGGCGGGACTAATAAGGTGATATCATAAACACTAATTATTACGCATCAGAGCCTGCATAGATACCTTCTTATGAACGTACACATTAGAACATTGAAGAGGACCGATAGAGCATAGAACTACGAAAACAATAGGATACAGTCACATGGCGTTATTGTTTTATGAATTTGAAAAAGTATCATAGCTTGTACGTGTTCTTACGTACCTACTTTCAATATCAGATCAGGTAACATGAAAACTTTCCTGAGAGTATGTGCATTTGTTTTGACTTTCGACTCGAAATCGTAGGCAGGCAGAGGTAAACAACTATTTACAACATGCCCATTTCGAAAACGTAAGTTACTGGAAGTTAGTGCAGCTTTATAGCTGTTTTATGATACCCATTACCTATCTCTCAGTAGCTGTTGTTTTATTATGGAGATTCGCGAATGTGCTGACCAAATTACCTTAGAGAGATCAACAAGACAATGGTGAATAACACCGTTAATCTCAAGTAGTTTCATTGGTGCCTAATGACTTAAAAATCAATGGTAATGGAGGTTTTGTCACTCAGTTTCGTGGTAACAACAAATTCGCAACCTAATGGGCATGGTTTTCTATACTTTGCTCGTAAATTGACATCCTTGGAGCCTCAGAGTGTAATTAAAATAACGTAGGCATTAGGCAGTTTCAATTTAATAGAATAAAGCAAAAAATTGGCAAAAAATCATCTTCATTATTATTTTCATCTCCAACGCATCCATGGTTTACCAAATGATTCAAATTATTTACAGTATCTGTTGATGATTAGCTCCCATGTACTGTAGAAAAGAGAGCTCTATGGGATAATACAATCGTGGCTCGTGAGCCTAGATTAGAAAAATAGCAAGCTAAAGCAATTGTTTTCCGTTTGTTTCAGGCGCAGGCGATGGCTGTGAAAATAATAATCATAGCAATCTTAGCAGTAATACTATCTTGTGAAGCAAACGTGGATGATTGGCTCCAAAATTCATTTGGTGTGAAGAATGACAAAAGAAGCTTACCAGATGCAATTGGCCAACTCCTAGATCTATTTTACCCGAAAGATGATAAGGAGTCCAGAATAATGAAGCAGATTTTCATGATGTTCAGCAATGATGGATTTCCAAGCATTCAAGACCATATTTCAGGATTACAATATGTTTTTGAACCTTAACATTAAGACCACAAAGTATTATTCGTTAAATTAAGTATTTACATAGTATAATGAAGTATTGACAAGACTGCTAACCGTGTTTTCTTTTTTTTATACACCGCAAGATAACTTTGTGCTTTGCTCAGTGGTATCACATTTTTAATGTGTTTTCGCACAATAAATTATGTTCTCTTTTTTTAAATATTCCTAAATTTTTCTAAACCTTTGCTAACAATAACAGGCCTTTGCATTTTATACTTTGCAAACCTCAACATTTAGGTACTTACCTCATAACATTGAGCTTTCTTGACCAATGAAAACTACTTTTTACCTTAAAATGATGTATTTATCGGTTATATTTTTTTACAAACAACACGCTCATGTATTTCAACACATTTCGTTGTTGATTTATACTTTTTGGTGCTATATTTAAGCAAAATGTTTGGTGGAATCGACATTTTAAGTGTTTCTATTCCATTCTCGTCACTATTTAGAACCACTGGTTGATTTTTCGGATTAATTGGATTGAGATCTTCGAATGATGACGGGCCGTTGTTGACGGGTGAGTCTTGGTTTCCTACAATTATGTTGTCACTAACCGATTCAAACGGATGAACCTCATCCCATCCGGGAGGTCTCCTTGCGTTCGTAAAAGGTCCATGTTCATAGCCACATTCCAAGCGACCACCGCGCATCCTGCACCCTCCGCTCAAGCTATACGCTCTGTCGTTGCTGGCAGGTCTACCTACGTTCCTGTTGTACCCACATAGCAATCTATCGTTGACTACTTGGCATAGCTTGCTATCAAAATCATACGGGCAACAGCGGTTTCGTGGTCGGGCAGGTTCTAGTATTTGATTCGTTTGGGTAGCCTGACCGTCTAGGCCACCCTGGCCACCTTGGCCAGCTTGGCCTCCTTGGCTGCCTCGACATCGTGGGCCACCCGGGCAGCTCGGGCTGCCCGGCTCATTTCGTCCTGACGGCTCATAAATGTTTAACGTGTCAGATGGTCTTTCTATTTCATTACCAAAACAATTTCTTCCATCAATGGTCGCTACATGCATCTAAACAAAAAAGTAAAAAAAAGGGTTAAAACAGATCTCATAGTTTAAACTGAGGAAGTCCAGATAGGTACAGGTCCTTTGTCCAATATCTAAACCATATTTTCATCCATAAGTTTCTTCTAATCTAAACAACACTACTTTAGGTACATAAAAAACTAACCACAACAATTGTGACGCAGTAGCTCAGCATCTCCCTTATCAAAATTACAGAATGCATTTCAATTAACTGTGCAAGTTGAATTACAAAGTACAGTCTGCGCAATCTTGTGTCGTCTATCTATTTCAGTAACCACGTAATAGTGCGCTTCAACAATTTGTTTTCGATTCCCAGTTTATCGACGTCGATAAGGTTGAGATTAACTTCTTCTATATTTACGTTATCTATATTTATTTCATTATCTGCTAGCAACGAACTCCAGTGCGAGTTTCTTTTTATGGCGTTCTTTGACCATTCCCAAAGCTGACGTCTCACCTTTAGTTTCAGTGTACTTTTTTTATTGCTCTTTTGAGTATCTTTAAGTAAATTACTGCTTTGAATTTGACCGCGACCTGGTTGACTCGTTTCTGGATTTTGCAGGGATTCCCAACTTTTTGATTTATTCAATTTGCCTTTCTTTATTATATAATTTCTAACATCAACATCATTAAGGTCTAACTTGTCTAATGGACCAGTCAGATTACTGTTATTTATCAACTGCCATATTTTACGACTTATTCTCATATGCCTGTTTTTTGTATTTTTTGTAATAACGGATCTGTTAGGTTCAGTAACCACAGATCTTTTCGTAGCCTTGGAAATGTTTCGTTTCGTATTATCTTGATGGACGTTATTTACATTACTCATGGAAGGCAATTGTTTGGCACTCGAGTTTTTATAAAAAAACCGGAATGATGTTTTTGGTGATAAACTCGGCGAAGGACATGCTGCTGCGTATTCTGAACCTGTAGACAAAATAAATTAAAAACTTAATGTTATTAAAATATTCACAGTACCTAGATGCTGCCAATTTGAGTTTTAAAATTATGTTGGCAATACAAACGAGCTAGAGGTAGAGCAAAGCTTATTTACCTACGGCTGCATATACCTAATATTAAAAGTTAACTTTTCAACCATTTTTTTGTTAAACTTGTAACAGAAATATTTGTATTTTTCACTTCATCAATAATGTTCTGAAATTTATTTTTTGATTTCTCCAGGAATGACACCCTTTTTCTGCCTTTCTGAGCGGTTTTGTACTTGTTCAGCATTTCATTAATTTGTTCTTTATTTAGTTTGTTTGGGTCGAATTTACTTTTAACTGATAAGCCGGTTGCAGACGCCTTTCCCATTTTATAGTCAGCTATCATTTTCTCTAAAACTTTTCCTCTAGACCCAGTAATAGAAAACTTTCGTTTTAAATCGTCGGCATTCAGATTCTCATTTTCCTTAATTCTTTTTTGTATCATTTCATAATCTTGCAGCATCGTCTTTATTTGCTCTTTATCAAGCTTACGAGCATCAAACTTGGATTTATTCGGAAGACGAGATAAGGACAAATTCCCTTTCTTATAATCGTTGACCATATTTTCCAAAACATTTTGCTTGGATCCCGTAATTGAGAATTTCTTTTTTAACTCTTTTGCACTAAATCCTTTAATAAGGTCAATGTTTTTCAATGTTAATTGAGATTTTCTTATATTTTTTAGTATTGCACTAATATTTTTTTGTGAAGAACGTTTTTTATTTAGATTCAATTTACTTTTCAGGCTACCAAGGTTATATCCAGCTACGTCATAGTGCTCTAAAGCTGGATTTGCTGTTCCAAACATTTTTTTCTTAATACATCTATTGATTCTTCTGCAGATAAACCTTCCTATTTTTTTTAAACATCGTTTGCAGCATGATGGCTTCTTACCTCCGGTTTGAGTTGATCTATCTTTCATACGTTGGTTTGCTGGGTGTCCTGAATTGAATTAAATTATCATTGGATATTAGGTACCTTTGATCGCGCACTCACCATAAACTAGTTGGCCGTTGGTTATACACGTTATACATGAACTTATAGAGCTTACTTGAACTTCGGCGGCACATTTTAAGGTCATTATAAATGTAGCGAGCCCGGTGGTATTGGACTACATTTTAACAATTTCTTCTCAATTTTATGGAAAGCATTTTGGTACATACACGTACCTACTATTTTATTTCGAGCATTTTATATTTTTAGTTTTAGTTATGTACATATTGTTTTGAATAGTTTTGACAACAGGCAAAAAGAGAAAACTGGAGAAAACCATTTGACATTGAAGAAAACAGACCATAGAAAAAAATACTCTTGAACAAACAAAGGCATAGATAAAGTTAGAAATGGAAAGTCAAACAAGACGTCAAGATGTAAAGAGAATATAATGGAATATATAAGGACGTGCTCAGTGAGGCAATGCATTGTTATAGGCTATAAAATGTATATTAATAAACGCGATGCGTCTGACGTGATGCTTTTATAGATACACATTCTTACTTCATTTATTCATAGGTACCAACCCCCGAACCATCAACCCCGTCTTTGCCGTCGTATATACAAAGCTCAGCCTTCAACCGTCTAACACTCTGCCATCGTCCTGCAGATCGCTGATGTCGGAGATACTGGAGGGTTAATATCACCAGGGAAAAAATGCGATTGGTTCGACCTACGTTTGATGAATGTCTGGTTGGCGGTGAAGCGAGGCGGTGCCGATTGGGTATTGATTAGCTGAATAGGTAGGTATTAATTACATAGCAATAACCAACGCCATTGTGAATATTGGCAATAACCTTGAAATAAAAAGAAATTATCTTTGCGAACTGTACGTAGGTAAATCAATCAAGTGAATAATAATTTGCAATCAAATATAAGGTTTCCTAGGTTTTATAGGACGAAGATGTCAATTCGAATATGGGTAGATAAGAACTATAATACTTTATATACTTAGTTTACTCTAGAGCTTCTTGTTGGTTTGCTAAAGTTGAGCATAGGCACACATTAGGTATGGGTGGTTGTATTAAGTGGATGTCTTTTAATTACAGATATTATTATTAACAGAGGCTGTAGTCGTAATGAAATGTGCTCCTAAGCTTGGACATGTACTTTTTGATCCTTTATCTTATGAAGCAGTAAAATTCGAGACGGTAAAATCTCTCCTAAATGAATTTATCCATGCTAACAAGCATCAGGACAGTACTAGCACAACTCAAGA
The DNA here is from genome assembly GCA_918843925.1 of Eulithis prunata. Lineage (NCBI taxonomy): Eukaryota > Metazoa > Arthropoda > Insecta > Lepidoptera > Geometridae > Eulithis > Eulithis prunata. The sequence continues at coordinate 3,908,026 of OU974023.1, read as the reverse complement.
AGAAACTACTCCAGAACCAGTCACCGAAACCATTAAAACAACACAATTTGTGCAAATGACATCGGAATCTAAAACACTAAATACTACTTTATTTGAAGAAAATAACAGTTCAAATAACATAATAAAAATATTAGATGTTCTCAAAGTATTAAAAAACGCACAGAGTCGCTTCAGAAGACAGAATCTCGGAATCTCGGAAGTCGCTTCATCGGAATCTTTACGAACCGATGACATTGCAGAATCAGAATATAAAGAACCATGTGTTGAATATGAATATAACGGAAAACTGTGCAAAATTATTAACAATAGATTGTTGTGTGGATATAACAAAAATAAAGGGGAATTAAAACAAGATGAGGACATCGATATGGGTAACAGATGCCGTTTGCGCAACGAAAGGCTTGAATGTGGATATCAACAAGGACCATGGACCCCTAGAAGACCACCAGCGCGAGATGAAACTGTACACGAAGACGAAACTCTACCCTCTAAGCCTGAAAGCATTTCAGTTCCAAAGCTGAGAACAGAAGAACGATACATTGCAAGTGAGAAAATAAGTGAAACTGCAAACAGTGATAAGAAAATAGAGGCAATAATTCAAACGATGATTGACTCTATGCCAAAATTGGTGATAATAGCTGAGACAACCACAATTGAAGTGCCTACTGAATCAACGGCAGAGTTGGTGACAACAACTCCAACGACAACTTTTTCTACGCCAAAATTGATGACAACAACTGGGAAAACAATAGAGTTCATACCTGAAATTAAAACAACTCAGCAGACAATACATTTTACACCAAAATTAGAATCAACATCAGCAACTAAAACTACAAAAGACCCAGTAACAACAATTCATCTAACAGATTCCAAGGGTCCTCCTGAGATTACTAAAGTAGTGAAGATAACATCTCCAGTTATACTTGCAAGTAAATTACGTCGTTCTGTTGCTGAAAATGAAAACCCGACAGCGCAGAGCGAGAGTTCAAAAAACAATAAAAAACCTAAAAGATATTGCGTTGAAAAGGGTGATCGTATAGTTTGTTACTATACTAAAAACTATTGATGATTGCTTTGTTTGGTTGTGCTTGTGAGTGATCAAATATGACCATGTTATTACTTAGTTGACAGTGATAATGAATGTTTGCCTACTACTCATAAGGTATACTTATTATGTACTTACCAATAATACAATATTCAAATACATAGTAATGTTTTTAACTAGGTAGGTATACCTGAAAACTTCAGAATAATAATGAAATCTATGAAATGAAACCAAACCATTTAATTTGTATCAGAAATCTGTAACTTTAGCAGAACGGGTGTGATGATCATGAAGTATTTTTTGTCATTGGTCCCTACCACGCGCTATGATATTATTATCCATTTCATCAAAGTATGGACTGCGGTCCATCGCAAATTCCTAGGTCCGGCCTGATGCCTTCTCCTCTTAGTATGCCTGTGGTATGGGTAGCTAGACATCACTAATTCTAACAACTACTAATCCTACCTTTCAAGTAAATTTTTAATACTGATAGTATTGCCACTAACAAAATTAACCAAAGAGCAAGTACTATGGATGATCGTAGTCATTCGATTTCAGAGAGCTGGCAATGTAATGATTACGGCGCGTCGACTGCGCATGCGCGGCAACCGGCCCAACATCTCGCCTCCAGTTGGGATTACCAGAACGCCGCCGCGCCTATCTATCTTTTTGTTTTTTTTATGTTTGAAACATTATGTTCAGCTTAGTTTCTAAAGCAGACAAGTTTAGCCTTTGATGGTACGTAAGTAAAGTACCTACTGTATTATATAAAATCTTGCCTCTCATCAAGAACAAACTTGGAAATATTTTAATTGTGTTGAAAAACTTTATTGCATTAAATTTGCCGTCATGGTCTTGGTGATAGGTAAATTAGTCTGTTTCAATTAGTCATTCTGAACTAATTGAAACATGTAGAACTCATAGAAGTAACTACCTACTAAGATATTTGAAATTATGGTGATTTAAATTCATTAGCCATTAAAACAATGTTTCTTAATAACGTATAGAAGATCACCATAAGTATATTAAAAAAATAATGTATGAGAAACCATCAAAAAACTGGTTTTATATCCTGTTCAAAATAACGGGTATTCTGTCAACATGTGTCCTACGTCCTTCGAATGGCTACTGCCTACTTAACGAGGGTAAATTCCACTTTCGTCAAAACTAAGTAAATAAAAAATACAGTTTGGAATTGACGCTGGAAAGGAGTTATTCTAGTTTTGGACAACCTGTAAGTAAATAAAACGGAAGGTATTTAATAAAGTACATAATAGTCTACTGGTTTTTTGAAAATCTTACCTACACTGTAGCCTAACCTTGTTTTGCATACCAAAAAGCTTGATTACGACAAGGTTGTTTAACATGTATTATTATTATAGATACATGTACGACACGATAGGATCGGGTTCAGAAGCCAAAATGTAATAATAATTTATGATACGCTTATTTGCATAATAAGTTAGTATACAAGATATATTAGGTCCCTATCTATACAAGATTACGTAATACAACATACACGAAAGCTTCCTGTAATACGCCATTGAAAGCACAGAGCCCGTAGTCTGTGCATTTGTTTTACTTTCGACTCGAGTATATCACACGCAAACGCATTCGCAAAGCGAGTCATTTTGTTGGGAATTACACAGTTCCCAAATCTCCCGCTAGAGGCGCTTATCCGGGTTTCATACAAAACTACTCGCTTTGCGAATGCGTTTGCGTGTGCTATACTCGAGTCGAAAGTAAAACAAATGCACAGACTACGGGCTCTGAATATCTATATTTGTGGATACACATCTATGTGGCCGCACGTGGATGGATCATAATGTACTAGCTGAAGCTGAAAGTACCTTATGATAGAGTAGTTTCGTGGATTTGGAAGGGAAGGGAAGGGTCCAAACGAGACTGAAAAATAAAGTCGAAAAAAAAAATCAAGTGGTCACTTGATAGGGCTTCGTTTACTTTAGTTAGACAGTCCAAAACGGTATTTATTTTTGTTCTAAGTTAAATAGACTTCTAGCTATGTATAGTGAAAATTGTAAAGTAGATGAATCCAGTATAACATGAGCTACCATTTCTTAGAGTTTCAATGACTTTGTAGTTTAGGAAGACTGGAAGAAAGACTCTCAACCATCGTTCAAAAACGTTGCTTTGCGTCTACGTCTTATTTAGTTTTTTTGGAACATAGCGAGATCTCAGTTCGAGGTAAACTGCTAGTGTTAACTGTACTTAGAACTGTAAAAATGTACCTAACAAAAGAAAGCAATGTAAATATCAATATGCTAATTTAACATCTGATAGAAGCCATGTTTTAATTGGGCTATTATATTGAACTTTAATAATTGTTAGGTGAAAAAACCTGCTGACCCACATTACTCAAACTTGCCCTTCCACGCAAAACACCAATATGAAAGGCATTAAGTAATTTAAAACCGTTATTGGACATTTAAATCTATAAAATTATTTTGATGAACGTTTTGTGATCTAAAAAGGACTTTTATCCAATGAATTTTGTAAAACATATTTAAGTGTATGGGTTTCCCGAGATCCATTTGTATGGGCTTTTGTTTTATAAACTCTAAACTAAAGTTTTTTGTAAAATGTAGGTACTGTTAGACAGAAAAGTTAACATATAACATATAAAATAAAGGTAACATATAAAATCAATACAAAGCATAACCCATATTTTTACAACCACAAAAAAACTCTACATCATCACGCGAACGCAGTCGCAGGAACTCACGTATTTCGTTTTGACATTGTAGTTGGTAAATGATCTACTTGGTAGAAAGGGTACCTTTAGAAGTACTACCTATTCTGTGCCTAAAGGTACGCCCGCGGTTATTCCCTCGAGCCAGATCCGTATGACATTTTACCATCGCATTTTACGGAAACACCCCAAGGCCTAGTCCATTGCACTTTAAATAAACAAACGGAGATGGGTGTGCAAGCTAAGTATAAGTAGGTACTTTACTTATACCCATTAGTTACAATAGTACATGTTTTGACCAATAAATCGTATCCGTTCTGACCGTCTTTTCGCCATCATGCTAACCCACAATTTTTGTAGACGAGGCCATTACAGGCATCACCAACTCAGTCGATATTAGCTCTGCCTTCCGTGCTGTGGATCGTAGGTTCGAACCCCAGCAAGAACAAACATTTATGTGTGGCAAACATACCTAGAAGTTTGTTCTGTAAGGGCAACTTTTTCTTTTTCAAAAACAAACATTCACAAGTACCTATTTACCTAACTACAAAAAAAACAATACCCATTAGAGCAGTTACCTAACTCTACAAAAACCAAGTGCTAAATTCTTATAAAGTTTACTTAATAAATTAAGTATTTCATGAGGTTGCAACTGCCCCAAAACTTCAAAAAGGTACATCTGCACCAATTTCAATGGTGTTTTCTTTGTTGTGTAAACAAAGACATGACGAAACTAAAAGGTTATGGTTTCGTCATGTCCTTCTGTAGATATCTATTCGTTACTTAGTATCCAATATCATAGTTTCACGGACTCACTAAATATACAATTCTATCAAAATTTAATCCACGTGTACTAAATAACGACCTATCCTATAGTATAGAAAACGCAATTTCTGAAATCGTACAAGCCTAAACGAAAAACGTTCAACAGCTCTGATAATATTTTAATTTTTTAAAACCTTTGTGGTCATTTTATTGTGAAAAAGTCATCAATTTCTGATACCGAGTGTACCAATTGGATTGGATCCCTTTTCTGGTAGTAGCTACCTACATAGTTTCATCTGTCATCTTCAAACATAACGTGACTCGGCATGCACTGCAGTTCTTAATTACGAAGTAGATGAATTTTCTACGCCTAGTCATCATTACATTCATCACCTACACCTACACACAAATTATCAATGTCAAGGGCACTACGTGGCACTACATTGATACAAAATGACAAGTTTTTTATACATGAACTCATATAATATATCTTTCTATAGAACCTATCTATCTTATCTATATTTTTGTAAAGGTCGAAATAAAAAAAAAAGTAGAGCCTAACCGTCTCACGCACTCATTTTAGGGGTAAGAAATGTTGCCATTCTCTCAAACCCTCAATTTAGATCCTTTGACTACCTACTGAGCTTAGGTCGTCTTTTATAGGTCAGGAACTATCACTCAGGTAATTTTTCAATCAATCAATTTAATTAATGTTTAGCAACCTATTTCTAATTAAAAAACGCGGAAATTAAATTGAAAACTTGAATTTATACTAATAAAATATGGATCATTTGAGATCAAATTATTTGAATTAATCATGAGTCAATCAAAACAAAATCCACATTATTGCATAATATGTTTTAAAAGGAAAAATCTGGGATATTATTTCTGATGTTTTCTCGATGCAACGAAAGTCCAAAAAATCATTGTCTTTAAGAATACCTTGGTCAGCTTTTGTCAGCTCCCGCCCTTGGCCACCATGGGATGGGCTCGTAAGCGGTTTTTGTCGGCGCTTAGTCATAAGGAGGATTCAACTTCGTATAAATAGGTCTACCCAACCGGCCACTCCAAGCATTTCAACACAATCTGTCACAATGAACACTGTAAGTAAGAAAGGCTGTTTTGAGACATTTTATTTTGTGACCATAAAAATCCAACTTTTAGTTTATTATTTTTAAATTTAATACTACAAAGCAGAATAAAATTTTAATTCTTTTAAAAATGTGCTAACTAATCAATTGTAAAAAAACTTAGATATGTACCTATTTTACTAAAACTTTAAGTTATCTCTTTTAATTTTGAAACTGAAAACAATTTAGATCACATTTAACAGTAGTGTACTATAATATTGTGTAATTTAAGTGAGTATACCTTCTAAGTACTTGTTCATGTTCTAGCGAGATCTTTATTGGCCATTGCAGGTACTACTGTGCGCGGGTCTTTTAATGTGCGTCTGCATGGCGTACGGAGCAGCTATCCCTGAGGCTGTAGATGACCTGGAACCTTCAGAAACTTTCTACAGACACGGATACGGCCATGGTGGCTTCGGCCACGGCGGCTACGGCGGCCACGGCGGCTACGGTGGCGGCTACGGCGGATACGGTGGCGGCTACGGCGGATACGGTGGCGGGTACGGTCATGGACACCGGGGCTATGGTAACAGTGGCTACGGAGGTTACGGAGGGTACGGAGGTGGAATTGGCTACAGTGTTGGTATCGGCTACGGTGGCGGATACGGAGGTTACGGAGGATACTGGAGACGCTAAGAAACGATGGATAACGGTGTTGCAATCTGTGATGTGAATTTGTACAGTAATTTTAAAGAAATAAACATTTGTTAAAACATTTTTTCGTTTAGTTTTGTCCGTATCCCATCAAATAGTAAGTCTGTTACTAGGTACTACTTTATCAGTCTCGAGATGCTGGAATAGATTTACGTACATAAAATAATTATATTTATACTTTGAACTGGTCCAATCGAATAAATAAATAAGCTAATAGATAGGATAAGGTAGAGTATACGAACTTACAATGCGCGGTAATGAAACCAGTCTGTAGAGCTTTGTCGCTATCTAAACACCATAGAAAAAGAATACTCTTCTAAACTCTAAAAATTCACAAAATCTTCAAAATATATTTCTTTTGAAGCTGACTGACAATTAACGATTTTTTTTATTTCATAGAAAAATTATTAGAGATGGTTTATGAATCATTTTTACAAAAAAAAATATTTTATTTATTTATCGAAAAAAATATAGGTATAATATGTATCAACATTTTTATAGCTACAGGATTCCATGGATTACATGTTATAATTGGAACAATATTTTTAATTGTATGTTTTATTCGACATTTAAAAAAACATTTTTCAAATTAAACTGTAATTGTACTAGAGGCATGAAATTTGGAGGGTAGTATCCTTATATAGTGTAGAAGAGGTGCACTAAGAAAGGAATTTTGAAAAGTCATACTCTAAAGGGTCTACAACGCGAGAAACACCACGGGCGACGGTTAGTGACAAATAAAGCTGTCCAGACTCTAGACTAGCCAGAGTGATCATTTGAACTACTTATGAGGTCATGACTATACTTAAATACCTTATTCAAAAATAACGAGTCTGAATTCGTTGGTACACAGGATGTTTTGATATAAATCACTAAATATTTTATCTACTGTAACCCGTTTTTCCTGTGTGAAGATGTAATTTAATGATAATAATATGGTAATTATTGTGCGAAACTCGAAACTTAAATAAGTAGGTAGTTAGACTGGTATGGTAAGGTGTAAAACGGGAACTTCCAAATTAAGTTCATAGGTAAACTGGCTCACATACACTAGGCCTCATGAATTCAGCAGTGCTTTGTGTAAGAGTTAGTCCTGTTAAGTTTTAGGAAAATGAAACAACAATTGCTAGGTACCATTTTACAATGAATACGTATAGGTACGATACTTTTGTATGGATAATCTACTTTTACTTATTAATACTGTATACCACAGAATAGTAGATACCTACCTACTTTATGTACTTACACCTACCTACGTAAAATAATAAATTATAGCGTGACGTAATAAATAGATGCGCAATCAGTAGGTATTTTTGATACCTAGGATGCTAGAATATTTTGTTTGCAAAAAAAACTGCGATTTTCTTACCCTTATTCTGTACTAACGTGTACTAAGTTAATATTTAATAAGTATTGATGAAGTATGATGTTTCATTAGAGGTACAAATTGTCTTGTCACCATAACTATTGTGAATATATCATACATAATGTTAATATTGTATAGTGATGACTGATTGATTGTTTAAGAATCTCAGAAGTAGGTAAGTACTAATCTCAGTTTAATGGATTCTTAGAATGCTCATCATTTTTTTGTCAAAGGGGGTTTTCCCCGTTTTTTCAAATATTCGTTTGACATGGCAGTTGTAATACACAAGGCATAGCAATAACAGGGCTGACATAGTCGCTAAGCGACTCAAAGTCCTTCCAAAATATAAGAATCAAAAAAAAAAAAGCATATGATTTGGTTTTTATTTCTTGTTAAAAAAGCTTTGAATTTAAAAACTTTTTTTTTGTCTCCCCATGACCATCTTCCCGCTACATTATTAGACTGGACCTGCATTATCTAGGACCGGTCAAGACGAATTAAACGAGTCCAAACTAGATGGCGTTGCGTCGTTTTATAACAGAGTTTCCATAACCACCGTCCGTCTCCATCATCAGATCAACTCGCTGTCATCCTATCATTGCATTATCATCGAAGACAAATAGGTACTTTTGCCAAATTTCAGCTAAATCGGACATCAATGTTGAACTTAACTTGCAAGATCTGACCTAGACAGACAAACACACAGACAAGCTCGTAAAAAGAAAGGTTGAAATCGGTTAGGATAAAAATACTGCGTTGTTTTTTATAGGTTTTGTGCGGTTATAGATGAACTACAGCCACAGAATAAATATAAGTTCCTAGTACTTTGGAATAAGCCCTTTATAGGTACTACAGACTCAGAATATTGAACCTCACTACAACAGAATCGAACCGACAATCGTAGGAGCAAACTAATACTCGAGTACCTACCTAGAGACCGAGTTTAGGTAAGCGTAGTGTAGGACACCCTCCGGTTAGGTGGGGTGACGATCTGAGACATGTAGCTGGCAAACACTGGATGAGAAGAGCCCAAGACCGGGCTCAGTGGCGCATACCTACGTCCAGCAGTGGACCGATGTAGGTTGATGATGATGATGATGATGACAACAGAAGGAGTCCTCTCACCTTCCCTCTAATGTCAAAAAACTATGAGAATATTTTTAACGCTCAATTATTTCATCAATTTAATAAATTCTTAATTAAAAACATAGTAGGTAGGTAACGATAAATTATGTATGTAGGTACCTCGTAGCTCAGTAATTATGTAAGTTAATGTAGATTTCGAAAAAAAAATAAAGGGTCAATAGGGTCTGTGGCTATAGGTTGAGGTCTGCGGTGAGGGTGTAAGGCCTGTTTCTTCCAAGGTGACCTACACTTTCCTTGTCTTTGACCCCTTCCGAAGCTAAAGGTAAAGAATGCCTCAAAACCCTCGTTTGAACCTTTTTAAATACATTACATACTTACCCAATCGATAGGAAAGCGGGCTTTTCTTCGTATTTGTCAAAAATTAATTGTTTAAAAAATACTATTTTTTTGAATTAGCTTGAACACGGTGTTTTTTAGACCAACTGCTCTAGTGTTCTACCTAAATACTGTGTGTATTGAATTTTGTGAACGGAAACAATGGACACTTTGCGCATTCAAGCGTGCCCGTAACCTGTTATGGGCCAGTTCTGTAGTTTTTTTATATAATTTAGATGAAATATACATTATGTCCAACTCTGGACGATTGCCATAAAAAAAAAATATCAATCAATATATATAAAACTCTTTTGAAGCTGACATAGAATCAACGCACAGCCTAAACTATAAGTCCTAGAGATATGAAATTTGGAGGGTAGGTTCCTTATATAGTGTAGGGGCGCACTAAGAAAGGAATTTTGAAAAGTCACACTCTAACGCGAGCAACGCCGCGGGAGACGGCTAGTATATATATATATACATTTGGCAGAACAATGATGATTTGACCCAAGCATCCCACCAGTGTAAGTAAGAGTTTAGGATGTGGTCAAAATGACAGTTAGTATCCAGCAAAGTGCAGGCTTATTGAATTTACCTGCGATATTTGAGCTTGTAAATTGACCGCAAGTAGGTACACAACATACACCTAAATATCGGATACAGGTGCAAACATTACTCATTAGGTTACATACCTTTTCATACGGTACAATCACTTACAGAAATCCTACCATAATCTCTAGCAGAGCGTAGGTTAGAAATGTACTGCTAAATTTTTTTATTTTACGAGAAAAAGCTGCGGGACTCTCATTTGGTCCAACAGATACATTGAAAATTGAAATGATAAAAACGGAAAATAAATTAATACATTATACATAACCTAAATCTGACGTATATAAATAAATAATAATAAATATTCACGGACACTTAACACAACGCCTTCTAGTCCCAAACTAAGCAAAGCTTGTACGATGGAAACTAGATGGCTGATAGAATACATACATAGGTACATAGGTTTTTTTTTTGTAAATACATACTTATAATACATAGAAACACTCAGACACAGAACCAACATCTATGTTCACAACACACAAAATGTTTGTTCTCTGTGGGGATCGAACCCACGACCCACAGCACGGAAGGCAGAGCTACTACCGACTGAGCCATGACGCCTGTATATGAACGGAACGCGAAAGATACGATAAGTAGGTAGGTACTGCCTGATCAATATTTGATACACGATTTTTATAACCTACGGCACAGAATAGGCAATAGTGATCTTTATGTACCGCTGCTTTTTTATTAAAGTAGAAATGTCCATCGTCCAAGATGGCCAGACGATATCGCTGTCATGGCGGACAAAAATTAGATGAGACTGGCACGGGGTCGTAAGGAGTGGTACCAAAAAGAGAGGCCTATATCCAGCAGTGGGTGAAGGCTGTGGATGATGATGATGATGATTAGGTACTTTACTAAAAACTACATTGTGTAACATAGAAAGGCCCATCACTGCAAGTCTAATAAACATATTTGACCCAGAAAACGTATTTTAAATTTATTTATGTATCTATGTAACGTACCCTACCAATACTTACATGTATTAAACGTAGACTAGAAAAGTAGGTAGGTACCTAACTGAATTGAAAAATTGAAACTCATTTCAAATCCTAAAAAATCATTGGAGAAAGAAAGACGAAATAAGTGGTAAATATTATGTGACCCTTCGCACCAGAATAGTTCAAAGTTATTTACAGTATTATAAATACTTTTTTCTCGAGAGACAGGGGTGTTACAACCCCTACAGAAGTTTATTTAGTGGTTAAATCATCACCCTAGTAAATAAATATCACAAACGAATTCGCGGTAATTCCGCTGTCTTTGTTTTATACAATAAAAAATAACTAGCTTGTCTAAATAAATTATTTCGAATATTGGTGCAGAAAAAACTAACTGCATACTAAGTAATTCAATTAATTTAGGTACATGCAGTCAATCTAGTTTCGGAATGTGTAAGCATATAGGTACGTACCTACTAGTATAGTATTATATGATTTGTGATATAGGTAACTTGCTTTGTCAATAGGCATAAAAAGAACCTGAAAAGTGAAAGATATAGGACATCTGACAGCAATATAGAAAGCTTTCGTATGCGTCTAGTTTTCCCGTGATGTTAACCCCAGAAACCGAAATAGATTATATTCTCCTGGAACTTAGAGCACTTTGATTCGTCCGAGAATAACGAAAATTGTTAAACCGTTTATGAAAAAATACCATTAGTGTGTTCCCGTTTTTTAGGGGACTGGTACCTAAGGTGAATCCTGCGTGGTCTTATTTTCGATAGTAGGCACCAACTTTACGAAAGATGCTTACCTAATTATACATTTAAAGAACACAATACATATTCTGGCAACCCTTCTAAAACTGTAATATACCCTATAATTCAGATAAGAGGTAGGTAGGTACTTCCTTATAAAAATTAGTACGCGAAAAATCTGGTTTATGAACTTATTGCTTTTTTGTATTATAATAGTACATTATGGTACTAGTGTGGTACATTGGTGCTTACCGCCGAGGTGCCATTGAGACCCGAGCCGTAGGCGAGGGTCTTAAGAGAGCCGAGGACGGTAATCACCAATACACACGTGTATCATACGACGTTTTTCAACACACTTGTGAATAAAATAACTATAATTTCAACAGTGAAAACGAGTTTTGAAAAATCTTTCGCTATGGCGGGAAAAATTTCCTATGCGCGCGCATTGCGATCGGCCACAGACTAAAGAATGGGATGAGGTTTTTTTTTTATTTTCCGCACATAGGGTTTGCGTATATTCTGCCACGTACAAAATGGGGAATTTAAAGTTTTCTTTTATTACAGAGAAAACAAAAGTTATATTTGAGTGAAAGTTTTATTTATTAAACACGTACGAGTTAAAATTATCTATTTAAATAAGAAGTTGCATGAAATGAGCAAGCAATAGGAACATTAATTTATTTGTTCTATTGAACACGATCTTTTTTAGAATAAAAACTTTTTTAAGAACAAAGCAACTCAACCAAAAAAATTCAAAAAAAAAAATCTATAACTCACTAGTGAGTTATAGCAATGAAAAAGTCACAGTTTGATTATGGGTGTCATTATGTGCCTAATTGCAGTGACCATAGAGCCACTTTATGAGCAAGTGTGTTGAAAAATAATATTATTTTCATTTTCCGTGTTTTATTCTATCTCTTTCTAATAGTCCTAACGTTCAATTTGTTCGTACTTCCTTGCAGTTAAGACCTTTTGCGTGTCACAGTTCGGTCATATTTATATACGGGCCTTCTCAAGAGATCTCAAACACTATCCCGCAAGAACATCAACAATGAACACTGTAAGTAAAGCTTCATAAAAATATTATTTTATTTATTATGTATGAGACATAAAGTTACCTACAATTTACATGTAAATCATACTGGTTTTTGTATTAGATACTTACCAAAAATTGTTGTTGGGTTTTTCTTTGTAATGGGTACCTACGTTTATTTTAAATCCATATTTTAATTATTTATTTATCTATATTAAACCGAATTCTTCCGCTATTTTTAAGGACTTGGGAACACCCTTCACTATTACAATAATACATTGTAGGTATTACCTTTTTTGCGCCCCTATAGTAAACTAGGTACCTACATAGAGAGTAGTTCGATCTCCCTATCCAAATCATGGATTTAAATTATTCAAAAATTGCAATATATATATTAACATATCATGCTAAAGTGTTTTGAAGGATTTAACATTTTAATTATATTTTTGTAACTTTAGTGGGTAGTTTGTTTGCATTAAATATATTAAACTTAAGTCAGATTTACGCAATAAAATTCAAATCCAATAAAACCATTCTTGAATTTACGTAATATAATAATTTATAAGTATAAAAACTGGAAAAACCGACTCCCAATTTGATACGCCTTCACCATAAAAAAATGATGATGATGGCAGTTCATTGGGACTGCTCTATTGATCGTTAACACCACAGAAAAGTCACAGGAAAGCAAAATAAAGTGGTTGTTTTTCAGTTATTCGTATTTAACTGCCAAACTACTGAACCGATTTTGATACAAGATTTAAGGGACCAAGTATGCCCTTTCAGACAAAAAAAGGATTTTTGAAGTCGGTTCATAAATGAGGGAGTTCTAAGGTAACAAACATTAAAAAAAATTAAGAACCTCTTCCTTTTTTTAAAGTCGGTTTAAAATAAATAGTGCCTAATTTATAAAGTTTTCGTTGAAAATATATTACTCACCATCAAGAACCAAAAACCGTAAAATGTAGTTTTGGCCCAAATTTTCCCTATTTTGTGTACAATAAAAATGTTTCTGGTTTTAATAAAAATTAAATAATTTATAAGTATTAATTTCGTTTCAGTTAACTATCGCAGTTTTGGTTGCGTGCGCCACCTTGGCGTATGCTTCAACCGTCCCCGCTGCAGCGCCAGGGCCGCTAGCAGCTGAGGCTGCTGGCGAGATCTTCCAGGCCGAAGAAAGCAGGCATTACTACCGTGGCGGCGGCGGCGGCCACGGTGGCGGACACCATGGCGGCGGACACTACGGTGGTGGCGGACACCACGGTGGCGGACACTACGGTGGTGGCGGACACCACGGTGGTGGTGGACACCACGGTGGCCATTGGTGAAAATAATTCTAATATATCCAATAATTTGTAAGCGTCTGTGATGGAAACACTTTAAGTAGGCTAATATTTAACTAAAATAAACTTTTGCACTTAAACACCCAAGTTTTACTATGCCTTTGTGTTGAAAATCATTTAAAAATAGGAAACCTAATTTTATTGTTCTCAGAATCGACAGCAGAGTGACATAAAGGTGGCCGAAAAATATTTTATAAAAGCTTGTGACTGAGGTAGGTTCTTACGATTTTTATGTAATCTACCTACTATTAACGTTTAGGAATAAAAGTAATCTGGAAAGATCTAGATAAACAAGGTACTTAAATATCATGAAGTTTTAACAATAAAAATAAATATTTACCTAACCATAAAAAAAAAATGTTATGAGGAAAATGGTTAAAAACGTTGCATGTAAAAGACATAAACGCGCTCGCGACGCGCTACGCTCCGTAATAAGCATGCTTAGTGAATAGTAAACACTACGCCGAATTCACAATCGTAGAAGCTGAACGGACAGACTGCAGAATACATTTTGAAACTGTAGTAACTTTCTGGGGTCTCAGTATATATACAAGATGTACTACAAACTTCAGTTTCGAATGGCTGCAAAGCTGAGTGGTTAAAAAGCTGAATAAGCCAAAGAAAGTTCAATTCCTAGAACTGTTGTTTACCACTCTATCGGTTCATTTTCACTAACTGAATCATTCTGTTCTGGCTTAACAATCTTAACATACTAGGTAGTTCCTTCATGTTCCACTAGTTCCTTTATTTTCACATATCTCAAGCACTACAGCATAAATAGAGAGCATTGGTAAATATCATGCTGGAAGTATCTCGAAAGGATAAACACCAAAATCCTAACAAATGTTCTCAGATCAATAAATTTTACCACCACAGCAATCGTGGCAACACCTGTGTTTCAGTCAGGCCAATGACTTTCCAACAAAAAAAAATACATTAAAACGTATAATTACCGTACAAGGGATTTCGCATTTCTTTTTCAATTTCTCAAAGAGTGATCATCCTCCATGTGATTGAACTTACAGCTCGCAAAAAAAAACTAATTTGTAAACTAACTAATCTGGGTAGGAAGGAATCCACAGATGATTAATTTTATTACCTAGTTACTGACGAGACCTGTTTGAACGTTACAAATTGTGCCCAAGTACCTAGATTACCTTGACTTTGAGAAGTTATCTAATTACATAACCTAACATCTAGAATCTAGGTAGACCTACCGATTTTGCTTAGTGTTTGTAACCGAACACGCTTGACATTTTGGTAGAGATAGAGTACGGAAACCCGTTTTGATTTTGAGTTTTTCCATGCGAGATGTCGCATGCCGTCAGATAGGTCCGTATACGCATTTACCTGCTGCTCAAGCACTGATCCGGACTCGAGAATATATTTTTGGACAGTTTTGTGTGACGCCAATCTATGCTCGGTCGAGATGATAATTGTGAGCCTAAAACCGAAAAGAGGCTTGTTTTAGGTTATTTTCACATGAATGTCTGTCTGCATTGGGTAACTAACTACTAACGAATAAATATAAAAACAGCAAGCCTTTCATAATAAAAAGATTTAGGTATCCAACGACATTGCAAGGGTAGGTTTGCCCATTCTAGTTTATGTTTCAAATGATCGTTCGAGCTTTCAATATTCCAAGTTCAACTATATAGGTATTAATTATATTCCTCGTTTCCAAACTTCGAAGGTGATGAGTACCTAATTAGCAAAACTTGCCGTAGGTAGATACGTTAATTACCAACCAACCGAGACTGACTACGAACAGTTTCTTTTGATATAAGACCTCATCTACTTATTTTGTTGAATAACTTTTGAATATTTAATAAAGCGGGGATTCACATCGTATTTTGCATTTTTACGATAGAGTATCATTATACCTACCTACTTAGTCGAGCGCGTTTTTAGTCTAGGTTTTATCTTCGTCAAATTAAATTCCGCCCGCAGCTTCGCTTGCAAGGTGGAAGCTCCCTTGGAAGGTCGTGATATACTAAGATACCGATATTTTAGAACCTTCCAAGGGGCCACGCAAAGGAATAACTAACCAGTCAAAAGAGTTAGTATTTCCAACCAGTCAGACAATATTTTGAGAGATGACCACTCGCCTTATTATAAACGTGATGGGGATTCTGACCTGCACGTCTAGCCAAAACGTGAAACTTGTGGTGATAAATTGAATAGCTAGGTAGGTACCTCCTTTACCTATAAGATTTTATGAAAAACTTCTATATTATCTACAATAGTAGTGGAAAAAACACTTTTGGGGTGAGGGTGAATGGAATCATCACGTGCAGAGTACCGCGAGTGAGATGATCCTCGGTAACCTGGTGTTATTTAACCTTTGAGAAACCATAAATCGAAATAAATCAGGTCTTCTTGTAAGTACGGCTTACCATGCACCATATAGGTCAGTGGTCATCAAATTCGAAATCACCATACAATATGTAGGTACCTTACTTTCTAAACCCGATTGGTACGTTATTATTAACGCTCGTATTGAATAACATTACCTAACCATGGTTATTCGCTTTCCGTTGCGACCTTGACTGTGACCATAATCTCACAAGAGTGGGAGAAAGGGCTTTCTCCAGTTCCCCAATCATCCCAATGCATTCAGTGCATGACCTCTATTGAGTCACTACACTCACGTGACTTTCAAGTGTTTTGATGATGGTAAGTGTTTTGTTTTTTTGCTGGGTTTTTTTATTGAGCTTTCTGAGTTCAGGTAATGTAAGGTTGATGATCTTCGTGTCTGTAGATGCACAGTAAGTAGCCTTTAGATAGGTACATTGACTTCGTGGTTCAAGTCGGTACAGGTTGTTCATAAATTGTTTTGTTTTTTATTGCTAAATGTAACCACTTTTTTCAATTATGATTCACACACATAATAATTATGTAGATTAATATACGCCTCATCATAAAATAAAGTGACGATTAATTAAAATCGGCATAAAAAAATATTGAATAGCAGTATTATCTCTAGATTTTCGTGACTGTGTAATCAAATCAAAGAGGTGGCTCGATTTTTATGATTATTATAAGTTTTAAGTGTGCATGTTTACCTCGAGTAGTATATACCTACCTAATGTAAACATTATCACCTTATTAGGTAGGGTAAGTAAGTATAGGTAATAAGGAAGGAAAATCAAAATCGATTAAAGAACTATTACGTAGCTAATATTATAATATTCAACAGCATGAAGATTGTAGTTTAATCATCAAAAACGTATCCGAGATAAATAAAAAAATATTCACGGACATTTAACACAACGCCTTCTAGTCCCAAACTAAGCAAAGCTTGTACTATGGGAACTAGATGGCTGATAGAACACATATTATTATGCATTTTTTTTTGTAAATACATAGAAACACCCAGACAGAACAAACATCTATGTTTGCCACACACAAATGTTTGTTCTCGGTGGGGATCGAACCCACGACCCACAGCACGGAAGGCAGAGCTACTACCGACTGAGCCATGAAGCCTGTTAATGTGAAGATAAATGATTGTCCTAAGGTTATCCTTATAAATAATCTGTAACTTTTATGCAGAAAATTATACCTTATATCATTGATTAAATGTTGTGAGGTGACTAAGTTCAATATGTGATTGATGACTAATTCTAGCTTATTTGTAGTAATGAAGTAGGTAGGTATGTAGGATAAGTAGGTATATATTGCTGAAAAAAAAGGACAGCGTCTACTTTACTGAACAGACACAGTAGAGAAACTTTCAACTGTAGAAAAACTTTTACACATTTGTTGCCGTGACCAGGATAATATTTTAACTCGTTGTATTACAGATAACCAAACTATCACTGATTATTTTGACTTCTCTGGCTCTGGTGGAGAGCACAGTACTAGACCCGGCACTGTATTTAGCTCCAAGCCCTCCGTTGGTACTGACGCGCGACAGTATACCACCAGCAGAATTATGGTCACAGACCTTGGAAGACAGGGCCGAGCGAGTCGCGAGAGAGCGTGCAGTGAAAGGTAAAGCATAAAGCTCTCTTTAGCTAGAATTTAACTATTATTATTTTTTTATAAAAAAAAAATAGAACACGCACATGGCTCACCTCATAAAACATCAGTTTATTGATATGTATGTTGTAGGTAAGTAAGTTTGAAAAATATCATGGGTCACTGTATTTATGACACGCTTTTATCGGTAAAAATGTAGATAATTCACGAAAATGAAATGGTAAGTTCATTGCCTATTAGGTATGTAATTTTTTTATTTTTTTTCAGCTGAAGAATCCTACGAAAAAGCTGAACCTGTTGTAACCGGGCGAATGTTCTGGCCTAGATACAGCGCTCCTCAACCCGCTTTAGGGATTAACATACCTCTAATGTTTAGCCTCTCTGGATCCTACGGAAAGTATCCTCCGACCGGAGCCATCGGCAGTTCTTACACCAGCATTGGCCTTGGGTCTTTAGGAGGCGTCAAGTCAAGTATGTTAGGTAAAACGGCAGTAGCGAGTGCTGGTGTGTACGGGTCTTATGGGAGATCAGCGCTGGCTGGGAGCGGTTATGGAAATTATGGTATAGCTCCTAGCGTAAGGGTGTATGGTGGGGAAAGTGCTGCCAGTTGGAGTGGCTGGGGCAATGGCAAATGGGGGCATTATGGAAAAGGATAAATATACGTGGAATTGGAGATAAAAAATGTAGTTTTACTTTTATTGTTAGGTACTATTAAAATTCTTTCCTCGGATTTGATAAGATTTTTCAAAGTACATTTTTGAGCTGCTAAGAAAATCAACTAGGTAAGAGTAGGTAGGTAGTAGGTACTTAGGTAGTACTTACCTACCAGATGAAGGACCAACAGATGAGGACCTTATAAATAACTTAATTATAGTTTTTCTTAGTATCTTCCTTGAATTTCTGACCTCATATGAATACTATTCATTAGTAGTTATTAGGTAGGTACGCCCGCACTTCTAGTTATTTGCCATACTAACGTAGGTTACCTAAGTGCTACGAGTGATGTTACCTACAGTGTCAACATGTTTTAGCTGTCGGAAATATCAGCTACATGTCAGCAAGCATTAGATAAATCATCTTCTAATGACGAGTGACGCGATGCATCCTATTATTTTAATGTGATTTTAAATAACAGTGAACTGTGCTGAAGTCACGGTCACTAAAAACGAGTAGGTAGTCAAATTTTTACAGTCGGTTTTCCCATAGTCCTTTTCTAGCTTTTCAATTTCTATTAGTTGTGCACGTGTGCTAGCATGTGCAGTAGGTTCCCTCAGTCTCATTACTTATTGCGTGGAAAAGTACTACAATGCAGACTAATAGACTGCGCTCAACCGACTGTAAATCAGCTGTTAGGAACATTCTTTTTCATATGCTATTATGGCTGTGCCGGAACTGTCTGATATGAATAACTAGGTGACTGACAATCATGACAGCGAAACCTATTTCACATCCTGTGTGAACCCAATTTAAACCGAGCATTGTAGCATTCGACGTCAGTAGCATTGCAATGGTGGCCGGCGTTGTCTCCCTAGTTTTGACGCTACTACCGACATTGGTATTTTCCTCTGGAGATGGGAACATCCGGCTGCTTCAAGATGAAGTAGCAGCCGCTTTGAAATCCTGCTCCACAGGCGACAATCTGAGAGACGCGCAGAAACAAAAGCGATCCGCTGACGACTCACCGCGAATCGATGAAAGCAGACAAGGCTCTAATCAATACAGTCATGAGCGTCGAAATACCACCGATCGCGACCAAATGTTTGTCATTAATGCCACAGATTACGACTACGAAGGGTACGGTTCGGGGAATGGTGGGGAGAGGCTGATGAAGTCTGTGCCAAGAGCTGCAGAAGGTGTAAGTTATCCGGAAGTGGATGCGAATGGGAACAACTTGAATAGGACCAAAAGGGGTGAGCCGTTGCTCAATAAAGCAGATAGTGATGAGGTAAAACAATTCAGAATCACGAAAGCCACAAGGATACGCTGTAAATGTTTCATTATATTATATAGGTACTAGTAACTACCATATTTTGTTTCTTTCCATTGCAGTGTCTGAGTCAGTGCGTGTTCGCCAATTTACAAGTCGTAAGTGTCACTATTTACTTAAATATTAGTATTTGTCATTCTAAGAAAGCCTAATGACCAAGAATGGAACGATTTCTTAGGTGGACTCCAGGGGAATTCCCCGCGAGGCTGAACTGTGGGCGAAGGTTCAATCATCAGTGACGTCCCAGCAGTCTAGGGCCGCCTTGAGGGATCAAATCGGGGCCTGCTTCCAAGAATTGCAATCAGGTACCTAGGTACTACCTATATAGAAATTCAATGACTTCTTTTAAATTTACACGAAACGAGAAAAAATACAACTTTTATACGGCGGTTGTAATAGGGTTTTAACAAGGCCGTGGTGATTAGGAAGAAATTATATTTTTCAGACATATTTTGAAACCGAAATATCAAATTCTGCTCTAGCGATGCCCAGTCAATATTCTTCAAAAATCAACCAATAACATCCATGGTTTTTTCCACAGAGGCAGAAGACAATGGCTGCTCATACTCAAACAAGCTTGAAAGATGTTTGATGCTACGCTTCTCTGATCGAAAACCACAAACGGAAAGTGCACCCAAAACCTAGACCAAGGAGTTTACAAATATTACCGCTGGATATTCCTTGAATAATTTGAACGTAGGTAAGATCTCGTAATATTCTGACACAATTAATTATTCTAGGGATATTCTGTGAAGATATTAGTAACAAGTAATAAGCAGGTCCAAGGTTTTATTCCTCCCGACAATCTTTGGCTATTCCAAACCGGACGAACCTAACTTACTTAGGTACCTAAAAATACCTAAGTTCCTATAATTTAGCTAGTAATTTTGCAAATCAGAATAAAATCTGAACCAGTAACATGAACTTTTATTTAAATTTATAGGTCTATTAGATTTAATTAAAATAAAATAGGTAGCCAAACGCTATCTGAAAAGTAGGTTGATAGCCAAAATAGGAACTCACATGCATTTTCATAGATAAAGGATGACAGGATATCCGGGATATGAAAAGGGCTGTGGGTGGTAAACCACGGGCTTATCTAGACTTATATTTTGTAGCTCGTGTGGTAATATCTGCCTCGGAAGCGGAAACCGACGTGGGAATCTGGTAGATTCTGTCTGAAATAAAAAAAAAACATATATTTTGGTAGGTAAATGGACTTACCACCAACAACTACTTGGTAGGTAAGCATTAATAATCGGAAATTCTCACAAATTCAAGGCAAAAGCCATATTAAAATTTGTACAAGTAAATAATGTAACTGGGTACCTTAAGAGTAGTATAAAAGCAAGTAAGTAAACATATTTATTGAATAAAGGCATGTTTTAGATTTATAAAAAAAAAATATTGACTTACTTTTATGATGGAAATCCCAGCAACAGCCAACATAGCACATAAAATACTGCTTCTTGAAAAACCCATTAAAACAACTATAAAATTACTTCTACTGAAGCCACAGGCCAGCTACAATATATTTTATGGTTCCATTAAATTAGTAACTACGCTACCACCATAAATACGACTTTTAAAACTTAATTTTATGACCATTCAATAATTGAACTCAGTACCTTACCTATGTAGGTACCTAGGTACTTTACTTAACTATTATAATATCAAATTCTGCCAATTTTCTTTTAATATTATGGTTTTAATGAGCAAAATTTACGTGGCGCTGTTTACTAGTATATAGTAATTAATTTGAAGTTAGTAATTAATTAAGTTTAATTCAAAGTTGACAGTGGTTTAAAATTGATAAAACCAATGTAATTGTGTAATAATGTCGGTATAAATAATTTAATTAATAAATATTAGTTAGTGCGACACAGGTGCCAAGGTGCTGAGACTCAAAGTATTAAGCTGAAGAGGAGGACGGCCGGAGCATACATTTGGTTGAGCTTGGATATGCTTCGACCATCTGCATACATGGATAAAAGACTCCTTTTCTAATACTAAAAGACGCTCCTGAAATAAGACAAAAAAAATTGTGTTCTTGGTTGCAAATGATCTCGGTTGGTGCTGCTAGCAACTTTCTAAATTCAGATTTTATATTGAACTAGGTCCCGCCCGCAACTTCGTTCGCGTCCCGTTGGATCCAGTTGATTTTTCGGGATAAAAAGTAGCCTATGTGTTAATCCAGGTCACGGACAATATATATTCCAAGTTTCATCCAAATCAGATCAGTAGTTTTTATGTGAAAGAGTAACACACATCCATCCATACTTACAAACTTTCGCGTTTATAATATTAGTAGGATTTGATATTTATTACTATTATATTTTTCATTGAATAGTTGTTTATTTACTCTGCCATTATTATGGAATCATAATCACAAATTATCTACTCAAAAAAGATTGTTTATGATTAATCTTCATTTTTTTTAAATTATTTTATATAAAACCATCATAGGTATTTTACTTACCAAGATTGGGTACAGAGCATAGTATAAAGCTATATCTGCCACTGTGAGAAACTGGCCTGTTAGGTAGGAATTATTTTCTAGAGCTTTGTTGATATCCTGAAATTATAAAGAACAATATTATTGACGTGGTTGGCAGCGAAATTAAAAAAACAAAACAAGTTGCATCCGTCAGATACATATGGATGGTGTAGGTAGGGTGTGCTGTGATCCGGCCCAAGATACTTAGGTAAATATCATGATAATTATCACAATACTTATTGACGTGTAGCGTTCGCCTTAGATTTGACGCAATTAAATCTAAGGAGAATTTTCTATTTAGGAAAAATTTTTTTTTAGATTTGATGCAAAGGTATTTTCAGAAAATGTATGTAGGTAGCTACCTCTAAAAATGCTTTGGCAAAGGCAGGATTACTAGCTGCTTGATTAGCATACATTGCTGCATGTTCCAGCCACTGGTAGCATAGCAATGTTTGTTCGTGACTTAGCTTTGTCTTGGCTGAAAGTCTTAGTACTATACTGGCGAAGCCCTCAACGCTCTGCTTATCGAGAACTGTCGTTAGAACCTGTAAGATATATTATTTTGATTATCTAGGTTTTTAGCTGCATTATTAGTGTAGTACACATACTTGTATGGGAAGTTAGGATCTGGCTGTTTGATATGAGTAGCAAAAACCTAAATCCTACTTGGAGCTGGTGAGCAAATAGTGGAGGTACCCTTCTCTAGGGTAGTAAAAGTATCGCTATGGCAAAATTCTCATTATATATCTGACTACCTAATATATATAATAATAGAGATAAAAGATTACAGTTAATACATTTACCCTGTCGGTATTGTAACAAACTGTCCCCACTGGAGCATTGTAGTATTTCCCCACTAATTTGATTACTTCTACGTTACACGCACTCATTGCTACAGATTGTTATGGTGTTTCGAGTCGAATTTCCTACTTCAATTCAAAACATTTATGTATTTTCTATTTTCCGGTCGAAATCAAAATCACAACGCAAAGAAACTCGCACAGACGAACAACAACATAACCTCTAAAAATACGTGTATTAATCATGAGTGATTGATTGATATACATGACTTTGACAGACAATCCGACATAGCTTGTCTGTCAGTCACTTTGTCACTTATAAATGACGGAAATTCTCAAAAATCATTACAAGATGTATAAAAAAGTTTTTTTGTGTTGTAATTTGTTGGGTTTATTTAGCTGCGGCTAGTTTTACTAATTTTGCTTAAATTTCCTCATTAATGATATCAGATAAACAAAAGACGTAGATAGTGTTTGGTGGATAATAACTCGTGCGCGCTATGTTGTGTTAGCAATAAAAACTTCGATTCAACAACTTCATCGTAAAACTATGAACGTACGGGTTCTTTTGATGCGATAGTAGATTTCCTAATAAAACAATAACCATCTTCATGTTGCCCTTGTGCCATAACTACTTTTGTGTAACACCCATCAATAGAGCCAATAAAGATGTGGTACAGCAGTCCGATACAAAGAAGTATGCACTTGGAGTTGTCATCCTTCTACTGGTTGTTTTCTTATGGACACCTTCCTCTGAGATGACTAAAGTGAGTTTTACCATTCTATTTTTCCCACCACTAGGCTCACAAAAGTTTTCAAATTTTTCAAAGGGCAATGAACCCAAGAACGCTTTAACAAAATCCCAAGTGATATGTCTTAGTTGTTGATTGGCAAGTTCAAAAACGTAGTAAAACGAAGACTTCTTCTTTATGCATACTTTAAAATATCTGATTATGAGAAGACAAACCAGCTTGGTACAAACTAACTCCAACTCATTCAATAAAAAAAATTGAACAAAACCTATTGACAATTCAAAGTGATCAGTGAGATTTTGTTGAATAAAAGCTTTTGAACTTTGATTTCCTAATGCTATTTGTTTTTGCAGTATTTATATGGAGAGAAGCACATAGAGAAACCATTTCTTGTGACTTACATCAGAAGTTCACTGCTATTTATTTACTTACTGGTCCTGTGCTTTACACCACCCACAAGAGATCCCTGCAGATCAGCTGATTATACTGTAAGTATTATAGTACCAGGGTACAGACGATGGTCCGAAACTAGAATAACTCAATATTTAACTATCAAGATCCGACCAAAACATTACTTAAGTAGAGTTTTGGTTAGATGTCAACCTTTATCTTTATGGAGTAATATTCATTCCAAATGAAATCCAATTCTAAAAATACTTTGGAGGTAGATAGCATGATTCCTGGGTGCCATGGGCTAAGTTTTATTTTGACTTAGTAACACCCAGACACAGAATAATCTCAAGAATTACCTACAAATGTAAATATTTATCTTGCAGCAACTATTGGAACCCACAGCTGAAACTGATGACGAGAACTACTTTAATGAGGCAACTAGCAGCTTGGTAAGTTAGATAACAATATTACAAATAAACTGATAAAGATTTCAATCTACTACATGCTCTAAAGAGATAGAGTTGAATCAACATCCTGTTATCTCTATTAATTTCGACATCAGGTCAAGTTTGTAACTCAATAATTACACCGCACAGAAACGGCTGGTCCAGTTTCGTTAAAACTTGGAATACATAATAATATTCTACTTTTAATCCAATATTGAGTTATTATACCCGCAGGCAGAATCTATTAATATAATATGCTTAACATTGAATAAAATGAAATTGAAAAGTATCAGGGAACCCTCTGGTAAACGCAAAACCTCATTGACGCACACAACATCGCCTTAAATGAAAGACAGAGCAACTATAACCATTTAGAGGAGGTTGTATTGTATTGTTATTGTAACAATGAACAGTTACTTGTGAATTAAGCTAAATTGCACCTAAAGACTGTGTAGGTAGAGTAGTTTTTGCATTGGTTCTTTGACACAAGTGAGCTTTTTGTATGTTTTACTTATATTCTCTGACAGGGTGACTCAACATTTGTACCAGTTCGCGCTGGCGAAACAACTGACAGTGACGATGCGGCACCCAGAGCTGTGAGATTCAACAAAGTGGCTGAGGTAATATAAATATTAGCAGACTAGCCGTCGCCCGCGGCGTTGCTCGCGTTCTACCCTTTAGAGTGTGACGTTTCGAAATTCCTTTCTTAGTGCACCCCTACACTATATAAGGATACTACCCTCCAAATTTCATACCTCTAGGACTTATAGTTTAGGCTGTGCGTTGATTCTCTGTCAGCTTCAAAAGAGTTTTATATATATTGATGATGATGATGATGATGATGATGATGATGATGATGATGATTGATACTGATCTTTCGACAACATTCGTTTTATCGCACCAACAAGTAAACAAGGTTATTTTGGAGGAAAGCTTAAGAGGCATAACATGAATGAAAAACTTCAGTTTCTTTGTAGAATGATACAACAAACACTGTTTCCATTGACCAGTGGAGTAGTCTTCTTTCGGGATTAAAGGAATATTCATTTTACATAGTATGGTGGTGGTACTACCTCCCAGGATGAACTTCTTCACGAAGATCGCTACTACAAACCAGGATATAACACTAAGGCTTATCTACTGTTCAAGCACTGGGTCCAGACTCTAACATAGATTTTTGTGTATAAAAAAAATAATAAAAAAAATCAAATCTATGCTGGAGTAACGATTTCTATATCGAGATACGGACCTACAATTTCTTTTTTGAGAGTTCGTGGGTCCTTTTTGAGTTACATTTACTAGATGGATCCTATATTGAGTAGTTTACTATTATAATAGGTGCGAGTGATGTCAGCTGCAATGGCTGGTGAAGCTCTATTAGCGCGACTGTCCTGGGCGGCGTCAGTACGAGCGACTGAGCATGCGCAGAGACGGGCAGCCGCCGCGGCTACTAGGAGACATCTGAGGCTGGCTATGCTGTTCTTTTTACCTGTAAGTACTATTATTTAAGGACCAGTCGAATCATCTTGAAAAAATATGTATATTATTTATGTATATTACATTACAAAATTTTCATCATATTTTTTTTATTAAATTTTCGTTTATCATTTTCCAGTGGTTCATATCAAACTATCTGTACCGGCTGAGTTTGCTCCACACTTCAACAGGCATGGCCACAACGTACACGACGACATCGGGCGTGTTAGCGTTGACTTTTGGCGCAATATTCGCGCAGTCGCCGGCGGATAAATTCAACGCGTCGAGGTATCTAGCTGTTATTATGACTGTGGCTGGACTGGTGAGTTGAAATCTAATGTACTATACTATTTGTCTAATAGAGAGAACTGTGTCTAGAATTGGAGATGCAATCATACTTGATTAAAAAAAATATCATGAAAAATTTTAAATGTACAATGATGGCTCCAAGCCTTTATTACATGTCATTGTATTGGAAGCCATCAATGTACTATAATGTTTTACTTTCTAACCCATGTATACCAATGGATATGATGTACTTACCTGCAGTACAGACTAATACTGGCACCCATAATCACCTTAGTAACTAGGTCCACGTTTATAGGACGATTCAAAAGATAGTTACTTTTAATAACATAGGTACCTAATGATGTGATTTTTTTTTCTCTTTGCTTTGACAACAAAATTCCAACAGAAGAGGTGATAATACCTATGTTTACATAACGAAGTCAATTTAGTACATAATACCAGTCTTAATAAAACAATAAACATTTGCAGGTCACATTAGGACTAACAGATAGTGGCGAGATACGGAGCAATTGGATAGCAATTGTATCGGGACTCGGCTCAGCGCTCTGCTACTCCGTTCATCTCGTCCTTTTCCGACAGGAGATGAGGAAAGGAGACGGTATCAACTCTCCTTTGTTAGTTGGTGAGTGTTTTTTTTTTAAATCAGAAAATTCTTTATATATTCCTCCTGCTAGGTGGGGCGACGATCTTCGAAATGTAGCTGGCCGAAGATCGTGCTCAATGGCGCGTTTTAACAGAGACCTACGTCCAGCAGTGGACGAACATAGGAGATGATAATGATTATTATCTATAGTATACTATTATGAAACTGTAAAAAGCCAAAATCTAAAATAAAAGATATGGATAAACGAAATATGCAGATCTACTAAATAAACGATTCTAATTCTGAAAATCGAGTTTGTCTGTTTGTTTGTTCGCGGATGACGCCGCCTTAACTACAGGACCAATTTCAATGAAACTTCGGAAGCCCATTTTTTCGGATTAAAACATTTGTTGAAATCAAAGACGTGGATTCTTAGATACAGCTTGAACTTTCTAAACCAAAAGCAGCCATTTTCTATAAGGTTCATCGTATGTTTTGACAGATATTTTGGTGGAAAGTTTCGCACACGTACGTAGTCGCGAGTATCAGCTCGTTATTATTTATTTATTGTTGTCAGGTCTAGTGGGATGTGCATGTGGTTGCTTGTCCTGGGCGATGGGCGGCGTACTAAGTGCCGTTGGAGTTGAGCAAGCAGAATTGCCTTCACCGAAACTGTGGAGCTATCTACTGCTGGATGCGGCATTGGGGCCGATACTACTTGACTCATTGTGGCTTTGGTAAGGATAAACTCTATCGCGAACAAATCAGATAGTCGCCGCGTTAACGTATTCGAGTTATATTGCGCGTCAATGCCAGCTCGACTGTCAACCGTTGTAGTGTCACCGCGCAATGTATCTAGGATACGTTTGCGATTGTCACATTTATTCGTGATCAAGGTACTGTTTTCATTTTCGAGTGACTGACGTCACAATAAGCGCTAGTGAAGTCAGCATAACCGCTACGGGTGCTTATCTGTACGTGAATTGGAAAGCTTTTTTTATACGATAACTTTGTTTTTATAAATTAAATTCAGTATAGGTATAGGTCGCCACAGCTTCGCCTTCAGTTTTACGGTTGTTATTTGAGAACCTTCCTCAGCGGTCCTGCCAATTCTATTAGTCCAATGCCACTTCAGCTTGCTTGTCCTGAGATCTATGCCGGCTTGTATATTATGTGATTTTTTTTTTTTATTTTTTTTTATTTTTCAGCCATGGTTTTCCCACTGCAGGGCAAAGGCCTCCCCTCCCTCCTTCCACTCCTCACGATAACGGCGTTAAATTATGTGAAATGTTCATGAATATTATTACTTACTAGCTGATACCCGCGACTTCGTACGCATGCGAAACTTTCCACCAAAATATCTTTCAACCAGCATACGATGCATGCTCGTTGCAAATGGCTGCTTTTCGTTTAGAGAGTTGAAGCTGTATCTAAGAATCCACGTCTTTAATTTCAATAAAATATAGCCTATGTTTCAATCCGGAAAAAGGGCTTCCGAATGGTATAAGTTTCGTTGAAATTGGTCCAGTAATTTAAGCGTGATCCGCGAACAAACAAACAGATAAACAGACAAACTCGATTTTCGAAATCAGAATCGTTTATTTAGTAGATCTGCATAATTAGTTTATCCATTATCTTTAATTTTAGTTTTTGGCTTTTTTACAGTTTTATAATACCTTTAGAGTGTGACGTTTCAAAATTCCTTTCTTAGTGCACCCCTACACTATATAAGGATACTACCCTCCAAATTTCATACCTCTAGGACTTATAGTTTAGGCTGTGCGTTGATTCTCTGTCAGCTTCCAAAGAGTTTTATATATATTGATGAGATGATATAGATAGGTATACTTTATGTTGCAGGGGCGTATCATTGACGTCGCCTGAGACCGCCACCGCTCTCCTAGGGCTTACAGCGCCGATCTCTGCGCTTATAGACACGTACCGCGGGCGCGACAGCTCGACATGGCACGCGCTGGCCTCCGGCTTCATCGGCGTCGGCTGGACGGTGGCCATGGGGAATATACGACTGAACATACCACTCAGTTGTCTCACTAAGCTGCGCGCTAATGACGGCTTCTCGTAAGTATTATTTCACTTGCTTCTGACCGCTACTTCGTTCGTGTCCCGTTGGATCCCGTTGGTTTTCCACGATAAAAAGTAGCCTATGTGTTAATCCAGGTCACAGACAATAATTATATATTCCAAGTTTCATCCAAATCGGCTTAGTGCACCCCTACACTATATAAGGATACTACCCTCCAAATTTCATACCTCTATGACTTATGGTTTAGGCTGTGCGTTGATTCTCTGTTAGCTTCAAAAGAGTTATATATATTGATGATGATGATGATGATGATTTCAGGGTATTAAGGAATGTTCCTGATCTCGACGAGCAATCAGAAGCTTTGATGTCATCAGATGAGCCTACATAGCACTTGCATCACAACTGAATACCTTCAAGTGTAAGCTGTGTCGTATAAAACAGCTCATAAGTTTAAGCTGTGTTGTATGGAACAGCTCATAGGTAGTGTAGTGTGGCAGCTCATCAGCTCAATTTATAGTGAACGTCACAACTTTTACAGAGCGTATTATGGCGGCTAAGTATTGTAAAGATTGGATGTATCGAAAAAAATATTGAAAATTTAAAATGAATTTGATAAATTGTTTAATCATCGAGGAACACAGTAAAAATTTTACTGTTTCTCGTTAAATTAAAAAAGTAGTTATTTTTTGCGATACATTCATTCTTAGAGTATTGGAATCAGGATGTGAAGAGAAAAGGGTACATATAGATTGTGGCCACAGCAAAAATATCATTTTATGATAGTTTTACTAGCGCTGGACGCGAAGTAATTATTCTTAGCAAATCAGTTTAGTGTTTTATCAACTCAAGCTGATTTAGAGGCAGCTCACTGCACTTTTTAGGGTTCCGATCCCGTAGAGGCGTATAGTACCGAAACCGGACCGGTTTTTCTGTCCGTCAGTCTGTTACAAACATTATTATCTTTACGAAAAGCAGATTATACTGTTTTTGTTCAGAGTGGTGGTGGGGGTGGGCGAGTCCACTCGCGTCTGACCGGCCTGTTTTGTTGATATTTCACTTGAATAGTTTTTGATGTCGACAAATTAATAGAACTCTGCAAGTTAGTATCAATGAATTGATTGAATTCCATAATATTATTAGTAATTGTGGATTTTATTCTGTGATTCAGAATGTGAAAGCGTAACCCTCCTAAGCCACTCTGCTATTACTGGAAAAAACTAAGCGTGTTAAAAAATACATAGGTACATTAATTATTATGTAAATATCTAAGCTTGTTAAAATGTAGGTATACATGTGGATACATCACTATTACAAATAGTTTTATGCTTTATGGCTCTCGTAATAAGGCATGAAAATTAAAACTATGAGCTGTCTTACCACCGCTTTCAATATGATATCATACTAAATGAAGTAGTTACATTATTTGTTGTTATAAAATATGAAAACAACATTCTCGTGCGTATTTTGTGAGTTTAACTAATTGTGACTTTAAATTATTCAACTTAGAAGTCGTAATTAAATTGAATAATGAAAATGATTGATAAATTGTTATTAAAACCTAATTATCTAAATGCACCATGGATTTGTGTGTACACTGTGTAATTCCTAGTCTTAGTAGATGTAGCATTTATAAAATTATAAATACATTATAAGTAGACCGTCACCATTCCAATATTCTCTATATATATCTACCTTTTGAGTGCAATTTATACTTTATATGTAATATATTTGTAAAAGTAGTAGGTATGTACTTTACTATTGTAATATATAAATTAACAACATTACACTACCATTTTTTATCATCTTTGTGTCTAACTTAGTATGTTACCAATTCTAAAGGTTAACCATTTTTTTTAAATTTTAGATATTTTTATAGGTAAAAACCTATAAAAATACCTATGTAATTAATTCACTGAGTACTGGTGCCTTATGCTCAGGTCGGCAGAGGTTTTACTCTAGGATGATGTCAAAATGACATCGAAAACTAATTTCTCCAGTAAGTAAAACAAGTTTTCGGCCGAGATATGACGTCATCCGTACAGTAAAATCTCTTCCAAAGTGAGCTTAAGGCCTCTGGTGCCGTTTTATTGACATGACATTTTCAAATATAACTATGTTCTACAACTACATACAAAATAGTAAGTACATACACAATATATTTATGTAAATTAAAATATTTAAAATTAAAGGTACATAGTGAAGATAAAAAGTACCTAAAGTAGACCAATGTTATAAACTCTAGCAACATTACAGTATTTGTTACTTGTAAAATTGTAGGTAGAGAATGTGCAGGTACAGTCAGCTGCACAAATGGTTACACTTTCTTGTTTATAGATCAAGATAAAACCATCTAGTTAGAATGTATAGCAATGACAAATAGAAAAGTGAAATGTGTTATTACTAGCGTTTTTATTTTGATCTATAAAAAACCGAGATAATCAATTGATGATGCTTGCGGTACCTTCTTGACATTTTATGTAAAAAATATTAACACAGTAGGTATGTAAGTGGACTAGGTATGTATTTTGTGTTATATAATTACAATAATCTAATAAACTAGTATTTTATATTACTAAGAATTTTGTTTTATTTTATTGGTCGTAGGTACACAAAAATGTTGCAAAGCGAAAATAATTCAAACAAAACAGTCGTGCTGAAGCAGGTACCTAGGTAGGTAGGTACTCATTCATTCAGATACAAATGTGTACTTTACTTAGTGTCGGTACTCTGTAGGGCCATTACCTTTATAAGTACTTTTTGTAAAAAAACGACCTAAATGACGTTTGTTGACGTTTAAAATAACTTACGTTCATTGTTCTCTTCGAGATTGTTTTGTATGAAAATTAACGAGATGTTTAGGTACCCATGTATTGCGTCTGTTTCAAAACGTTTTTTGTACCTTACCCTCACTTCAAAAGCTGCTAAGAATTAGAGCCCGATTGATTGATGGATGACATGACAAAATGTAATCAATTCACAATGACAGTGACGTGACAAACAAAACATAACCTAACTTTTCAAACCATGTTTTGTTTTGCTTGTAAAATTAGAAAATTTATATGGAAATGGCTACGCGTTTGTTTGTAGGAAATCTTCCAGATAATACATCAGAAAATGATTTACGCTCAGCATTTTCATCGTATGGAAACATCACCACCTTGGATTTGAAAACTAAAACTGCAACTGGCACTGAGAGTAAAAAGTTTGCTTTTGTGTCCATTTCGGGCTCAAATTACGATATAGAGGCATGTAAGTATTTTGTATTATACATAATTCTTAATTTTTTCAAGTAAGTACCTACTTCAATAATGTACCTATAATGTTACTTACACCTACCTACCTACATATCTACTGATAGTTAGGTACTTATTTGTAGTGTCCACAAATTGTAGGTACATATTTTTCTGATCTGCCCTGCAGGTATAAAACATTTTACCAATGAAGATTTCAATGGCAACCGCCTCTATGTCACTCGAGCTCGTGAAAGCTTCCTTGAAAGGCTACAAAGAGAACGGGAGCAAGCTCAAAAAAAAGAATTTGAGAAGGTTAGTATTCTCCAATATGCTCATTAATTATGCAGGTTATATTCAACTACCTACTTACCACCCAACTTAAGTTTCTTAGTAGACTGGCTACTTGTGTATACCATTTTTTCTTATTTGCAGCATGAGCCTCTAGAATTACCTAAGAAAAATCCAGTTATAAAACTGAATGAAAAGTTCAATCCTAGAAAAAGAAAATTTGACTCACAAGATGACCACAAATCACCAACAAAACCAGATAGGGTGCAAAGTTCTATAAAAAAATCTGAAGTGCATCGTTATGAAAATGATACCAATAAGTTCAAGAAACATTGTAATACTGAAATACCAAAGCCATTTGTAAATAACACACAAAGCATACAAAATGGAGATGGAATCAAAGTTATAACAGCCCCAGTTTTTGATAAGAAAAAACATGATTCTGAAATGAAGAGAATGGAATCTATGAAGAAGAAACGACAAGAGTTTAAAAATAAACAGATGATAATCAAAACTGGACTAACTGCTGTGGTTTGTATATAAGAGTTCTGATTGTATCTTCCAATGTTTTTGTAGGGTGTGTTGTACCTACTACCTACGTTGATTTCCGGAATAAAAAGTAGCCTGTGTGTTAATCCAGGTCATGGACCATTTTCATCCAAATTAGATCAGTAGGTGTGAAAGAGGAACATACATCCATACACCCTTACAAACTTTCGCGTTTATAATATAAAATAGGATAGGATAATATGATAGTAAAATAAACTGTATGTTTTCAGGATAAAGTACAAAACAAAAAGATTGTATTTTCCGACAATGAAGATGATGCGCCAATGAGCAACTGTCACACAAGCAAGCAGAAAGGAAACTTGTTTGATAATGAGGACAGCGGTGATGAAGTAGACTTTTCTATCAAGGAGCAGTTTGAAGGAAAGAAAGGACAAAAGGTAAGATTTGAGACTTGTTCTGTAAAAATGTAGCATATTCATTACTTAGAAACAAAAGCTCAATTTCATTCCATTGGCAAGTAAGGTTCCTACCCAAGTATACCTTCAAAAAGTGAAGCCGATTGTATCTACATTTTAGTTTCATTATTGTATTTTATACCCGTAATAGGTTTTAGATTTGCAATCGAGATACAAATCTGACAAACGTTTCACCTTAGATGAAAGGTTCATTGAGGAAGAACAATCTGAAAATGAAAATGGTGAAGAAAATGAAAATATTGACTTAGAACAAAGAGATGAAAAGAATAAACAGCTAGATATACTCCAAGATGTTCTTGGGATAACACTGAAACGGAAAATTCCCCAGGAAGATATGAAAAATAAGTAAGTGGCATGTAACACAGATTTTAGCTTTCTAATAATTATCTGATGGAAGATTAAAGCAGTCAGAAATAGTATACCTACCGGAAATCTGGAAACAGTGTATGAAAAGCACATCTTACTTTATATGTATAATAACTTGAATATGTACTTATCCACATTGATATTTCAGACCTAAACTAGGAATGTTGAGATTTGACCCAAGTCAGCCTGAACATGCCAGATTCCTAGCCCCACCAGTTGAACAAAAAAAACAGGAATCCACAAAAAAAGGCAAAAAAAAACTAAAAGAAAAAGAAGAAACCATTGAAGAGCAAAGACCTGAGGAAGTCAGGCCTGAAGTTTCAAAAGAGCAGTTCTATAAAGTCAGTGATACACTCAAAGAAGCTATTGCCCAACCTAATACTTTTAGCTTGAGGAGCTTATTTGGGAACAATCAAACTGTCGAAGAAGGTAACTATAACTGCTATTAGTAACAAAAAATATTTTTCCATAATGTATACCTACCTATATTCAGATCTTCTACTTACCTCGAGGTTGTCTAACTGGGTAAAGTACTTACATTGAAACTATCATTACAATCCATTGGTGTTGAGCTGTGTCAGAAAGTACCTAGTGTCTAAATCTGATGTGCCTGGCAGTAAACTAGAAGTATACTACGTTTTAACTGCCTGTTATTTAGATAATAATTTTATGTTTTAGAATCGAAAGAAGAAGCTAACTACATACCCTTAGAAGCTCCTAAAAAAGATAAAGTAAAGAATCCATTTGAGACAAAGGACAAGAATCCATTTGTGTATGATTCATCAGAGTCTGAAAATGAATATGAACCTGAGGGTATCACAACTGACGCCGTTAGTGAACCCAAAGCAGTTTGGAAAGAAAATATGTTTTTTAGTGATGCAGATCACAGGCTAAAAGGTAAACTATAATTATATTTAATCACACAAATCTTAGAAACCAGTTGAACCGTGTTTCATTCATCATAGGCTGTTAGAATGTTGCACTGAGTTCTGCCTTTCGGTCAAATTTGAATCTGCCTGTCAACACAAAACTACTCCAAGCTTATACACAAGTTTACTAATAACAGGGTTGGTGTCTACAGCCCTATACGTACTGCACTCAGAGATGGTCTATTGACATCACTTACTAATGAGTACTTATCTCAAAAAACACTCACTATTAGAGCAAAAGTGACCTAGATAAGCAACGGTACTACTGATATAACAGCAAGATTTTGTAACATTACAGAGGGATTGGCTTTCTTCACAAGCTCCAGCGAAGACGCTCATAAAGAGAGGCGGGAATTGAAATCCCTTGTAAAGAAACGAATCTACAACAAAAAGAGGAAAAACCAGATGTTCCAAAAGAAAATTGGTGGCAGAAGGAAGACGATGAAGAAAAGTTTTAGAAAGAAAACCTAATTTTAAAATAAATACATGGGTGCTAAATGTTCTAATAAAATGTACTTTGACAAATCTAATAAGTTTATTTCCTCAATACTAAGAGCTGATACAATTATCTCTTCTTCCATGTAGGTTTCTTCCTAGCACCGGGTTGACCAGGCTTTTTACGTTCCCGCCTTCTGAAGTCTCTGGTTAGTAAACCAGCAACCTGCATTTTCTCCATAGTGGACCTATCTACAAAACTGCGGAGGCCCCACGCTATCCCCCATCTAATAGCTCCTGATTGACCTGATGGGCCACCTCCCTCAATGTTGCACTCTATATCAACACGATTGTGCATATCTGTAAAGATGAGGGGAAACATCACTTGCTCTCTTGACTGAACATCTTCAAAGAATGTGATGTCTTTACCATTAATTGTAATCTTCCCAGTGCCCGGTGATCTGATAGTCACATCACCTCTAGCTTTCTTTCTTAAGCATTCATAAGTTGTTATGTATGCACGACCCTCATCGTCATAGCTTGGCTTGGGTATTTCCAAGGCAAACTTCTGCATCGCAAGTGGCTTTCTGTATTTCTCTATAAAATCCTTGAATCTGTATGCATATGGCAGGGAAGTTATTCTGTCCATGACAAGCTTAAAATTTTCATATTCCAAATCTGTGATAGCTTCCACTAGAAGAGTTTCAAGTTGTTCTTTTGAAAGCCAGACATTACCATCCAATTCTAAAACTGCATTGGGATCAGGTATTGCTTTCTTTCTTATAACTTTATCTTGGAAACTATATAACTGCTGTATGTTCTCTGCAGCATCAAACATGACCTTGAAGAAGTTAGGCTTTCCTGTATAGAACAAGAAATGGTGAGGACGACCTGCTTCATCAAACTCAGCTGCCTTGCGAGCTGGAAATACTTCTTCTGGAGGCTTCATAAGTGGACGAGCAGCAGGATCGTAGATGCCACTAGGAAATAGGTATTCGATGGAGCGATCTACATCTTTCTGAGTAAAAGTTTCTGGATCTTCACCCATCATGTTAGCCAAGTGCCGCTTGCCGATGTTGTATTCCAATTGCTGCTTGTTCATGAAATCGTCATGATCCTTAGCTCTTTCTAAATAAGCTTTCATTGCTTTACTTATCTTCTTCTTTTTGCCCAACGTTTCCCAGTCGGTTAGATTATTGAGGACATTATCGCCACTGGATGTTGTGTTTGTGCTGTATCTGGCGATCGGTACTATTGCATTTTTGAACTGAATGTACGACCTAGACACAGGCAGTAGCAGTTTAAGGCTAGCGAAAGACATGCTACCTAACCTAGTGCTTATTATTAGCTAAAAGAAATATTTTCAGAAATGCATTTCTGTTTACATTTAGCAGAACGTAACCTAAAATCTTCAACTTCAACTTCTTGGTTTGGTAACCTAAAATCTAAAATGACATTTTTTGGGAGATGATAAATAATGAAAAGAATGTACAGCTTAATATTGCACAGCATGAAAGAAATCGGTTAAGATCATAGATCTATCCATTTCAATCAATGTTGCCAGATTTAAAGCTCTGTACTTTGAGGAATTTTAGAGTCTGGTATTTTTGGCAGTGTTCAGCATGGCTTCTTCCTCATACGTAAAGCTAAAAGATTATTACCGTTTTTTATTTCTTTCTTACTCTGTAAAAATATCTCAAAGCTGCCACTGCAGGCTAATAATATTTTTTGGGTTACATTTATGTCACAGCTATTATTTCCAGGTCACTTACCGCTTATGAACGGTAAGTCATATAATAAATTGTTTAGGTACTATTTTAGGTAAAAAACTAATCATGTTTTTGATAATACAAGCTAAAATAAATAAATATTTATTACTCCACGAAAGTAATTTTTGGAGAAAATGTACATAACGTGATCTTGAGTTGGAATTATGATAATCTGACCTGGCAACATTCAAAACACCTACCAAGGTAAAAACCAAAAAAGACTTGGCAAAAAGACAAGCCTCCAGTGCCAGAACAAAATTTAAAAAAAAGAAAAAACTACCAAGGTAACGGATTTGTGTTGAATATTGAAAACATGAAAACAATCGTCTTGTTTTGACTAGGTCTTCTCAGTTACCACATATTTACAGTTTTGTTCCGAATTATGACAATGCGAATGAACGTGTGGGTTTACTACTACTGAGCTAACCTACTGATTGTGCAAACTCCAAGAAACCGATAAAAAATGAGTGATAGTGATAGTGAACTTCTACAACCCAGCAGAGTATTTGCTTTTCAAAATGAGAGCACAGTAAGTACCTACCTACTACTTCTTTACCATAGCACAACTCCACAACTTTGACTACAAATCCTCGCCACTTTATTTCAACAGCAATAACAGAATAATAGGTACTATGAATGCCAATAATTTTTATTTCAGATTGTTGGTGCCAGAGGACCCAACGTAAATACAAGTAATATCACAGGAATAAGCTTTCGACACAACGTTCTAACTTCCACAATGAATTTGCCGAGAAACTACGAATGGCAGAAACAATCAGCATCAAATTATGACCAAAAAAGCATGGGGTACAGACGAGGCACTTCGCCTACGTCTATCGCCAGTGCATGCGACGCTAGGCTGAGGAATTCAAGTTACATTATTAACAGAGGAATTAGTTCACAGAGATCTGTGTATAATGGGCGGGCAGGCTCTCCCATGTCTACGACAAGCATGGGTATGTAAATAATGTAAATATGTGTAACCCGTGTATTATTATTCATACAATCCGCGCTCTTAGGATAGCGTGAGGACTATTCAGGACGCTACTAGGGATTCGCGTTACTTGTTTACAAATTTATGACAGTGTTTTGTGTGACTCATCGAGTCCTGAAACGATCATGTAGTGATCCACTCGTTTTTTGTTATGTTTATGTAGGTAGGTATGTACCTATTTTTAATTTATGAAACCTACTATGTCAGGCTGTGTCAACCTTAAGGTATTTGACCTAAACTAATCTTACTTTTCAGGTTCTAATGCAACAGTAAGTGCATCAGACTTTGTAAGAGCTATCAAAACCAACCAGTTGAGCAACAGTGACATGAGAATAATAAAAGAAGCTTGCGATAAACACATTAAACATAAAGCAAGAAAGAGAATAGAAAAGAGAAGGAACCGCAAGTTGACACTGAAAGGTTATAGACAAAAATCAGGTTATGACTCCGGAGAGCTAGGAAGCAACTCTTCTCTTAGTAGTGATGACAATAGGTCCACTAGGACCTCAAATTACAAGCACAAAATGTCAAGTTGTAGATCAACTAAAACAGATGTCGCAGACTTCAGAAGGTCCATGAAAAATAGCAACATGTTTGATGATTGCACAGATTACTTCAGACAAAACAAAATGCAAGCTGTGGTTGGCAGGCCAGCAAATCTAAACTCATCAAAATCTTCAATAATATCTTTCAGGAGTCAAATTGAAAAGCCATCTCCTACAAAATCAATGCCTCCCCCAGTAAATTTCAGCAAAGCACAGAGTTCAATGACACAACAAGATCGATTTAAAAATAATTTTCTACTACCATCGCAAAGGTTTAACAGGTCTGTTGCTGCGTTATCAATACCTGAAGGTGCAGAGATACCATATTCAGAGAAACCTGTAAATGGGAAGTCCCAAACAATAAAAAATAATGGTCTTTCAAGAAATGTTCAAGAACAAAATAGTGATGATGAAGTAATATTTTCTGAATTGACTGCTATTGAAAGACCTGCAATAAACCAAAGAAAAAGAAGTGTTGAAAGTGATGATGATGATATCTGTTTGCCTGTACAAAAAAAACCAAAGGTAGCATCACCTTGTAAAAATATGTCTCAATCTTTCAAGAACTCTACTGTTATAGAGAAAACTAAAAATTACTTTGAGTTCGCTAAACCAGCATTCCCTGTAAAAAAATTTGCTAATATAAAAGCTAAAGAAAAAATGTTATCAACAACAGATACAAGCACTACAGAAAAGCTAATATCAAAATCTAGAGGAATCTTATCTGATACTATTATAGAACCTTCATTGCTTCCAAAACAAGTCAACACTATTTCACAACCAAGAAAAGCTGGAGAGGAGCAAACGGAAAAAAGTGATGATATAGAACTGTCTTCAATATCTCAGAACAAATCAGACCTCTCAATGAGACCTAGTTTCATCAAAAGAAAACTATTCACACAAAATATGGATGTGACAAAACAAATGGACATATTAGCTGCTAACAGTCCACAAAACAGCATTTACGGATCCATACAGAAAGAGAGAAATAAGGCTAGAAAGCTAGTCACTTCACAGTACTGTTTGAGTCGGGATATACAGTCAGATGAAAACAATTTACTAGATTTAATCCACAAAATAGTGCCAGCAGAAAGTATGAATGCCACTAATCAAACAAACAAAATTACTGTACAAAATAATATGTCTGAAGACAATGATGATAAATGGGATATAACATCAATTATATCAGTACGAAACAATGATGATGATCGAAGTGATACATTCACAGATGAAGATACAGTGCTTCCTGATGGACATCTACACGCATCGCCAAAGCTGTCTAGAAAAACATCACCACCGAAGCTGATTATTGGAAAGAAAGTAAAAAACACGCCGCCAAAACCCACTCGAAAAGTTCTTACAGAAGAAAATGGTAAAATCAATTTATTCAATTTCCGAAGCACAAAACAATATATCTATTTTATAAGTATTCGATAGGTTTTGAATCATTTTAATAATTTCAGGCACGCCAAAAAATGCAACACAAGAGTGCAAGAAATTTTGGTTATGGGACGCTGATTTTGAAAGTGATGTGGAAAATACGCCGAACTTGCTAAAATCAAAACTGAATGAAAATAAAGAAACAGGTAATTTAGATATCAAAAATATTCTGCAATTCTCTCCCAATAGTCTACATAACTACTTATTTTAATGTTCTATGTGGTTCTAAAGCTATTTTTATACCTTTTCAGAACACAAACTCCAAGTGCAGAATATGACGTTGAAAGATAAATTTCAGGGATTACCAAAAAAGTTTCCTACAAACAAAACGGAAACAAAATCCTTGGCGGATAACATGGTCGACAGTGTTCAGAAAGTATTTAACAATACAAACAAAAGTTTTAGAATATGTTCACACAGAAATACTAAACCAAATTCTAATAAAACCGCACAGGAAAAAGTTAAAGACTATGCGAAACCTTGTATTGAACCACAAAGTAAAAAGCAAAGAGCAACAAAGACTAACATTGAAAAAAATAAACAAGAAAATTCTAAGCAAGACAAACTAAAACAAGGAAACAAAAAGTCACCAACGAAAAAAGCAAAATCAAATACCCCAAAAAAGACGAAGGAAAAGGAACCTAAAGAACAGACCAGTAAGAATAACAAAACACTGAGAAGCGCAGAAAAAAATAAACAAATAATTAAGAAAACCGAAACTGTTCAAAGCAAAGGCCATAAAAATAAAAAGGAGATTACTGAAAAAAGTACAACTGCAAACAAAACACAGAGTAAAAAACCGGTCACATCACAAAATAAGAAAGAAGTTAAAAAACCTAACTCAACTAAACCTCAAAGTAATAAACCAAAAGATACAGGTAAAAAAAGAAACAGTCAAAAAGAAAAAATCCTACTCGATACTACTGCAGATAGTAATAAAAGCAATAAAATTATGATGATATCTCAAGTAACACTTTCCAGGCTTTCAGATAGCTCCTTCTACAGTAATTCGTTTACCATTGACAATAAAACTATGCGTCCCGTCAGATCATGTCGAAATTCGTTTATCGAACCCAACAATAATAAAAGTAGCCGCCCAGTCAGATCATGTCGAAATTCAAAACATAATGACTCGGGTTATTCCCGTTGAGTCACATCACATGAAATGTGACGTGAAAACCCTATGAAATCAACTAAATAATGGAATTGTAGTTTGTAAGTTAGAAAACTAGAGAATCGACTTCAATTCGACTACTTTCCGACTTCATCATCGGTGGCAGTTCATTGTGACTATTCTAGTAACCTTACCTAAACACCACTGAGAAAATATAAAATAAAATTATGAGTCCGTTTCGGAGGCACGGTACAGTCAACAACATCATTGTGATGAGTCAAGGTTTAAAAATGTTTTATGATTGAAACTAGCAACCTTCCATGCAAATTGCACTTCTAATCCTGCATTGACGAAGTCGCGGGCACCAGCTAGTCCAACTCTAATTATGAAATATACCGTTATTGTACAAAAAATATTATGTAGGTTTTTGTATTGTATGATAGAAAACAATGGCTAGGGCCAATAATTAACAATTTAGAATTATGAAGAAGTGATCAAACTTCTGTCAGTTGACTACCTACATCACAAATATGCACTATGGTTCTTTTCGCCAAATTTAAAATGTTAGGTTACGAGATCATCGGTTTAGTTAGTTTTGTTCTCGTGAATAATATCCCTCCCTCGTTTTATTCAGGGGTAAAAATC
The DNA here is from genome assembly GCA_918843925.1 of Eulithis prunata. Lineage (NCBI taxonomy): Eukaryota > Metazoa > Arthropoda > Insecta > Lepidoptera > Geometridae > Eulithis > Eulithis prunata. Next base: position 3,866,193 of record OU974023.1, on the reverse strand, counting down.
TAGAGCATATCAGTCATTGAGGTATCTAGTAGGTACATAGTAAATCAATGATGTTAGCACAGAGGCAGGCACGACCCAGGTGATGTCAGATTGTGCTTGGCGTGGTGACATAGCTTTTAAACTTACCTGGGTAGGTAGGTACCTACATTACATAGTTACAATCTTGTAAAATAATATTTGAATTTCCCCTTTATTTAAAAATGCGCACATAACAAAGTGTTCATAAAACGTTAATCTAAGCAATTAGTAGGTACCAACTCTTTTTCAAAATTTAAGCTTTACCAAGTAGTCAATAACTCATAAATAGTAATTTTGTTAAAAAACTTTTAGATTTTAAAATACTAGGTTTGTAGTGTACTAAACTGTGTTTAACTATGTTACTTCAATATTTATTAAGATAAATAAAGACCTTTTAAAACAAACAGACAATATTTAAATGTGATCGACATTTTCACACGGTGCCATTTCAGAATATTGAATCCTATATTGACCTAAACATTTGCAAAGCTTCCACATACTTTTTTTATATGAATTTATCTCTATATTGTTGCTAAGATGAATGAGTCGTATTATTTATAAATTAATCATGTAATTTTATATTTTCTATTAGACAAAGGTAGTAATAGTAGGATAGATTCATAATTTTCTTTGAAAGCGTTGGTCAATCTTGTCCACCAGTAGTAGGTAACGACAGGCGAGTTTCCAACAAGATGATTCTAATAAGGCGTTGCGTTGCGAACCGAACATTGTACTAGTTACCTAGGTACCTTAGTGTAGTTTCTAATATATAATTTTGTTATTAGATTTATTGTTTTTATAATCATACTATAGACAGACTTTGAATAAGGATTATATTATATGTTGTCCTCTGAATAAGACATAGATACTATAAAAAAATAATGTTTTTAAAGTGTGTTATTATTGTGTGTGTAGTACCTAGTTAGGTAAGTAGGTTCTTAATATATTCATAAATAAATGTAATATAAATTATGTAAGTATATGAACCTACCTAATTAAAATATTGTTTTTAATATACCTACCTGTGCATTTTTTTAAATATTTGTTTCGAAGTATCCAACCCAAATAGTTTGTAATACTAATCCAACCGTCCCAACTAGGTGGACAGCGTGGTTTATTTCTACCTCAAACAGTGATATAGGTAGGGTACATCTTCGTGTTACATTGCTAGACGCAGTTTCAAAACAATCAATGGACTTGCTCTTTTAGGTATTGCAATCTCGAACCATCCGCTTACACCATCACTTTTTCTCATAAAAGCCTTGTGTATTTACGTTGCTCAACACCTGATATAATACTTTTTGCTCTCCTTTACACTGTGTGTTAATTCGTCCTAAGTTTACACTACATCCACAATAGAATAACCTATATAGTTCCACTAAGTTCATTGGGGATGCTAGAAGATTGCTGCCATCATCACAGTAAAGACGAGAGTAGCAGTGCTAGCTGGCTTCTCTTTCTCATAGTACTTGGCGTAATATACTGTAGTATCTAGATACATACCCTACCTATGGCGAACTAAATTTAGGAATAAAACAAATCATAATAAAGTTATTATTTTATTCGATAAGACTTCACAATCTGAAAATCATTTGCTGTTAAGGCAATACGAATGCTGAATAAATTATCTATTTATGTGTATTTGAACCTGCTGTTATGATTATTTCCCGCCAAACAAGTTAGCACTGCTCTTTTACGCGTATGCTCTACTTTATAACGTTAAGATTATAGTATTTACTATTAGTAATATTATACACATAGCTACTGTTAGTAAGTGCGATACATTGTCAAGTCTTTTGTTGACTATCCTAAAACATGGTCATCACGCTAACTACGCGGAAAATGGTAATATTGTACCGACAATAACAATATGAAAGCATCTATACAAAATTTATCAGATCTTACTTTCAATTAATATTCACAAGTAATACTTTATGAGCCGAATTATATTTTTGACATGTATTAAAACAGAATTAAACAATTAACAGTAAGTATACAGGTGTTTTATTGAGATGGGTCAGTGAGGAGAAATTCTAAACGGTGAAGTCCACTTCAATGAAACAGCCTGTATAACTATTTCAATAAATTTAACAATCAATAAATGCACATTAAAAGACGCGTGGCGCGATTGTTAGACATGAACAGAGTTGCACGTCTGCCTATCCCGAGAGACAGAACATTCCATTGAACATACAGAAATAGAGTTAATCAGTCAAAAAATCACGCTCCGATTTATAATAGGAATGTACTTAGATATGACACAGCCACGTGCAATGTGCTGGTATTCAAAAAGCCGTAGTTAAAATTCATAGCTGACAGATTTCATTGGACTATTTATTTATTTCTTGATAAAATCTTTCAAAACAACCATTACAACTATAAATGCCGACACAAATAGTTTTACCTAAATGAGTTATATTAATTTCTAACATTGATTTCTTGAAACTCAACCTATATAGGGTTAGAAATCACTAAAATAGGAACTAATGTATAACATTAACATGAAAGCTTGTAAAATAACATTTAGATAGGTATTCGCTAGATATGTACACGAGCCTGAGTATTGATGGAGGTCTAAGAGCTAATGTGTTTTAACCAAAGCTTATAGTGTTCATAACCTAAGTCCAGAACAAATAAAAAACACCGTTTTGAATATTGTGTCCTATGTCGTAAATGCGTAGCGTAACCATTATAACTCAGATTTTGGTATCACAGAATGACGATTGCTTCACAATAATTAGAACTTTAATCTAGTCAAAGACAAAGGTTGCAAGCACTCAACATTTTTAAAACTCATTGGCTGTGAAATACTAAGCACTTGACACTGTCGATTGTAAGCGATATAATTTCAATTTAGATATTATAATATACAAAGAGCACTATGATACGCGTGTGACGTCACCATGTTTCAATACTCGTCTTCCTCTGGTGGATGAGGCGCGTCACCGTCTATTTCTTCTGGTGGCGCAAATCCATCCTAAAACGAAGCAAACTTACTATTATTACGCGTGACATTAACGAATAGAGGTGTGTGTACGACAAGATTTGTCGCAATTTCCCAAAGACGATCGAGTTGGATTCGTCGGAAGAAAATCACTAGAAGAATCAAAATCACCAAGTTGAAGTGGCATATAACTTGCAGAAATGATAATCGCCAATACTTCCATTAGTAAGGTATATCATAAGCAGAATAAAAGACACTGAGCACGACAAACAATCGTGAATGGACTTACCTCAGTTGCATATAAGATATCCAAAATCTTCTGTACAATCGGACCGTTTTGCTGTTCCTCCATTTCCTGACAGATCACTTCTATGTCCCGCAGTTTGCCGAAATAGAAATCTCTCTCCTTCTCCAGACCGTCTACCGTCGCCTTCAGCTCGTTTACCTACAGAGATGGAGAGTATAATGAGTTTTGGTTTATAACTGCTTTCTATTGGCGATGAGCTAAATACTTCTGTTAGACATTTTTAGCCACGAAACGACAAAGCAAAACTATAACGGCTTCTTTTAGGAACATGACACTGGCAACTAGTGTTTTCTAAAATAATCATTATACGTAAATGTAGACGAGACGATGCAAACCTCCTCCCCTTGTAGGACGAATGACGGACAGACGCGTAAAAAAGAAGTGCTAAAATTTTGAATATTATTATTGTGACAGAGCAGAAAAGTAGATTTTGGTTTTGCAATATGTTTCAATTTAATTTTTACCGAAAACACCTTCCTATTACAACAAATTCAATGTTGAAGCTCCTTCATTATTTGTCGCCGTTTTAAAAGGAATGGCACACTATGTTGAGACTTCTACAATTAGGGTTGTCTTTTGTGAGACACTAAAACCATGGCAAGGCGTCTGATGACGTCATCAGACGACGTCAGGAGCCTTAAGAGCAAGCACAGTAATTTCAATTTATACTACAACTGCCCTTATTTTATTCACAGCTCTGATAATGTCTATTAAATGGCAAAGCATGTTTCTTTGCTACAACTGCCCGAGACTACATGACGATGTGACCTTTTGCCGTTGTTTATTTCCACCACGTGACAATTAGTACCTAAGTCACACCGCACCTAGAATAGAAGTATCTCACGCCAATGAAAGCAGTTGTGTGAAATGTAACTTTCGACTATTTAACGATTTATGATTGCTATTGTGAGCCTATTGCTAAAGTGCAGTGTCAAAATAAACTTGAGCTATTTGTATGAATGGTTTAAACTGGCTAGTGGATGTTTAAACTGATTACAAATATGAATAGTTTCCAGAATGTTGATGACCATGACATCAGCTTGGTTCCATGATAGTAACTATCCCTACTTACCTGAAGGTTTAACTCATCAATTACTTTAGAGTCTCCTTTTCCAGTCTGGTTTATTCTCGCTAGGTTCACCGGCGGTGACCTAACTGTTGTAGGGGCCTTGCCAACTGTAAATATAAAAATTGATATATGAGTAAAAGTAGCATTTTATTTAATCAATGTTAAATGTTATTAATAATAATATGATTAGATGTCTAGTTTATTTTAGAAGATTATCAAAATGTGGTTGCAGTGTTGTGTTTCAGATATACAGAGTATTATTGCACAAGACATTGTGTTATTTTACTGAGAGAATATTATATTGTAAATGATCAGGGAAAATATTGACACTTTAGTTTATTTATATAGTGTTTAATCTAAGTTGTTTTTGCTAGTGATTTTTTTCTAGGTAAACATTGTGAGTGCAATGTTTGTTCTCAACAAAAATTGTTTTCTCTTTTGAAGATCAATTGCTTTCACTGCCTGTATTTTAACAGTAAGTTCATTCAATTAAATACAACATGCATGTGCTGAAGACATAGGTAGGTAGCTAATTTTGTCCATAAAATTTACTAATATTTTATTTAAAATGTTCCATAAGAACAAACAAAACATGTGAATAAATAATGCAATGGTTCTATACATATACTACTTAAACATTTTCCTCAAGCAGATAAACTACAAAGCAACAACACAACACTGGAAAATAAAAGAAAACAGTACTGGTTTGGGGTCTAGCCGCTACTTTGGCGACTGGTGCTGCGGGCTTCTTAGCCGAGGCGGCGTGGCCTCGGGGCGCGGAGGAGCCCCCGTGCCCCATCGGCAGACCTTCGCGCTGCGCCACCGCGTCATACTCCATGCCTCCATAGTTGGCATCAAAGAACTTCTTGAACCATTGCAAAAACTCAAAGTTATCTTGAAAACGACCCTTCACCAGTTTGTCAATTGGTACTATCTACAAAAGAAAAAGTGAAATTTAAATAAAACGGAAACAACTCTATAAGTGCTGACTACCTGCGTTGGAGGAACAAGTTCAACGCACTGAGAAACATTTTGTATTATCCATGCTTTCGTGCGATGGTTGGGAAGGTAGTTTCTGAGTGTGATGAATGGTTAACGTGCTGAGTGTGAGGGGATGCGTACTGCCAGACTGGTGAGGAGGAACGGCACGGCGCACGCGAGGCGGAGGCGGCGCCGACATTGCCACGGCCATCGCCCCGCACAAGGGAACACCAGACTCGCACGCTCCAGAACCAATCGTGAAGCCGCCGCGAGCATCGTACGCGTCATACTCTCGCCCATCATAGTTTGCATCAAAAAACTTTTTAAACCATTGCAAAAATTCAAAGTTGTCTTGAAACCTCCCTTTAGTCAGCTTGTCCACAGGGATTACCTATAAAGTTACACTTGAGCCAGTCATAGAACTCCTAACCCGAGACACAGAGATTGAGTTTAGCAGTACCAAATATTACTTTGATTTTTTTTTATAATCGGGAGGATATTAGCTGTAAACTAAAACTAATCTAGCTTGGTGAACAACTATTAATACCTATATGAAAGAACAAAATGTAAACAAACTTGTACCTAGGTACTTAAATTACCAATAACACAAGTTGTGTTACCTATTGTTTACTGACACAGGTTTCTTAGTAAAAAAACACTAAATGTGGACTAAACATTGCAATTTTATATCTACAAAAAGGACCGGTGGATTAGGTAGATTGATACACTGATAAGAATGATAAAGTGTTCTGACTAAGATTACTTCTAGGACACATATCATCATTATTCATAATAGCTGGATGAATATTGAACAGGTGTTTTCACAGCTGTTTGTTTTTACTTTATAAAGCATATTTGACATTGAGGTAAAATAATAGAGCTTACCTTGTCAACACCCATTTTTTTAAACGCTGCCTGTAACACTTTGAAATTTTGGATGTACTCATGCTCTAAGTTAGTCTTGAATTTGATTCGTTTCATGGGCACACTGCCTGGGAAGAGCATGTCCATGAATTGGCAATATGCGGCGCCTGTGCACAACTCCTCTATCTTCGCGAAGTTGGATTGCAGACAGTCATTCACCCACGCCAACATGTCATGTCGTGATAAATTCTCAGAAGTTACATTTGTGGAATACACATTCACCGCCATCTTCACAGATTATTGGATATAGGTACTCTAGAAAGAAATATCAATACAATAAGAACGGAATTTCTCGACCGGCTAGGAATGCGGTACGAAAAAAGAAAGCCGATCTAAAAATAGGTCGTGCCTTTTCCTCAATATGCCGCTAAACATTCTAGTTATTTACGGATATCTTATTACGGTGGACAATCATTCTTGACGATCATGATAGAATGATACACAAGCAAGAATACTGCAAAAATAACAGTAAACGTTTAGCGGATGTGGTGGACGGCGAGAGGCAACTCATCCATCCCATCGAGTTCACATTTGATGTCGACGTGTGAAATAAACATGCTTCTTTGTACTATGAACTGTTTACCTTTGTTATTTAGATTCCCGGATTACAACTTTTCACAATTTTGCACAGAACGCTGGGTAAATTACAAGATTTTTGACAAAATTACTCGCCTTTTCTCGTCTTTCCGTAATTTCATAGACAAACAAGACCGCTTTTTTTTTAAAAGTGGTCTGTGTCGGTCGATAGTATAGGTGTTTAATATTTCCTTCAACTAATAAAAAAAACGAATAAAAAAATATAACACAATCATTCGATAAAAAAAATGGAGGTGATCGAATATTTTTAATAACACATGTTATTTTCAAGACAACGTATGTAGGTAATATTTTTATTATTCACTTTACTGCATTGAAATTTGAACCTACGCTTGCTAGATATAATGAGTAATTTTAAACTCATCACGAAAATTATTCTTTCATTTTTCTGCATTGAAATTTGAATCTACGCTTCCTAGATATAATGAGTAATTTTCATATTTTCAGTAGAGTGACCAGCCTGAAGGTGGTGCTATGTGCTGGGAAGCGGCCGTTTATTTTAACTTCCGGGGAGTTTAATTTATTTTCCGGTTTCATCTGCATTTTTGACTGTGTACTCTATTATCTATAACATAAAGCTCAATATAGAATGAACCACTACTTACGATAATTAAGTCGTTTAGTGTATATTTAACAACATTGATCTGCATTCAATTGTATGCTTTAAGTTGGTTAAAATAAAACACAATATTATTTTTATCCAAGGATCATGAATACCATTGTTATTTTTGGCAAATTGAATGAATGACAATGATTGAATGAATGAGACCTAAGAGACGAAAATTTATTTAGACTTGCGATTTGCATTTTTGCGCCATCGTTAGATGGAAGAAAGTGTTTGTTTCGAAGTCGTATTATGTGAAAAATGCCGAGAATAAGTTCGGATATATGGAACCATTTCGATCAATGTGCGCGCCGATGCGCCGGTACATTAGAATAGAATAGAATAGAATAATTTTTGGCAATAAAAATTATTCTATTCTAATGTACAGGCGCGGCGGCGGCGGCGTCGCAAAGTTGGTACCTGCAAATACTGCAAGAAAAAGTTTTCATTTTATTGAAATATGAAAAGTAAACCTGTGTAGGATGCCCTTATATTTCTTATCTGTGGACCGTTCGTGTGAACGGTGAATGTTTTTGTCTATGAAAAATTGTCTGTGCTCGCTCTCTGCTAATATCAATCATTCACTCATGCGTATAAATAAATTTATCTAAGCGAGTTTATCGAATATTTATTCAAATAAAATTAATCATTAAAAATAACGCTATATTTTTTTATCGTTATAACATTAACTAATAAAAAAAATTAACCCATATTGACACCTCTAGTCGATAGTGATGTTTTGCCTGCTTGCTTGCTACATTTTTTTTCTATGCTTGATAGCATATTATGACAATGTCGGCTTGGCTTCTTGCTACTTACTATGCTCTATGCCATAAAAAGTAAACGGAAGCAGTGTAACCATAGTCTATGGCTACACTGCTTCCGGTTATTTTTTATTACTGGCAATTTTCCAGGTCCATTCTAAACTTCCGGTTGGCTATTCACTCATTCGTTCAATCAGATATGTCAAAACAAAAGGTGGAGTGGAGTTCATAATCTGTGGATTTGGCATTACCGAGCGCGCGACTATGTGGAGTAGTTCTAACTTTATTTTTACACATTTACGAAACAAAAGAAATCTACTGTTCGCTAATAATCTAATTTAGTAAGTGACTCCTAGTTTGTATTTACCTACCTTAAGTAGAGATAATAGCAATCCTTGTCTACGAATTTAAATATTTGGAAGACCTCGAATTTTATTTACCTCTTTGTTATTCACATCACTTGAGTTTGCAGGAATTAAAAATGATTCAAGATGAGGAACAAGTGCATCCTGATGTCCAAAGTAGTCCTGCAGCGGCAGCTAATAGTGATACTGAGGCATCACCAACAGCCCGACCGTTCAGAATGACTGTGGAATTTCCTATGTTTATTTCTATATTGACTATATCCCTTTCAGGTAAAGTAGATTATACTTTATCAGCTAACATTTATTTTATTGAAACAATTTAACGCTTATTAGGTGAGTAGATAATAAATAGGTACCTACCTACTATAATATTATTTAATTAGGTAGGTACCTACCTAGGTATTGATTGAGTTAAATTTAATAAATCATAGGCAGTTGAAATACAAAAATTTAGTTTTTAAACAATAATTATGTTTGCAATTTATTATTATTTATATATTTATCTTATCTAAGTATTTAATATTAGATAATAAATAGGTACCTACCTACTAGGCATTCGTAGATAATAAATAGGTACCTACTAGGTATAATAAAATGATATAAAATAATTATTGAGATCAATTTAATAAATAATAATTTAAATACATGTACAAAAAATATCCTAACAAGATTTTTATTAAACTCAGGCGCAGCATTGAGCAACATACTGCTATACCGAACATGTCTCCACGCACTGCACCACAGTAATGACGAATGCATTGGCTTCCTATCCCTAGACAAGACCAACCAGACTCATGATCTTGAAAAAGCGGTGCAGAAATATGCCACATACGTGAATAGCGCTAAAAGTGTGATAGAGTCGGTAGCACCTGCTATAATGTCTGCATTTTTAGCTGTCTGGTCCGACACTCATGGAAGAAAGCCCTTGTTAGCTTGGCCTTTATTGGGTAAGTTGTATGTATAAAGTTACGAAGATTTTTCCTAACCTTCGTATGCCGTACTGCAGACCCACGCCTAGTAGGTAGGTATACCTAGATATTTCTGGATACCACATTCTAATAAATAATTACAGTTATTCTTAAACTAGGAAAAAATTTAATTGTGTCAGGAATCCAGGCGTACTAGAGCTAAGCCCCAAAAATGCTCTTTCAGATGCAGTTTAGTAAAACCAAGTTTTTAAAGGTACATTGGTTTAGGCCAAAATCATTTTCATACCCTATAAAACAGCACTCGTAGGTGCTTATTATAGTACGTACTAATATACCTAAGTATAGCAACGCTAGGTACCTACCTAGCTACGTGCCTAAATTGGCTAAATACACTTTAGGTAAAACTAAGCTTAAAACATTTCAGCCTAATTTTATTCCTTATCATTTATAATTATTGTCCATGCACATGATACCAGATGGCCTACTTTTCCTACACACTTCATACTTTTAGCTATTTATAATTGAGTATTTTGAATTGAGTAGGATAGGATGGTATTTATGTGGTAGGCAACGAAATTTTATACAATGGACTTTGCATTGGTGTTTAGTAGGAGGAACGGTCCAATTGTGCTTACACAAAGACGTGAGCACATTTTTTAGTTATACATTTAGGTATATAGGTACTGTATGATTGATTCATCTAACATAATTCCCATGAATGACAAATTTACTAGGTACCTTACCTACAGACTAAGCGTAGTTCAATGTAACGCAGTAAAAAATGTCCAATACCTATGTATTTTAAAACCCACGCATTTTTTCATGATTTGCATCCCAAGGCACCCTAAGTGGCCCCTTCGTTTGTGGTATATTATGATCTAAGGAAAATAAACGGCGGTAGTTGCATGCAATACGAGTACCTAACCTAGGTACCGGCACTTGAAGAAGAATTGTTGATCTGTTTGATTATGGATAGTCGGTTGTTAGGAACGACGTCATAACAACCGACGTATCCATGACCTATTACAAATTTTACATTTATTTCAGGCATTGCCATCACCTCAATGCTAAAGGTATTATACGGCATGTTCGATAACCTGGGTCCATGGTGGTACATTCTGACTATAGTTCCTTATTCCATGACTGGAGGTTTCACAGTGTTGTTCACTGGAGCATTTTGCTATATTAGCGACATCACTACAGAAGATCAACGAACTATTAGGTAATAGAACAGTTTGCGTGTGCACTTCCGACGTTCATAAGGTTTCATGCAACACCACATTAGTTTACTTGCATTCCATAGTAAAGCCTTATAGATTCTATGTAAATGCAAGAAATCCTCGTACTTGCCCAAACGCACCGTATACTTTGTGGTGGTATTTCTTTCAGAATGACTATAATGGAAGCTGCGGTGAGCGTCGGAAGCGTCGTGGGTTCGATACTTAGCTCTTACGTACTGAGAGCAGTTGGTAACGTCTACCTGCTGCTTATTGTTGCTGCTTTGGATGTTATCGCGTATGCGTATACCAGTGTGTGGATCAAAGAGTCATTGGTTGGAGCTATAAATGTAAGTAGTTACCACAATATAATTGGTACTTATTATATTATCTTCAAAACGAATTCAGGGTTTGTAATTTTACCCATTTTAAATCAGTTTTTAACTTTACCAAACCAAAGCAAAACCATAAACTAAAATTAATTATCCCATAAAATAAACCCAAAAGCAAAACCCGCGCGGGTAATTTTAATTCGGACTTTTTCGAAGACTGAATAATATTTTTAGCTGATCCTGGGGCCTTATGCTCACTTCGGGATGACGTCATATCGGCCGAAAATGTATAACTCACTAGACTAGTGGGTTACAAATTTTCGGCCGGCTCGTTTCATTTTCTAGTGACTAGAGAATGAAACGAGTTATGAACGTCAATTTAGAGTTATTAGAGTAAAATCTCGTACAGTTAAGACCAAATTGTAACACTTATTTATGCAAATAAACATCTTGTATCTCTGCCGAACCGAGCATAGCCCCAGGTTGGTACCCTTCAAATTAGATCAAATAGCATAAATCATGTTGTTATCCGTAAACATAAGACCACCGAAAGACAAGATTATCTTGTATTTATAGCAGTGACCGCAAAAAGTACAAAACTTTGGTAGTAACCGCAAGGGAACCGGTTGATAAGCAGAATATTCGCATAAGTTTCATTTACATTGCTGGAATCATTTTACTTAATCCTTTGTCCTAAGTTCACTAGCACATAGCTTGGGGATTGCACTTAATACAAATTATTTTAAAGATTTAAAGCAGCAATACAAAGAGGCCATTTAAATAAATAATCGTGCAAAAAGCGTAGTTTAATATGCAGTTAGCCTTGGCTTTAATACTTTACTGCGAATCGCAATCTTTATTTTTATTCAAGCTACGTTAAACCAGCAAGTAGGTATTTGAAAGAACAGAACTTTCACATTTGGATATATCAGCAATAATTGATATGCAACATTACCTCAAACTTATCTCTCATATTTATTTACAAATTACAATCTGTAGATTAAGTTTTGCACGCATGATAATGATAGGTAAGTGAAAAAAGATAAAAGCATGGTACAGATAGGTAGCTTGATGAGCTTGACAAATTCCGGCAGGAGTGGACCAGTGCAGCACAAGACCGTAATGAATGTAAAAAATGGGGGGAGGCCTTAGTCCAGCAGTGGCACAGAAAAGGCTCGTAATAATAACAGATAGGTAGACTAGTTTTGTTTTGATATCATGGATGGAGTGTGTAGGTGCAATCTTAATATGTAGGTACACATAGGTCCAACTAACTCTATGCTAGATTTATAAACTTGTCTAGATATAAATATCTCAGTAGACATTTCTGTTATCACTAATACACTTGTAGATAGTCTAGTCACGGACCCGACTCAGTTGTGCGATATGACTCGCTATGCTAATGTTAATTTATACCTCGAAATACAATGATTATGACATGAATAGATTTATTTTATCATCACTGTTGTTTTAGGTCTTATTTTGCTGCTTTCTAAATGATGACTGAAAAAACGAATAAATCTAAAACCCGTTGCATGCTATCTTATTTCTTTTTCAGGGAAGTCTCTTCAGCGTCCTAGACATCCAGCTTGTGAAAGAAATGTTTCGAGATTCCTTCAAACGCCGCCCCAACTTCGGACGAGCTCAGATCCTTCTCATCACATTCGCCAACAGTTTATCCGTCTTCATTCTATACGGACTAATATCTTTAGAATACTTGTATACGCGTGGGAAACTCCATTGGACGTTAAAAGACTATACGATTTTTTCTGCTTCGAGCACGACTATATCATTCTTAGGGTCCCTTTTAGGAGTACTCGTTGGACAAAAGTTACTGAATATAAGCGATTTGACGTTCGCAAATATAGCGTTCATATCAACTGCGATAGAATTCTTGGCTAAAACTTTGGCGACGACCTCGTGGCATATGTACTTGGGTAAGATATTTTATTGAAAATAAATAAATATTCACGGACACTTAACTAGATAGCTATATACATACATACATTTTTTTTTTGTAAATACATACTTATAATACATAGAAACACCCAGACACAGAACATACATCTATGTTTACAACACACAAATGTTTGTTCTCGGTGGGGATCGAACCCACGACCCACAGCACGGAAGGCAGAGCTACTACCGACTAAGCCATGACGCCTGTCAATAAAAAAACTTATATAGTGTAATTTTACATTGTTCACTTATCTTGTTTCATATACATACTAACCTAGCGAGTAGTTTCATTACTCAGTCAGACCTAATTTTACGTTGGATGTGCTTCATCCAACGTAATTAGGTCGTTATCAAACATTCAAACATAGGTCCTAAAGCGAATCCTGATTACCTATTAATTGTTGATATTATTTTCAGGATCGGCTGTATCAATGTTCAGAGGCCTGTCATCGCCAATGCTGCGTTCATTATTAACCAAGATCCTGCCCATCACAGACATAGCAAAAATATTCGCTCTGATGTCTGCCATTGAAGGCATCTGTCCACTTTTTTCTCCAGTTATGTACAATTCCTTGTACCAGGTCACGATATACAGTTTCCCAGCTGCTATTTACGTATTGAGCCTTGGCGTTACTTTGATCTGTATTATCTGCACTGGGTAAGTGGTTATACTTAAATATTTGTATTGATATCGCTTGCATTCTGCTAAGCTAATAAACAGGACGTCCATGACCATGCCAAGTTTTCATATGTACATACTTAGTATGTAGGTACCTACTTGTTATTAATTGTTGTGCCAAATAAATTTACTTTTACTTTAAGTAAAGAGGCTCAGTTATAAACCTGTGTGAAAATGAATCTTATAATGTATGAAGGTAGATACATTTCCGAAAACTTGTCTTTGGTTAACGGTTTCAGTCCCTTGCGTTGTTTATTGATATTGCAATAATCCAGTCCGAACATGATTACATTTTATGGCCTGACCCTTTTGAATTCTGTCAACGACCTGCGTGAACAAGATAGCCCGTTTTTTAAGTCGAAACTTAATACCCGGTTTATATATGACCGCAGTGGGCAGGGAACTGAGCCGGGTAGTGGGCATAGGCACTATGTAAACTCGATAATGCGCCTGACGCTGCTCATTTATAATGGCCGCCATTGTCAGATGCATAGCGTGATATTACCTGATCTAGTGGTCTAGGCCAATAAATAACCTTTAGAGACATAATTGTACAGTATATACACTAATTGCATTATTTTTTGTATTCCAGTATGGTACAGTTCTACAGACGGAATATCACATCATCATACCAACGCCTGAGTGAAATGTAGATCAATATGATATATTAGTACCTACATAAGTGTAGAAGAATTCTACTTAAAAATTAAGTCGTACTACTTGTACTTGTAGTACTTATTAGTTATTTACAAATGAAATAGTACTTATGGAGACACTCCCTAGATGTGTAGTAGATTTGCCTAAATATTGTAAGATTGTTTTAAGACTAAAAAAAACTTACGTATATAATATTGTGAACATTTTTTAAATAATCTGTGATTAGGATACCAGTCATATCTACATTACTAGCTAGCTACTAATTTCTTATTAGCTTTTTTCATACTTTTATACTCTTTACCTTAGCACTGTTACCTACTAATAAACTTGACGTGTGCTTGAAATAGTTAAAGAGTTACACCGTGTTTTGTATTTCGAAAGAGAAAAAAAAGAGACAGGTAAGTTTATTAATAAAAAAAAAATCTATATTGTGAGCGGAACGCGGAACTAAGACATACTCATTGTCGTCCGTGTAACCGTAGATTTAGAACTGTAACTGAATACTCGTATAAAACAATGCATGCCGTGTAAAGTTATTTGCATTGCAAATATGTATCTTTATACAAGTGGTTTTAGAGTTACCTAGTATATAAGGAAATCATGGTGCTTTACATATTTAACTATATAAAAGACTACATAATGTAATTTTGGAGTAAATAAAATAGCGAAGTACAAATTCGAGGTTTCTAATGTTTTAAATGTATTGTGAATATATTTTACTCTTTTTAGTGCATTGATAATTATTTTAGGATAGCGATGCATACTTTTTAAAGGCATGCACTTTTACTTCACTATGCAACAGGTGTTGGGACTACATGAAGAAAACCACAGTTTGATATGTACTCTTTTTTTAATAATCAAAGTATTACTCAAATACTCATCCAGCGATTAGAGTACGAAATATTATAAAAATGAACAGTAAAACAAAACTAAAGGAACAGAGAGGTAACACTTACAACTATAAGTTTTGTAGGCGCTCTGTTTTTTCAAAACGCTACTGACAACAATATAATGTACCTTTTGAAAAGGTACAATGACATGCCGAATAAAGTTTATCCCTGCTTTCATTTTTCAACTAAAATACGATCCAAAATCTGAATTGGTCAAAGTAAAATCTAAATTATTTTGAACTTACACTATGGCTTTACGTTAGGGCAAGCGCAGACATGGCGAAAGCATAGCATCGGTGTGTAAGCGCTTGCCCTTACTTTACTTATAATAGTCATCACAGATTACATATATCATAACTAGAGATACTAGATGAAAAATTAGTTGGTATTATGCTATGTATATACAATACCTACAGTCTTGCGCACAACAGTTTTGAGTTGCTATTTTATGTAAGTACTTCTAAATATATTAACAAATTATGCAAAGTCCTAAGTTGAGATTCAAAAACTAGCATAATTATTAAAAGGTTGTTGTTATTTATAGAATGATGTGATACGAAAAGATGAAATAGAAAAAACTTATAATACGGACAAATGAAATATACTGATATCTGAGCATTAGCTAATTAAAGGATACTCGAATTATACGTTGACTAATAACACAAAAAAAAACTTAAACATTCAATAAAACGAAAAAAAAATGAAAACAAATTCTGTTATTTAACATTATCAAAATAACCTAATTACAGTAACAGGTAATTTTATTGTACAATCAACAGGTCTCGGCTATTCTTCTATTGCAAGCAATGATAACTACTGCCTTTGAAATGAAAGCTTACAAAAAGAACACCTGGTTTAGAAACTATATTAGTACAGTCTTTAAACGAGGATAACTATTTATGCAATGGCTTCCTTTGTGGAAGCAGAACTAAGAACGCTACTTCTTTTTACGACGATTTGATATAAATCACACAAAAATTACCGTCTAAAAAAACTACACTCACGACAATCATGATAGGTTTGCGTAATTTTAACGCGATAAAGCACTGGTCATAGAGCACCAATGACAACACAGCTGCATTATAAAAAGTTTTTGTCTTTTATCACTAAGTGTAAATTAAAATTCAACTTACATAACTACCACTCTTCCTCTTCTTCCTGGACTGCGCCTTGATTGCCAGAAGAACTCGCGTTGTTGAAGTTCTGAAAACATAATTTATAAGTTTCAAAACTTACTCCCAACTCCCTAACTACTGAACCGATTTCGATAAAAAAAAATATGGGACTAATCTGGAAGTATACCCTTTCAGATAAAAATAAGATTTTCTTCAATCAGTTCATAAATGACGGAGTTACGACGCAACAAACATTAACAAAAACAAAAATCTACCTTTTTTGAAGTTGGTTAAAAAGTAATGATGCAGTATAAAAATGAAAGACTTTTTTACATACCCTTTGTTCATTCCACTTTAGTAAGCAGATAATGACAAAAGAATATTAGTCCAGCAATAAATATTTATTCACAGGGTTACCATAATCATAACATTTAGTGTACAATGAGACAAAGGCCGGAATACTGAAACGTCACTCAAATTTAAGCACCACTTAAAATTGCTCTGCCTCTGTTTGACATTACTCATTTGTAAGAGATGGCAATAATTTAAGAGTGAACTTAATTTAAGTGTCGTTTGACTGTTCGGCCAAGTGAGATGCATTTTATAAAGTACCCTCCTCTACAAGAAAAAAAGATGTCATCTTTTGAATGGTTATGGTTAAACTTACTCGGATATCACTGCCTCCATATTTGTTGCCCTTGTATGTTGCAGTGCCACCACTATGCAAGAAGTCCGGTACCGGCTGATCCGCTTGCTTTAGAATCTTGGCCAAATCCGCAGATAATCCAGCATCCTATGAAAGGCCATATTTTATGAGAATTCTTGTCCAATATGATATAAAGATGAAACACATAATTTGTGGGTTAGCTCACTTGATCTGCATCAAAGAATGAAACAGCCATCCCCCTGTTTCCAACGCGTCCAGTCCTTCCAATTCGGTGAACATATTCATCAATGCTTTTCGGCATATCGTAGTTGACAACGATATCTACATTTTTGATGTCTGTAAAAATTGGGACCTTGTTATTGATCAATATTGTCATTGGTTGAAAGAGTTACAGAACGGCACCTATAAAAGTATTCAAAATAATAGACATAATTACCCATATATACAAATTATTATATAACTGTACATTACAAAAGAAATATTATTACCCAAGCCGCGAGCGGCAACCGCTGTAGCAACGAGCAGCAAGTGACGTCCATTCTTGAAATTCGCAAGTGCTTCTTCTCGTTCCCTTTGCATACGGTCGCCGTGGATAGAAGATGTCAACATTTGCTGCTCAGACAACATAGCCGCAATGAAATCCGCGTTACGCTTCGTCTCAACAAACACCAATATGCGCTTCTTGTCTATGTAAAGAGTACATACAGAATATAGCATTTGTTTATCTTGTCATAATGAAAGAACAAGATAATAAATAAGCGGAACATACCATTTTCTTCAACGAGTTTCTTGAGTTTATTTTGCTTCTCATACTTAGAGACTTCATAGAATATCTGTTCCACGTCAGCACTAGCGCCGCCTACGATTCCAATGGCAACGAACAAATAGTTGTTCAAGAATTTTCCCGCCAAATGTTGGATGTCCTCGGGAAATGTTGCAGAGAACATGAGAGTTTGGCGATCGGTCTGAGTTATAAATATAAAACATATCGTTTTTAAAACCCACAATAGCCTCACATATTTTTCAGTCTCGAATCAATAGGTTTTAAAAGGCTTCTTAAATGTTTAATTTAAAATGTGAGAAGATAATCCTGATGAATGGCAGTTTCTATAAAACTAGATACACTTTTGCATAGCACATTGGCGGTGGTAGTTTCAACTAAAGACAAATGGGACAAAATATCCTAATGAGATAGATAATGTATGACTAGAAAGATAAATGTATTGGTAACAAGGAAGCGCGATCTTACAGCAAAAGTTCAGTTCGCCTTAGGTTCGATATGATTTAGAACTACTTGCACAGCATACACACTGACTACATGCATGCAGTTTACAAGCTGTCTACTTATTGAAGAGCCTATTCTCTAGGTAAATAGGGACGAGCTAAAAATATAATACTTACCATTGGGGTCATAGTAGGATGTTCCATCATCTTCTCAATGTTTCCCAAAAAGCCCATGTCGAGCATTCTATCCGCCTCATCGAGAACCACGAAG
Source organism: Eulithis prunata (assembly GCA_918843925.1). Taxonomy (NCBI): domain Eukaryota; kingdom Metazoa; phylum Arthropoda; class Insecta; order Lepidoptera; family Geometridae; genus Eulithis; species Eulithis prunata. The sequence continues at coordinate 3,847,680 of OU974023.1, read as the reverse complement.
CGAATGCTTGCAAACGATACGCGGTTCCGGTCAACGAAATCTTGCAGACGGCCGGGGGTAGCCACCAGTATGTGACAGCCTCTCTGTGTAAATCAAGATCCTTTGTTCACTAGTATTTTTTTCACAAGTGTTTGTATTTTTATTTGTAACCAAATAATTTGCTATCATGAGCTTATGTAGCAAATTCATTGGGACAGTAAATTCAGACATAACTTTCACAAGATTCACCTTTGACCATGGTTTCAGAGACAAACCTATATTTAACATGAATTATGTATAAAATAACTTACAGCAATGTTATCTCCCTGGTGTCGTACAGCCGTGCCTCCATACGCTACGCAGATTTTCAACACGGAGCCGAAAGCAAACTTCCGCGCTTCCGTGAAGATTTGCAATGTTAGCTCTCGGGTGGGCGACACTATCACCACCTTTAATAAGAAACTGATTAGAACATCTGATAAAATAAGATAAACATTTCGGTACAACTGAATAAGCTAAAATAAAAACCATACCTGTGGTTCAGCGCAACCAAACTGACCGGGTCCCACAACTAATTCACGAGGATCTTGCAGCAGGCAATGGATGATTGGGATTAAAAATGCCGCCTGTAAACACAAACATTATTTTAGTCAGAATTATTACAAATATTTCCTAGATTGTTGAAATGGTAACAGATGCTTACAGTTTTCCCGGAGCCAGTCTGGGCGCAGCCCATGAGATCCCTTCCAGCCATGATAATAGGAATGGCGCATTTTTGGATAGGCGTTGGTTTTTTATAATCAGCCTTCTGTACGTTTTCCAACACGTATTTACGCAGGTTGGCATGCTCGAAGCTGGTGATTTTCTCCGGTGGGTTTTCACCAGTTACCTGGTTTAAAAAACTACATTAAAGCAGTATCCCCTTTACGGTACTCAAAAGATTAGGTAGATCAAATTTTAATTCTATTGATTGAAGCTTCTGCATGATTTTATCTAGGAAGTTCGGTTCAGCTGTGGAAATAGACAATTCGTAGGATCGTCGCACGCGTGATCTTAAATCTAAATCACTATACAGAACATTATTATTGACTTTATCTATACACATGAAGCACTCCACCGTGAAAGATAGACCGAAGCGGTTTTCGCGCGCAACTGGATGATTTGGATACGTTGGTTGGAAACAATGTCACAAAAAAAATTGAACAGACTAATTGAATAATTGAATATTTAATCCCTAAAAGTAATAATACTCATTAAAATAATCATTAGTTAATCTATCAATGGACTTTGTAAGTATCGAAAGAAAAAGTATCGTTTATAGTCCCCGGAAATGGTTTATGGATGGCGCCATTGGCGACGACATTGCATTTGGTCATTTACCCAAAGCAATGAAATTGTAGTATTTTGTAACTATCCTTACATATTGGTGATAAAACATCAACTTTCGTATAAAATCCAGTACAGTCTTATAATTACAAAACGTGACTACGATTAAAATAAAACATAGATCACCGCTCGCAATTTGATAAACTTACTTTTATAGGCGTGTTGTCAAACTTATCAAAGTTGACGCCCGTCTGTATATTGGTGTTGAAGATTTCAGATTCGTCATTGGAAGGTTCGGGCGGGACGTATGTTACTGGTGGCTTCTTTGGTTCTCCGTTCTCGTCTAGGTCGGGTTCCTTGTGTTCGCCGTCGTCTCTGTCGCGACCGCCGCCGCGGCCGCCTCGCCCGCGTCCCCGCCCGCGCTCGCCACGATCCCGGTCGCCGCCGCGCCCATTATTATCCTCATCTGTTGAGTTTTATAGCTAAGTTTAGCATGACTCCTCTAGAGTCCAGACGTATCTTTCTACAAAGTAATTTGTCATGCTAAAGTTACCTAGTCCGTTATCTGATTTCATGCAGATCTGATTCGAGAGGGATCTAAAAGTTATACTCAAATACGAAGCTGTCAAACTTACACATTTGAGTAGAGACAAGAAAAAAGTCAAAATATACCGGGTGTAATAAGACCATTACCAATCAATGTGAACCACTTTTTTTTTCTATAGAACTATTGCTGCTGGTTCCATAGGAATTCATTAGCATGAGTACTTAACCCAAGTGTTCGGGAGTAGTCTTATTACTCTGTATTAAGGTCACTCACCACCTCCTCCATTGTCGTAGTCACTGCGAAAGCCTCCGCGTCCGCCTCTGCCGCCACGTCCTCCCCGACCGCGCCTTTCACCACCATACCCATTTGTCTCGCCTCCGAAATCTGAATGTACAATACTAAGTACTACTGCATACAGAAAGCTTTTTTTTTAATATCTAATGAATCAACCCATCCCAACTAATAATTTATGTATTTACTTTCTTAGGCTTGTATGCTGATATAATAATTACTCAAGCAAGAGTTGAGTAAGAGTTTCATTCAAAAAATCTATGATTGAGCAGTAAATCAGCATCACGGGCCTCTGTTATCTTAAAACATTATGAAAATTGTTTATATAACAATATCGGTAGTCGGTTAAAGTTTGCTTAAATATGAATAAAAACAGAATCAAGTTTTGATTTTTCATGATTTTTATCTGACAGAAAAAGTTGGTTGATAAGCATGACTGCAACTTGAGCTTAGACACAAAAATGACCACCTTTGAATACTTGTCAAAAATTATCAAGCTAGATAAACCAACAGGGCTCACATTTCCTGTGTATGCAATACAACACTGAACACAAAGGATGTTGTTTTTTTACCCTACTCTGCAAAAACTACTTGTTACAACAATATCACATGTCAAACCAAAGTTTTTTTTAGCCATAACAAGTGCTCTACATGGAAAGCTCTCTTGTGTTATTATTTGGGTAAAGTGTTTCGAAACTCAAGTGATTCATCCCATGGGAATATAAACAGGTAGTAGTTTCATGAATCTTTAAGGTTTGTTTTGGTATTTAGTCACAATGTCACCTAAAAGTCTTTCCATATGAAACTTGACTATGACTATGACTTGTATGCTGGTAAAATCCAAATAGGTGTTTTAATCGAGATTTTAATTGAAAACCAACACAAACTATTATTGTGGTTGAGTTTTTAATTCAGGCTTCAGTAAATTGTCAGGGTACAACCTTAAGAACACAAGTTTGATTGATCTTACCATCATTTTTGAATGATTGAAAGCCTCGTCCCGCAGATAGGCTGTGACCTTCATCCACTGAACCTCCATAACCTGTCTGCACCTACAAAAAATGAATTAGGATTGTAATCAAATCTGCAAGTTAAGTGTAAGGTAAGTTGTAAAGTTTGACTAAGTGACATGAAGCAGATGAAGTTCTTTGATAAGAGGTATCACTTTTACTGTCCAGCAAAAAAAGGATACATGATCTTTTTGGTATCAAGAATGTTTTGTCGAAGATATCAATGATAAGGGTGCTTACATGAACAAACAGGTTCCCCTTCCCGGTACAGGCGGGGTTGGTACCGATTGGTGCAGGTATTAATTTTCCATGATATCTTATGCGCTCAATTATAAAGAAACAGGTTTAAGATTGTCATTTCTATATGCAAGTACACCCTGCAACGACCTGCATAGATTTGTCTGTTCCGGAAACCTGCATCTTTATGTAAACACCCTAACTCTTAATTCATATTCATGTAGATAGCGGATTTGGGTGGCACACTAGGAAAATAAGGAATTGGCATGGTTTGATCTGCTTCTGAATATATGTGTGCAGGCTAGAAATTATAAGATTTCCTAGTTTAGACTTACCACATCACCGGAATCATCCCAATCATCATCCATGTCTTCTAGCCTGAAATCATAAAACAATGCATTAGAATGACGCGGTCATATAGGAATGGCAGATTCAAACTACTAGTTACAATGGAATCAACCTTTGCATTGAATGGGAGTTCCTACATACCTAAGTTTTAAACTTCACAAGTTCACAAAGTTCAAATGCGAGCCAAAACCAATAGTGCTTCGGTCTTTCTTACCGATCAGATTTTCAAGCTACAGGAACAGAGGAAGCCTGTACAACGAATACGAAAATTTGGTAAGGACAGGACACGTACGAGCAACACTAGAAAGAAAGGAACTCTTTACGAGTTTCAAACGATCACAAAAATGCCGGCGCGCGTCTGCCGGCTTGCAACCTTGCAATAGAGACGGCACGTGTGAATGGGGAAACAATGTTGACGAACACATTAGTAATTAGTAATCTAAATATAACAGTGGAAACTTACTAAAATAGCACAGCAGTTGATGGTGATCAGTTTTTTACAAAATTTGGCTGCAGACAAAAGACAAAGAACGAGAATTTTTTGTTTGGCAGGCGAAGAAAATGAAAATGGCGCCGCTTTTTTTTGCGCTAAGTTTGCAATAAGTTTGTTGGTTTGTTTGCTTCTAGTTGCTAGTGTTGCTACCATGGAGTATGGTTGCTTGCTTCAATTTCAGTTCAGTCACTAAGGCCAGTTGCGTGACTCAAAAGTAAGACAGTAAGACACACTTAATAATTATACATTATACCTTACACACTTCTCACAACTATATAGTGCAGTTTGCGCAGTGCAGTAGTGCAAAACTTTTGATCTAAGCTCGATTTATGTGAGGATTTAACAGGATGGCCAGTGAAAATTTTAAAAATATCTAACCCAAAAAATGTTTATTGTTCTGTGATAGTGCGAACTACTGCGAACCTAAAGAAACGCTATATCTAAACTAGAGTCATTAAGTACAAAAACGGCCACCCTGCGGTTACAATATAAAAAAGTGGTGTCTATTCGTTTTTTATTTTTGTTAAGTTGGGTTAGGCAGGAAAGGGAGATGAACTGATAGACCGGAAATAGTGAAGCAAACCTACACAGACATAGAATAGAATAAAAGGTAGCTCACTAAAAAACAAACAAAAACAATCAATGTCAAGTTTTTTAGGCTGTCACTGTTAATTTCTTTTATTTGTCATCGAAGGTTTCTAAAGACATGACAAATGACTTGACTTGACTTATATTATTACAATTATATCACTTGACATTGGCAAAATTGTCTGTCGAAATGACGGACAGAGGCCATTAATGAAGAGAAGAAGAAGACATCGCATTTGTAGAAAAAACTCCATCCATTCAGTTTGGTATTGGTAGCTGCATGTTCTACGCAACGTACCACGCAAGCTACCCACCCACCGTCAAATCGCATTGTGGATATAAATAAACTTTGCAGTGTGTGATACAACAACATAAAGTAAAGTTAAAACCAATATGAATATATTACATAGAGGTGGTGGTGATCCATGTAATCGTCTAGCAATGCCACTATAAATTGAGTGTTATCTGTTGGCGTCCCCTTGATTTTATAGTTCAAGTTCATGATGGCATCAACTGAGGAGACTGTGAAGGTTTTAGTAGTTACTAACCGTACTCCGAATACCATACGTTGTTCGAGTGCTTCTACAGCAGAAGAGTTATGTATCATTTTGTGTAAGAAGTACAATATACCACCTCTTACACGTACATTGTTTGCATTACGAGTTAGAGGTTCTGATTACTTCCTGAAAGATAACGCCAGGGTCCTCTCGGTCTCTGGCGCAAGGGAATATGAACTGAGGATTCGTTTTAAAGTAAGTGGTCCAGATCTTTATATTTTCAGCATTTCTTAAAATAATTACAATTAGGTACCAAATTAGCACAACAATATCTCTTTTTGTGATTTAGGTACCACGATTGGGCCTATTGATAACACTAGATGAAACCACATATGATTATTACTTTCAACAAGCAAGGAATGATGTGAATGAGAACAAAATCCCAGAAATAAAATACCCTGAACACAAACAAGAATTACTTGGATTGGGAATCGCAGATATGTGAGTATTTTGCTTCTTCAAATTTAGTTTTGTTTACTTGAAAAAGGCAAGACACATACACAAATAATACTAAACTTTATTGGATGAAGTTGCACCATCTAACATTTCTTTGAACTGCTGATAGTGAAACTGTATCACCCAATAAATAGTTGTCACAGTTTCAAAACAACCAGAACAATTATTGTAACAAGTTTAGTTGAATCCAGTACAGAATGTAGTTACCATTGCACTCTTAAAAAGTAAGAGAGGTTCATAATAACAATTTACCAGTTATAAAAAAATCTTTAATTGATTTTTATTTTTTTCATTTAACCTATATCGTCCCACTGCTGGGCAAAGGTCTCCCCCATAGACTTCCAATGTTCTCTGTCCTGAGCTTCCTCCCACCATCCTCTCTCGAAGGCATCTAGTTTGTCGCGCAATCAATTAAATTTGTCGTTTAATATATTAAAACCAATATATCTATTAATAAGTAATATTCATAACCCTGTTGGTATGTAAAACAACTTTCCCAATAAAAAAATTAGTAAAAAAAAAATAGTATTCCCAGTAGGTAGTAGATTTAGTCATCAGTTTATAACTAAGTAACTTTTAGGTAGTATCTTCAGGAGATAATCAGATCAAAAGGTCGTCTCTTCCATGATAATATGTAAATATTTAATTATGTTCAAAACAATTTAGGTTACCTATCCTGTTATTATTGTTTTTACAACATTCTATGATTCTTGTAATGTTAATAACAGGCAGTTCTATCTTATTAATTGGTAGATATGTATGCCTAAAAGAATAAGATCACTGATATTTTCTTAGTCATGCTGCAGCAAGTAAATGATTATTAAAAACCTTGCAACATCCTTACTCAGGGTTCATGCATTTACCAAATAAATGAAATACATAAACAAAATAATGAATTTTTATGCAAAAAATAATAATTTAGCACAACAGCATTAATTATTTAAGATATTGGTTTATAAAATACATAAACAATCATATATATATAGAAGTATTATTGTAGTAAATACTTTTTTTTTCATATTCCTGCCAGTACCTGCATGTGCACACAGACATGTCAAAATGATCCTTTTATTGTTAAAATAAATAACATTTCACTTTGAAAGACTAGTTCTAGTAGGTACTTAGACATAGGCAAGCAGTTTTAGATTAGACGCCCTACAAAATATAATAAGTCACTTTAATAGCCAAGTTAACTAGAATCTTATGATTGTATGAAGTGTTGCAAATAACAATAGACTATAAAACTATAATTGGTGTTTGTACGACGTAATTATAGTGTCGTAACTGCTCAATTATATCCTGATCTGTAATGATATCTATGATAAACAACACAGGGACAATAAAATAATGCTTACAGCAATTTTTCCTACCTGTGAATACCACTCTACTAGTGTCTCACCCTTCCATTCCTTTCAATAATCAGCATACCTATCCCGTAAGCTGCAGCAATGCTCAAAGCTCAATGCTTGAAAATGGCTGAATTTCAGCGATGTACCTTAAAAGATAATCTACACTTACATCCTTATTCATAACCTCCTGTCATTTTAGCACTACTATTAAAAGTGTTCTATCATTGTCGCTCGCATGACAACAAAAAGAGATGATGATGGATTTAGCAACGATTTAATCTAAATGATAATGGAGCATTGGGAGACTAACATGAATAATACCATTATTGACATCTCTTACCAATACGTACAGAGACACCGCTAATTTTAATTAATATTTAGGCATAGGAAATTATTTATTCTGAGTGCGGCAGTAATTGTTATATTTTGCTTCAGGACCCGCGTCATTGCAGAAGAACGCCTAGCTCTCAATGACGTTTTGAGAAACTACAAGAAATACGTGCCTAAAATCATATTACGTAGGCACGGACCTTTTGTCAAGAAACACGCACATGACTGTTTGCCGGGACTCAGCGATTTTAAGCACAATGTCAAGTAAGGCTCAATTCATACTAGCGCAGAGTCGAAGCGCACCGAAGAAACTTAACATAGCAAATTAAGCCTTATCTCCACAACGTAATGCACATATTTCTTCTTAGATAAAAAGAAAAGTCGCGCGAATTCACGCGTATTGGAGAGATATCGCGCGTCTGAACGCGTCTGAATTTGCTACGTTTTGCTATGTTAAGTTTCGGATTGACGCTTCGATGCGCTTCGACTCTGCGCTAGTATGAATTGACCCTTAGAGATTTTCTAGAGCAATAAGTGTTTTCCTTCCTAGCTCTGCCCTCTATAGCATAACAAAGGAGGACGGTCTAGGTTTGACTTCAACTACAAACAAACACTGACTACACCATATTGAATTAGCTTCACAATAGTATATGAGTAGTTCTACTTAGGTTGCTGGTAGCGGGTTCGATTCCCATCAAGAAATTTATGTAAGGAAACAGATTTTTTTGAGTGTATCATCATCATCATCATCATCATCATCATCATCAACAATCATCATCAATATATATAAAACTCTTTTGAAGCTGACAGAGAATCAACGCACAGCCTAAACCATAAGTCCTAGAGGTATGAAATTTGGAGGGTAGTATCCTTATGTAGTGTAGGGGTGCACTAAGAAAGGAATTTTGAAAAGTCGCACCCTAAAGGGTCTGAAACGGAGCAGCAGTTGCAGCGTTCTTTAATCACAAAAATCGAAACTTTGCCATCTATAATATTAGTGGGACGGGATTTAAACCCCATTTCTTCGTCAGCGAAACGTACCACACAGTACCTAATGCACCTACTATACTACAAGTAATAATCAAAGAGTAGTTAATTCAAGATCAGTAAAGTCTTCTTTATTACAGCTACGTAAAAAACGCATACCTTCAGCAACTGTACACATTAGCTCCGAACTACTTGGCCGAGGAATACGACAATGTTCTATGGCAGAACGGCACTGACGTCATCCCTGTACGGATCATAGTGGCTCCCTTTCATCCCCACCAACCAGGAATACGGCTTTACAATAACTTGAAGCGAGAGGTGAGCTCATTCTTTTCAGCTATGTTTATTATAGCACTTGATAACTGAGGTGAAGAGATTGGTCTCCATTTCCAATGGGACAGATGACCCACTTGATACTACAATAATGTACTTTTTTAATTCAATACTTAATCAGATTTAGTATAGTACCTGCTAATATCGTGTTGTGTTGTATATTTGCTAAATATATCATCTATCTATCTATCTGATGTTAAGTGGTAACCTCTGGTTATAACAATGCACCTCAATACGTCATGTCTGCATGCCTATAAATAAATAAATATTCACGGACATATCACGCAACGCCTTGTAGTCCCAAACTAAGCAAAGCTATTATGAGAACTAGAATGCTTATAAGTATATATACATTTTCTTTTTGTAAATACATACTTATAATACATAGTAACACCTAGATATATAACAAACATCTAACATGGTATGTTTGCCACAGGCAAATGTTTGTTCTCAGGGATCGATCCCACGACCAATAGCACGGAAGGCAGAGCTATTACAGACTGTGACGCCCATAGGGCATTACACTCCGTCCATCATTCTGAGACCTAAAGACGTTCAGTGTCTCCGGCACCCATACTTTTTACGCGTGCTTATTTAATTTCCTTTATAATTTTCAGTGGTTTCACGTATGCACAATAGAAGAATTAATATATTTGACGAGAAATGGGGATCATTCGTTAGAAGTATCAAGACGTGGCACGCCGTTATTCTTCAAATTCAAGTCTGAGGAAATACTTTCATCGTTTATTTCAGTTTGCGACGGATATTACAGGTTTGTAAACTTTGTAGATTAGCGGTATACCATGCAGGATGTCCCAACAAATAGTAATAGTCAGAAGTCTGAAGATGGAGGTGGAGCCCCTTGATCCCAATAATCGCCAAGTATTTTCTGCGAATTTTGTTGTTTAAATATTAAATAACTTTTTTTTACCTATATATTTTTAACTACAGACTTTCTAAACGAAGATTTTTTGTATAGATTTTTATAAAAAAACATTTCCATTCAACAGTATTTTATAAATTAGTCCACTAAAAAATATTTCTACATTCACATCCATTATTGGCAAGCATACTATGTTTTTATTTTCAACAGGTTAATGGTTAAGTACACATTCAATCTCTCCAAAGATGATGAGTCGCCCTCTTTGAAAGAACTGCAGAGAACTAAATGCCACGGACCAGTTGGGTAAGAAAATATATCAAATAAATATGGTAATTTTACGTCCACAAACTGAACAGTAAGTCTATGCATAGAGCGTTCTTAGAAAAGAAAACCTTTTTGAAGTTTATCGGTATCAAGTTTACACTATGGAGACAGGTCAGAAACGTTCAGCCTGGAAAACTATTTAGCTGTTCACTTTCTCAGGATATTCTTGGTATGATTTATAGTGGTTGTATTTTACTCATCTTATTTCGTTTCAGAGGTGCATTTTCATATAGAAAATTGGAAGAGAAACGCGCCAAAAAGCACGGTTGCTATATTCTAAGACAGTGTCAAGACGAGTACAATGTTTATTATTTCGATACTTGTACGAAAAATAGGTAACTATTAAATTAACCTAGAGTACACTCGAGAACAATGAATCAGGGTCACGAACATAATTTCCAGAATCAATCTCATCGTAACAAAATTTTTCATAGACCACCCAACCCAAGTGCAATGAATAAAACTGATTGAGTAGTCTATAAAATAACAGTTTATTTCAATAAGCCAGCACTAACCGGCCTACGGGACATCAAGGTTTATGATATTGATTTATTGCACTGGAGTATGTAGTCTTTAAATAAAAACGTCCATAGAATAGGGCTTTATTTTTTTGGCTCTCAAAAATCAAGAATTGAGGACAAAAAATGGTTCTCCATCCGCCCGCTAGAGGCGCTTATCATGAATAAACAAACAATTGCGTTCTAATACTTGAATTGCCATATCTCGTTAGTATTTTTTTAAAGTATTTGATTTATCGCATGTTCAAGATTTTTTTAACGATTTTTTCAGCATCATAGAAAGCTATAAGGTGGAGTTCAAAGGACATTGCTATGTATTCAACCAGGAAGAATATTTCACTCTAGACAGGATAGTAAGCTGTCACATGAATCCAGAGGGCAGGATATATCTCAACGAATGTATACCGCCTTCAGAATATGGTGAGTATAGATTTTAGACTGCCATTGTATGATAATTAGTCGTCTATGGTCGAATTTACCTCGTAATCTATTTTTTAATACAATTGCTCAAAAAGTGGCATATTACAGGGACGTATAGCGTTCGGGATGTGGGCTATTACACACTCGTGCTTTTTTTTTACCTTTCCCGAACTAGTGCGTTCTCTTTCCCAACTGTCAAAATAATGTCTATTAGAAAGAAAAACCAACCATGAAGTTTTTACTAAAAAAATCATAGAAGTTTTTATGATTCATGCAAATACGTAAATTTCTAAAAAGAAGCTACTAATTTGTTTCAATATCAGATTTAATGAGTTAGGTTAGGTTTCATTTCATTTCATCTCATTAAATTTCATTTTTATTTTATATCAATAAAAAAAAATTACTGAAGACTTGGCTGTATGGGCATAGTTCCCTTTGCCTACCAGAATGGATGAAGAAAAAAAAAATTACGGTTGGCGCCATTTTTCAGAAATTTTCTTAGTTGAGTTTATTGTTTTTATTATTTTATTAAATTGCTTCATTTTTTCGCAACTGTATTAAAAATATTCGTTCAGTACACGTGCGGAACCGTCATTGCAACTTGTTCCGACTGTCAACCCTCGCCTTCGGCTGCGCCTCGGCTCGGGTAGACATTTGTCGGAACTCTTTGCAATGACAGCCTTTCCGCACTTGTAATGAAATATACTATAGTTTTACTCTGTAACATTGTATACTCTGTGAGCGTACGCGGATGGAAAACTCCAAGTGAATGGCTAGCCAGAGGCGAGTTCTGGTTCCGCCCACTAGATTGACTGATGCATCGGCAGTTGAGAGATTGCAATAAACCAGAGCGCACGTCGCTCCTACACCATTAGTTTTCAACAACTTAAAAAAACCAACAAAAGCTATCATTTACTAAATTATGCTAACTTAGGAATCTTAAAATTGTATGCTGATAAAGAAATCAGTTACTCAAGGATAGATTTTAGTAGAGGTTTTCATACAAAAATCTATGCTTGAGTCCGGATGTGCATGAGCTTACAGGCCTATATGTGTAGGTAGGTATGAGTTCGAATATAATGTAAGTGTAAGTATATGTAGTATAATGTTAGGTATGTATGTGTATTAGGTAGTATATTTTGTTGGTTAATGTAGTTTTTAAAGGCGTTGTTGTTTCTTTTTAAAGTTTTACCTTAGAAGCAATACCATCATCTCCACACTACGCCCAGGTTAGTTGGTAGATAATGCTAAATAGCATTAAACTCGCCTCTATACGATTTTTTTTAAAAAGTGCAATAAAGAATTTTTTAATCTAATCTAATCATCTAATCAATCATCATCATCATCATCATCATCAATATATATAAAACTCTTTTGAAGCTGACATAGAATCAACGCACAGCCTAAACTATAAGTCCTAGAGGTATGAAATTTGGAGTGTAGGTTCCTTATATAGTGTAAGGGCGCACTAAGAAAGGAATTTTGAAAAGTCACACTCTAACGCGGGCAACGCTGCGGGAGACGGCTAGTCTAAGTATAAAAACCGTTTTCAGACAAATCACAACTATTACTCTGCGGTGAACCAGTAAAGAAAGGCGTGCGGATAGACCAAGCGGAATTACAGGAAATACTCAAAGATAATAAAAGTCCCCGGTGTCTACCGAACAAGGATATTCTTTTATATATGGGTAAGTTTCTTAATAAAGTTCACGAAGGCTTCAGACCTATTAGGCAAATAGTTTGCGGCTGATCGTCGACTAGATTTTTGTGTATTCTAATGAATATAATTATGTGTAAGTGCATTTTATAATTACTAACATAAAAGATTTAGCATACGATTTCGATTCCGCCAAAACTTGACCCTATTAAAAACATACATCATTATGTTGAATTTTTTTACAAAATACTTAAAAATTATAGTAAGTACATACCTATTTTATTTGTTTCCGCAGGCTCTGAAAAAGCAGGTTCAGAAAACATAACAGCTACGTTCAAAGCGCTTTGGAAGCTGGACGAGACTAAGAAGTTACTGGTGGCTTTCAAGACTCTACAACGAGAAAAGGCGAATGACCATTTGAAGGTATGTCTAATTATCTAATTTCTGTTAACTTATACTCCTAACAAATAATCTTATTTAAAACTTGTCAATGTTGCCGCTTTTTCACTAGATGAGCAGCTAATATGGACTAAAGTGACATCTAATCAAATATTAAAAAATAAACAAATTCAGATATAGTTTGTGGCAAATGGTTCTGTCTTCTCTATGCAAGTATTTTGACATTAAAACTACCCTAGGTGTTTTCTGTGGCACTGTAAATACTTGCTCCGTTGCTCCAATTCTACAAAACAAAAAGAAAAAAAACAGTATTACAACATTTATTAGTATTGATGTCGTATTTTGCAGGATTTCATAGATTTAGCGAGTAAATGGGCGTGTGTGCAGTCCAGTTCAATAGTCAGATTGTATGGAGTAACATTGAGTTCGCCTACCGCAATGGTTTTGGAGTACTTACCGTACGGACCTTTCGACGATTATCTCAGGTGAACATACATCTCTCTAATAAAAAATGTGTTTTTTTTTTTTTTTTTAAATCGGATATTTTGTACAACAAAATCGATACCTTTTTCCTGCTCTTATTCCAATAGGTGAGGTCGGCACAACATGTTCGTTTCTTTCATTCTCCCCTATCATCCGTCATCTAATTCTAATTCGTCGTGGGGGAAGAGATCTGCACTGACGTCCCGCGTTGGGGTGTATTGTGCATTGTCCCCCTGCTGACCTCACCTCAGCCAGCACAACTCCTTAAAGTAACGGAGGAGGACTTTGGGTTGGTGACAGCAACTAGCAACCCCGATTGTGTGGATGCCGAGGAGTGAGACCCGATCAGCTCCTTTAGTCCCGTCCTGGATCTAGCTTGGGTTGTGGCAGTGCAATGCAGCAAGAAATCGCAGTGTTCACTCTTCTCCTATGCATATCATCTTTTCTTAGGCCTACCTCTTCCTCTATTTCCATCCACATTCATACTTAGCACTCTCCTCGTTACATGACTGCCTTCGATACCAACACCTTAATTTATTTCGCAGAGAGAACGAAGACAAGATAAAACCACTGCACCTTAAAAAAGTGTCGGCTGGTCTAGCGAGAGCGCTATGGGACCTCTCGGAAGCGAGTGTCGTTCACGGTTACATTCGATGTCGACGACTATTAGTTGCTGCTATAGACGCCGACAGAATCGTCGTCAAACTGTCCGGACCTACTCTACGGAACTACACGCATCATGAGTACGTAGAATAGGGCTTTATGCTCAGTTCCGCAGATATTTTACTTTTATAAAATGTCTGCCTCCAACCACAGGACCGACCGGACCTAATACAATACCTATCTACTGCCTATATTATAACTCAGCGTTAAAATTATTTTTGAGCCTATATTATCTTATAAGTAAATGGAAATTTACATTTTCCAAACATGCTTTGAAAAGTACTCTGTGTCCGAATATAATTTAGCCTATTTTCTGTAGGTACATAATTTTAATGTTTGTGTTAATTTCAGTGTCCATTGGGTGCCGGTTGAATTCTTCTCAGACATGAGTCTCGCGAAGCGGTCGGTCGTTGGCGATATCTGGGCGTTTGCGACTACACTATGGGAAGTGTTTTCGTACGGACAGTCGCCTACTGACACCAACCCTGTTCTTACAGCGAGAGTAAGTCGATTTAATTTATGAAAAGATATCCAGATAAACATATTATTTTACACTACAAGTTGTGAAAGGTATTATCAAAAGGTCCGTATACAATAAAATAGATTGATTAGGATTGGTTAGGCCTTTACATCTATTGAAGATTTATACAGCGTCAGGGGGCAACCTATGCCTACACTTAACGGAACACTAGTGTCTGGGACAATGTTAAGATGGAGTAGGCTTGCCTAGCACCTAATACCATCCTCTCAGTCTAGTCAGCCATATCCACAGGAAAGACATGTCAATACGTGCAACTGACTAAGCCGCGGGTTCCCTCACGATGTTTTCCTTCACCATTTTCGTAAAACTAGCCTGTTATTGCAGAGTTACGAGATGGGCGACCGGTTACTGCGTCCAGCGCGATGTCCGACCGAGGTGTGGGCGTTGATGCGACAATGCTGGCAGAGCGATCCACTACGACCGCAGGAAATAATGCGAGACATGAACCATATGCTGCATTCAGGTACCTACTTGATATATAAACAATACTAGATAGATAGATAGATAGATAGATATATTCTTTATTGCACACCAAGAAAAGAGGAAAAACAATAAAAAAGAAATAAGTTTTAAGTATGAGGTACAATGGGCGGTCTTATCGCTATAAGCGATCTCTTCCAGACAACCTTTACTAGCTTCCGCCCGCGACTTTGTTCGCGTCCCATTTGATCCTGTTAATTTTTCCTTAACATCACCTAACAGGACGCGCAAAGGACGTAACAAAAGATTGAATGATTACTTTAATTTAATTTCAGAGTACGTCCCAATGCACGACTACGAAGAACCAAAGATATCGTTAGACCACAAGGAACACATGGACACAGTTTCAAGTATGTTTTCCTCTTAACCAATAGGGCTCGTATGCCGATACAGAAATCAAGCATAGATTTGAGTAGAGATTTTCATACAAAAATGTATGGTTGAGTCTGGATCAAAGCTTGAGTAACAAATCAGCATACGGGATTAGGTGACCGAAATTGGTAACTAAACTGCCAAAACTCCTACACGCCTTCAAATACGAGTTCACTTCAAAACACTTTCGGTAGTTTATCTACAAAGACACTCATGTTTATTTAGTTTAATTTATAATAATTTATTTTGAGGAGAACCAC
Source organism: Eulithis prunata (assembly GCA_918843925.1). NCBI lineage: Eukaryota > Metazoa > Arthropoda > Insecta > Lepidoptera > Geometridae > Eulithis > Eulithis prunata. Next base: position 3,831,849 of record OU974023.1, on the reverse strand, counting down.
TAGTACGAGAAATGAGCTAAATATAAATGTTCTAGGTGACAGATTCATACCGAGTGAGCTGAGTGACGCAGGCAGCAACAAATCTCTAATATCGGATAGTAGCGTTCTATCCACCAACGGAACCATGTCGGATTCGTATGACAACCCTGTAAGTATTCTTGTATAGCTATAATTTGATGTTGACTTTCTCTACCGATGTGAAAAATTCATGGATATTTCAAGTAATATGTTTGTTACCTCAGAACTCCGTCATTTCTAAACCGATTTGAAAAATTCTTTTTTTGATGTGAAAAGGTATACTTCCAGATTAATCCCATAATTTTTTTATCATAATCGGTTCAGTAGTTTGGCAATTAAATAGTAACTGGAAAAAACAAGTCATTCACGTACACGACATTGCGTATTTTGCTTTCCTGTGACTTTTAAAGGGTGTTTACGATCAATAGAACAATCCCAATGAACTACAATCATAATCATCATCTGATGATGAATCTGTGCCAAATTGAAGTCGGTTTTTCAGGTTAAACTTATAAATTACTAGCGGTCGCCCGCGGCGTTGCTTGCGTTCTAAATAGACCCTTTATAGTGTGACTTTTCAAAATTCCTTTCTTAGTGCACCCCTACACTATATAAGGATACTACCCTCCAAATTTCATACCTCTAGGACTAATAGTTTAGGCTGTGCGTTGATTCTCAATCAGCTTCAAAAGAGTTTTATATATTTAGAAGAAGAGAAGAAGACTACCCTCCAAATTTCATACCTCTAGGACTTATACTTTAGGTTGTGCGTTGATTGTCAGTCAGCTTCAAAAGAGTTTTATATAATTAAAAAAAAAAATGTTGTCACCAGTTTGCAGACAACAAAAGCTCCAACTCCCTGGAAAGTATGAACGCGCTTGCATACGCTCTACGAAACGATCCCGGTCGTACCAGCAGTCTCGCCGGAGGAAATGCATTAGATGACGGACCTGAAGACTTTGCAGGCGCCGCGCCCAGGCTTATGGAGTCCATTGTCTCTCAGGGGAAGACTTACCTCGTCACTATTACTAAGAAAATCGGCAGTGTGAGTACAACAACTTATTTTACACGCAGAAGCCTTGATGGAGAAAGACGGCCTACCGATGAGGCCTACCGGTAATAATAAGCAACACCTCATAGATCACGTCTATGGAGAATTCAAACCACCAGTTAAATAACATAAAAATGATAATAATAAACTTAACATAACAAGCAATCAAACAAAACATTAACAAAGGAGAAATTAATACTCGTAATGAAAGGGCCTAGCTTAGGCTGTTCGTCAGTAGTCAAAGTAAAAAAGCTTTTATTCAATCTCACTGATCACTTTGAATCGTCATTAGGTCATAAGTAATGGCTTGCTTTCCTATAATTGTGTTTTATAAACTACCCACGTTTTTACGGCAGGGTAACTACGGACATGTCTTCAAGGGATGGATGGAGCGTGATAACCAAGAATCTCAAAGGAAGGAGGTGGCTGTGAAGAAATTAACAAGACAGGCGTCTGAAAAAAACGGCACGTTGTATGAAGATTTCAAAAACGAATTGGAAATTATGAAGGTAGGTACCTACTTTCACAAAGAAAGGCGTCGCATAGCTCTGCGTTGCGGGCTGTGGGTTGTGAGTTCGATCCTCACCAAGAGCAAACATTTTTTGTGATGGCAAACAGAGATTTTTGTTCGGGTCTTACTATGCATGTATTTAGAAAATTTTTGTTTAGTTTGGGACTAAGAGGTCATTGAGTGAAACATCTATAATTTTTTTTTTCTTCTAGTCTCTACAACACATCAACATAGTAGAAATCCTCGGGTATTCATGGGACCACGGCTCAGATGTGCTTATAGTTATGGAGTATTTAGAAGAAGGCTCTCTCAATTACTACCTCAAATTCAGTGGAGATAAACTGCGCATTTCACATCTGTTGAAATACGCGAAGGATATTGCAACGGTTTGTATATTTTTATCATAATGTATTGGTCTAAAGGGGCTATTATACCACTTAATATGTAGTCATGCACATTGATAGTGATACAAGTTGTTTATTTCACAATGATGTTACCATAGTAGTGGGCCCAAAACAAGTTACTATTACCAGAAATGACGGGACGAATTGAGTTTTTGACACAAAAATCTTGAGTTTGAAACTTTAAGTTTTTTGGGTTCGGTTCTCTGCATCAAAGACATTTCAGTGGCACGTCCAACAGCTGTTCCTTTATCAGTAAATTACCAACCTTGCAAATTATGCCTAATATCCCGATTTTTTTGAGATTAAACTAAAAGTTTATATTGTTTCTAGGGCATGGACCACGTATCAGCGAAAAACGTAGTGCACCGAGATCTAGCAACACGAAACATTCTAGTCGTCAACAAATACCACGTGAAGATATCAGATTTCGGACTTGCGCGTATCATTCCCAGAGAAGAAGACTCGTATAGACTCAAAACTGCACGCCTCTTGCCTGTCAACTGGTGAGTTACATAATACTTACATAATATAATAACCGTAAAGTTTCAAATTTAATTAACATTGACAACAACATTAATTAACACGGCCCTTGTTATTAGTAAAATCGATGTACGCTTGGAATGGTTACACAGTGTTTTGTTCTTTGCATTGACAATCAAATTCGTTCGAAAGAGACAAAACACGTCTTTACGCTGGATGGTATTGATTTACCTGGGCTGTACTAAACATTAGTTTATTAGTTACCAGTTACATTATCTAAATTACTAATAAACTAATGTTTAAAAAATATCAGGTACGCCCCGGAATCAGCAGTGGCGCCGTGGCATTTTACGACGAAAAGTGACGTTTGGTCGTACGGCGTGACTGCCTGGGAGATTTTCACTCGCGCACGAGTTGAGGTGCCCAAGTTTGACGACGAACGGCCGAGGGATCGTGCATCATGGTAAGTACCTGCACTATAATCTGCTCTTGAGTATTAAGACGATGAAGCGTAGTGTAGGACGTCTACTCTGGCAAGGTGGGGCGACGATCTGAGAAATGTAAACACTGGATGAGAAGAACCGAAGACCGGGCTCAGTGGCGCGTCTTGGGAGAGACCTACGTCCAGTGGACTGATATAGGTTGGTGATGATGATGATGAAGACGATGAACAAACGGGAGTCACATTTGTATCGAAAATGCTCAGCTTGAGTCGAATCCCTAATTCTTTACCAAGTTTTAAATGAAAACTTTTTGCAAAATCAACTACCTGCCTAAAGAATCTTCGATGTTCAGTTAATACCATTTTATATTGGTTTGGCTTTCATAACACAAGCTTTGTCTAGAGGGCACAAAGTGTAATGTATCCTAAGTCCTGAGTTGCGATTCAAAGTTGAGCATTGTTCGAGGACACTAACCTTACATTTCCACTTATTCCAGCTTTCAAATCCCCGAAGGCTGCCCATCGGAGATCTTCAGACATCTCATGAAAGACTGTTGGAATCTAGAGCCGCAATATCGCCCCAAATTCATAGATCTCGTGCTCAAATGCAAACAATTCATAGACGAGTACAAATAGTACACAGATGAATCTACACTTGAGTTAGTGCTTACTTTTTAATACGCCCAACGCTGGCTTCATCTATGATGTACCGTTCAAGGCATCATAGATGGTATACACATTGTTGTAGCTGGGTTCAAATGCTTTGGTTAAAAGCGCAGAAGTCAAACGGAATGTTAAAGTAGATGAGAGGTGAGTACTTTGTAAACTAAGTAATTTACTTAATATTTTATTAAGATACTGAGCAGTTAGGCTCGTCAACAGTTCCTTTGGTAAAATTGTTATAAAGTAATCAAATTGTTTGCAAGAGCTATACCATCCAGAAACGTTTTAAATTACTAATTGAACTATTTTTGATCGATATTAAAACGAGATCAATCTATATACCTATAGCCAATGAGATGAAAGATTACCGATAGCACTTTGTCGTGATAGTAACGGATACTTGTAGAATATAGTACACAAATAGTCAACCAAAATTCAACACACTGGTTTTTTCATACAAATCTCATAAAGATCTCATACAAATCCGTAGCTCACTGGATGGTATCACTTAGTAACTTTTTCAATAATAATTTAAAGTTCTGGGTATTCCTATAAAAAAATTGTCAATTCAATGTATAAAAATAGGCATCCATGTGTAAAACGTTTTGAATTTTTTACTCGAAAAATTTAATATTACAGTGTCAATTGTAATTGCACAAAACTTCGCTTTTGCTAGCCAGGGTCTTGTTATTGTATTTTTGTGGTTCCTCAAAGCATTTGTCTTATTCCTTACACAGTAGCATTTGTCCGGCATAGGTAGTTTCAAAACAAAAGAACCAAGCTATACCTAGCTACGATTGCACATAAGAATAAGCATGCTTATAAACGTGCCTGCAGCGCGCTTAATAAATAAGCTTATTAAGCGCTCTTGAGGAACGCGTTTTCTATGTTCCACTAACGCTTACGCTGGACAAACGCTAGTGCAAAGGGGCCCTTAGTTTATTTAGTAAGTTTTATTGTAAATATCAAGTAATAAGCAATGAAATCATATCTCATTTGAATCTAAGTGTGTTATCGTGCAATCAATGAAGTGAATGTTGATAGAGTTTCTGTAGTTTATTAAATTAGGTTACGTATTTGACATTAGTACTTGCCGAATGACTTGAGTCGCGTTTTTGTGCTAAATCAGACTACTTTTGATATTGTATACGTTATATTTATTTATAAGAATATATAGTTTATTCTGACAGATGTTTGCTAGTCCTGATTTTCACGCATCGTGTGAGGTTCCGCGAGAAAAAGAAAATATATATTATGGTAATAAAATTAGAGGGTTATTTTACTTTTCAATGCCAAACTAACGGCTTCTCCGCATACGGGGTAATAATAAGACAGACGACAGTACGTACAGTGTGTCTGTCTAGCTGTTCAAGCAAAGAAATTGCCATTTCGTATTCAATATTATTGGTCAGCTCGGCGCGGCATGACGAATTTTTTATTAGTTCGCGCGTCTATCAAATATTCAATCGATAAGTGACAGCTGAATAGTCACACATTGAAAATTATTGTAATAATGAAAATAAGGCTTATCGCGTTATTTGATAATCAAACCAAAGATGATATTAATATTAACATTATCCTGAAATCTAGAGATCAATTTATTTTAAGAATTTAATTTTTATATCATTTATGAATTGTATACCTACTTATAATTAAGAAGATATGTTTAGTTATCTATTAGTATAATGTATGAATTTGATAAATTGTTTTAAGATTATTATATTTTATGGATTGGTTAATTGCGATTTTAGAATGGCAACATCTAATACTGTGTTAGGAATCGATAGGGTACTGAGACTGAGATTTTCAATGCGTTGGTGCTAGGAGAAGATACGAGTAAATGGCCTTATATTTCTTGTATCTGTTTTAAGAATACTTTAGATTTTTTAGCATATTAAAAATAAGGGGGATGATCACAACACAAAAGCTTCTAATAGGTTTTCTTCAAAATAAATTAGCGTCAATCTAAAAATTCACTTGAATTCATTCAATGAACTACCGTCACGTGACATTGCTGAAATAATTGCTAAAAGTAACAAAAGGTATAGGTAAAAAAATACCCGCAAATTTTTTTGTGGTTACACTTTTTATAAATTCTATTGCACTTAGTTTTGAATACTTGCTCTTTTTAAGATTTACAATGTTAGGCAACTTTTTAGCCATACGTAACTATTTTAAACATGAATGTAAAATGTAAACTCGTCTAAACCGTGGATAAAATAGATGCTGAAGGTACATACATAATACATAGTGTACTATAAAAATATTACTACCCAAGTAATAAAAAGTGGTCCGTTCATTACCACGAGCTGTCTAGTCTCTCTGTAGCTGTTCTTTTTTTTACTATTGCGAACGCAAACGATGGCAATTTCACAGAAACGTTATAAATATTTCTATAAACTCTCAAATATTCAACGTGAATACACTCACACAATTTGATTTGTTGCTACGCAAATAATATTACAGCTTAGAAAATAGGTTCGCTTCGTACAATGCGGCTTTGTCTACCGATTAATAGAATAGATATAAGTAATTCGTCCAATGAATCTGTTGAAACCGTAAACGTTTATATATTCTCTTGTTTTGTAAACTCACTTGTAAATTGTATAAATATGAACTAGTGAAATCATATTTGGATCATGTAGTTGTTGTGTTAGGATGTTGCTGTGTATATTATTTATGTTTTATAATAAATAGGGATCGTTTTATTGTAATATTAAGACTGGATAGATGTGTTGTAGTTTCGATCAATGTTTACAGGGTTGTTTTAATATGAAATATGTAATTGCAACTAGATTTTTTTATTCTACACCAATTTCTCACAATGTTATAATATCTTATTAGGGGCTGAGACATGCCACATAATATTTCAACACTTTTTTGAAGTCGGTTGGTATAGCTATTACGGTGTAAATTGGCCTGAAAGGGATTTGGAGACTCTTTAGTCTCATAATCCCCTTGATATCAAAATTTTCAAGTTCATTATACCTAAATCTTTTTCTCATTATGATTTACTAATGTTGTTGACTGTACAAACCCTTCAACGTCACTGACCTTTGCAAAAGGACATGTTTCAAATCGTCCATTTAACCAACGGCTCTGCGTCACTATGATTTATAGCGATATAAAGATAATTGAGTACCTAATTATGAGTTATCTACGCGAACAGATCCTGTTATTGTAGTCATAAATTCACCTCTGAACAATAACTGCATTCGAGTAAAATTCCGCTAGTTGTACGTACATACACTATAAAATAACCTATCTAGCTATACGTACACTATAAATAACTTATCTATATTTGGCTACAATCACCATCATGCTTTAAAATTGTTTGAATATGTGCCACTGCATTTTCTTTGTAACTTTTCTGCTCTAGCACAATGTATTGTGAAGTTTGTTAACCTCCAAATTATAATAGTATTTTGGTATGAAATGAATTATTCAAGAATCGCACAATCAATGCATTCTATGCAAAGGTGAAATTATAGATTGATATTCAAATGTGTTGCTTGTATGTTTAAACTACATAATGGTATCCGTCCTCTTCTTGCATTTTTTAAACTAACCTTTGGCGTCACTAAAAATGTTACCATCTCTTTTTCATAAACTGAAAAGATAAAGACAGCTAAAATTTTAGTGCTGTCAAATTAGGTAAGTTTAGAAAAATGCAAGAGGGTCGATATTAATATCTCCCTACGTTGTTGTTAGTTTATGTAGCGTATAATTCGTCCATACTGTGCCGTATCGTGTTTCTTGTGTAGTGATAGCGATGTGCTATAAATCTACAGATTTTTTTAGAACTTTAATTGTATTAAGCACGTTTGTTGCAATCTTAAAACGTTTGTTAAACTTACTATAACACGTATAACATGTTACATTGAGCGAGAGTACAACATTCGTGTTATTTGCCATGATTTTTTAAATAAATAATTATTGTCGGTATTTTTATCGTATTTCATTTCACAACAGTTGACCTAACACAATCAACGTAACTTAATCAAACAGCAATTCCAAGGGAGATAGCAAAGCATTAACACAATACAGAAATAGCCAGTAACAGAACTATTTAACGGAACATCCGTCCCCGGTAAGAGAACTATAAATAAAAGCAAATTGAAAGTCTACATCCGTCCAGTGTGACCGCGCAAACACAGCGTCTTGTCGCTGCGTGCGACAGCTCGGCGACTAGAAGCTATGGCAGTTTTTGATACCTATATTTCCATTATATTTTCACATTGGCGTGGCGTCGTCGTCGCGTCGTAGCGACAATTTGAATAGTACCTACACAAACGCATCGACTAGATGCAGCGACAAGACAACACGTTTTTGCACGCGTATATCTAGCTGGTTAGCACCTCAAATGGTGAAATACATATCCAAATAGGAATAGTATTTCTACTGCTTGTTATCAATACTGTGGCAAATGGACAAGTTTTACCCGATTACGTTTCCAAGCACTTGATCTCTTAATTCCAGTCCTCTCCCAACTAAGCTTATTGAAAGTTTATTTAGATAGACATCTTGAAACCAGAATGGAATAAAGAAGCGATATACAGCACGCCTGAGTAATGTCCATCAACGTTGACAGTGCAGCGAAGTGCGCATAGGTACCTAATACCTACCTACTTACATTGGTGATGTGACATGTGAGCCAGCGATACGGAAATATTCATCTCGAGTTCTTGGATAAACTAGGTAATGTATACTGCAAAACAATCTCAAAGTTCCTTCATGTACTCAAGTACCTACCAACAGAGTTTACAAGTATTTGAGAATGCCAGGAAGTTTCCGTTTCGTAACACTTGAGCTTCACCACGTTTCCAGGACGATCTAATTATCTCAGCACTAAATCAACGGAAACACGACTCCAGCTATCTATAGAGATATTTATACAAGGTAAGACACTTTGTGACCCTTTGTGGGAATGTCAATGTCGATACAGTTCAAGGAAATACCTACCCATTCGAATACGACGTGGCTTTTTTTTTGTTGGCAATTTTTGTATGGAGAAAAATGGTTTTAGATACATCCAATATTTCTCTATTATACAAAACCTGTGAAACTCACGGATCAACAAAATCAAACTTAGATTTCAGGTCTTAGCAACAGAATTAGGGACTTCAATATTAACCAACCGGTATGCACATTGCATTACTAAAATAATTCTAAAATCAGTTTTTTCTTAACTTTGCACAAATACCCAAGTAGTTAGGTATCTATGTCAAAACTGTACAATATTCCACAACTGCGTTGAGTTTCTTAGAAAAAAATATCGCGTTTCTTGTGGCTTATAAAAGAAAGTGATACCTAAATCAAACAAAGTCTGGTTATTGTTGCCATGTCACCTAATTCAAGGCTAATAAGGACACAATGGGGTCACAGAATAAGGTGTCCAGGGATCGAACATTTACCCCAATTGGGATTATTCAACGTCGTCGTATTATTATGTATATGACTGCTCTCTCTTAGAACAAAAGTGCTACCTATATGTATTGTATTAATAAAGCATCTTTGTTTCTGTTGTTGTTGTTGTATCTAGTCCCTTACCTTCTGAATTAATTTGTAAGTTTACCTACCTATAGTTTGCATATACCTACTAGGTACTACTATCTAAAACAGCATGAAATAAAAATGTTGCTTTGTCGTGATGAAAAAGCTTCAAGAGCGCTACGCATAATTTACGTAGAGATTCTGCGTAGCAATGAGTGCTACGGCGTAGCATGACTGCTACTGAGCATAGAGGACATGAAGGGGGTTTATATTTTGAATGATAGGTAAACATCAATAACTTTTCACCCGCTTGTGCACAAAATTACAGTCACGTACAGAATGAACTCAAGATAAATCTGAATTATTTTAAAAACTGTTAATAAAGTTCACACATAAATCAGAATAGATTATGGATGTCGAAAAAATAAACCGGGGAAACTAATGGTTTTTTCTGTACAAAACCTATAGAAGTGTGTTTTTACACATTTATCATCTTCAGATCGCGTTTAAAGAAATGTGCATTTAACTTCGAAGTACGCCAATTGAAATGGTGTAGGTAAATTATAGGCAAGATATTTGTAGTGTACCTAGCACGGACTATGGAGACACAGTATGTCTCCATAGTCCGTGCTAAGTTGGCAAAAATAGGGTTGTCAATTTATTTAAAAAAATCTTAGGAATCTTAGAAATGTTACCCCCTGATCTGTTGTTCAATTTCATGGTGAAAATTACCCCGTTAAGACTTGATACACTAATTCCGGGACACCCTGTATACTCCGTCGTAATTTCTGCTACCTCAATAATACGTTTGAGTACACTCAATCTACGGGAGCTTAAATCCCATGGCTTAAATCAACAATGTCACGGCTTAGGATACGGAGCACAGCATTCAGCTGTAAGGTATCTTTGAGATTACAATTATTAAGAGGCTTTGCTGCTTTCAAGAGTCGGATGGTAGAGCGTGATAAATGTTGTGGTTAGATGGTGAAGTGCCATGAATGTAGTGCTAAATATACCTACACGTGCCTATACTAATAAGCGTTGGCGCACACCTGACGACAAGACGTCGTTGTCGTGTCCGTAGTGACATGAAAATAAATATTCTTTTAAAAAGCATGCTGTCAAAAGAGGTTTTTCGTTTTAAGTTTTTCTGCATACGCTTTTTTCGTTACAACGACCTTATAAGCTAAAATAGCTTTTAAGAAGCTTTTAATAGCTTTTAGAAATAGCTCTTAAAACAGCTTGCTTTTCAAAAAAATATTCATTTTCTCTCCCTAGCTACATGACGCTACGTCTCGCCTTGTGATGTAGTTTGACGCTTAAACTTAAGCACTACACAGTACATAGTATTATACAGGGTGTTACCAGACCACTTCCGAAAACTTGGAGGTTCCAATCAGACCATGATACTGAAAACATTAAGCGAAAAAAATCGCGAAAAAGAAAATTGACTTGACTATCTCTTTTTTTTTTTTTTTCTAGTTACATACACACAGTACAACATAATAAGACATATCTACCTAATTATCTCATTTAAAAAAGCAAAAAAACAAATAAAATAAATAAAGCAGCAATGTACACGCAGCACGCAGATTACGTCTACTACAGCATGAACAGCTGAGAGTTCATCGCGGGTCATTCAAGTACGCGACGTGCGAGCGACCTACGTTAGTACCTACCTACGTTAGTAGGCACTTACGACACAGAATAAATAATAGTACTACGCCTCGACCTTACCTACGTGAATGCGTACACTGCGGGCTAGCGAAATAAATACAAATCTTTAAACATTGTTTTCTCCGGCTATAATTATTTTTCAGGATAACTGATTTTTTTTTGGTTGGGTTTTGGTGTGTTGTAGCTCCCCCTTTCGTTTTCGGAAGTGGTCTGGTAACACCCTGTATATTATTATGATCTGTGACAGTACACACATATCACCGACTATGTACGTGCATGATATAATGACAGAGTATTCTCAATATAAAATGACGGGTGATTGTATAAAGTACTCTTGTCATCATCATCATCATCATATCAGCCTGTAGAAATCCACAGCTGAAACAAGACTTCCCCCATAAATTTGCCGAAAGAACAATTCTGAGCTTTCTCCATCCACTGGTTTCTGGCATCTTGTTGGCTGAAGATTATTGAGTCTAGAAACATCTAAATAGACTGCGTTGAAATATACAATTTTGCTGTTGATAGGTTTTTATACAATTAAATAATGAAACAAGCAGAAAAAACACCTTCATAACACTTCGTCTTCCTTAAAATAATTGAGTACCTAGGTACCTATCTGATTAGGATACTCTCAGGTAACAGTAGGTACCTATCTTCGATTGCAATGTGATTTAAATCCAACTGTAGTTGATTATTTCCCCAGAATCAGTAGCCTCCGCCCAGAGACAAACTGCTGAGCACATTGATATTCACAGAGCCGCCCGAGGTGTCGCTACGCCTTTTTCCGATCCGTGGATAAACATGTTATTGCTTTTTGGCGAAAACAGTGGAAAATCGACCTTTTAGTAGCAACAAAGGCTTAGTATTACGTTAGGTTATTTCGTTTATCTAAAAATATGTACAGAATGTGAAATTAAAGTTCTTGCGTTCTTTGATAAGATAGAATTATTTGAAGGGTCCCTATTTTGTAAAATGTTTTAGCAAATCAAGCATTTTATGCCAGTTGGAGCGGAACTAAGAGTGTGTATAGGTACTTGGTATGTGTAATTGGATTGAACGGGCTTTTTACATGATGTAGATAAAAAACCATCAACCAAAATAACAGGTATTTACTTATAATACTTACCTATCTACAAGTGTATTATTTGTAAGCGTTTTTCTGCGTATAAATAAAATATAGTATAAGTAAATAAAATAAACTTAATTTTGATTCCGATCCGTTTAAACCTACTTAAAAAGTTGTAAACAAATTGTATGATGTTTTGCAGAAGACCGAAACTCTTAGATGTTATCGGTTCAAACTCAACTAAACTTATTATCTACTTCAGCAAAGTGCGAAGCTTAGGAATGATCCTCTTTATCAGTTTTTGTTTTTATATTCAGCTGAAGTTGGACTCTAATACCAATTTAAGAACGGTTTCAAAGTTCAGCCAATTCCTGATTGGACAAATAAAACCCACCTACACTATGATAATACCTATGTACCTACCTATATATTTAAATCAATAAATTGTGGGTAAGACCTTAGAATATCTGTTCGTATTTTTATCGAGAAAACAACTTAATTATATTTTTTGCGTGATTTGATAAGAAATTATAAGGAGTACCCGTAGACCGGTGAATATTAATTTTACTGTGGTGTTGTGGTTTCAATATAAGCGAAAGTGTAAAAGATTTCACACAATACTAATTTTAAACTATTCCTATCTGAACTTCGAAGCTACTGTTCTGAAGTTCTAATAGCCAAAGTTTTATTTAATGGTAGTTTTCAAAACTCTCGGCGAGAAACACTCAGGACATCCTTTTGTCTTGAAATTCGCAGACGAGCAATAAAGCTGTAAAAGTGCATTCTAAAAATACCTATTACGTCTGCATAAAAGATACTATGTATGTACCTATCTACACAAAAAATTGATATACGAGGTATCTAGGTGGTATACTTTTCTATGCTCTACAAATGTGATGCCCAAACAATAGCGGGTTCAACCTACTCTAGAACTGTCGAGTCGAGATTAACCTCCTCCATACGTTGGTGCCGGAGACGTTCGCTATTTTTCTCTACCAATGCTCATAAAATCTATATTCAAATGTTAATTAGGTTGGTACGTGAGAAAATCTTTTACAAAAAATTTAAAAACTGTGAGGGGCCATATTGATAAATGGTTATAAATTATGTGATTTGCAAAATATAACAAGATCAGTGAATCATCAAAACCGATCGACGCGTTTGGTCTCTAGAGCGCCACAAAAGAACATAACATACATAACAGACATAGGCTAATAAACACATTACCCTCGCATTGCGTTGTGCAGTCGGGTAAATACTCTCTCTACATCCACACTTTGAATACGACTTTTTGAGAACGCTTGGCAAAAGCCCAACCGTCGCGATCCCCGAGGGCAGGAAGAGGGGTAGGTACCTAACTTTATTAGTGGTCTCTAATATTTGTCTACAGAGAAAGTCAACACGGCAATATTCAGACAAATGAAATGTATCTATATCAACGGATTTAATTATCAGCTAAGTACAATATCGGAAAGGAAATAAGTAGGCCACTTGTGGCGGTGGGTTAGAAAGGCTTATTCCCATCGAGCCCACTATGCAAATGAGTGGGCTCAGTGGGATTTTTTTTTCCCATCTGGTGCACTCGATGAGAAAAAAAAGTGGACTTAGAATCAAATCATAAACAAAAAGCAGCTCAGGCTTCTAAGTTCTCGGGGCGCATGCAACGGGTTATTCCCATCGAGCCCACCGGCTGGCGCACTATTGGGGCCGATGGGAAAAAAAATCCCAACAAGCCCACTATGCAAATGAGTGGGTTCGATGGGATTTTTTTTTCCATACTTTGCAACTTTGGCCGCTAAGTGCGCGTGGAATCTTAATATTGATAAATAAATGATTCATACAAATAGGTAGTAAAAAAGTAAGTAATTATTACACATAAATACAACGCCTTTTCGCAAGATTGTACCTAGAGGTATAAACTAGATTGCTGTATAAGTATGCATTTTTATAAGTATGTTTGTATGCTTGTAAACCTAACAAAACTATGGAGGATGCGAGGATGCTCTCAAAGCTTTAGGTACTAACAAAAGGTTCCCATTTTGTCAGAGCATCGTTCAAAGTCCTTCATTGTGTTATTATGAAACCATCCTGAATTCCGTTCTATCCAAACTTTAGTTACGGGTCCAGCTATAGTATAAGTTGGCATAGAAAAATGGTGAATGAGCTATTCTGTACGTCAAAATATTTAATTTAATAACGGTTAGGTTGTGTACTATGGAATATGAAATACCTACCCGACCCGACCGACAATCTACTGCTTAGGAAAGGATGTTCGAAGGAATTACATTTTCATTTTTCTATGCAATGCCTTATCAATGAAGATAAAAAACCTAAGTAAGCTCGAATTATATAAGTGCTACTACGAGCTACGAAAACTCTACGAGAACGCTACGACCGCTGCAAAATGATAAAATAGGAGAAAATTTATAAAAAAATATAAAGGCACGATAGATAGGCAATGCCAAGTGGTATTCGAATTGAAGCCCTCGGCCAATAATTGTTAAGGACGTATTTTGATAAGCAATACTTTCGGTAAAATAACAAGTATCGTCTATAATCTAAAATGATAATGCAAACGAGGGTCGTGGGTTTGAATTCGTATCTTTTTGGATACCTACTACGTAAAATTTTTGTACTAAGGTAAAGCAAAAATATATCGCTACCTACGTACGAGAATGCTACGAAATAATACAAAAGGTAGGTATTTTTTTGGTAATACTCATAAAACATACTCATCAATTAATTAGGCTTCACTTGAATAGAAAACGGAAAAGTTATTACCTCTGAGAAGAACTAAGATAACTTGGTTCTTCTTAGAAGTCACAGTTTCTTTTGAGATAAGATTCATGGAAACTTTCAAGCAATACTTAGGTAGCTGGTAAATAACTTTTATTAATAAAGTTACACAATTTGTAAAAGGTTGACAGAGACACAGAGATAATGAATTCGTTGGAAAACTGGACCAAACTGTTTTATTTTATACAGCTACGTTTATACTGGGGCGATTAGCACCTGCCAACGCTGCCATCAACTTCGGCGACAACGTTGCTGTCGCGACTGTCGACCGACGACCCGCTACAAAATGCGTAGGTGAGTTCATTCTCTTGATACAGTGAAGGAAGTTTCAACTTGAACGCTTGCATCGCTGTCGCTTTGATGACATGATTACTTATTGAGAGAGCGTGGGTTGCGTACGGAGCGTCTCTATATAATAACGAAAATATCTCCCGTTTTAGGTTATCAACAGAATATTTTACCACTTCGTAACCACACCGAAAACTGAAACAAGGAACCGTTGCCATGACAACGTAGTAACCTTGAAGTTATCATCATAGCTACAA
This sequence comes from Eulithis prunata, assembly GCA_918843925.1. Taxonomy (NCBI): domain Eukaryota; kingdom Metazoa; phylum Arthropoda; class Insecta; order Lepidoptera; family Geometridae; genus Eulithis; species Eulithis prunata. The sequence continues at coordinate 3,816,700 of OU974023.1, read as the reverse complement.
ATATAATTTTCACGGGGTTTTGTGAGTGAATATATCGCCGGGAATTGATGAAAGTATGAAATCATGGATATGGGGTGAATACTCAGAAGATATTCAATGAAAATGAGCTGCTCATTGTTATTGCTAGGAAGGAATTAAATAATATTTATGTCTCAACAGAATGAACCCATCCGCACCAGCTAAGGGGTCACAAGTCCCTCTACCAAAAGCTGGTGCAGAACTTTTTAGGGAAAACCGAAATTGCTGGATCAAGCCTACGCCAAACCGAAATCCTGAATCCCCCACTACCCTTCATTCTTAGCGTAACCGAAGGCCAGTTAGTCCCAAGACGAGACGAGAGAGCACTCGTGAAGTGGTCCACGTGATTATTAAATAAGTGTCAGATTGAGGAGCTCTCTAAACGCCGAGTCCCAGCGGCTGAAGAGCTCTCTAAACGCTGAGGCCCAGTGGGGTGACCATAATGACTTAAGAAACGTGACGATCACCGACCTATACCTTACGAAAGTCATAATTTAAACTAGTATTCAAGTTTTTATACATAGATGTCTCGACATTTTTGCTGTCGACTATGCCAAAGCAAGAGAGCAAACGTTCTCACTTCATCTGTATTTCTTTTATCAGAAAAGTGTTGTAACAGACAGATTGCATACTAGAGATTGCCTACTAGTAAGTCCGTTGAGGATGTAGGTACCCAAGGATTTCGTCATCATTTTTTTTAGAGAACTATAAATTTTGTCATCTTATATTACGTTGACTTTTAGTCATACTAGGTACCTACTAATTACTGAAATAATCTTCGCTATACAAGCAGAAATATGAAGCAACTTCTATTTCCGGTTTTGTTTGAGGCGTCTTTCATTCATTGCATACTTTGCATGCCTTTCATATGCATACCTCTATCTATCTACATACTCTAAAGGCAACACCATTTAAGTTGCTTGGATTTATTCATATTTATGAAATATAAGTATACAGTTATTGCACACACATCTTCAATGTCATGCACATTATAATGTAGGTAGTAGGTACATAGGTTCAAAAGTCAGCGAAAGTACCCTTGAGTCTTTCCGCAAAGTGAAGGAAATAGAGTTCAAAAACTTTTGAACCTTAAATTAGCATTACCATCGTATAGTTTATATCGAGATTTTTTTTTATGGCGTAGTATATTAAGTTCGCCTAGAAGAAGATGCAACCCGAAGGAATCTGTTTACGTTACATTGCGCTGTAATCGGGTAGATCACAGAAGAATTTAGGTGTGGGCGTGTAATCGGGAGAGTGTGGATTATGTAGTAGTGTTGTACCAGTATGTACAATCACCGTTACGATAGGTTTTTCTTTACAAGGTGGGTATAGACAAGCGTTTGACCGCGATCTCAATTGATGCGGTCGACGATGTAGCACGTTTAGAAGATACCTACGTATTAACTCGTATTTGAAAACCTTGATCCCCAAAGGAATGATTTCAGTTCTGTAAACTATGTGGCCAGCCCACTGCCACCTAATTCCTTACGCTCACAGATTATACATGCTTCTAATAAAACTAAGTAGAAAATCTTAAAATGCTGAGCAAGCTTTAATTTATTAGATTTTCTATTTTTGTATTCCTCACCATCACAATAGTAAATTATTTTTAGAATATCAATTTGTACGGATGTAGCGTCTTTAAAGTCTAGACAGAGTCTAGTCTAGACTGTATTGCTGTAGTTTACTACTTCCAGGTAAATAAATAAATGAAATCTTTGATGGCCACTATTTTTTCCATTTTCCGAACTTTCATACTTCTTTCTCTTTGAAAAAGTTCTCTACAGTTTTTAATCTGGAGCGATCGATTCGTTCTGATGTTGCTAAGTGTTTTCTTATTATGCTTAAAAACTTAACTGTAGGGTAAAATAATTTGTAGTTAAAATATTTGGATCAGACGGGGCATAATGTACTAAACATTAACATGTAATACATTTCTATGTACTAAAAATAGAAATAGACTTGAGTTGTAGACATTCATGAAAGTCCGTCTAAAATTAGATGCCAAATTAGTATTCTCGCCATGCCTTCATAATAATAAATTGATTGCTATTGAATCAAGACTGGGCGAACTTTGTGAGAGTCGCCTACACATAACGTTATACCACCACTATCTACCTATCTATCAACGGGGGGTCTACTTCGTGGTGGTGAAGCGCCTGTTGCTTGGTGACTATTCTCTAATTCATCTTCAATCATTCACTTTTGTCTGAATTGACAAAGTTGAATGGAATGTAGTATCAATAAATGTAGAGTGACATGAATTATCATATTGTAGAAAGGTAGGTACTTATTGGAACCAGTATATCTACCTCTATGTAATAGGTATAAGGTAGACCTATGACGTATACATATGAGAAGTCATAAGTATTGGAGTAACAATCCCATCTCTATTTGGAATTGACTGATCGTGAATTGAATTGCGTATTCCTAGAGCCGTATCGAAGCCAGAGATTGTGATCACCCCGAGGGTAGTATCGCAGTATTACAGAGGGTGTTTAACTGTTTACACAGAAATACACTTTTCTATGCCACAAGCTGCTTTGTATTTGTGAGAGATAGAGCGGTTTTTACGCAGCCACCGACACGACGACATGCCACAAGATATCGGCGAAGAGTTACCCATGTCATACATTCTAGAGGACGCATTCACACGGTTAATCCCTGAATCAACTTCTGAAGCACGTTATTTCTGTGATGATTCTATATTTTTATACTGATGTATTGAGTCGAATTTAGTAAGTAGCTTAGCTTACCAAAACTACAGTAAGTAGGTTAATTAGTATCATTTAGATCGCGTGACAATTGCTACCGATACGTTTAGTAGAATATGGACTTTAGCCAATAACTGACTAAGCCTTACTTAATTACTTATGACCGGCACAGCAGATAGGTAGATACACAAACGTATAGTCTTATCAGAGGTGTTTAGTTTAACCCGAACCGAAATGTCCTAACCAATTATGAAAATTCATTTTGTAGAGATAATCTAAAAGGCAATTAAGCTGAACAAAGCCCTAAAAAGTAAGTTTTTTTGTTTCGCTATATTTACGTAGGTAAGTACCTACTCAATTGAAATTATTTCCTGATTGTCCCAATTCGCGCCTGTGGAACGTGATTCGAATTCCAGAAAATTCTCCGTTTTGGGATTATTTCAGTACCTACCTACCTACGTCGTAGCAGTGGGTATTTCTGGAAAAAAATGAAATCCCCACTGGTAGCGATTTCTTAGTGGGGATGTCTGGAATTATATCAAAATTATGAAACATTTAATGACCAGGATTTCACACAAAGAACTTTTAATAGATAATTGAATGTTAGAAAGCGCTCACGTATCATGTAAAATATTAAACTATACACAGCCCTTTTTAGATAACAGCTAAGCTTGCAGTTATGTATTATTATCTCAGAAATGTTGTCTAAAGATTGTTTAACGACATGCTTACGGAGGCGAGAACTGTTTAATTAGCCCGCGTCAAATGGTATTTTTGCCCACGCAAGCACCCAACTACGAGAAGAAGCTAAGAGGTTTTTGTAGTAATAGATGTGTTACTAATGGCAGGAGTAAAGTAAGGTAATTGCCCGACTGCTGTCGCGCGTGACGCCGCCGCCGCGCCGTTGCCGTCACATAGGTACAATACAACTATGTGAGTGGGGGTGTCTTTTATTTATCTCTTTCTTTCTCTTAATAGGTGTGGCGTATGACTTTGCACTTCGCATAATTTACACCTACGCTATGTCGGATTTTTGATGTAGTGACTTTAGTACACGTCTAGTTATAAATGTCGTTGAGAAAATGGCATAAAATTACCTAGTAAAGGCGGCTACGCACCCGCATAATTTCCATTTGGCGTCTCATTACAATGAAAATACATTAGCTAAGCGTCTACGCCTGAAACGTGTTCAATGCCTGTGTACTACCACGGAGCAGATAAGCTAGAACAGAGAAGCAGTTCCATTATACCGTATTTTATAACTATTATAAAACAGTAAAAAAGCCAAAAACTAAAATTAAAGATATGGATTAACTAAATATGCAGATCTACCTACTAAATAAACGATTCTGATTCCGAATATCGAGTTTGTCTGTTTATTTGTTTGTTCGCGGATCACGCCTAAACTACTGGACCAATTTAAATGAAACTTATACCACTCAGAAGCCCTTTTTCCGGATTGAAAAGGCAGAATTTAGTGAAACTATAATTAATTTAAGATCTTTACCAACCTGAAATTTATTGAATGGAATAATTGATTTGATTTGATTTAAAACATAGCCTATATTTTATTGAAATCAAAGACGTGGATTCATAGATACAGCTTGAACTCTCTAAACCAAAGGCAGCCATTTGCTACGAGGTTCATCGTAAGTTGGTTGACAGATGTTTTGATGAAAAGTTTCGCACGCGTACGAAGTCGCTCGTATCAACTAGTTTTATAATAAGACCTCTATATTCGGCCGCTCGACTCGGCCGGAGACTTCCGAAGCTGTTGCTCGACTTTCGTGTGTGTATGTAATGTATGTTACGCTGTTGATGGGTGAGATATAATCAACGCATTGCTGCACATCTAGAATCACGGTTCTGTGTGTTTTCTGTTCCGTGGCAACTACGGAATTACGCAACTTTCCTGAAAGTAAACAAACATACCTACTACTCTGCAAGAGTTGGTTCTCCAATCGTCAAACGAATGAAATTTGATAAAAATTGAGGAAAACATTTTAGAGGTTTCCGAAAATATTGCAAAAGTGGTACCTATGTATATATATAAGTACCTAGGTTAAATAACTAGCATAGTGTTGTGCAAATTCGGATCATAACAGATACGGTAATAAGACCCAGGATTTTTTAAATAATTCAAATAATGAGGTAGTATCTCTAAAATAATGCTATTTCAATTTGAAAACTAGCTAGGTAGGTGGTAATTTTGTAAGATTGAAATTATAGGTAGGTATGTAGGTACATTGAATACTATTTAGTTTACATAGAGGTGTTAGAGAGCTTGACTATCAAAACTAGCTTTGTGGATATAGAACTTTTTGAATGAAATGCTAAAAATTGTACTTCTCTTTTTCACAAAACGCTCTGTATACTATAGTCCCAAACTAAGCAAAGCTTGAAATATGGATATTTTTAATGGTCTCTCAAGTGTTGCCAGTCTCTGCTTTTGTCGTCAAGGCATGTATATACCGGCAAAGTGTTGTATGTGTTATTTGAATGTTTCAACTCAAACAAAGTAGATTCCACGAAACAAAAGATTTTGAATAACTCACTGCTTTGTTAAGAGATGTATTCAGATTGAAACATTTCACAGAAATCGTGCGCAGACGTAATTATGCTGGACAGTGTCAATGTCAGCCGGTCCTAATGAATTTAGTGCGACATTTCCATATGACGGATTTTATCAATGAAATTATATCTAGTAGTGTTAGTGGTACAATCTGGAACGAAGTCATCACAAAATAATAATAAATAATAAGTAAATAAATATCCTTGGACACACAACGCCCTCTAGTCTCAAACTTAGTGGAGCTTGTACTATGAAAACTAGCGCAGCGTATTGCTGATAGACATTTTTTTTGTAAATAAATACTTATAATACTCAGACATAGAACAATCATCTATTTGTATGCCACACACAAACGTTTGTTCTTAATGGGGATCGAACCCACGACACACGAGGCAGAGGCAGAGCTTATACCAGTAGGTATGCTGAAAACTTATTAGTAGAGCCAACAATAAATATTCTGAAATTCTGAAAGTTATTCATTATTTACTGACACATATACTTACCTACCTACTAAGATGTGTAAAGGTGAGTTTGCAATTTGAACCAAGATATTGTTTTGGAAAATAGTTAGTCGAAAAATAAAAACTACTGTGTCTTTTTTGACAATAGCACGTTCTAGTCATTTTTATATCTAGTCATTATTCCTGATAGGATAGTCCTATGTCGCCAAAAGGGATATTTCTGATAGTACTAGCACGTACTAGCCACTTATTCAGTGATATTACTAATGAGCCAATTTAAACAACCACAGGCTGCAAACAATCTTAAAGTAGTTTGTTTAAATTAAAATATCTCAATGTGTCAGCGCAACAAAATCTAACCAAGTGCTCAACAACAGCGATAATGTTTACACAAGTAATTCGTGTTTCATGAAAATAATTTTATTCAGTCACTGTTTTTTTCAATGACATTTTATGTATGAGATATATCAATTTTGAGTTAGGAAATTTAATTAGGGGCTTATTGTATTTTAAATTTTTTAAATAGGCGGGTGTTATGTTCTTTTATTATTATTTTCAGTTGTACATACCATATAAACTCTGTGTATTTGTCAAACATGTATTGTCTGTTTCTGAACACGTAATGCCAAACAACGTCTACCTACTACCGATAAAAAGTTCTGCCCTAAAGGCGCAGCAGTGTCCAAGAGTGCCAGGTTTGTTATTCAGTTCAGTTTATATGATTTGTGACTCAGTGTATCGCAGCCTTATTGCTTGTACCATACCGAGTTCCAGTTGGTATCGTATACGCGGCCGCAGCGCACATTTCCACGCGCTCCCAAACTACGCGAGACTTTTGAACACCGAACTTCTTATGGACTTGTTTTAGATTTATGTTGAACGTTTATAGACGTTTATAACTTAGACATTTAAATGGAATGACGCCTTCTAAGTGATTTGTGAATGAACATCTTATTGTAAAAAGTTGAGAACTTTGATCAACTTTGCAGTTTGCCGGTAAGTTCGTTAAGTTTTTACCTTTAGTTTTTGTAAACTTTTCATTTTATACACACGATAATGACATGTTATGCCTACTTAGTTTCGTAAAACTTTCTAGAGCTTCAATTACAGCCTGTTAATAAATAGGTAAAATGTTATCTACCTTTTTACCTGAAAAAGTTTTAAAATAACTACACACACGTAAAAATATTAGTACCTATTATGTAGTTACTGTCTGCTCACCTCGAGTTTCTTTAGAGCAATATCAATGGAACTAGAACCTAGATTCACCGTAGGTTTTGAATGATTTTAGTGTTTGTTTTGTAGGCATTCGCCAGTTTTCAGTATTGCTTCTGACTTTACACTACATTTAAACGTAGGTATTATTAAATTGTGACCCCGACTAAATTATTCCATTGAGTAAAGTTATGGAAGAATTTTACCAAGGCTTTCAAGATTGCTCTCTCTAATTGAATGCATTTAGGTCATGCATTGGAGCTCTACCAACAAATTGTTTTGTGACTCGTTACCTAACCTACCCTACAACTCCTCACAGACTGCGACTTTCTGATCGGATGAAGATGTATGCAGTGCGCTTATCATGACGATTCCTATCCCTATCGGCCTAGTTTGTACTAGTAGTCCTACCTGACTAAACATAATAACTATCAACCAGAGTGTGAGTGTGAGCTCGAAGAAAAAAAAATGTAGTCCTAAATATTATACCGTCAAGGATGTCTAAGGGACTTCAAAGGATATGATTTAGTTTTCTTTGATAAGTCAAAGATATTAGGTAGGCAAGGCACCCGATATATGAGTATATGTAAAGGCCTGACTATCTCAAAGGCACAAAGAGCCAGCGTAATTTGATATTGTCCAAACTACTGTGATTCAACTAGAGGTCTCTCTACCCACATCTACCTTTAAACCTATAGGTACCTAGTATTGTACATATAGAATAGAAACAAAGATATGACGTCAAAGACGTCATTCTTTTTAGCTGGTTGACAGTACAATAGATTTCTACTACAAGTAAAAACAAACTATTTATATCACTTTGAAAGTTTTATCATTATGGTGACCTAGGTCATTAAATCACTCGATAATGGAAATAGTAACTAAAACATGGTCATGGTTTCCGCTTCTACTATTTATTAGCGGACATATTTTTTTTATTATTGGCTATTTTTGTATTTTCTTTCATAAACAAGAAAGACTGGTCAAGTGGGAAGTAACTCGTGAAGATACTATAGGTGGCTCTACAATACACCGTTTATGAATTCGGGGGTTGGAATGGTTGCAATCAATCATATTAATTTTAAAACAATGCCCTAGTAATCACTCAAACTAATTATACATGGATGCAGGGCAAGTTCATTGTAATGCTAATACATCCTCACCTCCTTGATTGGAGCACTTGTTCAAAGTAGGATTGGTTTGACGTGAGAATTTTTTAAAAGCCTTGATAGATGTGCGAACCAGGGTTTTTATGACTAGCATTAAATTTGAAGCCTCATGCAGTACATTGGGATTGTTCCATTGATCGTAAACACCACGAAAAAGTCACAGGAACGCAAAATACGTTTCGTACCTTTACGTGGATGACAAAGTTATTTCCAGTTATGCTTATTTTAAAACTAAACTTCAACACCGATTTTGAATATTTTTTTGGGTTCACTCTAAAAGATAAAAAAAGAATTTTTGAAATCGGTACATACATAATGGAGCTCTGAGGAAACAAACATTTAAAAAAAAATATTTAAAAAACACCCAATCGAATTGAGAACCTCCTTTTTTGAAGTCGGTTAAAAAGGAAATGGAAATATTAAAAATGATACCTTGGGTGCGACAACAGCTCGGTGGTGGAATATTAGTAAACTAATAGGTAATAAGGCAAGAAATGGCCGCAGCGAGGATGAGGTTTCATAGGCGGCTTTACTTACCAACATCCCGGGCAGAGTAGAGTATACCTATGGCTGCTTGCACCAACTACGTAATTCTAAGCTGTAACTTTATAGAAAGGAGCTTGATATTGTACGTAAGTAGGTACAAGTTCAGTCAACATTTTAAATTGATGATTAAATGATCCTCCGTCAAGGTGGGGCGACGATCTGAGAAATGTAGCTGGCAAACACTGGATGAGAAGATCCGAAGACCGGGCTCATTGGGCTCAATGGCGCGTCTTGGGAGAGACCTACGTCCAGCAGTGGACTGCTATAGGCTGATGATAATGATGATGAATTAAATGATAATGAGACATTTTGGAACAAGAGAATGAAAATATTTTTTGGCCTGAACTTGAAATTTTCATTCGCTTTTTGCAACTATACTAAATATAAAAAATATATTTTAAAACAATCTCAAGAGAATGTCCAGTCATAAAACAAAGTTTAATTAGATACAATTTAATAGATATATTATAATCACTTACCTTAACATTTTTGATATTCTGAAAAAGCGATCAACTCCTGATGCTGACAGTCTCTTGGAACACGTCGCGATATAGTTATACCTATTAAAAATTTAAAATTATACGGATATGTAATAGGTATACATGTACTTATTACTTCATTTGTTTCATTTATTTGTTTGTAGACTTAGAAATATTAAAGTTCACTGGAAAACAATTACCTATCGGGAAAATGTCATTTCGCGAAATACCTAAATGAGGTTATTCCGTATTACCCACTATGTCATTGTTTTCTGCGGCATCATGCTCTATTTCTCGGAACATGAAACTCACTTTTGATATGATCAATTAAGTAATTACCTACTTGAATGCCTACACAAATAACACAACATATAAAATTATTACTCCTGGGGGGCATTTTCTGAACTGTTTTCGTACTAAATCATAGTAATTATGTGACTAAATATTGACATTAGCGCGTTTCAGCGCGTTTTTTGCCATCAAAAGCTACTTGTTTTCGTATATCTGTAGCCACATCGCTTGACATTATGCTGGGCAGCGAAAGCAGTTCACAGCTTACGATACGGGGGCTGATAAGAACATAATAAGTAATAAAAAAAAAAAATCCCCATTTTTATACACCTTTCAAAATATACTTTTTGTAATTAAAGTGGTCTCGCATAAACACTATAGTTTATAGCTATTAATCTAGTCCCGTAAATATTATGGAGTCGTGAAAGACACTGTCATTGCAAAGTGTTGAAAAAACCGTTGCAAAGGAGAGTTTTTCACTGTTAGAAAATAACACATCACGTTGAAACTGGAATTTATAAGCGTTTGCAACCTAGCAACGTATCTAGAGGCAGAGCCACGTCGAGAATCTAATACTTATTGATAAACCAAAGATAATTTTAGCCTAAAAATAGTGGAACTTTTATTTGAATTCTGTTTTGATTTTTGATACCCGTGGCCACAGATCATATAGGTAATACTAGTGTGTATGCATGTGTGGGTCCATAAATAAAACTTGCCCATTCAATAATTACATCGATGTAGGTAAACTTAGATACGTAGGTACGGTACCTAAGGATTTTCACATATCAAGAAGGTTTTATTCATAAACTAAGGGCGCGTTTTCGATACCGACGCGACGCCTCATCGTTAAGTGACACGAATAGCTATAAAAGTGTAACCTACCTATTTTGTTAGGTAATTTGTTGGGGATAATAATTATTTTATTAGTGCCATTAATAGAGGTTTATAGACAAAGTTACAGCAAGCTTAGATGATTATTTTGAACATACTCCCAAACACAGAGTAGATTCTCAATTCGCTTCTATTTTGATAATGGTACCTACTACATTGGGAACTACTGAAACTGGCCTTCTTAGTACCAAATCCAATATTTTTAGCTTTGACAATGGTATCGCGACCTAGCAATACCTCAAAACAATCTGATGCTGTTAAAAGTGATAATAATTAAAATTCCTATAGTAGGTAATAACAATATGAAAATTTTAAAAGTGTAACAATAAGCCCGCGTTTTGCTCCACGTGTAGGTATAGTTCTAGTAGGTACATACACCAGAGAATATCCTTTATCTATTAGTACCTAATGAAAAACGTCGATTTTCCATGAAACCATGAGCGTCTCGCCTTCGCCGCAGTTACCGCAATGAAGACCCTCGACTCGAGTAGGTAAGCTTTCCAGTGCCAAGTGCCAAGGATGGAAATAATACCTATCACACTACATTTTAAAGAGTAAAATAAAAATATTAAGCGACGGGTTCCATTATTGTACAGGCAACATCGGGTTATAGCGGATTCGTACCTTCTATTGTTATGCTAATCATAATAACTATCGTCATGTAAACGATGATTAGCTAAAGTAGTATTATATTATGATCTGTGGCTAAAGTTTCAAATGTTTTAGGAAAAGTTAATTTTCTTTTTCTTTTTTTATTATTAGAGCAAGTCAGCATTGCTTGGTTATTCAAATAAAGTAAAATAAAATAAAGTATACAAACCCGATAGTGTATTTCCAATAATAACTAGTCAAAATAAGGAGATCCTTAAGGACACATGTGGCTTTCTTTGTAGTCTTGTGATATTCTGTCGGGATTTTCGCACAGTGTTTTGTAGGTATACCTACATTGGAAATGTAGAGACCACACGTGCCACATAATGCTCTTCTATTATTTCTATATCTATGCGTCTAACCTTTGGATTGTTGCCAAGGAGTAGATTAAATAATATTTACTTTTGTTGCTTCCATTGAACTAAAGCACTTGTGGCTGGGATGAAGGAAAGATAAACACTGACGAGGAATTAATCATTATGCTTCAGGCTTATAAAGTCAGTGATATTGAGCGTGCATGATTGATAGTGTAGTGGATTAATGGTCGCTCTCAGAGAGAATTTTCAGTCATTTTCGGATGCTGCAGGCACCTTCTATTGGTTTGGCACATAGTGTTAACAATAACCTACCTACTTGTGTAACAGCCAGACTCGGTGCTTTACATCCATTAGTTCTGCTTGTTAAATTAAACTTCAGTCTTCAGTAAATTTTAAAAATCCTACACCTATTCATTAAAATAAAATCTCTAAATACATATTATGTACCTACCTACCTAAGATGAATTTCACAATAAATCGTAAAATAATAATAATGCAAAAACTTACTTCTTTTTCCCAAATTCATGACAGTATAACATGTTTGTCTAACGTCATGTGTCGGTGCATGCATTGGAGTAACAACTATCGTTATAGGTACCTGATACGTACCTACCTATAAGTACATATAATAGTGAATCGCAAAGGATTAATTCGGCCAGTATCAATGGTTGTTTGGATGGCGACCAGCTATCAGCTACTTGGCCATCCAAACAACCATTGACTGCCAATTTCCGGCGTAGTGTGATTCAAAATGAGGTCGAATCGTGGATATGGAGTATTGGTATTGGGTGGTATTGGTGACTGAACTCAGTCCCTTTATGAAGGCACAATAGACCGACCGCCAATCGACTTTATACGTAATGTAGTATTAGCTGTTTATTCTACAGTAGGTAGATGGAATGTATTCACTCAAACCACGATCTCTAATGGATGAATGTACATTAATTTGAAGTGATATTATTACAAAATGAGTAATTAATACCTACCTATTTATGGTAATATACTATGTATACCTAATTTGAAATACGAGTAGAATTAGATACGTACCTACCTACTACATAAAAAAAAATCTAAAAGAAACTTTAGTAATACGAAAAGGTAGCTAGATCGCTTCAGAGCCCGTAGTCTGTGCATTTGTTTTACTTTCGACTCGATTATAGCACACGCAAACGCATTCGCAAAGCGAGAAATTTTGTTGGGAATTGCATAATTCCAAAATCTTCCGCTAGAGGCGCTAATCCAGGTTTCATACAAAATTTCTCGCTTTGCGAAAGCGTTTGCGTGTGCTATACTCGAGTCGAAAGTAAAACAAATGCACAGACTTGGGGCTCAGAACAGAAATCAATGCGTGGCGCTAATTGCCTTCCTAGTTTGCAAATGTGGATGTAGGTAATCCGATTACCTGGAAAATCAATTGTACAATCTAAGGTATCGGTAGATTAGTTTTATTTGCAAAAAGATGAGTGGGAATACAGAGCGTAAAAAATCTGATACTTACTAAAGTATCAGATTTCATTCTTTGTCTGGGTGTTTATATGTGTCTATGTGTTACAAGTATGAATTAAAAAAAATACATAAAGCATTCTTTCAATTTCTTTCAGCAATCTAGGTCCCATAGTATAAGCTTTGCTTATAGTTAGGGACTAGAGGGCGTTGTGTGAAATCCAAATACCTACCTAAAAATAAACATACTGACCTACCTACATTATCTACTAGGTACAATGTTACTGAACATTATTTTTTGTTTCAGATATCGCTTATCGATTAGTTCCGGAAAACCGTTAGCAACTGGAAATGAGTACTCCCTAAGGATTAGCACAACCGAGGAAAAATGTCGAACAAATCGCAGACACTTTTGGATATATTCCAAGAGATTTTAGCTGCCTCTGGAAACTCTTCCGACCGTGGCATCAATGAGACGCAGATCGTGTCAGTGCTCCGCGAGCAGGCTTCCAGCACCAATGGCAATGATGACCTGGAGTCGATGCTGGTGAAGATGATGAGGGACAGGCTCGGACCAGCGAAGGAGAGTCCTGATGGCTGTTGGAGTTACTGCGCAGGCGACTTCAGAGAGGTTATCGAGAGTTACAACAAGTTTCATGGATATGCTACTTTATTGGTAAGTAGAATGCCGACTGTTTGCAGGTCAGCACAATCTTACTTATAGAGTAAGGTGATTCGTTCCACATGAAGCAACAGCGTAAGATTTATAGACCAAAAATTTAACCATTTATTCACAAAGAGAATTACGACTATACTATAGTATTTATCTCCTTAAAGGTCTACAAAAATCTTATCAAGATATTTGTTTTTACTCAGATGAAACCTTTGGCTTAACTTTGTAGAGCTTTCCATGAATATATAAATTTTTATCCAGACCTCAAATAAACTAGCATTTCGCCTAGTTATAATAATTTCAGATTAAATTATTTATTTTCTTCAAAGGCCTACGGTTTTGACGAGATAAGCGCAAAATTCTTAGTATTCATTTTCAGCTTATCGTCTGGAGTCAGGAGTTCATTTACTTAATTACAGTTACCGACTTATGAAATTTCTGAACCAAAAACAAGAACAAACTTCAAGCACTTCTCACTGACTGCATCTATTCACTACTCAGTTACAGTGACTGTTGTATTGAGTTGGATACACTACAATACAGGTGTATACCTACCAAGAACTGCTATTGAGCCCGGCTCTTCTCGTCTAATGTCTGACAGATTTCGCAGATCGTGGCCCCACCTTGCTGGAGGTTTCGTCTGAGATTCAGTTAGCTAGCTATTGTAGATAGGTACTAATGTATTTGGTTTGAAGATTGGTGTTTTCAAAACAAATAGTGTTCTATACAGGGTGTCTACCAGAAATGTTTTTTTTTTCTTTATCTTATTTTCTACTCTTCAAAACTATTTTGGATCAAATTATACTTACGCTGCACCTTGCGCAATCTTAGTGCATACAACATTGTTATTTTTTTATAAATAATTTTATTGATTTTATATCTTCAGAAATGTTGAAATGTGCGACCGAGAAGTGGTTTGATGCTTGTCAGCGCCTTAGTTAAAAAAATTAAACTCAATTTATTATATTTATCAAAAAATCTACGGTATAAGTATGAAAGCCATTGCTAATGTTTTAGAATGTAATGACGAACATGTGTTTCAATTGAATGTCGTACATACATCTCCATCTTGTATAGTAGGTAGGTACATCAAAATATTTATGTATTTTACTGCACTCTTTGCGAGAGTAAACAGCGTTAGGAGTTGAATGTTTTCGAACGTTCAAACTATCAATTGGAATATATTTAGCACCTTTCCGTGAAGCGTGAGGCCTTGATATTGATACTCAAGCAAGTCACTATTTGGAACACTAAGAATAATACATATAAGGCGTCAGGTCGCCGAACTGTCCTTATAATATATTCATCGATCAACGCTTGTTATAAATAACTCGCTGAACAAACTTTATCTTAAAGGTTTGCCCTAAACTGTTGGTGAATCTAACGCCTTCTTTCATAATCTCCTGTTATTATAGTGCAGTTAAAAAATGTTCTGTCACTTTGCATGACATATCAACGAAAAGACAAAAAAATTAAGCAGCCATTTTACTCGTAGCTAGCGGAGATAATAAGATCATAAGATTTTATTATGCTATACGCAACGTATTATAATATAATGCGCATTTTGTTTCGGTCTAGTGAAACCGAGCACCTTCTCTTTGACTGTAGCTTTGATAAACAAATTATTAATATTTTGCTTCACTACCTTCAATTTGATGGCTATTTCTTTTATTTCATTTTTGCCAATCATAGACTGTTTCGTTGACAGACGTTTGTTCAAAGCTTTTGCTTTTGAACAAACGTCTGTCAACTAAACAGTCTATGATTGGCAGGCACAAAGACTAAGGAAATGCTCGTTAATAATCTTGGCACTCACATTATGGAAAGTTTTGACGTTGCCAGTATATTTGGGCCTATTGGAAATCAATTTATGGAAGTTCATTCAGCAGAGTGCCACTTCAATGTGTAAATTTTCTTTCCCTTTCAAATTCGATTAGCAAAAACACAAGTTACAGTAGGTATAGGCAACGAGAACTCCGCAAACAAACCAGTTGAAAAGCCGCTTGCTGGCTCCCGGTTCAAACCAAATTCCATATAATATAAGGCAAAACTCTCAAAAACTCTTTTACGTAGTTTTTCAAGTAGGTCAAATAGCTCTGGGAAGTTCTGGGAAACAATTTCGTATTTCGGGAACTTATTTTATGATTTAAGTAAATAACCAGGAATATGTGATTATTACACAAGTCTCTACTTTGGTTTAAGAGTTGGCAAATAATTGTAATATAATTAGATACTTGGTAGAGCATAATTATTGTTAGAATTTATACATAGACAATACTCTCGATTCTGTTGTTTCGTTTTTCTAAACTACTTAACCTAATTTGAAAGCACTAAAATTGTTGTCATGATGTATCATGAACTAGAAAGACAAAACAGCTACAGTTTTAGATGCACCAACAGAATCGAACAATCAGGTGAGGGAGGTATACAATTTATTATAGTGCAAGTAAAGTACTTCTGTAAGACATTTTCAAGATTTTTTACAATATTATGAATAACTCGCGATTTTGTGTTTTATGGGCGTAAATCGTCAGTTATTTTCACCAATTAAAACCATGAGAAATGTCATAAATATAACTGGGCAATACCAATACTAACTAGTGTATATTTTGCAGGTTTGCACAATAGGAGTTCTGTCAAACATGCTGAACATTGCCGTGTTGACTCGAAAGGACATGGCTGCCACGCCCATCAACAGGCTGCTCAAGTGGCTGGCTGTGGCCGATGTCTTCGTCATGGTCGAGTACATTCCCTTCGCTATTTATAGATACTTAGTAAGTATTCAAATCCGTCGCAAACAAGGTTGCGTAATCGGGTGAAAATGCTGTTATGATATCATCATCATCATCATCAATATTCAATAATATTCAATATTTTATCATCATCATCAATATATATAAAACTCTTTTGAAGCTGACTTAGAATCAACGCACAGCCTAAACTATAAGTCCTAGAGATATGAAAAGTGGAGAGTAGTATCCTTATATAGTGTAGGGGTGCACTAAGAAAGGAATTTTGAAACGTTACACTCTAAAGGGTAGAACGCAAGCAACGCCGCGGGCGACGGCTAGTTCTTTATAATTTAATAAAATAGAATATCATAATAGCTAACCCGACCCAACCCATATAAATGGATTGAATGAATAAATGAAAAAGGGTTGTTTTTTGTTTTACATTTCAAAAAGGGCAGCAGATTAAATAACAGTGTTACTAATAAACGTGGCATAAGCTCAAAATGGTTATATAAATACATTCATCCCACGTTGGTAATAGGTACGTGTTTTCTCACGAATTCTAATTCGTCAATCTGCTTGTCAATTTGATGCTAAGGACAAAAACACTTTGGTAACACAGTGTTTTTTTTTCGATCAAAATAACAAAAGACGGTGTAGGTATATTAAATATTTAGCTACCTAATGATATTATGTGCCTCAGACGGCTAAAGTTATACAGTAAATTTATTCAGTAATTAACTTTCCGCAATTTGGGTAGATACTTATGGAATAGGTAGAGCATTTGGGTGAGAGCAGAGTTTGAATTATTTATATTCTTTGTACAAAGTTCAATTTACAATTCAAAAGCCCTGTGATCTCAACAACCCGTGGTCACTTTATTGCAGTGGGTATTTTGAACACCACACCACATAATGGCAATACCACATACCTCATACCTACCTATACAATGATAACCACACACTGTAGTGCTGCAGCCACACTGAAAAAAGCAGATGTTCAAATGATTTATACAAAACGGTCCCATGTAATGCGGCTGTTGTAATTGACCCGAATTTCCAAACTGACTCGTACAATTTGGACAAAACAAACTTTGACGCTTCCCTTTGAATTCAATATTGATTGAATTACGGTAGCTCAGCTCTATCAATTAATCTAACCCAACCTGAAATACATGGCATTGAAGCAGATTAGATAAAATACAGTAACTTGTAAGGGCGATAAAGTTAGAATTTTAGAACAAAGGTTACTTGAAAGTTCTCAGAAAGCCCGGCGGTACGAGTAGGCTGAGAAAATCCTTTGGATGTAATTTTGAAGTATGTTGCCAGAGAACACGCCGCACATATGCTTTGATCTTTTAACCTTTCGCTCAACAAATGAAATTTATTCCAAAATCTATACGACGTTTGCACATTACCCGACACCGATATCAACGACATCGTACGCGTGCGAAACTTTCCACCAAAATATCTGACAACCAGCATACGATGAACCTCGTGCCAAAGGCGGCTTTTGGTTTAGAGAGGTCAAGCTGTATCTAAGAATCCACGTCTTTCATTTAAATAAAATATAGGCTATGTTTCAATCCGGAAAAAGGGCTTCTGAATGGTATAAGTTTAATTGAAATTGGTCCAGTAGTTTAGGCGTGATCCGCGAACAAACAAACAAACAGATAAACAGACAAACTCGATTTTCGGAATCAGAATCGTTTATTTAGTAGATTATAGATACAATAGCTATTAATATAGACGCTTAGATCTACCTAGTTTAGTTGTTGTCCAGCCATTGACACGCAAGAAGAAGAAGACTTGCATGACAACGAAAGAGATGACGAAAGATTGAGCAATCATTTTAGTTAGCTCAGCTTTAGAAGACCAATATGAAGCGACGTCACGTGTGCACCTGTCTTGACATTCTAACTTGGCTAGAAGACACGTGACATCATCTTCATCCAAAGTTATTTGTCGAACGTTTCCGAACATAGAGTCCAAGAATTTCACTTTTGTCTAGACACAGCTTAGCTCTAGAGACTCGTGAAGTCTAACCATATCCCTGAGGAACCCAATGAGTGCTACTAGACTGAAATAATTAAACTATTGGTTGGGTTAGATCGTTTTACATGCATAATCATGTGAGCACTTATTGATTTTATTCTGAACGTTGAGTAAAAGCGTCATCGAGATAATATCATAGTAGGTAATATCTAGGAAGCACTTAACATAAAAAATGGGTTAGATAAGATGCTATTATAAATATAAGTAAGTACCTACTACGAGTACCATTTCCCCTTTTTCTGCTCTGTTTTTCTTTACGCGATAGTGAACTCCGCCATTCTAATCATAAGCTCAAATAACTTTCACAGCTTTTGCCATTTGCCATACCCTTTCGAATGTTTTGAAAATTCTCTATATTATATAGAAAATGACAGTTCTGACGTCATAATGAGAAGCATTACACTGGTCACTTCCTTGCCTACTAACAATTTTATTCTTTTATTAGTGTCACTAATTTGATTTAAAAAAACTAAGTACAAGTCTTTGTATAAACAAAAATTATTATTATCTCACAACGCTCTATAACCTCAAACTAAGCAAAGCGTATAAAGGACTCTGATTTAATAAAACAAACTCTTACTGTTATCATATTAATGCTATACTTAAGAGAAATCGTACACCATATTTTTTGAAGAGATTTTAAAACGAACATTTTCGTAGGTACAATACATTTTTTATTTTTTATTTTTTATACAATATAGGCAACCGTTTGACCACAATCTCACCTGATGTTAAGCAATGACGTGGTCGACGATGTTTCAAATGTTCGAAACATTTCGTAGCATGTCTTACATTTTCAGGTCCTGCCAGAGTCAGATTTCCGGTACTCGAAAGCGGCGTACATTTTATTCCACATGCACTACGCTCAAATACTGCACACTGCGTCTATATTTCTCACTCTGTCGCTGGCTTTTTGGAGATACGTTGCTATAAGGTTAGTACCTAGTACCTACCAAAACAGTTTACACAGAAAAGAAATAAGTCCCATCCCATAGCTCTCATCACGTAGTCACTGCCTGAAATATGAACTCTAGCAGAACCAATGGAACGCAATGTCGTGTTGGTAAAATATACGTGATCGCTAATAGGCATGACTTCATATTACCGGTCACGTTGTGCTCGTGTGGTCGCCTAATACGTGCAGTGTGTTTTGTTGCTGAAGCCGCCGCGAGGAGAAAATGGCACCAAAATCATTACCCTTCTTTTTGCTTCGTTGTAGTCGGGGAAAAAATTGTACACTCTGTTTATGAAAATTGTTAATTTTATATCAAACTTTGGTATTAAAAGGTTCCGAAAATATAATTCTTCCCTAAACAAAATATAAATATAATTAATGCGCTCAAGTTTGTTTTGTTGACAAGTGAAAACGAGGGCCAGGGCCAGCTGTAATTAAAATGAAGAGAGAAAATGAGGCTTGTAAATATTATAATTTTAAAGATTTACGTAAGATATTATTTATGAGTACAAGTAGGCACCAATCACGAAACGAGGGACGAAAATAAATAGATTATAGAGGATTGACAATTGTGTTTTAAAATTGGTATTTTTTCAGGTTCTCGGATAG
Organism: Eulithis prunata; assembly: GCA_918843925.1. Taxonomy (NCBI): domain Eukaryota; kingdom Metazoa; phylum Arthropoda; class Insecta; order Lepidoptera; family Geometridae; genus Eulithis; species Eulithis prunata. The sequence goes on along the minus strand of OU974023.1, from coordinate 3,796,904 downwards.
AAGCCACGTTCTGTGTACCGAGAGAAGATGCAGCATCGCAATACTCACCAGTTTTTTACTGCCCCCGGTATTTTGTATACCCACTTTCATGGTAAGTTTCCTTTCGCTTTGATCAAACAAGATCAAACATCACTCATCGCATTCATTCATAGCTTTACGGCCATCCGAATAAAAACCGGGAGATAAAAGCTGCAATATTATCCACAGTCATTAGAGGCTGGCTAATTTTAGCCTTTTTTACTGTAGCGTCATTCTTTTTTTCACAGGTATTTAATATTCACGAAAAGCAACAACAAGATAAATTCGGCCACCCATACACAGCGTACCACGTCGATTCGGACCACCACGGCACACTTTACCAAGTCAACTTCTGGGTGCATGCCGTGGTCATAAAGCTGCTGCCTTGTTTCATCCTGACTGTGATAAGCATCTGGCTGATCAGAGCTTTGTACAGCGCGAATCGACATCAGAAGATTTTGAGGAATCACAATCCCTGTTCCGCCGCTGAGAAGATGGTAAAGCGGCAGCATAAAGCTGATAAAAGGACAGACCGAACGACGAAAATGTTGCTGGCGATTTTGCTGTTGTTTTTGATAACTGAACTGCCCCAAGGGATACTGGGTTTGCTGAGCGGGCTGATGGGCTGGTGTTTCTTCACGCGATGTTACAACCTCTTTGGGGATATGATGGATTTCTTAGCGCTGGTGAATGGATCGATTAACTTCGTGCTGTACTGTTCCATGTCGCGGCAGTTCCGGCAAACCTTCAGACAGATGCTGCTGCGAGTGCCGCCGCTCAAACGTTTTCTGCCGCCTAATGCTTCGCACTCTGATTCGCACAATCTGAACACGTAAGTTGAACTTTTCAGTACAGTCAGAAACAGAAGTATGTTATAGATAACTGTTTTAGAATTTCAAATACTTCTTATTTCTTTTAGGATAGAGTTTTTACTTCGTAATCATACACTGAAAACCACACCGTTCCTAGTTTTTGGTCACAAACCATTTTTGAAACTTTGTCTCTAATATCACTATCATATAATTTTAGTACCCAAATCACAGAATCAAATTAAAGTAATTAAATTGCAAAACGTAATGCAAAACTATTTATCAAGAGTAATTCCCAATATCAAATAATTTTCATTACAAAGCATTCCACTCCTTTGATTTGGTTTTTACTGGCCCAAGAGCAGAACAGTAATGAAGTGACTCGCTGAGGTATTGAAGATACAAATTAAAAATGAGACTTAAGTCGACCGTTACAAGGTTTAATTTCCTTTCCACGTGAAAGAATGTTTGGCTTTCACGATATTGCCTCCGTTCTTATTGGCAGATCTACTAGAGAAATCTTTGGCGAGCCAAGCTTAAAACAAACGTGGAAGCCTACTTCACGACGACGTGAAATTGTAGAGGATTTCATGGATCATTTCCTGGGATTTCGACACCGTACCGGGGCCTGGCCGGGCCGTGCTTGAGATCTCTTCAATTTGATTTGAAGCTTTATTTCTACCACGTACAGCTGAATATTCGCAATCGTAGCTGCGTTCCTACGACGCTGGCGAGTTTTGGCTTTACAAATACCAATATCGTCTTCCAAAAAAGTACAAAATGTTCGAGCACGGTCCGGCCCCGGTGCATGTAGCATGCATGAATCACCCATATTATTATTGCTTGGTCCAGTGGATAATAGCCGGGCTACTACACACTTGGGGCAATTTTCATCCACAGAAGGTATATCGGAAACTTAGTCGTAAATTATTTAGCAAAAAGGTTGCGAAGGACGTGTTTCTTGAGTATCGCATGAATATTGAAGTTTCCACATCATAAGCATGTCTGATCGAATCTTAAAGTACCTGAATCATTTGTGAGAATATTACCAGCTGTGGATAGTTATTCTATTCTACTTCTCACAAAGGAATATCATGAAAGGAGTGATTATGAAATGGGGTTTGCTGGGAATTCTCAGGTATTGTGCTTACGCTTGTCTGAATCTAATGCTTGGATGGTGGTTATTAAACTTGTAAAGTGGGTGGTGAAGGATATTAGGAACCTCATAAGATTAATACAGTATTTACAATACTTATAAAATACACATGAAACAGTTGAGCTAATTAGTCGTAGTCAAAACTTGTTCAAATCATTTACATTCTCATATTTAGCGCCGGCATTGTTTGGTATAATCATCACCCTGCGGTTCTACACGAGTGCTACGCGGTTTCGTAGCCTTTCGTAGCAAATCCCATTTCGGCTTTCACTGTGCTTTCACTTCAACTTCATACGTTTTACTTACGCAACGAACGAGTATAAAACACAACCAAACTTCTCTCACAAAGAGGACATTTTACAGTCGCTAGAGAATAAAACTAATCAAGATAAAACATAAACGAAAATTTTTGTGGACAATTTTCAGGTTCTCACTCCTTTGAAAGAAAAAAATGTTCATCAAACTCTAATGAAACACAAATTATCAAGCTAAAAGACTTTGATTGGTTTTTGATATGTTTTCTTTGTTTTAGTGCGAAGACTTCGGTTCCTTGAGGAAGGGCCAAACAAGGGAAGACTCCAGAGATAAGTGAACATTTTCTGTAGAGTGGCATCATTGTCCCCCTTGTACATATTATGGTTAGGTAGAAAGTGATTGCACTGGAGTGGTGGCCCTTGTCTATGTATGAAGACATTTTGAATTTAGATTACAGTTTTGTGTCGACGTCAAACATTGAAACCGAAGAAACCCGACTGTATAATTTCTTCTTTTATTTATGGCCTCTCATGTCCGTCATTTGGAAACTGTACAACTTTTTGCTATAGTACAATGGTGTTATAACTGACACTGGCAAATTTTCTGTCGAAATGATGGACAGAGGCCCTAAATAAAAGAAAAAGAAGAACTTGGCTTCTGAGAAACTTTACAAAAGACAGCGATTTGCTGGCGGTGAGTGCCTGCGTAGGCGCAACACAAACTTTATGTTGAAGTATGCAAACGTGCATGCAGTAAAATGAACTAGGCACTTACTGAATATACATTTGGAATATTCACAATTTATATTTATTAAAATAACAGGAGTGAATTCAAGTATGTGAGTGTTTTATGTGAAAATATAAATAATTTTGTACATAGCATTATCTATCCATAGATAATATAACTAGTGTAAATAAAGTAAGCAAGTTCGTATGAGTTAGTTAGTTAATAGAGTTAGTGGCCAACTCTGCTGACGGAGTTTTTAGGCCGCCAAATAATTTTTACTTTGTGTTTTTTTGTGTGTGTGTTTTTTACTCCGTTTAATATATTTTTAAATTGTATGATGCAGGTATACTATAGTATGTATACGTAGTATAATATGGAAATTATTTACTTTTCATCGTATGTTCCATGTGTGCCATATCATATTACATGGAAATTCTTTAGTTTCCATCTTTTTTCCATCGTATATTTATAGTGAGTGATGTACGAGATACTTCCAAATAAATTAAGTATGTAACGATTCCACGAAAAGAAACCAAATAATATTTTTACTGTGAATTAGTTTTACTAAGTTATTGTAAATAAATTATTAGGTAAATGTACCTTTTAGATTATTAAAATTTATAAAACTGTAAGAAATCTTACATATTAGGTTAAACAGATTCTGAATCTAACAAGGTTCATAAATAATGTTACAGAAAAATACGTAATTATAAAAGCTTTGCTTAAAAGGTTGGCAAGCTGTAAAAGCAACGAGAATAATAAAGATTTTTTGCATAAAAACCTTTTTATTCCTTTTATTTTCTTCGAAATAAAGCTTGAGTTTCTGAGAAAATGTTGCCTTCGTAAATGTGGTCAGATATTGTTGAAGAGATTCTGAGGAGCTTAGTAGGTACTATACTTATACTTTTAACCCCAGAATTACCATGTCTTCTTGAGCTAACAATAGATTATAAAAAAAAATATGTATTTATAACAATAACTAGGTACGCAGACCGTACATAATTAGACTGACGCATGGGAAAACTGGAATGAGCCAACATAACACCCATACATTTGCGTTTCGAGATGAACACAGAGCAATGTCGCGTTCTCTGTGAACGTGTTCTGTGAGGTAGAGCAATGGCCATGCTATAAATTATACCTATACCTAGATGATGATGATGGCAGTTCATTGGGATTATATAAGTGACCGTAAACACCGTCAAGTCATAGGAAAGCGAATTACGAAAGCCAAACTACTGAACCTGGAATAGATGGAAGCATCTTTGCCTCTAATTAACAATTGAAACCTCACATAGCATCCACAGAGTATCCACATTTAAATTGAAAAAAAAAAGTATCTTATGGCATTTTGAGGTCATAGTTTTTTTTTCGTCAAACACCTGAGTGTGTGTTCCGATCCGAATAGTTCATTTTGCGCGCATTACTTTGCCAAAATAGGCTCGCCTCGTATATCTAACTAGACAGGCGTGCAATCTTTACGGCTCCTATAATTCGGATCGTTTTATGAGTTTAGGTGGCGCGACTTAGTAGTTATACAGAGAGGAGACAACAGATAGTTCACACTACGAAAAAAAAGTAACTTCGGGAAATCTACTTATTGTTTCGTTTTGTCTGAAGTGAACTATAAGTCTGTATTATACACTGAGAATAGAAAGTTTTCGAATGGAAAATTCGTTCACGAACTGAAAGACGTAGCATAGGATGGCTTTTACTCGATAGTTCAACCGCATTGAAAAAACCCAGGAACCTTATGACAAGAGAGGGCTCCAACAATAATTTCCTACACTTTCATTTTAACATCATCATGTTACAGACTGTTGTAGTCAACACCAAGTAGGTAATGTTTAATTCCCTGCTTCTATATATAACGGTGTGGAGAGTGCGGTAGAGAAAATACGAGTATATTTGATCATTACAAAAAATTTAGTTCAAAAACTAAAAGTCCTCTAGAAGGAGCTATATGCAATTTAAATGTGACGTCAGCCTATAACCAGCGGACGATCGAGACGCGTACCTACACGTCCAATTATGATGAGTAGCTTTGGAGTTATGAGGGAACAGATGAACATACATACGAGTACATACCGGTCAAAATCATACACCCTCCTTTTGGCCTCGCCGTAGTCGGGTAAAAATGGGAGTGGACTAGCTGACCGCTGAACTACGACCCCTGGCAATAATTTAAGGTTGGCGAATTTGCCTTCTGTGTGCGTCACGGTATGCAAATTTTATGGGTTAATATTTTGTTTCGTAATTTTTACTCTTAACCCATCCGCTGGCATTAAAACAGGACTCATGAATATACATGTCCTAAACTGTACCTTTTAAATGACCGACGGTAATCTGTATAGAATCACTAAAATTTAATTGTATGAACAACATTACAATAGGTACCTACAATAAGTTGGCGTGTTAATGGGTGTTCTCGCAGCTTTTTTCTATTATACTAACGGACTGATTATATTATTAGGCTCTCATAGTTTATCAAAGTTGATAATTATACCTAAATGAAAACTGAACTTAAAATAAAAATATTTTGTTACAATTCTCAAGGTTGCATTGTAGGTACATTTAATAAATATAGGTAAGTAATTAGGTATCTAAGTGTTCATATTCAGTGTTGTACCTACGTAAAATGTGCTTTGCAATCATTAAGTTCTATATAATTTGAATACACTAGCTCCACAAAACCTTTGTGATAGTAAACATCAAAAAAAAATTTCGATTGAATCATCATATTGTGTGGCACACGACACCTCTATTGTCAGTCATGTAACATATTATGTATATCTACCTAGGAATATCTACCACTACCACATTGTTCACCGCGCGTCAATTGGCAATCCTGCTAGCCCATTGTGTGTCCCGTATGCAATGCAAATAGTACAGAATAAATAATAGTATATTCTAAAATTGTGGGGTGATTGTTACATGTATATTACATGGCATATTCCAAGCGATACGTCTCAGTTGTCGATTGGCCAGTTCAAAAACGTAACAAAACGAGCATTTCTTTTAAAAGCAAAAAGCATAGGTACTAAGTAAAAAATATCTGATTATTTAGAAGACAAACAAGCTTGATTCTGATGGTATCAAACGATATTAGACAATCAAGCCACTCGCGCATTATTTGAAAAGGCTGAAGAATACAATACAAAAATATTTAACAAAATATATACATATCTATTTAAAAAACTTGAGAGGCCACTATTTTCTTGAGTCGCGTTTAAGAATACACAAGTACCTATAGGTAAGATGAATTATCTTCTCTTCCTACATATTATGTACAAGATATAAGAGAGCGCAATACCTATAGGAGCACTTTTGAAGATTAGGGATACAGCACTCTGATTATTGGAATAAAGGTGAGTGAGGGTATAAAACACGGTTATTTGCTGATTGTAACCCAAAGTAAAAGGATGTGTGTGAAATTACATGTAAAGTGGAGAAACTTACCAGGAGGGCTCGCTGCTGATTGGGCGATTCCACAATGCTTGGTACAACTACCTACACGATACCGACGATATGTTAGTGGCCTGAACAAATACATTGTCGATGCCGACACAGTGCGAAAGCACTTCTAAATACTTCAATTTTGAAAATTCACCTAATGATGAGTTCGTGTGTTTTGAAGATATTCGGTTAGGCATCATAAAAAACAATAGCTACTGAAATAATATACGTTATGAAGTTATATATTAAAACGCATTTTAGGTGAAGAAGAAATTCAGCTTTTCTTGGGATTTCTTTTACTACTATTTTTTCACACACAACATTTGAAAGCAAAACATCAATGTATTTATTTTTAAAATCGTATACTAAATCCCCGTTGAAACGAAAGTTGGACTCTTTATCTACTCGTTCACAGATTTACGAATCTGCATTTGACAACTTTGCATTGCGTCTCCGTCGAGTTTGAATGGAAGAAAGCTTACGTTTACATAAGTGTTTAGTGTTTACGTACGTTTAGAGTAAAAAAATTTATCCTTAGTAATTATTAAAATAGAACCATTTAGGTCTGCTCGGAAATGAGAAAAATATATTATTATGAGTGAAAATAAAAATCCCTGTAATTGGATAGGTACGAGTATGTTACAATAAAGGAATATCTTGGTCCACTGGTTTTGACTAGATATATCTTTACGTATTCCAAGCAAACCAGCCGACCAACTATTAACGGATCATCAATTTATCATTAAGTTTATAACATAACTAACTAACATAAAAATATTGGACTAAAAATGTTCTTCCCAGCGTCAAACAACTTCTCGCTCGCTCGTTACAACATTTTTATGAAAAATCGCAAACAATAACGCCTTAGAGAATAACGCCCTACTTTATAAAAAGTTAGAGTAGCCATTATGTCCTGATTACGTATGTTAAACAAGACATAATGTCTACTTTAACTTTGTTTATGATAGATAAGAATACACAAAGGTTCAGCAAATATATAATTTTGACTTTAGGTGGACTGTAATATGGCACAGATCATATAATACACTGTGGGTACTTGGCCCGACAACAAACCGACAGTCGTACTTTTCCCGATTCTATGGCTCGCGGTATCTTTTGTGACGAAAACAATTTTATAAAGCGATAGGCAATTTTCCCAAACGTTATTGTTTTGTTGCGAGTCGACGTTTATATAAACTCTAAAATGGACCTTCAAGTGCTTTTTTTTATCTTCATGGTCGACCGAAATGGGAATTGCCGGAAATTCATGAAGATTGCTTGGTTGTTGACGAAATTAATTTTAGATTGTGTACGTTTTTTTTGACCCAATCGGCTTAAGCAAAAAAAAAAAGAATATGTAGGTAACTCATTATTCAGTACAGAGGTTCGATGATGCTGAGGTTATCGAATGTTTTTTTTATTTGTATAAAAAACGAGTAGGAAAAATCAAAATAGAAAAATTATACCGGGGGGTAAAGTACTAATAACTTTTCTTATGAAACCTTGTATTAGCGCAAAAAAAAACAATTTGCTGGTACCTGTATCAAACAGATAATTTTTTTTCGCACAAACAGAGGATGGTGTTAAGAGAAGTTCTTCATAATGATGAGTACTTTAACCTCCGCAAAATGAGTGGTCTTGTTACATCCTGTATCTATTAGAATGGTTTGCAGAGTTCTCATAGTTTGTATAATTTACACCTACATGCATGCTGCGTAGGTAATTAATTACCTTGATTTTAGTTTGTAAATAAAGTGTAATAAATATTGAAAGCATTCAGCCATTTGATATTTTTCGGACAGGCTGGTTTTATTATCTTTATCTTACTAAGTTAATTACTTTGCCCAAGTTGATTAGCCCACGGAATCCACAAACTCATCCATGATTAAAATATTTTTCATAAATGTTCGGTTTTCAAAGATATTCCTAATTTACGATTCTTAATTTTGATTTACAGTAAAAATATAGAAAACCAGGCTCAAAAAACCGTAATTAAGTAATTAGGTATGACGTAAGCAAAATATTCGTTACTAATACACTCGTAATTACATTATTTTATTAGGTATAGCCGAGCATAAGCTGTTGTGTTGTGATATTTCCTTTGTTAAGTAAGTATAATATTTTTGTAACTCTTTGTGAGATGAGATGCATTTTTATCAGCTCATTATCTCAGACCATGTTTTGCAGACCTTCAAATTTTGTTGACGCTCGTGTCATGGCATAGTGCCGATTTATGCTCCGAGTTTAGTGGTTGCTTAAATTATTCGAAACTTCAACACTGTGATTGTGTGACGATGTGATTGGATATTGGAAAATCAGTAGAGAAATTAAGTAACTTCAGAAATAGCTTGAAAACTGTCTCAATTTTTGATGCGCACACGTCATAAAGCCGGTGGAGAGCACCACTAGGCAGGTATACCTACTACGAAAGTAAAAAACAATTTCCGTCAAATGATTGGGTATCACGCTTAAATAGTACCTAATCAATTAATTCGTATCCAGAATTCACATCACAAACATTCAGACTCACATAAATAATTATAGAAGGGATTGTTTTGAAATACAAAAACCGATCTATAAACTCAAATAATCGTAATATCAAACTGGAATTAATATTGCACTAGGCTTTCGAGGAGTACTCGTCTACAAACTTCTGAAGGCTCTCTTTATTTTTCCCTTCAGGGTCACTCTGTTTCGAAAGGATCTCCCATTCCTTAGGTAGCTGTTCTTGCATCGCTTTGATGAACTTGGAGACGTGGATTTTCTGTTTCTCCGTGCACTTAGCACACTCCGACCGTGAACTCTCAGGGATCCACTCTGGAAACACAAAAACGTTGTTAACAAGTGAAGGACATCATTACTCCGAACTGAAGTGCTACAGAGAAAAGGTGAGCCGAAAAATGTCACGAGCTCTACAACAACAAGCTCTGATATTGCTGATTTGAATGGCCCATCGTGCCGTGGCTCGAAGATCAAACAACCTAGTTTACAAATAAGAGCAAAAAATGTTTCTCTATGAAATTGAATCAGAAATGAGGAGATCTATAGAAAAATTAAAGCTACCGACGACTAATAACAGTTTAGTATTATCCTGCCGATTATTTATAATAATTTCACTGATTGTTGAACTATCTTTGAGTTCAAATAAAACTTTGACTAAAGTTTTTTGGCATAGGTAGTTCACACTACAATCATACCCAAGTTCCATATTAAACTCGAAAATATCAGTTCACCACACTGAAAAACACAAAGTACTTTCTGACATGCTATAATCTTAGATCAGAATCTGATAAATAAAACCAATTTAGCGACTGGTAAAGTCATTAGTAAGTATTGTAATTGGTAGATAGACAATCGGACCCCGCGCGGGTGTAATAACAGTACCGATTACCGATCATACAGTACAAAAACTTCAATATAAACAACTTTTCTATGGAACCAACAGTGATAGAGCGTTTTTATAGAAGTTTGCATCTGTATACAATCTATACTTTTTCGTTAAGCACCTATTATGATAGAATACTGGATGTCTTACTTTTAAAATCATTTCCTTCGGGGGTGCATTTTCCATCGCCTATGAAGCAGTGGGTGTAGGCCTTTAAGAGTCGCACATTTCCAGTCACCTCGTCCATGTTAAAGTTGTCATATTTGCTGTCGTAGTGGTTATCATTGGCAGCCACAGAGGCGACCACAGCAAACAAGATCAGAAGCTTCATTTCTGCAATAGAATTTAAATGTAGAATTAATTGGTGTTGTATCGTACAACACACCTCAACGCCGGACATAGTGCAGATCTTTTCCCCAAATTGGAAATGGCGGGCATGTCCAGACAGACAGGCGTAACTTGCTGATAAGACTTGATCTTGGCCATTGAGATGACTGTATTTTAAGATGGTTAATTGCAGTTAACAACGTATTTCGTCCTACAGCGGGTCAAAGGTCCTCCCAAAGCTTTAAAGTTCCCTCTCCCGGGCCTAAGTTAAATATTTACGGGAATAAAAAACTGATCAACAAAAGTAATTATAATTCAATCAACGCAAGGATAATTTTGAACTCTGAGCTATGAACTAGTTTATACCTATGGTAGTGCTGTCGATTTCCTAGAATATGATCCAAATGCAAATCAAATTCCATGCAACGCAAATGTCATTTACTATCCAAATGTCAAGTCAAATAAAGAAATTCCTCGGCAACTGATTTTAAAATTAGGTTTTTTTTTTAGAATTTCTTTATAGACAGACGATCTCGGGATAGGCAGAAAAGAATGTTTTCCTAAAACTAATGGCCATTTTCGAGGCTCTAAAAAAATACGAGTTTCAAGTAAAAATCACGAATAAAAACTTACCGTCGACACTTCCTGCCTAGTACACTTTACAATAACATGTGTTAAAATAATACTGTTTGTTGTGTTTTTATACTAGCCATTAACATTAATAATAAGTTAATTTATAACCTTGACTTCGCCGAGAACAAGCAAAAAGTACAATGCGGCAGTTTACATTTATTATAAGAAGATTATTTTTAGGGTATCGTTTTGTTCTAAAATATGATTTAAGTACCTACTTATGCTTTCTTTTCCTTTATCATTGAGCTTTTATTAGAATACTTATCAACGTTGTGTGTTATTTTTTTATTATTGATAAGTTGTTCATATAATATGGACCCATCCATATTATAATATGAGCTACTTATCAATAATTTTAACCCTCCGATATTTTTGTCTTATTATACCTGTATGTAATTAAATAAAGAAACCGCTTATAAGATACGATATGATTAAAATTTAAAGTTAGATATTTATACTTACTTAGCCATTGTAACGTAAATAACCAAGTAATTACCCCAAAAATTTATCATAAGTTTGGGAAAAATATGCAATTGTTTTCTATATGCACTGATAGAGATCGCACATTGCTTGACAGATGGTTAGTTTATGTTTGTTTTGTACCTTTATCAACCTTTTGCTGCCATTTTTAAAAACCTTGCACATTAATTTTAATAATTTTTTTGGTGTTATCTCCTCGTTTCCATACGATGAAAAATACCCCTTTTTGACTTTAAAACAAATGACAGCCGACTTGATGACTGGCTGACTTAACTCTATTATTCAACTCATATTCAAATAAATCACTTTTCAACACACTTGCTCATAAAGTGGCTTTATGGTCACTGCAATAAGGCACATAATGACACCCATAATCAAACTGTGACTTTTTCATTGCTATAACTCACTAGTGAGTTATAGATTTTTTTTGAATTTTTTTGGTTGAGTTGCTTTGCTTTGTTCTTAAAAAAGTTTTTATTCAAAAAAAGATCGTGTTCAATAGAACAAATAAATTAATGTTCCTATTGCTTGCTCATTTCATGCAACTTCTTATTTAAATAGATAATTTTAACTCGTACGTGTTTAATAAATAAAACTTTCACTCAAATATAACTTTTGTTTTCTCTGTAATAAAAGAAAACTTTAAATTCCCCATTTTGTACGTGGCAGAATATACGCAAACCCTATGCGCGGAAAATAAAAAAAAACCTCATCCCTTTAGTCTGTGGCCGATCGCAATGCGCGCGCATAGGAAAACTGATTAATTTTTCCCGCCATAGCGAAACATTTTTCACAACTCGTTTTCACTGTTGAAATTATAGTTATTTTATTCACAAGTGTGTTGAAAAACGTCGTATGATACACGTATGTATTGATGATTACCGTCCTCGGCTCTCTTAAGACCCTCGCCTACGGCTCGGGTCTCAATGGCACCTCGGCGGTAATCACCAATGTACCACACTAGTACCATAATGTACTATTATTCTATACTGGCATTTGTTTACCAATACCCAGCATTAAAAGAATTTCTTGATCGGTGTAAGGTTTATTGAAGGCACCTACGGATTTATTCAAACCTACAATTAAACATAGCAATGTGTGCGTACAACCTATACCTCCATGGATCTAACCTATATCGAGCGTAGGAACCTGTCACAGATTAGGTACTGATAGCTAAAATAAATAAATATTCACGGACACTTAACTCAACGCCTTCTAGTCCCAAACTAAGCAAATCTTGTACGATGGAAACTAGATGGCTGATAGAATACATACACACATTTTGTTTAATGCTAAATGCTGTGTTTGGCATTGCTCTACAAGTAGGTAGTAGGTAAATTTTCCTTCTCGACACTACGCTACGCATCACGTACGTTACTATTTTTTTATAAAAAAAAAACAGCTCACATCGCTCACCATCATCTTTATAAAAAATACTTTTGTAAACCCATTAAACGATAACATGTTTTAAATAAATTATGCTTTCTGTGCAGCTTACATTTGTTGTTTAGTACGGTTGCGCCCTTAGCACATTTAAGGCGCCCTAATGACGTCAAACCTCTTAAGGGCTGATGAGATGATCAAGACATTGAAACAATGTTTAATTAAGGTCGTCACGATAAGATAGCGATTGCGTGACCCGTCTTGTTTACCAAACGATTGATCAGGGCAATGGAGCACTGTGACCAAGGGTGAGCTTTATGTGCAGCCATTATCATTAGAAGATAGCGAATTGGGATGAAACAGCTGGAAATGTTGGTATTTTCCTACCCGGTGACCTTGAATACAATGTTTTTTGCTTAGTTTTTTTAGCCATGCTTGAAATACAAGATAAGGTATAGGTACTTACTTATTTATGTGTCATTATTGCACAAATGAGCATAATAATTTCAGTTTCCATGCAAAAGAAACTGCTTAAACAATCTTACAAAATTACTGGTGGTGTAGTCGAACGAGTACTTAGATCGGTGTAGCGCTGTTTCGCACCACAGGTTCTCACCATAGATGTATTTGGTTTGACTAAAGTTATGCTATAACACTATACATACATACATACATTATGAGAAATAGTACATGTGCGAGTCACCCATGTATGTATTTATACGTATAAGTAAAGTAGGTCACATCAGGTGGTCAATTCTTCTCATAAAAGAATCTCTTTCTAAAACCTAAAGTTGTGCGGGCAAAGCCATGGGCAGAAGCTAGTAAGAGAGTATTTCTCAGTAGGCGGGTTCATAATGGTTACCTAGTGCGTAGTGATCCACGTCGGTGTCGATCTGTCTTGGCGGACTGACGACGCAAGCCGGATACAACCACAATCTGTTTCATTCCACAATGATGGATGCCTTCCGATACTCTGCCATGCTAGCATTAATATTAGATAATTTAATTTGAACTATGCTCAGAAGTTATGTCTAAGAACCTAGCGAGATACTGAAAAACGTGTCGTTTTACCATACCACGCAGTAAATAAGTACGTTTATAAAACGTGCGGAATTTATGAAGACGCCAACACAGCTCTAACAAGCGTCAAACAATTCCTCGCTCGCACATTGCAACATTTCTGAAGAAATCAATGAAATAATTTATGAAAGATCGCAACTACAATGTTGTCCCATAAATATAATTTTGTAAAAACAAGTTTTTCGACTAAAAATTTTTTTTTATTGACGCCCGCTTCACTCGCTCGATCAATTATTTTTTTGTAATGCGCTCAAGCACAGATCGTAAATACTATACTAGTAGCTCAGGCAATCTCATTTTTTTTAAATCTGAATAATTAAGTAAATTGAAAGAAGAAACACGTTTCAAATATCAATTCTCAGTGAGTCAATGATAATCAATAATCATAAAGCTACAACATTTTTCGGCAGTAGGTATAGGCAGCGTATATAGTTATTGCGTAAGATGTCTTTCATCATAATAATAATGCTTTGTAAAAAGCAAGGAACGTCGTGGCGTCGTCCGTCACCGGATATCCTTGAGTTGGTGAGAGTGAAAAAAGACTCTGAGGCTCTACTCTGAATAAATGATTAACGAAGATGCGGCAGTGACGTTTGTGTTACACTGCTTAGTGACGCTGTCACTTCGCAAGAGCCCGCATCATCGCACATGGCAGCCGCGCAGTGTAACACAAACGTTACTAACAATTATTCGGAGTAGAGGTCCTGGTTTTCCATTTGTGCGAGCTATTTTATTTGTTGTGACTTTGCCTTCGCTCGTAAATTATTCTGCACAAACCAAATGGGCTGGGAGAGTGGTAGGTACCCACCCTAGCAAGTTTCGTAAGTAATGGTCATGGGTAAGTTGCCTATAGCATCACAAAATAATGCAAAAAAATCACCTTTTCATACTCTTTTTGAAGTCGGTTAAAAATGGCATGCGGTAGAGTAACCTAATGATTTTTTATAGAAGATCTTTGGAGTAACCCGATACTTTTAAATCCACACAACAATGCGTCAAAAAATTTAAAGTTACGTTGGCTTGGAACCAGCATACAAATTATTGTCTGGGATGAAGGATCCTATAGGATAAGAGGTAGGCAGGCATGAAAGGTTAATGATAGAAACTGGTATATACTTATCTGATCGACAGATAAGTAGGTAGATAATTGGTTCCTAGCAATAGTCGCTAAGCCCTTCTTGTCAAACTAAATCCGAGCATCCTGCTGTATTTTTTTTGATAAATTCCATTTTATAATTTCATTTCGTTTTGCCCTATAGCCACCGGCTATAATTTCGTTAAAGTGAGGGATAGTAATTTGAATATTCTGCAAATGCGACTGAAATATGAAAGATAGAGAATTTACCTACTCCAAAAGTTTTTGAGGCACGAAATGCTATAAGTTATGCTAGGTACTCGTTAGATTCTTTCAAGAAGTTTATAAAATATTCAAACCCAAGTATTTAGGCCAACAAATTAAATTTTAACTAATTTATTACTTTCGTAATAAAACTAATTTTGCTAAACCTATTGCAAACAACAACATGTTCATTGCGATTTACCTAAATAAGTTTAGTGGTTTTAAATCTTCAGATAGGTATGTAATGTTGAAATGTACGAGCGAGAAGTTTTTGACGCTAGACAGCGTCATTGATTGAACTTCAAAAGAGCAAACAAACACACAATATGGTCTATCTTATAAAAAGTAGGCATTATGTCTTGTTTAACATAGGTACGTAATCAGGACATAATGTCAACTCTAACTTTGTATATTGGCGAAATTGCGGGCAACACTGCAAAGGCCATAGACAAAAATTGAATTGAACTAAAAGATAGGGGGACAAACTGCAAGTCAAAAAATGGCTTGTATAGACTTTAGCAGGCTTTTGTCACCATAACATTCCCGTTCGAAATAATGACAATTTCCAAAAGCACCTCAAAAAGTAAAAATCGCGATGAGCCTTCTATAGCCTGATGATGATAATGAACGTCTGTACCGATAATTTGTAGAACAGCACGGGGTTCGCATTTAAAACAATTAGTTCCCTCTAATACCTGGGTAGGTACCTACGTACAATAGCACAACTTGATGTCATTCTTATCACGGCGCTAAAGGGTTCGTTTCATAGAAAACGGGTTCTTTTTTCACGTGAAATTTTAATATAAAAATATATTTTTTATTTTAAAAAGTAATAATCAGTTGCCCTAGCCCTACTTATAACAATACATTACCTTACAGAGCAAGTCCAATTGAAGACGCGCACTGTGAAGCAAAATTCCACTATGCAAATTCCCACTCCTTTGCATTTGGGCTCGATGGGATTTTTTTTCCATCCGGCCCACCAGTGGGCTGGCCGGTGAGCTCGATGGGAATAACCCATGTATACGTGCTGCGTCTGTAACTCTGAGAGGTTTCATGTGGCTGTAATTACTTCTGGCACTGATACCCTGCTTTTTGCATACTGCTTTTTGGTAGAAATAAGTATGGTAGTAGGTACTTCTCCGGGCGAGCTCTATGAAAGAGCTCTACTTATAAAAACAGAGGTACTTATTGTAAAGCTTTATAACGTGTTTAGTTTTTACCGGTCTGTTTAGTAACGGTGCCCTGTTTCTGAAAACAAAAACTTGAAATCAGGCTGCAATCTAAAGAGGCAACCTGTAAAGTATGTTTTGAGAATGCATAAAGTAACGTTAAATGATTCGGAAATCTTTTAAACATAATACAATCATTAAAAATATACGTAGATTAAAATTTTTATTGTGTTTTGCAAGTTACCTATGTCATTCTAATTTTTATTTTTGTATAATTTTTTGTGAGTGAACTTTATAAGTGAACAGAAAAGCTATTTGGTATAATGTGTGCGTTTATTTCAATATTTCATTTTGTTGAATCTATAAAATTTGTATCGCTTCCTAAAAGCGTAGGTGGTATTTTGCAAGTATTACAGGTGAGAACTGTGAGAAGGCTGCTTTGGAGTGCGGCCTTTAAGTTACCACGCGGGTCACGAAGCAATTTACATTTTCTTCAATTTAGTGCACAGCGCTTTGAATTTCTTATTGATCTGTGTCTTTTGTAACGCGACGTTTCGCAACAGTTGCGAACCCCTGAGGAAATTAGAAGCTTTGAAAAAAGAAACAGAATTTTGGAAAGTTCCGAATACTTTCAAAGGCTTCCGCGTCTTGAGTACCTAAGTACTTTTTATATGAATAATACAAAGGTAATATTTTTTATGTATTTTTTACAGAACCTCCGGTAGTCTCCTGTATGTAGCAGAAATAATGAAGATTAGAACAATAAAAACGTATGGTTGATATTACTTTGCTTATTGTCAAATACTGTTATCTAGGGCCTTATGCTCATTTTGGCAAAGATAATGATGATGTAAAATATTTGTCGAAGCGAGCATGAAGCGGGAAGCCCCTGCTCGATTATGGTTTTATAACCACACCAGCTGATACCCCTGACTTCGTACGCGTGCGAAACTTTCCACCAAAATATCTGTCAACCAGCTGACGATGAACCTCGCAAATGGTTGCTTTTGTTTCATTGAAATCGGTCCAGTAGTTTAGGCGTGATCTGCGAACTAACAAACAGACAAACTCGATTTTCGGAATCAGAATAGTTAATATAGTAGATCTGAATGTTTAGTTTATCCATATATTTAATGTTAGTTTTTGGCTTTTTTACAGTTTTATAATAGTAGGTATAGATAGATGATTAGACAAAAAAGTCCTTTAAAACTTCTAACAAAAGTATATTCTGATTGGTATCAACTTGTAAAAGAATTCGAAATTGATTGTTTCTGCGAGTATCCGCAACTGAAATATTTAATTGACAAAGTTCTGTAAAGGGATGAAAGACATCAAGCGAAGTTTGGCAATTAATTTTCATTTCGAAACCTCGATGTCTATCGATTTATTGTTTATCTACTATTTGTATAAAAGTCAAAACAGTATTTTTTTATGGTAACTTGATGGTAAGCGGTCACCGTCGCCTAGAAACACCGACAACATTGGGAGCACTATTGGCGTTACCTGCCTTGAAGGACTTTAAGGAAATTTTCCTCGAAACGATTCATGTTATAAGTAGGCGAGAAAACGTCGGGAGGCAGCTCGGTCCACAGTTTATTATTTTAATGAAAAAATTTTTTTTACAAAACCTTGTAGGTAATATATGGGTGATAAAGGTATGTAATCTGATGTTTTATATTGATGACGAAATGTTTAGACTACGATGCACACATAACCTAACCGTAAACGGCCCTTATTCGCGCCGTCTGCCCATGGTCTATGTACATATTTTTTTTGTATATCATAAACAGCTTTTGAGCTTCCACACTCGAAACATTGAAGCTCGTCTAAAAATAAGGCTCTACGAGAACAGTGGCTCCATCTATTGGAAGTGCTCAGTACCTGTTTGTCGTCGCCTTCGCGTTCAAAGGTCGCCTGGGGAAAAACAAGGATTACAATGAATAACATGGAAAAACCATTTTCCGAACAGAGTTTTCGTAGAATTAGTTTTTTATTTTTTTTACTCCGAGTTTAATTAAAAAATATATTGTATGCTGTGAGGGATATTCATGCAAAATATCATGGTCCAATGTAAACAAGAAATTCATATTATACATCGAACATGTTTTATTTCATAGAAAATTTAAATTTTGAAAGAAAATTCAGCAGGAATGTACTTCGATTACTATTTGATAATACTCAATACAACGCGAGGTAATACCATGGACAAAGAAACAAGTTAATATGCGACCACGAATCAAAAGACGAAGCGTAGACTGACCCCTTACTGATGACATTGTTAGAATAGGAAGGCCCAAAATTGTTCATTCTAGAAATTTTTTGGGGAGGCTCATGACCAGCAGTGGACTTCTACCGGCTGATATAAATGATGATTCACAAATTAAATAAACCATTTGGAGTTCTCATCAAAGAAGAGCCAAACACCTACGCCTAGTAATTCTACTGATTAATGATTACAGCTACAAAGGGCCTACCCAACACTCCGAGAGTAATTCTCTTAGTTAAATTTCGTTGCAATTTGTTCGGAATGTCAGAAAAGCCATTTTGTGTTACAACGAATCCCAATGAGATTTTTACTAGATAATAAATAAATAAATATTCACGGACACTTAACACAACGCCTTCTAGCCCCAAACTAAGCAAAGCTTGTACGATGGAAACTAGATGGCTGATAGAATACATACATACTTATAATACATAGAAACACCCAGACACAGAACAAACATCTATGTTTACAACACACAAATGTTTGTTCTCGGTGGGGATCGAGCCCACGACCCACAGCACGGAAGGCAGAGCTACTACCGACTGAGCCATGACGCCTGTCGTGAAGATGTCAGAGAATTAGCCTTTGCACAAAGTGTATTGATTCGGCAATAAAACAGTTTGCAGTATTTTATCGAGGACTATAACTCTTACCGAATTATTAAGCGATTTAGCTCTATTTATTGGCTATTTCATAGCTCTTTAAGAAGTTATGATTTGTTTTGTTTGGCCAAAGGTCTATCTGAGTTGAGTTACCTACTTACTCTACCTGCCCTGGAATTAGAATTCTTAGGCCTGTATGCTGATTGACTGCTCAAGCACTGATCCGGACTCAAGTATAGATTTTTGTATGAAAATCTCTACTCAAAATCTATCCTTAAGCACAGATTATAATATAATACTATGCTTGAGTAATGATTTCTATATTGACATACGGGCGAATTGTTGTTGCTAAAGGTACGTACAATGCCTCTGACAAGGGTCAAACAACTTCGCGCTCGCGGATTTCAACATTTCTGAAGTTAAATAATTCACTGAAAATATTTATGAAAAATCGCAAACAATAATATAGTGTGCAACATAGCACAAGTTTTCCGAACGAAAGTAGGTTTTTTTTGCGGATATATTCCAGAAATCTCCACTGCTACGACGTAGCATGTCTTCGACGTAGCAGTGGGGATTTCTGGATTTCTTGGTAGGAAAACTCGTTTGGATCAAAATGATACTTTATGCTACTTACAATGTCCAATGTAAGTAGTGTTTTTTTTGACAGAAAACAGGATACCTAGTAATTTTGCACCATATAAATATAGATTACTATATCATTATAACTGCTTCTACCTACTCTGATACCAATTTTAAAATTGTTTACTTGCAAGTTTTTACTGCGGGATGTAGAGCATAACTTTTCTCATAAATCTTATTTACCTAACTATATGTTACTGTCCATGTTTGTTTCCGGTTTCGTGTCAACCTTCCCAGGTGTTACTTGTCACTAGGTGACTGCAAAGGTTCAAAAAAGCAAAGGTTTTCTGCAAGGGAAGACCTCTGTGGTGCTAAAGCAAACCCAAAACGGCAAAAAACATGAAAAACTGTTTCAGTATGTAGTTTTTTCATACTGAAACAGTTTTTTCATTTTTGTAATTTGAACTGGTAAATATTTTTTAAAAGGCAAATCGTGGCGAACTACCTACTATAATATCATACGGGTCTGTTCATGAGGAATTTTATTTTCGCACTTTAAAAGTAACATGGCATACAATTCTCTATGTCTGCATTTTTCTTTAACGCAACTGTACTCAGTCTGGCAGGGCTCCAAAACCTCCAGCGCTTAATGCCAGTCATAACAAAAGAGTCTTTATCATATCTGATTTTGCTTCCCCGTAATGTTCATTTTCTGTTTACTGTAATTGCTTTGAAGGCGCTCATTACTTGCTTCACATGAAGCAAATTGCTTCTGGTTACGTGCAATGTTTCTGAGATAAGTGGTTATAGAGATATCAAACTACCTAATTATGTAATAACAGTTCCTTGAGTTGACATTCTACGCTTGTAGAGAATCATCTTCCTAATCGGATGCTCATTACATAGAGGGTTTCGTGGTAATAGGTGTGATAATAGCGACTCTAGCGATGCTCCATTTGTCTCTTCTGGTGGCATTGTGGGAGCATTTGGTCTACTAAAACATCGTTAGGTAACAAAACTAGCATTTAAAGTTTTTTTTAAATAGTTTATTTAATAGACTAAATAATTACAAATATTTATGATACATATAGTACGAGTTTTAGGCCTTGCACTTACTTATTTACAATATCTTTGAAAAATACCTATTCAAAATACACAAACTATGTCCAACGAAAATGTGAAATGTAAGTATAGATAAAATAATTACCTTCTGTTCGTTAGTTACCCTTCCATAATATGTATATAGCACAAATCATTTAATACTGTCTATAGCATACTCGTCCCTCACTTTTGCAACTCTATTAGTAAGTGACCGCGCGTCAACTATATCTTATCTCATCTCATCCCACCCTACTATCCTACTAATATTATAAAAGTCAAAGCATATCTAGATATTTGTGTTTACTACTGGTCTGATTTGGATGAAACTTGGAATATAACGTAGTTTGTAAACTTTGAATACCGGAAAATCAACAGGATCAAACAGGTCGCGGACAAAGTCGCGGGCAAAAATTTTACATTTCACAAATTTTACGTACATACATAAAAACATTTTTCTAAACTCTACGATTGGGTATAACAATAACAACATTTACACCAATTTATCAGGTTTATTCGGGTTTATGACACAATAGGGAAAAGTCTAATTCTACTTTAGACAATGGGATATATAATAGGCGTTTGCACACTGGCCGATATCGACACCTACAACTGATATATTTTGTCAGTCACTCGAACAAAATGAAAGTGCAATGTAAAACCGTCTAATGAGCGCGAGAAGTCTGTCTATCAACCGTCTCATATTTTGAAAAACATTGCCATAGTATTGTGAACTACCTAACTTCTTAAACATTTAGTAAATCACTGTGATATAAAAGGACTAAAACCAGTGCACTACGTGCACACTAACGATAAGCGATATGTTTCTCTATAAGTGAACCCCTGTTATTTGAGAAAATTAATTCTTTAATTACAGATCGCTCTCTGATGCCGATATCGTGTAGGTGTCGTGTCGGCAGTGTGATAACAGCCACAGACATTTATTTATTTATTTATGAGCATAATGTAGACAAATCCTGTAGAGTTCCGCGCGCGTAATTCCGCATCGCCTCGGCAAGAAGCATGATTTCGAAAACGCCATCTGTCTGGGCGAAAAGCGTAATTTTTGGTGGCTGCGCACTAAACCTGGTAGCGCGGAATTCCGCCTGTTTTGTCTACATCTCTATATTTGACAGTGTATAGGTTACAAATATTAATGTAACTCTCACATCTATGTTTTTAATTACTACGGTACAGAGTATGTATGCTAAGTTGCCTCAAGAATTTCAAATTCGTTGTTCGAACAATAAGTAATATGTATTTATAAAATATTGACCAACCAGCACTATATTTACAAGTCACGAATACCTACTACTTTTTGTTTGAAAAATAAAATATAATATTTATTGTATTTTATTTCAATAGGTACACATAGATTTTTTTCAAGCTTCAAACCCGGCATCTTCAATTTTATTTTATTTAACAATATCATACATCGTGCGCAGGGTCCGTTAGATTTGTCTCTAGGATTATACTAGAACTGCATACTTGGCAATTTCGGCAGCATAGTGCTCTGACTCTACAATTCTACATACTTAAAATAAAATAAAAACTCCACTGGCATTCAAGAATCACTCACTAGAAAAGTTGATGTCTATTTGAGTGGCTTTCGTCAAGCGTATTTAACTTACAAGATGAATAATTTAATGCTAAGACGTTGATGTGTGTGCTTGTACAAGAGACGCCTACCGCTTCATTCTGTCCACAAACTGAAGATGGTATGTATGTATGTATATGCTATGAATACAATGTTCACACAAAATGCTGCAGTACACTTGCATGTTTCCCTTGTACGAGCCTTCCTCAGGGAACGGAAGATTTTCCACTGAAACAAATGAAAAAAAAACTGTAGCCCTGTTTAAAACTTGGAATAATTACTCCGCGTTTTATCTTTTGCATTGACAAGTAGATATATTTTAATTCGACCCAACGAAAGAGACCAAACACGGTGTAACTATTCAGTATTCCAAATTTACATCGAGTTTATAAATAACCGGCTCAATTGTTCTAAAAAAAACTTTATCTACTACGTAAAAACAATGTTAAACCGAGCGAAAATTTTCTGCTATTAAAATCAGCTTGGTAGTTTTATACCGTGAACGTAATAATTAATGGCTAGTGCCACAGTTAAGTGAGGCAAGTCGTGTAGTTTATGTAAAATGTCCTTCTGCAGTATTTTGTCACAACTTAAAATATGCTGCATCATCAAAATATGGTGGTAACAAGATGATGATGGTACTTGAGCACAAATTGCCGACGCATCCGGTAACAATTTTCCCTAGAAACGTACACAAAAATATCAACTTATTATGCACATAACTTTGTGTTCGGCAAAAACACTTCTCAGAAATAAATTTAGTGATTAAACTGTACACGATTCCAAAAATAGATGGCAGCAAAAATATTTATTCGTGTAATGGCCACGTTTTACTCACGTGTTCTGTCCATCCGAATTAGACGTGGTTGGTGGCGGCCAGCGGTGCAGGTGAGCGCGCCACATCATCTGTCCAAACGTCATGCGGAACTGTCTGGACATCGAGCAGTAAAGCACGAAGTTTATAGCCCCGTTGAGAAGTGCAAGAGCATCCATCAACTCTCCAAACAAATCGTAGCACCGCTTGAAGAAACATCTGCCCAGCAGACCGCTCATAAGACCTAATATTCCCTGCGGTAATTCTGTTACTAGGAACAAAAGCAATACAGCTAGGAGCATCTTTGTCGTTCGGTTTGTTCTTCTGTCCGCCTTGCACTGTCGTTTCACAGCCTTTGTATTCGTGGGGCATGCGTTGTACGCTCGTATTTTCTTCTGATGCTGATTGGCACTGTAAACTTCGCGTATCAGCCACAGACTGATGACTGTTAGGATACAGCAAGGTAGCAGTTTGACGACGACTGCATGAACCCAAAAGTTGATTTGGTAAAGTCGCCCCTCTTCATCGGAGTCCACGTGGTACAAAAACATGGGTCCAGTCGGTTCCAGTACGATTGCAGTGTGTATATCAAAGACCTGCGAAAGAAATATTTTATCAGAATTCCTCAAGTATGTCCAATCTCTAAAAGCTCCAACTTTCAAAGTTTTATCAAACCTAAGAATATGTGGAACTCGTAAGTGGGTCTCTAAGTAGATTGCCTGTTTTTGTTTGAAAACTTAGTAAGTTAGGAACACCATTGAGAAGTACTTAGTAGTTGAGCTCTAGGGAAATAAGTCTCTTCTTCAATCATCGTTAAAATCTGGAGACGTAGGTATCTATTCTAAAATCTAGTAGACGTATCTACTTACCTATTGACAAAAGTGACACAAACGTTAAATATTAATTGTGGTAAGAGAAAGTAAACGAAGTAGGTATACAATAAGTACAACTACCTGCAGCTTGTTCTAAATAGTCCAACGTAGACGAAACATACGTCACTTAGCTAGAAACCAAGACCTTGCTACACTTGCTACTCTTCTGAGAAGTCTTTTTCCGTTTTAGTTAAAAGGAAATACACGTTACGAGAGCAATCGTGTTATAAAGTTTGAACACGTCTACGACGTAGCAAAATCCGTAGCCCTAGGGAACGAGCTGGTAGAATCCGTCAATTCATGCTTAATCAAGTAGAATTCTTACATCATAGAGTAACGGACTGAAAAAGGATGGAATCCGAACAAAAAAGCGAAATACACAACAAAAAATATTCTCAGATTTCAGCTAACGTGCTTAGGGTTTTTAAAAAACTGAATTTCATAGTAACGTACTAACTGTTTACTAATTTTATATCTATTGCGCACCTAACTTTAGTTTGGGTGCTTCAAGGTATGTGTTTCACCACTAGCCCCCGTCCTAAAAGCTCCCGGACTACCCATGAGGGACCAGGACGTGTCACGGAAAACCATAAACAACGGGATCATAAGCCCCTCAAACCGAAATCCTCGATTCGCCAGTGTGTGCTATGGTAGGTATACAGTTACTCCGAAATATTATTTATTGAGCTTATTGATATCAGCTGTCTCTTTCAATATCTGGTAGAGTATATGATCTGGATTATTAGATTCCACACAAATAAAACTTAAGAGAGTAGACTTATCTGTAAGTTGGCTTTCAAAGAAGTTTTCAGGAGCAAAGAGTGATTTTATATTGCTTACCATGTACGTGGGGATGCATAGTATAGGCGGTAGAATGAAGCTGCTCAAAATTGCAGCACTACATCGTCGCTCCGTGCACAAAATGTGATTTTTATCCGAGTACCTGTAACATAAATCGTATATGACATGACGGGTAACGATAAAGGGTTAAGCTATATAGGGTGTAGACTAGGTCTAAAAACTTCGAGTTTTACTCATTAATTATGATCGTTTTCAATGGGACAATCGGGAGATGAAATAACAATATATAGTTTCTTCTAAAAATGAAATATTACACTTCATTTCTATTAACTTTGAGCTTTGTCGTTGCCAGCTTAGTCTCATCTGTTCATCTCTCAAATGATAAATGTTATCAACAACATAATTAGAGGGTATTATTTTGTTAATAAAATATAGCAAAAATATAGATTTCATAAAAGTTACAAAAAGGCTTTGCAACTGTGTGACTGCAATAGTATTTTTACTAAAAATAATAATTATGCGTTAGGAAATGAAATCAAAGGCGTATTTTTGTTCGAGAGGATTGAGACACAATGCTGGAGTGGAAGGAGCATGCGATGAAGTAGAACTGGGACCCAAGAGACTCGTACGATAATTGGTATGCCACCACCTCATGTAATCAACCCGTCAGTTGCAAAACTTTGTAAAGAAAAAGAACGAGAAGATAAATTATAATTAACTAGGTGCCGACCGCGACTTCGTTCGCGTCCCGTTGGTTCCCATTAATTTTTCGGGATAAAAAGTAGGTCACGGACAATATATATTCCAAGTTTCATTCAAATCGGATTTGTAGTTTTTACGTGAAAGAGTAACAAACATCCATCCATCCATCCATCCATACTTACAAACTTTCGCGTTTATAATATTATTAGGATATTGAAAACCTGTAGATGAAAAGGCCAACTTTATTCACTTCTCGCAAACATTAGCATTCTATTATTATCAATCTCAATACCTGCCACCTTGGAACGAAAAATATTATTCTGTACAATTTTATAACTTTCCGACTAACTTTCAGAGTCTTCACCTATAAGTTTTGCTTTTGACAGACCATTCGTTTATTTAGTAGATCTGCCTATTTAGTTTATCCATATCTTTAATTTCAGTTTTTGGCTTTTTTACAGTTTTATAATAGTACTAGACTAGATGAAATGCATGGTTGCTAACTAAGCTTTTGGTCGTCGGATACGTGGGCACTTGGTAGATAGGTATACGTCGGTAGGTATACTTTTAAAGTGTAGGTAATAAAAACAACCATTATGTTGAGAGTGACATAAAAGTATACACACGGCCAGAATTGTTATTACATTATGTACTAATTTTTAACATAAAAATGTCGCATGCATTTATATTCCTACTTAAGTTTTGAGTTCTTATTCAGTTCAAATTCATGAGCACATCGCTGGATTAACACCTTTTTGTTTACAGTACCTACCCTAACTTTGTAGGAGTTTATTCAAAACGCAGTTCTTTAGTACTTTTGATTCGTGCGTAAAGGCACGGACTCGAATCCACGGCCGTCCCGGAGATAAGTACGGAGCAGGCCACGTCCATGAATAAGAAACTCGTTCCTTTAGAATAATTTATTAAGCCAACAACTTCTCCGCATGACGTAACATGATGAAATTGCTAACGCTAATGTGTTGGTTCTTTAGGGTGTACCTAAGAATAATAAAATTAGATAAATTATATTTGTGTAGGTACCTACATACCTTTGGCGTAGAGTAAATTGAGTAACAGACAGGCAGGTAGCCAAAGTAAGACAGTCAATTTCAAACGTCAATCGTACACAAAGTTTCAATTTAATTGTTTATTTTTCAATAATAACTTTTACAGTAATCCAAAAGTTTCCGATTAGCTTTCCGTGCTGAGTACTAATGGCTATTTTCACACTGCTACTGACACGACACGTATACGATATCGGCGGTTAATCTCATACATTTGCTAGACGCTTCTGAACAGTCGACACCGATATTTTTGCTCATCACGTATTGGTATCGTAAAGGTGTCGGTCGGAGTGCAAATACACATTCTATTTGCTATCTTCGGCTTTCCAATTAAACCTGCCAACGGTAGGAGTTTGCACTTTCAACGTTCAGAATAAACGAACCAAAACTACTACTGTTTCCAAGTAAAATGAACTGTGTAAATTTGCATGAACGAGTAGGAAATGAAAATCAGCATTTACTTTTGAACTAAGTAAAACGTATGCCAGTCTCTCAAACAGTGAAAGAAAAACTTGCATGTGACCACACGATAAAAGGTAAAACTTCAGTAATCTTTTGTTTAGTTTTGGTTCGAATACTCGAATTATTCAGTGCATCACCTACTCCCCGATTGATAGCCACCGAGCCGAGCCGAGCGTGATGGTTCACTTTTATTTTGTTCACGTTCACGTTTCACTTCAAAAAGAATTAATGAATTCTTACTTGATAGCGACGTATCTCCAAACTGCCAGTGACAGAGTGAGGCAAATAGATGCAGTGTGGAATATCTGTGCAAAGTGCATGTGGAACAGCAAATACGCAGCCCATTTGTACGGCATCTCCTTCTGGCCAGGTAGAATCTGCAAAAAAAAATGTTATGGTACCGATCGTATCATAAAAACTGTATTAGTTACCTATCTACTACCTACTTATTAACAGAGTATTTGACTATCTCAAAACGATTCTACGTGTAAGTGGTATTGCCCCTCAAGTACTGTCGAATCAAGGTTCCGGGATCCAAAAGCAGGTTCAAAAGCTACCCGAGGGTGGATCAGAATTTGTCAGGACAACCCTGGATAACTGTATCAAGCCCCTCTCAAACCAAAATCATGGATCCGCCTATACCGCTAGCCAAATCTCTAGCTACTGTCAACAGGAACAAGCTTGAACTGATGCCCATAGACTAGCTACAACGCTAAATGAATTAAGCCCTTATTAAGATGATGAATCAAACACCTAAGTACATATAGAGATACAACTCCTACTTAGACAATGATACGTGATGGTCTACGACCAGAACTCTAAACTGGCCATTCAAGTTTTATGACGCACACACAACTCGGTTAAATGCCTTGTTTACCCTCCTATCTTGAACAAACGACCCTTCTAACAGTACACTGAGAGAAAATTTTGTGTCGTAATTACAAATTCATTTAGTAATAGTTTTTTTTGTATTTCTAAGTAAAATTTAGTATTTTTAACTGGTGTTTAGTCATTTAAACAATGGTCATGAAGTAATCGCAACAAACCGGTTTTAGTAAATGTTGATTTTGTAATCGCAGCAATACAATAGTGTTTTCTAATAAACCGTTCAGTAATTCCAACAATACAAGTCTATTAGTTATTTCGACAAAACACAATTTGTACAATACTATTTTCTAGTAGTAGGTTTTGTAAATACAACAATAAATAAATGACTAATGTCTGACGTTTGGTGCAATACTTAATCCTAATAAACAGTTTTGTAATTTTAGCAACACAATGTACCTAGTTCCCAGCTAGTATACCTGGAATTATAGATAGGTACCTAGCTACCTGCATAATACCACTAATACTAGGTACTGTACCTACTGTTGCATAGGTACCAGAAAATTCTGATTTCGTATATCTAGGTACATAATAAATGTCTTGATTTTACTGGTTGCTGCACCTGACTTTATAAGTACCTACCTACTAAATTACTCAACATGACAACGTGCCAAGCAGATGGTAGGTATACTCTGCCACTGCCGCGCCTCCGGTCCTTCGCCTTTAACATCACCTTTATTCTCACCAAAGAGCTAGGGCATGAACTTGGCGATGTTGCTGTGGCAATAATTCCGGAATTAATCGCGGCATTCATGCCGGGCATAGTGTGCACGCGCTAAGAAAAACGAATTCTCCTCAAAAAAGTGATGATAAGTAAGACACGTAAGTAGGTAGGTAACTCAAAATGTTCTAAATTTTTCTTCTATCTACTTGGATGGTGTGTCCCTTCCCTTCCCACCTGAGTAAGTACCTACCTACTTACTCGTACCTACAACACTTCATTATCATCATCATCATCATAAGCCTGTAGAAGTCCACTGCAGGACATAGACATCCCCTATACATTTCCAGGAAGAACGGTTCTGAGCCCTTTCCATCCACCGATTTCCCGCGATCTTAACAATCTCGTCGGTCCATCGAGTGGGTGGGCGCCCTACGTTTTGCCTTCCGGTCTACAACAATTATTTACTCCAAAACTAGGTTCATCTGTGAGGAAAGCTGCTGATAATAAATCAAACTATTTAAATTGTAAAGAAAGGGTAGACTGGGATAGATGCCCCACTTTTTAAAGTTTATATCGTGTCATCTATTTATTCCGACGATTTATTTTAGACGAGCAGGCAACTTAGGCAGTCTTAGAAAATGGTACAAAATGCATAACATCAGGTTTTTCTGATATATAAACTATAGGTACACTAACCATTTTTTTTCAGGTAGAAAAAGAGGACTGACGACAGATTATATGAGGGAGGGTGTTGGGCTTGAAATGTCTCAAAGTATCTTGCCGGCAGTTCAATTAAAAAGGAATGCACAGACACGTGTCTAATTTATTTGATGATGGGTTACCATCACCCCCATTTTCCCTCGTATATGAATCGGATTCACACAGTTGTTATTTCTTAAAACTTATACGTCTTCTATATTATATTCTTATTCAAGTTAAACCGCAAATCATGCAAATCACAGAGGACACATAGGACAGCAAAATCATAGTAATAGGGTTCCGTTTTTACCCTTTGGGTACGGAACCCTAAAAAGTACTGTACGATGCTTACAAAATATCGATGTTTTCACCCGATACATCGAATGACATCGATGTACGGTTCTGATGTATCGAATCGAAAAAAAACATCATGTTTTTTCAAAGTGGACACCCCTACCCCAGTTTCCCCTACAATTCATACACGTCAATAGCAAGCCCTTAATAATTTCAACAATGAGTGTAGTAATTTCAACAATACAATTGTTTTTGACAAATCGTTTTGTTATTTTAAAAAAACGTATTGTCAAAAACACACACATTTACTTGGTTTTACATTATTTTGTAAAATATACTAACAAATTTTTGTAATTTTAGCACTTCATTCAGTTGGCTAACCTGGTTCGGCGGGCGCATACAAGTCATTATTAATTTCTACAAATGAACTAGTAATTTGAACAATACAAAATGTTTTTGACAATTCGTTTTGTAAATTTAAAAACACAAATGTAAGTTTTAGTTTGTTTTTTGTAATTCCGACAACAATTTTGTAACTGACTTGGGTGTGGTCGCAGGGTAATTTTGTCTCGTTCATTTGGTTTGAACCGCGGAACTGAGCGTACATACTCCTGGTAAGTGAAACTGGTTTTGCTACATTACGGAGAACTTCGATTGTGTTGTGTGCGTACAGAAAGCGTGAAAGAGTAATGGTATTCTGTGACAGAAAGTGATAAGTGTCGCCGACGCCGCCGCCCCGCCACCACCGACATATTTTTCGTGCTACATGAGTGTGCATGAGGTAGCAAGCACGTGAAGAAATACTGTGTCTAATAACGACACCATCCTCGCCGTTCACCGCCGCCACCGCCGCCGCCGACAATGGACGAGCTCACCAGAGATTTATTAATGAATTGGGGCTTGTCGGAGTACACTTACACATTTAGAGGTATAGTACCTATTCAGAATTTTTTCAACCCTCTCTTCCACCCCCCATCTAGTAGTATAGTATACCGACCTATTTGCGATTTCTATATCATTAAACCTGTATAGCCTGCCTGGGGCGGCTCGCTCCGGGCCACGTTTTTACACATCTTCAAACAATTTTTTTTTATCATTGGTCATGGTCTTAGGTCGCCATTTTGAAAATCGCTTACCTATGTACCACACACTATCATTACTTCTCTACACACTATCATTACTTTTGCTAAATCCGACTCGTTTTATATTTCTTTATAGATGGAAAAATTGATGGTGGAACACTAAGATTATTATCGCATGATGATATAATGCAGTTGCTACCTATACCGGGTGACAGGGCCAGGTTTCGGGCAAATTTAGAAAACTGGAAACGTGAAGTGGAATCTTTAGACATACCAGAACAGCGTTACAATATTTCAAATCAAGGGGTGCGTTTATTGTTTTCACTTCTGTCGGTTTTTTATTCCCGGAGTGCCACGATTTTTTACAATATTAAGTGCTTGATATTGTTTTCAGGTTCACGAGCATGAGGATATTGTCTCATTTTCTCTGCTTGATGCAAATGAATTGGACACATCTCTTACCAATATCGGTAGAAGCACTGCACGACGTCGCATATTGAGAGAACGAGGAATACTAGACTCGTTCCCGCTCCTGTTCAAGGGCTTCATTAACAGTTTCTGATCCTGCAACCGCACTAATCACTGCTGACATAGGTAAGCTTATTTATTTATTTATAGACGAGCAGCTTTTGTTGATTCTAAGTACGTCTATGTCACACAGTGATGAAGTATAGTCATTTTGAGTCACTGTCCTTTCATTTAGTCACACTTTTTAAGCATACTGTTTTACATATTTATCTCTGGTTATTAATGTAACGGTTTATATTTTATCTTTTACCTGAATTCTGATTTCCAAAACAATAAATAAATAAATATTTTGGACAATCCACCTAACACTATCTAGCTTCAAACTAAGCAGAGCTTGTACTATGGGAACCAGATAGCTGATATAATACTTATATACATTATATATATTTACTTATATAAATGTTTATCAATACATACTTAGAATACAATATAACACCCAGAAAGAGAACAAACATTTATGTTTACTACACAAATATTTTGTTCTCGGTGGGGATCGAACCCACGGCCTCCGGCGCAGAAGACAGAGCTACTACCAACTGAGCCGTGATACTTGTCTTTTTTTTAAAGAACTTACATAATATATGAATTTTGTTACAGATCCTGATGAAACCACAGCTGAAAAGCTCAACTGGCTACGTAACTCCCTCGAACCATGGCATCTTGTGGAAGATAACTGGAATGCAACTGCTAAATGCAGATTGCGTTCTGATTACTCTGGCAGCAAAATTCTGAATAGGTACTTAGTTAGGTAAATGTGTTAGTGTACTCCGACAAGCCCCAATTCATTAATAAATCTCTGGTGAGCTCGTCCATTGTCGGCGGCGGCGGCGGTGGCGGTGAACGGCGAGGATGGTGTCGTTATTAGACACAGTATTTCTTCACGTGCTTGTACACTCATGCACACACACTCATGTAGCACGAAAAATATCTGGTGAGCTCGTCCATTGTCGGCGGAATACGAGTATGTACTGTCATTTCCATAAGTAGGATAAGAATGTGTATAATTTACCAAAGTGGCGGCGGCGGCGATGTAAAAAGAAAAAAAAATGTTCTGTCATTTACTTATTATATGTAGGATAAGAAATTATAATAATTATGTTGAGAAATATTCTCATACAACATAAAGGGTGAATTTTTGAGATGGGACTGTAAGGACAGGCAAGAAAATGGTCATTTTACCTGCCCTTACTGTCCCGTCTCAAAAATTCACCCTGTATATTATGAATAAATAAGGACTTGCATAAAGTTAATTAAAATTATACCTATGTAAAATAATAATGTATAACTTATAGTTTAACCGCAACCGCTGTGCCGCTCCTGAGGTACTCGCGGCGAGGTGGGGGCCGACGTACGCCGAGCGTTGACGGCAGCGATTGGACGGAGCGGCCAATACTTCAAGCTCCGTCCAATCGCTGCCGTCAAGCGTCGTCGGCCCTCACCTCGCCGCGCGTACCTCAGGGGCGGCACAGCGGTCGCGGTCTAACTATACCTTTATGTATGTATAAGGCGAAGAAATAAATTATGCCTCAAACGCACTTGCGGTTAACCGCGGGCGCGGCTAACCGCGCGGTTCCAGTTTTAATATACAACCGCAGTGCAACCGCTGCGTACAGCAGTTGCAGTTGCATATGTTTGAGGCCTACTAACTTGTTTATTAATTACTTTAGTTATATTATCAAAATAAGCACCTACATTTACCTGGATGTATGTACAAGGCGAACAATAGAAACTCGTTTATTAATTATTATACTTTTTATTTTTATATAATATGACCTACCTACCTCAATACTGGTAATTCTTTACTGTGTAATAACGTTTTACCGAAGCAACCAACCATTGTGTCCTAGTATTTGTTTCCATAAATACCCATGTGATTTCTAGTATTTTTTTTTCAGTGATTCCTATTTTCAGTTGATTAATTTCTGCAAAATAAGATGATGACTAAAAATCTCACTGGCGCATATTGTAGATCAATAGCCTAAGTATTTTTTAAACTACTATTATGTTGTGCTTTGTACTCTCTAGTTTCTTCAAGTATTTTGGTGTTAAAATACTTGAAGAAACTAGAAAGTGCAAAGCACAACATAGTAGTTCAACAAAATACTTAGGCTATTGATCTACAATATGCGGCCAGTGAGATTTTTAGTCATCATCTTATTTTGCAGAAATTACAAAACGATAAGTAGGAATCATTGAAAGAATACTAGAAATCACATAAATATTTGTTGAAACTACAAAAGGATTAGTAAAAACACAGGAAGGCATTACAGTAGGCTTGCAGAAATTACAAAACGATAAGTAGGAATCATTGAAAGAATACTAGGAATCACATAAATATTTGTTGAAACTACAAAAGGATTAGTAAAAACACAGGAAGGCATTACAGTAGGCTTGCAGAAATTACAAAACGATAAGTAGGAATCACTGAAAGAATACTAGGAATCACATAAATATTTGTTGAAACTACAAAATGATTAGTAAAAACACAGGAAGGCATTACAGTAGGCTTGCAGAAATTACAAAACGATAAGTAGGAATCACTGAAAGAATACTAGGAACCACATAAATATTTGTTGAAACTACAAAATGATTAGTAAAAACACAGGAAGGCATTACAGTAGGCTTGCAGAAATTACAAAACGATAAGTAGGAATCACTGAAAGAATACTAGGAATCACATAAATATTTGTTGAAACTACAAAATGATTAGTAAAACCTTAAGACCTAAAGACCTAGACCTAAGCTAAAGACTTGCAGTAATTACAAAACTATTTGTAAAAGTCCGTGTCGTTAGTACACTACTTACTTGATATTACAAAAGTCACTTTACTCGCTTTTACTAGGGTTTTACTTGTAAATACAAAGTTATATTACTAAAGTCGCTTTGTCGGTTTTATGAAACGGTTTGTCATCGTGGGCTTTACACGTATTTTTGTTGGAAAAAGTGGGTTTTTAGTATAATTTTCTCTCCGTGTACTTTATATATATTTCATGTTTAGTGAAGGACTGAAAACGCACATTACTTTACGAATTGGTAGGGTACCTTGTAACAACCATACTTATCTGTTTCAATAAAAAAATGTTGAAACATACTATTAGACAATTGTGCAAAATAACATTACCTGTGGCATCAAACAAAACCTATCAAGCAGCCTATCCTAGACAGTTTTTAATGAAACTCGTAGTAATTGGAAGCTCTAATAATTGGTTCACGGCAGCACAAAGGTAACACGGGTGTTACCTTTATGTTGTTTCTTTATTTTTCTTTATTGTTAACTCGTGGTGACTGTATTTTGCATCAACATCAATGTAAATTACTACAGTTGGCAAATTCAAGGGACCAACATGTTTCACTTCTGATATGGGGTCTCAAGTGACTAGTAACTGAGTGATCGTGATCTATAGATAAAATCTAAGGATAATATAATGCTTCGTTGTAGGTACTACGTGTGGAAAACCTGCGGCAGAGAGCTTCAAATTATATCGAAGGGTGTCTGATACAATACACGTGTAACTATCCCAAGCTTAGATACATCAGGTTTATTAATACCAGAGTAAGGGATAAGTTTTGTCAAGAGTTAATCACCGTTTAAAATAGCAGGGTTAGAGTGTAGAAGAATAATAATAAAATTATGTTTTTGCTATCTTTCCTACGAGCGGCATACATAAGAGGATTTGTGTTGGAGGTTCGTGAAAAGAAACAATACAAAATGGAGCGTAATGGAAGGCTCTACGGGTACTCAAGGCACTTCTGAGGGTATACCTCGGCCTTCAGGAGACAGCCTGCGAGCTTCGCAACTTCGCAAGTTAAAAGGCTGACGTGCTTAATAAAAAGAAAGATTTAGTACCAGCTAAGCACGAGTCATAACTAATTGTAAAGTAGGTTTGACTTACGTTTTTTTCATCAAGTAAGTTTTTTTTGAAGTAAGTATCTAAGTTTTTTTTCTGAAGTTTTTTTTAATGAAATATTGCAAACAATTATTTTGTGACCAATTAAATTGCACAAAGTTCAATATAAATATAATTTACTGAGGCAGAGGTCATTTTAAACGAAGAAGAAGAGTTTCCCAAAGCTTAGCCCAATTTGGGAGCTGCCCTTGTTACCAAACAGTGTAACCCACTCGCTCTTGTCCAAATGTAAATCGGCATTGGAAGCAAATAGGTGCCGAAACTTAAGTTCAATATCTATCTTCAGAGTTAACAAAACATCCTAACTTTACCCAAGAGACAGACTCCAAACTACTTACATTCGTAACAGATGGATGTATCCAACGGTTAGACACCTTTTATAGACATAATAACCGATACAGATGTTCAGACGATAAAGAGTCAATATGAAAATAATATCACCAATACTCTGAAGAAGTGTTAGTCTGTAAATGAAATGAAATGTTACATGTTCTGTGGCGAAACTACGAGTAAGTAGGTACTATTGTTGTAAAGACTTATTTTTTAAATCCTTCTCGGTCTCTTTGTGTTCGTTCGTTCCATGGCTCGTTCTCTTTTGTATTCGCTCTATTTCTTTTTATTCAGTTTTGTTACGAAGCTACCTACGTATATATTGTTGTCAAAGGTTTGCTTGTTGCTAGTTTTGTTTGGGCGGATTTGTACAGAAAAATAATTCATAATTATTTATTTCATTTCAAGGATTTATACAAGCAGGTTATATAAAAAAATACCTATACCTAAGTATATTCTTGTAAAACTTACCACGAGGAAAGCGCATTTGGTGCTGTAATTTCGATATACCAATTACTAAAATTACTTATCATGATTATCAATGATCTTTTATATAAGAAAATCATCGATGATTAAAGCATTCTAGGTACTCAAATTACTTACACTGAAAGACCGAAAAGGTTTATTCAACATTATTTCAACCGATATTTAGGGTTAATATAGCCCCTACACTAATGATTTGTTAAATCAACTATATATTGTCACATCAAATACCTACGTCGGTTGTTTAAACATAATTAGGAACCAACAATTAGAAATTCAACTAGTGGGTTTTTCAGTGTACCTATATTCAAAGAAACCCTCATCGACGAAACGAGTCTTTTGTGTAACAAAATATTTTACTGATGAACGAACAAACCCAAGCTCAGATTACAATATTCTGAGTACCCAAATAATTCCATGAAGCTACTTACTCAGAGCAAAAGATGGGTATCAAAGCCTTTATATTAGAGAAAGTATGTAGTCATTTCGCGCAGTAATTTTTCATACAAAATTTCTCGCTTTGCGAATGCGTTTGCGTGTGCTACACTCGAGTCGAAAGTCAAAACAAACGCACAGGCTCGGGGCTCAGTTCTTAGAAATTAGGAAGTGTAACAATGTAAATTATACTCTATATTGTTGTTTTCTTAGTATATAATTTCATGTAATTTTAATGAAGGCAACACTACAACGATGTACGAGTAACTACAATAAGCTTTTACTAGAAGATGCTGTGGATTTAGTGTTTGAAGGAAGTTTACGCAAAGTTTCATGTTATTTTAGTAAGTTACAGTGAATAAGCTTTGCTGATTCAGAACAAAAACAATGTGACGAAATATTTTTTTACGGATGGCCTACCTGATGTTAAGTGGTAACCACTGCCTATAACGATGCTTTGCCTCACTGAGCATATTGTGTAAAATGAACTCTATACAATATCAACTAATATGATATTGTTTTTCAGTTTAATAAATTTCAACTAGCTACCTTTATTGCTTGCTATCGGTTTTTGCAATGAATTTGTATAAAATCCGAAAATTTAAAAATAATCGGTACGATATCCCGTGTCGTTTATTACAATGTATTTTTATCTTTTGTTTGTAAAACGATATGATAATATCCGATGTACTTACTCTACTTACTGATTAATTTCTCAAGCGCTGACACGTAGGTACGTAGATAGAGCTTTATTAAAACCGTTATATACGAAAGGCCATACAATTATGTTCATGTAATTAACTCAGTGTCGTATCCCGCATAAAATTGCACAAAAAAAAACAGTGGATTAGGCTATACGCACTTGGCTGACGCTATAAAACACATAGATTTTTAATTTGTCATAGGTACGTATTGGCTAAGCCTCTGTCGATAGTAAAAAAATAAAAATTAAACTATTTTTAAACTTTAACAATTAGCTAGGCCATTAATTGGCTAGGTCCGAATCGTAGCAACTACTACGACGTGCTACGACTTCTCGTAGCAGTCTACGACAAATCGAATCAGCTAACACAAACCCTATTTACGTAGAAGTGTGTATAAGGGTAAATAAAGGATAATTTAATTTCCTGCTAAGGAAAGAACATACAGAATGCTGAATGAGCTTTGTCTGAAACGCGGCGCGACTCATGATTTACACTATCGTCTGATTTATGAAGAGTTTGGCTGCAGGATACATCTAAATTGAGATTGGTATATCGGTACGGACAAGCAGTAGATTTATGAACAGAGAAATATTGGCAGTTTATTGTACTACCTCTCCATAATATGACGTCATGACTACTACAAATCGTAGCGATAAATCCTATCTTATAAATTTTGTTTATCTCTAACCCGTACAAAGGTAAGTTCCGCTCATAAAACAAGTCGCGAAAGGCTATAAAGTAGTTTGTTCTGCAAAAAAACAGCATAATATTGCTGGCCATAAATTCAGGCTCAAGTCGACTCAACAATGAAGATCACTAACCATTTGTCTCGTTTTTATGAACGTCGCAATTCTTCTTGAAATTATGTTGATAAATTTTAAAAGATAAAAGTTTTTAAGTGCACCCAGTTTATTGTCCTCATAGAGACAGTCTTATAAGTAGTAGAGCTCTCTTTGTGACAAGAGTTCGTCCGGGAAAGTACCATCGTAATTATTTCTGCCGTCAAGCAGTGATGATGCTTTCATCGGAAGTTTGCACCACTGGCCGATACGATACCGACACCGACACGATACCGATGTCAGTGGCTCGAATAAAATATTGGTGTCAAAACGCCAACTGTAGAGGAATGATCACTTGATCAGTGACTTGGACGAATTAATTCGTCCATGATCAGTGATGCTCATGAACAAATATGACAGTCGCCGCATTACGTAAGCATGTATTCGAGTTATATTACGCGTTAACGCCAGCTCGACTTCCAAACGCCACCTCGTCACCACGTAGTGTATCTCAGACACGCTCGTTTACGATTGTCACATTTATTCGTGATCAAGGCACAACATGAAATGTGTGTCAATGCATGGCATCAGGCTTCCTGCTTAATCATATTCTTACACAAATGGTAGGTACTCACTAGGTATCTGTAGATAGCGAATGGAACATACTCCATCATGACGAAGACATCAGCCACGGCCAGCCACTTCAGCAGCCGGTTAATGGGCGCCGCGGCCAGATCACGCCGCGTCAGCACTGCTACGTTCAGAGAATTGGCCAGGCTGCCAAAAAAACAAACCTGTAACAATAAGCTCTACTATATCCACATAGCCTGTGAACACATGGTCTGACAGTTCGTCTAGCTAGTTCACCACTGTCCTGTATAACTTGATATCATATAGTGTACTGGACCCTAGTTCCACTAATTTACCACGGTCGGCGTCTAGTTGACCAACTATAATCGTCCGACCAATCTGCACCGTAACTGAAACGCACTGTTTAGTTGGATCAAAAAGAGGTCTAAAAACTGATAAACAGATAAAACTGCGTTTCAGCTGTCAAAGTTTAATAGTAGAATACGAAATAAGCGTAAACAATACGGTTCAGTTGCGTTTCAGCTGACAAGTTTGTTAATGGAATTAGCTCCCTGTATGAAAAATATCTCTCATCTCATTGGCAGAAATTTAGGGTTAGTCTGATATAGGCAAAACACAGTCTAGGTACCCCGAACACGTCCACTGATGTGACTAAAATGTGTAAACAATGCGTGGGACGCCCCAACCAAACATTTTTTTGTATGCCTAAAATTATGTAACGTTTTTAATATTACGTTTTATAGCACATTTGAATAGCTGTTTTATTACATTAATATTGGACGGGTAGGTAGGAAAAGTTCCGTAACAAGCTTTGTGGAGGAATTTCATTTATCCGCAGTATTCAAGACGCAGATATATTGCAATATTATGGTATTCTAACCACTAGTAGCTTAGGCCCTTACCCACTGACGGTGGCACTCTATACTTTTTATTCTAAAACACATATTTTTTATATATTTTTTGTAAAAATAATGTAGTAGCGACACGTTACATAGAATCGTACACAATAGGTTACCTATCTAATTAATCGTTTCTTTGTTGGAATGAAACGAAATATCATACATTTACAGAAGGGTTGTTTTGTTATAAAGGAGAGATCATAAGTACACGACCCTGACACAGAATAAAATAGTAGTTACTACCACGCCTAGAAACCGAATGTCAAAGCATTATATCCTTTCATCTTATTCAATTCACCCTATTTTTGGTGTGAAACCCGATACAATGTCTTCGTTCACCTTGTTAGTGTTATTGTGCTAGCAATCAGTATTGTGGGGCTCTGCTACCTATTTCTTGTGTTATTAAGGTAAGAAATCTATATTTTTTCAGTTATGAACCTTCATCATTAAAAAAGTTTACGTTATGGTGAAAAAATATGATGATTGACAGCATCATTACTCCACTTGCACTCGAGCGAATCTTGTAGCGGGCATCCGATAAGGCCATACAAGTTGCCAATTACTGGTATAAAAAAGTTTCACTGCGTATGAATCATTGGTCCGACGAATGAATGAATTATCCTCCCTGTACAATTCTGAAATTCTGAAACAGTTTGAAAAGTTGATCACTTTTTCAAAATTGTTGTATTTAAAATCAGACAACGTACCTATCTACTAATTTTATCTGACGAAAGTAACCTTTATCTTATTTTGACTCAAAAACTACCAGCTGTACGAGAAAATTATACTCACTATAAGACTCAAATATCCATGAATGCTGTTGTATGCAAGAATAACATCTCGAATGTTCCCATCGCAGTAGCTATTACAGATCTGCTCCGAAGACCTCGTCAGATTCAGCTTACTCCTAAACCCGTCTACCAGCTTTACCAACATTCCGAAATCCAAATCATTGCTGCTATTCTTTGAACTCTGCTCGCGAAGTACGGATAGGAATTGAGAGAAGTCAACATTACTTCGGTTGTCATGCACCACTTCGGTTTCTATCAGCATCTCTTCAAAAAGATTGGTGAGCGTTCTTGTAATGTTGCTAGGGTTATCGGTGATCATTGTGCGTGCGTGAATAGTCTGTAACCGTCGGTAACTAGCAGGTTACATCGTGGATTTGATCTGTAACAAACGATAGATTCAGCACATACACACAAATGTCATTTAATTCTTACTTTTCATTCTGAATGTCACCTTGTATTGGCCAGAAATAAATTACGGGTAAATTACCTACGTAGCCAAATTGTAAAGGAATTATCCCAAGGCTTCCTTCAAATAGCCATCCCTATGTCCTTCGTACAAAATTGTTAATTACCTTGTACCAGGAAATCTTCATTTGATCATATAGGTATAGACGGTAATACTGTAGCAGAAATAGATATCTATTAGCATCAAGATAATAATCCCTGCCTACTTATTACTCGGGTTGCAACTTATTTGACAAGGGTCGTTCGTGTATCCCAATTCACCGAAACTCCAACTTTGTAAAACACGTACATTGAACACTGAATAATATGATTAAATATTTGGAACTGTGTCAAGTTTCAGTGACCGAGTCTGTGGGAATGCGATCCTCGCCAGATTAGTTCAACTTTGAGCTTTGTTTAGCCGTGTTGCTGTACCAACCTAAACCGTAGCAGTTGGTACACAATAGCGCGTCGTCACAAACACAGGTCTCGTGCATATTACTGAATTGCGATTGTGAAATACCTAGGTACCTAGTACGTTTGTTTTGTACGAGGCGGCAGCCAGGAACTTGTGGGAAATTTTATTTATCTCAATTTTCAATAATAATTTTCGGAGATTAGTTTTTGCACAGCTCTGGAGAATCTTTTTTAAACTTACTAATTAAATTTCTAGGAGCTGACCTTTGTAGCACGATAACGCTCTTGTTTACACGTTGAAGAACTTTAATTGGTCCTTTGCTCACCGGACACCGCTGAGCATGCCATACGTAGCGATACATACTAACGCATACATCAGTCCTAGAATGCTAAAGTTCCGAGAGTAAACCCTGAATGATGTTGTGCTTTCAGTTTAAGCGGGTTTGAAGTGTGTTAGGAAATACCTTGTGGAAACGCAATTCTGGAAGCTTTGGTTTAATACAGTTTTACATTGACCGTGGAGTGAACTTATAGGAGCAAAATATTCAGCAATCTCCATAAATATAGTTAAACTAGTTGGATTTCCAAGATCAGATTCTTATCAGATGAGAAATTGGTTTCCTTTGTTTAATATTCAGTGCCTGTCTATATTTATGAGTAAACATAGATAGATAGATAGAAGATAGAAAATACTTTAACATAATAATATAGAACTTATCTAGAGTGTTTGAAAAAACGATGTTTTTCCAAAAGACGATAAACGTAATATTGTGAAAAACCTCCGCGCCAGCCACTACTCAATATTTGACACTTTCGTCACTGACAGTATTGAGCTCCAAAGCGATAATTATTGAAGAATGTCATTATCCCCACTGGTGGGGACAACTTTGTGGGGATTATGACAATAAACCAAATTTTGTTGGCAATCGTGCAATTCCCAACAAAATGTTTCGCTTTGCGAATGCTTATGCGTGTGCTATACTCGAGTCGAAAGTCACCACAAATTCAAAGACTCGGGCCTATGAGCCCGTAGTCTGAGTTTTGTTATCTTTATTTGCGACAAGTGAGAATCGAGAAACTCGCAGTTTTTGTATGGAGAAAAATAGTTTGCAAATCTCCTGCTAGAGGCCCTTATCAGATTTTCATACAAAATATCTGGCAAGTCGCTTCTCGATATGCGTTTCGATCAACAAAACAAAACTCAGACTTCGGGCTCTGCACTTTATGGTGATAACTAGAACCTTGGAAGAATGATAAACACTAAGAAAGAGAATATATAATAGTGGTTCACCTGACTTCATCTCGAACCCGAACTGAAATCTCGTGATGTCGTTGTCGTCAGAAAAGATTTACTAACTCATAAACTACCATCATTTGACGATCTCCTCTTTTTTAAAAGCCTTAACTTTAGTATGCATTTGATCCAGCAAACAGACTGCTTGGGTAATTTAGCAAATACAAATAACAGGAAAAAGTATTTTGATTTGCTTTTCATCACAGTTACCCATATCCATATTTACCCAGTTACAGAATACAGTCAAGGTATTGAGAAAATTGAGCTTTTTGATTATTAACAGAGGCTTATGTATTTTTGAATTTTTTTCGTTACATAAAGCTCACATTACGAAAGGATGCCATCTTCTAAATTGTATAAAGGTATGGCTCTTAGGCCTCTTTAGATTAAGATACGTTGTATGTCAACCAAACACACCTCCCTAACAGTCTAATATTTAGACAGGTAAATTAAAGAGAAAATGCGTCTGCCAAGAAGAAACAAATTAGCAATTTTAAATAGTAAATACTTAACAGTGAACATAGGACCAATATACATACCTAGCTACACTGCATGTACAGTCGTCAGCACAAAAAGAGCATTTTATGAATAAAAAATAGCAACTGTGTAATGTTTTTTGTTGTATTTGAAAAGCACAAATAACTGAGCTAGATAAACATTCGTTTTTGCATTTAATTTTCTAGCCATAAATTAATGATTAATAATAACAAATATTCACACAAATATTCGACATTTCACACCAAGCCCCGTAGTTCCATTAACTATTAGTAAATTGTAAACATAAACAAAATGTATACGCCAGTTTCAAACCTCTAATTAGTCGTTAGTACCACTCACATGAGCTTTCAAAGTGGTTGCATGGTTGAGTTTATCGGTATATTTAGCTCGCACAAATAATAACGTAATAGTTAATAAAACAGCTTCTACTGTAATGTATTTAGAACTAAACTGGATTTTTTGAACTACAAAAAGCTAAATAAAATAACCAGGGTATTTTCTATTTATACCATTATTTATGCCCTAAAACTAGCAAGACACTTCTTCTTCTTCTTCTTTTATTTCTGGCCTCTGCCCGTCATTCCGACAGAGAGTTCTTTATGTATGACAAGTAGCAAATGACATAAACTGGAGTTCTTTATCTAGAGAAAACCCTAGAAAACCCAATCAAAGGATAATAAAATGTCAAAAGCATACCATCTCCGCTCTATGGTACTCTTATTTGTATCAAAAACGTCAGTTGCATTTAGTTTTATACATGTTCTATTTATATCACTAAACCACTTTTCTAATGTGGAACATATACCAGGCACCTTGTACAACGTCTGCAGAAGCCAAGGTAACAATAAATCTCAGTCAGATTGCCTTCATGGCAGTAATCCATATTCGTTACATAATGTATGCATTATAGTGAGTGACAGGGGAAATTGAGACCATTATTATTTATGCGAAACTAATGTCTCAAAAAGTTCCATGAAACAGTATTTTGTGTGGTTTTCCTTTTGAGTGATTTCACGTTTGTTTAATAAATTTAATAAATAAAATAGAGCATTATATTTAACTATAGAAACCTATTTGACGTATTAAAATATAAACTATTTCATTTATACTCTTCTCACGATAAAATTCGATTTGTATTTGCTTTACTATTGGCGGTACTTTTTGTTTTCTACATTCTATTTATGCTAAACTGGAATATTTTTTATTTTATTTTTTTATGATAAAAGTAATGGAAC
The DNA here is from genome assembly GCA_918843925.1 of Eulithis prunata. Classification (NCBI taxonomy): domain Eukaryota; kingdom Metazoa; phylum Arthropoda; class Insecta; order Lepidoptera; family Geometridae; genus Eulithis; species Eulithis prunata. The sequence continues at coordinate 3,752,864 of OU974023.1, read as the reverse complement.
AAGCTGATAGCTCACCTGATGTTAAGTAGTAACTTCTGCCTATAACAATGCATTACCTCGCAGAGCATGTCCAATGAGGACGTGCCCTGTAAGACAATGCACTGCGTCCATCACTCCGAGACGTAAAGATTTTGAAGTCTCATTTAAATATAGTTTTGTATTTCAATCACGCAGTTTGTGTTGTACAACTATACTTGTAACAAAACAACATTAAAATCTTATAAAAAGGGGTGAGCATGAGCACTGAAGTATAGAGCGTAAAAGGTGCCGTCCCGAAAACGGTCATATTATCCTAACTAATATTTTAATGCAAAAGTAACTATGTCTGTCTATCTGTCGCGCTTTCACGCCAAAACTACTGAATTGATTTAAATGAAATTTGGTTCATAGATAGTCGAGCCTGAGAAAGGACATAGGTTACTTTTTAATGCGAAAAAGGGGTTGTAAGGGATTGAAAGGGGGGATTAAAAGTTGTATTGAAGTATCCTAATTTTTAAAGCTAGAAGCTCGAAACTTATTTTTTTAGGCTGCTGATTCGTTATAAATAAATATGACATTCAAAGTTTGTAAAAGTTTTACCCTATGCTACCCAAAGACACTATTCCACGCGGACGAAGTCGCGTGCACAGCTAGCTTGATTATAAAAAAAACAAAAGGAAAGTGTTACCAACATACCCAAAAAGACAAACTATGCACGTACCTACTAACATTGAATTTACTATGCTGTTAGTTATTACTGTGTGGTTGTGGGTTGCGCTGGCTGCTCTATTTTAGTCTACATTACGATGTTTTCTTTGGAATTTTCAACATATAAAAGTAATGATTTCACTTTTTTTTTAGATAAAAGTAATGGAACAAGCTCATATCTCACTTTGTTTTCAGTGGTCATTATTATGAAATACACTATGATCTTGGTGCCACGACTAACAGATGAAGAACGAAGCTCTAGATTCTATCCCGTAAACCTTCTGCCCGACCTACGAAAATCTACAAACCGTATATCCTTTAGAGTAAAGTATTTTTTCTTACTTCTAGTAGGTAAGGTGTATGTTTGTTTAACCCTCTCGCCTATCATTTGAATAAGCAGCTCTATAACTATTCCGCTTATATTTATAATAATCAAGCCCTCTTATTTATAAATATTTTCTATTATTTTAATAAGCTGCTTTTTTTTCTCGTTATATATGATCACTTTCACAAAAAGAAATGCTAACAGACATTACAGGGAGCTATTTTTTTACACCTCACCTAAATCGAGGTATCGTAAAATTTCGTAATGTAATTTTAACGACTTCGAAGACTTTTGTTGCTATTAAGCTCTATATAGCGTTTATAGAATTACACAAAGGCTTAATTAAGCTATTACCGAACCAACGCTGTACACTTTGTCTATGTTTATTACGCCTTCTTTTTCTTTTAATTATGGCTGGCAATTTACAGCATACGTCAAACTGTCATTGAAATACTAAATTATATTGTAATCAAATTCTTGTTACGCTACCTATGCTGGATATGTCATATTCTTTCATAATAATAATTCCTTTATTGTTCCACATCTAATATATTTTTCGTTCGTGTGCTTATCTCCCTTACCTCATCTATTCAAAGTAATAATGACTAGCCATTGTTTAGAGTACTTTTATACTAAAGACTTTTATAATGAATATTGCCCAGAAAGAGATTTATTTGCTTGTGATCTTTATTATCCGTGATACCTACCATTAATTTTCATTGAGACTGCAACGATCGCTTCGGTTTGACAACAGCTTTGTCTATTTCTTTTCCATCAGTTAAGAATGATCTAATTTTAAACGTCTGAAAGCATGTCTTCAATGTTTAGTCTATGTTTGTTTTTTATTAGAACTCTTTGATTTGGCTTCTTTATGTGAAACTTTACCTTGCGGGTAAACAATATTTTTATGATCTCTTCAACTTTTCAAATAAAAGAATTCCGCTATTGCATTCATCTACGGATTGATTTGATTACACAAAAGAGTTATTTTTGCCAAAATATTAGTATAGATTTCTATTTCAATGTATCTTGGAATTAAAAAACGCTCTTTGCAAAAACTTGAAAACAGCTTTGTACGTATATAAAATTGACCTTGTATTTCCTGTGGATAAGGCGGACTAGGCCGAGAGGATGATATAGGCGCTGGGCATGTCTACTCCATCTAAAAACTGTCCCAGGCACTACAGCGTCCCATATATCAGAGGCGGTGTCAGGGGTAAAGTTAAAAAAATAGCATCAAAAAATATCCTGATGCTATATAAATCATCTAGATTACATGCAAAGCCGGGTCTTCTGCATATTAGTCTTGCAAGATACTAGATAATGTTGAAGTTGCGTTTAAACTCAGTTCATGCCGCTGTCGGCATTATTCTGGAATGATTGCCACGGCAACATTGCCTTTATTCTTATTAGGGAACAAGGGCATGAACGTGGGCACGAGCCGGGTAAGAGGCATTATCGTGTTCAGATTAGACTCATGCCTACTTCCGTGCCCAGTTGCCTTCCCACTGTCGCTTAATCTAAACGCGCTATTATAAACAAGTTACAATCTTCTTCTTCTTCTTTTAAACCTATATGGGCTGTGTCCGTCATTTCGACAGACAATTTTTGGCAGTGTCAAGTGATGAATTTGAAATAATATAAGTCAAGTCAAGTCTTTGTCAAGTCGGCTGTCGTTTGTTTTGAAAAGAAAATGGTGGATTCTCTCTTCAAAACCTGAAACGATTTTTCACATAAAAAAAAACCACTTTACACACATTTATTCCAATGGCTCACACTTTATGTTACGACCTAAGTATTATTGGTTAAATTTCCACCAAAATTAAACAATAATACTCACAAAAACACAAGAAAAACTATTAAAATAAAAATGTTGTGTTGTTTAAAAAAATGTGATAACTCGATCGAATCCATCTGCTGTCTCTTTCTGCTCTCATGCAAGTGACAATGGCAGGCATTTTTTTACATACTGAAGCGCTCGTGGCGTAGCTTGCTTAGTCAATCTTCACCGATTACTTAAGTTAAGCGATGTTCTGCGCGGTCACTATTTGGATGGGTGACCGTTAGTGGCGTTTACATCTGAGCGCCTCCATGCTTCGGAGGGCACGTTAAACTGTCGGTCCCGGCTCTGGCAGTCGTTGAACCATGACGGAGGCCTTAAGGCCGCCTAAAAACTCCGTCACCAGAGTTGGACACTAACTCATACGAGCTTGCTTGCTTGCTAGCTACATACTTCTTTTTTTTAAACCTATTTCATCCCACTGCTGGGCAAAGGTCCAACATCTTCCACTACCCAAGCTACATACGTTTTAAAAAATACTGATCCGACTTCTAAACGGCAGTTTTATTCGGGCTTACTCAGCATTAATTATTATTTTGCAAACTTTCAAGGAAGTCGCAATGGAAATTGCGAATAAAAGGTCGTTCAATAGACACGAACTTCAGTCATGCGTGAAGTATCAACCAATAGCAAGAGAGGTGAAAACAGGTAGGTACATGCAGCTGCAGCAAGAGATAGCCCCTACATTTGCTTACAAAATCAAATAAATGTTTTTTATTGTACGTTCAGTTTGAAACTGAAAAAAAAAACAAAATCGTTCTACGCGTTTATATTTTGATCTATAAAACTCATAGAGCAACTAATTGATGACACTTACTGTACACGAAGTATAAAGCTATACTGGTCGTGAGAAACCGTGGTTTAATCTACCCCACAAGCAGACCAAATATCTCTATGACAATTGTACCGGCCCACTGGTGGGCCAGATGGGAAAAAAAATCCCATCGAGCCCACTATGCATATGGGTGGGCTCGATGGAATCCGGCCGCGGGCTCGATAGGAATAAGTCAATTTTAATGGCACATACCTATAGTACACTATCTACCTACCATGTATCTATTATGATTATGACAACTTCGGCAGATCATTGTTTTATGTTTGCACACACTACATCCATAGAGATGAAAGAAAAAAAACCGAAACCATGCTTGAACAATAAAACCAATCTTACCCTTATTGTGCCGGTTCCAAAAGTTACAATACAACCTTATTTACTAATCCATCAGTAACTTTTCACACGCGGTCATTATTTGTAGCGGAATAGGACTTTGGCGGGCGCTCGGTCGCGCTTGTACAACTGTACTGAAGAAATAACATGGGTATTGCTGGCATCATTGGCCAGATAGCTCACCGATATTGTACCGCCGATAGACATCTGATTAAACCTTATTACGACGTGTAATAGGCTTCAAATAAGCTTTTAATTAACTTTTTCAAGTATAGGGATTTTACATAATAATATGGGGAAGTATTAAGTCTCTATAATAATAATAAAGCTTGGAAACATACCACATGTTTCCACGGGCTTAAGTTAGAATACCAAGTTCCCAAAGTTTAATATTTATTTGGTTTCCACATTATACACAAGACTTGCTTTGCTGAATTTTCAGTGCTTTTAATAGATAGAATGTTTTTTATTGTACTTACACAAAATAACTGTGTCGTATACAAAGGTGAGCTTCATGTTAGCAAGCATTTTCTACCAGCTAACCTATGTGTATTGTAGATTAGTATATAAGTTTGATGGTGAAGTGATGAAGTTCTTGTTGTTAACTTAATTTCAAAACTTTTTATTATTTTGAGAAAACGTGACGGGTAAAGCGTATTGCTCTCTGTTTAGAATAATTGTAATATTTATTTACAAATCACGTGCCCTTTTTTTTTTTTTTTTTTTTTTTTTTTTTTTTTTTTTTTTTTTTTGCGCTGGGAAAATGCATGACTCATCCCCCCTCCACTAGAGAGCATGAAGGGGGGTATGTGGGACTCCCCGGCCTCCCGTCAGGCCGGTATACCCACTAAAAACCCAGCGGCGCTCCTGCGTCGTCTTAGTGGGGGGGGACTGGGAAACCGGCAGAGCCTTTACGTCCAGTCCCCCGCCGACGAAGCCCGCCATTACAGCGGGGCCCGCACGCCCCTCCCCTTGCAGGGTGGGGCCTGGGAACGGCAAGCGGCTCGGCCGTTCCCGTCCGCTGGTGGCGAATGTCTGCTATGCAGGGCCGGTGCTCTACTGCGGTCCCGCCATTCGCCACCATGCGTCAGAGCGGCGCGGGACAGTTCCGCGTCGTCCCGCGCGCTCTCCCCCGCTCGGGGGCCTAAGGCCCCCGTCGTCCGGGCCACCAAACAAGGGGGCCCGGACCCACCTGGGTAGACCGAAGTCTACCCTGCCTCATCACGCAGTGCCCTCTGCTTATCAGAGGGACACGCGGAGAGGCCCACCGTGCCGGGTTACTGGCCACCATGAAACACGTCCACAGTACTCTGCGGGCGTGTTTCATGGTGTTTCCAGGGTGCACCGCGTGGAGGTTACCCGGCCTAGCACCCCACAAATCACGTGCCCTGCGTTTACCACTTTAAGACATAAAGGTGTCATTTGTCAGTAGCATCCATACTCTTTTTTAATTAATGATTTTTTCATTACAGTGTTCGGACACAGCAATGCGAGCTTGGCGGCAAAAATACAAACCAATAGGAAAACGGCTGGAATGAAACCGAAACTTTATCAAAGAAGAGATTATCCCAATTTGGTGGCACGTCCCTACTCAGCTTCCATACCACTCGAAACTCACTTGACAGTTCCATGCAATTTATCACCCTACGGATTAACGAATTAATGGGAGATTATAATCAAATTAATCATTTATTCTTTATTTATTCTCTTGGAAGTAGTATAATAATAATCTCTAGAACACTTATAACGCTCTAGAAGTTTTTTAAAGATATTGAAAAAAGGATTTATGTATGTCCTTATGGTTCCTTTACTTATTTGTTATTATTGTTATGGTTTATGGTTAGATATTAAATTAATCATTTTAAAAATATTTAAAGCGCGTCATATCCCATTTACGATTTTTATTAAAATAATAGTTTTGCTATGAAATTGATTTGGTCCAAACAATGATATTCTATCTATACTAATAGAAAACTGTAAAAAAAGCCAAAAACTAAAATGAAAGATATGGGAAAACTAAATATGCAGTTCTACTAAATAAAGGATTCTGATTTCAAAAATCGAGTTTGTCTGTTTGTTAGTTCGCGGATGACGCCTAAACTACTGGACCAATTTCAATGAAACTTATACTATTCGGAAGCCCTTTTTCCGGATTGAAACATAGGCTATATTTTATTGAAATGAAAGACGTGGATTCTTAAATACAGCTTGACCTCTCTAAGCCAAAAGCCACCTTTGGCACGAGGTTCATCGTATGCTGGTTGACAGATATTTTTTGGTGGAAAGTTTCGCACGCGTACGAAGTCGCGGGTATCAGGTAGTGTAAAAATAAAAGGTTCAAAGTACTGTCACGCACGGCCTACCTTAGCGATATTTCAAAATATCTACCTAATAACTGTACAATCGAGCAAATGAATGTGTTTGACTGTCAATATCCATTTACGTATTGGAGAGATGTATGATTCGTACGTTTACAGATATACAATTTAGAGCTGTCATTTAATTTGCGAAAGTGTAAACGTGCGGAAACTCTTGGGAAAAAGTTTTTTATCGCTAAAAAAATGTATTTACCCAATTTTCCTTATAAGAAGCCGTCAATTTTCGAAACAATACAAGACAAGATAAATGATAATGTATTTGCTTAACGTAACGTTTAATTTAGTCGTCAGTGTATTACCCTAGAGAATAAAATATTACTAATACTTCATAGATGGCCTACGCATATACTTCGTAGAGGTTCTACGAATACACTTCGTAGAGGCTCTACGACGATGTTTCCTGCATCCATCCGGCCATACTTGTGATAGTATTTGGCCAATTGTTTTTAACGGAGTCACTATAAATATTATATGTAGCTGACAAAAGTGACGTAACTTCGTAAGTGACGTTCTCTTAATAACTGCACTACCACGTAAACAGGTCTAGTGAAAACGTGCTCACTTGTACTACTGAGTCAATCAATTTCAGACGAAAAGGTCACAGGGGAAGACCAATATTGCAAGCATTACTGCTCGGTGCCTACTCCATCTAGAAAACTACATCCGGGCCCCCAGCGTCCCGTTTATAGGTGCATGGGTAAAAAAGTGGCCCCGATGCTGTATAAATCATCATCATAGATTATATTCAAAGGCAGTTATTATTATTGCGTCTTCAGTGGTAAAGTTTTGCTGTGGTAGGAAAACCTTTCAGAAATATAATATTTATCGCTGATTCTTTGATACTCTTATAATAAAATATGAAGTTTGCTTATAACATGCAAACAAGGTTTCTGAGATCTAAATCTAAGATTGAAAAATCTCGGTTTACCGTGGGGATTCAGTGTTGTTTTATTATAGTTCAACGCCCTTGGAGCAGAAACTTTTCCCAAGAAAGTATACGTAATATTAAAAGAATAATAAGTAGGTATTATACATCAATCACCGGTTACGCTGTACCGGCTATGTAAACAGCTGATGTTATGCTATGATATACCGGTTGTAATAATACGTCTTCCGAGAAAACTTCTCGGGGTAAAAGTACCCATCCATGTTAGTGAAAAAATTATCAGCTGATCCATACAAAACGGAATATCTGCTTGGCAAAAATGTATAGAACAGCTGACTTTTGAGGTTTGGTTACACTGGGATATATTCTAAAAGCCGAGCTAACTAAAATGATTAGTAAATCTGCTGTCATCTCTTTTCTTTGTCATGCAAGTGACGGGTTGTGATAGAGCATTTTTTAAAGCCGCGCTAAATTGACAGTTGAATATGAATAAAGGGGTGTAGTGTGTATGCTCGATTGGCTCTACATCTTTTATTTATCTCGATCTTTGAGGTGTTTTCCAAAAAAACTGCAGTTTACACGCCGAGTGTAATTCAACATTTTCCGAATACTCATCAAAAGATTTCTACGAAATCTGTTGATCCATACAGGAATACAATGTAAGAGTTTATTACTGGTGCTTACAAGTATGAAGATCTGCCTGTAGATATTCAATAACAATCGTCACCTTGGACCAAATGGGAACCAACCCTGATAGCAAGCAAGCAAGCTCGTATGAGTTAGTGCCCAACTCTGGTGACGGAGTTGATAGTAACCAAAAAAGCTTAGAGTATTGGCACAGCTCCACAGAAAGTTCTCCAGAAAAATAGCACCTAAACCATCCTAAACCAATCAGTTACCCAGTGACGCAGCAGAATGATCACATCACCAACTTCTCTTGCAAAGTTTTCTGTATAAACCCTAAGGAATCACTACCTATCCAAAATGCCAAACAAACAAAACCACTGAGAAAATAACAAAAAGTGTCTTGGGCACGCTTCCGATTGGTACTGATTTGGACCAGTTGAGCTATCTAAATCGTTTGCAACGGTTTCTAGATAGCTTTTTCATGTGTATTTTGTAAATATTATAAATACTGTATTAGTTGTAATTTTCTTTGTTAATAAATTTAGTTTTTATGCCACAAAAAGTAGCGTTTTATACCTCAAATGAGATTACGAGTTAGTAAAAATGGAGAACAATAACTTTCAAAAGCTTTGAGTTTCTAAGAAATAATGACTGCAATATTGTTGTGCGATGAGCGAGTCTTCTGTTGATTCCTTTTCTAGGTAGTATTCATAGTTCTGTGCACACTAATACTTAATACTAATATCAGTGAAATGCATGCTGCAACTTACTTCCATGAAAAGGCGTTTTCACACTGCGTTGACACGACAGTAACTGCACGATATTCTCGGAGAGCTCACTTATACTGCAATTTGTTTACTTTCCAATTCGTGGTTGTATTAGTGGCGTAGAGCGCTTGATGCTGACGTAGAAGCTGACATATCTTTAAAGCGGAAGAATATTGAGTAGCGGTCACTGAATGAAGTAAACCAAGCTATAACAACGACAGCGAGTTGACGACCAATACAAAAACATTTTACAGCTAAGTATTTTTGGTATAAAAAATTTATAGTGTCCATCATTTGCTTTTTATGCCAGGGCCGATTTTTCACACTAGGTAAATTCACAGATAACTTACTGTGTGTACAGCTGAATTTTCTATAAAATTAATGTCCGTGGCAGGAGTTGGTTGGTCTTGTAGGTAAGGTACTCGTACTTGAGTAAGGTACTTACCTACTAGTCGACTGCGGGCAAAAACATTACCTAACCAAATGTAGTTTAGTAAGGGTTTTGTTTGTAAAGTTATAGATTTACCGTAAAACGTTTAAAAGGGTTATATGGGTATCTACTTGATAGGTTGTAAGTAGGTACAGCACGAGCTTATTTTATGGTATAACGGTTTTCACAGTGGTGTAAAACTCAGTGGCGGGCAGTGTGCAAACGCCATTTGCTGAGCAAGATAGAACGGTCCGTATTGCATCCCACACAGAGTTCATTTTTGCATATAGCTCTAGTAAGCTCTATATAGAAGATTGTGCGAAAGAGTCCAGTGCTAAAGGTTACCAGCAAGTGAAATAAACGTAAATCGGGAACAGCAAATCTGGCTAAAAGGCGGCAAGCGGTCAACCGAGCCCTTAAATTTCGTGACCGCAAACGAAAGAGGTTTGTGGGTGAAGTTTTACCCTCATTATCACACATTTTTGTTGATTCACCCAGCCTTTTAGACTTTTTGAACAATAATTGCTGAATCGATACTCTCGTCACGACAGTCGACAACTACCGTTCGAAGCTGGATCCGGATTTAGACAGATACCTACTTAATTGTGTACATTTGTACATTTCACACTGTCAAAATCCGTGGATCCAGTTTGGAACAGTGGTCAAGAGTACCTAACCTAACTATTATTATGTAAGGTACATCATATACTTGAACTCTCAGCATTATGAGCTCTTTGAGGCAATCATTGTCAAATATAGAAACTCACTCGTACATTTATTTAAATCTCTTTATTCTCATGCTGGAAAAAAAATACCACAGTTATGGCAGTCGCGGCTACATTAAAATACATTTGGCACCTGGCCCTAGACCACCATTGATCTACCGGTCTTTACTGCGATAGCGACATACTTTGGAACAGACGTTCCATAATAGTGCTTGAAACTGGTGATTTACCTGGTAGTTACTGTCCTCTTTCTGGTCCATGAATCATGAATCCCTGAAACTTCCACGCACCAAACAAACTGCATTATTCTGAAGACGTAGGTATATAACATTTCTTTTTCACGAAAACTGGTAGAAGAGCTTCTTATGCATGTGAGAATACGAAGCACAATAAGATCACAGTAGCTAGTTCGATTTCTTCAAGCGCACATCGTGATGTTCGGAAAAGTTTCACGAAGGACCTAAATGGTGATAAAAATTTTACCTACTTATAATCGTGCCGTATAGTATTATAATGATCTGTGTCGTGACTAAGCTGTATTTAGTTGTTTAACTCGTTCCCTGCCATACGAATATATTCGTAGTAAAAAAAATCTATACCTATTGCCATCCATACAAAATTATCATCCCGAGTATATACGTCATTTTTTGTTGCCATGAAAAAAAAATATGGTAGAGTTCTCATTTTATTTTAAAAGTTTTATTTCCAATGCCAACTAATCGATTCCCGTCCTGTTAACACTGCCAACGCTTTTAATTGTGTAGGTAGCCTCAACTAAACATCTACGAATAAACTCGTAGCTGGCTCTGGATTCTAGATACGCTACTACGTATATTTTCGTAGTTGGCAGGGAACGTGTTAAACTATAATATTGCTCTCTTACTAATAGGTTATGTCAAACAGTGACAGAGCTACATTTTAACAAACTGTTTAACTATTGAGCTTTTATGAGTATAACCCTAAGTGTAGAGCAACGCGGCATGTAGGTACTTACCTAGTAGAGCAGAAGCAGCCCTTCGCAGTCAAGGTAAAACGTACCTTTACACGTGCATGAGCAACAAAAGGAAATATTGAGAAAGATGTCTGCATGAAGCTCGTTTTTCAGAATACGTAGCATATTTTTCCCGTTTCTTGCATTATAAAGACGCTTTGTCGTTTATATACTTCAAGGTTAGCAATATGTTGCTTCTGTGAATTTTTACACTGGATTAAATATGCAAAAATAAGCATAAATTAGCTCGATAGTGATACTAAGGGGTTACTGCTGACAAAGCGGCGGTTTCCTGCATGTTTATCACAAGAAAAGCAACTCGTACTATCCTTACCTATAAATTTAGAGATTCTTAGGGTCGGCTCTTATTTTAGACTAGCCGTCGCCCGCGGCTTTGCTCGCGTTCCGCCCTTTAGGATACGACTTTTCAAAATTCCTTTCTTAGTGCACTCTTACACTATAATAATATAAGGATACTCCCTCCAAATTTCATACCTCTAGGACTTATGGTTTAGGCTGTGCGTTGATTCTAAGTCAGCTTCAAAAGAGTTTTATATATATTGATTGATGATGATGATGATGATTCACAAAGAAAGTTTCGACTAATACAGTATTTACAATTCAGGTACAATATTTACAAAATAAACATGAAACCGTTAAGCTATCTTGTAAACCATTTTATTGAAAAGAAATATTTTTATTATTATTATATTTATTATTATTATCTGCAAACCGATTTACAGATAGCTCAACTGACCTTTAAGCTTTGTGTTCACGATTGACTCGTAAAAGTTTAATCGTTTAGGTAAAAGCGATATCGCAACGTTTTTCTATCACACGGGCGACTTGTCCTCGTATACGTACGCGATGGTTAATGGGAATGAAAGAGCAGCCAAGTAAATAATGTCGAACAAAAAATATTATTAATGGTGCCATCATTAGCAGATCTTGTACATTTACCTAACATTAGAAAGGTGCTTGCGTATTCACTGTCCTCGGCTACCCTTATTTTATAATTTTTACACGTAGTCATTAATTTTGTAATAATTTGGATTATCCTCGGCAACGAGTACCTTGTGAACTCGCTGACCATTGCAGCTATAATAACGAACATCTGTTATGGTGTTCCCTGTTTAGTTATACATATATGTATATCAATCCAAAACCATATATATAATTTTGCCTTTTCTTTTCACCGACTTCCTGCGATCCTCATCCTTTAGGTTTTGCTTTCCTAATTGTGTTCCAGTAAAGCTACACGCGCATTTAAGTGCCAAAGAAGCAAGACCGGGTCGATTATAAAATTTTTATTTTCTGTTTCACCAATTCAATAACTCTTACACCCCGCGTTTGATTCATAACTTTAGGACAGCCATCCATAGTAGAGGCACGAGTTACAGTTGCCGCGGTCATGGCCTCAAGTGCGCTAGCAGCTTAACTTTAGTAGGTTTATGTAGTCAATCAAAAGGTTTCAAAAGCTAGTTGCCCTAAAAAATACAAATAAAACTCTTACCATCTGACTTATGCTCAGATATATCCATTGTTTATTCTCATCTGCATCCCGAGCTTGGTAAATACTAGCGCTACTCAGAATACCTATTTGTGGTAAACATTTTCGACGAAAATTGGAGGCATCCATTATGTATTAATCTATAATTTAGCCTGCAGCTATATTTCAGAAGCTTCGATTGAATGCTGTGTTGCGTACCTATAGAAGTAAATTTCGCAGAATAGAATTAGATGATAGGTAAGAATTAAGTACCTAGTAGTAGAACCCTTTGTGTAAGAGTTCGTTCGGGGAAACCTTGTAGGGTGGCTATTTCTATTCTGGTTTGAAGGGTATGGGGGTATGGGTTACTTAGTGTTGGTGCAATTAATTACAGGGCCCACTTACCTACGTACCAGAGTGATGAACTGGGGTGCCACACACACAGAGCACGTCCACAGAGGACAAAAAAAGTAAAGAAACTCATTATCACGCAGTGTTTTTGATATACCCAGAATACCTAATACCGCGTTCACACTATGCCCATGCCGCTGCCGGCATTATTGCCGCGGACTTATTGCCACAGCAACATTACCTTTATTCTCACTAGGAAGCTAGGGCACGAATTTGAGCCGGGAGACGGGACAGAGGCATGATCGTGTTCACACTATGATCGTGGCCACTTCCCTGCCGACTGCGGCAGTGTGAACGCAACATAATGTCTTGACACTGTCCATAAACCAGGGGTAGCAAGCCGCCCTTATGTTTGAGTGTCATTTTTCATGTCGCAACCCACGCACACCCCAGCCACAGATGATATAATACTGTTGCCCGCGCTAATCATTGTTTATTAGCGGCAATTGGATTGTTTCGTCCATTGTACTTTAAATACGACGGATTTACGAGTGCAATTTGTTTTGTCTAGAGGCGTTTTTATTTTTAGAACGTTCAAAAATAGATGGAGATCACCAAATCTAGAACGGAACGCGTCCCGCCTGACATGCGAAGCTATCTGCAGCTAAGTGCGGAGAGACAGATCGAGTGTGCATATTGTACTGCAAATCCTTATTTGCAAAGATTGTCTCCATCTTATCCTGTAGGATTCCTGAACATAGCAAAAGTTTTAGTAGGCTGTATCTTTCATCACCTCTATGTCTTTTTTTATTTTTTCGGTTTGATTTTGCTTATGGTCGTTATTTAAAAACCCTCAATAAATAAATAAATAATAAATATTCACGGACACTTAACACAACGCCTTCTAGTCCCAAACTAAGCAAAGCTTGTACGATGGAAACTAGATGGCTGATAGAATACACACATACATTTTTTTTTGTAAATACATACTTATAATACATAGAAACACCCAGACACAGAACAAACATCTATGTTTACAACACACAAATGTTTGTTCTCAGTGGGGATCGAACTCACGACCCACAGCACGGAAGGCAGAGCTACTACAGACTGAGCCATGACGCCTGTCAATGCCGAAATCTCTAATGCCTCTACGCCTCTACGCGTTTACGCGTCTACGCCGTAGCGGGAACGCAACGTAGACGTGTCTACGCTGGTCTACGCTTTTTTTATTAACTTATTTTGTCCCACTGCTGGGCAAAGGTCTCCCCCAACATCTTCCACTTTAAAAAGGATATATAAATGACTTTATTAGCTAAGCTAAGTAGTAGCACACAAAAGGTAATCTAGTAGCTCTCTAGTCATTAAATTTATTAGTTCTCGTATTTTGAATTCCAAGCCTTCACAAACCAATCATTGGTACAGGAAATGGACAAATTGAGTTTGTTTCTGGGAATCATGAAAAAGCAATTAATCATGATAACGCACACATACCAACGTATAATCTCAATGTCTCCATGATAATCCTTCGGTGTTTAGGCAACGCGCGCACTTGGCGGCCAAACAATCTACCAGCGACTACGATGATACCAAAATTCTGCCAAACTGACAAATGGCGATGCGCTTATTGGGTCATTTATTTATCAGTGTCAGTATCAAATTTAATACGTGTTTTATATCTCGTTGACTAGGCTGAGAGGATGGTATAGGTGCTGGGCACGCCTACTCCATCTAAACATTGTCCCAGGCACTACAGTGTCCCGTTGAGTGTAGGCATAGGTTGCCTCCTGACGCTGTATAAATCATCTTCAATAGATGTAAAGGCCTATTATATATCTCGATGAAAGACTAAAACCCTAAAACAATAAAAAAAAACCGTTCAATTACTTTTATTTTACTATGGGAACTATAATCACAGAGGGCTCCACGGTCGGTCATCTCAGTCTAGGTCGCAAGTGCGACTACGCATGTATGTTGATGAACCTGAATTAATCATCTGCTGGTTGGACGCCGCCGCCGCTGAACCGGTTTGGATGAAATTAAAAACATACTAAATATTACATTATAACAATTTTTCTAAGTTAATGTAATTGGTGTTACCATCTAGTTCCTATAGTTTTGCTTAGTTCCGGACTAGAGGGCGTTGTGTGAAATGGCCATGAATATTTCTTTATTTATTGGGTACCTATAAATACGTTTTAACCGACTTCAAAAAAAAGAGGAGGTTCTCAATTCGGTTGTATTTTTTTTGCACAGTAGGTACGTAGGTGTACTAGATATTTTTATTTCCATCTAGATATTCATTAATTTAATCAATAAAATAAATTCTAGCATGAAGCAAAAACAGCTGCTTTGTGTTCTCATCCTGACTTATTGCCTTTTAGCGTCATCATCATCAATATAATTATATAAAACTCTTTTGAAGCTGGCTGATAATCAACGCACAGCCTAAACCATAAGTCCTAGAGGTATGAAATTTGGAGAGTAGTATCCTTATATGTATAGTGTAGGGGTGTACTAAGAAAGGAATTTTGAAGAGTCACACTCTAAAGGGTCTAAAAATAGGATCAAAGATTTTAACCAAATAATGCGTATGTACGCGAGCAATGCCGCGGGCGACGGCTAGTGTTATAATAAACTCAGAAAAAAAATCTGTAATACGACACTGTCTTTTGCCTTTTTCATTGGAATGAATTACATTTTTAATCACTGGACGCGTCTTTCACTACCCTTCATAAACATTATATCCAAGGGCTGCAACTAATTTCAGCGGATAAAGAAATGCTTTTATTAGGCACCACATACTTAATGGGGATTTCTGAAAAAAAAAAACTGAAATCCCTACTGCTACGTTTTAGACATGTTACGTCGTAGCAGTGGAGATTTCTGAAGAAAAAACTGTGATCCCCACTGGTAGGGATTTCTTAGTGGGGCTTTCTGAAGAAAAAAAACTGAAATCCCCACTGGTAGGGATTTCTTAGTGGGGATTTCTGGAATCGCGGGATTGTTCCGTTTCATCGTGGTTTTATCTTAGTAGACTATGCTATGGTAACTTGCATACTATTATGATTTACCGTTTAAAAACTAGAAAAACACATTAAACACATCAGATGATGATGATGATCGATCGGGTACCTACCCACCTGACAAGTTTACCTAACCGAACTCGCCTTTGATTTGACATAGAAAATTTATCAGGAACTCTGCAACCAAAAGCTTAATTAGCTTTATGAGTGTTATTAATCTAAGGCTTTACGGAAACTCGATTTATTCCTAGAATCGACCAAATCTATGAATCATGTCTCAAAGGCAAGATTGAATCTTCATACCATTGGTACCAACGGCCAAAAGTTTGTTCATCATGTATTATGAGACCTCATCAAAACCCAGTCCGTAGTATAGACGATTTGAATAGATTTCGTCGAATTCTGGGGTCCTTTAGTACAAGTTTAACAACGCATGAGGGTTGGACGTAATAAAGCCTCAAGCTTGCTCAGCGGAAAGCAGTGGAATAGTGGATAAGGAGCAAGCTAGGCTTAAGAATAATCCAGGGACGAATCAAGGGAACCTGATAATACCGTGATAACATAATAGAATTCTTTTAAGCTAAATATATAAAACTCTTTTGAAGCTGACTTAGAATCAACGCACAGCCTAAACTATAAGTCCTAAAGGTATGAAATTTGGAGGGTAGTATCCTTATACAGGGTGTTACCAGACCACTTCCGAAAACTTGGAGGTTCCAATCAGACCATGATACTGAAAACATTAAGCGAAAAAAATCGCGAAAAAAAAATTGACTTGACTATCTCTTTTTAATTTTTTTTTCTAGTTACATACACACAGTACAACATAATAAGACATATCTACCTAATTATCTCATTTAAAAAAGCAAAAAAACAAATAAAATAAATAAAGCAGCAATGTACACGCAGCACGCAGATTACGTCTACTACAGCATGAACAGCTGAGAGTTCATCGCGGGTCATTCAAGTACGCGACGTGCGAGCGACCTACGTTAGTACCTACCTACGTTAGTAGGCACTTACAACACAGAATAAATAATAGTACGACGCCTCGACCTTGCCTACGTGAATGCGTACATTGCGGGCTGGCGAAATAAATACAAATCTTTAAACATTGTTTTCTCCGGCTATAATTATTTTTCAGGATAACTGATTTTTTTTTGGTTGGGTTTTGGTGTGCTGTAGCTCCCCCTTTCGTTTTCGGAAGTGGTCTGGTAACACCCTGTATAGTGTAGGGATGCACTAAGAAAGGAATTTTGAAACGTCACAGTCTTAAGGGTAGAACGCGAACACCGCCGCGGGCGACGGCTAGTGTTATATATATGTATACTTATCTTTATTCAAGTAAAAGGAAACTTAGCATTTACGAACTACATAAACGCTACGGGGAACCCTGAGAATCGGACAATTATCGGATTACTTATACATTAATATACATACATATTATTATCGTACAAAATCTGGCCCTGTTGCCTTACTCACATAGGGGTTTCAGACTGCCTGAGAAAGCATAAACACGATTGCGATATTTCAGTGTCTAAAATATCGTAGGTACCTAGGCGGAGGTGCCAACACAAATAAAAGCGTCTATTGGTCCTTTCATGTGTATTTGATTAACATTGTAAATACCGTATTTTTTGTGAATAAATATCTGTTTGTATTCTTAATATAGGTACTTAATATACAAAGAAACTTACAGACTAATACAGTATTTGGTATAATATTTACAAAATACACATGAACCAAAATAATGAATATTATAAAATACATTATTGAGTTCATCTCTGTATAGATCTTATAAAGTTAGTGACATTTTCCTTGGCCGACATCTGTCCGAAGCGTTTTCTTTAGGAATGCTAATACACCATTCTCTCCATACATCACGGTCTCATGAACATTGATTGTTCATTTGCCATCAAATAACGTTAGGCAGTGGAGAGCATACGATGTATATAGCACACGAAATGAGCAATGCGGATATTTATGGGCTGATCTTTGTTTTACAAAAAATAAGTAATTATCATCATCATATCAGCCTAAGAAACCCACCATAGGCAACCTTCATAGATTTTCAGAAATAACGTTTTTTTTTGTTGAAGTACCTACTTATATCTAATACCTTCTCCATCTACCAGTTTCTCGCAAACAGTCCAAGCTGTTGGCCGTCCTACGCTTCGCTTTCCAGTTCGTGGTCGCTATTCAAGAAGCTTTGTTCCTTATCGTTTGTTACTTTTGGCTTGTGCGCGCGGTTCAAACATAATATACGGAATCAAATGTTGTCAAGTGCGGCTCGCGGCGGGGGACGAGAAAAGCAGCGTCAGCGCAGACCCGCTCGCCACTCAACACAATCACGGCATCGAATTCGCACGCGTCTCTTCATTGTTTCCTTTGTACCAGTACATAGAATTTTACAGTCCACTTCTCTTTTATTTCTACCACCTGAGATATCCAACAACATCAGCTACAAAAAGAAAATAATTAACTTTTCAAGTGTAAAGATCGTTTAATCTAAAAATCGATAAGTAACATTTAGTAACCACGGTAAAAGTCCCTGCCAGGGACTATCCTTTATATTTGCATAATAATAGTGACTAAAAAGGATCATTACTGAACAAACAAACACTATGTTAATTACATTTCCCCTTTTCCGAAGCTTCGACAAGATTTATTATGTTCCTAAATAATATTGTCTATCAGCGTACTTATTCATAATTTTTATTCGAGTTCGGAGTTTTGATTAATGACGACAGCATAGTACTTAGATAATTTAAAAATAGACATGTTGACAATCGTCAAAGAAATAACTAAATAGGTTGTACCTAGGTACCATAGTTTTGTAAAAGGTTTTTTTTGTAGGTATAGACACATAGATAGGCACAGATCATAATATAATGGTATCTATTTCGACGAAACTTTAGTGGACTGAATGTTAGTTCCGTATTTACTCCCATAAAAAAAAACAATTGACGTTTGGTTGACAAAGTTGTGTCAATCTGAATTTCAATTAAGCTATGTTTGAGGTCGAGTTTTGAAATTTTTTGGAACAACATAATAATATAGCACTTTTATTTTATTAGTCTTTCTTGTGTTATTGTGAGTATTATTGTTTAATTTTGGTGGAATTTTAACCAATGATACTTAGGTCGTAACATAAAGTGTGAGCCATTGGATTAAAAGTGTGTAAAGTGGTTTTTCTGAATGTAAAAAATCGTTTCAAGTGGATTTTCTCTTTAAAACCAAAGACAGCCGACTAGACTTGACTTGACTTATATTATTTAAAATTCACCACTTGACACTGGCAAAATTATCTGTCGAAATGACGGACACAGGCCATATAGGTTTAAAAGAACAGGAAGAACGGACACGAGTTTGGACATTTTTTGAAACGACACATAGCACTTTTATTTTAATAGTTTTTCTTGTGTTATTGTGAGTATTGTTGTTTAATTTTGGTGGAATTTTAACCAATAATACTTAGGTCGTAACATATAGTGTGAGCCATTGGAATAAATGTGTGTAAAGTGGTTTTTCAGAATGTGAAAATTCGTGTTAGGTTTTGAAGAGAAAATCCACCATTTTCTTTTCAAAACAAACGACAACCGACTTGACAACTGACTTGACTTGACTTATTTAATACAATTTTAACACTTGACATCGGCAAAATTGTCTGTCGAAATGACGGACACAGGCCATTATTGAAGAGAAGAAGAACAAGAAGAACCGCAATTAGAGTCTCCCTTCTTCACCGGTCATTTTTCTTAACCTACCTACATACTCAGATCTCCGCCTTTTGTTAAAAGATTAGTAAACCAGTAAACGCCAATAAACACTGACATTGGCAAATTCGTGGCAGCCCTAGCCACCGAACCGAACAGCCTAAACAACAAAAGAAGAAGAAGAACCGCAATAAAATTCGTTTGAGCGTTGTATTCATGTGGTATTGACCGGTTGAAGCTCAAAGCCCTTGGTAAATTGCCACACATATACAAAAATAAACAACTCCCATTTTTACGGATTTTCTCGTTCACCAAAGTGGTAATTCCCGGCTTTTAGCCACTCATCTATAACTGAAATGAAATGTTTTGTTTCGGGGCTTGGATTTCCGTGAAAACAGCTCACAATTTTAGGCTTTATTTATATTTAGTTTTTTTCAGGTTTTTATCTCAGATTATAAAATACTCGTAGCTATGTATAATTGTATATGTATACTACCTTCCGCCCGCGTCTTCGTCCGCGTCCCGTTCGTCCCAAGTTTTTTCGGGATCAAAAGTAGCCTTTGTGGTAATCCAGGTTACGAGCTACCTATACATATACATTATATTCCATATTTCATTCAACTTTGCTCAGTAGCTTCGACGTCATTGAAACGAACCTCTAAACATCCAAATAAATCTCTTCAATCTCATCTAAACTTTCACGTTTATAATATTAGTGGGTTTTTTTTAAATAAAGTAAGTACCTAATATTTAATTTTGTGACATCTCTGCTTTGCCGTCTATTGGAGGCATTTTCCGTCATTAGAAGACTAGTTTTTAAATTAAGCTATTAACCTAAAAGTTTCTGACAAACTAGCGATTTTACTCGTATTGACTTGAGGTCTAAATCTAAAGCGTTCTTCATTTGATGTAACTAGGCTTCCGAATTGAATGACCAATGCGATTTTATGTAAGACTCAGACGTAGGTAGTCTGTAACTCAGTGTGTGAGCCAGCCCTAGGAGCCGGCTTGCATCGACTCCGCATCATCTGTCCGAAGGTCGTTCGGAACTGCCGTGACATGGAGCAGTACAGCACGAAGTTTATAGCCCCGTTGAGAAGTGCCAGTGCATCCATCAGCTCACCGAATAGATCGTAGCACCGCTTGAAGAAACAGCGGCCTAGTATACCACTGAGCAGACCTGCAAAAGACAGATAGGCTGTATTCCCATCGAACCCACCGGCTGGCCCACTGGTGGGGCCGATGGGAAAAAAATTCCCAATGAGCCCACCATGCAAATGAATGGGCTCGATGGGATTTTTTTCCCCATCTGGCTCACCAGTGGGCTCGAAGCCACCTACTTTAGTGACGGTGTTATAAGTAGGCTATGTAAAATTAGAATAAAACTAAATAAGTAATTTCTAAAGGATGTTGATCGCGACGAACCACCAGCAATTACAGGCCTTTCATTCAAGTTAGTTGCCAGTATTCTGAAGTCAGTTGCATTGAACGTAGAATTGAACCCGTGAAAGTAGTTTGATTCGTAGTAGCTTGCGCTTTTTGCGGCAGTGCGGTGCAGTGTGTTGCAGCCTTATAAGTTACCTATTCATTTTATGAGTGCAGCGGGAGTTGAAGGGCTCTGGAATAGGGGAAGTTAGCCAATTCTGTTTAAATTTTGAGTATTTAACATTGAATTAGTTTCGTTCAACAGAATGTTTGCTCACAAACTTTACTGCATAAAAAATACAACCGAATTGAGAACCTCCTCCTTTTTTTAAGTCGATTTTTTTAACGTTTAAGCATAGGAACTGAGATAAAGGGTAATAGAATTTCAAAACTTCACTAATTTGGTGTGTTCTTTCCTCACCTAGAATTCCTTGAGGAAACTCTGTAAGGAGAAAAAGTAGTAGCACAGCCAGCAGCATCTTCGTTGTTCTGTCAGTTCTCCGTTCCGCTTTCGTGCGCTTTGTAGACTTCCTCGTAAAGATGTTTCCATTGCTACTTGCTGTAGCTTCAACAGCACACGCATTGTACCCTTTCAAAGCTTTCTTTTTAGTATTCACTCTGTATAGCGCCCTGATTAACCAAGCACTGATAACAGTCAGTATCAAACACGGGAGCAGTTTGATCAACACAGCGTGCACCCAAAAGTTGACTTGGTAAAGGGTGCCATCAAAATCAGAGTCGACGAAATACACTCGTGACGGCATGAAGTTCTTGTCGAATGCAAAATCCTTATGAATAGTGAAGACCTGTAATGGAACGGAAGCTTAATTAAAAGGTGGCGTGACCACACCGAATTTATTAAACTAAAGGTGAGGAGGTTAGTAAAGTTTCACTTGAACAATGCCCACACCCTCGATGAATACAACTTATCGGCTCATTACTTATACCTTCATGAATTCGTTCAAAAAGTGCCTTATAGGATTTACCTATTAGGTTCCGAGACTTACTTAATTCGTGAGAACTTTTTTAATCTGTGAAGTGTTCATAGAGAGCTCACGAAAAGCTTCCCAACTAAAACCTTTTCCGCAACTTACCTATCTGGAAACTATTACGCAAAAATTATAGGAAGGTAGAGTCATACTCTACCTTTATGGCAAATGCTTTTGAATTTTCGAGAAAATCTGTTATATTGTACTCGTAAAATATATTTTTGTTTTCTAGTGACACAGCTATACAAGGCCGCATTCTGACCGCAAGATTTCACCCCAGAAATCAATTAATTAAAGGTGTGATCTGAAAGCCTTGGGCGCAAACCGCCAACATCGCTAATTGTATTGTTTTACCACATCCCGCCCTTTATCAATCACGTTAAGAGTGCCTTTATTAAGACGAACAATTTGTCATTCAACTTCAAGGCTAAGATAGGGTCAAAGCATAAATATCATAGGCACAGAAAGTTTAATCGGTGTTCAAAGGCCTCAGTGTATGCTTGCTAAACGACATTCACGACGCCATTTGTCGTAAGAATAGATTAGTGTCCAACTTAGTCCCTGGGCAAAAATGAGGCACAAAAGCAATACCTCAAAATACACCGTAAGGGTGGCCTCACTCAATGTTTGGCCATAAACGAACCACGAGGGTTCCGTATACAAAATAATTTTAAATTTACGCACGTATTTCCCTTAAAGCTCGTAAATAAACCCGTAAATGTGTAAATCTCAGCCGCTACAAAGAAAAGTCAGTTATGTGTTTACCTAAATGGTAAAAAATTGAGTCTTGTTGAATTTAAGTCGCTAGACAACAACATTTTACAAGACCATCTTAGGCTAGACACTAGACACCGATCTTAGTTTGAAATATGGTTGTGTGGTACATAAGTATCTAAAAACTAAAATATCATTATACTTACGAAGTATGAAGGGATACAGAGTATGGGTGGCAGCACAAAACTGAGTAGAATCGCTATTGTGCAGCGACGGTCTGTACACAAGGCTGGACTGTAGGACGGGTATCTGCAATTAATAGATTGCATTGTCTCAACTAAATCTGGTGATGTAAAAAGTAACGTTGCAATTTTTTTGCGAACTTATGAAACTTTTGACTACGCGGCTTACTGTGAACTGGATGTAAGCTTGGGAGTAGTTACACCGTGTTTTGTTTCTTTCGATCGAATGAGAATCTGCTTGTCAATGCAAAAAACAAAACACGGTTTACTCCCAGCTTACTCCCTGCCTGGGTGTTGGTCAACATCAAAAGTTACCGATATCAATCATATTTGATAGATAAAGTGTTAATTTAATTTACACCAGGTTTACCTATGGGTCGAGCATACTCACTTGATGGCAATGTAACGCCAGACGGCTAGAGAGAGTGTCAGGAGTATTGATGCCGTGTGGAGTATCTGAGTGAAGTGGCTATGGAACAGCAGATACACAGCCCATGAGTAAGGACGGTCCAGCTGACCTGGAAACAGCTGGAATCATACAAAAACGTTTGGCATCTTTATATTACTAGAAGGCGAAGCGTGAAAGTGGAAACACAACATTGTAAAAGCGGCCGGAAAGCTTGTGGATGGAAAAGGCCCAAAACCAGTCTGGTACAGGGAAAATTGAGTAGGTAGATACTTCTTCAGGCTTATTGATGATTGAGCTATTTTATATACGAATTCTACTAAACGGCAAAATAAAATGAATAAAAGCATTTTGTCAAAGTCAAAAAGAAAGTTCAAGGGATGTTCAACACAACTTCGAAACAATCGTTTAATCGTCAATTACATTTTCCACGATAACTTACTAGATATCTGTAGATAGCGAACGGAACATACTCCATCATGACGAAGACATCGGCGACCGCGAGCCACTTCAGCAACCGGTTGATCGGAGCTGAGGCTAAGTCACGTCGTGTTAGCACCGCTACGTTCAAGGCATTTGCTAGACTGCCGAACAGGCAAATCTGGAGGAAAACTCTCATTAACCGACCATTTTCAAAATAAATAAATATTTTCAAGAAGAGAGGTAAAATAAATTCATGATTATCTTTGATTGTTAGATTTACGCCGCTCTTCTTGCGTTCGTAAAAAGAGCTGTCAGATAGACACTACAATGTCATTAGCGGCCTATTACTATCACAGATCCAAAATTTACAATTAAAGAGCTCTAACAAAAGCATTTTAAATGTAAAATATTGACTGATGTTATTCCAAATCGAATTGTCGTAAAAGAATTTTCTCGTTGCAAAGAAATCCTTACCAATAAACTGATATATCCATGAATACTATTGTAAGCGAGTATTAAATCTCTGAACTCCCCGGAGCAGTATTCCGAACGTTCACATTCCTTGACAACAGATATGTTGTATTTATTTCTCCAATTCTCCAGAACTCTGAGAACCTCGCCGATGTTACCACTGTAGTTCGAAGTGTTCGAACCTCGATATTTTAGTACTGATATGAAGCTCGGTTCTTCAAATGAATCGTATGTGCCATTGAGGCTTGCGTTGGTGTTGTAACGTGTGTCATAGTCCGCTAACATTATGATTGGTGCCTTTGTTCATCACTTAGTAAACTCTATGCGGTGTTTCGTCTGAGTGTAGAGTTTTGTGGGTACAACGAGCAATAGTTTTTTCATCGTTGTCATCCGAGTCTAGAAAACAAAATATGGTTAAAAAAACTGTTTATTTCATAAGAGTAACGTACTGTTTTTAATTAGGTACATTGTAGGTCATTGTGATTTGTTTGCACGCTACAAAACATTTTTAATAAGTTTCTAAGTAGCTACCCTATTTATGTTTGAGCAACTCTTGTTTTTCAACGTTTCACACCTCAGTTTGGTTTCTCTTCAAAATACCTACAAAGAAAAACACACATAATATTTTCAGTTCTCTGTGTGAGCATTTGAATTTTATCAATTCAATCATAAAAATGGCGTTACTTTTTTCCGTTTTTTTTATAAAAATGCTGAAATACAAAGCCATTTTCCATCTAACATAACGCGTTAGCCATCTTTACCGGCCACCGACAAAATAAAACAGCTTTTCTATTGAGATATTTTTCCACCGGATTTTTTGAAAGCTTTATTTATCAACTCAACATGACGCCGCGCCGCCGTGCCCCAACGTTTTTATTTTTATGTTTTGGTAGAAAACTGACTGACGGCAATCGATTTGACACTACCTAACTACTCGTATGTGTGTAGGCACAGATCATATAATACTATACTAGTAGGTAAGGTATCTATCTATGGGTATCTACCTAAGTGTTACCTAGGTGTTAGGTAAAAAGATAAAAAAGTCTTGTCTGTATGTACCTACCTATATCTAACTGTATGCTTCTAGGTATGAGTAAGTAATTTAGCTATTACAGTAATATCGTTTCGTAGCCGGTTGCCGGACAGGCGCCATAATGTTTGAATATTCATCATTACATAATAATTAATGCAAGCTACTATGACCACAAGATGTGATATACAGTGATATACATAAGGTATAACCTTTAATAAGGATTCGGAGCAAGTAAATGGCCCTAAGAACGGACAAACAGACGGATTATGGATAGTTATGAAAAGTTATGGAAAGTATCTAATGAAAAGTTACGAAAAAAGTCTATTTTTAGTCCGTCGTCTGTACCAACAGACCAACTGAAAATACAATCAAGGTATTCTTTATACCACAGGCAACAGTAGAGTGGGTGGTTATTCAACCTCACCCTGTGGGGTGTCCAAATAATAGGTCGCTTAAAAACATTGGTGTTTCATTAATAATTTTTCTATAGTTTTTGATTTCCTAGAAGCTTTATTTACCGAATTCAGGTAAAATCTAGAGCCACTTTAGACGAGTAAATTTCAAGACATCCAAGTTCCCCTTGTCATGGTCGTAAGCATGAATAATATACTAGTACCCACCTCATACCTTCAAGTTTAAAATAGTTTTTAAGTTATTTACTGAAGTCTCTTATTGTTTCTTAAGTATTCTTATTGTTCTAATATAAGACACAAAGAATGTTTGCTGCTCATATTGGTCGAAGTTATTTAGAATTCAGTGAGTTTTATTCTTAAAATAGGTACCTATACCTAGTTTACATTGATAATAGGCAAAGGCTGGCAAAAGTAGCTGGATAACGTCTAGATCGCATGGCTGGTTCCATCATTTTTCCCGATAAAAATTTATGAATGAAATTTTCTCCCTCACAGACTTACCAACTACAATTTAGAGGATCAAGAGTAAAATGTATCACATCTAGAGTTTATGCTAGCTATCACAAGTAAATTCCTCCATATAAAATACTAACGACCCAATAACCCAGGTCCGTAAAGTGTAGGTATAGCGGCAGTTTATAGTTTTTAATTTAAAAGATAAAGCAAATTTAATGATTTTTGAAATAGTTAGGTACCTTTTCCTGGCTTTGGATGGGATCTATCTTAGGTAGAATGCCTAGGAACGGAAAACAATCTTCCAGATTTCAGAGTGCCCTTTATTTCTTAACCACAATGGAATTGTTAACAGTAAAATTTTATCACAACTAGACTGTAACTACAATTTTAGTAATAAACTAATTTGGACCAGTTGAGCTATCTATAAATCGTTTGCAACGGTTTGTAGATAGATCAACTCTGCCGCGCAAATCATAATCACAGTAAGTCGGGTTTTTGGCGGTATTGAGTTAGATACATGTTCGGAATCCTTGAAACGAGATCTACATTTCTGTATACTCAGATTATCGAAATTCGACCTAGAACCTCGTGTTTCAATAAGCATAATCACAGTAAGTCCCGTTTAGAAGAATGATTTACTTGTCATAATTACAGGATGTAGACATACGTTTCAATTTACCATGGATTTTCAATAATTTGAAACTATTTCCCAACCATTTCTGCAGTAACACGTCTTGCCTTTAATATGTTTGGTAAAAGGAATTTTATTTAAAAAAATATATATAGCATAATCGCAGTAAGCAGACTTACTGTATTTATGCCTTGGGCCACCTAAAAAATGATCTGAATAATACATAGCATAATTATAGTAGGTATACTTACTGTACTTATTATTGAAGCCGTGAATTAATTATTTGCAATAACCTGGCCATGATATTGTCACCGTATAACAACTTACTGTATTTATGCGTAGCTTTGGCGTAGTTCTACCTAGAGCAAATGCAATAAATGCTAAAGAAAACTGAATAGCGGGGAGGGGGTTTGCTAAGAGGTAATCATATCGCTGGCAGTCGGGGAACAGAACGTGTGCGGTAATAATTATTTGTTTTATTTGTCTCTAAATGAGGTAAAGTCTAACACAAAATTATGAAAAAAAAAACGTAATTTTCAATCATTTACTTTTCAGACTCCGTTAGATATACGAGTATTAAACGTAAATTGGCCTAAATATCGACGCTTTTATTTTTTTACTCTTGCAAACAATTTTAATAGCTATTTAAGATGTGTATTAAAAAATAGGGCATTTTATTATTAAAATCAATAAATAAAAAAAGCTTTTCTAGAATTTGCAAGCAATAACATGAATTATAATTGATCAATTTAAGTAACCACAGTAGGTTAATAGCCAGTTGACCAGATACATTATCTGGTGCAGACCTGGACGTAAATGTCAGTCAGTAAAGAAACGCAACTCTTTGTAGAGCACGCAGTTAGTATTCTACTGTATGGCTTACATTTACTCACACAATACTTTAATTAATAAGTCCCAAACTAAGCAAAGCTTGTAATACGAACTAGATTGCTGATAGAATACTCATACATATATTTTTTTGTAAATACATAGGTATTAATAATACATAGCAACACCCGACACAGAACAAACGTCCATGTTTGCCACACAAATGCTTGCTCTCCGTGGTCGGTGCTCTCGGTGATCCTAGCAGCGCTACCAGGTTCAATTTAAATCGAACTTTGATACATAAATGCACAAAAAATATACTATATAAGCACTCTGTAAAAAAGGTTACTCTAGAGTGATGAGAAAAATTCGTGGCTCTGATCAAAAATAATTATATGGGACTAAGGTAGATAATTAACAGAACATTCACACAAACCGGAAGAAAAGGCGTTGAAAGATCGACAGAAGTCAATGGGTAAAGAAAACACCTAAAAGCATGCATGTCTTAAGAACCTCCGAGAAGAATCCTCAAAACCCTTTTTTGAAGTCGGTTAATTATAAAAAAAAATTATACACTTTGTGTTATCTTTATTTTGTAACATTTTATTTCATAACCTCAGGATGAGGTAACACCTTAAGCTTATTGTAAAAAATGTTTTAATATATTTTTTAACCCTACTTGACTATTAGATTATAACTTATAGATTATGTATTTTTATAATACATAAGCTATGTCACTGCTAAGTTTCATCAAAATCCGACCAGTAGTTTTTACGTGAAAGAGAAACAAACATAAATCCACACTCATAAACTTTCACATTTATGATGTGATTTTTTTGATAGTATTTTAATTTTGAATGCAGTAAGTCACTAAGAAAATGAAGTAAATTTTGCACCCTTCCTTAATATTAAGCTTACTCACTTAGCATAATCACAGTAAGTCTCTCTCCCCAATCATATTCACAGTAAGTCACATACTTACTGTATTTATGCATAGTAAACATATTTTTCTAATTATTTTACTCCTAGTCATAATCACATTTTTAAGGTTTATATCAATAAATATTTTAGTTAATTAAAAAATAATGTATACAAAAGATAAAGTAAATTTAATCGCACTTGGCAAACAAAAAACATTTTGATAATTCCTCATACATCGGGAGTAGCGGCAAAAAGTATAAAAAAAACTTTGATCGCCGTTTACTCAAAAGTGAAAAATCCGACATACTGTGATTATGATTTGCGCGGCAGAACTGTTTCTGTATTTTGTAAATATTGTAAATACTTACTGTATTAGTCGTAATTTTCTTTGTGAATAAATGATTAAATAAATTGAATTGAAATGAAAATTATTGCTAATACTTCAGAGAATTTAATTATATGCTTAGATACAAATGAAAGTAGTTTTGTATAGAACGTGTGAATGAAATGGTAACCTTCCAGGTGGGCCAGTTGAATAGAACAAAGTAATAGGTATTATGTAGGGAAAATCAGTTGGTAAAAGGAAGGGTCGCTAAATAAAACCCTTCGGCCCCTTTCACTTGAATTTGAAACGATTTCGTCTATAAATAAAATTTTAATTGATAGGTAGGTACCTAATTAGGCCTATAACATCTATTGAAATTGATTTATACAGCGTCAGGACCGGAGGCGACTTATGCCTACGTGGTGCCTGGGACAATGTTTAGATGGAGTAGACTTTTAATTGATAATGCGGTTAATTTTCGTGCGCACGCTTTTGTTTTATTTTAGGTGAAGTAGGTTCTCGCCCACTGAGTTGCGTACACTACGGAGGATATTGAGAAAACTGGTGGTCCCGTCATCTTGACGCTGATCGATCTGATACCCAAAAGACGCTTAATATAGGCCGAACACTTTCAGTCACCACATTAGGCAAATATACAGGGTGTTACCAGACCACTTCTGAAAACGAAAGGGGGAGCTACAGCACACCAAAACCCAACCAAAAAAAAATCAGTTATCCTGAAAAATAATTATAGCCGGAGAAAACAATGTTTAAAGATTTGTATTTA
Organism: Eulithis prunata; assembly: GCA_918843925.1. NCBI lineage: Eukaryota > Metazoa > Arthropoda > Insecta > Lepidoptera > Geometridae > Eulithis > Eulithis prunata. Next base: position 3,723,394 of record OU974023.1, on the reverse strand, counting down.
TTTCGCCAGCCCGCAATGTACGCATTCACGTAGGTGAGGTCGAGGCGTAGTACTATTATTTATTCTGTGTCGTAAGTGCCTACTAACGTAGGTAGGTACTAACGTAGGTAGCTCGCACGTCGCGTACTTGAATGACCCGCGATGAACTCTCAGCTGTTCATGCTGTAGTAGACGTAATCTGCGTGCTGCGTGTACATTGCTGCTTTATTTATTTTATTAGTTTTTTTGCTTTTTTAAATGAGATAATTAGGTAGATATGTCTTATTATGTTGTACTGTGTGTATGTAACTAGAAAAAAAATTAAAAAGAGATAGTCAAGTGAATTTTTTTTTTCGCGATTTTTTTCGCTTAATGTTTTCAGTATCATGGTCTGATGGGAACCTCCAAGTTTTCGGAAGTGGTCTGGTAACACCCTGTATATGTTAATTCACGCCCTCTAACGTTCGGCCAGTACCGACCATTCTGATAATAATATGTAGATCAGTTGGGTACCTATAAGGTCGATGTTGACGCTGCATCTGGCTGGACCCCATTCAAAGCCTGATCTGCGGCCTGATACTATTACATTCCTTTAGGTACCAATTATTTCACTGTAAGTAGGTTCACTGTAGGAAGGTTCATTGAAGCAATTCGGTAGTGAACTATCACGGTGGTCAAACTAAAATCGGAGAGTGGATCCCGCCATCATGACGCTCACGGATCCCTGGATGCAAAAGAGCCCTGTGCGCTCTCAAAACGTTTTTTTTAATCTAGCGAGTAGCGCTCAACTAATGTTGGTAAAACGCGGCCAAATGCGAGTTAGATTCACCTTAGTTCGTGTAACAATAAAAGTCACCAATAATCTAAGGTAGCCATAAGTAGTTACATGATATAAGTTATGGTTTACCCAAACGTCTCTATAACATGTATCATCATCATCAATCATCAATATTATACTATATAAAACTCTTTTGAAGCTGACAGAGAATCAACGCACAGCCTAAACTATAAGTCCTAGAGGTATTAAATTTGGAGGGTAGTATCCTTATATAGTGTAGGGGTGCACTAAGAAAGGAATTTTGAAAAGTCACACTCTAAACGGTAGAACGCAAGCAACGCCGCGGGAGACGGCTATAGTTAAGTTTATAACACACTGTTCCTTTGAAGGAGGTACCTAGGTTTATGAGGTCGTGAGCGGCAGAAGTAATGAGATTCATTTTCTACGCATCAATCTCGACACGACGATCAAAATTATGTGCATATTTCCCGCTGGATTAATAAATGCCTTGCATTTTTTTATTTATGTTCTTGTATGTGATTTTAGTTTTACCGACTAGTGCGAGCAACATTTCTTGCGCCTGAAAACGAAATGGCCTGTAAGTAATAGATATCTGTATTTGTTTTTTTTTTCAAGATCGACAGTATCCTTATAAAGCACAGATAACAATTATAATACTATTACTAGTAGGTACCTATAGTTCTACCTATACCTACCTACTTCAAAAAAGATTTACTGTGAATTATTTCTCCTAACTTTTTATCAGACGGGTTTTTTTAAAATTGGGTAATATTGGCTTTTCCTCGGAACACTACACGCTACCATTACATAGGTATATCTCACTCTTAGATTATTTTTTTAAGCCTAGGGAAGTTCACATCCGGTTTTTGGCGGCATGTTTTTGCTTGTGGGAATAAAATAAACATTCTCTGTAGTAGGTACATAATTATTATGTGGCCCTAAGGGATAATACTAATTTGCACTACAACGTTCATTGAGAATGGATTATTTCAGAGAATCGTGAGGTGTGCTTCCGTTTCACAACACGATTCCGTAGCTTTTGTTAAGGCCGTCGAAGTTTATGGCTCTTGCATACATAGGAGGTACCTACCTAGATAGGCAAAATATCATTGGATATAGGTATATCACCTTTTACGAATTATTCGTCCAAGCTATGTTTTTATAGGTACTTATCTACCTACCTACGGTTACAGTACCCCCTACCTACGGACATTAATACGGACTAATAATTTTTTTATGTGATAGGTACGTATATTCTGCATGTTCCCATTAATTTTCATGCTTTTATTATGCTGATTAATTCGAACCGGTTTAGCTAGTTATCAAAGTTGCACCTGTGTTCGCGTAAACAGGTGATCTTTCTGATATTTACTAAATAGGCAAAATAGGTAAGTAACTAAAATATAATAACCTGAACCTAACTTAGATAACTTACCTACCTACAACTACGAAAGAACTGTTTTTGTTTGAGTGACCTCACATCCTTCTTTCTAGCTGATATCCGCGATTTCGTACGCGTGCGAAACTTTCCACCAAAATATCTGTCAACCAGTTTAGGATGAACCTCGTGTCAAAGGCGGCTTTTGGTTTAGATAGATAGATAGAAAATATAGGAATTACAATAAAATAAAAAACAAAACTTAAATTAATTGTACAATGGGCGGTCTTATCGCTATGCAGCGATCTCTTCCAGACAACCTTGGACGGAAAGGACTTCAAGATATAATACAAGGTTTAGTTAGAGGTCAAGCTGTATCTAAGAATCCACGTCTTTAATTTCAATAAAATATAGCCTATGTTTCAATCCGGAAAAAGGGCTTCCGAATGGTATAAGTTTCATTGAAAGTGGTCCAGTAGTTTAGGCGCGATCCGCGAACAAACAAACAGACAAACTCGATTTTTGAAATCAGAAGTATTAAAGAACTGCATGTTTAGTTTTCCCATATCTTTAATTTTAGTTTTTGGCTTTTTTACATTCTGTTTTATAATAGTAGGAATAGATTCACTCTTCACTCAATTATAATATAACATTCATTTCAATAAAAATACAGTTTGGTTTAATCAAACCAATATTTTTTCAACCAAACTACAATATTTGTTTACACAGCGAAACGCAAATTGGGACCGCCGAAACGTAATGTTTATTTACCGTGATAGTTAGGTTTTTACGAGATAAAAACTGTTTATAAGTACTTACCAAAGTAATCCGGCGTCGGCAGACTGGTTGCTATCAAATAACAGTAGGTATGTAGTAGAAGTTTTCGGGATTATGATTATTTGAAGATGGTTCACACGCGCGGAAAATAAGGTTTGCGGCTGCGTGCGTTCTCTACATACGACCGAGCCGCGAACGATTCTAACTGAACTGACTTGTGTTTGCCTGTTGCTCATTCACACTACACTTGACTTCTATTCTAACGATCCTTTATCGCGCTTTTATCTTTGATTGCTGGTACAATAGTGTAGTTTGACGAACAAGCTTGCGTGAAAGCCTATCGGTGTTCGATTTGAAGACGAGTGTTTACTGTGATGCGGGCTAGAGCTTTTATTGCACTAAATGAACCACTTTGCTAGTGATGTTTAGACGATGACATACGTAGAATTCTATGAAGTTTTTACAAACTCAGCCCCGAACAAATGAAGGGTGATAAGTAGGTAAATCCAGTAAGGTTAGTTGGTTAGTAGGTCGGTATTATACGTGGTCGGTAGGCATACCAGGAAAATAGCGTTGTTTTCATAAAAACATTAATCATAAAGTTCTTCCCAAATGCGTCGAGGATAGAAGGATAAATTAATGTTTTCTTTTCAACAAGTTTTACCTGTTCTAATCATCCCTAACGTTCTAAGAAGGGTTCATAATAAAATCTTGACTATTCGTCGTTGCACCTTAATTGATGATGATATGATATTTTTTTATGTGCTAGCTATCGTGACCTCGTTTTTTCTCCCAACTCTTTACTTGTAGGTAATAATTAATTTCGTTTGTGCTTAAACATTCTGTCGCGTGGTACCTATTGCAACTTAACCGCTGTCGCTATGCTCAAATGATTAGTTACTTATATAGCTGGCCACGTTTAGCATTTCAAAAGTGCCATTAAAACATACGCTACGTACCCTAAAGGCTACACAAATCATATTTTTCTGAAAACTTGATCAGACCCTACTTACATGGCGCTACATTGTGTAGCGCGTTAGTTAGCGTAGAAAACGTACAGGTAGGTACATAATTTTTAAAAACCTGAGATTCCATTTCTGGCAACCTAGTAAACAGAAAGATTCCTACGTTACGCGCCGCGGTTCCGTAACTTGTAGAGCACCAACGTAGCGGTGGTGGCCACCGGCCCGGGCCTACTCAACCTCCTTGCTACGATATGCACTCTCGCATAGCAAAGGTTTTTGTGACTTTACGACGTTATACACTCTATTCCGAAGAATGATAGAGTAGGAGTTTCGTTTGAGGCTCATTCCTTTCGAGCTTATAATATTAAATTCAAGGCTCAAGCACTGACCCGGCCTCAAGCAGATTTTTGTATTAAAATCTCTACTCAAATACTAAACTTGGTAACAGCTAATATGAACATACGGATAGGATGGTAGGTAGGTATAATAAAGTAAGTAGGTACTACGAAGACTTAGCTTATTTGTCAGGTAGGTACATAATACATAGTGTGATCTTCAAATTCAACTAATTTTGTTCGGTCGAGTGACATGTGGGCAAACATCCAAAAAAACAATTAAATAACGTTGCACAATGAAATAACACGCTGTGTGTGGTTACCGTCCGTACCGTAACATTACAACTAAATGAGCTACCTACCTACCGATTGAGTAGGAAATAGTCGAAAAAACAAATAATAAAACGTTAAAAATTTGGTAAGTGACTAACTAGGTACCTGAATAGTATGTAGGTATTTAGGTGCTAGGGTTCTAACTCACGAAACCTACCTAACTGTTGCAGGTGAAAATATTACGATAATAGTAAGTAGGCCGTGGTAGTATCGTAGTAGGTATTTTCTTCGTAAAAATAATTTAAAACTTGAATGTTCCTGTATCAGAAATTGAGACAGAAACCTAAATGATTGTAGAAAAGCAAACCTTAGATAACGCCCTCTAGAGGATACCATAAAAACTAATTTCATGTAAATTTTGTAGAATATAAACATAGTTTTGAAAATAGCTACTAGATGGCATGAGGATTCTTTGCACTGTTTCTATTAGTATTTACCATTGCAACTAGATGTCACTGTCTCTATTCCTAGAGAGAATTTTGAAACTATAAGTAAATTTGAAATATTATATTGATGCTCAAATTCTGTTCTATTTCTTAATAGTTTCTACTAAAATAATTTATTTTATCGGCTCTATCGGCTTTATTGCTTATTTCCTTTCCTTTTTTTTTCCAAACAAATCTTTCTTTTCTTTGTAGTCTATGGTACTTCAAAATGGCCGATTACAGTGATGGCCGTCGTACGACAATTTTCAATCTTTGTTTACGTTAAAATCTTACTATGCTGTTCGATATATTGACATTTATGTGAAAAAATACAATGTTTATAGTTGTAAAGACTCTAGACTATCGTTTGGGCTCATACGAGTTTGTGATTTCACGAAAAATTTGTGGTACCAGTCTCACCTTGTAAAGAGAAAATGGGGAACTGTTTTAGCAGTACAGGGGAAAAGGATTCCAAAAGCAAAAACGAAAGAACTAATCCTCATGAGGAGGACCCTAGACCGTTCCAATCTCCAGTGCCTACACCGCCTCCTGATCCAATAAGATCGACTGTGAACCAAAGCACTGATACGAGTGAAGTCCCTCCCACCCGAATATTCGTAGCGTTGTACGACTACGATGCAAGGACGGATGAGGACCTTAGCTTTAGAAAGGGTGAGCACCTAGAGATCCTAAACGATACCCAAGGGGACTGGTGGCTGGCCAGAAGCAAGAAAACTAAACAAGAAGGTTACATTCCGTCGAACTATGTCGCACGCCTGCAGTCCATAGAAGCCGAACCGTGAGTAATCATATCTGTTTTTTATGCAATCATTTCAATAGTGAGCGGTTCCTGCACGATTTCTTTTCCTTTACATGTGTTAATGGCTACTAGAACAGGATATGATATTGTTATATACACCGCTTTGTTCCAGTTTAGACTAAATTCATCCACTAAAATTTACCATGTTGATACCGAGATATTCATGATAGTACCTAATGTGTTTGCGGAGCAAATCAGGAACATACTGTTGTGTTGTGTGTCACAATTGACATTCAGCAAACTTACCCGGTCATTGACCTGACTTTGATAAAAAGAAATTGATGTCAAAACAAATATACTTTATTTATCAAAGTGACACTACATGTAGGAGCCATAAACCAAGTAGTTACTAAAAAGCCTCATAAACTAAATCAATAATACTATTTTTAAGGCAATAGAATGATTTCGTCTAAATATTATTTGTAGGTTCAAGCATCTAAGTTGGGCTTGCTTGCCAGTAAACCCCAAGATGTTTAGTAGTCTCTTTAGAGTGTCTGCATTTTTCTAGGCATAATGCAATTACATCACTTTAACAGATTTATCTGCACAGTCAGTCAGGTAACTTTGTAGTCTTTTATTTGACTGGTTCATGGGCTTTAGATGATAGCCCTGGTTCATAGCCCCGTTCACGGTCCATAGCCAATACTTTCCCTATAAATAAATAAAAAAAATAAAAACAAACATTTATGGACATTAAACACAACACCTTCTAGTCCCCAACTAAGCGTAGCTTGTACTATGGAAACTAGATTGCTGATAATATACTATGAGAGTACTTAAGATACTTTTTTATGTGAATACATACTTATAATACATAGTAACACCCAGACACAGAACAAGCATCTATGTTTACCACACACAAATGTTTGTTCTTGGTGGGGATCGAACCCGTAGCACAGAAGGCAGAGCTACTACCAACTGAGCTATGACTCCTGTCAAAATATAAGAAGTGTTTGAGTTTGTTCATGAAAACTTTTGTATTCCTATATGGTATTTTACGTAATAGTAAATATTAGGATTATTATTTCACAATCCATTCCTAGAACCCCACTACAAGTGCCAGGAGAAAAGAAATGGTAAGTACCTACTATTTATAATATCTTTAGGTTATTCTCTTATTTTCAACCTTTTCTAGGGTATTCAGCAATACTATGAACCTGAGGTTGCATACCAATTTTAAATATATATGTATATGCAAAGTATGACTATCCTTGTTTTCTATCATGGTGCCCAGTGGTCATCAATTTAAATCAGATATATTTTTCAGGCAACAAAATATTTTAGTCGCTAAACAAACAATCATGGTTCCTACAATCCTATTTTACAACTTTATGAAAGTTTTTTGATTTGATTGCTTCTAGATCAAGTTGTGGAATCAAACAACCTTGTGTTGTGATTTTGTGCAGATTTGTTCAGTTAATTACAGTCATATTTAAAAGTTATTATAAAATTAGTTATTTGTTTCCTCCATGGTTGCTTTTTAGTGTTATGACCAGTGAGCACACACCTGATTTCCTGTGATGCATACCCTGCAGCATTGTAATTCAGTAGTGCTAAGTTAAATAAAAAACCACACGAGACTGTATTTACCTACAATGCTTAGCCTATTTACTTTACAAGGTGTGTGAAACATTGACTTACTAAAAGAAAGAGACAGTATCCATCCGCAGACATGAAGTGAAAGCATATTGGAATGCTTGCATTATTACAAGCACTTACACCGATAATAGACTGTGAACATAATACAGTGCCTACTTAGGCTACTTACTTCCAACCATGCTAGATATCATGTATGCCCTCATCGCATGCACTCTGGTAGCATCATTAGATTAAATTGCTGTTCTCAATTTCTTCAAAATTTGATAAAAACAGTTAAACATGTATAACTACAAAAATTACATGCAAGCGTGATTAAATATAGTCTATATACACTTAAATAGAAAATATTTATTTTACGTCATCAATACCCATTTTACAGATTCTAAAAGCACTATAGAGAACGTAAAAAAGGGCCTCCACTTAGCATTATGATAAAGGTGCACAGTGGCTGCTTTAGCGCTGATTTTAAGTAAAGCCTAGTGTTTAATAGTGCAGCTTCTGCGACACGCACTCCGTTTTACACGAGTAACTAGTTACTTAAAGTATGTACTTAATCTATTAATATCGTATCATAACAATATACAATGAAACAAACTGCGAAAATTTGAAAACTTATTGCAAATCTGTACAACTTACATACAGATAGTGGGTAAAGACCAACAAGAACGTACGGCGGCGAACCGATAATCCTTATCATCGTACAAACAGTGAGGTTTTAATAACATGAAGTCAGTCACGCTTCATTCTACGTGGTTGTTCAAATGCATAGATACCTATCTTTGTTACAGTGTACTAATAAGATCCTAATTACCAAGTAATTACTAGCACGCATCGTCGTTAACTTTGTACGAATTAGTAGGTACGAATACGAACCAACCTTCAAGCAAATTTGATCACTGGTCCATCCGTATATATTATGCACAAATTTAGGTGCTAGGAGAAAAGAGGGTCAGGCAGGCTCCATGCCCCATGTATATGCAGCATGTTTTAGCACGATTTAGTAGGTACAAAGTATATCATAGTCCGCAAAGCTCCGCGCTTTCACACCACACGCCCCAAAACTTTTGCTCCTCGTTTGGATCGGATGAAACGCAATTACAATAATAATTACAACTGATTACCAAGCTTCTGACTATTGCGCAACTAGACTGGACTTGGTGTAGGTACCTACTAAAAAATTTGCAAGCGAAAGTAGGAATCTCTATCTCTACCTACTACCTACTCGTTTATATTGCTTGTTTGTTGATGATGTATCACACCTTAACTTCCTTCCGATAGATGCATCACACTAAGTATTCTGACAAATTAAATATTTTATTAGAATTGACACACATACTGAACTTCCGACAGCAACATTTTATTCACTCGGCTGGCGCCGCCGGTGGGTGTCTTCTCCAATTTTTTTGGGTAATTTAATGCTAAATCATTTTCCTTATGCAATCAATAACACGAAATATGCTGTTACACGGATTGAATAAGTTTCGACAAATTTATTCATGAGTAGCCATAATATTTGATGACCTCTGGTGGTAAAGCTAATCGTTATTCAATAACAAGAATATGAAACTGTGCGTCAATACAGAAACTTGTCAAAAGCGTGCTCTTTTTACACAAACCAACAGATACCAACAAAGTACAACAATAGTCGCTAAGTCATTGCGGAAATGCATGATAAGCATGTGTATACAAAAGCAACTCAAAATCTATCCGGTACCACATTTCCTCCTATTAACGACACGATACTTATGCAAAACCACAGCCGCGATATTGCCGAGATTCTTTGTGCATTGTTGACAGTGTGTGCGTCCGTTCCACTTCATCTGATACTCCTTTAGAAGTATTCACTCGTGAAGGACAACCATCAATCACAATTTTATTATAATGTATATGCGCTCTATACAGTTTCCCAGAAATCCATCTTAGTGCCACAAACGGAAAGTTTCGTATCTTTTTAAACCTGATTTGCATCTATAGACAATTTACTGCAGTCTAGATCTAAATCTATCCAATTTACCTGCTATTGCTAATAATGCTTAACCTACCTAGTTACATCTGCTCCATCGTTTCCACAGCTCCATTGATTTTGCAAAAATGACTGAATTTCGATTGTTTTGTTTTCCCGTTGTGGTTTACCTACTTTGTTTTATGACAATCGAGTGGCAGCAAAGACGGCCTCGGTAATTAAAACTGCATCGCGTTCCGCACGAACTGCGGCACGCTGGCCAAACAAACGAGGTCAACTGCAGCCACTACTGTTAAACTACCGATGCTGCTTAAACAATACTGACGAAGTGCTAGCTGGGTAGACAGCAGGATACATTACCTCTTCATACAGACGTATTGAATCGCTACTTCAACAAACAATATTTAATGACATCCCCGTAAAAGCGAGCTTACTGGAAAACGGTTCCTAGACAAACACGCAAATTGTTTGGCAAATATTAAAAGGCGGAGTCCTTTAGTTTGAATATGAACATCACGCCGCTACCGCTCCGACGACGACGGCAAACTAATAGCCATTCCCCTACAGCTTACTTAACGGTCAGCTTGATGACTTGAATGAAACCAACGTTACTGGCAAAACAAACTATGCTATCGGTTTAAACTACTTACCGACTACTGACAGAATACGATACACTTGGTACTTCCGACGGGCCTAAAGTTTATTTCCTTCGTTCTCATAGAATAACTTAATAGTTATTCAATGGTAATGTTACCACTGAACTAGTTATTTATTTATGGTGGTAACGGTCAGAGTGGATGATAGTGTTTATTCATGGCGCATGCCAGAACTGCAGGAAGTTCGCCGCTTCGGTGAATCCAGTGCTTGCGACGCAAAACATAGGCCACTGCATTCTGATATCCTATACATTTTACTAACACAATTAATCAAAGCCAAACGGATGACACGACAAGTACTATTTATTACTATTTACCTCAACTCTTAACTTTATCTATAATGATGACGGGCGATTATTCGTGGTTATATGCAATTGCATATGGAGGTCCTCATAAAATATGAAATTTGTCCAATCGTGTACTAAATGCGTGTCCTCGCGTATAGTACAAAATGTCATGTGGGTATATGTAAGGTTTATTACCCGCACATTATGTTAATTCAATGCATATTTCTAGTTTGTACTTGATGTAAACATTGCTTTAAAATTTTGAAATAACTATGTAAAATACGATTCGTCCAACCAAACAGAATAAGGACTTGAGGAGGTTCGATTGTAATTGCTTAAGAATGGTTTTGTGGAAGAACGTTCGCCTAGATGTTGGTATTTAGTATCTATTGGCGGTATGGAAGAGTCGATGTCCAATTGACCCAGCCTTGATGATGAATGAGCCGGGGTGTGCTAGTAACGGCTTCTAAAAACCCACATTTCCTAGTTGAGATGTCTGGCCGACATCACCGACGCCGGAGACAGGATGCGTTTGAGTTCACCGGCCTGCCCCCGTCCCTCACACCAGCCGCGCCGCTGTAAACCTACACTCACTAGACATCAATTGTGGTTTTAAATGGACACATTTACTCGAGTGTGCCTGTCTGGGACGCTCTTTACCATAAACCCCTCTTAACGTGTCAATACACCGGTTTATTGTAAAATTTTAAACTAATAGAACCACTCCGATGGCCGGATGCGCTTCTTACATCATTCAGCTGAATCATAAATCACAACATCCAACTAAACCTTTCAAAGTAACTGTACGTCCAATTAACAAGTCCCTCTTCAAATTATCCTATCATTCACATACAAACAAGTAGGTGGATGAGGTCGTTAGCTTTATTGCATAAGTTTCAACAACATAGATCTCGTAGAGGGACAGACAGATCATCGTACTGTTTTCGATGAGAAGTAGGGTTCTAGGGCTCTCGAGTTTGATTTAAGAGAGAGCAGTGGCCGAGATCGTACATGCAATTAAGGTCATAGACGATGTGTCGCATCGCACCTTACGTTCATCCATGACCTATCTATACTAATACTGCATCTCCATAACACGATAAACGCATTTGAATGTATTAACTCGTGTGCTTAAAATGCTTTCACATTTATCAATTAGGTAAATAGAAACACCGTGGTGCAATAGGAAAAATGGTCGTTAGATTCCTATTACGTGATAATTAAAATGTAATTTACCCGTAAGTATTGAAATAGTCGACGCAAGCCGGTTAGAACGAATGATCAGCACTGTCGCCACGTTAATGATAGCTTCCCTAATGGTCCGAGTCGTGGGGAAAATTCGCATCGCACGCGCAGACGACGACGGTTAACCAGAGGCTGGCGCCAATGATGTATTAGTTCTCGTCACGGATATGCAACTTTGAGGCGAAATATGTATTTATCAAGCATAATTCGCAGTCGCCTGTAGCAACTATGAAACACACAATTGAGTAGGAGCTATCTCAGATTCGATAAGATTGTAGTGTAGAGCTAGTGGAGATTTCAAGTTTTGAAATGACCTGATTTGAATAAAGTATGTTCAAATGGAAACAATATACACTTGCATTATGTGGATTGCGATTCGTTTACGAACTATTACAATGCAATGCATGTTTTGGCAGAACAACAAGAACTTTACGTGCCTTTTCCGGTTGAACTTCGCTAGACTGAAAAATAATTGTCTTTACTTTCTCGTACGATCCTAGTGGCGCCAATGTCTGCAAAGCCTACGATTATTTTTAGATTAGAAATGGCTCAACCGCTTTACGTAATTGCACTAGTCGCATGCGTAGCTAGTTCCAGAGTATTTGCAGCTAAATATAGGCAAAGAGTTGGTGAGCAATTATACCTTATTATCGCATGTTTCCACTGGAAGCCAGGCAGCGTCTTGCCTGTCGTTTATTACTTATATATGTTGCAGTTTCTTTAGAAAGTGTCCAGATATGACGAAACTGAAGCGGTAAAGTTGGGCAGATTACAGAGTAGCCGAAGAACATTTTCCTCGCATTTGAGCTCTGCGTTATGTCGCGTGCGTGCCTTAGGTAGCTCCCTAAAGTGTAGCTCTAACCTACTTACTGCTATTACAGCCAATAAGACCACAAAGCTGTTGGCTATTTCAACGCCTTCTGTCGCGTGTACTCTTGCAAATGTTATTTGCGTGCAATGAGCTAAATACTGTGCTAAACCCACTCAACGAGATCTTATATTCTAAGAAAATAGTGAGGAAACCCTTCAGTTGAGTATTAATTCTGGGTGCATTTACCGACGGCGCAACGAGGCGCAACCATTGCTGAACCATCAACAGCAGCTTGAAAACACCCACGCGTCCAATTCTCCGTCTATGTCATGGTCGATGCTGTGTATAAGTAAGTAGTACCTACCAGTGCCAAGACCGTGAAAACAACTTGACACACATTCTTTTTAGTAGGTACAAAGTGTGCATGTGATGGCACTTTCAATTATCACTGCATCATCGTGGCGAACGCCCACGCTGATTATTATTCATCATTTTCGGATGCAGTGTTTTCTCTATGTAATTTTACCGAATACTTTCTCTAGTTCCCTGTTTCTTACACACACAAATACAAAATCAAATGCGTCAATTGCCGCCGCACTATCTCCATGTCACTTAGTTGACTGCTAATCTTAATTACAAATTATAATTGAAATTGAATGTGACGTTACATCATATCTTATTTTTTGAACGGCTCGGCTGTGAGTCTAAAAACATGTCGCATACTTACTGGCAAAAAATCCCCCCAATTAGCGACAGTGGTCCGGCTTATGACGATTAGATCCTGGTAGTACCAGTTGTTTTCGAAGAGCTGATGATGTAAAAGGCTTTCAGTAAATCGCTCTCATCGTAAATTTCCGTTGACCCAGATATGACGTGATTAGAAACGTCGACGTACAGCGAAAATGATATTTTTTGCTGGTGCCAATTCATCTGTAATGGAGCGCTGTGCACATGAGATGTGATGCGACAGCTGTAAGTGAGAGTTATACCACTTGTCACCAAAACTGGTAGCTGCACGTACACTGAAGTTTTGCCTATATAATATCTCTATGTAATAACACGTTTGTTATTGCTTTTATACATTTTTTGTGTGATAAATATGTGATTGTGATTGTACATAATGTACTTCTAATACACAGCAAATCAAATTAAAAAAATTGAATTCACCAGTTACATTTGTGAACTAAAAGACCCAACACTCGCACGAATGCATTGAATTCCTATGTCGTAACTTCGTTAGTATTACGGGAAAAAACAACAAACATCGCGGTATTTCAATACACACATCCTCTGCACTGATCTGATACCTAGCCTACCAATATAATGCTATATTTCTTGTAGGACAAAATTCTATAACGTTGTCAATAATGGAAGACAGGTGATCCACTACCCGTTTGTCGTCATTATAAAATACCTATCGTTCAACGTGTTCGCAGGATACGGGTTGGTTATACATAGAACGGGATAATTATTATATCAGGCATCTTTTCTTTGTCTGAATACTTTTTATTGAAGTATTATATGAAAAGTTTATCAAATCGTCCAAAATAATCTCCTAATGATCTTTATCATTTATGGCTTCTGTCTTTATATCGACAGACAAGACAATTTGGCCAGTGTCAAGTGATGTCGATTGAATAGACTCTGATCATATATAAATGTATATATAGGTAATATGTAAAAACCCAGACAATGATGCAAGAAGATATCTAAAAACGTTTTCGAGGAAAGTAAAAGATGACATAGAATAATATTAAAGCGTGTCTTGCGGGTGTTAAAAAACCCAAACATAACACTAACTTGCTTCTCTTTGTAATTATAAAATAATATCACGGTATACTCGCTGAGAGATAATAAGAATAAAGACTGTCAAAACACAATGGTCAAACGTTTGAAACAATATAATAGGTACGTAGTAGAGTCGGTAGAGCAACATCAATATTGTATTGTCTGATGAATAAATTATTATTGTAAGCTTAGCATGGTAGTCGGAACGGGTGCGGATCTGCAGAGGAAACTGCCTCGAGACGAGCGAGCTAGGTCGTTCGTCGACCCGAACGCCGCCGCCGCCGCCGCCGCGACCGCAGATGCGATTGCTTTTATACACTACAATAATTATCTAAACAACTGCCACTTCGTGACATTCCTTTGTAATCATTCCTATATTTAGGTGAAGGTTTTTGTTTGGCTCAAATCATGTTTTTTCTTCAAATTTTGCGTCTGTAGGGTACTTATATTTAATTTAGTTCTAAACAATAACCATATTTTGCGATTGTTCCACACTTTGTTAAGATCTATTATTCTGCCTATCTTAATCACAAAAATTTATAATAATTATTTCTTTATGTGACGGGTTTATCAGGCTCAACCCTTTTACATCGTTTTATGCGCTTTAAACACGAGGTGTTTGTGGCGTTATGGTACGCCGGCGGCGGCGGCGCCACGTCTTTCCTGTAGATCTTTCTAGTTGTTCTATAGAGTTAATTTCTTTAGGCAAAATGGGTCTATTTGGTACTATTTCTTGTATTGGAAATCACATGCCTACGCTACTAATCCACCGCTCTCGTCTCGTTTTCGCAGTTTCTTGTAATTTGGTTTAACTCACGTCTAGACTGGACTTAAGCTCGGTTTTCAGTTAAATTGTAAACAAGCAATAAGATATCATTGTCAAACTGTAAACCGCTTTGAATGCAACACGTTACATTGTTTCTTTTGCCGCAATTCCTGCAGAGCTGAACGAATTTTTTGTCTTCATAATGTTTGTGAAATCATTATTTGACTTGCGTCACAAAATTGTTTCTTGTTTTTCCAAGCACTCATTTTAAGACATCAAATTTTCCACGGCTTACGAGCTTACTCTGTGCTATTTTCGTAAAAGTAGTCATTGTAGGGGCGGGCGGTGTTAAATTATTCAGCGCTGCCTCTTTTTGCTAGAGTCCATATCTATTCTGAACACCATTTTCTAAAGTCATTAAACTTCGCAATACACTGTATTTTACGATGGTCGCTTTTATATTTTTTTGTTTTATTTAAAATCATGGGAGGGAGAATGCGGATCGCAGGACATACGCGGGCGCCGTCCAGTCGCGCCACAAGCAACTTTCTACGCCCGCGTCTAGAACGCTCTTAAACCGTAATCTGCAGATTGACGTACCTTCGAGATGATTACGACAAGCAAATTTATATTGCACATTAGTACTAATTACACTGCGATTATTGGTAAAATCTTACAGACCCTTATGCTGTATATTCATCATTTCATTAAACATTTATAGCGTCGTTTAACTTGATTTGTCTTGTTTTGCCGGTGCCATGTCCCAGCCCAACTATAGCAGATGATAAGTCATAGTTTTCGTGTTGCTTGAAAACTTCGTCAACAGATTTGGCCAATAACTCCTAGCTTTTTCTTATTTTTCTGCGATTTATTTTGCGGTCGAGTTATCTGGAAACTGCAATATAGTTTACATTATTTCATCTGTTTTATTTTATCTCATTGTTATGGACATTGCTAATAGTGTATTGACGTCATTTAAGATAATGCATGTCCATGGCATGATTGGTCAACAATAGGTAAATAAAAACTCCACTACGTCATTTAAAAGAAATCGTTGTTTTAAAAATAAGTTTTAAGTATACTTAGAGTAATAACTACCTAACTTGACAGCAAAGACTCGCACTGATTTTTGTTTAGTAGGTACTGTAAAGGTTAGGTTATTGTTTGTTCGCTCGTCGTATTCATATGACGACCTAGAGTCCCTTGTCAAGCATCGAGGCCGGCCACCACCACCGGGGTGGTTTTAGTGAGTCGACGAGTATGTCATCTTCGCACTACTAGAAAACCAACAGTAATTATAGTAAACAAGGCTGATGACTTAATGAAATATGTAGATTATTGACTTTAATTTTGTTGTAAATGATCGTTAAAATAAAACACCATGAATAAAAGATAATAGTCATAGCAATGCCATGAGCGGTTAAAAATTGTCGCCATCATAATCGTAACTGAAATGTTCCTAACATATTATATACACTTAGTTCTATGAATATTATTTTTGGTTGTTTAAAATAGGTCAGATAATTTAGGGCATATAATGTTGTACATAATCATAATTAAACATCTTCCATTATTTATCAACTCTTAAGTATAAAGTCAAATTGTCTCATGAAAACGAAACTATTTTTGTTTATTAAATTTTATCATTATTAGGGTTGATAATAGATCTACCATTATCAACCCAAATAAAGAGTTAAAATAACCTACCACGGTATAGCAATTATCACAATGTGGTAATCAAACTGTAGCCTTATTTATTTACTCGGTGAGCTGGTATGGTACAGTAATAATTTTATGATGTCGAGAGAAAAAAATCATGCGTCTCGAATTGGCCGGCCGGGCGCCATCCTCTGGCGCCGTGAGCTTGCTACCGTGTCGCTAGGCTTCTGTCACTTTGTATAAGCTTTCAGTTTTTGCAGATCTGACTGGTGGTAATTTTTCTAACGTCTCATAATATCCTCTCTGTTTTTGCGAGTCTGAATATAGGTAAACCATTTAAATGAGACCACTCCCTATTTTATTTCGTATTGTCAATAAAAAAAGCCAGTCAGACAATGAAAATAAAAAAAATAAGACCGCCTCAAACCCTTGTCTTCGGAGTGAAACTACCTGAAGACAATTATTCCTTCAGCGCTGTCGCTGTGAGTCTGCGACCGCTTGCTTCCTCGAACTGCGCTATCGCTGGCCGACATAGCCAATTGTACATGATGCATCGGTGTAATTAACCTCTCGCTTCTGTATAACTTGTCAGTTTGATTCTCTTTTAGGAGTAACTTTTGCTTATTTTACAATCTTGCCCTCAGGTTGAGGTAAATGAACGATTTGGCATCACGTACTCATACAGCAAGTGGACTGCTATTGAAAATTAAATTAAAATTAAAATAAATTAAAAAATGTACTTTTAAATCCAGTCTATTAACGCCGTCTTTGACGGTAGCAAAGTACCTAATTATTTGATTCTCTGAGCAAAATTGAGTGAGCTTTTCTATAATACTATGCTAAAACGTTATTAAATTAAATGTGCTTTCATGATTTTGAAGAGTTCTGCGTTAAAATGAAAGTTGGTTAGAAATCTATATTTCCTAAATCGTAAACATTCTTGTTTTACTTCCACCCTATTTGAATTGAATTGAAAAGCAAAAGTACATTATAATGTTAAACATGCTGGTAGCTGAAGGCTGTCCTCCTAGCAGCATTCGCAAGAATGCTGTTTTAAATTTAATTTTACATTAGGTGCTAGATTTAACGATGACGCGGGCTATACTCTCATGTAAAACTCTCTACGTGAGTCCTAGATTTCAATTGTAAACACTTGGTTATTTTCGCCGAACTGCGATTGGTTTGTTCAATATTTATGTCGCAACTACCTACATTACCTATATCATTTTGTGACTTCAATAAGATTTTTAGTTCGCTTAGCTACCTTGGTTTTTCAAACATTTGTATAATCATATAGGTAATATATATATGTTTTATCTTCTTCTTTGTAAAGTAGGTAAGTAGTTAGGTAATAAGTAGGAAGGAACTTAGGAACGAAATAAACAATTTTAGTTTTATGCGTAAATAGATAATAATAAATATTCTTGGACATATCACACAACGCTCACTAGTCATATCATAACCCAAACTAAGCAGAGCTTGTACTATGGGAACTAGACTGCTGATAGAATACTTACTTATATACAATTTTTTTTCGTAAATACATACTTATGATGCGTAGTAACTCACAGACACAGAACAAAAAAAAACGCACACACAGTACTATAAAAACAAGAAATAGCCATAAACATGGTAATTATTGCTACGATTCTAAGATAAATAATGAATTGATTTTATTTTCCTTGTTGTACTTCCCCAATGTTAACCGAAAGCTGTTCTTCGAATACGATTCGAGAGTATTTGGTTATCGATATCAGAGGTCGTTTGCTTCGTCACTGCTGCGTTATGTGCTTTATGCTTACATTTACATTATAACCATTTTGTCATTCAACTTTGTTCCTAAAATCTTTTGCCAATATTGTGTTGTGCAATCGATTTACAATCCACTCATCTCATTTTTCATTCTGTGTAATTTTTGTTTCTTTGTAGTGTTGTTAGTTTAGTTCTGTAGGTGTATTTTGTGTGTTACTTTATAAACAAATAAATGCCTGTCTATGTCTATTTATTCGTCTATAGTTATTGATGCGACTTCGGCTACGTTAGCCTCCTGCCGACCTCATCATCGGTAATTGTTTTCTTACTTGAGTTTATCTAATCTAACAGTCACTTCAATTTTTCAACTTGAAACTGCTGTGACCTGCGGTGGGTTGGATCCTTTTTGCGTAACAACGCCCAATTACACTTCTACATAAAATTGTAATTGATGAATGCAGACCCATCATCACATAAAGGGCTCATTAAGCGTCGTATGGGTAATTAATACTTGATTTGCCCGTCCCAGATACGCCTGCCGCATCGCAAACTGCGACGGCGCCGTTCCTAACTGTCCAATGGCATTTGCGGTATTACAAGTTCACTTAATGTTAATACTAGTATCTAATTTACCCTTTCATTGTATATTATCCAACTTCACTTCAGACTTCTATTTTTATAAAAGCTTTGCATTGATCGTTGATGCAACTATAGTGCGTATCTTGTGCGTCATAGACATATTTCTAAGTAGCGAAGGCTCTTTGTAAATGTCATGCCTACATATAAAAATTAATAATGCATTCATGGAAAAAATGTAGATTCTGGTTAAACCGGAGCTCTGAATAACCATTCGCTTACTTACTCCGCGTATGTTTCTCCTAAGATAATATTAATTTCGGTGTTACCGAGTTCTAAAAACAATGTATTTGACTGAATTATACCATTTGAACAGACGAAATGTAAATTATATTTATGTAGGTCAAGTACGTACTTATACATACATAGCTGTATACCATCTATATACTAACATATTTTTCTCACATTGTCGGCTGACAATCCGTCACATCTTCATTCAGAAAGGTCTTTACATCTATTCTGCATTATAAATGTAAAAAGTATAGGAGAAATTGTTGGTTATATTTGCAATATTTATACCTACTGATAAACAAGCAGATTCACGAAAATTGTGTTGCAGAAAATGTTGACCCAGCCAGTACTTAGTTACCTACTCTTGCACAAAAGCGAGCACAAAGCATGCATTATTGCATTGCATTGCGGCTGAGCCAGCGGCGGCGACCAACCTGAGTGATGGACTGTCCTGCCTGACACGAATAGGGCCAGCACAAAGCCGGCTAACTGTACTCGACAGGATGACCCGACATCACATAGGGTGACTTACGATTCTTAACTCACTTCGCTTACAACTCACAATCGTTCCTCTACTCGAACTGCATCCATGAACCCACATGGACTGCAAGTTATTAATCACAAAGAATCTAAATTGTGGTTAACGACTATTAACGATGTCCGCGATCGGCGAACGTTTTACTAATTTTCTTTCGAATCGGTTACGTCACCACAACGAACCTACTTGAATTCCAGTACTCGCATATTTTATGCAAATAAAATGAAGATTGCAAGACAAGGAACAATTGGCATCAGTTTCGGTCTAGAGTTACAAACGTGATTTATACGCTAATATGCTATTCAGGATTACGATAGCGGGTTAAAGGATAAAAGGCGGCTTCAATGGACCAACATGTAACAAGATAAAAGTCTACTAAAGCTCCAGCTATGAAGATGAAAATAATAAAGATGACTTGTGGTAAAATGGTAAATGGGTCATCCGTACCGTTACATAATTTTGCCCGAGGAGTGCTTCGGATGAGATTTGATGTATGTTCGAAGGTGAGTGTGCTGGGCTGGATGGCGCTGGCGCATGGCGGGGCGCGCGGCTCCGGTGCGGTGGTTGGTGCGCGTGCGGCTCTCACCGCCTTATCTCGCGCGACCTCCGGCGGACGCGCACGCTCGCCTTGCTCCGCACCGCCCGCGCGTCACGAGCGCTATGCCGACGTCTCGACAACAAACTTATGTGTTCGCTTACATCTACTCTATTTGTTATCAAAGTGTAGGACGTAGCCCGGAAATGTATCAGTGAACTCTATCGTCATCGTGCTGTGACAGTTATTGATTGTTTTTATTGTATGTAATTCGGATTCATACAAAAACTATAAGACTAAATACCGATACTGACCCGACGATGGTGTCAGAAGGGGCTTTGCCCGTAGTTTGGTGTGTACGAGATAATCAATTAGTGCCTCATCAAGTTTCTGGCGTAAAATTACAAGGAGCTGTAACTGGAGCGCACATTGCCGCCGTTACTGATTTCTTGCGTATGGTGGCAGGAACTCCTATTGTATTACCCCACACAGAAATTCCCGAAAACATTGACAATGACATTAACCAAGAAAAGGAGAACTCTACAAGACAAAGAAAAATGTCAATGCAAGTGGAAGTACCCTGTGTTTTTCTCACTGAAAGTGCGCTACAAAAGGCGAAAAGTCGAAGCAACTCTCGAGAAGAAAGAATAACGCTGGACGATTGCGACATACCTTCATCAACCAAAAGATATTTAAAAGAATTAGATTGTAAGTCATTCTTAAGTTCTACAGACATTTTAGAAATAAGAGAATCTGATAATAATATTACATGCAAAGAAAGAGACAGTCTAAAAACGCCAGATATGTATCCCCAAAAAATTACTAGAATAATAGATTTAGATGATTTAAATAATACTAAAACACATAGTACAGATTCTGAAAGAGAACCTCTGCAAAGGATAACTAGAATTATTGATTTTGAAAATAATAACTCACCATCACCGGTTTCCGTAGAAGCTGATTCAGATTTTCCACAGAGAATTACGAGAATAATTGAACTTAATGAAGATAATTCAGTTTCAACCGTAATAGACAACAAAGAAACAGATAGAGACTGTCATCAAAAACTAACTCGCATAATTGAACTGGAAAAAGATTGTACCTTTCCGAGCATGGCGAAAATAATTGAAATGGAAAATGATTTATCGAACGAACGAAGAATTTCCCTTACTAACGAACGTGAAACGGGCGGCGTTAATAATGAAAACACAGTCGAAGAAGTAACAGTCAGCTCCAGGGTAAATCGAAGTACCCCAAGATTTAGTGTTGATTCTTCATGCTCCGAAAACTCTTATGTTAATATAGACAGTATAAAGTGTTTGCAGGATGTTAGAAAAGATGATATCGTTGAAGGAGCGGTTAGCCCTGAATTAACGCCCAGTGGTCGATCTGTTCGCTCTCGATTTCCTAAGAAGAAGACATCAGTCTGTTCTATGGCCTCTTCGGATTGCGATGATGAGGTTGATGTCATATTTAAATCAAAGCCCAAATCTAGTCAGTGGGTTAGTCTGGATTGGATACCACCACCTCCCAAAGAAGAGCCAGTGATTACGCATGACTGTGATAAAAATGATTTTATATCGAAGTGGATAGCTGAACAAAATTCACAAGATATGATCATTGCCGACGAAAGGAGGAAAAGCCTGCCTCCAAAATCGAATGAAGTGTACCTACAAAATATGAGAAGATTTAGTGATGGTCTGCAAATATGCAAAGAAGATGCTGCCAGTGACTCTCCTGCCACTGTGAAATGGAAATGGCATGACATCGTCAAACGGCACATACAACTTCTCAAAAACGATAAAGGTTTTAGAAGACAAAGGGGCAGCTGGATGAGAACAGCCCGCAGACTGTCTGGAACAAACATACACAACAAACAATTCGAATCTCTACCACTTGACACCTACATGAAGTTGAACACCATGTCGTAAGTAACATTCTTAAAGTTTACCTACTTTAGTTACTAGTATAGGAAATATTCATTTCCGGTCTTTTCACTGATGGATTGTTTCTTGCTAGCAATGGCTTCATTTCTGGGAAAAGTCAAGCTTTTACGACCTACTACCAAACCGGTAAAATCGGTACAATTGCCACGTGAGGTCCAATATCTCGAATTTAGAGAGATGCAGTGCAGGTGCATGGTTATGGTGCTACTCTATCTAACTAAATGTCAATGAGAATGTTTAAGACGGTTAGTCATATTATATCATAAGTACAATACTATATGGTTTTTACCATAGTGTTGTCCTTCATTGTTGAAGAGCACTTCGTACTTTTGTACCTACTAGGTATATTAACTGAAATGATCTTTAAATTACTAATTATATTAGTACAAGTATATTAGTGTAACTCTTGAAATTTTTAGGTGTACTATGCAACATCTACACCGGTCTATTTACCAAAGCCAACCCGTTCAGCGAGTGGAACTGGTTAACAGTTCTTACCTGATGTGATAGACGGCTCGCGGCGAACCACAACTTTGTACTAATCTTTATCCCAATGACTTCTGTTGGCTGACACTTTACATGCTTACTTATTATGATACTAACTAAATAACCGAAAACGTTACGAGCCAATAACTTCTATATTATTAGTTACGTTGTTCGAAGGACACTGGATGTGCCGGTTCATATAGCATTGGGGCGTGACCCTTATTAATAGATAGGTATCGGCTTCACAAATCGTGCGCGTAAAACATGCGTGAAAACTGACCAGATGGGGGTCTTCAGACAGTTTGTAGAGCATTGTTGATAAGGAGTCGTGTTACGAGAGCAGGTCTGAAGCACGCGCTTCCGCAAGGCCGCCCGATTAGAATGCAGGGAGCTCGCGTCCAAGGCTACGGTTGCGCGGTCGGTCGGTGCACTGGTGTCGATGTCTTCCTCTCCGCACTTCGCTCCGGCGATTGGGACCCGCCTCAGGAAGTACCATGAAGGTGACGCGACACAGCACCCGATCGATCGGAAGCAACTGTGATTTGAATATTTTGGCGTACCTTTGTTCGAATGTGTGTGCTTCCTGTGTCTTGTTATAAATATTTTGGCGTCAAAATAATTTAATCGTACATTTTGTAACACTTTGTTCTTATTCGTTTGCCTTTGTACTTGATCCAATGTCAGTGATTGTACCCATACTATTTATTTGAATTGTAACTTGATTTCAGCTTGAGTTAGCTTTTGCTTCTCTACATTTAATATTTTATCTTATATTTAAACCCCAATTCAAATATTATGCATTTGTCCATGCTGCTTTTATTTTTGAAATAGGTACTCAATCAAATAACCTGTACATACTTAGTAGAAAGTCGCTTGAGTAATCATTTTTGCCATATTAAGTTTTCGGAAATACCCGAACAAGTTTATCAATGTGAAATGACTGATCATTTATGTAATTATTGTACTTCTTCGGTATCGTTCGTTATTAGATTTAAGAATGTGTTTGTAGAATCTGAACTGCATTAATTCAACAGCATTTGACAAGTCCAATGACGTTTGTTGGTAAAAGCCGGTCATATTTCTGAAAACATGAGTGTTATGCTCAAAATACATCAACATTACTATTGTACCGAAAGAGCACACACGTTCTTAGGAAGAAACAAGCGGTCTTCGTCGCTAAATATTTTGTAGGTACTTGGTTTCTCACGTTTTTTCATAAATATTACTACTTTATTTTACAGAACAATTAATTCAACATATTGCATACTGCTATTTTGCTATTACTTCATGTAATATGAAAAAGCTCTCAAATTTTTATGAGAATTCATGAGAATTCAAACAAAACAATAATTTAGGAATGCGTTAGATACGCTGCTTTATTCTTCTACGATACCGATATCTTCGACCCATACTAAGTACATTAACTAACGAAATAGATTTTTATGATATACTATCGCATATTATTACGGCATACATACATTACATACATAATTATGAATATATTTAAATAGTTTCGCGAACTATTTTTAGTATATTAATTGTCAAGAAGTTTCATTATCTTACTAAAGTCAACATCGCAAATGCTGTTGAACTTCTTACCGAGGATCTCCGAGCTGTCTCTACCTGGTCACAAAATTTTGGTCTCCAAATTAACACCAGCAAAACCCAGGTGATGATCGCAGGAAACAGGGCTTTTCTTTCGAGGATAGACCATAACTCTCTCCCTTCCGTTAAATATAACGATATTCCCTTGGTCTATTGCTCGGAGGTTAAAGACCTGGGCCTCATCATTTCAGAAAACTTGAGCTGGGATAACCATATCACGGAAGTCAGTAGGAAAATCTTTGCGTCCATGCATGCCTTGAAACGTATGCAGAACTTTCTTCCTTTTACAGCCAAAATAACTCTCGTCAACTCACTGCTGCTTCCAATCATAGACTACGCCGATGTCTGTTATTCCGACGCCACGGAAGATCAGCTTAATAAGCTGGAGCGCTTACTGAATGTCTGTATTAGGTATGTCTTCGGACTGCGTAAGTATGACCATATCTCCTTCTATCGCTCCCAGCTGAAGTGGCTCAAAATCCGTTTTCGCCGTGATACTCATATTCTCTGTCTTCTTTACAATACTCTTCACAACCCTATGTCCCCAAACTATCTCAAAGAACATTTTTTGCCTCTCTCTTGCTCTGACCGTCCCTCACGGTCCTCTCAACATCTACACCTCAAAACTCCTGTCCATAAAACTTCCTTCTACACCGACTCCTTTACTGTCAGTGCGATACGACTGTGGAATTCCCTTCCAGTGGACATCCGTGAATCTGCATCTTTGGGTATTTTTAAATCCAAATTATATCACCACTTTCTATCAATACAGATCTCTCAAAAAAATTGAGCAATATATGTATATAATTTTAAGTATAATATAGTAGGTATATATGTATTCTAGTCTATTATGTATTGTTTTTTAGGTTAGGTATGTATGTATGTGTATTAGGTAGTATATTTTATCCAGCTTATATAGTATGTTTTGTAGGTTAATGTAGTTTTGAAGGCGTTGTTTTTTCTTTTTAAAGTTTCCCATTAGAAGCACTACCATTGTCTCCACACTACACCCAGGTTAGTTGGTAGATAATGCTAAATAGCATTAAACTCGCCTCTGTACGATTTTTGAAGTGCAATAAAGAATTTTCTAATCTAATCTAAAGTTCATGAATTTGAAATTTACCTATTTATTTGAACATCAAAACTTCGTAATACCAGAACAGAACCATACAACATAAAAAATTGTCATCAAAATTATTCTTGTACTGTCATCAACTTTTACCAATAATATTTAATGTATAGTATTAGTAGTACCTATTCTAACAATTTAATTATCAATATTGTCCGTCCCATACACACCCATATTATAATATAGATAAGTATCACTTAGATAATACGTGTAAACATACAGCTAATGTAATGATGATTGATAAAATGAAAAGATTAGATAATTTTCATTTACATGATCAATATTTATTTGGTTTTTCAGACCATACATAAATGACGTCTTGCTATTTTTTTTCAATTCGATCTGGTTTTAGTATCAACAATAGATTAAGTGTGACGAATTAACAATAAGCATCTTTGTGTATAATAGTTTTCTTGACAATGTATGTTAAAGTGTTTCGTAATGCCACCCGTCCAACTATGTTTATTTCAACGTCAAAACATGTATTCCGATTCGACCTTTGAATCTGAAAAAGGACGCAACTGGAATGAAAAGTAACTACACCTACAATTTTCCTTATTATTTATTGGTCAATCAAGCATACTAGACCAAGCATACATACTTCTTTTGATTTATCGATGTTGCAGAACTATTTCTTTGAATTCATCACTAATTTATTCGAAATTATATAAAATGTATGAAATTGTTTAAATAACATCAATTATTTCGTGTTCACTTTCACTGTTGAACGACTTAGGTTCCGTTTCGTGACGTCTCAGCTCCGTAGCGTTAAAAATTAGGTTCTTCGTTTTTTTCTACATCTCACAACTTTACTTTCTAGCCAAATGATGTATTATGGAGCTCGTAATAAATTGCTAACAGCTGCGAGACGTATGTTTTGTAATCAATAGAGTTAGTCTGAGGTATTGCAAATATTGCAATGCTCCGTTTATTGAACAATTAATTTGCCATTTTAATGTTTGGGTTTGTTGAACAAGCGACACGTGTGGAAAAGTCGATAAAAATGGCTCGTTTCTTATCACATCTCTTTAGATCGTCTCTTACGAAAGAACAATACAACTGGTTTATGATTTGTTTTTTTTTCTTTGTACTCGCTGCGCCTGCGCCGACCTCCAACGATAATTATTGCTCTTACGGATGTTTTGATGCGAACCGTTTTCGAATCTCTAACAACGTCAACAGTTAAAACCAGTTATTTTAAGCTCGCGATGCAAGCTTTATTTTAACCATACCTTGTAACACACGAGTCTGTTTAATTTAAATGAATCTCACAATAGCAAAACCCCTGGGTATCTACCACATTGTTTTGGTGCTTCGTCATAGTTCCCTATATAGTCTGTGGGTATCGTCTTATTAGTATCGTCGATTGATTGCAATTCGCAGTACTTACCATCATTGGTTTCACGTTTTGCACAGCTAACTCATCATAACCATAACTGTTGAACAGAAGGCACTAATATTTAACGATTCATTGTCAGCGTTGCTAATAGTTTTCGCTACGCCACAAGATTGCCAAATTATCTCCGAATATATTAATTTCAAATAGGAACGAGTCGAGACTACGAGAGATACCCAAACGGTTTTATCTTTTGTAATATTTCCCTAAGGTGTCTTTCTAAACATACAGAGGAAAATTTTATCCTAGTGCGGAAGGAATCGCATTGTATTTGTTTTAGTACGAATAATGAAAAACCCTTATTTAAATTCATTGTAGGTCGCTATTTGTAGTTTGTTTTGCCTCGATCATCTATCAGTGTTTGTGTCAGTATCGGAAAAACCAACATACTAACAAAAATACCGTTATTATAACCACA
The DNA here is from genome assembly GCA_918843925.1 of Eulithis prunata. Lineage (NCBI taxonomy): Eukaryota > Metazoa > Arthropoda > Insecta > Lepidoptera > Geometridae > Eulithis > Eulithis prunata. The sequence goes on along the minus strand of OU974023.1, from coordinate 3,696,137 downwards.
AATGCGGTTTCTGGTTCATCTGCTTTTAGATATTTTTGTAAAAAGACAGTCTGACTTTCTTTGTAACTACACGGTCATTAAATATTTTCCATTGCCATTAAGTGAATACAAATCAATGTAGTATAGGTAGAGCAACGAAGTGTTAATCACTGTGAATAGTCTCACGGCATTATCTTTTACCACAATACAAGATGAGACGGCTATTGCGGGACTAAATACAATTTACTTGGCCACTTGTCTTGCATAATGACACGCATCGACTATTATCGAGCTACTCTGCTGAACGCCAAAGACACGTGTACATGCAGGCTTTATTTTCCAACTTCAAGTACACACCCTTGCTCAGTTATTTTCTTACAAATGGTATATAATTGAAGGAACGCAACATAAAAGACCACTTACATCGTTACTAAAGACAGCTATTCAATTCATGGTTAGGTTAGACATCTCGCTTGTTAAGCTTGTCGCCTGTCTATTCCCAGTCAATCTATTCAGGATGTTGAAAATAAACTTCGAGCTATAAATGATACCATCAAAACGGTATCTATTCTGCAAAGAAAAACTAGTCTAAGAGTTTAAGGCGAAGCACTTGACCATCTCAAGAGAGACCCTATAATTAGATTGGCCATCTAGCTAGCATCCCGAAGCCTGGCGCGACGGGCTTAGCAAAAAAATAGAAGCTACATCGGCACGCGAAGGTTGTTGACCGGCGCTTCTCCTTAACTCGTTATTATAAAACTCTCTTAGCGAAAGTCACGTAACTAATTCTCCTTTATTACGCCAACCATCAGTAACGGTGTCAAAGGGCTGTGCATTATATGCCATCATTTGTTTTAGATAGGATATTTAATATTTATTCTAATTTAAATGTTAATGTTTGTTTAAAAGTAACGGTATTTCAAGCAAGAACGAACTCTATACTGCATTAAAGCTCAACTAAATTACTGAATAGAAATTGGCGGATGTATTAGGTATTACCCATATGCATATTAAGTTGTACTTCATTTATACATAACGTTAGCAAAACCTATTACAATATCACTAACATAAGATAATTACTAAGCTTAATTATATGTTTATGATGTAAACATATACACGCACCGGGTCGCGCTAGGTTCCTACTTTATTATGTAAGAAGCATACTATTAGGAATATCCGTTTCCGATACCACGCTCATCTCCATTGGTATTTCATTAATTCATAGAACTAGTTACCTATTCATAAATCACAATTACATCATTTCATATACGTTTTAGTGACCTTATTTTATTCGCAATAGCTAACCGCATCGTCATCTCATTTTCTATATCCTACATGTAAAAAAATATACTTTTACTTGCTTGCAATTTCGTCTGGCTAAACAACGAAAAGCACGATTCGCAAAATGTATTTGCACTTTCGACAAATCTGCAGTATTTTAAAACAAATAATAAGTCTGTCAGCAAACTTGTTTGAATGTTTGAATTGACTTTATATGAACACCAATCTTGTTTTTACATGTTCTTGTGACTATGCTTGTGCTATTTCAAAATGGTTTTATCATGTTATATAGTTGAACAAACAAGTATTAAGTAGAAGAAAAAAAATCACTGTCTTATGTTTTAGATTTATCTGCAGCTTTCTGTATATTTGACTCTACTCATAATTTCAATGTTATTGATTAACCTAGTAATGTTTAGATGAACAACATAACAAGTTTTCTCTTTGTTTAATTCAAATATTAGTTCTGTCGTCAATATTGGATGTCTATTTAATTGTTTGTAGAGCTTGTTAATATTTACTATGCAAATGTATCAATAAGATTTCTCTCCTCTACTAGTGTAAGGAGGCCAAGGTCGATTATCTAGCTGACGCGGATTGCTTTGCTGTTTGTGGGTTATTGGCCTATGATTTTCTTTTACGTCAGAGTGATATACACACAGAATTGAACTGACTCTAGTGTATCGTAAATAATTGAGTATTTATCACTTTGAGGTTGTTGTAGTAACTCCTTAGCCAAAATTACAATGTTGTCCATGTAGTTTCCATGGCTATTAATAATACCTTTTATGAATTCCTTATCTTTATAGTTTCCGTTAACGATGAGTAGCATTTTAAACCCTAATGGTTATTACCATGTCATTAACACGGTGAAATCAATTCCTTATGCGTTTTCCACTATTAGACCTTCAATAGTATCTGCCAGTAACCGATCTATGACCCTTTAGATGCCCTTAGTGCGTGACGAGGTCTCACTGAAGGTGCTCATAGTACTCGTAACCTGTCGAAGCGCCCTTTTCATGCTTCACTTTTACGACTCTTGCGACGTTGTCTAGTTATTACTTTCCTCATGCCATGAAATTTGAAATCATTCGTCGTCATAATCAACTACGTAGATCTTTTCTATCATATTGTAAAATAATTATTTTCACTCATCTAATCAATAATCAAGGGGCTATGATTTGAATATATCAATTATTGCACGACTTTAAGTGGGTCGTGCCCGTGCGTGACTCGTGACAAGATTTGGCTTTTAATTGCATAATTTTTCGTTGCTTCTAAACGCTGTCGAAGCAAAAATTTAACTTAAATACGTTCCTTAGCAAACATTATACAATTGAAGGTAATATATTAATCCCATTATTTATAATAATAACACAAAAAGTTACATGAACGCAAAACTTCCCGTTAAAATTATACAATACGAGCGACCCCTATTATACAAAATTAATATTTAAATTTGAATTGAAACACTGTCGTTACCTACAGCTAGCTAGCCGCGTATTCTGATATCATCGCCTTCTATAATAATAGGCTAAGGGTCCATTCGTGCTTTTTACTTGGAATCAGTCGATGAACAATGGTAATCAATTCTCAATAATAGTTTTATCGTCACGAACACAATGAAATTATTAGTCAATTTGAGTTTCTGAGCTAAGATGTTATCGAGCCTTGAGCTCTTTAAGATTTTCTGCTGGCAGTAGGAAAATTAAAATTTAGTTCATAAACAAGCGAAACTGAAAACCGTACTGTGACGAATGTAATACGCTGTTTAATTCAAATTAGTGCAATTTTTATGCATTATTTAACTACAATACCTATGACTAATGCATCAAATCTTAGTTTGATTTTTTTAAAATACCACTTGAAATGCCTTCGCCTATTATTTTAAATAAAGTATCTCTAACCGATTTCCAAAATCGTGTACTTAAGCTTATCTATTAGGTGATGTTATAACTTTGTTTTTAAGGTTTCGTATTTTGTATGTTAACGATTACTATGGACGTAACAGCTGCTCTGATTTCGACAGGTTTTCTATATTTTATAGAAAATTATCTCAAGGTTATAGACGCCGTAGAAATTCTTAGTTTTCCTAAGATCTATCGGGCCAAATTTTTCAGACTAGATTTTTTAGTTTCGTTACTATTTGCCTGCTAAACATGCAGATTTTCAAGTTGATTAACATTTATAGAAAAGGAGGGAAATGACAAATTAAATGTAGAACAAAAATAGCTAGCATGTATATTTCATGTAAAGAGTTTATGTTGACAGCTATACTTATTAACCGCTACAATCCTTCATTGACACCATTAGTAAATCAGAAACAAGATGACCTCGCTCGTCTGTCGTTCTGGATTTTGTGCAACAAATTCTGATGTCAAAACTAAGCATTGTTTTGCAACACAGAATAAAACATTATTCTGAATCACTAGGTGCAGCCCGCGACTTCGTTCGCGTCCCGTTGGATCCCGTTAATGTTTCGGGATAAAAAGTAGCCTATGTTAATCCAGGTCACGGACAATATATATTCCAAGTTTCATCCAAATCGGATCAGTAGTTTTTACGTGAAAAAGTAACAAACATCCATCCATACTTACAAACTTTCGCGTTTATAATATTAGTAGGATAGGATTTATCTACATACTCTATAGGTTCTAACAGCAAGATGTTTTCAAACTTTCTATTTAACTGAAACTGTCGAGCAGACGAACACGTTTGTGAAATGATTCATAAGTTTACACTTCACACTGAGTTAAAAGCGCGTACTAAAACTATGCCTCCTATAACGATAACCAGCGACTGAACATATACGTCAAATGAATGCTGAATAGGTAACTTGTTCATTCGTGGTAGTTGAGTCACCGACAAGACACTTTCTGTGCCCTTATGTTTGAACGAGAGTGACACCGGTCTCTTCGACAATCGTATTGTTTATTATGCTGGCTGCAGCTCTGCAATATGTTTTGTAAATAGTAGCACTTGAAAAAGCATAGAAGCTCTTTTAGATCGCCAATCAAAAGAGAATTTAGCATACATAACAAAATATACTAACGTTGAACAAATTATTTCATCTCAAACGATACGATGTAATCATCAATGTATATAAAATTCTTGTGAAGCTGACTGACAACAATCAAAGCACATGTATGAAATTTGGAGGGTAGTATCCTTATATAGTGTAGGGGTGCACTAAGAAAGGAATTTTGAAAAATCGCACCCGAAATGGTATAAAATTTGGATCAAAAATTTTAACAAAATAATGCGTATGCTGCTACTACGCGAGCAAAGCCGCGGGCGACCGCTAGTTCCGCTATAAAACACTTTAATATTTTCTTCCTTTGTTACAGATGGTATTTCCGCAAAATAAAGCGAATCGAAGCGGAAAAGAAACTGCTCCTCCCAGAGAACGAGCATGGCGCTTTCCTTATCCGCGACTCGGAGAGTCGTCACAACGACTTCTCTTTATCAGGTTAGCATAAAATAACGGTCTGTGTCAAATGCATGATTTATATTTACATGACAAGGGCCAGTTAACGCAGCCAAGTGGTTATGGAAAAAATATGTAAGCAAGGTTCGATCCACTTTGCTTTGTTGTCGACTCCTTTATGTTAAACTGACTTGATTCCAAGAGTTGAAATATTTAAAAGCAAACTAAAATTACGTAAAAAATATATAGGACCTCTCTTAGGCCGAGTTTCACTAACTCTGAATACAGTTATTCGTTAGATTAAAATATTTTCCGTCTTTGTTTTTGACAAGTGACAAGTCTCTACTTTAAGAAGACGGATAGTATTTTATCTGACTGATAGCGTTATTCCGAGATGCTATCTGATCACAAAGATCGATAAAACCAAAATAGCTTTAATTACAAGTCGATGATTCACCACAAGCATCAGTAACCGCACGTACAGGATAAAGCTTCTATTAGAAACGCATACACAACACACACATAGTTGCTCTGGAAGATTCAATCTCTTTGAAACCGGTTTCAGTTTTTCTAAGACCACTGAAGGTGGTTGAGGCTACCCGTGGGAACAAAGCATAGTCTAACGTGACTTAATATCTACTAATTAGTATTGTTTATGAATTCAATGAAGACCAGCTTACACACGACACGCAGTAAATGAGACTTAAACATAAATACCTATCAAAACAACAAACTATTAAATAGAAAATGGTCGTAGTCGTGATATAAAATATGATAATGTACTTGAACTTGACGTCAACGGATGAAGTATTCCTCTATTAAAATGTAACACAATATGAGGACAAACTTTATTTATTCAGAAAATAATAGCTTAGATCGACGGTATTTTTCTTATAGAAATTCTTAGATGATTACTTGCATAATAGAGATTGGAATTTTACTTAGACACGAGATAACCAAACATAAAATTATAAAAGTTTCCACTCCTCTTATGTTTTTTAGTCTGTTGAATTATTTGAAAAATAAAAGAAATAATATACACGTTATATTTGTAACACATATAATCTGCGAAATTAATTTGCATTATACACCAACTCTACATTTTTAAAGTTGATGATAGCTGTCGATAACCAGTTAGTAGATACTGAATAGATATCAGTACCCTTACACAGAACATTCATTTATAAGTTACTTACGTGCATCGGATACAAATCAATAACAGAAACTTGCTAATGGCTCTTCCGATAATTTTCGCAGTAAACCAATTTAAATTATCATTTAGCAGAACATGATAAATCAATTTGAAAACAAATGTTTTATATAATTCATATGTTCGATTAAATGCATGTTCGGATATATTCGCAGAATCGTTTGGTTTGGTTAGGTTATAACTTACATTGTTTTATATCTACCTTCATTGGTATAAGTTTGAAATGGCTATAAGAATTCCATTGGCTTCAATGATAAACCCACGTTTTGAAACAAGTATGTGGAGATGGGCTGTGGTTGAGGCGTCGTCTGTACCAAGTGTGGGTGGATGAAATAATACTAATATCGAGTGAGTAAAGAAAAACAAGGGGCTAAAAATCGATTCATATAGCGAAGCCTATACATACGATTTCATATTTATATAAAAATAATTGATAATATAGATAAAAAAACCGAATTCATCACATATTTCTCTGTATCTTTTAGTTCAAAAGAACCTTGTCATAACATAACGTTGCCTTCAGAACTTGCTTGCAAATAATTTTGGCTGGTTTTAGTTACAGCGACTGTATATGACTGAAGTTGACTGAACAGGCATAATAACTTTAAAACTTAAATTAATTAAGACTTTGTTGATTTGTTCTTCATGCATGTAATATTATTAAATTACTAAATAATTTACTTCAGTTCTTACACTTTCTCGATGTGAAAGTAAATCTCATTATGAGATTTGAAGTTATACTAACTGTATACAAAGTATGAAATGTATTCTAAACGTATAAGTTTCGCTATCGTCAATATTTTGAAATACGTCACGTTCGAATGTGTACATTGGCAATTGGCAAGCAACTACAGCTGATAACCTGTGCAAATAGCTCTATACTTAATCAATCTTGCTAATGTTACTGACCCGTGCAATGTTTATATGAACCACAGGAATGAATCACCCATACTTCTAACACATTCTAATCTAAACAGTTACATAAGTTACACACCGTGCAACGGGATTTAAATAATGAAATCTGTATTACGGTATGACCACAACAAACCAGCACTTGGCCTACAACATAATATGCGTAAATTAAATGTCAGTTCAGCTCCATAAACCTTCATCAAAAAGTCTAAGAACTGTCAAGAGCTTGACGAGGCAATTCTTGGAATAGCCAGATCGTTCATAACTGAGATTCATATTTTAATACGACAAACATAAATTAAAATTAAAAAATATTAGTATTTTATATTTACAGTTGAATCTCTGTCTATGTCCGGGATCAAAACGACTTAGCAACAGAGCCATGGATACCGTGGATTCCACGAATAAAACTTTCATTCTCGGTACTTTTTGCTGCACAACATTAAATATAATGAATTATTAAAGCAACTCCTGTTACTTGGCAAATCTTGTTGCGGAAAGACTAATGCGTGCCTATTTGTCTGTCTGCGGGCTTCACATACGACTATTGCCTCGTTCTACTTGATTTACGTAATGCGTATACATTTTTATAGCATAATGTTCTAATTTACATCTTACAAATATCTATGACAATGACTAATCCTACTAATATTAAAAACGTTTGGATGTGGTGTTTCAATTACACTGCAACTACTGGTCTTATTTGAATGATACTTTAAATATATTATAGTTCATAACCTAGATTAACACATAGGATACTTTCTATCCGGAAAATTAACAGCATCGAATAGGACGTGGATGAAGTTGGAGGCGGAAGCTGTTAGGTTTATAAACAGTTGCTATAATAATACTTTTGTTTGCAGTGCGTGACGGTGATACAGTGAAGCATTATCGCATCAGGCAACTTGACGAGGGTGGATTTTTCATCGCGCGCCGCACCACCTTCCGCACCCTGCAAGAGCTGGTCGAGCATTACAGCAAGGATGCCGACGGCCTCTGCGTCTCCCTGAGCAAGCCTTGCGTACAGGTCAGTGACTGCGAAACTCTGCCATGCCTCGCAATCGCCACCAGCATTCCTAACTTACCTGCCCATCAATCCAATACAACAAAATGACTCATTATAATAACAATGTAAACGCATAATAACCAAACTTGAACTCGACCTTCCACTATCATCTATGATTGATAATAAAATAATGATTGAACGTAACATTTACAGTTAGATGCCACAGACGTAGAATAACAACACTGTTGTGTTGTGTAAAATCAAGGCCGCGAGATCGAAAAAATTATGTTATATTATTACGATGGCGCATAAATTGCAAAATTCAATATCGGGACGACGATAATATTTATGGGTTTCGACGGTGAACCTTTGTGCGCCTCGTGAGAAATATTACGAGGCATTGAACCAGCTCCAAGATACTTTAAATTCACCGAAGGATTTATTTCCTGGACAAAGGGCCTTCGCGCTCTCACTCAGATGTTCAGCGCTATTAATATACTAGTTTCTTTAACATCTTGGACGTTGTTTAATTTAGTTTTATGCGTAGTCGTGACGATGAGTACTGTACTCGATATTGCGTCAGCAGTCATACACGTGCAATTTCCATTAGCAATAACTTTAAATGCATCGCATAGTCGAAAGTGACATACCAATATGAATATTTTTTTATTTAAATTCTGTTGACACATGCTTTAATCGAAGTCTATACTCTGCCTCATCTCATTGACTCATTCAATTTGTCAAGTTTCACGTAGCCTTGAGATTAGAGTTCCAGTTTCGTGATCGCGTTTCAAGCAAAATGCCTCACTTTCGTCACGGGCCTTGCGTATCCTCGCACTTTGAGGTGTTTGACGTGGACACGACGCTTTTGTTTTGCTTATAACATTTCATCGTTTCAAGACAAAGACGTTTTTATGAATATTTAAATTAAGTACCATCCACGCTATATTATCTATCTACGTCTACAGCGCGTTGGTTTGTTATGACTCCATGGTTAGGTAAACCGCTGAGTTCAATGAATTAGCACAGAGATTTCATTGTAAAGTAAAACAATCATCAACCTAGTTTACCATTTTTGAAATTATGAATGCCACTTAAATACCTTCCGTAAGTTTTGAATAATTTTCTTTATTTTGCTAATTCCTGCGTTGCGCTCTAGACAAGAAAAGCTATTCTAGTTTCGGACTATTGTTATCTCGTCCTACTGGGACGAAACAATAACTTCAATTTTATATATATTTCTAGTAGGTACTGTTTCGTCCCAAATCTGGTATTTACCAAAGTAAAGCTTGCAAATATCCTCTTAACAACGCTATTATGTTATTGTTACTAATAGTTTATGACGACGGTGTAACTTTCTACTGCTTATTGAATAAATCTGTGGTATATTTATAAACGACCCTTAATTGTTAGTGTGATTCGGTCCTCAGTTATTTCTATGTCTTTCTTATGAGGTACCTAGTTTCATACTTAATAGAGTCTATTTTATTCCTGTTTTTATATTTTTTTGCGAAAGTTACACTTTTGGTATTCTCGTTACTTTTTTCTACACAAGTGATGTGATATAGCAAAAAAATAAATAAAGTTAGGTGTATAATATGATGCTTCATAGGTGAAGTACTTATTTAATATTTCTTTGTGATGCTGAGTTCAATGTTATCAAACAGTACTGAGCTATTATGGCTGTGTATGACGTTTTAATTGAATAGGTAAGTAACATTATAGGGGACTTGTCCGACACGATCTGGTGTCATTACGAAGTTCAAGGTTGCATTGGAATCATGAACTTTAAACATGAGCGCAGTCAACCAGCTTTCAAAGACCATTGAAGTGATACCTATTAAAATATAACTCATAGCATTGCCAATTAGCTTCTATTCATATATCCACATAAATTACCTACTATATTACTAATATTATAAACGCGAAAGTTTGTTAGTATGGATGGATGTTTGTTACTCTTTCACGTAAAAAGTACTGATCCGATTTGGATGAAACTTGGAATATGTATTGTCCGTGAGCTGGATTAACACATAGGCTACTTTTTATCCCGAAAAATTTACGGGATCCAACGGGACGCGAACGAAGTCGCGGGCGGCACCTAGTTAGAAATAAATGAATCCTTTTCAAAACTGGTTTGTAAAATGAGCTATTTTTACCAGTCTCTGGGTTCTGTTTAGTTACAATCGATTGAGCATAAATAACGTGTCTATTTATCAATTGACAACGTTTCGTTGAAAAAAATCTTCTCAAAAATCTCAAAGTGACGTAACAATTTGCATGATTTATGATTTAGCTATGTATGACTTGTGCCTGTGCCCCTTCACTCTATACCGCTTTATCGGAATATTGTGGGATTTCATTGTTTCTTTACGTTTATTTACTATTTCTCAACGAGAATGCGGTTACAGAGGCGGCCACGATTGCATCGGTCTGTTGGCTCATGAAAACTTTAGCATCTAAAAGATACCTTTTACCCACGTCATAAGGTCTACCAAATAGTTCCAAGTAAGATTGCTAGTAATATAAAACTTTGACATTTACCTACTAGACTTTATACATTCGATTGAACAGATTACTTCTGACATCTTTTCTCGGCCGCTTACAACCGTAACGCAAAATGCGCATAGGGACCAAAATGATTCGTGTTATTCCCTACAGTAGCGACCAGGCTCAGCTCATGTGCATGTCTACTAGTCATGGTCATCCATGACTAGTCATTAGTTACACACAACAGGTTTGTTTATTTTGTTTTCTCCACGTGAAGTAGTTACAAGATCTCTTGTAGGGTCCTTCAATAAGTAGGTAAGTCTAAGGTGCCTTTTCACTTCTCTCGCACAGACTAGCCAGACATTCGATTCAGTTACATCAGTTGTATAACAATTCACACTTTCCGACACAAACCTAGCCTATTACATCAAACGTCTCGTACAAAATGATGCATAGTGTTTAAATTTTACATACCTACCTAAATAGTTTAATAATAATAGGTCTTTACATCTATTGAAGATGATTTATACAGCGTCAGGAGGCAACCTATGCCTACACTTGACGGACACTGTAGTGCCTGGGACAATGTTTAGATGGAGTACGCTTGCCCAGCACCTAAATCATCCTCTCAGCCTAGTTAGCCATATCCACAGGGAAGACATCGTCAATACGTGCGGAGCTGACTAAGCCAAGGGTTTCTTCACAATGTTTTCCTTCACCGTTAAGCTCGTGTTAATGCGCATATAAATTTTCCGAAACGAAAAATCCATTGATGCACGGCCGGGATTCGAACCCACGACCTTCGGATCGAAAATCGAACAAGCCGTGTTGGCCGAGTGGGATTGCACCTAAATAGTTTATTACATGAATAAATAAAACAAGGTATTCCAAAATTAGTTTTACCTTGGTTTACTCAACGATCTTCATTGCAATTTGTTTTGCAAACATTTAACAAGATTGCTATTTCCGTATATTGTGAGGTTCTTTTGTCATCACTCGCAAAAAGATATCTCACTCATTGCGTTAATATGACATTTAAAACTAGTAGGACAGTTTTATTTTTTATAGGTAGAATAAGCAAAGCAAGCATTGTATTGGTCCAGGAAACCCTGTCTAGGTTTTTAAACCTGTCTCGGCATATTTCCTTATTGCCCTTTGAGTTGATTCCTCTAGTCGCAAGATAGTCGTCGGACAATATCGTACAGTTCGATCTTTATTGAGAGTATGTTGTGCGCGCTGGGTTCGGCAAACCGTGACAGGCAAACCAGACGTATCGTCGTGGTGCGTGCCCACCAACCGTAGGTTTCATGTTACAACGTGGCGTGAATAAAAATAGTTAACAACGTGTGAGAGACTCGGGTGCAATGAGAATTCCGCATCTTTTTTTCAAAAGTCAACCTTACATTGCTTGAATAGACGGCTCTGGTTTATTCTTTTTAACCACAAACGAAGGTGTTCATACTAGTGTCACCGTATTGCAATAGACATTTACAGGATAAAAACTAAAAAATTATGAACACTGTTGATAATTTTACTTATTTATTTTGTATTGGGACCGTCAAAGTCCATAACAATGCTGCGGCTCTACATTGAAAATTACGAATTGTACACATTCTAGTGCAGCTGACTGTACTTTAATTATTTTTTTATGAATACTAATAAGTAGCTCTACCCGTGTGTCAATTTTTTGTCGCCATTGTAGATACATGCTGTAGATGTCTAAATATAATGAGTGATCTGATATGTGCTAAACTGGCCGCAACACTGCTATGTATACGTCCGTCAGTCTGCCAGAACGATTATTGTTATCCGCATTAAACTTATCTGTATAAACATACAATACATGTAGGTATGTTCAAATGTCAATGCATGTGCTTATGTATATTATTATTTATATCATGCATGTACTCATTTGTTATGTAACCAATGTAATTTACCTGAATCTATACCATTTGCCATTAATAATAACTTTGATTATCGACATTTATGATCAATTTATTAAATTACAAATGTCTTCTATCATGACATGACTATGATAGAAATTATATTATTATTATTACTTATATAAATTCATATTTAACGAGCTATTCAAATAATATGGTTTGCATTATGTATTTCTACGAACGTAAACTAAACTGTAAAGGTATAGTTAGGTAGTAGGTACATAACCAGGTCAATCTAAAAATAAATCTGTTTTCAACACACAATATGCATCACACATTGCGTAAAATCACATATTACTACCGGAAAATTTCAGCGTAACCGTATTTATTATTGCAGATCGAGAAGCCAGTGACGGAGGGCCTCTCGCACCGAACCCGTGACCAATGGGAGATTGACCGCACTTCTCTGAAGTTCGTCAAAAAGCTCGGCCATGGTCAATTCGGGGAAGTATGGGAAGGACATTGGAACAGTACCACGCCGGTCGCGGTCAAAACCCTGAAGTCAGGAACAATGGACCCGAAGGACTTCCTCGCAGAAGCACAGATCATGAAGAAACTACGACACAGCAAACTGATCCAACTTTATGCTGTCTGCACTCTAGAAGAGCCCATTTATATTATCACAGAACTGATGAAGCACGGATCCTTGCTGGATTACTTACAAGGTAAACTATTACACAAACAATTTGCAAAGTTATCTAAATAAACATAAATATGTGACATAATAGTTATAATTGTAAGTCATTATGAAATACTGCCAAGGTAACTCCGGTTACAGCATACATAGAATCCAACATCATTCATTAAAAGGTGGCAGTTATTGTACTGATATATTCATTGAACTTATTCAACGTGCGATGTTATACAATAGCTAAGTATTTTACCATATATCTATTATATGTTTTTATGATAGCAACGTTGATTCAAACTACCCTGAACCCACTTCAGACAGTTGAAATAAGTATCCATTTTCTTCTAATTAGCTGCGATTTTCTATCACTTCATAAATCGATTGTGTACACTCACTTCATAAAATTAAAACGAACAATTAACGTCCAATATTATAAAATTATCACTATTGTCGTCACGAAAAGAACACGCCAATACCGCATGTTCTTTGGTAGCCCTGCGGTTTCTTAACAGAACCGCTGCCAACATGTACCTTTGAGCGATCACTAGGGGTTACGGAACACGTATCTTCAGATCTTCAGATGTAAGATCCTTTGAGATGGAGATAACCAACAAAGATTAACGCTCATTTACTCCCACAGGCAAAGGTCGTGGATTGAAACTTCAACAGCTGATCGATATGGCTGCCCAGATCGCCGCTGGCATGGCGTACCTCGAGTCTCAGAACTATATTCATCGCGATCTGGCGGCTAGGAATGTTCTCGTCGCGGAGGCTAATATCGTGAAGATCGCTGACTTTGGCCTCGCTAGGCTAATCAAGGTAAAATCAAACTCTACTATTGGCCTCTATAGGCCAATCAAGCTAAGATTAAACTCTACTTTTGGCCTCTACAGGCTAATCATGATAAGATTCAACTACCCTGTTGGCCTCTATAGCCTAATTATGTAAGATCAAACTCTTATATTGGTTTCTCTAGGCTAATCAAAATAAGATCAAATGTATCTTTAGTCGGAAGCTCCAAACTATATGGCTTACTTTGAGCCCAAAATGATATCCATTGCGATCAGCCGGCTAAGAATGTTCTAGCGGCAGAGGCTATTATTGTAAAGATTGCCGACTTTGGCCTCGCTAGACAAATCAAGGTAGCATCAAACTCTGCAAAACATATCAACAACTCGTTGAACTAAGACTAAAAATTCCATCTATCCTCGATCGTCTTTACAGGGTTAGATTAAAATTTATTTCAAACACAATGATGCTCTAGATTTTTAATGTTTCCTTTTCATCTTTATATGGATTTGCATCAAACTGACATCGTGAATTCGTGATATTACATTTTTGTGTTGCAATCATCATCATCAATATAAAACTCTTTTGAAGCTGACAGAGAATCAACGCACAGCCTAAACCATAAGTCCTAGAGGTATGAAGTTTGGAGGGTAGTATCCTTATATAGGGTAGGGTTGCACTAAGAAAGGAATTTTGAAACGTCACACTCTAAAGGGTAGAACGCGAGCAACGCCGCGGGCGACGGCTAGTACTATATGTAATACAGATCAATTAAAATGAACTGGGCAGTAGTAATATTGTCAGTTTAAAAGATTTAAATGATTATTTCTGCAGACCACGAACACATTATTATCACCTATTGTGTGGCTTTCTTCTGAGTCATCATCTTATTTCAAACAATGGTTAGAACAATAATTACTGTGGTATTGACGTGTCAACTCGAACAGAACTCTATATTTTTTTATTTGAATACTAAAGTTTGCTTTAAAGTAGACTTGCTTACAACGCGACAGTTGTTTGTTTATCCTATTTTGGTCGAAACATGGAGTAAAAGAGGAAACATTAAATCAAAAAATTATAGAAAACGTGGTACACGAAAACAAAAACCCAAGCCAACTCACATCAAACAGATATGTCTATAAATACTAAAACAAACTCACGTCAAATGAGTTTCATTGCTCTGACCTATACATACCTTACCTCCAAAAGTGGCTCAGTCTTGTTATTTGTGCACCATTACTAAGGTATAACGAAGCACTCGTTAAAAGAAACGTGAGTGATATTAAAGTTTTCCAATGCACGTGAACCAATAATAAGTTATACGTTGCTATAAATTCAATAATAAGCATGCAAATGCATAATCTGACAGTACGATTCGTTTGCAAATGAGTTCGTACATTTAAATCAGTAACGGGATTTGATACCTCATTCATTTGAATCTGATGAACGCGACTTCGTTCGCATTAAAATCTTTTTATGTTGATCAATTTGTTACACGTGCAATATCACATTTTTGAGTCTGATGAAAGTGGAGCAGACATCGTAAAAGAAAAGAGACAGTTTCGGCTTGGGGTATAAAAGGAAGCCCTTCGAATTACAGGTTTTGGGTCAGTTCTGATCGCGTCATCGTCTTGACTGCCAAAATACTTTGATGTGAAGTGATTATATTCTTCTATCTCTATATATAAAAATGAATCCCTATTTCTGTTGGTCACGACATCACGCGTGAACGGCTGGACCGATTTGGCTAATTCTTTTTTTGTTGTGTTTGCTATTGTCAGGAAAAGGTTCTTAAGGTCGGTTAGGTCGAGAGTATGGTATAGGTGCTGTAAGCCTACTCTATCTAAAAATGTCGCAACACTACAGCGTTCCGTTCGCTGTAGCATGCGTAAAAAGTGGCCCGTGACGCTGTATAATCATCTAATTTAGATTCAAAAGTCTGTCCTACAATTGCCTAAGTATAGTACCCATACCATTTAACTTCAGAATGTCAAATCAATGACGAATCCAAAACTAGCTTAGTCATAACTAAAACCGATAAGCTAATGTCGTAATTTGTAAGCAATGTCTGTAGTGGTATTTCTTCTTAATGCTTCAGAGTATTGAAGCACTTAGAAGAATATAGCCACAAAATAGGTTTTATCAAAATAGGTATTGTAACCACCTAAAAAATTAAGTTACCAAAATAAACCAGGATGCTGTTTCTAAATAGCATACTCGAAAATCAAATTGCTGATGGAGTTCGGGTTTTTCATCTATCTAATTATATTTAACTCTTTTGAAGCTGACTTAGAATCAACGCACAGCCTAAACTATAAGTCCTAGAGATATGAAATTTGGAGGGTAGTATCCTTATATACCGTTGGGGTGCACTAAGAAAGGAATTTTGAAACGTCACACTCTAAAGGGTAGAACGCGAGCAACGCCGCGGGCGCCGGCTAGTTAAGAAATAAAATTTATCCGCTCGTCAGCTAGTCAAAACACTCTAGCTTCTGTTTCTACGAACTTAATGAACTACATCAAAATAAACCCGTTATTTTGTCTAACAGGAAGACGAATACGAGGCGCGAGTCGGTGCTAGATTCCCTATCAAATGGACTGCGCCTGAGGCGGCGAATTACAGCAAGTTCTCCATCAAATCTGACGTGTGGTCCTTCGGTATTCTACTGACTGAACTCGTCACCTACGGACGAATACCTTATCCAGGTTTGTACATAGCAGTATTCATATTTCAGGACTTTGTGTATTGACCTTCGACCATTTAGATTGTTGGTTCGATCCCCACCTAAAACAAACAAATTGTGTGAAATAATTGTATTGATATATTTACAACTATGCTAAGTTCCGTACAGCCCTGTGTCAACTAATACGATTTCTTTGTAGTCATTGACAGAAAAACATTGTTTGTAACTAGTAGATATCTAACCTAGTGCCTCGGCCTTATCAGAAGGAAATAAATTACCAATACGTGTAGAGGTTAGCTTTTTCCAACTAGATTAAATGTACAGAGAACCTTGACCAGTTGGAACTAAAAACAAGAACAATATTTGTGTTAAATGGAATTAAAAAATGTCTCTAGCTTCACTACAATACAGCTCTGTTCACCATCAAACAGGTTAATACAGTATCAGTTAGCCACCAAACCCGTATGGACGCAAAATTCTACGAATAACTTGTTTTCCAGTTAAATCACTACATTTTCCTGCTAGATTTTCACCTAAACCTGCAGTAAATATCACAGGAAAACATCGTAGTTAATCTATTGACGCGCATCTACCGATTTTATGTCGTTGAAGGCGTGGCACTGATCAAATGAAGCTTGATCTACCAATTTGAACCAATTTGCTAGATTAACCCGCACCCACTTGCTGTTGATAGTAACTATCAATTTCAAAAGCAATAAGCCAGTAAAAAACATAGATTTGTTTCTATCTAGGAAGGAGAAATAACAATTTTTGACGGGACATTGCGCCATTTCTTGTAAAAGCGGTATCCTTGTAAGTTACCGGAGTTATCTTTTCTAATTAATTCACGCAACAATGCTGTTTCCCACGACCTTGCGATGACGTTATTACCTCGGTATAGAAACGGAGAGTGCGTGTTCTGTTCTGCTATCTTTCACGGTCGGTCGTTTTTCACTTTCTAGTACGATGTGTGGATACCTAATTTGTAGGAAAAGATTGTGATAGGTTAGTACGATAATTTAGAACATGTTAAAAACTCGTCAAATGCGTTTTTGCGTGCGGTAAAGCGTGCTTTTCTGCGTTCGTTAAAAAAGCATGCTATTTTTTACACAATACTGCGATAATGCGTTTAAAAACTGACTCAAAATGAAGACAACGAAAACACGCATGGGTTCTTTTTTTGCTAAAATTATACCCGCGTACCTACTTAAATGCCACTAGTGTAAATAGCGCTTATCTGTTGCCTACCACTGTGTAGCATTGACCATTGGTAAAAGATGGCTATTTCTGCATTCGGAAATTGAGGTTGTAAATGACTGATAAGGTCTGCTAGAGAAGAGAGACTAGTTTATTTATGTTATTGTTTGTCCGTAGGTATGACTAATGCGGAGGTATTGCACCAAGTGGAGCATGGATACCGAATGCCGTGTCCACAGAACTGTCCCGCGCCGCTCTACGAGATCATGCTCGAGTGCTGGCATAAGGTATGTTTTATCTACGTTTATAGTGCCACTAAATTATCTATTCACACTGAAATCAGTGGAAGTCATACCCCCTATCTTATAAAAACTTAGAGTAGACATTATGTCCTGTTTACGTATGGTAATCAAGACATAATGTCTACTCTAACTTTTTATAAGATAGACCGTAAGTCGATAGACTTCCACTGATTTCAGTGTGAATAAATTCGTACCTAAGTCGATAGGTACGAATTTATTCAGTATTATAACACTGACAAGTTCATGGTCCTTGTATAGATCTATGATTATGATATGACCTAATAATCCTACTGAGTCTTCAGCGGGTCAGATAACTGCCATTTGGTTTGGTTTTGATTCCAAAAAAGGATGGGCTTCCAATTATGTCAGAATAATGCACAAAATTACACTATCGCTTCTAATTACTACTTAACATTACATATTTGAATTTTAGTTAAATCGTTAATCTTAGGCACTACCAAAAATATGCTTACAATTTTATTCCATTTTTTTTTCAAATATGTATTAATGTAAACTATTTGTTGTACCCAGGACCCGCTGAAACGGCCGACGTTCGAGACTCTGCAATGGAAGCTGGAGGATTTCTTCACGATGGACAACTCTGAGTACAAGGAGGCGTCCGCCTACTGAGCCCGGCCCTCCCTGCCGCCCCACCGACACGCGCACGCGCACAACTCACACTTTGTAAGTACTTCAAGAGTAACAAACATCCATACAGACAAACATACATCCTCACAAACTTACGCGTTTATAATATTAATAGGGTTAATTTCAATCATTCATCTTCTTAATTTTATAATCCTCATCGATAATATCATTTCACGGGATGATAGGCAAAGCCTACATCTAAAAATATCATCGAACGAAATGTAAAAACCAAAAAGAACAATGCAACACTGATTGGAACGGGAACTAGAATCGGAAACATAATGCACACACGCATTACTTCCTTTTTATTGGCAAACAGCTGCTCTGTATTGTAGTTTCAACAATGAAACACCTTCCATAGTATTGTGCTTTATTTCATGTCACACGGACAAAGAAGTTGAAAGCTGTTTACACATATTAATTTACTATTTTGTACAATAACAATGTAGGTGTATCGAACCTTAGTTCACTAAATGGAAACATTCTAACAACAAAGGAACTTTTAATGCGGGAAAATACGAGCAGATTTTCTTAGGAACCATTCCACAGATTTTTATGAAAAGTAATTTGTGGATGCTTAAAACAAGGAATAGAATAGATGTATGGCATGTTTACTTGGTTTTCCTGATGCCCGATGCCCTTACTAATGGGACACCCAGCACGTAATGCCCAGTATTTCACCCATAATATTAGCCTAGTTGGCCTAGTACACAAAACCGTGTGTTTATATACTTGTTCATCGCCAATTGGATAGATAGATATAATATTCTTTATTGCACACCACTTATAAGTAAAGAAAATAACAAAAAAAATACCATAATTGGTAATACGACTGACTGACTTTTCGTTTATTGTTTAGTTGAATATTGTGTTTTCCTTGTCCACAGACGCCAGGCTTGTATCACATGCCGCCAGAACTGATGATGCACAACAGCGCTTCGATGCAATACCTGCAAATGCATCCGATGTCTCATTCCACCACCATCGGACAGATGCAGGCCGCCCATCAAGCGAGCATCTTGCATCAGGCTACCTTACACCAGGTGAACTTGCACCAAGGTGGCGTACACCCGGGTAGCGTACACCCGGGTAGCGTACACCCGGGTAACATACACCAGGCGAGCGTACAGATGCATCAAACTGGCCATCAAAGCTTGGCGCGCCCGGTTTGCCAACATCACGCCCCAAGACGCAACTACAGAACACCGTAATGTCTTAAACGACGCGCCACCTCAAACCGCGCGAGAAACGGTGATCAAACTATACGCAGGGATGTCAATTGTAAACGATTTACGATTATTGCGATGCTCTGCAATCTAAACGCCTTGTAAATAGTATTACTTGCGCTTCCTAAACCCGATTTTAGAGTCAGTAGTTTTTTCTATTGTTCCTGGCTCCTGGTGAGCCGGTGGGTTAAAATTTTCGCATCGCAAATATCGTAAGATCGTTTGCTAATTAGGATGAATACCCCATTCCCATTATCCATCTCCGCTGTGTTTGTCATACTGAGATGTCATTTTTGCATCAAACGACTATGACAGGCACAGTACATTTCCTATCGATTGAATGGAGATGTGCGCTCACAAAATGGTCTTCGCCTCATCCTACTCCCATTATATTTTACCCTTTACATTGAAGCGGTCAGGAAGAGTGGCCAACTACATACATGTTTTGTAATAATTGGTACCTTGAAATAAGGTTATCGCTAAGACGTTTATAGTGTATCTCTTGACATTGACGATTCACGATGCTAGTTTATAACATCCCAATTTAGTCGGCAATTAGAAAAGCTACGTGACTAATTCTAATAGCCGCTCCTCGATTACATTCCCATTATAGAGGAGTATTACCTCCGTTAGGTGTTTGCAAGTAGAACTTACCGTTTATCATCAAGGTTGGTTCAAGCATTTCCCATTTTTGACAACGACGTTGACGTTGCGATACTCTTCGATCGGTAATAAGTTTAGTTAGAGTTTCTACAATTTTTCTAAATATATTTAGCGTACAATAGGTTTAACTATTACAGTTTTTTCAACTATCTTAAGCCCCATAAGTATGACCGTGATGGTATGTGATCGTTTATTCGATATGGAAGAGCTTGCGTGTGAAATAGCGCCTTTAGTTTACTTTAGCAGAATGAGTGACATATCTCGATCGGTATATAATCTTGCAATAAATAAAATAACGTAGGCTTCGCCTGAACGAATCGGTAGTACGTTACACCAACATTGTTTTTCAGTGTCACGAGATAATTATGTTATAATGTTTGAGGTTGAGGCTATTCCGTGTGGTTTGTAAGATTATTTTCCGTTAGTGTCGGCATGTGAGTGGCGCTAAGGTGTGTTGTAGTGAGTGTCAGATCGGACGCGAGTGTGAGAGATCACTGTGATCAATCAGTGCCACGTGTGGACAGGAGGAACTCTAGGCTCGGCAGGGATAGGTATATATATGCGACGAGCATTACTCGTAACTATTTTAGTTTAAAGAGACGCAGTTATCGATTAGGTATTTTCACCTTCGTATACACAATGTTAAATGTAGTTTACGATATTGGTGATAGATGCCAAATAATCCTAATAAAGAACTGAATTTATATACATTTTAACTGTTCTGAGGGTACGTAGACGTTAGAATTTATTTAATCGATATCTTAGATTTTTTGAAAAGTGGATGAAAACGAGTCATAATTAATATTTCCTTACAATATTGATTAGGTATCGCATAATTTGGACTTCTTTCTTTACTAATCTCGTGCTCAATTTACAATGTACCTATTCATGCAACTCAATCGCAAAACTCATATAATTTTAGTGCCAATACTTTAAGTTTAAGTGAAAGTATGAAGCTAAAAACTATAATAGAGGTATCTATCGGTAGACAATGTATTTAACTCCTTACTGTTAAGAAAATTATGGCTGGCCTATGTTTATAAATAATTTGTATTTTATGCGTACATTATACATAGTATTGTTATATTTTAAAGTTTACAGTGGTAAGAATATTCGTATGACCAATATCACAGGTTATTGTGCAATATCTATTTAACAAATCAGGTGCTTTAACAAATTTAATAGATTTTTTCCATCCTCAGAACACTTAAAGAAATTAGTAGTTATCGGTGTAAGCTTATTTAATAAATGTTGATTGTTTAGAAGTAAATAATCACGAAAACAGTGCAACATTGAAGTAGTTTTGTAAATTGATCTTTCTCAATTTTTTTACTTGTAAATACGAGTAAGAATGTAGATTGGTATGATAACTATTGAGTGATATTATAATGTTGGTGCATTATAGTATGTTTCAGGAAGGTTCAATGACTCGATCATTCCAATTCAATTTAAAAATGTAGACATCTTAAATTAATGTTCAAATGTACCTATCGCACAAAATAAATTAAACTTTTGAATAATGTGTGCAACGGTGCCTCGTTGCATTTTGTATACGTCACAAAAGATACAATCTCATAACGAGTAATTGCGTTCCGTTATTCCTTATTCCGGGGGGTGGAGTACTGTGGTTCGGTTTTCGAGATGCATTTGTGCATTAATCATTTTATCAGATGTTTCAAATTAAATGGCTCCCCGCCCACACGCCCCAAAAACGAGCAAATACTCGTTAAAGAACTGTACTTTCTCAATGCACTGTGGATAAAGCACTAACGTTGTGTAGAAACTAAATAAACCTATCAGAAGTCATATTTTTTTGTATAAAATGAAGGTTTTCAAGGCTATGGGTGTGTCAGGCAAGTATTAGTAAAACAAAGTTGATTGATTTTATTCTCAGTAAGATACTCCAATGTTCTGTCCCGTATTTACTTACTTTTTAATTTATTTTATATTTTATTATATTTTAAGTCGTAGCTGTAAAAACGCTTTATTATATAAAGGCTTTTTGCTTATTGTAATCGCTAAGTTTGCAGTGTTTATCCGATATAGAATCAATTATTGTTTGTATTAATATTATTTTTACTAGACAATTTTAGGTCTTTCTTAGGGCGCCATCACAATTATTAAAAAAAAACATTACGATGCTTAGGGTAAGGTAAGCTATGCAAGATGCGTGTTAGAATAATTAGTAGGTGTATAACTAGGTAGAATTTATTTAGTAATGTTGCTGTGTTTACACTACTAAATCGTTTGCATTGTACAAGTATACCAGCGAGTGTTACGATTCGATGTGAATTACTAAAATTCAAGAGCGACTGATATTAGTTTGTTATGATACTGTTTGACAAGTGTACTAAGGTCTTATTACCTCCGAGTATCATTTTAATCTATTTTTAATTTCTTCGGCTGGTATTCTACTTATGGATGTATATCACGGGATAGTACCCGAGTAAATAATTGTGATCGAAGCTAAAAGAATAGGTCCAAACACCAGCGCATTTACTGCCAGTAACCTTTGACGACCGGTAAACGTGTTGGTGAAGATTGGGCTCATTTTTTTTATGTTTTTTGTATTCTTGAGTTATTATTTAACCGGGTAATTTATATCCCTTGCTAGCTACGTTCAGTAATTATGATCATACATTTTCCACTTATCTATCGATCTCTATTCTTTTCTGTACCGAAATCTTTTTTCGGAAATGTATTTATCGACAGTCAATACCAGCCTATTATGGATAGTTATTATCATATTTCACTTATTTGTATAGATTTTTTAACACAACAATAAATATAAATGTGAAATACCTTTTGTTTTATTTTATTAACTAGTGATCTAGGTACCTTACCTACCCTAGAAAATCGAAATCAAAATTAACACAGCTGTGTTCATTTTAATAGTAGGTATTAGTCTATGGTAGTATATAGTAGCCTCGCCTATTATAAATTCAAGGTAAGGACTCTTTGTATATGTAGTACATCTTACTGAAATCACATATTGTTGGCTGTACTTAATAAGTCTGTCAAATGCAGAGATTTTTTTTTTTATGTAACAGTCAATCCGTTAAGCTATACACATTGTAATTGTAATTAAGGCATAGTACATACTACGAATTAGTAGGTTAACCTCAACCTACATAAAAATCTGTTATTCCTTTCAAGGTTTATTTCAGGCTATGTAAGTATGTAAATAGGTGATGTAGGTATGTCATGCATGCCTCACCTGTGTAAGCCAGTTTTCTTGTCTGCAGTCTTGATGCGTAGTTGCAATAATAATTACCTACAATAAGTACTTTATCGGGGCTTGTCATGACGCGCCATTTATCGAATCCATTCATAATATAAATACAGCTATTATTATGTATCTAGGCTCCAATATTCTGAGGTATCTGGGTAAAGGTGTCGTTGAAGTGTCGAACGATTGCTATTATAGAAAGATTTTACT
Source organism: Eulithis prunata (assembly GCA_918843925.1). Classification (NCBI taxonomy): domain Eukaryota; kingdom Metazoa; phylum Arthropoda; class Insecta; order Lepidoptera; family Geometridae; genus Eulithis; species Eulithis prunata. The sequence goes on along the minus strand of OU974023.1, from coordinate 3,672,310 downwards.
ACAGCCTATTATTCATTATGTCGGTAATAAAACTAGGCCTGCATTCTAATCCAGATTGATTTGTGTTTCTACTTAAAGCTTCTGCTATAAAATAGAAAAAAAAACTGTATTTGTTCAATGACTTATATTGTTCAACATATAACACACATTTTTAATCCTCAACAACTGATCCGGTGTAAGGGTATTTCCAACAAGCAACGAAACATTTTCTTCTAAACTTTTGATTACACTATCAGCTTCGTGTGTGTTTGGTTTTCCTCTTTTACTAATCGGTTCTTCAATTTCGACCATATCTGAACCTCCTGAATCGAAATAGAAGTCGTCTAGATTAGCTTCTTTCAGTTCCTGTACGCTCACAGCAGGAATCTCTTTAGAAATGCTATCAAGGCATTTGTGTGTATATTTACTCCCTTTAAATTCATCATAGCTTTCATTCTTCAAGTTATTCCAGGTTTCATCCAATGCGTTTTCCCTCACAATATCAGCTACAATTCTGTGAAGATTTTCATTCTGTTCGATATTCATAGCTCGGAGTAAGTTTATGCGTACGATATCGTCATCTTGGAGTAAGCTTATAAACGCATCTGTGAAAGAGTCTATGAGGCTTTTGTGTTCGCTGACATCGTAAGTTGCAAGTTTACATAGAATGTCGGTTAGTATTAGCTTCATTTCAGTGTCGCCTGTTCTTATAAGAACAGACATAACATGCACCATCTGTAAAACAAAACATCCGAAAGTTGAGATCTGAACTTGTATGGAAAGTTGTACGAAGTTCAATACTGGAAAGGTAAAAAAAACAGCATAATAGCTTCAGAAACTAGATCATCATCATTATCAACTTGAAGAAGTCTTGCGGACATAGGCCTTAAGATTACCAGAAAGTAGAATTTTATGCCTTTGTCATTGGTCTGATTAAGTGTCATACGATTCACCTTGTAGTTCATGGCTGCCAATCAGCACACTGGCTCTAAACCAATTATGTACATATTTGTCCCGTTACGGGAATATACACCGCACCTTACTTGGACACGCACATCAACACCACACAGTGAGTCGTCAAAAATAACCAAAATTTATTTACCTTTACAAAGTTAATGATTTTGTCTCTCAATCTACGAATCACGGAGTCCGTCAAAGCAACCAACGCTGATACATAATCGTAGAACCAAACTGTATTAACATCGAGACTGTGGACTAAAGTCTGCGTTTCTTGACATGTCTTTGACCACGCTTTGACTAGAATATCGTCGATACCTCTGGTGGTTTTGAAGGAGCATGTAGCAGCTAGACTTGTGATTTGTATCTGAAAAAAAAATTCAAACATGCAAGGAAATTCAAATAATTACAACTTTAAATATGACCGCACACTTCGACCGTAGAAGTTCGGAGAAGTCCGAATATTTAGACTAAGAAATCGGAATACATTCAAATCCCACTAATATTAGAAATTATGTCAAAGTTTAGATGTTTGTGTTTCATCCACGGTGAAACTTAGAAGATATATAGTTCTTAACCTGGATTAACACAAAGGCTACTTTTTATCCGAGAAAATCAACAAGATCAAACGGGAGACGGACGAAATCGCGGGCGAAAGTTAATCCTATCCTAATCCTAATAATATTATAGACGCGAAAATTTGTGAGTATGGATGGATGGATGTTTGTTACTCTGTCACGCAAAAACTACTGATCCGATTTGAATGAAACTTGGAATGTATATTGTCCGTGACCTGGATTAACACATAGGCTACTTTTTATCCCGGAAAATAATCGGGATCCAACGGAACGCGAACGAAGAAGCGGGCGGAAGCTACATAGTTACCAATAAATCTGCAGATTCACTTTCATGCAATTTCCCAAAAATACTTCTAAGTTTCTCAGCTATCGCGTCTTCTGCATTCTGTTGCGATTCCACCGGCAAGTTCCGTATCCGTAACGCAGTCCACAGCGACATATTATCATCATCATGCATCCGAAACTGTTTGCAAAACTTCATTTTATCCTCATCATCCATCACTTTAAAGAGCCTGCTTAGTGTATGCGACAGATGTATCTTTTGTGGTGATCTGCAGAACGCTTTATGTGTACCCAGTTTCTTGTACATAGTACATAGCCATACTAATTGATTGAAGAGCAATTGAGGCCCGATGTTACTGTAACATAAATATTTTATACCATTCCCCCTCTAAAACTTACTGTTTTGGTGTTTGAATTTAGAACACAATAATATATTTGACCTCCATTTAATTATGGTTCTTGCGCAAGGAGGTTGTATAGCATTGGCTTTACAACCTCCAATCTTTTTTTTTCTCGTAGTCATGGTATACAGTATAGTATGCAACTCTTGAATAAAACGGATTTATACCGAGGGGCATTTTTTTTTTTTTTTTATGATAAAAGTAATGGAACAAGCTGATAGCTCACCTGATGTTAAGTAATATGTTAAGTTATAATATAAATCGGCATGAACCACTCACGTCGTTCAGGATTCTAACACTTGAATCCTTCACTTGCTCGTGATTCATTTATGGCCCTCGCTTTAAATTTGTCTTTTATTCACTAGTTGCATAATATACTATTTTCTCAGACAAGTGCGTTTGTTTTTATAAGCGAGGATAAAAAATATGAGTGATGGGACAATAGTGATTCTATCAAGTTATCGTGTTGACATGTTGTAATTAGTAGGTACAGTCAGAACCATTAGTAAATTCATGTTGTAATTGGTACAGTCAACATCATTAGTAAATGTTGATGAGACAAAGTTCCGAAAATGTTTTGACTGAGAAAGAAAAGCAAGAAGAGGAACTTCCCATTTTCTTTTTTCAACTATGTTTAGTAAGTTAAAACTGTATCCAAAAAGTAGTGTATAATACTAGTGGGATGATTAAAATCCAACGGTAACTATTTTTTTTAAAAAATGTCTTATGAACTGCAAACCTTGATGCACCTACCTAATTTATAGGAAACACGATATCAAATTATTACGCAGTTTTAACACAATACTCACTTAGCTAATAGCACCCATAAGTTAGATGAAAACAAGGCAGCCACACATTCTGTGCTTAATATCGCCTCAATCATATTCTTCTCCAAAGCATTAAACTCTTCATTTGTCATTGTAAGTACCATCGCTGTTGTGTGCGTGAGTATGTGTTCGAATATATTGGTTTGATGGTTGGGTTCGATGGATACCGGGCGTTGTAAATAACTTTGCGCTGGAATAGAAGTATTGTACGTGGTCAAATACATAGTTTTATAATAGAACACCAAATGATCTTTTATTATAAAAATCATTAAACAGCTCATGACAGGAGCTTTTTTACTAATGCTCCTATGATCAGGACTCTGCAATGCTCGGGACATTTAGAAGGATTTAGAAGTAGGCTTGCCAGTTTGTAATAAAAAAAAAAAATTAAATACTAGCCGTCGCCCAAGGCGTTGCTCGCGTTCTACCCTTTGGAATGTGACGTTTCAAAATTCCTTTCTTAGTGCATCCCTACACTATATAAGGAAACTGCCCTCCAAATTTCATACCTCTAGGACTTATAGTTTAGGCTGTGCGTTGATTCTAAGCTTCAAAAGAGTTTTATATATATTGACTAGCCGTCGCCCGCGGCGTTGCTCGCGTTCTACCCTTTAGGGTGCGACTTTTCAAAATTCCTTTCTTAGTGCACCCCTACACTAAATAAGGATACTACCTTCCAAATTTCATACTTCTAGGACTTATAGTTTAGGCTGTGCCTTGATTCTCTGTCAGCTTCAAAAGGGTTTTATATATAGGTATTGATGATATTGATGATGATGATGATGATGATAAAAATAATTATAAGAAGATTCTATCAAACTATCTGATTCCCATATTCCTTACCACGAATACTTACAATACGGTAACAGAGTGTAAACACACGTAACCAGCCTAGTCTTCAAATTGTTTTGTCTTTTCGTTTGGGCTGCACAGGCCATGGCTGATGCGACTGTTAGTAGCAATCCAAGATGATTGTCATTGACGTTCGGTTCTTCACAGATGTGTGATACAGTATTGCAAAGATACTGAAACGAAATAGGAGATCAACTACCTAAATCTAACTTACTTCTTTGATAACTAAGGCAGAAATAACACTCCAAGGTATAAATATAATTTTTCACCACCATAGTGGAGCAGAATTTCGATCAATTCTACTAATACAACAAAATCTATACCTAATTAGTTACTTACAGTAACGAATTCTTCATCCAACAATAGTTCTTTGAGCAAGCAGTCTGAAGGTGCCACTACGTTATTATTCATTAGAATAGATAACGAGCTTTCAGTGGATGTTTCAAGGCAATAAGCATTTTTTCTGAAATACACAACATTAGTTATATACCTAATTGATTACAAGTTCGTAAGTTCAAACTGTTTTTTATTTTGAATTCTACTTAGTGCGAACTGAAGACCATGTCTGAGAATGCAGTTAGAGGTACGTCCAAATATTATATTCGGCATATTGTTGACGAATCCGTGGGTTTGGTCAACCGAAAGTCGTAAATTTAAATCTCGGCTAAAATATCAGGAAAATTGTATAGGAAAATGCTTACATTTTTATGTACTGTAGTAATTCCAAAATATGAGTGTAGTTTTTGTTAAAAGATTGCCTAAATATGTTACATATTTTCAGCAATATTTTTATTGTGAAACTTGCTACTTTGAGAGATCTCAAGGTGATTTTATTATCTTGATTCTTCTGAAAAAATTGACACTTGTTTTAGTTACAAGAATGTTTGACTGCATCTACCGACGACGAGAGTCGGGGTTTGATATCCACCGGCACGGCATGATCTTAAAATTACAATTCCTGATAGAAATAATGCATTGACTACTACTACAATCACAAGGATCATTTAGAATCGTCTTATAAACTAGGTAATGCTAGGTACCGGTTCCACTCGACCAAAGTCTAGAAGAACGGGCAAGAAAATACGGCCTGGTTTCTAGCGCCTTCATTCTGAAAGCCTTGTCGGATCGGAAACTTTCGAAGGAGATTTTCAAATGCGATATTTAAAACCTTCGTAAGTTAACCGATACCGATCCGGCAAGTCTTTCCAAATGAATTAGCCTAGGCTATAATGATGACATACCTCAACAGCAGCTTCTATATTTTCCTTGATCAGAGTGCAGAGGATATGAGCGCATTCTTGAAAAATATCCGTATCACCTATGATATTGGAGTACTTCTCACATATCACGGTGTAGGCCTTCCATTGTTCTGCCATCGTTTTAACATCAAGGGATTGTACGACTTTGCCGATACTTAAATTGATTTTCAGAGCTACCGATAAATAAAATATATCAACTGACAATAAAATAAAATATATAATATAAGACCTCTATGGCGTAGTGGTGTAACATTAAGCCTGGTCAAGTTATCTATAAGTAGTCTAATTACACAAAATTCTGAAATAGGTATATTTCACCGGTCATTTTTTAAACCTACCTAGGTACTCAGATCTCCGCCTTTTGCTAAAAGATGAGTAAACCAATAAATGCCAATAAACACTTACATTGGCAAATTCGTGGCAGCTTTAGTCACCGAACAGCCACAAGAAAAAAAGAAATACCTACGTATATTTTGAAACTTACTCTCAACCAAGACAGCTTTGTCTTCCAGCTCTGTGCAATCAAAATTAAAATGCTCTTCCAGGATGCGCAAGTATGTAACTTGCAGTTCATGACAGATTCTGAACAGATCTTTAAGCTGCTTCTCAACACTTCTCAAGTGATGTCCATACAGAGACTCACTGAAAATAAAGGCAGTACAGCTTCTTGTTAAAAAGTTCATCCAGGGAAGTACTACCTACCTATTTCTACCGCCAAACAGCAATGCTTGCGTTGCTGCATTTCGGTTTGAAGGGTGCTGGGGCACTTACAGGCACATGAGACTTAACACCTTTGTCTTAGAGTGGAGGGTGCAGTGAAATGCATAACAGGGCAACAATGCATTGTAGGCACTGGTTACAACTGAACATTGGATGACCATAGGCTTGCTCCATTGTTTCGTTGTATGGAATCCTAGGCTGTCTCCAGCCACCATCTTTGCCTGACAAATATCATTGGTTTGTTGGATGGGTGCTTCCCTTTTCTTCCCAGCAGTTTACAGTGTGTTGGTGAGGTAATTACTCGACTAGTGATTAGTGATTACAAACCTGTCTCTGCAGTGTATAAACACCGAGAAGATAATAAGGCCTGTTTTTTCAGGAAGTGGTTTCATAGAGCAGCATGACATAGACACAGATTCAATGGTGCTCTTATACAAGTTTGTAAGCATTTGAAGTAAAAACACAGAATCATTTAGATAGTCGATTATCTTGCTTATTGGAACATCTGTGTCTGATAATAATCCTTTGATTAGGTTTTCCAGGCTCTGAAATTAAAAATAAAATCATCATCATCATCATCATCATCCACAGCCCGACTTTATCCACTGCTGGGCATAGACCTCCCCACGTTTGTGCCATCCACTGCGGTCCTGAGCTAGTCTCTCCCATTTATGACCAGCGATTTTGACAATGTTGACTGTCCATCTCGTAAAAATAAAATAAAATACTAAATTTTTTAAATTAATTTATAACAATAGCTAACTTGCTCTACAATAGAAAGTCTGTTTAACTCTTTATTGCACAAAATAAACAAACAATTAGGTGAGCTTAGTGCTATGCATTTTTTGCCAGCCAAAGTTACAGGTCAGGAGAATGGTTGGTGTGCAAATGAAATAAACAGTATTCAAAACAATCAATCAAAATAAACGAACAGGAGACAACAACAAAATATTACACTACTAATATGGGTTATAATAAGAGGTCCATTGATGCATGACCGGGTTTGAACCCACAACCGAACGGAAGCTATGGAAGTTGAATTATTGACATAGGTACACCTACTGGTGGTACATACAATACTCTTATTTATTTATCAACCTTATGTTTACATAAACCAGAGAAGAATACTTACACAAGTAATACAAGTCCAGCTATTATCTAATACTGTGGCTAAATATGTAGGGAAGGTGGATTTCTTGATTTCATCTTCGTAACCAGTGAATGCTGTTTTAGTTGTACTGAGCAATGATTCATAGAATACTGGTTGTTTCTGTGATAATTGCTAAGGAGTTTATGTAAACGCATCTAGATAGTAAACGTTGGTGGTTCTCATAGGCCTAGAGGCTTCTATATGAGGCCTATGTAATAGTATCAGGGTGTAGGTATGTGAGTAGTAAAGTAACAAAAAAGACTGTCGGCTAACTTCTGAGCCTAGATTATGTATGTAAGTAACCACGTTTTATAACTAGAGGATTGACTAAAAGGATACATTTGATAAACTTTCAGCCTGCAGATCGGAAGCATCATCAAAGAAGTCTGAACTTTGCGAATTATCCATCACGTTTTGCGAGCGCAGCATAGGACATGCTATTAGCCCTCATCTATTTATAAGTGTGTTACAGGCGTTTCATTCAATACCTATTTAAAATAAAAACTAATTATAAAACAAAGTTGAAAGTCATAACCAACGCCCGCCGTTTTTTTGAAACTGAATGAAAGTCGATTTTTTTTTCTATGCTGAATAAAAGTAAACTAAGTTTGACAGAACGACCATAGACACAAATCGCTGCCTCTGTCTATTTTTTCAGCCAAAGGAAGGCCTCCCCTCTCTCCTTCCACTATGTCTATGTTTTTTATGGCTGATGCTAGTTGCAAGCGAGAACAACCTTTTACAAGCGCCATCTAATGGGGAGTAGCGGTACTCGAAGAAAGTTAATGCTAAGGGGTTGGTGATCATGATGGTCTGTCAAATATTCGACTGCCACTCAAAGTCAAAGTCAAAAAGCTCTGTCATGTCAATCACACGTGTTTATCTTTTGTGCAAAACACGCGGCCGGCGGCAATAAGTTTTTAGAAAATTACAAAAACTGCTGGACCTATGGGACTTCAAAATGTCTGTTTTGAATGTACACAAAGCTCTTCAAAATATACAGGAAGAAACATCCACTGCGGACCTTAGTAAAGCGTGTAGTGAGCTCCTGGTGAGTGTTCAGTAAACAAAAGAAAAACCACATTTCTTTTCATGTTTTATGAAAAGTTTGGTTTTCTATTAGTATAATTTACAATCGTAGTCGCGTATAACCTTATTAGCCAGTATTTGCATCCCATGCGTCTCTGAGAATATTCGTATTTCTATATATTTTGTTCCAAAATCTCAAACTAGGTACTCTAAAGCTTTTTATGCATGCATAATTTACCCAGCTAATTTATACATTGCAATGTCTTACAAAGGAGCCTGAATACATGTATTTTCTTGAAATTACATTCAAACATGTAGGTACTAAGTAACGGACATTATTTGCTCAGAGAAGGTCAAAATAGACGCTCCAAGGTCTCATTTCCTGTAAAACTCCACTCAGTTCTCATATAAACTTTGTTTTTTTAGTTATCACTAGAATCCAAGAAAATCGGAATCCAAACTGTGGTCAAAAAGTTGTCCGAGTTTATTCTTATTATTGAAGATGCGAGGATTTTTAAGCAGAATTTGTCCAACATTCTCCTGGCTATAGTATCAGCCAAGATTCCTCTAAAACCTGTATTTTCAAACTCTAAATATGACACATGCAGTGATGCAGAGAAAACAAATCACTTGGAGTATTCTGTCATATTGGCCGTTCTTAGTGATCATCCCGATGTATTGCAGTAAGTAACATATTTATATTATTTTAACATCTGAGTGCTTCCCTGCTTCGTAGGGCACGTTAAACTGTCGGTCCCGGCTCTAGCTGTCGCTAAGCTATGACAGAGGCCTTAAGGCAACCTAAAAACTCCGTCACCAGAGTTGGCTACTAACTCATACGAGCTTGCTTGCTTTACCCAACACTATTGTTCAAACGGTCTGTCAATTGATAGATCCAGATAATAATTTGTGTTACTGACATTTTTGTACAAACAAACAAGTATGTTATTTCTATCTTTAATGTTACACTTTATTGATCTTTGTATATCTTTCTGATTTCAGATATGCCCTAAAATACTTTGAAATCAATAAAGTTCCACCTTTCGAAGTGTTCATACATCATGAAGAATCATACAATGTCGCTCCGAAGAAAAGGCGACTCCTAGGATATAAGTATAAGATCACAGATCAGCAAATGGTGTTGTGCTGTTTCACTTTGCTCAAGAAACTGCCCAATGAATTAGCTTATAAATGGGACTGGACCAAGTTTGTGAATAACTTTAGTCAGCACGAAAATGCTGATATAAGATGGTAAGTACTGAAGATGTACTGAAGTACAAGTTGGCCGTTTTGAGTTGTGTGCTCTCAAATGGTTGAGCACAGTTCTAGGAAATGTGTAGGAACCTGTCAGAATGTTAAGTACTGCAAAAAATTATCAAAACAGTAGTAGGTATCAAATATTGATTGACCATTGACTAGACTTAAAATAATCTAAAGTACTAAGCAATTCAACTGGACTAGTAAATCTATCAATGATGAGGCTCCTTGCTTAACAGGATTTCTTGTAAAATGTATGCTTTACCTAAACAATTGTTTACCCATCAGCAGTTAAGAGTAAAGTTTTTAGCGTGTATTTTGGTATGTATTTGGCATGATTCATTGTTCTCTCAAAGCAACCAAACAACCCATTGGATTTTTACAGGATGGTAAAAGAATGTATGGTAATCCTAACAAACATGACTGAATCCGAAGCCAAAATTCTGATGAAAAACCTAAATATCAATCAAGAGAACTCCTTAAAATGTCTGATAACTCCCAAACCTGCCAAAGTATGTACAATGATGGAAATCATCAAAGATGAAGATTTAAACAGAGAAAGTGTGGTGAATGTTGATGGGATACTATTGCCGTTGTATGATAAGAGTAATGTGAAGAATGGAAACTTGGTTCCAGTTAAATCTACTGTCAATAACTTGAGGAGCTTGGCTTTAGCTGTAGCGTCAGGTGAGTTGATATGACACTTATATGTTGTACTAGAATCATCCTGGCTTTGCACAAGTATTTAACAAAAAATTTAATTTCTTTTAAAGTATTTTTTTTTCACTTTGTGTTATAGTATTAGAGTTTTAGTAAGGATCCATAATTTTTTTGAATATATAATTTAGCCTATCTCACCCGGGGATAGTGTAGGTTCCCAACGGTGAAAGAATTATTCTAATCTGTCCAGTAGTTTCAAGAGGATATTCAATGCAAACAAATAATCAAATCTTTCCTCTTTATAGTATCAGTAAAGATTTGTAGGAAGTACGATCATTTGAATCTAGCATGCTCCGTATTTTACAGGTCAAGCACTCTCGCTAATGGGCCCCGTAGGGTCAGGCAAAACGTCCCTAGTAGAACACTTAGCCGCAATTACTGGCCGAAAAAACATTGCCTTCAAGAAGGTACAACTAGGGGATCAGACTGATTCGCGTATGTTGCTCGGAAGCCATCAATGTACCGACGTACCTGGAGAATTTGTGTGGCGAGCGGGTGTTCTGACTGAGGTACGCACTAGTGTTTAAATGTGGTGACAGTTGTTTATACAATTGATAGTCAAATTAGAATATATCATATTGAATTTGGGAAAATCTTCGTTCGCTTCAATAAACGAATTCTTTTTTTTTTAAATTAATTTCAGGCTGTCCAAAACGGTCATTGGCTGCTATTAGAAGACATAGATAGCGCCGCGCTAGATGTGGCGTCCACCCTCAGTTCGCTGCTAGAAAGAAACACGCTCTGCGTTCCGGGTTACAGCGACTCACTTCCAGTCACGCCTGGATTTCAACTATTTGTGACGCAAAGGTTTGTGTTCCTTTATTTCAATGTTTATAATAATATTATACAGTCAAAATGAGGGTAGGTAGGGTAGATCGGTATCGTTAAAAGCCGCCATCTTGAATCGTCATCTCCCTCCATCTTTAGTCAAATTTGTGAAAGAGTAAGATAAATAGAGCCATTTAACATAGCATCATATCGCAATGTATAATATCGATTAATTTTCATTTGATAGTTACGTCTTATTTTAGGACCCTCACTACCAATTATGGTTTTCAAAAGAAGATGTCGAACTCCAGTACACTTTTACAAAAGCACTTGACTCAAATAAACGTAGAACCGCTATCACGGTCAGAGCTATCTGAGATCATCCAAAAAGTATACCCAAGCCTGAGTACAATTAGCAACAGAATGATTGAAGTATTCATGATGTTCTCAGTAGGAAGTCATGATACGTCTTTGCAAGCAACAGAAACGGTCACAGAACAAGTAAACATAATCAGAGGTTCTAGACTGATCTCAACAAGAGACCTAATAAAGTGGTGTTCAAGATCTGTTGTAGGGTTTCGCGTGTCCAGCCCTGAATCCGCTCTAAAAGTACTCCAAGACGCATTGGATATATTCACATGCTCAGTATCCTCTCCAGAAGATAGATTAGAGCTAGCTAAGAAAGTCGGTACGTGCTTAGGAATCGTTGATACGAAATCAGAGTTCTATTGCAAGCATTACAAACCGAATGTGTCGTTGAATCAGGCTAATTTAGCCGTAGGCAGAGCGAGAGTACCTAGAATCGAAAAGAGTTTAGAATCAATCGATTTTGACAACAAAGAAGTTGTGTTTTCTTTCACGCGCCAATCTGCGTGCTTGCTTGAACGTATTGCTTGCTGCGTCACATTCAGTGAGCCTGTGTTACTAGTAGGAGAGACTGGCACAGGAAAAACCTCATCCGTTCAGTATTTAGCTCGACAAACTGGCCACAAGCTGATTGTCATCAACATGAACCAGCAATCCGACTCGGCAGATCTGCTAGGCGGTTACAAACCTGTCGACATGAAATACGTCATTCGACCAATGAGAGATGAGTTTGAGAAGCTATTCAAAGATTTCTACAATGTTGAAAAGAATGCGAAGTTCTTGGGGCATATCGAAACGTGCTATGAGACTGAAAACTGGACTGCCTTAGTTGCTCTAATGAAGCAGAGTCACAAGGCTGCTATAATGAGGCTTACAGAGCAAAAGAAAGATAAGAAACTCAGACAATGGTTAACGTTTGGACACAAACTAGCCAAATTAGATCAGCAAGTGAAAGCAGCGTCAAGATTAACATTTGCTTTCATAGAAGGTTCTCTAGTCAAAGCTATGCAAGAAGGGCATTGGGTGTTACTGGATGAGATAAACTTAGCTTCAGCTGAGATTTTGGAGTGCTTAGCCGGTCTGCTAGAAGACAAAAACGAGAGCATAGATTTGCTTGAAAAGGGTGATAAAGTTCCTATAATAAGACATCCAGATTTCACTCTTTTCGCTTGCATGAATCCAGCAACTGATGTAGGAAAAAAAGATCTGCCAGTAGGTTTGAGGAATCGATTCACGGAGTTTTTTATCGATGAGCTTACTGAAAGAAATGATTTGATGCTGCTGATTGGGGATTATTTGTATCACATGAACCTTAGTGGAGCTACTTTGGAGGCGATTTATATTTTCTATGCGACTATCAGAAAAGAGGCTAAGCTGTCGCTTGTTGATGGATCAGGTAAGTTTTGCCTCATAGTTTGTGTAACTACTTAGTCTCATTATATCGTACGTAAAAATACGTTTGTTTTTTAGGTAATACTCCCCATTATTCTCTGAGGACATTATGCCGCGCCCTAACAGCAGCGGCTAAAGCGAAGTGTGGGACTGTTGCTAGATCTTTGTACGAAGCGTTCTGTTTGTCGTTCCTTACACAACTGGACAGCTCTTCGCATCCTGTCGTTGAAGCTATGATTGCCAAGTAAGTGAGATTGCTTTACTGTTTTACTCTCGTGTTTCAGTGAGAAATTCTAAAAAAATCTTACACAAAGTGTCTTATATTAATGTGCGCGTTTTATGTGCGTATTTTAATGATAGATGCACTATAAGGCTTTTCTATCAGACAGTTAGATCTCTTCGAGTAATTCAGATTACATCAAAACATGTATTTGTATTTTAGAGCCGTAATCGAAAAGAAAAACATCAAAGCTGTATTGAACCAAATGATTCCCGAACCCCACATCGCTGGCCAAAAATACCTTCTATTCGAAGGACATTGGATCCCTCAGGGGAAGTTAGAAATAGACATTCCAGAAGAATACATTCTAACCCAAACTGTTAGAAAAAACCTACGAGACATTGCTAGAATAATATCCCTCGGGCGTCTCCCAGTTTTACTACAAGGTGACACGTCAGTAGGAAAAACGTCCCTGATAACATACATAGCAAAGACTTCAGGGAATTACTGCGTCCGAATAAACAATCACGAACATACCGATCTCCAGGAATACATAGGCTCATACGCTACTGATTCTAGCGGTAAACTAGTCTTCAAGGAAGGAGTATTGGTCGAAGCTATGAGAAAAGGCTATTGGATCATCCTAGACGAATTGAATTTAGCCCCGAGTGACGTACTCGAAGCGTTGAATAGAGTTCTTGATGACAATCGCGAGTTGTTCATTCCAGAGACACAACAGGTCGTCAAAGCAGACCCCAACTTTATGTTATTCGCGACTCAAAACCCTCCAGGGTTGTACGGTGGTAGGAAAATGCTATCCAGAGCTTTTAGGAACCGATTTGTTGAGCTGCATTTTGATGAGATACCAAAGAACGAGTTAGAAACGATACTGCATCAACGATGCCATGTTCCTCCCGCGTACAGTAAGAAAATGATCAAAGTAATGTCTGACTTGCAAATCAGAAGGCGAGGCTCCGCAGCCGTTCAAGGGAAAGATGGCTTTATAACTCTAAGAGATCTCTTCAGATGGGGACAACGATACAAACACGCGTCTAAGGAATCCTTGACAGACGATAAGTTCTACGACTGGGATCAGCATATAGCTGATGAAGGGTATCTGATCCTAGCCGGAAAAGTTAGAAAAACTGACGAAAGAAGTATCATTGAAGAAGTCATTTTGAAGAATATCAAAAGATGTGTCAACCCGGATAATCTTTTCAGCTTGCATCCAGCAACATCTCCTGTCACTAAATACATACTTGAGATGCTTTTGAACAATCAGCTTGAAGAGTTCTCTCATATTGTATGGACTTACAATATGAGAAGACTTGCAATCCTAATTGCCAAAGCCTTCACTTTTAATGAACCAGTATTACTCGTGGGTGAAACTGGCTGTGGTAAAACGACGATTTGCCAAGTCTTGGCCGCGTTGAAGAAACGCCAGCTTATGTCAGTAAATTGTCACATGCATACCGAAAGTTCAGACTTTCTTGGAGGACTCAGACCTGTCCGTCAATACAAAAATGATGGAAGGCTTTTCGAATGGGTTGATGGACCTCTGATAAAAGCGATGGAGGCTGGAGATATGTTCTTAGCTGATGAAATCTCCCTAGCAGATGACAGTGTATTAGAGAGGCTGAACTCTCTACTTGAGCCAGAAAGACAGTTAGTTTTGGCCGAACGCGGCATGGAAGATAACTCTGATATCGTTGTCATAACAGCCGAAAGTGACTTCCACTTCATCGGCACCATGAATCCTGGAGGTGACTTTGGAAAGAAAGAACTTTCCCCAGCATTACGAAACAGATTCACAGAGATATGGTGCGATAGTGTGACGTCTCGAGACGACCTCCTAAAGGTCTTAGAAAAGAGCGTCAGTAAAGGAATTTCTTTGGGAAACCAGGAAGACGGAAGCTCAGGCATTGGCAGCTCTATACTAGACTTCACCGTTTGGTTAAAGAACTCTGAAGTTACGAATAAGTTCCCGTTCAGTATTAGAGATTTGCTCTCATGGGTACAGTTTATAAACAGCACTGTGTCTAAAGGTCTTTTAGACACAGCTGAAGCTTACGTCCACGGGGCTTGTATGACGTTTTTAGATTGCTTTGGCACGGCCTTGACCGGTCATATAGATTCCCACACACTTGTGGTACTACGCACTACCGCGATCAACTTCCTTCTCGAACAAATTAAGGCAAACGGAAACGAGTATACAGAAAACTTGCGAGAAATGCTGGCCAATAGACAGACTGTGTTCACAGCTGAAAGCGACGAGACAAAGTTTGGAATAAAACCTTTTTACATCGAAGTTGGACCAAACAAAGACATATCAGAATCGGAAGAACAGCGTTTTACGTTTACTGCGCCCACTACTGGGTCAAATACTTTAAGATTATTACGTGGGCTGCAGTTAAACAAAGCTATTCTTTTGGAGGGAAATCCAGGAGTTGGAAAGACTAGTCTGGTTACTGCACTAGCAAAATCTTCCGGACATAAAGTCGTTCGAATCAATCTAAGTGACCAAACCGTAAGTAAACTCTTTTAAACTTGTCTAAATGTCTGCTGAATACGTTGCTTTATGGATTTTATTTTTCAGGATATTACCGATTTATTTGGAACAGATCTACCCACAGAAGACGGGTCATTCACTTTCAAAGAGGGTGCTTTTCTAAACGCTCTTCAAAATGGCGACTGGATACTTCTCGATGAGTTAAATTTAGCACCACAGCCTGTTCTAGAAGGCCTCAACGCGTGCTTAGATCATCGAGGTGAAGTCTACATACCAGAACTAGGAAGATCTTTCAAAGTGAAAGAGCAAACTAAATTATTTGCGTGTCAAAATCCATTGAAACAAGGCGGGGCTCGTAGAGGCTTACCTCTATCTTTTCTAAACAGATTCACGCAAGTTTACATCGATACGCTGACGAAAAACGACCTTATTTACATCGTAGAGTCCCAATACCCAAGCATACCCAAAGATATTCTACATAGAATCGTGGGATTCAATTGCAAAGTAGCGCATGAAATCACGGAGATACAATCGTGGGCACATAAAGGATCCCCATGGGAAATGAACTTGAGAGATATTCAAAGATGGTGTGAGGCAATCATACAAGACCAAACCGACGAACAAGCAAAACCATCGCCGGGCAAATTCGTGGATATGTTATATGTAAACCGAATGAGAACCTCTGAAGATAAAGAGCGAATGATCAACACATATAACGAAATATTTCACCCCGATTACCCTAGAAGTGACAGCACTCCTCAATTCAGAATCAATGACGCAGAAATTGTTATCGGTGATGTGGTTATACAAAGAAACATCGAAAAGGGGTCTAAAAGCCATCGGTCCTCTGGTGCAAATCTACTAGTTCTTAGGAACCAGCTGCCTAGTTTGAAAGCGATTGCACAATGCACTAAAATGAACTGGCTGACTATTCTCGTTGGCCCAACAGCCACAGGCAAGAGCAGTATCGTCCAAGTACTTGCAGATTTGACCGGGAATGATCTTCAAGTGGTCCCAGTTACATCAGCTATGGACGTCTCAGATTTACTAGGTGGTTTCGAGCAAGTGGACTACAATAGGAATTTGGAGAATCTATACGACAAAATTCACACGCTGACGATTCAAACTGTTAGAAACCTATGGATTAAAACAGCGTCCAAGGATTGGAGATCAAATAGACTCTTGACTCAGTTATACGATTATAAGATGCTCCAATCTGGGGGAAATGATATGGGAAAGTTGAGCGATAAGATAACTTTCCTCACAGACCATTGTGAGAAATTACTTGAAAGCAGCGAACCATTGACTACCACCAGACAAAAACTACAAGAAATCATCACTAATTTAAAGAAGTTACAAACAAAAGTATCACATGCGAAGTCAGTAAACGCTGGAGGTAAATTCGAGTGGGTAGACTCACTGCTGGTTAAGACTTTGATCGAAGGATCCTGGCTGGTATTAGACAACGTCAATTTAACCTCAGCTGCTGTATTGGATAGACTTAATGCTCTTTTAGAACCAAATGGAGTACTGAGTATCCCTGAAAGAGGTGACGTAAGCGATATCAAACCACACCCAAACTTTAGAGTATTCTTTACCATGGACCCGAAGTATGGGGAAATTTCAAGGGCGATGAGGAATCGGGGCGTTGAAATATTCCTGCTGAGGGATGATTGGAACACTACTTTGTCTGAGACCATGACGAGTTTCGATTTGAAAGCTTTGCTGTCGTCATGCGGCCTTCCTTGTGAATACCATGAATTGTGTTTGTGTTGCCACGAGCTGATGACAAGATGCGTTCAAGGTAAGTCTTTGATGTCATTTTACTTTGATATTTTATAACGTTTACTTGGACTGAAGACCTTTAATCTTTTTAAAACCTTCGTAGTAGGTTGTTGCACTAATGTGTTCTTTATTCCAGGGCTAGAAAGACCAACGCTTTCACATCTATTGCAAGCCGCTCATCTGTTCTGGCAACAAATCGTCAGAGGCATACCCAAAGAAACGGCTCTGATCAACAGCTTTTCCGATGTTTACATCAAACCTCGTTCCGGCGCTGACTTTGCCTCAGATCTGAACATGTCACTGGCAGAAAATAAAAACTACATGCTGAAGTTATTAGAAGAAAAAATCAGAGAGACCCCGATTGATATTTCTGAAGGCAAAAACGCATCGCACACTCTGACTGTCAAAGGATTATGCTCGGAATCTTCCTTTGAAATATCCAAGCAGATTGTGTTCTCAGCTGTTCAAGAAATAGACTCAAAGCCATGCTCAAGAACTTATTTACACGCCCTGTGCAGCATTTTCAACGCGTACCAAAGATGCCCGAAGGAACTGCTCAACGTATGCTATAAAGTTCTGAATGCTAACTTGTCACAGACAAAATCTATGGGCAACGTGGAAGCACTCGTTGACAAATTGCACAAGCAGCTATTCACTTTTATAACCATAAACAATATGAATGTGAAAGGCTACAACCGGTTTTATCCAGAATCGTACAATTTGAACGAAGAGCACACTAGAACAACGAATATCGAAGAGTTATTGATGTTCGCCCAGTTGGGCCAAATACTGACTAAGGAGTCTGTACCTAAGAGCGAGTTTTCTGTGCTTCAGTATTCGAAAGCTGTACTATCAGGAACTTTGATAGACGACTTCGTTGAGTATCCCATACTGAAACACTGTGAACAATATCTGATATCCATAGACAATCATATATTCCAAGCGATATCAAAAGCAAAAGATTTCGATGATTCAACTGCATGTAACGTTATGCAGCTTTTAAACTGGCGAAGTAGATTCCAAAAACTAGCATCAGAATCTATCTTCGTTACTTCAGGAACAAAGAAGAGAAAGCATTTGAGGGAAGATATTGTCCCACTCCTCAATATCCATAGCAAGTGGTTACAGAAAAATTTAATGGGAGAGTTATTCAAGCATTTACCAGCAGATAACAAATTTATATCCAGCTTCAATGAACAAGCTACGGCTATCACGAATCAGTACGATCAAGATAATACCGAGATAATGAAGCTTAGTAAGAAGCTAAAAAAGCTATACGGGCAGCCCAAGCTGTATGAAAACAAAGAGGAGTATGATCAAAGCGTTCTACGTACAAATATCTACGGAAAATTGACTCTGAATATGAACCAACCTTTATCCAAGCAGTTAGATAAACTCTCTACAGATGGCGCTTCAATAACTGATATCAGTTTAGCGCTAGATATCCCTGACACGGAAAAACTATCAATCATTCAGGAAAAGATACCAAAGATAGCAAATGCTCCCAAAAATATATCAGAAGTTATGCTTTTGCCCGTAACTTCGTATGTCGTGCAAAGAGTACTTAGTTTGTTGCAATCGAGCTTACATGATACTGTGTTGAAGTTGTCTGAAGGTAGTCAAGTTGTTGGCGATTTCACGGTTTTATCAAACTTGGTGCAGTTATGCAGACTCATCAAAGGATTTCCACCAGCGCTTCTGAACTCACTCGAAGTGGTGTTGAAATCTGTGGAAGGGCAAAATATTGACAGGTAAATGTTTTTTTATATTATCACTGTCGTCCGTCATTGTCATGGACAGATTTTTCTATAGTGTACACCAAGTTATTGAAAATCTTTCATGTGTATTACTTTACTTGTACTTTTAAAAGTGGTTTCTTATAAATGTACCTAACACATGCCCCTTTAATGGAGTTCAGTGTTTGTAAAATAATTCTGGCAATAAAATAGTTGAATATTATCTTGTGAAAACATCATGAAGCCAAAAAAATATCATACTTAATCAAATGCAAACCAATTTTCAATGTAAAAAAAAAGTAATGTAAACTGGTTTTCAGAATATCGTCAGTCCCGGCTAAATTCTGGGACGAATTCTACAAAGCTCTAGTCAACTCGCCAGCATTCCATCCGTTACCATTCCTATCATTGGACAAACCTTTGCAAGAGGATTCTTTAGAAGATATCCCAGCTAGTACTAAAAGGCTGTCGAAGAATCTACCCCTAATGCCGTATTATGTCCAGAAGCTTACTGTCTCGGCTGAAAATGCAGGTTAGACACTTTCCTATACTAAACGCTGCTAAATTGCATGTTATAAAACTGCCTATATGATGTATGATATGATATGATGCATAATTATGATGTATGTAAAACCCGTGTTGGCCGAGTGGAATTGCACCTTGACTTTCGATCCGAAGGTCGTGGGTTCAAATCCCGGCCGTGCATCAATCGATTTTTCGTTCGGAAAAATTATATGTGCATTAACACGAGCTTTACGGTGAAGGAAAAACATCTTGAGGAAACCCGCGGCTTAGTCAGCTCCGCACGTATTGACCTTGTCTTTCCTGTGGATATGGCGAACTAGGCTGAGAGGATGGTATAGGTGCTGGGCAAGCCTACTCCATAGTTAATTCGTTTCATGTATTTAAATAACATTTTATTCATTACGTATTCTATCAGGTTCGCGCCATCTATTGGCATATCAGACAGTCTCGTTAGAAAACAGGACTAACTACTCAAGGCAGTTGCAAACTATTCTGAACATCATCTGGAAGAACATTGCCATTCTTGATTGTTCTGCTGAACTGAAAATGTAAGTGTTGCGGTTTACTTACTTGATTTTTAAAAGCTAGCAAATTCTGCATTCTATATTGTTCATATTGATAGAAAAAAACAATAAAAAATACATATATTTGTGTGACACACAAATCCTCTCAATAGTTTTCGAAAGCTATCTTATTAAGATTACTAACTTTAAAAAAATTCTATATTAAATCTAATAATCGCTTATTTGGTCCACTAAACAAGTTACCTATCGGTATAATAATTGGTAAATTATAAAATTGGAAATGTATAAAATTATATTAATAATTGGTAAAATAAAATGTATAAAATTTCAGTAAAAATGACGCTGCGTTCGAAATGATGAAATACGAAAGACTTGTATTCTGTCTCCATGCTATAGCCACACAAAATCTCGCCATTGACGATAGTGAAAACTTACCAGAAGAAAGAATAGAAATAGTGAAACAATATTTCAAAGGTAATCCAGACTACGTGCACAGTATAACACAAACGCACAGAGTCTATAACGAGTTGCAAAACGAATTGAGTAGTAAAGTAAATCCAATGAAAGCAAAGATTCTGGTAACAGAACTATCACTACTCACCAGCCTGTTGTTCGTTAGAGTGATGTCGGAAATTAATCCAGTGGATCACGTTGAACGATATCGTCTCAAAGTTAAATACATCGAGGAAGATATTGAAATGTTTGAAGCTTTGCTGAATAACTACTATTTCCACGGTCTTGTGACTGGCAGTTTGGTAGACACAAAGAATGTAGAAAAACCGTCGGAAATTTGCACTGAAATGTATAGAAGTGAAGAGGTTAGAAGGAGTTTGATGAGGGTGCATCCGTATTGTGAGATAATTCTGGATTTGAAAGAACAAACAGCCGACCGGGTGCGGAAATATGCGTTAGGGAACACTTACCGGCCCGAGGAGCCATCTTACGGAACTTTTGTTAAAGTAAGTATTGTATAACCTCTTACACACGGCTACACATTTAATACAAGTTAGACATGAAACATAACTACGCTATATTGGCTATATACAATGCAGAGAACCGTTGAAAAATAAGTGAAATACACAAAAACATATATCGTCCCTCTCGTACAACACGCAACGTTTCTAGTTTAAAGTTCAATCAATCGGTCACAGGTCTAGGTTGATCTGTCGCCGTGTGTACACCGTTTTATCAGATGAATGTTGATTTTGAGAACGAAGATTCTATATCAAAATGGTCTTTTAAGATAATTTTTTCGTGAATAAAAATCATCTTAAAAGAATTAACCGGTCTAATTAATTCCAATTTTGGTTACATGGTTTTGTTTCAGTTTTTGTATACAGGGTATAAATTTAGAATATAGGACACCTGACCCTGTATATTGTAGTTACGTAAACTCATTATACTGTGTATCAATTTTCAGGATTGCAAACATTTCACAAAATCAGTCTTATCCACAAAAGCGGCAAATGGTATAACCTCAAATCTGATGAAAACATGCACGATTCTCTATGAGTACTTGCAAAGTAATATCAATAACAAAATAGTACTATCCAATGCCTACACCGTCGTAAAAGAAACATCTACATGGCTTTATTCCGTCAACGCATTTTACAAAAAGATCGATAGCACGTATTCCGAAGCTTTCCCGGACTTAGCCAAGCCGCTACAAACTTCAATATCGCAGATTATATCGAATTATACCTCATCGATCGATTTGATAAAAGAAATGATCGTGAAAATTGAACAAGGATCGATTTGGAAGGAAGTCAGAGATCTAATCGAGTTTCCGATATCGATACCGAATAGAAGCGACAGAGAGGAGCATTTGAATCGATTTGTGAATTCAAAGTTCACGAGTTTATTGAAAAGGAATGCTATGGTTGGATGTGAAGATGGATTTGGTGCTGATATCGAGTGTATTGAGTGAGTATTATTTTGTTTAATCCAGGAATTACGGTAGGGTGTCAATCCTTAGTCCTGACTTTTTTAAATGAATGTGTAAGTAATGTAATAGCAAGCAAGCAAGCTCGTATGAGTTAGTGGGCAACTGTTACGGAATTTTTAGGCCGCCTTGAGGCCACCGTCGTGGCTTAACGGCTGCTCGAGCCGGGACCGACAGTTTAACGTGCCCTCTGAAGCACGGAAGCGCTCAGATGTAAATGCCACTTACGGTCACCCATCCATATGACCATGAAGTGACCGCGCAGAACGTCAATCGGCGAAGATTGACTAAGCAAGACTAGCCACGAGCGCTTCGTAATGTAATAAAAAACCTTTTAATTTCAGAGTCCTAAAAATGAATCTATCAGAGCTCAGAATGCATTGCACTGCTAAGGACGAAGTGGACAAACCCTGTGTGGACGCAATGCAGACTACTCTGACGAACATTTACAAAACCTGGGAGAAACAACAACAGGATATTGAGAAGAAGAAACAAGATGATGAAGCTTTATATGTGACGAAGTAAGTACAAATGTCATAATGAAAGATTTCCAAAATGCCTAAACCCGAAAACAAATACACTATTTATATCGCAGGGGAAGACTGTCCCAGAATGAGATAGTAAGGTACAATTTTACTTGTTTCAGATCCAAATGCGAGGATGAAGATGAAGAAGCGATAGCTATTGAAGAAATACAAGAAATGTTCCCCTCTTACTCGGAAAACGATTTCGGCGAGTTCAAACCACCTTCTTTAGAACAAAAACCGATCAAAAAAACACAAAAAACAGACACAAACAAACTAAAACTACTCATGTCCAATGAAGATGTTTCACTAGTCTACCAATGGCATTCAAACTTCGTAAAAACAATGACGTCAGCGGAATGGTTACCCAGCAAAAAGAAGTTGGTCGGCAACGATATAATAAGCTCGTTCATGCAACGGTATCCGACATTTAGTCGGGTTATACAGAATGGATGGGAGGCGCTAGACGCAGAAGTTGAGGGAAATATGTCGCCGAGCTTGATGGTTTTGATTTCTCAAATCAAGGCTAAAATTGATGGGAATGGTAAGTTTTTATACCTACTACTAATTCTACAATCACTTGGTCAGATGAAGCGCCATTTTGTTTTAGCTGATTTGTGATTGGGGCGAAGATTATTTCAGTCTGCTACTCTATTTTCAGCTTTATTTCAATATTTTTAAGATTTGTATTTATTTCAGATCCTGGCAGTAAAGTTGACTTCTACAGATCGGCTTGGGTTTCTGAGACAAAGCAATGCGTGCCGCTTTTACAGAATGTCAAAGAAGCAACCAGTGAGTTGTTAGAGCAGTGGCCTGACTTTCCCACTTTGAAAGAGGCAAGTATTTTTTAAACATCTATTCATACAATATCAACTGCAATATTAGATTGCTGACAAGCCTTTGGCTACGTTCAGTCAAATTTAAGTCTTTTCATTCAAATACCAACTCTATTTTCCAGATAATAGTGATTATAAACAGAATCCTGAGTTTTCCAGTCACAAGTCCCGTGTCCCGTTTCTTGACCGGCTTGGAACTACTTCGTGATAAAATAGAAGAGTGGAATAAACAATCTCACAAAGGGAACAACATGATTGACATGTCTTTGGCTGTGGGACAACAAATAATTAACTGGAGGAAGTTAGAAATGGCTCATTGGAAGGAATGTCTTAATAATTTATATCAAAGGTATGATTTTACATACATTAAGAGCTTTGAAATCGTTAAAAAAACTATGTGAACTGTTATAAATAAAAAATAATTAATATTATAAGGTTTTCTGTGCTATTATGCTATTATTTATCAGCTCGGGTGAAGAAATTCATAGGGATGTGACTCTTATTTGATATGTTTTAATATTAATCTCTTAAACAAATACAGAATCCTTAATCGTCTTGGCATGGAAGATTCCATTAGACAAAACAGCTCTCTTCTTCTCATTTTTTGGACATAAAAGTGACAATAAAAAGAATATTTGTTAAAACCCGCTAAAACGCCAAGAAATATTTCACAGAAAACAATCCGAAGCCCACAAATACTGGTTCTTCATTTACTCAGTGATAAACGATCATCTACATGCGGAAATCGAAAAAGATAAAAAAGCAGAAGAAGCCGCCAAAGTCACAGGTGCTTTAAAGAATTTCATGGAAACATCCAATTTGGCAGAGTATGAAGTGAGACTGGACATCATCTATGTGTACCATTGTCATTTGGTGCACTTAGAACCGAGCTATCAACGAGGTAACTATGTAGGAAAAAACATTCATATTTAACCCAAAACTAATTGTTTATCCCGTACCGGCTGCGCCAATTTTACGAAAAACTGACTGGACTCATTTTTTTTTGTTGAACGAACATAGACGCCAAGTTTATGGGCTTAGGCTTATCCTAGTGTTATACCCGGTTCCTTTAGGTATTCTACGAGCATCCGTAAGTAGCATTCTGTATCTAACGAATCATCTCTCACCTCATAGGCTATTTGAAGACCCTTACTAATCCTTGCAATATAGTACCCGGGGGGTATCAGAGATTAAAAATACATAATTATTATTTTGCATTACCCTACTATCCTACTGGCTGCGCCATACAACATTTTTTACATCAAACTTTCGCGTTTTAAACCTTTTATAGCATCAAAATATTTTTATTCCAGACGAACTTCTAGCAATTCTTTGGAATACATACAACTACTATTCCCAGTTCAGTGCCCAAGTAGCCGCACATATCAAAGAAAAACGTGCACCGATTGAGAAGAAACTGCGTGATTTCGTTAAAATCTGCTCGTGGGACCGAGATCTTAGTTATTGGAGTGTTAAAGATACTGTCGATAAAGCGCATAAAGCGCTTCATAAACATACCAAAGAGTTTGAGGTTTGTTAAACTTTTTAGTGTAAGTTCTTATAAAGATTCGATACAATAGAGTCTTTATTACAATAACGGTGTTGCTATACTTTTTATTGATATATAATGTTCATAAATATTTATTTATTTACTATAGCTTCCGTCCGCGACTTTGTTCGCGTCCCCTTGGATCCCGTTGGCTCTAGTTCATTTTCGGGGATAAAAAGTAGCCTATGTGTTAATCCAGGTCACGGACAATATACAAGTTCCAAATTTCATCCAAATCGGATCAGTAGTTTTTGCGTTAAAGAGTAACAAACATGCATACATCCTTACAAACTTTCGCGTAGTAGGATTACGGAAACAATCGCTAAATAAGACATCTTTTGAAGCTTTTAAAATTAACTTTTCCTTCCCAGAAAGTTCTAAAAGAAAGCGTAACAAACTGCTTGGTAGACAGTGGTTCTGAGTCAACAGAACATGTCGGTATTTGGGACAGACCGAAACGGGCAACAACAAGCGCACCCGCGGGCGGTGCTTATATGATCGATCCGACCAATCATATCATTCTTGCGCGGAATGTCAAGGTATGTACTCTCGAAATGCCTACTGGACTCTAATTACACTAATTTGGTAAAATCACTATAAATAATGAAACAGATTTTTGCTATAGTGAACTAATATGACATCTACACTTATTGAAACTAATTTTCTTTTTAATTTTAATTCACAGCAGCTTCAGGTAGTATAACATTTTCTAACTAATAAAACTAATTACACACCTTTAGAGCTTGCCTTTAGGTACACAGCATATATTGGTATTTATATGTATTTTATAGGGTGTGAGTGTGTTTCTTATGCTTAAGTATTTTATAACTTGAACATTATAGTTTTTGTTATATTTTGTTTTGTTACTTTGTGCATGTATAGTATAGGTACCTATATTATACCTACTATTTCATACAGTGTATTAGAAACTTGTTCAATATCATTGAGATATTGAAATCTTAAACCTAAAGGTATTCTTGATGCAAAGCAAATTAATTATATACTATTGTAGTACAAAATAAATAGGAATATTTATATTTTTGGGTTGGTATGTGGCACGTGAATTCCGCACGATATTTTATGCTTCACAAAAAAACCGTGCACGATTTTTTTATCTTTACATGTCTTATTCGGACTCAAGATTTTTGTATGAGTCTACAATGTATGCGTTAGTAACGATTACTATATCAGAATACGAATTTTAAATGAACGGAGTAGAACCTATTTTTGTATTTAGTAATTGCTTTTCTTGTTCGTAAGTAATTTGATTAAATTAGTTTTATATTCACGTTGTTAGCTATTTTCTATTTTACACTATTGATTTGTGGTGGTTTGAGTAAATGATTATCTATCTAAAATAGAAGAGCTTGTGGCGAAGCTTGCTTAGTCAATATTCAGCGATTATCTAAGTTAAGCGACGTTCTGCGCGGTCACAATTTGAATGGATGACCGCTAGTGGCATTTACATCTGGGCGCTTCCGTGCTTCGGAGGGCACGTTGGTCCCGGCTCTAGCAGTCGTTAAGTGACGATGGAGGCCTTAAGGTGACCTAAAAAAACTCTGTCACCAGAGTTAGCCACTAACTCATACGAGCTTGCTTGCTTCCTATCTATCTAAATGCACCTATAATTTACCGTATTATTACTCACAGAAATACCTAGACGAAGTCGACCAGCCATGCCCGATTATATCAGAAGGAAGCCTCATTTCTAAAGTCAGCGGTTTGTTGAACAAAGCGAAGGCGTTATGCAAAGATACTATCACGAATTCCGGTTATCCAACCCTTGTACAAGCTTTGGATGACTTCGTGACTATGGTTATAGAGACTAGCACGCATCTTGGGACTTTAGAGGTATGTAACCCTGCAATTTACTTCGACCTGTTGAAGAAATTGAGCCCTAAGTTTATTTAAATAAAGTATTATTTAGATTGACAGCATTAAGGAAAAGCAAGAAAAACTCATAATTAGATAATTATATCACCATAATATAGGCTAGTGCTGCAGTTCAGATAAAAATTCCTATGTTTTTGGGTAATAAATACAACTACATAACACAATCCATACGAAAGATTCACATTCCCAATTCATATACAGAGTGTCTCAATAAATAGTGTCTAACGGAAAACTGAAGGTGAATTAGCGGTTATTTAGATGCCCTTCAAAAACCTTCAGATTCCACTTAATACTATTTATTCGAACACACTGTATACCAATCCTTATTCAGTTTCGAATCGTTCATTCCCAGGTTGATGCAACTCTCTCCAAAGAGAAACAAACATCGCAAGCCAAGAACATTGTGCAGCAGAAGCGCAAAGCCCTGGCCGATTTATTCAAATACCTCGCTAAGATGGGTTTGAACTACCGCACGGGTCTCGTTATACTGGCCGCTACGAACGGAGAGCTGTACGATTTTACTATAGCGCCGGTGGATTTGGACGCTGCAATGAGTTATTTGAAATCTAGGTAAGTCCATGCGATTATAAAGGTCGAGTATGTTTTTTTTTTATAGCTAAACCTTTGGCAGATGTCATCGGTTCCCAGAATAAGGGCGCCCGTATGCTGATTAGGTAGCTGATCAAGCACTGCGCCCGTAGTCTGTGCATTTGTTTTACTTTCTACTCGATTATAGCACACGCAAACGCATTCGCAAAGCGAGAAATTTTGTATGAAACCCGGATAAGCGCCTCTAGTGGAAGATTTTGGAATTATGCAATTCCCAACAAAATTTCTCGCTTTGCGAATGCGTTTGCGTGTGCTATAATCGAGTCGAAAGTAAAACAAATGCACAGACTACGGGCTCTGATCCGGTCTCAAGCATAGATTTATGTATGAAAATCTACATGTATACATCATTTATCATCTCAGATCCGTCAAAGTTGCCTCAATAACGGTTCCTGATTCTATTATAAAATTAAATCACGAATATTCATAGAAATATAATACATTCGAACAAAATTCAATCAATGTTTTGCACGTTCAAGAATAATAAGAATGTAGATCGAATGAAAATGTTGGCCACGATCTGTTCGTACTTAAAGCAACAGATTAATTATCAAGAATTCTTTTTCAAATTGCAAAACTATTTTTTTTCCCCAGACGGTGTGACGCCTCCCTAGCCTTATTATGGTCAGGTTGCGAGAAATACTTTCAGAAGAACATAGCGAGACACAGAATGCTATCAGCCGCTTTGCAGTCGCCCCACCAAGACCTGGGCATTCAGAACATTGAGCGGTGCAAGGGATTTGCAGCTCAGTTACTGGTAAGCTTAAACGTCTTTTAATCTGACGCCATTTATTTACAACTAGCGACCCGTCCCGGCTTCGCACGGGTATTTAACAAAAATGTCTTAGGTAAGGAATTTTTAGGTAATTTTCTTACATCTTGGGTTACATTATTGGAGTTTTAGTAAGGATCCCTAATTTTTTTGAAAATATAATATAGCCTATGTGTATATGGTTGGACTAATAGGTAGGCTGTGAGAGGGGGGAGTGTATATAAAATATTGTTATTTAATGTAGTGAGTCTATTTAATCAAACTATTCCTCTCATAGCGGCCCGTTGCACAAAACGCAACGCTAGCGCGTTCTACAAAGCGTACAATTTTAGCAGCGCCATCTAGTTGTGCATCGAGTACTAATAAAAATAAAATAACCTTTAACACTATGTCACTCGGGGATAGAGTAGCTTCCCATCGGTGAAAGAATATTTCAAATTGGTCCAGCAGTTTCGGAGCTTATTCAATGCAAACAAACAAACAATCAAGTCTTTCCTCTTGATAAAGTATAGAAAAGACGAAAATATTTTTATTTTTGCGTAATCTATAGAAAAACGGTCAGTGCTAATGAAACGATCAGTTTTGAGGGGATATGTAAAGTATTCTATTTTTCAGCAACTGACAAACACGCAAAAGAAATCCATATCAAAGCATTCGCGGCGTCTATGCGATCTAAGAACTCTCACTACAAACCTCATGAACGCACTAGATATTGAAAGTGTAGATTCGAACATATCTACAGTGCAACAGAAGTTCGATATTCTGATAGAATGTTACGCGAACGCTGGAATCGTCCTAAAACAGTTTAGTTTTGTCCTCAAATCGTGCCCAGAGAAACTAATAAGCGCTGAAACCGAGCCAGACTTTGACGCTGTGATATCAGACTCAAAAATCGTACGCTGCTATCAAAACACCGATGAATGGAAAGCTCTTTACAAAGAAATAAACACTCTTACATTGGATATAGCGAAACAAAAGAACGCGCTTCAAAAAGCAGCTAAAACAATGCCACAAAAGATCACCTTTAATAATATCGGCAACGGTGACTTACCGTTTATATCGCAAACTCATATTCAAACTGTCGAAGATTCAAAAAGCGATCTCGAACTCATAATCTCAGATGTAGACAGAGTTATAAACGAGTATCAAATTCAATTCAAAACTCTGATAACCGATTATGAACCTAAACACCCGTTACTAAGAAGCATAGTCGAGCTGTCAGCGTACTTGAAAGATACTATGAAAGAGATTGAAAATCTGGATGAAAACAATGACGTCACAATGGAAGCTTCAAGCGATGAACTGATTAGTAAAGCCGATGATCTTATCGCGACTATGCTTTTAGTCATTCAATCTGTTTACAAGAAACATTTACCTCAAGAAAACGAGAATTTAGAAGTATTCAATGCTATCGATGACTTTATAAACAACGGAGAAAAAGCACCCGAAGAAGCCAAAGACATACTAGAAGATAAACATTTAAAGGAGTTATTGCAAGAGAAAATAACAAGCGATACTAGAACTTTACAGCTTGATATTATAGTAACAAAGATACGCAATTTACTAGTAAACTACGTACAGTTTCTAGCACGAGGGAAGGATATAGAGGTAGTGAGAAAGGCAGTTATGAGATTGGTGCCGATTTTGGAGCAAACAGTGTTGTTCGTTCAATACTTTGTGACGCAAAAAGTTTCTGTTCATAGAGTTTCGTGCAAGATGCTTTCAGTACTTTTGAAGATATTCTCAGATTTAGCTACGAAAGGGTAAGAATATAATTCCATCTACTTCTACACTCAGAAATACATTATTTTGAGGGTAACTATCCTGTAGGGTTTCGAAACCCTTCTGGTGCGACTTTGTCAGTCTGTCTGCCACAAACCGTATTATCTCAGAAACTTTTAGAGCTATTGACTTGAAATTTGGAATGGTTATAGATCTTATTTGACAGCATGTATAGAAAGTTAGAACCAACAATTTTTTTTATTTTTGTGTCCTGTAAAAATTTCGCAATAAAATTTTAATTTTGTGTGATAGATTCTGCAAGCCATCAGACTTGGACATGGATGAAGGCGACGGAGAAGGTGGTCCTGGCAGGATGTCCAGTGGAACCGGCCTAGGCGAGGGAGAGGGACAGAAAGACGTCTCAGAGAAGATTGAGAATCAGGTACGTAAACTATTTGTTGGCATTTCCGAAGCTGATAACTAGATCTGTTAATCATCGTAGGAATTATTTGTAAGTATATTTAATTCAAAACAGGATCAGCTAGACGATGCGCGTCGTCCAGGAGACGAGAAAAAAGAAGAAGAAAGAGATTGCAAAGAAGAGGAGAAAGGAGTCAACATGACGGACGACTTTGACTCGCATCTGCAAGACGTCGATAAAAAAGGCAAGTTTTATATGTCACTAGCTTACGCCCGCGATTTCGCGTCCCGTTTGATCCTCTTGATTTTTCGGGATTAAAAGTATCCTATGTGTTAATCTAAGCTACGAACTATATCCAGTTTCATTCAAATCGGACCAGTAGTTGTAGCGTGATTGAAACTTACACACAACGCTCTCTAGACCCAAACTAAGCAGAGCTTGTACTATGGGAACTATATTGCTGATACAATACTTTTTTTTTTGTAAATACTTATGATGCATAGTAACACCTAGACACAGACACAGTTCAATGGATAGATAGAATAAACTCTTGTTTTCATATATATGACGTAAAATATTTATAGATGGTGAAAATTCAGACGAAGAAGACGATAACAATGATGCGGATAAACAAATGGGAGACACAAATAATGCAGCTGAAAAGTAAGTTAGCTAGTTTTAGTTCGTTAATAAATAAATATATATTCTTGGACATTACACACAACGCCCTCTAGTTTCAAACTAAGCAAAGTACTATGGGAACTAGATTGCTGATAGAATACTTATATGTATACATTTTTGTAAATATATAATAATAGACATAGAACATTAAAGAGATTCCGATTTGAATAGTGCCGGGTGCAAATATGTACACAATATGACACTCTTATGTCTCCTAGATACATAATGATGGACGCAGTGCAATGCCACATAGGACAAGTTCTCGGTGAACGTTCTCTGTGAGGTTATGGAAGTGTTTTACATAACATCACAGAACGGAGCACGGTTTAATTTTGAGCTCAACAATTTTAGTGGTATCCTATATTTATAAGCAAAGGTAACCGCTTTAAATCAATTAGGAAATCTGCTTTAATTTTGGACTAATACAAATTATGACATTTCGAAATAGTCTTAAGATTTAGACCAATATAAATCCATTCTAAAATTAAATGAGTTTTAACTTTAGATTGGATCAACAAATCTGGGGTGACGAAGACGAAGAACCCGAGCAAAGCGAAAAGAAAGAGAAAGATGATAAAGGAACAGGCGAGAGTACGGGAGAGAAAGAGATGGCTGCTAAAGAACAGGAACAAGGGACTGATGATGGTAGCGATGGAAAAGATAAGAAGCAGAAGAAAGATATCAATGAAATTGACGAACCGGAAATTGATGATGATCACGTGAGTTAATTTTACGATTTTAATGTAAAGGGCAAGGCGAATACAGGCGTCACAGCTCAGTTGGTAATAGCTCCGCCTTCCGTGCTGTGGGTCGTGGACTCAATCCCCAATGAGAATAAACATTTGTGTGTGGCAAAAATGGATGTTTGTTATAATACACCGCTATTTTGTAATTACCAAAAAAACATACTCGCAGTGTCTGTTACTGATCATTTTTTTATTGCGTTGAAGCCTAAAGAGTTCGTGCGTCACCGAAGTCTTATGCTGAAAATCAGCGCTGAGAACTCGTTCTCAGCACATGGTGAGCTTTTTATACACGCTTGTACATGGCAGCGTTCCACTCTCCTTGAGTAGGTACGATATATACTTACCTTCTGGTAACCATAGCAGTACTTGTTTCTTGTTTTGTAATATATATGCATGTACCTACTTACCTAATTACGATTGCCTACTCCTGTCATGTACATCTTTGTATGAATAAACTATTTTGTATTTTTATCACATTTAGGTTCAAAAACTCAAAATTATTAATAAATAAAAATATCCCAAAAAGGAAAATAATTAGTTACTCGTTATCCGTACGCGCCTACTACTGAGTCTACTGACCCAAGTCTCATTCATAATTGTGACTCGCTCCGAACGCGCCGCTTACTAAATTATTACTTACTTACTAAAATACTTACTAAATTGTGCGGGATTTTGGTTAATAACATACCTCGATAAGTTGGTGGAAGTTAAATATAAAAAATCTTGACAGTGCCAATAGCATCAGTAGCCTCTGCTGCAACTGTCCGTTTTTTTTGGTCGTTACAAAAGGGTGGTGTATAGAATACCTTACTAACCATATCACTAAGCCCGCAGCTTAGTGATATGGTTAGTGTTATTATGGTACAACCTATAAAAACTAGCTTAGCTATAAAACAATTCATTTACATTACAGGTAGACCCATATCACGGAAACCAACAGCCAATGCCCGAACCTGAGGACTTTGAACTACCTGATAATATGGATGTAGACGGCGAGGAAGGAGATGACAAGGTTTGCAATACATTATTATTAGATAGATAGATAATACTTTATTGTACACAAGGATAAGGTACGTACAAATCTTAAAACTAACTTTGTATAGTACAATGGGCGGCCTTATCGCTGAAAGCGATTTCTTCCAGGCATTATTATTATATTCAGCCCCTTGTGTCCCACTGCTGAGCAAAGGCCTCCCCTCATTCTTTTCACACACTCCGATCTTGTGCTATGCTTTGCCATTTTGTCAAAAAAGGATCAAGTTCGTCTCGCCATCTTCTTTTAGGTCTGCTGTGTCGCCTCCTTGCTGAGATAGGATACATATTTAAAAAAAATTAAATAAAAATAAAGAGCAATGCTCGAAATTAGCTTCTTTCTGACTAGAGGGCGTTGTGTCAAATATCCATAAAAACTTCTTTATTTTTTCTTTTATTGAACAAATAGGTAGCAATCTCGCATGAGTTAGTAGCCAACTCTGTTGATGTAGTTTTTAGGCCGCCTTAAGGCCTCCGTCGTGGCTTAACGACTGCTAGGCTGGGACCGACAGTTTAACGTGCTCTCCAAAGCACGGAAGCGCTCAGATGTAATTGCCACTAACGGTCAACCATCCAGATAGTGACCGCGCATAACTTTGCTTAACTTAAGTAATCAGTGAAGATTAAGCAAGCCTAGCCGTTCTTATTTATTGAACAATAACTTGTTAATAACTCACATTGTTACTTTAATCAATGTCCCTGAATGCAATAGATTTTCCAATACTTGCAATAATTAACAGGATGGAGAAACAGAAGCGGAGAATCCGTTCGAAATAGATGTCATGAAGGAAACGGAGAATATCGAAGAGGAACCTAAAGATCAAGATACGAAGAATGATCCTATCATAGAGTTATCTAGTGACGAAGAAGAAGGTAATGAAGAGGGGTCTAAAGAAGAAGGCTCAAAGGAAGAAGGAACTAATGAAGAAAACTCTGGTGGAGATGAACAGGTCAGTTTGGTTTTTTCTATGGCTATGTGTGGATTATATAACTTGATCCATTTGTTTACTCAATGAAAACTGTTTTCGTAATGCGTAACGTCAACTTAGTTCCATTTAAAAAAATAGGGTTTACGGTTTACTTACATTTTTGCCTCTAAAAAAGAGCTATTAAATACTTTGTGCCTACAATTACGTTCATTTTCTACAACTATACGCCTGAGATCGATATTAGGATCTCATTGTTCAAAGTTAATCCAACTTGAAATAATATACAAAATACACCCTATCTATTCAAGTAGAGTAGTTTAGTACAGCCTGTATTAGGTAACACTCATTAAGTTCTTTCACAGAACAAAGAAGACGAAGCCACACAACCCGAAAACTCAGAAGACCAAAATCCGCAAGAAACGGACCAACCAGACGAAACTCCTGAAACTGAAGAAACTGAAGAACCGAATACCGAAGATCTCCCTAAAAATAATGAAGATATCAACGAAGAAGATAAAATAGAGGAAAAGAATCATGAGGCTAATCCTCAAGCGAATCCGTCCAGTGATGATCCAACTGATGTTAAAGCGGAGACTGCTGAGATGAATAAGGGTACTAGTGATAATGTGGAAACTAACGCGGAACAAGCTAAAGATGATGAAACTGCGCCTTTTGTAAGTAGCACTCAACATTTTTCTTTTTTAATTTATTTTCGACACATACAAAAATACACTGTGTTACATAATTACCCTTTAAGTCCTAAAAGGGCGTATTTTACAAGTCATGGCGAACATTGTTTGTTCTACGACTTTTGAGATTTCGAAGTTATTCATTCATGAAATGCGCTCGTAACTAACGTAACGTACAAACATCATGCGTGTGCGTGCGACGCGATAAGAGGGTACACACTTGTGCATGTGTGTGTAACTACGCAAATAGTAAACAAACACTTGGGGTTGTCACAAATTTCTAAAATAATTAAAGTTGTACTTGTGTATGAAAACAATTACTATTTATTGACACTTTGCACACGCCCAAGCACTCAAGTGTTCGGTCTGATTATGTAACACCTTGAATAGATAGTCTTTTAGAGAATCTGTTTTAATATAAACCAATCTATAAATTAGGAGCAAGCTCAAGAGCAAGTAGGCGAAGACAAACAGTCCACTGGCCGGTCGGAACTCGACAAGAGCGATAAAGGTCACCGGGGAGAGAAGCAAGCCGCCAGTCGATCTGACTCGAGACAGAAGCAGAAGAAACAGGAAAATAGACCCGGGATTACTGATCAGGAACGGACACTTGGTAAGTAATCCTACTAATGTTATAAACGCGAAAGTTTGTAAGGATGTATGGATGTTTGTTGCTCTTTCACGCAAAAACTACTTATCCGATTTGGATGAAACTTGGAATATATATTGTCCGTGACCTGGATTAACATATAGGCTACTTTTTATCCCGGAAAATCGACGGGATCCAACGGGACGCGAACGAAATCGCGGGCGGAAGCTGCTAGTAATAAACATTAGTGGATATTTCACAACGCATGGTCTCAAACTGGTGTGTCGCCGTTGTCAATCCAGTAAAGTTGCAAACTTAAAAGCCGCGTACTTTAAGTTCTATCATCCCTTTAATATTACAAGTAGTAAAAGACATTGGTGAGAGAAGCAAGCCGCCAGTTCTGATCAAAAGCAGAAGAAACAAGAAAATAAGCTAGGGATAGTTTACCTTTTAGTTTCACACGTGTATTCCTAACTAGCCGTCGCCCGCGGCGTTGCTCGCTTTCTACCCTTTAGAGTGTGACGTTTCAAAATTCCTTTCTTAGTGCACCTCTACACTATATAAGGATACTACCCTCCAAATTTCATACCTCTAGGACTTATGGTTTAGGCTGTGCGTTGATCCCTGTCAGCTTCAAAAGAGTTTTATATATATTGATATGCTATTTCTACAGGTGATATAAACGAAAAGAAACACAAACAAACTCACACACTGAACGTCGAACGAGATGATGAAAATGCAGAAGACGGTGGCGACCCTGAAAATCAGGACAATGAAGCAGACGCCTTCCAACACGTGAAGCAAGCTAAAAACGACGATGTGCAGGTCAGTTTAAGGATTCATTTACAAAAACGTTTTGTTCCAAAGAGCATCTTAGAAATTAGTTTGTGTAAAAATATCGTGCACAAAGATAATAAATAATTTATAAGTTTAAAAAACTGGAAAACCCGACTTCAATTTGATACGCCTTCATCATCTAATGATGATAGCAGTTCATTGGGACTGTTCTATTGATCGTAAGCACCACAGAAACGTCACAGGAAAGCAAAATACGCAGTGCCGTGTACATGTGTTTTTCGAGTTATTCTTATTTAACTGCCAAACTACTGAACTGATTTTGATAAAAATATTATGGGATCAATCTGGAAGCATACCCTTTCAGATGAAAAAAGAGTTTTTCAAATTGGTTCATAAATGACGAAGTTGTGAGTTAACAAAAATACAAAAAAAAAGAATTGAACCGAATTGAGAACCTCCTCCTTTTTTAAAGTCGGTTAAAAATATCAATTGCTTGTAGACTATCGACGCAGCAACAAAAGAGCAAGCAGAACAACAACCCACCATCCAACAGGAAGACGAAACAGCTGAGGAACTGAAACAAGACGAAGAACTACAAATGGATGTCGACGATGATGATATACAAGTAAGTTTTATAACGTTTTCATCCAACCTATTCGAAAAGAGGCCCTCTGGTTGTCGATCAGTGCGCCTAAAATACGATTTTCTTATAGAGGGGGGATAAGCAAGCAAGCTCGTATCAGTTAGTGGCCAACTCTGGTGACAGAGTTTTTAGGCCGCCTTGAGGCCTCCGTCGTGGCTAGAGCCGGGACCGACAGTTTAACGTGCCCTCCGAAGCACGGAAGCGCTCAGATGTAAATGCCACTAATGGTCACCCATCCAAATAGTGACCGCACAGAACGTTGCTTACCTTAGATAATCAGTGAAGATTGGCTTAGCAAGCTACGCCACGAGCGCTTCGCTTCGCTTGCTTGCTTAACCTCGAGCGACGCACTTTAAATCCCTCGCTACGTTCAGGATTTTTCTCTAGAATCATTACTTCGTTCTGGATTCATAAAATCGTCGTAAATACATTACTTTGGTCCCTTATCACACAATCTACTATGGTTTTTTTAAAAAACATTTTAGAGGTCAAGTAAAAAAATCCAACTGACATATTCAGAGAAAAAAAGCCTCTAGTAATTATTTAAATGACTAGCCGTCGCCCGCGGCGTTGCTAGCGTTCTAGACCCTTTAGAGTGTGACTTTTCAAAATTCCTTTCTTAGTGCACCCCTGCACTATATAAGGATACTACCCTCCAAATTTCATACCTCTAGGACTTATAGTTTAGGCTGTGCGTTGATTGTCAGTCAGCTTCAAAAGAGTTTTATATATTTCGATTAACAATTTTCAGGTTGAAAAATCAGATGAGCTCAAACCGGAAAAAGTAAAAGATGGAATGGAACGGGACAAAGAGAAATCCGGCAAAAAGAAAGATGGTAGTGATGAGCCGACCGGTGAGGCTGGTATAGAAGTGGAAGGGGAAAAGGTAGATACGGAACACGTGCCGAGAGGGAACGAGACAACATATCATACTAGGTAAGTCACCTACTGAAGATTATACATTGAAATAGTAGGTTTTTAGAACGAAAACATTTATTTTTTGACGAACTTCTGCTTTGGCTTTTGTTGATTCAAGTTATTTTTTTAAAAGTCAGGATGTAATATTTTAATAAAAAAAAACAAGTGTGTTTTTAACAAGAAAGGACCCAATAGTTCCTAAATACCGGTTTTCGGTGTATCAAATAGTTTCGAATTTTAGATACTGTCCCATTAAAAAAAACATGTCTGAAAAGTTTAGGTTGTGTTTTAACTATTGAGGTTTCATTTTCCAAAAATATTGAAAATAAAAATAAAGCTTACGTTTTTTTATACAGAATAGACGAAGCACCTCAATCTCGAGAAGACATGACAGTTGAAGAGTATATGAGCATCCGCGAATGGCTCACCTCGAAACCTACGCAAGCCAATATTTCCAGCGGCGTGTGGCGCTCTCTATGGCAACAATCCGGCGGCGCGGCGCGGGCCTTGTGTGAGAGGCTGCGTCTTGTGCTAGAGCCTACGATGAGCTCGCGACGAGCCGGTAAGTTAGACAAAACAGTTTTCTCAAACATGCTTGGAAATTTGAGCATTATTTTGACAACCTCCTTCAAGATAAATCGAAAATGCAGTGCTGGCCAAATACATACGAGCAGCGACCGGAAAAAGTTGTATGAAAATCCATTTCTGTCGTGTTTAGCGGCCAAATAAATTACAAAGTAAAGTCGTATCGGTCGTGTAATTTAAAAATGGAACGATCTCTTACTCCGAAATATGGCAACTAAGGAAGTAACTAATCAAAGGTTTATTGAAATTTCAAACATGCCTGCAAATAGAAAGCTGTTTATTAAAAAAAAACAAATGATCAATTTATATATTTGACAAAAGTACTATACAAGCTTTGGCCATAACTAGGCATTGATGGACTTAATTGTGTGTGCCTCGGCCACATTTACACGTTCGTCCATCACTGCCTCTTATGCTGGCCACTGCAGTAATGTACTATTACCTTTTCCCAGGTGACTTCCGAACGGGTCGTGCTATAAACATGCGTCGTGTAATCCCGTACATCGCGTCGCACTTCCGCAAGGATCGCATCTGGCTCCGACGCACTAAGCCCGCCAAGCGGGAGTACAAGATAGCCATTGCTATAGACGACTCTAGCTCTATGGCGGATAATAGAAGCAAGGAGCTCGCCTTTGAGAGTTTGGCTCTTGTTTCTCAGGTAAGATTACCTACGACTAAAATAAAGATAATCGTTTTTAGGGTTCCGTATCCAAAGGGGTAAAACGGGACCCTATTACTAAAACTGGATTTTGTGCTCGACCGTCGGTGAGCGCGTAAGTCCATACATTATATCGTCGAATACATCAGCGTTGCGCTGTACACGTTCATACGCTTTCATTAATATAGCTACGTTCGACCAATGTCAGCGCTCACCATCGGTCGAGCACTAAATGCAGCCTAAGACTCCGCTGTCCGTCCGTCTGTCACCAGGTTGTATCTCGTTGGAAAATGTAACAACAAAATCGGTACCATTGTGTCGGTTGGAAGATGAAGTATTTAAAAACGTTCTGTTGATAAATATACTCATCAGAAAATCCAAAAAGGTACAACGAAGCGACAACTAACCACCCAATTGACTCTTATCATTCGACAATAAGGTAGCTTTTCAAGCAAAAATCAATTAAACAATCACGGCAATTGCAGGCTCTAAACCTCCTCGAGTCTGGAGAACTAGCGGTCCTCAGTTTCGGCGAGAAACCAAACCTACTTCATCCTTTCTCGGAGCAATTCTCTGAGCATTCCGGGGCGAAGATTCTCGAACAATTACGCTTCGAACAAACCAAGACCAAAATCGCCCAACTTCTAGACTTCTGCACGGTTATGTTTGAGGAACAGGCAGTAAGGTAAATATGAAAACTGATAAATAAATAAATAATAATAAATAATAAATAAATATTCGCGGACATTTAACACAACGCCTTCTAGTCCCAAACTAAGCAAAGCTTGTACGATGGAAACTAGATGGCTGATAGACTACATACATACATTTTTTTTTTGTAAATACATACTTATAATACATAGAAACACCCAGACACAGAACAAACATCTATGTTTACAACACACAAATGTTTGTTCTCGGTGGGGACCGAACCCACGACCCACAGCACGGAAGGCAGAGCTACTACCGACTGAGCCATGACGCCTGTCAAAAAATAACAATTGAGTCAAAATCATACTTTTATTTAGCACTCTATTCTGAGACCCTAAGGTGGTTTTTAGCTTGTGTTTACTATCGTACTTACTACCAATTCTAACCACAACTATGTTCAATCAAACTAGTAAATCTTTTGATGTGTACGCTTCTAACAAAACTCCCAAGGGAAGAGTCTCAGTTGTCGAATGGCAAATTCGAAAACTGAATATACTCGTTTCACAGGACACGTCCGCAATAGACTTGCTCTGTGAGGTAGATATACGCAGAAGTACCCATGCTTGTTCCATTATTTTTCCTCATAAATAAAGATAAGTAAATCATTTTATAGAAGCACATTTTTTTTTCAGGAGCGACGCGCCTAACGCAAAGTTACTAGTGATAGTTGGAGATGGAAGAAATATTTCCGCTGAGGGCGAAACTACTATGGTTCGGGCTGTGAGACGCGCGAGGCAGCAAGGAATATTCCTTGTCTATGTTATCATAGACAATCCGGATAACAGGGTGAGTAGACAGTTCTAGCAGTAGTTTTTTTGTGAGAGCTAATCCGCGGAAGTACTACCACCGTACCTATTTCTACCGCCAAGAAGTAATGTATTACTGTGTTCCGGTTTGAAGGGTATGGGTGCCGGTGTAATTTCAGGCACTCGACATTTAACATCTCAGAGCGATAGACGCAGCGCAATTCCTCGGAGGTCACGTTCTTAGGTTGCCGAAATAAAATGTATTGTTATAAGCAGAGGTTATTCGTTTTACCAAACCGCATTTTTTTTTTCGCTTTATCGACATGTATAAAACCGAGCTACGTCTTCGCGAAAGTTTTTGAAGCATCGTTGCATAGAAAGGACCAAACGGTGGGGGAAAACATCGTGTGAAAGCCAGTTCTTTTATATCTTCTGTGGTCTTCTACGAAATGTTGACGTGCTTTTGCTTATTCTTAGATATTTGTAAGGATCTTTAATACCACGAGATTCCAGAGAATATGGATATACCGTGTATATATATATTATATACAATAATTTTTATTCACAAAGAAAATTACAACTAATACATTATTTACAATATTTACAAAATACACATGGAACAGTTGAGCCATCTACAAACCGTTGCAAACGATTTATAGATAGCTCAACTGGTCCAAATCAGTACCAATCGGAAGCGTGCCCAAAACACTGGCTGCATTGCCACGCTGAATAGCAATGCTGATACGCTGGCCTAGATAATCACCAGCCCTCGGGTCAGGCGTCGCTTCGACTAGACGCCCTGAAAGAATTTATATACATACCTATATGAGTTTTTTATTTTGATTTGTTTCAGGACTCTATTATGGACATCCGGAAACCAGTGATGGACATAGTGACCGACAAATTGAGCTTCATATCATATCTGGACGCTTTTCCATTCCCTTTCTACCTAATTTTACGAGATATGTCTGCCTTACCTAATGTTTTAGGCGACGCTCTCAGGCAATGGTTCGAATTGGCAGCAAACACGAGCTAAAAAGTACCTTATCACGGTATAGAGTGCTAAACTAAGGAGTCAAATGATTTTATTATTATTATGAAGAAACTATGCATATTTTTCTGTGATTTTATTTTTATAGAAATAAGTTAAATTCAGAATTATAATTAAAATAATGTAGTAGAAGTATACTGATACTGACAAAAATTATGTATTTGTATTAGTTTTTGATGTGACAATAAAATGTCGATCTATAATACGTTTTTTCTTGAAAACTTTAAACGAAAGAAGAAATTTAATTATCTAACTAGACGATCAGTAGATTCTAAGTTAAGCATTAGTTTTCTCCAAGTTGGTGAGTTAGTGCCCACCAAAAAAAGTTTGAACTGCGATAGGTTTGGCCTTATTTGGTAAGTGTAGGGAATGAGTAAAAGACTTAGCGTAAAAATATTATTGTATATTTTGTCAACTGAATATTAAACAATATCTTAACATATTCCACTTACCGATATTTGGAGAGTTAACAAAAACAGCACTTTCGTTTCCACTATAATAGGCCTACATTACATCAAACCATCATAAATAAGCTCCACTTTGAACCATCCAAACGATATCTACCAACATTTATCACTACAAATAAGATATCGTCGTTACCAATCTAAAACATCGTAAATGATAAAAATAATTTTCAGAGAAAAATGAATTTATAGAATCTAGTTTTTTTACACAAGAGAAATTGTTAGATCTATAAGCTCTGGCTCTAAAAAATATAGATGACAATGCATTCTCAAATTAGCTAATTGCTGCAATACTCAAACTATCGCATAAAGATATTTTAAACTCGCAACGACGATAATACGTTTCTGATAGAAACAATACGCACCCCTTAGAACTAAAAATCTAATATACAAATAACTGGGAATCCGTTTACAAAGGTATAAGAAATGCGATCCGGTGTGATGCTCTTAGCTACAATTCTATATAACTGGTATATAACCGTTTTGTACATTATAGTTGTATAAACATACAAGCGGCCTTACTGCGTGTTTCGACTAAAAACATTCACAATAAAACCTCTACAACACAATCCTTACAAACGATCTGTTTTTACAATCAAGAAAATCCTTAAAACCATCTGCACAAGGTTCAAAATGTCAAACGTGCACAAGGTTTGGAGGTGGAAACGCAAATCGATTATCTTCACAGAGTTGTGCATGTTTTATTGTGAAAGACAAAAGTAACGGAATCGCCGCACAAATACAATCCTCGTAAACGAATCCGCATTTTAAATAGCAAAAACTAAAGTTCACTATAAATAAACCGCTATGTAAAATATTAAATAGGTTATAACATAATTAAAATTAAGCTTAAATATAAACGTTAAAACCTCTGTTAGAACCATGATAATGTCTTCTTACTATCGAGTAATAAATACCGCGTTAGAACTAAACAAAATATCTCCTCTCATTTGAGCGAGTTGTGTGAACTGAAGACCAAATTGAGTCTTCGAGCACTACGCTATTTCTGAAAACTGAAAATCTTCATAAATATAGGTTCGATTTAAATACATTTGGTCTATGATTTGAATAGTTTTATAACAGCGCAATGGGCGGAGAGTCATAGTATAAAAAAAACTATAAAATCAACGAATTCTTTCAAAAACTTGTTTATAAAAATTTAACATTAAAACCTACTTGTTCTATCCGATGTAAAAATGTCGAAGGCCATTACGGTTTATCTTAAGACCACACAAACGCGCCCTGCTTTAAGCCAATAAGGGCATTCGCACCGAGAATAAGTGAAGCAAACTAACAGATATTTTTTTAAATAGAATAAGAATTAGTGAATTGACGAGTTTTATACGAAAGTATTGTAGTAGTAGTTTCTTCAAACGTATCTCGAGAGCATATAATAATGTCGTCCTTGAAGTTATTTTTTAAAAAGCTTGCCAATTTGATTCCAACATTACAAAGTTCCATTTATTAGGAGTTAAAACATGCTAGCGTCAATCTGGTTTTATTGGGAGCAAACTTTTTCTAACAGCACTAAAGTTATACACATCCTTCTTACTCCAGTTTTATAAAAAAAGGACGTCAACATTTTAGTTCTGTAAAATTTACATAAGAAGTTAGTATAGTTATCTGCTAGATTGCTCAGTCAACAGGTG
Organism: Eulithis prunata; assembly: GCA_918843925.1. Classification (NCBI taxonomy): domain Eukaryota; kingdom Metazoa; phylum Arthropoda; class Insecta; order Lepidoptera; family Geometridae; genus Eulithis; species Eulithis prunata. The sequence continues at coordinate 3,629,317 of OU974023.1, read as the reverse complement.
AGAACTAAAAAAGTAATTTGGAATATTAAAGTGGACAGAATGTTCGGGCATGTTATCAGTTGGAAGCAGCTTCCTTGGACGAATGATTGTTGGTCTCTTCAGTCTTTTCGGCGTCACCGTAGAACTTTGGCTGTGGATACAGAAATATGGAAAAATATAATTTTCAGTTTATACAACGCAACACAAGCGTCGATATCTAAAATCTCAGTAAATATTAATGTAAATATGATTTTTTTAAAAACTACTTCGAGACAGACTTGTTACAACTCATTACTATGTTTTTTAAAAACTGCTAGGATAGAGATAAATAATTCGAGCAAAATAAACTTTTCTGTACATAAAACACATACAGTAGAGTTATTTCTAGTCTAGGATGTATGTATTTTTAGCATGAAAGGCGAAAACCAATCCATACGGCAATTTCGATGAGTAAAAAACACCACAAAGAAATTAGTCAAAAATAAAAAAACTAATTCATTTACAAAACAATGCAGGTAATCGAACGAAACTTATTACGATGTACTTATGATTTTTTTTCACGATTAAAGGTGATCTTTATTCCAGTGCAGGAAGGTGCAAAAATAAAGTTGGGTTCGATATCAACATAGTATTGTCATGTTCGTACACGACGGCGACTTATTTTTATTGAAAATCTACTCCTTAACACTGTTTGAATAGTAAAAAGTAGTTTGTTACTCCAACCAAAAAATGTTATTATTAATAAGTGATTTTCAATAAAAAAAACCTAAAAATGGTCATGGTTAAAAAAACAATCACAAAATAAACCAAAATGCAGAGAAAACGTATCGAATGTCTGAAGCATGATTAGCTAACTCGCACTCGACTTACTCAAGTCATCATTGTACTACACAGTCGTGACTTTACTCCGATATCCATTTTTCACACCATTATAACTTGTAAAACCCTAGAAATAAATAATTTGACTGTACTTTTCAAAATGGAACCTACTAGCACCAAATATATCACTAGTATGTGCAAATAGTGGCCAGTTTTAGTCACGGAGCGTTTAGACTACCCTATGGATGGTCTCTGCAAAGGTTAAGTTTAACCATAGTAATTACAGGCACATGAGACTTAACACCTTTATGTCTCAAGCAACGTGTCCACCACAAATGTGTCTAATCAAATGTGTCTAATCTTAATTAGTCTTACCTCATCGTGTTTCTCCTCAGCCGTCACCCTGTCATCATCATCATCACTGTCTTCATCAGCTGAAGACTCGCCGCCCGAACCGACACCGTCGGCTTTCGCTGGAAAAATATTTACCATTGTAACTTCGGTTATCAAACAGCAATTCTTTACTCTTATTAAGCAAGCAAGCTCATATGAGCCGACTCTGGTTGGTGACGGAGTTTTTAGGCCGCCTTAAGGCCCCGTCGTGGGTTAACGATTGCTAGAGCCAAGACATACAGTTTAAAGTGCCCTTCGAAGCACAGAAGCGCTCAGATGTAAAAGAGACTATGACATATTTATTTCTTCACTAGCTTCCGCCCGCGACTTCGTTCGCCTCGCGTTGGATTCCGTTGATTTTCCGGGATAAGAAGTTGCCTATGTGTTAATCCAGGTCACGGACAATATATATTCCAAGTTTCATACCAATCGGATCAGTAGTTGTTGCGCGAAAGAGGAACAAACATACATACATACATTCACACATCCATAAAAACTTTCGCGTTTATAATATTAGTAGCATAGGATATAACAAATGCCACAGAATAAAGAACTGCACAGAATATTGACTTACGAATGGTAGGTAGCGCAGTCTGGTTTGGAGGCCGAGCACGCTCACGGTTCAGTTCGTCAAAGCATTGCAGACACACACGCAGTGGTTTGTCGCTCTGACCGCGCAGCAACCATTTCTTGGACGAACACGGGCCGCACACTACTGAGCCGCATTTACGGCAATGATGCTGGAAAATAAGTAGAAAATATTTATAAAACGGTAGAGGTAACACAACTAAAACGGCGCAGTCGTTTATAACCTGTTTTCAGTTTAGTATTCGTAAAAAAGAAACAAACAACCGTAATGAGAACTATATTATGTCTTTTTCTGATGTCGTTCATGTGGAAATTGTAAGATGGAATTGAAGTAAGTTACCCTTCTGTTGAGCACAGTGAACTGTGTCTTCTTGCAGTGCATGCATATTGAAGCTTCATTGTCCGGTACCCACACGGCAGCATGCTCTGAAGGAGGTTGTTTGCCACCTAAAAAAGAAAAAAAACTTGGTTATTAGACAAGACATTTTATGAATCACCAAATCTGCAAACAACCGATAATGATTGTCGGATACAACCATAAATAATATTTAAAAATTTAAATATTATGGTATTTACAAATACCTTCAAAAACCAGCTTGACAAATGGTTACATAAAAATAAGAGCTTAAAAATATGACTAAAAGAAAGGACATTAGTAGAGGATATAAATATTCAACACTGTGTGACGTAGTCATATCAGCGAAAGCTACTCGTCTATAAATAAATGCACCGCGTTTTGTTTGTTAATTGATAAGATGAGCTTTTTTACAAAACAATCATTAAAATTGAAGCTAACGTTTCGTCAATACGCGGACACGTAAAGCCTCTAATAATACCCATTTTGGTAATGGATTGAAATAAACAAAGCAAAAGGAAATATCATACATACTCTTTCTTAGCAAATCTTCTATGCATTTCTCTATATGCGCCATCCATTCTTCTTTTTCTGTGGCTGTGGCGGCGTATACCGCGAACGATTTCGAAGCCGTCCGAATGAGCCAACCATTACGATACTCTAAAACAAAATAAACTAACTTAATATTACAAATAGACATGAATCAGAGTGTTATTACCGACGACTGGCGACATTGTAAATATTGCAAAAAGTCCATTGGGGAATGCCCAAAATACCCCCCCCCCCCATTGTAACTGGAAATCCAGACAGCTGTTTCACTTATAAAAATACACAGGTAATTCAATGTATTCATTCAATTTGAGTTAGGTACTTTTGTTCTGGGTATATTCAAGTGAATAGGCAAAGGTCAACAATCCCCATCCTATTGCGACTGTTGGTAATCTTAATAGGTAACTCAGAAGTGAGGTATACAATACACAATTAATCCAATGTCACTGCTTTGAATTCATCTCATTTACATAATAACTGTAAATCTCCACCGCCACCAAATGGACACCTAAGGGTCGATGAAATCAGGAAGCGTTGGAAGAATAATCTTGCTGTGTTTGATAAGTGGAAGGGTTTGGAAAAATATGTTTTACACACTTATACATAACTGCTTTTGCTGTGAATTGTGTTTCTAATAATAAGCTATCAAAAGTACATAACACTTTTTTATAGTCCAAAGATTAAATACATTGATAAACATGCAATTTTATTATCAGACTTTGTTTTGTAATCCACCGAGTAGGTATTCAAATCTTCTTTGAATGACTAAGCAGCTTTTTAATATCAATGTCGACCGCCCAACAGCCACTAGAAAATGATAATATATTATGATGATTCATTGGGCATTCACAATATTGACTCATAAGTTGAGATTTGAAACATTAAAAATGTTCTATAGTGTGCGCAATACAAGAATCACCGATTCTAATTAGTGATTCTTTGAACCCTGGGATTGGGAAATCAGGTTGGTAACCTGCATTCATACTTATTTAATAGATCATAAATATGCAGATCTACTAAATAAGCGTTTCTGATTCCGAAAATTGAGTTGGTCTATTGCAGATCATGCCTTAACTACTGGACCAATTTCAATGTAACTCAAACCATTTAGAAGCCCTTTTTCGGGATTAAAACATAGACTATTATTTTATTGAAATCAAAGACTTGAATTTTTAGATAGGTACAGCTAGAACTTTCTAAACCAAAAGCAGCCATTTGCTACAAGGGTCATCATGCTGGTGGCAGATATTTTGGTGGAAACTTTTGCACGTGTATGAAGTCGCTGGTATCAGCTAGTTTATACATAAAATTCAAATTACTATGATAAACTTACGTCCTTCATCCTTCAGGGATTCCAGTTTGACCTCTTCAAGTGGAATGACATGCTGCTTATTATATTTCTTCTTGTTTATCATAATGTTTCCGTACACCAGTATGTCGTTAAAGAGGAAGAATTGTCGAGCCTTTGGCTTTTTGCGACACATTTTTGTGAGGACACCCTCTCCTACGAGAACCCTGCCTTGTTCTGCAAGTGGCTGAAAATAAAAATAAAAACCTGATTTATGATGACTACACGTACATGCTCCATGAGCATGTTTCATCCTAGCATGGCTTTCTACAAATATGCTCAACCCTGCGTCTACACATTGAACATTTGTCTTGAGATCGACCAAAATCATCGAGCGTGTACATACATGTGTAGCCACCATTAGATACAAAGGTTTGTGAACTTTATTGAACTAAGTAAACTTAAAAAAAGTTTATTTTATCTGGTGTAAACAAAGTGTAAACATGGGGACAAAATAAACATAACTGCAATTACATGTCATGCATGAGTATCAAAAACGCTTGCTGATAAAATGATATCTTTGTTCAGGCAATCCCACCCGTCGCGTCGGCCAGAAGATAATATCTTGCCAATTTGTCGGTTGATAAACCAAATAGATCACTAACTTCTGAGGCCTATAAAAATATTTTCTTTCGAGTGAAATTTACTCTCACCTGTCCTGAACTGCCAAAGCAATTCTCCACCATAGCAATCCGCCTTGCATTTGCTTCACTATTTACTGGAAAGGTGAAAATAATTACATGAAATTAAAGTTATAAATCAAAGTTTGACGTCAAAGGAAAGTGAGACAAGCAAACAATGACAGCCTATCACCCACGTAACTAATGTCGGTGGCTCATACTATAACTCATTTCACATTATGCTTATTGCAAGTTTCTGTCGGCAAAAGTAAACTGTTTTTACCTAAGCGGTCCACCATTCTAGAAATTGTGTTTTTTGTAAATACGACACGAACAAGAAAAATGTGTCACACACACTTGCTCGCCTAGACTAAATGCTACCAACTAAGATAAATAAAATCCATCGAAAACTCGAAAACTTTCTAAAATCTACCATAAATTAGTATGTAGGTAAAAACCATGCACAAATTAAAATGTAATGTAATTTTAATGTATGTACTGTACCATTAATGTAAATGTGTATATTGATATATGAATGAAACGAATCCTAATTTACTTGTGTTCTACTGTGTGTGTTATGACAAATTTAGGTGTTGCATTAACGTTGTTTGACTCCTTCGAGCATTTTTGACTCCCATCATAACCATAGACTTTCTACCCTTCCTACTTGTTGTAGGTTTTGTTTATTACCTACCATTTCTACTTTAACCTAAGCTGGAAACATTCAAATTACGTTCCATTCCTTTTAAAAAAAATAACCCTTAAACCTACATACCTCTTCTAAGTACATCAATAAAGAAAAATAATCAATTTTCCAAAAAATTTAGTAGGTAAGTATAGGTAGGTATATAAAAGCTAGTCTAACATCTATACAACTCGTACAATACAAATCACTTTTTTTCTTACTATGTATGTATATACTTAATGTATTTTGCTCATTGCAATTTTGAACGACCATAGACAAGAGGAGATCATGTGAGTGTCGTCCGATTTTGACATTTGCCAGCTGACAGCTAATGGTCGATAGGATTTATTTTTGGTGTAAGTAAATTCTCACAAAATACGCTAAAATGGCCTGTAAATTTTGTGGACCTAAACTGTCGCTATGCGGGCTTGTATTGAGTGTTTGGGGAATCATTCAATTGGTGAGTAAAGCTCCAGAGTTTCTTGACAGAGCCCTTTGAAATAACTTGGTGCTCATGTACATACCCTCGATGTTTCAGACCTTGATGGGCGTCTTCTACTATATCAAAGCAGTTGCTTTGTTGGAAGATCTCCCTCTTGAAGAAGCTGGTGCTCACTCTAGCGAAGACGCCATCTCCAATTTTGTTGGTGCAGTTGAAGCAGGTTATTCTCAGGTGAGTCATCGAGAGCTGGTAAGTTCAGTACCTATCTACTCTTCAACCGGTTTTGAATCAGTTTATTTACACAAACAAATTACCAGATTTTCATAAAATAAGATCCTGATTTGTCGGAATAAAAGTTACTTAACAAATCACTAGTTTGAGTACCTTTATCAGTGGTACACCGATTTGGTTTAATGGACATTTATGTAAAATTAACTGTATAACAATGCAACCAAAATTAATATCAGATATGGTAAACCAAAATGAGACCACTCCCATACAATGTTTGCAGGGGCTGGGCGGGTCAGTTTGTTTGACAAAATTGACAAATTTAGTTTGACAAGCAGATTGAATCTTCTCTGAATAGAAATGCACCTTCTGCCTGTTTTCTACGCGATTCCCCATACACGTCCCTCAGCCGTGTAAATTTTCACAGAGTCGATTGACTAACATGGTTTACCTGTAGTACTATATTTTTAGTATGCAGAAACAATTCTATAAGTTCTATTTATTGTATGTTTCAGAATGCCTACAACTGCTGGATTGCTGCTCTTCTATACGTCATCACACTCCTGCTCTCAGCGCACCAATTTTGGATGAATAACCGTTCCTCGGTTAGCATGTAAAATGGTGTTACTCCAGTAATTATTCTGCTGTTCTGGGTGTAAGTTGTTACTGTTAATTCCATTCCATTTTTATTTACATTGAATTGTTGGAATAAGAGATCGTAACCAATAAAGGAACATAACTTTTCAAGGTTTTTTAAAATTAGCAAGTTGTTTTGCACCAATGTTTAAACTTGATCAACTGTCCAACTTCTTACTCAACAAACCTAATTTAATTTTTTTTCTTGTTTAAACTCGTTTGTCTTACGTATAACAATAATGAAAGTCTACGCTCTAGCTAGGCTTGATTTTATTTTAATTACTATGCATATTTTGTTGGTGACTTTTTTCTGCTGATGCTTGTGAGTTAATAATGTATGATCTTAAGTATTAATCTGTGGAAGACCTCTATAAATTGTACATAAAATAATCTTTATTGTAGGCTTTTGGGAAAGAACTTATTTTGCGATTTAATAATGTTATGTTAAAATGTAAAGAAAGTCTTTTTCCTCAAGCAGAAGTGTAAATTAGATTCTTCTTGAATTACATTTATTAATGTTAAATTAATTTATGTCTCATTTGTATATTTAAGTGTTAGGATACCCTGTTATGTACCTATCTTATGCTAGGTTTTTTAGTAGAATCTTAAGAGCTTCTTTGTAGTAAAAAAGATGCAATGCTACATACATCATATAGACAGGAAATAAAAATTTATACAGAAAATACTATCTTTTCTGAATAATATAGCCAAATACAAAGTAGGGGAAGGTAATGGCCTAATCTCGTTATTCATGTTTGTATATGAAGAGAAATAAATGACCTAACATAGAAAAAAAAATATTCTCTATAACCAACTGACAGGTTTCTGACACCTACAGTTCGCCTGTTGAAATGACGGACAGAGGCCCTAAATAGAAGAAGAAGAAGGTACATTTTGACATTATCATCTGTAACTTCAACCAATTTGTTTACCGCGAAGTGCTATTTTTACAAATTTTTTCACAAATCGCTGCTATACAATGGCTGCATTATATTATTGTTCCGCATGCTGCATGATCCTGAGCGTTTGGGCTATTTTTCAGCTGGTAAGGGTATTTTCTGAAAGACAGGTACCTAGTTAGGTTAGGAAGGTCAAGAAGTTGAGTTTTTGCAATGGCAACATAAGTTCAATGTTGGTCGCCGCCGACGCGACGGGTTGGCTGTAGGGGGGATGCCAGAGTACTGAATCGTCTTCTGAAAAGCAAACAAGACTGCTAAGGACTTTGCAGTAGCCTCAAGCTCAGGTGGATGGACGGCATAGAGCAAGACCATCGAAATTGGGGGCTGGAGAGGAAAACCCCAAGATAGAGTTACTACTGGTAGGTACTGGCTTAGCCACGGCTATAACTCCTTTGATGATGATGCATTAAAGGTCCGCGTTCATTGCAGGCGGAGAGAGCTATGTCAGAATGTTTTGCTTTGTATTTATTGATTTGTATGGTACCCACTGGGTGCTCTGCAGCATTTTTTGCCTTCATTTTTCGCTCCGCGTGCATTGATTCCGACGCAATCGACGCTTAATACCAAGGAAGGAATCAAATCTAGAGTAAGTTCGCCCTTCCCCCACTATAATTTGTATTATGTTACTGCAGCTCCTAATGGGGATAAGCTACCAGTTCGAAGTAACAGTACTGTTCGAGGATGTGGACCCACATGAATACGCAGATTACGATGATTTTATCAAGATAGCGAAAGAAAACTATGCGGCTACTGGTAAACGTGATTTTCTTTTTTATATTTATTGAATTTGCAGTATGAGTACATCTATCCTTAGCACCTAGGCGTTTAGGTAAATGATAGAACAATTTTGATGCAGTTGCTACCTAGCGATAAATAGGCTCTTATCTTCATTATTTACCTAGTACAAGATACAAGATCAAACCGTGAAGATGTAGGTAGATCACAAAATAGAAATGGTGGAACACTCATGCATGTCAGTAAAGCTTGTAATATGGGCGTGATTGCTGATAGAATAGATTTTTTGTAAATACAAATTTATATGCGCATTAAAACGAGCTTAACGGCCTACTCCATCTACACATTGTCCCAGGCACTACAGTGTCCCGTTAAGTGTAGGCATAGGTTGCCTCCTGACGCTGTATAAATCATCTTCAATACATGTAAAGGCCTTTACGAGTAGCCCCTGAATGAAAAGAGAGGCAATCCTACAACTTCTTCCCCAGCAATAAACTGCTGGATTGTAGCTGCCATATACGCGCTAACATTTGGACTATCCTGCGCCGGTATGCAGATAGCTAAGAAAGCGCAGAAGAGAAAGGATGATAGAAGAGATGATGACGAATACAGCTGCCAGCCGAAACAGGAGAAGAAACACTGACCTAGTACCTCTTGGTCAATGGAGAAAGAAATGGAATGGTAGTAGCTATAGGCTGTAAATAGTTATTTATGAAATAAATTCAACTTTGGATATGAATGCTATATTGGTTATTTGTAAGGCTACATGTTATTAGAATAAAAAAAACTGAAGAACTTTAGACGGGAAGACGTAGTACGGCCCCTCACCCGATGGACCGACGATTTGTATCGTAGGTACATTGAGAATGCTCAAAATCTAAATTATAGGTCTTATCAAATCTGCAGCTTCTAACTTGCTACGACCACAGATCAATGTTACATCGTAGCACGAGGGCTACGAAAAAACTAAGGTCGCGTACCGACGCACGCGTTCGCATCCGAACGCGCTCTAAAAGTAAACTCATCAGCAAATTATAAGCAACATAATTGTGATTCAATTTTTATTAATAACTTTTACGAAAGTTTGTTTTGGTTCCTTTAAATCTTGACTTCTTCCAGCTTCCTGTCGTGGGTGAACGTGACTGTTCCGATGTTCACGCTCTTTATTTCTTCTTTGCTGGCTTGCGCCGTTTCCTAGAAGGAGTTGACTGCTTTAAAATAAGAAGCAATAAATATAACATAAGCTACTACATAATACCTCATGATCTTTAAAATTTATTCTCGATTTGATTAAGTAACATAATAATTCAAAACGCGTTCTTCCTGTTATAAAAACTAAGCTTTTACATAAAAAACCAGAAGTTTTTAAAAATATTTTTTGACCACTCTAATATCAGTGATGTAGCGGCGGCGTAGCAGACCTACGGCGTAGCATCGTAGCACCAAACTAGTAGCGTACTAAAAAACAGTAGGAGACTGTTTTCTACGAGTAGGTACTCGAGTAGTATCGTCCACCACTAACCAAAAACTAACCAGCACAGACAGCGCTAAAATTGTTGCCTATTCTAATGAGCTGAAACGACGAAGGCGGCTATCATTTAGTGTTGTCAAAATTAGCTTAAAACTAATATAAAGCGTGTAAAAATCCATCAAAAAAAAACCGGCCCAATATCTGTAAACTGTCACTATTATGTAATCCAATGAGATGAAAGCCCTGATCTTTTTAACTAATTTTAAAGTAGGGGTTACTTACCTCGTCATCTTTTGAAGGTGGTTGGTTAGGGTTCAGCCATACGTCGGCCAGAATTTGCGGTATCTTCACGCGGAGCTTCAACGGAGCCAGCACCTTGGTGATGAGCTTGCGACACTCCGCTGACACCTTCGGTTCTCGAGGAAATGATACTTTGTTTTGCACTTGCTGGAATAATAGCAAGAACTCTGGTGCAAAACTCCGCAGAGGTAGAGCAAGTAATCCAAAAGTAGAGTCTCTATCTCTATATTATATACCTAGTAACAACCAGACAAGAACAAACATTTATTTATTTATTCTCAGTGGGGATCGAACCCAGGACCCGCAGCACGGAAGCAGCTATTACCGACGAGCTGTGACGCCTCTCAATAATAAAAATAAACTACATCAGAATAATAATATAATGAACGAATATTGAAAGGTCACTCAAAATTTAAACACCACTTAGACTTGCCCTGCCTTTTGTTACCTTAGTATTCGGGCGTTAGATAAGTAATTCATCTATAGTGTACCTTCAACAACTGCGTGTAATTAGTATCATCAAACGGCAAGCGTCCATACACAATAGCATACAGCACAACCCCCATGCTCCATATATCACTGTCCTGCGGCCTGTACGGAACTCCCTTCAGGATCTCAGGGGACGCGTACGCGTAGCTCCCGCAAAACGTTTCGGATAGGGAGAACACGCCGTTTTTAGGCTTCATGTGACCGCGCGCGAAACCAAAGTCGGACAACTTTATATTCAGCCCGTGATCCATCAGAAGGTTCTCGCATTTTATGTCCCTGAAAAGTGTAGAGTAAATTAAAAATGAGTTTGCAGTATCGCTCGCACTCAAAAATGGATAAAGGTTTTCACGTCACTTTGTTTAGGATTAGTGCTATCGTTTCATAAGGCGCACAACATCTTTTATTTAATTGTATAACTTTTTGATAGAGTTTTAACTTTATCGAGCTGTTATAATTAAAAACTAGGTATGTACCTTCTAAAATTAATTCTAAAATGTGGAAGCGTGGCGGACCTTTAAGATACCTTCCAATATCATATTGTTTTACGTGCATTACAGTCAACGTGGCAGAACTTTAGGATACCTGGTACCAATATCATATTATTATTGTTTTAGGTAGGTACTTGCATTGCAGTCATGTTCCATAGATTTGATAACAGCATGTTATTCTCTGATATTCTTCAAAAATTGCAGTTATCTTTGCCTGAATCTAATATAGGTTTACCTGTGCACAACTCCTCGTTCATGGCAGTAGTCAACCGCTTCAACCAGCTGTCGGAACCAGCGGCGGCCGCGGAGCTCGTCAATATGCTGGTCCTTGCGAATGATGTCCAGGAGGCTGCCGTTTTCGGCATACTCCATGACAATGTACACTCTGATGTGAATAAAATAAAATTGATGTTGATTCTAAACCTGATTCTGAGAAATGTAGCCGGCAAACACTGGATGAGAAGATCCGAAGACCGGCCTTAGTGGCGCGTCTTGGGAGAGACCTACTTCCAGCAATAGACTGATATAGGTTGATGATGATGATTCTAAAGAGATCATTTTTTCCTTACAGATGTTTCTTTTGGCCCCGATTTTTTGTCGCGATTAGCGGCTTTTGAGTAGACGATTATGATTTTGATTTCTTGCTTGGTTGACCGTATAACCGCTGAAGAATAGAGGTTCTCAAACGGGGACCACAAACTGAGTGTAAAAAGAAGTGAAGGACAGTCCAACAAAATTGGATTGAAAAAACTCTGAAACACTATGGGAAACATCTATTGGAGTTCCGTGAGCCTGGTGATGGATGATGATGATTTGTCTAGTACCTGTGGGTTGTTTCGATAGCCTGCAAGAACCGTATGAGGTTTTCATGTTTTAGGCCTTTCACAACTTCGATTTCCCTCGGTAGAAATTTCTTCAGGTAATCACCAGGCGCTTGGAATTTGCTTATGATTTTTATCGCCACTTGACAGTTGTGCCTGTCACTAGTCGCTACCTGTCGGTGATAAAATAACTCAAACCAAGAAGTTGAAGTTGATAAAATAACTCAAATATTAGTGGTAGAATGCCCATTGCTCGTGGTCTTATTTTTACGTTGGTACTAATATTATTCATCACAGACTCAAAGATTGGTTCATTATGTGCGATAATCTTCCTTGGGAGTGAATATTGCCAATTCCTTCCTCGAAACTTATGCTTTAAGGGCGATAGTAGTATCTAAGCAAACGCTCTAGTCTTTCCTTTTTAAATTAATTTGATGAATTATAGGTAAGTATGTATTTTCTATTTGAAGGTCAGAAACGCAATGAAATCTATATCTTGTAGTCACTACAATTCTTCTTAGTTCGGTAAACTTTGACTTAGGCAGCATTTAGGTTAAAAGGTTCCTCAGTATCCTGATATCTACATTTGTGTATGTATCAAATAAATAATTTAAGTATACAAATTACCTTGACAGTGGCATATGAGCCAGACCCAATAGTTCTGCCCAGCACATAGCCGTGAGTCTCGAGCACCGTAAGCTTACGATCAGACTTAGCCTCTACACCACTATGCACTGTCGCCGCAGGCTCTGTCGACATCTCGCCGAGGACATTGTCGTTGGGTCTGGTATCAGGCCCCGGCATATCACAAAAATTTTGAATTGATTTTTGTTTAGTAAAAGTCACATTATATATAATTTAGCCACATTTCTATTTTCCTTGTATTTTTGTCGGTTTTTTGTTCATGCTGTCATTTTGTCAAGTGGGAGAGTTTTGATTGACGGGCTTATTTGAATTTTTTCGTCGTGACATCTGTCATTTTTTGTAGCAAAATAGTTTTTACTGACTGCATCTAAACTATGCTACGAACACACTTTAATATTCCTGCTTCTATTCCTGAAATGGCACAGGAAAGTTAGATGGTTCAGAATTCTAGGTTCTCACATAAACTTCTTCAAATGAAAGCAAATGTAGCAGATTGTAAAAAAAATACTAGATAGGTACCTTCCAAATACTGCTGTTCATATTTTACTAGAAAACAAGACAGATTAATGAGAAAAAAAGCCATCAGCAGTGAGCTTCGAGTCGGTTCTACAAGTTCAACAATATCGAAGAAAGTTAGCTCCGGGCGAGTTATCAATTGTATCTGAGACTTGGTGAAGTTTAAGTTTTTCATTCATTTATTGCACGCAGACACGGAGGTACTTAAGTTATAACTTATTGATGTGGTATACTAAAATACCTATGTGAAAAATTTACGAAACTTTTCATACATAAAATGCTTTGCATTTTTTGTTTGTGAAAGCGGCTCTAGAAAATAGAAAACTTATCAAAATGTTTATTTGTAAATAAAAAGACACAATCGTAGAGCCAAACGAAGTTTGACGTTGGTTTTGGGACGTAATTTTCTGAACCGATGCCTATTAATTATTTATTGAATAAATAATTTACCTATACTTTGTGGTTCTAGCTCCTGGTGATAATGATGATGGTGATGCTTTCGATGTAACAAATTACTAGCTGTTAACTTGCTTCTTACTCTATGGCGTAGCCAGCGGAAACGCTTAATGCTTTCTCTCTTCGCATTTGATATAAAAGTTGAACTTTGTCGCCATTAAGACACTTTGTGGTTTTTATACCGAGTGCTATTCTCAAGTTTTCAAAGTCTGGATTGTTGTAAATCGATTCGCTGTAATTCAAATGGAAATTGCTCCTTTGTTTCTTACCAATACGTAGGCGACCTCTCCTTTGACACAAGGGGTTACGGTTCCTTGAAAACTACGACATCCATTTACACCAACTGTAAAAAAATATAGAAAAGTTATTAAGATTCCTACCTAGAAATAAAAATGTTCAAACTTGAACTATGATTAAATATAGCACTTACATACTAAAAATTACAACTGACTTGAGAACCTTCTTTTTCTGTAGTTGGTTAAAAAACTGAATAAACTAAACTAGACCTAGACTAGGTAAACCACTGGGCGTGGAAACTATTTACATTAGACAATTCTCCTAGTAACGACCTATTCACAGAAGCAGAACATGTAACATACTCAGTTTGTTTTTTACATCGTACGTGACGTTATTTTATTCTATGTAATCAAGTGTCTGGAGCTATTCGTCTTACATTTAGGTACCCTTTGAAAGAGTCTTGTGAAATTGTGGTTGTAAAAAATGGTGGTGCAATAAACTTAACTCGCGTCCTTCACACAAAGTCGTTGAAGTTTTTGTAGAATAAAGTTGTATTACGAACTCGGATATTGTACTGTAAAATTGGTACTGATTTGGACCAGTTGAGCTATCTATAAATCGTTTGCAACGGTTTGTAGATAGCTCAACTGTTCCATGTGTATTTTGTAAATATTGTAAATATTGTAAATACTGTATTAGTTGTAATTTTCTTTGTAAATTATACTTACTTACAATAAATAAAAATATACTGTAAATAAATTACTTCTGATACATTACTGATCTTCCAAAGAAGTTCTCTAAACGTAAAGAAAATAGTTTGAATAATACACAAGCACGTGTAATATTTTTAAATCCACGCACAAAGGCGCTAATGCAACGCTGAATAATGAAAATAACTCGGATTGTATTACATTCCTTTCTAAACACGGGCCAGGTAAACAGACAGGGGCTCCAGTCCCTTTATTTGCTGAATTTTAATAGAAAGGTCCTCACTGTGTCATCGCTAGAGTTGCCGAACAAGCGATAAAGGCCGGATACTGGACCTCTATTCCGAATAATGATTCCGAAATCCAAATAATGATTAACTAAGATTCCGTAGTGATGTTTGTTATACTGCTTGGCCGCCTCGTGTGATACCGCGGGCTCTTGCAAAGTGACTTCCTCAATCATGCCACCAAAATGTTAGCAGTAAAAAAACATAAACAGATTAATCAGTCAATTAGGTACATTGTTACAGATTTAAGTTTTACCCGTAGCACGTCACTTCGTCCTACCAGCATCACCAGTCGACGTTCCATCTAGACTATAAGGACCAATTTTAGTAAAAATTACCCTACAGTTATATTTATGAATTTGGCGCACAATCGTAAAGCCGTCTATCTATATTGCATGATAACAGTTATTTTCGAATTTTCTTTGAAATCATTTTTTAATTCATTTAGAATCACCACAGCCACCTTTAACTTTAAGCACAATTTTATCCGGACAAAAACCCTTAAAAGTCTTACCTGAAACCCTTCCGTATAACAAACCTCATTTGGAGCAAAACGTGGTTGTAACATGGTTTTATTTTAATGACGGTCCACAGCCCACATCATCTGTTAATAATCTCGTCCGTGATTTTAAACTGCTTTGTGAAATGTATTGTAATGAAACCACCTATTTAAGGTTATACGGGGGTGAGAATAATTTGTGTAAAAATGGACGTCAAATGTTTTTAAAATTCAAAGAATACATATTAATTTGAATTTAGTTTTTTTTGTGTACCTACATATTTTTGTTTATTAGTCATGTGATAATCAAACATATCCTAAAAGTACTACCTAATCTCGAATCTCATTCAGGCGAGTTTCGAGTCAGTATAGTAAGTACAAAGTTTCAGATTAAAACTTTGTAGGTACCCCACGTTCTATCTGCCTCTAAAACAAAACAACTAAAAATAGATCGCAAATAAAATCATCTACAACCCTTCTATTTTATGAAAATCTCAAATCAAATTAAATGTAGGTACCTACCTACCTACTGGGACAAAATATTCTGGGTTCTCCATTAGTTCCACTCGCCTTGTTTCACTAGTTCTCCACTTAGTACTCCACTAGTTTAGTTCGCCATTAGTGGAAATAGACCTACAAAAAATATTTTGATACTAAAATTGAACTGTTTTTCCAAGTTTGGTACGAAACACTAAAAACGATGCAAAACTACATTATCGTCAGTATCATCCTCTCAGTGGTATCTAAGTTGCAAATGTTTGCATACACATTTTGTGACGCGATAATGCGACTTTCATTTCGTAGCCGTAACTATTACAAAAGAGACTACAATATAAAAACTATGCAGAATTGAAACTCACATAAAATGTAGCATTATCTTCTCAAGATGGAGTTACATTATAAGAAAAATAACATTAATTTAGGTCCAAAAACTAAAACTAATTAGTTCAGTTATATGCTACGCTACGTCATATGCTACGGGGTACTACGGTGTGCTACGAACCTACGTATTGCTGGATTGCTAGCTACGTTGTAGACGCTTTTTGACAGTGACTAATAATTAAACCAAATTAATTTCATTTCTGTACTCTAGTATTGCTGGGTAGTATACATGGGTGCTACGAGAATGCTACATGAATTCTACGTAAGTGCTACGAGGCTACGTATCGCTGACTACGGTTGTGGATTTTCTGTGGTTTTTATGGTGTTAGAATTTACAAAAACCATGCCGATTAAGAATATGTAGTTATTTGTCACCTTGCCTATTAAAATTAGATTAAAATACATACGTGAAAGGCAAAATAATTTTATTACGAGACTCCAATTGACGGTGATTAAATAGTACAAAAGAAAATTATAGTACAATTAAACCACAAAACTAAATAAGCTAATAAAATACACAAACATACAAAATATTTAGCTAATTGTGCCTATAATGTATGTATATGTCACATAATTATGATTTTAGTATTCATTGTTGGCCAGCAATATTCTAATGCACGAGTTCACAACCTGCTCCGTGGACAGAGACAATGACCCATTTATAATGTTTTGTAAATTAGTAGCCAAACACCGAATATTGCTAATAATTACTCTGGATTTGATAATGTCTGATACAGACATCGCTTAGGTATGATTAAATGTTGAATTTGTTAAAAGTAAAACCACGATCAGTAACATAACTTTTCTTTTCTAGACAGATGCTTCGTAAAAGATCGTATATTTCACTATCTTATTATTACAAACACTAGGTCGATAACTAAAATGACTTGTCTGAACTTCAGTATTTGATTTACTATTCAAAATGTGAAAAACTTAGGGTTTTTAAATAAATATAAATGTTGTTTTCATCTTTTTCATACCTTACCGGTATTTTTATGTCTACATTTGCATTGGCAAGGGTAGCGTAAGGCTACCATTACTCTATCAATAAAATCTCCCTTTTATGGGAGGCGATAAAACGTTATTTTGAGGAAGTAAGAGGGTCTACAACGCATCTCTACATGACATATTTTTTATGGTTAAATATTGAAATTTAATGTTTGCATCAGCAGTAAACTTTTTAAACTAAATCAAAGCTGGTTTGAGTTCACTTCTAAAATACGAGCTAAGAGGTAAACAGGTTTGATTTGACCGAAGTAATTCTAAATTAGACTTGGGTATAGTGTATATTTATCTAGCCTATGTCTTCTCACTGCTGGGCTAAGGCCCGCAAGCTCTTCCACTAATTTAAATCTCGGTTCTTGGCGGTACCAATCCGTCGAAATAAAAGTAACTGTGAAAATGAAAATATGTATTACGTTAGTCTTCACCAAGAGAATTAGGTAAGTAGGTACCTAAAAATATTAATTTTTGATAAAAAAATTGAAGTAAAAAAAAGTTGTACATTACAATCTATTTAGTTGTCAAATTTTCGTATTCGAAATCAAATAGTGCGTATCACAAACAGGGTATTTGTAGGCTGGGCTTAATTAATGAGCTCATCAATTATGTACGTAACATTTTGTGGGCGGTCTGTGAGGCCCACCTGTTTAGATTGCGCGGTCATTTGTATTTATCAAACTATATTGAAATAAACTACACACGTAAAAGCTTGCTGATTGCTTCCAACCATAAACGGTTGTTTAATTTAAAACAGTAAATACAAATTTTATCGTTCAAACTTTTAATCACAAAGATTTCTATAACGTCTGAAAATCCCTATCAACAACAACTTTTGGAATGTATAAAAATCATTTTGTCTTGTCCTTTATTAGATTGGTCATCTCCTTTATTCAAGTGGACATTCTATTCTCTAGCGATCATAACAATGCATTACTTCACAGCGCACGTTCACTAAGGACGTAGCTTAGAACGCACTTACTCGTAGTTATATTAACTCAAAATAATTTTAAAACCAAAGCTCATCAACAATTTTTAAATTTAGATTATTTCACACCTGTTAAATATGAAAAGACATTAGCACCGTAATGGTTGTAGTCATTAACACAATGACACTCATGAAAAATGCTAACAATATTCCTTACATTCCAAAAGTACATTACCTACCATGTAGGGCAGGTACGCATTACCAATTGTTGTGACTTGGTAACCTGTTTAATAATATGTACCTATATCTAAATAGGATACGTTTTTTTGTAGATCGAATTAAAATCTAAACAAAATGTCCATCTTCTTGTAGTTAGGTAATCTTCATAACCTACACAGAAAAATAGTCTGCTCCATAGATTTCCAGGAAAAACTGTTTCGGACCTTCTCCATCGACTACCTACTGAACGATATTTGAATATTAAACTGCTATCTAAGTTGTCTACAACTCTCTAAAAATTTAAAACTTTTTTGAATTTAAAGTGCGGGTGCTCATTTTTCATCAAAATTAGTTTTCTGTTCCCATACTCAAGCCAATTCTTTTAATTTGCAATAGGTACATGCAGCATTGAACTCCGCGCCAAACCAAATTTTTTAACGAGGGCTGTGTTCTGGTGACTCTTACTCTTCGCATAAAACTAATGGTGCGTGAACAGTAAAATATTTCAATTTAGGGGTCTGCATAAGTAGGTAAGCTTGCTACTTGTTAATACTGTGAATGAACTTTCTTTGTACGCTGTAAATTCTGAAAAAGTCACTCGCTGATATGACATAACCCTTGTAATTGTATGAATTGGACTCGCAGAACCTAAAACCGTAAAAGAAAGGCCTAACAATGCCAACCATGAACCTAAGGAGGTGGAGGACCCCCTACACGATGGACCCATGACATTGAAAAGGTCAAAAACTAAGAGGGTTCAAAATATTTCGCCCTGAAAGTGACAGCGGATAACTTTTATAAGCTGATGACGATGAGAGAACTTTCAAAGTTTATTTTTTGACTACTAAACTTACCTATTCGCATTCTTTACTACTGCCCCACATACCTACCACAACAGAGGACAGAGGTGCATGACACGAATAGGTTACTCAAGGGTGGGGTGACTGGCCTAAACGCTTGACACATTTTTGCGGTCAAATTGAACTAGCAATTTGTATAAACCTGTCCACAGTTCTCTACAGCGTGGAACAAAAACAAATCTGAAAATTGCGAAGAGCTTGTAGTAAAATACTGTACTACCCAAAGAAACTTTAGCTAGTAGCAGTTTTAGTGAAGCTCCGTAAGTTACTAGAAAGGTAGTTATTGGGCATTCCGCTCCTTCACTTAGCAATAACGTCGGAAAATCTCACCACTCCAAAATATTTGCAATCTTGTTATGTCACTCGTATATGGTATCTAACTTATGACATTTCGCGGACTTTTATGTGCACGACGTTAATGTTTAAAAGTCTGTGTCCAGTTATTATGATTGTAGTGGTTCTTTACGATCGCTACTTTATTAGGGAAAGTGGGAGTGACGTCGGTCATTCCGCCGCAAATGGTTCGATGTCCTGTTTCTTTTATAAGCGGACAACTGTGGAGAGGTTTATAACTTGTCTTTTGTGGGACGAGGGTTATGCTGTTCGTGTTAAACAAAAAGTTTTCGCTATCGTTTTGTTATATGAACCACGTTATTGCGGTTCTTTTCGGGAACTTGACGAAAGTTGCACGAGAAAATATAACAAGGTTGGTAAATTGTTCGAAATTGCAAGTGTGGCAGTTGGGAATATTTTTGATAAAAACAGACGAATTTTATTTCGAATCGGGTATTTTAAGAGCGATTCAATATCGATATTCGATTAGTCGGGTCAACATTGGTATCGAAATCAATCTGTAGACGTCAAATGTTCCAAAAAGGGTTGTTTGATCAGTATAATAATAGAGTTCAAGGGCGAGTTTCAATATTATTATTGCAATGGCACGCTAAACGCAGGATAACATTTGCATATTTATAAGAGAACAGCCCTCGGCAAACATGGAGGGAATTGGTTATGCTCGGGTTTGTTTTTGACATAATAGGCCCTTTGTCGATTGAGGCTGGAGGCTGCTGTTTTAACTCTGGTTTTCGAAACGGCGCTTGCTTTATGACGACCATAAAAGAAGGCTTCCGAACTCTTCATTAGATCACTTGACCTGAAACATGGTTGTCAACTCAGAAAGCAGCAGGATTGCCAACATTTTTTAAGTCATTTGAAAAATTATCAATGCTAGTCTTCAATTTAGCGGTGGACGCAATAAAACGGATGCTGTTTTTTACAAAACCGTGACGTTATACTCATTACTCAGCGGTGTGTGAGTTAGCATATTGCGGCTCAGAGGCGTTTCCGAATAAAGTATCCATAAATTCAAATTTACTTAAGTCAGATGAAATAAGGTTAATTTTGGCTGTAAATATCGGTCGGTTTGGGAGCGCTGAAGATCGTTTACGATTATTATTATTATTCCAAGGAGTCCTGAACTTGTTTTAATGAGTTTATTTTAAGTTCTCAGCTATTAATTGGTCATTTTATAAAAAGGACGAGATGATGAACAATTTGAAACCGTTATCATGGTTAATCACCGTGAAGTACCTACTGTTAATATAGGTACTTTATTTATCAGCATTGCTATTCAGCGCGGCAAGGCGGCCAGTGGCTTGGGCACGCTTCCGAAGTTGAGCTATCTATAAATCGTTTGCAACGGTTTGTAGATGGCTCAACACTGTTTCATGTGTATTTTGTAAATATTGTAAATATTGTAAATACTGTATTAGTTGTCAATTTCTTTGTTTCTCATGTTATCTTTATCACTTTATTTAATATGTATTTGTTAATTTTGTTACGATTTTTACGACTCCTTACCTACCCGAAGGGTAAACCGGGACTAGACAAATAGGTAAATGCAAATGAAATACTTAAACAAGATTTTTCTACTAGGTGCCATAGCCTCAGCGAATACTGTAGCAGTGTGATGCCAACGATATGTCACCGCGGTCGTGTGTCTACACTTTTATTAAATGAATTATTCAACTCGACGCAATGTAATTTGGAGCGAGGTTTTTCTTTAATCAAGGATTTTTTTGTAACGTCAAGAAATCAAGGTCAAATTTTAACCACAGCGCTTCGTAAAAGCATTAAAACTACACAGCATTCTCACACAAAGCCATAAAGACGAGTTAAGAGCTAGAAATATCTTGAACTGACCTCATATTGGATATAACCAAAGCTCTATGGAATTATAGTCTTATTCGTAAGGGCGCAGACGATGCCGAATGCCAAGTCCTTAACCAGCGTCTGAACTGAACAACATGACCAGTGTAACCTAACCTCTATGACACCTATATGCAGCAAAGCTAAAAGGTAGACGGCAGGTCAGGGGTAGCTGGTCACTAGCCACACCAGGTGTAAATGTAGTGCTGAGTTTCACGAATAATTCGTCTCGTGACACCACTTCGGTACCATTTCTGTAGAATGGGGGAATTTATTGTGAGAATGCATAACATTATGAAGTCTAGGAATGCATGAGGTGTTAAGCGATTTGAGGGAGCTTTCTCTGAAGTGGTTTAAGCAAAAACAGACGAGAACCTTCTTGAGTAATGGTTCGAATAGTAAATGATGTTGAATTAAATAAGTTTAAGAATACTATTGAAAAATGAATAAAGAATATTTATTCACAAAGAAAATTACAATTAATACAATATTTACAAAATACACATGAAACAGTTGAGCCATCTACAAACCGTTGCAAACGATTTATAGATAGCTCAACTGGTCCAAATCAGTACCAATCAGAAGCGTGCCCAAGACACTGGCTGCATTGCCGCGCTATTGAAAATAACTCCTACTTCTTATGTACTTAATTTTCGTAAGTTCTTGTGTTTTTGTCACCTAAACAATATTGTATCTTATATTTTTGCAAAGAATTTTAATCTCATTTTTGAGACGCCAAAGATTACCATTTTATTTTTCGGACTATAGTTACTGAAAAAACCAAGAAAGAGCCATGGTATTTGAACAATAAAGTATAAAAAATTAGCATATAATCAGTCGTAATAAAAAGCAACGGCGTACCGGAACAAATCACCCCTACAATTACGACGTGCATATAACATTATAATTTATTTTTATAGTCCCGTTGATGCATCTCAACTAGGGAATTGGGAATAAAATAATTATAAGTGGTTTCTCTTTATCTCTGTTGGTACAGTAGGCTGTAAACTGTGTTTGCTTTGAACGAGCCTTTTTACTTACTATAACCGCCGGCAGATGGCGGTAGGGGTAGCGTTTCAGAAAATTATGTCGAGGTTTGTTGTCCTACTAAAATATCGTTGGTGGTAGATGTTCCTGGGATAAAATGATAATTTTATGTTTGTGCTTGAAAATAATGCATTGTTCTTATTTATTTGAAAATAAAGGCCAAAAAAGCATCACTGGTAAATTATTGAGCAGCTAACAAAATTAAGTAATACTTCACTGAATACATACAGGGTATGATCAAGCGGGTCTAAAAATAGATTTAGCCTATTATTAATAGGTTACCTACGTACCTAAATAACTTAAATTATTATATATACCATCACTTAAGTACATAATATTATATCTTCAGTAGGTATTTCAGAGTTCAAACCCAACAATAATTAATTGAAGACCCTTGGAACCTCTCTGACATTCCGGAGCTGCTCTCCGATCGCCTTTCAATAATTACGATTTTATTTGAAATCGGAGCACAGACAAACACATTATTTACTAAAAATGCGAGTAATTTGGATTTGTATTCGTTCACAAAAAGTCAACGTCTAGAATTTCTTTGAACTTTAATCATTTATCTTTGGCTGTTTAAAATTACGCAATTGTTTACGATTTTAATAATACCTAAATTGAAACCGGCCTTGTAAGTCAATTTATTATTTGAAAGTTTAGCAAACGTGACTGAAATCACAAGGAATCACACTTTATGTATGTAAGTATTAGTTTAGGTATAACAAAAATTCGTGCAGTAAAATGACCTGTGGGGTTATCGTTGTCTTATGAAAACCTGGCAGGTTTTCTGAACGGTTTACATACTAAATCATAGCTATTCTGTGACTAAATAGTGACATCAGCGCGTTTCAGCGCGTTTTTTTGCCGTCAAAAGCTTCTTGTGTTTTCATAATATATCTTTAGCCACGTCATTTGACATTATGCTGGGCAGCGAAAGCAGTTCAGAGCTTGCGATACGGGGGCAGCATAGATCGACCAAATGTAGACCGTGTCACACATAAATTGATCTGCCACGACGAGAACAAGTTGTGGTAGTCAGCAAATAAATTTAATTACGTGGAAGTCACATAAAGTAACCTCCAAAACATTGACGTGCTAAGTAGGTACGTTTAGCAAGTTATACTTGTGTCTGGCTGCCTTCACAGAGTTACTTATGTCAGCCAACGTGGTGAGGCTTATTTTTATAGTACCTACCTATATCAGCACACGCCAAACCATAACTTATGCCCGAGAACTAAATCATACCGAGGTAGGTAATAATGCCTACCTATTCATAGACAAAAGGCTTCGATTCCACACGCACGCAGTTGACAATAAAATTCGGCGATAAATAATAAATGTGGGCCGTTAACGTTTTATCGCTATAAACCCGTCTTCATGATGAAAGCTGGGGTCCGTGGCCTCAGATCCTTGACGTAATCGAATGCCTGGTGACTTCTCATACTCCACAATTCCTCATACATAAGCTGACCTTGTTTGTGGCTAAAATGAAGATCAATATCCATATACATAAAGATTCGTAACAAATTCTGGTAACAGTAGGTGGCCATAGCGCATAGTTGCAAAGTGAACATCAGTGTATGAAAGATTCAAAGAGTCTGTTTCAGTTATGACAAGTCGGAAAGAAAGAGCGTTGGAAGTAGGTATATAAGATGATTCTAAATTCTAAATGATTCTTGAATGTATAAAAGAGTTCTGGCTTTGACTTCGTAGGTGTCCCACCTCTTGACCAGCAAGGTTAGCCAGGCTATGGTAAAAAAAAGTAAGTGGTCAGAAAATTAACTACAATCATAAAAATGTAAGACTTAAACCAACTCTACTTAAAACCGGTAAACCAGTATTCTACATGAAAACGGGTTTTTAGGGATAATTTATGTACGAACACTTTGGCGGAATACGGAAAAGTTTATCCAGCAATAGGCAAGTGGGGAAGATGGCGGAAATGTTATTATAAGGACCTTACAAGATAGTAAAGGAGTAGGCCATATTTCATTGTTTAATGGCGTGGAAAGAAAATCTGTGTCAGCCTTTCTTTTGAGAGTAAAAAACAGTTGTCTTGCTTGCTCTAGTTGTTTCTTGCCAGCTGAACTTACAAGAAGAATTCAGCCGTTTGCAATTTTTTTAGGCAGCCTTCGCAAACTTCATCATACATAAAGTAATTATTAAGTAATAGATGTAATGGTGTAATGTAATAGCCCGGTGGCACAAGCAGGTGGCCGCTTTGCTTGACAAAGCCGCTGGAAATGCTACCGTGCATACCTATACAAAGCGTTATGGTCAGACTCTACATGACTTGTCGGCTCCGTGCTTGATAGTAAAAGATAAACGTATGGCCTAGTTCTCTACCTTTGTGGAAATTGCATGTACTGCAGTGAAACAGCTCAATTTTAAACCTAGTCTGAGTTAATTGATGTAAGTAAATGAGCTACCATTATTTCGCTCTATCTAGCTGTTTGTCGGTGAACGAGTCACTTTGAACTTGCTCTACGCACACTGTGCCGTAAACAGTCTCACAACTGCCCATAAAAAAAAAATTATTGATACTTACTGTGTAAAAATACATAAGGTAATTGAACCAAAACCATCCTACTAATATTATAAATGTGAATGTAAGTTTGTTTGTTACGCTTTCACGCGAAAATCACTTAACCGATCATCATGAAACTTTGTACACATATTCTTGGAGGTATTAGAAGTAACATAGAATCTCGGAAAATTAACGGGATCCAATGGGACGCGAACGAAGTCGCGGGCGGAAGCTAGTAACTATATAATTATGCTGGCTAAATCAAGATTATTTATTTTAGAGTAGTTTTATCGTATTATTTAGTTTACAGTACATTCATAAATATAGCCTAGGTTCTAGATAAATCGTAAGCTAACCAGAAATACAGTTTTATAAATATTATCAAAAGCTTGCAGAGAGAGCCGCCTGTGAAATTGCATACCTTCTATTAGAACCTTATCATAGGGAAATGTTGACATTTATAAGCATGTTGCTAAAATTAGGTCAGGAACATTTGTATGCAGATGACCCACTGCTTAAATGTATCTTACGTATTTGTTCTCTGTAACACGGTTTAGGGTTCCTGTTCATTGACCTGTGGTTTCGCTCTCAATGACTTTCTTGGGCCTTTGTGATCCGCCCAGATTTGATTAAAGATCTCTTATCTGGAGTCTGGAGGATCTTATTATAACTTCCTGGTGTTTTGTGAAGCAATTTTGTGTAACATCGTAGGCGGAAGCAGAATGTCAACATTACGGAAGTATTCTTTTGCAAAGCTCGCTCGACCTACTTTTTAAAGTAAATAAAAGTAAGTCTTATCGTGTCACTGGTTCTTTTGTTGATGATCTTGGACTGAGACAGGCCAAATAAGTGATAAGGTGTTCTTGTTTTCACATTTAGAGTACTCGCACACCGGTCATTCGGGACCACCAGTGTTGGTCGAATATGTTAATTTTCTGCACGTCTTTTTGTACATGCACCACACACGTGTGGCCAGTTACTATGACGACAATACTTAATAAGTTGTTACTACTGTGCCTTGATCACGAGTAAATGTGACAATCGCAAACGTATCGTAACGCTAGCGTATCCGAGATACACTGCGCGGTGACACTATATACAACGTTCGGCAGTCGAGCTGGCATTGACGCGCAATATAACTCGAATATGTTAACGCGGCGACTGTCAGATTTGTTCGTGATAGAGGTACTGGCCACTAGTGCCTTTAGCTATTGTTTCATGCGCGAAAAGCTTTTACTCAATTTATGTACTTGCCTAAGTAGCTGTTTGTACCTACCTACATCTATTTTGCTTAATCGTTGCCAAGTTGTTATTCATCTTAAATTAGAGCATTTCTGATAAAAACAAGGCGTTCATCCAAATCGTCGAAAAAACCCAATCCTTTTTGCTTAGATTTTTCCCGTTAATTAGGTTAAGTAGTTTAGTCTTTTGTTTACCACTGGGTTTTAAGGCAGTTGTTTCAGTAATAGCATTTACGTCAGCGTTTTTGTTTGTTCGTATTCTGCGGCAGATGTCGAACAGTTTTAGTAGGCTTTTGCTATTCCAAGTCATGAAATGCTATGGTTCCGAATTCAAATAACTATGGCAGTTTTGATGGTAAACACCCAAAAGCTACTAACTACCATCATAAGTATGAGCGTATAGGTGCGGAAAATCTTGGTGCGCAGAATTTTGGTGCGGATAATGGAATGCCTCATTAAATCTATTACAGGTAAGCGCGTTTCCTCACATTATTCCATAAATTTTCGAAAATATTTTGACATTACAATTAATTTGTTAATACCCAAGTTAATTAAATGAAAATGACCTCAAAATATTATAGAGGAAACTTATGTCCGCACTCACTTTTTCCCTCACTTTCCGCTCACCTTTAGCAATCTGAAACTCGACGCGATATCGCGAAGGTAAGGCCCTCTTAGCCGAGTGAAATTAACGGCATCCCCTCTTATTAACCCCTTCCGAGCGAGCTCTCTATTCGGTAACTATTCCTGCACCTTATTCAGCTTTATCTGCTTAATTATCTTGATTTTAAGCTCTGAAAATGTGAGGCTAATTTGTGGGTGAAGTTCCAGAAAGTACTGTGCGAAGACTTCTTAGTGTTTTGTTATTTCAACTGCATGTACGTATACATAAAACATACTAGTAACAGATGCTGGTTTCCTTCCACGGGCAGGATAAATCAATATTTGCATGATTTGCAAATATTTCCTACATTTATTTTGTCACATTCCAATACCAAATCTGGAATCAAAATCAAAATGTTTTTAATAATGGGTAATTGACTCTTTTTTTTCTTCTTCTTCTCTTCTTCTTCTTCTTCTCTTCAGTAATGGCCTGTGTCCGTCATTTCGACAGACAATTTTGCCAATGTCAAGTGTTAAAATTGTAATAAATAAGTCAAGTCAAGTCATTTGTCAAGTCGGCTGTCGTTTGTTTTGAAAAGAAAATGGTGGATTTTCTCTTCAAAACCTAACACGAATTTTCACATTCAGAAAAACCACTTTACACACATTTATTCCAATGGCTCACACTTTATGTTACGACCTAAGTATTATTGGTTAAAATTCCACCAAAATTAAACAACAATACTCACAATAACACAAGAAAAACTATTAAAATAAAAGTACTATTGTGTCGTTTCAAAAAATGTCAAAACTCGTGTCGACTCTTTTTTTTATTGCTCGCACTAGGTATTTGTGACAGCAATCTGACAAGACCAATAAAGTTGACATTTCGTAAAGTTATTTCGTCAATTTGATAAGATTTTAGAAGTGTAAAAATCTCTACGTGTGAACGGGCCTTAAAAGCTAATTGGATATTCAAGAGAAAAATTGATCTAATAAAAACAAACCAGCTCATTTAAAACTTTAGATTCCATTCCAACTGCACAGTACCTTGTATTTTTTAATTCTTGCAATGCAGTTCATGAGAAAGTATAAATTCAACTCAGGTGAGCTGGACGGATCTTGGAAAGAAACCATAAAAAGTAAGAATAAGTAGATGTGAAACTCAGATCCTTACATTTTTTTTTTATAATTCTTACATGTCTGGAATAACGACTCTGGGTAATTTGAGAAATATTATGATGCTTTCGTAACAAGATCGCTTTTCAGAGACAAAATTGGAGAAAAACTTGCAAAAGTAATTTCACGAACTTATTTCTGCCTCAGCCGTCACAATAAAAACTGAGCAGATCACGGCAGATGAGCAGTTCTGCCTGTGATAGAAAATGTCAAAGTCTATCTATCATCTACGTATCGAGTATGTACCTGTCTAAAAAGCTCTAGAAGTGAGCCAACCTTGCAAGTAATGCGAGAAAAATGCTTTTCGATCATTTCACATGCTACATTTTACTATCGTGGGCCTAAGTCTGGAAACATTCTGACCAGTTGCATTTCTATGCAATAACTCAATTAACTTATAAAACGGAAACGGAGGGGGCGAAAAAAAATGCAAAATTTAATTAACAAAGTTATCTCTTCGCTAAAACACAAGTTTCAGAAGAAAAACGAGAGAGCTGACACGTTAATTTGATTCCGTTGAATTACAACTGGTTACGAGTGTGAAGCAAAGCGTGATAGGAATATTGACATAGAATTTGGAATTTGCGGGTGGAAGCTAGTTTGGAAATACATTGGGTAAATGATATGAGTAATTTCTAAATTAAAATGATAAGCTCACGGCATGCCCTAAAACTTGTGGTTAGTCCATTAAGGCTGCAAAAAAAACCTCAAACAGACTGGTGCAGATCGCCAGTAACTACCACTGGCTGCCTGACATTTGGCCGCCCGTAACTCGTAAGCGCCGGTCGATATTTTAAATAGAAAAAAATATTATCTCTGGCCTCCGAGCTAATGGGCGCCACCGCTAGTGTGTTTGCATATATAAAACTCTTTTGAAGCTGACAGAGAATCAACGCACAGCCTAAACCATAAGTCCTAGAGGTGTGAAATTTGGAGGGTAGTATCATTATATAGTGTAGGGGTGCACTAAGAAAGGAATTTTGAAACGTCACACTCTAAAGGGTAGAACGCGAGCAACGCCGCGGGCGACGTCTAGTTATAAATATATTTTTATAAGCCTAGCTGATTAGCTGTACCTGCCCATATCCAGATAGGTATAGTATAAAATAATAAACTACTATACCAAACTGTAGTACATAAAATACCAGTATGTAACCCAATTCCAATTTACTACCTACATAATACCAAACGCTCGCCTAATAACCCTACATTAGGTTTCTCAGTGTCGTGGGCACAGTTACTACGAGTAGGTGTAATATTCAGACTACCGACGTACCTATACTCAACAAAAATGTACACCCAGAGACCTATTCCTCTAACCTTTATTTATTTATTTATTAAAAAAATTCACACAAACAAGTAGTGCTAGGAGGACTTAATGCTAAGAGCATTGTCTACCAGTCTTCCTGGGCGTGCAAAAAGGTGGTGTGGCGTGTTTTTATAGGTCCCAAACAAGTTATCATAGTCGACTACAAATTGCAGCAGGCGACGTGTCGCAGCCGCACCGCTTAAACCTCCTCCTTTTTTTTAAGTCGGTTAAAAAGACAAAAGACAGTTTATCTGTGTCACAGATTATATACCTAATTAATATAATATTATACTAGTAGGTATCTATGTTCAAGCTAATATACGCTGACATCGAGTTTTTTAATAACAGTAAATGTCTGGATCGTAATGATGTCATTTGATGCTCATTTATTTTGTCACGGTGGCTGAGGGATATTTTGATAAATGTAGGTACATTAGTTAATTATGTGAGCTTCATTTGCAAGAAATATAAAACTAGAGAGGCTATCTATTAAGTAGTTATATAAAGTTTTATACAGTAAACAGCACAATAGCTCGTGATAATTTTTCATTATAATTAATACCCACTATTTTCTGAAAAGTCATAATCAAAAATTCTTACCTCATTACAGTTTATTAAGTAACTTATGTATATAACTACTATGAATTTTACTTTACTACTTAGATATTTTTAGACAGACAGTTCTACACAACGTGTGAAACCCCGAAAAGGGAGTTTTCCACTCGTCATGACGAACAACTTTTGAAATTTCCAAGTTTTTCATTCATGAAATGCGTCTTATACTTTCCTAAAAAATAGCTCGAAACTCGTTAAAACCTTTCTTTTTCAGCCTATTTTCAGTTCCAATCATTTAACCTTATCTAAGTACCTATCTTGGTACATCTAAAAATCAATATCAATGAACCCTTTCTTACTTTTTAAAGTTTTTATCGGACATGACCCTTGTTAGTCGAGCTGATAAACACATCGTTTATTCCTTTGAACTAGGCCGATCGATAGCTTAGCCGATGAGGTACCACTAACACTTATATTTTTTGTCTTTACTTCACTCAAGAGCTCTACCAATCAGACAGATGATAGAACCATGAGCCGTATTATGAAAACACCACTATCTAGGCCATATTGACATTCCAATAAGTAAGTTTGTATTAGTGGCCAAACCCTATGGTGCAGAGCCGGGACAGACAGTTTAACGTGCCCTCCGAAGCACGGACGCCCTCAGATGTATATGCCACAGTGGACATCTATTCAAATAGTGACAGCCTGACAGCGCAGAACTTAGCTTAACTTAGATAATCGGTTAATATTGACTAATGCTAGAGCGAAAGCTATGTACACAAGAATTGGAAACTAAACTAAATGTACCTACAATATGTCGCAAATAGAGGCGAGAGGGGCTTCCACAATTTGACTACAAAACTATCCTTGATAAAGGTTTATTTATTTGACTAAAATTATGAATTACCGGGGTAGAATACCGCGGGGTTAATCCCTGTTGCACACCATAGACAATTTTCCCAGAGCCTTGGTATGCAGTCGACTACCGTCAATTCAATTTTAAAGCTATAAATTCGAGCGGGAACTATCTGGGATCGACTTGAGCTCCTGGGGGCGACTTTAATTCTAGAGTTTCTTAGCTATTTGCTTAGGGTTTTTCAGTTTCAATAAAGAAACTGACATTATGCTGATTTTACTTTAATATCTTCTAACAAACGACAATGCTTCTATCTGTAGACATTTTTTGGATCTTTAGCAGCCGCTATAAGTTTTTGGCAGGTAATTTGAGGATCTTTGTCATTTTTGCCAGTTTTTATTGAAGCTGAATGATAAAATAGAAAATGTACATCACTCACTAGAATCTTAGGTATTTCTCTAGATATTACCGTAGAATTGACCTAGGAATATTCTCCGGGCTCTCTACTTAATCCAGACTACTATGTATTTATTTTCTGTATAAGTACTGAATAAAATCACAAATCTTTTGTGTAACTTTCGTATACCTAAATGTGACGGTTAATTAGCTTTCTAAAATACGTGCAATTGAATGCCACCCTCTGCATATTTTATTATTCAATGAAGCCTTTTCTAAACTATTCGACAGAGCACGATTCGATTGACGAAATTTACGTAAAACGAACGGTCTTGATATTAGTATTATTTTAGTCCGTTTTCGTTAGTTTTATTTTTTTAAATATGACCTAGCTTATAATTCTCTTTCAGGGCGCATACGTTGTGATATAAAAGAAATTAAATCTTTAATTCGTTCAACTTTTACAACTTACAAAATTCTAATATTTTAGTGCTTCGACTTTATTCCCTATATACTTTTATATTTCCTATGACCTTTATCAAGTATATTATTATATCATTATTTTCATCACACATGAGACGAAATGTAGTACGCCCATTGGACGACGTTAGCATTGCGGGAAACCATTGGATAGGGTAGGCTTAAAATCAATCTTTCTGAACATCTGAGGAAGACATATGTAAAGCAGTAGGTACACTTATACAGGCTGATATTATGATGATGATCTTTATCTATTAAATTTAATTATCTATTTAATATAGATTATTTATTAATTTATATTAATTTAATAGATAAAATAATAATATAGATTTAATATAGATGATGATGATGATGATGATCTTTATCTATTAATGCAATCAAGTAAGTACCTAGGTATTAAGCAAAGCAACGGTTCGACCTAGATAGCTGAACGGTTACACGTGTATTTGTAAATACAGTATCAGTCGTCTTTTTCTTTGTAAGTATCAAGAACGTTTGGTTAGCTTATATCGTCAGGATCGATACTCATACGATTGTAAATGTAGATTGATTGGCTGCATCTATCATTTCTTTTTCACATCGAGCTGCCGTCTCCATTACGACACTATACTAGTCAATTTAGCCTACAGCCATGGAACGATCTTTAGTTAGTGCTACATTTTTCACTCCCTTCTCTACTACCTTAGGTGACAGCATTTGGGATAGATATAAAAATCTGTTGACTTCCAAACTATCGAAGCCAGATGACCTGCTTAGCATCAGGGCACCTTTTTACCGTGCTCATATAAACGGCATGCCCGGTAGACCCTGGCACCATGTTATCCACAGATAAAATGGTCAAAGTAAACTCTTGGCACTGTCAATCACAATCGTTCTTCTGATATGCGAAGGTAAAAACATGAGGAGTTTACTGAAACTAGGTAAAAGCCAATTTGAAGTGATACTGGCTATAGAAATCACTGCAGACTGCAGATATTAGAATAGTCGCTGGGAACAGACCGTTTTGATAGAGACGAATGGAATATTGATATTTTGAATTCGTGCCTCCGGGCTGTGAACTTTTTCTAGTTGAACATGTCTACTGTTTAATTTACAAAAATCTGAAGAAATCCAAGTAGTCGGAAATGTTGGTGCAATGCAAGAAGTGACGGTCAAAATTTTGGTTAGAGAAAGGATTGGCTGGCAAAAAGAGAAAAGAAGATATACCCTTGCAGATACCAGACTGTGCGATAATGATGAAGGGCAATAAGGTTCAATTAAGTTATTTACTGCATGTGAGTGCACCTCAAATGGTGTCTCAGTAAATATTGCCCGATGAAAATAGACTGTAAGTTCCTAGATAAATTAAATAAATAAATAAATAAATATTCTCGGACACTTAACACAACGCCTTCTAGTCCCAAACTAAGCAAAGCTTGTAAATTGTAGAGAGTATTCCATTTTCAATTAATTCTAGCGCACTTAGCGCACTATTATTGATCTAAGGGTGATGCTACACGGGCGTTGTTGTTCCGTTGCGTCGTCGCAACTGAGTGCCACACGAACGCTGCGATGTCGCAACGCAACCTTACCTTACCACACTGTGTTGGCGTTCCGTCGTTTCACCGCAGCACCTCGTTCCGCCTCGTCTCCTTGGCCCCTTGGCCGTTGCGCGCGCGTTCTTTCGCCGCACGTCGTTTTAACGGACCGTGTGGCATGTCGGTCAGATTAAGAGCGAGGCCCCATTAGTGCGCTGCGTTGCGTTGCGTCGCGTATTACTAGGTAAACGCAACGCATATGCGTTGCTATGCGTTGCGTTGACCTATAGTAAATGCGCGACGCTACGCAACGCGCTAGTGGAGCCTCATTATTATGTAAAACTACGGAGCGTCAACGCGCCGTCGTCGCAGCGACGACGCAACGCACAGACAACGGCCGTGTGGCACCGCTCTAAGTGGAATTTTATAACTTCAGCTCAGCTCGACGACGCAGTTGCGAAGTAATAAAGAACTTTTCACAAACTACTTTCTGCGATAAACAACATTACTTAGGTATAGCATTCAATTCATAAAAGTTAAATAACGCCTTTTATACCTCTATTAAATTATTCTGCCGTTTTGCTTAGCTCTATTTATTAGTCTATTTTTTTCCAATGTAGGCCACATTCTTTACTAGTTTCCCTCAGTGATACATATAGTATTTAAAATCACAGGCAAATAAAAATGATTGTAACAAGCCGTTTCGTTTTCGATTCTAAATTGATCGTTTGCAATGATACCTAGCTGCAGCTGGCGGCCGCCGCAACTTGGGGGATTTCTTGGAAGATTTGTATTTTTCAACTTACACTACAAACACACTACGGACCCCAAGTTGTGGTGGCCAAGGATCGTAGCTTTTCAATCTCTTCTTTCTTAGCATATTATACTATGTCGTGTACGTGAATGAAATGTTTTTTCCAGTTATTCTTATTTAACTCCCAAATTACTGAAATGATTTTGATAAAAAAAAATTATGGGACTAATTTGGAAGTCCCAAAATTTTTTCAGATAAAAAAAGAATGTTTCAAATCGGTTCGTTAATGACAGAGTTATGAAGTAACAAACATTAAAAAAATGCAGCCGATTTGCGAGCGTCCTTTTTTTGAAGTCGGCTAAAAATAAGTCACGAGACATTTCACTTGCATCAAATACCAGCATACATTTCAAGAGGCACTAGCCAAAGAGACGAGTTGGATTGTTTGCTTCGCCACAAATCAAGTGGGACGTAATGCCACGTTACGAGCCCGCTTTGTCCTGTCGCAACTCTTTGTGTTATTCCCTGTTGAATAGGATTTTTATGTCAGCAGTCAGCACACAATGTCAGCACATCACGGTTTATTCTGGACATTTATTTTGTTTTTATTTTTATTGATTTGATATATGTAGCTACTAACGATTAACAAAATTATAGTTTTTTTGCTAAAATTGTAATTTACAAAAAAAGTGAAAGTAATTTGTGAAAAGGCTTGATGCGATTGTACAATTATGCTAAGGAAAACATCGAACCTTTTATTCTCTCATCAACATTTAAAAAATGCATCAAATAAAGTATCAGTAAGTAGGTATTTTGTCGGGTACCTATCTGATCAAAGAGATGTTGCAATTATTCAAATTGAACTCTTTCAATTCACATCAATCGTAACACCATTCTCTGACTTCCTCATAAAAGAGCAAGTTCAAAGTCCCCCTAAAACCTAAATTAAAATTTGTACGTATTCAACATAATTTGGAAAGTCGATCTCGAAAAAGCCATAAGTTAATTGCTGGGCATCAATAAAACGAATGAATTATGAGAAGGGAGGTTTTAGGTCTGCCTTTACGTAGAAAACGGCTATTGTGACTTATAAGCTTCGCAATACTTCAATATCAATAAATAGGGTGCGATATTTATTCAAATTCAAATCGTATATTGCACTTATGTTGTTTTAGAGATGTTGTACAAAAGAGATGTTTTAGAGATGTTTACAAGCTCTGTTAGAGCAAAATTAGTGCTTTTTGTACCCTGCTGAGCCCCGAGTCTGTGCATTTGTTTTGACTTTCGAATCGAGTATAGCACACGCAAAAGCATTCGCCAAGCGAGAATTTTTCTCGAATCTCCCGCTAGTGGCGCTTATTCGGGTTTCATACAAAATTTCTCGCTTTGCGAATGCGTTTGCGTGTGCTATAATCGACTCGAAAGTCAAAACAAATGCACAGACTCGGGGCTCGGAGCTGCGCGGTATCTTTCGGCTAGTATAGTATTAATATGATCGGTGCTTTCGGCAAATCGCATTGAGAGACAACATTAGGTACATATTATTGTGTAGCAGCTGCAGTAGCTTAGCACAAAAATAATAATTGGTTCTAATCGCAACTAGTGGTGGTCCATATGGAAAGACTACTCAAGTAACTTCGAACTACGATATCGGTAAACAGCGCCCAGTTTTATGAGTGAATGAATTACGGTGCAAGGAGGTAATAAGTTTTGGATGTTCCGAAATGGGGGAGAACCCTCGATATTTGGTCCAGCGGATTGCGGGGTCCAGGCACTAGGCAGTGTCTTATCGGACGCACTGGTGTTTATTGACGCAGTGGTTTTTTCCTTACTATATATGAGCTAGTTCTTCAGTATGAGCTAGTAGGTACAAAATCCATAGAATACCCATTCTTTTAATAACATTAAAAAGGTAATTTGAACAGCTGTTCTGTTAATTTATTGAAAGTTTTGAATGATAAATACCTAGGCTAAGGTCAAACGTTCTAAATTTATTTTAGTAGAGATCAAGCTAATAACTTTAAGCCAGAGGAGGTAGACCCACACTTGACCTCTAATTCCGAAATGATGTGGAGGATTTCCGAGAGGCAGATTCAGGGCTCCTAGGTGAATGCTGGTTAAAACTATTTCGCGAACTGTTCAGCCTCTGCTTATGAGTTTTGTAATCTGTTAAAAAGTGGCTGCGTAAATTACGCCAGTGCGTTTCAAAGATTCTGCGAACTCAATAGGGGGCAGCTACGCTCGTTATTGTATAATTTATTCCTTTAATTATATCTTGAAGGTTCCATATTCCTTGTCCTTCAAGGTTTTACAGAACAAACTTTTTTACATAAAAGAATGATATTGCTCAGTTCCCATTATAAGAATTAGCGGAATCCAAGAGAATTTTCCTAGGAAACCTTCATCGTATTATCTCGTTTCGTTGCAGTCTTCGAGCGCGCCTTAAATTTCCTTCTAATTGGATTATTATACGGAAGCCCGAACGTGTGTCTATTCCACGCTCTGTATCGACTTTAGCCTTGCAAGGCTGGAACAAATGATAAGTGGATAAGTTTTCTATACTTATTCTTGTTAACCCTGCCCTAAGTCGAACACTGGATTTTAATTTATTACTAAAACAGGCGTGGTTGAAAATAGGAGCAGAAACAGAGTCCAGTATTTTTTTTTCTACATTGTGGTCGAAGGTTTTTCATCTTTGCAACGTTTTGCAACGAATTTGAAAAACTACAAGTTTCTATTGTTAATAAAATGATGCAGCAAATAAATATTTGAAATCGTGCCCAATATAGCATTGTTTATTTTATTTCTACTTATTCATTTTCACACGGGTTCGCAAACAATGCATCTATAGCCAGTTTGAATGAATTCCACGAGTAACTTTGACAAAGGCCCAACTGTACCACTAAAAATACTAGGGAGCAACTTTTACCAATTAATAATAATGAGTAGGTACGCTTTCAAAGCACCCCAATGTTGTAAGTACAAAACTTTTCATTTCGACAGAGTTCCATTTGTATACTATGCGGAGGGACTTGGAACTCTATTAAAGTTAATTTATAAAAGTTTTGTTTTCCATGCCTTCTGATGCGATTGCGTCAGTTAAGTAACAACCGATTAGTTTTACGATGTGTGTAATTAGAATATACGATCGTTCAACATCAGTTTATTACGATGTTACTAGCTTTTCCAATTTTCTTAATAGAGTCGTAATGATGGGGCACTGAATAAGGCCTTTCAGGTTAATTAATTAAACAATGCTCTAGCGTATTTGTGGAGGTAACTGCCACTTTAAACAAAGCAAATAATGAGTTTAACTACAGGCAGGTCATTACGAGATGTAGGTAACTGCGTACCTCAATTAGTCGGTAAAGCACGATCGGATTTTTTCCCGGGAGGGGAACGTAATGGGACGTGCGACGTATTCCTCCCAAATCCCCGTTGTTATTAACCATCAAAGTTGTAATTACGATCTTGCGATTCGCTGAACTGTCGCGCCCCTGACTTTCAACTAACGAATTTTTAATATACCTAAATACGCTTATAAACAAAAGCATCGCCTCCGGCGGCACCCTGTCAGGCTTAATTGCAGGTTTAGTGTCGGCGTTCATTAGGATATGCAGGAGTTTTTTTAACACGATTATGAGGTCGCATGGTAGCGGGTGGACTTGAGTCGTGTGCTCTCGAGGGTGCGATGGGGCGAGGAGGGCTGCGTCACGTGCGAGGTCCGCACTCCGCAGCCCCACGCATGCGAGACCGCGGGGCGCCGGCGGCGCAGGCGCGGCGGGACTCCAGCACCCTCCGCGCCGCCAGTCCGCCGCCGGCCGCCGCGCGCCCTGCCCGCATCTATCGAAGCACAACACGCGTCGCGAGTGTACCGAGTGATGTCGACCTGTGACTAGTGCCATGCTCGTGCTCCGCTGTGCCGTTCTCGCGGCACTCCTCGCCGTCGCCGCCGCTGCCTGGCAGGAGAACGTCAGGCCCAAGGTCTTCGCGCAACTAGGTGAGTCGGATGCCATGGAAACGTGACCGTGCTAGTGAACTCGATGCAACAATACACTTAATAGCCCTCGGAGTGGATCATGTGGGTCCCCACAAAGCTCGCCGCGCCGCGACGACGCCCCGAATACCCAATGTTTATGTTGTTTTGTTTGATGACAACGCGCGAACAAACACTCCATTCAAAAGTTCTCGTGTTTATGTCGTGGATGCCTTCAAACAGATGTTGAATAACGTTTTGATGAGGATCATTAGAGAAGTTGCCTTTTGTGAAGTTCTAAAGACCGAAAGGGATTGAGAAAGTTGTTGGAAAGTGCGCAAAACCATGTTGTGTATCGTTAATGTTGATATAACCTAACTTCGCATGCCTGGCACATCAGTTAGGAACTGTCAAATTGGATTTATGGAATTTGATCTAAGGACAGCCCAACAAGCCAATAAGGGAATGTGTAAGTTTTTTATAATCATTAGTGTAGGTACCTGATTTCGTATCAGTCCTGTGAAGTTAAGAAAATATTGTCAAAAGTTATACATGCAATGCGATCCCATAAACCAAAAAAAGTTAAGTAACTTGAACCGTGAAAAGACCAGTCTGTTATGTGTTTATTTGATGCAAAATTTTGCATTAATAACAAAAGCTCTTCACATAAACTGGTGCGTTTAATCTCTCTATAATGGATAAATAAACCAAACATTTGTTACTGTCGACAAAGTTTCTTATTTCGGTAACATCCACTGCCATTCACTAGTAAATAGAATAAATAGTAGTGGGACCAACAGCGCGCCTTGCGGTACACCCGAGCCGCAACTATTCGGAGTCACGCGACAGCTAGTCCTGCAGGAATAAAGCTGAGTGCACAAACTGTTCCGTTGTTTTATTGTGCAGTCTGCATTGCAGGGGACAGCCACGTGGCTCTCATTAGAGTTACACAAAGAGTAGCAGTTTGTCCGACGTTTTGCAATGTTCCGCTCGGATTAGCGATCCATGCGATGTTTAACGTAGCGGACGGGACTTTGTCTGTGGAAAAGTTCTATAGCATTTCCTGTGTTGTATTGATGCACTGCTATTTTAGTTGAAGCTTTATGTCGAGGAATATGGAATTCAAAATTGGGGAAACAGAATCTGATAAGAATCTGATACCAGTACATTTATTGTAATTGTTGATCTTTCGATTGTGGGAACGTGGTCTATCTGGACACTTGGGGAAATTGATATGTACCTAAATGGCTTTCAATATGGGCAATTAAATCATACAATTAATCATTATAGAAACTAGCTATGTAGAATTCCCGTTGTGTAACCGATAGGCACACCAGTTTCGACGACATGTGTTAGGTGATACCTAACAAAAAATTGCAATCTACGTAGTTTATCTTGCCCAAAGCTTTTTGAAATTGAGTATATGATTTCCCCCAGCTAAACAATTTGCAAACCACTCGATTAATTGAATTGAAATTCCTAAATTGGAATAGCTGACATCACTATGAGATGCGAATGTGTCGGGCACATATCGTGGCGTACATCCGCCCATTGTTTTAGCCTTTTAGTTAACGCGTGCAGATGCTAATAGCTTTGGGTTAGTGGGAGAACGGAAGACACGCTTTGTCAATGTTTTATTGTGGCGCTCAAAACCTGTGCTACATTTTGATTACTGACCTAGCAAAAGATTTTGTTTTGTAGCCAAACAATAGAACAACTTAGACAACTAATAGAAATAATGTCAGAAGTTCTTACTGATATTTTATCAACACCACTGCTAAAAGTACAATACAACGAAGGTGTAATAAACCATTTAAATAATCGTAAAATTACATTAAAATAAAAACACTTTTCATACAAAAACGGTGCAATAAAAAATTTATATTCGAACACGGAATACTTACGACCAACTTCATATCCTGACAACATTAACAGAAACTACCACAAATTCGGGAATTAGGAAAACATTTTCAAGACATTCAAATTTTTACCTTACTGTGGACAGTGAACTCACGTTTCTTGTTTCAGCTGGTTTGTCACTCGTTGTGCCACAAGAGCGGTCTATTAGAAGTCAATTGCACGTAATAGAGTAAACAACTCGTAGATTGTGGACAAGCGAAGTTAATTAGAATGCGATGGTGTTTGATGCACGGTATAGTTTGCTTCAATAGAATCCGCCATGCTGGTCAGTTATAGAACCTTGGGTGAAAATAAGTGAGAAAACTTAGAAAAACTTCGGGTTTAAAGTTATTTAGCATTCTATTTAGGTTTAATGTCATAAATAGTCATAATGGACATTATTGGACATCTTTGAACACAAAGTCTAGTTTGATATTTTCAAAGCTTTTGAGAACAAAAATATATTAGATTAATTTCACAGTAATTTTTATTTCAACTTATCTTACCCTCAATTTGCTCTTTACCTTTGAGTCTTGCCGGACGTTTTTGTTAGACATCAAACTTATTAAAACCCTTTTTTACTCGGAACCTAAAATATTGAACATTTCGGAAACAGCTTCTGAAATTGGAATTGTGTTAAGCTCAGATTGCTGACTGTACTTACAGTGGGAGTGTCAACGCCTCTAGTAATATGATCCAGCAATCGAAATTGGAGGGGTCAAGCTGACCGCAGTTTGTGGTTTAGTGCTAGTACCTCCGACGCTTGGTTGACTAAGCAGAGGGATGGAATTACATTTCAAAGTTTATCTACCGAATTCAGAACATCTCTTTTGTTCTTTTGCTTCATCAATATTTGAGCATGTATTTTTCCTGTCACCTGTTTTGTTGGTTTTTCGTGATCCTAAATGTTGTTATTGATTTGAATGTGTGTTATTCTTGTTTGGTTTGACATCCAAAGTTCATACGCTATCCTCATTTATATTTATGAGACACCTTTTATTGGATTCAATATGAATAATGTATCATCAATCAGTTCTATTAAGTGCCGTTATTGATCCAATAGCAATAACACTAACTTTATTACCTTTCGCTACGTCTTTATCTTTGTTTCCTGCTTTATCATAAGGCTTTCTATGACTTTGTATCACTTGTTAAGTGCATTGCAGTGCATAGTTCCGTTACATTTATGGCTGCAATTACTTAGAAAACTGGTATCTGCTGCAAATAAATTTGCATTTGCTATCGTTGTACGAACTTTTACAACATACTACTACAGCCTAGAAACATGGTATACCTAGATGAAACAAGCTTTCAACATAAATGCAGCCAAGATAAGTGTTTGCAATCTAACCTAATTTGCGGGTAATGTTGTTGCGTCCGCTACTGATAACATTATTCTCTAACCATGTCAATAAGAGTAGGTACAGTGAAATGGAATCTAGACAAATTATCACGCAAATGGAGATGTCCGTGTCACCGAGAGCTAATTGTTAATACAATGTAGTTTTTACTTTATTGCAAAGAATTGATAGTGTTGTCTACACAAATATAAAATAGTTAAGCGAACAAATGACACCACAGAATTGTGTGTTCAGTGGGATACCATCTTCACAATAATTCAAAACAGAAATAGACCTTTAAGAATTGTGGTAGTTTGTTCTGTGGTCTAACTAGGCGATGGTAACGTGGCTTTATTGGTATGCCGCATTGTGCTGTCATATGTAAACGAAACCACGGGTGGTCTTTCGCTCACAACGCTTACAATATCTTAATCTACCAAGAGCTTTTGGAAATAGATACTGTGATATCAAAATAGTGTTATACTGGTCACTCCAATGTTAATGAAACAATAAAAAAACTTTACGACTCACTTACATATCATGTTCGAAATAAACATAAAATATATAGCAAGTGCAGTGTACTATAATGGCCATCAACCTTGTATCTGAATTGATTTAAAGTACCGAGCTAGTATAACTAGCTATATGTCACATAACATTAAACGATCAATGTATCGCAACAAGAACTCGATTAATCTATAAAACGTTGTAAATAGTGTAGGTATTAGTATCTATATCTTTCTAGGCACTATCGACATTTGCAGTATAAATGTTAGCTGGTTTATATATACGTTAAACTGGTTAAAGATAGTCTGTACGGAAAATATAGATTTAGATTATCTAGCCTGGTTGCGTGGGATGTTAAAAACAAGCTTTGGTTCATCGTTTCTCTGTGAAGGCATCTTAGCACTGGTTTCTGGTACTTTCTTATTGTTAGCAAGTCTAAATTGTACTAACCTGATATTACATACTCCGGCTTAAACTTGCTTTTTTTATGCGTATATCTTGTTCCATATTTACTTCCCTATTTAGCAAATAGAACTGCTATGAAATATCGACACTCCCTACGTATCTTTGCCTAAGTGCCAGATACACACTTATACGTTTTATGCATTTTTGGCATCTACACATGTCAATCTATTATAATAAAATTTAAAAAAAATAAAAAGTCTACTCTAAGTACCTTTTTCTTGATCGTATAACTGTCCAACTTCATAATTTGCCCGATAGACAATGTTCTATCTGCCTCATACACACTTTGACGCGGGGAGGATGAGGTGCGGGTGGCGGGTAATTGCCTCTTCCACAGTTCTTGCGCGGGCAGCGAGTACAATGCGTGTGCGATTCGAAAATATTTTATTGTCTCAACTATGACCAGGGAACATATATTTTTGATAAGTTCATATTTTATTTTGATTATCTACGTACAAATATGTAACTACGCACTTACATATTTATACATCGGGATTCAGTATGATCATAAAGTGTATATAGGCACTTACACGGTTATGCTTCGAAAAGATGTTAAATCATAATTCGGTAACTTACTTTTACATAATTTTACATCGGAAAGATAT
Organism: Eulithis prunata; assembly: GCA_918843925.1. Lineage (NCBI taxonomy): Eukaryota > Metazoa > Arthropoda > Insecta > Lepidoptera > Geometridae > Eulithis > Eulithis prunata. The sequence goes on along the minus strand of OU974023.1, from coordinate 3,586,707 downwards.
TCAATTAAATTTGTAGACACCCATGCACTTACATAGTTCTGCGTTTGTTTCTTCATGTTATTTTAGTAAAATAAACAACTATTTTATTAATTTTTCAGACTAGTTGATATCCACGACTTCGGCCGCATGCGAATTTTCTACCAAAATATCTGTCACCAGCATAAATGATGAACTTTTTTTTGCATAGTATAGGCAAACGTTTGACCACAATATCACCTGATGTTAAGCGATGATGCGGTCGACGGTGTAGCACATTTGCCAAGAAGATTCAAGATGCTATTCACTCTCCTCTTGAAAACATTCAAATTATTAATAAGTATTCGGAAACACAGACGCTGCGCTGGCAAGAAGTTCCACTCCTTGGCGATCCTCAAGATGAAAGTTGAGGCAAACCGCTTAATGCGGAGGTGGAATGTCAACCATGTAGATATGGGTGCCGTGTTTCCGTACGCCTGGTGGTCCGATGATGGCGGAACTAGCTCATAGAGCTCCATCGCACACTCTCCAAAATGTATCCGGCAGAAAACCGAAAGACTGGCAACTTTTCGCCGATGCTCGAGGCTCAGGAGCTTAGCCTTTACCAGCGCATCATTAGTTATGAGCCTCGTCTGTCTATGGTCCCCAAGGCCTCAAGCTGGTATTTAGCAGAGCCATCCCAAAGGTGAGAGCAGTACTCCATACACGATCGGACTTGCGCTTGGTACAAAATAAGAAGCTGTCCCCGTGTGAAGAACTTCCTCACCTTCGACAAGATGGCTAGCTTTTTTGCAGCTACCTTGGCCTTGGACTCAATGAACGAGCCAAAATTTAGCTTAGGCGTGAGCGAGAAACCTTTAAAGCTCAAGCTGGTCGGAGATCGGTACGGATACACCTTGGAAAGTAGGAGTTAGTTGAAGTTGACTCTTCTTTGCGCTGAACAGACCCGCCTGGGTTTTTGAAGCATTTAACTTGACAAGGTTGGCATCTCCCCAATCGTCAACGGCTTTTAGGGTTAAGTTCAATTGATCCACCATGGCCTCTCTGTGTGACTGGATTTGTGATTCACTGGATCGTGCCGCGGGTATGTATCTCTCAACAACTGGGCAATCATCTGCGTACCCAATGATACCAGGCCTAAGGAGATCATTAATGTGTAGCAGGAAAAAGTGTTGCTGAGAGAACTGACCCCTGGGGGACTCCAGCATTAATTGCCAAGTGATCAGACGAGCAGCCGTCAACTACGTTCTTTCCTGCTGGTGTCACTGGCCACCGCGACGAAACACGACAAAGTCGTTTGGCGTTGCGTCTTTGACAGGTGGGTGGTCACTAACCACGGCCACAGCCTTCCACCATTGTGTCATCTTCTTTGCACCACCCAGGGGCCACGTGTAGGGTTTCATAGGATATCCTCCTACGGACGCGGACGACTAGACGCCCAAAATATAACAACTCAAAATCTATTTGACCTAGAACAAAAATAAAAACTGTTTTGGAATGTCTAAACAAAGCCTAATCATATGACACCCCACATGTTATTTTTGTATGCCTTTAATTTTTTTACTCCCTTAGGACCCTCATAACTTTACAACCCCTTAACCGATTTACTTCATTTAACAAACCAACATTTAAAAGCCAAAAATAAGCTTAATTTCGTAAGCAAGTGAGGGAATTAGGGCCTGGTGACCTGTAATACAGGTCACCTGGCCCTAATTGTCGAAACAGATGTAGAAGTATATCATAAGATTATATGTTTTCAACGTTAAAACATGTAAGTACCAATTAAACAGAACAGATTTACGAAGTATATCCGTGTAACAGGCAGTTACGATATTGCCGTTCTATTAAGCTCCCACGAAAAAGTATGTATGTGCCACATACGACGTACTAAGCACCACGTAAAAATATGTACGTGTAATAAAATCTAAACCAGTAAATATTTAAATAAAACATAGTATCCATCTTAAACTTGATCTACAGTAAGAGCTTCTCACCAATTTTCACAACCATATCTCAAAAAGGGCTAAAGTTATAGCAATTTCAACGTTTTCAAATCTTTAAAACGCTCTCCTGTAAAATTTGTGTTTTGCAGATACACAACTGTACGTAGGGAGTGTCGATATATTCACAAAGAAAATTACAACTAATACAGTATTTAAAATATTCATAATATTTACAAAATACACATGAAACAGTTGAGCTATCTACAAACCGTTGCAAACGATTTATAGATAGTTCAACTGGTCCAAATCAGTACCAATCGAAAGCGTGCCCAAGACACTAGCAATGCTGATACGCTGGCCTAGATAATCACCAGCCCTCGGGTCACGCGTCGCTTCAACTAGACGCCCTGAAAGAATTTTGAAAACCCGGAGGTCCTCGGTTTAAAATTACTTTCTAAAGATTCGATATGGTTATAAACGAGTGTTGAGGGTACAGAACGGGATGAAGTTTCTCTGACTCAGGGGCCAATGACTCACCACTTATAGCTTAGAATTAGGAATGGGTAATATTTTAAGCTCACAAGTTTAAGCTGATCTAATTGTGAGTGAAATTTCCTTTGTGGCTGCAAGAGCTTTCGGAAATGACGTCAAAGTAAAAGTAGATAAAATAACTTTAGCACTTGCACTTAGAATAAATGAACAAACAACTCTGGATTATGCAGGCTTTAGTCAGCAGCTTGCGACTTAATTTAATAAAATACGAATATGAAGGACTTCTAAGAGAAAATAAATAATTTTACAACTAACAATTTCAATCACTACATCTTAAGAACCCTCGCTTCCATAGATAAGGGACCCTTAAACACGTAAATCCCTTTAAAAAATAAGATTTATGCGTTCAAATTCGAAACAGGTGCCTGCGTTTGAGGTTCCACTCCATCCATACAGTTTATGGTGTGGCATTATGGTTCCGACACCCTCTTTTGTACCATAACCGGTAGGATTATAGACTGTTTAAGTGGCCCCGTAAAATAACTGTTCACTAACCTGAAGAAGAAATAAATTACATAACAGGATAATGCTTTTATGCCCGAGGAATGTTTTGTACGTGTCACGTTGTACCTTAGTGGTATTTATTGGGTCATTCATCAGGAACCAATACCACCCAATACTCTGGGGAGCGGTTGTGTTGGGGTGCATAATGACGTTGGCTCTATGATTTCAAGCCTGCCATGCCTGCTTCCAATTTATTAGCTTGCTGTGGGGTCTCGAGCAATATAATCATCAATATTTTGTTTCGGTTCGGTCCACTAAGATGATTGGAAGATCAGTTGCTGTTTCCATTGCATGTAATATCAATATTTGTAACAGAATCTACTCAGATACTTTTTTCAGCCTTTTTCTTTTCGAGGTGTTTACTTCCTTCTCCATTGTTAAGTCTTCAGTTTTAATCAGTTCCTTATTTGGCACGGACAATCTGAAATAAAAGCACTAAAGTTCAAACACCGACAGCAAAATGTTATTAGGAATGCGGCTGCGGAACGAATCAAAATGTGTTTAATGGTAACGCGATATGGTGACTAATAGATTGTGTTGCATCTGGCACATTCTTCCGGAATCTGAATCTTATCTTCTGCTGATAAAGTGTGATATCGTTTGGTGATGTTTTGTTGCATCAGCGTTACGCAGATTCTAGTTCGGATCTTGTTGTGAGGGGGATAAGATATGGAATTGTGTAGCAGGGTAGTTACGCACGTGGGTGACGGTGGAGGGGCAGCGGCGCCGCCTGGCGGGAGAACAACTTCATGACCCGATGTATTGTCTTCGCCCAGTGTGGGATTTACCGTTTCTTTTGTTTTGTTTTTTCGGACACGCCGATTAATTTCTTTTTGAGGGCCGTTTGGGGTCACCCGTTCTTAAATCAATCCTCTTTTTGTGAGTATATTTGAGTGGATTTGACGGGAATCAAAGAATTCATATTTTATAGAATTGTAATTGTGCACCCGTGATGCATTGAGTTGGAAGTGGGGGAAGCTATTATTGAGTCACTAAGTGATGTTACAGAGTGAGAGATCGTTATGTCAAACAGTGGGCTTTTAAAATTAGAACCTTTGTCTTGTTACATACTCACCTAAAAAAGATTTGGATAAACGGAGGTCACTTAGGTACCTAGTAATTTTTGACCAATGAACAATTCGGACTCCACCTAGAAACCTTTCGGTAGGTAAGTGATTATTTTATTTTGACCGAAACATGCCACAGATAGGTACTGGGTTACTTACGAGATTTGACTTGATCACTCTACGAGTATCTAGTCAAGAGTCACTGTGGGATCAAACGCTACGATTTAGTTAGAGCAATAAAGTCAGATTTGCGTCCCTAAAGTGAAATGTATAAGGAGTACTGACCAGGATCGCAATTCCCGCTATAAATAAGCCAGCAGCATGTGCCATGTGCATAGCATTTGTTTCATTATGCGTTTCCTTTGCGGGAGTTCGCAGAAGCACTTCTAACTTAGGATGTTTGGACAAGTTTATGGGGGATGTTGTGAACTGAACACTTTTCCTGAATATATAGGTTTTATAGGTTTGTTTCAGGTATTAGGTCTCATCCAAGTGTTTCTACATTGCTCTGATTTTTGCACTTTTTATCTAGTTTTTTTTAATATTGCTTTGGTGTTTTTGGTAGAGCAAAAAACAGAGTGGTGAAAAATCAGTTCGGAAGTAAAATGTTTAAAAAAAAATTACCTCTAAAATTGTAATTTTATAAAAATTCTCATAAAGTTCCAATTTATTTGTAACTTACTCAGTTATTTGTAAACAAACGTTTGCAGCACCTTTTTGAATTAAATTTTGTATTCCTTACTATTATAGTTGAACATTTTTTTTCTTTTAATGTTTTACTCGTACCTATCTATCTAGTTATTAAGTCATATAATAATGCTTTTGAAAGTTTAAATAACAGGCGAAAACTACTTTCTTTCTATTTAATTCAAACTCTATGAAAAATGGTTTGGATCGGAATAAAAAGAAGATATTTTGAATGGTAGCAACCTAAGAGTAATATTAGCTACCGATAGAATCAGTAAGACTCAACTAATAAAAATAGCTCCCATACCTCTGAACTGCTTTCGCTGCCCAGCATAATGTCAAGCGACGTGGCTACAGATATACGAAAGCAAAAAGCTTTTGACGGCAAAAAACGCGCTGAAACGCGCTAACGTCACTATTTAGTCACAGAATACCTGTGTTTTAGTATGAAAACTTCAGTAAACCTGCCAAGCTTAAATCTGGCAGATTTTTAATGAGACAAGGATTGCCCCCAGTGAACTTCACATTAATCTGAAAGAAACAATGTCTACTCTATATTCTAAACCAATGTAGTAAGTAGTCGTTAGCTGATTAGATGCACAACATAATAATATCAACGTAAAAGACAGTCAAAAACTATTCATTCATTAAAATCACAAAGATAAAAACAACCGACATAGTATTATGCTCGGGTGATTCTTAGTGCAAGTTCTTCGTAGCCAGAACCTAGAAGAACGGGCAAGAGACAACTATCAATTCACTGCACTGGATGAGTCAGACTCCACTAGGAATCACACGACTGTCAAAGTGACCTTACTTGATCCACTAGGTTATTGATCTAAAAGCTCAGCAAAACAGTGGATCAACAAAAAGCTGAACATCTTTCTGTAGTTTATTGCATATCACTCTCCGATGCCAACCCTTGCTGACGAGGGCAAAGTAAACATTGGTTCAGTAATAAAAATATTTGTTGAAATCGACGGGTATAAGGTTTTTGCAGACTGGTCTATTGTGGAACGGTTTTTTAAGCGAGGATTAAAAGCAGCTAATCATAGAAGGGTGGGTTTGTAGCGATTGGATATTTTGTTGCTATATTTTTTGTGGGAAATATAAACACGATTAAAAAGCGATTTGGCTGGTTGAGTATTTTATAATTTTAAATGTAGGTATATTTACAATTTAGATTCATGCGTAGAGCGTTCGACATTCGAACCAGTCATGATTGTTACTGAGAATTGTCTTTGGGAAAGACCCGTCTAAGATTAAGAGATACTTTTTTATCTGAGTCACAGTCGTCTGATTCACTCAAAGGTTTTTGTTGATTTGACTGAATTTGACCTATGGTAAATATTGGATAATAAGTAGCTTGATATTTATTAGTCCATGCAAGTAGGTATTTTTTTATTGTCTCTCAAAATTATAACAGTAGCGAATGCTAATGCTACATTTTCAATATCATTACGCATTCTAGGCACAGAAGCAATTTCCACTAACGGTCTATTTAAGGCCACAATGTGTCAGTTGAATAATAGAGTCCTATAAATTGATATATGTAGATATTTATACTCATTTGCACTCTGAAGCATTTAAACCCCCTTCGCTTTGAAAAGGCGCCGATGAATGGCGAAGAGTCAATGGGACGTAAGAAATGGGACGTGAGGCACCGGCACAGAGTATACAGAAACAGCTGGTGCATCTAGCTCTGCATGAGTTTCTAATCTATGGTCTGCCTAAAGATGAATAGAAACTGAAACTTTGGATTACGTAACATCAAGCGAGATCGTTTAAAATTGCAGCGTTAGTTGATACTCACCTACTAAGTTACTAACTTCATGCTATTAGGGTCCAGTTTGCAATACTAGGCTTTGTTGTAGGTACTTATTTTAGTTTTTATACCGATAGTGTAAGTGTTTGCAAATAAATTTACTTTCATTCTTCATTTCTTTTCTTTCAAACGCTTGCAAAAAATATATTTTTAGAGGTTGAATGCACTCCAAGATCTACATTTTACGAAGAGTCTTCAGTCAAATTGCTGTTGAACTGTTTTTACTGTTGTCCATCACCTATCTCAGGGCTAGAGAAAGGTAAGAGAGAGAGAGAGAGCACAGTTCAAATTATCGACCACTCACTGACATTTACAACTGACTCTATACAAATATTATTGACTCTACTAGCACTCTACACAGAAGGAGTGAAAGGAGAAACGTAGACTCTTCTGTTTTTTGCCGCTGGTTTTTGGCGTTCTGGCTGAGCGTCGAAATAAAGGTAACCAGAGGTTCTTCTAACACTGTGACACGGGCAAGTGAAACGTTCCATCCAGTGTAAGGTGAGCCCTGAGGGATTACTTTGAAGCTCAGGTGCAGCGCGTGCTGTGTAATATAAGGTGAAACCGTGAAATATGCTTTCTACAGCTTATGCCATGATACTGTTGCCTAAGCTGTGGTGCAGTCGATCGGCACTACTCTGGAATTTTGCTGCTTTTTTGTGCCTGACTCGAATAATTTGTTACAAGGAACACACAAAAAGAGTTCCATTTAGTAGACCACGGGAGCAATCGCTGCCTCATAAAAGCCAGGTTTAAGCCTGGCAGATTGAAGCGTCCAAACATTCCATTTAGTAGACCAGGGGGGCAATCGTGGTCTCATAGAAACTTGCCAGGCTAAAACCTGTTTTCTGAACTGTGTTCATTCTAAATCCTACGTATTCTGTGACTAAATAGTGACATTAGCACGTTTCAGCGCGTTTTTTGCCGTCAAAAGCTTCTTTTTTAACGTATATCTGTAGCCACGTCGCTTGACATTATACTGGGCAGCGAGCGCAGTTCAGAGCTTACGATATGGGGGCAGTTAACTGGTCAACCCATCGGGTTCACGGATAAGCACCCCTAGGTTTTTGTAAGCTTTGGTCCCCACGACGACCTAGACTAGTTTTAGCTATAGAGATTTCGAAGCAGCTCTTGTAATTTTACTACCATTGGTCAAAAAAAGGCAGATGCTCTATCTAAGTTCTTTCATCGCAAGGTCTTTATACCTTGGTTGGTACTTGGTACACAGAATAGGGTATAGTTTGATACGCCTGGCTGGTACCATAGAATAACCAGCAGTTAGTATGGAGTCTGTTAATGAGCCAGGTGGTTTCACAATGCGATTTCAACAATAGGCGAGGGGTGAGTGAAAGGGGATGGATTTGTGGAATTTATTTATTTAAAATGGAGAAAGTCACGTACGGTTCTAGTTTATTTATTGTGAATTTTTTATTTGGTTTAGAGTTTTAACTAGAGGCAGTATTGAGTTTTTTATTATTTATAAATAGCCTAAATACTATTTTATATAACAAAGCTAAAATGACAGTACATATTTATATACGTACATATTGAACGAAACGTAGTTTTAAATAATTTTCATAGGGTTTTATAGGACTTTACGTTTTGCCCTAGATCAAGTAACTTGTACTTAGCATAACCTAACGTACGTACGGACGTAACTGTCTTCTAGAAAATAAAAAAATCTTTGCTAACATAGTATACATAGTACCTACCTATGTTTTTAAAATGTTTCTACATGGTTTCTACAGAAAATAAATGTATTAAATATGACATTAGCTATGTAGTGTCAAAAAAGTTTGGTTATATTACAGCAAAAAGTTCTCCTATACTGCAAACCATTGTTTACATTCATCGTTCTAAATTTAAAATCGACCACTGTTTCCTTCCACCATCCATTTTATAAACAGCCAGTCCTAATGCAAGTTTACGATCGGATTAGACGACATTCTCGGCATCCCATTGATCTGAACAAGCAATCTAAGCTGATGTTATTTCGCGAGTTCTTCCAATAAAACTTGCGACTTATAAACTGTCTCTACTAGATATTAATTTTCTTAATTTAACTAAGCTAATACGTAGATTACCAGAGTAACCTTGTTATTCTACTAATATTATTATGTATGTATGTTTGTAACTCTTTAACGCAAAAACTATTACTGATCCGATTTGCATGAAACTTGTCGGAATATATATTGTCCGTGACCTGGGCTAACACATAGGCTACTTTTTATCCCAAAAAATCAACGCGAACGAAATTGCGGGCAGAAGCTAGTAGATAAATAAAAAAACAAACGAGTCGATTTTAGGTAAATCAAAAAATATTTGAGTTTTTTGAGTTCTAAGTTTGATGACGAGTCTGCCACGTAAAGTTATAAAATAAATTAATATAGAGTTGCATCTTATGCCTATTCCAGACGAAGTGGCTAAGTTAGCAACAATATTGTTCAGTAGTCTAAATATAAACGTGTGGCTCTTTCCCTTCCACTTGAACTTGACTAAGTTCGTTGACCGGTATGGTGTGATTGTGGGCTACTATATTTGTACATTTAAGTTTTTTTTTAAGTTTTACGGGTTATTATTGGTCTTAATAACATTAAATAAAAGTAAAAATATATAAATTTTAAGTAAATAAATTTAAAAAAAAACGAATTATAAAGTTAGACTAAAAAATAAAAACTTCTATAACTTATTTCCTAGAATATTTTATGTTTAACTTTCAAAAAGAATGCTGATTGACATACCCAAAAAAAGATTAAAAGAAAACAGCATAATACCTACACAATACATAAAGCAGAGCAATATAAATTAAAAAGAATAGTTGTAATTCTATAGAATAAATTGGTAGGTAAAAGAAATGCCTAGTTTCGAGCAAACCCAGATATGGAAGGATCTCATGCATAGAGTCGAGATTTTTGGTTTCAAAGGAATCTTTTGTCATACTTAAAATTTTCTAAAAGTAGCGCAAACGGTGTGGGTGTGTGTATGCTTAACCTTTTGACGGTTTGCAGTTTGGTACGAGATAAGATGATTCTTATTTCGTAGTCATAAGGTCGACTTTTACAGTATTAGTGCATCCCGGTTATTCTCTGATTTAAGGATTCCTTTTCATTCCAGTTTTTAAAGTATGACCCAATTTACTGAACTTTAAATAATTACCTGCATATTTTAATGTTGGCAATAAGTCTTGTAAAATTTTTCTCAAAAAAAAATTGTCCAAACTTTTTCTCATGAATTCAGCTGAAATTCGAAAGCAGACTGGCAACCACTTAAACCCATTACTATGAAATGGCAATAACTTAAGCATAAACTTAATGCAAGTGTAGCGTTTCAGTATTCAGGCATTTCTGAATGACATTCTTACGAAATCGCAATGATATTTTAACAATAGATTTTATGATGAGATTGAACTTTTAAATACTGATCTGAGATTTTATTTACGTATTTAGACTATTAAAAATATTCTATGTGCTTCATAAAGTATATATTATGTACCCTACAAAACTTTTGTGTACTTTAGACTATCAAAAATATTTTATGTGCTTCATAAAGTAGGTATATTAGCAGGACCTATGTACCCTACAAAAGTAGATAGGTTCAATACTAATAATCGTAGCTAGAAAAGTTACGTAATAAAAGTTTGTCGGCTTTCTACGCTTCTTTGTTCAGTGTCATGATATTGTTATAAACTTGTAATGTACTTAGAGGCCATTTTATTGGATTTACAGGCGACAGCGGGGATTATGTAAATGCAATACAAGCGTGCTGTGCCGAAGCATGCAGTCGTAGTGATGTCACATGTATTCGGCTTTCCGCAAAAAAACCGAATAATTCTTCGGGTTCAAAAAGTATACCTGTTACTAAAGAAGTTTCATAGTTCTCTGCTATTATTACTGTGATAACGAAAAAAGATGTTAAGAGAGATAACAGTCGTTTTAGTTAGTAAAACTCTCTGCGACCAGTATGAGTTATAGATAAGTAAGAGGTACAATGGGCTGTCTTATCGCTATAAGCGATCTCTTCCAGACAACCTTTGGATGGACAGAAGCCAGTAAGTTAGAGGGTAAGCTTCATGATGTAGCAGGCCTGCCTTAAATATTTAGTTTCATTTTACTTTTTCCGTACTTATTTGGTAACTTGCGATTTGGTAATTTTGCGTTTAGCCTAAATTATGAAAGTATGCGTGTGCTTTCGCATCAAAGAAAAATGTACCATAATGTATCAATCAATATGACTCAATGTCCTAAATACGTCTATCAATAAACGTCAACGGATGACTTCCAAAAAGGTTCAGCGTCAACTTGTTTCAGATTACTACCTTAGGTTTTCGGTTTCAAAAGAATTTCGGCTAAAAGCTCCCAGCACTAATGCAGTAACTACTGTCCCGGTATCGATTACTCTATATCGGGCTGTCTGCGTTGTCTCGGTTAAAACGATGTCTTCCTGTCCAATTGGTACTCCATTAGACATTGATAAGCTTGAACTAGCAATCTGCTTAAGTAGTTGTAGCGGGGATCTTGGGAGAAAACCCCAGCAATATTTTAAGGCGTATTTTACCCCCTCATCAGGGGTAATTTTGGCTGATTTTTGAGAGAACGTTTCAAATAAACAGTCCAATTATTGTATACAAACTATTTTACTCTTGAGTAAAAATTTTTGCTCGTAACTTTTCTCAATGAATTAGGTAAGCACTTGAATTGTATAAGAATCGAAAAACTTTCATCTGAATGTTAAATAAAAGGTGTATTTCGACTTTTTTAACAAATGGTGTTGATAAAACATTCAATGCATTTGGCACCGACTGCGATCAATAGGCGAGGAATAATTTAAGAGTCCGTTTGGAAATAGATTCTTGTTTCAACAGTAAAACTTCACCTACCTACGAGCACCATAACTGGGTCTAAAGACAAGATTATTTTTGTGTGATAATTCACACCTGTGGAATAAAAAAGTTGTTTCAAAATTTTGTTTACTAAATATTGGTTCATGAAGAATATCACAGTGAAATTAGTCAAATAACAAAAGTTACAAAATTATACTTATTTTTTAAAAAGTTCATTGGTCACGTTTTTCTGGTGCCTGAGGCCTTGGCGTGGCCAGCTGGTACCAGGTTACGATTGGGGAGCACTTATTAATTATGCCAAACCAATATTGAATAATTTTCATAATAATATCACAGGCTAAATCACAGATTGTTTTTTTATGGTCTTGTGGCAGTTAAAGTAGTACAAACTCACAATAACTACCATTAGGTAAGAGCACCAATTTTTCGTCTATGCTTGTGAGAGCTTTTTTTACAGTAATTTTTAAGTTTTCTGAAACGCCGTTTGCGAAATCTTCAATTTCCCTTTGCAATTTGTACATCTTTGTTATAAAATAATATTACATAATGCATAATCAGAATCAGCCATCAAGCTTCGAGTCCTCAAAGCTCCGGGAACACAGTTGTATCACGTACAAAACTATTCAAACTAGGTTATATCTTCAGGAACTGTTCCCGATGTTATTGGAGACAAGGATTTCAAATTGAAGCTTAGGGTATACGCGCACATGGCGGCCAAACACGCGACATTTGGCTGTTAATGTCCACAAGATATCTTTAGTAGGTAAGTATCAAGAGATGTAAGAGAATAGCTACCGTGCCTGAAGAATAAAATTGTAACTTTATTTAATTCATTATTTCAATGCATGCTAAGCCTGCATGGTGCCTGCATGGTGCCTAAACCATGTTATGTTGCGCTACGAGTGCGGATGTAGTCCATATTTTGGTTCATAATTTTATGACAGCTAAAAAGTTTTCTGGTCGCCGCAACCATAGCCGGAAGTGCGTCTGCAGCCTTAAGTCAATTGATTTGAAATTTAACAAACATTTGTTTGGAACATTCGGAAGTACTGTTTTTAATCATAGTCAGTTTTTTCAGCTATTTATTTAAAAATAACCAGGTAATAAATTTAGAATTTTTAAGGCGCCTGTTACTCACTATTCTGTAGCTTTGTGACAATTGTAACTTCTCTGCTTGCATGTAAGTTAGCTATATATATTAAATAATAAATAAATAAATAAATAAATATTCACGGACACTTAACACAACGCCTTCTAGTCCCAAACTAAGCAAAGCTTGTACGATATTGTATGGTAAATGTACAAATGAATTTCGTATTGAATTTAAACTGATGATAATCTGGTATGTTTTCAAATCTCTGGAATATATTTCAATATTCTTGCTTCTTGTCACCATATAACAGGAAAACAATATAAATTATACAACATGGTCAATAAATTTCTTACGCCTGCGGGTAACAATACTATGTTTGTAATAATTAATGATAATGGAGTAACTTCGAAAGTTGTAGAAGTTTGAGTTGAAGGTCCTGAAGAAGTGGTTTTCTAATTAAATGACTAGTCATTACGAGAATAGAACCAATCGTCAAAACTATTATTTTTATCAATTTTGAAAACCGTAGCGTTCTTTATAAACGTTATTTTAAAATAACCCTTAAGTAATTTCGATTTAGAGTGGATATTTAGATTCATTATGCTTAGTAGAATACCCGAATTTTGTTGTTTCGTGAATTTATTTTTAAGATTTATTCCACCATGTTAAAAAATGTATCTTTTATGCGTTAGACATTAATTTAGAAAGAATGATGGTTTAATATCAGCAGTGCAAGTACCGTTCTTATTGATCGCTTAGTTGTCGATCGCTAAAGTCGATAAACGTATCGAATCGTATCGTTCCATGGTAGTACGGATCTCTTGTCGACAAATTTTAGCGATGCCTTACGATCGTCAAAATAAGGTTCACTTTCGTTTGTCAGAATCAAAACATAGTAAACATACACCATTGCCAATTCGTTAAAATTCAACGAATTTGTCTACCGATCGACTAAGTTGGTAACCTACCCGCAACTGTCGATGAAACGAATTTTGACGATTCTAAATGTCAAATTATGCGATCGACAAGAACGGTACTTGGGGGGCAGTACAAAACACAGCGTCCACTATTTATATTACATTTAGTTGGATAAACAATGTTTTCTAAGATTCTCGACCTCACTTTGAACAAAAACATATCACATAACTGTCCTAGGGCGGAAAAAAACTAATATTATTGGTGAAACTCCACAAAAACAAAAGAATAGTGTTTATTAAAGTTATTGTTATGTGCCCGCTGTCATATCGTTACCGATGTGGTTTTTACGACACATGTCAACATAATTGCTAAGGAGCGGTGTGCCTCCCCAGGGCTGCTTGTAGACCGGAAGCTGGCAGCTGTTTTCTTACGACACACTTGAAAGGAGAGTTTGAATGAACTATAAACTTACCAATCGCAATTTTCTAAAAAGCTGGTGTTGAGTTTTTGAAAAAAATTGTAGAAGCTCTACCATGGCTAAATATTTCGTCAGTACCATAATGCATTTTATATGGCCATTTTTTTCATCTTTTAAATTTGGAAGTGCTACCTCTATATTATAAATATTTAAGAACTAGTTCTTTAAGAAAAATAAAACACTGAGTATACCAGAGTATACCTACTTACAGAAAAACTCTAGTACCCTGCTTCAAGTAAAATTTTAGTAATGAACAACGATGTAAGAAAATCATCGCTAGCTCTGAAGCTAAAAAAACTCCTGCTGCGCGATTATGACCCGTACTATTATGTGGGTAGAGTCGCTGCGTACTGTTTTATTGGCGGTAAGAAGTGGTGTGGAAAATGTAAGAGGTCTTGTTAATTTTGTTTATTACTTGCATTAGTCATATACAGCTGGCGAGTACATTTCCTTGTATTATTGCCCTAGGGTCACAACAAGTTTCTCAAGTTTTCAAGTACCAACTCTACTATAGACCAATCAGAAATCTCAATTACAACTAGAGTAGGTAAGTTGATAGAACGTAAGTATCGTATTTTCGTAAAATTAACAAAGTATTTTTTTTAGACAAACAGCTTCCCTGTTATGTGTACGTCACAGTGTGTTAGCTGTGTTAGTATTTTTTTTTTATTACATTTTTGAGTTCTATTTTATTTATTCGTGGCCATTCGTGTATTAAGCACTTTTTTCATAAAACCGATTTGCGATCGATATGTAGTAAGTTTAATCAAAATAGTTTTTAAGTATCAGATTATAGTAATATCACGCTGTCACAGCAAAGGCACACAAACTACAAGTACCTTCCTAGAATATAAAGTAGTTTGTACCCGGTCGAAGCCCTGCCATGTGCCAAACAGCTGCGACACAACATTTTTTTACCACCAACTTTTGACCCCACTTCGCTACGATCACTCATGTGGGAACGGGGCTTTATGAAAAACTCATCACAATTTTAAACTTAATCAACAGGAAATAAAGTCGAAATTTCCTCGGGGAATGCGAAACTAATTTAAGCGGGTGCTATTATTATTGCAGTAAATTAATTACTCTGTGTCATTTTAAGGAATTACTTACAACGTGTGCGCGTTATAGAGTCGCTGTTTTACTTATTCTGTGACACTTATAATTACATTTTATTATACCTCATTTATCATAATTTCTATACAATATTATTATGCTAAGTAACTCAAAATTAGAATGTAAAGTGTGAAAGCATTCGAACATTATAATAGTTTCATATGACCCCGAATACTGTTGAAATAAGAAATCTAATGTGATTTTTTTTCCATTACGTAGAAATCATTTTATTAAAGACTTCAAATAAAGTGACATAGTAAATATACCTACACCTAGGTACTCCGGAGCAAAAGTACCGGATTATCTATAAAAACTTGAATAATTATCTTAGTGACTATAATATGAAAGCTACTTTTGTAAAATGATGTTAGCTAATTACGCAATAAACAATAATTATTAAACTCAATTTATTTCACTGGCTTAGTTTTTATAGATAACCCGGAATTTTTGCTCTCTTCTGTACAATTGTAGGACAATCTACATTGGTCCACCTATACTAAACAATCGTAATAAACAGTACCAAAATACTCGTTATGTGAAACCGATAGCAGATAATAATGTTTCTGCCAAACTAATATAGTTTCACTTTCAAGTATTTCTGCAAAGCTGTCCTACAAAGAGGAAGTTTGGTTTTCTATTACACCCAATGTTTACACAGCTTCCAAAAGTTGCGTGTTCCCAAAACAAAACCGTCCACTTGATAAATCGCGAGCCGGAAGGAAACGATGATAAACTTTTAGAATTGTTTTAAAACATTACAATTTCGGTACCGTGTTTCCTCCTTTCAGGATGATTCTCAAAAATATGGCCTAGATAGGGGTTCGGAAAAAGTTTAAAAAACTTTGCCGAAAGTGGCCGAAAGGAATCGGTAATTAGGTATACACAAGTTAAACTTTTAGGTACACAGCTTGAACTTCGGTTTGCGTTTGAGAACTTTACATCTTGGTAGGTATTGGTAGTTTGCTTAAGAGTCGGTGCAACATTTTGCAATAACTTAGAAACGTGTTTATTTTATTAATTGCATTGGTATAAAACTATTTGTAAATAAACTCTTTCAAAAAAATAAAACAGAATTTACTTAGTTATGATCGTACTATTCCTTGTACACGGATTCACAAATTATTCCGTAGTTTTTGCCTTTGCATCTAATCTAGATGATTTATACACCGTAACTTACCACTTTTTACCCATGCTCATTGAACGGGACGCTGCTGTAGAGACATAGATTTCAAACCACGACCTTTGGATTGGAAGGTAGGTTGCTACCACTGGACTACCGGTGCTCTTTTATTTTATTTCTAATTCCGTAGAGGAACGTAGAATACGGTGTGATTCTGTTTTATTATAGACTCCGAGATACAGACGTACCTATTCCTTCTTGTTTGATTCAATGGCAAGCTTTGTCATGTCCATTTCGCATGCGACCGTTCAGGCCAGTATTTGTCTCACAGTAATTACTTGAAAGGTCTTAATTACGACCATCCGGGGTTTGATTGGCCCAGCATTGTTTGTACTCTAGCAGATTGCAACTGCTGTGGGGATGTGGTGGGTTAATAACACCTTGTTGACTTTAGACTTGGTTTATGATGAAATTGTTTTCACAGCACCACAGATCGTAGTGATTACATAGCGAGTCAATAGTTCAGTTTTCAAATGATTTAGCAATCACTGACATCATTTCAAAACAGATGAACGCATGTATGTAACTGAATTATATGTATTTGGTATTTTGGTACATCCTCATAGTAATCAATTTTTCTGTCAGAGCACTTTTTAACCAAAATTTTTGATTAATCTTTATTAAACTTTCGATGAAATCACATAGCAGTAACTTAGAGAAACTAATTTGTCAAAGAAAACCACCAAATTGCTTTAAGACACTTACTAAACTAACTCATCTGAAGAAGAAAAGTCTTCTAAAGTTCGCCAATAATATACCTAACCTATACCGTTCAAAAGTCCATGTGAGCTATCAATTTAGTGAAAGTCCCATTAAATGCAATTGAGTATACAATTCTATGGATTGAACCGGCCGTTGACTGTAATAGGCAGCCATTACTGCTCTATTATCCTGACTCTATCATTCAGTGATTGGTCTATGGAAAATTTCAACGTAGATATCTCATGTAAGGGGGCACCTTATTTCAGACATATTCTAAACTAGCCGTCGCCCGCGGCGTTGCTCGCGTTCTACCCTTTAGAGTGTGACGTTTCAAAATATCTTTCTTAGTGCAAACCTACACTATATAAGGATACTACCCTCCAAATTTCATACCTCTAGGACTTATAGTTTAGGCTGTGCGTTGATTCTCAGTCAGCTTCAAAAGAGTTTTATATATTTAGAAGATAGAAGATTTAAAAATATCGAAGATATTGAATTTCAAACATGTTTTGAATTACAATTCATTTGAAACATTTTCTATTCTCTTTATCAGATGCGCTAACAAAACTTAGATTTTTTTCTGATTAGATAAATTACGCGTTTAAGTAAGGCTTGCCAAAGTTTGATACAATAAATGTAAAAATCTTCTATATGCTACGAGGACAAGATAGATGTATCTATGTATAGTAGTGTACGAGAAATCACAACAGTCACGCAAAGTAAATACAATTTTAAATGCAAAAATAACAGTGCACATCACCCTTTGCAAACATCGCAAAATATCTGTTTGAAAAAAGGAAATGTTCATTTCATACCGTTCATGAACCTAAGGGTATCACAAAAGATACATTTTCGTGAAAACATCGTGACGTCAGCTTAAAAACACAATGCCCCTTGGGCAGACAATACTTCCACAGCAGTTGCGATCTGATCATTGTACCTTTTAATAAATAGAGACAAGTGTGAGTCGGCCTTTAGATTTATGCAACCTACTTTTTGGTCTATTTGCTACCCTCAGAGATTAGGATGTTAAAATGATAAAACAGCACAATTTTGAAAGAAAAGTATACTTACAACAATAATCATTGGTTATTATGATTTTTGAAAAGAAAGAAAAAAGATTTAGTAAATCATAAAAAAAAATTATATGTTAGTATTGGAATCAGAATCAAGATCCCGATATTTTACAAGGATTTCGATACAGAATGAAATAAGATACAGAACCCTAAACGCAAAGCAAAGAAGAACCCTAAAATAAAGGAATTGAGGAAATACTCGTAGACCAGTAACCGGTGTGTCTTGGCCTCCAGCTAATGATATATTGCTTCGAAAAAGCTTTTCTTCCATCGATTGGGTAACGCTTCACGGTTTTCGCACCCTCAAAAAATTGATGACGCGATCAAAGACCGGACATTTCCGAAAAAAACTTCAAGTGACACAAAGAAAACAAGAAACAGTTTACGCTGTTTCTTTTTTCCTGAAATATTAAGTTCTCAGTGTTGCCATCCCGAACAGCAGTCCTAAAATTTAGCACTGACAAACTTATTCAAGGAATTAAACTATTGAAAGAGACTTGGTCGTCGGAATTACTTCCATTGAGTCAAATTCAATCCCAATAATAAGGATCTAATAATCCTTCCGAAGTTTTCTTGGAGCTACGAGTATGAATGAAGTTACGAGTTATGAAGACGCAAAGTTCAACTGGACGAAGCGACAATACAAAGGTAAATGCAGTAAACACACTAGCAAGATGTCTATTTCAAACTCAAGAATCGACTAAGCAAAGATGAGCGCTTTTTCGAAGAGTATAAAAAACTTCTTGAAGCTTAGCTCATGTAGAGCACAAACTTACATCAATAATACATTCGTATATTTGAAGAGACTGCTCGCTCCATAAGTCATTTTAACAACCACAAACAGTTGCAGGATTAATGATGGCAAAGTTGACAAGCAAACTAGTCTGAAAATCTACATTTATGTATTTGAATTTTGGCAAGCGTCTGTACTGTTTGGCTTTTTATCGTGCGAACTTTCTCTATCGAGTCGCCTGACGATGTTATTCAGAAAATTTAATTTCCGTCGACAGATCGAACGATTTCACTCGAATGCGACGTTAGTAACTAATCGGGTCACAGTCGGACAATCGACTGGCAACATTATCATTACCTCGACTAGTTCGTGACTCTATTCCCTAAGATTTTGAGTAACTTTATCTGCAAAAATCTTAGTTTTTTCGCTCGATGACTTTCGAAAAGTATTTTTCTCCATATTGAGTTCATATGTACTGCCTATAAGAAGTTACTGCACTCCATCGGATGTCCATTTATTGTGATGTTATTTCTACTTTGTCATTACATTTTGACGCATTCCTTTTGGAAAAATAAGTTTGCATGTCTTGTAATACTCGTATCTTGTATTTTTTATGTTTCGAAAAGTATTTTCAATGCGAGTTTTAAACCTACTTAAATATCTCTTACAAAAAGTCACACACCCGTAAATGTTACTGAAATTGGTTCAGCGATTTCCAACATTCAGAGCCTACTCATAATCTTCTATTTTCTTCAACTTAATGGATGTTTTGCTTGAGGATACCTTAGATAGGGATTATTATGAAGCGTTCCATATAAAGGTTACTACTTAACTTAGATTTTATGATCGTACCTAACTTGGTAACGTCAAAAAACTTTAAAAAAATAATAGTAAATGTTAGGTAATTTACTACCTACATTTACTATTTCTTTTTTAGTTTTTAGACGAAAGTGAAAAAAGTATTTGCCTGTATTTTAAAACAACTTTTTATAATGTAGTTTTTTTATTTTTTATAGTTTAAAAACAACTTTTTTTTAACCAGTCTTGTTACATAAAAAAGTTCTATTCAGCTTCTTTGGTACCCTTCCACATAGAAGGTAGATAGAATGATCGAACGTAGATTTATATGTCAGCGCATTGCATTGGAATGCATGATTGCAGAATATTCTGTATTTTCTCTCACCTCACAAGACTCGCATACTCGTATTGTTTTATCAGAATTTTCTTTCCAGGAAGCAATTTACAGAATTTTCTGCATTTTCACTGGGATTTTCTTGACAGATTTGTCACGTGAAAGGGATTTAACAAATGCTAGAATGTCGGAGAAAAACACAGAACAAAAATACCGCTTTTTCGATCAAAAACAAATCTGAATCAGAGTTCAAATTATTATTACTACTGATAGGCAGGTTATCTTATGACGAAAACGTAATCTAGTACCTATTAATTTTCAGAGACAAAAATCTAAAGCGCGCGTAAAAAGCAGAAACATCAATTCTTCAAAGTTTATTGCCCAAAACTCAATTGAATTCCACAAATCGTTTAACAGCAATTCACAAATAAATTCGTTAATAGCAAACAGAGAAAACAAGACAATTTATCACTTAGTACGTCTCAGTTTTAGCGAGTAATGAATCGAAAAGATTAAGACGCTGAGCTTCGAGGACTTGAGCCACTCCAAGCCGGATTTAATGTAAAACGAGCTTTATCGCGCTGACCTTAGATCCTATATCATTATCACAACGTTCTTTTGTAGAACATCTTTGTGAGAAAGTTTTGAGTATCGAAAAAAACTGACGATGTAGTTTTAGAGACTGCACGGAAATGCAATATAATAATGTAAAAGTGACTCTACCTTATTAAAAATGTTATTACTTACCTATTTTTGTAAATTAAATTAAAGTACATAAACTTACTGTGTTTAAATAGCTTAACACTATTATTTGTAATCATCATCACCATCATCAACATTATCATCGTTCTGTTATTTTACTTTATGCTGGCACTTGACACATGTTTTTTTGTGCACTAATCTTATAACAGCCATTGTTTCTCCTTTCTCATCCACATACTGGTCATGAATCATGACAAATACTTTGAATCAAGATTCATGATTCAAAGTGTTGGTTCTTCTAGGGAGTGAAACCTCAATAGGATATTACTCTTATTCCTTCTTCGCTTCGGGGAGAAATCTAATCAACACTCCAATTTACACAAATCGTTTCGACCAATCAAACGTGTGAAGTAAGAATGTCTAATCTATCGAATAGATTATTCCGGTGGGTTAATAAAGACGGACGAAGGACCAATCACTATTGCCTATCCTAGCTTCAAAATTACAATGCCAAGGCAAAGTGAATCTTATGTTCAGTGCGTCTCAGGTCACGGAGCGCTGTTGATCAATTAGATGTGTCACAAAATTCTGTCACAATAGTGCCCTTAGCACAATTTTCTTAATCAAATATCCAATGCGTATATTATGATAAAACAACGAGTAGGTATATATAGGTAGATATAGTAGGTACTATAATAGGTAGATTAACTTCTGATAATTCTATAATTTTAACCTTTAGCTATGATCTGATACATACTATAGTTTTTAAAATTGGTGGTAAAAAAAGTAAAAGATTTCGCGAATCGAAAGCAACCATTTTTTCTGCTTATTTACTTACTGCTACTAGAAACCTTAGCAGAACCATTGAGTTACTATTTACACGTACTAAGAGATGCTAAACGCACTTCATGAGACGTTCTTTTTATTTGTAGTGCATGCAATCTAAATCTATAAGAAAATGTAACGTTATTTGCATTTCTCATTATATTTTACGCGCTTGAAACCCCAGCTTTAGGTAAAAGAAGAGATCATAGTTGGATTGAATAATATATTATTTTATAGAAATTGGTGCTATCTGCACAGATTTTTATAGAATGGAATAATGGATGGAAAGCTAGTAAACCGCAGGTTGACGTTGATCCTTCTGACTTTCAATCCAGTCTAGGTGACCTTTTAATCTTTCTGTTTAAACCTAAGTAGCTTGGCATTGCTACAATTCTATTGAATGAAATGAAACAATAGTTTGATACGTTCGAGTCTCGCCACAGTCCGTTGGGCCCTTGGTTGATATTACATCTATAAGGTCAATAACCGATTGCATGACAACCGAACGGGAAATATTTAGATTTTTTTATGAAGCTATGTATTTCGTACCTAATTAGAAATGAGCTCTCTCATTTTGACCTCCGAAAAAAAAAAGAATACCGTCAGCACTTTTGCTATGGTAAGTTAGGTTCACCGCTTAGTATTTGCAGCAACTGTATCATACTACCACTAGAGAGGGTACGAGAGGGTCTCGCTTTGCGAATGCTTTTGCCTGAACCCTGAGTCTGTGCATTTGTTTTGACTTTCGACTCTAGTAAAGCACACGCAAACGCATTCGCAAAGCGAGATATTTTGTATGAAAACCGGATAAGCGCCTCTACCGGGAGATTCGGGAACTGTGAAATTTCCTTTAAAATGTCTCGCTTTGCCAATGCTTTTGCGTGTGCTATACACGAGTCGAAAGTCAAAACAAATGCACAGACTCGGGGCTCAGAGCTATACTCGAGTCGAAAGTCAAAACAAATACACAGACTCGGGGCGGCGACGGACTCGTGGTCACACCGGTTTGCCTCTGAACGCCGCCACAGTCATTGCTATTGCATACTTATCTATAAAGGTATTTAAAATATTTTAAACTAAAGTAGGTACCTACTACGTCACGAAAAGAAAAAGAAGTCTAGAAGATCGCTACCACAAACAACGATGACCCGACAGCTACACAGCTCAGTTATATGAACGCCGTGATACTAATCAAAGTTTATATGAAGCCAAGCACACTGCAGTATAATCGTACTCACACATAGAATGACTATACCTTGTGCTACATCCAAACGTGACGGGTATATTGTACCGTAAAAGGAATTGACCGTGGCTCTTGCCCTTGATAATCTAAATAGGAGAAACTAGGTTTGATTCACTGATTGTGTACTTCTAATTTAGTATGCGATAACATTCAATTAGTATACGTGCTGTGGCTTTTATAATAAGTATGTAGATTTGTTTCTTTCTCTCTCTCAAATTAAGAGTTTTCGAAGCAAAGAAATGTAACATTTAATGTTTACTTTCTTATAATTAAAATTTTTGGTACTGACTTGCACCTACCGACAAGGAGGTACCAAATTGGTACCTACTTGTCGGTTCAAACTAAACTACCAAAGCAATTAAAACTCTGTGGCGCCATATTTTTTCATTGAGTAACAAAATACAGCTCTTAGGAATAATTTTGACCATTATTTCTAAGAGCTGTCTAGCCCAATGTTCAAATTAAGTCTAGGAAACATAACTTGTATATCTAAATACCATATTTGCACTAAAAAATTTGTAATTATAAAAGATTTCCACACAAACGAAAGTAAACCAACAAAGTATTGTTCGAGTTTTGTCACTGAAACGTGGTGCCGTCGCAAAGCAAATACCGCCAAGTAGTCGCAGCTAAGAGTTTCTCAGTTTCCTAGCAATAACCCTTACAATGTGAAAAGTTAGTCATACAATGGAGTTATTGTGGATCTGGTAAACAGAGGGACGGCAGACGGGGCCGGCCACGCTTCGATGGTGCCCCCCTTTGGCAACACACGGGCGTTTGCTCTGTACAACTTTATGTGGTCAAAACTATGAAAATGAAACTTTGACTGCGAAAATAATATAGTCTTCACAATTGTAGCTATTTTGAAAATTTAAGGAATATAGAAGACATGCTTTCGTGTATCAAGATGGCAAATATGTAAAAAGTTTTTAATATTTTAGGTCAATTAATTTCCATCAGAAGTAAAGTTACCTATACTTTTTATAATTATAAAAAGTATAGGTAACTTTACTTCTGAATCTTAGACTTGCTTTAATCGACAGCTCTGGAGAAATAGATTAAAAATGAATTATTATGGCTCAAATATTTGTGGGGATTTGTGGAATATATTTTGAAATAACTACTGGTACAGATTTCCTGTAGGGATTTCAAAAAAATGCCAGCCTGATGTACACAAGCTGGATTTGTGACAAATAAAGTTTAAATACAGTTTTGTAGATAAATAAAGGCGTTTTGGCTTGTTTCAAATCCACGGACTTTAAAACAAAGACGATTGCGATAATATTAAAATGTCAGTTTGATATCTTAGTTTATGTGAGCGTGGAATTGCCTTGGCATCCGTAAGCACAAGAATTTTGCTGCCTTACTTGCAACTTCACCCAGGGACGTTTCACTGGCGTTTTGGCGGCTGTAACAAGCGTTATGTAGCATAATACGCAGCCGTATATTCCAATCCCTTGTTTGGCATAAATGCCGCTTTGGCAAATACCCTCCAGTCTGGCGGTTTTGCTCTTAAAAAATGCGCTATATTTGCAGATACATATAATCGGATCATGGGATTGTGTGTAAGGAAATGAAGGTTTGATATCGTTGCAAAAATATAATCTTGATTCCTTTTAAATATGATTTTATGCTGTGTTTGCTATAGGTAACTACATAAGTCAGTGTATATAGGTAATAGACTTATTCGTCGTTATAATAATGTCTAGACTAGCTAACAGATATTTTATCATAAAAACCTTTCTTATTGTTTGATTCTAATGTTATTTTGCCCTAGATTGAAAGACTTATCTGACTTTGTGTCTATGATATCTGGCACTAGCAGACATCGATTATCAATTTCAAAATAATATTGAATCGTTTGTATCCAAATAATTCAATATTATTTTACTATATATTATTTACTATGATCTTATAATAATAAATCGGCGTCATCCAGACAGAAAAAAGCTTTTTACCATCTTTCTTTTTACTATTATATTTCTGATTTGGTGTAAGGCGTTTCGATAGGCCTAAAAAGATGAGATCGCGTATCGCTTGTCGTGGCAGTAGACGAATACCCTTTGGCAAATTGATCGAAGACACAAAGAAGTTTACTAGGAGCCTTTTCCCGCCTGCTGTCAAGTCTGACAACAATGCCTTCGGGCCATAAGCATTGGTGTGTAACATTTTCTAAGCGAGTTACTAGTGAATTTGTTACAAATACTGCTAAGCTTTTATATATTTTAAGCCGCGTCATATCATTCGTCATCATTATTATCATCGATTTAATTTGGGTCTACTACTGGACTTAGGTGTCTCCAGGGATGATCCATTGAGCCTGGTCTTTAGTTCTTCATATCCAGTGTTTCATAGATTAATCAAACTCATTGCTCAACTTTGCCGGAGGCCTACACACTATACGCTCGCCTAAACCTAATACCCTCATCACAAGACGTTTCCTTGGTGCGCATAAGTGGAATAGCGTAGGTGCGAAAGTCCTTGGTCCAGCATCCCACTTTTGCGCACCAAAAAGATGCGCTTTTTGGTGCGCAAAAGTGGAATGCATCATTCGTATTCTCTAGTAGGTCGATAGCGCAAAAACTGCTGCTACATAATTCTGACGCCTTCACCATTTCTTGTTCACATTCGTAGCTCTGTAACAAATGGTACCGATCACTGCTACAGTTGGGAAGCAAAGAAATAAAAAGAGTTTAGGCAAAGTTTAATTTCCGCTCGGCTGGAGGCGGTATTTCGGGGAAATTATATTTTCAAACGGAACTTTTTAATTGAGTCAAGAAATGAAGACTTATCGGATTCAGATAATTTCTGCGTGGGCATCGCAGATTTAACTGTTGTGTACTAAACCGGTGATTTTGGTTTGCGATATATTTTCTTCTTCGATACATACAAACTAAGATATCTCCGGTAGACATTTCACGATATTTTTAAATTAAAGCTTCACAAATTTTATTAAACACCTAAGTGACACATTATGTATTAATTAGTGAATTATTTTTGTCATACAGTTGAAGACGAGGGCTTAATTAAAGTAGAAAAAAATCAAAGTGAGATTTTGTGACATCGTTGAAGGCACTCCCAGACGCAATGCTAAGTGGCACTATACCACTATGCATAGAGAAAAGATTCCCTCAGACAAAGAAGTGTCAATACGGGGGAGGCGGGGAAGCCGGGTCACGTCCGTCCGGCGGACTGCCTTCATGCCTCGATGCCTCCGACGCTGACGTTGGCAGCCTTCCCCTTTCCTATAAGAATATTCAGATGGTAATCCTGTTTGCATTTCCAAACACCGAGCTGTTACATTTTTTAGAAAAACTGTTCAACACATACACGCGTGACTGAATTTACCGTTTGATATGACACGTTGGTATATTGTTCAACTTTGTTGAAAAAATCATTGTTAGGTAAAATAAAAAAAATGTTCAAAGAGTACACTCGCCTACTGAAAATGACACTCTTAAAAATGTTCTCATCTGAATTGTTATGTACTTATCGACGGTGGAAATTTCAAATGTCGTAAGGGACATTTTGTCGTAAGGGACATCCTTACACCATAGAACTGGAAATTTTAAGCCGCATCGATCTGTATTTTTAATATTGATGTTATATTCTGTTAGGGTAGGTGGCATACAACCTTATCTAAGGCTATCCTCTGAACCTAAACACCACTAACCTAACAATTCAGGTGAGAATAATTTATTGTTTCATACTTTTTAGAGCGTGATTTTCGGTAGTCGGGGTTTAGATTTTGAACTTATTTTTTTACCAAAAAGTTAAATATCAATCTACGTCTAAAACCATTACAACTAGGTACTTAATTATAAATAATATTTTTAAGATTACACTCGATGAAGAATAGAAAACGGAAACGGCTATGACAAGCCCGGAAACGCCTGTTTTGCGGATAGAATACTGATTAAAATAACCCATTCAAGATAAAACTTAGTCACAGTTTCAAAAAACAACTGCCGTTGTCAACGGTGAATGGTGCAATGTTTAACCCCAAAAAGTCTGTAAATAAATGTAGGTAATTATATATATTAATAACATAACTTAATAAATTATTATTGACATTATAATTAGAAAGCTTATCTCATTTAGTTGTGGGTGAGATTTTAATCATATTTTCGATTACTAGCTAATTAAAAACTTTACTTCTCCGCTCATCTAATATACCTATTACCGCTTCTCGATGGCTTTTATTATGGTTCTATTAGAAAATCGTCATAAAACCTGCATCCCAAGGTATTTATAATACACCATAAAGTCTTGGTTATTCAGAGTTGTGTAAAATAAATGCATCTTTTAAATCCAACTTGAAAATAACTGCGAGCTTAGTTGAACTTGGTAAATTAGGTAGGGATCTATCTCTATCATAAGTCACTTTATGAACCCTAATAAAACTGGTGGTTATTACAAAATCTTACCCTGAAGGGTGGTACCTACCAAGAAAGCTACAAAACGTACAGAACATTATATAAAGTAGCTTTTTATGAAACGGAACTAAAAACTATAAAGCCCGCATCCTTTATGCAGTGGCAAACACTCTTTATGATTATAATGTGCTGTGTTTTTATGTCTGCCTGGTACTCTTAGATTTGGATCTCTATATTTTTTTATTGCGCTTTACCCGCAGCCTGCAATGAACTTTTCACTCACAAGTCAAGTTTTTGGCAAAAGCTACGGTTTTATATTGGAGCTAGCTAATCAATCAGAATTATCATAATAAATGGTATCTTATAAGTAACAGACAAGGTTTCCTATATAATATGATAGCAAATCTCAATCTGCACAAGATTTTTTTGCAAAAGACACTTTGTAATATCACTGCGACAAATTGAAAAGCTGCAATCCGAGTCCCCTTTGGAAAAAATCCGATTGTTCGATTCCATAGGTTGTCGTCAGCATCGTTTTTAATTTTTTTCGCATCGTCCGCGAGTTATCTCGATCACGGGTCACCGGCCGGCAACGGAGACGAGTATTACGTGACTCTTTGTTAGGGAATGCCTTATAAATCTCGCTCAGTAGCATTCGGAGCAATTGAAAAAGGGATAAATCCTTTTTCTGAGCATCCCAATAGCGTCCATTCAGAATTTCAGCTTGCATTGACTTCGCACGCGACCTTCAATAGAATCGCTGAAGTTGCAATGTCTCTTTTGCTTCTTGCAGTTGGTAATAATAACTGTTTGGTCCAAACTACATTATGTATATCAAACTTCTTGAACCATTACAAGAATATCGATGCAATCGTTTTTACGCGTAAAAAATTACCGCAAAGTCATAAAAAATCTCGGTGTTGTTGTAAAAACAGCTATTGTTATCAAATAATTAAGTAGGTGGTTCGTAAATTTTCCCGTCTGCGAGCCTATCAAAGGAGGGAAAAGTTTCGATTATAAATACGAATTGATATCGTTATCGATAAAATTCTGCTCGATGCTGAGACGTCGTGCGCTATCGGCAACTTGACAGTGACTGATCGGCTGGCCTGGATGGAACCACCTCATCCCTCCCACTACTCCCCCTTTCTCCTTACTGGCGCCACTTTGATATTCACTTTGTTAAAAGAGCACACGAATTCCAGAGAATATTTTGTATTCTAGATTATCGTGGCACGACGGAATGTGATTTTTTGATAGAAACTCGAAAGCCAATTTGCCTGTTGGTTCGTTGATCTTTCGATCAATTTTAGTAGTACGGACTTTGATTTAGCTCGTTACGTAAATGCTAGTTTTCGAGGAAAATGAAGCGTTTTAGTAGAGCTTTCTGCGATGTCCATGTACCTATGGCACGTTAAGCTTTTCTGTCTATTTTACATACCTACAAGTAAACGTAGTTTTTATGCGTTTTATTTCAATAGTTTTGAAAAATATCTCAACTTTACCAATTTATTTAATAAAAATACTCTACTCATAGCATCAGTGATGATTTTTTGCTACGCTAAAAAAGGCTTTTTGTAGGCCTTCGAGTTGAGGTGTGATGTGATTCGAATTAATTTGATGTGAACGTGATAGAATATTTTTATCCACGCTGTTTCACACACGGTTTTGTAAATTTGAAAAGTGTTTTTATTTATTTAGCTGCTTTTATTGATTTTTTTTAAATCAGTAAACTCCAATTTGCATTGCCAGATTCAGTAGTACTATAATCCGTAACACCGGACTACTGAGACGAAAAAGTATCATTAGTCCGATAATGGAACTAAATAATCGGACTGCTGATAATAAACCATTTTAGAGATTAGGCGTAGCGTAGGTAATTTGCTGTGGAGCAAAGGCTTTATATTGAATATTTTTTTTCTATTTTGCTCATAAAATATTGAATTGATTGTCCGAGATTTCAAAAGCAGAAAATGTATTAGAATTAAATATATTTACTGAGTTCCGTCCGAAGGCAGCTTTAAAAATGTCCGACCTCTGCCTCCTAAGTCCTACCACTTCTATAGAACCTCTATTTATAGGTAGAACTAGCTTGGTACACTTGGTAACAATGGTCTATACCGCACACGATAGAATTCCATCGGGTACTTGGTCCGTTTACTTGATTGTTTGTGAGTGTACTTACGACTGTTTGGGTACATAAGTACAGTTAGTCACAAAGTTGGTTAACGATAGACAATCATTAGTAGGTACCTACTCCGTATACTCAGAATGTTTGGTTAAACTACTAGAATGTGACCTATAGCTTTGACAGTGTTCTAACGTTTAATTTGCATTGTTTCAGGTAACAAATAAAATTCGGAACGAAGCATCATCATCCATCAGTTGAACCAAAATGGAAGCTAAGTTTTTACGATGATGATAATTTTGGCCAGCTTTAATCGATGATCGAACATTCAAGTTAGTACAGACAAAAAATAAATTAATTCATCCCTTGTTACTAGATGGCGCTGTAAACTTAGGGGTTTTCACGAAAGTTGATTATTGATTGTTAATTACAGTTCAATGATATTGACAGTCATATTTACTAATTAAACGATTGATAGACACGCCATCCTGTTCCTACCTGCTCGCAGAAATATAGTAAGTTTTAAAATGTCTATTAGGTAGGTAGGTAGGTAATGTAACTTGTTTTAACATCTTATACCACACCAACCACAACAACCTTCAGAAAAAGATGTTTCTTACCAGCCAATATGAAACATAATTTTATTCATATTATTTGATCAAGTAGGTACCGACTTACCTTTCCTACTTAAATATGTATAGCCTACTTAGTAGGTATAGCTAGACGAATTCATTATCACAATGTCCTTGATGACTGGCTTTGAAGAAATCCTTGGGACTAATTCGGTGCCTACCTGTATTTACAAATGAGTTGTCAATATTCTGCATGCGTTCTTATGAAATAGGGCTTATTCAAATAATATCTTACGTAAAACCTAGTGTTTTTTGCAGGTTAGGTAGGTAGGTACCTACAGTGGCGAATCCAAGATTTTGGTTAGGATGGGCTTGATCCAGATATTGCCAGAGTTTTGGTTTGAGGGGCTTGATTTGAGCTGACAAATCCTGGTCAGCCCGTGGGTGGATCCGGAGCTTTTTTGGGCTTGAGCCCTTTAGCTCGGAGGGGCTTGATCTAGAATTTTGGTTTCGGATGGGCTTGGTTTGTCTTGACAAAACTGAATCACGTTTTTGTATACTAATTCACGTTCAAAATATCTTGAGCCTAAAACCTTCGTTGACAGCTCCACCTACCAGCGCTTAATTAAGTTACATTAAACCAATCGAATAGAGATGGCGCTGTACGTGCATAGATTCTTTTTACGATTGTAGTGTGTCAGTGGTAAGGTTATTATTAAGTATCCAGTCTATGTATATCTTTACAGGATGTAATTAGAACACTTTAAAAAACTTCGAGAGGCTAAAAAGTACCCTTCAATACCTATGAGAAACTTTTTCTACGGAAACTACCTACAGAGTTAACGCGAAAAATGTGCCTACCTACTTGTTTACAATATTTACTTACCTCGTTACTTACCTACTAAGCAAAAGTGTAGGCACGTTTTTAAATATAGAGCTTGGACAGATTAGTCCAAGGTAGGTACCTATAGGTAGAGACATTAAATATGTTTAAATATGTTAGACTTGTTTTTGACCAAGTCTACCATTTCTTTCAGTAACAAACGGTATTGATTTGAAATAAAAAATAGTTTATATCAAAGGACATAATGACCCGACGACATTAGCCCATCGCATATCAATCGAGTCTATTATCCCTGATTGATAATAATGATCTCATAATGTAGGGTTATGGTAAGTTGGTATAATTTCTTTCACGATAAAAGAAATGTGATATTAATTTCCACATATTATACGCGTTAACTGAAAACGGTATTTTTTACCAACCATAGAGAAGAATTTGTCTGTATTGTTTCACAGTAGCAAAAACTTCAGGATTGACTCCTTATAACAGCTAACAGTACCTACCTATATTCCACTGATTAGACACAGTTGAGACATTTACCCAATAAACCCTATGAAAAGGCGAGTTCATACTACAATCAGACCAAGAAAAAACCAATGACATACAAATAAACAACCTAAAAACCAAATTCAATCCTTTCTGAATTTAGGTTCTAGTAAAATCTAGCTTAGTGAGCATTTTCTTTGAATCTAAAACCAGAATATTCGACTGACAGTAGACGGCTTTTGTGGGCTTACCTGGCTTAGAGACTTCTTGCATAATGTCGATAGGGTTGGTGCTTAGATTCTTTACTTCACGATGTTTATCAGATTCGAATAAACCATTTAGGTCATTAACTCGAATTGCGAGACTTCAATTATAAAACATTTCTTATAAATAACGTAAACTCGTATATAACGTAAGAGATAATTAGATAGATATTTTGTACAAAAAAAATTTTGCATGATTTGCTAGCACCACAAATTAATCATAGATTTTTTTTCTTCTAATTTTATGCTTATTACAGGATAATTTATATATAAAAATCACTGCATTTTAGAAACCAACCAGTTGGTTTCTAAAATGCAGTGTACTGCTGGGGCCAGAGCTGTAATAATAATTGTGTCTGTTGAATTTATTCATTTATTTATTCAGTACGACAACCCTAAACTTGCGTCCTCTGGGCCTTGAGGTTTACGTCATACCGTTTAATTTGACGTCTTGTAGCAACGATAGTAATTATTTATATGCTCGCTTTGCAGGCAAGGGGTTAAGGTATTCTGAATTTACAGGTTAAGCGGTTTGTGAAAGTCATTTGTTAAATGTCTGTGAATAAACTCAATTGAGTGAGATCATTTTATGCTGTCGTCATTTTGATTTAGCAAAATATTAGAGGTGTTTAAAAGAAAAAACTCAAGTGCATTGCATTTACTAATTTCTTAGTGAAAAACTGTCAAAAAGCCAAAATGACTAGTTTCAACAAAATAAACTTCATAAAGGCTTGCAATAATAAGTTTGTCCCACTTAGTTTCAAAGTCTAGATCTCATCTATATCCTAGAACGGGTTACCTAAAGCTAATTAATATTATTACAGAGTACTAACACTTAGTTTTATCGCCGTCACGAAGGTAAGCGTGCTAAAGTACGTGCTATTTTCATAGCAAAGCTGAAATAATGGACACGAAGAAGAAAGTTTTTATCTGTGTTTAGATTTTATTTCCTTACAGTTGCCTATTTTTTGTTATTCTTTGCTTTTAAACTCGCTTTAATCTTTGTTTTATTTCTCTTTTCTCCTTCTTCTTTTTGTTGTTGCCAGAGAACATTATAAAACTATATTAGCTTTCAAACACGCTTCTATTTTGTTTTATTTATCTATTTTCCTTCTTCTTTTTGTTGTGGCCACGTTGTGGCTATTCGTTTGTTTCTCTATTTTATATACGTTGCGTATGTAACTCATTCAATACCCAAACCGTCATGTGTAAACTAATTTTGCTGTGAAAAATCACAAAATATATTATGATATTTTTTGTACATACTTACCTACTTACTGGTTTTCAGTAAAAGAACCATTGTATGGTACAAATGATTTACTATCGGAACTAGTTCATTAGAAAGCGGAAGCACATCGGAACTCTACCTGTTTCCAGTTCTTTATTCATCGGAAATTATGGAAGCATCAGCGTTTGCCTATAATTTCGCTCATGTGATAACTTTTTTTTTTTTTTTTTTATGATACAAGTTATGGAACAAGCTGATAGCTCACCTGATGTTAAGTAATAACTTATGCCTTTATGAAATAAACTTATCAAAATGAATAAATAAAACTGCAAGGTAATATTATTATTTGATTCACAGTATTTCCGAGTCACCAGCCCTATTTTGGAAATTCCAAAAAAACTTTTCTAGAATTAAATTCCCTATTATTTTTGTTTATCAATTAAGTATAATTTTTTATTACTTACTCAAACTATTGTTCATTTGAAATTCTATATCGATTTCAGACTTGAAAAATACACGGTGAGTTGACCATGTACTCTAAATTTCTAACAAAAACATTTAAGTATATTAAAAGTCGCTTATATGTATATTACAGTCTAAAAACACATAAAACCATGGTCACAACACCATCATGTGTGCACAAAAGCAACAATGGTTGCGAAATGAATACCGGGGCGCGGTATTGACAGACGGGAGTGACTCAAACAAGTCCTGAAAGGGCAAAGACCGGGAACATGTTGCAAGGACAATAAAATTATACAATAACATGTTTGTGTCTAATCTATCTGATAAGATTATCGTCATCATTATCATCCACAGTCTGACTTAAACCTCTGCTGAATATAGGCCTCTCTTTTTATGTACCACTCCTTACAACCCCGTGCTAATCTCATCATAATAAGATTATATCGATAATAATTTATAACTTTAAAAACTGGAAAAGCCAACTTTAATTTGATACGCCTTCATCATCAAATGATGATGATGCTAATGGTAGATCATTGGGACTGTTCTATTGATCGTAAACACTACAAAAAAGCAAAATACGCAATGTCCTGTACGTGGATGACATGTTTTTTCCAGGTCTTATTTAACTGCCAAACTACTGAAAAAAATAGAATCGAATTGAGAACCTTGTCCTTTTTTGAAGTCGGTTAAAAATAATCTTTTACAAAAAACTTCTACCTACCTATGACTACATCACACGTTTTGTCTAGCCAGACATGCTTGCTTAGGCAAGATTTAGGATTCGAAAGCTGATTGGTCATTAATAATTTAATATTAATAGTGCTTAAACCTCGTCTGACGTAGTTGACTGATGAACGGAGTTTAGTCACAGACTAAACAGAATAACCAAATCAAATGTTACAATAAATGGTTAACTGAAACATGTTTAGTGTTGTTCACAATCATTAAATAATAAAGACGAGCCAAAGTTTCGAAAATGTTTTATGATTGAAAATTATTAGATATATTCCAGAAATCCCCACCAAGAAATGCTAGTGGGGCTTTCAATTTTTTTTTCAGAAATTTTAGCGTCGTCGTAGCCATGAAAATTTGTAACATTTTATTTTCTTCCTCCAACCATGATTGAGAAGTATAATGATTTGAGCCAATAACTTTGAAATCCTGAATCGAAATTTACTTATAATGTTGTACCTAAATATAAAAAAAAACTAATTCGCTCCAGAAAACACGTGTTTCTTTATACACAGTTTCGTAGCACCAAAGTCTGTTTTAATGCTGGTACATCCATATTCCAGGACTTATATAAATACGACTTTACTCATATGGAGTTACGCTGCTGTTCTTCTTCAGCTATGACAGGATCTGCCAGACGGGGAGCTTACCTGGGCGATAATCAACTTAATTAACGCGATGCACCGGCAGAATACCATCAGTTTTGGCTTTATATCTGTATATATATACGAGAAACCTAATTCTGGTCAATAGCAAACTAGCTGTCGCCCGCGGCTTTGCTCGCGTGTTAGCAGCATGCGCATTATTTGATTAAAATCTTTGATCCTAATTTTAGACTTTTCAGAATTCTTTTTTTAGTGCACCCCAACATTATAAAAGGATACTACCCTCCAAATTTAATTTCTCTACAACTTATAGTTTAGGCTGTGCGTTGATTGTCAGTCAGTTTCAAAAGGCTTTTATTATTCAAACACATACTACCAGTTTCTTTACTCCAAGTTCGAAACTTTTTTGTTCTTCCCTATCTACCCAAGCCTTTTTACAAAAACAGCCACGTCTGAAAACTCACGATAAATTATTTGAAAAGAAATATCGCGTGCAATTTTGTCAGACTAATAACTCTTGAGAGGCGCTATCTCGCCACTAGATGGCAGTTAAATAAGCCAAATTGGTCCGTCCTTTCGACAAAGCCTGCTTTTATGGCGCCTTATATCTTTGAGGTTTAATGTTCATGCTGTGGTATCGATAGATTATCAGTTTTCATGGACTTGGCTTGAAACAGAGTCGTAAAACTTCTGCTTCTTTAGTCAATTTCACATTTTACAACCTCTACCTAGAAAATGACAAAAATGTGTACAAATAGTCAGTCACGTGACTTACTGTTCCCATTTTTCATTACTTTTCTATTGTCTAGTGATTGCACACCAAGAGCTTTGTTAGAGAAGACGTAGCGCTTCTACGCCGTAGCAATTTTTGGCAAAACTTTTGTAAAAACTTGGCGTAGGGCTACGCCGTAGGTATTTAGGAACTTTGAAACTCAGCGTAGCGCAATAACATTGTAAGAATTCAGATACTCTCCAGTCTATGCTCATAGTATTTTTTTCAAAACTGTACTACCAAAGTAAATTCAAATCTCTTCTTTTAGAAAAAATCACAGAATAGACCATTTGGGGTGATTACTGATCCTATCAGTATCACACCATTCTTGGTACCTATCAGCAACACATATTATTATTTTGTACAGTGTATTTTACAATGCCGGCTCAGAATCATCAATAAAAAAATGGGTCTCAAACAAGTTAGTTCCTAATATGGTTATTTTCTCTCAATATGGTGAGTGAAACCGCGGTGAAAGCTAGTTGCTCTAATAAAAGCGATCCTAGAACGCGGTCGGTGTGGTGAGCGGTAATCACTAAATGCGTAGGTTGTGGTAATATTATAGCGTTGTGGTTTGAATACGTGTTATTGGCTAGAGATTAGATCAAAACCAGCTGCTAACCCGTTCGTCAAAAGCTACATTAATTTAACTCTCAGAATGGTAAATGTTTTCACTAATAATAATCAATGCAATCATACAAGGTTATTGCATAATCTAACCTAGATGATTTATTCGGGGGCTACTTTTTGCCCTTCCCCTATGAACGGGACCCTGCAGGGCCGGGGACATGATTTAGTCAGATGGAGTAGGCTTGCCCAGCATCTATACTATCCACTCATTTTTGTTGAAATGGCATAATTTAGTGTTAGTACTATTTTGATAATAATTCTTAAGATAGACAATGTTCAGCTCGTCCTCGCTTTTGACTTTCGTAGGAAGTAAAGCTACATAAAACATTCCTACAAATTAACAAAACGAAGGAACCATATTAAAACAAACATACGCAGACACAAATTGTCTACAAACTTGACAAGGCCGCCCCAATCAGCCTGAGGCGAAAACCAAGAATGAAGATATTGTGCGTTTTCGTCACTTTAATCCCCTCCCCACCCCAAACCACCCTCCCCCCCTGTCGTTTGCTCGCAATGACGTAATCTTTTAAGACGATAACTAATCTTAATTGATCTTTTCCGTGATGAGTTAAACAAATGAGAAGTAGGTCGACTAAGCGATAATAACCTCGTCATACCATCTCGAATGATTTAGGTTCTGGAGCGATGACCTTGTTCTCCAAACATTTTTAGATTAAAATGAGTTGAAACACCAAGACTTGATAGGATACTACAAATTGTAAAAGTTTTCCTCATTTTTCATGATAATATCAAGGCGTGCCCGCTAACTTTCCCGAAGCCAAGCCTACATCGACTGATAAACAGATATATTGAAAACTGACGTTTGGTTTTCAACAAAGACGGCAAATACAGACCCTCCACTGGGCAGAGAAGCCTTCAAAAGCTATGGAACTTCAAAGTTTGAAACTTCGGCCAGCAACTGACAACCGGCTACTCCAACTTGTAAGTAACTGTGAAGTTAGAGGTACGTACATTCGTGAAGCTTCTGAATAGATTCATTTTAGATTTTATAAGCGGCGTCGCCAGGGAAACCTATGCATGAAATAAGCATATCTTTGATCAAATGTAGTAGTCAGCTCGCGGTATAATGTTAGGGGAATGGGGTCATATTTATTTTTGTTACGGCTGTGAGGTTATGAAATTTTATTTTATGTTGTACTTCCTTTAAAGAAAGGAGATATCGTATCGTTGCCTTTTGTTGTTAGCATAAGCAGTTTTAAGAATGTCGTAAGAAATGTTTTATCTCGTGGAGTGCTTGGTAAAATAACTGGATATTATGAAACTACTACTATGTCTACTATAGAATGTAGGTTGTGCTTGCTAGTTCCGTCAGTAAATCACGCACGTATTGATTTGAACAAAGGGAATGTCCGGGTTTTTGTCCCTATTTTTCTTACCAGCGTTAACCCCACGGCGTCCCCAAGGGGTTAAATTTTCTCTTACATTGTGCCCACAAGGAAAGGAAATAACCGAATTTCACGTTTTAGGTCTAGTTTAGTTTGTCCATTGGTCATTATGAGATTTATTTCTTTCTATGGCCTTTTTACCCAGAAATAATTTAACAATTTTATTTAACAAAAATATGGTGCAGAACTGATTTTAATGTATCAAAAGATATCTCTAGTTAATTGCACACGTATGAGTTTTCAATTTTCCGTACCGTAGAGAAACAAGTGACCCGCATAATTGGTTATCGTGTTGGATAATTTTAAAACTCATTCTCTACCTACACCGTAATTCAGTGGGTACCACTAGGGGTGCGCTCGAATGATGTCCATGTTTTGTGTACGGATACGGAAGTTCGGAGTCGTCCCAAAAAATGCGTTGCGTGGAAATTTGAGAACTCACTTTAAAATTTTTGACTGGAGTCTTTATTTGAAGTTGGTTGCAAAGTAACCTCATAGCGTCAAAGGTTAGGTGCTCTACTAACTTCTTCACTAGGGTTGTACTGGCGCGAAGGAATTTATTTAAGCGCCTATAAATATGCATTATCTTACGGAGCATGTCCATTGAGAACGTCCCCTGTGCCACACTGCGTCAACCACTGTGAGACACAAAGATGTGATCGCATGTGCCTGTATTTGCACCGGCACCCACCCTTCAAACCGGAACATAGCAATGCAAGCATCACCGCTTGGTGGCAGAATAAACGGTGGTAGTACTTGCCCGGACGAGCTCTTTCACAAAGAGTAGACATACTGTTTTTACGGATACGGATCATATGGAAACATCCCTATTGGATCGCATGACGCCAGTTCATTTATAATGAAAGTTTTCGCTTTTTGTTCAGCGCTGCGCCGACCGCAGTCATTAATAAATCTGGTTGCGCTAATAATGAATGATCCAAATTAGAATCGCATGGATCGTGATGGGATTTGTTTGAAATTACCATAAAGATTTATTATGCATGCTTTGTTTGATCTACGTGCTAGTATGAAATACTAAAACCTAAGTGGAAAAGTTGTAAGCCGCAATGTATATTTCATTAAATATGCAGTTTAGGACCAGTTAAAAGGTAATTTTTTGTTAACATTAAACAGAGTTTACATGCTCTTAAACGTTTTAATGGTTAAGATAATTGGTACTTACTCTAGCATCAATTTACTTCGTCGTCAGCTTATCAGTTCAAAAAGTTCTTAAATCGTAGTTTTTCTAAATTAATTGGACTTTAAGAATCAGGAATGAAACCTTTACAAGTTTAACCTTGATCGACTTAATTAGGAGATGTTTTTCAAAGGTAGCTAAGCTTTAGATCGTTTTACTTTCAGGGCAATAAATTAATTGGGATTCCTCGTAAAACAGTATTTATTATTTAAAAATCCTTGTACCACATGGCTCCAACATTTTTTACGAAATCTTCATGCATGTTGGCACCACAAAACGACGATAAACTATTTTGAAAGAAAAGTACTAGGAGAGCAGAATAAAACAAGAGGTTTAGCTACAGACTTTGACACACAAAATAACCCCCAAAAAGACTTTGAACCCATGAAAACTAAAATTCCGACAGGACCATAACAAGGCTTTAAGTTTGGTCAAAAATCAATGAAAATTCTATAATTATTTGAAGCAATATTGTTCGAATGTGTCCATTAAGTAACTAAATGTTGACCGCAAATGGATAATTTGAATGTGAAATTATGTATATTAACTGTATATATTCTGTTTTCAGTAATAAGTATGTTTGTGGGAGAACAGATTGATAAATAGAACCGTATATAGGTAACAATCGTATGTTCTTTTAGTTGCTTCCTTGCATCTTTTGGTGACTAAATGTAATTTGGTTAAATAAACGTTTTCAGTACAGTACCTAGTTTAAATATAAAAAATAAATATAAATAGGTAAATATTCACGGACATTTAACACAACGCCTTCTAGTCCCAAACTAAGCAAAGCTTGTGCGATGGAAACTAGATGGCTGATAGAATACATACATTTTTTTTTTTTTAAATACATACTTATAATACATAGAAACACCCAGACACAGAACAAACACCTATGTTTACAACACACAAATGTTTGTTCTCGGTGGGGATCGAACCCACGACCCACAGCACGGAAGGCAGAGCTACTACCGACTGAGCCATAACGCCTGTCATTTTACTAAAATTAATTAAATGTCCGAACAAAAAGCAGCAAACGCTGTTACAATGGGCCGACATGTCGATTGCTGTGCGAAGTCATGATAACATTTAACAATGGAGATGGTCCGGGCTTTAAAACATATCGAATGCATTTAATTCATGACAGGCGTCATGGCTCGGTCGGTAGTAGCTCTGCCTTCCGTGCTGTGGGTCGTGGGTTCGATCGCCACCGAGAACAAACATTTGTGTGTTGTAAACATAGATGTTTGTTCTGTGTCTGGGTGTTTCTATGTATTATAAGTATGTATTTACAAAAAAAAAATGTATTGTATGTATTCTATCAGCCATCTAGTTTCCATCGTACAAGCTTTGCTTAGTTTGGGACTAGAAGGCGTTGTGTTAAGTGTCCGTGAATATTTATTATTTATTAATTGACTATGAAAGTTCATTATTAAAATCACTCAGCACCTATCATCGTAATCATCAACCTACAGGCCACTGCTGAACGTCTATGCTGAACGTAGGTCTCTCCCAAGTCGCGCCACTGAGCCCGGTCTCCGGATCTTCTCATCCAGTGTTTTTTTTTTAATGTGCTATAGAAAAGCATTTGGCTGCCAGCACACCTGATGGTAAGTGTAGCTGCAGCCTAAGGTGGAGCACGCTTCATCTAGTCACAGGCTATTCAGAGGACTCTTATGGATTTTTAAAATAAATTCAGTTTTTGTGAAGTTATCTCAGATCATAAATCTTAAGAAGAGCAATATTTCACTTGAGATTACATAAAAACATCACGTACAAAATATTT
Source organism: Eulithis prunata (assembly GCA_918843925.1). Classification (NCBI taxonomy): domain Eukaryota; kingdom Metazoa; phylum Arthropoda; class Insecta; order Lepidoptera; family Geometridae; genus Eulithis; species Eulithis prunata. Next base: position 3,546,618 of record OU974023.1, on the reverse strand, counting down.
CACGCTGAGAACGAAATTATACAATGAATATGATAACTTATGATGAATGTGTCTAGGTCTTGAAATTGTTTGAGTACCTACCTAATTTAAATGAAAAAAAGTTTGATACGATTTTCTTAATCCTATAACTATGTGACCAATATTTTTTTAATATACACCGTAGAGTATAGACCAATAAGTTTCCTAAAATAGTTTTTATGGATCTTTTGCGTTGTTATAAAATCCTGAAAGAAACTACGTAAAAAATAATGAACAAAATGTAATAATCATAATTGTTCTAACTTTTTATTATTACAAAATTAAAGAATATTAGAGGTATCAACTAACAAAATAATTCGCAAAAAAACATAAGATTGAGTTCTTGTATTTCTTTGAGCTACAAAGACCAATCCCTTCTCAACTTATGTTTTTCAATTCGAAACAGTGACACGCCTGCTCAAGACACATTTTCGTTCACTGACATTTTTACTAAATCGGTTGCACACAATTTTACGATATACATATCAGTGAGGTAGTAAAACGTCGAAATAACGTGAATTTTATTGTCTAATTAGCAATACTTTCTTCTAATTAGCAAAACGTCCAGAAAGAGATCGTCTAATTCTTCCATTTCTTTCTGTTTATCACTACTCGGGCTATACACAAAGGACTTGGGGAGATTTATCATCGAAATGGGATCTCGATTGATTCGTGCAGCAATTAACAGTAACCCTCGATGCTAGTTCTTCATCAGAATACGGAGTACATAGTGGAAACGTTCTTATCCTTCTTCTTTTATTTGTGGGAAACTTTTTAAAAATGGTATTGACTTAACTTTGACAGCTGTCTTTTGTTTTTTGTCACACATCTTCGTCCATTTTCTTCGCCAACGTCTGCGCTGGTACCGCTGTGACAGCTAGATAAGAGCAGAAATTCAGAACGCCGCCAGTGCCTGAAGGACGAAGGTGTATAGCGATGTGGCCGTTTCAGACCGGGCCGGTATATGTATGTGCCCAGCCTTACCCATTCGGAATGGCTTTTTGTCTACGTAACGTAAGCAGTGCTTTGATTTACATACGTTTACTATACGCTCTAGTTGAAATATAACATACCTTTTTACTAATATTTATTATTTATTAATGCCACGAAGAATAATGCTCGTGTACGAACACAGGTTTCTCAATGATCGAGTGCTTCACAATAGGTACATGTACGGTCTGTAATACAGGTACGTGTTTGATGACTGGGTACTCTTTGATGATAGGAACTTCCTTGATGATAGGGATTTCTTTGTAGATTGGCACTTTTTCGACGTGGTGGTGGTGGATCGTGTGGACATCGTGGGGAATGTGGACTTTGATGCTGAAAAAGAGAATGTTATAGTCAATAATACGTTAATATTTATTCAGTGAACTCACAAGGATGATTACGAAAATGAAACTACAGAATTGGAGGCATTTCCTTGCGACCAGTCGTAGAAAATATTTACCTAAAAATATTTGATAGATAGTCTGACGTTTAATTTCATACTTTGATTCTTCTTCTCTTTATTAATGGCCTCTGTCCGTCATTTCGACAGACAATTTTGCCAATGTGCTGAAGAGGTTAGGGCAGTATTGTATTGTATGATCTGTGGTGATACGAACGTAAAAAATACTATTTAGGGGTCATTATCATATTTTTTGTGTATGTACAAAATAATAGCACTTAGCCTGCAAGAAAATGTAGCATATCACAAACATTTATTATTCATGTATTTCATAGTGGTATTAAGTACCTACTAATGTATGAGAAGTAATGTTTGCATAGTAAAATAGTGTCACAAATCTAAATCTAGGTTACATTTCTTGTAAACAATAGAATACTGCAGTAGGAACTGCACTACAAACCGCAATGGGTAATAAATAATTCAGATATGTTTAAAAATTCCAATCACTTACTGGAATAGCGTTCATGCAAGAAAATACTTAGTGGTCAGTGATCGATTTATTTTGCAACTGAGGTTACTATACTTTGTTTTATTATAGGCTTTAAACGTTCGGTTGCTACACGGTTTAAACTAGGGTAACATAATTACGAGTGATTGATGCAGTTGTGGTGCAAGTAGGCGTGAATTTTTATTGTTCTGTGTTGCATTTTTAGAAATTATTTTACTAATTTGTAATACCGCGATCACACTATGCCATTGCCGCTGCCGGGTATGAATGCCGCGATTAATTCCGGAATGATTGCCACAGCAACATCGCCTTTATTCCTACACACCGTGTTCACACATGCCCATGCCGCTGCCCGAATTATTGCCGCGATTAATTCCGGAATTATTGCCACAGCAACATCGCTAAGTTCATGCCCTAGCTCTTGGTGAGAATAAAGGCGATGTTGCTGTGGCAATAATTCCGGAATTAATCGCTACATTCATGCCGGGCATAGTGTGTATGCACGCGCTTTTAATCTAGAAACTAAATGGATTACTATTAAAATGCACATGAACTCAGGTATTTTTTTTACAACTAATTGATTGAACAAGCCGGTGGCCTGTAACTACTGCCTATAACGATGCATTGCTTCACTGATCACGTCCACTGAGGACGCGCTGTGTGATGCATATCACCCTGAGACACAAAGTGCATTCCAGTAATTATATTTTTCAATTTTGATTTTCTCTTACTAGGTACAGACGGCATAAAAACACTTGTGAAACATTTTTGTATAACTGTATAAATAGATGGTACTTACTGTGTTTTGTGGTAACCAGGCTCTGGGTCTGGGACTGGTGATGCCAGGCTGCAAACCACGATGGTCAGGATCAACTGGAAAAGAGAAAGAGTCGTCAGGCATAGGATCTTAAGTTTATTGGAACCTATTCTATTATAGTCTAGAGTTCTGTTGTTATGTAGACCATTGACACGCAAGAAGAAGAAGCATTAAAGTTCCCATGAACTACATGCTTAAAACTAAATCCACCTATCAATCCGGGACAGTGCGAGCATCACTGCTTGACGGCAGAAATAAGTATGTAGGTATTACAGATATATTCCTCACAAAGACCCAATGATCTTTTATTTGCAAAGAGCCCTACTACATCAAGGCCTACATTTTCACACTAAAAAGGTTTTGTGTACTCACAGCAGTGTTTCTGAGCATGTTGAGTTCTGGCGTGTCACTGTGCAGGATGAGCGTTGGCACCGAGTTAATATGCAGTTTGGTTGTGCAAGCTGCCACCGTCACTACTACGCTGTACTACCACTTCTGTGGTCACACTGATACGTAACTGCACGTGTTCTGTGTTTACGTGAAGAAAATCGAGAATTTTCCATTTCGGTGCTATGGTTTCGACGATTTGACTGCGAGAGTGGCTTTGACGCGAGATTGTCGAACCGGGATGAAGTTTTGTATGATGGGTGATTCGGTTATATTTTTAGTGATTCTATTTGGTAGGTTTATGAGTCGCCAAAAGTGTAAGAATAATGTTCTTCAATGTATGAGCGCTAGGCCATCCTTATATTTGTTGGATCTTGTTCATGTCTAGCTCAAATAGAGTAAAGAAGCTAGTTGCCTATGTGAGTGCCGAGTCTGAGTTTCATATTCAAAAATTTTAAATGATATGCCTAAATTTCTGAGAATTCCGGGATCAAAGGAAATAAAATTCCCGAAAGAAATCCAAGCTTTTCAAGAAATATTTTCAATTCTACATTATCTGACAGTTTTTGACATCGACTCGGGTCTGACATACCAGATTTTACGGTAGGTACCGTTCAACAACTTGCAGCTTATTACCTAAGATTCGCTCCAAGCAAACTCATAGATTTTTCCGATGGTTTTTCTCTGAGAAATGTCAGAAAACAGGTTTTTTTCTCAAGAAAACACGCAACATACGATTAGGTAGTTGGCTCGATAGTTGAATTGTGTAAACAGCGAGTGATTTTCCCAAGTAGTAAAGTGAATCAATTAAAGGCCATGAATAAGTTATTTCTCATTGGCTCAGTGTTCAAACACGCCGCAATACAGAAACCTAGCAACGATTAGGCCTCTCGTCTGATTTTAAAGTTGCTTAGTGAATAAATAGTTTTTGCTACATTCATTTACTAGGTGCATACTGCTTACTGCCGTTAATGATGACAAGTTATTTTTTACTACAGTAGACCAGATTTTTTTTATTTTCAAACTAATAAGTTTAAGCAAGCTCGTATGAGTTAATGGCCAACTCTGGTAACGGAGTTTTTAGGCCGCCTTAAGGCCTCCGTCATGGCTTAACGACTGCTAGAGCCGGGATCGACAGTTTAACGTGCCTCCGAAGCACGGAAGCGCTCAGATGTAAATGCTACTAACGGTCACCCATCCAAATAGTGACCGCGCAGAACGTCGCTTAACTTATATAAATAGTGAAGATTGACTAAGCAAGCCTAGCCACGAGTGCTTTAATTATAAGTTGTGAAATGATTATAATTGTATGGTACAAAAAAGTCATCATTATATCAGCCTGTAGAAGGACATTAAACATCCCCCGTATCTTTTCAGAAAGAACTGTTTTAGTAATTCTTCGTTCATCTTACCTCCTGCTATCATAACAATGTCATCGGTCCATCGTGTGGGGGGCCGTCCTGTTCTTTTCTTTCCGATTCGTTGTTGGGGATCAGTTATTGCATTTAATTTTGGTTATTCAACTATTACAGCTGAACGGATTTAGATGAAATTCTGCAAAATAATGAATTAGAATCTCATTTAGGTTAGATACGTAGATCACACGTAAAGCCACGGATAGTCGCTAGTAAACAGTACATTGAAGTACCTAGATATATTACGAAAGTCCCTTGTATTAGTAACATACATAGTTCACGCTCGAGTAATAACGTTACCTTATATTTATACGCACTATTCTGAGTTTCACTTCACTGGTAATTAATTGGTCACGATGTCAAGGACTAAAAGTGTTTTATAATGTAGATTGTTAAGCTCATAAACTTTTTTTTTATTGTTTTTTTTTTTTTTTTTTTATGAGCTATAGCTAAGCATTTGTCTGCCAGCCCACCTGGTGGTAAGTGTAGCTGCAGCCTAGGGTGGAGCACGCTTAGCTATAATCCACCTATTCACTCTTTTCTTGAAAATTCCTAGTTTGTATCTTTCAGGAAATACTGAAGATGGCAGAGAGTTCCACTCCTTGGCAGTTCGCATAACATGAACTGCCAAGTTGGTCGGATAACATGAATGTTGTTAGAGGATAATCTAAGTTTGAACTAAGAATCACAGGCCAAGTTCAATGTCACTCGCGTTTGTAACATAATCCATTTCAAGAGTTAAAAATATTCATTAAAGATGATTAAAAACTAGACCACTCGCGGGAATCAAACCCGTTTCGCATCTCAGTCAATAAGTCACTAATTAAGCCGCCAAAGGACAACTATTTGAGAGTAACTTTGGGCTCCATTCCTTGTGCGCTCGCTCAGATTACTACACTGTTTCAGTGATTTTCACACAAAAGGCCTTGAAAAATATCCCGTTAGACATCATAGATATCTCTATGATATTTGTACGGGCCCACTGGTATGCAAAAGAGAGGGCTTGATGGGTTTTTTTTCCCATCTGGCCCACCAGTGGGCCGGCCAGTGGGCTCGATGGGAATAAATAACCCTACATTTTAAGCGTTGTAAGTACCTACGAGTAATGTAGAATCTATAATGTAAACACTGCTAGTTAGCTGTCAATGTCAAACTGACATCTCTGACGTAAAGTAAAAATTGTATCCTTTCTTCTTTCTGCATGGCTGCCGCCGATACCTTGTGCTCCGTCTCAACCCCGATAATAAAACATCTACTTCAACAACTGCTGGATTTTACTGAAAACCCCTTCAAGTAATACCTATAGTTCTCTAAAAGCAACTAAAAATCGTTAGTTATAACATCGAGAAAATTGAATCAATTTTGAAAACAAAACGTCAGCGTCCATACCAGAGTGCCTCCCACTGTGCCAAGGGAAATTCACCTGATTGCACTCTGCATTTCCCATTCTGGCCAGTGCATTTTGATTTTTCTTTTCGCTGGCAGTAGTTTGACAGGTGCCGTATAATTTATGTAAGCGATAGTACCTAAAGTACATTCAACCGCAAAAAGGTTTCGGCGCTGCAAAATAACGTTGAAAAAGTTCAGTATTTTAGATTGGCACACTCAAACTTTTTTTGAAAGGCGGGTTTTTGAACATCTCTATTATGCACTTACATGTTAAACACAATACAGTACCTTTTTATCTAAAAAAATAATGTCATCATTTCCCTGCCCTTATCCCACGCTAGGTGGGGTCGGCACAACATGTTTTCTTCTTCCACTCACTCCTATCATTCGTCAACTCTGAATCTACTCCTCTCACATTCATATCCTCTTTCACACAATCAAACCACTTCTTCTTTGGTCTTCCTCTACTTGCATACATATGTAAAAAAATAATGTACGAGGTATTAATAGCCACAAAGTAAAAAAAATATTTTACCCATTACAAAATGAATCGGATAAAAATTTTCCAAAATATGTACTTAATTAAATTGTTATTTTGATTAGATAGCTATTATTATACAAAGATATGAAAACAATCCGTAATAATCAGGTACTCTCTGCATAGAGGGCGTAAAATCTCCCACCAGAGGTAGGTACGTTTATGTCGTCTTGTTTTGAAGCTATCCTGAAAAGGATTACATCCATAATCCGATCCAGGTCAGTCACGTGACGTCACCTGTGCTCTCGGATTTGTTTTTGTCGTATGTTTTTGTTTTGTGGGAACTAGGGTACAGGTGAGGGTTCGAACACGCTACTTTACTCAAAGTTGCTTATAATAAGATTTTATTTTATTGCGCTTTTCAGTATAAGTTAAGGTATAAGTAAATATTGTCCAGTTTGTACCAAATAAATAAAAAATAAAAAGTTTTCAAAACTTGATAGATGACTATCATTTCAGTTTGATGCTTAAACGCGATATATTCATAAAATAGCCTTAACAAAAAAAGCGTGCTAAAAACCGAAGCTCTTGTGTTTATACTGCTATAAATTGCAGTTATTCTATTTTTAGCTCTGCAGGGCTTACGAGTGGTGCCACAAATCATTTCGATCACGCCCGTATCGCCGGACATTCATCTCTCGCGCGCTTTTTGACAGTTCGCTGCAGCCGCCATATTGTTGTGACAAGCTTCGAATTTTAAACTGTGCGAGAATTCAAATCGGATTGGTGGAATATAACAAAATAGGTTAGATACACAGATTTTAGATAAAACATTTTTGATCATTGATTAAACCAGTTGGATTTATAAATAAATCTCAAAATAAAATACTTATTTGTAATTTCCGACAGATAAATAATTTAATTTTGAGGTAGGTACTTATTAAGCTATTGTTGTTCTTATAGCAAAAATATGTTCATAACTTTGTAATCACTACTTTTATTTATAGCCTCGTCGCAAAATAGCTGATTGTAAATGATTTTCTCATTCATTATGAAAACTACCACGTGACATATTCCCATAACTTCTGACTTGACGGGAAAATTAACTAAGCTATAATAGGTCGTTATATCATAAAAATAGCATGAAACTAGTCTTTATGACTGTTTGTACAATGACATTTATTGAATAAAATAATATTGACTTTGTCTTTTTTTCTAAAGCCAAGTCCATCCACTTCAGTGTCTGGTTTACTACCTAAAGTTAATAAATAAAGTTAAAAAGAGTTCAAACTACCCCTTCATCATTAAATAATTACGACCATGCTAACCATTGCATATTCTTAAAGTTTATTTACACTGATATAGTCCAGTAGCGAGTAGAATTATACACTAGTTTTGTTGGATTTAATTTTGTCACGAAACACAGTATTTCTTCAGTTACGTCTTTTAGCTTTTTGTCACACTTACTACTATACTTTTAGAAGTGTGAACCGGCCATAAGGCTTGCGGTAGTCCCATAGCCACCTATTCTTATACTATAGGGTTACTACTACACTCAACAGCTCCTAAGGCGTTGATCCTATATATTCGCATGCGATCGCTTTTTGTGTGATCCCATACGCATACGTACTTTGTACTTTTCCTGATCACTCTTGTGAGCAGTTTGTACCCAATCGTTTATAAGACTAAAGGGGATGTAAATTTACACATACTATTAATATACACTAGATTTTGTGGTATATATAAACTTACGAATATTCAATAATAATATCCATGTTGAGTAACCAGACGACCATTATTTTAGACAGTGATTGAATGTTTTGCAGTGCGGGCTAACCCTAAAGTATCAAGTTCGGTCAGTACAAGTAAATAGAATAGTCTCGATCAAACCGGAGTGTTGGTATTCAATTACTTTCATCGCTATGTTTGTGCGCGCGATGTGCGAGAAATTGTGACAGTTCTATATTTAGTTCTTGCGGGTGTTTCTACAGGTGTGATGTATACGAAGGTTTGTTTGAGTTACACTGCCCAGTCGAGTCAAAGACTACGTAATACGTACAAAGCGACCACGCAGTGTACCGCAAATATCATGTTTGAAACCTAGTGCTTTTGTTTAGCGGGTTAGAACCGTTCATGTGAAAAAGCAATAGATTGTCATTATCATAGTGCGCCGAGTCCATAAATAGACTATTCGAAGGTAGGGTTAGAGACATCGCGATTAATATCTTGGTAGAATGTGACAACAGTAACTCTGCAATGAAATAAATGGGCAACCCCAAAGGTTTGTACATTAGTATAGTTTAGAAGCTTATAATACGCGATATGCGGAGCTTGCAAACGTAATGTTAGCTTTTACCTCGATATCTTCTAGCAATTTTTTAACATTTTCCTGCCCAATTTTGATCTTCTTCTTTACCCTATATGGCCTGTGTCCGTCATTTCGACAGACAATTTTGCCAGTGTCAAGTGATGAGTTTGTATGTATAAGTCAAGTCAAGTCATTCGTCAAGTCGGCTGTCGTTTGTTTTGAAGAGAAAATGGTGGATTTTCTCTTCAAAGCCTGAAACGACTTTTCACATTCAGAGAAACCACTTTACACACATTTATTCCAATGGCTCACACTTCATGTTTCAACCTAAGTATTATTGGTTAAAATTCCACCAAAATTAAACAATAATACTCACAATAACCCAAGAAAAACTATTAAAATAAAAATTCTATGTGTTGTTTCAAAAAATGTGAAAACTCGAATCCTCAATTTTGATCTTGATCCGAGTATAGGATCTCATGATCCAGACGAACATCTAGGTATTCTGTCACGTGGTTGTCAAATAGTGCTTCCATTTATAGGTCTGCGTTCATTGCAGGCAAATCGCTGCGCAAGCAGTGCCAGAATTGTTTGCTTTGTTTTGATTTGTATGGGACTGCGTGCTATGCAGTTGCATTTTTTGCCTTCATTTTTCACTCCGCGATTCCGACGCAGTCTACTCTTAGTGTTGTAGACAGCGTGGTCATAGTCTACGTGAATTCATCTCCGAAGGCAAAGCGAAACTCAAATCTCAGAACTCGAGCCAATAAGCAATACCAAGTTGCCAGAGATAGTGAGGATTATGCTGTTGCAAATATGAAAGGCTGCGATTTGAGATATTCCTTCGTACAATGTCTCTATGAGATATTAAAGTAAGTTGGATACAATAAAATATGTCTTTGTGGCAATGTGAATTACACAAGATTTTATAAAAATTACTATTTTCAAATGAACGGGTTCCCATCCGCTACGGTTTTTTAAGACTTTTACTTTTTTTTACTAAATACTATTTCAAATAATTCACTTGGCACTGTCAAAATTGTCTATCGAATTGACAGACAAAGGCCATAAATAAAAGAAGAAAAAGAAAAAACCCTATAGTTGAATGATAAAGAGAACGGAAAAAAGTTTATTAAACCAGGTACCTACCTACTCAAGTGTACCATGTTGTAAAAAATGCACTGGAATGCAGATCATTTTAGCACAATTTGAGTCGCGAGTTAGACATTATCATTTATAATTTGGCTGGTGCGCTGTATGCCACGTAATTTGATATTAAACACGCTTCTGACAAGTGACGTGCTGCATTGCGCGTTCATTATCGTTATTAAAGCTGAACAACTTGATGTCACCCGCTCTTAATAAATCACGGTACTGTAGTTATTACGAGTTAGGCTCGTTCTCACCCGGTCCCGTACTCACCCGGTCCGTTCTCCCCCGATTGGAATAAAGTTCATATCAATGTTATTCTTGCTTTTGCGTTAATTTACTACATTACATCTGAGCGCTTCCGTGCTTCGGAGGGCACGTTAAACGGTCGGTCCCGGCTCTAGCAGTCGTTAAGCCATGATGGAGGCCTGAAGGCGGCCTAAAAACTCTGTCACCAGAGTTGGCCATACGAGCTTGCTTGCTTGCTTGGTACTGTAGTAGAGCTTCTGTGCAGAGGGTTATTACCGAAGAATTACCGCCTTACTTATAACTGTTGCATAACTTTATAGCAGATATAAAATCGTTGCATTGTTCAAATTGCCACCGTGTTAAGCGTTTTACTTATTCAGTGTTTATAAGTAGGTATACTCTTTAAAGTAATTTTTATTTGCCTTTGCAGTGAGCTAGGAATCATCGGGTTATTATTTTCGAAAAATGGGTAATTTGTAAAAAATACAAAATATAAACAAAAACTCACATAAGTAGTTATCATAGTTTAACAATTATAATTTTAACTGAGAAAAAATATTATTTCTTATTTTAGTTACATTGGCCAACGTTTGACCGCATTTACAACGATGAGTGCAATTAATTCGAATGCGACTGAGTGACCACTTCTAAAGCTTTTTATAACCCTTCCTTATCACACGTACACAGATTTTAGATAACACACTACCGCATATAATATAATACCAGACACGAGTTTTGTCATTTTTTGAAACGACACATAGCACTTTTATTTTAATAGTTTTTCTTGTGTTATTGTGAGTATTGTTGTTTAATTTTGGTGGAATTTTAACCAATAATACTTAGGTCGTAACATAAAGTGTGAGCCATTGGAATAAATGTGTGTAAAGTGGTTTTTCTGAATGTGAAAATTCGTGTTAGGTTTTGAAGAGAAAATCCACCATTTTCTTTTCAAAACAAACGACAGCCGACTTGACAAATGACTTTACTTGACTTATTCATTACAATTATATCACTTGACATTGGCAAAATTGTCTGTCGAAATGACGGACAGAGGCCATTATTGAAGAGAAGAAGAAGAAGTAATATAATACCAGAGTCTCATTGAATTCCGTGTCGCACCGTGGTTTACATACAACTATTGGCGCAAGTTTTTACGTAGAATTCCAATGTTTCTTCGAAACAACGTAACACACCCTCGTGCATATAAATAACTTGGTAGGTAAATTGCGTGACTCAAAAACTGTGTGAGCGGGTGTGAGCTGTAAATTATTCGTAACAATTGTAACAATGAACTGTAAGCACGATCAAGTGACATCCGCGTTACGTAAACTTAGCGTATTCGAGTCATATTGCGCGTCGATACCCGCTCGACTGCTGAACGTCCAGAGTCACCACGCAGTGTATCCATACGCTAGGACAAGTTTACAATTGTAACATTTGTGCTAAAAGTGTTACGTCAATCAAGAATAGCCGGTCCACGTGCTTTAAATGGTAAAATCGTATTCATGAATGAGTTTTGAATTAAACGCGACTGTACCGGTTTGTGTGGCAGATGGTGTGTGTTTAGCTATACTGTTTATGACTGTACTCATGTTTTACTAGTTTTTAGAGGTGCAGTATGTACCTAGGTGTAAATAATGTTGCAGTACTTGTAGTGAGGGGTTGAGTGCGTAAAAACATCACGACGACGTGTTGTGGGCGTTTCAGTGTTGCGATCATTTTGGGACGGTATATTTTGATCAACAACGAGACAGTATGTATGTGCTCTTCACTCATTACTTTAAGTATATAAGTCAGTAGGTAACTAGTAGTAAAAAAATCTTCTCTTCTTCACCTCTAGCCAAAATGCTATTATACAATCGCAATTGGACATGACTTAAAGTTATTCCAACTCATTTTGATTAGTTTTTTAGTCAGCACGATTTGATGAACTGATTTGGGACCTTTTGGCTAATAATGATAAAGATAACACATTTTTTGTAACCTTTGCAATTGTTTGGGTACGTCGTAGGTATATCTAATTTTTATGTTAAACTGCTCTACGTCTTCATTTTTCTCTTTTCTTTGGCCATCAGTGTATACTACATAGATCCCTGTGTCATGTTTTTATTGTGATGATGAAGTGGTTTAATTTTCCTAAGATTCTTAAAAATAAAAATTTGATTAAATTGGTTTATAAAAACTCTCGCTATACCTTCTAAGTATAGTTCTCGTTCCCATAGTGAAGGAACAGGGAATGAATATTTGAACACTATCGAGTTACTCGCCGTAGTCCTAATTCTCTCCTAATACAGCTAATAGACGGCGCGGCGTCAGGTAATTCGATATTAAACGCGCGGTTGACAGCTGACGTGACTGCAGCGCGGTATTGTCACGCGAAGGCGTTAGGGCTGCTTCTCTACCAAAGCTTATAATGATAATGATATAGGTACTATATATAAAACTCTTTTGAAGCTGACTTAGAATCAACGCACAGCCTAAACTATAAGTCCTAGAGGTATGAAATTTGGAGGGTAGTATCCTTATATATAGTGTAGGGGTGCACTAAAAAAGGAATTTTGAAACTTCATGCACACTTTAAGGGGTAAAACGCGAGCAACGCCGCGGGAGACGGCTAGTGATACTATATGATACTTCCCAAGTTGTATTGCTTGCTGCCTCCGTATCGTAAGCTCTGAACTGCTTTCGTTGTCTAGCAAAATGTCAAGCGACGTGGTCACAGATCTCCAAAAACAAGAATCTTTTAACTGCAAAAAACGCGTTAATGTCACTATTTAGTCACAGAATATCTATGATTTAGTATGAAAACAGTTCAAAAACCTGCCAGGCTTAATCTCGGCATGTTTTTATGAGATAATGATTGCCCCCCAGTTCGGTTCTTCTGCAACACAGTGGAAGCGAACACAGAAGTCAGTGGCTTTACACTAAGCATGTCATATAGTCAGTGGTACTAGATATAAGTACTAAGAATAAATAAATATTCTTGGACATATCATACAACGCTCTCTAGTCCCAAACTAAGCAAAGCTTGTACTAAGGAAACTAAATTGTTGATAGATTACTTACCTATATAATTTTGTTTTTGTAAATACATTATTTTATTACAATAGTTACACCCAGACACAGAACAAACATATATGTTTGCTACACACAAATTTTTGTTCTCGGTGGGGATCGAACCCACGACCCACAGCACGGAAGGCAGAGCTACTACCGACTGAGCTATGACGCCTGTTTTACGTACACTGTCACTGAGTAGTCTAGGATATTGTTTGTTTAAGTCCATTACCGTGAATTCCAGGCTCAATGTCACGCACAACTTATAGAGTGACAATACAGTATAATAGAGTTGCATCGGTATGCATGCAACCCTAGTATTAGTGTCATGTGCATCGGTTTCGCGCAGTTGATCAAGTAATGCCTAGTCTAGCCGCGATGTGATGTCTGCGGTGTTAAATGACACGCAAGTGTTGGTTTTGCAAGCTTGATCGTGTAAACTGGACTTTATACTTAGCAACAACTAAAGGTAATAAAAAAATAAAGGATTTTAAGGATTTCTAAAAGTTAGTTTCAAAGTACTTTATATAATACAAATAGAATAATACAACGGCATACAAAATCTTTGATCCTACTTTTAGACCCTTTAGATTGCGACTTTTCAAAATTCCTTTCTTAGCGCACCCTTACACTATATAAGGATACTACCCTCCAAATTTCATACCTCTAGGACTTATAGTTTAGGCTGTGCGTTGATTCTCTGTCAGCTTCAAAAGAGTTTTATATATATTGATATATGATATACTAGCTGGCGCCCGCGGCTTTGCTCGCTTGGTAGCAGCATACGAATTATTTGCCCCTAATTTTGGACCCTTTAGGATGCGACTTTTCAAAATTCCTTTCTTAGTGCACCCCTACACTATATAAGGATACTACCCTTCAAATTTCATACCTCTAGGACTTATAGTTTAGGCTGTGCGTTGATTATCTGTCAGCTTCAAAAGAGTTTTATATATATTGATGATGATGATGATTATGATTAAGAAGATTGTATTTTGTACTCGAAAGAAAAGTTCGTATTATCTAAAGTCTAAAAACCTAATTCTAGCATTCTTGATTATCTAGTTCCTGAAACCGGAGTAACAACTGAAATTCAGGAAGTCTTTTTGGGAAGACATCAAATAATTTCCTAGTTAATTAATTCTCTACAATGGTAACCTGAACCAGACAGCCTAAGTTTCCAAGGAAAATGATGCCGTCTTTTGGACGACGTTTTGCAACTACTCCGAGATTGAATACTCATTTGTAGTAAATACAGAAACCGCTTTGTGAAATTCAATTGTGTCTGCACTTTTCTATTATTTGATTTAATTTTGTCTAATCCAATTTTTCCGTAGCGTTAGTGAAAATAAATAAATCTAACTAATAAATTTAAGCAAATGTAAAAATACAGCATTGGTTATTTTTTAACAAGGATATCAGAAAATGTCCTAGCATATCATAATATGATTTTCTTAGTATTTTCTAGACGGACATTTTATTCGATTTACACGCCAGGGTGATTTTGATTGGTTGATAACTTTGATAAGCCTTTGACACAGAGTGATATAGCGGTTACCGGAACTTAAAAAACTCTTAACTTTAGTCGGAACAAAAAATCTCTGGAGCCGTAATTGCTCCAATTAACTCCGAGACTCAGGTACCAAATAAAATGGCTAAAGAAAAACTGAAGTGGACGACCAAATGTAAAAGCCGTAGGTACCTAATAAATGCAAAACGATCACGCTGGTTTTCATTTAAAGTTGTTATGCTGTATATACGAGTATTATGCTTATATCAGGCTTGGACCAAAGAATGCGACGACCAGATTAAGAAACTCTGAATGAAATATCTTTCTTTCAATAGATCAATGAAGAGCAAGGATACAAAACAAGTCATAAAAACCCATAAAGATCTCTTATCAAAGTACATAAATAAAAAACATATTTTTTTCACTCATTCTTATAGAAACGTAGTTTTACTGTCTTCAATCCATTTTCATGTGTCACAGTGAGACGGCAACCCTTTGAAAGCAAAAACTATTTCATACAGTTTCCTTTAAAACTATGTTTCAAACTTCTAATATCGAAATGCACTTTATGAGAGCCTTTCGTGCCTAAGGCGAGAGGGCTGTCTCCGCGTTGATGCTATGAACTCTTCAAAGAACCGCCGACGTTAAAGAAAGCCAATTTCCACGCAAATTGAACTCATAAAGCGATGCTCGCACGATACAGTTTTGTGTGACATGTGGGGGTGTTTAAGTCTCTTTTTACGGAGATTGCGAAGAAGCTTCTGAA
The DNA here is from genome assembly GCA_918843925.1 of Eulithis prunata. Taxonomy (NCBI): domain Eukaryota; kingdom Metazoa; phylum Arthropoda; class Insecta; order Lepidoptera; family Geometridae; genus Eulithis; species Eulithis prunata. The sequence goes on along the minus strand of OU974023.1, from coordinate 3,531,177 downwards.
GGGGTAAGCGAGGTTTTGCCTCTCGTAAGCGTAATAAAGCCAATAAACTTTATAACCTTTATCTTAAACGGTGATAGCGCACTTGACGTTCGACTCACGCTTTACGAGTAGAATTTGAAGCAATTTGCTTCGAATTTGCACACGTCCCAGTTAATTGCGCCTAAGACAATGAATACGATCATTAGCGTGTGTTGTCGAGGTGATTACAGCTTCTTACAAGACACGAGTACTTTCGGGGCTCTCGTGTTAATATTTATAGGGCTCATAAGTATCTCTCATTATTTTTGTCACAAAGTGTAATCTAACAACGTTGTTCAAAATCTGTCGCCAGGCGTATTTATAATGCCTACGTAATTTGTGTAGGTTGTAATATTCTGAAATGACAAATTTTAAGAACATCTTTACCGAATTTAATGTTCTCAATGTTGCCAAATTAAACTAAAACAAACGCTCATCCCGCACAATGTTTATTTCGTGGTATTGTAGGTATACCTTTTGTCTTGCATTCGTTCGCTTTTACCCCAATTTACCTTAATAATTAAAAAGTACCAACACACCCCCAGGAAAATTCTATACCGTGAAAGTTTCGTACTAAGTGTGAGGAAATCGAATAAAGTGCGCGAGACTTAAATAACGAGATCACGTTAGTCTTCAAAAGGCAGAAAATTTACCTAAATAACTGAAAGTGGGTTCGTACTATATTTAGTCCATGATTATGCAATCTGCATAGTACGAACCCACTCTCAGTTATTGTTGCTTGAAATGTTAGTTTATATTATATGCACGAAAAATAAGCAATATAGAATAAAGAAATCCCATATTTCTTTCACTATGGTTTCATTGGTTACCTGTGTAGTGTGTATTGTAAACCAATTGTATTGTAGCAGAACAACCCTTCAGATATTACTATAGGTTGTTTTAACAAGAAAATTGACCTGTAAACTATGTAGCCCAGCAAGGGTCCAACTCCAACTAGTTTACCATATTGTGATTACCCTCGGGCTACAAGTTATATTCAACGTGGCTATACACTGCGGTGTGTTATTGATTTTCTGGATTTGTTTGCTATTGTAACAGAGCAATGGTTTTATTCTTTTACAGATTCTGATTTCGCTATTCTGTTGATAACAGAAAATGATTCTTATTCTCACGTGACATATTGCTTTTCTTCTCTGCCAATTAACCTTCATACTGCTTTGTCATTACTGGTGTGAAGGTGAGGAATCAAATTTCCTACCCTTCACACTAGTGATACGACTGTGTGTTACTAACCGTCACACGGTTTTGATGTCATTTGTTTTCTTTTTTTTGGTTATTGTAAAATGTCAGCTTTGGATTAATTTCATCTTCTAGATAGGTACAAACTATTTTAGAATTGGTAAAAATAAGATAAACTGATAAACTCATTAGCCTTCATTCCAATACTCTAAAAAAATATCTTAGTTCAGGAAAAATCCAATGTAACAATACTTATCCCAATATTTCGATAAAACACATAACTCGCTTAGAGTACTGAGTTGTAACGAGTTTCATACGGAAATATATGAACCGGAAATTCCATATAAACTCAATTTTCTGTTCAAAGTACAGCTATTGTATTATTTTTATTGTTTGCGTCTGTTTTACGAGTGTTTTTAGCATTTGACTTGTAAACAATGTATCTTATATTTTTTTCCAGTTGATATTTTTACGTAAGTACCTAGACAGTTTTTGTCTACCACTTTGCTTTAGATATTAGTGTCAGAATATACATAGTCTAACTTCCTTACTAAGTTGACTTTTTAAAATCGCCATAAGGAATAGAAAACATCAAAGTATAGGAGCGGTCACGTGGTTTTTATTCAGGAATGTTACTTCCGTGCATTTTGATTACTTTTCTATTTGATTGTGGAATAACTTGGCTAGGGTCCATAATTGTTTTGCTGACGACGTTTCAAGGTTATTCAGTAGTTTACCACAAAATTCTTCTTCTTCTTCTCTTCAATAATGGCCTGTGTCCGTCATTTCGACAGACAATTTTGCCAATGTCAAGTGATATAATTGTAATAAAAAAAAAACACAAAATACTTCAATTTAGCGTGCGATAACACTGCAGTTAGTCAAATTACTCATTGTCAATCTCTAGTCGATAGCCTTTTCTAGTAAGACGTAAGACACTTGACTCAATAAAAAGTTTTGTGTCTGGTGTGCGTTTTTTGTTAGTTGGCAGAGGATGTGTGCTTCAAACATTAATCGCCTAGCATATTCCTTTCCAACAGTACATTTTATAAAATAGTGGTCCACCGGAACTTTTTGTTAGGTAATTTTGAACCATGGTCCATTTCATTTCATTTATTAACCAGCTTGTTACATAATATCACTTTGGCATGTCCAACTAATACAAATTATTTATTTAATCTTACACTAATATTAACACATATAGGTACCTACTATTATATTAACATTCACTACTTATTTATGCACCTATTCTATCAGCCTTGGTGTCTGGACCAGAAGGTCCAGCGAAACCGTGGTCGTCCGGGATGAAGCCCACCATTTGCGCCAAGAAATATAGCCAAATTTAAAATGAATAGGTAAGTCTTATCTAGAGACAGGTAGTTCTCAGCGGAAATTAGAAATATTATTTTCCCTCAATCATAAACATACGAGTAGGTACTTTATGCAAACGGATAAGCAGATTACGACTTAAGTTCCCGTTTGATGGGCTTACTTTAATGGATTTCCCTGTTTGCTGGCGAACTTCGCGAATCACTTAATCTGCCACTTTTCGGATAATATTTTTGTATGATTTATGGTTCTGTGACGCCGGCGAGGCTAGACGAATATATTTTTTGGGTTCTCGGGTTATGTGTAACGATCCTTTGGATATGTCTATTGTTGGTGATGCCAAACGTGCTGGGCTCACAATATGTCGTAAGGTCTTTATGTGGAAATTAGAACACTGTTTTTATGCTCGCAAAGCTGTATTTTTTATCGAAATACACAAATAGGTAAGAAAATATACATCGTTACACACATGAATAGAATAAATACAGTAAAAGATTTAGTTACGCTACTAATTGACCTGTCGGTATATAGGTAATTACCCTACTCGAATAACTGGGTCATAGTGTTCTAAACGCTGCAAATTCTTTGAAAAAAACTTTTTGGTCTACTTTATAAAGGACAAAGAGTAACATTTTGTATTCCATTTTGTGGATTCCATCACATCTTAATGACTAAATGTTTTCTAGGGTTTGTACCCCGCTATCTGTTGACATGCTACAGTCACTAGAAAACAAAAAGTAATCGAAATATAATAATATGGAAATAATTACGTGACTATTTTTATTCTATTATCAATGTGTTCTATTCCTTAGCGATTGTAAAATGTCCACTATTATTGTCAACCTAGCCAAAATAGCTGTTTCGTAGTTTTACTGTTTGCAGCTCTATATTGTAATAGAATTATGAAATACACAGATGTTCTTGTAAATCCTATAATGCAGTGTCCGTTCCGATGCGGCTTAGCGCGTCACCCTTGACAGGCTAGAAATTAGGGAAAATGATTGCACCTACTAACGTGAGCAATATATAATTTGTATGTTGCAGCAACGTATAAATTAAACTAGCCGTCGCCCGCGGCGTTGCTCGCGTTCTACCCTTTAGAGTGTGACGTTTCAAAATTCCTTTCTTAGTGCACCCCTACACTATATAAGGATACTACCCTCCAAATTGCATACCTCTAGGACTTATAGTTTAGGCTGTGCGTTGATTCTCTGTCAGCTTCAAAAGAGTTTTATATATATTGACTAGCCGTCTCCCGCGGCGTTGCTCGCGTTAGAGTGTGACTTTTCAAAATTCCTTTCTTAGTGCACCCCTACACTATATAAGGATACTACCCTCCAAATTTCATACCTCTAGGACTTATAGCTTAGGCTGTGCGTTGATTCTCTGTCAGCTTCAAAAGAGTTTTATATATATTGATAAACGTAAATGTGTAATCGGTGACGATTGTTTTAATAAAATAGCTTTAAGTAGATCGGAAACTTTGGTGCAGTTCATAGAGACTGTTTGTTTAGTAGCCTGAAACCATCCTGCCATTATTTCGTGTAGGTATACCATCCGTTTTGATAGAACAGGCTAAGTATTACTAATTTAAATTAAACTCTGTCTAACATTTTCATTGCTAAATAAACTGTAAACATTTTGAAATAGGGTTTATCAATAGCTGATGCTTCGTTATTTCGGCAGTACCTAACGTCCCAAAGTTAATCCAACAATTATTTGTGATACTTCCAAGTTGCCTGTCTTGGTCAGAACAGACATGGCTAATTTCCTCTAATGCCCCTTTACCCTTGTCTGCATTAACCATTAACTTGTGACATGCTTAATTCGCTAAGTGCTGTGGTCAGTCTTCCTGATAGGGCAGACTGAGAGCGGGCTGATACAGAGTAAAACGCTACGCTACAACATATTATACTAAGCTGTCAAACAAAAAAATTACTTTATTCAGTGACAGATAGGGGTCATTGTGAATCATATAAACAAACCAGTTTATGGAGTTGCCGCGCAAGTTCATCATAACCAATAACCTATCGATTTAGAATCGAATAGATATTCTACCATCACTAGATATAAAAAAAAACCTAGGCCAGTTTTTACCCATACCTGAGGCGATGTATAAAACCTTGTAGTGCCTGAAACATAATTAAGAAAGAGTAGGCTCGCTCAACACATATACCATCCTCTCAGCCTAGTTGGCCAGTTAGAGGGGTATATTATATTATATATAGAGTGCCATAAAGTTGAGTCATATCAATGTAGAGTCTACAATCTACATGGTTGGCTCGGTTGGCTCCGCTTGTTTACTGACCCAACCAGCACTGGACAGGGAATCGACCAAAATGTATTACCCTATTAACTAAACCACCTTTGTTTAAAGTAAATCTCTGGGCCGAGTCCGTTTAAATTATTTATTCGGCCGTGAAGGGCACTTGCTAATATCTTTAGAAATCTGGGCTGAAGGACATTGTGGGTGGTCGGCTAGAATAATTGCTGTAATTATGTTGTTGGTTGCTTCTTGCTCGCACGTTCTATTTAGTTATCATTTTGATTAATGAGCTGACAGCTCTTGTAAAATCAGTTTGACTAACAAAGAGTTGTTTAGCGCTTTAGCTAATATTGAGTAGAGCCAACGAAGAAACAGCCCTTATATACACTGTTGAGAACAGAAGAAGAAAGATTGGTCACCGTATACATGACTGCATAGTCAAAAATATTATTGATGGAAAGGTAGAATGAAGAAGAGGAAGGGAAGGCCACGGATAAGCTATATGAGTCAAATAAAAGCGAAGGTGACTTTCATATAACTTAATAATGACGAGATTTGCATTGATTATGCTAACAAGAGCGACTAGTGTTTAAAATTGTAGTACCTACGAAGTTTTATATTTTGGAATGTGATCACTGATTAGTGTCGAATGTAGATACTGTCTGAATAAGTATTAGTTATAATATATTAGTTCATTAATTTTCTTAACCTTAACACCAGTGTGAAGGATAGAAATATTTATTCCTAACCTTCACACCAGTGCAGCGTGAAGGTTAGTTGGCCGCGAAACCAAAAAGTGTAATTTAAAATCTATAAGTGGTAGGTGGTTCTAAGTAGCAGTTCTTCACGACAAGAGTCGAAATCAACCGGAACATAAACAACTGCTTGAACTAGGTAGATAGATAGGTATGTTCGTATAGACTAAGGTAAAGTTTGTAACACACCTACTAAACTTGAAACTACTTTATAATATAAAGTTTGTACAAAAATGAGAGCGAAACAGTGTGGCTCGTCTATTATTCACCTCAGCCAAGGAAGTGGCGGGAACCAGCAAACTAGATAAGTTTTATAAGGACCAAGTTAGATGAATCTTGACTGCATAATGACACAGATTAAAACTTGTTTATTGTGAGTTTCGGTTCCGTGTTTGAATTATGAGTATTGTCTATGACTTTATTTTTATTAACGCTATTTTATTTTTAGTTAAAGTCATACTTTTTGTAGGTAAGTATTTCCACAGCCACATCTGGACGGCAATCTTTGTCTCATTAAAACCTGCCAGGTTTTTTGAACTGTTTTCATACTAAATCATAGGTATTCTGTGACTAAATAGTTACATTAGCGCGTTTCAGCTTCAGCGCAATTTTTGCGGTCAAATCTTCTTGTTTTAGTATATCTGTGGCCACATCGCTTGACATTATGCTGGGCAGCGAAAGCAGTTCAAAACTTACGATACGGGGGCTGCTCTCATGTCCGCAGTGGCTGACTACAGCATTCGAAAGGACCTATTTGTAGCATCCGAGAGTAGCAGTGTAGCAGTAGCGACGGCAAAAATAATGTATCGGTCTAAGTTGAGGGATCGACACCAGACTTACAAGTTTAGTAAGTAGTCATAGTGAGATACTACGGCAGAATATCGTAATTCAACTAAAGGAGTAGCTAGAAAACGTCAAAAATATATAGGAATGGTCATTTATCGTTCAGAACTCATGCACCATCTGGCTAGGTGGAGTGAAGAACTGCGAAATGTAGCTGGCAAACACTGGATGAGAGGAGCTGAAGACCAAACTCAATACCGCGTTTTGGGAGAAACCTACGTCCAGCATTGGCCCCAGTACAGGTTAATGATGATGATAACCAGCCCACACTCATTTTCTAACCAAAAGAGAACAAAACTCTGTGCAATTGTTACGACGGTATAAAACTCTGTCAGGGATTTTTGCTCCTGCACTTGAGCGTTAGGTCTATTAATAAATAATCCTCTCGAACAAACCGAGGTTACGTTCATAAATAGGGATTATGTCAATATAAGTCGTTTAGAGTGTTTTATATTGTGTTCAAGTCGTAATACCTTGCTATGGAGTTTACCGATCGTTCATTTTGTTGGAGGACCTTGACTTTAGTAAACCGTTTACCATAAAAACCGGCTAAGTTTAAACCTGGCAAGTTTTCTGAACTGTTTTCATACTAAATCATACGTTTTCTGTGACTAAATAGTAACATTAGCGCGTTTCAGCGCGATTTTTGCTGTCAAAAGCTTCATGTTTTCGTATATCAATAGCCGACATTATGCTGGGCAGCGAAAGCAGTTCAAAGCTTACGATTGGGGGGCAGGCCTAGTCGGTCTTATCCACAGGAAAGATAAATTAGTCAATTCGTGCGGAATTGACTAAGATTCCAGATTACTGAAGTAGTAGAAGTAGTGCTACCGAAGTAGAAGTGGTGCGTTCACTTTAGGATTAGAATGTCCCCTATTCATAAACCGCCAACGCATGTGTAATGTACCCGGAGGGCGGTAATTAACGCAAGCTGACCTCTATCAATAACAGATTAGCATGTAAAAGCTAATGGCCTAATGGCTTGTATGTGCCAGTAATTGGACTATAAATTGTACAGGCTGTGGGGTATCATTTTAACCAGCGCAAACACATCATTTAAGCAGGGTGTAAAGAGCTTTTGAAAACTGCAGGTAGACAACAGTTTCATAGTCTCTGTTACAATTAACACAGAAACGTTGTATTTCGAAGCATCTTTCGGAAGGTTTGGATGTCTTATTTTCGAAAAAAACAACAAGTTGATAAACCTCATTTAAATTGTTGTAGGTACTCTAATCCCCAAGCATGGTACACCCTCACCTTTTTATATATGTATAGAGGCACAATGTCAAAGTCAACATTAATAATTAGTAAATCACCCGAATACTGAAACTTAAAACTGCCCTGCGTCTGTTTTGTTACACATTGGTTAAAGTTGGCCATAATTGAAACATTTATTAAATACTAGCCATCACCCGCGGCGTTGCTCGCGTTCTAGACCCTTTAGAGTGCGACTCTTCAAAATTCCTTTCTTAGTGCGCCCCTACACTATATAAGGAATCTACCCTCCAAATTTCATATCTCTAGGACTTATAGTTTAGGCTGTGCGTTGATTCTCTGTCAGCTTCAAAAGAGTTTTATATATATTGATGATGATGATGATGATGAATGGCGTTTCAGTATTCGGCCGTTAATCAGTAAAATCAGAAGGATCATCTAAGACCAAAGGTAGCAGCAGCATGCGTATGATCTAGCTATACCTACTTATTACATGAAATTTCCTATGGGTAAATAAATTAACAAAAATGTCTTTGTTGTTTCAGGTAAGACTCATGAGAGAAAACAAGACTAGCGAGTAAAAGGTGCAAATTTAACATAATATACATAAATCAAAACCATTTACGTGAATGCCACTCAATCGACATTGTCATGGTGAAGGTCGTAATAATTTGGTGGCTAGCTCAAAACTATTCATTCATGAAAATCGATGAGGGTGACCTACGTTCATCCATTGCATAGAAATCTGATTGCAATTGAAAACCTCTTGTAGACACTCTACTAGAGATCTAGTACTACAACATTGATGCCTTCTAAGTAGGCGTCAACAAGACCGACAAGCCTTTTGGACTTTTCTTTAGCCCATGAAGGCGAAGTATCTCTGTCACAGTTTCGTAAAAGCTATTCGTATAAACAGTTTAGCCAGTATAGTCACAAGTAACCTTTGGGGTAAATCACGTCTCAAATGGTGAAATGAATAGATTTTCCTAATACTGAGAATTCAAGATTATCAATCAGGTACAGAGTTTGCATAAGACCAGTCTTTGAATAGTGCAAATTGCGACGGTTCTACCAGGTTCTATATAAGCACATTTAATAAGAGTTTCTTAGAATGCTGTGGTCGTCCTGTTTCCGTTCGTGTTTCTTGGTGCGTTTAGATATACTTTACCCACAGAATAGAAATAAACTCCATTTCTGTGATTTCAACATTATTAGCAAGCTAATATTTTCCTAAATTAAAATTCCTTAAAAATATTCCAAAAGCTACAATCGATATAAATAAGGTTTACCGCCATTTCACTTGACAAGAAAACTGCATAAAATAAAATGTTTACAATAAAAAAGCTAGGTTTACGTGAGCTTGAATATTTTATCGCTTTTTGTCTTAATTTAATTTAAATCTTAATTTCTAAAGGAAAAAGCTCTCAGAAGCTTACCTAGTGCTAGTTAATTTAGGAGATTGACATCATTTGCTAGTTTCAGCATGAAGTTACCTTCAGAGCTACCAAATTATGCTTTGAACTTGCTAATTGAGCGTCGTGACGCGCTACCGGTAATTCATAATTGCCACCGACACGACACTACCCAGTAGTGTGATGGTTAGTAAATATTCCTAACCTTCACACCAAAAAGCAGTGTGAAAGATAGTCGGTCGCGATATTTGCGATTTCGGTGAAGCTCCTCACATATCCTCATACAGGTTGCCTGTAACAAATCGCTATAAGCAATAAGGCCGTCCATTACAAATTTTGTTTCAATTATTTATCCGTTAGGTAAGGTGGCTTCTGGTAAGATCGGCGTAATATTAAGTCCGGATAAATCACGTAACTAAGCAATTATCATTTAAAAATATCGCCGAATTGCTTGGCATCCGGACTTCCTATTACGCCGATCTTACCAGAAGGCACTATATGTATTTCTTGTCTTTGTTTGGTTTAGTGTACAATAAAATGTTTTCATTCATTCATTTAGTAATAGATATGTATACTAATCGTAAGCGTGCCCAAGACACTGGCTGCATTGCCGCGCTGAATAGCAATGCTATTTTTACTTAATCTCGGCGGTGATATTGATATTTTGTGCAAAAACTGACATGTCAGTATAGGTATCGTGTAGTCGTCGGTGTCGGCCAGTGTGCAAACACCTATAAGCTAATTACTCTCATGAAGTTACGTTACTTTGAATAGTGTTGCATGCCATAAATACTGGTGTAATAAGAAGCTTGTCTAAGAAAATCTTCAGCGTGATCATCATAAAAGTTTGTAGTAGGCAAATCAAGAAGAGGAGATACTTACACTGGTTTCAATTCAATTAACCAATGTTTTTGCTATAGTATACCTATGTATTTACTTGGTATTGGATTATCTTATAGAAGTAAGGCGTTGTGTGAAATGTCCAAGAATATTAAAAATAGTACATTATGGTACTAGTGTGTATCATTGGTGATTACCGCCGAGGTGCCATTGAGACCCGAGCCGTAGGCGAGGGTCTTAAGAAAGCCGAGAACGGTAATCATCAATACACACGTGTATCATACGACGTTTTTCAACACACTTGTGAATAAAATAACTATAATTTCAACAGTGAAAACGCGTTGTGAAAAATGTTTCGCTATGGCGGGAAAAATTAATCAGTTTTCCTATGCGCGCGCATTGCGATCGGCCACAGACTAAAGGGATGAGGTTTTTTTTTTTATTTATTTTCCGCGCTTAGGGTTTGCGCCTATTCTGCCACGTAAAAAATGGGGAATTTAAAGTTTTCTTTTGTTACAGAGAAAACAAAAGTTATATTTGAGTGAAAGTTTTATTTATTAAACACGTACTAGTTAAAATTATCTATTTAAATAAGAAGTTGCATGAAATAGGAACATTCATTTATTTGTTCTATTGAACACGATCTTTTTTTTGAATAAAAACTTTTTTAGTAACAAAGATACTCGACCAATAAAATTTAAAAAAAAATCTATAACTCACTTGTGAGTTATAGCAATGAAAAAGTCACAGTTTGATTATGGGTGTCATTATGTGCCTAATTGCGGTGACCATAGAGCCACTTTATGAGCAAGTGTGTTGAAAAAAACATTACCGGCGACCTTGGAAAAAAGATAAACCCGGCGATATCCCAAAGTCATTTAAAAATTTATAAATCGTGATGTCATTATTCAAGCTCAAAGTTTTTCTTTTCTTTACTAACAATAGCGATAGTCTATTTATTATGTAGGTACGTTCCAAGATCACAACAGAATACATTAGATAAATCTAGGGTCGGCTATATAGCTACGAGTAGGTATCTATACCCTGTGTAATCTATGGTATTACAAGTGAATGGCTGGATAATACTAATTACTAATACAGGAACTAGGTATCTACATTCTTAGGTATCAATATGATACAGATTGGTGAACAGGTCACTTACGATGTAGTAGCGAGATAAGTATACCTAGTTCAGTCGAGGTACCTATAAGTACGATGCAGTAGGTAATTTGTAGTAGGTAAAATAATTCCTCGGGTGGAAATTTTGTGATATTTTACTCTGAAAATCTTTTCCTAGAATGTGTTCTGTCCCTTAGAATATCAAAACCATCTTCAAAGAAAACTGTATTCGTGAATTTTCATCTCTGCATAATGAAAATACTACGAACTACGAATTTGGCATAAACTTCTACTAATTAAATAGTAAAATAGTTTCATAGTTGAGGATTCCAGGGAATGTCGTTTCTTCATAGAAATTCACACTTAAAAATACAAAACTTTATATAAAATATAGATAGATAGATAGAAAATACTTTATTGCACACCTTAACCTAGGAATTACAATAAAATAAAAAACAAATCTTAAATTAATTGTACAATGGGCGGTCTTATCGCTATGCAGCAATCTCTTCCAGACAACCTTGGACGGAACGGACTTCAAGATAATACAAGAGGTGCTGTATAAAAATAAAGAGATTGGAAGAAAAAAATATTTTACACACATAGTTTTAGGGCAGAAATATAACAATAAATTACACATTGTTACTAATATATCTGTGTTTAAGTTTTATTGGCTTGCCGACACTGTTCAGTCAATAATTTCAGTCCACGAGTAGAAAATCGTGGGCAAAACTATTGTTCCTTTGATAGAGCATCAACTCTGCTGTTTAATTTTTTGTAACATAATTTGACAAAGACATCATTTTGATTATAAGTTTATAAGAAAGAAACGGCAACACTTTTTAGTGCTGTCAAATTAGGTTAGTTTAAGAACAACAGACACCCAGTGAACTTATCTAGTCATTTAATCCCAAAGCAGACGCGTATCGCGTATTCTAATAAGCTGGCAACATTACTCGGTTTTATTGCGCATTTTCACTCAACTCCTAGTCGGTATTTCTCTTTGAGAGTCATTTCACAGGCCTGGTCTACTCCTAGTTAGATTCAATGTGAAATGGACTCTAATGACATTGAACTTGAGTGCAATATAACCCATTTAAAAAGAAAGGAGCAGACGCAAGAAGGAACAATTTGATCGATAGCATACCTATCGGAAAATGGTAGTTTACGGCAGAATCTATGGGTATTTTTAAGGAACTTTGCATTTTTTGAGCACCTACATTTTTTGGGCTGTAACGACTATGACATATCGGCCTAAGTGTAATTGATGATAGGTAAGCCCAATTAACAAATATGTAGTATCTACCTAGCTATAGGTATGTTTGTGATACAGCACAATGTGTTAGAAGGTAGTTACGAGGCCAGGATTGTGTAAATAAATATGACTTGTTATTTAATTTACTTTCTTGAGTGATACTTTTGTAATATCCATTGATACTACCAGTACTTCTGCAGGTACTACCATCGCCTGGCCGTTCTGAATTATTTAGAATACGGATTCAAAGATAGGCATTAAACATTCAAGCTCGACCTACGGCTTTTGGCTGTTTGCACACTGCTACCGACGCGACATCTACACGAATTTTAGTGCTGCCAAATTAATTTAGTTTAGAAAAATGCACCAACAGAATCGGGCCCAATGTCATAAATATAGTACTAAGACGTTTTCTTCCGCAGCGCGTGAAGGTGGTAACACTGATTTTTTTATTTAACATATTATTGTGTCCCACTGCTGAGGAAAGGTCTCCCCCAAAATGTTCCACTGGTCCCGGTTGTTGGCGTTGTTCCACCAGTCTCGGTAACACCGATATTTTTATTCAATATCTCTGTTAGTATCGTGTAAGGGTTCAGTGTCGGCGAGTGTAGAAACACCCTTCGGCTACAGAGCGATGTCCTATTAAGCTAATGTTATCCAGAAAAGTACTGTAGAGCTGTTCTTGAATCTCTTACAGATTACGAAATACATTGAAAAAGAAATTCGATAGATAATATGTAGGGGCCTTCAACAATGATCTTCGGACTTCGTCGCACCAATTTCTATTCAGTGATTTAAAATAATTCGCCGTTGTGGAAAAAAGGGGTTGGTTCATTATGTTTTATTGGGAAACCATTGAATTCATTTAGCATACCAATACAGTGTACATAACAAATACCCATAGTAACCCTATTTAAGAAAAGTGCACTCTAAAAACTGCCCTCGGGTGGTTTTGGCCCCATACGAATGAAAATCTATGAAGGGCAGCATGAGACAGGCAATTAAGTCGCCTTAGCAAAATATGAAGTGACAAAAAAGCTTCCAATGTAAAGCAAGTAGTGTTAAAAACCTTTGTATTTATGTAGGAAGTTCATTGCCTGTTCTGTTCCTAAATACTGCCAATTTTCTCTCAATCGATGGTAATGTACTTCATCCGCTGTTTTACGAAGAGTTTGTGAATTTCCCGTTTCCAATACTTACTTTTAATTTGCAATAAACAGCGATAAAAACAAAGAGGAACCTCCCAAGCTACTGTTCTATACAAAAGCCAAATAAATGGTATTTTACGTAACTTTATTTAGGAGATTAGCTGCGAACTCATTATACAGATAATTTTAAGCCGGGAGTCCATAAGCTCGGCCCTTTTGTAATGAATTTAATTTTATTGTAGGTATTCGCCTCATATAAGTGAATTCTAAAGAGATTTTTCCATGAGATTTACGAGTTGTATAAAGATACCTACCTCCGTAATCATATGCAGGTAGCGTATTGCATAATGTGTGGGTAGCACGACCTTGTAGCGAATTTTATTGTTCAAATATTTTGCAAAATACAAGTCCTACTATAATACCGCGTTCACACTATGCCATTGCCACTGCCGGCATGAATGCCGCAATTAATTCCGGAATGATTGCCACAACACCATCGCTTTTATTCCTACACCGCGTTCACACATGCCCATGCCGCTGCCCGAATTATTGCCGCGATTAATTCCGGAATTATTGCCACAGCAACATCGCCCTAGCTCTTTGGTGAGAATAAAGGCGATGTTGCTGTGGCAATAATTCCGGAATTAATCGCGGCATTCATGCCGGGCATAGTGTGCACGCGCTATAAGAAAATTTTGTAAGTCGGTAGGTACAACTTTTAATAAATAACTCTACCTACTTACTTACTCTATCTACAACTACTTTGTAGTTGATGGCACCTGCCTTTTAGGCTACGAGCTTACAAGCCTCGAAACAGCAAAAAATGAACAAATGAAATCAAAAAGCAATTCACGAAGACAAATCACAGTCAAGTTTGCACGAGACTATCGGATGAGATAGGTACATTACAATTTATTTTCAAAGAGCAACGCAAAAATAACGTCTCAGTGTTCAACCTATGTCAAGTATCAGTGACAGTGGGATGGACGTCGATACGTTTTGCTATCGGTAGTACCTATAGCAAAAGGTATATCAGAGCCCTTTTACCGCTTTTAGACGACCTTACATATTGTAAGGTCGATTCAGAAGCCAATATCTTTGATGGGCGTGTTTTTGGAAACTAAGTAAAAATATTTACGGGTAAGCTCTAGGACAGACGCTGTAGAAATAATAGTATCAGGTTTTTCATAAGCAACAATTTTATGGAGATTACCTTATGTACTATTTTTGAATGTCATCCAACTCTTCAGGGACATTTTTGCGCTATACTTACATAAAACCTCGTTATAGACATATATTTTTTAAAGAAATTGTAGAACTCTACTTTTTAATTCAACAAATACGGCTGTACTCGTAAGCGACATCAGCATTCTTCTATATTTTTCCCTTCTAAGACTCCCTCACACCCCGCGGCGTGTGTAATATACTCACAAAAAATTTAGGGGATCTGTTTTTGCGTCCAGACTTCTATTTGGACAAATCTACTATAGAGTCTGACATTAGATATTCTAAAAATATAAAAAAAACTGTAGTAACGAAGCTGGCGACTTTAGTCATAGTATTTCCGACAGTTTATTGATTGGACCATCTTACATTGCGGAAGTGAGACACAAATCACACAAGAAAGAAGATCCTGGTCAGGAATTAGAAAATCTATCACTACTTAGTACTTTATGGCTTTGTCGTGAAGGTTGGCCGCTGTGTACGCTTTTACGAAGTAATAAGTACTGGAATGTAATATATTGGCTAGACCAGACATGTCTGGCAAGATAGTGGCTATTTATCTTCGGTTTTGCGATTAATATCTCCATTCTTTTATGAATTATTGAATTGTCCAGCGATAAATAAAATCAATGATCCGTAAGATTGGACAGGAAAGCGCTAAGTAGGTACACACACACAAAGCCTTGTAAGTTACTGTGGCCGTACATAGTCTAGAGTTTTATGTCGACTTTCGAAAAGTGAGACCTCGAAGTGAGAACTCGCAGTTTTTGTATGGAGAAATCGTTTACAAATCTCCCGATAGAGGCGCTTAGCGGTGTTGCATACAAAATACTTCGTAAGTCGCTCTTCGATATTTGTTTCGATCAACAAAACAAAAGCCAAAACTACATACGGATTCAGAAAACTTTTTTAATTCGACTTTGAAGGTACGTGAGCATGTCTTTGTCCTTGAAAGCAAATAGAAAGGGCATGCTCTTCGTATTTTGAATACAAAGTGGTTTAAAACTCTAGTATGATTATCTGGTTTATTCCAGTCGAGCCCACCGGCTGGCCAACTAGTGGGGGCGATTGGAAAAAAAATTCCCAACGAGCCCACTATGCAAATAAGTGGGTTCGTTGGGAATACTTCGATTCCCAACGAACCCTCTTTCGTCAGTTAGATTCCGTCAGTTTTTGTTTCCTTGGCTACTCGAATAAAACCAAGGCTTGAGTAAGGATTTTCTGCCGAACTTTGAATGACAATATTACGCAAAATATATCCACAATCTTTGGATTGCATTTCCATGTAAGTAAAGATGTAATATATCAACATAGCCCCATACCGAGATCAAGGGAGTTGGCACCAAGAGGGGCTAACACTAGTTCAAACGCTTTCAAAATGATTGCCAATACATAAAATGGTGAGAGTGTTACCAACCTACACTTCGAAATTTGAAATAAACACCTCCCAAGAACTGCCTAATATAGCTACTATATTAGTTTCAGTATCTCTACTTAGGTAGATACCGGACATGATATTTTGCAAAAATAAACAATAATAATATTTAGTACAACTGATAAAGAATTGATAAAAGACTTATATTTTTTGCCATGTCTTGTTTTTATGGATGTGAGCAATCTCGCTATCGATTCGAAAGCGTCCAAACGAATGCTAGAACCTTCTCACTATTCCTCACGACGGGAGCCATTCTCGAATAATTCCACCGGATTACGCTCCACATGGCGATATCCTGTCGATTTACTGCGAATATTCAATTATTTTTATGTGCCATTTCAATTGAAACCCAAGTAATACGTTTGGTATTGTTTGACTCCGTATCTTATGATGTAGCCCTAGAAGATCCCAAAACTTGAGGTTATCTGTCTAGTCTGGTTTCAAGGGCACCGGGGAGGATGGGAACATGTCTTATTTTGAATCGAAGACTCCCAAAGTATGTGTAGGCATCTTCTTTAACATTCTTAAATTCTTTCTTGCACACAGAAAAATAGGAAAGATATTATGTACAAAGGCGAGCTTAAGAGTTTTCTTCCAGAAAACCTCTGAGGCATAGGAGAGGATTAAAATAAAGAGGTAGCATTGAACGTAGGTAGAAACATTCAAAACTTTATTTGTTTCTGAGCGTAGCCACGTTTACTCAATATACAATCGTGACCATCAACGATTTATAACAAAATGTCTATTATAACATATGGGAGGAAGCTATGTATATGTAGGCTTGTATATAGCATACTTGAACCACAGTTGGCACCATGCCATGTGGGTGTAACGCCATGCCTTGGCTTCGGGCAGATTAAGAAAGATTAAGTGGTTGCTAGTTTTCATATTGCAGTATGAAGCCAAATAGCACTCAAGGCTCGTGAAGATTAGAATTCAAATTACTAATCTTAAGCTTAAGAAATCATAGCTTTTATTAGGGAACTTTGTCAGGACTTAAAAGGTCTAAAAGCTTCTAATTCAATTTGGTCTAGATGTTCAAGTAGCATTAGATATTCAACGAGAATACGAAATAGGCCTCATAATTAAGAATAATAATTTGTTTCAACTGAACAAAATTAGGTAATTTGGATTTTTGCAATAATTAACATGAGTATCTATATTTTTGGAACGGGTTTTTTGAGTGTGATGTGAACCTATGGAAAAAAGCTTGTATCTTAGCAATATCTTACATAGGTATAACAGAAAGGGGCAATCAAAAACAAGGATGTAATAGTTATGCTCCCAAGTTGAACACTAACAGCAGTGAAGAAAATATACATTCAAAACGTTTGAGCACAGCCAGTGCATTTCGACCTGAGTTTATCCAGCACGTAATAAATTCATTCGCCGGTACTGTGCATAGTTGTGAGAAATTAAGCGAGTGCAATAAAGATTTGCTCGTAAAACTATTCGGGCGGATCCAACAATTCGGATTAAAGCCAGCCTACGAATCCTGCGATCCAGCGCCAGAAAACTTACGTGGAACAATGAAAACGGCTTCTAGTCTGCGATTGTTTTGTTCCGGTTTTTTTAAACTTGGCATAAAATATGTGGGTTCTAGAATATAGGTGCAATATTAGCTTTCGAATGAAGGGTTTGAAGAACTTTTCTTTTACAGCAGTCTAGTCTCTTTGTAGTCTGATGGATCAATGATAAATGAAAGGTTATGGGAAGCCATTGCATAAAGAATATTTAAAATCCGTTAGTTCTGGTGTATAGAGGGGAACTTTGGTTAGAAGTGAACTTGTTAACAGTGAAAATGACGATGATGCTGATTTAAAAACGCAAGCAGCTAAACCAATGGGTTCTTTAGCTATAAAACCAAAGTTAGAATAAAAATACTTAAGCAATAAAACATCAAACACATTTGAACACCATTACCTATTCAATAACATAAAGTAAGCAAATAAATATGTTAGCGTACACATAACTCAACTGTGGAATACGCAAATGGGGCAAACGTAGGCACATGGTGATATACTCGTACATACCTACTCGATATTTATGGACATTATACGTGTACGAACTGAATATTTGATACAACGCCTTGAGACCTGCCGGTACATACGTTATGTATCGTTCTATATTCTATTGCCTAGACTATGTAAGTAGTTTCAATAACCATTTTGGGAGGTAGCTGCTTTTTTTTATGGCAATACTAGTAAACTATTTTTTCTTCAACTTATAAATTAGATTCTGCTAATAATTTCAAAGTTTATGATAGATTGTAACTCTAGATAGCTGCAACCAAAATACTTGTACCTATACCTAAATTTGTGATAGAAGCTGTTGTTCAGATAAACCTGACCGAAATACCGTTATCTTTGAAATCTGTTAAAATAGAAGATTGCAATGCTTTAGTAAAACATAAGTAACGTTTTGCTAACAATATTTGCATACCGTCCAACGTTCCATCAAACCCCTGTTTCATCTATTCACAACATATCGTACCATGACAAGCTTACAGTCAATACAATGGGGTCCGATGCTAAACCCATGTGAAGATCTGGCACACATCTGACATCGCGTGATAGGCGCTGACTGGCCCATTCATCGATGCACCGCAACAATACCTAGGTTGATCCACTGCAAAGATAAGCTTCAATGGATGTAATCTGGCGATAGAGCCGTACCTGATGAACTAGAAACTGGATGGATGGACGGAACGAAAGTGGTTTGAGATTTTTGAAACAGCTGTTTTTGCATTGTCTTCTTTTACCATTTCTAATACAAGAGCCTCTCTTAGCAAAGCTCATTTGAGACTTTTATTTGTACTCTCACTTTACTACTTTTCTTTATTTTATGTTCATCCTAGGTAGTAATGTCTTGGAGATCTATGACGTCAGCAAAGCGTTGATTCTTTTCGTACATTTCACGTTGTTTTTCACCACTATACTAATTAGTTGGAATGCGCAAAGACTTATTTCGCGTCACCTGACACGGGTGTGTGCCTGGCGTTGGAGCTTTGGCTTATCTTGGATTTGCTGTTATTTGTTTTATAATCTCTCTTTATTATTTTATTGTGGCAGCGGTTCTAGGTATTTGTAACTGGTAAGTACCTTCGTGCTTTTTCTTATGTTACTATTTGTATATTCGTGTTCACTTGAGAAAAAAAATTAAGGATAATATGTATTGTCTATATAAATGTAACGTGTACGTAAAGATATATAGGTTACTTTAAAGATTCAAACCATAAACTTCAAGAGCAGAAGACGTAATTGTTCCAACTGGACCACCGCTTTTTCTATATAGATGTATATCTATAATTTCCGATTATATACATCATAATAATATAATGTATATATATGATGTATATAATCGGAAATGAAGCTGCACGTATTGAACGGAAATTGAATGCTGTAGATATATACGATCTACTTAATATATATGTAAAAGTACTAATAAGCGGTGGCAAAATGATTATGGCACATTTACTGCAATTTAGACTTTATTGCATACTACTCAGGGTATAAACAGGGCTCTAAATGTGTAATGTAACACTGTACCATAGCTATTTGTAGATTAATGTGATAGATAACATGAATAATGGCATAATTTGCCGCTTGAAGGTATTTGTGGGGATGTTGCATAACCAAGAAATAAGTAGGTAGATATGGAATATAAATAAAATTTACGCCTACCTATTGTTATTAGAAATTCCTATATATCTTAACAGATAACAAGGTAAAGGAGTTAAGTTTCATGAGTTACAAAAAAGAATACTTCTTATGCATTTTCTGGTACATAAACACATACATACATATGCTATAGGTATAGGGTAATATACTCAAACTAGAGTTTAATATTTCAGTGAAAGTGAACTGAAATAGGTCATATAACTACTTACTTAGTTCTGATCTGGGTCACATTGCTCCCAAAGCACACATACATACAAGTTGTGTACAAAAAACTGCGAGGGTTCCCTTACTAAATTATTCAGTTAAGATATGCGTTCATGTTTATAATAATGTTAAGGATAAAAATCTAACGATGGGATACAATTGAAAAGTGTCACGTTATTCAAATATTCAAAATATATGTTAATAAAGTATTAAAAACCCATAAAAGCATCGTGAAACTCCGTTTGCATAGTGGTGCCTCTAACCGCTTTATAATAGCAAATTCAAAACAAAAATACTGGCGGGACCTAGAAGCTAGCACCGGTAGAGTCAGCAAAAAAAGAAGTATCGTGATGGACGGTGGCATCCATATTGTTATTTTGCTGGAACTATCGATCAGGTCGGACTGCGTCACTTACCTCTCTCATTCACCCCACACCCCATATCCTTTGCTTACTTCGTATATTTAGTTTCACAAACTAAGTACCCTGGTATCACATTCAGCCATATATTTTCGGTGTCGTGAACGGACTCAGCATACTTATTCGGTCTCCCCGTCACCTATTTCCATATCCTTCAGATATATCATAGTGTTCCGAATATTTTATGCTGTCGGTATCAAACAGGCGTTTTGTGGTAATGTCTCTGTTTGATCTATAGCAGTCAAGACCACTCGTGTTCTAAATATCTTGCCATTATGTATATTGTGGCTACATTAAGATGTAACGTCGCAGAAGGGAGCCTCTTAGCGTTTTTTCGTTGCGTAATCACGACCCAGATTGCTCTGTCGCGAAACATAATGCGGAATAGGGCAGGGAATTTGTAAAAGTTATAGGCAAGCATTTATTTTTTCAAGTCGAAATATCGAAACGGGTACCACTCCCAAAAGTCCGGTGAAATTACACGGCAAATGGCGCCTCGTTTGCGTTTAATTTGTACATTTGTTTATGCAATCTTTTTTCGTCGAGATACGCAAGCGTAAAAATAATTGAAAGAGCTATTTTGTTCGGTAAGGGAAATTAGCGGCGAGATTGTTCTTTGTTTGTTATATTTAATTGGATCAGATTACGGACGGCGTACAGACACGAAATGTGCGCTCGTAACAAGTGAATGATAAGCGTTTGCAAGAGTAAATAAGTATAGCGAGGGAAGGAGCTATCTGCAAAAGGGATTTTGTGTGAATCACAAATGAATTTTCTGTAGGAGGAAAAACTCACGTCATGAAATCTTCTACTGTGGCTACTTCGTTAAATAATGTAAGAAAGTGTGGAGGTGCGCGAATTGCGGAGCCGACTGGAACAAAACGCGCTGGAGCCGCTTGAATTTGCAATTTGGAGGCGTTTCGTTCTCACAATTTGCTTATACCGAGACCCACGTTGGGCGCCATTTCATGTAATTCGGTCCGCGGCCGCACTAAAGTTAAGTAATCACACACCGTCGCCGACGCCGACGCTTGCGAGGAACTTTTTTATTTTTTGGCATCGTTTCAAATTAAAAACGATAGGAGTAAGTCTGCTTTTACATGTACCTATACGTTGAAACAAAACCATCTTATTCACCGCGTGAAATATAATTTATCATCCTTTGTTAGAACAATGTCGGAACAAGGCGTATATACAGTGAAAATTAACAACTAACGATACCACTATCGATCATGTTTGTAATTTGAATTAGATTTTCAGCAAAATTTGTTCAGAGTTAAATGGAAGTGGGATACGAAAGTGGGAACTAAAATTAATGTACAAAACTTTATGAGCAATAATACTAGCTAAACTAGGAATCTCGATAGAGGTCGACCCCTTTAGCCTTTCATTTTCTCTTCAATAATGAACGGGCGCCGACCTGCCTTCGCAGCTGCACAAAATTTAATTTTAATATGGGACTGGCCACTATCTGAGCGACGTCGCCTAACAAAACACAGCGGCTGGCTGCCGGCGCATAGATTAGAACTCGCTTACACCATGTTTGTTCATGGTTAGCGTTTCTGATGTCCCAAGGCATTTGAACAATGTTATGGACGATTTTGTTATCGCCTTAATTGAATACGTGATTCTAAATACAAACGATCTTTCAGTTCGATTCGAACCTTCCTTAACCAAATTCTACATTATGATGTAGCATTTCCAAACCCTGGCCTTCAATTGGAGTAAAATTTGCTGCAATTTCGTGAATTGTCGCCGGGAGTTATTATTCGGCGTGTAAGCAGGAATTTGTCTCTAGGACATAGCTGGTTTTGTCCTGAAGTTTCCCGTAAATTCGCATGGTTCGCTGGTTCTTTTCAAAAGTCGCGGTTGGTTTTACGCTTTTGGCGGTATTGTTCGTGGCGTTTTGACTTTGAATTTTAACCATTCTTGTTCAGAAATTGCGCCAGAATGAATAATGTTTTGCGTTGCAGTTTGTTCGCCTGAAATTGCGCACTTTAGGTTGAGTTATTTACGTTGCGTGGAGGAAATTTATAAACGGAAAATTAAATGAAACTTTTTTATGAAAAATACTTAATGGATCCATTGTGAACCTTGTTTGAGTAACTGCTTATATCGAGTTGGGAAAGCCCTAAAACAAGGTGGTTCGGCTCCGTCTTATAAATCCGCTTTTTGCCTTGAGCAAACCTTCGAAGTGGATGGAGCGAAGTAAGTCGGGCATAGAAGCATTCGGCGTGCCTAATCTCTCAAATCCTTTGAGATCCTTTGGTCTATAACTTCTTGTACTGAGGATGCGAGTTGCTCTTCAGTGAAGGAATACTAAGTAGAGCTTTGCGTAAGATGTGAATCGTCGTCACGTCAAACGAATTTATTATTAGAGATTTTTATTTGCATATTCAATTTTCAGGTTAAAGATCTTTATTTCTCATAAGAATAAATAATTCACTTACATGAGAAAGTTACAAAAAGTTACACAAATTTAATATGCCGGGCATAGCGTACGTGCATCATCAATGATTCTTCTGAATGATCAAAACTCTTTTGAAGTTGACTTAGAACAGCCTAAACTATACGTCCTAGAGGTATGAAATTTAGAGGGTAGTATCTTTATATAGTGTAGGGGTGCACTAAGAAAGGAATTTTGAAGCGTCACACTCTAAAACCACTTTAATTTTCATCAAGATATCTTTTGGTAATCGGTACAAATCGAGTGTTTGTTGCTAGATGATATAAATAATACTCATGCGCGAAATGAATAATTTCCCGGATGTTTTTCTGAACTATCTCACAATCAATAACATTGTACGTGGCGTATGATTTATGTATGTAATAGATATTTCTTATCAATCTTCAGAAAACTATCTCTACGGAAAACGATAACGTAAACAACAAACAGTGGTATCAATTTTTGTCGGACCATTTTGTATTTTGATACGTTGACGCGTACTGGGTAGCAAAAGATCTTTTTCGGGTTGTGTTATGGGAGATTAGCGGGCTTCCATGCACTACATAAAAAGTTTATCCCCCGTTTTGGCTTTACATGGTCCGAGCCCATCAACTTGAGGTCTTTTTGGATGGATCCAAGCCAAGTAGTCGGAAGTCTGCCTGGGTTTTTTTAGCCGCTTCTATTGTAAGGACATTCTCTGTCATTGGTAGCAAAAAATTCCAAATATTTACGTATTATTATTATGTGCTATTCTGTCATACAAGACTGGCGTAGAACTCAAGAGACATTTTTCATTTAGAACTACGATTCCAGTAGCTTCTGTTAAACGCTACTCATCTTCAAATCCTTAATTCAGCTTCGTGACGCAATTAATTTTGTATTAACGTCGAAAAACATCTGCTCGTTCACTTCACCTTGAGAAAATTTAAAAATGGATATAATTCGGGTAATTGATGGCTCGTCCTCTCGTTTTGAGTACTGTTACAGTAATTGTTTCTCTGAAGGTCTTGAGCGGAGCTTACTTTCAGCGGTGCGTCTGAAATAAGTTCACGAGTTTCTAGGCACGGTGAAGATTCCTTTGGATCTCTTGTTTTTGTTCTTACCTGATCTGTATGGATAAATAAAGCTAGTTTTTGTTATGAGATTTACGAGGTTTTTCACTGTTATAGAGCACCGTCATCAGGCGCATTATCATCGTCATGTAACATGACAGGCGTCATGGCTCAGTCGGTAGTAGCTCTGCCTTCCGTGCTGTGGGTCGTGGGTTCGATCCCCACCGAGAACAAACATTTGTGTGTTGTAAACATAGATGTTTGTTCTGTGTCTGGGTGTTTCTATGTATTATAAGTATGTATTTACAAAAAAAAAGTATATATTCTATCAGCCATCTAGTTTACATAGTACAAGCTTTGCTTAGTTTGGGACTAGAAGGCGTTGTGTTAAGTGTTAGTGAATATTTATTATTATTATTATTTCTGTCGTCTTGCGATTTTCTTAGTTTTTAACTGCTCAATGGTGTTATAAACATCGTTGCAAATGCTATATCGATTTGTGTTGTACTCTTGCATAACATATTTTTTCTTGTTTCAGGTTTGTATTATATCTTTTTTCTCTACCTACTCGTGCGATCCTTCTGGGGTAAGTATACGCATGAATAGGATATAACTCAGTACCTGTCATACCGTACGAAGGTAATATAAATTGAATAGGCACACAACCATTCAATTTTACAACTTTACGATCGGGATGACCGATCTCTCATTTCCGTTCCAACAATAATTCAATTCAATTTCTGAAAAGGGTATACTTGCTTTAAATTAAGGTTTACTTAAAGAAAATTCATGATCCTTCATAATCTATAGAGAAAACAGAGTAAAAGATTACTCTAGATTCACAAAACGCTACCAACTCGACTCTTCATTTTATTTTTTCTCTTGGCTAATAAGTTATAATAAAAATGTAGGCCCTAGGTGTCAAGAAGTCAGGAAAAAACACATTGTGACACAACCTTGGAAATAGATGAGTTGGGTTGCCAGAGCTACTCAATATTTCCACTAACACTACACGACATTGGTAGAAAAGCTATCTACATTTAGTACTAGACGCTTTCTCACAGTGTCGACGCCGATTTTTTTAGTCTAGCGCCTAACATGTCGGTACTGAGACAGATGTCGGTATCGTCCTGTTTGCAGACACTCAATGTCGAGACCGTTCCACTCTCCATCAACCCAGTGACCAATTTCTGGGAAACGGGATCAGTACATTACAATTTCATAATCGAGTAAGAGACATGTGGTCACGTAACTGGGATTTGGGAACTCACTATTTATGTCACTCTCATGGATCTGGAATTGGGACTTTTCCAGTCTTTTCAAGGAAGTGTCCTTGCTTGGAAATAATTTATCGCCTACTTTTATCAGATTATCTGTTGAGTTAGTACCCACACAAAATGAGCCTTATAACACTAACAATTAGGTACCTATAACCACAGATTATATAATACTATACCTATAACCAAATTCATTATTTTTTTGTTTTGGTTTAGAAATCAATTTTTTTTTTACAAAAATGGTGTACACATTTTGTATGGTGAAAAAATTATTTTCGTTTCACCTGCGCGTTGAAAACATTTTTTCTCCATAATAATAATTATGAAAATTGCGAATAATTTTTTAGAAATCAACAAAACTAGAAAGGGCTCAGGTGGCTAATAAAACACATCCCATATAAATCCCAAATAGGGTGAAGTGAAGGTACAATAATTCCATGTTCATTAAACCACAGACTAGAAACCTTTGAATGTAAAATAAAACGCATATCGCAAATTTCAACCGACTTAACCATACGTCAATCCTATATCAAAGTAATCGACCATGAGATTGTATGCGGATGGCAAGTGTAGTAATTAATTAGGATCGCTTCAGCGGCCTGTCTTTGGCGGAGACAGCGATTATTGTTGCCCCACTAATCTCGTCTGCCGCCTGTTTGTAAACATTTGTATATAAATTGGGGCTAACAGTAGAATCCGGACTAGCAGCAAAGAGAGGAAATTAAGTTGAATTATTATTGGTATCTCTGTATATTAGAAATAACATAAAATGAGTCTCGGTTATTACAAAAAAAGGGTTTTACATACCACACAGTAAAGTGAAAACTTCTATCGTTTTACTGTCATCAAAATCAATGAAAAATGTAGATCTTTATCATTGAATTCCTACCTTAGTTTTGGATCGAGACGTTCGGGATGAGTATAAGTAGTTTTCGAGACTCGACCGTGACGATTCACTTGCGTTTGCTATTCACGCAAAACGCGCTAAAGTGTTTTAAAAACACCTTCTCTTAGTTCGCGTCACATCAAGCGTCATCTTGGTAAGCTAGTTACGTTCGACAGCACAACATTCTTTATTGCACAAATTAAAAGTACCTACCTAGTACCTACTACCTACACACAGAAGCGTACATGAATGAATGAATTAATGAAATGAAATCGTATAAATCTTTCTTTAGATCAGATATCTAATAACTAATCATGGCTCTCAAATTACGGCTGAAAAAAAATGCCAATTAGGTACTACGTACATTTTCGACTTACTGCCTTCGAAAGTTGAACTAAATACCTACCTTTGGGAAGCATTGAATATTTAAATAAGAAAATAAACTTTGCAAGTCCTGCTACTCAAACATAAAATAAACAAACCCACCAAATGTACATTTACGTAGCAAAATATCACGAAAACTTTCATACCACATGCTAACGACCATGCAACGGTTACATTTGGCTTACCGAATTTCAACACGAAGTAATCTGGGCCCTCTATATATCACAAGTTATGACACGTCAACCTAATATTTCAGCGATGGTGCTCCATAGGGATGGGCTCATAGAAGTTGAATTCAGAGACAGCACTTTAGAGTTTTCTTAGAAAACGCGCGTTTTTTGATTATACCCAAGTGACTTAAGGAAATAATTATAAGTACCTACAAGTAATATCTTTTCGACTTCTATTTTGTATCAAATACGTGTCATACTCAATTCCACGTCAAGCAAAAAAAGTAAACCAGCGTAGAATGCCAAATTTATACGGGTTAGCGAATTGCTCACGCTAACCTATTGCTGTCATCAAAACTAAGTAATTGTATTTACTTTTTTGTAGAATTTTCATGACTGCCCTTTCGAACTCATTCATTTTGACTTCAATATGGACACAAAGTATCACATCTCTAGTGTCACCAATATAGCACAGATCATAATATAATACTAAACACTAGGTACCAAAATAGTATAATTAGCTTCCCCAGATAATTTACCTACCGCAAATCAGATGTACCTGCTTGTTTACAACTTGTAATCTATTCTACCAATGAGTGTTGCACACTGCTACCGATACAAACGAAACTTTTTTTTTCAATATTTTAAGTAGTATTTTAAACCGTTTATTTAACAAACCATCTAAACTTAAAATACAATAGTGTAGTATTTAGTTTAAACTCTAGAGTAAATCCACATTTTCTACAGTTCGTTGACAGTCGAGTGGCATAATCCATTTAACTTTGTGGAAACAGTTAATCGTATCTTCACATTTCTTAAGCAAAGAACGCACATTTCTGAGTTTCGTAATTTGAACAAGAGATACAGTTTTCGCCTGTTGCTGAGGCACACTGACAACTTTTTAAAGAAGGTAACTCTGCTACTTAAATATTTAAAAACAAAAGTTCTGATTCTAACACAAGTAAGCTTTTGAAATCAAGGAATTGAGTCTTTAAATTTGACAGGCGTCATGGCTCAGTCGGTAGTAGCTCTGCCTTCAGTGCTGTGGGTTGTGGGTTCGATCCCCACCCAGAACATACATTTGTGTGTTGTAAACATAGATGTTTGTTCTGTGTCTGGGTGTTTCTATGTATTATAAGTATGTATTTACAAAAAAAAATGTATCTATGTATTCTATCAGCCATCTAGTTTCCATCGTACAAGCTTTGCTTAGTTTAGGACTAGAAGGCGTTGTGTTAAGTGTTCGTGAATATTTATTTATTTATTTAAATTTACTAAAATGGAAAACTTGAGGCTAACCTGTACCTACCAAACAACGTGGCTTCGTGAATCGTGGAAAAATGTTACACTTCTTTTGTCAAAATAAAGTTTGTTTTGTACTAAAAGATCCTTTTGTATAAGAAAAACTTCGTAAGTACCTTGTAAGCACTCTTTTTGTCAATTATATTTTATGTGGCCATTGATTTGACGAAGTTCGAACATACCTGTTAGTAAAACTAAAATATACTTATCTACTTATTTATTTTCTTCGCCCTCGATATTTACCGCAAACTGTACAAGGCTTTGCTTATACTTAGTCGCTCCGGTGATTCCACAAGGAGGAGAAATTTCGCATAAGCGTTTGTAAGTGGGGACATAAAATAAAATACAAGACCTACCAAGCTTAATATTAATATAGTTGCGTACTTTACTTGAAACTAGGTCACTATGGGCTTTGCTATGGGTAAATGTGTGAATATTTCTTTTGTGTCTCGTTATTTGACATTTTTAATTTTTATATCCTCGCAAATAATATATGGAAACCACATTACCTAGTTGAAAAACTCAAAACGTATCCCAGCAGTGGAGAACGTGCCACTTTTCGTTCTTAAAAATATCTTTAGATAAAAAATGAAAAAAATAAAAAAATAAAAAAAATTTATAAAGATTATGATTACTTAAAACTGTGTGTGTTCTTGCCTAAGCAGAGCCTGTAATTGTTCAACACAAATATTTTAGTAAGTACCTACCTACAAGAGAAAAGAGAAGCTATTCTTTTTTAATTAGAGTCTTACCAAAAAAGCATAAATAAAATTAATTCGCTGGCCCCACTGCGTGTTGCCAGACTCGTGAGTGAGTAACCAAAAAGTAGTGCAATATTTTCTAACAAAATACACTCAATTTTCAAGCTGTGCTAACATTAGCCCAAATATTGTGCCGAAGTGAGCGGTCACAGTCTAGAGACGTATAGCCGTAGGAAAGGTAATATACAACGTTATGGTGCATACATTGCGCTGCAATGCCTGAATAATTCAAGTCCTACCAGTCGTGAGCCAGCAAACAGAATCAAAAATTAAATTTAATTCGCTTCTGTGCCTCGTTAACCATGCAGCCCTACTCTTCCGCTCCGCCCTAAAGGTAAAAGATTAATAGCAGTATTGTATAATCAAAATGATTTTACTGCTCTAATAAAACCCTTAAAACTTTGACAGGCCTCTATCCTTTGGAATGTTTCTCAGAGGACTTCGTTGCGAAGTTATTGGAGAATCTTATCGTTATGAACTTTATGGCTTAAAAAAGGGATCTTGGTAAAACCCACGTCCACAATCCTTGGCTGAATATTCGGCCAGGAGTTTTTATCAGCTTCTCACCTACTTATCCTAAATGATTGTCGCTATATGAGATGGTAGATGCAGAAAAACACTTATTTCTAAATAATAAATAAATAATAATATAATTATTTATTTATTAATAATAAATATTCACGGACACTTAACACAACGCCTTCTAGTCCCAAACTAAGCAAAGCTTGTACGATGGAAACTAGATGGCTAATTAGAATACATACATACATTATTTTTTTTGTAAATACATACTTATAATTCATAGAAACACCCAGACACAGAACCAACATCTATATCTTACAACACACAAAATGTTTGTTCTCGGTGGGGATCGAACCCACGACCCACAGCACGGAAGGCAGAGCTACTACCGACTGAGCCATGACGCCTGAAATAAAATATCAAAGAATGTAGCTACTGTATTTACTAATATTTTCGGTGAATATAGCGTGCAATTATTATTATCTTACATAAAAGATGCTTTTGTGCGATGAAAACTGTTTAATTTCCTGAACGTGGAAACTCTAGGTATAGACATTATCAGCTGGTTCGTTCAATTATTCGTTCAGCTCAACTGCCCCAATCAAGAAGGTGGATTTTCATTAAATCGCGATGCACCTTGGTCACGGAAGGCTATTTCCCGCGGAACTGGGACAAACGAATACAGTTTTATTATTCACAATGTTTTTCACAGAACCCTGTTTTATGGCACTTTGTATCTGGTTAGTGGTCGTTTACGTGTGTTATGTTCTTCTTGAGTTTATGTTTTAACAGATAAAATGTGTTGAAAGAAGAATGGTATAAGGTTGATTGGGCCATTGTGTTCACGTTAGTTTAGTACTGTGTTTTTAAATGGGTGTTTTCTTGCAAGTTTATTGAATTAGTCTTTATATTTTGCGCTCGATCTTAAGCTTCTTGACAGGGTACAAAACTTTGTTTAAGGTTTACTATAAGTACTATACTATAAGGAAATAAACATTATCTTATTATCTTACATTATCTTATACTGATTTACTGTTCAAGCACTGATCCGGACTCAAATATGCTTGAGTAAAGATATCTTTATCACCATAAAGGCGTAAGTGCCATTTTTCGATTCGTATCATAATGCATATGCCCATCAGTGGGCCAGAGCGGTGAATATTACGACATACGGTAGGTACTCTTGTTGATGGATAGGTATTACAGTTTTTTATTTATCTTTTAACATTGTATATTATTGTGTTGAATAAATTCTGTTAATTTATGTAAAATTAAGTAAATTTTTAATCAAAATCTAAATTCAATTGATTAAAATCTCATATTCATAAACCTTGTAATATTAACAAATTGCAAGCTAGTCACAACAAAGCCAGCTCCAATATTGGTACATTAAATTTTCCCATTTTCCTTAAATTATGTTTGTAGTAAGGTACGAGTGTAGGCACCCGTCACTGCCTTAGCGAACTGTTTTCATTACGCTTGCACGCGATACTATACATAAACACAGTGAATAGGTAGGTATCTGCAGGAGTTTTTGTGTAGACGATACGATAGCGGTTTTCAGGGCGAGCAAACTACCTTAGAGCCCGTAGTAGAGTTTTGTTTTGTTGATCGTAACGCATATCGAGAAGCGAGGATTTTTTTTATGACAATCCCATAAGCGCCTCTAGCGGGAGATTTGCAAATTATTTTCTCCATACAAAAACTGGTTTTTCGATTCTCGCTTGTCGCTAATCAACAACAAAACTCAGAGTATAGCAAAATGGCGCGTAAGGCGATGTTGCCATCATTTAAAAATATCGCCGAATTACTTAGTTACGTGATTTATCCGGACTTACTACTGCGCCGATCTTACCAGAAGATACTATATATCAATGCATTGTCTCACTGACCACGTCCACTAACATCATGCCCTGTGAGGTCGTGAGGTGTCGCAACAAAACTCAGAGTACAGACTCTGTGTTCTGCTTGTTCGTCCCGTTGCATCGTGCTCTATATTTTGTCTCAGCAGTCACGTTCTAGAATATTTATTTCACAGCGGTTGTCATCAGTGGAGGAAATGTGAGGAAGGCTGACCCCACCACTATGTGGGACCAATAGTCGGGAAGAGAGAGAGTGGTTGTCAGTTATTGCTACAGATGGTCACAGTTGGTTTGGTACCTACAAAAACACGCCACACCATCTTTTTACACGCTCCGGAAGACTGGTAGACACTCTTAGTATTAAGTCCTCCCAGCATTACCTATTTGTTTGTGAAAAATTAAAAAAAAATCTTGTAGTGCCATCTATCACGCTATATGAGAACTATCCTACATCAGAAAGTGTCGTGTCGATAGAAAAACCGTCTGATTAATCCCCGTGGTAGAGTTCCTTTAATTTCCTATTTTCCTTCCCATGTTCATCATTGATTCATGTCAGACAATTTGACTGAAGGGACGGCCTGTTCGAAAATTAATGAAGGTTTTGTGAATTTTCAATTCAAGATAGTTTGCTTTTAGTTAGAAACTCTACTGTTATTGATTTTACCCTTTGATCAGTCGCCGTTGAGCTTATTGATTTGTTCAGTAACTGTGTACTTTGTTTTGAACTTCATTACACAGTAAAATTATGTTTATTGTTTACACAGCGTGTTCCAAACTGTAAGCTGATTGTAACTAAAAAAAATTAGTAGAGCTTCTTTTGAAAGAGCTCGTTTGAGGAAGTACTACCACTTTACAACTGAGCCCGTAGTCTGTGCATTTGTTTTACTTTCGACTCTATTATAGCACACGCAAACGCATTCGCAAAGCGAGAAATTTTGTATGAAACCCAGATAAGCGCCTCTAGCGGAAGATTTTGGAATTATGCAATTCCCAACAAAATTTCTCGCTTTGCGAAGGCGTTTGCGTGTGCTATAATCGAGTCGAAAGTAAAACAAATGCACAGACTACGGGCCCTGAACCTATTTCTGCCGATAAGCGTGATGATTTTGCAGTACATTGCTGTGTTCCAGCTTAAAGGGTATATATAGGTGCCGGTGGTGCAAATACAGCCACAGAGACTTCCTAACACACCTGAGACACCTCTGAGTCTCAGAGTGATGGGGGCAGTGCAATGCATTGTTACGGCCATCACCTTGTTCAATCATTTAGTTGTATAAAAAAAAAGAGCAGTCTGGTGTGTGTTGAAGTTAAAATAAACCAGTTAGTTAGAACGCTTCCAACGCCTTTGCAACACTCATAAAAAAAATATCACGATATTATATCAAAATGTAACTTAAGTATTAGATTAGATTAGATTAGATTAGAAAATTCTTTATTGCACTTTAAAAATCGTACAGAGGCGAGTTTAATGCTATTTAGCATTATCTACCAACTAACCTGGGTGTAGTGTGGAGATGATGGTAGTGCTTCTAATGGAAAACTTTAAAAAGAAAAAACAACGCCTTTAAAACTACATTAACCTACAAAACATACTATATAAGTATTTATGTAAAGCCAAATATTAAAGTCAAAATTCCATTTCACTTTTACAATAGACATTGTTATCTATATCCGCATATATTCTGGCATTACGACTTTAGGTAATAGTTATACGTGAAATTTACCGTAGGGTGAACGGGCCTATTGTTATAATACTGGGAAGCTTTTGATTCCTATGAAGCGGTGGACGTTATATGCAAGTGAATACGCATTTTTGTATGCATATCCTATTCCATACCACTAATATATCACTTTTCACTATCCACAGTATTATAAGTGTGAAAGTTTAGATGTTTAGGTTTTTGCGTTTCAATCACGCTGCAGCTATTAGTCTAATTTGGATGTAACTTGGACCATGTATAGTTTGTAATCTTGGAGTCAAACTTTTCATACCGGAAAATGAACAGGATCAAATGTGACGCGAGCGAAGTCGCGGGCGGAAGCTACTATTAAATAAATTCACAAAGATCGTTTTAAAACGTCTTCTACGCTAAGTAAATTTAAGTAAAGATACATTTAATGCTTAATAAACGCTTAATAATATGTAATTCACGAAGAGACGTGGTACAAAAATAGGCTATCGACTGACTGAAATCTCAGCACCATATTGGAATCCCTGAATAATAGAGACTCTTTTTATTATATTAAAAAAGTCATAAGATACCCATCCTCTTAGATCATAATATTGTAATACTACATTTTATGGAGTGGTAGAAAAATACCTATGAACTATGTCAAATTTTTGCAATAATCCGGTCTAAGAAACTAAATCTTCACCGCTTTTTCAAGTTGACTGACAGCTAGATAGCATAATATTAAACTCACTCCAACAGACGTATTATTACGGTGATCGTATCTTAAGAAACAAAGGCTTTATTCATCCAGCCCGTATTCCTCGGGCATTAATCGCGTATAACGCCGGATATGCTGAAAATTATGACGTTTACCTTCCGGCAACGCCTTTACCCAAACGTCCTTCGTGTATCGAAATTCAATGGAAAAGTTAGGATGATAGTTTTTGGGGTATTGTTTGGGTTGCTTTGTGCCTTTTATAATTAAGTGTTGGTGAGCCCGCAGTCAAGTTGCGTCGTTCAAAAATAATTGCTATTCTTAAATTAAATAAGTTTTTTTTAAATATCATTATAATTAGAAAGAAGAAAGAAAGAAAATACATTTATTTCGGACACACTATACATACATAACAGCACAACAAAAAGAAAACAACATAGGTAGAACTTAATACATAACTTATAGGTAATATACTTAAACAAGTGCGAGGTAAGTATATGTATATTAAAACTAAAACAAAATTTTATTTTTGCGACTGTTTAAGTTTATCATCAGATTCTAAATATTATCTAGGACCAAGTACTTGTCAAGCAAGACAAATCAAACAAGCCCAAACTCGATGGGGTTGCGTTTTATTACAAAGTTTTCATGGCCACCTTCCAAGTTCATCATCAGATTCTGTATATTATCTAGGGCCATTGTCCTTGTAAAGAAGAATCAAACGAGTTCAAACTTGAAAAACAGCGAGGTTTTAAATAAACACACAAACAAACATTAAATAAAATCTTGTAAATATACTGTTTGTATTGAATTTCAATCTTTTGCTCGCAAAACGAGCTAATACGATCACCAAACCTCAATATCTTCCCATATTTGCAGCGGCGAAGTCATATGATCGGCTAGAAGGCCTAGGAATTGCAATTAGGCCTCGAATTACGCATAGTTCTCTCTGGAATTTCATTCCAGGCCATATCTTCGAGCTGGTCCGGAAATTCCTACACCTTTGCGGCACCGAAACAGCGGTGTAACGTTGGATAGTTCAATGGGCTATCGAGGATGGCGATGGCGAATGAAAGGGGGTTTCTGGTAAGGCTTGAACGTATTGAAATGTGCGTTTCCCAACCCATGAAATCTCACTTGCTCTACATCTTTGGATGTTACAATTTTAAAGATATTTGATAAGGTTTGGGTCGAGAGTTTGCATGGCCTTGAAAGTTTTACAACTTTGACTGAATTTATAACAAAAATTGTTTTATGTACCCAGGTACGAGTAGCAGCAAACTGTCAACCAGAAAGAAAATATTAATAAACATTTACATGAACTTATTTATCCAAAGGAACCAGCATTTATTATGTATGCAAAGGAAAGTAAGAAAACAAAAATGAGGCCACATCTATAACAAACTTTAGTCTACCTACTAAAATGCTACGTTGTAGCAGTGAGAATTTTTGAAAAAAAAAACTGAAATCTCCACTGGTAGGGATTTCTTAGTGGGGATTTCTGGAATATAATGAAATTATCAGCCGTTTCTGATGGCATTTGTTAAACCTGACAAAACGGTATAGCCCCATCTTCCTTCCTGTTTTTCACTTGAGAAAGAACAAAGAGGAAGATAATAAACTAGAGCTGTTCTATACCTAAGCCGGTTTATCATTAAGAAACGAAAAGATGCCTAAAAAACTTTTCTGTGTTTGATAGAACTCATAAATTTTAATAAAAAAGTTCGTGTCTTGTTTGCGTCATGTCCTACGATGTTTATATAAAAGTTGTTGGCAATACCGGGAATAACGTACAGTATTTTTTATGCCAAGTTTCGAAAACATCATAATTTCTCTGTACTCGTGAACTTGAAGTACTTTATGGTTGAAAACATCGGACGAAGTCGAAATATTTGTAACCTTGGGTAAAAAGAGCTCAGAGTGAATAAATTTAGTCGAATGGGTTTAAATAAGTATGAAAAATCTTCAGTATGAACACCTCTAAGGGATGTTTACATACTAGCTATAACCACAATGTCGGTGGCTCGATCGGTATCGGCACCGAGACATGTGAAAGCGTCTTGTACTTAGTGTCGTATCGGGGTAGTGTGAAAACCACCTAAAGCTCGATTCATAATAATATTGAATTTACAATTTACAGACAAAAGAAACTCCGATACTTTGACAATCTAACCATAACCACAGATCATAATATAATACTCCATAACTATTATACGTACATGCACCTCAATGCAGCACTGCAACAACAAGGAATACTTAATGAAATGCATACAAATCATTTCAGAAATGGAACACACGTGTTACACTCGCCAACCACTTCAACCTCATCAATTGACATCGATTGAAAGGATCAACGAACCTCTTCAGCCATGAATCTAGACTGAGGTCAAGGGAGTTTTTCCTTGAATAGCAGAGAGACCACTGATCATATTTCAAGAGACGCGATAACCCTCACAAAAGAATCCTACCCAATTGCGTAATGGGCTAGCTCAGCCGTTATCTCTACCCATTATTTCTGTTTGAAGGAGGCGTTCTTAATACTAAGGCAGGAATCTTTACGAAGATCTTTGATAAAGTTCGTTCGCATTTGATCTCGTTGTGGTGACTTGTGTGGTCGCTCTGTAACTTTTGCTACATTCCAAGTAATAAAGGGGATGATAAAAAGCTTCTTACAAAAAAATACTTATTTGTATCTACTTCAAGATCAAAAATCTTTTTGAAATGACGTCGTTTGTTCCTGGAAAACTAAGTTTTATAAGTTAAATTGATTGAAACAAGTCCTAAAGCCTACGAGAGAAAATATAGGTTACCGATAAAAATCTGAAGACAAAGTGGTATAACCCCATATTGATCTTGCTAGACACAGTCAATGAAAACCAGCTGGTTCTCTCCACTGCTCACATGTAAACAAAGTTTTGTGCCGCATGCCGGTTCCTTATTTTTCACACTAGTGCTTTATGAACAGGACTAGAGGTGTATGTAAATATTTATTCCAATCTGGCCCACCAGTGCGATCGATGGGAAAGTGTCTACAGTGGTCTGCTTGCTTGGGGAGGTAAATTAAAGGAACAAAATAGGTTTTGAGTTGTTTTTCTTGATTTTACGTCGGAACGTGCATTCTGAGGATACTAACATATATTTTTTAAGGGATTTACTTATTTTCTATGGTTCATAATTCCACTGCAATAGTCCAGTCCAGAGTAATTTTACTGTGAAGATTACGGGAGGTCAGTGGACGTAGAATTATATCCAACTTAATCTATGGATAATGGTCTGTATTTTGCAGTGGCTTTGGTCAGGCGGATGTCATGATATAATAGTTTTTTGATTTGTAGAGTAAGTATCAGCTGATTATATTTTCACTGTGTCCCAGCTGAAATATGGTTCGGATTACCTCTCCGTTGGTCGTTCAATGCGCAAAGCCTCTGTCAAAGGAAGGAAACTTGCCTAACAACTTGAACCCGATAACTGTTTGGCCCTTGGCTTGATTCTGTTGAGGATAATTATTTTTGGGTTACAGAAGAGGAACCTCAAAAGTAGGGTAAGAAGTAAAAATGAGACTGTTTTTAATTACACAGAATAATACAAAAAAATTAGGGAAACTCTTCCCGTGAGTTTGATCGATTATATTTGGATTTAGATGATTTTCACGTAACGTAAATTTTTTTTTACAAGTGACACTCGCGTCGTTCTGTGAATAGGTTGGGTTTTTTCCCAACGAGTCATATTTTGATTGGATGTTACCCGTTGGGAATCCATCATATAAATCGGTAAAACTCAGATTGACATAAAACAGTTTTTTATAACTTCCCAAAACAATTCAATTAGAGCAAAAAATTAAAAAGAAGTGGTAAAGTGAACAGATAATGTTCTTACGTAAAACTACACCACTAAGCAAATCATCGTTATCAGGTTCAAAGTTCCGGCATAATACATCCAAATACTCACAAATTTTTTTTTATCAATATATATAAAACTCTTTTTAAGCTGACTGAGAATCAACGCACAGTCTAAACTATAAGTCCTAGAGGTATGAAATTTGGAGGGTTGTATCCTTATATATGTAACTAGTGGTTGCGTTGCGCGCGAGCTGCAAGCAGCTCGCGTCTTTTTTTTATGCCGTATTTTTATCAAAAACCCCTCAATCTCATTCGGATACCCCGTTGGAACGAAGTCAATCGGTTAAAGTTTCGCAAAAAAAATCTACATGGCCGCCATCTTGGAATACCAACCTTTTATTGCAGTAAAAACGCATTTAAAATTTAAAAAAGTGTAAAATTCCATTCAAACCCCTCAATCTCCTTCGGATACCCCGTTGAAACAAAGTCAATCGGTTAAAGTTTTGAAAACCGGAAATGACACGGCGGCCATTTTGAATTTCTAAAATGTCATAATTTTTCTGAAATATACAGGATACAAGCTACCTGTCAGTGAAAGAACGGTAGTCATACCTTAAACTTGGTAGAACAAAGTAAGTCGCCAAAGTCGGGTCTGACTGAAAAATTGAAACTCCTATAGCATGCGGGGTTGCCAGCTGCGGGGAACGAAAATGATCAAATGTCATTTGGGTGGGCCCAATCTTGCCAGCTAGTGGAAATTTTAATTCAAAATGTCGTTATTTCTACTTTTCACGTTCCCGAGAGATAGCGGGGAAACTACCCTAAAAATGGGGAAAAATTTTCAACCAGGCAACACTCCTTTACCAACTGCACAACCGGTCCATACAATTCATCCAAGTAGAGGGTTGCCAACTACCCGATATTTCGGTTTGAAAATCGTGATTTTTTCGAAAATCGCAACTTTTTTACAAAATGGTCGCCACGCCGTCCGCCATCTTGGATTTTTGAAAAGTCATAATTTTTCTGAAATCTCAAGGATATAGGCTATCATTCTGCATAATCGGTGTTGCCAGCTTTTGAGTTTCGTAGAACAAATTAATCCGCCAAAGTCAAAAAGTCCCAAAAACTAAAAAGTTGCAAGTCTCTCGGGGTTGCCAACCAAAAGTTACGAAAATGGTCAAATGTCATTTGGGGGAGGCCAACGCTCCTATGCAGCCCAAGTCTCTATTCAAAATGTCATTATTTCTACTTTTCATGTTTTTGGGGAAAATCTCGGAAATTACCCTAAAAATGGGGAAAATTTCTAAACCAAGCAACACTCCTCATCGAATCACATAACCGCTCGGTACAACTCGACCCCCTAAAATGTTGCCATCTACCCTAAAAATGGATTGGAAAAAAGTGTAAAAACCATGACTTTTACAAAATGGCCGCCACAGCCTCCGCCATCTTGGATTTTTGTAAAGTCATAATTTTTCCTAAATCTCAAGGATATAGGCTACCCACCCTTATACTCAGTGTTGCCAACTTGCGAGTTTCGTAAAACAAAGTAATCCGCCAAAGACAACCCTAAAAAGTCGAAAAATTCAAATCAAAATTGCGCGGCCGCCATCTTGTTTTTTTTTTTTTTTCACCAATTCCCAAAATCCCAGCCTACAATCAGTCGGATGACACGCTCGGACGCCCTCTATCTGTCATAGTTTGCGAACGCGCAAATCAACACCGGCGCCATCTTGGATTTCGAGAACCGCTATAATTTTCCTCTACTCGTTTGGTGTTGATACACATTTTCGTAGAACATCATTGTGGTGTAGCTCCACTCCTTCTGCCTTTTCTAGCATGTCAGTGAGTGAGTGAGTGGTAATGTAGCTTTATATAGTATGACTAGTGGTTGCGTTGCGCGCGAGCTGCAAGCAGCTCGCGTCTTTTTTCTTATGCCGTATTTTTATCAAAAGCCCCTTAAAACCCTACTAACTCATATGAACCCCTCAATCTCATTCGGATACCCCGTTGGAACGAAGTCAATCGGTTAAAGTTTCGCTAATAAAATCTTTATGGCCGCCATTTTGGAACGTTCACCCCTAATTGCAGTAAAAATGCATTAAAAATTTAAAAAAGTTGAAAATTCCATTCAAACCACTCAATCTCCTTCGGATACCCCGTTGAAACGAAGTAAATCGGTTAAAGTTTCGAAAACCGGAAATGACACGGCGGCCATTTTGAATTTCTGAAATGTCATAATTTTTCTGAAATATACAGGATACAAGCTACCTGTCAGTGAAAGAACGGTAGTCATACCTTAAACTTGGTAGAACAAAGTAAGTCGCCAAAGTCGGGTCTGACTGAAAAATTCAAACTCCTATAGCATGCGGGGTTGCCAGCTGCGGGGAACGAAAATGATCAAATGTCATTTGGGTGGGCCCAATCTTGCCAGCTAGTGGAAATTTTAATTCAAAATGTCGTTATTTCTACTTTTCACGTTCCCGAGAGATAGCGGGGAAACTACCCTAAAAATGGGGAAAATTTTTCAACCAGGCAACACTCCTCTACCAACTGCACAACCGGTCCATACAATTCATCCAGGTAGGGGGTTGCCAACTACCCGATATTTCGGTTTGAAAATCGTGATTTTTTCGAAAATCGCAACTTTTTTACAAAATGGCCGCCACGCCGTCCGCCATCTTGGATTTTTGAAAAGTCATAATTTTTCTGAAATCTCAAGGATATAGGCTATCGTTCTGCATAATCGGTGTTGCCAGCTTTTGAGTTTCGTAGAACAAATTAATCCGCCAAAGTCAAAAAGTCCCAAAAACTAAAATGTTGCAAGTCTCTCGGGGTTGCCAACCAAAAGTTACGAAAATGGTCAAATGTCATTCGGGGGAGGCCAACGCTCCTATGCAGCCCAAGTCTCTATTCAAAATGTCATTATTTCTACTTTTCATGTTTTTGGGGAAAATCTCGGAAATTACCATAAAAATGGGGAAAATTTCTAAACCATGCAATACTCCTTGACGAATCACACAACCGCTCGGTACAACTCAACCCCCTAGAATGTTGCCATCATACATAAAAGTGGTTTTGAAAATTTAGCAAAAACCATGACTTTTACAAAATGGCCGCCACAGCCTCCGCCATCTTGGATTTTTGTAAAGTCATAATTTTTCCTAAATCTCAAGGATATAGGCTACCCATCCCTATACTCAGTGCTGCCAACTTGCGAGTTTCGTAAAACAAAGTAATCCGCCAAAGACAACCCTAAAAAGTCGAAAAATTCAAATCGAAATTGCGCGGCCGCCATCTTGTTTTTTTTTTTTTTTTCACCGATTCCCCAAATCACAGCCTACAATCAGTCGGATGACACGCTCGGACGCCCTCTATCTGTCATAGTTTGCGAACGCGCAAATCAACACCGACGCCATCTTGGATTTCGAGAACCGCTATAATTTTCCTCTACTCGTTTGGTGTTGATACACATTTTCGTAGAACATCATTGTGGTGTAGCTCCACTCCTTCTGCCTTTTCTAGCATGTCAGTGAGTGAGTGAGTGGTAATGTAGCTTTATATAGTATGATATGTATGTAATGTAGGGGTGCACTAAGAAAGGAATTTTGAAAAGTCGCACTCTAAAGGGTCTAGAACTCGAGCAACGCCGCGGGTGACGGCTAGTAATAAATAAAAATAAAAGCTTTTAATCTAAACATACTCGTTACTCCAGTACCTACATACTATAACCACACTAAACCATTCATAAAACGGCCCTCAACTCTTACAAAACCGAAGATCTGAAGCCTTACTTTTTTAATTTGAAACGTAACCGGTGCAATAAAGACTTTATTACACTGAGAGTACAGATTATATAAGAGTTCCACCGTATAGTGTTCCACTCTAAAACAAATTTGCACAAATAAAACAACTAAATCGACCTTTCGCTGCAAGGATTTCTACAAAATAAATGCAGGCGTTTTTTTCTATTGGTCAGCTGTTTTACAAAAGTGTATAAAATTAAAACTTAAGTTATTCCGATAAAGCTCATTTTACTTTTTAAATTTTGTGTGATTCTTTACAGGATCTTTTCCTAGCTTTTGACCCGTACGCCCTTTGTAGAGGCTATTTTTTATTCATTCGCAACGTTCTATGGGAGCTAGCGCCGTCGGCTTACCTATTCAATGTTTTTCGTTAGTCTGGGAAAATAGAGATTTTTGGTACATCACAGGGTTTTTAAACTTGAATGTTAAAAGACCTGTTCCTCTAGAGAAGACGTGTTCCACGAATTTTTTTATTAGCTATTTAAGACATTCACAATAAGATCAAAATTATTTTTTTTTTTTTTTGGGTTTTTCCATTTTTCGTTTTAGATGACGGTAAAATGGTGTACTTTACCTACCTATAACTGTTATTTTATTTTGTTTCAGGTATGTACCGTCAAAGCTTGCAAAATACAATAACTGGGCAATTAGAGAAGAACTGCAATGTAGAATAAAATTTTGTAAAGGTTTGAGAAGTCACATTTTGTATATTATTTTTATACACAACATTTTACTTCCCACAGCGAAGTAAAACGTCGTAAATTCAATTACAATTCAAGAAATATCCACAAGGCTGATGGACATAGCTTTAATTTTCCGCAAAGCTGAACACGCCAACAAGCCAGACATCCGCTTGTACTATCTAGATAAGCAGCTGAAGTATTGTGAGCTTAAAATATATTTTAATAGAGTTCAAAAAACAACGACAATCGCAGGGGAGTATAATAACCTCCTTTTGCTATAAGTACATTTTATTTAGAATAAGTTGAGTTTTAAAAAATATTTTTTGTTGAGTAAATTAACTTAGTTTTGTACATGGCGTGCTCGAATGCGAATATAGGTTGTCTGGAAGAAATCGCTCCCTAGCGATAAGACCACCCATTGTACGTAATAGCTTAATCTTATTTTAGAATAGAATAGAATAGAATAGAATACTTTTTATTTACGACACATACTAGACTACGACACATACGACACATACTAAAAACAGAAACAAATACAAACTAATTAAATGCTAACTAAACTAAAAACTAAGTACTACATAAAACAAGTAAACTAGGTATAAGGTAGTCCAGTGTGCCGTAAAACGTACCCTGGCTCAGCATATGTTGGATGGCTGGCAACCAACGCTGGTCTTCCGCCAGGGCCGTACGGTGAGATCACGGAAAACCTACCAGCCATGATTAATAAATGATAAAAAAAAACAGTGTGAAAATAACAAAAATAACAATATAAAAAGGGAAAACTGCCAAAATAAGTATAAATGTATAAATATATATATATGAGTATAAAAAGGGATACAAGACTTCTGACCCAGAAACATCAAGCAATTAGCACTGCAGAGTATTAACGGTAAGTTTTTACATGAACATAATTATAAACACTAAATACACAAACATAGGTAATATATACCTCAGTAATAAATGACAATAAAATAACAGAAATAATAATAAATTCAGGCGCCATAGAGACGGACAGTCAATTACAGACGCCCCTCATATGACGCTTGTGTCGTGTTTATGATTTTCTTGTTTCTTCTGACTATCAAAGAGGAATGTTTTTAGTTTACTTCTAAAACTATGCAAATTTTGCAGGTTCCGTATTGGTGGTGGTATATTATTCCAGCACTTTGATGCAGCGTATCGGAAACTACCCCTGAAAGAGGCCGAGCTGTGTCGCTGTATTGAGAGCTGCATCGAGTGCTGGCGGGAACCACAGGCTCTAGAGCTAGAAACCCATGTGAGCTTCTCATAAAGATATGAAGGCGCTTCGTGCTTCAGTACACCAAACAGAAGACAAGCGAGATGCAGCTTACGCCGGTGCTTCATTTTCAGCAGGAGATTCTTGTTTAAAAACGGCGTAACATGCCCCCTCGTCGGGACATCAAAGCAGAAACGAGCACAGGCGTTCTGGACTCGCTGAACTAATCTTTGTGTTCTGGCAAGCAGTCTAGGACCAAACACAACATCGGAATAATTTAGCTTCGAGAGTACGAGCGATTCTACGAGCCGGATACGCAAATCCACTCCTAAGTGAGGTCTCATTCTGTACAGTACCTTTAGTCTGTAGAAGCAGTTCCTGACAGACTCGGCAACGTGTTTCTCAAACCGGAGGTCACAGTCCATCTGCAAACCAAGATTTCGCGCCTCATATACACGTTCCACGGTCTCATTCATGAGCATGACATCTACAGTAGGGCTGAGGCCAGCTAATTGATGTCTGCTACCAAATATTAAATATTTAGTTTTGGTAGGGTTAAGTAGCAGGCTGTTATTCTTGGACCATATTGCTATATTGCAAAGATCTTTGTTAAGATTTTCTATGGCCTTATCAATTTCAGAGGGCTTACAAGATATGTACACTTGTATGTCATCTGCGTATATATGGAACTGGCAGTACTTAATGCACATCTGCACGTCAGCCGAGAACAAAATGAAAAGAAGTGGTCCCAAAATGGATCCTTGAGGAACTCCCTGACTTACAGGTACTACTTCTGAATACAGAATTGAGCCGTCGTCGCGAGAAAGCTTGGTACATTGACGACGCCCGCTGAGATAGCTGTCAAACCATAATAGGGTATTATGATCAAATCCGTAATAATTTAATTTAGATAATAGCAGATTGATATTTATGGAATCGAAAGCCCTGGAAAAATCAAGCAGCACAACCAGAGTACACATACCCTTATCTTGTGCAGCAAGAATATTATCAGTAACATCCAACAAGGCAGTTGCTGTACTCCGCCCCTTTCTGAAACCTGATTGTGCCTTAGGCAAAATGTTATTGCCCTCGAGGAAATCCGTTAGCTGATGACTTAC
Source organism: Eulithis prunata (assembly GCA_918843925.1). Lineage (NCBI taxonomy): Eukaryota > Metazoa > Arthropoda > Insecta > Lepidoptera > Geometridae > Eulithis > Eulithis prunata. The sequence goes on along the minus strand of OU974023.1, from coordinate 3,487,082 downwards.
GATCTTTTCGAGCACCTTTGAGAGACACGGTAGGATGCTTATGGGTCTAAGATCTTTTAACTCTGCCGGGTTGGAAACCTTAGGCAGCGGAAGCACTATCGCTAGCTTCCAAGCATCAGGGAAAGTAGATGTGTCAATCGACTTGTTTACCAAGGATGTTATTGTTTCGAGGGTTTCTGGCAAAGTCAACAAAATCATATCTAGACTGATGAGATCAGACCCTACTGCTTTAGACTTCAGGCTATTTATTACTTTAGCTATTCTGTCTACACCTACGGGCTCCAAGTGAAAGAGCACTTCGCTAAATTGAAAGAATTCAAAACTGGTAAGATGCGAGATACTTACACTTGATATTCCTGGGATATTTAAAAAATGATTATTTATATTATTTGCATCTTGAAAGTGAGAGGGTAATTCAGTATTTTTTTTAGGTAGGATAGTATTTTTCAGATTCTTCCAAAGCAGCTTAGGATCATGAATTTTATTGTTAATATTATGATTGAAGTAAGCTTTCTTTTCATAAAAGAGAGCCTGATTTACTGTAGACTTAAGACTCTTATAGTAAGCTTTTTTAACTTGTAGTTTAGTTTTGTGGTACTCAGCTGCTGCCTCATCGCGTAACCTCATCATCAGCTTAACGGTTTCGGTGATCCAAGGGTAAGAGCGGTTTTTGATTACTGTCGAAGTCTCAGGCGCGTGCAGGTTAATCAGAGCTAAGACACTCTGGTTAAAACCGTTAACCATATCGTTAACGCTACCAAGTGTCGATAATAGGTCCCATCTGATAGATTGCAAGTCAGAGTTGAAATGATTAAGTGATATATTTTTAATAGGTCTGTAAGTAACTTTATAAGGTTTAGATTTAAATTTTTTTATATTAAACTCACAACTGATAAGACAATGACCATATAGGGAACCCAGTGATTCCACGGTAGTCTTCCTGCTAGGTAAATCAGTGCAAACTACGTCTATCAAGGTCTGAGAGGTTTCGGTAAAATGTGTAGGTGTTGTAACCAGTTGATGGAGGTTCAGGCATGATAGAAAAGTAATAAGCTTGGTAGATTTAATCTCAGTGACATTTAACAAGTTTATATTAAAATCACCTAATAATATTAAATTGTCGCAGCTAGGTATTGAATTGATTGAGTCAGAGATAGCGTCTAAGAATAGATCAGCATCCATCCAGGGTGGCCTGTAGGCCGTGCCGATTGCGAGCTTCTTTCCACTGACAGTCATAGTGAGCCACATTTGCTCTACTGCCTTATGCAGCGGATCCACCGGGTGAGGCCAGGTGCGCACGGTAATGCCGCGCTTGACATAGAAACCAACTCCGCCGCCGCGCGAGCGCACCTCGCGCGGCCGTGGGATGTGCCTCAGGCGGTAGCCCGCCACGGTGGGGGCACGTCCTTCTTCACCTGCCCTAAGCCACGTTTCGTTCAGTGCCAAAATGTCGAAATCGTTCCTTAAAATCGAAGCAATAAGATTATCGTGGTTCGTACCGAGGGAACCTGCATTAATCAAACCAACTTTTAACTGACTAACTTACACTAACTTACACTTACACTTTTACACTTAGACATTGTTCGTTACTTACCTAGATAGTATAATTTATAATGAATCGATTTATGCTCATAAATACACTATTACCTATTAATATTGACGCCATTGTATCTAAACATTAACCCTGTCCATAATCATAAAATCCAAACGTAAAATCGTACATTAAATTAGCTATTGATACTGAGAGTAAGTATAAGGTTAGAGCACACACACACAGGGATGAACAAGGATTTGCCTAAAAAAACAAGAACTTTATTTATTAAAGCGGTTACAAACTAGAAATACGCACTACTGGGGCTTACCTTGCAATAGTAGTGTGTAGTTACTACATGATACTACTGAGAGACATAAAATCCCGATGGACTGACATTGTAGAAAGTTGGTGTAAGACCCAACGAGTAACCCCTCGTCATACCCGGGGTTGGTTTGGAATTTTTTCCCAACGGGTCCTAACCAGTCATACTGTGACTCGTTGGGAAAAAAATCCCAACCAACAATCCATCACTTTTTCATGCTAATGATAATAATAAATAGTTATGTTGATGACAAATATGCGCTCTCCTGGTATACCTCTCTGAGAATACTAACTAGTTTAATTATGTTGACCTTTACGAGAAAACGAAGATAAAGCTGTATCGAGAAGTTACGATAGCCTAGATGTCGTGAAGTCGGGATATCTTCAGCCTTGAAATTTATTGTTATGACTGGGATTGAAAATAACATAAAGGAGAACAGGACTGCAATATATTTACCTTGAGGTTAGTTGATAGTTTTAAAAAGAAAATTGATGTTTAATTAGTTCCTCCTGTAAAAACTACATAGACCTAAAAAACCTAATAATTAAGTTTTTGCAACCTTGCAAAAATATGGACAGTATCTAATAATCTACAATCAATAAAAATATGAGATGTAGGTAGGTACTTCAATCGTATTTATAGAGAACGTTTGTATTCTAAGCTCAGTTTAAGATGTCATAATATTGTCTGTTGTAATTGAAATTGAAATGTGATAACATAAAACACATTTCCAACTGCTTCCACTCCCGAAGCACACGTCAAACACTTTCAATTATTTGCAGAACAAAGTAATATCACATTGCACTTACCCAAGAAAACGTATGAATTTCGGCATTATTTATTTAGTGGTACAGCGAAACACATTATACATCTGCAACGAGCAAAAAAGGGATAGAGATACGAATTTCTAATGAACGTAACATGAGCGTGAGGGTCATTGACCTTTGCCTTAGGGTGGATCCCCTTCGGTCGGTCATGGTTCCAAAAGGCGGTTTATTTTGATGCATTTTCTAATTGAATCGTTCTATTCACTCTAAGTACATGTTTTTGTAATATCAACCCCATCGTAAGTAATACTTGATATCTGCAAATATTTTATGTCGAATGCTTCATTGATGTCTTTGAGTAACGGTTACTTAATAGGTGCAAATATTTGTACCCAAGTATGCAAAGCGACTTGAAAATTATTCTGCTCTTTGATCTATCCAGCTCAGATCAGACGCTATTTACCTAGGGTAGACTGAATTGTCGAAGGGTCGTTCCCAACAAAACCCAAGATATAAACTCCTAACGAAAACCGAAATAGAAATTCAATTGTGTGCTTATTATTAGTATTTATAATTAGTAGGAACCAAGGAAAAATCAACGAACGAATCCATGCAGCCGAAGTCAGTATTTGAAACATAATATTGTTTTTTGAACTAAAAAAATTATACCAATTTATTTTATATTTTTATTTCTCTAAACTCAACCCAATGTTTTACAGGCCCTTACTTTACAATTAATTATAGTCATAAACCGAAAATCCGTGCAGACTTTCTTTCAGACATTTCATTTTTACGCGTTCACGCTTCATAGACGCCCCTACACTTTTTACGGGTTGCGAATTTTTACTGCACACGAGTTATATCACAGAATACATTATTATAATGCGTACTAAAACTTCATGGTTTTGTCTTATTTTATTTATTTTTAATGCAGTTACATTAATTGCAATGTCTTACCTGCCAAACCACCAGTGTGCGTGTAATTAAGTTGACTTAACACAGAATACGTTAAAAAACTTTTTTGAAAATTTATTTCGTAATGAAAGGAAAACATTTTTAGGCAAGTCACATTTCAAAATTCTTATTTGGTAACGTTTTAAGCTATACAATTCGGCAGACATGGATTTTCTAGGGTATTTCTGACTACTTAGGTATACTTGTGTACTTTATCCAAGCCAAGGTATTTACTATCTTGAATCAACGCGTTAGAACTCATTTTACTACAAAAGACAATCAAGAGTGGTGCACGCACAGTACAAACTGTTTGTTTATCCAATTGGTTCAAGTCGAACTGGTTCGAAAACAGTCTCATTGGTGCGTGAAAAACGTGTGCAATCGGTGTCGGATGCGGGCTGTGTAGTGGACAGCGGATTAAGTATTCCTTATTTTTAGATGTAGATGGTGAAAGATTTTGTGCTCATATTTTTATGAAAATAGCATACCAATGATTTTAATTGCATGAGGATCTTTTTGTTAGAAAATAAAATAAGACATTGATAAGTCAATAAAAGTGTCAATTCCCAACGGACCCCATTTAACTGTTTTATTCCCATCCGATACCAAAGTATTTTATCTTAAATACCTAGTCTAAGCCTTACTGCAGTGAATAAAAAGCTATTAGCTAAATTAAAGTACGGTTCACAGAGAGGTCTTAATAATAAGACGTAGTCTGAAGACTAGCAAAAACTCGAACAAAGAAAGGACTATCCAAGTTGATGTTGCATATTTAAAACAGCGTTAATTCCTTTGTCTATCTCGCCGTCCCTTCAGTCTGCTTAACTTGGAACTAACTAGGAGTTCAATGACACCTGATTACTTTTATTAAGTACCTACTTGCATTGTCATAGTGTACTCGAAATGTTTAGTGAAGTTATCATTCAGTGACAACTAGTTTAGACGCGGTTGCCGGAGTGCTTCTGTGCAATGAAAGATGGTAGAGGTTTTCAGATAAAATATTATGAACTCTACCACCAAACCTATAAGCATGTTTTTTGTACTTATGGCAAACCTTGCCTTACTCTTACACAGTTCAGCTGAACTGAGCTGAGCATGGTTCAACATTAAACACGGTTAAGATAGTAAGAGGCAGGAGAAATATTTGCTTATGAAGAGAGTAAAAACATCTTCTATTCAGTCCCAATGACGCGTTGGTTACTATCACAGTTTGCCTTCAAGGTTCACAACCTTATTTATACAAAACTGTATTATTTTGTTACGTAAACGATCAAATCGACGCTTACCCAAAGCCCCTGATCATGTTTTTGTAAACAGAGTTGAAAGACTACATATTAAATGGCGCCCACTAAAAGCAGAGCCATGTTCCATAAATTGAATCAATTTGCAAATAATCCGGCGATATTGTTCGCGCCTATTGACATTTTGTGGCGTGAACTAACTGACATTTCCATGGCAATAATGTTCTTTTGTATGAAAGTGTTAAATAATGGCATATTTACTTTGAGATAACTTCTTTTCTTCGTAAAATTTATATGACGTCACTGTTTGGATATTTACTTATATAACAACGAGTAGCATGGCAAACGCTATAGAGTATTTCAGATGTCCTAGTGTGATAAAAATACAGTTGTAAGAATGAATTGAAAAATAGTAAACCGACTATACAAATCAAACAGTTGACTTATTTTTTAGATTTTTCTATAACTGCTCCATGCAATTATTGTTCTTCGAATTTAGGGCATATTTAGACAAAACATCTCCAAATAACCAGCTCCAGTATAAAGTTCTGTAACTGTAATTAAAGTAATAAAACAAAATAACCATATTTTCGCAGGTAATCAAAACAAATGCGCGCCGAACGCCATAACCATATAACTCGTCATTACCCTTTGTCATTACCCCTTTCAGGTGTCATAGTGACATAACTGAGATAATAATATTTCGCAACTTAAACCCGTGGTAAAGTCAACGGTGATTTACAGCTCAAATGGATTAGCTAGCTCAGTGATAAAGCCAATTGTGACCCGTTGGGAAAATTCCCAACGAGTCAAACTGTGACTCGTTGGGAATTTTCCCAACGGGTCACGGTGTTGCGCATACATGATTTTTACTCGAAATTTTACTGAATAAAACATCTGAGTAACTCGACTAGATTTTTACGAGTAATTTAAAGCTGTTTTGGATATGACATGGTTAACATCGAATGTATTAGCAACTTTTATTATTAAATTTTTCCGTCATCTCCTTGGTCTGCTAAAGGCGTGTTTTTAATAAATACCAATGTTGCTAAATAAACACCTCCCGTGATCTGTTAAACTATTCAAAGTGATCAGTGAGATTTTATTGATTAATTAATAGCTTTTTGACTTTGACTTTGACTTTATTCAAACTTTAATCAATATATATACAATTCTTTTGAAGCTGACTTAGAATCAACGCACAGCCTAAACTATAAGTCCTAGAGGTATGAAATTTGGAGGGTAGTATCCCTATATATTGTAGGGGTGCACTAAGAAAGCAATTTTGAAAAGTCGCACTCTAAAGGGTCTAAAACGCGAGCAACGCCGCGAGCAACGGCTAGTAAGGCAGTAAATAAATTATTTTGTTGTATTTACCACTTTCCAACAAAAGTTAGCACAATGAGTAACTATTGAAACAATGTAACTTGAACGCCACTTGTAAGGAGTTCACCAACCGCAGGCACCCATTACCTGTGAAGTTACGCGACCAAATTACGTGTGCCCCAATTTAATCACAGTTTGTTAGTTGTTGTCCAGTTAGGGGTGTGGGTGCTGGGTGTGCTGAATTTAACGATTATTGTCTACCTGAAGCTACGAGTATATGTTGGTCTTCTAAGCACCGACAAACACTTACCTTGTAGAGGGTAGAAATCGAAAATAGTGGGATGTACTATTTTAAATAATAAATAATAAATATTCACGGACACTTAACACAACGCCTTCTAGTCCCAAACTAAGCAAAGCTTGTACGATGGAAACTAGTGGCTGATAGAATACATACATACATTTTTTTTGTAAATACATACTTATAATACATAGAAACACCCAGACACAGAACAAACATCTATGTTTACAACACACAAATGTTTGTTCTCGGTGGGGATCGAACCCACGACCCACAGCACGGAAGGCAGAGCCACTACCGACTGAGCCATGACGCATGTCAAAAATTGAATGGTTCTACAATTTTAAGGTTTATAAGTTTTTCTAACCATGAAATCAATCCACACATCATGGAGCGTGTTCTTAGGGAGCGTGAGCGTACTCCATGTGGCTTAACTGCATCCATGGGTGTCTTGGAAAGTTTAACACCGCACTAAAGTCAAATTGATCAGTAAACAAAAAGTTCTACAAAAAGGTACTTTATCTTTAATTTTAAAGAACTCTTCAGTAACAACTGTTTTTACAATTTATTATGACAAACTGTGTTTTACTTAGTTTTGTATCTTGGAAGTTACGGGGTTGTTAAAACTTTTATTATTCTTACGTTTATTTATTTAAAATTTGCTAGATTAATTGTAATGGACAGGCTTTATACATAAACTTAGCTAAGTCAACAAACCATAAGCATCTTGTAGGCTTTCAACATGGTTGCGGCAACTAACCAAAATATATACCTAGGTACCTACCTGAGGTCATAAAATATATAAAGTAGTGCGTATTTAAAATGTTGTAAATACCGTAAAATGTTGATTTGTACTGACACTCCCACTCAACTGCATCTGAGATAAAGAAAACTCTTCATTAAACATGAAAATACTTCATAGTACTACCCCTAGCGTCAAGCTGCTTGTCTCGCCGCCTAATGTGCACGTTACCGTAAAGATTTGGCTCACCATTAGATACCAACCAAAGCCTTATTAAAAATGTGCTGACGCAACAGACAGTCCTGCTATAATAACGGTTCTTCAAGACAGTGCAAAGCTTATGAAGGAGATAACTGGTTCAATGCTACAAGTAGCTTAGCTTGGCAACACTATGCATCATTGCGGCATGCCACAAGGCCGCATGCTATAGAATAATAAATGTCGCACATTGTGGCAAGAACCGTGCGACATGGCAACACCTTGCGTCATATAGCAAACTGTGACAAGTTGTATCCGGGCACAATGGATTCTATGCGTTGTAGTAATGAACTGTAGAGATTTGTACTGGTGGTCCGAGTAGGCCCAGTTTACAAAATTTAAAATACCATATTTCACAGTGGTCGAATTCTAAAAGCAAAATTTAAAGTGATGAAAAGGCAAGTGAACTAGTGAAATGAGCACTAGCTGTATCTGTGGTGAATTTCACATTACAAAGGAGCTGTCATTCATTCTATTCTGCAGTACCCTTGGCACTAGGTTCTATTCTAACGCGCTTTTGATTAAGTTGCAAACATAGCTAGTTGCACTTATTGTATGGTAGGATCTATCACGACTGGTTGGCTATGAAATAAACTAAATAATTTAAAGTATATACCTATCCAATCAATTGCGTGCAAAATTACGTCATGTGATGTAGATTAGTCTACAAGAAGTTAAACACAAGTGGGGTTTGTCTAAAAAAACTAACACATAATGTACCTAATTTGGTAATCTTTTTTACTATTCGTGTATGTACCATACCTAAAGGCAGTTGTGTGCCTCTTTCTACTCATTTTACAAATGGCCCTGTATGTAACAGCCTGAAACTTGTGCTGTAGGCACGGTTAATATTTGCTAGAGCATTGTTCGCTTACAAAAGCTTGCGTTGCTTATTCATTTGAGAGCCAGCCGTTTCTAGGAATTCGGAAACCAGCTCCATTAGTCAGGAGATCCAGGACTGGCTTCTAGATTAATCGTCATGAAAGGTATTAAGGCTAAAGTCTGGAGAGAATAATTTAAAACCTTAGAGATAGTGTTTTGTGAAGAATAAAATAATTCTATAGTTTTTAAAATTATTTCATGCAAAACATTATCCAAGCTAATAACTGCAGAACTCTCTTGTCAGTCTTAGTTTTCTCTCCGCATTGGGACTTTGGGACAAAAACTTTGAATTAAATGTAACAATGAGTAGGTACCTATTGCGGTTTATAACATAAAAATCTATGCTCGGTTCAATGAACCTTCTCAAGCATACAATCTTCCAAAACTATAGTCCAAGTTGGGTGCGTCCGATAAATAATACCGCACTATTCCGGGGTGGCTGCTATACATAAATTGGAAGCACTTTTGACAGGAGATCGGATAAGGGGCTGGGCGAGGGGTTCTTGGCGTTTTTATCGCGATTATAATCGGCTTTGTTGGACAGGGGAGCGTGATGTTCTGCATTCTGTTGCAATTCTGTGTTCTAATAATTTTGCGCTTCGATGAGATGGATTTAGCTATCTTTTTCCGATTTTATTATGTTAAAAGTAGAAATGAAAATAAATTTAGGTACCATGGGTTTTCAACGATAACGTGCTTCATTAATATTTTTTTAATAAAAATATATAAAGTCATACAACACATTGGAAATAATAAAAAAAAAACAAAAGTTGCAACCAATCACAATTTAACAGGTTGTGACCGGTTGGGAATTTTACTTAACAAGTCACAGTGTGACTTGATTGGGGTGCAATTCGTTGGGAACCAGATACGGATACAGTATTTAACTATCATCATCATCATCCACAGCCCGACCTTACCCACTGCTGGGCATAGGCCTCCCCAAGTTTGTGCCATCCACCGCGGTCCTGTCTCTCCCTTTTACGGCCTGCTATTTTGACTATAAAACTATAAAACAGATTTTACCTACACCTAATCATGTAACCCACAAAAACTCTATTTTGATGCATATTTGTAAAAAATATCTTTGAACGAACACCCAATATAGCACTAACAGCCTTGACACCAACATTATTCTGCATAGCTAGGTACATGTTACCTTATACCGCGTTCACACTATGCCAATGCCGCTGCCGGCATGAATGCCGCGATTAATTCCGAAATGATTGCCACAGCAACATCACCTTTATTCCTACACCGCGTTCACACATGCCCATGCCGCTGCCCGAATTATTGCCGCGATTAATTCCGGAATTATTGCCACAGCAACATCGCCAAGTTCATGCCCTAGCTCTTTGGTGAGAATAAAGGCGATGTTGCTGTGGCAATAATTCCGGAATTAATCGCGGCATTCATGCCGGGCATAGTGTGCATGCGCTATTAAACAAGGACATCAGTATTGCCACGCTGCAAAATAATAAAACTGGCTATTATCTCGCAAAACTGCGTATTCAGTCCAATTATACCGGCACCGCGGTCGCTCGAATTCCAGTGCCGTTTTAAAAAATTGCCGAACAAACTTTTCCATACACAAAAAGCACTTGGAAATTGTGTTTCCGTTTGGAACTCGTCGGAAACCACTAAGCTTTTAACGTTAACTCGGTGAAACAACGAAAAAAATACGGCCAGTGTCATTTAGAAGCGACAGGTCGCAATCAAAAAATATAGACAAGTGCGAGTGCTGTGGTTTTCTGAGTGTTCTGTGCCTTGATCTACCTATCATCATCATCATCATCAATATGTATAAAACTCTTTTGAAGCTGACAGAGAATCAACGCACAGCCTAAACTATAAGTCCTAGATGTATGAAATTTGGAGGGTAGTATCCTTATATAGTGTAGGGGTGCACTAAGAAAGGAATTTTGAAAAGTCGCACTCTAACGCGAGCAACGCCGCGGGAGACGGCTAGTACTATTTTAGAACTATACAAAAGCCAAAAACTTAAATTAAAGATTATGGTTAAACGAAATATGCAGATCTACTAAATAAACCATTATGATTCCGAAAATCGAGTTTGTCTGTTTGTCTGAGTGTTTGTTCGCGGATCACGCCTAAACTACTAGACCAATTTCAATGAAACCATTCACAAGCCCTTTTCCCGGATTGAAATATATCTTATAATTATATTTTATTAAAATCAAAGACGTGCATTCTTAGATACAGCTTGAACTCTCTAAACCAAAAGCTTTCAAAGGTTCATCGTAAGCTTTGACCGATTTTTTTGGCAGAAAGTTTCGCACGCGTACATAGTCGCGGGTATCAGCTAGGCCCGAAAAAATTTTATAATCGTAAACGTCATACAACCGCAACCAATTCAGGTTTTAAATCATTTACATCTAAAGCAAGCCAAAAAATGTACTAGCTATCTTACCAATGAACTAGTGATGAGCTTTCTTCTGAATTGATTAGATTTAGGGTACAAATAATTTCCTTAACCTAATAAAAGTGTAAGTAATTAGCATCCAACTTAATTTGGAACTCGTCTCGACGATGTAAACAAAATAGCCTCTAACACGCTTAACTAAAAACGTTACAAAGTTAGGATGGTGCTCTAAAGTTCCTTGACTGAGCAGACTGAGATGTATGTAGCTCAAAAAAAATAGCCTATTCACTTATCATCATCCACAGCCCGACCTTACCCACTGCTGGGCATAGGCCTCCCCAAGTTTGTGCCATCCACCGCGGTCCTGTGCTAATCTCTCCCATTTACGGCCTGCTATTTTGACGATGTCGTCTGCCCATCTCGCTGCCGGACGTCCTACGTTTCTGTAGCCGCATCTTGGCCTCCATTCAGTGGTCGCCTTACTCCATCTGTTATCACCACGCCTTGGAATATGTCCTGCCCAACTCCATTTCAGACCCATAATTCGATTTCCTGGTGGTGTGTCCTACGATAAAGTACAGTACACCAGCGGTTCTCTTTGATCTATGTTCAAGCTTAATTCCATTGGGACATGAGACACTGTGATGACATCTCATCACTTCTTGTTGTGATAAATCGAATGAAAAACAGTACTTTACGAACTTTTAAAACCATGGGAAGATATTTTTGACTTATACTCTTGATTTAGCTTAGTTTTTTTGTTGGTAAAAAAATATTCATACATTTTTCATCTTTGGATATCGTTGATTGTCATTACTGATCAATCACCATTCAATTTTTTTTTTTTTTTTTTTTTTTATGGCAATCGTCGTCATTCAATTCAATTCAATTCTTGCATAAATGTGTCTTCAAAACAAACGACAGCCGACTTGACGAATGACTTGACTGATATTATTTCTATCTCACTGGAGACTGGCAAAATTATCTGTCGAAATAACGGACAGAGGCCGTAAATAAAAGAAGAAGAAATGTCAGTCATTGATCAAAATTGCCAACTCATGTGTTCTATAAGCTTCATAGCTATTTTTTTTAATAACAGCAAGTGTCTAGAAGCCTATTTCACGACTGTAGTCTTTAGGCAATCGGATAATGATTTCTAGACATTTTCAGAGAGCGGTGTATATTCCACATTCAAATATTTCACAAACCAATTTAGGTGTTGCCAGAAAAAACTATTTTCAGTTATTCCAACTTTACGCTTACTATACGGTTATGTTGAAAAATCTCAGTAACCTATGAGTGTCAGTCAATCAGTGCTGCCACTTTTTTATAAGCATAAGCAAAATATAACATTTTTGCCAGTGGCTGTGATCATTAATCTTTGTAATAAATATCAGTACTCCCCTTGCTTGTCTCAGTAGATTTCTGTTTCTTTCTTGATGGTCGGCGCGAAGGGAGCACTTAATACAATGCGTTTTTCCAATTCATTTTTATATTTTAGTGGATTTTGGGGTACTTTGATACTGCACTTATCTTAAGTGGAACTTCAAAACAAAAGATAACATACTTCTTTACTTTTGGTTCAAAATTACACATTTTAGGATGTTTATATTGTTTACTAGCCGTCTCCTGCGGCGTCGCTCGCGTTAGAGTGTGACTTTTCAAAATTCCTTTCTTAGTGCACTCCTACACTATATAAGGATACTACCCTCCAAATTTCATACCTCTAGGACTAATAAGTCCTAGAACAATAATAAACAATAGTTTAGGCTGTGCGTTGATTCTCTATGTCAGCTTCAAAAGAGTTTTATATATATTGATGATATCAAGAGCTTACCCACCTCATTTAGTTAGCTCCGCACGTATTGACCTTATCTTATAGCTAAGAGGATGGTATGGGCAAACCTACGCCACCTTAAAATGTCCCAGGGACTATATAAAAAGGGGCTTACTTATTGCCTCTCCAATTAAACACAGCTTAAACACTGCTTAAGATTTTTTCTGTCTCTTTGTCAGTAGGTATATAACTAAACAAAACAAGATAGCACTATTTTAAACGGTTTTTTTGACAGAAGTTGAGAGGCGGTTAACTAACTAAAGTACTAAAGTTTGTACATAAGTAACCCTTATGTACAAACTCCCATAACTAGAAGAATAATAATATTATGTAGAAACTCTAAGAACGCATTTACTGCATTAGACACTGAGAGCATCCTTATCAATCAATATATATAAAACTCTTTTGAAGCTGAAAGAGAATCAACGCACAGCCTAAACCATAAGTCCTAGAGGTATGAAATTTGGAGGGTAGTATCCTTATATAGTGTAGGGGTGCACTAGGAAAGGAATTTTGAAACGTCACACTCTAAAGGGTAGAACGCGAGCAACGCCGCGGGCGACGGCTAGTCTCCTACATATTTGATGCCTTCAGGACCTCGTATAGCATCCACTCTAAGTGCCTCTGCGACCTAGTAACGTTATAATAATTAAAATGTTAGCTGGCACCATAAAGCTATAGTATCGCACCATAACTTTGTGACTTACATTTTTAACAGCATTATCTTTGTGCATCACACTTTCAGGCACTTTATTTTTGCAACCCATTTTCCTGAGTTTTAAACATAAAACTGTTAAGTAGAGTTTATTTTTGAGTCTTTAAAACTGTTATATGGTTTCCTAGGCCCGTATGCCGATACAGAAATCGTCTCAAGCATAAATATGAGTAAAGATTTCATACAAAAATCTATGCTTATGAGTCCGGATCAGTGTTTGACCAATAAATCGGCATACGGGCCTAATTCTTACAATATCTTTTACAATATATCTAGTTTCTTATATCGGCTTTGTACCTACCTATCTATAAGTAGGTACCTAGTATTAGTTAAATGTATAATTAGCTCTTTATAGTTCAGTTGAGTAAAAAAGTCAATCTGCCAGATAAATATACTGAACGTCAGCGCACAATGTACCTCGGATATTAATCAAAGTTTAGGTACATTGCGTTTATATGCGTGTCGCTGTAACATTCGGCAGTCAAGCTTTCTATACGTTAGGTTTACATAACATGACGATAGTAAGATTTGAACATAACAAGATAAGAAAAAATGAACCACAAGTCACTTTCCATACGGGATAATCTAATTCTGTGATATCACGCCATGAAAATATGTCATCGGTCCGACCCCCAGCGAATCAAAGCCGTAAAGTATGGGGAATCAAATCGAGAGAAACTCATAAATGAGAATGAGGTGCGTTGTAAAATACAAATATTTTTACGGAGACCAAGGCGTTTACGAAACTTTCATATTATTTGAGTTACATTGCGTGTCCGCTTTGTACGTTGTGCGCGGCCTCTTGCAAAGTAGCCTGGTTGTCACGCAGTGTAACGTAAAGCGACACGAAGCTTCGTTAATTCTTTTATAATAGGGTGGGGTAAGGGTGGAAACATCCGGACATTTACCGCTGTCTATTAGGCAGGTAAGTAACTAAATTCCTTGCATAACTGGATTTGGTTTTGTATCCTTTTCCTACGGTTAGGTCAAACGAATTACATTGGACCTTTTCTGGTTTGCGTTATTACAATGCTGTTGCATTAGTTAATGGCATTTGTATAGTACCTAACCTGTCTAAAAATCTGTTATCAATATATATAAAACTCTTTTGAAGCTGACTTAGAATCAACGCACAGCCTAAACTATAAGTCCTAGAGGTATGAAATTTGGAGGGTTAGTATCCTTATATAGTGTAGGGGTGCACTAAGAAAGAAATTTTGAAACGTCACACTCTAAAGGGTAGAACGCGAGCAACGCCGCGGGCGACGGCTAGTAACTTATAATGCTTCGGACTCAGCAGCAACCAATTTTTTTTTCTGCGCTAGAAATCGTTACTCAAGCAAAATCTTTAGTAGAAATTTTCATAAAAAATCTATGCCTAAATCTGGATCAGTGCTTGGGTATTAAATCCGTATACGGACCTATGTTTCTAAAACCCATTAGTTTTGTGTCGTTATTCAGAAATACCGGTATTTTTCCGATCAGGTCTAGTGATACTCTTATCAAGAAAAGAGTGTTATTGTTTGTCCGGCTATTCAAAAAGTCCGGTTTTTCCAGACATCTCTATTTTCGAAGAGGAAACTCGATCGGATAATATCGGCCATTTACGGCTCCCGCTTGTGGCACATTTTCTTATACCTATCGCTGTATCAAGATTCCTTGATAAATTGCTTCTAATGTATCTGCGTATTCGCTTACGCAAGGACGGTTTAAAAAAAACACATTTTGTTCTTTACAATATTTTTTTAATGTTCTGGTATTGCACACGTCCATGTCTACGGTAACCGCTTACCATCAGGTGGCCCGTACGCTGGTTTGTCCCCTTAGTTGCAATGATCTTCTGTTATTATGAAAAATCTTTCATATTCTTTTGAGCTATTCATATTTTTTTTTCTAAAACCACAAACATTTTATACATAAACATTGCCTAAAGCAAAATTACTTGGCGATGGTTTCAAAAATGAGTTTGAAGCTGACGATAACTTTCTATTACAATAAATTTATGGTAGACATTCCCTGAAGATTCGCACATAACATCGTAAAGAAACTTTAAAGTTGCTTTTGCAATTGTTATTACTGCCCTCGGGAGAGAATGTACGAATATTGAAAGTTCAGTTAGGGAGCAGTATCTAAATAAATATGAATTGTAATTTGCGTACAAGGTTTTTTTATTTAAATTGGGTTTTGTCGCATTATTCCACTGATACTTAATTTTTTTCATCGCTAAGTTAGTGTGTAATTTTTCCCAGTCTCATTTTTTCTGTACGATTTTTCTTAGTGATACTATGATCGTGATAGAGTTTCAGTTCACTATAGCCATTTTCACAGATTTTGTAAAAACTCATTGATTTGCCTGAAGGGCCACCCAGAAGGAGAGAAACGAATTATTTTGGTAGACTCACATCTCTTCTTCTTCTCTTCAATAATGGCCTGTGTCCGTCATTTCGACAGACAATTTTGCCAATGTCAAGTGATATAATTGTAATAAATAAGTCAAGTCAAGTCATTTGTCGAGTCGGCTGTCGTTTGTTTTGAAAAGAAAATGGTGGATTTTCTCTTCAAAACCTAACACGAATTTTCACATTCAGAAAAACCACTTTACACACATTTATTCCAATGGCTCGCACTTTATGTTACGACCTAAGTATTATTGATTAAAATTCCACCAAAATTAAACAACAATACTCACAATAACACAAGAAAAACTATTAAAATAAAAGTGCTATGTGTCGTTTCAAAAAATGTCAAAACTCGTTTCCGACTCACATCTCTTGTTTTTTGTTACATTTTTTGACGCACACAGTTTTTCAGTTTGACAGGTCGCAATAGAATGTAGTACAGACTATATCTATCTATCATGATCAACACTCATAGTACGCATATTAGAGTAAAAATCACCTCAGCGCGGCGCGTCGTGTGCGATCTATACTATTGTAAATAAATATTATAAGTAGGTCCAACACGCTATTCTGCGATAGATGTTTCAGTAGATACGCCTTCTAAAGCAACTGGCTATGGCAAAAGTGTTCAATATTCAACGTTTCAACATTACGCTTTGATTTAAAACAAAGTTGTTCTAGCAACAAATAAATACCATTCAAATAGAAACCTGCGCATAAAACTAATACATACAATAGAATAACAATACACAATTATTTTAAGGTTATCACGAATATTTGTTATCCTATTAATTTGCAATGTCCACTAATCCGCAGTTTTAATTGTTCATCAACAAATACATTGCCACGTCACACCTGACAATGTATTTACTCGATTCGTTTGCGGTACGTAATGAACGATCCAATTTTCCACATTTTCGACCATTAGCAACATCCGGATACGGGTGTCGTCGGCAAATAATGGCCCGTATGTCCGTTTGTTTGGATCATTTTTGTAGATTAGAATTGGGCTCTACCTGGTAAATAAAAAAAACTTATTTTGATGCGGGTTTGAGTAAAGAGTTTATATTCCAAAGTATGTTTAAGTAGGAAGGTAGATTCCATTCAAACAGGTAGGTACAGTTGCTTATGAAAGAACTTATTCAAATCATACCACATTTTGCTCCTTGGTGTTTATTGCAATGAAGTAAAGGAGATAGATCACTCGAGCATTACGCCTAAAGAAATCGCATGTGGCTTTCGTAAGTTTAGCCCCTCTTGCTGGTCCGATTTGAGCTTTGTAGTGCAAAAATAAAATATTATCGTGCGATGTTGTTCAATTTTAATTTTTTCTGAATAAGTGGGTTTTGAATTTGGATTTCTTTTCTTGAACTCACGATCAGATGCGTCAAGCTCACTTCTATCTTTTTTTTTTTTTTTTTTTTTTAAACTTTTCTAAAATATTATTATTCATATCCACAGACTTAATTATCACTGTAGTTTCTACGTAGTTACTGAAACTTTTATTACACAACAAAGAGACTGTATAATTAAGTTTTCTTCAAATGTGCTCACACTGGGTACCTTACTGCTAGAGAAATATAAATGTAAATGTTTAGTTAAAAGCATTGCTATAACAATAACAATTTGAACAGCCAAGTTCTAAATGTGCATAAAATGTAATTAGGTATGTTATCCACAACAAGAAAATATTCAAACCGCGTTTAAACTTGAATTTAGTTCCTTTTAGTGTCACTTAAAGCTTACTATATTGCAATACGCGCTAAACCACTTAGACAGAGGTGCATTAAGGCAAACTATCTTTGAGATACAAATACATATAGCAAAACTAACTAACTATACAAATAGCGATAGTAAGGCCTCAATGTCCCAAAGACAGGCGTCATGGCTCAGTCGGTAGTAGCTCTGCCTTCCGTGCTGTGGGTTGTGGGTTCGATCCCTACCGAGAATAAACAATTGTGTGTTGTAAACATAGATGTTTGTTCTGTGTCTGGGTGTTTCTATGTATTATAAGTATGTATTTACAAAAAATAAAATAAAATTTATGTATGTATTCTATCAGCCATCTAGTTTCCATCGTACAAGCTTTGCTTAGTTTGGGACCAGAAGGTGTTGTGTTAAGTGTCCGTGAATATTTATTATTATTAAAGATACAAATTATAGCTAAGTCTCTATAAAGTACGTACGTACCTAACTACTGTAAACTAACTGTGTTTTTTTTTGTTACAGGTAATTAAGCTGACCTCAACTGTAATATATAAATTATCACGCCCCATAAACACACACAATATTACTTCGATGAACTTTTTGTCCTGTCAAATCATGCAAAGGGTTTGCCCCTCACTCGCTCGAGAATCTCTAAATCTCTAAATTCATTATTAAACCCCCATTCAAAAAAACTTTGATCTAACCTCTAGTGATTCTGAAAAGAGGTTTTACACTATGATGGTGATACTCTGAATCCAGCTCTGGTAAAATAAGGTAAGAGAACATTGCCATAGGATGGACATAAAACTGCTTTATAGGTTAAGTACACTCGGTATTTTAATATTGCCCTAGGGCTATAATAGTTATAACTCCTTCTTATGATAATTCCAAATGTGACAGCTGACCACGAAGTTGTAAATTATATTTAGCCTAGTGGTGAAAAGAAGAACTAACGTCGCCAATATCTGATCTACTCTATTTATGAACGCCATAGAATCTTTTATTTTAATATGACAGTGACTACACCAGCGCCCTCATCGTCTCGTCATTTATAAGCTTGTTACACTTATCATTTCTTTGATGCGTGGGGAAAATGTCTAGGTAAGAAGTACGGGTTTGAATCTCAAGATGGGACGAAATTTTTGCACGATCAGTTACTTTTTTTGGTCTAGATGATATTATGTAGTTTTATTAATAGTAGGTAACAGTAGTGTTAGAACATAGGAAACCTGAGATAATATTAAAGGTTACGTTAGTAAAGTATTTTAGTAACAAACGACTGTAAAAAAAGTAACTATGTTGTAAAACAACTTTTATTCAAACACACATCGCACTACTAAAAACACAGAGCAAAGAAAATACCTTAGATATTCTACCTCAGTATTTTACCTTTAAATATTCAGCAAACCCCACAGGTAATTAAAGCTGTACCTACACTAACCCCGAGTTTTATCTCGTGCTAATGCCGGCGCACCACCAATCATAGCGAGGCGAGGCGAAGCTAACGATTTCCGATATCAACGCAAACGTTAACGACAGCAGTTACCTCGCAAGCGGTGTGGGTGCGATACAACGTGTGGTACCTTCTATTTGCGCTGTGGTTTTAACATGGAATAAACAATAGTATCGATGTGGTGTCGAGCATTTTCAATGTAGAGTTTAGTAAAAAGTGTACGTAAAAATTTTAAATTTAGATTTTTCACATCAGCACCTAAAATAGTCAAGTTATAGCGGTTATAGCGGCTAGGATAGGAACTAATCAAAACGTCAGAATATAGTCTATCCAAAATCTCGTCAAAATTCTTATCTCGGAACCCCTCGTGCAGTAATACAATTATTACTGTTTAGTCATCACTGGTAAAAGACTGCATTTTGTTAGCCCAGATGCACTATCGAAGATATAAAAGGGATTCTTCTCTTCCATATGGCCTCTCTCCGTCATTTCGAGTGGATGCAAATACTTTGTAACATTTTGTTATGTCAAAGCACAGATCATACCTATAATACTCTGTCAAAGTAAATAAATTTTCATTTCATAAAGGACGGACATTATTACAATTATATCACTTGACATTGGCAAAATTGTCTGTCGAAATGACGGACAGAGGCCATTATTGAAAAGAAGAAGAAAAAAATTGCGTGTGCAAAATTATCCAGCTCAATTTTTCTCAATCAGTTTTTTCTAGTGACACAGCTTATCCGATACAAAATGTAAGTTATTCTGCACCGTCGCGCGTCGTATCGCGGTAATGAATTTCCTTTTTACATTTGGTGTCCGGCGCTTGCTCGCAATTTATTTTTCTTAGCTTTTTTGAGCGCTTAGTCGCGTCGTTTCAGTTTATAGGCGTGTTTTATTTCAATATACTTGTAGGATTGACGGTTTACAAATTCTAATCAACACTTGGACATGCCTTTGAGTATCCTCTTCAGGGTAGTGCCACAATCTGATAGTATTACCTACCTAATTATTTATATGCCGTACGTATCTATTTTGACAAATCAACTTTTTAGAGTCTCCCTTCTTCACCGGTCATTTTTCTTAACCTACCTAATCAGATCTCCGACTTTGGTTAAAATATTAGTAAACCAGTAAACGCCAAAAAACACTGACATTGGCAAATTCGTGGCAGCCCTAGCCACCGAGCAGCCATAGCAACAAAAGAAGAAGAATCTGATAGTATTAAGTTGGTTTTTGAACGTTTATGGCTAAGTGAAAATCTAGTTTGCGATAAATGCTATACCTAGCTTGTCGTGTGAAAGCACCTTACCTTTGGTAAAAAAAAAAAATTCAACTCGTTTATTTGCAGTTCGGAAGTTCTAACTTTCTTTAGATAGCTATGTTCTACATTATGTAAAAATCTTCTACGATTAAGTGTAATAAGTAAACGTAATAATTTTATGTTATTTGAAATTAAATAGGTACTTCAATCAAACTTAGTTTATTGTGATCCCGCCCTTATCCATTTGCCAAAATGAAATAACATAATGAGTGCAATAAAGATTTGATTGCTTTCTTCTCACCGTCCGTTTTGTGGGTTGCATCTCAGAATCTGTAATAAAGCGGGCCGAAACACCTTTTCATACCTAAAGTTTTAAGGAGGCGTTTGAGCTAAAGTACTGCCCCCGTATCGTAAGCTCTAAACTGCTTTACGCTGCCCAGCATAATGTCAAGTGATGTGGCCACAGATATAGGAAAACAAAAAGCTTTTGCTGCGCTAATATTATACTATTTGGTCACAGAATACCTATGATTTAGTATGAAAACTGTTCAGAAAACAGTTTTAAACCTGGTAGGTTTTTATGAGACAGCGATTGCTCCCCAGATCGCTGATAAAAGTACAGACGACGAAAAAACCAATAAACATTCATCCTGAAGAATTTCACGTGACCATAGGCTTCCTCCATCATCCAAACATGTCATCGATCCATCAGTCCTTCAAGCCAAGTTAATATTCTAGCGAAAAAAACAGTCCAGAAACCTGACCAAACTACTCTCTTCGAATACAAATCGACGGAATGATTGTGTAATGTATAGCAATGTTTTCGATTTGGACCTAAAAATAGAAGCACGTGTTATAACTACGGAGGCAATGTCACTTTGATTTTACGCCTCTGTAGCTCACCATGGAGCTGTGAAATATAGTCAAGCTAAAGATGGCATTTACGTAAGGCAATGGTTTCCGTTGGAAAGTAATACGCAGTGTAAAACTCATCTTTTGCGGTTGAAGTTAAAACCGAGCCTGTAGAGATGTTTTGTTGATCTCCGAAAAGCGAGAGTCGAGAAACTTGCAGTTTTTGTATGGAGAAAAATCGTTTGCAAATCTCCCGCTAGAGGCGCTTATCGGGTTTTCGTACAAAAGTCGCTTTTTGATATTCGTTTTGATCAACAAAATAAAACTCCGACTACGGGCTTTGAAGTTTTCAAATTAAATTCTACAAAACTATTTAAACTTTCAAAAACTGGGACAGTAGGTAATATTATATTTTATTATGTAGGTACCTACCTACATCTAACTATATAAGTATTTTATTTCTTCCTCTTTTGACATTTTTAGAGAAGAGTAGTCGAAAAATGGTAATTATAAGACCGGTAGAGTTGTGAATTTGTGATGCCATATCCACTGCATCTGTTCCATGGCACATACTATTGATTCCTGGTGCTGGCCCGCATTAATCGAGGGGTTATGATTCTGCGGTTCCAAAGCGGGACAGTTGGTTGAGAACTTCATAAACAAAGTTGACATTGGTGGTTTTAGCAGTAGTATATAGTTCTTGCAATAACCGGTCACAGAAACGTTGGTCGACCAGCAGCGAGATGGGCAGGACTTGAATGAGATTAGCACAGGATGGTGAGGAGTGGCATAGACAAAGAGAGGTCTATACCCAGCCGAGGATGAACTCGGGCTGTGGATGATGATGATAGAGCTCTTTATGAAAGAGCTCGTCCAGGGAAGTATTATCACCGTATTTCTGCTGCCAAGCAGTGATGTTTTTATTTCTTCCGGTTCGAAGGGACAGGAGACAATTTGCCCCTATATTTATTGTTATTTTCCTACCTATCTAATTAAGTAAAGCTATAACTATCGATATTTTGTTACCTATGTACTTGTACCTACTTACTGTATATTCTGATTTCTGTTTATTAGTCCCCAGGTATGCACGTACCTGGTCTACTGTATATACCTGGAGACAAATAAAGATTTATCTTATCTTATCTTATCTTATACTACCTTGTAGTAGCTCTGCCTTCCGTGCTGTGGGTCGTGGGTTCGATCCCCACCGAGAACAAACATTTGTGTGTAAACATAGATGTTTGTTCTGTGTCTGGGTGTTTCTATGTATTATAAGTATGTATTTACAAAAAAAAAAATGTATGTATGTATTCTATCAGCCATCTAGTTTCTATCGTACAAGCTTTGCTTAGTTTAGGACTAGAAGGCGTTGTGTTAAGTGTCCGTGAATATTTATTTATTTATTATTTATATATCTAAGGGTATAGCTGATGATGGTGAAATTACAGTCACATCAGATTCAACGCCTTTTAATGCCTGGACGCAATGCGATGTCCTCAGTGGACAATGTGGACGTACTCGGTGTGGCAATGCATTTGTTTTATGCAGAGGTTACCACTTAACCTCAGATTTGCTTTCTGTTAGTCCCATTACTAACTCTCACAATATGATAGCGGTTGTCCTAAAGTTATTCAATGGCTCCATAAAGGACTTAATGTTTCAACATGAATCATTGTTTGTAAAAAGTAACTTTTGTTCTGCTCTCTAAAGAGTCCTGAAGCCTATTTTTTAAGACTCATGGAAATAAAACACTCTTCGGACTTTGCTTTTGTTCAACACAATAGCTAAAGTTGTGTACAATAAGTTCACAAAGCTCAAATAAGTAGTCTATTCTCAAAACAATGATTATATTTCAGAGAGATATTGTCATGTATGATGACGTCATGGTTTCGTCAGTAATGCTCCGATGAACGGGACGCTATGCCTGGGACACTCTTTTAGTTGGACGCTTGCTTAGTACCTATACCACAGATCATAATATAATACTATATACCAACCTCTCAACTTTTGGATGTCGTATGCTTTACGATAAATCGGACATGCGTCACAGCAGGTCGGTAATAGCTCTGCCTTCCTTGCTGTGGGTCGTGGGTTCGATCCCAACTGTGAACAAACATTTGCGTGTGGCAAACAAAGATGTTTGCCCTATGTCTATGGGTGTTACTATGTATTATAAGTATGTATTTACAAAAAAAATGTATTCAAGTATTCTATCAGCAATCTAGTTTCCATAGTGCGAGCTCTGCTTAGTTTGGTACTAGAGGGCGTTGTGTGTAATGTCCAATGTCCATGAACCTGTATTTATAATGATAACTCAACTGTTACCAGCCACAGCTCAAGCAATGTGTTCAAATTAAATACCTATCTCATCTGTGAACAATGAAAGTAAAACAAAGTCACGGAACCGAGAAAATCACACACAACATGATCAATCAAGGTAGAGGTCCGACGTGAATTAAGCCTGAAACAAAACAACGAAATAAACCAAACATAATCCTCTTTTGTCCGCAGTTGGGTCGTTCTTTGAGGCCGTGACACAGAATACTATAGTAACTACTACCTAGTTAATACTCCACGTATCTTACTTCTCGACTATAAGATTGTGGTGTGATTGTGTTCAGTGAAAATATCCAAATTTTTCAGTAACAGCAAACAATGTCCTTTTTCGACCAACAAGTTGCACATTGTACGTACAATACTGAGTCTTATCCTTTAAGTATTACCGTTCAATTCGTTTTCAAAACAAATGAAAGATCAGAACTTTTTTAAATTCAAAGTAAATACACCCGGACATTGCGAAATTGAATCTAATGCGAGCGTGATGAAGCTGAATTTACATTGCTCTGAATATCAAAGTGCTAGGTAACAGTCCCAAAGTCCGATATTAAACACAAAGAAACAGGTAAATATCAGTCGTTATACCGATATTCGGTACAATTCCTTCGTTTCCGGAAAAAAATAATGATTTGTTGCTAGTATCCAAACGGAAGTAAGCCATGATTCGATATCTTTGGAAGTTATTGTTTTGTGCCAATATTGTTAGTTATCTATGGATCATTTATAATCTTACCTATAGGAAATTCCCTACGAAGGTTACAGGAGCGCGTGTGAGTATTTTTTTTGACAAAATACACGATAACCTATTAAAATTTAATGTTATCTTGAAATATTTTATTATAACAGTCTCCTTTTAGTATTTAATTTGGAAAATCGTGATCACAGACTCATCCAAGAACCAGATCAGTGTTAATACCAAAAATATACAGCCGACTTGAGAACCTCCACATTTTTTGAAGTCGGTTAAAAGTATTAACCTCTTACCCGTTGCTCAATAAAAAGGTGATGCTAACGTTTTTACTTCAACATTTTATGGCACTCAATATTCATCGTTTCGTTTTTCAGAGCCCGAGCCTATCAATTTTTTATGAGTATGTACTTCATGGATGTTTTTATTACAGAAAACGAGTTTAAAGTAGCTTTTGAATTTATGAAATTGAAAAGTTGTAAATTCTATATCAATATATATAAAACTCTTTTGAAGCTGACAGAGAATCAACGCACAGCCTAAACTATAAGTCCTAGAGGTATGAAATTTGGAGGGTATATAGTGTAGGGGTGCACTAAGAAAGGAATTTTGAAACGTAACACTCTAAAGGGTAGAACGCGAGCAACGCCGCGGGCGACGGCTAGTTACACATAATATACATACCTATTTATTATAAACAATAAATAAGTAGGTACCTAAGTAGGTATGTACCTATTTATTGTTTTGATAATGACTCAGTATCAAATTGTAATAACAACAGTTTTGACTTTAATTCAATTTATAAAAATGCCAAAACTTTTTCAACCGTAACTTACACATTCCTATTAAAATTCAAATAGGACCAAAAAGCTCCATTCCAATGTGCCCCGCGCCGTGACGGCCAACTAATTGGGACCGGATTTAAAGCACTTGTACGTACTTAGTGTTTTAAAACTGCAAGCCCCTGTAAGTTAGGGGTTAACTACTTTTTTCCAGTAAAGTTTCCAGACGACGCTCTCGACTAGCTCGTTGATAGTTATTGACTTTATTTCATTCCTTTTAAACCGAACCACGTTTTCCTTGTTTACTGATACAAAAACACTGTGGGGTATCAGCTTACGCCAACATCAATCTTCGTCCGTGCACTCATCGGCCCAAAAAAATCAAAAAGCCAAATCACGCGAGTGGTCCGGAATACAGATGACATTTTTAAGATTCGTACCCAGCAGCACCCAGCATCACCAGCATCGCTATTATCGATTTAGGGTTAAGTCACACTACATCGCACACAACATCGCCCCAATAGGCTGTTTTGACGCGCTACCCGGCCGTACGTGATTCAATCCTAACATCGTTTCATATAATTTTAGGTCTATTTATCGAGTTTCTAACAAGGTTCGTAAGTAATACTTTTTTCATATAATTCTTACAGGATATCCTCCAAATAATTGATATTATCCTCTTATTTTTGTTATTGTTATACTCAATATTCGAGCTACTTTACTTTATCAAGGGCTCTCTTCGTAGAACTATTTTTACATGCGTAGGCCCGTATTAGGCCTGTTTAGGCAAGCGTAGTGTAGGACGCCTCCGGCTAGGTGGGGTGAGACTGAGATCTGAGACATGTAGCTGGCAAAAACTGGATGAGAAGAGCCGAAGACCGGGCTCAGTGGCGCGTCTTGGGAGGGACCTACGCGCAGCAGTGGACTGATATAGGTTGATGATGATGATGATGATGACGAGGCCCGTATTTAGATTTACTGCTCAAGCATTGATCCGGACTCAAGCATATATTTTTGTATGAGAATCTCTACTCAAAACTATGCTATAACGATTTTTTTATACGGACCATAGAATCGAATGACGTTGCGGATCGCTGAAACTTGCGATAACTTGTAGCCATAACCCCCCTAATCTCAAAATAGTGCAGGAAGAAACTGACGTCACGTCAAGGGCCCTCAAAGTGTTGAACTCGCAAATATTTGTACATTTTTTGAGGGACCGATTCTCTTAAATAGAGTCATTTGTGAGGGGTAAATCGGCAAGATACATTGAATGTTGCTATTGACCACTAAATCGAATGCTTGTGGGTGAGAATAGCTTTGTCAGCTGAGATGTGCATTGAATATAAATTTGTTTACGTTGCAAATAGAGGCGGTGCCCGTGAATGGACTACAAGTATCTCTATTGGGCTGGAGTCTAGAGGGTTGGCACTGAAGAGCTAGCATCAGTGACTAATTGTTTGGAACTTTAGCGAGTCTGTATGTTAATATATTCCGTTAGTATAATCACAAAGATCATTTAAAAAATCACATTACACACTGACTCTGCTATTAATAAACTCGATATATGAGTTTATTAACAGTAATAGGTAGCATGGGAAGGTGATTATTTTCAGTTTCTTGCTATCAGCCTATAAGAGCGGGCAAGAAACTAACGCCTTGGTTCCAATGGATATTTTGTACAAACCTTCGTACAAAGAAATAATGTATACTAGTCTATTTATATAACTCTTCAACCGTTGCTCTCTAGCAACAATCCAAGACAAGGATTGTACCCAAAAACCTTGTACTTTAGAGCCAAAAACATTTTTCATATGTTAGGTAGTCTGTCTGTGCTTACCATTGCATTTTAATCCGCTCAAAAAAACATTCGGACGAATACGAGTATCAATAACCAATATCGTATTAGGAAAAAACCGCACACAAAAATATTTCTGTGGTCGCACATGACGTAGACCCTATAGTCACCTTACACGCTCTAATAGTCCTATAGTCACGCTACGAGAGGTCGACATTTTGACAATATTTAAAAAGTCAGAACTCGTGCTAGGCCCCTGCTTACTTATTACGTGTCAGAAACAAGGACACTTGAAGAGCTCCTTTATCTTTCGTTTATATGTAGGTCAGGGCGGAATTTATTTCATTTTTTGTGGGTGTCGTTTGCATTAATTTTGGAGGCGGCATCTGCGAATAATGGCATCCCTCAGTTCGTATATTATTATCATTTTATTGAATTTATCTTGTCGCAAAAAAATCACTTTCGTAAATTGACACCTTATCGTGAAACTGGAGGTGGTAATCTTGATAAACGGTTCTTCGGTTCTCCTGTTTTGTAAATCTTTACCAAAAAAGAAGCTTGTAGGTACCTATGAAGTTAATTTTTATAAATGTTTGGAACTGTAGCGCCATCTGGCATGCTAATGAGAACTACCTATCGAATTGGACCTGTTGCGGTACACAGATGTCATAATTAACATTACAATTACTCTCCCCGGGCCGTTGATAAGAGAGCTTTGTACCGACAGCAAAACAAAGCGATCACAATTTGTTACAGCCAACACGAATACGCTCCGCCAAATATATCGCAAAACTTAAAATTCCGCAGCGCGGTACAAGCCCGATTGTCTGCAGATGCTATCTTAAAATTAAATAATAGATGGACTTTTATTTGGAAAACATGCTGGACTTACAATTTTATATTTCGTTTTTATTTTGCAATCTCGGAATTGCATTTCTTGGCGTCACACGTGCTCTGTTTTATTTAGGTTTTATTTAATACTTGTATGATGAATTGCCTGCATAAAATGGGTTGTAGACAGGGTCGTTTTTCATTCATAATTAATGAAACTGAACAACTGACAAGCTACACTCGCGTTTGCATATAAAAAACCGTTAAACATTCCTTAAATTACAATTTTCATATTTAAGCACCCATAAAGAATTTTTCAAGTTAGGTTTTTTTTGTTAACAGTACTTAAAGCTGCGTCCACGTTGACCGCAATTGCCGCTGTCAGAAAAGATCATTTTGAAACGCAATTAAATTTAGACTTCATTAATGAAAGTACCTTATTTTCTTTCGCTCAAATAATGGGTATATTGTTCTGCTGCTCTATTGTTTACGACAATAAAAGGCGTATTTCACTCTTCGGACAAAATTGTGGGTCACTGGTTTTTTTGATTGGTATATAAATGCCTAAAACCACAAACGTATTTATAAGGCATGCTGAGTAAGTAGCCATTTTATTATCTAGAGAGATTTGGACTAGAAAATAGAAAACATGAATGGAAACAGTCACGAGATTTCTATCAGCAAACTAGTTCTCATAGCACAAGCTTTGCTTGGTTTGGGACTAGAGAGCGTTGTGTGATACCTATGTCCAAGAATATTTATTTATTTATTTTATTTATCGTTCAGAAATAGCATTTCCATAGATTGTGCTTTACACCGTCTTATATAAAATCGCCTCTCAACTACATAATAAACGCTGCTTAAAATTCTCCCTGTCACTGTTTATCACTGTCTAAACAAAGCGAGATGGCACTATTTATATCTACACAGTGTTCAACTTTTGACAGAAGTTGAGAGGAGATTATAAAAGGCCTTACTTAGCTCTATTCTTTATCGATTGTAGATTGTTAACTTGGCTAAGGATTCGAGTTTTCACATATTTTGAAACATCACATAGCATTTTTATTTTTAATAGTTTTTCTTGTGTTATTGTGAGTATTATTGTTTAATTTTGGTGGAATTTTAACCAATAATACTTAGGTCGTAACATAAAGTGTTAGCCATTGGAATAAATGTGTGTAAAGTGGTTTTTCTGAATGTGAAAAATCGTTTCAGGTTTTGAAGAGAAAATCCACCATTTTATCTTCAAAACCAACGACAGCCGACTTGACGAAGACTTGACTTGAAATAAATTATTTTTCAACACACTTGCTCATAAAGTGGCTCTATGGTCACCGCAATTAGGCACATAATGATACCCATAATCAAACTGTGACTTTTTCATTGCTATAACTCACAAGTGAGTTATAGATTTTTTTTTAAAAATTTATTGGTTGAGTAGCTTTGTTACTAAAAAAGTTTTTATTCAAAAAAAAGATCGTGTTCAATAGAACAAATAAATGAATGTTCCTATTGCTTGCTCATTTCATGCAACTTCTTATTTAAATAGATAATTTTAACTCGTACGTGTTTAATAAATAAAACTTTCACTCAAATATAACTTTTGTTTTCTCTGTAATAAAAAAAAACTTTAAATTCCCCATTTTGTACGTGGCAGAATAGGCGCAAACCGTAAGCGCGGAAAATTAAAAAAAAAACCTCATCTCTTTAGTCTGTGGCCGATCGCAATGCGCGCGCATAGGAAAACTGATTAGTTATTCCCGCCATAGCGAAACATTTTTCACAACTCGTTTTCACTGTTGAAATTATAGTTATTTCATTGTTATTTTATTCACAAGTGTGTTGAAAAACGTCGTATGATACACGTGTGTATTGATGATTACCGTCCTCGGCTCTCTTAAGACCCTCGCCTACGGCTCGGGTCTCAATGGCACCTCGGCGGTAAGCACCAATGTTACACACTTGTACCATAATGTACTATAAAATTCACCACTTGACTCTGGCAAAATTGTTTGTCGAAATGACGGACACAGGCCACATAGGTTTAAAAGAAGAAGTACTTGGCTAGGGGAAGGACTATAAAACACGAATTAACCTGCAAATTTCAGCTGTATCATCCCAAAGGGCTATAAAGCTGAATTCCCATAAAATCGGTAGCAAGCCAAACTACCGACTCGATACGGCCCACTAAACATTAAACTGTATAACTAGTTAAGCAGTTAACTCTCTGATTACCAGCTCAAGTTACACACGTTGGAAAGCAATTAAATTAATGGAAAAACTAAAAACACTTTCTGAAATGAGCTGTAAAAAATTATCGGTAGAATGTAACGATGTAGAAACGGTATAGATACGCTACAGAGTCTGCAGTCTGAGTTTTGTCATGTTCATTTGCGACAAGCGAGAATAGTGAAACTCGCAGTTTTTGTATGGAGAAAAATAGTTTGCAAATCTCCCGCTAGAGGCGCTTATCGGAATTTCGTACGTAATATCTCGCAAGTCGCTTCTCGATATGCGTTTCGATTAGCAAAACAAAACTCAGGCTACGGGCTCAAAAGTTGTTACGTTGTTAGACTGTAGTGTTTGTGATCTAGCAAAATTGTTACGTTACTACAATGTTGGCGATTGGGGAAATAGATGACAGCAAGTGGCCTAAAAGTGTACTGAACCTTAATTCTTAATTCCACAAATTTAAAACAGTTGACGTTCAATTCAGTACCAACAATGGTTTGACAGATTTGCAGCTTAGCTGAAACATCTTCAGCTGGATCAAAATGACCTAAAAACAGATAATCTAAGAACAACGGTTCAGTTCAAAGTTTGTTAGTGGAATTAGCCCCTAAACAAAACAATTTTTTAAATGGAACATTGTAGGTATACAATTCTATTCTGTCTTGGCTAAAAATACTCATTCTAATTCTAAACCAAAATAACCTCAAGTAGATCTAAAACGAATGATGAGTTTGTGGACGAATAAAATAAATAAATAAATAAATATTCTCGGACACTTAACACAACGTTTTCTAGTCCCAAACTAAGCAAAGCTTGTACGATGGAAACTAGATGGCTGATAGAATACATACATACTTTTTTTTTTTGTAAATACATACTTATTATACATAGAAACACCCAGACACAGAACAAACATCTATGTTTACAACACACAAATGTTTCGAAAACAAAATGGTGTTTCCACAACACAACACTGAAATTTAAGTTTACAGAATATCTTGAGGTACCTACAGCGAGAACCAAAGCAAACATTCTACAATGACGTTTCATTTTGTAGACCGTCAAATTCTGCACAAATGCACTAAAACGTACGTACTTTGCAGACGTAGGGTAACCACAAACAAGTGAAAAATATAAACTATTGTAATTAAAAAAGTTCTGGGTAAATACGAAATTTTAATCGCATAACAATAGCGCTTGGTTGCAGAATTATTTTGTAGAATCAGTCGGGTCAAAGTATATGAGCCTTTTGTAAGTAAAATCTAGACAGTTTCGAAGCTAAAGCGAAATCTGTTTTTGCCACCCCTACAGGGGTTTATTTGAATTCATAGTCCAGGAGCTCACTTCTGAATGTTATTTAAGTATTGCACCTGTCAGAAATATGTAGTTCTCGAAAAATAACATTTTCAACAACTTTACTAGGTTTGATAAAAGTTGGAGCTAAACCATGGCAAGTTTATTTGATACAAAATACGTTTTAGACAATTATAACTCGTAAATTTATTCATCGCTCGGAGAAGAAACATAGGCCTCGCAGCTAAATCACTTTCAAAACTATAACGAGTTCCAGCGATCCGAAAAACGGAGATTTATGCCAGCGCTTTATCATGAAAGAAAATATTGGAAATATTTCCTGATTTCGTTTTTTCACGAACGTAATTTATCTAAAAGCCGTAAAACTAGACGGCTGGAGGCAGACACGTCCGTCTCCGTATAAGTACCCTGGCGAAATGCCAAGGGTGAGGGTTATGGCCCTCGGGTCATCTTCGTAAGCATCTTACAAATTGACAATAGAAAATCCACCTAGGCAACGGCTAATAACGCCCAATTTCCTTTGACACCGTGTTTCGCTTAAACCTTTTTGGATCACCTCGGCTCACCTTGTGCTATCACCACGTCATCTGGATTGAAGAGCTACCTGAGCTTTATTGGTTTGAGCATAAGATTTAGATTCGCTTGCATTTTTTTTACCTATATTGCATCAACCTGCTAGTTCATTGGTGTCTTCGGTTTATTTCGTGTTCTTGTTTTGGACGGAATTATATCTATGTACGATTATTGCTGAGACTTCGTTCTGATGTCATATTTCATTTTTATTAAGTTTTGAAATATTGTTATCAGATTTTCTCTTTTTCGCAAAGCCAATGTCGCAATAATCTTTCTCAAGATTCTTTCCTTCTTGTGGCACAGTTGTGATAAACTCGATTAGAACAAAATTTCTTTCAGAAATTGGTTGCTCATTTCTGTATTTGTTGGACAGGTCTAGTTTAGATAAACGGGTCATTTAGTTTGTTCAAAATTTACTTTGTGAGATGCAGTTTTGCAGCTAGAATTTCAGAGTTTGAACACTAAGCCAGAGCCTAGACTAGTGCCTTGGAAGCGGTTACTTTTCAACAATTCCGTGGGCCAGCGTAACCAGACACCTCTTTGTGGAGTAACTCTTTGTGTCGAGACGTAATTAGAGCGGTGGAACTCTTACAGAAAACCCCTTTCACCAGATACCGAGATTCTGTGAGTCAAACTTTTTTTTGGTGTAACTTGTTGTTTAATTTTTTTTATACTTAGATGTAAAGTAAAATTCCTACATTATCAACTTTTGCGATTGGAATCTCAGTCATCTTAGAAATACCTACAAAACGAGATCTGAGAGTATTTTTTCTACTCAAGAAAATTTGTCTGGTTTTTTTTTTTCTTTTAATACAATATTTTTTTTATACCATTCAACGTCACCACCTTATTTTACAGAATCACTTCCAAAGATACATATACAATATAGATCTTGTGGGTCGATAGTAATGACTAAAATCTGACTACTAATATCGGAAGGAAGTACGGAAAACTTGGCTACGATTGCTTTTGCTACAAAAAGAGCCTGCTTAAGTTGTCCGTTTAATAGGTCAGAGATAGTTACGGCGATAAAATGAAGTGTTTAGCCTTCATGATCAAGCGCACCAATTACACAGGCCCTGCGCTGGCAATTTCCCTGGAAAATTGTTATTATCACAGTCTCCCAGAGGTTTTGATGCCCCTATAAAACGAACCTTCAAACCGTAGTTACTCTAATAGAACTCATTGAATCTAAATTGGTATTACGAAAGCGATCACCGAGTAAATAAATGTAAAAGAGTATTCAAAACACACCTGCTGAGTCATCATACGTCCATACACTCCAAAATTGTGCTTATTCTACCCATTCTACTTTATTGGTATAGAGTATTGGAACAGGCCGGCATCAGCGACACATTTGAATTCAAAATGTTTTCTGTTACACGAGTAAGTGCGAATAAATTTGGGTCTTACTGGGCGCGCTTAAGGTCAGATTCTGGTTGGGGGCTGTGGAGTCGGACGTCGATTTGTGAGACTCGGTGCCCAGTGTTGTGTTACTGGAGGCTTGCCAAGAGACTGCAGGCTCATGGAAGCCAACGTTTTATCTATTCAGAATTGAAAGCAGTGATAATAAAATGTCTGGCTTCGCTTACAGCGGGTGCATCTAATAAGTTAAATTGTTTTATTTTATCTATGGTATAAATTGCAGTGGACTTGAAACAGCTGAATTGGCTGTAAAACTAGATTTATGGGTCCTCTGCATATTTTATAGTAATTTTAGTGAAAAATCGCGTAGTTTGGTAATATTCTTGATCAACTTAAGCCAAAGATTTGAATCACGCACCTATCTAGCACTTGTAGATATTTGTGTACTCAATCTTAGCTAAAATCTGCTGTAACAGAATGCGTTACTCTGATGACGTAGTGTCCCAGCCTAAGGGAATTCGTCATGCGAGGCTGGCAAACTGAAAAAGCTCAAAATAAGTGTTCCGACCTCCGTTTTCAAAACTGCACCAGAACACTAAAAATAACGTCACTAATGGACACCCTTCAAAAGGTAACCACGCAGAATATTAGAACCATTTTCTTTTCTTCTTCTTCTTTTGTTGCTATGGCTGTTCGGTGGCTAGGCCATTTTCTTTTCAAAAAAACAAACGACAGCCGACTTGACAAATGACTTGACTTGACTTATTTATTACAATTTTAACACTTGACATTGGCAAAATTGTCTGTCGAAATGACGGACACAGGCCATTATTGAAGAGAAGAAGAAGAAGAAAGAAAAATATTTATTTTGTTATTTTTAAAATTTACAATGTCAAATTTATTATCGTCTCGTTTCTTTCCATATCATGAAAACAGTGATCACATGCACTCATAGCACTGAAAAGAATTACCTGAATCTAAAATATAGATAGATAACACTTTATTATATACACAAGAACAATGTTTTAAAGACTAACTTATGTAATACGATAAAGTACAATGGGCGGCCTTATCGCTGAAAGCGATTTTTTCCACGCAACCTTAGCATGGATAAAAACAAACAGTACTAAATGAAATGCACCAAATATACGCCATGACACGGTGTAGTAGGGTTGAAAATAGAACAAACTAACACCCGCAAACGTCCTAAGTAAATCGTGCTTCTTACAGCTCAGTACTTAACAAATCACAGCAATACGTGCATATTAAAGTACCTCCGAACTCCTATTTATAAATGAACTCATTACTCCCGACCACAAATTGCACCTCACATTATTCGGTGGTATGCACATTTGCCATTATTAACGCCACCCAGGAGACGCGGACGGGCACAGAATAAATAAAAAGACTAATTACAGTAGCATCACTCTGATAATAATATAAGGGCAACCGAATTAATTCTCAGGCATCGGACCGTTTTTTTTGTTTCGCAACAATTGATTTTGTTCCATTTCCCATCTGTTATATTTAGCCTCACCTACATAGTCAACTGACAGCAGTGTCACTTGATCAAGTCCGTTTTGTAAAAAGAGATTTTTGAACTTTTTTGTGGACACAATAGAGCCTTTTATTGAATGGCAGCGAATGCCTAGCTGTCTTCTGGCTTCGCTACCGAGCTCGATAAGATAGTGGTACTCTACATTACATTACATTACATTGAACATTAAAGTCTTAGTCAACCTTTGAACCGTAATTGGGTTATGGTGCGTATCATAAATACTGTACAAAATGCAACAAAACTTTTTTTTTTGAACATATTTTTATTTTTTTATTTTTTATTGGCGTTGCCCTTTTTTTTACATATTGTCTTGTTTTGTCTTCAACAAGTTGACGCAAGTCGAAAAGTTTGGTTTCAGTTTCCGCTGATTACAAACCTAAAGCACAGTAATAAAGCTTATTTTACATTGAATACTGCTTCACAGTGACATCAGACCCGTCAGGGGTGGCTCTTATACGTGATACACATTTTAATTCCGACAAAACACGAAACACACACACTGGAATTTAATTTCCCTGGAATAATTTATTCTGTGGTCACTTTATTGGCGGCCATTGGATGGAATTATGTTTTTTGGTTTGTGTCGGATGGAATGACAGGCGTATTAATTAGTGCTCATAAAATTGTTTATACTGCAACAGCATTTCCTTTTATGACTTGTTTTTGTGTTGGTTTTGACATTTAGTGGTTAAATTGGAAAAGAGTAGCTTTTTAGTTCCATAAAAGATATATTTTGAAACTGTTTAGTAGTAGGTCACGGGTTAGTCAAGAGGGCACACCGGTGTCGATTCTGTTGGTGCGTTTTTTATTATACCAACCTAATTTGACAGCGATAAAATGTCAGCTGTCTCTATCATTTTAGTTTATGAGAAAGGGACGGCAACATTTTTAGTGCTGTCAAATTAGGTTAGTTTACAAAAATGTAACAAGAAATCGACACCAATGATCGTCTTAAAAAAGCATAAATCTAAAAAATAACATTTGACCAAATGCGCACGTTCTTTTTGAAGTTCCGGTCCGAACACAAAACAGAACAGAATTAAATAGTAATCTCACAAGAAGTTTTAGATTTTTTTCCGAAAAACTAATGGAATCATTTTCTTCTCAGAAATATTTCTCTGAGTTCTTTTCCACGTAGTCACTTAATATCACAACTATAGCGAGAGTTTTCTATAAACTATTTATTATCTGT
This sequence comes from Eulithis prunata, assembly GCA_918843925.1. Classification (NCBI taxonomy): domain Eukaryota; kingdom Metazoa; phylum Arthropoda; class Insecta; order Lepidoptera; family Geometridae; genus Eulithis; species Eulithis prunata. Next base: position 3,451,472 of record OU974023.1, on the reverse strand, counting down.
ATATTGCGAATTAGGTTACTTTCAATTCAAACGTTTCGCACCAGTTATTTCCAGTTCTACCTACCCGTGTTATTATTCTAAGTACCTATACCTATATGCGAAAAACTCAGTGGAGTTTTGGTAAACTGACACGATGAGTTGTATTATCTATCTACCCATTTTGAAATTTTCTGTTTCCCAGCTGTATAAACTTCAGTTGTAAATGATGACTCTGCACTTGTATTAAGTGAAATTTTCAAGGCGTTAAGCCCGCCTAAACTTCAAATCAGTTAAGGAATAAAAGCTGCCAGAGAATGCAGAGTGCACTTTTCCAATCTTAGCTATTCAATTTTAAGAATGGAAATGTGGAGGGGGCTAATGGATTTATTAAAGCTCTGGATTAGAATGTTATTTGTTTTTGTGACTGTGATGGAGTATTTAGTTTGAAAAACTTTTGTTCGTTCGAATTTGTATAAAGAAATTCTTATTATCTTAGATTGGGTACAACTTGCTTGTATTCCTAACTTGAATGACGATAACCACAACCAGTTCGGAGAAAACATGGCAAAAATCAATCATTTTTTAAAATGTTGGACTAAAAAGTTGGTTGCGATAAACAAATTTGGAAGTGAAAAAAAAATTACGTAGTTTTGTGATTTGAAAATCGTAGTAACGCTTTAGCTGTAATTTTCTTTGATAATAACTTTCAAAAGTCGGTAGTAGCAAGCATATTTGGTCCACTGTGGTTGCGACAGGACAAAACACGCCAACTCACAAAAACCACTGAAAACATGCCGAAAATATTTCGAAACCCGCCCCGGATTTTCAGGAAAAATAAAGCAGACCAAAATAATACATCGCCACGAGATGGTCTTACGTTTCAAGCCGCAATAATACAGACGCCATTTGTCAGGATAAACAAGCCGCAAGAAAAACTGTTGGTAACACCAACAAATATTTTTCACCCAAACTTGTTTGCGCTTATTGAAAAACGTAGCGCTGTTTGTCTGGTAATGATGATGGTAGTGTTCATCTAAATATATAAAACTCTTTTGAAGCTGACTGACAATAAATCTAAACTATAAGTCCTAAAAGTATCAAATTTCAAGGGTAGTATCCTTACATAGTGTAGGGGTGCACTGAGAAAGGAATTTTGAAAAGTCGCACCCTAAAGGATCTAAAATTAAGATCAAATATTTTAACCAAATCATGCGTATACTGCTACCACGCGAGCAAACCCGCGGGCGACGGTTAGTTTAGGAATAAAACTATGGTTTAATGAGGCGAGATTCCGTCTGTTTCTAATTCGTTTGTTTTTGACTGCATTCTCTACATTTACTAGCACTTTATCTTTTATGTACCTAAAGAAATCAAATATAAAACGATCTTTGTGAAAGAGTTCGCCCGGGGAAGTATTACAAGTAAACCATGAATTCGAATAGGTCAACAGAACGCTCAAACAAAAGTTGGACCAAACTCCCTTTTAAAATCCGTGCTAAAATAATCGCTCGTACCCTTTGCAGCTAAATGCAATGAGGCATTGCAAATGAAAACCGAGTTGGCCGTACACCGAACTTTATTGCTCTAAAACTAAAACTAGGGTTCATTTTTACACAAAACTGAGCTGGCCTCTCGGTGAAATTTAGTTCTAAAGTTGGAGGATGATAATAATATGTTTCTGCCGTTTTGAATTTAGCGCCTAGTTTATTACTGGCTTGGTTTGGTTATGAGTTAAAATTAAATGTATTTTGGATACGCTGTGTTATTTTTGCATTATTCTCATTGAACCCGTCTACCGGCTAGGCTGGTTATTGATGGGCCAGATAGGCGCATTAATAGACCAGGCTCTTATGTTTGTATGTTTACTTAATTTCGAAGTATGTGTGACACTCTAATACCTACCATTAAATAACTACATAATCAATATATTATATAAAACTCTTTTGAAGCTGACTTAGAATCAACGCACAGCCTAAACTATAAGTCCAAGAGGTATGAAATTTGGAGAGTAGTATCTTTATAAGTCACACTCTAAAGGGTAGAACGCGAGCAACGCCGCGGGCGACGGCTAGTTATACATATTTGTTAAGAAGCATACCTCTAGGTATAGCGAATAAATGACTTAATTTCATCAGAAGAAATAATGTTGACTTTCTATTTAATACTTAGTTGAAACTGTTTATTTATGTTCGCCTGTTCCAATTAGTTTGTCTCTATTTATATCAAACCTCTTTAGTTTGCACTCATGCAATTACTTACGTTAAAAAAAACTAAATGCAAGGTTACTTACACTGAAATAATGATTTGTTCGCTTACAGTTTTTTCCAGTTTTTATTACAATATAATGATATTATTATTATCAGCCATGGTATAAGTTTAGCAAAATATAATTTGACCGCCCCTCTGAAATTTTCGAGCTCAATTTCCTGATGATGGGGCCAGGAATTACCCATTACCGTCGCCCAACGAAGATGAGCAGTCCACTTGATTAGTGACCGTAATGAGAATATGTTTTACAAAACATATTTTTCGAGGAAAATTCGGCTTTGTATACCGGCCGATAAGTTCGTCATTTTTGTACGCGTGCATTTCACTTGAGGTATGGAGCGTTTTATGAAAAGTGGGCTTTGAATTATTAAGGGGTAGGTTGGTACTTGTCGCGTGACCACCGAAAATAGCCTAACAATGTCTCGAGGAGCATCTGCTGTCAGTGATGGAAACAGGAAGTTTAAGCTATTTTTTATCTCTGCTATTAGTTTTTAGCTTTTGGGTTTCCTTTTCAATGTTTCCAAATCCTTGTTTGTAGGCGCGTATTTTTTTAAACTGACTTTTTTTAGACTTGTTTTATATCTTAAAGTCCTTTCCGTCCAAGGTTGTCTGGAAGAGATCGCTGCATAGCGATAAGACCGCCCATTGTACAATTAATTTAAGTTTTGTTTTTTATTTTACTGTAATTCCTAGGTTAAGGTGTGCAATAAAGTATTTTCTATCTATCTATCTATCTTTTTTTATGAAGCTTTTTTAGTTCTTAGCTACTTGTGCCAAATACATAAAATCTCTACTTATTCAAAGTAAAATATCGCTACTGTTAAGTTGGCTTCGCGAACGTTTACTGTGTAAGTTTAGTAGCTTTTCAATATTTATTTTCAAACTCAAACGATTAATCCAACTAATCTTTTAAGCTTTCGATACAATAGATAAGAGAGCTTTAAATATTTTTCGAAATTATTTTGCTAATTGGTGTTATCCGTTTTTAAGTAGCTTCGTTTGGTTCTCTTCTTTTGTTACTTAGCGGGGTTTCTTGTTCTCTACCTATAGGCAAAACTAATCTTTTTAATTTGAAATGGATTAAGTCTTATCATCAACTATAATTTTTATAATTACTGTTACCTACTAAGGTTAAATTGAATTTTAATTTATTCTTCGGCAACATTGATCGAGAAGAAATACTTAGGCCCCAGCAGTGCAAGTACCGTTCTTATCGATCGCTTAGTTGTCGATCGCTAAAGTCGATAAACGTATCGAATCGTATCGTTCCATGGGAGAACGGATCTCTCGTCGATAAAAGATCCGTACTCCCAAAAATAAGGTCAGAGTTTATCGAAATCATTCGTTCACTGCTGCCATGATTTACTAGTTTACTTTCAATCTCACTGTTAATCACTTTCGTTTGTCAGAATCAAAACATAGTAAACATACACCATTGCCAATTCGTTAAAATTTAACGAATTTGTCTACCGATCGACTAAGTTGGTAGCGTACCCGCAACTGTCGATAAAACCATTTTTATCGAATTTTGACGATTCTAAATGTCAAAATATGCGATCGACAAGAACGGTACTTGCACTGCAGCAGTGCAAGTACTGTTCTTGTACATCATATAACCTTAATTACTTTTTACACGTCCTGTACCTGTCGGTGGGTATACATATATTATTTTCAAAGCTAACCCATTTTTCGCGAGGACACACACACAAGTCACCAATTAAGCCAGTGTGGGTTAAAGTGAATTTAGTTAAATTACTCAAGTGTTATTTAGACACGATAATTCTGTTTGGTAACATTGAAACGTACCTACATTATTTATTCAAATTGAGTTAAAGTTGGGAGTGAGCTGGGAAGTACGTGTCAACCAATCTTAAAGGCTAGAAATTTGAGCGCACACTGCGACGATTTGCAGGAAACAATATTTTGTCGAGATTCACTTACAATGTTATTATTAAACTAAGCTTTTTTTTATCAAACACGCTGAGTTCGTAGCTCTGTAGGGCTGCGATGCAGTCCTTGCCAACTAAAGCCTTTACACATTGCATTCTTATAGGCAGAAGTTACTACTTAACATCAGGTGAGCTATAAGCTTGTTCCATTACTTTTATCATAAAAAAAAACCACACGATTCATAGCACGACTTCATCGATACAATTGCAATGTTGAATCGATGCAAGCGTCTTCTAGCATCGGTTTCGTCCTGAAGTCGGAAAACAACACACAACTTTCTCACAAGTGCAACACACTTCTCTTGTTTTTCTCACACAACTTAATAAAATTTCAACTTCTAACTCCCACGCTTTTTGTTCCAGGTAAAACATTAAAAAAGAAAAACTGCCAGCGTTCAGAGGAAATTTATTGGCCGCATAGGAGGCACGAATCCATCCTAATCCTTTGGTGACGTCAAGGAATAAATTAGCGCAAGGGTGTCAACCCGGTCAGGCGCTACCGGCAAAGGGCAGGCAAAATTAAATGAAACAGAAAAGTGAATAAAAAGGTGCTAGTCTGAGAGCTAATCGTAGTATTCTTGTGGTATATACAAGGTGTTACATAATTACTCTATAAGTCCGAAAGGTGGGTATTCTACAGGTTATGGCGAACAATGTTTGTTCTACGACTTTTGAGATTTCGAATGTATGCTTGAGTTCGGATCAGTGCTTGAGCAGTAGCAGCCATGATTCTGGACTAGACATCAACTTGTAACTAACTGAGTTCTACTACATGTACCTATATCGTTATGCAGTATACCACAACGTTTCAAAAAAGAATATGACCATAGGCTTCTGCACTACAACACAAGGACACAAAAGTGCTTTTTGGCCCGCAAGAGGAAAATTGCTTAAGTTATTTTTCTTTAATTATCAGCAAAGGTAAGTCTCTATTTACCTGTCAGTATCATTATTAATGTAATTGCTATCTGTTTTTGTATGGAGGTGGTTTAGTTTCTTTTCTTTTTTAAATGTATTGCAATTACTGTTGCATTTATTTATAACTAAAAAAATACCTTTTAATTTTTGCTGGTCGTATTTATTTGGTAATAAATGATTTTTTTACCAATAAAAAAGTGAAAAAGCTAGTCTATGCACTAAACTAACTAACGCATAGCGTACTTTGGAATCCCTACGGGTGGCCGGCCTGTGGGGCGTTCGCGATGTCGCTTGGAGGTTTTGATGTATGCCAGTTTAACAGAGCATGTCTAGATATGACGGTGGACATATACAGGTTAAGAAACACTAATCTAGACGATGGACGCCAGAGTGCAAATGCCAAATATTGTTGACTCTACGATATATTATCATTATCATCATCAATATATATAAAACTCTTTTGAAGCTGACAGAGAATCAATGCTCAGCCTAAACTATAAGTCCTAGAGGTATGAAATTTGGAGGGTAGGTTCCTTATATAGTGTAGGAGCGCACTAAGAAAGGAATTAGGAAAAGTCGAACTCTAAAGGGTCTAGAACGCGAGCAACGCCGCGGGCGACGGCTAGTTTGTTTTATAAGTCAGTTGATCAGGACGTAGATAAAGTAAAGAAGGCAGGCCAATAGAAGATCAATTTCACCCGAAAACCTATCCCCCGGTCTGATTTTCAGTAAGTCTTAAGGAAAACGAACGTCCAAAGTCATAGGTGCAAATCTCTCTGCGTAACACCCTGTATCACATCTCTACCTGTATCCGCTTATCTTGACAAATGTTGTTCGCATTACTTCGTACCCGCAGCTTTAACAGCTGTATTAAAATAGCTGGGTCAATAAGTAAAGGTTTATTTTTTTTTGAAATTTAACCTAAAAATTATTAAAATACAGTCAATTTTTACCAATTTTTAGTGACAGGTCCAATGAGCATACAAAAAAAAAATTTAGTTTACATTTGTTTCCCAAATTGAAATGTTAGTTTCTAACAAACACTGAAAAAACGCTTAGAAACACAAATGAAAACTTATATTAACCACCGCCTAGCTCACTTGCCTCTGTTTGTTGAACAGGCTCAGCTGTACCTTCCCGGCTGTGATTCGAAAGAATAATAAGACATTTGTTTGGCCAATGTATTGTTCCTTTATTTCCGTATTTTCCCGAAACGCAATGCGATACGCCTGCGGGAGATTGCTGTTTTTGGCATGGCATTTTCATAGTTTTTGTCTGTCGCTGCGTGATTATGTCTTTTGTTTTCGCATGTTTTCGGGATGGACGCACTAATCGATCGACCGACGAGATAGTCGTATACTTCGATTACTATATTATATCAATCGATTGATTTGTGTGCGGCAGTATAATTTTAAAACCAAGTGACAAAGAGATAAAGCAACTCTGTAAAAATAAAAAATATGACTGATTTTTATGTTAGTTTTGCGGTTTTTTCAACTCTGAAAAGTCGGGTAATTTTAATTTTTCGTATAACCGAATAGCGCGGTACATTAATCTCGAACCAAATAACATTAAACACGATATCCCTTATTTAAGTTTAGCAAAGCGTGTTTAGTGGTTTAATTTATGCCCATACGTAATCCCGCTTGCTTATAAAGTTGTCCTTCCCGGGATTTATAATTTACGACCCCCACAGCCACCAAGGGTTGGGAATCGATAGATCAGAGGGCCTAGTACGAGTTTTCAGTGTATAGTGTCAGTATGAAACGTCTGACGCCCAGCACACCAGTGGGCGCTAATTTGTATGAAGATACTGAGCGGATTCTTTGAGAAGCTCGACATGCGAGTACGGGCTTGGTGTAAACCGAGCTTCTCGAAGAATCCGCTCAGTGTCTCCATACAAATCAGCGCGCACTGGTGTGCTGGGCGTCAGATTTACACAAAAAAACTCGTACTAGGCTCTCTGAGCCTTAACTTGAAAATAGGTTTAGTTTTCTATGTATTTTTGAGATACGAGGTTATCTTACGAACATCGAAAAAAGTAACCTTCCAGATATTATCTCTCAAGCGGTAATTTGGTTGGGGTAACTAGTTGGGGTTACAGGAAGAACAAATCACTCACGTTCCATGAAACCCACTAATTATAAGCTACGCAACAACCTACGTTGTTGATCTAGGTTCCACTTTCTTGTTACTGAAACATAATAATTTTATTGAGTTATGATCTAAACACGATTTGAAACAGTATTACATTATACTAAGTGCCACTTGCCTCACCATAATGAACTTGAGTTACACAATAGTTTGTGAAGAGTAATGTTATTATCATCTTGAGATATTACCTCCTTATAGAATAATGCCAAGTGAACCGTATTCGGCCTATACTAGCAGTCAACTGTGACTTTGCTCACGTTGTTAATGAAAAATAATTAGGTGGCCTGCATGACGTTATTCCCATTCACTGCTCAATAGTACTCAAGCACTGATCCGGGCTAAAGCATTCTTTTGACAGTTTTGTACGTGAAATCTGTAACGATTTCTTTATCAGAATATGAGCCTTACGCCTGAATACTGAAAAGCTACTTGGGTTAAGTTCATGCGTACGTCAACATAGGTTAATTATATTGCAATCTCTTACTAGTTTATATGATCTGTGCTAATGGGTAAGCTAAAAAAGAGGCCAGGTAACTTAAGTTGTGTTTAAATTTTGTGACCTTTCAGTATTAGGGCGTTAGTTTGCTCCAGTTTTTACGAAGAGATTATCCCAGCAAATAAGCCCAGAAATAGGCCTTTGACATTTCGGCTCTTCATGAGGTTTTACATTTACTAGGGCAACTTTATTACTTACAAACTTGCCCAAAAGCTTACTATCTTACATCTTATCACAGCCTTATCTACAGGAAAAACTACTTTGATTCGTTCGGAGTTGACTAAGCCTTGGGTTTACTCACGTTTTCCTCCACTATTTAACGACCATTCTCAATATTCAACCTATTTCTGGTTTTACCTTATCAAAGGAGGATTACCTTTGTTTATATTCAAAATGTCAGGTTCTTTATGACACTTTTAGGTAGCACTGAATGAATGAATGAACTATTGAATGGTGGCCAACATGTATCTACAAACGTGGATCATCTTGCAGTGAGATAGCAAACGACATCATCATCAAAGTATCTACTGACTACCGATAGTGTGATGGAAACCGGCAAAAAGACCATGAACCGGCGTCTGAGGCTGGGAAAATATGTACTGTATCACAAAGACATAAGAGTTATTGTCTGAATCTGATTTACGGAATTTGATTTTCTAGAATGTGCAGAGTATTACGCAAATGAAAGTTCGTTTCGTCGTTTTCAGTTACATTGTGCTACTTGAGGCCTCTCTGCATAAAGCCACGCACAATTCTCAAGGATACTGCGCAATGTAACACAAATGTCACAATCAAGTCTAATTAACATCAAGTAAATTGACTGCCGATCGCCACGATTGCCATAACTCAAACTATATCTGCATAAGCATATTTGCAATCATAAATTATATGTTGTGTATCCAATATCGGAAACTAATGAAGCCTAAATGCATAACTAATACACTAATACTCTAATACTAATAGGTAGTTATATTTAATGTGACTGACATAGGTTTGTTATTTTACTAGGTATTATCAAGGCTGACCTCAAGCTTAGACCTAGACTGCCGTTCAGTTAATAGGGTTTTCACATATACACCTAAACGACGTTAATCGATATTGGTTAAAAAAACACTGCTCTACAGCTTTGTGTTTTTTCCTTTAATTCGAGTTTGCCGTGCGGTGAGCCCTATGCACAGTAGGTATGCACTCTCATTTTACTCCAAACTCGCTTGCAAATCGCCAGTGTGATAGATACACTAAGAGAACAACTCCCTCTAAAATAGAATACCTACCAAATTCGACCATTCCTCGCCATTTCCTCACAGAAACGCCCAAAACTGTTCAATACAGGAGAATTGCAGTGCGGTAACCAGCACGGGTGGGTACTAGGGTACATGTACCAATTCGCGGCAAGGACAGGACACCCATGAATAATTTCGGGCGTGTTACCCTGCCGTGCCAGGCCGCGACGAGCCTCAACGCAATGCTACTAGAGAAGGCCCGAGATACCTACAATTTTTTTTATGAACCGGTGTTTTTTGCTCGTCGAGTTCTAATTTTACTCCAATGGTCAAAACATAATTAATTATTTCTTTTAATATGAGGTTGTCAATGATTTTAGATTCTTGACTTAGCTGCGATTGACGACTGATTTCATACACTGTGAAATAACAATCAATGATACAAAAGATATTATATAGCGTTTATTGATGTGATGAATACTGATGTGAATGCGAATTCTATACCTACTAGAGAAACTTGATTTCTTCGACTCCACTTCAAACAATGCAAGTAAATAGACTTTAAAAAGGATAAAGGGTTACTTAAGAGACTTACCACACTGGTGATTATCGAGCGCGTGTGAGTTTGCTACGTGTTTTGTATGCCGCTATTCACGACGAACTCGCGAATCACCAATTTTCTATGTTACTGTTTTAAACAAATGAGGGATCGAATCATTGCTTGCATCAAATGAATTTACGGTCAAACGTTTTCCTATAACTTAGATTAGGTATACATAAGAAAAGAAAAATTCAGAAATAGTGTACATAGCCCTGATTCCGGCCAAACGGAAGGAACAACCCTAACCACAGTGTAATAAATCTGCATGTTATGTCGGCCAGTATACCAAGACACCTGCTAGATTACTGACTGGAGACATGCTTGCGAATTTATGTTTTGTACGCTGTGCCCTGTGACGTTTTGAGATTGCATGTTTTTGGGTATGGTACATTTGGAATGATTTATGTGTAATATGTGAGCTTTATTTTTAATCTGTGGAAATCCACGAAGTTCTATTGTATCCCTTCAGAAATTCGGTTTCTCTACGGTGCACCAACCCAATTTTATGTACGGAAAAGTAAATTGTACGTAAATTCATAATAATTGTTAGTCAATTAGTTAAAACTGAAATGATTTGATAAGGCTTTTGCAATTTGCATACTGACACGACATCTACTGCACGTTACTGACATGTCATGTAACGTTTGCGTGTGCTATACTCGAGTCGAAAGTCAAAACAAATGCACAGACTCGGGGCTCAGTTGCTCGAACAAAAATATCGTTGTCGTCCATACCTTGCGAAAGCTAAAATGTATATTAGTTTAGCTCTCTACGATATTGTGTAGATGTGTGAAAACGCCCAGCAGTGCAAGTACGGTTCTTATCGATCGCTTAGTTGTCGATCGCTAAAGTCGATAAACGTATCGAATCGTATCGTTCCATGCGAGTACGGATCTCTTGTCGACAAAAGATCCGTACTCCCAAAAATAAGGTCAGAGTTTATCGAAATCATTCGTTCACTGCTGCCATGATTTACTAGTTTACTGTCAATACCACTGTTAATCACTTTCGTTTGTTAAAATCAAAACATAGTAAACATACACCATTGCCAATTCGTTAAAATTTAACGAATTTGTCTACCGATCGACTAAGTTGGTAACCTACCCGCAACTGTCGATAAAACCATTTTTATCGAATTTTGACAATTCTAAATGTCAAATTATGCGATCGACAAGAACGGTACTTGCACTGCATATACGACATCCTCGATTTTGATAATATATTTTTATGAGAAAATGTAAAGAAATAGCCAAACAAGAAAAAAGTCCTTTATGCCTCCTTGTAAGAGATCAAACACCATTAAATTCGCCCAAATGATTTGACCCTCCACAGTAATGAGTTGACTGTTGCATTGCGTTCGTCACGTGCTCGTCACCATAAAAAGCTACTTGACATCAAACCCCAAGTACCTACTTTTAAGTACAGTCAGCGTCAAATTGATTGATTAAAATTGAAAAATTATCTTAGCGATTGAAATTGAAAAATTATCTTAGCTATCAAAGCTCTCATTGACATTTCAAGTATTCACTCAAAAGAGTTTGCATACTACCTTTGAGAGCTTTGTTTGCTAAGATATTTTGAACACCTTAGGTGCTTGCAACAATATGATGATTCGAACTGCGTATATCAAATTGCTTTTATGTTTTTCAGATCATTTTGACTACTCTAGACGCTCATATCAATTTGAAGCTGACTGTACGTGTAAAAGAATATAGATAAAAAAATTTGCATAAATGTTTATAGAAACTCATATCAAAAATATGAAGTACCAATGCCAAAAGCTCAAATCCCCAACCAATAAGTTGACGTATACCTACATATATGACTAACCAAAGTATCCAAGTCGAAGTTTATGGACATTTTGACTGATTACCTGAATTAAGTCAATACAGGGATTCCGTATGTCAATAATATCAGCCCAGAGCTAGTAATCTAATACTGGCAACATTAGCAAACAGTACAGTCCCAACGTCCCAATATCTCTGAGTATTTACCAACGTATCAAAAGGGCATCATCTACATTAATTTCCGCTGAAGAACAGTCTATCATTATAGTTTGAAAAAGATTTTTACATTCATCCGTAATGATAATAGTATGAACCTACTTATCATCAATATTCAATATAATATATGACTTAGAATCAACGCACAGCCTAAACCATAAGTCCTAGAGGTATGAAATTTGGAGGGTAGTATCCTTATATAGTGTAAGGAATAAATATAAATGCATGCATTGAGTATATTATTTATTTCTTTATGCAGTAAGAAAGGAATTTTGAAAAGTCGCATCCTAAAGGGTAGAACGCTAGCAACGCCGCGGGCGACGGCTAGTCTACAATAAACAGAATTAAAAAAATGGGGTAGCGGTATTAATAATGAAGTAATTTACACAAAAAATCTGCAGTTTATATATGGCTGCATTGAATGTGGAATTGAATTTCCGTGTATAGCGTACACACCGTTATTGCCAGCAACCTGCATAAGTCCACATTTACCCATAATATTGCAAACCAAAAACTAAGCTTAGCAATTTAGCTTGCATAGCTGGCGGAGTTTTTCATACTGCGTCAGGTACGCATGGTAAAGTTAAACTAAATAAACTTAGCTTTTGGTCTGCAACCTAGAAAGAATTAGAGCATTCTACATTCACTGGCTGATTGACCTTCATAATATCTGTAAACCGAAAATATTGAAATTGCAGAAAATATTGGTGCAGCAATAACTAGACCTTGACAAGCTGACCTCATTCCGTCCACGTCCCTGACACATCACTGAGGTGTATAAAGTCATTATATCGGTCTGCAAGTAAGGGTCGGAGTACACGAGACGAGAATTGAGCTCAATTACACGGCTGGTCCGTTCGCCGGGATTAAATTCTATGCCCCGATGGAGGTCGATCCGAATCCGAATATAATACCGAGATAATTGTAGTCTGGAACTAATACGTCTTTTTATGAAGTTGTATGGTATCTACATTTTGTTGGGGTGCATTCTTTTCTACAGGATCAGATGGGCAGTGACGTTTCCCTTCACAAATATATTTTATTCTGCCTTTTTCCTCATGAACTATAACTTTTCAATTTATTTCACGAGTAATTACCTACTAATAAAACTGTGGGTATTTAATTTTAGCATAATTTGTGACCTAACTGAGTGTACGCCACGCTAATTGGAACGGAGATAGGTAAATATTGTCTAGACATGAATAAGTTCAGAATTGAGCACAACGGGCAGAAAAATGAACCTATATTTTTTTCGGTGGTTTGAATTTACGAAACCAACCAAACCCCAAAAAATTTGACTCCCAAATTTTGCATTAAAACTAATTTTTTTGCTTATAAGTAGGTAGTACTTGTGTTTTAGTGCCAAAAATTATAAAGGAATACTTGAAGGTACTGCATATTGGACCAAGATTTCAAACTTCACTGCAAGGAAAAAAACCACAAAAGAGCGCCATAGTCGTAATGCTAAAGTTTCTCTTTACCGCTAAGGGTTGGTGACGTAACAAGGGGTGACGTCACAATGCGTCGGCCATGTTTGATTTGTGAAGAACAAAGGGGGGACACTGAAACAATGCAGTGCATGAGACTTTTGAGGCTGAGCTAACATTACTGAAGTGTTTAGACTGGGGGATTCAAGAATTTGAAGAGCTTGGTGAAGATACCTTTTTGGTGTTGCTACGGGATTGGCTCTTTTGAGCGATATATCGTTATCAGAAGTCAAGATATGACCACAAGCAAGCGTTCTTTTTTGTAAAATCTGAAAGGCTAAAGGAAAAGCCAACCAGTTGTAGCCAGTAGGGATTTCTGGAAAAAAAAACTGAATTCTCTACTGGTAGGGATTTCTCAGTGGGGATTCCTGGAATATACTATATTTACAACTGGCATGTCTTTATCAAGACAATGCCTACATACGTATCGAGTGAGTATAGCTAGGTTTTCTTATTATTATATTTCTTTTTCTAACCTGCCAAAGATGCTGCGTCGAAATCAATAGAATTTTCACATTTCAGCCAACCACATGTCTACAAAAAGCTTTCCTGTTTCTGTAATAATTGTTATTCATAAAGGTTGATACTCCAATTTCTTTTTCCTCGATAGTTTCAGCCTTTATTCAGTTTGGGGGAAGTAACACAAATTCCAACAAACAATTACCCCCCCTTCGCTTACCTAATTGCTTATACGGATCCAATTAGCTAACGTGAATCGCCACCTCTCGCACCCAACCCTAATATCTTTTAAGGAATACTCAATCGCAATCTCAGAATTGCAAATGGCTCACCACTGCATCTACTTCGAGTATAACAATGGTAGATGGTCAAAAAAGTCTTGTAGCAGAAAAAACTGCTGGGAGATGCTGCAGCTAAAAACCAGTGGCTTTGTATATGGCTCTTTGTAAAAGAACTTGTTCCTATTTCTGCCGCCAAGCAGTGATGCTCGCATTGCCAAATTGAGGAATGCTTAGTAGTTGAAATTATACATTAGTAGTTTCGTAAAATCTCAGTGAGGATGAACCACAGGCGCCAATCATAATGTTACTAATTCACCAAGTATAGGTACGCGATTTTTCGCCCGTTACCGCGCCCCCCACTACCCTATTTACCGCTCCACGCCCCCTCGCGGACGTGATTCGAAAACAAATACGCACATCCGTAGAATACAGTATTTGTGCTAAAGCTCGGTGTAAATTGGAGCAAGGAAGATCATTTATGCATTTGGAAAGAATGGAAAGACTTTGTTTCGGAAATTGTTGTTTAGGTATTCTGTAGAAATTCGAGCGCGAATTCGCTTTGATTTGATTAGTCCGTGGAGATGGGCGACCAGTGCTACTAGCAGCGGAACTGTAAAAGTTTCAGGAGTTTAGTCTACTGCCGATACTCGTAGATGTGCGTCTTTTACAACGTTTTACACTCTAAGCTTAGGTATCAAGAGAATAGCAAAAAAGTTATTTACGTCATGATTTTTATAGCAAAAAATATGCAAATTAACATTTAGTGCAAAGCTTATACTGTGCCAATACCCAGCCGCAGAATAGACATTATATTTATCACAAAAAAAGTTTGCTCTCGATAAGGATCGAACTCACTAAGCTAACTAAGCTATAAGGTGAGAGGGTGATATAGCGAATATCTTTTACTCCTTTTGTCTAATCGTTTTAATAGCTAGAACGGTGAATTGTTTATTCGACCGAGGTAAGCAGTGGGTCACTGGTTGAATTCGTTACGACCACAATCTTGGGGTCTCACTTGGATGAACAATGGTCAGTGGCTGAGCCAATTAACTTTGGGCTTACAGATTACGCCACCATAAACTAGCTCTTGTTTTTTTTCTTTTTCGAATGGACAGTTTTTTTAGACCTCTACAGGAGTTATAATAGTGCACGCATAGGGCACGTCCACTGAAGAGACGCCCTGTAGGGTATTGCATTGCGTCCAATGACGTAAAGTTGGTGGTTGTCTGGTGCATTGCTACTTTTGGCAGTTCGACAAAATTTGAGAGTAACATGGAGCTGATATGATATCGAGCGGTTTGCCAGCAATTCAAATTCTGCCACACTCTAACTATCTAGCTTTTGATAGGGTTAAGATAACCTGCGGAGATCGAATGTATTGCAACTCGAATTCCATACGATGCGATGCTTATTGGTAAACCATTGAAATGAGATCACTCCCTAACGAAGTTTACAAGGGATGGGCGGGTGATTTTGTTTCACAAAACTGACAAAATGTTTGACAAGCAAACTGAATCTTCGTCAAAAACGCACCTGCTGTCCGTTCTCCGCGTGTAAGTACACGCCTCTGACCCCTGTTTTTCCGGGAGTGGACTGACTTACGTGGTATACCTACTAATAGTAGGTATAGGTATATACTCAAGCCTTGAAATGCTTACATTGTTGTAACAAATTTTAATACATTATGTTTATTATTATTCATTACTTGGTTTTACTTACTAAGTAGGTATACTTCTTTACACAGTTTTTATGGAGGTAGCCAGCATATTTTTTACATGAAACTTGTAGGTAAATCCTAGTAAAGTTTAACCTCTATCTAATAAAAAATTAAAACGACTGAGGTGCGGCCTCTACCAGTCCCTAATGTATCTGCCCACACTTTATGCTAACATAGGGTTAGCTGCAGTCACATTTAACGCGAGTTTTCCGGCACCGGTGCTTATTAGTGCTTAATCTAAAATTTCGAGCTTTCGAAGTTCCTGGTCATTTAGGGCTTGCCACCGATATTTTCGTATAATAATCATTTGCGTGTGGCATACATAAATGTTTGTTCTGTGTCTGGGTGTCACTATATATTATAAGTACTTATGTACCTATTTACAAAAAAAAAATATAAGTATTCTATCAGCAATCTAGTTCCTTTAGTAGCTTGGCTTAGTTTGGGACTAGGGAGCGTTGTCTCTAAGTCCAAGAATATTTATTTTTTATTTATTTATAATAATAGTCTTGGTGAATGCCAAGCGATTGGAAGCATTTGACAACCTAAACCATATCCACATCTATAGAATTTTATTTATTCCTAAAGAGCGTACTGATTTTCATTTTGGCTATCTGGCGTTTGTTACACGCAATGAAATGAAATTATTTTATGACAGCTAAATGACTAACTAATCTTATGTAAGTTTACAGATGGGATATAAAAGATTTGGAAATTTAAAAAAGGTAAAAATCTAATTCAAATTCAACCAGTTTTCTATGTAATTGCGTTCTTAGTTTATATCACTGTCCTATCGTCCACACAAATACGCCCAACTCCTACGCCGTAATCCAATTACGAACAACTTATTGGATAACATTTTCACCATTTTCCTACAATACTCTATTTCATATCTGTACGTAATTATTATTGCGCCTATTGTTTTGGCTTGCAGCGGGGGCCGAGTGAAATATGCGTTAGATAGATAATAGCAATCGCATTGCGATTACGGCTTTATCTCGTACAAGTTAAGACTGTTAATTGCTTGCTTATTGTTCTGAAAAAACTTCAAGATTGAGCTCTAGTGCTCAGAAGATAAGGGTGTTAAGAGTTTTCAAGACATTAGATCCCCTACTAAGATGTTTGTTAAATCTCTCTAGATATCACGTCCGCCAATAGCTACCTGGGGGTTGGGGGTGTCTTACTTTGTTGAAATGTCGTGAGATAATAAAAATAGTATTTTTACAAAAAGATTATAAAACAAAACGGAACCATGTATCGGAAGTTGACAGAATATGTTGGAGGAGACCTACAAGTAAACAGTTTCTATAGCCATGATAATTATTATTGCTATCAGTATAATCTAGTTCCCATAGTACAAGCTTATAGGTATGTTGGTTTGGGACTAGAGAGTGTTGTGTGATATGTCCAAGAATATTTATTTATTATTTATATATAAATCGTCCCACTGCTGGGCAAAGGTCTCCCCCAAAGACTTCCAATGTTCTCTGTCCCGAGCTTCCCCCCACCATCCTCTTTTGAAGACGATTTAGATTGAATTTTTTTTTTAAATATAATTATAATGATCATTGATCAAGGCGTTTGACAATGTACTATTAAAATAAAGTTTTTTTTTAAATTCTGCACAGTGTAATCTGGTTTATGTACTAGTTTGTTCTATCAAATATTTACTTTATGTTTTCCTCTCTGAATTGTTCGAGAAGACACATAGTTAGGGGTCAGCAAAATAACGAAGCAGGGAATCCCAATACGGGAAGATTTATGGGTTCTAATTCAAAGTGCAGGCTATTTGTCTCCCGAGGTATTCATGGCAGTTTGTATAGGAGAAGTAAAACATTGTTTTTTCTGTACTTAGCCTCCTTTAGGCTAAACTGAAAAATCCAATCTTCTTCTTAAATAAATATTAAATATTTAAAACTCTTTTGAAGCTGGCTGACAATCACCGCACAGCTTAAACTATAAGCCCTAGAGGTATAAAATTTGGAGGGTAGTATCTTTATATAGTGTAGGAGTGCACTAAGAAAATATTTTTATTAAGTCGCCCCCAAAATTGTCTAAAATTAGGATCAAAGATTTTAACCAAATAATGCGTATGCTGCCACCACGCGAGCAAAGCCGCTAGCGACAGCTAGTATTAATATGACTTTTTAAATAAAAAAAAATAAACTAGTCTTATTTTGACACCCTATATTAAATTTGGTAAATCCTAGACAAAGATTCCAAACTATGACAAGTGCGTTTAACTAACACAGAATTAAAGTTCCACTAAACTTTGAAATCTGGAAGTGCCATGAACTGTCTGCCAAGTTTATGCGCCGACAGCACAGGTAACATTCTAGATTATCAAAGGAGAATGCGAGAACAAACATGTTTACGGACAGATAAGTTTTGGTCGAATTAATTGGCTGGAAGTGGCAAGTGGAGGTGGGTGCTGAAGTTGTTTTCAACATGGACGTTCAATCTATATAATGTTATTTGTTTCTCTTCAATAAAGTGTCTGTCGAAGTAAGTTCATATAAACTAGTGGTCAACTATAGCCCAGTGGGCCAGGTGGGAAAAAAAATCCCATCGAACCCATTTTTGCATTAAAGTTAAACCAAATACTAATAAAAGAAAGTTAAAAAACAAAAGTTTTGAGAAATTTAATAAAGTTTTCATGAACTTAGGAAAACTTTTATTCGCTTCAGGTAATTTTTTTTTTAGGTTATTGGCGTCGCATTGTTTGTGCATTTGCCATTTTGCTTAAAAAAATTAATAAATAAATAAATATTCACGGACACTTAACACAACGCCTTCTAGTCCCAAACTAAGCAAAGCTTGTACTATGGGAACTAGATGGCTGATAGAATACACACATACATTTTTTTTTTTGTAAATACATACTTATAATACATAGAAACACCCAATTTCAAATTTGGGGACACATTTATATTAAAAAAAGCGCAGGATCTGACATGCGGGTTAGGAAGAAGGATTAGCAGCTTCAGGTTATTATGCAAGTCCTGAGTAAGTAACTAATTACCTAGAAACAACTACGAAAAGTTTTGTGGTTAGTACAAATCTCGCATTTTAAGATTCCAGGAAACTTTACACATTCATCTACCAGTATTGCGTTTCTTTTAGTTGCTGAAGCAGTCTAGTGCGGCGAATGGTAAGATTTTAAAGTAACTTCCCATTCGTCCCACCAACATGCTCAGTGGAACAAACGGGAATAAAGTAATACTTATTTTTGGCATTCCCATTCGTCTCCAGTGGGTCAGGAATGAAAAGAGCCGAAAACCGTGCTCAGTGGCGCGTCTTGGGAGAGACGTACGTCCAACAGTGGACCGATATAGGTTGATGATGATGGGTCAGGAATGAACTTTCTAGAAGGTTTTTCTGTAACTTTAATTTGTATTTTTATTGGTATTTATTTTAGCGCTACATAATGCAAAATACAAAAGCTAAGCAAAGGTTGCCTGGAAGAGATCGCTCATAGCGATAAGGCCACCCATTGTTCTTCACATAAGAATAACGAACTCTGTGTTTATTTTATAATTTCTGTAAAAGTGGTCTACAATAAAGAGTTTTCTATCTATCTATATAAGCAAATATAAGTAGGTACATTAAGTACGTTCTCGTACTTGAGACCTCTTCCACGAAATCACTCGCACTCCTCGTCTCTAATTAACGAACGCAGACAATTACAGGCGACACTTGACAATGGCTACGCCTTAATATTTAAGGGGCTGATGAGACTTTATATTGGCCTCGTTAAGAATTGATTTAATTACTTGTTGGTGACGTGTTGAACTGACTACATACAATGAATCAAAAGCATCTTCACATTCTTCACCCCTCATGTTAAGGGCGTATCTACGAAAACAGCTGCCTTGAATCGTAGGTATTCCAACGAGGTAATACCCGGAATTTTTGGTGTACCTAGCAAAGAATCTGAAGGGTTCAAGTTAAATCAGTGGTCTTATTCAGACTGATACTGAATACCAGAAATAAAAAAGGAAACAATAATAATAATACCATGAGCAATGGTTACTACTTTTTTTTTCTTTTTTTTTTAAAGTAATGGAACAAGCTGATAGCTAACTTGATGTTAAGTAGTAACTTCTGCCTACAACAATGCATTACCTCACTTAACTACTTCTTAACATCAAGTGGGCCATCGGCTTGTTCCATCAGTTAGTTGTATAAAAAAAACATAATACGAGTGCCTATCAGTTGAACGTAGATCTGTTCAAAACATGCCACTAAGTTAAGTTTACCGCAAACCCTTGATCTTGAGATGATATCGATACATACTATACATTACGCGCTACCTCACTAAATAGCAATAACAACCTAAAATGACGTAAAGCAAGCGCGCAATCTCATTCAACACCGTCGCCTCACTGGAACTTCTCAAGGAAACGCTATTACTCTCGTCCCTGCGCCTTTTTTCATCCGCAAGGAAATCGTTTAAGTTAACTCGTTTACTCATGAAAGTTGCCTTGTGGCCCGGATTACAGAGATAAAACTTAGTTTGGCTTCTATTAAAACTGGATTTTAAAAGTATTTTTATAATTTTGTAAATCTGCAGATTGTTTGTTTATGTTCACTGGTAAATTGGTTTTAAAGTTTAACTTTATTCAGACTTTCTTTTTGAAGATAAAAATGAACGAATACGAATAGAGCCTGTTACAAAGTATTTTTGCAAAGTATGATATAGACGGGCACCTTTTGCTATTGCGTCTTCGTCACACAATGTTGAATATTAGAGATAGAGAGAGAGAGAGAGATAGAGAAACATTTATTTGGCACACAACACAACACAGGTACAACACAGTAAAATAATTAAAAGAAGACAATAAAAAATTAGGTGATTGGAAAATAAAATAAAAAATTTAACAGATCAGCACAAAATACATAACATTACCTATACTACCTAGGTAGTTACATGTTTGTGGGTGCTGACCAGCGCTGATGTGAGCCAAAAGGGTCCTGCCTCAGCTTAATGCAGCTCTGCAGAAGCAAAGCGGCGCTGGTTTTCAGTCAGAACCTGAGAGTGGATGAAATCACATCTACAGCTACACATATTCACAGTCAATGTCCTTTCTATTAGTCACTTTTTTTAACCACTGTTTTCGTATCCAGTTGTTGTTGAGCTTGTTTTTGAAGGCATTTACAGAGTCAAGGGTAACGCCGTCCTCAGATAGCATGTTCCAGTTGTGGACCATAGGAGTATAGGTAACTTCGTGTTAGACAGCTTTGGTGATAGGTAATTGTTTTGTCAACGAACATTAAAAAACGCAAAAAAAAAAATTTTAGTAAAGTTTGATTAGTGCAAAGATTGGTTCTACGATCGGAATCACACCTCCCACATCGCAGTTTAACAGTCCCCGAGTCAGTGATATCGAAAATCGAAATCCGCCCAAATCACAAAATCCCCAAAATTATGACGAAACGGAATTCATAAAATATTCGATGCGTTTCCGGCAATCGCAGTGACGATGCGGCGATATATATTCAGTGGCAATTCAGTGGCGCTTTTTACGGCGCTGATATACAGCTGTGCCAATACTCGCTCGATACCGGGATAAACGGAAAGCATTATTATTTGTGGACAAGGACAATATATATTGAACTGTGATATGTCTTGCTCGTATAAGGATTGAAAAAGCCACGAGCTCCCTGTATATTTGTTTATACAGAGTGTGAAACAACACTTGCAGTTCATGGGATGTTTCTCAAATAAAGAAAAACAAGAAAACACTACCCTCCTTTTTACTTCGCCGTAGTCGGGTAACAGGGTAGGGCCGATGACTAAGTTATAATACCTATAATTTTTCCTTTTTTTTCGACGCTAAAAGAAGTAAATAATGATATCAATTTATTCACAGGAATATCAAGTAAAATGTTTTGCCATACTTTGTCATAGCTGAATTACAGCGAGAAAATAACGTAAATTGATGAAGTAAAAACACTCGAGATGTAATTTTAATTGCAATCTTCAAAGTAATAAGCTTTTATGAGATCCATTAATTTTATTTCTTTTAGTCAACCTTATTATAGAGTGTATAGGTATTACTGATAAATTATTAACATCTTTATGTAAATATTTATTATTATTATTATGTGCGCCCCGTTCTTACCTAATCGAAATGCTTCTGTCCATCCAAAGGTTGTCTGGAAGAGATCGCTTATAGCGATAAGACCGCCCATTGTACCTCATACTTAAAACTTATTTCTCTTTTATTGTTTTTCTTCTTTTCTTGGTGTGCAATAAAGAATATATCTATCTATCTATCTATAGTTTCAATGAATTCAAAAACATAGACTTCTCGTCTTACCAATTTTGGTATCAGCTTCGATTAGTTACATTACACCGTGTTTTGTCTTTTTGGATCGAATCACGTGGGTTATTTTTTCTTCTTCTTCTTCTTCTTTTTGCTCTGGGGGTAATTTTTTTGTAAAAATAGGCTGGTGATTTTGTTGAGATGTCATAAAAGTCACAAAATGTCCATTTTACTTAAATTTTAGTCAACGCGAGAAACAAAAATGGTGTAGCAATTCCAAGGATTATCTCGAGTTTATTAGTAACAGGGTATGAAAATGGTACATTTACAAATTTCATTCATAGAGATCAAGAATTTAATAAATCACATCGAACTTTGATTTATCAGAATTTCCCAATTCGAAATTTGAAATCATATTCAATTTCAAATTTCACTTTGAAATCCCACCGGCGGACCCAAACCAATAGAAAACAGAAATCTGGAATCTCGTTCAAAGCGTAGGTATACCACAACGTTTCTATTCAAATAAAACATAGCATCACACAAATTCATAAAAAAAAACCGCACATTAATTTTGAAGGGTTAAAACCCCATAAATATGGACGTATCTTGCGATCTCCGCTATAATCTTACCGTTTATCTTATGACGCTACATTAAGTCCAAGAGCTGGAAACATCTTGAAATATTCCCTTCACAGATATTAAGATTCATTAAACTTGCCTGTAGTTTTGAGAGATAGCCCCCTGGTACCGTAACTTCTGTCAGAAGATAGAATGAAACATTGAATTCTGTGGATTACGGTTTGTTATGCTCGTAATGCCAGAACTTATATACTCGTAGATGCAAGTTTTGGAATTATTTTAGTTGAAGCGCATTCATCGTCTCTTAAATATCGTCTGGGTGCCGCCCGCTGTTGTATTCATAACTCAAATCTAGAGAACTAAAGTTTTAAGATTGAACTATCATTACAATTTGCTTAGAATTTTCATAAACTTACTATAATGCATGCACCTTTTGTTCTCCTCTGTACTTTTCAAAAGTAGGTTTGCACAAGTTTTCATGTCACCATTTTTTTTACACTACTAGGTAAGCAAACAAGCATATTATTATGTCCCGCCTGATGGAAAGTGGTTTCCATAGCCTATATAGAGGCCTGCAACACCAGAGGTACACATGCGCGTTGCAATACCTTTATATGGGTACACCTTTTAGGTATACCTAATTTAAAAAAAAAATCTTGATCCTATTTGATTTAAATTTTAAGGTTAAATAACCTCCGTACATGTCGGTATATAATATAAAAAACCTGCCAATATCGAAAGGTTACGTCATTAAATTTGAAAGACCGTTAAAAATGGTCCTTCGATCGCAACACGTCACTTCATTAAATTTAGCCTTTAAAGTTCATCGCGTTGATTTCATATTCAATTTGCCTTTTGCTGGGGCTTCTATAATTTTTTTATTGGGCATAAAGAGCGGCTGTGAGGAGATGCCTTTTTTTGTATAGAATGGGGAAATTGGGTATATTTGAACGTAAAACAGATTTTTTGTGCGGATTTTCGAACTAATGAATTTATTATTTATTTTTGTCTCTTGTTTAATTGGTTGCACAATATTTTTTTAAAACATCTGTCTTGCATACTTTTTATGATATTAATAATTTAATGCCAAAGTTTAGAATCTAAACAAAAATCCAAACATCTAAACAGAAGTCGCGAGCGGAAGCTAGTTTGGAATAAAACACATTTAGTCAAAAAATGCTGCAATATTTTAACCCCACAACAACACAAGTGGTTCACAGTTAAGTTCTTATTATTTTAAGCGTATAACTTCATAATAATTTAAAGTGAACGTGAACACAATACAATTCGTAATTCGACCTCATTTCTGCCGGGGTGAGGGTAGACGTAAAAAGTGTGCGCTCATTAACGCGTTCCGGAGTCGCCCCGGTATCTCAAGTGTTGAAAACAATACATTTCTGCTTGGATTAAAAAAAAACCAAGAAGCTAAAAAAACTTTGGTTCTCATGAATATAAGGCCCCAGATTAAAATGCGCGAGTGGTTGCTAGTTAAATTGAGAGAGACTTTTTTGTACGTTATGTATAGGACGAGTGGCTCTAAAATACTAGATATTTTGAACAGAAAATATTGATTATTCTGCATCTAAGTACGCTTTTTTAAAGCACTAGCGTGATTTGTGTGAATTTAATTAGGTAGGTATAATGTGTGTCAATTGAACTAGATAAAATAAATCGAAAGCTTTAGTTTGTAAGGTGTACCTACGTACAATAAAGTATTTTCATTCATTTCATTCATTCATTCATTCATTCAAAAGCTGAACTTTTCCCATAGTTATCTAGAAACTTCTATTTTAAGAAAACCTTCATTTCTCTGGTGATTCGTCTCAAAAATTTCGGCCAAAAATGATATTGCCATGCGCGATCCTCATTCCCCCATAATTTATGCATTTCAAATGATTCTCAATTCATTTTTCGTTAGTCAATACATATACCAGTCATCAAGGGAGAGGCGGAAGTACCCGCCCGGAAGCAAAGGACTCAACTCAGCGGTTAATTGCGCGAAAAGCGAAGCCCTTCGTATCAAATATCGAACGATTATTTTTTGTGAACATCATGCGGCGTAGAGCGAATCGATTTTAGTAATAAATTGGGAAGATTTGATATGTTGTAGATTGCATTTCGGTTGGATTATTTTCAAATGATTTTGGAAAAAGGATGGGTAAAAATACCGCCATCTTACTTTAGTAACAAATCCACTGGCAAAGCTTTTTTGCTATAACCTAATGATAGCTGCCGCTTTGTTGATATAGTATAATTGCTAGAGAATACCTAGTTTAAAAAAAATGTATGAGCATAATTATTTTTCTAACTAATTCCATCCATATTTTACGTTTCTATTTTCTAGACACCGTCACCCTGAGGGACTAGAATGTCAATTGGCCGAAACTTCTTCTTCTTCTCCTAATTAATGGCTTCTGTCCGTCATTTTGTCAGACAATTTTAAAAGCTATTTTTACTATGACATTTACAAAAATACTCAGAATCAGAAATATTTAAAATGGAATTTTGAATATGCATGCGGTCGTTCCAGTTACAGTATTTCACCGACAGAGGGAAACAAAAACCGAATTCTGAAGAGCAAAAACCATATTTTCCGTCAAAAACCTCGGAAATTCACGTTTTTGCGTTACTCATTATCGGCACATCGTTAACGTGTCTCTGGCTGTTCTGGTTAATTCGGGAAGCTCTGGAAAATATGTTAAACCGCTGTTTTACGGTAGGGAATGCTTTTGGAAATACATTTTTGAGCTTGAAAACGGTTCATCGCTTCTGAGAGTATTGTAGAATAATAAATAAATAAATAATATACTTAGTGTAGGGGTGCACTAAGAAAGGAATTTTGGAAATAGCAAGTTTTTAGTAAATATAATGCTCGATAATCGAGTTCCTTGTCAGGAAACTGGGCTAAGGCCACCACTATCTAACTTACCAAAAATGGTAAATACCTCGTTTTTAGTGTTTTTAGTCTTCGTATAGCCAAATTCCTCATCAGCTTTCTTTGAAAAGCATTTTTTCACGCAAAAAGTACTTCTAAGCACAACCGCTCGTAAGATCATAAAACCATGGCGAATCAAACCCCGGCTTTAGGAGCAATTTCAAAATAATATGAAATTATTATGATTTCGCTCGCCGACATTCACCCGGCGCTGTGAACTCCAGTAATCACGTTCCGGGTTACGGAGTCGTATGTATTTTTTGAGACCTCTAACCAGAATACAAATGAAGGTTTTGTTAGGATATTCATTTACCTACTGCTACTCCAAACGAAATAAAACAAGAACTCCAAATTGATGATGATCTACGAGAAATAAAATAACCGCCTATTAGTAAATTAAGTTCAAAAGGCGGGTTTATCTCCTCTTAAAAGGCCGGCAGCGCACTAGCATCACCTCTGGTGTTGCAGGTGTCCATAGGCGGTGGTGACTACTTTCCATCAGGTGGCCCGCCAGCTCGTCTGCCAGTTATAACATTAAAAAAAAAGTGAAAGAAATTAATAGAAGAGTTTTTTTTACCATCTCATTCTGGGTCGTCGACGCGCCACCACCTTGCATTTAGGGGGATCCACTTTATGGTCCTCTTTGCCTAAAGCTTTGGTCACGGGATCGTAACGCACAACGCAGCGGTATGCAGCATGCAGCGCCGGACACACTGGAACCAAATGGATCTTGATCATTGGGTCCACAGAAAGTAAAAGTTCTTCTTAGAACCAAATCATCAAAATTGGATCTAAAGACAAAAGGTATTCTCACTGGAACAAAATCAATTTGATCATTGGATCTACAGATGATAAAAGTTCTTATTAGAACCAAATCATCAGAAATGGATCTAAAGAGAAAAAGTTTTCTCAATGGAACCAAATGGATCTTGATCACTGGATCTACAGAGAGTAAACGCACAATTGTATGGAAAACGTCAAGTATGGTGTTTTGTTACGTCGCAGTCTGCGTCAGCGGCGAGGAACAAACGCGGTACTCTGCGTTGTGCTGCCCACCGCAGCGTTGTGCGTTGCGATCGCCGAAACGCTGCTTAAGTCGTCTGGTTCCACTTTATGCATTTTGACTTTAGGCGGCTTTTTGACCAACAACAGCGGTGTGTTGTTTGGAGCGCGGTATACTTTTGTAAAATAAATAAAAAACGTACCTTTGCAATAACAAAAGATCAAACATGCATTTCAAATGTAAATGAAGTACAATTCAACAGAATGCAGTCAACAGTAGAGTGTAGCAACACTCACACTTTTGTTGCCATCCACTTGACCCACATCCTCGACATGTCTCCTGTTACAGTCCGCCCTTCATCAAGGGATGGTTCATGTCCGGTCTTTTTTTACAAAGCCGGTACACATACGCATACAGCCTGTTGGTATAATCACTTGTAATATGAGGACAAAAGCGCTGCCTGTATTTTTTTCTCTGTTTAATCTTGTCCGTCTTTTATGTATTTTATTTGCTAATAGATACTACAGTGTAGTGTTATACACTACTCCTTGAAAGCAGAATAGCGATGATATTCATTAAAATGTACTAGGTCATTACTATACTTGAAATATCGACTACAAATTCCTATCAACATGTTAGGTACCAAAACGACAAACTCGATTTTAACCAATGTTCTAAGTTTATGAATAAGTTACCAGTGTCCGACCTTTTTATGAAGTGCCAAAATTTGACCGGCTTTTTCTGATTTCCCTTCTGGCAACCATGTTCCGCCTCACCCCACACACCGTCCAGGCGTTCACCTCCAAACAAAAACATTCCATCAGACCACACCGTAGAGATCAAACTCCTTTGCACGATCAGCTTCAAAGGAAACTCCCCCACGCAATTTAACACTTTGTTTTTCCTTCAAACATGGCAGAATATTCAATGTCGGCGGAAAATGAGTAGGAAGCTGCCATTTAGCAATTCGCCACTTACAAGTTTAGGTAATAAGTGCGAGATTCGAATGGCAAGGCGGAGGTTGTAATGAATTTTTTACACAGTTTTTGGGCCTTTAGTAACTGCAATATACATGTAATCGAAGGACCATTCAGACTTATTTTCTTTAGCGATGATATTATTATATCAAATAGACGACTTGGTGACGTCATTGGCTTAGGCTCTTAATCTTAGACGGTATCTCCAATAATTCTAGCCTCGACTCGATCTGGAAATTGTTTTTTGGCTGATTTTAGTTGTCCAAATTACTACCACAACACGGGTTTGAGGTGGAGTCGAAGGGAAGATTCATCGATATAAAATAAATAAATATTCACGGACATTTAACACAACGCCTTCTAGTCCCAAATTTAGCAAAGCTTGTACTATGAGAACTAGATGGCTGATAGAATACATACCTATATACCGTAACAACTAAAAATATGGGCATTACACTTGAGGGTCTTCCATTTTTGTGCTATTGGCGAAACTTTTCCATGGCTATTTCATACTAATGGCAGCTACTGAACATTTTACAGATAAGTACTCCTTCTTAGACTAGAACTGGCGTCAACTCACCAAGTTTTCTGCAATCGAACCAACTTCGCGCTGTATAGAAAAGGCTTAAGTACGTAAACTTTCAATTTGTTGTACGTTGATTCATTTAATGTTGCCAACTTTTAATTGGTTTAATAAATTCTCGTTTTGCGATCGCTATAGTAAAATGTGAACTTTTTCAATTATAGTTCAGGAACTTCCAATGGTAATGATTGACGGGGTTTTGCTTACCTGAAAGATCTTTATAATGATACAGGAAATGTAAATAAAAATATTGTTCCGGCTTCATTGATTTAAAATTTCATGTAAGTGGCCTATAAAAGTTGGTTCAAAACTTATTTTTTATTAGAAAAGGTGACGTAGTATTCACATAAATGCCATGATTAGCTCTGTCTATAGCAATGCATTACCTCACGCCCTCGATCGACAGAGGTTGTGACAAAAGTATTGCAAAGCACTGAGCACTTTGTGATATAAATGTGCTAAGCAAAAAACACAGAGGTATTTTAAATCGTATGTACCTCTTATTCAAACCGGAACAAAGCAATGCGAGCATCACTAAGATAAGACATGATAAGCACACTTATAGTTCCTAAGTATCTAAAATTACATGCACTACTTAACCCTCAAAAGACATGGACTTGAATAACAGATTCAAAAAAGAACAAAAACATGCGAGCATCACCAAGACAGAGATCATATAATACTAGTCGTCCCCCGAGGCGTTGCTCGCGTTCTACCCTTTAGAGTGTGACGTTTCAAAATTCCTTTCTTAGTGCTCCCCCACACTGTATAAGGATACTACCCTCCAAATTTCATACCTCTAGGACTTATAGTTTAGGCTGTGCCTTGATTCTAAGTCAGCTTCAAAAGAGTTGTATATATATTGACTATGACCAAGATAAGATAGACATAACCACGGTGATAGTTCCTGAGTATCTAACATAAAAGTAGGTACCTATATGCACATACTTCACTCTAAAAAAGGTTTACATAACCTGAAAATAAAAAAAACGTGATTCCATACCCGAAAACTGTATTACCCCAAAAACTATTCATTTGCAACACATGCTCAGATTTATCAGGCAACTTTCCGGCCGACCAGTGCTGGGTAGTTCTAAATTAAACCGTAATTAGTCAGGGCTTGCCCTTCTGATTTATTGCAGTTTTTACGGAAACGGTCTCCGCACTAATGTTATCACCCACGCAAGTAATTCTTTGTTTCTTTGTTCCGGATTACAATTTTGTGTGATTTTGTTTGATATCAAACTTTTGATACTACAAAATAACTTTAAAAATTGTGGTTTAAACATACTCTGTCATGTTTAATTCTTGTAATTGGCATAAACAAGCATTTTTAATTAAAGTATTATAAATAAATACAAATATAAAAAGAAAGGCTTTTTTAATTTTGTTTACCTATGGGTCTTCAGACCTAAAATGTGTAATAATTCACTAGAAATAATAAATAATACTCATATTCCACTCATGTGTTAATGATTGAGCAACTCACCTACTCTGATGAGCAGACTGATGTCCTAAAAAAATTTTATGTGACGTAACGAACATTCCCAGAAGTTGATAAAAAACATGTGAATATTCACAGGGACGTGTGAAGTGAATTTTTATTTAAAATAAGTACTCAAACACAGCTAAAACGTAAATTTTTAGCACCGTGCCGAATGTCAAAGCTGCAGACATAAAAAAGTCGAACCCCATGCGTTTGAAGCACCAAATTACTCAAACAAAACCGAAAAGGTCGCATTTAAAATTCAAAAACGGACATCTCCTTCCTAAAATGTACATCATAAGCCCCATATTTGGTAGAAAAAAAAACATTCCCCTCGTACATTTGCCTAAACGTCATCGGGTCGTTGACCCCGTGTTGACCGATCGTTGCCGACGCAATAGTTCATACGTGAAATTAACAGTCAGCTTTAATTGTGCGTTGATGTCAAAATCAGAATAATTTTGCTATCAGCATTATCTAATCGGCGGAAACGTGATAAATATGAGTTAGTAAATTGGTAAATGAAAATTAAATAGCTTCACAATAATTAAGGGAAGATCGATGATTATCTTTCTTGTATTTTAATGTGTTATCTCTGTTGGATACTAAATAATTAGAGTTTCCAAGTCCTTACTATCAGACAATATCTCCTTTTTTTCTTAGCACTTGGTACGATCCTTGAGATTGCTTAAGGGGGTAAGAAACACATTAAGACATTAATTTAGGTAATAGAATACTAAAAAATTATTGAATAACGTGTTTTTGGATAAAGAGATGATAAACGTGAAACTAATTTAGTTTTCTAATCACTAATTAGTAGTATTAGTAGATTGTAAATGTCATATTCAATTACATTATAATTATATGATTAAAATCATATTAAAATTACACGTAAACCAAAAAACGTAGGTACTTCAAACATGCTCTACGAAGCTACGCGGCGTAGCAATTGCTACTAGATGACACTCGTAGTCACGTAGATCCACCGTAGCACTTCCGTAGCATGTGTGCTACGAATCGTAGAATACGTGATTTAATTCAATCTATTTAAAAGTACAAAAAATATTACAAAACATTACCTAAGAAAATTCATTATAACTTTGTTCGTTATTGTGATTTTTATGACGGAACAAGCAGATAGCACATGGTGTATGTGCGTATAACCCATACCTCACAAAGCACGTCCACTACGCCCACGACATCTGTGAGGCATCGGTAAAACGAAACTCACAGCCTAAACTATAAGTCCTAGAGGAATGAAATTTGGAGAGTAGTATCCTTATATAATGTAGGGGTGCACCTTAGTCGCGAGAGAAAAGTCGTACCTTAAAGGGTTTATAATTAGGATCGAAGATTTTAACCTACCAATGCGTAATGGTGCAAAGCCGTGGGCGACCGCTAGTTTCACTATTTTACTATAACTCATCTCCTATGACATTGTCCAGACGCAAGGCTGTAGTTAGCTGTGACGGTACCCAGTGCTGGCTAACTAACATTAACTCTATAAATGAACTCATTTATTCAGTTGAGATATTTTGCAGCGTCCATCTATAATGTTAGAAAAAATTTGTTCTTTGCGTTTTGTGTTTAGTGCCAAAAGCCAAAA
Source organism: Eulithis prunata (assembly GCA_918843925.1). Taxonomy (NCBI): domain Eukaryota; kingdom Metazoa; phylum Arthropoda; class Insecta; order Lepidoptera; family Geometridae; genus Eulithis; species Eulithis prunata. The sequence goes on along the minus strand of OU974023.1, from coordinate 3,420,496 downwards.
ACCAATGCCAAAAACTATTTTTTTTTAATATTTGAAGAATCAACAGCTTTTACTTCATCATCATCATCATCATCATCCACAGCCCGACCTTACCGACTGCTGGGCATAGGCCTCCCCAAGTTTGTGCCATCCACCGCGGTCCTGTGCTAGTCTCTCCCATTTACGGCCTGCTATTTTCACGATGTCGTCTGCCCATCTCGCTTTTACTTATAGGTGTACAATTATACATATTTAGCCCACTATGCAAATGAGTGTGCTCGAAGGGATTTTGTTTTTCTCATCTGGCCCACTATTGAGTCGGCCGGTGTGCTCGATGGGAATAACCCTTGAATAAGTATTGAGTTCAAAAATGTTAGTATTTTTGTTCACGTGTATTTTCCTTCAGAAATATAATTTCCATTTTTAATCACTAAATCAGTGATGGGCGCAGGATATGCTCAGTGTGGCAAGGCATCATTGGTTACCTTTTAACATCAAGTGGGCCATTGGATCGTTCTATCAGTTAGTTGTATAAAAATATCAATGGGAAGTTTCCTACCTACCAGACAACCAACATAATACAAAACATCTCCATGGTTACAAAACATTATGTAAAATATTATGCGTGGTGAAGGTGTGCAAGATAGGTCCTACCTATAATATTTCCAATTCAGAGGAGAAATAACTAGTGGATCTATTCTGTGGCGCGGATCAGATCCTGCTCAACTCTTAACTTTTGGGACGTCATAAAAATATTTTTTTAATGGTTTTCCAATTTCTAGTCGTATTTAAAGTCAACTTGGCTTTAAACCTTCGAATATTCTACTTAGCTACTTTCCAGATACGGCCGTAGGTACGTATATTTAGACTTAGACTTACGTAATACAAAGAAATGTATGATGTATGTAACAGTCATTAAGATTGAAAATTCAATTCCCTCAATCAAGACAGAATTCCCTACAGCAGAACTGCATCAAATACTCAGATATGTGTCACATCAAGCACACATACGCATACGATACAGGTTGCTGAATATTCATGCCGCACCGGAGATTGTATCGTTCAATAAACACCCTGTATACTAGTCCGTTCACGTGCGGCTAATGACGCTCTTTAGCACTAGTCTTTGACGCTATCGCATCAGTAACGAGAACGTTTATATTGGTCAAAGTTCCAACGAATCTTTGAAGTGACAGAAAATAGAAGTACCTATACATCTTACACTTTAAATAAATAAATAAATATTTACGGACACTTAACACAACGCCTTCTAGTCCCAAACTAAGCAAAGCTTGTACGATGGAAACTAGATGGCTTATAGAATACATACATACATTTTTTTTTGTAAATACATACTTATAATACATAGAAACACCTAGACACAGACACTTTACCGTTGATGAAAACTGCATTTGGTAAAATTCGGCTCGCTGAAGATAAGGCCGAAATGAACAACGCCGTATTTATACAACTGAATTGATTGTCAAATAGAACTTTACTTTATATCATTGTTTGAATGTTTTGATACTATTCAGTAGCTATCATGATAGAACTTTTTTTGTTTCTTTTTTCTCATAATACGAAAATACCTAGAGACTTGTACCTAGCTCTCTCTGTATACCTAATTCGTAGTGAGACTAATCGCGTTACGCCTAGTCAAAACACGACAAAGACCTTTTGTTTACCCTGTTAAAATTTTAATTATAAATCTAGTTTGACAAAAATAAAGCGAGTAAAAACTTTTTTTTTTTTTTGAGTGTTTTTTTCTACAATTTAAACACTTGAAAAACTCGTGCTCATTGAACGGTATTTAAATGAGCACAAATTTAAATTTTCACTTAGTTTGTTTTAATTGCGCTTTATTGATGTCAGATAAAATCAGACCGATATTTTAGTGCAAGTTAATTTGCAAGTGTGTTTTTAAAATAGAACGTAATGGGACACGCAGAGGCCCACTTATTTATTAAACAATGCACGTCCTCAGTGGACGTAGTCTGTGAAACCACGTCCACTGAAGACGTACCCTATAATTGCAACGGCATCTTGGCGGCAGAAATCATCATCATCATCATCATCAATATATATATAACTCTTTTGAAGCTGACAGAGAACCAACGCACAGCCTAAACCATAAGTCCTAGAGGTATGAAATTTGAAGGATCCTTATATAGTGTAGGGGTGCACTAAGAAAGGAATTTTGAAAAGTCGCACCCTTAAGGGTAGAACGAGAGCAACGCCGCGGGCGACGGCTAGTAAATAATAAAATTATTCTTGGACATTTCACAAAACGCCTAAGCACAACGTGCCAACTAAGCAATGCTTGTACTATGGAAGCTAGATTCCTGAAATAGATATGATAGTACTACCTCGAACGAACTCTTTCACAAAAAGCCCTACCGCTAGTGTTTATTTCATGGTTAATACCACGTTTTTAGTAAAACGTGTTGGTGAAAATGTTCAAACTCTAAGTGAACGGTTAAAAATGAACGATAATGCTATAATAAATAATACTTAACCCTATATATCAAGTTAAACATAAACAACGAATTTATCTTTACGCTACATGTAGCGGTTTACGCTAGGGCTGGGAAATATTGAAATAATTCTGTCCGGCTTTTTAACCACTTAAAAATTATCACAGGAATATACTCGTACCTAACAACTACCTATTTACGCGACTGTTGTTCTCTTTGGTAAAAATACATTCCTGATAATATTTGCACACTTACCAAATATCTTATTGTAATCGCCACTTTATTGCCCCTACTAGGGGCGTTCATAGTTAACCACTAAACCCTGCAACTATTAGAAACTGAACTATTTAGCTTTACAAATGTGAAGTTATTAAAGGTACCTCTATGTTTCAACTGCACGCAGTAAAAAAATACTCATGTTTAAAAATCTTGAGATTCCAGTATTTAAAAATTTCAAAGATGCCGTTTTGGCATTGTTTTTATAGTTAGTGCACCACTTTTTTGTTAGTTCCGGCACTTTTATCCGGCTTTTTCAACATTTCCCAACATGGATTGTCCTACTTTGTGTACTGGCAATATTTTAAAAAGGTTGTGTGTCCAACTCTGGCGTCGGGCGATAACGCGTATCGGTTGTATATTGTGGACATTGTCGACCTTTTCATGCCTTAATAGTAAAATAGTGGAGAAGCCTCTTAAGGTGTATGTAGAAAGGAATCTGTTTTTATTTTACCTTACATTTTTTATATACAGAAAAATTGGAAACGCGAGCATACGAGTAAGTAGGTAGGTACAGAAAAATAAAAAAAAAGTACGGTCCTTTGTACAAAGGTAGCTTACGATAAGTATACAATGATCTCTCTTTAGTTAAATACCCCGTAATATAAAATATCAGTTAGTATAAGTCCTAAAAATGAAAAATAAATAAACGAAAAAGAGATTTTCAATTGAATGCTAACAGACACAAACGTTACAATAATCAAGCCCCTTTACATACGAGAACCGACAAAAAGCTAGACAATCGCTTTCAAAGCAAATGAAATAAAAAATAACGCTCATAAATATTGATTCGATTTCAACCCGACCGCAGACAAAACAATTTAGTCTGTCGTATTCCACAAGCAGTCGCTATGACTAATTTTTGAAGCCGTAAAATTTACGACAAAAGGAGAATAATCTGCCGAAGTACCGAAGTACGGTCCGAGGAACGTGCTGGGCCTAAATAAAACGTACGGTCAGGAAGACAGATCGTTGTGTTGATAATAAATCAATCAACTGTTACGGTTCATGCGTTTGTGCGTTTACTGTAGATATTTTACGGTTGTAAATCAATTTTCTATTCTATTTGATAGTATTAAGGCAGACACAACAATACTGAGGTCCTACCTAGTACGAATTTTGGTGTGTAAATCTGGTGTAAAATGTCTAACGCCCAGCACACCAGTGGTCGCTGATTTGTATGGAGACACAGCAGATTTTTTAAGAAGCTTGGTCTACACCAAGCTCGTACTCGCATGTCAAGCTTCTCAAAGAATCCGCTCAGTGTAGTGTGCTGGGCATCATACGTTTTACACCAAATTTACACACCAAAACTCGTACTACTCTGTAATGGCTGAAGCGTTTTGGATGCAACTTATATGAATGGTTGCGTTGTAATGTTTATGTTGCTGTGTTCTGATTTGAAGGGTATGGGGGTCGGTGCAATTGCAGATAGTTACGTACCATTATATATAAAGTCCTAAAGTGACGAACAATGCCACAGACGGCACGTCTCTGGAGACTCTGTTGGTGGCCTGGTAGTTGTTGTGTAGCAATTTCAGTATTTTTTTTATCCCACGCAATGCAAAAAGACGTGGCAGAGATTGCTACTAGCGTTAAGGCGGGCTATTGTATTAGTTACATTGTTTTGTTTTATTTATTAATTTTAAGGTTGGATAAGTAATCTATGCATAGTTAATCAATAAAGTGTTATTTATCTATTTATTGACAATCGTCTAACCATTGGTTTGCAAACGCTACCCCAACACTTACGCAAATTAAAGGAGAGATGGCGCTACTTGCAGATTCAATTACGGTAACCGAAAACAGTGCAGATACTGTAGCAATTTACGGTTTGTCTAAAGGGAAACTGAAAAAAGATGTAAAAAATTCTCGGTCATTTTAGACAACGCCCTCTAGTCCCAAACTAAGCAAAGCTTAAACTACAGAAACTTCATTGCTAATAAAACACTTTATACTTTTGTTTTGTAAATACTTCCAATAGATTGAACATTTACGTTTGCTACACACAAATGTTGGTTCACAATGATCTCAAAAAAATATTTAACTACGGGTAAAAAAAATTGCCTTGCAATTATTTTATAGACAGGCGTTTAGAAAAACTAACGGTAATGTTCAGCAATAGGGTTCCGTACCTTTAGAGTACCTTGAAAAAAGAAAAGTATATTTCCGTAAAAAAACTCGATGTATATTTTATGCAAAGCTCCAACATTTTCCCAGACACTCAAACATATGAAACAGAAGGTCAAGTAACTCCATTTCAATTTCGGTATTCTTCGTCGATGATTAAAGAGCTCTTTGCCAACGTTTCCTTTTATCATAGTTTCTTTAGTTGTTACGAAATCATTATGTTGAATGCGTAAGCTGAAAGGGTCGGAATTCTGTATTTTTTTCTTCATATTTTAAGAATGTATTTTGCTACAACTTTCTTTTGCAAAAGCTACAGTTTTTGAAGGAATTACTATAATAATATCTATTTAATTAATGTCAAGATAAAAAGCATTTTGTTACACAATAAATATTATGAATCAAAAGTTTTGGTCAAATAGAGAAAAATATCCTGAGATTAAAAATCTTGGGTCGAAAGGCACTCACAAATATAGTTTAGTACCTATTGCGGCAAAAAAAAAAATCAGGTTAGTAAAAGTTTTTTTGGCTTATTGTTATAATCCCCACTAAGCTGTACCCACTAGTGGGGATTACGGCAATCTTAAAAAAACTGTTTGCGTTTTCCCCACTGCCCTAGCTGGTGGTGATTAATCTAGTTGACAAAAACCCACCCAAGTAAGAGAAATAGTACAAAAATGCGAGTCAAACGGGTTTTTACAAACGGAGATACAGCGTAACCTTCATAAGGAAAACTACGTGAGGCAAAGTTCCTGTTAACCGTTTGATGCTCTGATTTGATTCTGTGAAAGATTGACCCCGTCTTATGTCCAAAACCTTGGTGTTTTTAGAAGTTGTGACCGTCATGACGGCCTTGATATAGCGGAGAGCTTTTCACATCAATTATTTTACCGATGTATAATAATCTATTTAAATTAAAGGTATGGGTAAACTGAATATTTGTCTGTTTGTTTGTTCGCGGATCACGCCTTAACTACTGGACCAATTTCAACGAAACTTATACTACTCAGACGCCCTTTTTCTGGATTAAAATATAGGCTATATTTTATTGAAATCAAAGACGTGGATTCTTAAATACAGCTTGAACTCTTTAAACCAAAAGCAGCCATTTGCTACGAAATTCATCGTATGCTGGTTGACAGATATTTTGATGGAAAGTCTCGTACGCGTCCGAAATCGCGACGGGTATCAGCTAGTAATTCATATAGTTGTAGTAGATCTTCTTGTGAAAGAGCTTTTCTAGGGAAGTACTACTACTGAACTTATTTCTGCCGTCAACTGTAATGCTTGCATTGCTATGTTCGGGCTTGAAGGGTATGGATGCCGATGCAATTACAGGCACATGCTATGTAATGTCTCACATGGACATTACATAGCATGTGCCAGTCGTCCTCAATGGACGTGCTCAGTGGGGCAATGCATGAAAAAATTATCAGGTGGATAATCTGTCATCTGTATAATAATTCGGCCACTTTCGCCACAGTGACCAAATTTTTTTTTCAGTTAAATCAATTAAACAATGATTTAAAAGCATGTGTAATTATATCAGCGAGTAGTTGATCATCACCATCACCCGCAGCTCGGCTAGAAGTATATACTATTACAATAGTATCTTATTATGTATATGACGTCATAACGGCTACAGCGTATTAGGTATCTGAAGGTTGAGAAATAGGGATGCCCTGATGCTTTCTCTGTTTTATTCCACCCACAACTTGGAGGATTTGTACAATAATAAGATTCCGTTTTCTGTATTGTTTTTCTTTGTGGTTTTATATTTGTAACTTAAATGTTTTTGTTTTCTTTCAGGTAAGTACTGAGCAAGTGATAAATGGACTCCAAGATCTTTCTGAAAACGTATGTATTGACAAGTAATTAATATCAATATATATAATCATATATCAATATATATAAAACTCTTTTGAAGCTGACAGAGAATCAACGCACAGCCTAATCCATAAGTCCTAGAGGTTTGAAATTTGGAGGTTAGTATCCTTAAATAGTGTAGGGGTGCACTAAGAAAGGAATTTTGAAAAGTCACACTGTAACGCGAGCAACGCCGCGGGAGACGGCTAGTCAATATATATAAAACTCTTTTGAAGCTGACAGAGAATCAACGCACAGCCTAAACTATAAGTCCTAGAGGTATGAAATTTGGAGGGTAGTATCCTTATATAGTGTAGGGGTGCACTAAGAATGCAATTTTGGAACGTCACACTCTAGAGGGTAGAACGCGAGCAACGCCGCGGGCGACGTCTAGTGTTTTATAAAAAAACAATATAAAAATTCTGAATATAGTGTTCGAACCCTATGTGGGTTACGGGGATGCACAATACTGCTTCGTCGTCAGCTCATATCCATATCTGTGTGGATAACATCAGGGCTTCAAACCTGACTGCTAACTTAGAACTTGTTGTTTAGAACTTGTTGTCAAATCGCGATAAAAAAAAACTAAACATTTGTCGGAATTAGTTGAGCTATCTATAAATTGTTTGCAATGACTTGTAGATAGCTCAATAGTTTAATTTATATATTTTGTAAATATTGTAAATAACCTGTCGTAATTATCTCTGTGAATAAATGTTCTGTGATTTAAAAAAGTTATTGAATTAAATACAGTAAATTCGGGATAAGTGGGTCGTGCATTGCCTAAATGAACGAGACATAATCCGAATACAGACGGCCGTCACGTCTCTTTTAGAAATCCAATCACACAGTTTCGAATACGAGCTCGATAAATGTCCGGATGTAGTTATCAGTGTGACAGGAGCACCCTTAAATAATGGGCGGAATCTCGCACCATAGACCAGCATAAACTATTAAAGAGAAGGCAACTATGCGACGATTTTATGATCTTGTTTTGCATATTGCCAAGGGCTTCCAGAAAATCCAAGTTAGATGAAGTTTTTAGAGGACAATTCTGGCCTCCAGTTGGCCAAAAGCATAATATTATACCTTCTCATTATTAGGTACAAACTGAGATCCTTTACTTATTATTCTCGGCTACTTCTGTAAACTATATTTTGATTATTATGCTGATTTTGACTTTGAGATTAGAAAAAAAAGACAGTTTTAATAGGTAATCATATTCGTAAATTATTATTCAACATTCGTAAATTCTATCGGAACTAAACATAATAACAAAAAAAATATCCCAAATAAAACTATACGAATATTCTATTCTTCTTCTGGAGCTTCCTCCGGAGGCTCCTCGGTTTCTTCCGGAGGTTCTGTTGCTGGTTCTGACTCTCCAGCCTCTTCAGTTCCTTCTGGACCCTCAGTGGCCTCCTCTGCAGGAGTTTCAACGGGAGTCCCACCAGGGGTTTCACCTTCACCAGGAGTTTCACCTTCAGGTGCCGGAGAAGGCTCTTCTTCGGGAGGTTTCTCTGTCTCACCTTCTGATACTGGTGTCCCTGCAACTGTGCTCTTCTTGCTTGAAACTTGTGGTGCAGGAGGTTCTTCTCGAATAGGTCCTACATCAGCTGGTGGTGGTGGTGGCTGTGGGGCTGCTTCAACTGGTTTAGTTGCTTCCTTCTTATCCTTCCCTTTCTTTTGTTTCCTCTCCAAAGGCAGATAAAGTTTGTAGTCCTGTGGTAACTCTTCTTCAGTATACAGCCGTTCAGCAAAATATATCCTTCGTAACCTGACGTTCGCGTGCACCTGTACTCTAAGAGTTTCTATGAACTGAGTTCCATAAGCCCTCCTTGTGAAATCAGAAAGGTTGAACTGAATTTGATTCCAACCTCCCGAAAGACCAATCGGCATGGTCGTGCAGAACGGCTTGATCTTTGTTGTGGATTGGAAGTTTGAGATTCTGAATCGTCTCCGTAGGTTCTTGTCATCCAGGATCGTAATCTCGAACGAAAAATATCGTTTCAGATTCTTTACGATCATAACAAGAAAAGGCAGTTTTATTCCCAAACATTGGTTGTTTCTTGGGCATGTTATGTAGGTGGTGGCAACGTTTGTGCTTACTATTTCAAGGACTATTGAGTTCACTTCAGGATCAGTGAGTCGTTTTATGTGACCATTATTCACTTCCATATCCCATAGTGCTAGGGGGTTTGCACCACAACTATAGAATATTGAGAGTAATCCACTTTGATACGAGTTTTTGAACATGGTTTATTCTTTTAGCCAATACAAAATAATTATAAAAATATTTACAGCTTCGATCACGTCAGCCGTGCTGTATGACGTATATGACAGATATTACACATAAATTATGCCATTCGCTAACGTATGACATGGCAGTTCCAACGTAAAAATTTAAAAAGTTATTAATCAATGATTGCAAAAAGTTTATTCGACTGATAATTTTTACAAGCAAAACTGAAATATAATAATAATATGTATTTTCCATAGAAACACAGGATACCAAATAGGTACCTATATTAATACAAGATAGAACCAAAATAAAAAACTGAATAGTTTTTATAACGGTATTAATATGGAACTCGAATAAATAACATTATCTTTTTGTTAAAATATAAATATTGTGTCTTAGATATCATTCAGCATTTTCAGTAGTCACCGCTGGTTCTTCAATTGGTGCTTCTGTCTCAGCTACGGCAGCTTCTACAGCTGCTGGTTCAGATGGTGCTGTATCAGTTGGCGGTGCTTCTACTGCCGTTGTGGCCTCGTTTTCTGGTATAGGCTCAGTCACCTCTGTTTCAACTTTATCTTCTGGGACTTCCACATTTGTTAAATCAGTAAGAACAGTTTCTGTTGGAGATACTTCATCTTTAGCATCTTCTTTTTCAGGGTTTTCATCGGGACCTTCTGGCAGCTTTTCTTCTTTAACCTTGGTCTTTGAAAGTTGTTCTTTTGATGGTTGCTTCGCAGTTTGAACTGATGTTTTTGAATCACGTTTAGAAACGTCTACTTTACTGCTTTTTTCAGTCTTGATACTCACTTGCTTGGAAGGAGATGGTTTAACGTTTTCTTTTTCATCTACTTTTTTCATAATTTTTGCTTTTGTTCCTTTACTGGATACTAAAGGAATGTACAGTTTATATTCAGGAGGTAACTGGTCATCAGGCAGCAAAACTTCCGTGAAGTAGACTCGTCTTAAGCGAATGTTGGCATTAATTTTCAATTTCGACACCTCCATGAACTCAGTTTTGTAAGACCGTTTTGTGAATTCAGCCAAGTTGAACTGAATTTGGTTCCAGCCATCGTTCAAGGTAATTGGCATGGTAGTGCATAAAGGAAGTATTTGAGTTGTGCTCTGAAAGTTGGAAATGCGAAACCGTCGTCTGGCTCCGGTTTGATCGAGCACTGTGACTTCAAACGTGAAATGTTTCTTCAAATTCTTTACTATCATGACCATGTATGGAAGGGTGATACCCAATGATTTACCTCCTTTTGGGCAGGTGATATAGGTTGTGCTTACATTAGATCCTCCTATTTCTAGTACTATAGACCTAACTTCACTATCAGTGATTCGTTTGATGTGACCGTTCTTCACTTCAACATCCCACAGCTCTAAGGGTCTGGCGCCGCAGCTGTAAAATATCGATAGCAGTCCACTTTGGTATGCATTTTTAAACATATTTTTATACGTTTTGTACTTATCGCAACCAAATTAATAATTTACAAGCATTGTTTACAAGATCGATGAAAACGCGAAAACACGATACCAACACGAACACCGAACACCTCAAGAACACCTATCCAACACGAAACTGCACGTGACAAAGCACGAAACAAGTTGATTGACCACAGATTACTATAAATCACAAAAAAATATAATTTGACTGAGTATTGAATAAGGAGTACCTATGTGAAGTATTGACTTGTCAACAGTAAAGGTAGAAATGAAATTCATTATTCTGAGCATGAAACTAGATAATTCTAAGCACCGAATACTTATATCCTAGCGATTCTACTGACAAATAAGCTAAAAAAGTTCAAAATAGAGGCCATAAAAGAAGGTTTGCATGAAATTCCCTCAATATTCTTCTGCTCGTATGTATATACAAATAAAGATATACAACCTAAAAATCCTACATAGACCTATGAAGACCTTTAGAGATCTCGTATATTGCTCTTGTTGCAATGTCGCAAGTAACACGAACAACAGCCAACAAGTAAATAATCCTAACCTGTAATTACCTTTAAAAAACAACAGTCTAGATGTAGTCAAACTAAGGAGATATTTTATTTACACGAAATAAATCAGACAAATTAAAATTTACAGTTAAAGCTATAAGCCATTGTTACTGCGTTTGTCAAGTCACTCAGCAGCAGCTTCAGCCGCAGGCTCAGCTGCAGGTTCCGCTGCAGGTTCCGCTGCAGCAGCTTCTGCAGCTGACTCTGGTGGAGCTTCGCCTTCGGCTGGCGCAGCCTCGCTTTCAGTAGCTGGCTCAGATGGCTCAGCCGTGGCTGGCTCCGAAGGCGTGCCTTCTGGAACTAAAGACTCTCCTTCGGCTACTGCTTCTGCTGGTGGCGCTTCACCTTCAGCTGGCGCTTCTCCTTCAGCTGGAGCTGGCGCCTCTTCCGCTGGCTTTTCTTCCACCGGAGCAGCTTCTGCCACTGCTTCTGGGACATCTATCTTAGTCTTTGATTTTCCTTCCTGTGAAGGTCGCTTCACCGAAACTTTGGAGCTAGCTTTCGCAACATCTGCCTTACTACCTTTTCTTTCATCACCGGTACCTTCAATAGCGGTCTTCCCTTTTTCTTCGACTTTCTTTCCTTTGCCTTTAGAAGCCAAAGGGAAATAAAGTTTATACTCTGGAGGTAGCTGATCTTCAGGTATTAGTCTCTCAGTGAAGTAAATTCGCCGCAAACGTATGTTGGCATTTATTTTTAACTTCTGAACTTCAATAAACTGCTTCTTATAAGCTCGTTTCGTGAACTCGGCTAAGTTGAATTGAATTTGGTTCCAACCCTCCGAAAGGCCAATCGGCATAACAGTGCACATGGGTAGTATTTGAGTGGTGCTCTGAAAGTTCGACACTCGAAATCGTCGCCTCGTGCCCGTTTCGTCTAGTATGGTGACTTCGAACGAGAAATACTTCTTGAGATTCTTGACTATCATGACGAGAAATGGCATCGTTATTCCTAAAACTGTTTTTCCTTTAGGGCATGTCATGTACGTTGTACTTACATTAGTTCCGCCTATTTCTAAAACCATTGACTTTATGTCTTGGTCTAAAAACCTGGTGATGTAACCATCTTGGGTGTGTGTCTCCCATATTCCGAGTGGTTTTGATCCGCAACTAAAAAATACTGTGAGCATGCCACGTTGGTAAGCGTTTCTATACATAATTATACTAAACTAGATAATCGTTTATTCTTATAAATGTTTGCTTAGAAAAATTAAAGACATGACAGGCCTCCGACAGCTTCCTCCTAACGCCGTCACCTGTCATCATGAAAAAAGAAGAAAAAAATTATTATACCATGAACATTTTGAGCTCTTACGATTTTTAAAGGAGTTCAGAATATTTTTTCTAGTTTAAGATCTCTATACTCAAGTCAGAAAGAAGATCAATGCTCAAGAAGACCAAAATCTTTGTTTTCAATCGGCTAGAAATTCACTACAAATCAGTTTATTTTTAGATTAGTCTTGAACTCCTTTTCAATTTGATACCTGGTAGACGTAGTATTACTTATGCATTCGTATCTAAAGTGGTGACGAGTCGCACCATTGTCAGGGAAAGGTGAACGACCAAATTCACTTTAGATCGACGCCGGCGGAAATTAGCGTTTTTGAACTTCCCCCTTTATGTACCTACATCAGAATGTATTACGAAGCAGAGGTTAACTAAATAAATATTAAGGAATAATTACTAAATGTTTATAAAAAATTAAGCTTTACTATAAGAAATAAATAAAGATGTTTTTCATAAGCACGATAAGCTACATTTTCTTACCAGCGCTTATATTTAAATTGTAAACAGTTTAGAACAAACCTATAAAATACAGTGATATTTTAACGGTACATAGATAAGATTTCGTTTCTATCAACTTAATGAAAATAACTCCGCAATAGAGCCAATCCCGTGTGCAATTCACAGAATTTCAATGCCCATTAAAGGCATAGTCATTTTTTTTATAGCAGTACACTGTGAATCCTAAATCACTAAAAACAAGCGTGCTAGAATGCCTAGATAAATCAGTGTCAGTTTTTATCCCGGTGCTAACTAAACTAGTAACTGGATTGGACTAAAAACGGATAAAAATAGGGCTTAGATGTGCCTGAACTAAACTTTTCTTCGGTTCATTACATCCTTCACGGTTTAACACCCCTGAAAGGTGATAGCCTTCAAGGCAACCTTTGTACCTAAACCTTTGCGTAGGCGTAAATATTTTAAGCTCTCGAGAGCCTCATAGTCTGAAAAGTTCCAGCAACCTAGCGCTTATAAACACGTGTTGCCAAAGTCAAACCAACGATGGAGCCGTATACAAAACAAATAAAATACAAATGCGTAAAGTTGCTGTTAAGTGAAGCTCTACACAAACTGGTCGGCAGCAGAAATAGATGAGCAACGTTTGACGCACAAAAACTTGTTCGAAAACATAAAACTTTTGAAAAAACTTGCTTTTCGTGATTTATCTACCCATTTGTCATGCTCGACACTAAGAAAATATGTCACGCAAAGCCACACTGCACTATAACGAAGAGCGAATAACATTTTTGTCGTCTAAATCATGTGACTTCACTGTGCCGGCTGGGTTTCAAGACAGGCGCACACACCAGGAAAAAACACAAGTAGCAGGAAACAAAGGCAAAAAAATGAGGAAGTGTCTTTCGACTGTCACGATAAGGAGTGCATGGGCGTGTTTCCTGGCTTGTTATAGCTCTGTGATGCGGAACTTTCCAAATCCGTATTTATTTTTTGTCCGGATAAGACGCTCATCGCACTATTTTATAGATATTGGGGGAGAACCCTAAGCGTGATGCAGTTAAGATATCAAACCATTTTTTTGGGATTAATGGCGTGAAGCAGGGTTGTCGATAACGGAAGCTGTCACGGCCTGATAAATTAATTTATGTGTACATTTGCATTATTAGTCAATAAATAAGGTCGGGTTAGGTTTGCAAATCCGGATTACTTACGTATGGAGCGGAAATCATAGTCAGTAAACAGATATTGCAAATAGCCATTTCCTGGTTCTAACGGGAGTTGGAACTTACTTTTAGTAAATAACTGTAGTTATCGCGTTTGTTGCAGTATAATTAAAATTGCAACGCTTTTAAATCAATTGTTTATATAATAATCTATATAAAAACAGAATATTAAATATATTAAAACATAAGCACTCCATAAAATACAACCTAGTTTATGGTGCTTCTAATTTTGTTGAAAGTCTACTCATGGAATTTTTGTTAAGTATTAACAATATACAAAAAAAGAAAATACATTTTGTTTTATATAGACATCAATAACAAAAATACAAGACTTAAAAATATCAGGTTTAAGTATTAGTGAAGCAAATTTACATGAAGCTTCATAAATAGGTATATTATTGTATTTTTCCAACTTAGTTTAGGCACTTATCGTATCGTATCGTATCGTGATCACTTGAAAAATGGCAGCAAATCAACCAGTTCAGTTTTCTACCTACTAACACATCGCTACCGTGCCAGCACAGAGGCGTCAATGTCCACGGACACAAAAGATACAGATTATTCACACACTGTCTTATTTTCCAAATCCAATTTCCTCGTGAATACACGGGTCGGTTGTAAATAAAGCACACAAAAGCGTTCGCTCGATACATTATGCAGGCCACGCTCCGCTGCGCAATGAGCTCTGTAAATATCTGATCATTTTTACACTGTTTTACAAGTTAACAGTAGGTTGATGCGGGAGTATTGGTAATTGACGGACAGATGCATTCAAAGCGAGCATGCTGTGCCTGTTAACTTGAAAGTAACGTTAAAAAAGTTAAAGACTAGTTTAGGATTGGCTTATCTGTTCAGCGTAAACTGAAAAGTATCTGATTGTCTAAAGAATTGTTAGATATCACTATTCACTATTCTGCTTAAACCAAATTGTATATTTCCGGTTATGTACAGTCAGCATCATCAGTAAATGATGATAAGTCAAGTTTAAAAAAAGTTTTATGATAGAAAACTAGGAACTTTCCATTTTATTCTAGAAAGTTTGAAATATAAAATACAAAGGTATGTTTTTATGCCTGCCTCATATTTATTCAAAATTGACAGTGGACTTGTATATGCACTCCCAAAACCAAGGTTCAAACGTAAGTTACTGTCAAACTCCTTGTAACTTGTGACTCGGAAGCCAAGACTCGGGTATCTCGACGCTAATGGAGCCATAATAAACGTTTGTTTATGCGAGTCTGTCGACGTTATACTACCTACAGAAGGCTACAGAAGTAATAGTACTGACGACAAGAACTCTCACTCATTAAAAAAAAACAAGGATTAATTTAAATCTGTATTTTTTTACTATTTTGGTAATCCTAGTTTGGTATTTTGGCACTTGAAAAAAGTACCATTGAGTCTTAGTGTGATTGGTTGACATATTTTTCGCAGTGCAACTATAATATATATTGAGTGTAGCTGTAGCTCGTTGAGAATCTAATAAGTAGTCCAAAGACTACTATTTGAATGTATCCTAATTTTTTTAAAAATTACGTTATTTATTTATTTAATACTTTTTGCACAAAATTATAAATTTGTTACAAAGGGTGGACTTAATGCTGAAAGCATTGTCTGCCAGCCAACCCAATTAATAATTACGTTAGTACATTACATTAATTTTTACAACGCTCACTATCATTGGATTTTTTTGCAATTGAAGACCTAACTTGTCTATTCACAAACAATTTTTTTTTATATTTTTGCAAAATAAACAAGCCGATCTAAATCCATTCTAATAAAGTTCATTTTAGAAGCAGATTTGAAGTGACACGACAAGGCTTTCGGCTCGGCAATCGTGTTCTTGCGCATAAAATTATAGGCTGTAATTTTCCCGGAAAATTAGAATGCCTTTTTGCTCGACTACTTACTAAGAATGTCCTCTCTGAGGTTCTCTTTTGTTAAGTACTTACAAGGGTTTAAAAGGGTAACCGTATCTACCTTTGAAATCTACTATGATGTTGGAATTTTAGTGCGTAGTTTGGTTGAGTAGCGCGTAAGTAGCGCTACAATGTTGTTGAACGGTTAATACGTACTTAACCTATCTTTTCGGCGTTTTATATTAACACTAGTTACATAAACTTATAGAGTAAAAAGGCTGTATATACGTTTGAGGTAAGACTAAAATGATGCTTTGAGGGCAGAAACCCATATTTTGGATTATAATGCTTGCATCTATTTTTACTAAAAGGATACACATCATCATCATCATCATCATCAATATATATAAAACTCTTTTGAAGCTGACAGAGAATCAACGCACAGCCTAAACTATAAGTCCTAGAGGTATGAAATTTGGAGGGTAGGTTCCTTATATAGCGTAGGGGCGCACTAAGAAAGGAATTTTGAAAAGTCACACTCTAACGCGAGCAACGCCGCGGGAGACGGCTAGTTTATTACAATTCTGATTTATATTATAAGCTACACGGAATGGGACCATATGCTTGTCCATAGTCGACGCAATCACGTTTGGGATTACGAAGTCAAATCTTGGTGTGAGCACAGATCATTTAATACTAGGTATGAGTAAATACCGCTGTGATGAGGTATGTCATAGCTAGCGTCGTTTTTAAAATCTCACTTGATATGATACTATCCTTGGACGGTGTGTTAATTTCTCCAAGATACTATTGAATGTTGGTCCCATGTTTGCTGACTGAATTCCAAAATTGAAATGTAAAGACTAGTATTCCAGGAAGAGTCGCGCGTCTCGTTTGGAAATAATCGCCGTCGCTTCACTGGCCGGCGGGACAATGTATCGAAATTAATATCCGGGTCCGGAGCCGGAACAATTTGTCCACCCGGAATGCGGATAATTAAACCGGCCAGCAGCCGTTTTCTAGCTTACATGAAGCTGAAAATATATTATGGGAACAGCGGAATTTAGTTTGCGGGCGAAATTGTGTCGTAAAAATAGCACGTCAATTTTCAGCCGCCATTTTTTGGATAAATGGATTTTTAATTGCAATTTCGGCCACATTGTTGGACTTTAATTGGATTATATTTGCCTTTTGGTCGATTACTACCCCAAAAAAATGTTATTTTAATAAAATTAAATGACATGCCGCAAAAACTTGGACTAATTGTATTGGTCCAAGCGCATAAACGATACGAGACAGTTTTTTCAACTTCACACTAATAAGCCACATTGATGTTCACTGTTAAACTCAATTCAAAGCACTACATTTCTAAAATAGCATATTTGATAACGCTAACCGGAATTCATTAAATTTAACCCCTTATTGAAGCTGTTAGTTGTTGGCCAATCATAAGCTTTTGTGGATACTCTACTTCATTTAATGTTTTCCATCAATATGCCCAATCAGTTCCCGGTAATAATAATATTTGATGTGACTGTGATCTGCTTAAAATGTTTGCTCTAGCATTTCATGGATTTATGCAACAGAAGTTGACTGGCAATGATAATAAACGCTCTTTTTCTACTATACCGGCGACTTCTTCTTGAACAATATTTAACTCTAATAATAATTGATGTAAGTTTAGTATAATTGCACTGTCTTTTTCGATCGAATTAGAATCTACTTTTCAATCCAAAAAATAGATTCAGCCGAATTGAGAACCTCCTCCTTTTTTGAAGTGGGTTAAAAAGATACAATATGGTGTAACTATTTCAAGCTTACGTATGGTACGGCTCGCTATAAACTGATAAACAAACAAACATCAATTTGAGTGGAGAATCATGAATGAAACTCGTCTCGATTCCGATTTGAGTATTTTGTTAGAATAACTACAAGCCAAAAAATAGATACTATGGATAGCAAAAAACATAGTTTGCTTAGCCCCAGACTCACACTCGGTTGAATTTATTTGTTACTGTAACAAAAACATGTCGTGCCAAGATTTTAAGGCTTATTTATTATTGTGCCAATGGAAAATTCTGCAAACAAGAAAAGCTTTAATAACGGGCTACACTGCCAAGTCGGCGTAAATAATAATTTGTTTTGTTGAACGGAAAATAACCTCTTTCAACACAGACATTTTTAAACTTTTAACCACTTCTGAATGTGTTATTTCTCTGTTACATACAAAAAAATATAATCTTTAATTTAAAACTTATTTTGTTTAAAAAATATAATTATTGGATTACAATTTTATAACACAACAAAAAAACCAATATCAGATTTTAGTCTCGTTACAAACCTGTAAATTTTCTTGCAGCTTGTACTTATTCGTTATACACTCGAGACTCGTAGATAGCATTTTGGTTTCTTCGATATTCAAGTTTTTATAGATGACCCGGATTGCTTTCTACTGTATGATTCTGATGACCATGCAGTACTTTTTAAAATTTCTAATCATACCTAAAATAATTTTCAGCAACAAATTCATTTAAATTTCCATCATCATCCAATTTAATCCGACCTCTATCAACCAACAAACGAATTCGATTTGAAAGCGGGCGGCTGTAAAAAGTTAATGATATGTGAAGAACCCCAGTAAATCCTGCGTTTAATTGTTAGTTTAATGATCCGTACGGATCCTGGGTGATGGAGATAGGACAAAATTTGATACGTTTTGGTTCAGCCGCTTTAGGTATAGTGGAATGAATTGATAGGCTTAAAACCCTTGTAGGTCTAGGCCCTGGGTCGATTATAATTTGTTGCTGAAAGTGAAACTAAATGGTTTTCTAGGATACAATTTAACTTTTATGCTAGCCTTTTATTTTATAGATACATAGGTAGAGTTAAGGAGTTACCTATTCATAGAAATTAGGGCAAAGCTTTGAAAACAACTTCAGAGTTTTGCATTAAAAGATTCCTCAGACATTTCAGTTCATGGACTATAATATCCGTTTAATAAAAAGTGACTAAGTATGCCAAATTATTTAAATTAATCAATCGCTTTTTTAAAGATGATTTTGCTTTTGAGGACACATACTCGAAAATTGCAAAAATTGGCCTCTATTACAAACATTTACATTTAGCGTTTATTTCATAATCACATGAATAATTTTTGATTGAAAAATCTGTAGTTTTTGATCACCGAACAAGTCTAGAGAAATTATGCTAGAGGCCTATATCAGCACGTCTTATGGCTGAAGTTATGATCAGCCTCTTTAGGTATTTAACCAATAAACTATTATGCATTGATAAGCTGTTCCAAATTCGACCAAAAGATACTGAACCTTGTGTAACTATTCCCGAGACTTGACGTAAGCTCCGTAACAAGGAAAGGGTAGAAAATACCTAAAAATAAAAGACGTTTTGCTAACCGCACGAGCCAATACTAAGAAGGTACTAATATTCTTTGCCAATAAGGTTTCATTGCTCCTTGGCTTACTCTTGGATCTCACCATCCCATTTACTTACTTTAACCAACACTTAAAACTGCCGTAACTCAGACGAATCTAGTTCAGATACAAAGGCAGTATTCGATTATGAACTGTATATTTAGGGTAGTAAGTCGAGATTCGCTAAGCGTAGGACGGTCGTCTGTTTAGAGTTTAAGGGGAGGCGAGCGATATGTTACCTCTCTTATTTTGAGGGTAAAAACGAGATGTGCTTACAGTAAGTACCTTAGTGATTAATTTGTGCTGGCGTGCGGCCATTTTCCTATACGATTTTTGGTTAAAAAGTACTGCAGGTTCGACCACGATTTCAATATTTAGACTTGTGTAGCAAAGCTAAAACCAAATTCTTCTTTGCAGACAATTCGTCTCTCCACTGCTCAATTAAAAATGAAATTTGAGATATGGGTTTTGTTCAACAAATTTTTCAAAAAATCTTTGAATATAGGTGCCAAACCGTAGATTTCAGCCACATTTCAGTATATTTTCAAGCATAATAAAAAACACAAATAACATTAAGCTATTTAATTTAAATTTTAATAATTACCGAGAAAATTCTATAGAATACTTCTAATAAAGAATATTTCTTTGTATATCATAAAGAAAACTGTAGTATCCAGGCCCAGTTTCTTGCTCATTCTTCTAGGCTCTGATCGCGAAGACCAGGCTAGAACTACCTTAGTGTATAAGACGATTCTATACATAACCCTTATGTTTTGATTTCTGATTCCAATTTTGATTTTAGGTTTGACTCTATCTACGGCCAGTTTTGGTCAAAAGCTTGTTCAAACTAGACTACATTTTTATGCTATACAAAGCATCCTTTACGTGCCACCGAGAAGGCATTCAATAAACCTTAAGTGTGAATATAAAACGGTATAATAGCCCCTAGCGGGGTGTTTACTGCCACCACTTACTGCCTCTAATGGACTGTGTGCACTTTATTACTCAAAATTGCATTTAGCGGATGAAAATTCAGTATTTTGTCTTTGTATGGTTACACTAGCTTCTATCTTTATACCTTGCTGAAAATAATTCTGTAAGCAAGCAAGCTCGTATGAGTCAGTGGCCAACTCTGGTGATGGAGTTTTTAGGCCGCCTTAAGGCCTCCGTCATGGCTTAACGACTGCTAGAGCCGAGACCGACAGTTTAACGTGCCCTCCGAAGCACGGAAGCGCTCTGATGAAATAATTCTGTACTTTGTTTCGTGTGAATGGTATGTGTCTGTCTTGTTTGTCTGTTTGTTTGTTCGTCTGTGCCTTGGAGAACATAATATTTTATGTTTAATATTTTGGGTTCCGATTTGAATTTGACTTTCTTTGTAAGAAAATCTGTGATGGCTAAGAGCCATGTTTGGTGAAAATTGGTGGAGCCGTTTCTAAGTGATGAGGATACTCATCGGCTCTGAATACCAGTTTTCAGGTATTTCAGGCATAATTACAGTTTGAAACATTTAGTTTATCTCAATGTAAGAGCTTGTAAAAATCATCTAGGTAATAAAGTACTCTAAGCACCTCGTTTTGGAGTTATTTCAGTATTTTACTGGAACATTTGCAAGTACAACCACCTACATAAGTCACAGCAAGGTCTTCAAACACGCTGTTTCCTAGTTTACTACTTAGTTTATCACTCAAGAGCTTTTACGTGGTAACCACCTAACACACTGACTGTACGTGGAGGATAAAAAACGCGCCCCAAGCGGCCATCGATGTCGTCATTACAGTGAAATGTGGACTTTAGAGTGTTGAGATAAGTTTCTTTGTTGTATGCATTCAGTAAGGTTTATTTAGCTTTGTCACAGAATAGATATTGCATGGTATTTATTAATTTTGTTAGTTCAGTGTCGCTACCTCTTTTTAGAACAGAGAATGGGTGTTTACACACGACACCGACATTATACACGATCTCGATATATCAGTCGAAAAAAAATATCGGCGTCGATATGATGTAACCCACTGGTGGGCCAGCCGGTGGGCTCGATAGGAATAACCCAAATAATCTAGTAAGTGCGAATGATCAACATAGACTGTTTGGTATTTGAACTATTAGAAGTTGAATGTTGCGAATCGTGCAAGGGATGATAGTAATGTTTTTACGTGAGACGCGCTTCGCTAACGCTCCTTTCCTAAGATTTATCAGAACCCCGAGTCATGAGTATATGTGTTTTGACTTTCGACATAGCACACGCAAACTCATTCGCAAAGCAAGAAATTAGAATACACCGTGGAACGAGACTAGCTAGTACCCACTTGTTATGTTAGGTTAGATGTTACCTAGCTAGTACTATTTCTTTGTTTTTTTCTTGTAGGTATCTATAGCATTTATATTTCTTGTATAGCAGGACCGGAGAGACTGGCGTACTAAAGAGGAGGCCTATACCCAGCAGTGGGTGCATACAGACTGAATAGATAGATAGATAGATAGGTATCTATAAGTTTGCTATATTTTATACGTCCGCTCTGTATTTTTCTGTGTGTATGTTAAATAAACTATCTATCTATCTATATAAAAAGATAAGTACCTAGGTAGTGTCTTTAGACTTGCCTAGATCGTACACTGAGAACCAACCATCCAATGACAGTTAAGGAAAAAAGCACTAAGTCTTTAATAAACACATGCAAAGATTGCAATTTCTTGCAACGATCATAAAAGAAGCCTTTCGCCCAAAATTCGTAACGCATTACCAACTAATGGTTTGTAAATATCACCGATTGTCCAACACTTTTAAATCATTCGCGAATCGCCCTGCATTATTCAGTGTCTCTTTTTAATATTCAGACGACATATTTGAGTCTCCTTTCAATTTTTTTCCCGCGTTCGTATACCGGTGTGCGCGGAATTTTGAAAGCTACTTACCGTTGTGCTTTAATCCCAACGTATCACGCAAAGCTCCATCGATTCTTTATCGATATGCCACGGTATTTTTCCATCGATATTCTGTATCGATGCACTACGAGATTTGCTTCTCTGATCGTACTAACAAGCCTGCATCTCTAGCGAAGTCTCTACGTAGTCTAGCCTAATGCCTATAGAGTTGTTAATGAGTAGAAAACTAATAAACACCATATAAATCATCTAGATTAGATGCAAAGGCTTATTATACATTAGCAAAAGCCAATTTTCACCCATGTGACGCTGTGGTAGAGTGTGACTCATGCAATTATTCAGGGAAAGCAAGCTAGTCTACCATCTCCTCAGCTTATAGGCAGCCTTTTGACAGTAGAAGACATCATCTATATTTCTGCGCCTCTAGTCAAAAAGATCACAACTCAAATTCGGCAGTTTTGAGGAGAGGCAAAAAAATTACACATATAATGTTTTCGATGAATCCATGACTGAAAAAAAATCGAGTCATGGATTTATCGAGGTTTATCGATATCGTCAGATACGCCAGGCCTCTGGTAATTTACACAGAGAAGAATTTATAGCATAGCAGGCAGATTAAAAAGAAACTGAGAGCAAAATGCGAATCCGCGGATCGATGAAAATTTTGCAGGTTATCTGCATTTTATAGTGAAGTTTTCTGAATGGAGTATTAAAAATTCAACTGATTCATTGTACATAAAGACTGCATGATATTTTCAGGTACGAAAACCAGTATAGTAGAAACCATGAGATCATATTATAAAAATTTGTATGAACCTAAATAAAAAAAAATCTAATGTTTTAATTAAGCCACTGGTTCCCGAGACACAGATTAGACTAAATTGGGATTTAATACTACTGATTTTATACCATTTTTAGGTAATTTTTTTTTAATTTTTATAGTATTTTGAATAGGTACTTAAAGGTTTTTGTATTCTGAGAGTGTGACTATAATTGTATTGGTCGTAACCGTGGTATTCGTGTGTTTTATTAAAAAATTGAATCGCCTTTAAATTTATTGCCATATTTTGACGACGAATACTATGGCTGCCGAAATTAATAGTGTAATTTAAAATTCAGCTGAAAATATGAGGTCATTTTCTGAATTCAATCGTGCTCATATTTGACCAGTAAAAATATGGATTTACAAAGCAATTAAAAAACTGTAAAACGCTCTATAATTAGCAACCCTGACACTTCAAAAAAAGATTACCTACAAGTGCGTAGATTATTCCTATGCGTGCAATACCTAAACAATATAGGTAAATAAAAAAAACATAAAAATCGAGGTATGGTACAAGTATCCTTAGGTAGGTATACGATGCAACAAGAAATTATAAATAACAAACACAAGACAGTTACTAAAACTTATTTTCTTTCAAATATTTATCCAGTAAAATGTCTAGAACTAAAAAATATTTATCAGCAGACGACTTAGATTATGAAATATTATACTCCTTGACCAAAGTACCGCCCACCAATAACTCTCAAAGATAATGACCGCATTTATTCTGACGCCAACAATGCTCCATCCAGTGGCTATATCGTGCCTATATCTAATAGGGGTTTTCACACTGCCACCGATACGATATCTACACAATATTGTCGGAGAGCTGTCGGCGCCAACAACGATAAATTTGTTCGATACACCGACATTATCAACATCGTGTCGGTGTCAGGCAGTGTGCTTAATGCTCCATCCAGTAGCTTTATCGCGTCTATCCTCCGATAAATCAGTGGTCTTCGTCCATTCCACTGAATTGCACTTACCCTTGCACTTATTGCTGATTCTGCTCCAATCTCGACCCTCTCGCCCCTTGGAGGGTCCATCGTTAACGCGGCCTTCATTTGTTTGGATTTACCGTAGGTCTTTGAACTCTGTTGGCTGAGATGCTAGAAACGGTCGGCTTAGTCTGTATGCATTCGGTTTTATTTGCTATCAAATTTATAGAACCAGGACACTATAAAAGAAGATTTTATACTCAAACGTGTACAATGTACCCATTGATGCTACCTACTACCATGCACTAAATAGTCCATGCTACTACTAATGATGTTTAAACTTAAAAAAAGTTCCAATTATTATTACTTATTCCTTTAATGA
Source organism: Eulithis prunata (assembly GCA_918843925.1). Lineage (NCBI taxonomy): Eukaryota > Metazoa > Arthropoda > Insecta > Lepidoptera > Geometridae > Eulithis > Eulithis prunata. Next base: position 3,396,245 of record OU974023.1, on the reverse strand, counting down.
CATCATTGTTGTCACATAAATGACACAAATTTAAACACTGCTACAGCGTTCTTAAAAATCAAATGATAGAACAGGAAAATTCTGTTTTCCCCATTTTTCTGATGCTTGTATGAAGCATCAGAAAAATGGGGAATGTTATTTGAAGCTTTTTTATTCCTTCTTTCCAATTAGGAATTAATAAAGCAGCCGATCCTCCAAAATGAGGCAATTGCCCAATTTTTTTCTATTTTCCTCCAAAACTCCAAACCATCGCGTGAATATAACGCAATTACTTGAAGCCATTTCACGCCTTTTAAGTTTAGATGGTACTTAAACATTTTTGCAAGATTTACGTCTAGTTAGTGCTCTTGAGGTACTTTTAATTTTCCTTTTCACGAATGACTTGAACAATTTAAGAGTTCCGTCCGCTGTACAAAAGTTTTGTTCTTCCATTTTTATCATTAGATCGGTAATTGCAACTTGGCAGAACTTCAACGGTGAATTTGTCTTCACAACTTTCATTTGTTTTAATTTTAGTGACTCAAAAAAGTATCAGTTTCAGTGGAAAAAAAAGTTTCAGTGGATATTTACACAACGCCAGTGCAAAGAATTGTAGCATGTAACAACTCTTTACAAATATCCGTGTAATTCATGATGAGTAGAAGACCAAGAACACCGCCTTGAGTTACATCAGTGGCTATTTTCTTCAGTGCAACTTTCCATCGAAATTATTTGTTGTGAAAGTTCTTCTACTAACTACAGTGCTAGGTTAATAGAAAATTTCGTCCCCGTAGTTGGAAAACTAAATAACTAACACATTTTGCCAAATCGACTTTATTGCACTGTCATAAAGTCCAATTCAAGCTGCATCTTTCTGTGTCTCTAAAGTTCTGATATCATATTTCAATAAAAATATATTCAAAAATGAACCTATCAAGACGTCAAAGATGGAAAAATGAATATTGAAGTAATGAGAAAAAAGTAGCGAAGGAAAAATAGTTAACTCGGCAATAAAATAGCTAACTGTAAATAAGAGCTACTCTGCGGCGAATAAAATGCATAAAGTTACTTATTCAGTTTTCCTTCGACACATTTCTATGCTCTACAGGAACAATGCAGTTAGGAATAATTAAACTAGAGTATTTATATAGTTTTTGTGTAATAGGATAGTGATTTAAAGATATTTTTTTAAATTAAATAAGTACCTTTATTCAATTTTCTACCAAATCTCTCTTACTCTTTATAATTTCAGAACAAGTAAAATTTAATAAGAGACTTTGTTCAATATTATCGAACCAGCCGAAACACAAGATAAAAAATTATGTAGTTTTTAAGGTTTTGTGAAAAAAATTTGGCGCGTAATCCATAAAGCGCGCGTAAGTGATCATCAATTCCCATAGGATAATTAGGTAAAAGCGGGGTGGGGCGGCCTGATCTTATCCATTCTAGTCACTCCACACATCCATCTCAACATTCGCATCTCTGCCGCATGTACTCTTCTTTCATCCGTCCCTTTCGTTGCCCAACACTCAGACCCATACAAAACGACAGGTCTTATGATCGTTTTGTAGATTTTCCCCTTTAACTTTAGGGGCATTCTCGGATCACAAATAGTTCCTGTGACCTGTCTCCATTTCATCCATCCCGCATTTATTCTATTCCTTACATCCCTGTCAATTTGACCATCATTCTGTACTACTGAACCAAGGTACCGAAAATCGGAGCAGACTGGTAGGGATACACCATCTAAGGCAATATTAGAGAAACTGGATGGACCACCGAAGTCACAAAACAGGTGTTCTGTTTTGGTCCTGCTAATCCTCAATCCGACACTCTCCAGCTTCCCCTGCCATTTTACCAGCCTGCCCTGGACCTCAGTTCCGTCTTCTCCGACAAGGACAATGTCGTCGGCGAACAGCATGCACCAGGGTGCCTCCTCCTGTATGTTTGATGTCAGTGCATCCATTACCAGGAGGAACAAATAAGGGCTTAAAGCCGATCCCTGGTGCAAGCCTACAGCCACATTGAACTTGGTCGTAACGCCAGCTTCGGACCTGAACTGTGTACAAGCTCGACTGTACATGGCCCTTATAAGCTGCAGGTACTTTCCAGGCACTCCTTTCTCTTTCATAGCCCACCACAGAACCTCACGGGGTACCCTATCGTATGCCTTCTCCAGATCAATGAACACCATGTGCAAGTTCTTGTGTGCACGTCGATATTTCTCGCAGAGTTGGCGTAGAGCAAATACTGCGTCTGTGGTCCCATGACCAGGCATAAACCCGAACTGGTTCTGTGATACCTCACTTTCCTCTCTCATTCGTCTCGCTATCACATTCTCCCAAACCTTCATACTATGTGACATCAGCTTAATTCCTCGGTAGTTGTTACAGTTCTGTACATCACCCTTGTTTTTGAAAATGGGCACCAGCGAACTTTTGCACCATTCTTCCGGGATCGCCTCATCTTGTAACAGTTTATTGAAGAACAGCGTCAGCCACATCCATCCATCCACATTTAGCAACTTCCATACTTCAACTGGTATATCATCCGGTCCTACAGCTCTTCCATTCTTCATACTTTGCACTGCTTGTTTTACTTCATCGACATTTATCTCGTTCACCACAGCCATATTTATAGGTGCATATCCCAAAACGCCACACCAGTCATTTTCTTCGTTCATTAACCTTTCAAAATATCCTTTCCAACGTTCTTTTATTTCTTCATCTTTCGTCAACACTTTTCCTCCATCATCTTTTATACATTTTATCTGCGTAATATCCCTTGCATTCTTTTCTCTCATTTTCGCTAGTCTGTAGAGGTCTTTTTGTCCGTGGGGGCTGTCTAGAGATTGGTAAAGTTTATCTTGTACCTTAGCCCTTGAAACGGCTACCGCTCTCTTAGCGTTCTTTTTATATTCCAGATATATTTTCCTCTTACATTCTTTTACACTGGTATTACTATCTTCCACGCTTTTCCATTCCTTAAACGCATTCTTCTTTTCTTTCAGACACTTTTGTACCTCTTCATTCCACCACCATGTATCTCTATCCATTCTTCCTTTCCCTTTCGTTTCTCCAAAGACCTCCTTCGCAACACTTCTAATACACTTTGCCATTTCACTCCAGCAGTCATCCACAGATCTATCTTCCATATCCTTCATTTCAATCATCTTATCTACTACTCTTGTTTGAAAAACCCTTGCACACTCCTCTTTTTCTATCAAATGCCATTTAATTTTCGGTTGGAGTTTCGATTTATTGTTAACCTGTTGGATCTTTAACTTCATCTTCAATATGAGTAGACGGTGTTGGGAGACTAAGGCCTCCCCTGGTACGACCTTACAATCTTTTGCTGCTTTGATTGCATTTCTTCTTATTAAAAAATAATCAATCTGGGTGGTATGATTGCCGCTTTGGTAAGTTATTAGATGTTGGTCTCTTTTTTGGAAAAATGTGTTCAATATAACTAGATCAAATGCAGTCGCCGCTTGTAATAGTGTGTCTCCTTCCCGGTTTCTGCTTCCAAAGCCCCACCCTTTCGTACCCTTCCACTTCGTTTCCTGCAAACAAGCTACATTTATTCTTCTTCTTTCCAAAACATCAGCTAGCTCTCTTCCTCTTCCAGTCATCGTTCCTACATTCCAACTTCCTATCCTCAATCTTACTTCACGGACTCGCGTCTTACGTTGCACCCGTCCTTGATGCAACAACCCTAATCCATTTCTCACAGCCGCCGGGTGCTGCGCTTGCGTGTCGCCTTGAGGGAACGCCCTAGCATTGTCGCCCTTATCATTTATTCTTGTACTCATGTTGTAAATGATTTGGCTTAGTGTTTTCCGACCGGCCGCCTGCCTGACGTCAACCCTCCTTGGGAATACTTGTTGTGTCTAGTCGACGGTGACTGGCTCCCACCGTCTCCTTGAAGACCTTCCACACTGCCTTGCTGCCTCGCCACCAAAGGTGGGTTGCCGAACGGCCGAGGCAGACTTTGTGCACTTTGCGGGGAGCAACCGCACAGGCTTAAATGCCGAAACATTTAAGCCCCCCTCACCAGGTTTAGCCCACGAGCCGACGTGGTTTCCCGGGGTGTGGCCGCTGCATGCAGGACAGCTACTTGGAGCCACTGGTGAGAGTTTGTGGGCTACAACGGTTTTAATATCTTTCCTATCCCTATACATACAGGGCGGCTTATAGGATAGAACGCTGACAGCACACTACTATCCATGGTTTTATTTAAAAACAAAAAACTAGTTTTATCAAAATCTTTACCCATGGGTAGGATATAAGGGAAATAGGAGTAAAATAATTAAATAATAGGTCATTTTATTAATAAGCTAATGTAGGAAAATTGAATAAAGGCACTTAATGTTAGGTTTTTTAAGTTTTAGGGAGAACATTGACGAAGAAGAACTAAACAACTGACATGATAAATTAAATAAGTGCATAAAAACTTTAAAACTTTGTTGAGGGAAAAATACATAATTGCTTTTTAATTTTTTTCTTACAAACAAATGAACTAACGTATACAACCGTTAGATTGAAAAATAGGTTATGTAACAATCTATAACATAGCAAAAGATGCATAGTAAAAATGTAATAAAACAAAAAGTTATAGCCATTTTACACGCAAAAAAATAGTAAATCGCGCTTTTCTCGCGATTTTGGTTTTGTTAGTTATTTAGTTTTCCAACTACGGGGACGATTTATGATAATGTACATGGAAATTACAGCTCTGAACGCCGAGTCACGTGATTACTATGCATTTTTGACGTGTTCTCTATTTGAGGTATTCTAATAAGCGGCAGTAGAACGTCAGGTTATATTTTCTCTTCAAAACAAACGACAGCCGACTTGACGATGACTTGACTTCTTCTTCTTCTTCTTCTCTTCAATAATGGCCTGTGTCCGTCATTTCGACAGACAATTTTGCCAGTGTCAAGTGATAAAATTGTAATAAATAAGTCAAGTCATGTCATTTGTCAAGTCGGCTGTCGTTTGTTATGAAAAGAAAATGGTGGATTTTCTCTTCAAAACCTAACACGAATTTTCACATTCAGAAAAACCACTTTACACACATTTATTCCAATGGCTCACACTTTATGTTACGACCTAAGTATTATTGGTTAAAATTCCACCAAAATTAAACAACAATACTCACAATAACACAAGAAAAACTATTAAAATAAAAGTGCTATGTGTCGTTTCAAAAAATGTCAAAACTCGTGTCCGACTTGACTTCTTCTTCTCTTCAATAATGGCCTGTGTCCGTCATTTCGACAGACAATTTTGCCAATGTCAAGTGTTAAAATTGTAATAAATAAGTCAAGTCAAGTCATTTGTCAAGTCGGCTGTCATTTGTTTTGAAAAAAAAAATGGTGGATTTTCTCTTCAAAACTTGAAGACGAATTTTCACATTCAGAGAAACCACTTTTTCGTGGTCATGCAATGGACAATGACAGAGATTTTTCAAAGCCGCTCTATACAGGAGATTATGAATAAAAGGAGTAGTTTGCTCAAACTAATCCCACAATTACATTACCATTAGTTTCGGCACAGTGAACCGTTCTGTTAGTCCATATAACAAACCAGGATGTTGGTACCATTGGTTCGTAAACGTACATGTAGACTACTTCAAACTGCAAAATGGTAAGCAATATAAGACCCGACACGGTTTAATATTAGCTCTGACCTTAAATGGAGAGGAAGTGGGAGGGTTCTTTGAGGGAAAGAGATATGGGATAGAAAGAAATATAGATATTCCCCTCCACTTTCGCCAAGACCTATAAACCATGTTGGAGCCTGTACGTATACTGAAAATAAACCAGAAGCAACAACTGTAAAAAATTAAAAAAAACCAGACCAGAGAGATTAAAAAGTCCGTCAGATTTATGCAAGGACGAATGATTTATGTCATGCTTTTAGCAACGTTCATTGCAAGCTGTAAACTAACTATTATAGTGATACTGACACCCACGGTAGAGGCTTGTTTTCGAAATATCCTCCAGCTCGTGCTAGGTACAAAGCCTCTCTTTGAAGTTGCCAGTTAACTAGATTGAAATTACAACCACAGTTTTCACGTTAGTTAAAATTACAAAGGGAACTGTATGTAGACCAGTTGTGTAATGAAGTTAAAATGTAATGTTTGTGTTGAATTTTATTCTATTACATACAAAAGTTTTACAGTTATTGTACTTCAGTAAATACAAAATCCAATTTTAACTTGCATAGAAAAATGAAATAACAACCTTATTACTATAATTTACAGCATACTTTTGCTGCTCCAAGTTTTGTCTAGACAAATAAAACTCGGCCATTATCTAGCAAGAATGAACAGCGCATTCTCTTTTTTTTATTTCAATTGTTTTAAGTAAACGAGATTTCTGGTAAACACCGCAGGCGAGACGCTGCAATTTCCTTGCCAAATCGAGTGTGAACCAGTAACCACTGGTTCAAACCAGAACCCGCTGTTTTTTCTAACGCAGACTAGTTGTTTACTGCCGAAGGGAGGGCTGAATTGAAAATCACAGCCACCCCATGTACAGTTTACGGTTATTTACCATTTTATTTACATCGTTTTTTAGCATAGATGAATTTGTGGTGTTATTTTCGTAGTTTTGTTTGCTAAAGTTTTATTTGGTGAGCCCAAACATCCAAACACCTACGTTTATTTTTATTATCCAATTTCAGTTTTTCACAAACTTGTTTTTTGTGTAGCCGGTGATAAAATAATAAAAACTCTTTACAAAATGTTAAACATAGATTTATTAATTTAAAAATTTGTATTGTTTGTTCTCGGTCCAAACAGATCAATGCAAAATCCCCAAAAATTCAATACACTAAACAAAAATTGCTTCACAAGTCGTAAATGTCCGGGGGGCTAAAGACAAGTGGTCTGAAGATTGCGCCGTTGGCAAAACGGGGTTGGAAATCTAATTTGCAAATGCATTTCCTGCCTTTTGCAGCCTGTATCACTTCATCAGCTTGCTACTAGAACTTTTTTTTATCTGGTGCTGTAGGTTTTTTTTTATATTTGACTCTATTTTTTAAATTAGGATTAAGTTTAGTTTTAAAAGAGCTTGATATAAAATGTATTCGATATTTAAATAAATGCCAAAATAGGCTAAACTTTCTATAGCTTTACGAATTGACTTTTTCCACTGGGAGCGAACCTATTGTCTGAAGTTGTTTGAAATATTCCCTTCATAAGGAATGATCTTCACGTCTCTCACAGATATCAATACATCATGTAGCAAAACGTGTTTCTTTCAGTTGGCTGAATAAATCGATTGTTGGAAATTTCCATTGAATATTCGGAGTACAAAAATGTAGTCGATATTATTTTAGTGCCAGTTGTGAGTAGATTTCCACAACTGAATTTTGTGTGTAGGTTACTGTTATGACTGGATGTGAACTTGCTGACTGAGGTAGGTACATGATCTAGAAACGTTACTTTTTTGTGTGGTTGGTCACTTTGGTCATCAAACAAATGATCATCAAATTATCAGTCAAAGTTTGAACAAAGTTGTAATATTCAATGAAGTCAGCATTACTATTATCATTATCATCAATCATCATCAATATATATAAAACTCTTTTGAAGCTGACAGAGAATCAACGCACAGCCTAAACCATAAGTCCTAGAGGTATGAAATTTGGAGGGTAGTATCCTTATATAGTGTAGAGGTGCACTAAGAAAAGAATTTTGAAAAGTCGCACCCTAAAGGGTCTAGAACGCTAGCAACGCCGCGGGCGACGGCTAGTTCTATCATATACCCACCTTTAACCAAACTATGCCTAGTACTTATCACTTACCTACCTATGTAATTTATTTTTGGCAATCAATATTAATGCCATCTCTTATTGTTTTGGTTCCATGTAAAATTCGGTAGAATTTCGCCAGTGCTCACGGTCCATTGCCGGCGGAAATTACCCTGCGTAGGAACCTCTGCCTTTTTATACAGCTTTGTATTGTGCGATATCGATTAACCTCAACTTTTGTAAGCGAAACGGTGAGTTTTACTTTTATTTTCCGGTCTATACCTATTACAGAATACTGAAAACCAAACTGTTTTATGTAATAAAATGTGATTAGAACAAAATGTCGTATTAGTAGGTAAAAGAAATACCAAAGCGAGCGTTTTGGTCATAATATACTCTAAAAAGGTTTCTTATATAGCTTGTAATAAAAAATAATGTCAATCTTTATCAAACGTATAAAAATAACATTACAGCTAGAAAAGGCTGTATTTTTCGTATTAGTATCTCACTGTTTCGTGAAATTCAAAGATAATGTGACACAATTTCGTACACATTAGTTACTTCTAATGGCTTTAGCGTGTTAGGACAAACTCGATAAAACAAAAATACTTTTACGTCGGCAAATTAGTGACGTCTTCGCTCCATTAGATGATCACATGGATCACATGACTTCGCGCTGGGGCAAAAATATTTACTGGTACCCTAGAGCAAATGGATTAAAAGTATTTTCTCGTGATTCCGTTACGGGGGGTATCGTTGTCTTATGAAAACCTGCCAGGTTTAGTTTTTATACTACATCATTGGTATTCTGTGACTAAATAGTGACATTAGCGCGTTTCAGCGCGTTTTTTGCCGTCAAAAGCTTTTTGTTTTGTATATCTGTAGCCAAGTCACGTGACATTATGCTGCGCAGCGAAAGCAGCTCACAGCTTGCGATACGATTCGAGTTTTCAGATTTTTCGAAACAACACCTAGCACTTTTATTTTAATAGTTTTTCTCGTGTTATTGTGAGTATTATTGTATAATTTTGGTGGAATTTTAACTAATAATACTTAGGTCGTAACATAAAGTGAGCCATTGGAATAAATGTGTGTTTCCGAATGTGAAAAATCGTTTCAGGTTTTGAAGAGAAAATCCACTATTTTCTCTTCAAATCAAAACAAACGACAGCCGACTTGACGCAGATTTGACTTGACGTATATTATTTAAAATTCACCACTTGACACTGGCAAAATTGTCTGTCGAAATGACGGAAACAGGTCATATAGGTTTAAAAGAAGAAGAAGCTTGCGATACGGGGGCAGAACCAAGTTCTATAGCAAAAAGATGACCCATTATTACCCGTTCTCACACTATAAACACAGAACTTCTCAATCACGATTGCTGGGACAAAGTATAGAAGTTGTAAAATCCCTCGACTGCACACATCAGAAAGTCGACAACTTCTGACATGCCCTCGGCCTCAGAACTTTCACATTAGCGTGGAGACGGCAAACTTGCAAACTACTTGTGATAAACGAATCTTGGGAAAAATGTAAGAAAGTCTCGAGTTTCGGATAAACGTTATCATTTTGTGTTTTGGGATTATTGATGTGCCTATTATTACATCACACTTCTAGGTGCAGATCTACCCGAGAGGGGTTAATTGAAAACCAGCGCTGGATGTCTTGCATCCAGTCTCTATATGCTGAATTTACCCCTTTTGCCCTCTTCGAAGTTACTGTTAATATAACATTGTACGTTTTATAATATCTACCGAGGCAATAAATGTTTTTTGTATTTGTATTTAGTACCGTCATATTGATTGATATTTTCCTTCACCGTTATTAACATCGTGAGGAAACCCGCGGCTTAGTCAGCTCCGCACGTATTGACCTTGTCTTTCCTGTGGATATGGCTGACTAGGCTGAGAGGATGGTATAGGTGCTGGGCAAGCTTTACTCCATCTAAACTTTGTCCCAGGCACTAGTCTCCCGTTAAGTGTAGGCATAGGTTGCCTCCTGACACTGTATAAATTATCTTCAATAAGTATAAAGGCCTATTAATTGAAAGAAAGTAATGGAGACTGAATAGATGAATAGATTAATAAAAAAATATGGCTCATGCAGCACATTATTACATAAATATTGGTACACTATGCACAGTCCCAGATAATACGTAAATTCACACTGAAGTTTCATCTCTATATCAATAATTACCTAAATTTTCACGGGATTTTTCGATGACCATTCGCAATTGGATAATGTCATTTAAAAATAACGAATGCATGATGCGGTTTTACGTAGCCTGGCCATGCTTAGTCTGCAATGGAATAATTTAGGCAACAGCGCCAAAATAATTTCTACGTACTGTAACTTCAGCTGTTTTCGTGGTCAAATCTTACTGGCGGTAATAACGGTATTTCCAACAAGCTTTTCAAATTGTACCATTTTCTCAATTTCGTCAGTCCATGTATACATCATTTTAAATAAATCTAAAGCTGGAATTATATTAAGCCGTATTAACATTAGTGTGTCGTAACTCCGGCTTAAGTCTTTAGTTTCAAAAATATTTACTTACTGCGGAAATATCACGCAAAATAAACATTGTGGTAGTAAATGAACGTCGTGGCGGAGATATTGGCTCCGGCCGGTTATTACTGAACTTTTTAAAGTTATTAGATGGTCGTTTGGCGCATCGAAGGCTTTTATCTAAAATTATGGAGCTCTATGTTATTTTATCGATAGTGAGTGCGGGCAGTAAACTAATATTTCTCATAAAAAGTTGCCAGAGTGCTTTATTGGAGAATATACTTTAATGTTAAGTTCTTAACACGACATTTTTAATACCAAAAAAAAAAAATAATTCGCATCAAGAAAAAAAATATTATCAGGGACATTTCACAGAACGTGTTCTACTTAGTTCCAATCTAAGCTGCTGTTTTTTGTGGCCAATTAAATAATTCATTTTTTTTATTTTTCAGGTACGCATTCATTTAACACAAACCTCAATTGGATCATTGAAAGTATTGTGAGTGTGCAGTGACCGAAAACAAGAGTTACCTACTGCAAAAACTTATTCCAATTGATCAGTAAGTTTGCAAGTTCGGAATAATTAAAAATCTGGCTATCAAATGGACTCCCGTTGATTTCCAGGAAAAACAATGTTGCCATTTTCCATCCAGTGATTTCCCCCAATATTTGCATGTTGTTTATAACCTCTGATCGATGGGGTGTGGTCTTACGCATTGTTTGTTATTAGTACGAAGTAACAAAACTCAATAGCAGGGGTAACGCACGCAATTAATAAGGTTGTATCACTCGTAGCAACATGTTGTAACAGAATAATGAATCAATAACGAAATAAATTTTGACATCACCCACGGGGATAGCGGGACGTCGAGCGTGGACAATCGAATAGGGCTGTCAATTCGAACTATGCCTATAACTTTTTAGTAAAACCAATAACGGGCGAATTACATAATAATATGTAGCTACACTTGACAGCCAGAATTTCCAGTGTTGCCAATAATAAAAACAGAACGAACAGAGTTGTGGCAAATAAAACCCAAGTCTAGAAAACATTCAAGAATTTAAAACTTCTAGTAAACATCGAGTGTCTGCCTACACTGAGACGTTTACAATGTTTCTTTTATTAAATTAAATATATACATATTCTTGAACATATCACACAACGATCTCTAGTACCAAACTAAGCAAAGCTTGTACTTTGGGAACTAGATTGCTGATAGAATACTTAGTAGGTACGTTTTTTTTGAATACATACTTATAATACATAGTAACACCCAGTAATAAGTTTTACTGTAACCTTTTGATATATTTAGTTGCGTAGGTATACGTTGTTTGTAAATATTTTCCGTCGACAATAAAAAATGAATAAATACAGTTTTGTGACCTCAGCAAGTTTGCGCAAGAAAAATGCATAGACAATTTACAGCCTCATCTTTAATACCTTTCAAAAATCACCGATCCCGGCCACGTTTTTAATCTGCACTTTAGATAGCAAGGCCTATAAAGCCTCATGTAAATGCAGAAAACCGAACCGTATTAGCATTCTTATCGGGGCAGCCCTGACGCGGGTGTCCCGCATTCAATTACGTGATAACATCACGCAACAACGCAATTACGATGCTAATCCGTCAATCGAATGCGGACCTAGACCCTTGGAGCCAGGACTGACACGCAATGACAGTTTTTCTGTATCGATTTTTGACACCAAATTTACGCACTTGAAAAATCTGGTGTGATTTTATAGATATTTGCTGGGTAAAAAGACAGACAAGCAATGTGTTAAGCCGCGGCTGACATTTTGAGCTGGATCTGAGTATAGGATCCCTCAATCCTGACGGAGATCACTCAATGGCAGTTTTTCCGTATTCATTTTTGACACCGAACTCATGCACTTGAAATCTGATGTACCTAGTTGATCATGGGTTTAAAGATGGCTCTCTCTTTCCTAAGCAATTATTATTCCCATCTGATGGTGGGGTCTGCTTTCCTCGGTTTTTCCTTCCACTTCGCTCTATCCGACGCGTCGTCTTGGTTTAAAGATGGCTGGCTGTCAAAAATTTACTAAGTAAAAAAATATGACTTTGGTACCTACCTACACCTCTGTAGTAAGTACATAGTGTACATACGCAGCTCAGCGTATTTATATACAAACAGATTCCTAGTCTTTGAATAAATAATAAATGTATAATAATAAATTTACATAAATCCGCATCTTTTTTCTATGAGAAAATATTGGTAGTGAAGAACTCACTGCAAAACTGATGAGTATTCCACAAAATCTCGGACAGGTGAAACGGCTTAGCACCGCCATTGCAGTTTTTTCAATAAAGTCTATCTGCTTCAACGAACCCAATGAACCACGTACAAAGTTCAAAGGCACCAAAATCACTTACATCGAATGCCATAACCGTACGATTCAATGTTATTCATATACCGACTCCGTAATCTCCCATATCGATTCAATCGCGTCGCTTTCAAACTCGTTGCCACAAAGTGTCTCCATCTGATGTTATTGATATTTGACAAATAAAGTAATATATCAAACCACATTAGAGGGTCGAGGGTAGGGGTTGGGAGGACATTTGTGAAGTATTACACATAATCTTGACCGATAAGGCGCGTGCACGGATGCCATTACATTTATTACCAAGAACGCGGGGTGGCAACATTGATATTTGACACTGGCATTGGAATCAGCACTCAAGTAGCCATAATGACAGTTACATAATGACTATAATTTGGAAGTTTTCAAGAGTAGAGTGGGCAGAATTGTGACAACTAGCTACAAAAGTCACAAACCAAGAAGTCAAGTCAACTCAAGTCAAGAGTAGAGTGGGACACGAGTTTTGTCATTTTTTGAAACGACACATAGCACTTTTATTTTAATAGTTTTTCTTGAGTTATTGTGAGTATTGTTGTTTAATTTTGGTGGAATTTTAACCAATAATACTTAGGTCGTAACATAAAGTGTGAGCCATTGGAATAAATGTGTGTAAAGTGGTTTTTCTGAATGTGAAAATTCGTGTTAGGTTTTGGAGAGAAAATCCACCATTTTCTTTTCAAAACAAACGACAGCCGACTTGACAAATGACTTGACTTGACTTATATTATTACAATTATATCACTTGACATTGGCAAAATTGTCTGTCGAAATTACGGACACAGGCCATTACTGAAGAGAAGAAGAAGAAATCTCATACGAAAAGTATGGCTTTTCGTATTTCGTTAAGCGACGTTTTGCGCGGTCAATATTTGAATGGGTGACCTTTAGTGGCATTTACATCTGAGCGCTTCCGTGCTTCGGCCCCGGCTCTAGCAGTCGTCAAGTCACCACGAAGACCCAGAGTTTGATACTAACTCTTACGAATTTATTTATTATTAAAAATAAAAATATTTATCTTTAAAAAATATATCTTCATATTTTTTTTTCATGGTTACTTTGATTCATGCTTTACAATCGAGCACAGTATCAATTAATTTTTGTATATCTGTCGAAAAAAGAAGAATCTTTCTGTATCCGTCCCGAATTTCGTTCGTACTACGTGTCGCCATCTAAGTAATTGACGGAATGTAACATACAAGTATCGCCACACAGGGGGGTTATTCTGTATTCCTATCGCTTTTGTAGATATATTCCAGAAATCCCCACCAAAAAATCCCTACCAGTGGGGATTTCAGTTTTTTTTTCCAGAAATCCCCACTGCTACCGTAGCATGTCTACAACGTAGACATGTCTACAACGTAGACATGCTACGTCGTAGCAGTGGTAGTCTTGGTGTGGATTTCTGGAATATATCCTTTTATAGTAGGTACATCAATATTAAGAACGCCCGCCGCGATACACAGAAGCCACAGAGTAAATACATTATAACATATTATACAGTATTATACTGTGTATATTAATTCAACGTTGCATAGTAGACAGGTATTAAAAAAAATACTATATGGGTAAGTATTCTACCAGCAATCTAGTTCCCATAATGCAAGCTCTGCTTAGTTTGGGACTAGAGGGCGTTGTATGTAATGTCCAAGGATATTTATTTTTACGTCATAGTGACGTTTTACATAAAATATCATTGAGTGTACCCCTTATTCTCAAAGATAGGTAGATACTTTAGGGTTGTCTAGGATGCATACCTACCATGCATAAGGTGAACAAGATTTAATTTAATACAGTTTAATATTGGTTTGAATACGGTAGGTACGTACGTATCTTTGATAGGGCGCGCTGATATACTTTTGTATACCGTAAGGCAGTAAGCTTTCGTTATCTTCCCCTTTAAAAAAAATAAAAAGCGGAACGATGCGCTTCAATTTCAGAAATGGCTCACATTAGCTATATTGAATCTAAACGCCCTGCAATAAAGCCCATTTTACATTGAGACCCGTTTAAAAGTGAGAGAAGCATTCCCGTGCCGCATTATCGCTGAAGATATTTTTATTGTGTCGATAAAGCCGATTTGCAAAAGTCCCTACGGAAAGCCGTAGGAAATTATTTTATGGACGTTTTTGCTAAGTAAGTGATACTTTATTAGCTTAAGTAGACGCTTCTTGAAGGAATTGTTTGCGATATATTTATCGAATGCTTTCGAGAATTGGAGGCTTGTTTTTATCCGATATATAAAGTTTGTTTTTGATTTTGTATGATGATTGTGAAGAGTGCGCAATTACTGTTTTAATATTGAGTTCTCGAAGGCATTCATAAATCCAGCGGCCACGGATTAATTTTAATAAAAAAACAGCAGCTCAATCTAACTGGTCAAATAGGATATTAAATTAGTTTACCTGTTCAAAACGAAATTTAATCAAACTATTTGCATAATATCACATATGCCGCTAATTTAGTCAAACTCAATAACTGGCAACACCTGTGACCGGCCCTAGTTCCCGTTATTCTGTGGCCACGAAAATATTGCCAAGCTTAAAGGTGCTTTGCCACCAGAGCTAAGCTAAGCTACGTTGCTAAGGATGTGTTTGAAATCCACCAATAGGGATCGTTTGTTTTCATATTAACTTTTTTTTTTTTTTATATCAATTTATCTTAATGGAAAAATGAATTTATTCACAAAGAAAATTACAACTAATACAGTATTTACAATATTCACAATATTTACAAAATACACATGAAACACGAACACGTTGCAAACGATTTATAGATAGCTCAACTGGTCCAAATCAGTACCAATCGGATAATTAAACGATTCCTATTGGTGGATGTCAAACACATCCTTAGCAACGTAGCTTAGTTTAGCTCTGGTGGAAAAGCACCCTAAAGGACCCAAGCGTCATATCTAAGTTTCCCATTTTTGCTGCTAATATTTGCAGTGCTACTTCGTGGCCTTTCCTACCGACTTTAAAAAAAGTCACGATCAATAAAATTATCCCAATAAACCGCCATCATCATCATTATCTGATGATTAATTTTAGTCAAATTGAAGTCGGGTTTTCTAGTTTTATAACTTAAAAAATATTAAGTACCTACCTTTACGGGCGAATACTCAAACGCTACTTATATTAAGTTCATGCTTTAATTATTGCCATTTCCAACAAATGAGTAATGTCAAACAGAGGCAGAGGAATTTTAGGTGGTGTTTAAATTTGAGTGATGTTTCAATATTCGGCGCATAGACTCATATATTTGTAGGTACTTCACGCTCGATGCTGATGCAGTGCAAAGTCAATTCGCTTGTAGCATCTCGGCTCGTGGCCCTCTGTTACTCTGTGGCTTGCGTTATATTGCTGTCTCATCAAATATGTATTGGAGAACCCACCTCAAATAAATTCCGTAGTTTATGCAAAAAGGTGGAACATTTTATTGAGAGACATTAAATAGCTAAAGAACGATTGGCATTTTATGAAAAAGGCTTAGCAATAATAATGTGTGATGGGCATAGTGCGATAAATGACGAACAACAAAAAAATATATATTGAAGGCTCAACCTTGCGGCTCTATCGTTAGATTCGTCTAAAATTATACGGTTGGTAATGATTGATGGTTATGTACTGTATGTAATGTATGTAATGTAATGTCTATCAGAAGGTTAAAGTGGATGAATGATATATTTAAAATTTTGAAGCCTAAAACATCACGAATGTTGCAAGTTAATTAAATGCTTCAATGAACAAGAAGGAATAGAATACTGAATAAAATAACGGAGAAGAAATGCTTACTCTGTGATTATAATACCTATACAGATCACAATCTTACCTGTAACCAATGAAACTGACCGAAAATCACGGCATCATCGAACATTTTGTTCCATTCCAAATTTAAATTCAAATTTTCAAATTGCCAGTTAAAACATGGTTGCTAAAAACCTCGAATCGGAAGTTGAATCGTTGCAACTTGCAAAAACTATCCGATCTTCGACCGCGGTGTCATTCCGAGCTAACAATCTAGAAATTTTCAAGTCGATATTTCCGACCTGATTCTCAGACTTCGCAAAACGACCAGAGGAAACCGACTTACTACTATTAGTTCTTTTATTGCAGAAACTTGGTCCGATACTGTCTTGACTGGTGGTGACACTTTCAGATTCTTTTTTGCTGCCAGTTTGCTACAGATGAAATTGCGCGCGATGATCGTGTAAAATAAATACTTAGTATTTCTTAGCGTTGGCGCACACCTGACGACAAGACATCGTTATCGTGTCCGTAGTGACATGAAAATAAATATTCTTTTAAAAAGCATGCTGTCAAAAGAGGGTTTTCGTTATTTTTTTCTTCATAAGCTGCTTTCGTTTGTTACTTTTATACCGTTTTGCTTTAGTTATAACTGAAATAGCTTTTAAGAAATAGCATATTGTAACGAAAAAGCTCTTAAAAAAACTTGCTTTTCTACAAAATATTTATTTTCTCTCCCTAACTACACGACGCGACGTCTTGTCGTCTGATGTAGTTTGACGCTTAGTTTTATTGTATTTCTTGTTGCTTTTTGGTTCTTTAATTATTTCTTCAGATTTTTTTAACATTGTATAGGCAAAGCAGGCAAACGTTTGACCACAAACTCACCTGATGTTAAGCTAAATGGATTATCAAAACAGAGTCACACGATTAAGTCTACATTACTGAAACATCGACTGTAAGTATAATTTTATTTATTTATTATGAACTCTCAATAAAAGGACAAAATGTTCATGAAGAATCAAGTAGATTACCTACTGGATTTTTTATTTTTTCTAATATAACTATGAAATCCATTCATTTTGCAATAGAATCAAACAAAACCTTTTAGGAGGCAATCGTTATCTCATAACCTGGCAGGCCTTAGCGCGTTTCAGCTTTTTTTTTGACGTCAAAAGCTTCTCGTTTTCGTATATCTGTAGCCACGTCACTTGACATTATGCTGGGCAGCGAAAGCAGTTCAGAGCTTACGATATGGGGGCTGGTCTTGTTTATTTCCATTAATAAATAATTTCTTTAGTGTGGATAAATTTAGATATATATTCGATGCACACAATACAGGGAGTACGTAAGTTTCAGTATTCTAATTAGCATAAACTTTACTTGAGTGAAATAATCAGAATACTTCCGCAATCCTAAGCTTCCTTGCATTTGCGTGAAATCCTTACATTCAGACATTATTTGGCAAATCTTCTCATTATATCCCAAGGGTTAATCCTCGCTTACATTTCGCTTTTTAATTGTACCCTCACTGTCTGACCCTCATCGAGGTTACTTGTTTTTCAGAATTTGCCGTCTCGTTAAGCCTTCGACGGAGTAAGTTTGTTCTGGTACAAGAGAGGTCCATTTGTGTCGGTATTCTAAAATTTAACTCAAGCTGAATTGTTTTATTAAGGTAAATTACTCAGACCATATTCAAATTCTATAAAATACGGGCCTATTAGTCAGTGGTTCATGTTAGGTCTGTGATAAAATAAATAGGAAACCTTTAAATTAGTTATATATAGTTTTGCATAGTAACCTTGTATAGTATATAATATATATAGGTGTTTTCAAATATAAGTTTCGAAATACAGCGATATAAGCACATATTTTCATATTACGTAGCGTATTCATGTAGTGCTACGTTTCGTAGCATTCCGTAGCATTATTCTACTATTTAACACAATTTCGTAGAATAGTGCTACGAATATGTTTCTGTAGGTATCATATTTTTTCTAACTAATCTCTTCTGTTCTATTTTCCAAACACTGTAGTATTATTCTCTGTGTTTTTTATTTTTTTTATGAGAAACCCAAGAGTAGTCTGAGGTCAAATGTATCACTTCTGCATACTCATAATAATTATGATAAAAATGGGTTTTTCCCATCGAGCCCACCGCGCGGCCCACTGGTGGGCCAGATGTGAAAAAAATTCCCATTGAGCCCACTCATTTGAGGTTCAGTTGTTTCGCTCAGTTTCAAAAAACGCTTGCGCTCATCCCTCGTACCACAAATCTATGTTCGCTATCACAGCCTTGCATCCGTGATCCCTACCCTTCCGTTACATTATTATATGATTAATTAAATCCTAACGTTATCTACACTGTTTGATGACAGGCCAATTTGTTTGGGCTTTTTAGTTTCCAGGTCGTTAACCTTGAGGTCATCCTTACGTTGGTCAAACTTGCATTATCCTATATTATATATTTTGTGATAGGGAGAGATAGAGACAGCACAACATAATACCTAATTTTATGGATGTAATTCTTTTTCTCTGTAATAAACTTTTTTTACTTTTTACTTATAATACCAAAATTGGTATCGACGACTATTTACATTTCAACCAACAGGCTCACGTGCAGAGCCACAAGAAATAACAGATTCCGGGACTGGGTAGTCTAGGTGTCAGAATTTCTATACAGTCCGGCATGTAAACTGAAATAGTTTTCAGACTCTTTTCAGTTTTTTGTATTCAGACAATAGAAGCGTATAAATGAATCTTCACAACTAGTGGGGTAATTCTCTAAATAAAATCTAGAAGCAATATTATTGAGATTTTGTTAAGATGTCATATCACATATTGGCAGCCTTTATCCCAACAAAATCACAATGATATTGAACTAGATTTTATTAAGAGAAACCCCTCTGAACACACTACAAACTTTCCAGTATTAACTTAGGAACATAGTAAACAGAGCTTTTTCAACTTTAAGGAGTAAAAGATTAGGGAAGTTAGATATTTGTATAAGGAATCTTATAAAACAAAGTTGGAATGGAAATAGAAAGAGAAAGGTAATGCGACTCATTATAAAAGGTCGTTAGAAACTTATTTGGCCGTATTACATTCATTTTCTGAAGTCTTCTTTGACGGGTATCTCTACTTCGTCGGTAATAGCTCTGCGTTACTGTGGGTCGTGGGTTCGATACCAAAAACAAACATTTTGTATGTAGCAAACACGAGGGGAAACCCGCGGCTTAGTCAGCTCCGCACGTATTGACCTTGTCTTTCCTGTGGATATGGCTGACTAGGCTGAGAGGATGGGTTAGGTGCTGGGCAAGCCTAGGTCTAGGTACTCCATCTAAACATTGTCCCAGGAACAGTGTCCCGTTAAGTGTAGTATAGGTTGCCTCCTGACGCTGTATAAATGATCTTCAATAGATATAAACACCTATTATGTAGTACTGTCATACATAATCAATGAAAATGTACCCTTACCCTACCCTTGAAATCGAAATAACAACGCAAGCAGCATTCATCGCAAAAGCTGTAGTGAATATTTAATTTCAAACACCTATCATCATCATCATCAACTTATAACGGTCCACTGCTGGACGTAGGTCTCTCCCAAGACGCGCCACTGAGTCCGGTCTTCGGCTCTTCTCATCCAGTTTTTGCCAGCTACATGTCTCAGATCGTCACCCCACCTAGCCGGAGGGCGTCCTACACTACGCTTGCCTAAACGTGGTCTCCACTCGAGTATTAGTTTGCTCCAACGATTGTCGGTTCTGCGGCAAACATGGCCGGCCCACTGCCATTTCAGCTTACTAATCCTCTGAGCTATGTCGACCACCTTGGTTCTCTGTCGGATAACCTCGTTCCGGATTTTATTCTTCAGAGAAAACACCTATACAAAACTCCAAAATTGCTTTCATATTTTGTTTCTTGAATCTCGCAAGCAATAACGACAAATCCAAGTTTGGAAAGCTAATATATTAAATTGTAGTTCGATGGGATGCAGTCCGCGTAGACCCCAAGTGGCGAACTTTGGCGAATGTATTACTTTGTGACACAGAGTAGAAATCACAGAGCAACAGTTCCGAAAACACGCGCAGTGATGTGAAATGTGTGCGTGAACTTCACGAGAGTTGAGTTTCTGATGCCTCCGGCAAGGCAAGTGGCTGAGACCCGGAAGTGACTCGCAACATCACCCTCACGACCCCAAGTCAATTTCGAAGTTTTTCGTATTTCGATGATTGTCCAAAATGCAAAATGCTGCCAGTGTCTTGGGCACGCTTCCGATTGGTACTGATTTGAACCAGTTGAGCTAAAAATAAATCGTTTGCAACGGTTTGTAGATAGCTCAACTGTTTTAAGTGTATTTTGTAAATATTGTAAATACTGTATCAGTTGTAATTTTCTTTGTCCAAAATGAATATAAAATATGAAAATTATAATATTTTTATCATACCGCTCTCAAGGAGCTGTTGCTCTGTGGGGTGTCTGCTCCTTGGTATTACTTGTGACGTGCTAGTTGCTAGTTCCAGTTGCCAACAAATGTTGCTTACGCCGTGAGAATTGGATATTGCTAGTGGAGTGTTTGATCAAACTCCATTTAGGATCGGTACCTTGTAAACTTTCTTCATTACTCTAGTACTCGTATATACAACTGGGTATTGTTAAACAGCTTAGGGATTTCTTAGAATAAATTTATTTGAATATTGAGACAAAATATTACATGTTTTAATTTAATTAATTCTAACAGAACACTTCACTGTCTATATCAATTCATGAATTTTTAATTTCACATATAGTTTCTTTAGAAAATTCCGATAGAGATTATTATGAAGAAAAAACAAAATGATTGCGAAATGGTGGTCAAAAGACGCTGAAAGACCACGAGGTAGACCACCCGCTCGATGGTGTATTAGTAGTGCGTTCGTTTTAATCCTCAGATGATTGTTTGTATGTGTTTTAGTCTCATTAAACTAATGTTTATGTAAACATTCATAACGAAAACGCATTATTATTTTAAGGGTGATCTATTTCTTAGAGAAGCTCTATAAACAATCTATTAATATATTAAGGCTTTCCTTTGGGATGGTCAGTGGACGTGCCACAAATATTATAAAGCGAAACTATTCCGTAAAAGATGGGTTGAGGGAAAAGGATGGGCGGTCAGGTCCCTCGGTTCTGAGAACCGGCAAGGTTTATTAATATACCACGAACCGAGAGAAGGCATAATAAGAGGATCTTTGAAGTCGTTATGGACGTAATCTTACAAACTGTTGTTCGTCTTTTTTGCGTAAAACGCGGGTTTATGTAGGAAAATAACAAACAGTACTTTTAGAACTAAATTTTTATTGGAGTAGAGAAGTAATTTATAGCTTAAGGAGATAGAACTTAACGGTAAGGGCCATATTTGTATTCAATATTACTTCATAGATTTTTGGTATGAAAAACTCTAATCAAATCTATGTTTGAGTTAAAATTTTTTATCAGAATACATTCAATTACTTTCCATCAGGTGGCACGCCTGCTCGTCTGCCAGTTATGAAATAAAAAAAAATAATATACAAGCTGTTTCTTTACACGGGAATCATCAAAGAGAAGGAGTAGGCTTATATAATTTAGACAAAAACATCGTCTATCAAATGGGTAATTCAATAGTCAATAAGTAATTGATACACCCCATGTTTATTGACATTTATTTAATACTATCTAAACCCTCATCTTCAGAAAGCGAATTATATCTAGCAATTTAATAAATGTCACTATCTGAAATTGAGACGTATTAGATAGGGAGTCAACTAATAGATTTTTAATCAATTTAGTTTCGTGTCCGCCATTTTGCAACGTGTCGGGCGACGGTTGGACGGTTTGAATTCGGAATGAGAGCGCGGGCGAACCGCCATCCATCATTGGTCGACCAGCCTACGGTTGACGCGCGCAAATTATAATTGAGATTTATGCACCTTCACTACTGCCAACGTCTATAATGTTCAGCGATGTATGCAAATTGTTTAAATAAGCTAAAAGATTTTCATGGCAATGGAAAATAATAGCGCGCTCTTTAAGCATGTTCAAATTGTTCATAAGTAAAAAGTTTTCATATCTACGCAAGCTTTACAGCACAAATAAAAAATTTCGAGCTCGACTTAAAACTTTAGTCATAAAGTGACTTTTTATTTTCCCACCGTACTTATTTTAAACTATAAAACAAACTGAAATAAATATTTTAACATCGTCCCGTCGCCGCCGCAGGTCAGACTTCAAAACGGCAAAGTAATCCTATTTTACAACCTTAAAAGCGCCAAGTTGCAGCGCTATCAATTTACCGTAAGCCCATACGGGGCTCTAACACTACGTAAACCAACTAAGGGATAAAACGAACGCTGCGGTACGGTGACGAATTTCACCGCACCGCAAAACTAGCATAGCGGAATACCTAGCTAATTGGAATAGATCGCTTTTTAAAATGAAAGAAAGACACAAAAGATTTCATTGAGCAAAGGATTGATACAATATAACTCTCTATATCTACCACACACACACACACACACACACACACAACATAGTTACATAAAAGGCAGCCTTATTTCCAAGCGATCTCTTCCAGAAAAAGAGGGACTAACAAGGCTAGAAAAGACAGGGGGTGCAATCATAAAACAACAATGACGCATGGTGTATGTGACAATGACGTATAACGTACCTATATAAATATAAATATAAATATAAATATAAATATAAATAATTATTACTGTGATGAATATTAGTATCTCTACGGGTATGTAGCTCAAAAGTGATATAAAAATACTCGTCGTTATTGATAGCATTATAACAATGAAACTATTAAAAAGTACCCACTTAGTTAGTTGAAATCTATTTAGTTGCTTTGGTAGAGCAAGATACAGCTAACTGCAGCAGCAAAACCGTACAGTGTGTGTACGCCTTATAAAGCTACATAAACCCTTGCACGTGGTATCGTATAAATGGGTTTGAAGTGCTGCATTGTCGTGTTATCTCCACACGATAGCTGTTGTAAGATGATCTCCCCGCGTTAGTGTGGAAAGGTTCTATTTCTATACCCCGTATCTATTGATACTGAATATTACCTATAGTTATTGTGTAACTCAGGTGGGAAGGTACAACGTATCGGGTGATCGGTAGGTCTTTGTTGCTGGTTTTCTAGATAAGGAATAAACTATTTAGTACAGTACTGTAGTACGGATGTATAGATGCTCGTGCGCCGTTGATCAGAAAAAAAACTGTTCAAATGTGTATAACGGCGTAAAGAAAGTTTATCTGGCACTAGCTGTCCCTCGCGGAAGAAGATAATTGAATCTATTTTCCTCTAAGTGTAGGTACTTAGAACAACCGTGACGCGTTTAGTTTTTTTAAACAGTCGGGAGCGAAAGTTCCTTGTCATCTATAAAATCTTGAATATAATCAGTGAGTCATCCACTGAGAACATTAAATTGAATTAATTAATTCTACAATTTTCAATGCATAATAATTAGGGGGTTATTCCCATCGAGCCCACCGGGTGGCCCACTGGTGGGGCTCGATGGAGAAAAAAAATTTCTACATTGGTCCGCTTGCTTGGGGAAGTAAACTAAATGAGCAAAGTAAAATCATTTGAACCAAATACCGATTCATTTAGTAAGCAGTGGTGACCACTTAACATCAGTTGGAACATTCGCTTGTTCTATCATTTAGTTAGTTGTATATACAAAAAAACGTAGACAATCACAAAATACGGTTTTTGCTGATTCTACGAGCTATTCTAGTTTCGGTCAACCCAACACGTACAATCCAGTGATATCAGATCAGGTAAACCTTAGGATTGGAGATCCTATCTACTTGTTAGCAGTGGTCGGGATTACGTGAAATATTGTTTTGGGGTAGCGCTTACTTGAAAACAACTGATTAAACCTTTATTTATCCGATTGATCGTGCGAACTGGTTTTTCTGGGTGGATGCCCGTTTATTTGACGATGCATATAGGCTGGGTAGTGCTTTAATTTTGTAATAACAATTGGTGACACCGGATTTAAGTAGAAAACAATATCATATTACAAGCTTTGCTTAGTTTGGGACTAGAAAGCGTTGTGTGATATCTATCTATCTATCTATCTATTCAGCCTGTATGCACCCCCTGCTGAGTATAGGCCTCCACTTTAGTACGCCTGTCTCTTCGGTCCTGTTGTGTGATATGTCCAAGGGTATTTAGTTAAAACGGTTCACCAATGTTCTAGGCGATCCTGACTATGGCTTATAATTTTTTTTAACACTCTACCTACAGAGTAACAATCATATTATTGCGACATGTTAAAGTCCATCAATGACAAATTATTGTATTTGTTTATTAACTTCTGTGGCGTAGTAAGCGGCCGAAGTTTATGCGTATTGGATTCAGGCTAAGAGCAAAAATGTTTTATAATTACATTGAGTAGGTAGGTGCCCAAGTAATTGTTCTAGCTCTGTCCATCATAATACACTGTTCTGCAAAATATCTTGCACAAATCCCTATAAAAGCGCAGCTATCAAAGCGCGAGTAACAAGATAAAATTCGTTATATTGATCCAATATTCTGCGGAAAGCCGGCATTGTGTTGTCATTACTGTCCGCCCTCCGGCTTCAGACGGATACATATTCATGAGAATAATTCGGCAAATTCCCTTAACGATGGCACGTCAAAAAGCGCCATCTACCGGTATGGGATTATCGGTGAGCTTGTTAGTGTAGTATCGTCAACTAATTTTATTGTTTCTTTATTTATTGGAACAGAAACAACAATACTAATGAAACTTAGTCAAAATGTTTTGGATTCATTAGATAATTACAGGTTTCCATACTCGGTAGAGAAAAATTTAACTTAAATTACATTACGATACTTAATTATAATTTCATAAAAAAAATTATTTCTTCTGTTCTGTAGATTTTGGACTCCCCAACAACAATTTGAGTCATCTACACATCGACTCTACCGCATTCTACAGTTTTTTGTTTTTTGTTTTTACACAATTTTTAAACACCCTTATTGAAGAGTCTATTAGCAGGTGCGGGTAAGAGTCTAACCTCTTTCTCTTTTTCTTACTTAGTCAAAGTTTCTTTTCTGAGACGACTCCGAATCAATCGTGGTCGCGACTTACAGATTCGTTCATAAAATGTAAATAGCTGATATTATGGTAGTTAATATAATAAAAACTTATAGATAACGGATTTGTAAAACTTCAAAAACTAAATACATCCCAGTGGGACCACAAGTCGCGACCCCTGTTATGATTTCTATATTTAGGAAAGTAAACACAAAATGAGACTTGTCATTTTTGTAATCAAAATGGTCTAGTGTCAAAGAATCTGCAACATTACTCCCCCATCACTTATTGCGATTTCTCGCGCCGAAACGCCGCAAAAAACGCTTCCAACATTACGCGGTATTACGTAGAAGGCTGCATTTACAAAGAAAGCTGATAATATGCGCTATACTATTGTAGTGTAAAGCCCAAGGCGAAAAAACAGCGGCTCAACTGTGAAGTCTACTGTCGAAGGTCTATTGCAATTTAGCATTTGACAGATTCTGTATCTTTTGTAACGTCATCGTCACACCACCGTCAAGTCAATACTTTCATCTGTTATGTTGTGACAGCTTTGCAACGCTGAGTAACACGATCTTATTTCATCTTCTTCTTTCTTCTATTATGGCCTATGTCCGTCGTTTCGACAGACAATTTAAAACAAACTACAGTCGACTTGACGAATGACTTGTCTTGACTTATATTATTTCAATTGACACTGGCAAAATTGTCAGTCGAAATGACGGACAGAGGCCATAAATAAAAAGAGAAGAAGAAAAGGATCGGGATGGTCTTTAATTTGACATCACTTTCTCGTATTTACCCATAAAACTACTATAACATTTACCAGACGTATTGACGTATTGATATGTTTCAAATGTTTAACAATTAAATAAAATATTATACAAATAAATATTAAATATTTACCAAACATTTTTACCCCACCATCAAGAGCAGCCCGCTTTCGGTGTAAATGCACTTTAAGGCTTTCGTTGACAAGGAAAAAGGGGAAATCGCTGATTGCCCTCGTGAAAAATTACACATCATACCATTGCTATGTACCCCTAAAAGCCTGTACGTACTTACATATTATAATAGGTATTAGCATTTGGTGTAGGACAAATTGTGATGGGAATGAGGCTTGAGCCAAATCGTATGCTGGTATTCTGAGACGTGAGTTGAGAGATTTAATTAAGTTTACCATTAAAAGAAATATCAGCAGTCATATTTAGAATACGCACTCCAAGTGGAATTATCATAGTAGATGTTATCTAATGTAAACAACCGTTGTCTAATGTTATAAGTATGTATTTACAAAAAAAAATGTATGTATGTATTCTATCAGCCATCTAGTTTCCATCGTACAAGCTTTGCTTAGTTTGGGACTAGAAGGCGTTGTGTTAAGTGTCCGTGAATATTTATTATTATTTATTCGTAGCATAACACTAATTATTTTAAAACGCAGTGAAGATACCGAAAAAATGGTTACTTTCACGGGACTCAAGCCTCCACTGGGCTGTTACGTCTAGTTTGGCCACAAAAACTGATAGCGGAGGTTTATTTTTTTATTTCTTTACTATCAGAACGAGTGAACTTGAGACTTAGCTAAGTTACGTCTGAGAATACCAGCGCCATAGGTCGACGTCATTTTTTCTTAATGTGAAAGCACTTAGCGAGATTTGTTTATATTTTTACATCTCGGCGAAGTAATCATTTATGATTCCGATTTCATTTTCAGTGTTTCGAGCAATTTGGAAAAAATGGAACACTTTTTCATCATTAGGATCAGTAGGCGGGTCACTGATAAATTTGTTTGTTCCATTTTCTGTGTACGTACCTATAAAAATATCCGTATATCTTTGTTTACTATGTTTTTACCTACGACTGTTATAATAGCTAATAATTTCTTTAACGTCAGCTGACAAAAGTAACTTTTTTTAGTTCACGGCGCGACCCAAAACTAAGTCATACGCACCTCAAATGCGCGGAAAACACGCGCAGAAAAAACGCATTTTTCTAGTCTAGACTAAAAAATTAGGTATGAGTTACTCCTTATAGGTAGCATAAAGAAAACTGTAATAAAGTATTTACACTGTAGTAGTAGTAGAGCTCTTTGTGAGAGCTCGTGCGGGGAAGTACTACCACCGTACCTATTTCTGCCGCCAAGCAGCGATGCTCGCATTGCCGTGTTCCGGTTTGAAGGGTAAGGGCGCCGGTGTAATTACACGCACATGAGACTTCAACATCTTTACGTCTCAGAGTGACGGACGCAGTGCATTGCCTTACAGGGCACGTCCTCATTGGACTTGCTCTGTGAGGTAACGCATTCTTATAGGCAGAAGTTACCACTTAACATCAGGTGAGCTATCAGCTTGTTCCATTACTTTTATCATAAAAAAAAAATGTTTAATAAAGTTCTGACATCTCAATGTATTCCATTATTCCCAGAAATCTTTATCTAATTCTCAGTTCCTTTAAATTTATAGAAGTGCACCAAGCGGCTCTAAACAATTAAGCAGTGTTAATAAGTAAAGGGTATTGTACAACGCAAACCTAGATTCACGAGGAATTCACGCCACGTACAAAACGACGTAATTCCACTTGAAGAATAAGACGTGTAAATAGTAAATACGGGCGCCATTAGGAACGCTTGGCACGAATTTGCATTAAGATTAACGACTGCCCGAGACGGTCCTGCAGTGTGCAACGTGCTTTACACAGAGTCTTTGTTATTATTCACAAGCGACACTCAACTCTATTGTAAGTGCATAGAATTGTTTTTGGTGTGAGGTTCTGAATGTTATGGTATGACCCAATTTGGCGCTTGTGCTGTTATTTTATGGTTAATTAATTTTAATGGTACTTTTCACAGCTCCAGCTGGCGAATCGACTGAGTGAGCGGTGATGTGCACGTAACTGGGTTTAATGATGTGATTGATATATGATCTTCCAGCTACAAATACCTATTTAAATAGATTTTTATTTTAAACACAAAGAAAATTACAACTAATACAGTATTGATAATATTTACAAAATACACATGAAACAGTTAAGCTATCTACAAACCGTTGCAAACGATTTATAGATAGCTTAACTGGTCCAAATCAGTACCAATCGGAAGCGTGCCCAAGACCATTAAATCAAGTGCCTAATATTTATTGATTATTTCTCAGTATAATAGTTTCAAACTTCTAATTTATATCAAAAGGATCTAAATTTATTCAAACTAACTTAGGTGGTTGATACATTCCCCAAGTTTCTTTTTGTCAGTGCCAAAAAAACAGTGAGTTTGTAGAAAGTGAGTCGAAAAGAAAACAAAACAAAACGTGACTTATTCTTACGATTGGTATCTACGGCCACTAAATAATAAGAAATATATGTAGTGACTTTTTTACATACAATCTCGATACAATTTCTTAACTAAATAGTTTTTTTTGTACCTAAATGAATATATATTTTTGGTTTTATAATACTGATTTGGACCGTGCAAACGACTTATAGATATAATGTGTTTTTGTAAATGTTTATTCTTCAACAAGCTAAACTAGAGATAATCAAACATAATATTAATATTATAAGTAACCAAACAAAAGATTTTTAACCAAAAAAAGCTACCCCAAAACAAAAACTATTCTCTATTCCCGTGGTCTTATGTAAAGGTTCTAGCACACTGAACATTTCACGACGTAAGCTAGGAACACAGACAGGGCTGGCACCCCGCCAATTTGTCTAATGCCTAGTTATGCTCCATTTACCGCTTGGATCAAGAGTATGTGCATTATGTATGCAGTTGGTACCCGAAATGTTCAAATGGTAAAGTCGTTTAACAGACCGTAGTTGGGACGCCATGTTAATGCTAAGAGTAAGCTTAAGTTGTAGAATCAGTATAGTAAATATTAAGCTGGTTAGAAACTATTGGAATAAAACTATTTTTAGCCTGCGACTTTTTGCATCGATTTAAAGATGTCGTTTAATCATACTCAATACATTTTAGATTTTTAAATAGTTTTGTAAACATAATCCATCTATCTTGGGTCTCTCGGTTTTTTTAATTTTTTTTTCTTAGGTAGGTACTACCGCTTGGCACTATTAGTAGAGTGAAGGGAAATTTTACTTTCCCGTGACACTACTATTTTTATTGGCGTATTAAACGCATATTATAAAATCTCCTGTGGATTACCTCATTACCAATGGCACTACTAATACTAAGTAACAAAGCAAGATAAATAAAATATTTATTTTTGTCTTTTCGAGCGAAATGTTACCACCCAAATTACACGGGTTGAAACAAGACAAAACTGGTTTTATCAGTTAATTCGAGCAGTAAAAAATCTTTCAACCTTTTCACGTTCAGTTTTTCTTTCTATTTCCTGACGTACTCACGTTTTTATACCTTAAAAAACGTAAGACAAAACACACCACATACAACAAAACTTGCATTAGCAAATGAGTAAAATGTTTTAGCTTTCAGAAGGTCTGTACTGAACAAAATGGTAAAATGCATTGAATTGAGAAAAAATACAAAAGCAAATAAAAATAAACTGTTTAAATATACGATAAAAATTGCAGATAGATTAATTCTATATACCTACCATTACTAACAAATAAAATAATTGTTGGTTATCAATAAAATATTCAAGATTATCCAAACAAAAATGTTAGTCACCGTGCCAATTCGCTAATGTACGTTCCTAATACAATAATATTATCGTATTATTTTAACCATTATGGTCTCCGATAGCGACGCCGTTTGTTGAATAAGTGAGTTAATTTACGGCTACAATCAATAAGCCAAAGTGTCGCATGATAACACGAACGGGTTTGTAAATGGTATAAAATTACATTTACATTCAGTACTTACACCATTTGATTGCTTATTTAACATACGACATTATCGCGTCTCAGTAAAAATAAATAACTGTCAGCCGCTATGATAACCCAAAAAAATAACTTTTTTTTTTTAATTTTTACATAACGTTTGCTGCCAAACTCACTATTATGATTTTCACTGTTGTCAATCTATTGAGAAAGATTTACAACGCCTCTGTTGGGTACACACGTACGTACATGCTCGATAAGCATATTTCATCCGAGCATAGCTATCTACAAATATGCTCGATCCTGCGTCTACATATCGAACATTTGTCTTGATATTTGCATGGTACACACATTCGTACTTACACGAAATCGACCAAAATCATCAAGCTAGTACGTACGTGTGTACCCACACACGGCTACGCTTCTACGCCGTAGAGCCTCTACGGAGTTACAATTTCCATTTTCCTTTTCATTGTGCTAATACCGAAGTAGAAAACAAAACGGTCTATATTCCTAATTACAGCGTCGCACAAAAAGATCAACGGGCGTGCAAAACAAAGCAAACGCCACGTTAGCCGGCGTTCACAAAGACAGTAATCACTTACCCAAACATAAGCGAGATAAAGGCTTATACACATGGTGGATCGTGATCAGTTAATTGCATCATACGGATATGAGAGCGAGACTGTGAGTGTGAGTCTGGCTTAAATAATGTGGTTCCGTATAAACGTGTTCCAAAACAATTGAAAGTAAAGAAACCGTTTTGTGACCAGAAAAATAAACAACAATATAGATTCTGCTTCTTATCCATTCTTCTTGGTTCTAGTTGTGAACTGGTACTTAGAATCACCTACTAAGTGTATAAAACAATTCTAAAATATGCGCATTAACACGAGCTTAACGGTGAAGGAAAACACCGTGAGGAAACCCGTGGTTTAGTCAGCTCCGCACGTATTGACCTTGTCTTTCCTGTGGTTATGGCTGATAAGGCTGAGAGGATGGTATAGGTGCAGGGCAAACCTACTCCATCTAAAACATTGTCCCAGGCACTACAGTGTCCAGTTAAGTGTAGGCATAGGTTGCCTCCTGACTCTGTATAAACCATCTTCAATAGATGTATAAAGGTCTAAGTAGTGTTTTTATAATTTTATCATCTTTGTGGCCTTATTCTTTTACGTTATAGATGAACCAGTTCAAACATGTCGGCTCCCTCAAGATGTTTTCTTTGCATTAGCATCTCTTACAAGCGCTTTCATCTTACTACGCCCTCACTTTTAACGACACACTCAATTCGCTCTTGACTCACAAAATATTTCAAACACTCTTGATATTTTTAGTCATTGAAATAGTTTTATAACTCACTAGCTGACCCGGCAGACTTTGCACTGCCTCAATCGAGAAATAAAAGATCTATACCTTTGTATTATTATTACTTTATTAGTCACCTTTTAAACCTTCTCTGGACTTCCACAAATAATTCAAGACCAAAATTAGCCAAATCGGTCCAGCCGTTCTCGAGTTCTAGCGAGACTAACGAACAGCAATTCATTTTTATATATTATATAGATAGATAGATAGATAGATAGATAAGACATAATATATTATTATTTCATTTATTTTGATTTATTATGGCCAATACATACATTACCAGTTGACCAGTTGAGCTATCTATAAATCGTTTGCAACGGTTTGTAGATAGCTCACCTGTTTCATGTTTATTTTGTAAATATTGTAAATACTGTATTAGTTGTAACTTTCTTTGTGAATAAAGTAAGTTTTTATTAAATATCTAACCATGTTTTTGGTAGTGACATAATATTAACTATCTGTGTTTACTCGTGCAACTGTGATTGTTTTCGTAGAAGTACCCTAAAAATAATGAAAACATCGTTTTTAGACTCACCGGCGCGGCGTGCGGTCTGTTATTGAATTAAAGTGAAGCCGACGCAGTGCAGTCCTTTCAGTGTTTGTGGAACGGGGCCCGGGATTGAACAAATTTAATGTTTTATGTGAATTACTTTTGCTTACAAAAGGATTTTCCTATTTTAATGCGGAGTGGCTTTTGAGCAGGATTATTTATCTGAAAGCTGAAAATGGTAAAGACTTTTATGTAAACCTCATGAATGGTAGTCGTGCCGTCAAATCATAAAATTCTGATCTAAGTAATGCATTTTTTTTTAATATGTGTAGTAGGGACTTTGGTATTTTTAAAATAAAATGTAATTTTTGTGCTAAGTTAGTTTGTATTTTTGTCACATTAGAGCTCAGTTTGATCCAGCACAGAACGCGACATTGGCGAAATTGCGGGCAACACTGCGAAGGCCATTCAGACAATAATTGATTGATTGATCTATAAATGTCAGTTTGTACAAAAAATCAAAAACAGTTTACAGAACTCCCCTTCTGTTTTTTTAAATATCACAATAAAAAAAAACTAAACCCAGTTGACAAAAAAGTCCCCATCGTGCCTTCTGTTTTTAAAATTTCACAGTAAAAAACCAGAATGTCTTCTAAAATAATCTGAATTAAAATGAATATTCATAAAGTTTGTAAGTAATAATTCCTGTAATCACCATTACGCCTTAACCGTGTTCCGTTATTGCCAACACTCCCCCTTAATTAGTTAAGTGTTGCAGCAAAAAATTCAATCAACTTTCTACTTTTTACCAAAGCAGAAAGGATTACTTTTCCGTGACGTTAAAGCGCATAATAAGTATTGGTAATTTTCGAGTGAGGACCCAATATGCATTTTGAATTTATAGTGATAAGTATGATAATAGCTTGTGCAGTGACAGAGTTTAAATAAAAATGAGCATTAACGGATTAAGAGCCCTATAGCCCCGGATTAATAGTCAAATATCGTGTTGTAAATAAATTTAAGGGCAGTGTTTTTAATTCACACATCTGTCGCACTTGTTGGCTTCGGGATGACTACCCCTTAATAAGGTCGAGGGCTGACATCGGACAGTCGTGTTAAGGCGTACATAATAGTCATTTAAATAATTTATTGCTTTGTGTAGACTAGTTCAAAACCTAATTAAGCTTTGCAATGCGTAGGTTTTATTGGATCTATTTATATTTTGAATAATGTATACTGCAAGTGGATTTGTACATAATGAAGTGATTATTTAATTATCATTGGTCGCGGGTACGAGATCCGCTCGAAACTTTTATGTTATGAATTTTTTTCTGATATTTTTTTTATTATTTAATTCAAATTAACGTGCTTATTTTTTTTCATATTACCGGTTTTATAAGTACCGGTTCCTATAAATTCTTTTTTCCTTTCGAAAACGAATTTATAGCTCTCCTGTCTCAGCTGTTCACGAACAGCGCCAAAAATGTATTTAATATATTCAAATGAATGAAGTCATTCGACGTGTTAAATAAAACACAGCTTTTTACTTGTGTAATATTAACGAAGGCTAAAAGGGAGAGCGTATCCTGTTACAGAGCACTTAAGGAAGACGCAAAGAGTTAGCACATTCCTTGTAAGGGTCCATCTACATATCAAAGAAGGCTTCAGCCGCGCGTCCTAAAAGTGTTGTCCACTATTGGACATCCAGCTTGTCGCATCATGTATAAAAAAAATTCTTAGATCGTTATTCCGATCTCTCATTCACCATAAAGAAAATTGCCTACATTTTTCACGGTGTACGATTCTGAATAGCGTTGCTGGTAGCACAAAAAAAAGTCGATTAGAATGGTTTTTATGAACCCTTTTACCATTGATCTAAAAATCCTTTTGTGGCGATCACAATAGGTCATTTAGGCTGCAGTGATATTGAGCTAATAAAAAAAAACCTTGCATTGATAACTGTATGACTATATTTTTTGACAGTTACCTGATTGACAGTAGAAGCTGATTTTGATATTCGAATCATAAATCTTTGAAGACCGCTAGTATTCAATTCAATTCAATTCTTGTCTATGGGGATTTTTCTCCTCAAAACAAACGACAGCCGACTTGACGAAAACTTGACTTGACTTATATTATTTAAAATTCACCACTTGACATTGGCAAAATTGTGTGTCGAAATGACGGACCGAGGCCATTAATGAAGAGAAGAAGAAGAAGACCTCTAGTGTACTCCCAGAATATTATCTTGATCCTGCTACTGGAAGTACATTAATTTGGTTGCCACCTGAAAACAAATCGTATTCCCAAACACATTCGTGTGAACTCACGGTCAATTTATA
The DNA here is from genome assembly GCA_918843925.1 of Eulithis prunata. Lineage (NCBI taxonomy): Eukaryota > Metazoa > Arthropoda > Insecta > Lepidoptera > Geometridae > Eulithis > Eulithis prunata. The sequence goes on along the minus strand of OU974023.1, from coordinate 3,361,795 downwards.
CTAGCGCAGAGTCAAAGCGCATCGAAGAAACGTTACGTAGCAAATTCACCCTTATCTCCACAACGTAATGAACATTATTTCTTCTTAGATAAAAAAAGGCGCGCGAATTCACGCGCATTCGTGAGATTTCGCGCGTCTGAATTTGCTATGTTTTGCTATGTTAAGTTACGGATTGACGCTTCGATGCGCTTCGACTCTGCGCTAGTATAAATTGACCCTAACGGTACAGCCAAAGAATATGTAATACGTAGTTATTATTATTATTATTTTATACACAGGCAGCTTAAAGCTGATACGTGTATATCACTTAATATTGTCTGTGCACTTGGTTTATCCAGTCTGTTTTTAAATGTTCCTACGTAAGAAGAAGCGGGACTCCCATTCTACACACTGAAAATCTCGTTTTGTATGAAACGTGATTCAAATTTTGACCCCCGTTTCATACATTGTTCGTTTTTCGAAAGCACGAGTCTAGTTCGAGAGTTTCGTCAGTCTGGTACAGCTGTGCTATGCGATGATGTGTGGCTTAAGCCTAAGTGACTAGGCACTCGACGCGGCACCACTTGTCACTTCCGTTGAGAATTTTTGCTTGACTGAAGTGTGTCACAGTGTATGGGGTCGATTGGTACCATCCTTTTCTCATTCAAATATGTGAAGGTTTTCTTATATCTGGGGGAAAGTCAAATAGCATTTTATATAAAGCGATTTCATATACGTCTAGTATCCCGAAAGGTGTTTCTGAATAAGTATTTTATAAGAATAACTGAAATTTCTAAGAGTTACGAGTATTATTATACTGAGAGTATATTCTATGTAATATTATTATGAGTACCTATATTAAAGTTTTTTTAAGAGCGTTGTTTTAGTTTAGTTCATAGCTAGATAAGAGTAACTATGACAAATATAAAACATAGATATCGTAGGTACTCAATAAACAGCTCTATCAAAAGCTCCAGAAAGCATATTATTCATTGAATTTTAACGGAGTTTTGTAATTCGTATTACAACGATTCCCCGCAGCTTTACTTGCTTGTTACAACAAATGGAATATAATCACCAATCAAGGTAAATATTTTGAGACCCTTCAGGTCCCATCCGAATAAATTTACTCAACAATATTACCAAATTGAGTTCAACTTTGAGTGCGGAATAAAAGGCTCGCTTAATCGGGCCAAATTGTGTAAAAATACAGATTACTGATAACTTTATTCAAGTCAAAGTAGATGAAAAGGTAACAATGTGAGACTTTGTCATAGGGTTAGAACTTCAAAAATCAAATAAGAAAAACAGCGATGTTCAGACCCACAGCGACGTTACCTCAAATAATCCTCCCCTCAACTCGACCTCAAAATCGTGCTTTGGTAGTTTTACTTATAGCACGATTTCGAAGTTGAGGCGAGGATTATTCGAGGTACCTAACTACTAAGATTATGTACAATTTAGTAAAATCGATAAATTGTGGGTACTTCTATTTACATAACAGAGGCCGAATAATTTTAGCAGAGAAAAAATACTCTTAAATCGAACCACAAAAACCGTTATTACTCCATCTCTCAGATTGTTATTTGCAAAATATTCAGTGATAAAGTCGCCGGTCGAGGGGCCGATTATTTTCAATCGCGGATCCGCCGGGAAATATTCCTTTCCCATTCAATCTGGCCCTTTACACGGCCTTGTTTTCCTACTTTCATGCCACAGGTAATGTCAAAACATCTGTGTCACATACACAGCTCTACTAAATACCAAAGCTGAAAACAGGCGCTTTCGGGTCAAACCTTTTATTCATATTCGCCTGTCATTTTAGCCGGCTTTAAAAAATCCTCTGTCGGACACGAGTTTTGACATTTTTTGAAACGACACATAGCACTTTTATTTTAATAGTTTTTCTTGTGTTATTGTGAGTATTGTTGTTTAATTTTGGTGGAATTTTAACCAATAATACTTAGGTCGTAACATAAAGTGTGAGCCATTGGAATAAATGTGTGTAAAGTGGTTTTTCTGAATGTGAAAATTCGTGTTAGGTTTTGAAGAGAAAATCCACCATTTTCTTTTCAAAACAAACGACAGCCGACTTGACAAATGACTTGACTTGACTTATTTATTACAATTTTAACACTTGACATTGGCAAAATTGTCTGTCGAAATGACGGACACAGGCCATTATTGAAGAGAAGAAGAAGAAATCCTCTGTCATTGTTGACTGACTTGTATGACAACGAAAAGAAGTGACAACAGTAACATGGCTTCACATGACGTAACAACAAAATCGAAATTCAATAGCTAACAAATAGAGAAAAATGATAAACTTATCATAATTTTTGTCGTTATTTGGATCAAAAGCTTACTCTTATCTTTAGGCAGCTAAGCTATTTCTGGTAGTAAATAAAAAAATATTTGTATATCTTAAATCAGTTTTTTAATACACTATCACATTCAAAAGTGCACCAGCTGTTTATGAACTAGCTGTGCGCGTGCCGTCTTCAAACGTACCGCATTGCAGCCGATGTTATGAGAATCCGAATCGGTTTGCAGATCGAAAAAAAAATGTGCTTTCTATATTTTTACATTGCGTAGAGATTGGTTCATTGATATACCTTAATACTTAGAAGTTCCAACAAAATGGTCTTTAATGACTGCTAGCTGAGATGTACCTACTAGGTATAACATAACACAGGGGGTGCTATAACATTAAATTAAAACACATGTTCAAAATATTCTAAAACGTTAGCGCTAGCACTCTGTATAGTAAAAATGTATTACGGTATGTTACTTATAACATTTTAGTAGGTAATCACGTCTTTACGCATTCCCATACTTATTGGGCACTAAGTGTCTGAGACAGAGTTTAGTAACCTAGGTAGAGGAGGCACGTGGACAGAACCAGGGCAAAATGCTATAGCTTAGTCGGCCTTTCTATTGTAATGTTTGATCTTGCTAAACAAAGTAAAATAAATTATTTTTTAATACTCTTTGAACTCTAATACTGTCTGTGTTTACTTTGTTCAAAATGTTAATCATCCCTTTCTTTTGTTGCAGGTAATCCTTCACGACAACTTATAAAATATTCACAAGAGATAAAACTTTGTCGAAAATAGTCGAGCCGTAGCAGCTTGCCAAAGAATAAACGCAATTAGAAGGCGTTTGAAAATTTAAAGTGAATTGTACGTTTTAAAGTCACGTTTACTGGCTTAATTCGTTTTTAAAGTTTGCGAAAAATTCACTTTACCAACGGTGAGCTTTACTTTGCTCTGTTCGGTCGACGGCCGCAGTGGAGCTTCTAAAAATCGTTGGCCGGTATATCACTACCGTCAGTGGCGCATGACGCTTCTTCATCTTATAGGTAATCGTTTTAAAATCTCAAATTCAGCCTTGTACATGTGAACAACTTTTGTGTACATTGCCTGAAAAACAATGATTGAAATCCTACATACGCTAATCATATTTGAATACCATTATTTCAAATATTATTATTTTTATTCCTACTTTACTTATTTCACATTATTGGCTAGAAGCCATTGTTAAGAGCCAAGATAAAATGGTGGTTTGCCAGTAAAAACAAAACTTCCAGTTGTCTGTGCTTAGATATATTTTCTCCTATGCATATTTCACTTGGTATTTCACACTTTACGCTACTTTGCGTCTCTAACGATGCCGATTGGCACAGAATTGCAAATGTCGGTAATTGCCCGATGGAGTCCGCACTCACGACTGATTGTCGAAATATTTATTCCAAAACGGGGTGTAATTAAACAGAGCTTTCGGAGGCTTATGTCACTGTGAAATCATTGCATTTTAAACTGAGCCTTTTCAAGCTACGCTATGGTTCAATGTTGATAATATTCTGTGTTGATTGGATGCGGGAACTACGATTGTAACTAAAAGTGCAAATGAAAATCAATTTTTTTGGAACTGACCTGTCAAATTTGCTCCTAGCTAAAGTGACATTACTACAATCGCTAGCTAAAACGTCAAAATGTATAGGAATAGTCACGTGACTTTTTGTTTGTAAATGTCATTAAATTTTTATCATTTCGAATGTCAAACAGTGAAATGTAATGCCCTCTGGAGAGATAAAAGTTTTCAAAGAAGTAATGGTAATTGTCACAAACTATATATACTACTGTCTGCGTAGGTGTTTGGTTAAAAACATGACAGCTGTCATGTGTGAATAAGAATAAGAATATAAATATTTTATTGCTTAACTGTGTACATAAAGATGTTAGAAATAACTTATAATAGAGCCAACAGTTTATCCGTTTCGGACATACATGTGTGATGTGATGATAGACGTTTCCTAGAAAACTGCATCTTTGCGTCAGTGTAGTGGCCGGTTGGTGCCTACCTTAGTAGATACTATTACCTCACCTGTGCCTCCGTTTTCGAGTAGTCACGCTATCTGAATCTGAATTTCTTATTTTGTTTGTAAACTCTTGACTTTAATTGAGGGGTTGAAGGTAAATAATGAGTCTAAAAACTGTTCACAGCGAAGTTTCTTTTTTGAATTCCAAATTAGTGTTTCCCTTTACTTCATAACTTTTGTTTGATGTATAATTTATTAGTCTTTTAATTATTAATGTGGTCTTGTCATTCTATTGACATGACATTCAAAGACGACATTTCAAAATGAAAATAGTAGTTTCAAAAAATATTATTGCATGGTCATTCTCCATCGTGATTGCACGGCAACACTGCAGAGGCCATAGACAAGACTTGAATTAAATGAAATTATAGTATTGCAAATATAAAAAAATAGTAAAATTTAACCCTACTTACGTTGATAGGATGGATTATATAACGATCTAAGTATTTTTCAAATAGACCGAATAACTAAAATGATACCTCGCTGTGTTTTTTTTTAAAAAAAGCGTAGCTACGACATTTAATTGAACGCAATGTAATTCTTGGGTGCACGATTTGTTTTTCAAAAAAGACAACCCTAAAAAAGTTCAATCAACATCATTAAGCGACAGTTTGACACCCCTGCCCTTATCATCGCCCTAGACTATGATCCAGTTTGATTTATGCCAGAGCTGCTTTGACACGACAGATCGCTTTCTATGCATTAACCCTGATGAATGTATTTGCATTAGAAATCCATGGCTTAGCTGAATGCTTGATACAGATGTCAGACTACCTCGGACTACCCTTGATTAATAATAGTTAAAGTAGTTTATTCAGAAGAAAAGTGGGTACGTTGGTAGTTTTGCTCTGGCTACTAATTATTTCATGTTATTTCTTCTGTGTGCCCTTTGGCATAGGCTTATAGTTCCTAGTCAATTTCATTCCGTTTGCGGTTCTTGTCCACAGATTACCTACTGTATTTTATACATCGTATTTCACCGACATGACACCTACACGATACCATGGAGAGCTATAAATCTTGTTCAATACAGAACATAAATAGTAGTTTACTAGAAATAGGTAGCAACACTAAATATTATGTTTTTTTTATTCTCACCACTTCCGGTGGCCATTTTTTTCTGCTCTCACTTTTGCTGTCAACAAGCTGTACATTGGTTTTAATAAAACCTTTTTTACATTATCAGAATCCACTAGCATTTTATTTGGCAAATCTCATTAATTTTGTATTAGATGGTTTCACACCGGCAACGATATTTTTGATCGAAGCACAACAATATCGTGTCGGTGCTGGGTTATGTGCAAAATCCCTATCATAACACATAATAGTGTATTATTTCACGCAGTTTCACTGGATCCCATGGAAATACTCTTGCAAATACGAAAACGGTATTGTTATTTCAAATTAAACCAGCCCAAGTCCTGATGATCTCAATTTAGTAAATTAACATTAAACTTGGCTGGCCGGTTTAGAACCTTATTTAATTTCGATAAATGTTATTGTGCCTATTGTTATATTTAACTAGATTTTACCCTTTACTTGCAACGTTCTTGAACAAATAATAAGATTGGTAAATTGATTGTCGCAGTTTTTGTTATTAATATAATACTTCAATATTTTTAAATTTACACAGTTTTTTTCCATACCTATCTCAGGCACCAGTCCCTCACTAAAATTGTTTAAAAACACAATTTCTAGACTCAAGATACCAACCTGTTCTTTATATGAGAAAACAAACAAAAAAATATTTAATTTACAAAAGCACAGCACAAAAAATCACTGATCTAAGACTGGTACCAACTGTTTGAACAATTGAATCAATACTGAAGCCAGCTTTTGTTTAGAGAGACTGTGTTTTGTTTAATCGAAATAAAAAACTACGAAGCTTTTAGTACAACTTTCTCAATTTGATAGTTTCTTAAGATTTGTCACAGTAATCTAGTGAGCGACACGACTAAGAAAATCCCGTGACGTCAGAAAGCCAAGGCATTCGTTATCCCCAACATCCCCATTAATTACAAGGCTCTTGATTCTATAACAGTATTCTTTTTATGCTCGGCCTCGAGTTTTTGTAAGCAATTTATTTTAGTCTGCTGACTGAATTTTACTTTCAAATCCGGGCGGGTCGCATACAACAAAGAAGGTAAGAATGGATATACTATAGTGTATTATTTGGACATAAATAATACACCATGGTACCTATATCCATTTTCTAAGAAGTTAAAAGCTTGAACAAGAATTCGTCCGATGAAGACCTATCGCCGACCTATTTCATCTGCAAAGCAGTGATGCTCGCACTGCTGTGTTTGAAGGTTACAGGCACATGGTACTCAAAACCTTTTCTCTTAGCTAGAGTGATGCATTGCTTATGCAGTGGGTTTACTCTAAATGCATTCTTTTGCCATCACTTTTTCTGATAAAAATTTTGTCAGCTCAGTAAAGGCGAACTACCCTTTTTAACCAACTTCAAAAAAGGAGGAGATTCTTGATTCGGTTGTATTTTTATCTTCTATAAGATATCTTAAGAGTTTTAAACCAAGAATTGATTCGCGATTTGTGCTCAAGTTAAAACAAGACTATTTTATTTACGTAAATAGTAAATACGGACTGCGAGCTCGGTTAGCTCTTATCTCGAGAGAGGCACACGCGTGGAAACTATGATAAGAGGAATGAACTTACATGCTTTTTGGAGGCGGTTCTAAAGCTTTGTTTCACGTGTTCACCATGCTCTTTGCACTATTTTGTACTTATTGCAGGGAAGTGTGCTGCATAAGTACGCTGTCTGAAAATTAAATGGAAATGGATGGGATGAAAAACGGCAATGCATGACAAACTCACTACTGTACTGACAGAGTGACTCTTCAAAAGAACTATGGCATTGAAGTACTTATAATGAATGGATGAATGAAAACTCTTTATTGGTGTCGATTCCGTTGCTGAATTTTTCTGAACCAACTTAATTTGACATCACTAATGTTGCCGTCCTCTTCTCATAAACTGAAATGACAAGTACGGCTATAATTTTGGGATTTCTTTAGAACAATCGAACAACCGAATTGACACCATTTCACACTTTACAAACTTATAAAAAGGAAAAAATAATACATTTTTTTATACAAATACGAAATTAAATCCATTTTGTAAAAAATTTGTAAATACAAACTTCGATTAAACAATTATTGAACAAACACCAGCTACATATAATAATAACTTTATCAATTAAACTGCTTTATTTGGTACTCCATTCAATTTCTTTATCAAATTGAGAGCAAGTGAACGAGCACTTTACAAAGTAGGGATCCAAAATTGATTATCAGCAACCACTATAGTGCACCCCATTGATTGGTTCATATGTGTCAATGGCCAATAACTGATGATTAAGTTGCTAGTATTGTCCTGCCATCTGGCGGTTGCTAAGTGGCCCTGCATGCGTGATCGAGGCTCCTGTGAAACTCCATTGAATAAATCAATGTCTTTGTAGACGGAGAAGAATAAACAGGGGATTTTATTTTTGGTGCATGCCATCCAATTTCATAATGAAATATACCCATCTATCTATCTATCTATTTAGTCTGTATGCACCCACTGCTGGGTAGGCCTCCTCTTTAGTACGCCATTCTCTCCGTCCTGCGCGAGTCTTCTCCACTGCTGAACTACAGCTACAATATCATCGGACCTCGGATGGTCTGCCTCGTGGTCTTTAAGCGTCCCTTAGCCACTTAAAATATACCTAGCGTCAAAAATTCTCCTCAGAGAATTGAACTTCTTGGTATAATCCGACACTTTCTCATACTTTATTACGGGCCTCATTTGGATGATGTCAATAATGACGATTCTGTTGTTGTATTTCTCTAAACTAACCTAATCTGACAGCGCTAAAATTATAGCCTTCTTTACCGTTTCAGTTTATGAGAAAAGCACTGCAACATATTTAGTGCTGTCAAATTAGTTTAGAAAAATTCAACAACAAGATTGACACCAATTTCATTTTGAAATCGTGATACACGAAATAATAATGTAAAATATTATTAGTCCAATCAAAACTTGTATTGAAAAACAAACAATCCATTGTAATTATCGGTGTTTAATATTCATTAAGAATTACGTTGAAAATTATTGCGCGTTCAACCAACTTACCTATAGGTACATTGAAACAACTATCGAATTTATTATGAATGAAAATCACAAACTATTCGGAAATATACCAACAAAAATTTGTAACGTGATTGGCTGTGCACTGGCGTGAATTTGCAACAATTTTTCGATATCAAACTGGAATTTTCGATGTGAAATGAACAGTGCTGGCATCTCACAATATTGCATATTTGTGCAAAGGAACGTGGTAATATTTCACTGCTTTTATTTTACCTGTGATTTTCATGTATGCGCCCGTGAGGTAGCCTCTTTTATTCATTGTTTTGTCATGCGATTATATTCTTTAGAGCGTACAAAACAAAATTTTATATAAAATAATTGTAATTAATAAAGTCAATATTTTTTTTAACCCTGAATTGAATGGTTGGACCATAAAGTCCCCTGTTATTTTTGTTGTTCACAAAAGTGAAAATTTTTTCCTCAAACGCTCCAAATTGGGGCAATATGTCAACAAATGAAACCGCCATGATACATTGCTGCCTTCACTTCCAATATCTCTCCATATAAGATTTCTTTCTTAGATTTATCACCCTCTATGCAAATAGTCTCGTGATGGATATTGCGAGGGTACGGAGTTTACCTATGTGCCGAAATTAATATTTTTTCCCGGCGTTCGACAAATATTCCGAAAAAATACAAATTCTTGGAGCGGTTATTATTAATTTTGTAATCCCAGATTAGCATAACTAAGTTTAATAATTTTAATATCAAAAATTAACAAAGGCTTACGTCTGTAATCTCCATCACAATAGATAATATACTTTCAAGCGGTATAGTCAAAGTCCACCGTTCGAAATCCATAATGACAATTTAAAAGCTATCAATATCAGAATAGCACCTGGTTTTCCATGTTCTTTTCTTCCATTTGACATACGAGTAGGTACTGCCACAGATAACATAAAACATTTGCCATCCAAAATAAACCAAAATTATCAAAGGTTTCAATTCGTTGGTTAGATCTAGTTAGTCTAGCTAATTCTTAACCCTAGATTGGATTACATGTACCGCGGTCAGCAGAATGATGCGGTAGAGCAGTGCTGTATTATTTCCAACGTTGAAATCGAATTTCGGCTTTAAATTTCTAGAGAGAAATTTTTTTTAAACTCCGTAACTTGGGATGTTGCATTGCAGTTCTATTTAAAAAAAAAGAAATGGACGCACATACAAAATTTTTCTACTATCTTATAATTGAATAGCAATCATTTTCTAATTCAAAAAAAGTTATTATTTTTTAAAATAACAAAATAACTTAATCTCAGATTTATTTTGATTGATATAACTTTAAATCAATAAAATATTGAGTAAGTCACCATACCAAACCTGGATAAGATTGCGTATACTTATGACCAACAAAAAGAGCTTTACGATCAGTTTTGGTATAAAAATTTGTCTATTAAAATACAAGTTTAAAATGAAATTAAAATGGTTGAATCGAGAAACAGCATCCACCAAATAAAGCAAGCTCGTATGAGTTAGTAGCCAACTCTGGTGACGGAGTTTCTAGGCTGCCTTAAGGCCTCCGTCATGGCTTAACTACTGCTAGAGCCGGGACCGACACTTTAACGTGCCCTCCGAAGCACGGACGCGCTCAGATCTAAATTAATAATTAGTGTAATTGGTTTATCACCGTACTAGTTATTAAGTAAAATAAATAAATAAAATAAATAAATGCCACTAACGGTCACCCATCCAAATAGTGACCGCGCCGAAGGTCGCTTAACTTAGATAATCGGTGAAGATTGACTAAGCAAGCCTAGCCACGAGCGCTTCGCCAGATTGGATTGCAAGTCTTACGTCCAGCAAAACGCTGCGGTAATCCTGCTGGTATTAATCGCTATTATTGATTCCACAGTAATTGGGACACGGTTGACCAGACCATGCAATCTGCTGCGGTTGTAAAGCCAGATCTGCACTTATTTATTGAATTGCTTTAATCTGGGGAGTTGATGATTGCAACAGCAAAATGACGGAGATGATTTTGGTTTTTTTTAAAGTATTTTTCTTGTAATCGTGGAGTTTAATAATTACTTGTATTAGAGCTTCTATCTAACTTCAAAAAAACTTATAAGACCTCTATTGATATGTTTTATGTAGATTTTTTTTGTTATCTAATTTGATGTTTTTTGCAATAAAATGTTTGACGTTGCAAAACCCATAAACCAAGAAGTTGAAGTTGAAAATGTTTGCCAGCATCGTGATTTTACTACCCTCATCTTTTGGCGCATTGGTGGGCTCGGCACATTATTATTGTTTGATAACAGTAGATAAACTCCAGTTTTTTTCTCTTTTATTGTGGTGTGATAATATTTAAGATAATTTAATAATTAATTTCTTCAGTTTCAGGTGAGTCTTGCCACTAGGCGAGGGACTCTAAGGTACTCAAGTATCTAACTATAAGAATGGTTGTTGTATTAATTAATTTTAAAGTTATATTTCAGTTACTAATTGGCTGAAAAAATTTCGCAAGTAAGTTTTGGATTTCACGAACAAAAAAATATCATAAGTTCGTCCCAAACAAGACGAATTTTACTAAAATTCTATTTAAAAGCCAAAATAATAAAACTAACAATTGTTTTTGTTAAAAAATGAACTAAATTTATTTTATGTTTAGTTTTTCCTTTTCAGTCATATTTAATTTGCATTTTCATTCTATTTATTTTGAAATTACAAATCACATTCGCACAATCTTCCGAAAACTTTTTTGTTTTATTTACTTATTTTTATTTCGCCTTAAATGTTCACATACTCTATCTATATTTCTTCGTCATAGTTATAGGCAAACCCACAAAAAAAATAAAAAAAATACTTACATTTGCTTAAAGAAAGTTTATTCGAACTATATTTTAACAAAAAAATTAATTGATCGAAAATGTATGGACTATTTGGTTTGCCTGTAACAAATTTCTTCTCTCTGCTTCTGTTGTACAAGCTTATTGTTATTGTGTGCACTATTTATGTTACCCCTTTTTGATTTTTATATAGGTAAAGCAGCTGCATTTCAATGTATGTAGTCAGATATTTAGATAAATGTGTAGAAATGTCGTTATTAGATACGTACCTATTTGTAACCAAAATATTCTGTTTATAACAACTTCCGATAGAGTGAAGTTACTATACATAATATACTTATAAATGATGAATAGTTAAATAGTTGATTAAAATCTAGCTCTGCCACTGTTTGACGTTACCTGATAGTAAAAGACAGGAATAATTTTAACAGCTTAATAAAGTTATACAGCGATTATAAGTAAGCAGATATATTTTTTTGTAATATAAAAAATCCGAGGTTGTAAACAAATGCAATACGAAGTCATGTTATAGGTAATTTTTCTGACCACACAAATGAATAGGTAAGTACTAAATAATTCTGAACACAGAAATCACAAACTGCCATGTAAGTATATTTTTTTTAATAAATTGGTTAGTACTAACTTCTGTGACCAGCTTCTAATTTGTCACGTGAATAAATATTTTTTTAAGAGATTAGGAACAAACGAAATACTATGCCTTAAAAATACCGTAATTACGTCTGCATAAAATGATAATTAAATTCTTCAGACCACACAAACCATCAAACTAAATTCCTTTAAATATTCACAACAAAATATGTTTTACAGCAATAACTATTTAATTAGAAGAAGGAACCGAACAGTTAGCGAGCCTTCTAAAAATTTCATAAGTTGAGCATGCGGACCTCCAAATATTGATCGTACCTCTCTCTCATTCATGGGGCGCGTGACAAAGAAGCTTTGACTCAGCACTGGGTTATACCATGGAACTAAAAATACATGGACTTTCCGGGCATGTCTATGTATCTATGTACTGTTTTTACTTTAATAAAATTATTCGTACTTACTAGTTAGAAGTTTAGCCGCAGTAAAGAAAACACAACGATTTTAGGTTTAACAATTCGCTTTGTATAGTTAGTTAGTTTAATAGGTACCTAACCTAACTTGAGTAGTAGGTAGGTATTATTATAATAACTTATACTAACTAGTACATGGTTTCTTTTCATCTACGTTTTTGAGCAAAATAAACTATTTGTATAGATTTTTTTATTCAAATTTACTTTGTAATTTTAGCGCGGTTTAGAAAATGTACTGTCATTGTCCTTTCTTGTCTTTATATTTCGTCGTTTCATTCTTCAGATACAATTAACTTAGGTAGTGCCTTAAGCCTACACGAAGTGACTTACATGTTAAAAGAGATGACAACAGATTTAGCGGCCATTTTTGCCAGCAAAGCTTTAGAAGCCCAATATTCATAGCCCTAAGTACCTACAATCCTGGATATTCTTTCGCTCCTAATTTAACTACCCATGTTGTCAACCCGTTAGCATAGCAACTATGCCAGTCTCATAAAAACTTTCAATAATGTCTTTTTACCAACAAGCAGCTTCTGATTTTCAAGCCCTCGTCCATCATACTTTTTATATAATAAATGCAGATGAATCCGATGTAATATTCTACACGTTTTTTTTAAACGAGGTATTTTTTTGGATCGGCTATTACTTCATACAACTTTAAAACGCGTACCATATAATGTACTTGCCGCATTCATCCTTTTGTACTGCCATGTTACGCACACTCCCAAAAACCGCACACACATGAGCGTAATATCAAAATCGTTGCGCGTCAGCTGACTACGAGGTATGAGCTTGAGCACGCATGCGCGCTGCAATTTACAGCTGTGGCCTTTCATGAGCCAAGTTTGAATGGTTGTATTTTGCAAGTGAATTAGTCGAGTAGACTTTTTCAAACTTCCAAATCATATACCTAAATATTTGATTAGTATACCTAAGAATTGCTCAAAATCCTAGACAATACCTAAGTATTATCTAGATTTTTTTTTTTCATAAATTGGTAAATGATATTCCTAACCATGATAGTTTCAAAAATTATAAACACTCATTATCATACTCAGAGGAATAGCAAAGTTATATCTTACTGAGAATGATTTGCAAGTTATTTCAGCCCATTGGCGTACTCCAGCATGTTTCGGCCAATCACAAGCCATGAATAAACGTGATAAAAATGTCATCCAGAAAACTGTTCGATTCGAACTTATTCCAAGTTTGAACTGAATATCTTGCGGCCACCTTACCAAGTATAGCGGTGTTCAAGCGTTACAAAATCATATGAGGTGCAATCGTTGTCTCATAAAAACCTCCAAGGTTTAAGCCTGGCAGGTTTTCATACTAAATCATGAGTATTCTGTTACTAAATAGTGACATTAGCGCGTTTTGTTGCTGTCAAAAGCTTCTTGTTTTCGTATATCTGTAGCCACATCGCTTGAGATTATGCTGGGCAGCGAATGCAGTTCAGAGCTTACAATCAGGAGGCTGTACTTACTAACAACTTTTTTAAATTGTAAATGTCCTATCAATCTGGACAAATGTCGGTAGCAAAAAGTTCAATATTTTGATTCCCAGCTTGGAAATAAATCCCAAGCCTTTTCTACTATTTCTTTTAAAAAGACACCCCACCTCTTTTTAGACCACAGTCTACTCGACCGCCACAGTAAGACAACTTCGTCTTTACCACAGTAAATAAGTTTACTACAGTCCAGCAACTGTCCCCACATAAACGTACCTTAACTAACAAGTTGCGGCTTCCCGGAGTTAAATCGTCCCCATTCAGAAAACAAACTGCGTCCGTCCACAGGAGCAGTCGCATTGTTTAGTCAATTAGAACGGAGATATGCATCCCCATCATAATCAATAATAAAACTCTTTTGAAGCTGACGTAGAATCAACGCACAAACGCCTAAACTATAAGTCCTAGAGGTAAATTTGGAGTGTAGTATCCTTATATTATTATAGTGTAGGGGTGCACTAAGAAAGGAATTTTGAAACGTCACACTCTGGGTAGAACGTGAGCAACGCCGCGGGCGACAGCTAGTACTACATATTTGTTGCCAAGGAGTGGAACTCTGCCATCATCAGTTTTTGCTGATAGATATGACCTAGGAATTTTCAAGAAAAGAGTGAATAGGTGGATTATAGCTAAGCGTGCTCCACCTTAGGCTGCGGCTACACTTACCATCAGGTGTGCTGGCAGCCGAATGCTTAGATATATAGCTCATAAAAAAAAGATACATTTGACTTGATATAAAACAATCAACGTGACCAATGATCAACCAAAGACTTTATTTAGATAGACAACTAAATTGCTGTGTGCCCTTTACTAACAAAAGCTCCCATATATCTACCAATATGTACTTTAGAAAATGCTAAAATGTACCTAGTAGGTACTTACCCCTTTATTCACATCAACTGTCATTTTAGCGCGGCTTTAAAAATGCTCTATCATTGTCACTTGCATGACAACGAAAAGAGATGACAACAGATTTAGCAATCATTTTAGTTAGCTCAGCTTTAGAAGACCAATATGTTGACACGAGTTTTGACATTTTTTGAAACGACACAGCACTTTTATTTTAATAGTTTTTCTTGTGTTATTGTGAGTAGTGTTGTTTAATTTTGGTGGAATTTTAACCAATAATACTTAGGTCGTAACATAAAGTGTGAGCCATTGGAATAAATGTGTGTAAAGTGGTTTTTCTGAATGTGAAAATTCGTGTTAGGTTTTGAAGAGAAAATCCACCATTTTCTTTTCAAAACAAACGACAGCCGACTTGACAAATGACTTGACTTGACTTATTTATTACAATTTTAACACTTGACATTGGCAAAATTGTCTGTCGAAATGACGGACACAGGCCATTATTGGAGAGAAGAAGAAGAAGACCAATATGAATATACCCCTACGTTTCGAAAGAGATGCTTAAACATAATAATAAAAACTCTATACCCAAAAATCGAAGCTTTTTTCAACCGACACTTAAATAATAATGAATTCGTTGCTCTGCCCGTATGTGAACTTGGAGAGGCGACTCTTTAAGTGTTCGTTAATTTCGAGTTTTTCAAGTGGCAGGAACTTGAAATAGTCCGGAAGCCCACAATGGTTTTTGTACCTCATGCGACACTGAGTTACATTTTATTTGAGGCTCGATGGCCGACTAATAGTTCTTACATCTGTCACTCTTGTTCTTATTTGTGTTCTTTTCTCTTAATTTTCGTGGTGATGGAGCATTCCTAAGGGTTCTTATAGCAGGGAGGCAATTAGTCGTATATGCCTAAGTTCTATACATATCTTGTGACAAAAAACAAAAGCTAGTTTGAAATCGAAACTTTATTTCAGTTACTGTCGTAAAATACAGTCGACTTAATACCATGAACGAACACTGTACCTATATAAGGCCGTTTGTCCACCAACGCTGGCACTGGCTGTAATTCCCACCCAGGGTATTACAAAACACGAGAACGACACTTGTCCGCATACATGTCCATACACTGCCGTCACACCGCACCGCGCCGTTTGCGTCATTCGCATGTTTTGTATTAGCCCAGGTAGTGCATTACCTGTGCCGCGCCGGTGCCGGGGTTGGTGTACAAACGGAAAGACTCTACGAGGTTACCGTTTCGAATATTATTGTCCATGATATAACAAAACGGCTGTGAACTCTCTGACTAAAATGAGATCATCAAAAAATTGCGTGGCTCATGAAAAATGCCATTGGACATTTTGCAGTTCGCTTAACCGACACGTACCGATAAATCAGACATTTCCGGTTGTTTGTTTTTTTTATAAAATTCGTGGAACACTGTGATTGCGTTTCATGATAGGAATAGTTTTTTTGTTATCAAAATGTAGACAGTTTTGTTTAGTGGTGAATAAAAATAACACCATTATTGTCACTTTTTCGGCTTTAAGACAGTCTATACTCTATGTTATGTCACAGATCATATAATACTATACTAGTAGTTATGTTAATGTATAACACATTTTTATAACATCTCAAAAGTTAAGTGGGATTTAAACTCACTACCTTCCCCTTGAAATGGGCATGTATTATAAATAAAATATAAGGTTCAAACGTAAAAAAAAAATTACACACCAAACAAAGTACCTATTGAAGCTTTTTCGAAAGTACTTCTTTTTTTCTTGACCATACTTAGTCTAATTTTACCGTAAATACTAACTTCAGTGTGACGTGGGAAGAAAATAAACTGTACAAAGGCTTCGAAATGACGACATAAACTTGATGAAAAAATCCATATCTAAAATTAGAAAGCCTTGGAATCGCCTAGCTAAAGACTCAACCATTTTGCTGTTGGCCCATTATAAAACTGTAAAAAAGCCAAAAACTAAAATTAAAGATATAGATAAACTAAATATGCAGTTGAGATATATATTTTACAATCATACTGGAGAAAGATTGCATAAGAAAAATACTAGTGAAATAAAAACCATCATCATCATATTATGGGCTATAGAAGTCCACTGCTGGACATATGCATTTACCATATCATCATCATCGTCATCTCAGCCCGGTA
Organism: Eulithis prunata; assembly: GCA_918843925.1. Lineage (NCBI taxonomy): Eukaryota > Metazoa > Arthropoda > Insecta > Lepidoptera > Geometridae > Eulithis > Eulithis prunata. Next base: position 3,344,882 of record OU974023.1, on the reverse strand, counting down.
TCACCCACTGCTGGGTATAGGCCTCCTTCATGTTATGCCAGCCTCCTCTGTCTTGTGCGTGCCATATACTAAATTTACCATATATTAAAAAAAATACCCTTCATATTAAAATAATATTATACTAAAAGCTTCATCGCTATTTTCATATAAGATCAGTACACCGCTGTAAAAACGTCATTCAGTATTAGACGGTGATGAAAAACATTGTCCTGTTCAGCCAGTTTAATTAAACCTCGTTTTAATTGAAAAAGTATTCATTTACAGAGTCTTTTGTTTGGCGCCTGGTTTGATTTATATTTTGTGGTGAATGGTGATGGCGATCAGTGAAAAGGAACGACTAGGGATGACAGATGTGCAAAAAAGCCGGTAAATTTTTCATATACCTACTTATGAATATTTTATCAAAAATAGGTCTTTATAGTATATGTAGCTTTATAGAGCTCTATATGAAAATCATGCTTTTTTTTAAAACTTAAAAAAACGTATAAATTTTTTATTTGAGTTTTAAAAATACATGGAATACTCAAGTATTCCATGTATCGTAAGTACTTATATCTATCAAGAAAAAGTTATCCTGCACTGTAAGTACCTTTATTTTTTGTCCACGTATTTGAGTCAGAATAAGGCTCATATTTAAATACTCTAAGCACGGTAAGGAATCGGTTTTCTCATATTTTTAAAAGGAAACCTTTGTCCACCAAGTTGATTCAAAAAATAGGCTCACGACTTATCCGCAAGCAAGATAGACATCGCCTCAGATCTTTTGGTCCCTACTCTAGATCCTTGATAATGTCTGAGGGAAGTCAGAGCATTTTTACTTTATAAAGCTGAGTAGGTATAGACTTAATATAGCCGCTAGTCCAACCACACAAGTGGCAATCACAATAGGCCATCTAGGCTAGACAGTGATAATAATATACTAGCCGAAAAAGGTATGAAAAAAATAGTCCAAACATACGAAGAAATTATGGCTAATAGGGTAAAGTGGGCAAGACTTTTCCGTATTATTATCATATCAGACTCAGTACATCAACTTTAATATTTGTTAATATATTGCTCTTAACATCGTGTCATAGAGGTTAGACTAATATGAGTGCTTCAAAGAGGTTTTTTTTTACAACAGCAGGGCGTGTAAATGAAAAGTCTGAAAGCGTATGAGATTACGTATCTTCGAAGCAATCGTATTTTTTTGTTTTATTTTTTTGTGACATTGATTCCGTCTCGTTCCTCTCTCCTCCGTCCGGCTACCGACTTTTTTTTACAAAAAAAAAACTGAAATATCCGGCTAAATACTAGCTAACAGTCTCTGTTGATATTTTTAAAGCCATTTAATCGAACGTTTACGGACGCTTACGGCTTATGCAAATTATAGGATGAAAAATGACGGCGTTTTCGTAATGTTGGTACTTTGTCTTTTCCCTTTATGCCATTTTCTGGCAGTATGGTCCACCTCTTGAGATAGGTTACATTGAAAGTTATGTAGCTAAGGATGTCGTTAAGCAAATGTGATGAGTATTGGGTCATTTTATCGCTGTTTTAAATAAAATATGACCCATTTTTTTCTAAAATCACGGTCGATGCAGTAAAATACTAGTAAGTAAACATTTTCAGGTTGAGAACGATGCTGTAGAGCACCACTCTACCCTGCGCTAAAAAAAATATCGTAGGTATTCTTTTGTTTTCTGCATACACTCCGGAAAATTCTAAACTGTCTGCCAAAAAACTAAAAATATTAATTTTTTAGCTCTAAATCAAATCTACCCACTGCAAACCCTTCCTAAAACCACTCTAAAAAACCTAAACGACTCAATACTACCTGATAACCACCATATTTCAGGAGTCGGGTCCCGCACCGCGATACCGACGAAATATCTGCAAGTCTAATGCACTGAAGTTGGCGAGGATAAGGGTACGCCATGCATCACAAATGCAGTGAAACTAGTCGCAAGCCGCAGAGTAGTTCTTTGCCACTGGTAGAGGAGCAAACATGAAAGCCAGGAGCAAATGAGGATATTCATATGAATAAGAACACATTTTATTTACGACACTACTTAGGTCCTAGAACAAAAAACGAACATCAGCTCTGAAAACCAATTTCGAGGAATTTCAGGCATCATTTTATCGGGAATATCACGAGATCTCAGTTCGGGGCGAACTACTAGTGTACGCTGATCTTAGTTTTTCGCTGGTCTATATAGGTATACCTACATATATATAGAGTGGTTTGACTCTATCCTAAAATATACAAATCTACACATTATAGGTACGTCATGACAAAATTATCTGCGCGTGCAGAATAACGTACGAACAGAATTCCATCAGATTTGTCGTAAAGCCAAACCTAAAAACTTAACCACTTCCTGACAGTTATTGGTTGTACACATTATTGTAGCTCTAACTCTACATTAGGATTTGTTTTGGGTATCATGACATGGCTACATGACAATGTGCCGATATCCTAGGTTTGATAAATAATAATAATAATAAATATTCACGGACATTAAAATTTAACACAGCGTCTTCTAGTCCCAAACTAATAAAAGCTTGTACTATGGGAACTAGATGGCTGATAGAATACATTATAATATACATTTTAAAACATTATTATTTTTAAAACAAATATTTCGAAAAGAGCATAATTATCCCCCTTTATTGTACTTTTGAAACTCTAATTCCATGTCTACCTGAGCGCTGTGATACCATGTTCTTCGCTCCAGACGCATGTCATTATCGCCAGGATTATGCCAGCTAAAATTCTGCCTTTGTGAATAAATAAATACATTTGGCCAGTTAATATAGTTGGGGTAAGTTTGCAAGTCGAGGTGCTTTCCGTATTTTAACTGTAGTTCACACAATAATACCTTGTAAAAAATAAACAAGTAATTGTGTTCATCTATCCTATCCATGTTAAATATTTTATTCAGAAAGAAAATTACAACTATCTGCAGTATTTACAATATTCACAACAAATACACATGAAACAGTTGAGCTATCTATAAATCGTTCGTAACGGTTTGTAGATAGCCCAACTGTTTCATCGGTCTGAATCAGTACAGTATCTATCCATGATATATGAATATAGGATAATTTATCGTTTTATAAAATCACAGCAAGTTATATTTCATTTTATAGTCTGTAAAAAAAAAAAGAATTTTAGTTTGTCTGTATATTTTATTCTTTTTTTGAACAGTCATTATTGTTTTCATCAAGGGCTAGGTATCAGAAGTTTTTCAACAAACTATTTGAAATTCAATAAAAACTGAATTTATTTTAAAATATCTTATTATATCACTTATTATTATGCTGTGGTGTTATCTTATGTGCAATAAAACAATTTAAAACTCGTATGTACAAAATAAACTCGGACTCAAACAAAAGCATCATTGTTTACATTTTTAGAGTGGCAACACAAAGCTCGAATACCATTTTGTTCATCTGAATAGCTGAAGGCGTACTTTGTTCGTTCCTGTTGGTTAGGGATGTTACTATTCGTACGTGTTTTATACTAGGCTGTCCACAAAGATACCTATCAGTAGACAAAAGTTTTAGAAAAGGTGGTTTTTATTATATTTTTGATGGAACAAACTTACTTAGTTCAATTTAGAAAATAGTTGGTAGTTTAACAATTCCGATGAGAAGCCTGCTTTTAGTTGATATTATACCAATTAATTCTGGTATCCTCTCAGCCGAGTCAAGCAATGCAATAACTAACCGAGATAAAGCAGTAACCAATAATACCGAATAATCTAGGGTAGCAGTTGGCAACCCTGCCGGACTCGGTTGAGGACACAAGTGGGCAGCGGGCAACTCCGCCTGAGGTGTTTAAGCAAAGTGAAAACCCATGTTACTCGGCAAACAAGCGAATTTGTAGTTGCAAACCGAAATAATGTTCTCACCTTATTTAGATTTCTATATACCTCCCTATTTGCTACTGAATTACATTTTATATTAGTATCTCAGGTTTTATAAAGAATTTATAAATAAATAAATAAATAAATATTCACGGACACTTAACACAACGCCTCCTAGTCCCAAACTAAGCAAAGCTTGTACGATGGAAACTAGATGGCTGATAGAATACATACATACATTTTTTTTTGTAAATACATACTTATTATAATACATAGAAACACCCAGACACAGAACAAACATCTATGTTTTACAACACACAAATGTTTGTTGTCGGTGGGGATCGAACCCACGACCCACAGCACTAACTATAAAATAGACCTATAAAAACTAGATTCCCGTAAGAATTACAATTTATTTTTGATTGTGGGATGAAAACAGAGAATCTAAACTTCGTCTTTATACAGACTCAAAAAGTTACTTAAACTTCTGACGTAAACTTTTAGTTATAGATCATGAACAGTGACAGAACTACTAAACCATTATTCAAATTTAGAGAAAACAGTTTTAAAATATTCAGCGATCGCAGACAAACTGATAAAAGTTTAGAACCGCCCAACTAAATAAATCAATTGCCCTAGCTTAGAGTTTCAGCGAAATAATTGGATCAGAGCGAAAGCTCTCATTACAAACAATACAGTTCCCAACTATTGTTATTCAAATATCAAAATATCGAATGAATTATTATTACTATCTCAAAACTGTTGACGAGCCCTGGGAAAGTACATCTGTGAAGGCGTGAAGAAGCCTATGACGGTGTTGTTTAATTCAATGTTCAATAAATTGTATATCATCAGAATAAGAATAAGAATAAAAGACATTTATTTGTGACAAATAGGGTAGAATACAAAGAGAACACACTACAAAGAAGAGGTAATGAGTAGTAGAAATAGCACAGATAACAGATGAGCATACAGATAACAATGATAACGGATACAGATTGATTGAGACTAAAGCTAGAGCTACAAATGAAACAATTACAATGCTAAAATTAAAATTAAGCGATCACTGTTCACACAATTTCAATGTAATTCCAAATGTTATACAAACGCAGATGATAATGCCAGTCAGTATGCCTAAGGGTGCTTTTCCACCATAGCTAAGCTAAGCTACGTTGATAAGGATGTGTTTGAAATCCACCGTTGATTTTGCCGTGCATCAATGGATTTTTCGTTTCGGAATATGCGCATTAACACGAGCTTAACGGTGAAGGAAAACATCGTGAGGAAGCCCGCGGCTTAGCCAGCTCCGTACCTATTTATCTTGTCCCTCCTGTGGATATGGCTGACTAGGCTGAGAGGATGGTATAGGTGCTGGGCAAACCTACTCCATCTCAACATTGTCTCAGGCACATAGGATGCCTCCTGACGTTGTATAAATCATCTTCAATAGATGTAAAGGCCTAAGAGAGAAATCCACCAATAAGGATCGTTTGTTTTTATATTAAGCGGTTCCTATAGGTGGATGTCGAACACATCCTTAGCAATGTAAATTAGCTTAGCTCTTTGTGGAAATGCACCCTAAACAAGTTCCACATCATCATTTTTCTTTCCTCATTTCACATTACGTAGGGTTGGCACAACATCTAATCTACCCCAATTTCCCTCTATAAGCCATTCAGTATGATAAACCTTCGTGACCTTGTACAGAAAAAGCTGAAAAAGCTTTCTTTTTGTTCATAAAATAAATCCATGTATCATAAGCATATCTAAGAATAACACTGCAAGATTCTCCCGATTTTCGCTTAGCAATCAGTTACGACAGACGACAATGTCTCTGGCACCAACGAAGATTGATACACATTGAAACTCATGGTATTTTGTCGGACGCGACAGCTGGCGACTTTCGGTTTTCTTTTGTTTTTGAATTGACGATAGTCTTTGACTCATAAAGCGCTAGCAAACTATTTTGCGCTATTCGCGAAATCTGAAACAAGTCGCGCACATTATCAATCATCATCAATATATATAAAACTCTTTTGAAGCTGACATAGAATCAACGCACAGCCTAAACTATAAGTCCTAGAGGTATGAAATTTGGAGGGTAGAATCCTCATATAGTGTAGGGGTGCACTAAGAAAGGAATTTTCAAAAGTCACACTCTAACGCGAGCAACGCCGCGGGAGACGGCTAGTATTAAATACGATTGCAAACTAATAGTAGCTTGAACATATCTGACAGAGACTTCAACGATCGTTATGAATTTAACTATACTGTCGGTTCATGCTGACAAATTAATTGCATTGTTTCTACTCTTGCAATGAACTTTTTTCGATATGTCTGTGCAAAAAGACGGTAAAACTCTGGCATAGAATAGATATAAGTAGTACTTCATAACTATGGAACACAGCATGCGTACTCGCGACAAAAAATCGCGTCTCCCATAATTGTAACATCACAATCATCAATCAAACGATAGTGCTAACTCCACAACGCGCTTCAAACAATGACTTAGCAAACGGTGAATTTCTTTCATTAATAATCTTCACAAAAAACTCCCTTGGCAATACGAGAAATGGATCAAGAATTTTGCCTACTTAATACTATCCTCGAAGGACGTCTCGTCTTATAAATAAAACAGAATTAAGACCACAAGAATTGTTATTATTATCAAAATATCTCCTCTCAAGGCTAAGGCTTATTATTTTAGTAATTATTGTAAGTAAAATGTCGGACAAATACTCGTACAATAACACAATTATTTCCTACGGCAGAGTTTCAAACTGAGGAACATTTGTGAGGCAACTTTTTTATTATTTACAAAATATTATGTATTTAGAGACTTAATATATTTTTTGTAAATAAGTAATAAGAAACTTTATCTTACTAGTTTTAAGAATGAAACTATTGATAGGTGTCTAGGGATATTCTTTTAGAAGTCTTCATGTAACTTGAAGCTCGTTAAAATGTAAGCAGAAAGTTCCTACGTAAGAATGTACGCAATATTTTTGCTTTATACGTCAGATTTAGGTATTATAAGAAAACATTTTGCTAAAATATACTCAAAACGAGCAAGTATAGCTTATTTACAAAGAGGTTTTTACTGAGGTGAGGAAAAAGAATAAGGTGACTTCTAGATTTTCCTGCTCTATCGTCAGTTACCATCAAGGGTATATGCTTAGTTCGGCAGAGATTTTACTCTAATAGGGATGACGTGATCTCGGCCGAAAGCTCGTATCCGAACATAAGGCCACAGGAAAAAATTTAGCCAAAGGAGAGTATCTGATATAAGTCTTCAACAAAAAAACTCCCCAATACTAACTATACAGAAACCATTTGTAGCAACGCTCTCTTAGTTCAATTCAAACGTTATTCTTCACTAATCCTAGACCACAATCTCCCATCGATCGCGAAATAAAAAGGCAGCGTACACAATGGGCGGTCGGAACGCATTAGGCTGCGTTCAGACGGCTGCGTCGCCCGCGGCACCCACTGTAATCAACACGGCTTTGTACTGCGAGATGGGAGTTAGAGATACGCAACGGCTTTAGCAACCGTGCTGTTCTGTGGGGTGGGACTTGAATGTTACAGAGCTAAAATCACTTGGATTGGATTTTTGGAGGGAATGTTTGACTTGAAATCGATGGGGTTTCTCTATTCTGTACTTAAAGTCGCATATACCTACTTACATACAGAGAGTCGTTACACAACACTGTCAAGCTTATTTTTAATGTTTATACAAATAGACACAATGCCGTCAAGCCGCACCCGTCCTTTTTCGGTTGGAAATTATAAATGTTTATTATATGTATGTGTGAAGCATTATCATTGTCTCATAAAAACCTGCCAGATTTAAGCCTGGCAGGTTTTCTGAACTGCTTTCATACTAAATCATAGGTATTCTGTGATTAAATAGTGACATTAGCGCGTTTTAGCGCGTTTTTTGAGCCACGTCGCTTGACATTATGCTGGGCAGCGAAAGCAATTCAGAGCTTACGATACGAGGGCAGATCACAAATATATTTAGTATAATAGGTATACCACACCCACACACGATTTGTAAATCGAAATAAACTCAAAAAAAATTTAACACTTACACAAATTGGTATAGGTATACAACACACACAAATGCTTTGTAATAACTATAACTAAAAAAAATTTGAACGCACAAACTGCATTCGAAATTTTCAAAGAAAGATAAAACCTAGCCTTCACATTTCGAAAATAAACTCATGACTTGAAAAATATTGAAATATTGAGTATATTTCGAGCGCGCAACTTGGGACCTAATTTCAAGTTCACTAAAGAAAGCACCGCATATGTTGGAGCACATTCCGTTCACAAGGCGTCAGCTCACATGCCAGAGCTTTTGTTATTTCATAATAAACGTACTGTGGTTCTGAAAATCATCTATCTTTGTCTTTGTGATTATTTTCATGATGGTAGAGAGACATCACATTACAAAATAATCTTCTTATTTTCATAAACAGATGAGGATCTGCTTTAATCAAAGGTATATTCAAAATAATTCCCTGTGTTTTGTTTTGAAAACTTCATCTTTATTTTATTTCGAGCTCATTTATTGGCAATCTGTGAAGAATGTTGTTATTGGACAAGGACATGGCAACAATCACTATCATACTTTTCGTTCGAATTTCGTTTTTTTCGTCGATTTTGAAAATGCTTGTTATTGCAAAACAAAACACGGTGTAACTATTACACGCTATGGTGTACCTAATGATCGGGTTAATTGTCAACCCTGTTACTTATGTGTGTAGCTAAATGCTGTCGACCTACACACACAGGTTACAGGATACAACTTTCTACTCATCTTTTCCAACACCAGGCTTTACTCAAGCGTAACGTTTCGAAACTCCGAAACTCTACCATTGTCCCGAACAGTGCCCTAAACCGTTAGATAACTGGAACGAAGATTGATTTCAGCCTGATACTTCGCCATCCATCACTCGCGCAGTAAACACTCCTACGATCTGACAATATCAATAAGTGCCAATATATACGAATAACTGAATGTTGTAGCCAAGGTCGGGATTTAGAAATGTGCTCATGTGTTCAGACTCTGTTTTTGAATCTCGGCCAGGTTTAATGCCCATTTTTTTCCAAATCAAACAAAAACACTTTGGTTATCTTTTAATTTTTTTTACAGTGTGTTAGACTAGAGGGCATTGTATGAAATGTTCAAGGATATTTATTTATTTATTCCCCTCACATAAAACAAATATATTTATTAATATATAAATAACTGTAGTGAAATATTTATTGTACATATTCTAGATTTTGAAAGAAGTAAATTAAAGTGAATGAAGATTTTCCACTGATATCTATAATTTTTTTTTTACTAAGTATCTAGTGAAAAATCTTCATTACACACACAGGCGTAGTGTAAAAACGTTTTAGTAAAACGAACGCATATTTTCAACCCGGAAGTTCGTCGGGCGGACTCGAACAGCGAATTTATGGCGCCACATCCGCTTCCGCCCCCATACACGTTATATCGATTTTCGATTCATATTTTTAGCTTTTCTGTTTCATAATAACCACGTCACTAAAGATAAAACACAGGATTTATTTACTTACAGAAAATAAAACAGTCGATGACAAAACCTACCATAGAAGCAAAATCGTGTGCAAACCGTTCGTTTAGGATTCTGTGAGATATATTTTCTTTTAGGACAGGCTTTTTTCTTTAGGGTAAAAGAAAAAAAAATCACTAACTAAGGATAATTTTGTAGTTCATTTATTTCCTTTCTTCGCTAGTTAGAAAACCTAAGTATGTACCTACTTAATTACCAAATCATGCTGTTCTATGCTGACAACGAAAAAAAATTTTGACACTTGTTAAAGTGTGAAAACTTACGCTAATTACCTAATACCACGATAACTTCAGCACGACTGTACTCGCATTTATTTATAGTAGATACAAACCTACTTATATCTACTTAGCTACCTAAATAATCTAACTTTTAACCACGATTGAGTGACCATTAAAACCAACAAAGAACCTATCTAAACTTAGAACCAGCAAATGAAACAATCTACACAAAAACAATAAGAGTAAATGAACCATTTAGGTACATTTAATTCATTTTGAGCCTGTAATTGTCCAAATTCGAAGGTTTACCTCCCTGGGCACCATTTTGGCTAAACCTTCGGCTATAATGTGAGGTGTTTATTTGCACCTGTGTCTTTGCTTAAGTAGTATTTAGGTTTATGATCAAGTCTCCTCGACTGACTATTTACCAGCTGTTGCTAACAGACCTCTATACCTAGTGGTACCCATTGAGATATTCTGTTCTGTACAACACGTATAGAATCCAAAATCTATGCGTGTTGTACTAACAGATCTCTATCCAATATTTATTTGGCTACTTCACCTTCGTACACAATAAAAATAAGAACTTACAAAATACAATTACAATAAATGACATAAAAAGTAAGAAAGGTGAAAAGATGACACTAATGGTACAGCTACTTAGAGTACATAAACGTGTGCATTTCTGTAAAATGTGTTCTAATACTTCACTCTAGGTGGTTTATAGAAATTTTGAAAGTGTTATGCATTTCAGCGAAAAAAAAAGGTTCTTAAATTCAGAGGTTTTATGAAATTGGCACTTAGTGCGCAGTTTCTTCATTTATCGTTATATTTGCAGAAACAACAATATGAAACAACGCGTGTCATGAAGAACCCGATAACAAAAACTATTGCCCCAAATGTTCAAAATGCAATTCACCTATTTCTTCTCAAACAGTTCGATTCAGTTCTGAACAGTAACAAGTTAACTCTAAGACCGCTATTACGAAACTTTTTCGCTCAAAGAGTCGCTTTAAAATCGCTCACGGTATCGCAACGCATTCGTCTTGCGATAGAAGCTGTATCGTATGAGAATCGCTAGCTGGATTCGAAAGCAGGTTTTTGGCTCAACCAGCGCTTACCAGTAACCACTGTGGGTGAAGCTGCTGTTGTGATGCCCTGGGAAATGGTTTATTTATGAGTTCTACAAAAAATAGGAGGTCCTCCACTCGCACCTACTTAAGTTACTCCAGAGTGGTTGGTCACATTTCTAATTCAATTTTCATTGCGTCTAAGAACCGCGTAAGTCTTATACGAGTTTTATTGTATAGTTTGGTGCAACACTTGAAAAGCCTGAAAATAAAATACGAAAAATAATTGTTAAAAAAGAAATATATGTATATAAAGTGTTTTTAAAGTTTTTATTCGTGCATATGGTAGCCTGGTTTCTTTGCAATAGCGCTCTATCATTGACCTAAATGAGGCAGCATTTGGCGACCCGCCCGCCACATACCCTCGACTTTATGCACGCCTGGTACGTAACACTCGTATTGTATCTGGACCTTAGGTTATGTGTGCTCTAGATTCCAACGCTGGCACTTCCGTATATGAAAGATAAATTCTCAAAAGATGCTCTAGAAATTAACAATAACTTTCTAGCGGTAACGGGAAAATTCCATGGACATGGACAAACATTGGATTCTTTTACTTTGCCTAAACTAAAAGGTAGCTTTTTCAAACACAACATAAGACCAGTAACTTGGGGCAAGCCTCGTAACATTATATAAAATTTTACCGATACAATCAGCTTAAAATATTCAAACACAAAAACATTTTGATGAAAATTTTGATTTGTATCTTATTGACTTATACTGTACCTATTACTTAGTTGAAGCCAGTTTAGCTTGCATCTTACTATTTATTTGCTAAAATAACGTCTTTGGCAAGTAATACACAAGTTGTGAACTTTCATAAGTTACCAATGCGAGACGTGCAACTAATTTGGAACTTAAATCATATAACTAAAACCAAATTACATTAACTTTAACACTAGCATTAACAAACCACAAATTGCTTGTTAGTATAAATAACTAAGACCCTGTCCACACGAAGCGGCACAGACGCTATCTGTATAATAAAAATGTAGAGTATTCTGTGGCTTTGTCAATGGATAAGTCACTGTAGGACAATGTGAATTTCTCAAATAATGAATTACCCTTTGTATATGTTTAAACTAAAGAGCGCAAGCTAATATATATACCTATCTGTCAAATTCGACGAAACATTATTATGGGTTGATTACACCCGAGTACAATGGCGTGGCAGTACTCGGCCTAGTCAACAAACCGTGATTCTAGTGACTCTCTCCACGACTTTGTTCGACCGGGCACTCGTCAAAGTGTTTATACGAACCGAGTACTCGGCAGAGGACACTTTCTCGTCACTGTACTCGTTACGTGAAAAACCCAGCGGTGATAACATAACTAGCACGCATTCGAATTTGCAATATTACTCACCTTGCTTTTTGACTTATGTGTGATTGTGTAGCCATGGCTTTAAGCTCTCAAAATATCACACAACTAATTCTAGTAAAAGTTTTAATATCATCACGCAATCCTGACATGTCTGGGTCTATTATGAGCATAAATTAAATTACAAAAGTTTCTAATTGTTTCGACTTAACGTAGGTAACTCATTATTCGTGTAGCTGAACTGTGAATGGATTAGATTTCACAACGAACTTTCGTATCTTAATCCTACTGACTTTACTTAAAAAAAACATTAAAAAAACCTTGCTCAACTTTGCAACATTTGCCAATGTGAGCTTTAGTATTAATATGAATAGCTCGCTACTTGAAACAACAAAGTGCACTCGAACAGAATTTCGAAACAAAGAAAAATCCTAGTTACTAATTCAGCCAACTATTTTTAATTTCCCTTGTGTGCCCATTTATTAGTTTGAGGCGACATCTGTGCCGGACTCCGGTCAACAGTTTGCGATGAAAATGCTGAAAGTATTCGAGCAAAACACAAACGGTCAGCAAAAAGTGGACTCTTCAGGACGAAAAACAGTTCTCTAGTGGCATTTCAGGTACACTGCGCGGTCACCTTCTGCGTTGTGTGCAGCCTCGTGCGAAGTGGCCGTGCCATCACGCAGTGTAACTAAAAACCACGAAACGAACATTCGTTTAACGCTTTTCATAGTAGAAGCCCAGCAATCAAATCCGACGGCCATTTTTTCACGTCGAAGGCGAGCCATAGAAATAGTCCAATTTATGTGCAATCCGGTTCAATGTAACACTGAATTTTCATTACGAATTTCGGTTGATTTATCACGCTCGAACGGGTTTTTGTTGAACTTCACTAAAGCTTGTTAGAAATGGGATAACATTTTTCTATTTGACTTTGCTTTTTCTATGTCGATTAGGTAATGTTTGAGATAGAATTTTCGCCGAAAAATTGCCAAATTTTTTTTTTGAGATTATTGCTTCCGCACACGCACTCTTTTCCACGCGTACAATGTGGCTAATCCCTTAGCATTACACTTGCATATTGCAAAAATTATTACTATTCAGTAAGGATCTTGAGTTTTCAATTAGAGTAGACAAGACGTGATGAAGAAATTGTTGGCAAGGCCTACCATTATTATTGGAATAATTTTACTCTTTGATGTAATACAGAAATAAATGTAAGGCTAAAGTTCATCAACATAAATGGACAGTTGTATGGGTGCTTGCTAAACGTACACGAATGAAAGGGAAAGAGGAAACTTTTTACACTAAAAATAGAGTTTAGAGTAACAAGAAGTTGATTGGTTACGTTCTAAAAAACTTATTGAGATTATGGTATGATCGAAGTCAATTTATAGGAGTACGATTTCCTTTTTTTGTAAATACATTATTTATAATGCATTAGTTACACCCAGCCATTTATTTATTTATTATTAAATTCAGCTGCTTACTGCACTTACAGTTTCCACCAACGAGCGCAGTAAGCCATTTAAGTACACATAGGTATCACATTACTTTAGATCCTACTTACTTATACATAGAACAAACCTCTACGTTTTCCACACACAAATGTTTGTTCTCAGTGGAGATCGAACCCACGACCTCAAGTACAGAAGATAGAGCTATGACGCCTGGTTTATATAATTGCTATAAAGTGATAGATATCATGATAGTCAATGATATTAAAAGGTTTGTCTGAAAAGTAATAATAATGTTTCAAGGGAGGTCGGTATCGGAATTCAGTGATAATGTCACTCGAGACTTCCTTTGAAACTTCCTGAGAAAATAAATGAAATATCTTGTTTTTGAGTGCTTTTATCGGTACAATGATATTGAAAATTTAAAATATCGAAGTTACTAATGTTTTAAATTCTTTTTTTATGGGTTTATTTACATTTATTTTCAAGTATTCCCGATCATAGGTAAGAATCTCGGGCAATTTTTAATGGTGTTTTTATTCTAAGTGACGTTTCTGTATTTGGGCGTAAGAAATGTATTTTTGTCCTCATTAAACACCCAAAAGTGAAATAATTGAGAAAGTATATCGAATGGTAACGGTCTTAAAATATTACAGAAATACCGGAGCCCAAACAAAAATTTTATCACCATTCGATACAGCCTTTGAAATCAGAGCGAGTGCTACAATTTTTCATTCTTGTTACACCATTACTTTTGTGCGATTTGAGAATGGATAAAAGGTTCGTTTGTGACGTTCGAGTTGCACAGGTTGCACTGCGCGGCAGCCTTATGAGTTTTTCGTGACCGCGCGGAATTTCAACGAGTTGACGCGCAGTGTAAATCAAATGTCGTTATTAATGTATTTTTCTAGTTTTGCTCAATCGACGCCCAGCGTGGCCCAGATTGTAACGGTGGTATATACCTTCTTATATTAATAATAATAATAAATATTCTTGAACATTACACACAACGCCCTCTAGTCCCAAACTAATCAGAACTTAGAATTATTACTTAGAAGTTAATATTTGAAGACAAGCTAAGAATTTTACACCGGAAATACCTGGAGTTTTCCAAGGCAAGTTAATAATAGATCTAAATAATTTTGCATAGACAAGCAATTATTTTAACCCTAATAAACGCCAGTCAACCAGGAAATGAATTCATACAGTTTAGCCGCACATAAGCCGGGCTGGCATTTATGCAAACTAAGCATCTTTGTCCCACAAACCTTGATCTTAAGACTTAGCGAACGTCTTATCGCGGTAAACTTGATGATATTACTTCAAAATAATACAAACCCAGTGGACTAGCTTTCATCCGCAATTCCGATCACGATATAAGTAAGGTACATGTAAAAGTAGCATAATGATACTTCAAATCAAGAGCTAAACCCATTTAGAAAATCATTGTAAATGATCCAGTCATTACAAGGTATTAAGTCTTTTTCACACTTGTTGTTCAAGATAACTTTATAGTATTAACACACAAAAAAGAGACAGTATTAAAAATCACAAAAAGGTGCTTGTACAAAGGTAAATGTACAATGTCCCTGCCATCATAAAGCGGTTGCAACTTTTAAGGAAAATTCAGAGGCTTAGGAAACATAGTTCAGCTTGCTGCTCGAAAAGCGCAAGATTATCGGCTTGACGTGAGATTCATAAATGTTACCCGAATAATCTTACAAAATAGAGTATTAATCAACTGACATAAAGGTGCTTGCAAACGCTTCAAATTTTATCACAAATACTTATGAATATTCTCGGTACTTTTTAATTAAATCAGTTATGTGATTGGAAATGGTAAAAATGCTTTTATCCAAAAAAATTAACATCTAAGTACCTATTACTAAAATCAAACTAAAACCTTGTTTTGTCTAAAGTCTTGTTGAATAGAAAATGTAACGAAACAATGCGTCTGCGAACCGATATTTAGTTGTTACAATTTCATGTTTCACAGAGCACGTCGTCTAATGGAAGTTGTCGTAGAAGTTAAAATTATAAAGTGAGGGTTTGAAATTTAAAAGTGAGATATGTACAAAAATGTAGCTAGGTACTCGTAGTCTAAAGCACTTTCATCGAAAATCATAATTAACATAATTAACACGCGACACTGAAATATTTCACACGTTAAAGCTAGGTATTTGTAGGTATTCACTAACACCCAAACATACCTACACATTTAAGGGGTCGCATAACACACGGTAAGGATTTGCACACTTAAGGGGAAGCTCGCAATATTTACTTACGCAAATAAATCGCGTCGTCAAGTCGGCGCCGCTGCAGCGACTCCGTGCAGGAAATTAAAATTAAAGTCAACGACATCTGAGAATAATGAGATTCCCATTACTCACACCCGCTCACCTGAGAAGTGGAGTTTTCGTGAAATTAACGCGGTAATCTTGCAAATTTCACGGCGCGCTCGTAAATGACGAAAGCTGCAAATTAATTTGAGTATTCGAAACTAATTTATGCAGTTAACACAATACAAGAAAGGCGACAATGTGACAAAAAACTCAGAGCTCTATAAAAAAATATATCTTACTGTTTTATACTAAGTGCTACAATATATTATTATCTTGCTACCCAGTGGGTATTGAAAGAAATCTGTCAGTTTAAAGGCTCATTTATAGGGTTACCCCCAAAAATACGACGCCCATACAAATGTGAGAAGCGGTTCTAAAAATTACTCTTGTCACTCTCAATTTCATGTCAACGAAGACTAAACATACATTTAGCATATTTCAAATAATTTACTTGACACTGGCGAACGTGTTTGTAATGAAAATAAAGGCCATAAATAGAAAAAGAAGAAGAGATGCAACGCTACATAATAATTGATTAATTCAGGTAGTAAAGAGAAAAAAAATAATTAAATGAGATAATGTCTCGTAACCATAATGTATTAACTTTTTGACGTTGACTAGAAATTGGATGTTGACTTGGTTAAGAGGGTATGTGTATGTAGTCGAGGCTTCAACACTCAAAATGGTTGAATTAATCAAAATGAAATTGCACATGGTGTTTGCTGCACTCAGTAAACACAATCTTAACGCGCACCTCTGTAAGGCTCTGTAAGGTATTTCTAACAAATGGTAAGCCGCGCGCTTGCGAGCGCGATTACGCTGTAGAAATGCATACGGTAAGTAGTTGTTTATTCAAAAGTAGACGGTTGATTTTTAAATGTATTTTAGGTATAGCAAATTATTGTAAACAGAGTAAAATATAAATTGGTAAAAGTAAAATTATGTTTAATCCAGAGTAAACATTTTGATTGTATTATAGGATCTCAAAGTTGTGTGATGCTTGTCGTCTATTTGAAACTG
Source organism: Eulithis prunata (assembly GCA_918843925.1). Classification (NCBI taxonomy): domain Eukaryota; kingdom Metazoa; phylum Arthropoda; class Insecta; order Lepidoptera; family Geometridae; genus Eulithis; species Eulithis prunata. Next base: position 3,327,932 of record OU974023.1, on the reverse strand, counting down.
TTCATAATTTTTACTATTTGATGATACCAAGACTTTTTATCCCCTAAAACTGTTTTGGCACTTTGCACAAAGGACGCCATCTTTTGAACTCCATGTTCCAACTTCTATTTATCAACTTTACCAGTACAGCTTTTAATAGTCATACTGTGCTTTCAACTTCTGTCAAAATCATCGTTTTCAAATAATGTTCGTTTGCTTTTATAGGAACATATTAGTAGTAGTGAGAGTCTTAAGCAATGTTTAGTTAAGTTAATGTCGCGTTCACACTATGCTGCAGTCGGCAGGGACTTTGGCAGGGAAGTGGGCACGCGCATAGTGTGAACACGATCATGCCTCTGTCCTGGCTCCCGGCCCAAATTCATGCCCTTGCTTCCTAATGCGAGAATAAAGGCGATGTTGCTGTGGCAATAAGTCCGCGGCAATAATGCCGGCAGCGGCATGGGCATAGTGTGAACGCGGTATTAGAGACGATTATGACCGATAATTTTTATACTAGTAGTTATATTGTAAGTTAATCTTTGCTTGTTTATGAACGAAATATTTTAAAAGATTTCGTCGTTGCAAATTCAACTGGCAGGACCCTACAGTGTAAAATATTAGACGCTCGTGGTTCCGCATCTCTTAGATTATGCAACGCTCCACGCCTTAATAAAGTACATTGCAATGCCTGTGGATAACAGGCTGTTGAATTATTCAAGTGTTTGTAGTGCATGAACTACGCTGTTTTCGGCGATTTTAATGGTGGTTGGCATTTTTAATTATCTTACTGAGTCTGAGTGCACTATGAAAGTTAGTTCATTTTGACACTGTCGCCAAAGTTTTAAAAATAATTTTATGATGAACTAGCCGTTGCCCGCGGCGTTGCTCGCGTTCAGTAACCTTTAAAGTGTGACTTTTCAAAATGCCTTTCTTAGTCCACCCCTACACTGTATAAGGAGACTACCCTCCAAATTTCATACCTCTAGGACTTATAGTTTAGGCTGTGCGTTGATTGTCAGTCAGCTTCAAAAGAGTTTTATATATTTAGAGATAGATGAATGATATTAATGATTTACTTATTCTTTTACATTATCTTTTCATACACTCGCAGATACGAGTATACACTAAGCTCCAATGAGTGAGTTTAAATGAGTTTTTCTCAAGTTCACCTAACTCGATCAAGACTATCACAATCCATCATCACAAACCTAGCTTGCTACGAGTTTGCACTCAGTTGAGTTAAAAGTAGGGATGGGGTTCATCGGTAGATTAAAGTCTAAGGTAGAGAGTGGATTTTTGGACTCTGCGTTTCTATCGTTTTCTGTACAAACGATCTCATTTCGATGTAATCAGCTTTTTGGATCTTCCAAGCCGGCAGATGCAATCACTACACTAACGTTAAAGTTTTCAATTAATTTAGTAAGAACTCATCCAATGATAAAATAAAAAAAATCAATTTAGTGCCATAAAATCAGTTGACGAAAATTTATTATGACGTTAAATAATTGAAGACGTCATTTCAATTCGCAGCGCTATCGATTGCTAATCTATCATCTTTTATTTTAAACAGCTTTTGATAAAAGCAAAGCAAGCTCGTATGAGCTTAGTGGCCAACTCTGGTAGCGGAGTTTTCATAACTTTTGATAGTAGCGCCACTATCGACTGAATCTCGACTATGATGTTGCCAGCAGTAGTACAACCCTAGCAAAGTTCTAAATTCGACGTCCGATACGTAGGTAATACCAGGTCCGAAGTTCGTCCCTGGTCTTGCCGGTCGAACAAAATAAGTGAGTACACAAGATTAATTGTCCCCTAGAGTTGCAGGAAGTGCAGCGTTGTACCTACCGGTCGCCATTTTGCTGTGTAAGCGGATATGTAGCCATTTTGTAGAGCAAGCAGATATCACGGTGCCTGACTTGTTATAGGTAGATCAAAAAACGTAGAGAGCTGCTATTTCTTCTCAAATCTAAATCCAGTGTGTACACTGGATTTATTTCTATTAATTATTTGCAATATTCACAATATTTACAAAATATATACGCATGAAACAGTTGAGCTATCTACAAACCGTTGCAAATGATTTGTAGATACCTCAACTGGTCCAAATCAGTACCAATCGGAAGCGTGCCTAAGACACTGGCTGCATTGCCGCGTAGATGAAATAATATTTTAGATAAAATGATCGGTCAAGTTCTCTATCTTGTGAAAGAGCCTGCTGCCAAACAGTGATGCTCGCATTGCTGTTTGAAAGGTATGGGTGCCGGTGCAATTATAGACACATCAGACTGTACACCTTTGCCAGCGTTTAACATCACATTTTAGGCTAGCAAAAATAGCATATTATTCTAAAATAAAAAGGATGTCAAGCAAGGGCTATTTTATGTGCTAGCTAGACGTCCGAAATGAAACCTCGGGCATCTTAACGAGCCTGTACATAAGCAAGTCAGTATAAACAAAAAGATATCGCTCATATCAACCACAGACTATCGACAAAGCTGCTTATCAGCTTAGCTTACGGGCTCAACAAGCTCTGTACTGAATCCCTGGTTTCCGTAAAAGTTGTCACCGTCATCATAACGGCTTTAATTTTAATCTTTAGCATTATTTCCGAATACTTGGGTTAGAGATTCAAACCCGCGAAATTCTTCTCGATAAGCGAATGAATCTATCGCTTTATCGCTTCGTCATCGGCTCAACATAAAACGACAATTTACAGATATACTCACAGCTTTTAAAAAAATATTTCTTATCAATTTTTTTAAGTATTATTAGATCAACAAAAAATATTTTTAATATCATAAAAAAAAATATTAAGGCCGTAAACAGTTAATTACTATAAAAACCGCGCTGAAAACAAACAAACGTCTACGTCAAACCAGGAAAACTGGTTACACCAACACTTACGAACATAATATAACGTTCACATACTTTAATAAATCAAAGCATTATCAGATCCGGTGCTCACTGCGTGTGGTAAAAAGATCTCTGGTACAAGATAGACTAGTCGGACTGCGAATGACAGTTCCACTTAGCCTGATAACTCCAAGCGGTTGTGTCACCTCTAGCCTTGAACTTAAGATTCATTTTTCCTCGATAACTTATGATGCATGTGTCTTTGCAGTGCATAGTTTAAGTTTTACGATCGATGATCGTTTGGTTTAAACTTATTCGATTTGGAAGTTTTAGATGACACTTACTAGTTTAACGCAAGCATATTCAAACTTTTACCACAACCTGTTTTTGTGCAAAACTGTAACGTAAGCCTTTTGTCGGTAGTAAGTATCACTTTGTTTTAAGTTGTTACGCATTCTTTTTCTCACTGGTCTGGGTGGCGTTTTCTCATAACAGGTTTTCTGAACTGTTTTCATACATCATAGATTCAATTCAATTCAATTCTTGTCTATGGCCTTTGTACATCATAGATATTCTGTCACTGAATAATGACATTAGCGCGCGTTTTTTGCCGTCAAAAGCTTCTTGTTTTCTTATATCTGTACCCACATCGTTTGACATTATGCTGGGCAGCGAAAGCAGTTCAGAGCTTACGATACAGGGTCTTGTCATCAAATGAGGATATACTAATTGTCAGTTTTCAAAATGGTTTTCAAATATATTTTTTTACCTTTTTTGCATCATTCTCATTTGTTTAGAAATGACTATCGATATTAGTAAGAATTTCTAAAAAAAAATCTGTGTTTTTTTGCTAATTTGATTGTAGTATCGGGTGACCAAAACTTCCATTCCCTCTTTATACCTACCCCTTTGTTGACAGTTGAGCATCAACAGCTTAGCCAAACCACAGATTATATAAAGCCTTGGTCTCGCGATCGTAACGCACAACGCTGCGGTGGGCAGCACAACACAGAGTACGGCGTTTGTTCCTCGCCGCTGACGCAGACTGCGACGTAACAAAAGACCAAACTTGACGTTTTCAATACAATTATGTGTCCGGCGCTGCATGCTGCATACCGCTGCGTTGTGCGTTACGATCGCGAGACCAAGGCATTACACTGGCAAACTGACCCTTCTATTAATCATGCATCGGAATTCCCTAATGGTTTCAAACTTCATTACATATTCCGAAACATCCATCGTCAATTCATCCATCTAATACGTGAAACACATCTAAAGGTGCAAGATTAATCGACGGAACCACTTGACGTTAACCGGAAACGCATCCGTATCTGTCGAGTGGCCATCTTGTAAATATGTATACTGACTTCCGGGTGCATTTGCAAGGTTTGCTCAAGGGGTCTTGATAGAAAGAGAGTATCTTGAGGGAATTGGTATTAGTAAAAATCTGTCTTGAATATCTCTATAAGTAAATCAAACATATATAAGTACTTATAAAATATACATATCACACTGAATCCACTTAAAAGTAAAGTTAAAGTAAAAAGTTTATTACAGAGAAAAGGTATAACACCCACAAAGATTATTTATCTACACAGTACAAAAAAAAATATTGGTTAAACATAAAAACAAATTTCTCAGACAAAAAATATAAGCATTGAGAGTATCTGTCAGTCTCCTCACTACGCTTAGCCTGTATCGAGGAGGCTTTAAAACTAAATTCATACGGTACATTGCTTCGGTCATGGCAATGTACCACGACAAATTTGGATGGAAACTGGAATTAGTAACATCAGTAGGCCACTTTTTTGCTTAAAGAATCAAAAAAGAAATTAAAAAAGAAACTGTAAACAACTTCATAAAACATTTCTAGCTGCATAAAAACAAGGAAGCACGCAGTTCATCAACGTTTTCAAAAGATAAAAATAAAGTTTTATCTTTAATTCACTGCATCTTGGATCGAGCTGAGCTAAATTCAAGGAGAGTGGGTGAAACGAGACTGGGTTAAAATGGCGCACTGTGGGGCAAAGTGGAGTGCACAGGAAATTAAATCACCACCACATTACTTATGCTACGGGTTTCTAAGAAGTTACCGGTTCGCTGGTAGTAACCGGTTTTTTGCAACGGTTGGTAACGATACTGTGATACTGTCAAAACACGAGTAATTTTTTTTTTTAATTCAGAATAGACTGTTTTTTGACTTCAATCTCACCTGATGGTAAGCGACGATGAAGCCGACGATGGAGCAAGATGGTCTAGAAAACACTTATTCACTCTTGCCTTGAAGACATTCAGATTATGGTGATTAGATTTTATTATAAGATTAGATTAGACGCCTTGACATCTTTGAAGATGATTTATACAGCGTCAGTAGGCAACCTATGCATACACTTAACGGGACACTGTAGTGCCTGGGACAATGTTTAGATGGAGTAGGCTTACACGAATAACGTATAGTATAATAATAACGTAAAGTACTTTCGCAATGTTGTTACTGACATCTATGTATTTACAATATATATAAAATATATATGTATTCTATCAGCCACCTAGTTCCTATAGCACAAGCTTTGCTTAGTTTGGGACTAGAAGGCGTTGTGTTAAATGTCCGTGAATATTTATTTATTTTATTTATCTATACTGTACCGACACAAATGTTTTTTTACATATTATAAGCAAACGGTTGATCACAATCTCACCTGACGTAAGTTGCCCTAAAACCAGTCCTAAATCAGTAATTTTAACCTAATTCATGAAAAAACAAAGGTGTGTTGCCAACAAAATATACAAAAAATACCTCTAGCAACAATACCATCTCCTGTGAATAGGTAAATTCTGTTGAAATAAGTTCACCTAATTAGGCCACATTTTTTGTGCGGCTTGTTTACTCCGCGGCACAATATGAGCCCTTGTCAAATAAAAATACCTAAACGAACCTCGTATACACACGAGCGGTTGGCGTGCTCTAATTTCGGGGTTCTTTTTGAGACGACTACCTCGAACTCAGAAACCGTGTTTGTTTAAACCACGTTTTATTTACTCGAGAATTGGAATAATTCGTGAATTTCTGGAAAGAACTACGATATTATGTACGAGTAGGTATTAATATCTCGTTTCTTGATATCTAAACTATACTATAAACTGTAGACATAAGGTGCCTTCTGGTAAGATCGGCGTAATGTTAAGTCCGGATTAATCACGTAGTTAAGCAATTATCATTTAAAAATATCGCCGAATTGCTTGGCATCCGGACTTACTATTACGCCGATCTTACCAGAAGGCACTATACTAAATAATTTGCTGACGTCATAGCACTGATTGTACACCAATAACTTTGGGTAGTTTAAATCTGTATATATATCTACTATTGCTTGTAATTCGTGAGATCGATTATTACAAATCGAATATTATGTAGGTACCTATGGGTAGACAAAAAAAATCTTAAATATGCGTTAACTTTATTCAAACGATGGATTCTACACGCAAAATAAAAAATATTTCTCTAAATATATTTAGTTTTTTAATTATGTAGGTATTAGAAAAAGTGTCTTTATCTGCGTTTTCAAAATGCCATTTAAAAGAATTTACAATATATAGGTATGTACTTGTGTATATTTCACTAAGTTTTAGGCAGGTATGTAAACTGCCAGTTAGGTTTGCCCCAGCTTCCCCTAAAGGCTTCTGAGTCTACTGAATTCACCGATTGAATACAAATAGAACTCTAACAACATTTGCACAACTTATAGCCACTGGAATAGAGTTCTAAACACGTAGTTTTACGATTGAATTTTCTTTGCTCTAGATTCATAATATATTACGTGGAATAATTTTTTTTATGAAAACGCAACTATAACATTAATAATACACTCGAGAGCAACAATTCTGGGTTATCTATAATAACCTGAATATCTTGAAACCCATGAATGCTAGCGTAGGTAGTGAGATTATGCAAGCTAGTAATAAAAACACAATTCATTTGACTAATAAGTCTGCATTCATGGTTTTATGACGCTGATTTTTTGCTCCCGACTTTAGTTGTGAAAAATCTCAATTATCGACAAAAACCTTTGCTGTATTTAGCGTTATTTACAATCTTTATTTAAAGTACCTTTACTTAAATAGGCGTTAAAATCTGTTATCATATCATTACACTGGCCTGAAGTGGACATGAGAAGGATATTTATTTGTTTATGAGAAAAAGTGACAGAAAAAACATTATGGTCCCGAATCCGGCCTGACCTGATTACCTCAGTATCTCTATCACGAAAAAATCTGACAGTCGCCGCGCTAGCGTATTAAGGGTATATTGCACGTCAATGCCAGCTCGACTGCCAAAAATTGTAGTGTCACCGCGCAGTGTATCTCGGATACGCTAGTGTAACGATACGTTTGCGATTGTCACATTTATTCGTGATCAAGGCACAGCATTTATGACATCCACGAAAGGTTTATATACAGGAGAGTTCCAATCCCAAATGTTATCTTATTCTTAAACATTCAAAGCTCATTTTTAAACATCTGACTGTGTGACAAAGTGAAGAAAGCATGATAGAGTTACGTTCAGTTTTATATTAGATAGCCTTTGTCTAGATAATAGGAATAACCTCAGATATTACTCCCACTTACGGCCATCAAATAATGGTAACTTGAAACTCAGTGGAACTTCAGTCGAGTTGAATAATAGCCAGTGTTGTCTAAACTTAAGCTAAAGTAAGCCGGTTCTGTGTCTAATGCTAGGTAGTGCCTAGTTCACTGACTTTTAGTTCAGCTGATAACTTTAAATATATTTTTTTTAATACAGATAATTTGAAAAGGGTCGTACCTACTTCCTGTAGCAAAGCGTACACGCATTGCAAATGTGCAAGAATTCCGCCCTGGTTTTGCTCAAAATAATAGAAGAAGAGGAACAGTTCACATAATTTTTACCTAGTATTTTTGCAGCAAAATACACATATATTTTTGAGCAATACCAATGGGCACGAACTCTAGTGACATAAATGTAATTTGAGCGTTACTCTGAATGTCCCTCTTTGCAATCTTCAAATCCAAGGCACGGAGAGAGCTAAGTAGACATCTATCAGGTCCAGGAAATAAAATATTCAGCTTCAGACATACTGAAAACTTTTTGAAAGAGCCACCACCTCGTTTTGAATACCTAAGAGCGCTCAATTCCAAGTTCCTCAAACATCACGACCGTGTGTCTCAAAGGCTCAGGTTTAATAGCAGCCAGTCGAAACTGTTTTAGCAGTGGAGCCTCGAGAGAGCTTCAAGTGCTATCAAGTTTCATGAAAGACCTCGATAGGTATACAATAATACTAAAGCACGGCCCAGTTAAACCTGGTTAAATTAAAACTATGAAGTAAAACCTTCTACTTCTACCCAACTAGTCACACTAAAACTAAAACTTAGTAGTTTTTTTTTTTAATTTTTTCATCGTTTTATAAAACATATAACTTATTTTGTACTATAGCACTAAGGAAACCACAAGGTTTAAAGTATAATGCTACATGAGTCTTAGCGTCGATAGCCTTACATTAGGTAGGTAACTACTAGATTAGAATGCACAGCCTAACGCGACGGCGTATTGACGCAGACTGAACAAATTGATGTCGAATACATGTCTTTGTTTTTACCTATGTAGAGAATGGTCAACAGGAACTAACAAAAATTGGTACCTGCTTTCTGATTACACTAATTACATATCTTACTGTCGGTATTCTGCCCATAATACTGTCTACCAGACGCTACTTTAGTATTAGTAATCAGGTTTATAAAAGACAGACAGACAAAGTCGCACCAAAAGGGTTCCGTTACTCCATGGATTAGAACCCTAAAAAAAACTGGAACAGCTTTTACAAAAAACCTATTGCTATGTCGTTTCTTTCAGTTCTTCTTTTTATTTTTATTTATCTCCCAGTCAAAAATATTGGCAAGAAGGGACCCATTTATTATGATCCAAGGATAAAACCAAAGTCTCCGGCATTGTCTTTTGTAAAAAAAGCTTTTACACGTGTGTCGTTACGAGGTACAGTCGTGACCATTAGGGCTAACGAGCCTACACTCGAACCAGGACAAAATGTCCGACAATGACCACCTTTTCTTAACGATTGTACCAACATGAAGGTATCTTAAATCACTGGAAATTGATCCGTAACGCGTTTAAATAAAGCAGATTTTACAATAAGTTACGTGTGAATGTTTTGTTTCTATTTTTCCTTTTACAGTAAAATAACAACCAATTGTTTTCTAAATTACATTGTATTTTAGCAAGCTATACAATTTTAATAACAATCCATTCATCATCAACATCATCAAAGTCAAAGTAAAAAAGGGCTTAAGCAGTAAAATGACAATAATCATTTTATTCAATTCTCAAGCAGTGAATGTATTGCCTTTTTCACTTGCACATTTTGGCATAATTAAGTATAGTCACTGATAATTTTAAAGTTGAAAAACTACGCTACAATCACACAATGACTTAAGTTTAGATATACACTTTTATGTAGGTACCTAACTTACTTATACTTGTGATATTATTATACTAATATGAGTACTGTCCCGACAAATAACCACAAGCGTCAAAGAGTGCATCTGAGAAATAATGAATAAATATTAGTTATTTACTAAATCACAAGTTATTTTGTCAACATAACAACTTTGAGTTTAGCGTGATTTTTTGATGGAAAAGTCACCAATGGTAGTAACCCTTATATTGTTATAGACATTTTACGACTAACAGTAAACTAAGATGGGATGAGCCAAATCTTGTTAGTGATTGAATCAACTGGAAAAAACGGGCTGAGAAAGAGTTATTTGGCTAAGTCAACCTTGTAGTGTGATACATTTACTTTGGTTAATATTTACAGTACCATCTACGCTGTATTAGATTTAATTTAAATGCCCAGAAGAAGGTTAAAATTTAACGCGAAAGTCATATTTTTGTTTATTTTTACCATTACAAATTTGTACCCAGATTCACAGCAAACTTTTATTTGTAAAAAATCATTTTTTTAAAGAAATTTATTGAGTTTAATATGCAAATATAACACAGAAATATCATTTAATTTAAAAAGTAAAGAAAGAATTTTAAATAAATCCATAAAATAAAAAATATTCAAAATTTATAGGTGTTGCTTAGACTTTTTTGATGTGTGTAGTTGTCGCACAACAGAAGCTAAACTAGTTTTTATGAACAACTCATTACAAACCTTATTGTCAAAAAATAAGAATAGGAAGAAGGTATTTGCAACAGAAAAAAAAATTGCAGTAAGTACCTACAATAATTTTAGTAAAAAAGTCAAAGCCGTTTGGTGATGTCACGGCAGAAACAAGACAAAATGGTAACCATAAAACAATACTAACAATTATGAATTCTGGCTTTAGAGAAAAAAACAATTTAAAGAAAAAAAAAAAAAATTTTTGAAAGATGTTTGACGCATTGACGAAAGTGTTAATTTTTTTTAAATACGCACTGGCCATTACGCTGTCGTCATCAACAATACAAAGCACCAAAAAGGTTTGGCCAGCACAAACGTCCCGCTACGATTTATTTCCCAGCCACTTGCGACCGTGACTGTAACAGCGGTCGCCACTAATGAAGATGGATATAACATCGTTTCACCACAGAATAAACAGTAAACTCCAGGGTTCATGGTTTTTGTATGAACCTAGGAACCACTCGTTTGTGTAATAGTAGTTAGAAGAACCATTGTTGTGATTTGTACGCTTTTCTTTGTCAAGAGTTGTGAGATGTGATGGATATACTAATTTTTTTGTTTTTTAATTTCAGTTTAAGTTCTACCTATCATTTCTTACTACAAGGTTCAATATACTTATAGCGCCATCTAGCACATGAGGTTTTAGATTGTTTGACTAAACCACAGATAATACAATGACCAGAGTATTTTTTAATAACTCTTTCCATAGCGTTTGTCTACGAGTGCTACGGTAAAAAGCGTAGCAAATTTCGTAGCTCCGTAGCGCTACGCTGCTACGATATCCACTTCTTCAATATTGTTATCATAATTTTCCAAGCCATTTGTGACTTAGAAGAAGTTTAACTTTCCAAACTTAATAAGATCGTGTAAAATGTATATTCGTCATTGTTAGCGTGACTGTGTTGCGTTACGAATGTAGGCCGTATTTGGAATTGCAGAGTAATAATATAAACACTGCATATTATTATTTATTTGATACGAAAATTTGTGAATTGGGTTGCATGATGTACTCGACACTTTGTTTTATCAATGGCATTTATTTTAATACATTATAATCACGGTGTTTGAAATATTTATTTCTGATGTTGCAATATTTTGCTGACCGTACAAAAGTAGGTTAAAACTTATAATAAAGGTTCACGTGTCATATAATTAATTGTGGTTAAGTTTTACTCGTGACTGACCACTATACATTTTTTCTTATAGTACTAGTTTTGCTTGCTTTGGGATCAGAGAGAGTTGTGTGCTGGTGCACCGGCAGAATTGCATGCAATCACAGGCACATGTGACCTAAGGCCTAATTACACGATACCATTTTCTTGTACGTACCAGTGCAATAATTGAATGCAATAGTTGAAGCGCCATAATTGACGTTCAAGAATTTTAAGCAACTGTTTACACGCGGATATATTAAACAAAGAAAAGTTTTGAAGCAAAACTTGTATACCAGATCAAATAATGTTACGTGTTGTTTACACCATGCAATTCATTTATTGCATTCAATAATTCCACTGGTACATACAATAAAATTGTATGGTGTAATTGGGCATTTATGTCTTGCGCAGTGCAATGCAATGATGCATTGCCTCACTGAGGACGTGCCCTGTGCGTCCTCAGTGAGGCAATACATCAATATATATAAAGCTCTTTTGAAGCTGACAGAGAATCAACGCACAGCCTAAACTATAAGTCCTAAAGGTATGAAATTTGGAGGGTAGGTTCCTTATATAGTGTAGGGGCGCACTAAGAAAGGAATTTTGAAACGTCACACTCTAAAGGGTAGAACGCGAGCAACGCCGCGGGCGACGGCTAGTCGTTTATAAACAGTGATTATCATTTAACATCGAGTGGTCCAACAGATTCTTACATTATTTCGTAGTATAAAGAATCCATGTATTTATTTATTCATATACTTAACATTTTTTAACATTGATAGTGATATTTTTTTAACAAAACTTGCACTTTTAATATGCGAGACACACCAGGCGTCTTGGTCATGGGTTGCGGGTTTGATGCGGGCCTTTGTGTTTGTGCGTCTATGCTTACAAACACCAAACGCTAATCTAGTTAACTCGGCTACAGCATTAGGCTCTCCGCACACACGAAGTTGTTAATCTTGTAACATAGAGATGACCAAACTTGCTAGTTTTACTTCAAATGTAACTCCGAAAACTTCGAAAAAGCATTGAAATTAGGCTTCTATTTTACTATGCGACTACATAATATTTTTAATTTACCAAAGTTTTTTCATTAAAAAAAACGTGTGAAAACCATGTGCTTCACGCACCTGATGATAAGCAGTCACCTCTGTCTATACCAAACCTTTTTTTTTTTTTTTTTTTTTGCGCTGGGAAAATGCATGACGCATCCCCCCTCCACTAGAGAGCAAACCTAAAGTATCTTGACGAACTCTCATATAGCCAAGATGTTAATTTTCCTAACCTTCACTCTAGTGTTAAGGATAGGAAATTTTCTTCCTAGCCTTCACATCAGTGAGAAGGTAGTGTGAATAACCCGATCTCATGGAGATATCACCATAGATTTTACCATTGTACTGGGTCACTAGGGAATCCTAGTTTGGGGACCAAGAAAACTTTATTCAGCTCATGTAAAATTAAATATTAAGAATTGTATAGATTTAAGCTTCTTCATTCTTCCACCATCTACTATAAGATGGCTGTAGCTATCACCTGCTTGTTTTCTATGCTTTCTTGTCACTATGTATATAATTAACTTGCTCTTTATTTTAAAAAGAAAGAAAAAAAACTAGTGGCCCAGATGGGAATAAAATTCCAACGAGTCTATGCAAATGAGTGGGCTCGATGGTAATTTTTTTCCCATCTGACCCATCAGTGAGCCAGCTGGTAGGCTCGATGGGAATAACCCAGTTTGAAGGTTAGTAAATATTCCTAACATTCACACTAGTCTGACAGAGCAGTATGAAGGTTAGTTAGTCTCGTAATCAGTTAAAAGTTATGATTATAATCAAAAAAATACTTTATTTAGTAGGATTTACATGATTATATTCGAAACTAAGCCGTTGACTTAATTCACCAGGATTAAGTCACCTAGGTAAATTAAGTATACTATTTTGTATACTTAATATACCTGTCTTCTTATAAAATATTTTCAGTACACAAACTAGCAACACCGTCGTCTCTATTTCCCGCTATATTAGGTACATACCAGCTGCATCTAGTTAATTTCCGTATACGGCCTGTTTATACTGCCGTATCTACCATCTAATTTAGGATACCTCCCACGGTGACCGTACGGCAGAATACGTAGTACAATCTCTGCCATAAATTGCATTAAAAAGTGGAGCGAGTTGTGATTAAGGGCTGCTCATAGTGACATTCTCTTCTTTAATTTAAAAAGAGAATTAGAAAAAAACATCACTTGGCTTCAGTTTTATTCTTCTTCCTCTGTCCGTCATTTCGATAAACAGTTTTGCCAGTGTCAAGTGAATTTGAAATAATATCAGTCAAATCAAGTCCTCGTTAAGTCGGCTGTCGTTTGTTTTTAAAATAAAATGTTGGATTGTCCCCTCTGTCACTTTGACAGCATTTTAAAATAAAGAACCATCTGACAGTTTCATAACAGTTGGACTAATACAGTTCTAATTTTGAAAGTAAAGAATTCTCACCTCGCAGTAGAGTTTGGGGGTAACTTTAGCTCAAAAATCTGTTGTAAACCAGACAGGCATTGTTTGAAAACGTTGTAGGCTCTTTTTATAAATTGAAATAGAAGAAAAATGGCTGCATACAATAGGAGCAGACTGGCTCATTTGGATTTATTTATTCTGTCCGAAGTTCTTGCGTCGATTTCTCACGGTCTAGATTTTATTTTCTAAATTATCCGTTTTTACGGGTGCTCCGTTTGTGGTATATTACATAGTTAAAGTTTGATTTATTTTACAGCCCTTTTCATCAATTGCACGTCACAATCACCGATTTCATTTTTCAAGATGTTTCCAAGTCGTAAATTCAGAGGCGTTTTATTCTCTGTCTTAAACTTCAACGTCAACCGCAGGCCTTTTTCATAAAACCGCTTCTTTGTACGTTATCAATTGAAACAGAGTGAACTGAAAACTTGTGTAAGCCGTAGATCCTCGAGCAAACTTTAGGAGGTTCTTTTTGATAACTTCTTTCCCCAGATTTAATCTGAGATGAAAGATGTCTTTTTGTGATGTCCGAAAAAGGCTGTTTCTGCTAGAACCTTTTTCGCGAATACGTATACGTCGTCTTAATTTGATAGGTTCTAAGAATTTCTGGCTTCAGAGTTATTGATTACATACCTCCTCTAGTTTTAGTCTCTTGTTAAACTGAGCGTCCTTGAAACCGTGTAATAGCTATTACTAGTATATATATAATAATATGTATGTATGTATGTATGTATGTACAAGCACACATTATCAAAATATTTTTGAAAAGGTGCGAAACTACTTTCCCGTAATAATAACAGAAAGAAGTTTTACATTGAATGAAATAGATTTTCTCGAGTACAACAAGAATTATTTTATTAGTTTTGCTTTGATTTGAGGCAGCAGTTAGTGTTGTAATATGAAATGTTCTACGAATAATTCTGAAAAGCAAGTTTTACTGTGCATTCGGTACTTAGGCAGGATTACTTAGAATTTATTTATATTCTGTCGAAAAACAGTATAAAAAATATATATGTATCAGCATAAAAATGTTGCCTTGCATTATTTTGTAAAAACTTACCGTAGTAACCAACACAAACTCTAGAATACTTTCATATTATTCTGCCTTTTCTCCTTTCATTTTTAACAAAACAGAGATAATGTAGACACCCTGTCAGTTACTCCACTTTGCGTTCTTTTATTCGGTTTTCAGCAATTCAGACAGATGGGTCTTGAAACGAGTACCTTTTAGGATCGCTCCACATATTTTAGGTACAAAAGTAGAGCTGACAAAAGCCATCAATGTAAAATCAAGCCGTGACCCTATCTGAGTAGGGATGTCTAGAGCAGTCCAATGGTCATGAAAGCCGGACCAATCCAGTTACATAATAACCTAATTCTTTTAAAATGAAGTTTGAATGTAAATTACAATGACTCGGCCTTTTGTACACGTCAAGAAATTTTTTTATTGCAAAAATGACGGCAACGCGGTTAAGTGTGTATATATGAACCTCCGTAGACTTGTAATGGGAACACAAATAAACGCAAAAGAGGTTCTATTACGTTAATCATACTGGTTATAACTAAAATACAAATTAATTTTATATCGTATGTCATTTTTGTAACTGATTTTAAACAGGCTTTCGTGTTCCAAAGTAGGAGACACTAAAACTTGGTGTACGATACAGGTCTATTCAATTTGATATTTGTAAGATTACTCACATGTATTTTAAACCGGCGATCAAAAAGTCGGACCTTGGTCTTCTCTATGGATAGATTCTGTAGACATAAAACGGCCCTTTTGAGTAATCTCCGATTTTATCGTACGTGCCTTCCGAGCTTTTTTCTTGTCATCTTATTCTCACTCGAATTTTTATGCCCCTCAAATAGGAACCTGGTTTTATGAATATTGTTTAACGCGTCATTGGACTCTTTGATCTTTGGATACTTTTTCAAGTGTAGACCTTGGATCTGACATGATGATGATGAGATCGAAGAATTTACCTATTCTATACTGAAACATCATCCTTTGAAAAAGTTTAGCTATACCATACTTACCTACTTAAATTGACTTTAGTATAATTAATGGGACGTATGCTTAACTAAATCGGTGCCTACTTAGTGAAAAGACGCTTTTGTTCGTCAACAGAGTTAAATTGCGTTAGAGAGCTTTTATCATTCAGCTATCAGAATCTCCATACAATAAATCAAAAAGTTAGAATTGAAAAAAAAAGAAAACCAATATTCCACTTAAAGAAAAGCGTTCCGACTTTCAAAACATGAAAGGTTATCCTTTTCAACAATACCATTTGTCCGCGAACAAAGAGGCTGTAAGTTGAACGGATAGAGTTCACGATCGCTTGGCAAATACAAAAGGGAATCAAATGTCAAAAGACCAGGGTCATGACAAAGGAGTTTAATGAGGACCACACTCATTATTTTAGTCCTCGCTGGATAAAAACGGGTTGTAGCGGGTTGATAAAATATTTGGGTTATGCCAATTTCATTATCAAAGCACAATTTTTTTAAGGGTGCCACTTTTTGTTAAATATAGAAAAGTATTTTTGTCTAGTACCTACCTGCATAGTTACTATAACCACCTATAACAAACATATTATGACTCCAAGGTGCGATTAATTTCTTAGTAACTTAGTTCTGTTTTCTGTTTCGTATTTTAATATTAATTACACAATGTTTTGTTGCAGGAGTCGACGACACGCACAAATTCCTCGGCAACGAAACACACACCGACTACTTCAGATTGCTATTACGAGATGGAAATTACCTACTAGTCGGCGGCAGGTGAGACCTTTACCTATAAATATTAATGAAACAAAGTTCGCGAAAGACCTTTTGAATAACCAATTTCGATAAATAAAATTGCAGGAAAAATATTCGGAAAAGTTTTTATGGAGTTTCGTATTTTATCAATGCAAAAAACTTTGAACGTACCACCAGGAAATTAAATAGGGATCAGCTAAAATAAACCTGGCTAATAGGTACGAGTAAACACTAAATGAAACGAATACTCGCACAGAAACACCTATTTCATTTTAAAAGACTCCCAAGTTATACATTCAAATGAGATACTTAGTTATTTGTTTTTCCCAACTCCACTTGAATTCATTGCAAAGTTGGGGTACCCTTAACCACAGACGAGTAAGAACGTGTTGTATCTACCCGAGGCGAAATACAGAGCTAACTTGGATGCATCTATTTCTTTCGCTTTCGTACTCGCTACAATCCGGATAGTGCTATCTCGTTTGCATTTATAAAGATTTTTGGCTTGTGTTTGGATGGAGGCAAGACGACTTAAAAACACCCCTCGCGCCCGACAGCCTAGCTGCCTAATGCAGGAAGCTGGTTGTATCGATATCGATGAACCAGTATTTTCATACAAGTTAATTCCTCATACATAATAAAATGGAATATAAAATGTTTGTAAATTATTTCTATGAATATTAATATATCTAAAACAGTGAACAATATCTCTATTGAGTTGTATATTTTTTACAACAATACGAAATTTAATCTGATATTTGTGCAAAAAGCTGTAATTTTCCTTTTGTATCGATATTTTTTTTTTTTTTTTTTTTTTTTTTTTTTTAAGTTAGCGTACCTGTACTAATAAATAATACTTATACCCTAATTATATTACGATCTAGCCACGACGCTGGCTAATTAGTAATTTTACATTGACATAAATTTTTAGCATAATATAAACTAATCTAAGAATGTGTCCATTGGCACTTTTCTTATTGTCTCTAATTACTTAAGGCGAAGACACTTTGTTGTTGTGTTCTTATTAGGTGGCACTAGTTTGCACTCACACTACATATCACTGTTTGGTTCACATTACACTAGCTCAAAAGGTTTTTGCCTTTTGAGCCTTCTTACAATGTTTGTGTTGTCGAGGAGCTGGATAGCCTCGACGTTGACGTGGTGGTGAAGTCTTTGTTCATGAGCTTCTGCGTGTTTTTATATTTCTCTAACAACGAACTCTATATTAAGATCCCGATGGAGATCGTCGTTTCGTATGTACCAGGGTGCGTTGACTATTCCCCTGAGTACTTTGTTTTGGAACCGTTGGATGATTTCTACGTTGCTTTTCTTGGTACAGCCCCAGAGCTGTATACCATAGGTCCATACTGGTTTGAGGACTTGTTTGTATAATAACACTTTGTTGTGTACCGTTACAGTAGAATTTCTTCCAAGCAACCAGTACATTCTTTTGTATTTTATCTCTAGCTCATCTTTTTTCTTCTTGACGTGAGCTTTCCAGCGAAGTTTCGCGTCAAGCGTCATACCTAAGTATTTTGCAGTATTTTCATACGGAATGAGCATACTGTTTATAAATACTGGATGGTATTGCTCTTTTTTGTTGGTAAAGTTAATGTGAACCGATTTGGTTTCATTAAGTTTAATTTTCCATCGTGTTGTCCAGTCATGGATTTTGTTAAGTGCTACCTGAACCTTTTCTGCTGCTTCTGCATGGGTGGTACCCACAGCCATTATGGCAGTATCGTCAGCAAAGGTTGCGATGGTGTTGTTTTCAAGTTCTGGAATATCACAGGTATATAGTAGGTACAGGACCGGACCTAATACACTTCCTTGTGGTACCCCAACATATAAATTTAGTTTTGTATCGATATGAAAATATATCGATAGTTTGATCACCGCTAGCTATCCCATCTCTAGCGCACAGCGCGACACATCTGCCCACGATGGCTGCCGACCGTGCAACTATGTTTACATACCACAAATATAATTCTTTGTTCGCAAATATTACTTCTGGTGCATTATTCGGATTTAAAAAATAAGCATTCCAGTTTTAAAAATAAACTGAAGTAAATACGCAAAGCTTAAAAGGAAAAAACAGTTGGATAATACGGCTACCTACTACATACACTTTATAGTGTGTGGGTAGATCCACATTTGTGTAGGTTCTCGTCGGAAAACCAGAATGCATTAAAGAAATCAACATTATTTTTACTCTACTCGTGGTCTGTGGGGCAACCCTACCATACATCAGATTCTGAAGCCCATGGGTTCCAATCCATCTAAAACCATGTTTCTGGCTCTGCTTTTTTAAAGTTACCTAAGTACAAGTATATAAAATCGTCTACAAAAGCCTATTTACTTTGCTTTTACTACAAAAAAATGTATAGGTAAGTATGTAAGTACTTATTTATTTTTAGAAGTTCTCGAGAAGTATCCATCCAGCAGTGTGCACTTGACAAATTCAAAAAGAAAACTTTTCTGCACAAAAGTTATCTGATATGTCGCAAAGCTGTTTTCAAATAAATGTGGAACACACAAGTCGATATAAGTTTGTGAGTTAAAAGTTGGTACCTACACTGAAAAGGTATTTTACGGCTGTGTTATTCTAAAAATTAGCACCTCAGGGCGTGCAATTTGAAACTGCCTAGAACGTACCTCAAACAGTTGTTACTACCTACCTGTATTTATCTAACTTTAAACCTATTGATTTGCGCCGCTTTTGAAATCCAAATCAAAACACAGAGGAAATATTTTTCTATTTTGTTTTTAGACAAATCTTGGTAGTATAATGAATTTTCTGTACTGGTTTTTATTTTTGTTGTGTTACTTGTATTTGCAATTAAAAATCAATAAAGTCGTTGCGATTTTCACCTTTAAGGTATTTTCTATGAAGGTACTAGAACCGGAAAACAAAATTGAGAAAAGTTCAAACCTCATTCACTGGAAATAACTGGAATAATTTTAGACAAGCAATTCAACAAAAACTATCCACCAAATTGGATTTACAAAGGTTATTCCAGCTAAGCTTCCCAAAATAAGTTCATGAAAACCTGGGTATGTAGCAAAAAGGACAATATTTCCACGACCAACCTCGTCCACTATATATATACAGGGTGTTACCAGACCACTTCCGAAAACGAAAGGGGGAGCTACAGCACACCAAAACCCAACCAAAAAAAAATCAGTTATCCTGAAAAATAATTATAGCCGGAGAAAACAATGTTTAAAGATTTGTATTTATTTCGCCAGCCCGCAATGTACGCATTCACGTAGGTAAGGTCGAGGCGTAGTACTATTATTTATTCTGTGTCGTAAGTGCCTACTAACGTAGGTAGGTACTAACGTAGGTAGGTACTAACGTAGGTAGGTACTAACGTAGGTCGCTCGCACGTCGCGTACTTGAATGACCCGCGATGAACTCTCAGCTGTTCATGCTGTAGTAGACGTAATCTGCGTGCTGCGTGTACATTGCTGCTTTATTTATTTTATTTGTTTTTTTGCTTTTTTAAATGAGATAATTAGGTAGATATGTCTTATTATGTTGTACTGTGTTTATGTAACTAGAAAAAAAATTAAAAAGAGATAGTCAAGTCAATTTTTTTTTCGCGATTTTTTTCGCTTAATGTTTTCAGTATCATGGTTTGATTGGAACCTCCAAGTTTTCGGAAGTGGTCTGGTAACACCCTGTATATATAAAAACAATCATTTTACAAACACTGCTAAAAATGATTGTTATTTCTATAAAAATTTAAAAACCTGTCGCAAGCATTTATTTCAAAGATTTTGTAGAGGTTTTTTTTTGTATAAATTGGATCATGGAGCGCATTGAAGGCACAATAATTTCATTTAAAACAAACTATGTGGACTTGAAGCGTACCTCAGAAAACCACGTCCATATCAATGATTTACTCGTAACTATGCTAGACACAGGGTGGCATTTTTATGTAACTATCCTTTCAAATGGTATGTTCACGGAGCTTTCTGGAACAGCCCGTCTACGAGTCGACTCGTATAATTTGAAATATTCATTCGTTCTAGCAAAGTTTGCATTTCTTTCCAAATCAGATTTACATGACAATAGTCGCGCTTGTCCGATGAAATGGGGATGAAATTCACATTGAGAAAAGGGATTTATTAAAAAGAGCAAAAAGGTTTGAGTAAACGTCTACTCAATGACAGCTGGACTGCAGACCGCCGCTGCGTTGCTGCGTCACAGCGCGCAGTGTAACTCGAATACGGTAGATTTACGCCGACAATTGCCGCAGATTTATTTGTCCCCAGTACTTTCATTCAAAGTGAATATTGTGCGTAAGAAACGCTCACTCTAGATGGACGTTTAGGTGTGGTTTAGGTCTTGACTTTCAACCTTTGGAGGTAGCTACAAAGGTTTCAAAGTTAGCGTTAGGATGGGAGGTAGCCTAATACGACTACTGTAACGTTCTTGCAGTTTTAGGATATGTATGAAATAAAACTCGAGAATTGACATCAATTTCAAAATAAAGGACATTAGATTTTAATCATCAAAACCGGATAACATTATAATACTAATGTTATTTAAGTATATTAGAATTTTAGCAGGGCAAGTGAAAATTTAGCAAAGCCAGGCTGTTTTAGTAGACTCGCCCCGCGCCCGTACTAACCCTTAATTTTATAAGGTCGCTTAATTTTTTAGAAAAGCGGTAGCGGCATTTTGCAACTGTTGTTGACCAAACTTTTTTTTATATGAATAGCACGAACTGGAAAAATGCTTTGAATGGGCACAAGGGAATGGAATGGATCCTGAACTAAGACTTGAATAAATAAAGTGCCCTCAGTTTATTTATTTACTGATGATTTTATAGCTACTATACCTATTTTTTTTATAAAAAAACTGACCGTGTGAAAGCTTATTGTCACACGACTATATTTCCAGCTTCAAACTCGGACGACAACTCCTAGGCAATTTTCTTTTCTAAAAATTACAAAACTATTTTTTCTGTAGAAATATAATAGGTAACACGGACGTGATATAACGGTAGTCGTTTCTTAGTAAGAGTAGGGGTGCCGTTATTCGAAGCGCGTCCGTGTAATGCCATTCTGGCGGGTGTGATCCTTTTGTGGGCCTTTTAACGGAATTAACGTTGTTTCCACTCGCCAGTCGCCGTTATCAAAGCATCGTTGGTTTAACGAGAATGTTTATCTAGATAATCAGATTGATCGTGATGTGATTATATATTGTGATTATCTTGCCAGCTCGTCTCAAAAATGATGAGGTGATGGTGAAGAAATAACTAACAGATATAATATAACAAACGTGTGTGCGTCCACGCATTTAAAACTTTACCTACCTATACAAGATGTCCCAAAACTAGTTTTGCCTGAATAGGGTGATTCAGACTATCAAAATGAACACATGGACAAGAAAAAATTCTAAAAATTCTTTTTGCTTTATGCATTTTGTCAAAATTTTATAAAAAAACTTAAATAATTCTGCCAACCATAATTTATCAATATGTAAATTTTAAGGCTAAAGGTCCATATTCAGAAATAGTTAAAAATAGTCATTCTACCTATTTTTAGTATTCTTCTCAAGCGACACAATAAAATAAATCTTTACAAAATCACAAACAAGTACAATCTTATTAGAAAGTCCATACAAGATCAAACAATACTTAAAACTGCTTAAGTTCCGCAGAAACTTACTGCTATTCCTATTTGTTTTAGGCCTAAGTTAATAAACTACCTAACTTCCAGAAAACAAATCCGTTGGTACGTAGGTAGAAACACTTACATAAGTGTCAGAATACGCGAAGGTTTTCAACCAAAAGGTGTTTTAAAAAAAAGTTATTTTAGGCGAAAATATTTATTTACAGTCTCTAGTGTAGCTAACTAATAGGATAGAAAAAGTAATAATAACCACACTCTTTTGTTGATATCACTAAGAGCCGATTTACACTCTCATAAGCAAAGTCGCGAATTGGAATTACACTGGTGTAGCAACGTCAATTCGACTAAGGACGGAGCGCAACTGCTGCTAGGTAGACTGTGTAGGAAACTCTACCAAGACTCTACTCCACTTATGAGTGTTTGCACGGTCACAAGTTGTATCAAGATTCTTACCTTGAATTCTTAATATTGCTTTTTTTACTAAGGACCACTGAACTTCTCATAAAAAGAAAGCAAAAAGAAACTCCTTTATCGCATCTCCAACAGGTTGACCTGAGCATCATAATTTTATTACAATAGTTAAAAAGAACGCCTTTAGCCATATTTTTGTTTAAATATTTTTACAAGTCCTAATTTGATTGTCCGAAAAGCAACAAAATGTAAATTGCGTAAACGAAAAGGGTTGACTAAATTGAAAGTTTTGCTACCACAATAAACGGTTGCTAGATAAATGAAATTGTCAACCCTAAATTTTAATGGTCGTCCCATTTACCATGCCTTTTTTCTACAAAACTTTATGGTATTTTTTAAACAACAGTTTATTTTAAAGCAACTTAAGCTAATAAAAAAATTGTCACAGAAGTTTATTTATGACAAAAACTGGAGTTTTAAAATTAACACCCGAAAACGTTTTGTACGAAACTTCGAAAGAAAACGAAGCTTACAGAACAGTAAACTAATATACCCAAAAGCACAATATAATTATTCCGAGCCCAAAAATATGAAAACAAATGACATTTCTCCACAAGTCACGTTCGTGACAGTAAAATAGTAAAAACAGTTCCACTATGTAACTGAAAATATCCTGAAAATAAATGGCGCCTGCAAAAACCAACGCACTGTATTTTGTATTTTATTGGTGCGTTATCAAAATTGATTTTCCATACGGACGCTTGAATGAATATCATTAATTAGGAACAGATTTATTTATTCAGACTCCGCTCACTGTCAGCGGTTTATCGTGCGAGTATTTAATTGTTTTTTTTTTTTTTGTAAATATGTTTTGGTAGTAGTAGTAGTAGAGCTTCTTGTGTAGAGCTCATTCGGCGAAGTACACCGGGCCTATTTCTGCTGCCAAACAGTGATGCTCGCATTGCCGTGTTTCAGTTCAAAGAGTCTGGGTGGCACAGTGCAGTGCATCACAGGGCATGTCCTCAGTGGACGTGCTCAGTGCCTACGCAGTGTTAAAAGTAGGAAACTTGCATAAGTACTTATTCACTAAACTATATTTTTTATTGAATAAAAAAGCTTTTTGACTTTGACTGTTTCTCACTACTAGTAAGTTATTTTCACATTTTTTGAAACAACACACAGCATTTTTCTTTTGTTATTGTGAGTATTATTGTTTAATTTTGGTGGAATTTTAACCAATAATACTTACGTCGTAACATAAAGTGTGAGCCATTGGAATAAATGTGTGTAAAGTGGTTTTTCTGAATGTGAAAAATCGTTTCACGTTTTGAAGAGAAAATCCAACATTTTATCTTCAAAACAAACGAGAGCCGACTTGACAATGACTTAACTTGACTTATATTATTTAAAATTCGCCACTTGATACTGGCAAAATTGTCTGTCGAAATGACGGACACAGGCCATGTAGGTTTAAAAGAAGAAGAAGAAGATGTTTTGCTAACATGACTTGCAAAACCAAAAGTTTTATTTTAGAACTTTCACTTTCAATACCATTGCGCCGTATACTTGACCCGTGCTACTTTGTGTTCTAAGTAGAAGTTACCATACGCCCCTCGCTCGGCTAATTTTAATTGAAGGGTAGTTGCAACCCCCATAGATCCCCTTTCACTTTGTTTGCACAATAGATACTAATTTAGGAGTGTTGTCCGTAAGTATGAGTTATTAATGTATGTATTGTATGGATTTCAATGCTTCGTCTTGTTTTGGAATTCCCGCTAAAATATTCGAGATATTCAGTACGAGTTTAGATTTGAATAGAACAAAGGTATCTTGCTTTGTCCAATTCTAATAATTTGGACGACTGTGTTTTATATCATTCGTTATTTTCACAATAGCGAATATATAAATACAGCGAGGAAAAATGACAATCACCCTTCATGCGAAAACATCTTCGCTCTTTGTTTACAAAATGATACATTTTAATTTTCAACATTATCAAGTCTCACTCGTATTCTTTTGAAATGCGATAGAATGTCCTTTCGCCGCGATCTCACCTGATGGTAGTGACGATTAAACCGATTTCACAAGACTCAGATTGTTATGTAAATACAATACTTGAATAGTTGGCAAGTTTGCAAAATTGTGAGATAGATCAATAAGCTAGCAACTTCACGTTGTAAAACTTGATTTTAATCAATTTACATCAGTTGAAAAGTCATGGTCGTCGTGTTCTTTCCCTAGCATCATAATAAAGGCTCAATACGTTTGATATACGGAAAGATTTAAAGAGAATCCGAGCAGAGGGAGGAAAATGATTGCATCTATCAGATTTTGAAGTAGCCTCGAGGGTACAGTCACGACCAATGAGTGTGACGCATTCGACTGGCTCTCACTCCTGACGGCGAATGATGAGACCACTGTTGAAGCTAATTGTACTTTATTTCAACGTGTTTCTGCTAACAATTGTAAAGGCATGTAGGTTTACCTAAGGCAGTGAAAGCCTAAACATAAAACAAACAATACCTAATAGTGTTTTTCAGCAGGCCCTTATTTATTATTTAATCAAAAGTAGTTTTTTGAATTTAATATATTTTTTCAGTACTTCATAAACTTGTAAAGTGCATAAAAAATAAAGTAGAGCAAAGAGATTTAGAACATAAATTAATTAATGTACGGCGTCGTAAGTAACCTAACAAGTTAAACAATTATGTCATGCCATTCAATAAACACCTCATTTTTGACTATATAGGTATTGTATATTTCAACGGCTCGACAGCCTAACTAAAACCAAATTATCACCACGGCGTAGTTTCTCCAAGGAATTGTTTGTACCTCCGAGGAAGGGTACAGGTAAATGGGTAATCGGATAAGTGATTGACATGTTTATCGTTAAATATTTAGCCTCCTTGTGCCGAGCCAATCGATATAACCTAATACAGATCTTATTGAGTTGAGCATAATCAAATTCAAGGAGCCAGTGTTTGGTAATTCCGAGAAGATGCCGCGTGATTTCGGTTTGCGTCGATTATGTTATCTAGAAGAAACCTTTCTAGAGATGTGCTTTTGTTTTGTTCAATGGGGTCCAATTTTAGCGTCCAAAGCTGTTGGTAGTTTATCTTCATCAACTCGCAAAATATTGTAACAATGTTTACACAATTCGCCTTCGTTGTTTTGTCACAAAAATGTCAAATTCTACTTCGTATATTTCGCGGAAGATGAAAGCAACCCTTCCCATTTACGCGTGCCATAAATCACTGTGATGTCAGAATGAGACGACAATAGACGCCCAGTGCGGTCGGCATTTTGAACACTTTGAGCGCTTTTAATTAAAATGTTAAGAATTTGTACCAACTCCTGTATGCCCGCATACCGCTTGGCAAGCTACCAGTTTCAGAGGAGCCCATTTCTCACCCGAATCCGGAACAGTGAAATGGCACGTAAAGCTCTTCCTTCGCTGGTTTTGGGATGCTGAAAAGTGTAGGTAACATGTATAAAAGGCTACAATAAATTCAACGCGATGAGCGTAACGAGAAAAATCGTGAAATTTTAATTCATTCACATATGCAAGTTGTACTACTGGGTATTGGTCCGTCGTATGATACTTTATATTCATTTCGGTTCGTTAAGTCAATAAAAATGGTGGTTTATTGTTCAGCTTTTGGTAGATGCTTTGTTTATTCCTATTCATATTTAAACTGTGTTGTTATATAAGTAGCTAGAGCTGATATAGAGCCCCTATTGCCAAAAAGATTCAGAGTGTAATAAGCTGATGAGTTTGAGTACACCGCACACCCGAATGTACAATACAGTGTGCATAACCTCACAGAGGAACTTAATCATCAACTTCCAGTGTCACTCAACACCGTCCAGATAAAAGGTTTTTGTCACTAGTTCAAATTCCATCGCACACTACTCGGCCATGCAATTTGTTTGCATACCAGCTGACACGGCTCGATATTGGAAAACTTTACGAGTTCCGTTTAGAACAATATCAATAGAACACGTGCATATCCTTATTGCTTTGTGCATGACCTGTATTCTGGCTTTTTTCAAAAGAAAATGTTACTGTACTTCGCACGCTATACTTAGGTATGTGCAAAATGCGCCATTTATTTTGTGATGAAGACTTATTTAATAACGAATGTGTTTAAACTTTGTTTTGATTTCTCCTCTCAGTTTTGTCACAATTTTTGAAACATTAATTACCTACTTCCAAAAAAAGGTGTGACATATCTCCCGAGAGACCGCACATTATCCCAAAACAAAAATACTAAATGAGACTTGAATTTACGATGGCCAGAAACATTTACAACCCTTCAACTTTCACCGTAAAAATAACAAGCAAAATTCACCCAAATCGACGATCGAGTTTCCTGTTTGTCATCAACATTTGACTGCCAAATGGGCACTAGAGACGGCTGATATATAACGTGAGACGTCTTGGCGTTTTTACATGCGAGGCGGTTGGCGTCCGCCTTCAATATTGCAAAAGTTGGCGCGCCACGGCCTCCCGCCGAGGAATTGCGCTTCACATGTTGCTAGATTTATTGCAATTGTTTCTGAACAACATCCATCGCTTATATCATCGGATTCATGACGTCTTGTGGCTTGTTTCTAAAGGCTTCGCGTTTGAGGCTTGGAGTATCTTGATATAACACGCTCACCTACATTCAAAGCAAGTTATGGTGCTAAAGCGGAACTGCCTTCACTGCTGCTAGATTTATTGGGATTGTTTCTCAACAACATCCATCGGATTTATGGCTCGAAGCTTTCGTAAACCATAAACCAAGTAATATTCACTATTTTAAAGGCTCAAGTGAGGAGATATTCGAAAAATGAAAAGGCTGCAGAAAATGTTATTAATGTTATTAATTATTTTGAGAAATAAAAACATGTGAGTGATGGAATGGTTGTATGATCCAAAGAAAAGAAGACTGTCTACGTATGTACAAAGACAGACAGCACAAACAGATAGGGACATCAATATTTCCACAATATTGCCTCTTACATTCTACAGGAGCATAAAATAAATAATTCAATCGTTAGGGATAGATATGTCCCAGAAATTCTCTTACAGGAAATCTTCAGGATATGGGCCTTAAGTACGCCAGGGATTACAGTAGGGTCCATAAAATGTCTCCTAACTAGGTGCAGTAAAACACACAAAGAAAACATCGGGGGAACTGGTATGTCGTCGCCGGAATATATTATAGATAGCTAGACAAAGTGATCTTGGAATGTCCCCCTTAGCTCCTATGTTTCTATTTGTAATCAGAAGTAGGAGGTTGTTTTGGATGTTTTTACGTGCGGTGGGTTTGTTATCTCGGAAGTAATGCTTGGTTCGGATATTATTCGAGGAAACACGCCGTTTTTGTAATCGATGCTGATCTCCAGATTTAGATGTTATTTATATCTGTGAGCTGAGTCTAAGTAAAAATACTTTCATGGAAATTACCAAAGGTTTTACCTACTAACTTGTGGCGCCGCGGAAAATGTAATGTCAAAATATCAAACGAATTTTAGTTAGGTAGGTACTACTTTGTATAATCCTCTTAACATCCCTAGGAATAAGCCTCAAAAAGGTACTAGGGCCATTAGTCAATTATCTAGCTAAACCTATAGTTGGCTCTTGAGAAAATAATCTTTCATAAAGTAAATTCGGGTGTATATTAATAGCAAAGGCTTTTTCTGTAACATCATTGGGTAAAGTGTCTTGTTCATGTCAAGTTATTTTTTTCTTTATTTCGGGCATCAAACTGAAACTATTTTTATCCCAATCATTATAAGGTAGCTACGTAAAGTGCCCCTATCTTTGGCTTGGCTATTTTTAAACAAAATCACGGTAAAAATGGATTACTGGGCGTAAAAGACACAATTTTTATTCGCAGAGACTG
Organism: Eulithis prunata; assembly: GCA_918843925.1. Lineage (NCBI taxonomy): Eukaryota > Metazoa > Arthropoda > Insecta > Lepidoptera > Geometridae > Eulithis > Eulithis prunata. The sequence goes on along the minus strand of OU974023.1, from coordinate 3,299,508 downwards.
TCAACGCTTCTGCCAGTTTTTTTACAAGCTTGATTTAGTACGATGATAGTGAGAGGTGACCACGAACAAATCTGACAGCTTTGTAAACCGTTACATAAACGTATTCGAATCGTATTGCGCATCAACACGTTCAACTGCGAACGTTGTAAAGTCAACGCGTATAATGTATCTTAGATACGCTACGATTACAACTGTCACATTTATCGTGATCGACGCGCAACTTTTGTGTGCTTTCATAAGAAACTACTTTATGGCGAGTGTAAAGTAGTCTTCGACATCTTGCAAGCCCACTGCGTTGGCCGACACACTACACACTTACAGAAGGGAAACTCATTTGCCAAGTTTAGGGGAGCCAATTTACCCCGGTCCATATTTTATGTTCTTCTCGCTTTTTGTGTAACGAAGTGCTACGATGCAATCAAGTTGGCCGTGCACTGTAGAATAAATAATAGTAACTATAGGTACGTATGCTTACAACTTTCTACGTTGAAGTAAAAAGCTTGGCACACACGCAAAACGCTCTTGAACTCACTCATAGCAGTGACAGCCTAGTTACACTCGCCAATATTTTCACTCAGATTCTTCATTATTGACCCCGTTATATTCAACTTTAAACTACAGCAATAAAAGTCATTTTAGATTGAACGCAATTATGAAGTAAAAAAGTTAGCTTGCACAAAGGAAACAGTACCTAATCTTGTTGGTTGTTGCTGCAGTAAGTAGGTGGGAATTTATATGAGTTTGTCTTAGGAAGGGTCTTAAAATGGAGTAGAAGGATTTCTGTTTATCTTAGATTCTTTCCTTAAGCACCTCACACAGTTCTGCCATGGAGTTGATGGATAGAACTTTATTGCCCACTACATAAAAAAAATTACAACTAAAAGAAACATAAAAACAACAGTGGGATACAAAGGGCGGCCTTATCACTAAAAAAGATTTCTTTAAGGCAACCTCAGGCAGGGGGTTAGTAATAATGTACTAAATGCACTCCATCTATGTCGTGCAGTACAATAGGTATGGGTAAAATTTATTGCAAGAACCATACTTATTTTTTAGTTTTTATGCAAGAACTGCTGTATGCTGCTAATCAAAACTCAATGAATAATGGCTATAGGTGTAACAACAATAACCTGTCTCCAGAGAACAGTGTTCACATTCAACATGACTACTTAATAAGGCACATTGCACTCACTAAGTGGGACGAGTCCTCATTTCAATTATGCATATTAATTTGAATAATTCAATGAATTGTATTGCAATGCAAGGTACCTCTTGGGAATAAAGTATGCAAAATGGGTATTCAATTTGAAAAATAATTCATTTATACAGTTTTAGACCAAAGTCATCTAAGAGGTGATCACGAACAAATCTGACAGTTGTCGTGATACGTAAACTTAACTTATATGAATCATATTGCGCTTAAACCTCCTTACCGACGGAAAACATTACATAATATATTATACCTATCTATCTCATAGCCCTCACAGCCCACAAAATATCATGATATTTTGTAGTCAGTGATGTGTTATAGTTTGTAGTATACGTCCAACGTATAGTTATGTTATACGACACATATCAGTGGGTTGTTAAAATGTTGGGCAAGTTCTTTCTTTGAAATATTATATGGGTATCCATAGAATCATTTTCCTCCTTAATATTATGTCGCCGATTAAAAATAAATCACAAAAGACGAGGAAAACTTATTTTTTGGATTATTCCCAAGGACAAGATTTTGGCAGAAAGCAACACAAAGTCGTATCTTGTACATCCTTTGTCAATTTTTCGCTTCAGCGATTCCCACCAAATAGCGGCGGCCATCTTGGTTTCGTGCGTTGGAAGTTGGAACCGAGTTGGCGATCTATTGTTCGGTCACCCGCTCATGTTTTTGTGTTGTCCGATTCGGCCGCCTTGATTGATGATGCAAAGCTACAATTATTTTCGTGATAATTTGTTTTTTGGCTTTCTTACTTGAAATTAATCCATTTCCTCGTTGATTTTCCAATACGAACGCAAATTAAATTTCTTCGTATCAAGACGCTATTGAAATGCAGTATTAGTTGTCCCGGATGACGGAAGAACTGGATGGTTATAATTTAAAATGTTCCGCGTATCAACAAGGTGAACCTTTGAAATACTGGATTCCGGACACAATGGATGCTCTATTGTTCCTAGTTCACATAGGGCCAACTGAGTTTTTTTAGGTTAATAAAGTAACATGTCGTTAGAAGCTCCGAATACAGGACGGCGCGGAGAACGAATTTGTCCATCTTGGATGAACTTAAAGGCACCAAAAGTTAGATGACTCACAACGATCTGCCTAGACCGCACCTTTGAATATTTCAGACACATTGCTGAGATAGTCTTGAAAAGCTAACTATCACAAGGAAAGTCGATGAACGAATAACCAGAAGACGCAGCCCCATGCGCTGAACAGACCAAGTGCGCACCACATTCGACAACCGACTCCACAAAGCGATGGAGTCGCGGGGACTGCAAAAGATGGAAGAACCTAATCAAAGAAAAGGTTACGAAAAGAAGTCATGAGTCTCAGCCATATGGAATCAACAAAGAGAGAAAGAGAGAAAGTGACATGTTTGTCTTTCTGGGCTCTTCATCAGCCACACAATTTCAGCTGTATTTATAGTCAATAATCACAGCAGGTATTCATAGAATAATGCAACGTATTGGCTGAGCCAATCAGAGTCACACTCATCAATAAACATGGCACATCCAATGATCGAGTCAAAATTAAAACGTCACACAGTGGCGCTTTTAAAGCTAGATTTACATATTTGCTATAATATTATTTAATATGTAAAATAGTATTATAGCAAATATTATTATTATTTAATATGTAAATCTTGCTTTAAATATCTCGAATGTCTGTTTACGTCTGCTACGAGATAGAATTTAAATTCAGAGATCGTTTCACTGAAAAATATACTTGAAGGCATCTAAAGCAGGTTTTGTTTTCGCTTGTGTACACATAATCCTAATATTTGCTTACATCTATTGAATTACGCAGTTACTTTTTAAGATACTGGTATTGTGTTCTTTCGTTTACGTATCGTAAATAAATGTTGCCATTTGTTATAGCATTTTTAAGGTATTTAACTTTTAAAACATTTATTTTGTCTTTTTCTTTTTATACTTGACTAAAATACTAAGACCCAATTTTATCAACGTCGACGTCGAGTAATCTTTACTTGCCTACTCCAGAGTAAAAACATAAAAACGGGTTTAATCCGAGAATAGACAGTTTTTCATTATTATTTTCATATTCTTTTTTTGTAGGTTTCTAGAAGTTTAGAACAATCCTCAAGACTAAGTGTGATACGTTTTTCAATAATTTCTTCATTACAGTGAGTTTTATTATGAATATACAAAATAAAAAATTTGAAGAACGTTATGAATGTTATGATAGATAAACACACTAATAGATATAAGTAAGTATCTTGACTCGTGAATAACAGTTACCGCCTATGAAGGTGAATAGCCTAACATAAAAATTTAATAACAAAAAGACCAGTAAAATCAGTCCACTCCAAACAAGCCAATAATATGTCGGGTCAAACAAAGAACTCCCATTAAAACTTCATGAAACGACCATTTAGACTCTTATTGTAATATCAATAAAATTCAAGTTTCATTGCTAAAGTGGACCGAACTTAGTCTTCTTGGTTCCACTTTGACCAAACCACAGATGCATCATCAACCTCCAGGTACCCACATAATATTAGACGAGGTAGTTTAGGTACCTACTAGTACAATGATTTTTCACAACACGGCGCATGGGCCGATACCAAAAAAAATTGGAGCTAGAAAAAAATTAAGAAGATTTTTTAAACGTCGATCTACCTAAAAGCGAAGCCTTGATGAGAATAAAAGAATATGGTTGTGTTTTAATACATAATTAGAGATAGGTACTTAATCATCAATCATTTTATTATTTTTTCTATGTACATTTTTATTTTAATGATAAAACTAGCTTAAATACTCTCATAAAAATATCAAATTACACGTACTAGCACATAACAATATCTCTCATTGCACTCTGTTTTATCATAACTCCTACTGCGGATATTAAACGAAGGATTATTAAACTTATAAATAAGACTTTAAAAAGTTTAATTAATAAATCATGTCGAGAATGTACCTTAAAATTTAAAATGGCCATTTCTTCCGTTATAATTGGCAAAGTTTATGTCATAATTTCTTTTATGAAACTCTCTAAATATCTTAATTAAGGGTTGGTGAGTTTCGCAATTACGGAAGACAAGTGCGCAGGTATGACTATAAAGAATAGAGGGTTAGAGAGTACTTTGGATTCTAGCGACAAGTTGCAAGTAAGACGAACTCTTAAAAACAGAAAGTCTCGTAGACTCTTAGAAGTCATCTTGCCCTATAATCGTGCCAAATTGTCATAATAAGGTGCTATTTATTTAAAAAAAAATACTGTACAAACGTACCTAACTATTTCGAGCTTACTACTTAGAATTATAGTATAACTCACGATAATTCAAGAGTATAATATATGGCATCTAAACTACTGAGTAATATCGATTTACAAAACTTTACTCCGTACTTCCTGACAGTTGCTCCGCGCACCTAATGTCACTTTGACATTACTTTGGCAGAACTAAGTCAGTATTCGTGATGTCATTTCATGAAGTTGTCAAATTATTTTAATGTTTCTAGTCTAATTAATCGTAAACTCTGTGGTTTGGAGTTAGTGTCGAACAATCCTATTAGAATAAAACTATAACATACGTCATAGTAACTGCCTGGGTAAACGCCACTGCTTAATCTAAAAATGTTGATAAGGAATTATCATTATACGTAAGTAACGAATGATTGCACTTACAAGTAATACTAACCCAAAATTTAATTTTCTAAATGGCTACACGATGACGTTGAATCGAATTGTTTGGCTGTTTAGTTTACTCCTACTTTTTGTATCGAAAAGGAACCCAAAAATCTAAGTTTCTTACGAACTAAGTTAAATACCTGAATACTTACTAAATTCCCTAAAAGTAGGTAGGTACCTGTTCCTGGCCACTCGGCTTTATAGCCAATATACATGACCTGGCAACATTGGACTGCGGTGGACCATTTTACCGCGCTTTACCCTACTGCTTTATTCAACCTCTGAGTCTGCTTGTATCACTTGGTTACTCTTATTGAATAAAATAATAGGTAAAATGCGAAATTTATAACTGCATCTAAAAATTAGAGCTACATTTGACTATATTTATTAAAGAATATACTTTGAAATGGGTATTCATTCCTAAATTCATATTTATTCGTAAAGATACTAAAAAGAAAGACTAACAAAAACTGTTTATTAAAAATAGAAGGCACATTCAAAGATTCATCACTATTTTACTACCTCAGAAGTTTTCTTTTATTCGTCTATCCGATCGACCTTATTTTATCCAATAGAAATAAATATAACTAAGGTAACTAAATGAGATTTTTGAGACTGAAAAAGCAATAACGTTAGTGAATATTATGTATTTTAGTTCTATTGCTTATTCTACGACACTGAGGCTCATTTTAAGGTGGCGCTGGCCCCGTAGTTGTTAGCCGAATGTTTGTTCGCGGTTTTAATCGTGCCAGGAGTTGGATTCAGGTGAAGTTACTCGGAATGAGTGTTGGTACTAGTTTGGGCGTTTATTCTGCGGGCTGTGTCGCTTGTCTAATATAGGCTTGCAACGCTTTGGAAGTTTGCCTGCGAGTTGTTTGACCATTTTGCCAGGAAAAGGAATTGCTTTTTGGTTTGTTGCGTGTTAAAATAAATACTCGTGAGTGCAATTTTTTGTGCAAGTTTTGCTACAAAAGCTAGTAAATATCGCTGTAGCGATAAGACCGCCCGTTGTACTATTAATTAAGTTTTTATTTATGACTTTTCTGTCTTCTATCTATCTATTTGTGAGATTAAAAATAATTAATATGGCCTTTAACTTCATCCTTATGAATATTCTCAAAAATCTTTAGTTCCGGCCTCAAGTAGTTTTTTTTATGAAAGTAAGTGATGGAGCAGATGGTCCAGGTGATGTTAAGCTGGGCCCAGAAAGATGTTACACTGTGACATCTTTGTGTCGCAGAGTGATTTTGCTAGATAGTCTACTGTTAGAGAGAGAACCCCAGATTTCTTGGAAAATTCAGAGCCACCTTTGCAAACTGTTTGATTACAATCTCTGTGAGTATCCAATTAACTCATTTTTCTTTTTTTTTCAGAAATGTAGTATACAACCTCAGTCTAACAGACCTCACGGAGCAGCGACGGCTCGTGTGGTACTCGCCAGAAAATGACGTCAAAATGTGTGTCGTCAAAGGAAAAGACGAGGTAAGAATAATGTTTATTTTCCATCTATACAATGCTTGAAAAGTTTACATTCAAGACATCAAAACATTTATAATTTTGATTGAAGCTTAGCTCAATAAAGAAAATAAAATGTTTAATCTTTGTAAAAACATTTGTGAAAAAAATTTACTAGAGAAAATGACCGTGTGTATTTCAAGTGGTTTGCAAGTGCAAGGCGCTAGTCAAAAGTTTCAAGTTTCCCGTATATTTTAGTTCTGTATTTACATATTTAAAACCGTAATATGTTAGTAGGGAACTTTATATGCGTAGTCAGTGTGCAGCTTACCTTAACCCCATTAACTACGTGGCGCTACGTGACAAGTGGCTACGCCGTAGAGCCTCGCTACGGAGCTACGGCGTAGCATGAAATTTCGTAGAAGCTACGTGCTTGTAAAAATATTAGCATCCACTTCCTGGTGCGTATGTAGATGTAGAAAGTTAGAAAAGCAAATATTTCTTGTAAAATAAATGTGAGTTTTGTAGCTTTTTCATATGTTGCGTATTCGTGGTAGCCATTCTCATAAAGGGTTATACTTATAAACGCTGCATAGTTTATATAGTTGATTAAAATATAGCTTGTCTCACATAGGCGAAGATGTAATCCTTTACTTTATCAAACTAAAGTATCGTGTATTCTGTGGTATCGTTTCACCAAAACAAGTAAAAAAACCGCTTTATATAAAACAATTAGCTCCAATCTAAAATCAACTTTGCCCCCGCTGCAGATAATTGAATTTCCACCTGCCAAGGAGCTGTATTCTGCTAATCGTCTCTGTACCGAATACCGGCAAATTAAAAAGTCAATCGAGTGGAAACTCGCTCCGCGTTTAAGACGGTCTTAGGGTTGCCAGATGTTTCAAACATGCCCATTTTGGAACAGTTCCTGGTCTTTAGAGCTGGCTGTGGGTTTCGGCGAATCTAGTTATGCCAAAAGGACGATTATTGCATAACATCTACAAGAGTTTGTCTGTTTTGACGAAGATGTTACGCCAATTATTAATTCAAAGATAATACTTGACTTCATACTACCCATGTGAAGCAAAATATTCTTAAATACAAATTTAACATCAGCACAAGTTTTCTGAGGATTAGATGCATATCCAATTTCTTTTCACATAAGCTTACAGTAAAACTGAAATATACTAAGCTGTCATCAAGCTGAAATCAGTGAAAATTAAAAATAAATAGTCATCATCATCATTATATATCAGTCCACTGCTGGACGTAGGGTCTCACAGGAAAATAAATAGTAACCTACGAGTATATGAATTTATTTGGCTCATAAAAAAATAAGTGTGTTTTGTAGACACTTATTTTCTTAATTTTACCAATATTTTTGTAAAATCATGTTACCTGGTAACCCTAACGCGTTTAAGATCCGTGTGGGAACCGAGGTTACCTTATTTTAGTTCAGGTTAATGAGAGATCTCGCTGCGAGGTTATGGAAGCCGGCGAGATTATAACGTATTGAATATAAGTTTTAATTAAACTTTTCATACAGTTTTTCAGCTGAAAGAATGAAATATTTAGGTTGGTGTACAAAATTTGAGCCGTTTCTAAGTTATGAAGATATTCACTAGGTTTAAAAATGAGTTTTAAGAAATCTCTGATATCATTGCAGTTTGAAACATTTAGTGAGTTGATAAACTGGAGTCCATACTCTAAGGTCTGATGATGACCAGCAATGATGAAGAGGATCTAACTACATTCTAATAGCCAGGGGGCAATCGTTGTTTCATAAAAACGCCTGGCAGGTTTTCTGAGCTGTTTTCATACTGCGTTTCAGCGCGTTTTTTGCCGTCAAACGCTTCTTGTTTTTGTATGTCTGTAGCCACGTCGCTTGACATTATGCTGGGCGACGAAAGCAGTTCTGAGCTTGCGATATGGGGCAGGGGTTTTTCAATTTCTATATCATTAATTTGTTACAGTGAACAGCTGGTTACAATAAACATTACTTTCTCATTTAGTAATTAACTATACTAGTTTATTAACTTAAAAGCATTGAAACACAATTATTTTGCAGGTAAATAACGCCCAGCTCGCTGCATTTATTTTTCAGACTTTAATTAACCTTCAGGCAGCCATTAAGGCCCTAACAGTAGTACCTACTGGTTTTTATTCTGTGCCTTAACTGTGGAGGTCGTTACGGACGGGAAAGTTAAAGTTTTTCACTGAATGTTTATTTTTCATGAGATTAAATGTCGAATGAGCATAACTTTTCAACTTAGACTTACACCGACTTCTAACATTATATCTGACTACCTGGATGATACTTTCGGTGTTACCTATGACGCCCTCTCGAGCGTCTCTTAAGAGTTGACCGACGTTTGCAAATTCTTACCTATGAAGCCCTCTCAAATAATTTTACAATTCTTTTATTATTAGGCAATAGTTGAGAACGAAGTGTTACAACTGTAATTTCATCTTGAATCTAAGAAATGTAAAAAACAAAAGATAAAACAACACTGGTGAGCTGGAAACCGCCATAATGACTTCCGATTTATATAACTACGACCATTTGGCACCAAAACTAGCTTTTAATATGACTTCATAGAGCTTTTTCTGAGTGCAAAACGGTGTAAAACTCCGTACAGATACGGAGACGGCTAAACGTAACTAGTTATAATTATAATCAGTTTATAAACTGAAATTAAAACTTCCCACGTAATTATTTTTTGTATACAAGTGTTGCCACCTGTTAGAAAGTTCCATGAACTTGGTTAAAAGGGATTTCAATAAGAGTTTTACGTGTTTGCAAGTTTGTAATAATAGAAAGGTACATTAAATCCAGATGAACCTTTTTTTTATACCTCTAAATGCTGGAACAAGCCGATGGCATTAGCCTATGCATTACCTCACTGAGCACGTCCGTCCACTACTAAATCTAATCCGTATGCAGTATTTTGAGGACGTGCTTACCTTAGATAAAGTTCATCAGAATCTAAATTGCAAAAAATAAAATTTCAAAATTTGGTTTTTCCAGTCGAGATTATTTTCGTTTATCATTCTACCATATGTAGGTACAGCTAACTAGGTACTGCTGCTAATTCAAGACCTCTTACTATAGTGTCATCGAGACTATTAGTGGGAAAGGTAGACAAATATTCTGTGCATAATATTAACTGTTATATGATCTGTTCAATTTTTATTTTATTTTTATTCTTTTATTATTGTTTTCTTATTGTGTACCTAATTATTTTTTTACTGTGTTGTACCTGTGTTGTGTGCCAAATAAATGTTTCTCTATCTCTATCTCTATCTATCTATCTCTCTATCTAAATACGAAAAATATTAGGTACAAAGAGCACTACTCTATTTTCTATGACAAATCTCACCTGATTCACACTCCCGAAAGATGAGGTCTGTAGCATCGTCTACAGGGACCTTGGCCAAGTTCCGCAATACCAGTGACAATATTTCATCAGTATACTACATGCTCTCAATTTAATCTACGATTCAGTCAATCCCGATCCGACATCAAACACAAAATTACATCCGTATAATCCAGTCGATATGTTGAGCTATGATTGCATTTGCATTGCGATGTATGCAGTAGTAATCCTATTGCATTTGGATCCATCCACACGGAACCCTATATGGAACTGGGTTCTGTGAAGATCTAGGAATGGATTAGGGCGTGCGATAACTGAGTTACAGATAGGTTCAATACGGCCTTATTGTATGGGAGGCATTGGGAGGATATGTAAAGTACCAATAGTAAGCTAACCTATTTTTCGTTTACTCTCTGTAGATCCAGTGATCAAGATCCATTTGATTCCATTGAGAAAACTTTTTCTCTTTAGATCCATTTCTGATGATTTGGTTCTAACAAGAACTTTTAACTTTATTGTTGTCAATAAAGCAATCGCATATTCGCAGCGTAATATAACCTTTTTAGTTCTTCTTTTCTTTCTAAAAGTTGGTGTGCTTATAATAAAACATTATCGAGCTACCTCTAAATCTAAATTTTGATTACATAAGTAGTTACCAATCTAGAAATAGACTGAAAAAACAAAAAGCACCCGAGTAGAAGATTTGAAATAACATACCTACTGATATTCAAAATGTCTATGCTTAATAATTAATCAGCACCTCAATGTAAATGCTGGGTGAATCTAATATGAGTGTAAGTAGCATTTACATTGAAAGAATAAGTCCAGACAAAACGTCTTAAGCGCATTTCTGTATACGTCCTTTGCGTCTAGGCCTGCAGGCTGATTGGTCGCTCGTGGGACGTTCGGAAATTCATGCCTCAATTGAAGGCGAACGTGGACTTGTAAACTTAGGGTGTCCAGGCTAAGACATTGAACAGGATATTATTATTTTGGCCATCGCATACAATGCGTACAGAGGATTACTCCCACAAATGCGATGCTCATAACTCTGAAATAAAAAAAACATACATTGGCTATCCCAGCCAGTGTCTTGCTATGTCACTGTTAACTGTCAGTTTGATTTTGACAATGACCCATTTCGTGTAACGTGTCTAGGCTTCCCACATTTTGAGATAGAGGACGCTGCTTGGAGCAATACCGAGAGCACAGATCATACAATACCAGAGAGCAAGATGTACGTGTACGTATGTCATGCTCATGACGTACCTATTTGTCCCACTTTTTGAAATCTAGCTTAAATTTTTTTACGTTCGATTGGAAGACTTTTGATTTTGATTGAAACCAATCGTCTGTCAAATGTTTTTGTTAAAACTGTAATCAGTAAAAAACAATAACCGCAACACAAAACCTATGCACCAATAGAGAACCCTAAAGTTTCTTTAGAGATCCCTCGTTTTTTAGTTTTAACTACTCCGTCCTATAAACTGTTATCTTCACATGGTAACTCTACTTACGTAGTTACTATACGCTTTTACATTGCCGAGAGCAGCAGACGTGCGACGACTGCAGCGGCTTCTAAACAGATTTCCACGATTCCAACCGGCTCAAAAGAATTGTGGTGCAAATCTTCACTATCTCGCTTTGTTGTCGATGTTCGTGTCCCGATTCAAACAAAACATGTTTGAATCAGATTAACGAATCACATTTCTTTTAATACCTATCCATAAGTTTAATAAATGTAAATGGTTCGTTTAGACGTTTGCACACTAGCAAGACACATGATATTAACATGATTGTCGACAGTTTCTCGAACCAATATATCGCTGTCGTTATTAACACGGTTCGCATATTAATACTTAAGTACTATTACTTAGTGCTACTCTATGTTTTTTACGAGTAACTAATAATATGACGTGGTCAAAATATAACGCTTCTGGCCACGTGGTTCGACCGCATAAAATAACGGCCCGAAATTGCTAGAAATGCTTTGAGAGCTACAAAACGTCACACGCTACGGTATACAAGTAGGTCTCTATAGTATAGCCACCGCTTGAATAGCTCAATTCGGAACATAGACGAAACTCAGTCTGTTTGAAACTCAAAACCCTACAATCTACGATATATCCGTTAGAATCCTCGGGATTCCGGACGCCCTGAATTAGAAAGTAACTGGTCAAGAGCGGATTGCACAGACGCGCTTGATCGCTTGAAGCTCCAACATTTGGAACTGTTACAGACGTAATGGGAGACAGGGCTGACACTTGTCCTCAATGGCATCAGTAAAAGTAATTTAGATCTGCACAAATAATATGGGCATATAAACAGATTTCACACAAGTTTCTAATTTTTTTTAAGTGAAATCTGTTTAAAATCGTCTCGTTCTGCTATCTTTCAATGATTTATTATTATGAAGTTCAAGCAAAGAAATTTTATAGAAACTATCAATAACATCGTACAGGTTTTTTTCTCTATGCCAAATAATTGCTATTCTCGCCATTAGACTAGATATCCCGTGTCAGCCCTACAAAGTATTGCGGCGTGCGTTTCAATGGGGCTGCGTAATGGCCGCAGCTGACGCTCGCACGGGCGCGAACAAATCTTATTGAACCGAGGAAACCAACAACGAGTTCTCAGACTAGTTTCAACTTTATTTATAATATAATACAGCTGAATATAGGCATTCGTGAAAAACGGTGGCGACGACGACGGTCAGATTCTCGTCCATTGATGTGTTTTACGAATGCTGATATTTAACTCCACCGTCTTACTAATAAAGCTCAATTTAGTTTGATGAATCGGGTACAGTCGAACTCGCCCTGTCTAGCATTTTGCTTCCTGTTAGCGAGGAAACTCTATTCTTGTATGAGTTCTTGTAAAAGGAAAATTCTAGTAGCCAGTTCTGAAATTACAAACGATGCGTCAAGCGACGATCCCTCACATTCCACTCCGACAAAAGGTCTTTAGCCGCATCAGCATTCCTCTACGGTACCATTATGTCAGTGATTCATTACGTAGAGGTATAGGTAGAGCAAAGCCTATGACGGGCTCCCGTCATAGGCTTTGCTCTACCTATACCTCTAGTATTATATGATCTGTGAATCTACATAGATTGATAAACTCTATATTAAACTTATTTTATTCCTTATCTTCTATACTTATTCATCGGAACAAATACAATTTGTTTTCATACGAGGCATCATATCCATTTCTAACGAGATTGCGCTAGCAAATTTTACATAGATTGTATTTCAGCCCGGTAAATAATTGATTACCTCTACTTTTTACAATTTTTTTTCACTCTGGTTGTCTGAAAGCTCTTACAGTAGAAAACGGTTCAACATTCGTCAGTACACTAATTCTTCCATCATTTCAATTCCAGGAGAGCTGTCAAAACTACATCCGAGTCCTCGTCTCCCTGGGTCCCGGTCGACTGCTGGTCTGCGGGACCAATAGCTTCAGGCCGTTCTGCAGGGAGTACGGAGTCCAACGCGACTCCTATCACATGGAGAGGGAGAAGTCAGGCCAAGCCGTCTGCCCGTACGACCCGGAGCATAACTCTACTGCTGTTTATGCTGGTAAGTTTTGATAGGAGATTAAAGTTGTGTGGAAGATGAGCTGCGAAGACTGTTTTTTTTCGTAAAGAAAAAAGTTAAAACTGGCATCTGACGGTGCATAAATAAATCATCTAGGTACATTATCTGGGTGTTTCTATGTATTATAAGTATGTATTTACAAAAAAAAATGTATGTATGTATTCTATCAGCCATCTAGTTTCCATCGCACAAGCTTTGCTTAGTTTGGGACTAGAAGGCGTTGTGTTAAGTGTTCGTGAATATTTATTTATTTATTTTATTTATTAGATGTAAAGGTCTGATTATTACTGTAGATATAGTAACATGAAGTTTGTAAAGGGAGTAGACAAATCTCAATAGGGAATTTGTCTATGAACTGATAGATGTGTTAATTCGTCCAAGATTGATAGCAATAAAAGTGTGGTGTTTAAGTTGGGATAGTTTAGTTGTACCTACAATTCTGCAAAATGGCATCAGAACCTGACCCGACAGTTTTGTGCTGTCAGGTCTTTTTAGGATAGTTACTATCGGGTAAATACAAAGAACCATTTCTAACATGCTACGCTTTAGCAGTTCATCATAAACAGTGCATCCAAGTACAATTAACTAGATTTCACTTTAATTGGATTAGCGTGAGACTAATCCTATACACTTAGATACTTCTAGCTTCTACCTATGTTGCTTTAGTGTACATTAAGTGCACAGTGTGCCTAATCCTATTTAATCCAATAGCTCACTGTTGTCAATAAACCACGTACTTATTCATAGTTATCTGACACAATATAACATAAAAACTAAGTCGAAAAATATCATCTAGTTTGATAGGGATGACCAAAACCTTTCTAGATAATACACTTTCAACATTTCTGCTCCAAAAACTCGTTATAGAGGTCACATATGCTTTACAACCCTACATCCCTTTGTCATGAAATTAGGAAAAGGAAAATCTTTTTTATATTGATTGTACCCACTTTCACAGTCTAGTGGCGTACAATGGCCACTCATTGTTGCATTCAAAAGAATCCGTGTTGAATGGGTAACGTGACTATTATACATAATAGGTACGAAAAACGATGTGAAAAACAGTTTCAGTACCTGCGCTACACCTAGCAAGATGCGTGGATGCCACTGCATTTATTGCATTAACTAGTGTCACACGCAAGTCACACGATATACAAATACAAAAAAAAAGTATAACTTGTTTATGTTTCATCTACACATCATCAATATATATAAAACTCTTTTGAAGCTGACTTAGAATCAACGCACAGCCTAAACTATAAGTCCTAGAGGTATGAAATTTGGAGGGTAGTATCCTTATATAGTGTTGGGGTGCACTAAGAAAGGAATTTTGAAACATCACACTCTAAAGGGTAGAACGCGAGCAACGCCGCGGGCGACGGCTAGTTTGAATATAATTTTATTCCATTTATTTATTGCTTGCATTAATCGTCATACTGAATCATGTATCATTTTTTTTTTCATTTACCTACGTACCTGTACTAATAGATAATACTTCTAATTATAATCCGATCTAGCCATGACGCTGGCTAATTAGTAATTTTAGCCAGCGTTGTGGCTAGATCGGATGTATCTCTTATTTTTAGTGGAAAAAAGATTTTTACAAAAGCTCCATACTGGTATAACTTTCTCTATCTCATTAGAAAAAGATTTGTAAGTTATCTAAATACAGACATTAGATTCGGCCTTCGCAACTTTGATCACAAACATGTAGTACGTAAGTAACATCACGTAATCTGTAGTAAACACGCAAGTTCCGTCCCCCACACAAACAATTTACTACCCAACGCAGTGAGCATATCATCAATTACGTAGGTGCTACGTGGGGTGTCCCTTGCGCAATTTTCTTTGCATTAGCATCCCCTTGCAAATACGTTTAGCACTCGTATCGAAGATACCTACATCTGATCGTAGTATCGGGTCCTAATTCCACCAATTTACGGTTGACGTTCAATTCAGTAACAACAGTGATTCAACCGATCTGCAGCTTACCCGAATTGTCTTTGAGAGAAGTTGTAAGAAAAAAAAACGTAATATAATTTTTGAGATGGGACTTGCAACTGACGTTTCTCGCGTAACAGTCCTCTTTAGTGAATAAAGAAGTTTTTAACTCCGATTTATGTAGGTACTTCCCAACTAATCTAAAGAAGAACTAGTAGCTTATCTACAAACCGTTTAGTTTTAAAACTTTGCAACTACTAAACCATAAGTCCCGCTTGGTTTATACGCAATGCGCAAAACCACTCTAGGTAGAGTCGACAGCAAAAGTGTTGAATTTTTGAATAGTTCAAATATTCAACAGGAAACCGTCCATGACGTGGTTACAGTCTTTTAGTCAGTAGTGTAGTGTATTTTTTGCTTCAGTGTTAGTAGCTAATCGTGATCACAACAGAATCAATATACATACCTACATAGAAAGAAGGTTTTCATTTGAATCACGCCAACTCAAGCCAAACTACCCAAAAATCTAAAAAAAACTTAATAATAACGAGTTTCTTATAGTTTTATAATGAAGTAGGTTTCTTTAAGATAAAACAAGCAGATGATCCACCTAATGCTAAGCGACCCTCTGCCTACAAACCCATTCATTACATTACCTCACCGAGCAAATGCATTGAAGACGGGCGGCTAGAAAAAGTAAAAAAAAATCTAAACAAAACCACAGATCATATAACATTAGTAACAAAACCAACCATTAATATTATGATAACGTGCTATAGCGCATTATAACCTCTCCATTTTGTAGTGTACACAGAATGGCTTTATACTCGTCGTGTTGTGCCGGTCAGTATCATTTGTTTTAGCTGACCGCATCGATTTTGGCAATCTGGCGAAGCGTGACGTTGAAGGGGCTTGTAACAAGCGTTGTTGGCACAATACTGGGTAATAGGCGATTGCACCTGGATATTGCAGTTTAATAGTAGAGACACATAATATTGAACATTCTAAGGCCTACAAACACAATAGTGCTTCAAACGTGACAAGTACTTATAGCATATGTATAGATTGGTAGTCCAATGTCCATTCAATGCATCGATGTCTCTGTAACCGACGACGGTTGGTTCAAACCGGTTTATTTGTTGGATCGTTATATAAACTATGTCTTATGGATTCAATTGAACAATGTAATGAGTTGCAGTTAGAATAATCATAGGTGCAGTTCTTCTATTTCACGAAGACGGTTTAGCTATGTTTGTAGTCGTGCATGCACATATACCAATAGTACGCCCTGTCTCTTTCTATCTCAATACGTCCGAGTGCTGCGGGCTAACGCACACAAACATAGACAAACCGCCTTCGTGAAATAGATCATCTGTATTGGAACTAACACATGCACAGGCACAAGTCATAGACCACAATGACACTCATAAATCTCATAGTCAGTGGATCTATACATGTAAATATTGAATGGGTAACTTCAATGCTATAAACTCTGTTGGCATCAGAAGTAGATCACTTTTTTAAGGTTTTCAAAATAATTAAAAATGGCTCTAATCACTATTTTTCAGCTTAGTAGGTACTAATATGAAAAAATACATTTTTAAAACTCATCATCATTTACCAAGAAGTACAGAAAAATGTCAAAACTTATGATCAAAATATTAGAACGTCCAAAATGATTATTCTGATTTCATATTGAGTCCCAAGATTTCCAAACTCACGTTTTCGGTACCTATCAAAATTGATTGCACCATATTCATATTTTTCGCACGCACAGGCGATGTCCATTACGAACGGACACGGTTAGTTATCTTCTATTGATCTGTACCAATTAAGCGGAGCGACGCCCTGGGGAGCAGTGGCCTGCAGTCGACTATCTAATTGTACTGCAGTAAGGAGCCACTTTAAAATGGTTTTGTTTACGAGATCCTGAACCTTGGGAGTTGGTTTTGTTGATAACTTTTTTGTAGTTAGAGACAGGATCCCATTCGCACGCATAAATAAATATACTGATATAATAGTTGGCCCCACGTTGGGCGCCAATGTAATAGTTGTTCGTACTAAATAACAACCATTACTTTCGGTTTTTAGAATTTTAATCTTTCTTCATATTTTTATACGACATCACAATTTTTCCTATCTTTCATCGAACCAAATTTCAATCATCCAAACGTCATGTTATTATATACGTCGAATACTTATAACGAAATAGTTTTCATTAAACGCACTCCTTACACTGAGACATTACACACAACGCTACATACGCCTCTAGTCCCAAACTAAGCAGAGCTTGTACTATGGCAACTAGATTGCTGATATAATACATATAATTTAATTTTTTGTAAATACATACTTATAATCTTAGATCTTAGATACTTAAATATGCCACCTAGTGCATATGTACACCTCAATAAATTGCTGTGCCCTAACAGGGCTAATGTTTGCTACACTACCTTTTGTACAACATCTTTAAAACAACATACTTAAGTGCAATAAAAGATTTGAATTTGAATTTATAATGCGCATGCTATAACATTGTACATAACTTTTGTTTGCACCTACAGAAGAATTTATTATCGCATAAAAAACAAATACCTTACTTTTTCGATATGTATATTCTTGATCTCTTTACTGGTTCGACACTGTTTCTTTCATGACCTTACTTTGTGATCAGAAAATGTAAAATAGTAAAATTACCAGCGATTTATTTTTATGTCACGTGGATTTTTATTTCTTAGATGCGCTTATGAGGGTAAATTTTAATATTAATATTATGAATATTTTTTCCCTATAGTACTATAATAAAACTCTTTTGAAGCTGACAGAGAATCAACGCGCAGCCTAAACCATAAGTCTTAGAGGTATGAAATTTAGAGGGTAGTATCCTTATATATAGTGTAGCGGTGCACTAAGAAAGGAATTTTGAAAAGTCGCACTCTATAGGGTCTAGAACGCGAGCAATGCCGCGGGCGACGGCTAGTAGTCCTATAAGTAGTTCTATTTTGAGGGTGGCATTGTTTCTCCAAATTACAATTATCCTAGACTCAATACTGAGATAACAGAAACTAATTATATAGAAAGCTTGTCGAAGCACTCCGAACAGTTTTCTCAAATCCTTACACCCTTGACCCTTTGAATAAATACATATCAATGTTAACCCTCCAATAACGGTTGTCAGCTAAAACGGCAATAGCGTCCCGAATAGGTCGCTTCGACCAATTAGCCCAGAATCTCATATTCCAATCACGTAAACCGATGGCGTGTTACGCACCGCCTATTACCCATCGCGTGTATTGAATTACAGGCTTTTTGAAAATGAGATTTAAGAGGTATCATACGGATTTTGTGTATGGGGTTAACAGAGTAATTTTCTTAAATAAAAGAAAAAATTGCGAAATGGGATATTACTACTTACCTGCAACTATTTACAAAAAGTATCTTTTTTTTTTTTTCGAACGGACTAAAATGCTGTTGTAATCGTCTGACGATTGCTGACAGCGTTATAATTTTGCACTATCATATTGCTGTGTTGTTGACGTTGGTCATCAACTCATCCAGTGAACTCGGCCCGTGTGGGACGAGTCTGACTAACGCAATTGAGGAACACGAAATGACGAAAACGGTCACATGCATTTTTTTTAATGGCTTTGTGCAATCGATCCTTAGCAGCTATCTTCTTTAGGTTTTTAGCAAATCTATGCGGTAATTTTTTTTAACCGACTTTAAAATGTAGGAGATTCTCAATTCGGTTGTATTTTTTATACTTACCTATATCTTCTTTAAGTTTTTAGCAAATATGTGCGGTATTTTTTGAATCTGAGCATTTGACTGAAATAAAACATTAGGTACTGTAAACTAACATAAGACCCATAGTTGGTCAAATAGACCATGATTGTAATGAGTTTGTAACATTTCAGACGGGGAGCTATATTCAGGCACGGTGGCTGACTTCAGTGGCATGGAGCCAATCATTTACAGGGAGCCACTGCAGACTGAACCTTACGATTCAATGACACTAAATGGTAAGAACATTCTTCTTCTTCTCTTCATTAATGGCCTCTGTCCGTCATTTCGACAGACAATTTTGCCAATGTCAAGTGATATAATTGTATTATAAGTCAAGTCAAGTCAGTTGCCAAGTCGGCTGTCGTTTGTTTTGAAAAGAAAATGGTGGATTTTCTCTTCAAAATCTAACACGAATTTTCACATTCTGAAAAACCACTTTACACACATTTATTCCAATGGCTCACACTTTATGTTACGACCTAAGTATTATTGGTTAAAATTCCACCAAAATTAAACAACAATACTCACAATAACACAAGAAAAACTATTAAAATAAAAGTGCTATGTGTCGTTTCAAAAAATGTCAAAACTCGTGTCCGTAAGAACATTCATTCTGATTGGTATAATAAGGATACTCTACAAAATATTTTAGACAGGTAGGTATGTCAAACTAATTGAAATATTTTTATGTGTTTATTGGCCGAATACTCAAACGCCACTTAAATTAAGTTCACGCTTAAATTATTGCCATCTCTTACAAATGAGTAATGTCAAACAGAGGCAGAGTAATTATAAGTGGTGCTTAAATTTGTGTGACGTTTCAGTATTCCGGCCTTTGACAGACAAAACTTCATATTACGTTCATATGTATAGTAAGTCAACTTACTGATTTTAAAAATATTTATTAGGGGCAACACTGATCTGAGATGTCAAATTCAAACATTATGGTCTCGAGCATAACGATCTTGTACTTCTACGCGGTTAAATCAATGTAGTACCTATTTATGTAATTTATTAAATGAAATGTAGGTACCTAACCATGCGTGAAACGTTGGTACATCCTGCATAATATGCTAACATGACAGAGTTATTAACAAACAGACAGAATTTGCATGTAGATGGTTACATCAAACGCTTAGCTTAGACGCAGATATAAACACATCAATACTAACTGGAGCATAAAAAATATAATTAGGTACCATAGGGTTAAACGAACTTATTTGAGTGATGTAAGTAGGTACATAGTGTACTATCGATAGTTTATTTTTTTTGTAGTAAACCACCATCACATACCCCATAATTCTTATGTCAAAAATGATGTTGCCAACACAAAAAATATTTTGATTCATAAAAAATTGAATTTACATTTAACAGTAATTCGTCCATAGACAATGTCTCTTGTATGTCTCTTCAAGGTATACTAATTGCATGACTGATCTTAGTTGATCGCCCTTCGTTAGTTAAGCAAGCTTGATCGTGAAAAGGTCTACTAAGATAGTTATTTCAAGTACCAAGCAAATATTGACTGACTTGTAATTCAATCACAATTAATAGGTAGCGACTACCTACTCCTATTTACCTTCTAATGTAAACCAGGTTTACATAAACGTCTGCGTTTACATTCTATGTTTACACGTCTAATGCGGTCGATTGCTATCGAATGCGCCTGTCAAATATACATCCGTCAGTTTAATTGAATTCAGAACGCGTTTTGGCGGGACCTCGCTGTCATTGGAGTGACATTTGACGCGTCAACAATCAGTAAATCAGATTAGGATCGCATTAGAATTTATCGACACCCAGCAGAGTAGGGTTACATCCCTTTGCATAAATTGAACGTTATTTTAATGAAATAGTAGACAAACAAGATGGCGACAAGCTTTCAGTGATACACATTGACTGAATTTTTAAAAGTTATAAACAAGTACCTAAGTAAGTATAGGAGTTCTAACAGTTCTTTTTTTTTTCAGCTCCCGACTTTGTGAATTCACTAGTGCACGGAAACTTTGTGTACTTCTTCTTCAGAGAAACTGCTGTAGAATACATCAACTGTGGAAAGGTACTTACAGTTTTTCCAATTTCTTCATCGACTAGTGATGTTCCCATAAGTTCCGTGGGAGTTGCCAACAGCAAAATGAAGTTGTCCCTGGTTTTTTCTATTTTAAAATGTTTTTTTTCTAGTCGGTGTTTTCCCGAGTGGCGAGAGTGTGCCGCGATGACCGAGGAGGTCCTCATCGTTTCAAGCAACGATGGACGTCGTTCTTGAAGTCAAGGCTCAACTGCTCCGTAGCTGGCGACTTTCCATTCTACTTCAATGAGATTCGTAAGTATAACAGTCCAAATGATTCTAATTTATTAATTACAGTAAAATGAATCATAATACTTATGGGGTAGTTTAGAAAATAGATTTGGCAATTAAATCCACCTCTATCTTTATTTTCCATCTTATCCTTTTAAGTACGTTTTTTTAAAATCCTAAATAAAAGGATCCATAAACCAACTAAATATTTACCTCTGCTGTTGGGACAGAAATGCTCTCGAGTGGTCATCACGCACCATAAAGTGCAGCATAGAACGGTTCCCATTCGATGAAAAGAAGAACATCAATTTGCAATGTTGATGGGAGCCACTCTGCATATTTATAAGAAGGCCTAAGATCTTAAGCCTAAAACTATAGCTATACTCAGCTATATGGCTATATACTCAGTTATAATATGAATGGGTAGGACCCAATCAAAGAACCAATCATTTAGGTACAGCTAAAAATCTGTCCAAATACTCCGGAACCCATTAACACCGAACTCTTTCTTCCAGAATCAACCACTGAGCTCATAGAAGGAGTCTACGGAGGTCTAAACGCTCAACTGATATACGGAACATTCACGACTCCTCCGAACAGTATATCAGGGAGTGCGGTCTGTGCGTTCAGTATGCAGGACATAGCCGACACCTTTGAAGGAACCTTCAAGGAACAGAACGCGATCAATTCTAACTGGCTGCCTGTGAATAGTGCAAAGGTAAAAGTGTTTAGCGAGGACCTTTCTTTTATAATAAAGATGTACCTACTTATTAGGCCGAAATCGTTACTTCAACCTACCATTGAGAGTTTATGATTCAGAAATTAAAATACTGAATTGATTCGGTAGATAGCACGAACTTGGGGAGGCCTATACCCAGCAGTGGGTAAAGTCGGGTTGTTGATGATGATGATGATGAAGCAGCTGAAAAGCGAAAATTGAGGCCTAAGTTCTCTAGAAGTGGAAGTGGATTACAAGTTGACCTAATAAAAATGATAAATTAAGTGGATGAGTTTAAAAGAAACAGAATCCGTTAAGTCTTTACTGATAAAAATTTGAGATTTCTAAGCTACATTGTTTGCGACGATCTCGTGACTGATGTGGCCGACAAAGGGCATTTTCAAAGAAGTTTCCAAAATTTTCACATATAAACTTCCTGTTTCCCAGGTGCCAGAACCTCGACCAGGCACGTGTCACAATGATTCAAGAACGCTTCCAGACCAGACGTTGAACTTTATCAAAACTCACGCGCTGATGGACGAATCAGTACCAGCCTTCTTCGGAGAGCCTATCGTCATTCGCACCAGTTTTCAGTAAGTCATCTATTTTTACCCGACTACGGCGAAGAAAAAAGGAGTAATTTGCAGGGTGATAGAAAGTAAGATCTCATTGACTTGTTGGGTTTTTTATTCAAGTTAACTAAAATTAATAAGTCATACCTTGTTTAATACACAGGACACCTATATTATCCTATTAGGTCCAAGTGGAGGATAGTATAGAAATTTAAACAGTTTTACAGTAAATCTCGAACTACCTTCGAAATTATCTTTCTTTACTAGCTGGTTTTTTGTTTTTTCCATTTGTAAAGTTGTGCAAAGAACGCGTGTATTTGACCAACAAAAATAATCATGCAACTGATTTCAAAAATTCCTTGCAGCTACCGATTTACGCAAATAGCCGTAGATCCCCAAGTGAAGACTCCTGGCGGGAAAGCTTACGACGTCCTCTTCATCGGCACAGACAATGGCAAAATCATAAAAGCCATCAACGCGATATCCTACGACTCGAACAAACGAGCAGTTCCTGTTGTTATTGAGGAGCTCCAGGCCTTCGCCGCGGGTTCTCCAGTCAGGGCTTTGAGGGTAGCCAGGGCAGGAAGAGACGCAGCAAGACTTATAGCTGTGTCAGACAGAGAAGTCCTGAGTTTGCGACTGCATAGGTGTTCTAGTGACAAGATCAGCTCTTGCTCGTAAGTAGACCAGCGTAGATTTATCATGAGGTCATGATCTTTTTAAAAACCAAAAACTGACTTCAATTTGATACGCGTTCATCATCAAATGATAATGATGATGATGATGGCAGTTCATTGGGAATTTGGGACTGTTCTATTGTTCGTAAACACCACAGAAATGTCACAAGAAAGCAAAATACGCAATGTCGTGTACCTACGTGAAGTGTTTTTTCCAACTGCCAAACTACTGAATCAATTTTAGTAATTATTTATGGGACCAATCTGAAAGTGTACCTACCCTTTCAGATAAAAAAATATTTTCCAAATCGGTTCATAAATGACGGAGTTCCGAGGTAACAAACAAAAAAAAACAACCGAATAGAGAAGGAACCTCCCCCTTTTTTGAAGTCGCTTAAAAATTAACTTTTTTCAACTAACTAAAACCTTTTTTCCAGTGAATGCGTCGCTCTCCAAGACCCATACTGCGCGTGGGACAAGCAAGCAGGGCGGTGTAGAGCATTCTCTCACGGAGTCAGTCGGTGGTTAGACGAGAATGCCTTCTACCAGAGCGTCAGTACTGGCAGTCATGCAGCTTGCCCTCACAGTAAGTTGGGAACTTATTGAAGTTTGAAGTCCTACTAAGTACCGGGTTCACGTTTGAGTCAAGGTTCACGGTTGTGTCGTTCATTTTAGCGAAGTTTGTCAACTTCCCTCCGTGGCTTTGTTCGTGTGGTGCTTGGAGAAAAACTAAAACTAAACTACAAATCATGAAATATACGAAACTTCTGCATGAGTGATATTTCCATTGTTTATTTAGCATAGATGAAAATTTTGCAGTAGATCAGTGATAATAATAGCTACCAAAGTACACACTTTAGTAGTATAGGAACCTATTAGTCCATTGTTTCTTATATTAATGATATTCTTGTGTTAGGTAAAGACGCAGGAGCAGTAGGCGGCCTAAGCTCTGGTCTGTACGACGATGCCAGAGGCGAGAACAAAGGAGAAGTCATTAATATAGTGCAAGACAAGGAAGGCAAGGGTGTCAGTAATAGCGAAGGTAAATATTATTCAAACAAAGTATTCTATCAGCAATATTTTTCCTATACAGTACAAACTCACTCATACGAGCTGGCTTGCTAGTGCAAGCTTTGCTTAGTTTGGGATTAGAGGGCGTTGTGTAAATATTGCTAGAATATTTATTATTATTTTAAAATAGGGTCTAATCTTACAGGTCCAGAAGTGCTGGCAGCAGACCCGCCCCTGTCATCATTCGGGACAGAAAGCGTCGCCATATTCGTCACCATCGCTGCCTTACTAGCGTTCGGCATCGGCTGCGTCTGCGGCTACTTCTGCGGAAAGCGATGCAAGAAGGACGAAGACGATAACATGCCGTACCCAGATACAGAGTATGAATATTTTGAGCAGAGGCAGAATATAAACAGGTTTGTAGACTGTCTGAAAGTATTACTACACTCTGTAGTTTTCGTTGGATCATTCCATCATTTAAAAGTAAAATCATCTAAATAACAGCCTATTCAACATTTTACAAACCACTTAGCCGCACTCAGAGTAGTTTTGGTTCACGATTGAATCGTAATTTTTCATTATTCATTCATCAGTTCACACCCGTTTTGGTTCATGGTCGAATCCTTCTTTATTCATGAACCAATTAACATTATAATATGTTTTGGTTCACGATTGAATCGTACCTACCTATCAAATAAAACCTTCTTGGATTGGACACAAACCAAAATGTTATGTCGAGTAACCTACTTTCATCCAGCTACATTACTCCTTAAAAATTAGAACAGTATAAACCCAATGATTTTCGCAAGTCAATGAACCTCATCAAACATAATACACCTAGAGCTATAAAACTACTCTGAATACGACCAGTAAGTCCTCAAACATAATAACCCAAAAACTTGACAGCACAATAACTGTTATCTCCTTCCAGGATCCAAGCGGAACCAAAACTTCTCCAGCAAGTTGAGGAAGTGACGTATGCGGAACCAGTGCTGGCTCCTCAGCCGAAGCCAGCATCCCCCAGGGCTACACTCCGGAAGCACCCTCCATACCACCCTCATCATGAGACGCTGTTCCAATTCCAACCTGACGCCTACCGCCGTGATAACTTCGGAACTCTTCGCTCTCATCAGGTCAATGTCAGTTACTCGCCTTTCTTCTTTCGCATGGCTTTGAACGACTACAGCTCAAAATAGTTTGACTTAAAAGTCATTTCAGCTACATGGTCTTTTAACTACGCTCGCCCGCAAAAATAAAGGGTCACCTAGTTAACTCCAAATAACTTTGAAACCATACAAGCTAACTCTTCAAATTTAAAAGTATCTAAAAGATAATTTAATTATAAAATAAACTACAGTTCAAAATAACCGTTTATTAATTAAACAATAATGATAACTCTGGTGCATTCTTCCAAAGTCAAAGGCATGATTTTGCACAAATTACTCAAATTGAATAAGGAAAATCAATTGCAAGTCCCATATTATACAAAATTTAAAACAAAATCAAAGAATTCCTTATTTAAAATTGAATCACAAATTGAAAACAGGTCGTGTTTACATAATAAAGCATTTTTAATGCCATTACAGAAAAAAAATGTTAAATGAAGGGTTGCATATAATCCGCATATCGTCTTTTGGTTGGTCGTCGTTCTTTTATGGTAAACCTAACTCCTGAGACCCAAGATACAGGCTTTTTGCCTAGTTTGGGCCTCACCGGCTAAAATGTAACTAAAAATACTGTTAAATCTGTTACTGTTATTTACCTACCTAATAACCGGTGTTCTGTTTTTGGCAACAAATTATTCTTATTCTTATTCTTATTCTAATTTCATAAACAAAAGAAGTTGTTCTGATAATTTCTTGAAGATTATTGCTGTTTTCAAAGGTGACCGTTTATTTTTGCGGGCAAGTGTATGTACAATGTACAATAATGTACATGGGTATATAGGTACCCATAATAACGTGGCCGTTTTTCTCAACAGTTGTGGCTCGGAACACCATATTTCTTGGTGAGGTTTTTTTTAAGTCACGTGTAAGCACAGACTGTGTGACATTGATTTTAGGCATCACTTTATTGCAAATTCATTGACATCTTCACTTATCACAAATTTCGAGCTCTAGTCGTTTGATATAGTCTCATTAGCGTCTTTCAGTCATCTAATTAATATAACATCTAACATATTATCATCTAACAAAATAACTATAATGTGAAGGCAAAATGAAAATTTAGATGTTCATGAGACTATTCAATGTATTTTTTCTCTTAGACCTTAGTATTTATTTCAGCAATATCAACGTGAAGGAGACCTGACATTCAAAACGAAGATAAATACTTTTTTTCTTAAAAATATTTATATTTTAACGTGTTATTTATGTTGTTCTTTACTCAGGCCAATCCGGTCTGTGTTGAGGTATTGCAGCTGCAGACATTATTTTTACTTTATTATAGAAATATATTAGAGTTATTTTCAAGTTATTATATTCAAGTTATTCTTTTCTTCAGAATTGTGAGGCACTTAAAGTAAGTTTCTTTGATATTTCCATAGCTTGTCATCAAGCTTTCTCATTTCGCATGTTATTTCATTCATTGGATTTTAATTATTTTTATTAATTCCACTTCATTATCTCTCACGATTTATATTTTGAATAATAACTCGATTAACTCGTTTACATAACATACTTTTTGCTTTAAGCTAACCCAATTTATACTCATTCTCGATAACCACTTCATTGCTTAGTCATTAATCGGTTGAAATGTTCGTAAATTCTTACCAATAAAAATCTAAATTTAAAAGATAGAATTTTTCTAAATTTAACATCGCAATTAGTAAACTTGAATTATCCTATAAATGTAGAACCTTTATCTAGAAAGAAGGCACACCACTTTTGACGTATTGAATAAATTTCTTGAAAAATTTTGGACATTTTCAAATAAAATTTATATAAAATACCAAAATTTTTGTTAAATTTGCCATAAAAAGCAAATTTAACAAAATTTAACCAATTTTCCGAACATTCCAACAAGCAAACCCATACTAACTCATAACACGCACGTATTCACTTGGGATGTTAGTTAACACAGGAATATTCGGACCGCAGGGCGATGGGTACCGGCGTGGCAACGACAACGGTTTCTCGACCACGCGCTCCGTAAAGAAAGTGTATCTCTGAGAAACAAGCGGGGCGGACTCGCGCGATCAGATTCATCACCACAAGCATAATACGCACCACCATCATACGTTGGGTGAGTTCAACATTCTTATATTATTTTGGGGGAAAATAGTTATTTGTTATACAAGAGTGCAAAGTTGCTTTTTAACCGCGTGTTAAATTTTGATGACCGAGCAATCGAAGGATTCAAAATTAGAATCCTGAGCGTTAGCGAGGGAATCAAAAGAGCACGAGGTGAAAAATCTTTGCACTCGAGTGCAACACGTAACTTTTCATTCCACCTCAGCGAGGAAATGACACGATGTTCTAAATTCAATTTACTTTATCCTCTAGAGAATAAAAACGGCTTTTCCACTCAGATATTGAAGATTAAAAATACTCTTTCCGAGATGGTGGGATGAAAATCTATTTTGTGCCTATTTTGTCTATTTGAGCTCAGTAAAAGGTTTTTTTAAATCTTCACTTGTCTTTGACGATCGCTTTGTTTTTCTAACAAAACGGTTGGCGTTGGAGCAAAAATCACTTGGGGTTTTTGCTAAAGTCATACCTACCTAATGAATTTTAGCTGGATGACGACGATTGCAATAAACTTACGTAAGTCGGCTGATTGCAATCGACCAACTGCAGTTTTTTGGATGATCATTATTTCATCATCATCATCATCATCATCAACCTATATTGGTCCACTGCTGGACGTAGGTCTCTCCCAAGACGCGCCACTGAGCCCGGTCTTCGGCTCTTCTCATCCAGTGTTTGCCAGCTACATGTCTCAGATCGTCACCCCACCTAGCCGGAGGGCGTCCTACACTACGCTTGCCTAAACGCGGTCTCCACTCGAGTATTATCACTATTTACATTTTATAAATAACAGAAACTGATTAATTTACCCCTATTGACCTCTTTGCTGTTACCACACTGTTACTTAAAACTATGTAGGTACTGTACCTTTATGTTTTTTTTGTATTTGTGCCTGAAGCAATAAAAGTTTTTTGTATTTGTATTAAATTATAAAAAAAAACTGGCACAACAAGCAAGCAAGCTCGTTTGAGTTGGTGGCAAACTCTGGTGACGGAGTTTTTAGGCTGTCTTAAGGCCCCCGTATTTTATTGAGTACCATCTTCCGCTCACGACTTCGTTCGCGTCCCGTTGGATCCCGTTGATTTTCCGGGATAAAAAGTAACTTATGTATCCAGATCGCGGACAATATATAATCCAAGTTTCATCCAAATCGGATCAGTACTTTTTGAGCCAATTCGTTACAAACATACTTACATACAAATCTTTCCTCTTTATAATATTAGTATAGATTTTTTTAAGGTTCCGACTGCTTAATTCGTTATGCTACCTTAAAAAAATACTTGAATTGTCGTACAAAATATAATGTAATTAACAACATATATTGTGGTGGCAGTGTCGCAGCGCAGCAGCGGTTCTGGATCTGTTTCAGCGAGTGGCGGTTCCTCCTCGTCGCCTTCTCCGCCCTCGTCGTCCCCCTCCCCCTCGGGGGAGCGCGTCCCCCCCACCCCGCCGCCCCCCGCGCCGCAGCCCTGCGCGTACATATACAGAAACTAACACTAACACCCGCCCCGAGGACATGGACCTATAGTGAACGTGACATTCCATTGTTGAACGTGCTTTGTTATTCATTGATATTATATAAGCGCGAAAGCGCTGTTGACGGTTAAAAAAACTTTCTTCCATCCAGAGCCCAGTCTTATTTTTGTTGTGTTGATCGAGCGAGAATCGAGAAACTCGCAGTTTTTGTATGCAGGATAATAGTTTGCAAATCTCCCGTTAGAGACACTCATCGGATTTTCATACAAAATATCTCGCAAGTCGCTTCTCAATATGCGTTTCGATCAACAAAACAAAACCTGAGACGACGCTCTGGCCAGTACTGGGTAAAAGAAAGTATTTTTTTTAAGAACGGAACTATATCGATTGGAGTAAGTAGATTGTTTAGAGTTTATAGTTTATGATAGGCGAGTTTGTTGGTAACTGTTGATGAATAGTTGATGTGAAAGTGAATGCGATTGCAGTTTCTCGTGTTGGACGGTTTCTTGGAAAATGTAATTGTTTTCACAGATCGCTTTTTTACATCCTATTTGTAGCGTTACGTCGTAAACTAGTAAGGGTTCTCTTATTCTAAAATTATAGCATTAGTGTAACTCGACGACAGTATACCTTATCACTAGAAAAATGTTATTGTGTATCCTGTTGCCGAGTTAAATTAGAATAAAACATAGTTGAAACCAATGACATAATAAAAAATAACACAAAAATAATGATATAAAGTTATATTTACCATGTATAAAAAAAATGATATGTAAAGTTCTGATACTTACTCTCATTAAAGTGCTTCTTATGGATGTATCTAGATTAGGAGATTTGATAAATTATTCGATAATGTTATAGATTTAGCGATTATTGTATAGATAAGTAGTGTAAGAAGGCTGCGTGGTGCCACAACGCCAATCTACAGATTAAAGGTGAGCCGTGTATAGTTACATACTTACAAATAGTAACTGTGATCATTGTGTACATTATGGATGCAAAAAGTTTTGTCTACGCTCGTTTCTAAAAATTTCCATAAATGTGGGCCAAATATTGAAAAAACTCTTTTTTATGAACTGTCTTGTTCATGGCTTTACAACTTTGTAAAATAGCTAGCAGTTTCCATCGGCAGGTTGATTACTTAACTTTGTAACAATCAGTTTCAATCAGTTTATTCTCGAAATATATGACATCCAAAAATGCGATTACCTATTAGACGCAGTTGCTAGCAATCCTATCAATTGGAAAAACCGTCATATATTTTAACCGAATTTAAATTACGAATTGAAACTGATTGCAACAGATCTATCTAGCTGATTAATAAAATTATAGTCGAAAATGAAACCGATCATCATGACAATTGGTGTGTAAAGAAAATGTCAATTCTATTTGTAATGACTAGTGCCTAAGTGTCTGCTGGATTGTAAATTGTACCACAATGTCTCAGTTTTGTTTACTTGGACTGATGTTAGCGCGGACACTAGAACTCTTAGATTAGCTGGGTAGTAGTAATGACTAATCTTAATGTGAAGGATAAGAATTTCCGAGTTACACTGCGCAGTGACACGACAGTGCTCCACAACCAAGCTATCTGTACCGCGCAGTGTAAGTCGAAGGCGTCTTGACATTATGATTGTCAAACTTATTTGAGCCTTTTGACATAGACATTACTGAGATTATAGAAAAATAGTGGTTGAAGATGATAATTGTATGAATATACACAGCTATTTCTTTTTTTTTCTAGTATTTCGAGGCTATTTAACAGTTCTTCTTTATGGTAGTGAAAATAGTGATAACCAGCCGTGTATTCATAGAATGATTATCAAGTTACAAGAATAGGCCCTTTGTAACTCTAACCACGTCAATTGTAAGGCATTCTTAGAGTTGCAAGGTGTTTTTTTATACATTTAGGTATGTGGCATTCTCAGAACTGCCTTTATCAAATAATACTCAATATACCTTCATTTATCTATTCATACCAAAGATATGGTTTCTAATGTTAATAATTTATTTATAATAACTAGGAATGCTAAATAATAAATAACGTAATCTTGTTTTACAAAATATACTGCCATTTTTATATTATTTTATATAACTAGTTAATCAAAATAACGCACAGATTAACGTTTATTTTTATAGTTACTTAAAATGCGGTATTTAGGATGCTTTTAAAATGGGCAGTTTGTTTGTATAGACTTTGAAAATGATAAATCACTTCTAATACTGTCACTAGTGTTTGTGTATCGATATTCAATCGATACTTAACACACTTGTCTCAAATAGAAACGTATTTGATTGTAACAAAGATACGTAATTGCCTAGCAGTTTTTGAAATTCCAAACGTCGTCACCTACAATATAATATTATTATGAAGTGAAGTATAAAGTGAATAAAACAATGAAAATGTGGTTTAAGATATTTGAATCGTGGTTCAGAGTAATTTATCATTTCCACAGACTATAATAGTTTTGTAACAAGTAGGTTCACATACGTAAGAGGCTAGTTCGTGTAAATAGCAAGTTCTGTAATGTAATTTAGATTTCGAAGTAAATAAGATAAGAGTTTGTGTAAGCGAGATGGTGATTGTTAAGACATTGTTTTGTATGACCTAAATTGTTGAGTACAATAATCCTTTCTATGTTAAAAACCATCCTTTTGTACTCCTAATATAACCAAGCCTAGGAAAGTCTTGTAAGCGAACATTACCTACTGATAGGTATTGAAAATTATAGATCGTATTGTACTCTAGTTATATAGATACTGCTTCATTTTGTTTGAAACTCGAAGCCTTAGTGTTAGAAATTAAAGACTTTTATTGATATAATGTAAGGACAAACAGATTTATTGTAATTAATGTCTGGTGTCGAATGAAGTTTAATGTTAAGATTATAGTACATTTACAACACGTTATATATTATCTCAGACTTGTATACAGCACATTCTATTAGACGCGTTCAAGTCTCTACAGTTTTTTATAACTCGTAAGAACAAAACTCGTAGCAATGCCTACGGCGTAGACTCCCGTAGGCTCGCGTAGGCAACCACAAACTTGCGCTTTGTCTACGGCGTAGACCCTACGTAGAGGCATAGAGTTCTAGAGACTACGCGTTTATTTCTTTTTATTCTTAATTTTTTTTTTTATATAACCATTTGATTTTTTTTTAATACTTACACTCACAATATTTTTAACTAAGTCTCATTTTGTATAATAATTGTTCCTTTATTTATATTTTTTTTATAAGTGATTTGTGTATGTAAAGTACAATGTATATTATTTAGTATTATGTATATTAAATTCACCGTATCATTCATTTTCCACAAAATAAAATACTCTATATTTAAAGCTTTTTGGAGAATAAACTATGTACCTATCTAGACCATAAAGTACCTATGGGAAGTGCCTAACTAATTTACCTAAATGCACCTATCACCCTCGACTAGTGGCAAACGAAAGGACGAAAAATGATAATTTTCGTAATCACGTTGAACAATGTTATTCTAATTTTAATTACTTGATCTTCGTTTGCCAGTTGTCAAGGTGTAGTTTTAACTTGTATCTGTTAATCCCATGACCCGACCATTTATTTATAAAATACCCTTTTCTGTTTAAATTTAGGCCATGTTGCTTCTTTTTATCAGTCTTTAAAAAAAACTCGACAACATTTTTTTTTAATTGATCCAAAATCCTAAAAAGATTATAGTGTGACAATTTGCGCTGAGTGATTTCGAGCTGAAAATACAAAAAAGTTATTTATCAAATTTTTTTTAATTTTTCAATCGCATACAGTGGTTTAAAAAGAAAACATGGTCTAAATTTAAACTGTTTTTATTCCGCTAGGAGGTAGTAAGTTTCTAAATAGTGCCACTAGATGGAGTAGCTACCGCCATTTTCAAAGTATTTTTATTATCATAGCATTGGTTTACTACACAGCGGTAGCAAACTAAAGCGATTCACCCCTAATACCCCTTTAAGGGTTCTTAATACTAAAACTCCCACGTTTTAGTAAACCAAAGCAGAATGTAATAATTAGTCTCATTATTTTGATCACTACCGATCACTTTCATTACGCCTTTCTAAAATAGATCAATAGAATTAAAATAAATTATAATAAAAGACTGTACCCTTTTTTGCTCTCGACATTTCAAAAGCCAGAAGACACTAAAACTACCCTCATATTTATTTAAACACTTGATGAAATATTGCTGTACTTATTTGTAAGTGAAAGCTTGTTGACCCTTTGAATTAAAAAATATTTCCTGTCAAACTACTGGCAACAGAGTAGTGTCCCTGGAAATGTAGTTTTACCCGTAGCACTACCAAAAGTGTCACGGGAAAGTAAAATTTCCCTTCAGTCTGCTAGTAATGCCAAGCAGTAGTGCTTAAGAAAATAAAGGAAAAGAACACGACTAAACCACCTAAAAAGAGAGGTTGAGGTCATCAGGGGGCTAGGGGCTATTAGGGGGTGAAGTGAAGGGATTAGTGTTTTCTGGTATCCGGCTGTTTTACCTGCGTAGACGGAACTATAATTTTGACCATAAACCGGAGCCTATTACTTTTATTATAAGCCTAGGATTAAGTAGGAGTTTTATAAATTAACACAGAACGCAGTGCTAGAATGTTATGATTGCTGCCCGTATTGATAGAGTGCAATTTTTTTACGACTAGAGAAATAGATAGACACTGATTTGAAAAATGTAAAATTGAGTCAAATAGGCGATTTTATATTTTACTATCACTGTTCGAAGTGTTACGATCATTTTCTCATTATAATATTGATAACATTACGCTAAATATTTTAGCAAATGATAAAATGTATTCCTTTTCTTTAGTAAATAAAAATATTGAAACTTGATCATTTGTTGGTTATTTCATCGCTTCCGTAAAAACTAAAAAGATAACGATTTTCGTGTTTTTATCCTATTTCGATGGGAACAAGCCCAAACACTTTTTTATGCTATGAGCCATAAGAGTTGGTGAAACGTAACTTGTCTAAAAGACTGTCATTCAGTGTCTGACTTGACTACTATCACTGCATTTTGACTTTGACACCCGTCAGCATTTTTTTTATTGTTGTTTGTTGTGAAAGAAAAACCATGCCGTAGGTTTTTTGAGATAAAATTAAAATACTCTCGTAAATCATGTA
Organism: Eulithis prunata; assembly: GCA_918843925.1. NCBI lineage: Eukaryota > Metazoa > Arthropoda > Insecta > Lepidoptera > Geometridae > Eulithis > Eulithis prunata. The sequence continues at coordinate 3,265,341 of OU974023.1, read as the reverse complement.
AAAATGGAAGGCAGCGTGCTAAAAGAGTGCTTCGTCTACAATGCCAAACAGATATTAGTGGAAGAGATTGCTCTAGAAGGCTTGGAAGGTATTGGACTTGACTTGCTATGGAGAAGAGTGGAATATCGTACAAATTCTCCCCTGTCTGGGAAGATGAAGTGCAGGTTTTGGGCTTATATATTGAATCACAAAGAAATAGCACTGTACCATCTGCCCGAGCCACTTTCTCATGTGGAAGTGGTTGATAGATTCACTATTATCGATGAAGATACTGGAAACCTCAAAAACCCTGTAAGTACTTATCCTACAGAGCCTGTTCTGCTCTGACTTTACTAGGTTATTACTAAATAAAGTAGACTTTATTTCCATTTGATATATGGTTAAATATTGAATGCACCTACTATACCTACCAAAATATCTTGACAGTTAATGCTGAAGACACTTACAATGGCACTCCTACTAACCCACATCTAATTCTTCTCATAATAACTCATTACATTCCCCTTCACTACAGGACACCTTTCTTGATGGCCCGTATGAATACCACCCAGCAGTCGGAGAATTTGGTTCCTGCAAGTTCTACACAACTCGGAAGGCTATTCCCTCCTCGCAGTTTGAAGATGCTCATTATGATAAAGTCTTGGCGCTGTACGGCAACACATTGGTTATGGTGGCAAGTCGAGAGGAACGGTGGAATGCTTTAGCAGGTCACATGCCTGTTACGTATTTGTACCAGCTGACTCAGATACAGTATTGTATATTGGAGCTAATTGGCAAAGGTAGAGATAATGTAAGTCGTAGATACTTTTTAATTTTACCCTTGTTTATTTCACTGCAGTTAGAAAACATACAAGCAAGCAAGCAAACTCATATAAGCTGGTAGTCAACTCTGTTGATGAAGTTTTTAGGCCGCCTTAGGGCTTAACAACTGCTAGAGCCAGGACCAACAGTTTAACGTGCCCTCCGAATCATGGAAGCGCTCAGATATAAATGCCACTAACTCATCCAAATAGTCCACGCAGAATGTCGCTTAACTCAGATAATCAGTGAAGATTGACTAAGCAATCTTAGCCACAAGCGTTTCACAGAAAACTTACTGCGAATACTGCAGTATCCCAAAGTGAGTGTATTTGTAAAACACACAAATATGTCTTGAAAAACTTTTCTTACAGGGTCAAATGACAACCGGTACAACCAACCTAACGAAAATAATAAAAGAGCCCAAAAACCTTTTCTACAACCGAAAACTTTTAAAAGATCTAGGCCTGATCAGAGTTCTATATATCACACAGAACTTAGCAAACCGAGGTATCAAAAGTTTACTTTTAAGACTCACAAAGTTCCACAAACCGACAATACTGAGCATGCCCAAATTGGGTAAAATGTACAATCTTGTGAACTATCTGAAGGCGCAACCCGGGTACTGCGAGAGAACTGATGTTATGTGGAAGAATAGGATGCTGACTTGCTCCCAGACTAAGAAGCTGAAGAAGACTTTGAATGTGTTTGAATTTGTAAGTATCTTATTGCACAGTACCTGATCAATTTATGATCACTAAGGTTGGATCAGGTCACACCTGTGACCTCACACTGACCACCAAAAGTGCTCAGATCACAATATTCAACTAAGCACTTCTATGCTTCAGAGGTTTACTTCAAGCTCCAAGAGCCCGTAGTTTGAGTTTTGTTGTGTTGTTATGCGACAAGCGAGAATCGAGAAACTCGCAGTTTTTGTATGCAGAAAAATAGTTTGCAAATCTCCCGCTAGATGCGCTTATCAGATTTTCGTACAAAATATCTCGCAAGTCACTTCTCGATGTGCGTTTCAATCAACAAAACAAAACTTAGACTACGGGCTCAGTCCTGGCTTTAAGGTAGCTTATGACCTTGGTCACCAAAGTTTTTGTCACCCAAAACATACATAGAAACCTTCATCACCTTGACCATGACCCAAATAGGTATCTAAGGCATTTAGTTTTAGTAAAAAACCTCTGTTCATTCTCCAGGAAGAAAGAACCGTAAAACTAGACGAGCTTCCACGAACAAAGTCAAAATCAAGCATACCCTCACTGTTCAAGAAGAGAAAAATCATCCGCCTATCACCGCCGAGCGACGACGAATTCTCCCAATCAGATGACGACACGAATGAGGCTCCTCCAATCAAATGCCAGTATAAAGTCGGCGTTGGGCTACTCCGACAAGCGTATGAGAGATTCCTAGATGGAGGGCTAAAGGGTCTGAGCCAGTTGGAGTTGGCAGAACTGCTCGGAGTTGAGTTTTATACTGGACGGACTATTTGCAGGATATTCAAGGCTAAGAAAATTGTTCGAGAGTATTATGAAGATAGGGGGAAACAACGAGTTATCAGGTAAAGGGTATTGCTTTTACTACACCCACACCTGACTACTTTTTCTAAGTCCTAAGTTTTAGTTGTCTATACTCTATGCTAATTTCTATTTCAGATACGTAGCGATAGCAGCAGGCAGTTCGGATTTGAAGTACACGAAAGAAGCAGAAACCTTCCTAGAGCACACGAAAAGTACAGAACCATCCCAAAACGACGGAGACGTTGACATGTCCAACGACGCCAATAATGACGAATCAAACAATCACATTCTTGAAATCAAAGATACTGAAAATACACCAGACATGACCACAATGCTCAAATCCAAAACTCTTACCCTCCGACAGCTGAGATTCGCAAATGGAATACTAAAGATCGTGAAGGAAAGGCAATGCGTCACCGGTTACCAAACTCTCAGCAATCTAGTCGCGTTAGAGATCAATGAACCACCAATGGTGACCAAGGGCTTGAAGTTATTCATACAAAAAATAGCTTCCGGTGGGCATTTGAAGGTTTACAAAGTCAGGTGGCCGGGTGTGGGGAATGAACACAACTTTTCCAACCTGATATGTGCCCCTCACATTAATAAGTCACATCCTATAGTTCGTGCGAAGTATAAAGAGGTTTATCTACGAGCCACTGCGAAAAGACGCCCACCCATCGCACCGCCTATAGAAAACTCATGCAGACCCCTCTCTATGTTCGTCAACCCACGATACATGAAAATTCAATGCCTCCATGAGTTCATCATAAAAATGGTCTACTTTGAACCATCGACCACGGATCTCAAACCCGGTTTCATGTCGGTGAGCGAACTGATGCCGAAAATGACGGTCAAGTTCGCCATCAGCAATATGAGCGTCAATGGAATGACAGACATCGCTGATTTACGGATTCAGGAATCCCATTTAAATCTACTACTGAAAGATACACCGCCGGAGATCAGCCACTTCATCATAAAGTCGAAAAGTCTGAGGAATGCGATAAGAATGAACTTGAAAGTACTCGCGATGCACGGTCTAATACAACTCATCTACCAACCTCACGTGCAAACGGCAGACTACGCAAACAGCCAACTAACCAGCTTCTTATTCTACGTGAACAGAAACGCAAGAATCGTCAACACAACGGGCCAATGGCCGAGATCTAACGCCAACCTCTTAGAAAAAGATTACTACTTCGAAACGTTCGACGACGTCAAAAGCTATTGGAACGACGTCTACGAAATAAGTGTCGCGACGAAAATAACGATTAAGAACCGCACCAAGAAGACTATTCACCCCCCGGTCAGACGCGAAGAGCAGATTCAAAACTATGATAACGGAGATAGGTACGGAGACGGCGGAGGACCTTGCGGCTTCGACTCCTGCTTCTACATGGAAATACAAAGACTCTGGCAAACTTTCTACGTTAGAACATTGAAGCCAAAGAAAAAAGACACACCCAGTGTTATAATACCTAAACTGGCCAAGAGCAGAAAACCGAAGGTGCCAAGAAAGAAAAAGATTACCCCTAAAGTCAATCCAGTTATGAAACTAAAGGCGAGGCCTAAAAGTCGAAAGCGAGTATCCGATGAAACTGTAGTCTGGACTAAGGAAGAGGACTATATTATCACAATGTGTCATGCCGCTATAACCATAGCCAGCCCGAGCTCACAGCCCGGCTCATTAAAAGTGAGAAATCTAGTCGCTAAAGACATCTTATCCAGAAACGATCCAAAGAAAACACAAAGCACATGTCACAGGCGTGCCTTGGTGATCCAACTAAACCCTACAATGGTGCACGAGAAGGACAGCTTGCTCAACGAAATGAGACGACGACGACACTTGATACAGAAGTATGAAGGAATGATAAAGAAGCTGAGACTTCGGTACTCCACAAACATGTCGAAGTTCATAAACGAGTCGAGAATCCCGATGTTGGAACTGGTCTGGCTGATATGGCAGGTGTCGATGAGCGAATCTTACACACGTAGACTCCCCTGCGTGGCTATAAACGCTGAAGACTTTCACGAGAGCTACTCCATTGTCCCCGCCACCGCAAATAAGCTTTACAACTTGTACAAAACCCCAGAACTTGGACCATTGAGAGAGGGTGTTTTTGTCACAATAATGATGACTTACAACAACGAAGTCAAATCAGATTTAGCGAAGAAAGTGTACTCCATATTCAAAGTATACCCTGAGAACAGTTTACGCATCGTTGTAGATCAGCTGAGGAAATGTGGCGCGGTTTCCGCTAAAGAGAAGATTTTCAATAATCAAATGCATAGATTACATTTGGAGGATGTTGTCCAATCAGCGTATAAGATCTCAGCGAACTACCAGCGGCGTTGGATCGGCCGACTGAATTCTGAATTCGTGGTTTCCCTGGGAAGGTTAATGGAAGTAGGTTTGCCCGATGGCGAGTTCAAAGGTTCAGCTGAACTCAACTGCCTGGTTTCAGAGCTACAGGCGTTGAATATTTTGAAGATAAATACAGCAACCCTTCCGGAAATAGTGGGAGGGAGTGATTACTCTACCCAGGAAGAACAAGCCAATGTGATTGATATCGAGACGAAGTTTAAATTTAAATCGGGTACGGTGCAGTGGCATAGCACTGCAGAGAGAGAAACTACAAAAAACGTAGCTCGATTATACGATAATATCGAATACGAACCTGTGATCCAGTCTCTAGTGAAGTGAGTTTATTTATTCTTTATAATATCTTTACGTAACTACAAACTCTTAATTTGGTTTTGGCGGTCGGTCAAAACAATTGTAAAATACGTATACTTGTAGAAGTAGCAGTAGACTTGCGGTTAGAAAAAAAATCAAATACTGTTTCTTCATGAATATTTTCTGTAGTTATATTTATTATGATCTAGTTTTGTTGAAACTAATTTTATTTTGCAGAAATGCCGTTTTGTACATAAAAGAAAATCTGAACGAGACATACAATCAAAAGGATAGCATTACGATGTTGTTGCTTAGTAAAGGAGAAGAAGGGCTGTCTTTCAAAGAACTGCAGGTACTTACAACTGTGACACAAATAGTAGACTTTTCTGATAGAGTTAATCTAGAGAAGTATTATCTCTGATTTCTGCCGCAAAGCAGTGATGCTCGCATTACTGTGTTCCGGTTTGAAGGTAGAATTACAGGGACCAACGACTCAGGGATACCGTAAATTATCTCGCACGCCACATCTTCAGAGAACGTGTCCTATAAATGCTTTATTAATTTAGGTAGAGGTAACTGGTCTAATTGCATGGGCCATCACTTTTTATCATAAAAAAACTTGAGATTAATTTGCCCTTTATTTTCAGAAAATGACGTCCCACGATACACAGTCGCTTATAACCAGATTGTCCCAACTAGAATCTTTGAACGTCGTGAAACGCGTCGGTTTGTACAACAACACAATAATACACGCAAAGTTTATACACAACTATGCAGTGAAGATAGATAATAAATACGTGATAATAACACCATGGATGACAATGGACTTCGACATCCGATACGACGTATTCCTCGAATGGACGGGCGTGATTCTGAACAAAATATTCGAATACCCCGGAGTATCTATACCCAACTTGACGGACTATTTCGAACTGATAACGATAAGAGCGGTACAGGATGTTTGCATGTTCCTACAGCAAACGAAATGCATAACACTTCATATATTGAAAGTTTCAGAGCAGGATTTGTTTTCCGATGAAGATATTGCCCCAGAATTCGCTGATTTTAACCCATATGCTTCGCCAGATGAGATTGTAGCGTTTCCAATGAAAGACTCGTTGATAAGATATACCTATCTCAGGAGAAGTATGCTGGAAAAAAATGCAGCAGCTAAAAAAACAGAATAATCTAAGCTACGTAAAAACAACGCTTTGGTGTTACCTAGTCAGTCTATTTTTCTTGTAAATATGTAAACAGTCTTATTGTAACTATTGTAAGACCACTTTGAATTTATCTGAAGAGAATTACGTATGGTATGCTTACGCGAACTAAGAGTCGCGCGAAGCATAATTCGCGCTCCGTCCTAGTTAGAGTTGGTTATGTTTTGTAATGAGTTATGGAATAAGTAAAGTTTAGAATAAAAGATGGGTACCTAATAGATTTTTCGTTTTATTGAAAGTAGAGTTTTAATTTTAGAAATAAAGGATTTTGTAATTAGGTAGGTCGAATACTAATAGATTTGAATCAGCGACCTACTCGTTGATAGGGGGATGCAAATACCAACTCTTCTTGGTACACATTTTTTAAAAAAATTACCTTCGTTCAGCTTAGCAGATTCTCTCTCTGTCGAAGATTAAGGAATGATTTCTACCTACAGTAACAATGAAAAGGGGTGTGTTCGGGGTATGCGTTTTTATACACATAGAAAGCGCCATCTATTAGTGAATAGCAATGAAAATAGAGCTGAAACATGCTTTTAACGTCGAATAGCAGTCAGTGGCAATACGTTAACGGAAACACTGAAGCTAACTTCACTACATCAAGCTGATCGATTTTACTTTAATATGACCATTTGTCTATGCTTTGATATATTTAGAATGGCAACAGTTTTCGCTGTAAAGGGTCGACCGACCGACGTGAAGTGGGCCGATCCGAAATTCGCCATTTTTAGTTTTCAGTGAAGGGAGATTTTATAATTGTCAGGCTGGAGAACGAGGAATATTTTGTAAAAAGTGTGTCATTAGTTATAATTCCCGTAGCCGAGACTGTTATTTGAAAAAGTTTTAGTATAATAGTGTGGTTTTATTTATTACTAACGTGTGTATGTAGTGCTACTTCCCATCGTAAAATTTGCTCGTTGGTGTGCTCGCTTTAGCTAATTCGATAGCTATGATATCGAAGTTCTGATCTACCGTGTCGTTTAGACGTTCTCCCTAGGGGATATCATTGAAAAAGTGAGGCGACTCCAATAGCAATGAGCAGGCCTCAGGGCGGACGCATTCAAGTCCCGGATGACCTCAGAGAAATCTTGTTGGAGTTCACCATCAGTTATCTCCTGGAGCAGCCGGGCGACGTAATCAACTACGCGGTCGAGTTTTTCACGAGGTTACAGAATAACAGGACGACCACTATAGTGAAAGGGCCCACCGCTGGAACTCCTGATGAGTCCATAATATCAGATGAAGAAGGTATTTTACACTTGTTTTACATGCATTTTGATGTTGTGAGAATGTTATCGAAGGTGGGTGCTACTACTAGGGGCCTCGGTGAGACACAGGTCCTTCATTTCCTTCCACATTAATAGATAGATTATCATGAGTGTAGGTGTCTAGTTTCCTACTCTTTAAGAACTGTTGTCAACATGTGTCGACCATCGTAGTTCATGTGTTCATTTCATCAGTAAATTGATGGAAGTAATTTCTTAGATTGTTTTGCTTGTTAGGGCTTGCAGTTTGAATTACACTACAATTTCAAGCATGGTGTCTAACAACTGAATCAAATCAATTAGAAATAAACCCGGTATTAATGTTCACACCATTCGAAACCACTATTATAACATCCTACTGTTCAAATTTATGTATTTTCACCTTTTACAACAATTACTGTCTTAAGTCTATGTTGTATGGTGACCTAATTTCTAAATTACCTAATCCGTTGTGTATTCCAAACCTTAAAAACATGTTCATTATGCACAAGAAATTCACTAATCCTTAAAGGGTCCTACTAATCTGTTATTAAATAGTTGATTGCGGTTTGTGCTTGTTTGAAGCCACCACTGATCCATTCATAGTCTTTTCTAGTTAAGATCACTACAATGTCCATTACAAAAAATTCATTACAATTATTAATTATGCACGTACAATTATTTCTTACCCTGATCATTCTGGCCTACTTACTGATCTGTCTCTGATTCTTACTCGGTTATAGTTTGAGACTGTAGTTTGTAAAAAATGCATTTAATTTACTAATAATAATAAATTAATTAATAGAAGTAAATGTTTCTGTTTAAAGTGGTTTGAAATACACCTTCCTGGTCCTAACGATACTTTAAAATCACCTGAATAATTGCTTTGTTCATTACTATAGAGATTGCAAAATTTATTGACCTTCTATTGGGTTTAGGACAAATCTACAGGCAGGTTAAACAGAGTTACATCTTAGTCCAAAGTATTTCAAAATACCAGATACAGAGAATGGTAGAGATGGCACTCTGCCACTATTTTATTTACGTTAAAATATTTTCATGTAACATACACTCATGCCAAGTGATAAAACGAAGTTTAACACTACAACCAGGTTCAGTACCTATCTGTAGTCTGGATTTGATGAAAATATTTCATTTATTTTCCTTGTTACAAAGTCATAACACCTAACACTTAATCAACACTAAAACTACACTATAATTCTTATTTACTAAGATAAAAAAAGACCACTTTCTGTAAATTTTGTCAATGAGACCACAAACAGATCAAAATCATCATCTTCACATTATTTATTTATTATGCAAAGGTCATTTGACATAGAAGCTTCATTCAGTAGGTTAGACCTTTGGGATCTACAAGCAGTTTGTGTCACCCGCACTTTGTTCTTTGGCACACACCATACTTCTCAGCAATATAGAGACTTTCTTAGCTATGATATCTAAAATTAATAGGTAGGTTCTTTCAAAAAAGACAGGGTTTTAAATCTATTAAAAATGTACCTTAAATAAATAGTGATAAGGGCTATTGATTCATCTATGCTTTGCTTCTATTTATTTACTTCTTCTGTTCATACACCATACAAAATGCTATCCCAGATTATATAATTTTAGATGGAAAAGAATAATTAAACAAAAGAACCAAGCCACTGTTCTAACATAAATCTTGCAATACCTTATAACTATGTGTGCGTATGCCACTTATGTTTGTTTTAAACTCTTTGAAGAATAGCGCTGAAGATTTTCCAGTCAGTTTAACATCGTGAGCTATAACAGATGCTGACCTTATTGCTAGTTTTCTTATTAAATGATAATACATGGCATAGCTCACGACATGAAAATACCTACCAGGTGCTAAATAGTCCTTGAGCAATATTTGCCTGTGATATTGTTCAAATGTAAGTGGTATGGAAACGAGACAATTTTGAATCTCAAACTAAAATAGACCTCATTTCATTACTAGTAGAGCTTCTTGTTAGCTGGTAGGGCAAGTTTTACACCACAATACTATTGATATAACATCTTCAATTCACAGTGATGTACGTAGTGAGTTTCCTCACAGGCCACGTCCTTAGTGGACGTGTTCAATAAGACAAATGCATTGTTATAGTCAGAGGTAACTCTTAACTTCAGGTAGGTCATCTGCCCGTTCCGTCACTTTCATAAACAACATAATTTTGAAAATATTTTGAAATCCCCGGGCATTAAAATTTTAAATCCTCCTTAACTTTGCTGTTCATCATTAGACCTTAGAGTATGGACTTTAGTTCATTGAATCTCAGATAGCAATTATGCCTTAGATTCCACAAAAGTGAATTTCAGAGCTGATGAATATGCTCATAACTTTGACATGGCTCCACCAATTTTCACCAAATATGGCTAAAAACTGTCCCAAATAAATCACCTTACAAACGAACCCACATTTAATCGGAGCCCTGCTTTTAGAGCTACGAAGACACAAACAGTCAGACACGACGCCGCCGTCTATCTAACACCCCTTCCGTTTTCCAGTCAGAGGAAAGAACTCGTTCTATAAATAAAAAAGTGTTAGTAGTGTTTACAACAGAGCTTATTACCGCCCCTTGGAGTGAAGGGTTACTGCCACTTCAAATTCTATTATCATGCAAATAACCATATTTTATGACCCGCAATATGCTGGTTTACTGTTCAAGCACTGATCCAAACTCAAGAACATATTTTTGTACGAAAATCTATACTCAAATCTATAAGCTTGAGTAACGAGTTTCTTATCAACATATGGGTTTATGTACTTTTCGTACAGCGCAAAGCAGTACGAGCCCCTAAAGCATTTTATGATAATTCTTTGAAGTGCATTTTCATTTATTGTACGTGATTTATTGTATCTCCCTTTACATTACAAGTTGATTGGCAACGCCTATGTCCTCGGAATAAAATCTATAGAAAGCCTAAGCTAGACTAAAGTTCGGTTCCTTTTGAATGAAATAATGCGATACGATTGTACCTTATCCATGTTAAACTAGGCAGCGGACTCTAAGCATACTTGAAGCATTTTTTTATGAGAATTTCTACTCAAAACCGCTCGATTTCTAGATAATATAAAAAAATCTTAAGCCTTTGAATGAGTATTCTGATGATAGAAGGTTGGAGATAACGCGGAACATGTACACTTTATAATCCCAAGCGCACAACAATTCCGTTCTGCCGTGAGTAACAACAATTTCAAACCTAAGCTTCAACTCGTAAGTGGAGCAATTATTTCAATGTAAGTACGACCTGTTTGGTTGTAACACTTGTAACACCTGTTGGTGATGTCATGGACTCATGGTCTTGACATGGCTTACTAGATAATCCGATACTTTGACAATGCTAATACTTTAAGTGAAGCAATAAATCAGTTGTAATCTTCAACATATCGCAGGAATGAGATTGATAGAAGAAATGCAAGATACAGATAGCTCTGACTCCTTATTATCTGGGGGTAATTTAAATACGACATTATTTAGATATTTTATCGACTTTAAACTAGGCAACTTAAGTACCTATTCTAGAATCGAAAATTCTAGTGTAACCGAATAACTGTAAAAGATTTTTTGGAATCAGTTCAGTAGTTTCATAGATTATTCCCTACAAACAAACAAAACTATCGCATTATTACAGTTTGGTAGGTAAATTAGATAAAAGTTACGGACTTGGTGCGATTGATTGAATCTATATTGACCCAAAACCTATAGAGTAACTTGTTTCTACAATAATACTGTGTTCACATACTAAGCAGCTGCACGATAACTTTCTCAATAGAACATACGACACTGGCATAATTGTTTATCGATTTTGTACCTTTGTTTTACTAGTCTACCTAATAGGTCAGATCAGTGTTGCATAACGTATTGATGGCTTCGAAGTCTGCTCGCGTATGTTTCATGTAAAAACAGACACTGGTGAAAAATCCTTTTTACTATTATTCAGCTGCTACTATCCCACTGCAGGGCAAAGGCCTCCCTTTCCTCTTTCCCAATCGTTTCCACTCATAGCAATCTAACATTGGGCTTAGCTGCAAGTCAAGCTCGTCCCGCCATCAAAAAACCCTAGTAGGTAATTACGACACCCCCAAGGAATTTCATGGTATCTCACTTTTTACCAGTTTACAAGAGAGCACGTCAAAGCTTAAAAAAAATCTCAAAACCTTTCAACTCCACTATAAATAAGAATATACGAAAAAAAAACACTATAATTAAATGCAATTGCATTAATTCGCTTTCAACGGCTGGCTCGCTCAACAGATTGCAGCTTTGGGCTATTTGTGTACGGCTTGTAAATAAGTGGTTTTTGCCAATGCTTTTGTTTTCATCCTTCTCCATTTTATTGACTTGTTTTTAACTACAGAAACTGTAATATTTTTTCCATATAAGTTTGCACACTACGTTTTCAGTAACTAGGACTTAAGCAATACTTTTAATTCATTTATTCTATAAATCTTATGAAAACGTTTTATTCTAGAACCATAAAATATTAATTATTTTGTGCCAGTTCCAACAATAGTCTTTTTTTAATTATTCACACAAATCTCTTTCCGTTGCTTGTTAAATTAGGGGATTTAATGCAAAATCTAGAAGCTACAATTTTACGGTGTGGTAGGTACCTAAACGTAACGTAGCTAAGATATAAAGCCTACATCCTAATATCTCTCCGATCTCATAATCCGTTAAGTAAAGAGTATAATTGCAAAATAAATACATTACCCCAAGCGTTTACGAAATTCGTGATTCTGCGTGAAGAATTTCAGCTGACGTCAACTGAGGTGATGTGAAACATTATTTTTAATTTATTGTGATGCTTGCCATATTTGTTTTTTATGATATAAACGAGCAGTTTGTTGCTATGATAATGTTTATTGTACGTAGATATGTACTAGGTAATAAATACCTGCCTAATATTGTTTAAGAAAAATAATTGATATGAAGGAAACTTACTGAAAAACAAAAATAAACTCCATGATTAATGAGGTTCACGTTATCCTTTAGTATACCTACCTACCTATATAGATCATTTATAACACTAATCCAAACGAAACGTAACTTTAACCATGATAAAAATAAAAGAAAAGGTGTTTTACAGTTAACAGTATTTTGACTAATTTAAAAGTTCTCTTCTAACTAATCGCTCGCCTCATCCTCATGCATTTCAGTCAATACCAATCCAAAATTTCTAACTCTGTCCTCTCTCTCAGAGCCGCCAGTGGCGCGCTTCAACAACCGGCGCAAGTCAGTCTTCGCCGAAACCTATGACCCTGAAGAAGATGACTCGGACGAAGGGGCCCCGGTGGTGTTCCCCAAATCTGATGCGCAGAGGTCGCGCCTCGCCGAAGCAGTGCGGGGGATACTGCTGTTCCGCTCACTAGACGCTCAGCAGATGCAGCAGGTAGGTCTGTCTGTCACTTACTTCGTGAAGCACTTGGTTGTTGGCCTGAAGGATAAAAAGATAACACAGATGAAGAGATTTCTCAAAGAGGTGTAGTCTTGTTTTGATCATTTTATGCTTAGCAATGCAGCAGGTATGTTTTCCTGTGCTAGCAGGTACCAAAACGCCAGGAGTATTCGATGATTCTCGCTAGCAATTTCCAGTTGAACGTTCTTTTGTCTTAATTGGACAAGGTGTCTTCAACGTTGAATTTCACCAATCCGAGTGGAACAGCGTTTATGGTGATCGTGGTGCATTTATACCTCTACTGGAAAATAATTAAAATATCGTTCTAGCTGTTCGTAGGGCATAAGGTCTTTGAGGTTAGCAACTCCTAAAGCCTTATACCTATCCAATGAAAATCTGCAAATTTTGCAGTTGTATCTAATAAATTCTATTTCTAACTTCTAAGAATTCAAACAAATTCGAAACGAATGCCAGATTAATGAAATACCAGGGAAAAACACCTCTTATTACGTAAACGTGCTTCCGGGAATAAAGGCTAAGAGGATGTGATTACTCCATTGAGCAACGGGTATTACGCTGAGCGACTGATGTAGGTTAAACAATTTAAAGTTTTTAAAGCTTCATATTCGGATTCAGTAAGCTTTAGTAAACAAGCAAGCTCCTATGAGTTAGTGGCCAACTCTGGTGACGGAGTTTTTAGGCCGCCTTAAGGCTTCCGTGGCTTAACGACTGCTAGAGCCGGGACCGACAGCTTAACGTGCCCTCCGAAGCACGGAAAAACTTTGTCATTTCAAATCTGCTTTTACTCACTAACTTTCTATCTACTGGCACTATCTAGGTCTGTTCAATCAGATGAGCTTGTGAACGACATAATTGTAGCTGATGGTTTTAAGGCCTTTGACAGTATCGATCAACCAGCATCACAGACATTTCAATTGTTCGCATCTCTAGGGAAATTCGGTCAAGGGTGCCTCAATACTGGATGTAAAAGTGGGATACTGATGAAATAATTTACGAGTACCTGTCTTGAAAGACGTGGACGTATTTATTACGCTAAGTTTACAACTCTTAGCCCAGTTTTTTTGTAACTGAATGGTTTTTACTCTTTCGGGATACCTTCGTGGAAAAATATTATCACAGCATCCATACTTTTTACTAAAAAGATTTCTTCTATAGCGGGAATCGAACTTCCCAGCACCGACTTCTTGCGTTTCAGCACGCACTAGCAGCACTAAATTGATCTACTTCTTTTATATACCGTACTTAGAAGACCCTTGAAAATTGGTACATAGATTCCTCAAATAAATTGAATCGACATGTGTTTCAGGATTTTTAATTTTTTTTAACACTGTTTGAAATAGTTTGAATGATACTACCACGCGAGCAAAGTCGCGGGTGACAGCTAGTATGACATATCTTTGACTCCTGAAAGGTTCTTGAACGGTACTTTTTCAGAACCAATAAATTAAAAGCATGTTATATTCAGTCGTATTTATTTCATATACTTTTATTGTCTCCCAGGTTTTAGATGCTATGTTTGAGAAACGCTCCGAGCCGGGCGAGTACGTGATCCGGCAAGGCGATGACGGTGACAACTTCTACGTCATCGAGAACGGAGTCTTCGATGTGCTCGTCGCTGGCGATGATCGCATCGAGAAGGTTAGTTATATCATCAACCTCCTTTTTTATTTCAGGCATTTTTTACAGACTACAAACTCTTTACAGCTCTTTGTGAAAGAGACCGAGCAGTGATGCTCGCATTACTGTGTTCCGATTTGAAGGATAGGTATACCGATACAAATCAAGCAATACTTTTTACCTCTAAATGGTATTGCAATTATTATAGGTCAGAAAAAACCACTCAAAATCTAGTGGGTAATTGACTTGCCCTGCAACATTTTCTTATAATAATTACGAATGTGTTACGTCGCTGAATAAACCGTTACACGAGTACCACAAGGGACTCCGCCGTCTTCATACACGCATTGAATATGCAATTATTCATTGCAAATTACCCGCTGTAAGAACCTAAGAGGCTAGATAGAATGAGTACTTATGTACTCAAGTGGCTAAGAATTGACGCAAGTAAATCTCGTGAAGGCAAGTGCTATAAATATTAAGAACATTATGTTTGGAAATGAGACTTTGTTTTTACTTTAATTATGATTTGTTACTATGTAATTGATAATAGAGAAACTAATAATGTATCAAACAGTTTTTTCACAAACGTATGTTACAAACCAAGAGCGTAGAATTACTCTGTCAGATTGAATTATGCCGATGATGGCAATTTCATACCAGAACTAGCCGTCGCCTGCGGCGTTGCTCGCGTTCTACCCTTTAGAGTGTGACGTTTCAAAATTCCTTCCTTAGTGCACTCCTACACTATATGAGGATACTACCCTCCAAATTTCATACCTCTAGGACTTTATAGTTTAGGCTGTGCGTTGATTCTCTGTCAGCTTCAAAAGAGTTTTATATAATAATATTGAATAATGAATGATGATGATGTGCGAGAAAAAAACTAATAATAGTATCACTTCACAGTTCTCATGGCAAATGAAGTTAGTAGTGGTTGATTTTGATCTTACTACAGCTTTGAACTTTCAAATAAAGATGGGTTTACATGTAAAGAGCCTGCCACGCCGCCGCCGCCGGTACTCGGCCGGCATTATGGCGACCGCAGGAAGTCGTGACATTTATGTCAATTCGCAAGGTCGTTGATGAGTTGGAAAGTTCATCCAACCAAAGTAAAAACCTATAAATGACTAGAAACCGCCCGCGACTTCGCTCGCGTCCCGTTGGATCCCGTTGATTTTCCGGGATAAAATGTAGCCATCCTCACAAACTTTCACGTTTATAATATTAATCTCATCTCGCAATCTTGTCAGCCACTTTGTAAATTGAAACAAACATTTATTATGAGCATCGATCATGTATACGTCGATGCTTCTAGAATAATCAGATTACGTAGATTGAACCCGAGCTAATAACTTTACCATAGAATATACTTACAACTTTCGACATAGAAACGACCTTTACCTCGTCTCGTACAACGTGTCTTGTACAGAGCCCGTAGTCTTGAGTTTCGAGCAACAAAATATTGTTGCTCGAAAGTAATATCGAAAATTCGAAAAGCGAGTTGCGAGATATTTTGTATGAAAACTCGAAGATTTGCAAAGGAGTTTTCTACAAAAACTGCTAGATTCTCGATTTTAGATTTTCAAACTAGTATTGTACAAAAATTGCTAGTTTCTCGATTTTCGCTTTTCGGAGGTCATCAAATATTCCCCTGCTGACAGTCGCAGGGGTCGCTAAGGGGATTATTGGACAAAAGTTCCAGAGAGTCCCCCCCACGCACGGGTCGTAGGGGAAAACTGGAATGAGCCCAAAATAAAACTCTGACTACGGGCTCTGTACGCTCATACTCATACATACGGGCTCATACTCCCTTAAAAATGGTCTACATATACCACCTGCTAGCAAGGGCTTTGCGAAGAGCCAAAAAGTTGAATTATTTGCAAGAGCAAATTTGTTTTTCAGAATGCCCATAATTTGATTAATTTGGATGTTAAAAAACACGTGATTCGACGGCGTAAACAACATATTTACCTAGTAACATAATAATAACTGCAATTAAAAATATTAACATGTCATTCGTATACTTTATTGTTAGCAAGTCAGAAACCAGTATGAATATTAGTGGCAAAAAGACAACAATAACATCTATCTGCGTCCTTGACAGTCTTCAAAACGACAGAATCTCCAACCAAACGTCATTGACACATTAGCTTGGGGAGTATCATTTCTATTCGTTCATTTTGGAAACTATACCTATTCAGACTTCCCGAGCTCCGCTATAAGGAAAATAAAATTACAAAGTAAGTTATTTCAAGTTTTAATGTGATTCATTAATGATACGCGCTCGAAGCAGAGTTGTTTTACAAATAGTATAAATTATTTTATTTGGAAAAGATGGATATTTAGGGCAATATAGCTTTCCGAATATAACTTTTTTAGACAGTTGTTTTTTCTTTTTATACAAACTTTAGTAGCTCGGTCATCATCAATATATATAAAACTCTTTTGAAGCTGACAGAGAATCAACGCACAGCCTAAACTATAAGTCCTAGAGGTATGAAATTTGGAGGGTAGTATCCTTATATAGTGTAGGGGTGCACTAAGAAAGGAATTTTGAAACGTCACACTCTAAAGGGTAGAACGCGAGCAACGCCGCGGGCGACGGCTAGTTACATTATAAATGGTGTAATTTGCCCACACTTACACCCTCTCAGCCTAGTCATCACGGAAAATGCATGGTGGTCAAAACGTGAATTGAGCTTTGGGTTTCCTCACGATGTTTTCATTCACCGTTTGTGACAGAGCAGTGTTATAGTCAAGCCACTGCATTTTCTTACCAATAACCTCTAGAAACCATTCTGAATAAATACTCGTCATGTGTAAATAAAATAGTTACATATTTTTCCATAAGTTATGAAAATTCAAGTCGTTTTAACTTTGGTCTGTAGCTGACCTCATGACTTAATAATCTTAGGTATTCGAGAGCCAAGGACAGGTTTAACCATTACTACGACTTAACATTTCAGTTCAGAATGTGTGTTATTCTTCGTTTGCACTGAAATTGGAATTAAAAAAGAATTTTATTTTCAACTCACAAGTTCGTGTCCAACTTGACGCACTGCGTGATAATCCTTGCCTGTTCTTCAAAGCTTTGGCTGCGAGGAACTGGTATAGGTGTTGTGTTGTCAACATAGGTGTTTTAGAAGATAGTGCAAAATAATTATTTTAAAGCAAATTCCTTCGCCCAACAACCCAAGTCAGCGTACACATACACAGCGCTGAAATATTGAGCGAGTGTTACTATGACGTCACGTGGCACATTCCTGAGTGACGTGCCATGACGCGGCACGGTATCTGCCAATAAAACCTTATCTACAACTACAGAAGGCATACTTCGTGAAGACATCTACATAAATAGCTACTCTCGCTTAGACGCAATAAAGTACAAATTAATTCGATCTGTATACAGTGTATACTTCTCAGAGTGCATCTCTATCTATCGCGTAACATCTTATCTTTTCTGCTGTGCGTGTAACGTACGCGGAGCGCAGGGTTGGGGTAGTTCATGTACCTACATGTAATGCTTGTTCCCGATAGAATCTAACTGCGACCTCGTCGATGCAACCGTCACGTGACGAATAGTTCGGAGTGAAGACGGAGGATTGTTTGTTACTGGGAAACCGACAAAGAGTCCGAAATTCCCTTATACTCTCTCCGAGTATTAGGCATGCGCAAAGTATATCCCCCCATTAAAAAGGTCATGTTCTTTTAGCTTCATTCCTAAAGTGCGCCAGGCTTTTATCTACAGATTCTAGATACCTTTACAAGCTTGCTCTGTCTCTCAATAGCTCAGCTTTACATCGGTTCAATCGGGCGTGAAAGAACCCGTGTTTTGAGATGTTGAGGGAAATATGTTCGCTCATACGCCGTGCGAAAGACAACGCACGGAATACGCATTTAAATATAGGATTTCAATAAAAATGCCTCGAAATTTTAAGGCAGTGAAAGATATGCCCTCAGGCCGCTGGTACTAAAGATCCTTGTTTAGATATGTTGTCCAAGATTATAGAATGTCTCCCACATTTGAATGCGGAGGAAATGATTCCTCCTAAATTCTATGCCCAAATAATTTCCTTAATTTGACAACGATGTTAAAATCTGGTAAATACATATTTGTTTTATTTCATGACGGATCATAACAATGTAAATTATTGGACGATAAGTTACGGTTCGTTAATCCTGACACAGATTCCGTTCATTGGCTTAAATTTTGAGATGAAAGAGATGAATTTATTCAAAGAACTTTTCTATAAATATAATAATTGAAAAAAATAACCTGTGACATGTTATTAAATCCAATATTGAGTACCACGATAACTATCGTGGATAACTAAGAAAAAGCACTTATTAAAACAAAACCATGCAAATGTACCCTATACGCTTTGCACTCTCTTGTATATGTAGTTGACATCAAAGAGTTTGTGCGATACGTAAGGTACACTGAAGATAATCAGGTTTTCCTATCAGAAGGTGCACTCAGGTTGAACGCAGAAGCCTGCTTCTCTATCGAAATTTCATTAAGGTCGGCTCGCAAATAGAGGATGCATCTTTTATTCGATTATGGTGTTTTTTTACAAGAGTGACATATTTACCTCAGGAAAAATACAAAATTAGATCAGCTAACGATCAGCAGTACCACTATGTATAATGCTTTGTAATTATAACTTGACGGACAGCGACACCATTGCATAATTTCGAGCATTTGTTCGAAGGAAAGGACGTAGCAAATGCAAATTTACAAACGTTCATGAGTGCATCGCACTCGTCCATCTACCTAGCTGTTATTTCTAACTTCAAAGTTCGGTATAACTTCAATTATTACATAACTCTTCAACTTCTAAATACATATTGAACTGCACTGCATCCATAACTCTGAGACAATGATGTTACGTATGTGCGTATGATAGCGCCGGTATCCATACCCTTCAAATAGGAACATAGCAAATAGAAATATCGCTGCTTGGTGGTAAAAGTGCGATGGTAGTTACTTATAGAGACTATGTTTTCATAAAAAGCTCTACTATTATACTTGTCTACGACTTCAGGCGTAGCGTAAGAACTCTAGACAGACAGCGTTTCTTCCCACCGAAGAGAAGACAAATCATACTTCATTGTTTAATGTTTCTTTTGTTTGACGGAAAAAGAGACTTAAGGAGTTTTACTATCTTCTTCTGTGGATACATCTTTGTCTATGGTGTTAATGCTAAGGCCGCTGAACCACACCCAGGCTTCCTACAAGACCCGGGTTAGTCTCATAATCCCATTTGAGCCGTGCCCTTGATTTCAAAATTTTAAAATCAAGGGGATTATGAGACAGCATTCTCAAAATCCCCTTTGAGGCCAATTTACACCGTAATAGCTATACCAACCGACCTCAAAAAAGTGTTTAAATATCATGTGGCATGCCTCAGCCCTTCATAGTCTAGCGCGATAGAAGCCCGTTTTTCTTCACACACACAAAGCGAATTCCATTGCCTGCCTGTAACCTCCTTTCTTCTACCCAGGTAGTCCACACATACGAAGGTTCTGGCTCGTTTGGCGAGCTTGCCCTCATGTACAACATGCCTCGCGCCGCGTCGGTTCGCGCGCAAACCCCTGGCGCACTGTGGGCCATGGACCGGCACACCTTCCGTCGTATCCTGCTGAAGAGTGCCTTCAAGAAGCGCAAGTTATACGAGGAGCTGCTGGATAAGGTGCCCATGCTGAAGGCACTTCAGGTAAGACTGATTTTAAACTGATAACTTTTCTCTGTGTTTTTCGTAGCTTATATGTTTCGGATATCCTGAATTTTGAAGGGGATTATTGCTGAAATAACTTTCTAGGTGACTTTTCTTTTAGGTTTTGGACTATCAGTAGCCGCTATCAAGTTGTTTCATGTTAGTCACATTGAAAATGGGCTCCATAAACAAAGATTCGATTTTTTTTATATTCCTTAGCTGAGTTCAAGGAACAAACTGGTTGGCGCCCTACATTCGTTTTTATGTATAAGACCGACTAATACTCCTGCAATTTAAAGTAGTTTCCCCCGAAATGTCTAAATAATTTAAAAGAAGTTCAAGCTCCACGTATGTTGGTTTATCAGAAATGTATGCAAGCCTTATAGAGTAAAATCTAAGATATGAAAACTTTCAGTTACCATGTTTTATGCTCAACCATATTCCATCCATCATATCGCATACGAGTTTCGTTTGTTCTGTACGATATTCGAGTTTTATATCTCCAAACCCTGCTATAAAATTAAATCACATACAAAATTATACTTTCCTTCGTACCGTCCATACCGTCATATACCGTAATACCATCGTTCCTAGTAAATTTACTAGCAGCAAGCTTATTCAGCCTGCCGGCCCTGTTTATGCACCACTGAGTCAAATTAATCATTTGGCACTTACGAGTTTCTATTTTCACGGAGCGCTGGAGAGAAAAAAAGGCGAATGTAAAGTAAATTGACCAACGAGGTATAGCGATCTCGTTTGCTCTCGTTGGCTTTTGAACTATTTTCTTTCTTTACCATGGATTTAGATATGAAACAGACTATATTTGTCCTTCATTATCACAGCATAGAATAGCAGAAAGCTATTTTTTCTATATGTCATTTCATTTATTACATGTTATGTATCATTATTCTTGAATAATAACTACAAAGTATTAGTACAAGGAAAAGCGTTGAGAAACGATTATAATTATATATTTAAAACATTGACGATATTATAACTGGATAGTGACGAATATTTTTACCCGTAGTTTTTGTAGCGCACCGTGCGTGACCTAAAATCCGGACTTTGAACTCCAATTACTTGTAATAACCGACATAAAAAAAATAACAGCTTGGTAAATCCAAAGAACTGTAGTGAGAATGCATGGCAAATATTCCTTGTACGATTTGTTGAAGCCTTGTTGTGACACTTGTGACCCAAATAGAGGTGTGCATTGAATGAATGAATAATGTCCACTGTCCAGCAGTTAATCAGTTAATTTTATCTGAGATAGTTGCATCATACAATTTTTATCTCGTGACGTCATTGGGTTTTGCGTCTTGAGTGACGTCACATAACCAGGGTTGATCATCTGCCAAGTAGCTTCTTTTTTGGCTACATTTTTTGCGGAATCTATAGAAATAAACGATTTGCGGCTATTTACCGCGCAATATTTACAATATTGACTTGGTTTCATTTTTGGAGTTTTCAATTTTGAAATTGAGAGGATTGTTATTGTTTTACCTGTAGTTCTTCTGTGGACTAATTCCACTAACAAACTTGCACTTAACCGACAGCTAAAACACAGCTGAACCGTTGGTTGTTTTAATTGGTTATAAATTATTTCGTATTCTACTATCAAACTTTGACAGCTGAACAGTGCCGTTTCAGCTAATCTGCAGAATGCAGATCCGTATTCTCCTTTTCTTGCATACATCGGTATGTATTACGGAAAGTTTCTTCATAATCTTAGTTATTTATTCCGCCTTCCATTTATTACTGTTCGCTTTTGCCCATTGTATTTTATCGTATTATATAATTTAGTCTCTAAAACATTCGTACAATAAAGTGTTATCTATCTATGTAGGTAAAACTATATTTGCGGCATTTTTTGCAACGATACATGTCTATAGACCTTCGGTATAATGTAACTGACATGAACCTGTAGAACGTATCATCTACCCTTATTTCATAACAACGTACAAAGTCGCTTTAAAACGGAAACTTTAGTATCCCTAGCTTACGGCCGCACCGTAATAAACCGTTTCAAAGTAACTGTGGCAAACTGAAGTACTGCGCCTTGGACAATATTCCACTGGACCTGAGTTCCTTTGACGGGAGACTCTAGTTCAATCATTAACTTGCATTGTGTCTGAACCGATTGTCATAATCGTTAATGGCGAGATAAATAGTGTAGTTACACGTTACATTGCGCAGTATTCAGCAGTGCTCATCAATCGAGTTGTCGCTGCCAAGCAGTGTAAGTCTCCGGTACTGTACTATGTAATTTTACACACGATTAATGGTAATGTGGTTACACAATCGAATTGCATAATTACGTATTTATTCGTACAGTCACGTTCACTGTAATAATATGCAGTCATACCTTTTAGGTCCTCCATAGATCACGGTTATGATTTGAATTGATAAAGAGCTTGGTTTTGAATGTAAAAGGAAAACAGCGACAGCATAAGCCTTGGGTTTTGGTTACCGAAACTGTTTAGCCACTAATCTTGCATTTCTGTACTGTACAAGATAGTTCGGTGAAGAATGTAGGGCTCAAACAAAACTTGAGTACAGAAAACCATTTTTACCAATTAAACGTGGCTTGGTTGTGCCAACGAATAAAGGGTGGATTCTGTAGTGTTTGTCCTCCCGAAGCTTAATTGCCCTAGTCGGAACCCCACATGTTCTCACACGCTCGGCTACTCTGCTCAGTGTCCCGAAAATATTGCTTCGTCGACGCTCAAAGCGACAATCGATGTGGTAGCTAAGTGCTGTCTCTTTTGTATAATTACTTTATGAGGAAGTCCTTATTCTGGGGATCATCCTCATTACAATTTATTGGACCACTTTTGGAGTTTTGGTGTACCTAGTGTCACATTCGTATTAGTTAGTATAAATGTCGATGATTTAAAAGAGGGAGTAAACAAAATGGCTTTGTTCTGCAGTGGGATTATATTTGTTTTATGTAATGCCAAAGATTTGGTGTCAATAATAGTAGCGGGAGCGTAAGCAATTTTATATTCGATTCAACCTATAATAATATTAATTCTCCAAATACCTTTGAAACAGAAGCAACGCCAAAGTATACCATCTTATTGTTATCTAACAAAATACTCCAATATTCGATGAAAATACAAACGAATAACTTTAAATCCTGACCTTGAAAATTCTCAACTCGCTGTTTATGCTCGCTGTTACTTTCCATGCTACGGTTGCCTGGAAGAAATCGCTTTCAGCGATAAGGCCGCCCATTGTACTATACAAAGTTATTTTTAAGATTTGTACGTACCTTTCCCTTGTGTACAATAAAGTATTATCTATCTATCTATCTATCTATCTTTATTTCGTTGAAAATTTCCTCAAATTCTTCGAATCCCGTTACAAAATCTAAAAAAAACTGCATTACCAGAGTTTCTCAACTCATACGAACTTACGTCAGAGCCCCCAGTTGTACCAATACCCTATTATAAACTCAAAGCATTTGAAGGGTCAATTTAGCGGAGGAAATGCACGCTTGTTAGAGCACCGCACTGGGTGCATCCACTGTGCATTAACATTAAAGAATGTTCATATTTTTATAGAGCGACGTTCAATCTCGGCGGGAGCGAATCTGTTGAGCAGCGATTCTAAACATTTTGTATAATTATTTGAAGTCGGTTGGAAAAAGACAGTTGTCAAAGATCTAAACGGGACCTTTGGACCATGCTTGTAGAGTTTTAGATCGATTAGTAATTTTCATTGAAAACATGATTAACAAAATATGGATCTAGACATCTGGGAAATAAATGAATTTGAAAATGCTGGAGACATGGAGCTGTAGTTGTGGACATTGGGATCAGGCTCCATACATTTTTGCCCATTTTCCTTTCTAAGTAAAATTTTGTGCACTGACAAGGCTCCCGGTCGTTTTGCCTGAAAGACTTTTGAACATATATATTTCCTAATTGACCCGTGTCATACCTAATTTAACAGGAAAACCGCAGATTCTCATTTCATAGCTTTATGTCTGAGGAGAAAAGAAATTGAAAAGCGAGTACAGCTGCAACTAAAACCCATACAAATCCTAAATAATCGGGTTTATTTGAACATCAGAACATCTCTAAGACCTTGAAGTTCCAAGTTTTAGAACCGCTGTCTAGAATTTCCTTCGACGAAGCTAGCTAAACTAATATAATAACAGCGAAGCGTCTGTTAGTAAATTCGTTTACTTGACAGGTGGTAGCGCTTATTACAGGGGGAGATTTAAAAGATTCTCCGCTGAAAGATGTTCCAAATATTCTCCTGAACCTAAACCGTTATTTTCTCGGAAATTGCTCGTTTTACTACGTTATTCGGTGGATGGATTATGTTATTAAGTTTGAGACTTTTATTTTTTTCTATGTCGGAGAATGTATGTCATTGTGTTTTATAAATAATAATCTCCGTAAAATATATACAATGGATCTCGGTACGTTTAATCCTACTACGTAGCGGTTTATCCCTACGCAACAGATTGCAGCTGACCGAAAGAAGGCATTATAATAAGAATCAATGTTCAAGTCAGAATTCAAATTAAAGAGTTTTTAACACTTCTCAGGATCTTTCTCTGTGTGTTGATTCCTCATTGCATTTTCTATGCATTACCTTTTCTTCAATAAGGTTCGGTCCGCTGCGACGTGGATTGCCCAATATAAACTTTTCAGTATAAACAATAAAAAATCTATCAATCTTGAGTAATATGATCATAATATGGGTGTTAGTAAATATAAATCCCGAGTCTCAATTGAATAACAATCAAGAAGGACATCGGAAGCCTCCCGATAACAGGCTGATAAACATGTAATGTAATAGACGCGTCACATGATACAACGTAGCCGATTGCGCTTATCAGTGTTATCAGTTAATTCTGGACTTAGCCAAGATTACGGCGCGGTCGATAAGGGGCGTTCGGCCTCTTTGCTATACACTTAGCAGAATCAAGTTTGAATACTATTTCCAAAAAAGTAATATACTTACCCTCCTTTGCTTTGCCGTAATCGAGTAATAAAATATAGATTATACTCGTAAGTTACTCTTCGAACAGCATTTCGCTACCGGATTCTGAACCACGACCTCAGGAAAGAAGGTAGTGATTACAAAGTCTAAACAACTATTAAAGCAAGTGTGTGTGAGCTCGAATACTATTGAAGCAATTTTTCCCACACTTCGCTAGTTATAAATCACCTTGAAATGCATTGATTACGATTATCTTGACAGTCGCCGAGCTAGGAATAGGTAGCTAGAAAAATATTACAAATACTTCTGGGTAATTAAAAAAACAAATGCAGTAAGCCCCACATTCACGAATTATCTCATTTAATCTGTGGACTATGCCGGCTTTGCCGATATTAACAAAATCAACAAATGGATCCATTGTTACTGTTAAAAGACTCACGGATTGTAATTTCCAGATAGGTACGGTAAATCAAGTACGGTATTCAAAAAAAGTAGTTTCAAAATTCGATATCATGTAGTTATACTCAATTGTGATAAGACACGCCAATTATCAATCTTTTCAATCTTTCTTGTTCAAAGATATTCGCACAAACCAGTCATAAGTTCGAAATAGTTTCTTTTGTCTCTTTCGATCGAATTTTTTATTACTTACCAATGCAAAAGACCACGGTATGACGATACCGAACTTCTGTCAAGTTTATAGTGCTTTTTCACCAGAGCTAAGCTACGTTGCTAAGGTTATGTTTGAATTCCACCAATAACAATCGTGATTCCTATTGGCGGTAAACACATCCTTAGCAACTTAGCTCTGGTGGAAAAGCACTCTTGGGCTCATATGCCGATACAAAAATTGTTACTCAAATATAGATTTGAGTAGAGATTTTCATACAAAAATCTATGCTTGAGTCTGGATCAGTGTTTGAGCAGTTAATCATCATACGGGCCTTATTTACAACTAGCCGTCGCCCGCGGCGTTGCTCGCGTTCTAGACCCTTTAGAGTGCGACTTTTCAAGATTCCTTTCTTAGTGCGCCCCTACACTATATAAGGAACCTACCCTCCAAATTTCATACCTCTAGGACTTATAGTTTAGGCTGTGCGTTGATTCTCTGTCAGCTTCAAAAGAGTTTTATATATATTGATTGATGATTGATGATGATGAAGAGTATCTATGAGGATTATCAAGTGTCCCCGTTACCTTTTTTAATTTTATTGTTTCTATCAACAGCCGTACGAGCGTGCGAACTTGGCCGACGCACTCCTACCTCGCACACTGATCGATGGCGAGCTGATAATCCGACAGGGAGACACAGCCGACGGAATGTACTTCGTCGAAGACGGCTCCATTAGCATCCGTATCGCGCGCGATGATGGAAACGAGCATGAGGTCAAACTGCTCGGTAAGTTATCTATAGATGACTCAATGCATGTGCATGTGGATCGAGGAATATAGGTGACTAGTCGTCGCCCGCGGCGTTGCTCGCGTTCTAGAACCCTTAGAGTGCGAATTTTTAAAATTCCTTTTTTAGTGCGCCCCTACACTATATAAGGATCCTACCCTCCAAATTTCATACCTCTAGGACTTACAGTTTAGGCTGTGCGTTGATTCTAAGTCAGCTTCAAAAGAGTTTTATCTAAGGGGTCTGAAATTATGATTAATGATTTTAACCAAATAATGCGTATGCTGCTACCACGCGAGCGAAGCTGCGGGCGACAGCTAGTATAGTATATTGCTTGACAACTAATTAATTATCCAAAGCTAATAGCTGAATGAATTCCTAGTCGATCAAATCCGAAAAGACTTGGTCAATCTATGCAAAGTCAGATACTTTCATTCACTAAATCTGTAAATAGAGTAATAGGAAAGATCCATAGGTGCACGACCGGGTTTGAACTTTCAAACCCATGTGGCACGACCTTATGATGGGAAGTTGGTCATCATTCATACCGGTGGCTCCCGGCTATAAATAACCTTTGGCCGCCCTCACCACTTTACCTCGACTTTTCTTTAGAGCGGTTACGTACTGCGACTTTTTGCAGCGATGCAGAAGCGATACAATTGGATTTTTGTTGATTTTTTTCTAGCGATTCCGTCGCATTGATCCATCCATTGATCATAGCAAGGCAAGGACGTACGAGTTAGTGGCCAACTCTGTTGACGGAGTTTTTAGGCCGCCTTAAGGCTTCCGTCATGGCTACATTAACACCATGGTTTCATTGGATGCCAATCTCACTGTTGTATCGATATAAACGTCTACGTACAAGTATCTAGTATCACGAGACTAGTATCTTGTATCTAGCCTCGTGATGCACTTCACGCGTTTGTATCAATGCAAAGAGTCGCAGTACCTACCGCTCGATACGAAAAGTTTTATGCAAAATAGCTATCGTTCAATATGTTCCATTCATATAACAAAATATTTTCATTGTTCGAATAAAACAACAATCAAATTATCATTGATAGGCGTAATAGCTCTCCCTTTCATGCTATGGGTCGTGGGTTCAATACCCGCCAAAAACAAACAAGTTATGGGTGGCAAACATAGGTGTTTGTTCTATGTCTGGGAGTTACTATTTATTATAATAATATATGTATTTACAAAAAAAAAAATATAAGTATTCTATCAGCAATCTAGTTCCTATAGTACCAGCTTTGCTTAGTTTGGAACAAGATTAGTGTGAAATGTCCATGAATATCATCCTCAATATATACAAAACTCTTTTGAAGCTGACTGAGAATCAACGCACAGCCTAAACTATAAGTCCTAGAGGTATAACATTTGGAGGGTAGGATCCTTATATAATGTAGGGGTGCACTAAGAAAGGAATTTTGAAAAGTCGCACTCTAAAGGGTCTATTTAGTACGCGAGCAACGCCGCGGGCGACGGCTAGTTTATTATATATCAAAAGATCTTTTATCAACACTTTAAGGGAAGCTCATGGATTCAATTCTAGCAGAACGTATAAAGTTATCTACATTACCTATTCCAGGCAAAGGCGGGTACTTCGGCGAGCTTGCCCTGGTGACCCACAAGCCACGCGCCGCTTCCGCCTACGCGGCCGGACCTACTAAAGTTGCTTGTGAGTAGATATTATTCAATTTATTCATTATCTACCACTTTCCGGTGATATATGTGACCTAAAAAAATATTGCCGTCACCACTTGATAGAGTATGACCACGCTAGGTATGCATTTAAAACGACTATAACAACTATAAGTTTTCAAACTCTGCCGCCAGGGTTTGAAAACTGTAGGCAGCATCTGAACTGCGAAATTGATATGACAACGAAAGTTACATTAATATTTTGAATAAAAAAATTGCTCGAGGTAAGATATTACAAATTGTTTGTGACTTAACGTGGTTACACTCTAGCTAAGTTTATGCCTAACTTGCCGATTGGGCACTAAGCGATAATAATGTTTTTTGTTGAGTTGGTTTACTTAGTTGTAGTTGTGATTTGTTTTCGACTATTTCCAAGTTGCAAATTGAGATTTGGGTTACCCCAAGATTGTAATTATTTATATCTTAGTGTAGGTTCTACATACCACTAATCTATCTACAATGTCAAGCATTAGTTATAATTAAGACTTTCTGATTCCATCCTTTTGTACTAAGTCCTTTTCTGAAATAAATAATTTATTATTAATTGAGATCTAGGACACCGCCACCGGCTCGCAAGTTTCCATAATAGTAAAATACTGATCTAATGATGGATTGGAAGAAAAAATATCTAAATTATTTGAGTCATTTATCACCGAATACCATCCTAATTCTGTGTATTTTTCTTATAATTTTTAATTTTATGTTGCTATGTATTTTCATGATTTGAAATATTTTTAATAATTATTATTATGAAAAGTAGTCCCATAGTACTAATTCAGGTAAAGTAGAATTGTAAAAAATATATATAAATTTATTGTACAATTACGACAAAAAACAAGGCTTGAAAAAAATTTAATTAATTTTTTTCAACAAAAAAAATCTTATTTCCAGTCCTGGACGTGGAAACGTTTGAGCGTCTCCTCGGGCCGTGCATGGAGATAATGAAACGTAACATCGACGACTACGAGGAGCAGCTCGTCAAACTGTTCGGCGACAAGAGCAACCTCACCGACGTACGATGAACGCATACCTATACCTTCCACTTGCAGTAATCCTACATAATAACCTACTACTCGGATTGATAAGGCAATTGCACTAAGTATACCAAATTAAATATACCGCGTGCACACTATGCCCATGCCGCTGTCGGCATTAATTCCCTTATTGCCACAGTAACATCGCCTTTATTCTCACTAGGGAGCTAGGGCATGAATTTGGGCCGGGAGACGGGACACGAACATGCCTCTGTCCCGGCTCCCGGCCCAAGTTTATGGCCCAGCTCCTTAGTGAGAATAAAGGCGATGTTGCTGTGGCAATAAGTCCGCGGCGTTGATGCCGGCAGCGGCACGGGTATAGTGTGCACGCGGTAATAGATTCAGGACTTTATTTAGGCACAGTAGACATTCTCTCAGCTCTCTTAGTACCTTTTTTACCAATAAATTGATTGTCTGATGACTAAAGGGGTAGTCGGGCACGTCTAAATACTACATGTGGTGCATGACCACTGATCAAGCCCACATTTTGCAGTAGTTTGTGTTCCATACGTGACCGGATACTAGGATGCTAAACTGGCTTCATCAGGATGGTTTCTGAAGATAAAGATGTGAATATATGTCTATCAAATATTACAACATTTTAAACTGTAATATTTGGATGAGCCTTTTGCCTTTGGATCGGTCTCTGACTACCCTTTATAGCAGTAATATTACGAATTTGTTGTCCCTTTTAGACAGGGTTTTTGATCTAGAGTACAGAAAGATCAGATGCTGACTGCTGACATAGAGCATACAATGGATATTTCATTGTGTATTCCTTGTTAAGTTGCAATATAGTGCGTTTGAATCGACGCTTTTCTCGATGATTTTATCTTGGTCCTCGTAATATCTGGAAAGAGCCTTTGGTACGAAGAAGCAATGTGAAGATTTTCCGAGTAGATTATTGAAAGTTACTAATGTTGACCAATTAAGTTATGTTGCCTTGTCAATCTTCTACTAACATGAGCAATGCATCGAATTAACCACTGAATGTCTCACACATTTGATCTCATAAAAACTTCGATTTGCTCATGAATGTCATTAATTTCATCTGTATATTGGCTGTTTCACTAAAACAAATCATTTTTCTAGAATGTAATCTACAAAACATATACAGCGTTATCTGATTTCCGTCTTAATATAGCAGATAACGTTTATAGTGCAGTTATTGACGTATAATGAGGTTCAAACGTTCCATAACAATACAATGACGGTAATATACCTTTAACGAACTACGTTATGTAAGATTACGCTGTTGGAAGGCCCTTCCCCCAACGAGGGTTCGATAATATTGCATTGGTACGAATATACGCTTATTTAGGTAGATAAATGCCTTAGTAGCTAAGATTATATAAGGTACCAACAGAGCCCCACTGAGCTGCGGAAAACAAATTAATCACACGCTCATTTTATGTGCCATAATAACATACAAATATTATAAATAGCATAGATTTACACGGAGCGCTCGTCTTCAGTGCAACAATAAATCTTGTGAGTTTGCGTACAATGAAATTATATTTTTTTTGTTTTCCTCGGACTCTATGAACCGGGGCGTCAACATCTGTGGTAAAGGCATTAGTCTTAAAATGAACAAATAAAATTTTAAGTAATGAAGTGTCAATGCAATATTGCTAAGCACTCGGACTTGAGGTCGCCTCGATTGCTCTTTCACCCTTCTAAAAATAAGGTATTTTCACCGACACAAGCTTTCCTTAAACTTATACATACATTATGTTATGTACCGTGTAGATAAAGTAATTATTTTTTGTGATTAGATGAAATCTATCACTCTCCATTCTTAATTTATTTGAACTAATGGTTTTCTTGACTTTATTTGTATATGGTGGTGTTTTGCGAGAATGCCAAATGATGGCTATACATACATTTCTTGTTGTATCAGAAGGCATAGGTCTCCAGAAATGTCATGCACGAACGGACCCTCTGACTCGACATCGATCGGTAAATTCTTGTTATTATGTAACTTAAAAGTTATTTAGGTATTTATGGTTTTCGCGGAGTATTCTTAATTATTACGATTTTATTTCATATTAACTTTTGTTAAGGAAAAAGAGTTTGTTTTTTGTGTTTTAGTTAATTTATGTTTTATTAAATACATACTTTTCTAGTAGAGAGTTCCTATTGTTTTGTTTGGTCTTTACAGAGTTAACGTAATAGATCTGAGGTGTAGTTTTTGATATTTTTATCAAACACACAGTCCAACAATATGGAATGCCTCTTGGTAATGAGTCAGCAGCGACTTTTGTCGGATCGTTGAGTAGCTGACGATTTTGTGTGATCAAGCCACCGAATGTTTATAGTGAATGAGTAGCGAGCACCGCTCCCCGCATAGTTATGAGACCCTCAGGCAAATCTTCCAGTATTATTTAACTAGACAAAAATACATACACACACACACGTTATTTGTGAATCCAGCCAAAGTAGGTGATTGCGTTGATAATATTGTGTAGAGCTAAATAGTTAAGTCTATATTTACTAATGTAGTAGTTAGTTTTTGTCATTTCTTATCGTAATTTTAATATTAGTAGATTAGGGAAATTTTAATGGAATTTTAGTCAAATCCTGAGGGTGAGGTTAATATTTGGCTCCAGGTACAAAAATGTACAAATTTATTTCAGATGCCATAGAAGTTACATTTTATTTTAATTGAAACAGTTACATATAATTAGGTAGGCGTTATAATATTCGTTCATTTCTTTGCTTCAATTAACAATTCTAATAAGGAGTTTATTTATTAACGTAGCTATACATTCCCATCTTTACTGGTTGACATTTTATTTTTTTAATAGTTTATTTTTGTTATTTAAATTATATTTTGTACCTACATTACCATAATTTAATGTTTAAATTTTCACTTCAAGTGCCTATTTACATACAAAACCATAAATCTGGTTACAGTTTCAGGTTTAGTACTCTCACTAAATTAATGTTAATCTCGTGTTTTTACTTCTACTTGAACTGCCTTTTCTATGTGAAATTGTGAAATGTGTTGTCAGGTAATGTGTATGGTCATGCATCTATCATTTAACTGAAACATTGCTTTACATCATAATATTCTGTCCACTTTGCTAATTGTCTTGTTATCATAAATAATTGCTGTCTAATCAGATGTTGCTCTAATGATGCAAAGCTTTGAGTGTGTGAATTTTGTGCATTCTTAAAAGTATAGTTTGATATTTCCCATGTGTAATGTTGTGTGTTATACAGGTGCAGGTTCGGTGCACCACGTGACCGCCACAATATGTCTGTGTGTCCCCCCCAGTGTATTGAGAACCCAGTAGTTGAATAGTATTTGTGCAATAACAGTTAAATGCCATTATCAATGTCATTCGCAATATCATGTGTTACGTATGTGTGGAAAATTAGTAGATTTAAAATAAATCATAGTAATGTTAAATTAATATTTCTCTTTACTGGTGTGTAAGACTTTGCATTCGTGTGCATTGTTGTTAGAGCAGTTTCATGTGTATAGGTATCCATTTCGTATATAATAAAAAAATATGTGTTATCGATTTGCTTATACCTTACCTATTGATATGGAAATAGATGCACAAATGTCTAGATGCGTGATGGGATGATTTAATTGTGTTGTCTACCATCGGGACGCACAGAGTTCGGGTGGTAAATTACTCCCGACGCATTGTTCCTCTGCTTTCATACTCTGGACTACTGGTGTAAAATTAAAATTGAATACGCTTAACAGTACGTAATTTTTTGTAAATTATACTAGTCATTGGTGTATGTAGATTTGTAACCGGACAGAACATTGAATCCCCCATACTTGAGATCACAGTAGATGTAAGTCGGCATATACCCATGTGAAGCATATCAGCGCGGTAGCTACCGCCGTGTCCCCTGTACTGTACCTACTTGCACGACATACTGCGTATGTTCCGGTCGCCAGTTGTGAACTAGTGCCGCTTCTCCACGTCATGAGCTTACCCTGTACATTTATAAAATTATGTATCGTAAAATGTTAGAAAACTGAATTATATTTGTTTGTAGATCTACATTGTGTTGTTTATTTTGATGTACCCTTAGATTGTCTCCCCGAGTTGCTAGAGATAGATGTTAAAAAAACTTAAATACTTGTTCAGTCAGCAAAAATAATATGAGCAATTTTATATTGTCCATGTTTTACAAGTTTTTGACTATTTGTTTTATAACTTTCGCAAGAATTTAGGCAGATATTTATTTATTTTAATTTCAAAAATTAAACTGCTTTTAGTCTTCCTTTGTTGCTGAGTGTACAATATACATGGCCATTGGGTATTCATTAGTTTGTTTACTATGCTAGCTAAAGTCTTATTATTATTGTGTGAAATTCAATAGGAACTAGCTATATGTATAAGTAAACAAATAAAACTCATTCATCACAATCATATTATTCATTCACACATTTAAAGTAAAATCATTTCAGACTTAAATAGGTTCTGGCTCTCTTCCATAGACTTGCATAATTTTCTCCATGATTTCCCAGTTTTTCTCCTTTTGCATATCTTTAGTGAAGACCTGGAACAAAGATTTTTGTAGTTAGTTTTGCAACATGTTACAATAGTATACTGTGCCAAATTGCATATAGACACATCAGATCTAGAAATTTGTGTGAATTTAGGGTGTAGGTAGAGATTAGCGTATGTAGGATTTTAATTAATAAATTGGTAACTTTTTTGTAATGATAAGTACCTACTTATAACTGAACTTACAGAGTACCAGGCTGCATCATCATCTAAAGTAGATGCCAAAGGCACTGAAACACCCAGCACATGCAGGGCTAATGTCAGACTTGCCACAGCAATATGGGGTGCTTTGTAGTCTAGAATAAATGGTGAATGATGGAAATCTTGCAGGAATGCCATCGCAGTCCTAGCGATAGGTGCTGACCGCCACTGGGTTGCCGGAAACCATTCTTGTAGTGAACGTAGGTAGTGCAGCAAGTATCTGTGAGGAGACGGCGCATCTAAGTTGAATCCCAGCAATCTTAGCACTAGTAATTCGGCTTGGGCGACTGCTCCACGCCAAGACCAGTACTCATCCCCCAGTTCAAGAGGACCGGCGCCTCGGTTAATACAATTGTGCGCGACGTTCACAGCGTCTCTCAACCTCACAGGCTCATCTCTCGACTTCCCAGCGGCACACAGGCAAGCGGTACAAATCACGTAACAATCGTAATCATTCTTATCGGCCTCTTTGAAGAACTTGTGGTAGAACACTGCAGCTGTGGCCACAGAAGCCGGTTGTAAACCGAGTTTTATGCCACATTCGAATATGAAGTTGGTGGCTAGGCTATGACCAGGGGCGCTCCGGTAATCGGGAAGTCGCCGTTCGCGTCTGTTGGTTTGTAGAGCCAACACGTCTATTACGTCTTTCATATTTCCCACCATTTAACAGTCGGTAGGATAGCACGATTCACTATCACAACTGAACTGACAAAGATGTTTTATTTATTTCCGGACGATACAATACAAACAAACTCGAACCCGTTAATTTTTGAGGTTATGTTTGTTTAGTTTTAGTATTTTTAGACATATTTTTGACTTGACAGTTGACAGCAACGTCCAAATAGACCTTGACACATTTTCTATAATTCGGTTTCGAATAGGTTTTGGCTTTTGATCATGTTCCATCTAGCGGTGAGTAGGCATCTATTTTCAGTTTGCTTCAACATTACATTAGATGGCGTTGCCTGCAGCTACCTAGCGACCGGCAGGGTATGCAGATTATCCTGACGAGGCGTTCTCAAATCGAAGCTAACCCCTTACCTTACTGGTAGATATATACCATTATTGGTGAGATTATGTAATCCTCATTGTCACTCCTAATACTACCGCCCGGGCAGTATGCCGATACAGAAATCGATAGATTTAAGTAGATTTTCATACAAAAATGTATGCTAACTGGAACAGTGCTTGAGCAGTAATAATCAGCATGCGGGCCTATGAGGCATCCTACTGTTGACTACCTGCCTGACTCTCACATTGACAGAATCTTGCCATATTATGCTATCATGCCATTCATGTACCCCAATAATAATAGCCTCAAAATGAGCACTAGCTACTTTGCTGAGCTGAGCTTTCGTTCCTATTGGCAAGGTATGACTGAAACCTTGACAAGATTCATTTATTACCTACCTGCCTCTTACTACTTGTGTTATTGAAAAATGCGAGTGAGGAGTGAGAAGGAATATAAATAAAACAAACATGAATTATTTGAACATAAAAATTAGAATATAATCATTTCAGTAATTATTTAAAATTATACACTTAAAAGTACATTTATAGTAAATTCAATAAAAAATACCGGTGCAGACGAGATACAAATAAGAGAAAATAATGTTTTTACATCGTTGGTTAAATAGGTTGCTTTCAGTAAATGCGTTACAATACAAAACATAAGTCGGAAATTAAAGAAAATTCAAATTATGTCACTCGATAGAAAAATAAAGATAAGATTGAATCACATTCAAAAATTACCCACTAGTGACTAAAAATTTTACTTTCCTAAACGTTTGCTCAACGGAGAGGATCGTTCGAGGCGTAGTTAGATGGTAGCTAGCTAACGCCAGCGAATCTGGCCGCCGCAGCTGACGCCTTGGGCGAGTCGTATTAGTAACGATCTCTCGCACGCTCTACAAACAAACGTTTACATGTTCATCAATTCTAAATAAGATATTTTTCAACATTGTACTCTGATCAGTACCGTTACGACTATACTCGAGCCGGGGCCTCCCAGCCTCGCCCCGGACCTCAGACATAATTTAGATATCAAAGAACATACAGTAGGTATAAATAGTGAGGTTAGTAATTAACTTTGGCAAATATGAATGAAGCATGGTGATATCGATATAGATCGACGACATTGTGACGAAGACAGCTTTTATTATTAAAAAATGTAGTGAACGTCGCTCGACTCTATTCAGCGACTCGATATCGATGCGAGGGTACTTCCGACTCGCGCCACACCACTGTCACATTGACGACCAATCCCGATGCGATCACTAAACTATTCCTTTAAAAAACTGCAACCTCACGGATCTAATAAAGCGCGACATTTTGAGCCGCAACAATTCAGTCTTCAAATAAGAAGCCTACGCACCTTTTGTACGAACGTCGTCGTTCTTTTGTGCGTAATTTTTGTGTAACAAACAATAATTATTATACCATGGGCGTGTGCGGTCAATCACTGTCGTAAATCTTATTAACTAAATGTGATTCGAGCGATCAAACAATGCGGCAGTGTACAAAATTTACATCACATCCACTCGTAATAATAAAGCATACAAGTTATTCGTTCTGCGGCAGAGGAACACATTAAAATGCGAAACGACTCTAACTAGATATCCTACTACATTTCGATCGGCGCGCATCTGTCGGCATGTGTCCGCTTACATCCAAACCAGCTTAGGACATTCACGCACCGACCGTATGAAGTCTTCAAAGCGAAGACATTAGAATGAATGATATCACATTCACTCACAAAAAAACGTTTAATGTATTGTGAAGCTTACTTAAATGTAGGTTTTGGGCTGAATAATAACTGCGCTAATAATATTATTAGTTTACGTACACATATCGTTACATAACAGTAAAAAACCTACCTAGCAACAAAGACGCGGGCCAATCACGAGGAACCAGGAAACCGCTGACTTGATACTAAAAACAGATTCCTACACGAAATATTGCCATGTTAGATCAACCGACCGAGTTGTAACATCGGAATATTGCGACAAGTTGTCTTACATTACAATTAATTTCGTTAGGTACCACAATTTATTCCTCAAACGTATATAAATAGAAGTTACAACGAAATCTTTGGTTTATCAACCTTAGAACGAATGTGTAAGGTAGATGGCCCGCGTGGTCACAATGTAGGCGTTTTTCAATCCTTTTTTTAAATACTCATAAACGTAAAATGAAAATAAATTCACGAAAGCATCCGCCTGAAGCAGAGTCAGAATCAGGAAGTTATTCCTTAAAACTTTAGAGATAAAGTTCCATTTACAACGACAATGCTGACGCTAAGTGAAAAATGTTCATTTAAACCACAATTGCACGTGAACCAGGTTTTATTTTTCTTAGAAATGTGATTCTACTTCTGGCGGTTGCTTACAATACAAGATTACTGTCTAATTGCGTTATTAATTAATGTTTATTGATACAGTTACGGTTCTAATGCTTAAAAGTAAGATTTTTATTTTTATTATTATTAATAATAATAAATTATGTTATATAGTATATATAAGTTTGATTACGCCAATTCGCGAGTGTATACAAGTTTATATACTCACATATCTTACACGATTTGCGTTAGATATCTGGGAACGAACAACTCCCGGGTCACTATAAGAATGAACTATTAACTGCATAGTTATACAAAATTATATTTACCATACAGACTTCGCCGACAAAATGATTAACATGATTCATAAACATTGGTTAATAACCATTAAATACAAAATAATCATGTTTACACACCACCATGTACGCTATAAATAAATACCTAAATCGTGATTTCCGTAGTTGAATACAATCTTATATGGCTACATCTTAGGATAGTGTAAAATGATATAGAAAAAATATAAACACAAAATATAGAAAAATTGTATATGGCGTAAAGAATGCTCTTACTGGAATAACTAAACTTGTGCGTAAATACGATGCTTCAATAATAAGTGTGGCTTACCTCAACGATTACACTGGTCTTAGCTTAGATACGCGTAGGTACGTTACACCTTATTACAAGAGCGGTTAGATTGTGCATTCAAAAGTTTATAAAAAAATAATTTCTCAGAGATTAATACTTAACAATGGAATGATGTTTTGTAATCAAGTTATTAGTAGGCCTG
This sequence comes from Eulithis prunata, assembly GCA_918843925.1. NCBI lineage: Eukaryota > Metazoa > Arthropoda > Insecta > Lepidoptera > Geometridae > Eulithis > Eulithis prunata. The sequence goes on along the minus strand of OU974023.1, from coordinate 3,227,138 downwards.
CGAACGTGTCCATCACTAGCGTGGTTGAATATGAATATTGGTTCCTTCGTGGTCCGTAAGAGAGTGAGTATATAAGCGCGGATATAATGCCGGCGCGTCAGTTCCGGTCGGCAATGCACCGCGGCCAGCGACCGACCTGCTTCTAGATGGAACGACTAGACCCGGCAACCGAACTACGAACGCCTAGCACCAAAATTTAGAATCCAACGCTAATTCATATCAAAAAACTGTCTAGAGCGGATACCGCCGGTTTTATATTACACGGGAGGAAAGTAAACGTAACGGGATCTAGTCGCGAACTGAGCGTGCCGTGAGCGTTGCGTCGGCGATGTAATCCAGTAAGCTTATTCGATAAAATATACGCGTAGCTGCGAACCGAGAGCGCCGCTCGCGTCTCTTTGATATGCTTACACCGACGGATATCAATACGCGAGCGGAGCGTCGCACCAATCCGACCGTTTAGTTACAAACTAGTTTATACTAGTTTGGTGATGTCGGTGTGTGCGCTAGCGGTCGGTTTAATAGAGCCCGCAGCCGCGCAGGTTGTTTGCGATGATGACGTCAGTGACGGCGTCGAACACAAACTGAATGTTGTTGGTGTCGGTGGCGCACGTCATGTGGCAGTAGATCTCCTTGGTGGTGGATTTATTCTTTGCTTCGAACTGCGCCTGGATGTACGCCGCCGCTTCCCCGTACTCCTGCGCGCCTGCAAGCATACATCTTGTCATGTGTATACACAGTGATCTGCGTCAAAACCATCATAAATTCTTTAGCGAACTAAGAATTGTTGCTTGGTGACCTTTAGCCAAGCCAGATACAGATAGAATATTAGAAATGATTATAAGCCTGTCGCGAAGTCGTAAGTTTCATATAGTAAGGAGATTTATTTGATCATTTGAACAATTAGTCCTAAGAATCGAACTCGTACTTGCCTCGCGCTAGTTGTCATAACAAAATATGCAGATTGATTCACTCTTTTTACGTTGAATAAATTAGAATATACAATGTGGTTTTATAGGCCTATATGCACCAATTGCTAAGGAAGTTATTTACTAAAACTGTACGTGCGTTTAATGTTGTAAATTCACGGAAATGTTTCTAATCGTCATAATTTCTCTGCCTACTGGACTACCCTCCTATACCTATTATTATCTATAATAACAGGATATTATCATCGTCTTATCAGACTGCAGAAATCCAATGGACATTATGCCTCCTCATTGATTTCCAGAAAGAACGATTTTGGCCTATTTCCTCCACCTCAGCATTACCCAAATCATTTAAAATTAAAATTAGCTATCTATAAATCGTTCGCGACGGTTTGTAGATAGCTCAACTGTTTCATGTGTATTTTGTAAATATTGTGAATATTGTAATAGTTGAAATTTTCTTTGTGAATAAAATTAGCTATTTAAAATTGAAATAGGCGGTGTGCTCTGTGTGGCGCTCAACATGCTCCGCTTGTTCTGTCACTATTTTTGATAAAAAGTTTGATGAATTCCACTTTGCGCGGTTTGCGCACTAAAAACTTCAGCACCTACACCAATCGGTTTGAAGCTTGGTGCGCAAAAGTGAAATAGTTTTTATAAAGTTCTGGTAAATTGTTGTCACTTACCCGAATACTCGAGAAAGCAGATGGTGAGCGGTGACTTGCGAATCTTTTCTTCAAAGAGATCCTTTTTGTTCAGGAAGAGGATGATGCTCGTGTCCGTGAACCATTTGTTGTTGCAAATTGAATCAAACAGTTTTAGACTCTCCTGCATACGGTTCTAGAATACAGATTAATTATTAGACGAAGCGCTCGTGGTTTAGCTTGCTTAGTCCATCTTCACCGATTATCTAAGTTAAGCGACGGTCTGCGCCACTATAGCCACTAGTTGGATGGGTGACCGCTAGTGGCAATTCCATCTGAGCGCTTCAGTGCTTCGGACGCGTTAAACTGTCGGTCCCGGCTCTAGCATTCGTTAAGCTACGAGTGATAGACGTGAGATAGAGCACGTCCTCGTATGTGAGATAATTGTTTAACATCTTGTGCGGCAACCACGTTTTTTTGTATATTTAACTTATTTTTCAACACACTTGCTCATAAAGTGGCTCTATGGTCACCGCAATTAGGCACATAATGATACCCATAATCAAACTGTGACTTTTTCATTCAACTCAATTTCAACTCAATAGTGAGTTATAGATTTTTTTTAAATTTTATTGGTTGAGTAGCTTTGTTACTAAAAAAAGTTTTTATTCAAAAAAAAGATCGTGTTCAATAGAACAAATAAATGAATGTTCCTATTCCTTGCTCATTTCATGCAACTTCTTATTTAAATAGATAATTTTAACTCGTACGTGTTTAATAAATAAAACTTTCACTCAAATATAACTTTTGTTTTCTCTGTAATAAAAGAAAACTTTAAATTCCCCATTTTTTACGTGGCAGAATAGGCGCAAACCCTAAGCGTGGAAAATAAATAAAAAAAAAACCTCATCCCTTTAGTCTGTGGCCGATCGCAATGCGCGCGCATAGGAAAACTGATTAATTTTTCCCGCCATAGCGAAACATTTTTCACAACGCGTTTTCACTGTTGAAATTATACTTATTTTATTGTTATTTTATTCACAAGTGTGTTGAAAAACGTCGTATGATATACGTGTGTATTGGTGATTACCGTTCTCGGCTTTCTTAAGACCCTCGCCTGGCACCTCGGCGGTAATCACCAATGTACCACACTAGTACCATAATGTACTATTATACCATTTCCCCTTTTAAAAACTTATTTTATTCACTGAAAACAGTGAATAAAAAGCACTATTTTGGTGTTTAATTTAGAACATGGCGATATATTCGACCGCTATACAACCTCCTTGCGTAAAGAATACTCGATACAAACTCCTTGTGCAAAAAATACTCGACATATAAACTCCTTCGAGATTTTATTGGAAAATTTGTTTGTATCAAAATTATATTTATGCTGAAACTTGTGCACAACATTCGAAACTTGTGCACAACATTCTTGTTCAAAAACCGCAATTTTCGTAAATAAATGCAGTGAACTTATATTTCCAGAAATGTTAAACTGTGCGAGGGATAAGTTGTTGGACGCTTCTCAGCATCTTAACAAGAGATAGTTCTTACCGTTGTTTCATCCTCATGCAAAACCTGGTCGTACTCAGACATCGCGACACAGAAAATGATTGCGGTGACGTCCTCGAAGCAATGGATCCATTTCTTTCGTTCAGACCGCTGCCCGCCCACGTCAAACAATCTGGAATACGATATGCAGCATGTTCAATAGTGTATTCGATACCATTCATTCATTCATAGGCCTTTACTTCTATTGAAGATGATTTATACAGCGTCAGGAGGCAACCTATGCCTACACTTAACGGGACACTGCAGTGCCTGGGACAATGTTTAGATGGAGTAGGCTTGCCCAGCACCTATACCATCCTCTCAGCCTAGTCAGCCATATCCACAGGAAAGACAAGGTCAATACGTGCGGAGCTAACTAAGCCGCGGGTTTCCTTACGATGTTTTCCTCCACCGTAAAGCTCGTGTTAATTGCGCATATAAATTTTCCGAACGAAAAGTCCATTGATGCACGGCCGGGATTTGAACCCACGACCTTCGGATCGAAAGTCGAGGTGCAATCCCACTCGGCCAACACGGTTTTTTATTCGATACCACAATGTTAAATTTTGATAATTCCTTATGTAGTTTACGGTATACCGGTATATCTTGGTTTTGGAAGGAAGACATTTCAATTACCATCAGTCTAGAAAGATCTATGGAAATATAAAGCATAGATATTCTACGTTTGTGCACTGTTAATCGGAAGAGATGCTGATGAAACTTTACGTGATACCGAACTATAGGTATTAAGAAAAAAGTTGCTGCTACAACCTAAAAGCATTTGAGCGTCGGAACCGTTACCAAATCTGATATGAGCCCGAAAGCACCAAGATTTACTCAAAAAGTCAATTTGGTCCAGAGTGCCATTAAAAATATCATCACCACCAGAAGAATACTCACTTGAAATTAAGGTTTTTAAAGGAGAAGTGCACTTCAACGATGCCAGTGGTTTTGACTCTAGTTCTTAAAATATCCTGCTCAGTGGGCTGATAATCCTTCGCGCCTAACCGGTCCAGGTCGTCCAGGAAACTGAAATAGAAGAAAAACTATGTTTAAAAACAATGAAAACAAAATTCGCCAAATATTTTGACTATTTCAATAAAGGTACTGTAAGATTACATAAAAGAGCGCATACTAACGACGAAACAGACATTTTGTTATGTAAATACTCAGAATAATGAATGTGAGTATATATATAACTTGACATTAAACCATGATGATAGATATTGACCAAGAAGAAACTGTATTTACAAAAAAAATATATAATAAATAAATATATTGGACATGTCACACAACGCTCTCTAGTCCCAAACTAAGCAAAGCTTGTACTACGGGAACTAGATTGCTGATAGAATACATATACAATTTATTTTGTAAATACATGATTATGATGATGATGTAAATACATACTTATGATACATACATTGTAAGCAATCCCTTAGTGCAAGCTTTACTTAGTTTTGGACTAAACTGAAATGTCCATGAATGTTTATGGTCTAACTGTAGGCTTGTGGTTGGTACGCGCACTTGCTTAGTTCTTACAATAACCTGACATAATAATACACAGTTCCAATTTGTTAGTCATCGTTCGGGGAAAAGGTCAGAAGAGCGATCATCAGGTCAATTGGTGGTGAAACTGAACTAATTGTAATTTTATACAGAAAATGAGACAGTGAGGTGTATTTAGAAAATTTACCAGCCATAACCAATGGGCCAACAACAATTATACAATTATAGTGGTCCGACCCAAGTTACTTTGAAAGTAAAAACGTTTGGACCAACCAGAATCAGAAAATTATTTATTCAATAACACAAGGATCATTTAGAATCAACTCGGGTTATTATGATGCAGTACCTCCTACCCCATCTACCTATAATGAATCATCACACCATGAGTTAATGGTCATTTCTGGTCTAGACGCCGCATCTCCACTATACTGATTCTACCAATAAAGTCGGTAATAAACGAATTTCTTGAAAAGTCAGAGCATGTGACTAGCCAACTCTGGTTGCAACCGTTTAGGCCACCCAAGACCTGCTTCGTGTCGTAACGTAAAGAATACAGCAAGGTTTGACGCCATAACTCACGAGCCCGTCAAACATGAAAGTATTCAGATGACTACCTAGGTAAAGACTACAGACTTTAGCCTTAGAGAACTCTACCTAGATTTTTTGGAAGCTACGAAAAAAGCCTGTAACTTGGAAGCACAGAGAGCTATAAATTAGCTATGCTACTGCATGTGTTATACCGCGGCTTAGTCAGCTCCGCACTTATTGACCTTGTCTTTCCTGTGGATAAAGATGGTATAGGTTGCTGGGCAAGCCTACTCTATATAAAATCATGTCCCCAGGCACTACAGCGTCACGTTAATCGGGGGCAATCGGGGCATGCGTAAAAAGTGACCCCTGACGCGGTATAAATCATATATGTTTGATGCAAAGCCCTGCGTATTATTATTGTCAGTGAAAGTATACTATGATGGCAGAAATAGTCTTCTAAGCGGGAGTTCTCCGGATTGGCATTCCCACTCGTTAGTTAAGTCATTAGTGGTTTACAACGTGCTCTAACAAAAACCGTGCGATTTGTATTGTACAGGGATGATCGATCATGTCAGTGCCATGCGACCGTTTAAACTAGAACCACACATGTGTGAAAAACAGACGTATGTAAGTCCACAAAGTACCTATGTATAGCAACAAGATAGTTATAGCTTCCACAGATTAACACAACTTGAAAGAGTTCAAAAAACACCCGCCAAAAGAAAATTAAGAAATACTCGTTCATCCCATATGGGGGAACCATTCGTATTCTAGAGCGTAGAGCACCGATGTTTCTAGATTTTACGGGACATAGATTAAAAAGAATGCAACTAGTTTTTGTACCATCATTAGACGCTAGCATTGAAAGGAATCTGTTAAACCAGTTAGCCTCAGACATAAGCTAGTATTTCTGAAGCCCATAAAAGAAATTCCAGCGCAACTCGTTTGTCTATTTACTCGTATTATATAACTGTTAAATAACTGATATCAATCAGAGTATGACCACTACGGTCCAATTGTCTTCGTATACATATATTGATCATATTCGCTAATAGCATTTAGCGTAGGTGTTGGTAAAAACTAATTAGCTACACGCATTTTACGTTGATTCGGTGTTGAGTATCCTCATTCTGGCAAAGGTGATTGCAATATTTTATATTTACACATTTATGCTTCAACAGTTTTGTTTTTTCCTTCAATGATTTTGATGTTCAAAGTAGTTTCTGTATAAAGGAAAAAAGATACGTAGCCTGAAGGCATGACACTATTTATTGTAACACTCAGTAGGTATGGTGTAATATGTAATGTGTTTATATATACATCGCATATTAGTGGCTCAAACCTGATAAAAATCATATTATGACTAAACGAGGATATGGGCTTGCGGTTTCCTTTTGTAAGAAGGATAGGTAGTATAGTTATCCTTGCTTTATTGCTAGATTTTTTATACAACATTCTATAACGCTATCAATTATAGAGTGATTCATTTGTTGATCAACCATAGCCATAGGTCGAACGCCATACATGTCATGGTCGTAAATAGTTAGGCGTACGTGTTCCTTACACATTCGCTGTCCAGTTTTCGACACAGCCTCTTTTTGTTATTTTACACTTGACAATAGATTCATTTAATATTCAAATCAATCACAAGTCAATGCTATTGTATCAGTATATGGAATCAAAGTAGGCTCATGCTTTGTGGGTAACATGACGTCAGTCTACATTTGTGCATGCAACTTATCTAGTCCTGGGGTTTTTCTCGTAAAAAATATCTATAATTTGTTGTTTTGTGCATATACAGTAGTATTTGTAGCATTGAAACGTTATAAGAGAATGCTTCTTTAAATCATAGTAGCAAATAAGAGGTAAAATCGAGAGCTAAATTATTCCATAAAATGTGTTAGCCACAGGTCAAAATGTTTCGCGCATTTAACCAAACAAAAATATAGGTTCGGTTCAAATCATCAGGCTATTCGTGCAAACATCCGGTTGGCTAGTGGTACTAACCAGTAACCACAGAATAAATAGCCACTAGTTGACTGGTTAAGACTTGGAAGGCAGACGGGAGCCGCGAAGGCGACGCCGGCATACATATTAAAGAGTATCCAAGTAGACGGCACGCGATTCTCGAATATTACAATGGGGCCCATAGAGGGAAAACAAAACACCCAGGCGCCTATACAGTAGCTGAGAATTATATGAACGCGACATTAGATTATAGAGTGGAAATCTTGCGCAAGAGATTTGCCTACGTGTGCGTCGACAACGCTGTTCTGGTTTCTATAACTCTTACAATGGGGACCCTTCGTGTTGAATTATGATGCACGCTACATGCATGCAAGTTTATGTAGAGTTTCATATAACTGCCTGTTTTTAGCTTGAATAGATATGAAGCATCAACTTAAGTGTGATGCTGCGTGTCTGGCTGAAGTGGTTTGATTCGAATTTGAAAATACATTTAAGCTATACAGTCAAAAAAAGGACTAAGTTGGTAAATTCGAGGTCACTGTCAAATGAGTTGAATGTTTGTTTAAATACCTATCTATCCTTCAAGGAAAACGAAAGCGTTACTCATAGTTGCCTATTGTCATAGAAGATATTGGTCCATGGATCTGTGAGTCAGTTTCTGACCGCTGATGCGTCATCACCACTTCCGATTTCTGAGCATGGTGACTATGACAACCTTCATTAAATCGAGCATAATGACTGGTTTAACCAAATTTTAGTGAAAAACGTTTATTTCTGCAACCTCCTACATTATCCCCATTCTGTACTCAAGTATATAATAAATGTTACATCAAGTAAATAATCCATAATGGGGGTTGAAAATTAGTAATATATTAGTTTGTGACAAAACCTTATGATAGGTAAATGCATTGAGCTGCTGAACGTTTGTTATAAAATAGAATGATGGCATGACTAATGACGATGGCTATATTGTGGTGGTATGTGGAAATATAGGGTTTATAGTTTCTACGGTTAAAACCCGTTATCGAATTAATTATGGTGCGTGCAATAAAGGGAGGTGGTACGGAAGGCCGGCATTGGCACGACATGACTGCTTAAGGTCCAACTAGTCGCCCACCATTCCATACAAACGTGGAAGGGTAACCTACTCCACTGTTTGACGTTGACCAACCAAAACTAAGGATTACATCAATTTATCTCGCCATAATCTATGTCTGTATACACCTCAAACTGTGAAAAAAGTCATCATCATCATCATCATCAACCTATATCGGTCCACTGCTGGACGTAGGTCTCTCCCAAGACGCGCCACTGAGCCCGGTCTTCGGCTCTTCTCATCCAGTTTTTGCCAGCTACATGTCTCAGATCGTCACCCCACCTAGCCGGAGGGCGTCCTAAGGCGTAAAAAAAGTATTCATTTAAAAAATACAAGCTTCTAAACTTTAATTGAAAGGGTGGGCGACTAGTTGGACCTTAAACTCTCAACCTAAGGCGACTAGTTTGACCTTAAGCTCTCAACCTAAATGGGAAACTCTAAGCGCACGTCACGCAATCGCGTAGGTACTTTCGTGGATCATGGAACTTAGAACCTCGTTCTCATCAAGTACAATCTTCTCCTCAAGGGTGAAAATTTAAATGAGCTACCATTTATTACGTTTTTCGTATGATGTCATGCAAAAGTAGATTTTCTTGTAAATGTGAAGTTTACATGTATGTGTATTTTATCTAAAATAGCACACTGTGAACTCCTCTGCGTTTGTAATATGTTAGAGTAAAAAGCATAACAGTAACTAAATTATCATTCACACAATGGTTTCCTACAATATGTTGTAAGTATTATAGAAATTAACCTATAACCTGCATGATAACATCCATCAAATTCCTAAAACACAAGAAACATACTGTCAACGAAATTCCGTCAACCCCGTAACAAATCAACCTCAAGCAGTGAAGAGCTCAGGCATTCTATCAATGCGAAAACGCTTCAAAAGTGGCAAACACTTTGTCGACGACACTCTGACACGAATAGAACAAACAGACAAGGACAGCTCAAGTCAAAACCACAAGACGTATTCAATAACTCCTGACGCCTGCGACGGCAACAGTGTTCATAACGTGATTGGTGTCAGTAACAATAACAAATGCAATTCAAGGCCGGTGGTTCAGATCGTGGGAGCCGCCGGCTGGTTGGAAGGCTGCCAGCTTAAATCTTAGACAAGCCTCCACTTAGGCAGTTTGGCAAGGTCTAGATCGGAAAGGTTGAATTGCTAAACGAGTATCGTGATTTAAATGCTCACTCGATACGATAACAAAGAACGGATGTAAACTTTTGCCTACATACTTGTTAACGTCAGGGGTCCCAAAACTCTGTTATCATTAGGAAATCATACCATTTCCAAGACCTGCAATATGGTTGCATTTAATCGGATTAAAGAAAGGCATTTCGAGCAAACCAAATCGTAGCTTGCGGTTGAGTGATTTCATATTTAGAATAAAAGATCTGATATGAAAGGGAAGATAAAACGAAAAGTTTCAGTATCAGCAGGGTGCCTGTTTGGCCTGGTGCCAACAAGAGCCCTCAAGCAATCCTTTCAACTACGCCATTTCACTAGGATATACGGTCGTACTGCTTGATTACACGCAAACCACAATTTTCTTTATGCCAAAAAAGCTGTGCTAGGCAAAGAGGAAGAGTTATTCAGTATCCACATACCGAAGAAACATAAATGCTCGTTTTCCTTATAGCGCGTTCACACTCGACTCATGCCGCTGCCGGCATTATTGCCGCGATTAAGTCTAGAATTATTGCTACAGCAACATCACCTTTATTATTATTATGGAGCAAGGGCACGAACCGGGACAGAGGCATTATCGTGTTTAGATTAGGCTCATGCCTACTTCCCTGCCCACTGTCAGGAGTATTTTTGATGACCATTAAACAAGCTAATTGGTACACAAACCAAACATTAATCAGTAATGATAACACTGAAGTCTATAGAAACACCAGCTATCTGCGAAATTTCATGTAGATAATAGAAATCATCTGCCTGCCTGTGTCTTCTCTGATAACCCTCGAATCTCGAGTGGTATTATAATTAAAACATATCATAAACATGGAGATACACTTGTAAGATGTTCCATGCCCAAGTGTTTATAGTAGTGGCGATTTTCGCGCCGGACCTAAGCGTCGGCTACACGGAGCGAGTTCTACGCTATCTCATCATACTTCATGAAACCATGACACAGTCTTTATTTGCTTTGTGGTTTTTGAAAATTCGCACGTACAACGCTGTGAGCAGACTGTCCGCGTGGATGCGAGTACTTTATAACAAAGCAATGAATAGCGTTTGAAGTTATCAGTTCTAGAGTACAATCACACTCCTTCGTGTGATCGAGGCCTGCGCTGCTGACGTCAAACCTCTGTCAACATTAACTGGGTCAGTAAACAAGTATGAATTACATTCGGAATAGACGAAATCATTTAATTTTACTATTGGACGCGTATGGGATCGTTTATAGAGCATTTATGACAAGATGAGAACCACTTTTCGCTTTGCAAATGTTACGGCAACACGCGCGTTTTAATTTTCAATGCGTTACCACAGGTTACCTGCTAAGGGAAAGGAGAAAGAAAGGTGGAAAGGGAAGATTTGAGATAAACCTTTTCCTTATTTATTACAAGTACAAAAGGTACGAAACCCGCAAAAATGAACTACATATTTTTCAAGTCACTACACTTTAGCAGTCATTCAATTTTGCTTCGCTGAAAACATACGGATGCGGACAGACAAGGGATTCGTCAATTCCTGACATCACCGACGCGGCTTTTAAAATGTTCCAGTTAAGAACCCCGGGTAACCAGTTGCAAATGGCGTTCGATCGAATGCACAATCCGGGCATTCTGTTCGGCTGCCGCCCAGCAACAGGTCCATAGGAATCGTGCGATCAATACGTAAGGCTGCTGCGCGCCGCCGCCGCGAGCCCTTTCGTTAGTCTAGTGTACACCAGCGCCCCCGGCCGGCGAACCAGACGCAACGACGTCACGCACGACACGCAAACCTCCAAACCATGCAAAAATATCTTTTATACTTTTTGTGATCCCACTTCCCACACATTAGAAAAAAAATTACTCGATGCTACATGCAGCAGATCGTATCTCAACTCAACCCATACTAAACAAGCTATGTACTTACCAATTGTACAGAAATAAAGCAGTTTTATTGAGTCGAAGCCTAAACACAACCCCGTGATCTTGCAGACAACCGTATTCCTGTCTCTGTAGAGACATCCCGAAAAAATAATTTAATAAGTACCGTGTTTTTTTTTAAATCTTAATCGCCCTTTCGACTGTTGGGTTGGGTTGGGTTAAAAAAAAATGTTTTATGAACTTACGACGAATATATTTAGGCATTTTAAATCATCATAAAACTGAAAAAGCAACGTTGTTTTAGCTCTTGTAACGATTTTAGCTCATGAGATGTTGTCTAATAGCTTCACTCAACAATGTTGTTATCAGAAACGTCTTTTGCGAAGACATTTACGATTTCGAGAATAAATGCGTCGATTTGACCTAGGTCAATGTCGTTCTTAAAATGTTCTATCACATGAAGTGTTTATTTTGTACAAAATTTTATAATGCCCTCAATACTTTGTCTATAAAGTAAATAATTGGTATGTACTTCACGTTATTTTTGGTACATAAAATCCTTTGATCTTTCAATCTCAGGATCTTTAATAAGTGGTTTGATCTTTACAACGTGTAGAAAGATTCTCTTCCAAGTCATATGAGTTGATTGGCCAAAAACTAAACCGTGGTGCTTTTTATTTCATTAAAAGCTAACCATTAGCTGACCTTTATATATAAGCTTATGATAAAATGGCAGTATTGGTGGAAGCAGTTGACGGTGGTGTTAGGCTTCCGGCATTAGCGTTGGAGTCATGCGATCGCCTCATAAATCTGTCGCTACAGGCGTTCTCCACTCGAAAAGTGGGTGGCGACTGCACTGCGCGATCTCACGATAATCTTAATTGCTTTACAACTACGTAGACACCACCATGTTCACCACTAGAACAACACATTTTCTTCCACGTAAAACACGCCTCCAATTCCCCTAGCCTCATTTATTCAAATGGGACACCACTATTGAATCCATTCATTAGATTAGCTATCCCAGATTGACAAATTGCTGCGCCGACGCTCGATAGACTCAAAAGAACGATTCCTTCGAATAGAGGCATTAGAAAATACACGAACAAAATTCGCTGACGTAATTCTCTACCAATTCTTGAATATCAAATAGCTCGAATAAGATGTCGCACAAAAAGATATCCGATAGAGATAAAAGAAAACGCAGTAAGGCAAATGAGGGAATTGTTACATTTATTTACAACAAAGGTAGGATGTCGTGACGCTTGAGCTACCGGCTAATGAATAAAACATTTGCTAATCAAGGAAGGTTTAACAAATTCCACTCCTGAGGCCAACTTCAATTTTAAATCACCCCCGTCTAAGCTTTTGCTCAATTTGAATTGGTAGGTAATTGCAGATTTTCTGTATTGCTAGTTAGATCTAAGCTAAGAACTGATGAAAACTTGTGGTATTTCTGTGGAAAGATCACCATAAACCAGTTTTGTATTTAGTTCCGCCAAGCCGCAATCACAGCAACAATGATGACTCAATCACGGGAATAGGGGACATTAGCAGAAAGTTCAATTGTGCGGAAACTGTGTGTAATTCTATTACAATGGGCTAGGCTTTTTTCGCAGTTATTTCTTTAGACTGAACTGGAGCTATAACGATTATTGGTTTAGTGTTGATTTTAGTATGTACTTGTACATCTCTGCACCATTCAAGCATTGCAAGATATATTTCCGACAGATTTGAATCTTGCGAATGCCATGGCGCCATATTTATCAGACACGGAGTGCACACAATGAACTCCTTGTGACCACGGAAGGCGGAGCATTCGTCGACCGCAGAATACATCCACACAAATCATACAAAACGACTCACTACCATTATCGTGTTACTCGTGCTACCTACTTGTAGCTTGTAGTTTGGATTTTGAATGACTGTTGGTTGAACTTTTGTGCATCAATTGAAACATCTATTGGTGTATTTGTGAACGGTAAATTAAGTTAATCGGAATTAACAAGATTTTTTTTATGATTGGATGATTTGGTCCTATTTGCCAATTTTGGCAGAAATTGGAACCATATGAACGAAATTTGACTAGAGCGAAACTACAATGATTAGCAGGCTCAACGAGTTGTAATAGAGATTAAATCAAAACCAAAGAAAATATCTTCAACAACGCAGCGAGGAGGATTCAGTATTGTATAATATTCGACAAAACAGAGTGGGTACATTTTAAAGCATTGACATTTCAATTAAATTAAACTGGGATTCAATGGGAATGAAACATTCAGATGTATCTGATTCTCTGTAATTACTAGAAGCATAATCCCCAGTGTTTCTAGTCATAAAAAACTAAGCAAGCGGAAGCCCATGTGGCCAACAAATGTATATTTTTGTAGTTGAAATGACGTGAGTCATACAGATTAGCAATTACGAATCGAAATACCAACTGATTGGCGAGATTGCGGAAGAAACGCAAGCGCGGAGACCGGACGAGGCAATCGACGAGCGCATCGCTCCCTACCGTTGTCGAGGGATCAGATAATATAATACTAGGGAATTGTGCTGACGACAAACACATATCTAAGTATCTGTTCTGTTATATTTATCGAACACAATGACAGAGACAAAAATGGTGATAATAAGCAAATACAAAAAACTAATCCAAAATTACTCAACACAAACATACAATTTCAAAAGAACATGTGTTCCACAAACCAGGTCAATATACCACTAATATGTGAGCTTAGAGTATGAAATCCCAAACATGACTGGCAATATTTAAATGGAGAGTTTCCTAACCTAGAGTCAAATGTTAACAGGAACGTGCTAAGTGATGTCACCATACCGCACTTTTAGTAGGGCACAGGGAGTGGTCTCTTTACACACATAAAAACACTGACATGCATGTCGCCTTAGAAATATTGTAGTTATGAATGAGCCTAGCAAGTTTTGTAATGAAGCCTATACTAGGGGTACGACCAGACGGACGAGATAGTTCAATACCATAATATTCTGGAAAATGCGTAACAACACATTATCCATATAACTTACGTATATCAATGATAGGCTCCTTGGACACCGCTGACACCGTACAATTTAAAGCTGTGTTTGTTTCTACGCATGCGTGGGTACTGCGTCAACCCAGTCGGGTGGCACGGGTTACGACACCAAGTTACTGAAAACGTAACTCGGATGGTCGCCCCCACTGCCCCCGGTGTTCAGCTTTAGGGGCTGCTGCCATCATTGACAATCCGATCGCGATGAACAGCGCGCGGTGCTACGCGGTGATGCCTGGCCCGAAGCCCTGGCCTCTGATAGGCAACTCCTGGCGTTTCGCCATCGGCAAAAAACCGTGGCGAACTCGAACCTTGGACGTAACTTTGTGGTTTTTAAGGGCTGCAGCCGGTTCTGGGGGAGTTGCAAAAGTGGCTAAGCTTTTTGGCCATCCGGACTTAGTGTTTCCGTTTTGTGCTGATGAAACCGCTAGGATTTATCGCCGAGAAGACTCTATGCCTCATAGAGCAGTGGCGCCGTGTCTCAAACATTACAAACAAGATTTGAGGAGAGACTTCTTCGGGGATGAACCTGGTCTTATTGGAGTGTAAGTTTTATTTGAACATAAATTAAAACTTTTTAGTAAATGAGTGAATCGTCGATGCTATATGGGAGTAATTTAACTTCGCAGTCATGGTGAACCCTGGTCGAGGTTCAGATCCCGAGTGTCGAAAGCCCTGGCGGCACCAGAAGCAGCTCGAGCAGCAGTGCCAGATTTGGATCGTGTGACAGATGATTTTATTGATAGGTATGTGGTCATTAAGTAACTACCTATTCTTTTAATCATCATACATAACCTATTACGTAATTCTCTGTGGATCTTGATGTAGATAATATCCAGTCATACAATAAAAGAGTCATAAATAACGCACAAAACTGTTTCTCAGCACGTGATCACGCTTCTATCATTAATTAGACCATTATCGCGTCAACCAACACGTGTTGGTTTAAAACTGTCCAGGTTGTAAATTAAACCTGTCAGCGTCCGTCCCCAGTAACTGCAAAAAGCAGTCAAATAGTTATGCGGGATAAGTGGATGACCATCAAAGTAGGTTTTATACCGCTTTGCACTCAGCCAAGAAATGAAGTGATCGGTATCAGTAAGGATATAAAAGCTAAAATGGCATAAAAAAACAGAGCGAGACGTGCAGTTACAGTCGAGCGAGTCTCTAGTGATCTGACAGCAGAATCACAGTTTAATGACCACATCCCGTTTTTAACAACGACGTCTGCGCATTTGTTTTGAGCAATGCCCACTGACTCATTGATAGGAACAACAAGCCTCATTCAGAGGAAAACTTTACTGCATACTTGATTGCGACACGGATTGTTTAACGCTTTGTTGACTTTAACTGTGTTATAGGAATCGATGTAGCATACTGAATTCAACGAACAAATTGCCAGCCTTTAATTTACTAACAAACCAACGATCGTTAGAGGTTGCATGAGAAGTCAGCAATCATTTAGGTTAGTCTGTGAATGAACAGCTAATTATGATGAATGTGTAACGTTTTTGTTGCTTGTAGAATGGAACGTATCACAGACGAGAGCCGAGAGCTGCCAAATGATTTTCTCACAGAGCTCTATAAATGGGCTCTTGAATGTAAGTGTACTCGACTAGCTGTGTTGCTACTTGCTGCGCAGTCCCTTTCATGCTATTCACCGCCGTAATCCAAGTGGCAGTTTTGCTCATGTTTTTTCTCTCTTTCAGCCGTAGGAGCTTGGGCATTGGGAACTAGATTAGGATGTCTGAACGAAAATGACGCTGACGCTAAAGAGATAATAAGATGTATTCATGGATTTTTTCATAGTGTTCCCGAGTTGGAGCTCTCTGCACCAATGTGGAGGTTGTATTCCACACCTGCTTATAAAACTTATGTTGAGGCACTCGACGCCTTCAGAGCACTCTGCTTGAAAAGATTGACTGACAAAGGCGTGTGTGCACAAATAGCAAAGAACTCGGGGGAGAAGGTTGCAGCTATTTTAGCGCTGGATCTGATGTTAGTAGGAGTGGATACTACTGCCGCTGCAGCAGCAAGTACCATGTATTTACTGGCCAATAATCTAAGGGCTCAGAGAACGCTTCAAGAGGAACTGGATAAAAATTTACCTGTTGGTAGAAAACTGACGAGCAAGGATTTAGATAAATTGCCGTATACAAAAGCTTCCCTCAAGGAGTCTTTAAGGTAAACTTTTTAAAATACTTTTTTATGTAATATGTGTAACTAGGTATAGGTAATAATTTTCTGCCACTTTTCTCTAGTCGCACCTCAAGTCGTAACGTACATTTATGCAAGTCATTCTATTGGAACTCGTGTTCGCGAATAACAGCGCTAGTAACCTTCAAATTCAGTAAGCTAAAAACACCACAACTTTCTCTTATCTACTCTGAAATTGGCCGTTTAACTAGTTTATTAATTTTCCCTATTAAATGTCAAATAGAACCGTCCCGCAGCTAACGCGGTTATCTCAGCCACTAAACCACGCCAGTGGCAGTTTGCATAATATTTGCATCAAAGCCGATGTGCCCGGATCGTGCTAACATTGGGCGGACCATTTCAATCTTGATGCTCGTGAACTCTCGCGAATAGCTTTTATTCAAAAGGGACAATACCATGTAGTTTAGATAGCATTTAATTTTGAATGTGATGTTTTTGAATACTTGTCCAAATAATTCGAACATTGTAAAAGAAAACAAAGGTTATTGTGCTTATTCGTGCATCTGCACGTTTTATATTCTTAAAATACAATTGCAGCGAATTTTAGCTAATTTAGGCAAGAGTTTGGTAAGAAGAACGAGTTTAATTTGTATTTGCCAGTTCCGTTCGATAATAATTTCTTGAACGATTGATAACGATAATATTATCTCTGTAGATTTTAAACGGGCTTTTATCACGTAACTCTTTTCTCAAAAGTGTACAAGTAAAACGGAAAATACGATATGTATCGTCTTCAATAATCTTTTATCGTCTCAGTAACGTGACCAAAGATGGTCAGCGTCAGATTACGCTGCACTTGAGATTGTACTTACATACAGATCTACCATACGTAGCAACAAAGCAGAATTAAATTGATATGAAGCATGGCATGGACTCGAGTCCCAATAAAAGTTTTTTCGACACTTACTATCAAACACACTCTCAGTGTCATAGCTAACCAATTGAGCAAACGTAGTGCTCAAGAGATACGACAAATGAATGCAAATATCAAAAGAGACAGTATCACTAGACAAGAAACTGACACTTTTATCATTAAAAGTGTCGATATCTTATTAGGAATCCTAAATGGCAATATTGATGTAATTGTAACGAAAACCTGGCAGCTATTTAAGTCTCGACTTAAGTCCAGACTTGTTTATAAATCACTGTACTGACAAGGTGTAACGAAGCAAGCATTGTGTCTTTTCAAGTGTGAACTTACGTAAGTCTAGGATAGCAATGGCAAGGCTCTAAACTTTAGAGCCTTGCCATTGCTATCCTTGCATAGATTGCTTTAGAGCCTAAAGCAATCTATGTCACAAGCTAAACCATAAAACGTATGAGTGACTTCTGAAACTAGGCAAAAACATGATAATGCTGAAAGAGAGTGCTTCTAGCTTACTGCACATTTTATTTTCGACGTAGTTGAACACCGTAAAATAAATAAATAAATAATAAATAAATATTCACGGACACTTAACACAACGCCTTCTAGTCCCAAACTAAGCAAAGCTTGTACGATGGAAACTAGATGGCTGATAGAATACATACATACATTTTTTTTTGTAAATACATACTTATAATACATAGAAACACCCAGACACAGAACAAACATCTATGTTTACAACACACAAATGTTTGTTCTCGGTGGGGATCGATCCCACGACCCACAGCACGGAAGGCAGAGCTACTACCGACTGAGCCATGACGCCTGAAAATCGTAGTAAGTTATGATAACATGCTAATATTTTACAGAATCAAACCGGTCATATTGGGAAACGGAAGATGCATTCAATCTGATGCAGTAATTTCTGGATACGAGGTTCCAAAAGGGGTACGAAATTAAAAGATTTCTTCTTGTCATTACCACAGCAGAATATTTTTTTATGAGACAGTGAAGTCCGTTACATGAAATTGTCTGATCCATCTGATTTTTTTATATTTTTCAGTCGCACATAGTGTTCCCACACTACATTTTATCAAACGAGGAGAGATATTTCCCATCACCGCAAGACTACGTCCCCGAGCGGTGGCTAAGAGAAGTCACGCTGAAGATCGATAACCCACACAAAGAAACATGTCCAACGAGAGGCGAAGTGAGAGCAGACACGGATGGTATTGCACAAGTGTGCCGCAGACAGAGGGAAGTGGGAATCCATCCGTTCGCGTCACTTCCCTTCGGGTTCGGTCGACGGATGTGTATTGGGAAGAGGTTTGCGGAAGCTGAACTGCAACTGTTATTGGCTAAGGTATGTGAATTTGACGTGCGAAATTAAGACGGTCGGTATCAATTTGGCTGAGGCACAGTATCAGAACGTCTTAAAACACGGATATCCGCGCCGCCGGAAAGCATTCTAACCTTACATATTGTACTAAGAGTCTGCAGACGGACAAAATTTTGGCGGATCGATATTCCGCGTCTGATGCTTGCTGGATACATTCTGATAGTGTGCGATGTGTGTGAAAGACTGGTATGTTTTTATACGTAAAGCGAAGCTTATTTAGGTAATTCAGTTCATATATATATATATATATATTATAGATATATAGATTTTATATAGTATATATAGATTTTTAGACAATTAAGACAATAGAAGACATTTAAAGAAGGAAAAACACTTTAATTTATACATATCAAACTAATATCGTTACAAGGCTTCAGATATCATTGTTTGTTACTTTAGTTTAATAAAACCAGTGGTCACGCCAATCAAACTGGTAATTAACATAGTTTCCTGAATTTAGTCTAGACAAAACCGATGCATTTATTAAAAATATTAAAACACCCATGTTCGGTCTACAGGTATATGAAATCGTACGTCCTTGGTTCAGCAGAATTTTATCAATATCCCGCAAGCTGATAACTGTGATGTGAATGTTTCAGGTTTTCCACCGATACACCGTGTCGTGGCGATATGGAGAGTTGACATATAGTGTGACGCCTACCTACGTGCCGAACGAGCCGCTGAATTTTACACTTACTCCGAGAAATATGAGTTGTAAGCCGGAGTTTAGAAAGAATCAGAGGGATAAGTTAGAGCAAAGAATTTAAAGATTATAGTTGGCCAACGAGGATACCAAAGAGGTGTATAATTAATACAATAAGACCTAGGCTTTAAATCAAACTTAGTACTTAGCACAGTAAACAAAGTAACAGTTATTGATATTCCTATTTGTTTTAAGAACTAGTGTAAGACTACAATAATAAATTAAAAACTATTTGATTTTTGAAACTTTTTTGGTTGGGAGCATTTGTAGCTTTAAAACAAAACGCAGCAATGAGCAACGATGATCTCTATTCATATCTAGGTTAGTTACTAGGTACTTACTATTTGGCGGAATCATTGAGCTGGTACTCATTGGAGCGTCCGAAGCACTCCTGCACGCCGTGGTCCGCCCACAGCCTCTTCATCGCCGCGAGAAGCTCCTCACTGAACGGCTCCGTGTCTTCCATCCGTTGGATCACGTCAAACACCATCTTGCCGTCGCTCTGCACAAAATTATACAAAAATTCATTTTAGATTTTTTTTTTAATTATTACGTTCTCTTCAATTTTGTACAATCTCACTTCTGAAATATTTTAAGATAGAATATTATTCGGCAAAAAAAGATGCATATAGTATTGTTTGAATTACTCGGAATATAAAAGCGGATTAGAAAACAGCGTAGATAAAACGACGTAATTCGAAAGGAAATCCGAACACAAGGATTACTACTGGTATAAAAAAAACTGAATGCTTTAACTTAAATTAGTTTTACAATGATACACTTTTCCTGTCATAAAACTAGTAATAGCTCGCAACGAGTTCGCTCGGAGAAAGTTTTTCAATTATGTAGGTATATTCCCATGATTAATCATGATTATAAATGGACAGATGTAGGTTGATAAAGTGTGAGAGTGTTAGAAAGAACGCTTTCTTTGCTCATAACGTCACCTGTATTTATGTAACGATATCAAACAAAAGAAAACTGATATAATTGTGCTCACGATTGAAATCCTCATTCATGGCTGACATCCCTTCAGCCAGACTCAGAGAGCCTACAGTATCGGCCTCCTTTGATATAAATGTATTTAAATACACTGCTTCAAGCCTAAATATTAATTTAATCTTGACACATTGTGCAGTAGTTATTTTCAATACAATATTGTGTCTATTTCAGCGCTGAACAAATCGAAAAGTAGTGCTACATATTAGCGTCTAGTCAGTTTTTATTTCCCTCATAGTCTTCTAGAGTCTAGGCTCTAAAAAGCTGGAATGTATTACGCTCCACAAGAACGCTATAATTTTATGTCCTTGATACTTTGAACTTATGATTCTATGACGCAAATACAGTGCCGCTGCCGTAGAGATTTCGAACAATGTGGTATCTATCTGCAATGTGCAGGCAACTCAACCAAAGATACAGGCATACCTCCGAAAACTCATTTTAAGACACGTATCTGATTCTAAATAATCGCACTTCATTCAATATTGTTTTACTATTAAAAATACTGGGTAAACCAATGAAATTTTAAGAAGAAATACAGATTTGGGAAAAATGTTCAAAAATATGTGATCCATACGGTTCCAGAGTGTAATGACCCTTGTTTGGAACATACGTTAATCCGATTAGCAATATTTTAGCGGAGAAGCGTACGAACAACCGTACGCATTTCGTTACACTTTTTTGTTCGCATACGAATTAGAAATGAGACCCAATATTGTGCGTTTGGATTTTAAAGGTTATGTCAAGTTATGTAAGGTTTACTTTACGCTCATCTCGTTGTTCAGTAAAGAAGGGTGCGCCGCCATTGAAAATTGTGACACATAGAACAATTAGCGAAACGGCGCGCGGCGATGGGAAATACCATGGCGTCACGTTCCCCTTGACGAAAATAGCTAGTACATAATTCTTTGATAATTTTGGCTGATACTAAAAATCTGTATCGTAAAAGCCTCCTTTAGGTTTTTTAATTAGTTATGATTGTTTTGAAAAATCATTTATCTTTGGCATCGTCGCTTCTTCATAACGTATATTTTGGCAATAAATATAAGTCATCTTATAATAAACTAGATAGGTAATAATTAAGTATGAGGAATACCTTACCAAATGAATTTCAATGACGTACTAGGTATGACAATAATTCTAAAATCATATCATATTCTGGTAGACCTTGAACTTTTCTAGGTAGAAACAATTCAATTTTCAAAGTGTACCAGGGCACGACAAATAGTGATAATTAAACTGTCCCAGTCCGCAGTCTAGCACTGCGGTATAAAATGTCATAATCAAAAGTACAATTTATATTGTATTAGCTAGCCTGCCCGCAAGTTCCTATGTTTTCGGCATAATTTATGAATATTGAGATTTCAGAAGTAAAATACATAAGGCCAAGGCCCAATAACAGGGTTGATGCAATAATGGGTGTTTTTCAAGGTGTGGGTCGCGAGCCTTCGGGGGTCCTGGTTTAGACACGACTAGCACTAAACTAAATTGAAAGTTGAGAGGAATAGCTTCCTAAAATTTTTCAAATTGAGAATGAGCAAGCCTAAAAAACTTAAAAGACACTGCATTTAGACATGGACGAGTGTGTTAATTTGTCCTTGCATTTAGATAACTAGCCACTTCACGCCATTTGGTGTGACCACGAGTCCGCCATCGATTTGTCTGTTAGTCGCAATCAGCAGTATATATATAAAAGATTTTATTTCTATGCGGGGAAAGCCTAGCGCTTCTTTAATAACTGGTAAGTTCAGCAATTGAGGTTTTTGTAAAAACGCTGTAATTATGACGGGTGTGACACCTTCCGCGCATGTGCGGGCAAACCAACCCTTGGTTTACCCTCTTCCCCTGCCATTCATCCCTACCCCAGCCCCCATCTCCCGCTGCTAAATACACACATTGCATATTCATTTAGACACATTCGCATCCATTTGCCGATTGTAGGGTACGAATAGTCGCTTTTAAATGCTGTGTTGGAGTAAAATGTCATGCAATTTTACCATTTTGTACAATAAACGGCTTGTAATTGTAGATTATTATGAGAACTGTTGTTTGCGTAAAGGTAATGTAATTGAGCGTTATCAGGCAAGGGTTAAGAAACGATGATTATATCATTTGGAAACAAAATGACGAGCTTACGAAATTAAAACAATACCAGCTACAAAGACAAATGGCCAGATTGTCTTGATTAATTTATGAAGGACTGGTCATTTATAATAGCACAAGATAGGGAAAAATTAATGACGGAAGGGAGTAGAAAGGTCTTTGCCCTGCAGTGGGTCGATGCAGGCTTCATTCAAGTAAGTTACAAACCTAACGATGATTCAAAGGGATCAAAATAAAGTCCTTCCCACTGTATATGATGAGTTATTCAGTAAAATCTTGATCGACTTGACTTAATTCTTAGGAATAAATTGAAATGCAGTAGGCTTGCCTATCACCCACACCACTCCGATTGCAGTGAAACTGATAATTCCAGAAATTGTTTGAACATGCTTCATTGTTTTCACGTCGTGTCGGCCGGGCCTGTCACGTCACCTCGTGATTGCTTTCATGCTCAACATGATAAGGGCATAGATACACGGCTGTAGGGTTAGATTGACGGCGCCATTTACACGGCGACAACGGCCTATGACTCACAGATAACTTTGCAAATGCAAAAGGGGTGGTTAGTTGGTTACCGGTTATAACTGCGCAATTTATATCGAACGAATGAACTGTACTTGAATTTATATTGCAGTATTTTAATGCGAGGTAAATGCTGACTAGCTAACAAACCTATTAGAGAACCAATAATGACAGATTATCAGGCATTCTGAACAAACCTTTTCAGGGAAACCAATAATGACCAATATATCAGAAATTCAGCGTGCAGTTCCTCATGAATTTTAGTATCGTAGATCGTAATCGGTGATTATCCATAATTATTTTCATCTTTAGAATCGCTAAAGACTTGCAAAATATTAATGTAGAATATTGTTGGTAGAGGGAAGTTGTCCTATTACAACACTATAAAAAATGGAAAAGGAAGATAAAGTAGGTAAATATACGCAAGCAGACGCCTGGTGAAACACATGCCTTTAAAAGTCTCAATAACGACCAGCTTAGAATGTCTGCGTCATATCTCGTGACGAAGGACTTAATTATGTTTCAGATCCGCCTTACTCTTGTCAAATGATGATATGTACTCATTATCATCCTCAACTGATGTAATTACTATATATATGCATAACTACTCCTGAAAATCCAACCAAGTCTGCGGCATACCTATCTTTTGACGATGGAGTATGTTTTAGGTCCGCCTCATTGGTGCCAGTCGAGGATATTGATTGACATCAGCAACTGATGCAATAACTAGTAATAGAGGATACAAAAAGACTACAGTGAAAGCTGAAGAAGTAAAGAAGCGAGTAACAGGAAAACATCATCAAAGGCTGCATTGATTCAGGCACTTTCTTTAACGCAGTCGGTAAATCATCAAGTAGGCTTTCGTTTGAACACTTCACCCCTACGAGCTGACTTGTTGTAAAGTGAGTGATGACGTGAGAAATCGACAAGACACCAACAGGTAGGAGCGGAAGTGATAAGTTATCGCGATAACATCTAAGAAGCGTTTGTTTTATAGATAATGGTTGTGAAGGGTTCTTTCTTTTGATATTTAAGTAATAATCTTGCCGAAAATGTGAGCTGCGGGTTGTTGAAGTCGTAAAAAAAACATGTCAACAAAATATCGTAGCGGGTAATCCACTAGTTTTAGAATAAGGAAAAATCCGCATTAAAATACCAAATACCTACGTATAACAATGAAGTCCTAACAAAATGGGGTTACAAATTAATAAAACAGTGATTGGAATAGCCTCATGAGAGTAGCCAAACTCATGAATAAAAGAATGCCCAGTATTGATCTCGTATGCAGCAAACATTTTGCAGACACCCAAACCACGGCAGAGGGGAGAAATACGATTTGAATTTATCTACGTTCCTTTAGTCCTTTGTATTCCTGCAACTTCTGTCGGAAAGGGTACAGTAACGAGACAGGTATCTAGAATTTAGACAATATTGAATCTTACTGTCGAGAGAGCCGCAAGAATTATATCCACAGAGCGCGGTATGTTTGCCACAAGTCCTCATAAACACTAAATGGAAATATTTTTTACATCTGTTTCGTGCGATGCAGTAAGAGCTATAACATTCGATTCGTTCACCCAAATTGCTCTGTAATCAGCATCACTCAGGGGTCGAGCGTACGCCAGCCGACAACCGCAGTGTGTATGTGCGACGCAATTGCCCATTAATTTTTACCATCGAATAGGCGGATAGATTTCGCTTACGTAACAAGCACTCGCTTTGATTCCCGGATCGAAATAGTATATAAAAATCGAATAACTGGATGCTATAAATTCGTTTTTGTAGGAATTGAAGCATCGATATTTTGGGATTTTGCAATAATTACAAAAACACTTCAAAGTTCAAGGTTCGATAAACAGGATAATGTACATAAATATCCTTGATATGAAAAGAAAATCCTAAACTAAATTCCCGAAAACTGAATGAATACCTACGGCAATTGTCAGATGGCATTTTATTTTTGTAAATGATATCAAAGATAACGATTGCAATCGCTTTTATATGTACACGTTACGTAATATTCCTCAAATAATGTTCAGGAGCAAAATCTCATGCATAATTTAAACAGCAACTCCTCACATTCATTTCTAGAAGTGCGTGAACTTTATACAAACTGTACTTTATTTAATGAAGTTTGTAAACGAGCCCGACCTTTTTACATGTAAATAAATGGGACTTCTTATTTTGAGATTGAGTACAGAGAATTTCCTTGTTGGCTTTATCGGGCATCAGATTTTGAAGGAGCCTCGAAAACAAATAGGATCCTATATTTCTACGCAGTACTTTCTTATTATACCAAAATTACCCAAGTAGGTATTTCAGTTAGTAATACACAATCCGATCCCTGATGGCCTTTGTCAAAAACTAGGCTCCAAAAATGCGATAGTGTGTGTGGTGATATAAATAAATACTTATCACTGCACGGTGGTAAAACGTTTATCTAAATGTCAATGCAGGTTCATTTGATAATGCTTTTAGTATAATTAAGTATATTTTTCTTATAATACCTAAAGCAAAATGTAATGTAGGTAATATAATCTGTCTCGCATATTAGTTTGTAAGGTGTACCTACGTACAATAAAGTATTTTCATTCATTCATTCATTCATTCATTCAAAAATGCTTTATAGGAAAATTTTCTCAGAAAAGAATGGAACTGAAACCAGATAGCCCCAGATATCCAGAGTCCAGAATACGATTAAAGAAAGTGATGCAGTTTTTTTTATAGATTAGGACGTAAGAAGGTTAATTATTTCAGAACTACCCCCTAAATCATGCTTTTAATCATTTATGGAAGAAATGCTTTTAATTCAGGAAGTTCTTTCTGGTATAGAAAACCCTTTAAAAACCTATTTTCAAATAACGAATGTTTAGCTTACCTCGCGATCCTTGTTGCCGTAAGTGATGCCCAGATTCGGCATAGCACGCAAGATGGCGACGAGAGATTGGATAGTGTTGCTGTACACAACGGGCCTATATTGCTTGAAGTCTTCATTTGTAAAGCCACTTTCGTGGATAATTCTGTGGACAAGCAGTTGCATATTAAAACTTTTCTAGCATACTGGCACGCGATGATAGTTTTGTAGAAACTAGAGACATGGAGTCGTAAATAACCGTTCATCTAAGTCATGCAAAATCGCTCAGAATCCTGTGTATAAGACGACAGCTACAGCCAGTCTTTCGGCGACATACACAAATTAGTAACATAATCAGTATAATGATCCTGGTCTGGGTGGTCCTGGTTCCTGATATATAGGTTGTTACTTTACTCCGGGAATATGTCATTTTCATCAGATATGCGCCGTATGCGGGGTGTTTAGTGTCGAATCAGTCAGAACTTTGGTGTGATGTTCGAAAACGCTTTCCCAGTCCAGTGGAACAGCATGGTAACAAGTGACATGCAATTGAGACATCAATAGTCGGGCGCGCGCACTAGGCGTGTCCTGTCACTTCACGCATTGCGAAATCGACCTGACACACCTTGGTCGTTGGCTAGTTATAATAAAGTAGCTTTTATACGGTGTTTCGCTTGCCAAAATCAAAGATTCGAATTATCTCTATTCCGAATACACCATTCAGACTTATGCTGTTGAGGGCTGCAGACGGGTTCATCAGCTAACTGAATGTACTAAGAAAGAAGTAGCGTGTATAGGCCAGTGATGGTTATACCGGTACACCAACACATGCATATTCAAACAATGGGGCCGACTACTGTTTGGAATGCTACCACCGTATAAAGCAAATCAGATATTTCAATACAATGCCACAATTTGACCCAACGTTTTATATCAAAGTTATTTTGATGAGTGCCTGCCACTCTTGGGAAATACTTGAAAATTCATGAAAAATAAAATACGATAGGGCTCGGCTCGCTTTATTTAAAA
The DNA here is from genome assembly GCA_918843925.1 of Eulithis prunata. Taxonomy (NCBI): domain Eukaryota; kingdom Metazoa; phylum Arthropoda; class Insecta; order Lepidoptera; family Geometridae; genus Eulithis; species Eulithis prunata. Next base: position 3,200,115 of record OU974023.1, on the reverse strand, counting down.
CCGGAAATGATATTCATTTCCAACCCCAAGCCAGCCAACTAGCGCAGCCAACTAAGGGAGTAAAAAGCTGACGGTCGGCTTAATTTATTGGATGAAATGCCTGGAAATGGCTTTTTGAGTGTGCAGCAATCAGTTGAAAAATTCACTAAAATATAAGCTTGAACAATCTTTTGACATCTCTGGAATATTTACCTACATATCCAAATGATCACACCATGCTGAGCAATAAATTAACTTAGGCCATGTATTAGAAACGAGGACGAGCGAGTAAGCTAAACGTAACAAGAGTATCAATGCATGCTTATAAATTATAATGTTAATGTTAGTGGCATGACCATCCGTCTGCTAATCAAAACGCTAATAAAATGCAACTTTTTAACTGAGATTATACGACGGAAGACGCTTTTACGCGGATCAATAAAAAAGGTAAGAATTTTTTAAACGACATTTCTTTAAGACCCTCAATGCATGTTGTGTAACAGTTTCCCAAAACACCATAAGAATGCACAGAATGTTAATGTAATCTAATCATCTTGTGTACACTTGTTACATCAACAAATCACGATAACTTGGGATTAGGGCGGGCTCGGCACGGATTTATGACTAATCGATATTCACTTATCAGATTTCATTTTGTACATGAACATCTAATAATTTTCCTAGGCTAGAGTCTTGGTAGAAAAGAGATATAATGTGAGATTGCCACTATTATCGTATTTTAAGGAGCTCTCTTAGTAAAACAAACTAGGTAGAGCTGTGGTGCTCCTACTAGGACTTTCTACCATTAAAATTAAAGGTAGTATCAAAATCCTTGTGACTACATGACGCTGCACACATCCTCGAAAGTAGTGTCGTGATCACAGGCCTACATATCCTGTGGTCGTGATAAATGACTTTGTAACAATGATGTTGCAATTGTACCAAAGTTACCAAAACGTCATAGACATCTCTTTTGGTGCTGCCTCTGACGTCAGCACCTGTCCCACGTAGTAAGTAAGTATTCTTCGACTGTGCCTTAGAAACAATGAACAGATCACGGACATGTGAACAACTGATAAATGAAATTAGCACGTTTGGTCTGACGTACTCATTAGGCTACGAAACTCACGAATATTTTTATATGCGTTTATATAACAAGGGTTTTTTATTACGACACATGGCCACATTAGCCTCGATGTCCTATCGCTGTAAACAAACATACCCAGTTCTGGCTAGGCTACACACTAGGCTTCCTTATTAAGGAATCCTGCTGCGTGCGACTGATCCGGACTCAAGCATATAATTTTGTGTAATATAAATCTCTACTCAAATCTTGAATAACGATTTTTGTATAGGCATACGAGCCTTAGACCTGGAATATGATTCGACTGTCTTTCATTAGGTCCTTCTGGAAACAAAACGCGAAATAGTTTCGCACAATGTTACAAGGGTTTAACTTGAAATAAGTCCCTAAAAGATAATCGCTTGTCAAGAAGTAATTATCTTGACAAGCGAGTAATTAAATTAAATTAAATAGGATTAGTAAAATCAGTTATGAAAACAAGCCAATATTTGTCTGATTGATACGTCTGTACATGTGTATTCATATCCATTGTATCAGCCAAACGCCTTATCGCCGAAATGTAAAACGCTTGTTGACAACACTCCGATAAACAGACAGGTAGATAGCGGCCAATCTGATGCAGATACGATGTTATTGATTAAGTAATGTTGGGACTTGGTACACTATTGCCTATTAGTGGTATCTAGATATCTTGGGCCATCAATCAATTGAAGATTCTTACGGCCCTTTGGTGTACGTTTGCTTTTAACCACGTATCTCAATCCATACAGATAAGTGCCATGTAAAGGTTATTTGTTTTCACGACTAATCTTAAATGATCTCGAAAAAAAGCATTGCGTTTTCATGCACTCTTATAAACCCGTTACTTATAAAATCTGAGAACAGACAGAACCTGTTACTACTGTTCTAGTTCTTCGTATAAAAGGAATAAGGTTTATATTCTGAGAGGCCAGTTATCATGATGACTACAGCAAGCGTTAAAACATGCAGCATTATAGCTAAACTACTTACTTCATTTGTTTAACTATAGTACTCTTCCCCGATTCACCAGCACCTAGAAATAAAGAACTGGGTTAGTAAACGAGAATTGACTCATTGATTATGCAGCCGTACGTTCAGAAACCTTCACTCATTGTAAGATCATAAGATAGGTTCTAATCTCGGGTAAATGGAAGAGACAGATTGGACAATCGGGTGAATTTGATGCGATTTGCTTTGAAACAGTTTCTATCATAAGGTTCCTGATAGAAAATCCTAGACAGGCTTTGGATTTGAAAGCCTTTACGAGTTTTATTTTCTCTTTGTTTACGCACACCGAGTTGAGCTTATGAGAATATCGATTACATAATAGTTATGATTTTCTGCGCTATGTCTTAGACTTTATATTTCAGATGGTTGGAGCCAAGTCGAACTAAATGGTTAATCCATTTAAAACTTAAACCAGAGCAACTTGGGACAGGTTTTGCTCTGATTCTCTTTATTTCAAGAATGGTTCCAGTATTCTGTAGAGATGAATAGATCTAAGAGAGAACCGGCACCTAAGTGCAACTAAGCTAAACTGATAAATTTTTATATCATCGTTATTTTCGTATCCAACATCCGACTGATCGCGCGGTTATAAACGCAATGATATAAAAACATTTAATTACCACGACTGAATGTAAACTGTTTCAGGCATTATGCACGTCTTTTTCGTCATAAAAATAGAAGTTAATAAATTAAAATGTTCCTAAGATCACCTCACAAGAACAAGGTTATCGGTGTTCTCAATACTTCTATAAATACATGTCTGTAGTAAAAGACAGTGTACAATTTCGAATAAGCTTCATATGTGGTTATACATTATTCACCCACTGAATGACTAGGCCTAGCTAGATAGTCCCTATGTCTATAATTTGATTCCACGTATTGAGCTGCCGCATTTTATTGATTTAGTAAGACATATGCCCTGGTTAGTTCGTTGTTCTACCTTCTGAAAAAGATGAGGAAAACGAGCCCATCGATTGATCGTAGGCATCAAACTAAATTCAGCACCGCCTACATGTGGCGACTGACGAACAAGGGTATGGAAATCCAGAAAATCTATCATTGCTGGAAACCTTATTCAATCAAGGACAATGGAATTGTGCGTGGGTGTTAAATGGACCCTGTCAAATACAGGTTCCAAGTGGCACGACCCCAGTTCTCTAATTGGCTCGACGGCAACGCGAATGGCCGATCTCTGACCTCCAGATACACATATCACCTCGTAAAGCAAGTGCACTTGTGATTCAATATACGAATCGCAATTTAGAACGAATGTGAATGACAAGTACATCAAGGAAATCCTGACCAGAATACGTAAGGTTTTAAGCACCTGTTATTGGGTTGGAAACTTGAAAGTAGACACATTTAAAAAAGCCATATTCTTAGAACTTTCTCAATAAACTTGAAATCGCGTGTAAACAGAATATTTCCCACCAAGTGCCAGTCAATTTATAATACTTCTATTGAGGAGGTGGTTGTATCCATGAATTTTTCAACAGAATAAGTCTTTTACGACCAACATTTTGACACATTTTCATTGAAAATAATGCCTTAGCCACAGCGGTGAATCAAACATTGGTCAATTTAAGTTACCTACCTAACTAATTGAGTTTGCCTTGAGCTGTTTCGTGCTTCTACCTACAGTGATTGTATAGAAAAAAACTTTTGAACGGTTTGATAACCTTTACCCTTGAAATTTACTGCCACTAAGTAAGTCGATAGGTGGGTGCTTTTTGCGCCATCATCGCGATAAAGTCGTCGCGTGCTCGCCGTCTGATTATCTAGCGGTAATGTCTGATCGACAAGGCTTCATCAAAATATCAGAAGCATCATTATTTTCATTACTACCAAGGTTTGTGGTGAGAGTTTTGAGTCTGATGTAGAGAAGCATATTTCTTGGTAACCAGGCTGTACAATACTGTACATTCTTCTAAGGCTCTGGTCGTGAGAAACAGGGCTTTATAACCACCTAGTTTATAAGACGATTCTAAAATGATCTTTCTGATTTTACTGAATAAAAGATTTTCTACTTTGACTTTAAGATCAACTAAGTTATAGCTACAGGTAGATGCTACTGCTATGCAAGTAGATTTAGTGCTTTGGAAGTAATACCTAGGCCATATTTTAATTCCAAAAAGAATACATAGTTCTATCCGCCGTGGTTAATAGTAGTTTTGCCTACCTACTTTGTGATTAAGAAAGTTTATAAAAAATCTATGAGTTGCAGAATCCGCACAACACCATAGTGACCAAATCAATGAATTATTATATCAATACGAGATCAAACAAGCATGCATGTGACAAGTGCGTCGAGTCGATGTTCCTATTCTATACTAGTGGTTCGTACATTTAGGTATTGTAATACAGTAGTTATTCTGTGGTCCCAGCTAGAAGTTAATTGGTGGGTCACGTATATTTAGCGGTGCGTGTGTGAACGCTGTCCGAATGACCGTGAATGATCAATTGATCATTCTACATTTAATAGGAGGAAGACTCGATGCTCTAACTTAGGTAGGTAGTAGGTACCTACCTAATTCGCTAGATTGTTTTTTTTTGACTAAAATGACTCAGAAGGTAACTCAAAATTTTAGTATACAAGTTGGTAAAATGGTGATGGTCACTTGGTTACCATTGATTGATGATTCACAAACAGGATATTTTGCTAATGACTTCCACATTTTGTTGAAGAACTTAATTTCTAAACTAAGTAGGTTAGGTACCTAAAGAAGATAAGTGTATTAACATTTCAAATGTTGTATCAAAAGTTGTTTTGAAAAATATAGTATAATAACAGTTTTATGATCCTGTTTTTATATAAAACTGTTCATAATACCATATGTGGATTTGTAGTTCATACTTATAATATACAAAATTTAATGAAATCTAGGTCTACCTTTTCCAAATTTTGATCTGAATATCGAATAAAAGTTTGAAACCAATAAAAGGTCATATTTAACTTAATATCACAAATAAAATTATCATTACAACTTAAGTTTCATAACATATTTTCAATGCAAATGTTTACAAACAGAAACCCACACTAGTTTTAATAGAGGGAAGAGCTTTGGCAGGTGGCTTGGTCGCCATGCGCGCGGTAACGCAAATAACGTAATTCTGTGTCAACGGACATGCCAATGCTTGCAATGCCAAGATCAAGGCAGGCCATAGACCCAGAAACCTTGTTTCTAAATTTAAAATGCAGAAAATAGATTCCAAATTGAAATGCTTTTCTTTTTCATACTGATTATGAGATAATTGCAATATGAAATTGAATGCATCCAATCAAAATATAAATGATGATGTATTGCTTCTGAACTTCTAAATATGAAAGTATATAATATAGTAGCATTCATGATTTCGATGACCAAATCATATACCCTCCTTTTTGCTTCACCGTAGTCGGGTAAAAACAACCTTATATTTTCAGTTCTGTTATACAGTTCCAATGATATTCTACTGTCTGAGACTGAGCCCAAGACACATGACATTTATTATTATGAACCCAAACAACCTGCAAGAGATATAGAATAAGTGTTAGCTGCAATATCATGCATTAAGTATATTTGAGGTTGACTGAACCAGCATTCAAATCAAATGTGGTTGGATGTATCTAGGCTACCATTCAAACTAACATCACGGTTTTTAATAAATTTCAACTCTACTCATTAGTAGTTGAAGATGCTATCGGAAATAGTCAGATTCATAAATAATTTTGAACCAGATTCATAAATATCTGAATTTGGGTTTTACTCATATCCCATTTAACCCAAGTTGAGGTTAATATTTGATAGTGGGTTTGAGGAAAAATACAAAGCGAAACTTATTGTTAACAATACATGAATGACCCATAAGCTCTTGAATAATAAAATTGGCAAAGATTCAAAAGTACATCAACAGGTATGAATTGTAGATTAAGGGCTGTATTTGCACAGAATTTTTGCATTAACTACATTAATACATTAACTTTAGTAAAAAACTCATGAGCATAGATTTGAGTAGAGATTTTAATAGAAAACTGACAAACAAAATTATGCTTGAGTTTTAATTCTATTCTGGTGTTTCTTTCTAAGGCTGTGTTGCTATACCTTGGTGTCTCTTTGATTTTTAAGCATTCTTCTAATTTAAAATTCTTTATTCAGGACTGTAATCTTCATGAATATATAATAAAACAAATATATATATCAATATAAAACTCTTTTGAAGCTGACAGAGAATCAACCCACAGCCTAAACCATAAGTCCTAGAGGTAGAAATTTGGAGGGTAGTATCCTTATATGTGTAGGGGTGCACTAAGAAAGGAATTTTGAAACGTCACACTCTAAAGGGTAGAACGCGAGCAACGCCGCGGGCGATGGCTAGTTATGTATATTTGTATTGTCTATCAAACATTTTCCTGAATTGTGTGTGTGTCCAACTTTTGCTAAAGTTAGTAATATTTTATGATACATGCAATCATGGTGTATTCCTACCTTATACATAAATAGATTGTCCTTTTTTTATGGCCCAGTTTTTTAACATTTAGGTGATGGTAATAGATCCGTACACAAAATAATGATTAGTTCACTTCACTACCTAATATGTAAAACTAATAGGAACTTTCATTTCATTTGCGCACGGAACTACGTGCATACCGGCATAATGATGAGTTACATTAGGTACAAGAGAAAGTGCCAATGAACTAAACAACCTACCAAAATAACTTATGATGAATTTACTTTCTATGACTAGTACATCATTCGGATGAAGCCGATCGATATTTTGAGGAAAATCTCCCCAGAGGAAGCTAACAATAAGGTCCTAGAACATGGGTGCGGCCTGCACATCATCTACCTATCCACATCGTCTACCTATCCACGAGTCGGCGTACCTAGCAGCAGCAGCTTGATGTCTTTGGAAGCCTGAAGGCCATCCTCCTTCAAGTTTCTCTCGATCTGTCGGCTGCGAGCGGCAGCCGCGCGTTCCTCTGCCGACTGCGCGCACCCCATAGCGGCCGCTGTTCCTGTGCCTCAGCCGCCGGCCGCGCGACCCCCGAGCCGGGCGCGCTCTCACCGCTCCCACAGCATGCGCTCCACACGCGATTGCACGCCCCGGCTTGCCCGCGGACCCACCCTACACGATATCACCGAACACAATCCAACTTTGCCACTAAACACTCTTCTCGTTCCTCTTACAACACTTTTGACTACAAAACGCCAGCTGGTTCAGAAAATTCACAAAACTAATGTTTCGTCCGGCACCAAGACTACGCGGCGGCAGTACAAACTAATTGATTTTTACGAATCCGTTTATAATACGAGATAATGGCGGCCGGATGACAAGCAGCACCAACTCCACTCCGTGACAGCTAGCGACCGCGCCCCGCTCGCCTGAAGTTCGGACGAATTCGGATTCGATTGCTCGGACTCTCTCACACATGCGTAATGCTTCGTTCAAACAAGAAAGAGAAAACAGCATGGCGCGAGCACAGAGCAAAATGCGCTCTGCTCAGAGACAATTTGTTTGGTTTTACTTTTTATTTGTTGCACCGTTGTTGCGGTAAAATTCAAAATTCTATCGATTGATTGAAGTTAGAGATGTTCCGTAGCGCTTACTTAATTAATAAATCGATAAAAGTAGCATTTCAGATTGGTAGACTATGCAGTAAAAAATAAATATTTTAATGTTATAAACTTAGCCGTACGATTTCAAAGTATAAGTTCGTCGTTAATAAATTCGTAGACCCAATTTAAAACCCACTGGTTGCCTAAAATAGTTTTAATTTTTAAAACAGACAGACAATCAAACACGTTGTTTCGTTGAAAACTGTTCCGACATACGAGCTAATAAATCATACGAAGTAAGTAGGTAGGTACAAAGAATGTGGATATCTTTCTCTCCAGGATAGCTCCTCCTAACTAAAGTGCCGGGTTGGCAATTCAGTCAATAGATATAGCTCATCTTGATGTGCGCGCGCATGTAAGTACCTACATAGCTGAATACTGGAAAGGAAGGAGAATGAAGTACACTCCATTACCAAGGAGCAGCAGCTTGATGTCCTTGGCTGCTTGAACGCCATCTTCTTTAAGGTTCTTTTCGATCAGCTTGCTGCGTGCGATGGCAGCTCGCTCCTCAGCGGAAGATGCACAACCCATAGCTATAGCTCGCACGGCCTGGCTCGCTACGCGCGGCAGCGCCGTGCCCCTTGCATGCTCGCGGGTCGTCGTCGCGCGAAGTCCGCGCACGCGCTCGTTCGCGCACGCGTGCACTTACTAAAATTAACGCGCCTATGCGCTTTGTTCTGTTAAAAAGGCGACAACGACGTCTGCCGCTTGACCCCCGCCTTAAATACCACTAATAAAATAGCTTCGATATAAAGCGCGAAGATGCTGACTTAGGTGGCACCGCGGCGTGGGCCCGCGTACGAATGACGAACCGCGCAGGCTTGCCACGTTGCTCGCAGTGCGCAGGTCCGTCACCACCACCTCCGCTACCACCCCGTGCCTCCCCAGAACATTAATTACACCCTACGTCAACCTTGTGCGATTAGCTGCTTTTTCTCGCTAGCGTTTATCAAAGGAAACAAAGGACATGCAATAATTGCAGCGCTTTGCGTGCCGATTTTGTGGTGCTATAATTGACTTTAATTTACATTTAATCATTGGTTTAAACCCATAGGTACCTACCTACATTTATTTAGTTACTTAGCCTAACTGCCGCAGCATCACCTAAATAATGTGTGCCTAATGTAGTCCAGTGAGTTGAGTGGGTAAGGTACCATGGTAGGTACCTCACTCACTGGACTAGGTTAACCTATAAATAAACTCACTAACCCACCTATACCTACTTTTTTTATATCCCGTCAGTTGATAGGGATCACAACGAATTCGTCCAAGGATCACAAAGATGACCCTGGCGGACCCTGATGATTTCACGACCCATTTGATATTTACTTTATAATCTTTATTACTAAAACTTAAAGGCACACTTCTCACGCGCTCCAACTCATCGGTGGGCGCGGCAAAATTGTATGTTATTTTTCTGAGAGTGGCTAGATTAGATTCAGCAGTTAGCAGCAGTACCCCTTTTCTATGAAAGGAACCTAGGTAATAAAGTAGAACTCATCTTCACTAAGTACTTTAAAAGCGAGAAACTGCCTACTAAAATACTTACTCGTTTTAATAGGTAGGTAGGTATCTAAAGTTATGATTATTGTCGCCTAAAACCCACATATTTGCAATACCCGAAAAAAGTTAAGTAGGTACCTATGTTTTAAAGTGCCTCCGTTATAAGATAAGACTTAGTATTGTACAGTATTATATAGAAATTAAGTTTGAATACCGTGTTTTTAGTATTAAGTTAATGTTAAGTAGAATAACGCCATAGAATAGGTTCTGTTATGTTATTTTATTTTTATTTTCTGAATAAATTGAAATTTAAATTGAAAGTAAAGATAGCACAATAATTATGCAAATAACCGTAAGTACCGTCGTAACACTCGTAACACGATTTTGAAACTTGTACCTAATAAATAGAACGTAATTTTTAAAATAATCGATGCATAGTGGGTTGGTACATACCTATAACTCGATCGGTCAAAAAATCGATAAGTCTATCTATGTCTATGTTCTTCTCCAAAAACAAAAACATTTTCAATCAAACCGAATGAAAACAAAAACACCCAGCATGAAAAAGACGAAGAGTGAGTGAAATGAAGACCGGTGAGGGAGGACCATGTGAGTGAAGAAAGTTTTTTTTCTATGGTGAAATGAAAACTGAAAATTGACTGCAAACTGTGGTGGTAAATGGTGGTGAAGGAATTTCTGTTTCTGTTTGCAATAATTTTTAGGTTCAAATAAATTATTCCTACCTCTATCTATCTGATCTGAATCTACGCACATTGTAAATTTATTATTATGGATTCTGATGATGACCATGAAGAATCTCCTGCGGCAGTATATCGCGGCGTTCCCGCTACAATTATCCTCATCAATGTATTTGATCTAAAAGCTGGAGAAATAGGTCACGCGGCTACATGTATGATGATTCGACAGTATTTGAGACAATCTCGCAATCAGTATGTAGGTGTTTGTTTATTTGGTGTTGCTGCAACCGATGATGGGTCAATGCTTGGAGATAAAAATGTGATTGATGTTTTTCCTCTTACACTGCCCACTTTGGAAGATTTTAAAAAGCTTCAAAACATCAATTTGTCTTTGCTGAAACAGGATAATGATCTAAAAATGTCAAGTGCTTTGTTACACTGTAGCAAGTTGTTTGCTAATTGCAAGAAGCAGCTGTCTATACGCACTGTAATAATGCTTCTGAACCTCAACACTCCTCCAACACAAACGGACCAAATGCCAGCACTCAAACGAGTGGAAGATCTTGCGGAATCCAATGTCTACATAAAACTGATTAATGTTGCAGAAGAAGAATGTAAAGCTGATGATTTTTATATAAATTTCCTCATAAATGCAAATAAAGGAAGAGATATTATTTTACCAAAACCAGTTTGGGACGTCAAGGAAATTGAGAAACTGATACACCAAGAATCACATCGCCATTTGGCAGTTGCTAAACTTAACTTTGAAATAGTCAGTGAATTTTCAATAGGAGTAGGTGTGTACAGTCTTCTGAGAGACAGCAGGCAAAGTATAAAGGCAACATATTTATCTAGACAGGACAATCATGTTATAACACCTGTAAGAGAGAGTTATAAGGCTTCTATTGAAAATAATAGCCCAATGGAAGTTGATGAAGAAGAGCAAAATCAAAGACAAGTGCCTCTTCTAAAATCTGAACTTATTTACTTCCAAGAGTATGGAGGTGAGCGAGTAGAGTTCACTGACCCCGAGATGAAATATTTGAAAAATCCATTTGGACCTCCAATGCTAAAGCTTCTTGGCTTCAAACCAGCCTCAACAATATCAAAAGAAAAATGGTTCTTAAAAAAAGGATATTTCTTATTCCCAAATGAAAGTATTATAGAAGGGTCTACTGTTGCTTTCAAAGCTTTGCACCAAGCATGTGTTGAAACTGGTGTGGTAGCCATTTGCATTTTGTGTACAAGAGTCAACTCCAGACCTTTCAATGTGGCACTGTCTCCAAGCACACATCCCCTGGGCTTAGATGCAGACATTGGATTTGATGTCATCAATATACCATTTGTGGAAAATGTGAGACACCTTCCAGAAATGGATGATGATGATGATTCAAACATATCTGATGCCCACAAGACTGTTATGAAAGATATAATAGGGGCTATAAAGTTTGATTACAAACCAGACATCTTTGAGGACCCCAACATACAATCACATTATAAGAATATTGAAGCTATTGCGTTGCATGATGAGGATGTGGAACCTTTTGTTGATACAACAAAACCAAGTTCTGAACAATTCAATGGTTTGGATGATGATTTATTCCAGGAACTGTTTGGGCCTTTTGGAAGTGTCGCAGTGAAAAGACCTCCAGCATCAAAAGAAGGTGGAAATAGTAAAAAAATAAAAAGTGAAGAAATTGACGAGTCTTTGCTACAAAGTAGACTAACAAATCAAAAAGTGAATCAATACACAGTTGGAGACTTAAAGCTAATATTGAAATCCAAACATATACCTCAGTTACCTGCATTGACAGGGCTAAAGAAAGCAGAGCTTGTGGAACTAATTTATAAGAATTTTGAATGATCAGTGATCAATGATTATCCAATAAAACACTTGTTTTTGTAATAATGTTTTGATACTTAAAAACTATGATTTACTAATCACTTCTCTTTAGCTAAATGTACAATGATCCATCTGCAGGTCCGAGATGGTGAATTCCTATCAACAAAGCATCAACTAACGTCCACACTCCGAGACCTCCAAAACTGAACAGCTTTCCAATGCCCTCTTGCCAGTGTCCTAGGTAGAATCTGTCAGCTCCGAAGCCACCGAGAGTCAAGGCTAGGATTAGGGCTGTGCCCCATCGAGTGCCAGCAGTCCATGAGCATTTAATCTTTTTGAGGAATCTTCTTTTGCCTAAACATAGAATGTCATCTGACACTGTGCAGTTTGTCCTGTGAAATAAACAATAATGTTAAGGGGAGTTTGATTTTGAAATCTAGAAGAAAAATTACAGAATTCTACTTACAAATAGTATTTCAGAGGTGAAGCTAATGAGTTGCAGTTGGCTTTTTGATCACACCTGTGTTCCCATTTGTCTGTTTGATAACAGAATCGACACATAGCAGTCCTGTAGAATGTTTTTGTTCCCTGAAACAATCAAAACCATGTTATTTTGAACCTAAAAACCTTTTTTTACCTCTAAAATTAATTGTATAGATTAAAAATACTATAGCAGTACATATAAATAATCACAGACATTTTACACTGCGGCTTCTACTTCTAGTCCCAAACTAAGCAAAGCTTGTACTGTAGGAACCAGTGCCTTGATCACGAATAAATGTGACAATCGCAAACGTATCGTAATGCGAGCGTATCCGAGATACACTGCGCGGTGACGCTACAGCGGTTGGCAGTCGAGCTGGCGTTGACGCGCAATATAACTCGAAAACGTTAACGCGGCGACTGTCAGATTTATTCGTGATCAAGGCACTGATTCCTGATAGAATACTTATACGCATACATTTTTTGTTGGTGCATTTTTCAACTTACGTTGCAAACAATTTTTGTGTTCACATCACAAGTGTAGTTATAAAGGTTTCCATACACACAGTCTATGCTTCTTTTACAAGTTATACAAGGGTAATTGAGAGATATACAGTCATAACTTTCAGCATCATCCACAGTTGGGCATGTGTACAAATATTCATCATTTTCACTGAAACTGACGTCTCTTTCACTTGAATCTTCCTTCAATTTACTGTCTTTGGTTTGTATGTTATTGTTAGCTGTAATAAACGTACGGGTAAGTTGCTAAATTAGAGCAAATAAAAGTAAAATCGCGAACTTATCACAAAAAACTTAAAACAAAACTTACCCATATCGGTTGTGTGTATTGTATTGAAAATAACTAATAGAACTAAAACAAAACAGTCCCTTGCATTTATTCGCATAGGAATTCTTGGCATTGTGGACGTAAAATGATCATTTCCAACAAATAAAATAAATATGGATACATATGGATAGAAATCGACTTTCTCTTCTTCTTCTCTTCATTAATGGCCTGTGTCCGTCATTTCGACAGACAATTTTGCCAATGTCAAGTGTTAAAATTGTAATAAATAAGTCAAGTCAAGTCATCAGTCAAGTCGGCTGTCGTTTGTTTTGAAAAGAAAATGGTGGATTTTCTCTTCAAACCTAATACGAATTTTCACATTCAGAAAAACCACTTTACACACATTTATTCCAATGGCTCACACTTTATGTTACGACCTAAGTATTATTGGTTAAAATTCCACCAAAATGAAACAACCATACTCACAATAACACAAGAAAAACTATTAAAATAAAAGTGCTATGTGTCGTTTCAAAAAATGACAAAACTCGTGTCCGCCTCTGCCCATCGCATCATTTCGACGGACTTTGCCAATGGCAGTTGTCAAGCTTTGTCAAGTGTATGAGGCCCTCACCTTATGCACAGATCATATAATAACCTTAAGTTGCTCGGTGGCCTACACCCCGTGATTATTTTCGTTATTCCAATTTAGTAACTCCATCTAGTGTCGAGTAGCACATTTAACTCTATTTGGAACTAGCAAGCACATCAAGTCGGTTTAATGTGTGAAATGACAAAAATATAATATTTATCCAAAAATGCAAAGGAAAAGCTTCCTTGCGTTTTATTTAGACTCTCATTATTATCGGCCAGGCCATGTTGTTAGTTTATGTCAATATTTGTGTGAGAATCAGCAAACCCAGCCGTGTTTAATTTAACCTTTCAAATAAAACTAGGTACTATTTACAACACGTTATAACGAATTTAATAGCAATAAATTTAATTTCTATCAAAATAATACTTAGATTCAACGGTTCTCTTCTCAATACGTACATACATACTTCTTGCAACGTATCATCATCTAATGCGTATTGACAACGTGCGAATGAAGAAAAATAAGTTCTGGTAGGTAGGTGCAGGCATCATCAAAAGTTCATATCACATGTTCGGATCTAAGAGTTATTTCTCGACGGACATGTACTTCATTATGCTTTGTTATGTAAAAGACTAATGAAATGTCTCACCAATCAATGCTAAAGAAAAGATGTAATTGAATGTCCATAAAAAGCGTTTGACAATGTAGTTTCGACAACGCACAGCGCTTTATTTACTAGAATAAACAAAAATTAATTAATTAAGTATACTTACTAAATAATCATAAACTAAATATTGATCATAAACTATCTATTAGGCATGAGCACAACATTGACAAAATAAATGCATCAATAATAATAACTAAAGGTTTCAACAAAGTGTAGCATAAAACCAAAAATACCAATATAAAGCCAAATTACATTTATAAATTCAACAACTTACCAACGTCATAACAAATTACAATTTTTTACATTTTATATTACTTATTATCAACTACCTAAACACATAACATTGCTTTTGTATGAATCAAGTTATAAGTCTGGGTTCTAGTCTAGGACACTTACTGCGACGTAAAAACGTCGAGTCTTGAGTTTTGATCCAGACTCAAGATCTGACAAGTTGGTTCTATTACGCCATCATTCCTGTTATCATATCATCCATACATCATACAAAACATTAGAATAACACAAAAAAAAACATTACACTAAGATAATCACTGCTTCTAGAATCACCATCAGTAGATAATCACGGCTTCTAGAATCACCGTCAGTATCAAAACGATTCTTACTACTCTCATTTTCTTTAGACTGTGAAAGAAACATTATACTAAACTTTGATAATCACTGCTTCTAGAATCGCCGTCAGTATCAAAACCTTTCTTACTACCCTCATTTTCTTTAGAAAGTTCCGAAATCGTCGACAAGTCGGGTACAGCACAGGTTATCGGGAACAGCTGTTTCAAATTCGCTGCATAGTTAGAAACTCTTGTGTTAGATGTCATCTGGTCTGGACGCAAGTTAGTATTATTAGTATCGTCTTCGCTGAATAAGTACCATTTTGTGGAAGGTATAGGAACCTCATCAGACAAATCGTCTGTGAGTAGACTGCAGTTGGCTATAGGGCTGTGGTAGATTGTCTCTGTTGGTGTGCCAAAGATTTCTCCTGAAGATTTTTCGCCTAGAAAGATACCATGATTTTAATATTACGAGAAATACCGCGGTAGATATTTTCAAGGGGTTGAGGAGATGTCTACATCGGATCGGATCTCATCATAGCATCCTTTAGAAGTCCACTTCTGAACAATGTAGGCTTCCTTTACATGAGAAAAGAAAGGTCTACATCTATGGAAGGTTATTCTGATCAAGAGGTAAAATTTTTGAACTACCCTCCTAATCCATCGACTTTCAGAAAGCTTTACCTACTTATAATCGTTGCATAACTTTATTCAGCTGTGTAGATGCAGGTAATGTCAAACAGTGATAGCTAGAGTTTAATCAACTTTTTAACTATTCAGCTTTTATAAGTATGGCCCTTAGTTGATTATTGAAAGAAACTTACCGTTTGTGTCCTGCGCATTGCGCCTACGATATCCTCCAGACAAAATCTCCACATCCTCCATAACTTTCAGCAATTCACATTCCAAAGACGTCGTACTGTTCACAGATATGACAGATTCCGATTTGGAGTTCTCTACAAACTCTATACTATTACTGATACACTCGTTCGCATGCAGGCACGTTTCCGAGTGATTGTGAATAAGTTCCACACTGTCGCCTTGGAAAAACTGTTCAGATATCGACGCTGTTTCGTTGATCCCACTGTCAGAGTAGACAGATATCTGACTTGTATTACCAACTGCCGTTTCTTGGACTTTAGCGATTGTTGTGCTTTTAGGGCGTTGTATTTTGACTTTTATGACGTCCTTCTTCATTTTTGGTTTAGGCTTTGGTTTAGCGTAGAGGTCGACATCAGAGCTCTTGTTAGCATTCTCATCTAGAGGTATGAATGTGATAACAGGAGGGCAAGAGATTCTACCTCCACGAGAGCACGATTCCATGTGTTCATCTATCACGGGTCCAATAGCCGGTTTGTTCTTCTTGGTGCTTGCTCTTTTGCGAGGAGTGGAGCACCTCTTCTTACCTTTAATTTTCTTCGGTTCAACAACATTTGACTCATCTACGTCCATCATATTTTCTTTGTTACTATCTGATATCTTCTTAGCGCTCTCTAGCAGCAAATCACGGAGTTTTCTATCGAGAGTGTCTGAGAGCGTATTATTTATGCTCATGTTGACTACTGGCACTTTTCTTAGTAAATCCGAGACCTTGATGGGAGTCTTTGGTTTTTTTACTTTACTTTTAGCTGCGCCATGAGTATTCAGCAGTTCGCAGTCTTGTTGCATCAGTGGAATGGTGACATCGACGTCGGAAATCAAGTATTGATTATAGATTTTGCTAACTACACTATCATTCGCTTGGATTTCGTTGATCGTTGGATGGTTATCGTTCTGTATCATTTCTCGGCTGATAGATAGATTTTCGACTACCGATAGTTCAGGAGAAAGTGGTAGAGAGATGTTACTAGAACTTCCCACTTCTAAAACCATATTGGAATTGTTACTAGACTCTTTAGACAGTGTGCTGAAGGGTCTCAAATCATCACTTTTGCTTGTCTCATCAATAACATCTAGTTTTTTCAACGAAAGTTTACGGTTTCCCATTAGTATTTGGTAGGATTCGGTTTTGTAAATTTCAGAGTCTAATGTGGATTGTGACCTTGATTTTTTGGGGACAAAGTAGGACGAGTTACTAGACTCAAGAGATATGTCGTGAATCGAGATTGTAGGTAATGATTTTCTTCGAGGAGCATATTTTCCTTTTTTAACGGTGATACTGAGTTTTTTCTTTCGTTTCGTGGTATTCTCTTTTGCCGGACTAGCGTCCGAGTCTTGGTATCCTTGTGTACTATCTACTGAGTTTCTTAAATCCCCTTGCGAGGTTTCATGTGGATTTTCAGAGCTGGAAGGGAAAGGCTAAGCATTAGAAGCGATGAGGTGCAAACGCAGAAGCTAAAAGTGCAAACAAAGCCACATGAAGCCTTTCAATGGAAGCAGGTACCACTCAGCAAAACAAAAGTGAAAATAACTGAACGAAACATTGAGAGATGAATATGAAATAATACACAGATATCTATAAAAAACATTTATTTTCTTTTTACACCTGCTCCCAGTTGAACATTTGTGGGCTCTTTTAACTACTGCTTAAAATAATTATGTAAAAGTTGTACATGGCGAATTGAGAAAAACCCTACAACATCGAAAGTACATATAAATTGATACTCTACTTTCCTTAAAATATTAATAAACTGATGACTATTTTATATACAACTATAGATTGGGAAAGCTCTACATGTGTAGTTAAGTCAGATGTTTGACTATAAACTCTAGGCAGGGTTCTATGTCAAAATATGATTTTGTACATTTTAAAATCAGGCAACATAGAATTATGTTGAACAAAAAAGGCGTTTGCTGTAGGTTTTTAGAAAGCAAAACCAGTATACACTAGTTCAGAGAATCGAAAGATATTGTGTTTTCGGTAAGAAATATTCAGATCACAGAGAGATCAGCTAGTCATAAATTAGGATACGAGATTACAACAAAGACTTATCTCTTTTGTAAGAATTACCTAAATGATTATTGTGTGAGATAGATAAAATGAAAGAAAGGAAAAAAAAGCAGACCTATCTCAATCTGTAGGTGGTTTTAATGGTGGTTTTAATATAAACATGCAAGTATTATTAAAATGGGCTAAAATATAAGATAATCACAAAATAGTTTGTTTAAATTGTGATTTAAAAAAACAGCATTGTCACTCCTTAAAATAACTTAATTTCGCTTAAATTCGATTAAAACTTCGCCAAATGTATTAAAATATTCGGTTTTCTTCTAAATTTATCTTTTTCACAATATTCGACGGTAAATTTAGAACCTTTGTCCTTCCAAAATATACATTTACTTTGATTTATATTATCCTTAAAGGTTTAAATCGTTTGTTGGACATGATTTCATAAAAAAAAGAATGACTAAGTACCTACGTTATTTTTTTCTATTTTAAAATTAAAACATTTCAAATTCATCTTTTTTTTACACACTTAAGATTCTAAACATCTAATTTAAAAGACATTTATTCTATTCTATGACATTTTATCCAAGAATTATCGTCATCCTAGAATATCTTCCATAACTACATATTACTAATTAATAAATGCGTTTTTTCTTCCAAAATGACTCAATTGACTCAATATAATTTAACTAAATATATTTTTATAAGGGTGTAACGCAAGCTAATTTGGAAAAGTAAGCTAGTTTGAACGCGATTGTCCAAAATGGTCAAGAATTTTAATAAAAGTCAAGTGAAAAAAACTATTTTTCAAATACAAGCAGTGTAAAATAATGGCTAAAACAGAGGCAGATAACAATTTAACGTTGTTAAAATTAAACGCTGCCCGTTTTCGAAGTTATAAACAAAAGAAGATATGGAATCTCAAAATTTATTAGATTCTCTTTTCAAAGTTCTGTTAAAAAATCTGTCAAAATTCCGTGACTGGAGTTTCGAACAGACCAACAAACTCCATCAACGGTTAAAATACCTCATCATAATGGTTTATTTCATTTTGATGTAGTTTTTACAGTCCTATATCAGTTTAATTTGTTAGGGATACTTTTGCTAAATCATATCATTTTCTATTTACTTTTATGCTCATGTAGGTTTTTATTTTACAAGTTTATATACTTTTTGTATCGAATGTCTGTATAATTACGTTATTTGTAGAATTTACTTTACAATCTGTTGTTTGAAGTTTTAAAAACTGTTGTGAAAACAATCTACCTTCTTTTATTCGCTGTTACTTTGCTGTTACGCCGTGATTTTGGACCAGGCGGGAACATGTAACGGGCATCATCTTCGTTATCATTCCCCCTTGCACTCAATCGTGTGGTCCGACTCGACGAATCAGTTTCTGAAAGGATGAATAAAATACTGTAATAAACTGCAATTATGCCTAAGATCACCCAAAACTGGTTTTCAGAGCTGATTAATATACTTATAACTTAGAAACGGCTCCACCAATTTTCACCAAACATGATAAAAAGCTGAAATGGAGATGGGCAGGACACCTGCGGGCCTAAGATGCGCACGCGAGATATTTGTCATGTCGTTCTGTCAAAATTTAAGCATTTTGTACCAGTTTTTGAATTTTTGCATTATCTGTGGCAATGTTGTCGACAAAACGCGCCTTGAATATTCAACTTTTGACATTTCTGCATGACTATTATCTCGTCCTCAGAGAGATACGACGACTAAGAAGTGTCAAAAGTGTACAATAACAAGGCGCGTTTTGTCGACAACATTACCACAGATAATGTAAAAGTTCAAAAACTAGTGCAAAATGCTTACATTTTGACAGAACGACATGACAAAATATCTCGCGTGCGCATCTTAGGCCCGCTGGCAAGAAGGGAAGACGGGAGATGGACGAAGGCGGTCATAGAATGATGGCCAAGAGATGCCCGTAGACCAAGAAGGCGACCACCCGCCCGATGGTCAAATGACTGACTCTGAGCTGGGAATCACTGGACACAACTCGCAAGGGACCGAAAAGAATGGCGTAATAAAGAGGAGGCCCATACTCAGCAGTGGGTGCAAACGGGCTGAAATGATGATGATGATAAAAAAGTGAGTGACCAAGTAGTGGCCTCGAGAGGGACATTGGTCACGAGGCAGACCACCAGCCAAGTGGGCGGACGATATCGTAAGTGGCAGGAGCACACTGGATTCGATTGGCGCAGGATCGGAAAGAATGACGTGACAAAGAGGACGCCTATACCCAACATTCAACAGTGGATGCGCATAGGCTGATTAGAGAGATGGCAAAAAACCCGCTTTCAAAGCAGAGCCCTGCTTTCAGAACTACGAGGGCATAGACAAACACAACCTCGTCAATCTTATACGTCCCTTCCGTATTTTGATAGGGGGTCAAACTGTGAAGCACAAAAATAATGTAAATATGTTCTGTGTACGGATTTCACTTACCATTCCCACTTTTCCTGGATCTGGTAACTCTAGGTTCAACAGGAATCTTAACCGACGCATTAACAACTTTATCTTGAGCCGGCTCAATCACTTCCTTGTCCTTAACCTTGTCTTCAGCTGCAGGCTTTTCATTTACTGGTTTAACCGATTCAAGTGAGAGTCTTTCAGTAAGATTAGCTTTACTACCATTGGTTTTAGTCTCGTCAGCTGTTTTTATATTTTCAGAGTTTCCTGTTTTATCTTTTAGGCTTAGTTTTGATCGTCTTGGTCTTTTGGCTGTAGTTTCCGATTTTTCAGAATGCTCTGAGCTTGTGGATGGAGTTTTCTTAGGTCTACCGACTTTCCTGTTGAAGTAAATAAATCATCAAACTGAGATTGTTCTTTTATATGAATTGAATTCTTGTTTGCCTTTGCAGTGTTGATGGAAATTTCGCAAATATCACCTTTTGTTAGACTAATTAGCACGAAGGAACGAATGGAGAGAAGTAATTTTCTCTGAAGAATTTGAATCCAAGCAAAATTATGAGAAAACTGAACAAACACACACAATTCTAACGAAAAATACAAGGGAGAAACACAAAAATGCATCTTTTAAATGTATTAAAATTGGTTAGATCTGAAAATTATACCTTTTGAGGTTATTGTGGCATGATAAAAAATTTACTTACCTTTTTGTGACATTGGAAGTTTGGGTTTCATCTGTCTTAGCGTGTTGTTCGATTTCTTTGAATATTTCACTTTCAAGATCATCGACTTTGCGCTCATCTGTAAAATATATTAGTAAGCAAGCAAGCTCGTATAAGTTAGTGGCCAACTCTGGTGACGGAGTTTTTAGGCCGCCTTAACGACTGCTAGAGCTGGGACCGACAGTTTAACGTGCCCTCCGAAGCACGGAAGCGCTCAGATGTAATTGCCACAACGGTCACCCATCCAAGTAATGACCGCGCAGAACGTCGCTTAACTTAGATAATCAGTGAAGATTGACTAAGCAAGCCTAGCCACGAGCGCTTCTATATATAAGTATAACATCTCAATAACAAAACTCATCTATCGAGAACAATATTAAACTAATCATCCCTGAAGTAACTCTTATACCTGGTTTACACTTTGTTAAGTATTAAGCGCGAGTGACAAGTGCAAGTGTTAAGCGATAAGTAAAATCAGCGTGTAAACGCATACCTGTTAAGTGATGAGTGCAGATAACAAGTGCAAGTGCGAAGTAAAGTGATTAGAAGCCGTGTGTATTTTTACTGTTAAGTAGCTTCCCCCGCACACCCGCGCTCTCCCCGCACTCGGAGCGTCGCCCGAACTTGGTGCGCTTATACGTATACGGGCAATTCTTTGAGCGATAATTGCTCGGCAACACGAATGGATCAATTTGGAGTAATAAATAGCAGAATCAACTAAACACTGTGTGAACGTTCTGAATACATTTAACACTTGACATCAAAAAACACGTTAACTATCCACTTAGCACTTCGCACTTGCACTTAACAAAGTGTAAATCCGCTATTCTCTCTCTCTCTCGACTCGACTCTTACTCCTATAGTGGCAAGTAACAAGTATGTAACTCTTACAACATTGTAATACTACAAATTTTAGTTTTCTAAAACTAACACTTACTTTTATCTAAAATCTGTATGACCGGAGTAACAAGGCCGCTTATATCCTCCTTGGTTGGTTCAGTCGGTTTAGTTGCAGTGGAAGTATCAACAGTTTTATAAAATATGCTCATCAGATTCTGCACTACTGGTAGTACTTCTGGCCAGTGCCCTTGTAGGTTTACCGATTCCTAAAACATTATAGTCACTCGGTTATAGACCCAATGTACTTCATGTTTCCGTGGTTACGACTAATTACAGGCAAAATGCTTTCATTATTAGGAACTTCTATACTATTATAAAACTAAATATGCAGATCTACTAAAGAAACTATTCTGATTCCGAGAATCGAATTTGTCTGTTTTTTTGTTCGCGGATCACGCCTTAACTACTGAACGAATTTCAACGGAACTTATACCATTCGGAAGCTCTTTTTCCAGATTGAAACATGGGCTACACTTTATTGAAATCAATGACGTGGATTCTTGGAACAGCTTGAACTCTCTAAACCAAAAGCAGCCATTTGCTACGAGGTTCATCGTACGCTGGTTGACAGATATTTTGGTGGAATGTTTCGCATGCGTACGAAGTCGCGGGTATCAGCTAGTGCTACGTACGTGTACGTGTATCACTACTTATTTAATACCTCATTACCTACACTAAAATGACCGTTCTTCTGTGGCCTTGCAGTATCTCTTACCTCGTTGTTCTTCGATAGTATTATTTGTATCTTGCCACCAGGCGCGTGCTTTATATCCATTTGCTTATCTGCAACAAAATAAAATAGTTGTTATTTTGGTGCGCAGCAGTAGAACTAAAATAGGCTAAGTTAGAAACTCAAACATTACACCCCTCACTTAATATTATTATTTGTATTATCTTCAAAAATATGTACGCTCGGTGTTGGTGAGTCATAATAATGTATAGAGCTGTAACAATATCAAAAGTACATGCCTAGTTATTATTTGTAAATGTTTTATTATTGGTACTAGTATATAGTCGAACACGAATATGACTATCAACAAACGTTTATGAGAGCGATATTAGACAGAATGATTCAACTTACTCATATCAGTTTCAGCTAGTTTCTGGACAGTTTGGTTCACACTATTAGTACTTTGGACGTTTCTGAAAAAATATACAAGTATTTTATAATACAACAAATTATTAAATTGTAACTCATCTTATATCTGTTCGTAAGTAATAAATGTATGCTCGTAATTTTCGACAAGTAGGTACTAATAATAAACTAGTTAGCTACAGTAATATCATACCGTGGATGATTTTGAAAAATAGGTGATTTTGAACGAGATGCACCTGCCTCCTTGACTTCTTCTAGTTGTCTGTAATAAAATAATTATTTTGAAATCACTAGAAAGTTGACACGTGCTGATATTAGTTTAAAAATTGTTTAGTGTAGTTACTTTTTTAATGCAGCTGCTTTTTTCTTCTCATCGATATATTTCTGTTTCCACATCAATTCTTCTTCTTCTTCAGAGGCAGCTAAAAACAAATTATTTACTTATAGATGGTCAGTGCAGGGAGACACACGTTTTATGTTGTCTTTGCTTAGTGTATTTAATGTTTTTGCCCATTTGTGTGTCAGAAATAAATGTATTTTCTTTCTTTCTTACTTGTTTAGTTATATAATTTACATTATTTTTGTTTTTCTAAACTGTCGAGCGTGTATGGAAATTAAAGTTTCAAACATTTTTGATTTTAAAAACGATATACATACAAAGTATATTCACGATCAATGTAAAGAAATATAAGTACACCATTACCTATAAAAAAATTAATATACCATATAGTAGGTAGGTCTAAGTAACCAACAAAGTGCAGTTTGATTGATTAATGTGTAAATGTAACATAAAACGTACCTAGCGAGTCGTATGTGACATAAGTTAGTGATTTTCCGTTCTTCACAATAGGAACGATTCTATTGCCATTGAGTAAGAACAGGGCTCCCTCCTCGCCCATTGCTACCAATCGCCCCGATTTAGGGTTCCTGTAACATAAAAAATATTCAATCTCGCACGGGTTTACTGCAAGGGTTCACTGTTTATGCATTTTATGCATTTCACGAAAACTGATAATGTTGATAATAATAATGATTATGTGTACGTGTCTTTGTGAAACCTCATATTTGGTACCAAATCGTAGTAGATACACTAGGTTCGATATGTTCGGGATATACTTGGACATAAAGTAAATATTACCTATATTTCCTAGCGTTTCTATTGCGTCGACTGCGCGGCGGTGATATGAAATCGTCAGCCAACTCCGGCTCACTTATACTGCCCTCCCAATCACTATCCTCGTTGATTGTACTGTAAGTTTCAAAACAGTTTGTGAGGAAATAGTGACGCAATCACACCCCCCATAATCAAATTAATGAGTGAGATTTGAAAGATATTTCAAACTACATTCGTATTTATTAAAAATCGCATATAAAGCGAAGCGGGGCAATTCCGTCAGAGGGGTAATTTTACATAAATGAAACATCTATGTACTTACATGTAGAGAATTTATCAGTGCATACAATATT
This sequence comes from Eulithis prunata, assembly GCA_918843925.1. NCBI lineage: Eukaryota > Metazoa > Arthropoda > Insecta > Lepidoptera > Geometridae > Eulithis > Eulithis prunata. The sequence continues at coordinate 3,175,776 of OU974023.1, read as the reverse complement.
AAGCGCCAGCGTCAGTTCTATTCTAAGCTAACTAAGTCAAGGTACTGACAAAAAACTTAGCCTAATTAGCTCATAGGAAAAAAAAACTAACTCGATCTTGAGCATTGTTTCAGCGTACGGGCCATAGCGTTCTTTTGTATTATCCTTCTTACAAAATAAAGCCTGGAAGAAATCGCTTTCAGCGATAAGGCCACCCATTGTACTCTACAAAGTTAGTTTTAAAATTTGTACGTACCTATTCCTTGTGTACAATGAAGTATCATGTATCTATCTATTTAAAGTGTTTGAGTTCGTTTACTGTATCTATTATTACATATTTGGATGCTATTCTCAATCAATGTGAGTGTTTAGCCTCCTCTACACGTCAACAAACGCGGCCGCGGACTCTGGCAGATGCATCCGCTGATGAATTTCCACGAGCTGTCCACACGTCTGTAGGTTGATCAGTCTATGTTCTAGGTTCGCGCCGAAACCCTTTGATGCGTGCCAAAAAACCGACAACAAACGGATTCGAGGCGGACGCATCTGCTGACGTTAAATACCTACCACAGACGCCCCCCCTACACGTCTGCAGATGCATCTGTTGACTTGTAGAGGAGGCTTATAGAAACTCACTGAGTGATGATGATGAACTTACCACGAAGTCCGTTGCGACTTAGTTCTATTCCGAGACCGCAAGGACCGCCTGCGTTGCGCCGCCGTCTTTGACGTCCCTTCGAAACAATAACCTTATGGTAAAATTAAATAGGCACCTACTATTCTGTTCTACATACAACATTGACAACACAAGTACTAGGCTGGTCGCATGAAAAAATGTCTAGCAGAAATGTCTAGACGCGCGTCCTAGGGCGCAGCAGAATACCTACAACAATAGCTCGCTGAGAGCATATTTTATAGTTCAATGCAATTCTAGTCTGAATGGCCCTTGCAGTGTTGCCCGCAATTTCGCCAATGTCACGTTACTGCGGGCGAAATAACGTTGAAATATACATTTTTAAAATCATCAATTTTCAATTTGGAAATTGTTTCGCGGTTATGGCAGCTGACATTCGGTTCCTGGATTCACTGTAGATACCCGAAGCAACCGCGCAATGAGAACTAACGCACACATTGCTGCGCATGTGGGGACTAGTCCATGGTTACTAGCCATACCGCATTTTTCAAAACTGTTACTCTATACTATAGGTTTTATTTGTGCTCAGGTGACCAACGAACTATCAGCGGGGTGTTGTACAAAGTATAATGAGCATAGTGTCATACGACGCGCGTCTACATGTGGTATATTAGTGGCAAATCAGCATACTGAGTGTTCTGTGCCGAACAAAAATTGCGTTTGCCAATATTTGGCATGTTTTTAGCCTTGGCCTTCACCTTTTTAAAACACTTTTAAATGTTTACAATCAGTGGTGTCGTTGCTAATTAATTATTAGTCAGTTATGTGAAAAACAATCAAAATAATAACGTTCTACGAAATACTAAATAAAAACATGCTTGCTTACTTTTACGAAACATTTTCACATCACACAGTGTCATGCACCTTTAACTCACCAGGTACGAATCCAAAGGCCTGCTCTAAATGCTTAAACCTTTCCTTTGGTCTTTCGGAGGGAGGCGTCTGTTGAACGTCAGAATCCGAATTGGACATCAGGACAATAAAATCTTGTTTTTCCAGATCTGGGAAATGCATTTCTGTTGATTGATCAATTTTATCACGTTTTTTATCAACTGGCGGATCCGATTTTGGTATCTTCTGTTTTGTTGGAGCCAGAGGTTCAGTTTCTATAGTTTCTTTCTGTTTTTTCTCCACTAAGGGCTCAGTTATTACCACTATTTTGTCACTAGTAGGTGCATCTTTCACACTATTCGGTTGGTTATCCTCTGCAGAGACACTAACAGTATTTTCTATTGTTTTCTCCTTATTAATTGGCATAGGTGTATCTTCCTCCGAATCAGAGTATTTCGTTGTGTTAAACTGCTCCTCAAAAAGACTCACGCTTTGCAGACAAGGATTTTTGTTATGTGCTAACTCGTCAATATGTTGAGCTTGCGTAACGTCAATCTTGTCTGATTTCTTAAGAGCTTCGAAAATTGCTTCAGTGTTGTTGGTACTAGGTGTTACTTCAATGACATCTCCATTTGTTTTCGTCTCAACTCTATTTTCTAGCTTCTGCTTCTTGGTTTCAGTTTTATCTGTAGATGTGGATCTCTTTCGAGATGCATCTTTTAGCGGAGCTAAGATATCGAACTTGGAGTTGGTTTTTTGACTCTTTGTTGCGTCCAATACTTCTTGGTTGTTAGGTATTATCGTGTCTGATGTAGCATTCAAGGTGTTTTGATTATTGTTCTCGCTATCGATAGGTTTCTTATTTTCTTTTGGTTTTTCTGTAATATTCTCAGGAGCTTCAATGGTCATTGGTTCTGCTTCTCCACGAGGCTGATTTTTACCTGCGTCTTCATTTTGTTCCGCTGTTTCTTGAACAATGCTTTCGTCACTTTCATTTCTCCCAGGTACCTCTTGTTCTGCGTGTGCACAACCTTCTAGCCAATTATTTAAGCCTTGCAAATCGGTTGTCGTAACTTCAGTTACGATTTCATGATCGAAAGTCGGGCCGATGTCAACCTCCGCTCCCCCTTCTACCACAATTCTTTCGTCTTCAATAAGTTCTACATTATCCAAGTTTTCGGTGTCTTCAATTACGAATACTTCTTGATTGACATCTGCAAGGTTACTTTCAGGAATATCTTCTACGATTTGCATTTGTAGTTCCTTGTCAGAGCCTTCTGATTCTGTTTCGAAGTCTTCCAGTACTTTTTTGACTATGCATGGTGGTTCAGAGGATTCAAAGTCCAAGCATTCCTTTAGGGACTTTGAGGGCTCTCCCAATTCTTCTAGGAGTTCTTCTGTTGTTTTTTTCGAGACTGGAGGGTCGTCGCGAGACTGTCGAAATTCGTCGTCTTCTATAATGAACGTATCGGCTGAAGAGCGATTCCTCACAGTAATGGTTGCGGATTTAATTTCCTCACCTAGAGTTTTTTCGGCCTCATTGTGTATCTCAGCGCTAGTACTTGGCTGCTCAATGTCAGGTGCTTTTTCTGCTAGAAATATCAATACTGCGTTATCTCATTGGAATACAAAATCATTTTTGTATTCTAATGAACATCTGGTCTAAATAAGCACTAGGCAATATTTACTAAAAATCATTATGGTAAAAATATTTTTCAGGAATATGTAACTATAAATAAATACATTACCACTGTTGGTAGACTCTTCGCTCACTGTCCGAATTTCCAGTCGGTTGTTCTTCTCTTTCGCTTGAACATCAACTCTGTGAAACATGATTTCATAAAACTAAATAAATAAATAATATATTTATTTTCACTGTTTGAAATGATACTACAAGATCAAGGCTTATTCCCAGCAAGTATAAAAAAAATCTGTCAATGTGTGATGGAATATTAAAAGCAAATGGTATCATGAATGCTCCAAATACTTTGATCTTTAAGTGGAATGTTACTTCTTACACAAGGATTATTTTGAACCATACTGCCAGTACTGCATCAATGTGAAAAAAATTTGTTGACAGGCGTTCATTTCTAGATTACATATTGTACTAACCCCTGTTTAAAACTACACACTTGGTCACGAGTAAGCTGGTAATACGGATTCTGAATATCAGGCAAAATGCGCTTCAGAAATGTTTCTTTCAAACTCTGCCAAGTACGAGTAGTCAGCTGTAACAAAAAAACAAGTGTTGGTGTCAAAAGAACTTTGCCTATGGTAGGTATATCTCTTTAAACAAGATTATATGAATCTGTGTGTCAAGTGGCGGGAAGTCACACTATGTATTGCTATCGCATCATAATAGTAGCAGGTCAGTTTACTTTAGTGAAAATTCTCGGCGCAATTGAATAATAATTATGTTTTTTACACATTATAGACAGACGTTTGACCACAATCTCCCCTGATGTTATATAATTTTTTTCTGTAAATACATACTTATGACACCAGGAGTGAATTTGCTCTTCAGATTTGTGTCATCTGGATATAGGCTTACTACCAAGATACAGCTATTACAACTATTAGGGTTGTGTAAGTTTGAAGATAAAATAAGTAACTAAATACTTACTGAAGAATTGGCATAATCCACCCACATTTTTCGTCCTCTGATTTCCCCATATGCCTTATGTTCCACTAGATACTCCACTATTCCTTTCATTTCCTTCATGACGTAAGCTTTAGGGCTGAAACAGAAATTAATTATTAAATGATTGCTTGTGTGACCTTTTAACTGGTGTTGCCCATCCAACATTTACATGTCAACTACAAAAACTTTAAGCATGTAGTGGGTACAGTAATCTTGTTTTATGTTTTTTTTTTGTTTGCACATCTGCGATCAGCCTGCTGGCTATAATCAGATCTTATGGAAGAAATTTCTGTAATCCACTAAGTCTAGCACCATTTTGATTCAATTTTGTTTATTTGGTTCTAGTATATTTCAGCGCTTCAATCTTTTTTTATGTATTAATGTATTAGGTACAGTAGTCACAGCGATTCTTTGTCTCTCCGAAGTTAAGCACTACACTCCCCACTCTGTAAATTTCTCCAATCCGAGTCAAGAATAGGGTTTGCAGAGCTAGCTGCAGCTAAGTTTGGTGAGACATAGATCGAGTGTGAATATTCCTACCTACACGATAAAGTAGGGTTAATAATTGTAGTTTGAAGACCAATGATTTTTGCAGTTTAGTAGAATAGTTCAAATGACCTATTTCTCTCTCAGCTCAAGTTATCGAGCTTAGACTCTAGCTAGTAGGTAGGTAGTGTAGGTATCTAGTTAACTTTTTTTTAGAAATGGATCATGAACATTTCACACAACATCCTCTAGTCTAGTCCCAAAGTAAGCAAAGCGTACTAGGGGAAATTATAAAAAAAAATTGTTTTTGTAAATACAGAGGTAGGTATTTTTATTACTTAGTAACATCCAGACATAGGACAAACATCTATGTTCTCACAAAAATTTAAGTTCCCATTGTGAATCAAACCCATGTTATAGAAGAGCATAGACTACCGACTCAAACATGATGCCTATCAATTTACATTTTTACCTAATAATCTAACAAAAATGTAGGTAAATAGGTATAATGCTAACAATAGGGTAAGATAGGTTTGTTTGATTGTTTGGCTTGGCTGTGAGTTTATAGGTAGGTAGGTAACCAAATGAGGTCCCAATAATCAGAATAAATAACTGGAGTGTATTGTAAGACCCCTTGAGATCAAATCTTGACTTACCCTGACATTTTTTGCGAGGTTTTTAGCAGCCAACTTGAAAAATGCGAATTTGAAATTTCACTGCCAGCACAGCATCACACCACTTCGATATTTTCCATCATAATATTTCCTCAGTTCCTGGAACATCAAGATTTGATTCAGGTACACGATGCGATGCACAAAAGTGGTATCAAAACCAAAGAAAGAAACGCGCGTATTTAGAATTCGGGTTAGCAAAAATATTTTAGCGGCTCCCTAATCTAATTATCGGCCAGCCTTTTTTCTACATACAAAATGGCGGACACCGACGTGTGCGTTTTATGTAGGTATGTTACATACCGTTCACCGTATGATGTCCCCTGCCATATAGGTGCCAACATAGAAGGCAGGGGACATCTTACGGTGAACGGTCTGTACGTAAATTGTGTGCGTGAATACGCAAAATGTACATTTCAACTGTTATAACTTGATATATTTTAACTGTTACTGTCTAGGAAAACACAGTCTAGGAAAACATGATGGTACAATACAAATAACCGTCCGAAGCAAGCAGCTAATCCGCGTTTTGATAATCCGCGTTATTGGATACTTGACTTGACAGTGTGACTATGAAACTCGTGAGAGAAATAGTTTTCTGTCTATTTTTGCATTCTCTTTGGTTTTCTGTGGTGTGAAATGTCAGATTTTTCGTCTTCTTCTCTTCAATAATGGCCTGTGTCCGTCATTTCGACAGACAATTTTGCCAATGTCAAGTTTTAAAATTGTAATAAATAAGTCAAGTCAAGTCATTTGTCAAGTCGGCTGTCGTTTGTTTTGAATAGAAAATGGTGAATTTTCTCTTCAAAACCTAACACGAATTTTCACATTCAGAAAAACCACTTTACACACATTTATTCCAATGGCTCACACTTTATATTACGTGGATGGTGGAATTTGGTGAAAATGGTGGAATTTTAACCAATAATACTTAGGTCGTAACATAAAGTGTGAGCCATTGGAATAAATGTGTGTAAAGTGGTTTTTCTGAATGTGAAAATTCGTGTTAGGTTTTGAAGAGAAAATCCACCATTTTCTTTTCATAACAAACGACAGCCGACTTGACAAATGACTTGATTTGACTTATTTATTACAATTTTAATACTTGACATTGGCAAAATTGTCTGTCGAAATGACGGACACAGGCCATTATTGAAGAGAAGAAGAAGTGGATTTGTTTGGGTGTTTATTTACGATACGCACACAAATTTCATTTTTGTTTTGTACAGGAATAAAGCTGGCCCCGCGCTCTGGCCCTTTGAGATCGAGATAAAACTGAGCACACGAAGCACAAGAACGTTACAATAATGGATAACTCCTATTTATCCATATCTGATATCCTTGTAACTAATGAAAAAGTTCCTTGCAAGTTTTTGCACGATTTACCAAAATTGGGTAGGTAGGTAAACAAAAAGCATAATAGGTGGCTTATCTAGACAGGCGTCATGGCTCAGTCGGTAGCAGCTCTGCCTTCCGTGCTGTGGGTTCGATCCCCACCGAGAACAAACATTTGTGTGTTGTAAACATAGATGTTTGTTCTGTGTCTGGGTGTTTCTATGTATTATAAGTATGTATTTACAAAAAAAAAAAAATATGTATGTATGTATTCTATCAGCCATCTAGTTTCCATTGTACAAGCTTTGCTTAGTTTGGTACTAGAAGGCGTTGTGTTAAGTGTCAGTGAATATTTATTTATTTGAAAGTAGCTCTGCCTCCGGTACCTATACATGATTTTCTAGTTAGATTTTTATAATTCTAGGATTCTTGGACCCTTCTGCAACTGAGGATGATTTGAAAGCTGGAACAAATGTTGAAATACCCCTATGGCTGGCAGAGTCACTGCATGCCAGAAGACCTCCTTTGGTAAATGTGGAATTACCCAAAACATACAAGGACTCGTACAGAGAAATATTCAATGCTGACGCCTGCACTGTTGATATGCATAAATTAGGACCACATTTCTTCGAGCTGGGATGTTATATAGCTAAGCATGATATAAAAGGCGAAGTTGGTTCCACACTTATAAATGTACGTAAAATGCTAGCTTGTGCAAACATTGAAATTTTACTCTATTGCTGATAGAATACTTAATATAAACTTTTTTTTTTGTAAATGTGTACATACTTATTTGTGATACATTTCTCACAAACTATATTCAATTTACAGACATGCCGGCAAAGATTCCGCATGTTACTCTCAGCAAGTGTCTCCAGTGACTCTATCAGTGCATTGCAGCCACTATCTACCAGTGAGCGCGCCCAGGCCTCTGCAGCCGCTAAAACTGAGAAAGCTCTGTCAATGTGGCTACAAAGGGGTGAAAGCCCACTTACAACAGCTAACATGGTTGCTAACCACAGAAAAAGAAAGAGGGCTGAAATGGAAATGCTGTAACTTTTTTTTTCAATGAATTTGTTTGGATCATCTAGATTCTAGATTAGTTTGATACAAGTTATTCATGCTTGCAATGATGTAAAAAAAATAATTAAGGCATGATTTCACATTTGGTTATTAATATTTATTAAATCTTAAATCTAGTAAAAATTACACCCTATCTACCCTTAGTTTTTACCTAGAAACTTGGGACTTATTGCAATGCTAAATTATATGATCTCTCTGAACAAGCTGGATAATAACAAAACATTTACTTACCACTAAATAACAGTACAATAAACAAACTTGAGATCCATAAAATAAATAAAATTATTACCAAACACACAACCTTATTATTTACACTATTACAATTAAAAAACATAAGTACACGTAAAATAATGGAACTGCAAATAATAAATTCACATGAACTTATTTAAGCTGTTCAAGTCTTCTTCACAATACACTTGCACCTCATCCTCTTTAGGACGCACCAAAAGTTCCGAGGTACATTTGTACGGGTGTATTGACTGTTAACATCGGTCATTCTTCACTGATGGATTCAGATCGTGGAAGTATGCGTGGGCCATTGTTTCATCAGCAGGCATACGTAACGCAGGATTACATGCCAATAGCTTTGATAAGAGATCTCGCCCCCTCTGTGACAGTCTGGGAACCACCTGGGCTAAGCCAAGTGATGGTTGGTAAATGGGCAGTGGCTTGTAGTCAGGCAATTGTGTAACTCCCGGCCATGATTCCTCATTAGGTGTGCCTATAATATGTTGTAATCTTATTAGAACACTTTCCTTGAAAGTTCAAGGCTCAAAATACATTAGTTACTAAATAGAATAAATGAAATAGCAGTGCCTAGATATTTATCATAATCACAGTATCTTAGAAAACCTACCAAGCATTTTAAAGATCCTTTTCAGTTGATCATCCACATCAGAGCCAGGAAAGAGTGGCCTTCCTGAGTTGGCTAGCTCAGCAAAGATGCATCCTGCAGACCACATGTCAATACTAGTTGTATACAGTTTGGCACCGAAAAGCACATCCGGCGGGCGGTACCACAGCGTCACCACCTCGGCAGAGTAACATTTCACAGGAATTCCAAATGCTCTTGCGAGACCAAAGTCAGCCAATTTCAGTTCACCATTCTTATTAATTAGTAAGTTCTGTGGCTTTAAATCACGATGAAGGACATTGTGGCTGTGGCAGAAAGCAAGTCCCCGAAGCAACTGATACATAAACGATTTGACAACATCCAAATCTATCTCCCCATTGAGACTGTCAAAGTATTTCTTAAGATCTTGGTCGCAGTGCTCAAACACTAGGGTCAGCTTCTTCTCACTGTGTAGCACGTCGTATAGACGCACAATATTTTTATGTTTTAGCTCTTTCAGTAAACATATTTCTCGAAGAGCGGATGATGGTACTCCTTCATCGTCGTCGTCTAACCGCACTCGTTTGAGAGCGACTATCTCATGAGTCTCTTTATTCTTTGCTTTGAAAACTGTTCCGTAAGTTCCTTCTCCAATTTTCTCGAGTTTTTCATATTTTTGCATATTTTTTGGTAAAAGACCGATAAAATTATTACAAATCGTCGGATTCCAAAAATGCGAATTAATTCAACTGACAGTGACAAATAGTTCGTAGTTGAAGTTGAATTGTCATTATTTTTTTTTTACTTAAGATGCCTGTCTTTTTGCTAAGCCTCTTTAGCTGCGCGTCAGAATCACAGCGCGCGTAACACGCGGAGCGAGAAATCGAAAAATGAAGGCAAAAAAATGCAATACCATGCAAGTGACAAATGCTCGCCATTAGCAGCATCCTTCATCATCTCCTTGCCCTTTTCCCATCCAGCATCCTTAGCAGTTAATAATCGGCAGCACTGGCGGGGTTGCAGCATGGCTATGCGCAAGCATCATAATAATAATGAAGATGATTTACAAACATACAAGTGTGAGGCCTCTAACTTGCTGATTTACTACTCAAGCACTGATCCGGCCGGACTTAGCATACATTTTTCTAAAACCTCTATTCAAATCTATGGTTGAGTAACGATTTCAGTAGTCATACGGGCCTGAGTGTCAGTCAGAAAACCAAAAAGACTTGGCAAAAAGACAAGCCTCCCGCGCAAAAAAAAATTCAGCATGATATCGCTTGATTGATTTGATTTCGCGAAATACGGAAATACGAAAAAAAAAGTCAAATCAAATAAAATCTGAAAAGTTGGATTGTCGTTTTTCATTGCGTTTTTATTTTAGAGTTAGAGTTATACCTACCTATTATTATTATAATCGTCTATTTCAAAGTTTCAAGGTAAGTGGTATAGTTTTAATATTGGTCTTTGTCGTGCACTTTCTAATTTATCCGTATCCTTTGCAAACAACATGAATTTGAACATTTAGTTAGGTACCTAGGTACTTAGATATGTACCTACTGCGTATTATCTTTTCCATCAAGTTTGGAAATCACGCGTATGTTTGCAGATGAGCGAAGGTAAAGGCACTATGGTTGATAAATCAGAGAGTAGTTCCTTCGAGGACCTTGCTTCTGCCGCAATCGCTGAGGAGATAGAAGCAGCAAAGTTGGCTGAAGCAGCGGCTTCAGAAAAAGAGAAAGAAAAGTCACAGGATGACAGTCCTAAACCTGATGAATGGCAAGATTTATTGGGGTCAGGAGCCCTTCTCAAAAAGGTGAGTAGCTATGTGCTAGGGCATGCAGTACCGGTACCATTCTCCTCAACAGTACCAGAAATTACCGGTACTGCCGCCATAGTAGATAGGTACCTATCGATACAAGAAAACTATTTGTTACATAGAGAAACTACTGAACCGATTGAGATGAAATTTAGCACAGATGTAGCATAAACAAATTTCTATTCTTGGGAATAGGTACATAAGTATTTTTTTAATTCAAAACCAAAACAAAACCCTCAGAAATAATGTAGTTCATTATAATGGCCCTCTGTTCTTCTCTCCGCTCTCTTGTGATCAAAATAACTGACCAACGAAGTGCTCTTCTATCAAAATAAATCTTCTAAGTAGGTACCTACTTTCCTATGTGTACAATCAAGTTTTTGGAAGGAATTTCCTAAAGTGGCCGCGAGAAAGAGGATCGTATAGGGGGGAGGAGTAGGGGCACTATTCCCCTTTGGTAACAAAAATTCTTTTTTTAATTCTAAATATATTTTCAGATAATAAAAGCAGGTGATGATGGCCTAGGTATAAGAGCTCACAGAGGACAAATAGTTGAAATTAGTTACGAACTGAAGATCAAAGATACTGGAGATCTTATTGAAAAACAAGATCATGCCTATATCTATTTGGGAGATAATGAAGTGAGTATTTTTTCTACTGACTATCCTCCTGCACACTTGACAGAAATTCCGTCATGGACGACGTCGTCGGACGACCGATCTTCCGCGGAGTGTGCCCCCTATTTGTAATTTATACCTATGCAATAACTTGCATTGACGTTCCGTCGGGAAAGGTCCGCGACGGAATTTCCGTCAAGTGTGCAGGAGGCCTTTGACTGTCTCAAAATGATCGAACCCTATATTCAACCCTCGGTAAAAGTAGTCATATGCGTCAAAGGTATACAGTTTTTGAACAAGCTATGCTAGATTAGTAAAGCAAAACAAAACAAACAAAAGATAGATATATACATATATCTTTATTGTACACCAAAAAACAATACAAGAGAAGTTATTTGGTAACTTGATGTTGTTATTCTGTGGCTGAAAGAACATAATTTTTTAATGAATATACATACAACATGTAGTGACAATATTTCAGATACTTAAAAATACTGGAGAAATGAGTTTGGTTTTTGGTGTAGCCATAGTTAGTAGGATTTTCATTGGTCAATTACCATGATAAAATATAATTTTTTAATGAATATACATACAACATGTAGTGACAATATTTTAGATACTTAAAAATACTGGAGAAATGAGTTTGGTTTTTGGTGTAGCCATAGTTAGTAGGATTTTCATCGGTCAATTACCATGATAAAATATTTTGATTGTACATGTTTGATAAATATGTACAAAAAATTTTTTTTAAATATGTACAAACAATATGTATGTTTGATAAATAAAGCAGGGTCAATGACCTAAAAAACCAAGAAGACATTTAAATAATCAGTGCCAGCAATGACTTACTGTGTATTGTTTAAAGTAAATACAATCTAATCTTATCAACAATCTATCACCTATCAATTTAAACAAGTCGGCTATTTTGATTAGAAAACTGCATGGATACAATAATAATAGTAGTATTAGTTAAAATAAAAACACAGTAGAATTAGTCTTGTGAAGGAGCTCCTTTGAAAAAAAGTTCCACAGTAGTTTTACGTCACCCAGCAGTGATGATAACATTGCGGTTTTGATATGAAAGGTGCTGGAGAGATTATCAGCTCATGGGAATTGACACTTCTATGTCCCATGAGTGTAAACCACAACATCGGTTGACATGCTCTGAGGCAATGCAATGCTATAGTTAGGAAAAACATTCAACTTGGAGTGCCATCTGGTTTTACTAAGTTGTACTAAGTTTATTCTTTTTGGTAAACGAGAGGATTTTTTAGATACATGTACTCTTAAAGTAATATTGTAGCATTATGTTCAAGCCAATATCATCATCATTTCCCTGCCCTTATCCCACGCTAGGTGTGGTTTTTCTTTTCTTCTTCCACTTACTCCTATCATTCATCAACTCTGAATCTACTCTTCTAACATTCATATTCTCTTTTACACAATCCAACCACTTCTTTGGTCTTCCTCTACTTGCATACCCCGCCACACCCAATAATGTAAGCAATATTAGCCAATGACACTGATAAAAAAATTTTTTTTTAGGTTCTTCAAGGAGTAGACCTAGCACTAACACTAATGTACAGAGGAGAATCATGCTTGCTACAACTAGCACCGCGGTTTGCCTACGGCGAGATAGGCATCAAAACTGGCGAGAGACTAGGCCTTATTACCGATCCCGAGAAGCAGTATAACGGACCAATCATAGGGCCGGAAACTTGGCTCGAATGCAGCTTGGAGCTTCATGATTGGTGCGAAGAACCAGACCTTGAGACATTGTCGATTCCAGAGAGAATGGATATTGGGTATGTTTTTTATTTCATTTTCTTGCGTTATCGGATATACAGGACGCATACCATATCATCCGCTTGCTGGTGTGACTGATTTAAAAACATCAAAGCATGAACTGAGAATCTATGGCAGAGAGACCGGAAAGAATGGCGTAACAAAGAGGTACAGACCGTTCCCAGAAAAAGTCCTCTGCCTTCTATGTTGGCACTAGAAGGCAGGGGACATCTTACGGTGAATGGTAGCTTATATTAGGTTTTATTATAGTTTTATTCTTACTATAGCTGCATTATTTTAGTTGTAATAAGTTTTTATTCTAAACCACACATTTAGATTCAAAGCAGTTATATTTTTTTAATACAGTTGCTCAAAAAGTGGCGTATTGCAGGGACGTATAGCGTTCGGGATGTGGGCTATTACATACTCGTGCTTTTTTTTTACCTTTCCCGAACTCGTGCATTCTCTTTCCCAACTGTCAAAATGTCTAAAAGAAAAACCAACCATGAAGTTTTTACTAAAAAAAATCATAGAACTTTTTATGATTCATGCAAATACGTATATTTCTAAAAAGAAACTACTAATTTGTTTCAATATCAGATTTAATGATTTGATTGAATGAGCTAGGTAAGGTTTCATTTCATCTCATGAAATTTCATTTTCATTTCATATCAATAAAAAAATTCTACTGAAGACTTGGCTGTATGGGCATAGTTCCCTTTGCCTACCAAAATAAACTGTGAAAAAAAAAAAATCTCTGCTTATATTCTACGGTTGGCGCCATTTTTCAGAAATTAGTTGAGTTTACTGTGTTTTTATTATTTTATTAAATTGCTTCATTTTATCGCAACTGTATTAAAAATAGTCGTTCAGTACACGTGCGGAACCGTCATTGCAACTTGTTCCGACTGTCAACCCTCGCCTTCGGCTACGCCTCGGCTCGGGTAGACATTTGTCGGAACCCTTTGCAATGACAGCCATTCCGCACTTGTAATGAAATATACTATTTTTTAACTGACGTGAATCTACTGTGTTTTAAATAAAGTCTCCAAAAGGGTAAAGTAATTTAAATCTTGTTGAGAACTTGATACATTGCCAATAACTCTGAGAATGGAGATTTTATAATAAAACTTCTTTGTTGAATTTAAATGTGGCCTTACCTTGGATTTACACAACATGCATCGAATTAGATGGATTTTGAATAAACATACAATGAGTATTGTGTAAATAAAATGTCAAAGACTACTTTTGTGCAACCCGAACATAAAGTTGCATTAAGTTGCGTTAGCCAATGACACTGCAATACAATTTAACTCCTACATCTGGATTGAATATTTGCCAATCATGCAAAAATTCGTCTGGGCACTGGAATCGAACTTGTACCTCTATCATGTACACCAATTAGTCGCCCACCACACCATTAGGTTGTCGATATGTGATACTAGATTTGGTATAAAACTTATTTTTTACTAGCCGTCGCCCGCGGCGTTGCTCGCGTTCTACCCTTTAGGATGTGACTTTTCTAAATTCCTTTCTTAGTGCACCCTTACACTATATAAGGATACTACCCTCCAAATTTCATACCTCTAGGACTTATGGTTTAGTTAGGCTGTGTGTTAATTTTAAGTCAGCTTAAAAAGAGTTTTATATATTGATGATTAAACACAGTTGCCCTTGGTTAAAATTAAAATGTAGTTCCTAATAATATCAAGGTATTGTTATTTGCTCTGTGTTTGTCTGTGGCCTTAACATTAATCGCTGGAAGATGTAGGTCGTGTGACGTTATCATGCATAATATCGCGTCAGTTTTTAGAGACCCTTATCCAAAAAGTGTCAACGGGATCCTATTGCGCGTACTTCGTCTGTCAGACTCATCGTAATTTTTGCAGAACCTATGTTTACTACACGGCTTAATAGCTCTCGGCGAAAATGGAGGGGAATATCTTTCTCTTTCGCTGCTCAAAGCATTGTCTCACTTTCCTTTAATTCAAGGTGAGAGTTATTAAACCCTGAAGAACCCTATACCTGTAGTCGCTAGGAAAAACCACCTCAGTTTTGACCTACTTTTAAAAATAAAATACACAGGAAGTGGTAATTATCCAAAAATGATTATTTTTATTGCCACGGAAGATAAAAAACAATAAAAAATACATAGAAACAGAATTTGCACATTAGTATTTGTTAGTAACGCAACGCATCGCTGCAAAATGCATTTTTTTATTTTTGCTCATTCGTCGTCTCTGTATCAGACGTATTTAAATATTATTAGGTTGTCATATTGCACTCTTCTACCATTGAAGCAGAGACAGCTTTAAAATGTTTGCTAAAGCGCGCATTTTACATAGTGTATAGTTCATAGTGCGACAATAATGCTGGGGTTCACACAGACCCTTCTTTAGTTCCTAGGCTTCTTCTTTGGGGATAGAAAAGACATATTTACATATAAGGGCAGACTATCCATAAATACCTAGGCAGTGTTTCATCCAATATTGTTTTTTTATTTATTATAAATTTGAAACAGTCTATAATCTTTGCAGTAAACGGCGCCGATCTCGCGGCAACTGGTGGTACAATCGCGGCGAAGCACCCCTAGCTGTCCAGTTGTACCGTCGCGCGCTCGATGTTTTGGACGAGGTTGAAGGGGGTATCACAGACCCCACGCCTAGCGGAGAGCTTGATACCGGGTCTGACACACTGCACGCGTTATTCGATGAGAGGTTGAGGGTGCATAACAATATGGCCGCTGCGCAGTTGAAGGCTGGAGCTTATGAAGCGGCTTTACAAGTAATTATTAGAATATGATTTTTGCAGTGAAAACGTTTTGGTTAAGAATTTGGGTGAAGGATGTATTCAATAATTTAAGAGTGGGGTTCGTGGTAGGGGGTATCACTGACCCCACGCCTTGTAAGCTGTGCATCGGAGATGTTACCCGCGGTACTGGATGTAAAGTTAATTAAGAGTGTACGTACAGTATTGACAGTGTTCTATGTCTCTCCGAAATTAAGCAGGTATAAATCATAATTATCATTGACTAATAACTTCCCCAGGCCGTAACCAGAGTGCTAAGCTGCCAACCCAACAACGCGAAAGCGCTATTCCGCAAATCGAAAATCCTCTCAGCCATAGGAAAGAACTCGGAGGCATTGGAAGCAGCTCGGGCGGCCGCGGTTTACGCACCAGAAGACGCCGTTGCTAGAAAAGAGCTACATAAATGTGAACTAAGAGCTACCAGAGATCGTTCCGTAGAGAGGAGATTGGCTAAACGTATGCTGGGGGCTACGGAACCCGCTAAAGAATCGTCTGCTTCGATTCCTGATAAGAAACCTTCTAGAAATAAGGTAAATGTCTTATAAACTAAGCAGGAAGCTCTAGAAGGTCGTTTGTGGTATCTACTATCTACCCAGTCTACAATTCATAATTAAAGAGCCGTTTGCGTTGGGCGTGAGAGTGAGCAGGCCCGGACAATTAATCAGAGAAGGATACAGTAGGATAATGACGTATTCTCCTACGAAAAGGGAAGATCTTCCGCGCCGAGTGACCTTAGGCTCGGACCAATGGATGTTATTCGGTAGTATTACTTTTGTTCAAACTCCGTGATAACTTCGTTTGCGCGATCTAGGATAGTTTTCATGTAAATTAATAAAATCAAATAAATCAAAACTACAACATTTTCGGTCAAGTTAGAACAGACTTTATTAATTCACTAATAGAGTTGTTATTTTCATTACAGATGTTTGTATGGGGCTCGCTGCTGCTAAGTCTGCTGGTAGGCGTGGCTAGTGTTCTCGTATACAGATACAAGATAGAACATTGAAGAATTGGCTGTGGATTAGATCACTTGTAAGTATTCTAGGTATTTTGAGCTGTACCTCTATCACGAACAAATCTGACAGTCGCCGTGTTAACGTATTCGAGTTATATTGCGCGTCGATGCCAGCTCGACTGCCAACCGTTGTAGTGTCACCGAGCAGTGTATCTCGGATACGCTAGCGTTACGATAGTCACTTTTGTACGTAAGCTTGTTCTTACAATTTTGCCATAGAATCGTGTATTATTTTCATTCATGTATTTGTTTCCAGGTAAAAGATTTCCAATGGTTTGATTGATCGGGAAAGGTGCACATTATACTTAAGACCACATACTACAACTGATTATGGTAAAAGTTTATTTAAGTAGGCTTCTTAGCAGCTATCAGTCCTCTAAGTACTTTGAACTCAATACTGAGTAGAGTTTTCAACTATTTATGAATGTACATATAAATATTCAGAACAGTATGAAAATATATTTTTGTATTTAATATATATTTATCCCAATTTCTTTGGTTATATCTATGGTATAGTATATTCTACGGTGCAGGAAAGAATTTATCAAATCTATTTAGTTAAAACTTTTAGGTCTTCCCAAAACCCTTATTGCTAACTGTAATTTCACCTAAATGATTCTCTTAGGTGTATGTGAAAATATTATCTAGGCTTCAATCATTGGCTTGTATTATAAGATTTATGAGTAAAAAAAAATGTTTGAACTATATTCTGTAAAATTATATGTATTTTTGTAAATATGTATGTTGTATTGCTATATTTTTGTGCCAAAATTTGTTTTTGTTGGTCAAATACCGCATAAAAGTACAAATAATTGGCGATTTTAAAGAAAACTACTTACCTATACCTTCCAAATATTTTTCGATACTTTATAAACTAAGGCTAATTAAAATCATTCCAATTTTCTCTAGAAAGGAATATATGCTTGAGTAGTATAAAACATATTCCTTTGAGTTGGTTGACTTGCATTTAATTTTTTTGATTAACCTTGTATGGACAAATTCATGACTGTATTCAGATTTCAGTGTATATTTTTTCGGTTTATTCACTGTAAACTGTTTTGAAATTTATGCTGTATTTACGAAAATACAGGTTGTAAAAAAACCACTCCTGAATTCGGGGGGCAACTATCAATATGAACAACTTTTCCTATAGCATAAAAAAAACAATAAAATTGTTCCAACCAGGTACTTGCCAAAGTGTTTGACACAGCGCAGTGGTTGTTTTTTGTATTCCCTATCGAAGTTTTCGGGAGTTTTCTTATTACACCCTGTGCCTACGTTAGTGTCAGGGCGTGTCGTGACGTCATGCATGTCAGAATGTGGAATGTGGCCTCTACACCATGGGCCATGATAGACAGCCACAGAATGCCACCATAACATCTTCGGCTTTGGTCGGCTTGCACCACAAGCGCTACATGTGTTTAGCGGCTAATTGTATTTAGCAAATTGACCAGTCGTATAAATACGTCAGATTTAAATAAAATTAGCTCACGCATTTAGTAATTGTGCTGCACGATGGCCTTAGCATGACTAGGTAGTTGAACAAAATATATACAGGGTGTTACCAGACCACTTCCGAAAACGAAAGGGGGAGCTACAGCACACCAAAACCCAACCAAAAAAAAATCAGTTATCCTGAAAAATAATTATAGCCGGAGAAAACAATGTTTAAAGATTTGTATTTATTTCGCCAGCCCGCAATGTACGCATTCACGTAGGTAAGGTCGAGGCGTAGTACTACTATTTATTCTGTGTCGTAAGTGCCTACTAACGTAGGTAGGTACTAACGTAGGTCGCTCGCATGTTGCGTACTTGATTGACCCGCGATGAACTCTCAGCTGTTCATGCTGTAGTAGACGTAATCTGCGTGCTGCGTGTACATTGCTGCTTTATTTATTTTATTTGTTTTTTTGCTTTTTTAAATGAGATAATTAGGTAGATATGTCTTATTATGTTGAACTGTGTGTATGTAACTAGAAAAAAAATTAAAAAGAGATAGTCAAGTCAATTTTTTTTTTCGCGATTTTTTTCGCTTAATGTTTTCAGTATGTTCATCATGGTCTGATTGGAACCTCCAAGTTTTCGGAAGTGGTCTGGTAACACCCTGTATATTTTATTTACATCACCAACAATAACCTAAACCCCGCAGGTTGGGACGCGAAGTTAATATATAGATCGTTAATAATACTGAGGGCCTAGTGCGAGTTTTGGGTATGCAAATCTGGTGTAAAACGTCTGACGCCCAGCACACCAGTGGGCGCTGATTTGTATGAAGACACTGAGCGGATTCTTTGAGAAGCTTGGTCTATACGAAGCCCTACTCGCATGTCGAGCTTCTCAAATAATCCGCTCAGTGTCTCCATACAAATCAGCGCCCACTGGTGTGCTGGGCGTCAGACGTTTCACACCCACACTATACATTGAAAACACTAGGCACTCTGGCGTCGTGTCACGGAACGATAATGTTATCGCAGTCTATCTTGTGCTTAGATGTTGGTGTTTATGTCTCAAAAGCCAAGCCCTAAGTTCATCTACCCATAAACGTATGTCTATTTCTTAGATAATATCTGTTAAATATAATTGGTTTCTGTGTTGGTGAACTTTGGTCTTATGTACTAGTGTTTTAAAAACTAACTAGCATCACCTAGATTTTAAATAAAACAAAATATAAGAAATATAGATTTATGTTAAACATTGGTCTGGTTATTAGGGTTACACTAATTATGTAAAAAATATTATAAAGTAAATGGTGGTTCCATATTTACAATAAAAGAAATGGACAAAAGTCATTGTTTTATTTCTCATTATTTTAGTTATTTTTATCTTTTATCAACAAACTCCGCTTCGTATGAACTTAGCCAACTTAATAGGTAGGTACTTATTTTTATTAATGTAACAAATTTTGGAACTGTCTATCCTTAAAAAAATGGATAAAAACGAGTTTTCTAGGTCTAGTTAGCTAAAACCTAGGTTTGGAAGCCATGGAGAGTATACAACAATAACTAATTGTATCTGCCTGCACATTCTGCACTGCTCAGAGAGCGGACATTTTTATACAAATAAATATTTTATGAACTAATATTTACAGAATAGTTTGGTAACAACAATGCAATGATATATGAGGAACTCTTTAATCTATAATCTAATGAATCAACGTATAAAAATCATGAGTCGGACCGCGCTAAGTCTGCAATGGAAAAATTATGCAACATTTGAATTCATCTTCCCTCAGCAACTTTCGTGATCCGCAAGTTTTCTAATAATTACCGCAGTACAGACCGTACTTCTTACTTCAAATTCTGCAATGTATGCAGACATAGCGTAGTCAGACTATCACAAATTATGGTAATACAAAGAAATTGCAGTCTATATTTTATTATATATTTTCACACAGGCTTATTTTTAATAACACTTACGTTTTTGGAATGAAAGTAATTCAAGAAGGCAGTCAACTAGCTTCTACCTAAACCATTATTTTGTTCCTTATAAATAGTCAATTTTAGTATTGTTCGAGGCTAGTGCAATATCACATTGTAGTAAAGAAAATGTATTGTACTTTCACTTTTGTGGCAAAAATTATCGGTACCTCTATCACGAACAAATCTGACAGTCGCAGCGTTAACGTATTCGAGTTATATTGCGCGTCAATGCCAGCTCGACTGCCAACCGTTGTATTGTCACCGCGCAGTGTATCCCGGATACGCTAGCGTTACGACACGTTTGCGATTGTCACATTTATTCGTGATCAAGGCGTGATACTTAGTAGATTTTCTAAATATTTGCCCACGATGTTCTTACAACACAGATTTTTATCATCTCAATTAATTTTACAAGTATTGGTTACTGTTCAATACATGACAATACTAATCCTTACAAAGAAAATACAAAATTCTATTCGCTATTTTAACTGTCTAATGGTTACGTCAATAATTAACAAAATCATTATAATTAATATTTCTCAGTCACCATAGGTCAAAACCTATTGCGGCAACCCTAAAAAGTTTTCGTACAAGATTTTTCTTAAGACCCCGTGAGATCTCTAAAACACTAGAGAAAAAATACTGTCTGGAACATGACAGCCTAAAGCTTAATATCAGAACCTTCGTTTGTAACTAGCATACCTTGCAAGCCAGCTCGTTATATGCGTTAACATTTCAACATTCGCTATAGTTCCTAACGCTTGTATGGTGAATACTACCGCTACGAAATCGTATAGTAACTTTGGTGAGAATACTGTCCATACGAATAAGTGGTGACGGAATACTGTGGCGATTACACAGTAAATGACTAGACAGTACACACGGTGCGCTGCGAATATGTTGACAGCTTGCCAGGATTGCTTCAAGTATCTGTAGACGAGAGAAATGTTTGTAACTAAGAGCTAGTCTGTCAGAAAGTTTTTAGAGCCTTGTAAGAGTGAGAAAAATACTAGAGTCGAGGAATGGAAAAGGGTGACAAAGTTAGGATTCTGCGTTCAATGCTAAAACTGCATATTTGATTGACTGGAAGAAGTTGAATTTGTCATTATTACAGCGGGATCTGACTTCTGCACATTAGATGGTAACACTCGCAGAAGAATCCAGTGTTGATCGGATCTGATCGCTTCAAAGCATACGACTTCGTCCTCGCAGACCTCTTTCCTTTCACTTCCACCACCACTTTTTAAAACAAACTGCATTCAAACGCCTGTCAGTAAAGGTATACTCACAGTTGCCAAGTGCCCGCTGCATCAGCGATGGTGCAGAACAGCATGGCCCCTGCGAGTGCTGGTCCGGCGTACGCGTGCAGCCCCATGCGCATAGCGACACGCGCCGCGCAGTACTCGCGGAGGCCTACGTAACCCGCGCCTAGATCCACTGATGCGAGACTGTTTGAGTTACCCTGGAAGCGTTGAAATTAGGCTAAGAATTCTGACAGGCTATTCCGATTCATTTCAAAAGCCGGACAGAAAACATTGTCTTTCAATCCGAGAAGGCTTGCCGAACGATTCCGAGATTAAAAGGACTCGACAAAAAATCTCAATAAAAGGATTTTAAAATCAACAAGACATTACTTGTTGATATTTCTAAAGTTGATTTTGAAATCTCCTTTGAAAGTTTCCGATAGAGATCTGAAAAGGCTGAATCAGAGAAGCCTTAGGGTGGTTTTACACCAGAGCTAAGGTAAGCTACGTTGCTAAGGATGTGTTTAACACCAATAGGAATCGTTTAATATGAAAACAAATCAAACAGTAAAGTATGTATTGAGTATTGGAAATCTAGCGCGTCTTAGCTAAGACGGGAGGAAAGAACGCGCACAGGGTGTTTTTGTTTATTTCTTCGCCAGCACCCATGGAGTCTGATATGAGCATTAAATATTGCCTGTCAGATTCGCCTGCTTTCATTGCAATTTGCGCTGATGCAACAAGCAACTATTCATGGTTCTGTCTACGACCCACGCAATGAATACTTTACTAATACAAAATTTTCAAAAGTGGTATTGTAGAAAATAAAATGTAGGTAGGTACGTGAGAAAAAGCTTACCTGATAAAAGAAGAACACAACACCAATCCAAATATGCACTAGCGTTTTACTCAGTACATCAACAACCTCGGTCTTCCTCCCAGACTTTGAGTCCAGCATCTTATGGTCCATGCACATAGTCGTCAACTTACACGTCACGTAGATACTAGGCACCATGATTACATTATGTGGTCTCATCAGCAATGCTATTATCATCATCATGCTGTTCATCATTAGGTGTAGCAGCGATCTTGTTAGAGATAGCTTAACCTCGTCTATATTCCAAGGTTCTTGTTCCACGGATTCTAAGTAATCCTCTACCTTTTCCTTAGGCGTGTAGTAATCAAATGAGTTTGTCGAAAGTTTTTTTGGTTCGGAAATTTTGACGCCGCATCGTTTGAAGATTCCTGCGTAAGATAAAACTTCGACGACGAATTGGGCGGTTAAAGCTGCCCAGAATATGTTGACGATTGCAACTGGATCCCATGATGTGATTTCCTCCATTGGCGTGGTTAAGGCTGATGTAGATATTCTATAGCAGAATATTGAAGCCACAGCGATTGTGGTGAGAATAGTGTGGATATGTTTTAAATTGTTCGTGTGTTTAAGGTTTTTGTAGCAGATTATTGCAGTCCCTAGGGTACCTGAAAAGTTAAAAATATAAATAAATATTCACGAAAATTTCACACAACTCCTTCTAGCCCCAAACTAAGCTAAGTTTGTACTATGGAAACTAGACTGCTGATACTTATATACCTTCATATTTTTTTGTAAATACTAGTAACACTCGGACATAGAACATATCTGTTTGCTACACATAAATGTTTGTTCTCGGTGGGGATCGAACCCACGACCCACAGCACGAAAGGCAACAAACATAAGTTACTTTATTCTTACCTATAATAAGATGAGCTTGAAGGTAAACAACGTTTTCCGGAGTATTCAACCAATCCGCGGTGTCTGGTAGGAACAACCATCTATCCCCTGTCTGATTCATTGTTCGTAAATACCTGAAAATACCATGAAACTGTCAAATATTGACATCCTGGCAAGCAAGCAAGCTCGTATGAGTTAGTGGCCAACTCTGGTGACGGAGTTTTTAGGCCGTCGTGGCTTAACGACTGCTAGAGCCAGGACAGTTTAACGTGCCCTCCGAAACACGAAAGCGCTCAGATGTAAAAGCCGCTACCGGTCACCCATCCAAATACTGACCGCGGAGAACATCGCATAACTTAGATAAGCAGTGAAGATTTTAAAATGCGCGCATTCAAGATCAGCGCTATTAAACTTGTCGGTACCAATACAGTGAGTTTGTAGTGAAATATACTTACTGACCTGTGCAAGGCGATCAGTAGAACCCATTTTGGTAAAACACCCATTCCAACTTCACTGATCCTCTGTTTCAATTCCGGTTTCTCTTGAACCTCCGTAGCACCCACCAAATGCTTACTCAAATACATAACCACCAGCACTATTGTTCGTATCAACACAAAAAACATCAATGTATTCCAGAAGAAATACCACGTCATATGCTCCTCTTCAATGAAACTCGTGCCAAAAAACGTCCAAGAATGTAACAGAGTTCCTATAATGAGTAAGTAATCTATTGCGTTTAGTTCTCTTAATGGCGATAGATCCGTAACTTTTTCGATACCAGCCTTGATGATGAAATAAGAAGTAGTGAATGCACAGCCGAGTAATATAAACGCAGTGCCCCAAATAGGGTCGAAAGAGCACATTTTGGATTTTGTCTCAGTGATATAGCAAGATATAGTTAGAGCGATGGTGATTATGATGAGGATGATTATAAACGCGAGGATAGAACCGGCATTAGTGGTTCGGTGGTGGCTGTGACGAGGGAATATTTTGCGACTGTTTTCCGGTTGCATTGCGTATAGGGTAACGCAGACAAGAGCAGTGAGAATCTGGAAATAAAGATTATTAAATTACATTGTGATCAAAATATTTAAAATCACAGCATTCAGTACGAGGGATTGTAATAAAACTTAAGAATTCAGTTGAAGATGATATCAATTTAAATATAAAGGCGCTAAACCACTATACAATTTAGTTCCTGTGAAAAATACTTTATAATCTATGAAAAAGATACTTACAAAGTATAGAAGTACGATTGCAATAACAATCGAGTAAATGTCGAAGTCAACAGTAGAGGCTGTTAGATATTTAGCCATTTCTCCTAGAGATTCCTCGTAGAACTCTTTGGCTATCTTAGCTGCGCTCTGTTCACCAGTTCCTAGGAAATGCGCAAACTGCTTTTCTGCCCTTTTGAATTGTTTGTAGAACTCTGTAAAAGAATGATCAACTTTAAATAAAATTAGAAGCATTTTCCACTGACCTTTCAAAAGCTTTCGAATGAGTTCTGTCATTCAATTTCTATTACATGTCATTGTTAAATAAAAACTCCAATTTTATAGTCATCAATAATGCTCTACAAAGCATATCTAGGCATAACCTAGAGTGCAACCTAAGTGGAATTACATGAAACCATCAATTAAGTATGTACCTAGCGGTAGTGTAACTTAGGGTTCAGTATTCGGTCGCATTCTCTTTATTATTTCCATAGCTAAGCATTTCGCAAATAAATAAAAATTTTACCTAAATTCGTAGGTATGCCTTGCATAGCATTATGTGCCGCTATGACATGCAGTAAGTAGAGATGTTGTCGCATGTCTATGGGCAGCAATGATGGTAGAATGCGACCGGCACTGTCGCCCGGTGGAGGCGAATTTAGCAGCCATGCTATTGTCGGTGCTAAGTCTACCTGTGCTACTGTGGGACCTGGGCCAGCACTGAAACGGATTTAAAAATCATAAGAAATATTGTATTGAGGAAACTATCACTGAACTACGCGGTAAATATCGTGAAACAATAATGTATATCATTTACTAACCCACAATGAATATAAACAAATTCAAAAGTAATAGTCTACATATTCAAGATGATTTATACAGGGTAAGAGGGGCCACTCTCTTCCCGTTTCCAAAACAAAAAATATGAAAAATGAAATAGAGCTTTTGTATTGATGTTTCTTTTTTAATGTTTAGATGGAGTAGGCACTACAGTGTCCCGTTAAGTGTAGGCATAGGTTGCCTCCTGACGCTGTATAAATAATCTTCCATAGATGTAAAGGCCTATTATCTGTAGCTTAGTTGCGCACAGCACAAGTAATAATAATAACCTAGTAATAGTAATACATTACATGGTAATACTTACGGATGTGGACACGCAAAATCGCTGCTTTTGACAACAACGAGAGGCACCAACACTTCAGCTGGCGTGGAGCCGCCGTGGCCACCCGCGTCTCTCATGCCGTGGTCGCCACAAATGAAGAGGATGCCTTTACGGTTCTGTCAAATTATACCATGATTTGGTGATCCCATTGTAAATACCGTGAACTAAAAAAATATGGCCATATGCACCCTGCAAAAAGGTAGACAGCCAAAAAAAAATTCTAAACGCCGATTTGAAAATTTTAAATAATATTAACCTATTTGATCATACCAACCAATTACAAAAACAATGTAAAGCCAAGATAGAATATTAATCAGGAACAAGTACGAGGAGATTGAAATAATATAACAAAACAAGTAAAACAGGCTTACCCATGTCAGCATAGCTTCAAATATTTTCTTCACAACTCCATCCATTTCTAGCAACTTGGGCTTTATTTTCTCACTCCTCGCGCCTTCCAGGTGACCGATGTGGTCCAATCCTAAATAATGGAGGACTAGGAAGTCGAAATTGGGCTTGTGGCTTTCATCTGCTTTTAGAACTTTGTCTAGATGTCTTGTTACGTTGTTGTCTACCTAAAATGTAACGAAAAATCGTTTTAAAAGAAGGAGATCCTAAAGGAGCTGCGGATTGGTTATGTAATATAATAAACTAGTCGTCGCCCGCGGCATTGCTCACGTTCTACCCTTTAGAGTGTGACGTTTCAAAATTCCTTTCTTAGTGCACCCCTACACTATATATAAGGATACTACCCTCCAAATTTCATACCTCTAGGACTTATAGTTTAGGCTGTGCTTTGATTCTCAGTCAGCTTCGGAAGAGTTTTATATATTTAGATAAATTCTAAAAAGTTTTACCTATATATTCAAAAGAGTTTTTTATATTTAGATAAAACAAAGATTACAGCAGGGTCCTGCCTAAACTCTGTGTAAGTGAAGAGCAAAGAGAAGCGGCATGTGATAATACCGGTGAGCGAAGCGAGCCACAAACTGAGAGAATGTTAGCGGAGATCGTTAAAACACATGATTCAAGGATATTCCTCAACTTTCTTGTCACTAGTTCTTTTGGTCACCTTGAGGTATATCGCGCTAGAGTTTCAAAGAGCCTTATACTGCATTAGCAGAAATGAACAGTGAAAAAACAACTAGTGTTACTAGTACTCGCCTCAGTGTAATCCGTCACATAGAAAGACGTGGTTCCATCATGCTCTGCCCACAGTCCAGGGAAGAGTCTCAGCCACGTATCATCTCCATACAATATAGAACGGCGCCCTCTAGCGTCAGCAACACGTAACACGCTATCTCCTTTGACAGCGGGCGCGCCAAAGTTCAGCGCTACATCGGCGAATGTTGACACGCTGCCCGTCATCATAGCCTGAGGCATGAGGATTTTAGATCTTAGTGCTGTGAGAATGTGGTCTAAAATGTAAGTGATATCATGCAGTTGATTTGTTGGACATGCTTATGGCTGACAGCTGCCTCCACCATTACTTTTAATAGCAAGCCTTCATTATCATGGCATTAGCATAAGTTGTGATAGGTATTATACCTACTAGTGTGACCCCTAAATTATCTATAAAAGACTATACAACCCGTGCGATCTTAAATTGAGACTCCGCTGGAATGTATGAGGCATGCAGCGGGACATTCCAGTCTTGTGCATTCAGTACCGATAGCATACAAAGACGTCGCAGCGTGAAGTCTCTAGTTAAGTAACTAACATTGTGTGTGCAATAATCAAATGCATTCAGTTGGAACATACACTGATTTATGTAGCCAAATGACCTAGAAGTTACTTTCTAATGGGAAGTTAGGTATAGAATTATAAGGAAATCGCATCTGATCATACATTGTTGCTACAATCGTATTTAATTCTATTTTTGTTTTATTTCATTAAATTATATCAATATAAATTTAACTAGGGAAATGAAATCACAGAAATCTGATATGATGATGATGATGATGATGAGAAAAATCACCGCTCTACATAGTATTATGATTATGTGAACATGCAATAAAATTCAAACACAATACCAAAGAAAAAACACATTTTATTAAGAACCTATGCATAATTTTTATGAGCTACAAATATTTTGTTTTTTCTTTGGCATCAAAGCAAAAGCCCTAATACAACTACAGATGAAATAAGTGAAACTTGCAAATATATCCCGCCAGAAGTTTATTGTGCGCCTCCACTGTGCCTTCTCCACTTTACGTTCCGGTGACTGTACATAGGACATAATGCTGAGTTGTATAATTTTATTAAGCAATTTTTTTTCTTTGGTACTGTGACTGGAAGTTTAATTAATACTTTACTGAGGTTCTTTGGGAAACTTGATTTAACATACTTAATTTAAAAATACCTCATTTAAAATAATGTTCAGTTAGTTAACTATGTATTTGAAAATACCTACATAGGTATGGAAAAATGTTTTTGTCGAGTTTACTGGTGACCAGCAAGGGTTTTTTTTCTTAGTAAGTAGGTATGTTACATATAAAATTATAAATACTATTCCTACATAATTTACCTTGATTCTAGGCATGGTCACAGTAGGAGGTTCTGCGACAGACACATAAATGCATCCAGATTTATTCTTCAGGAGCTCACCGACGTAAGGCATGTACTCAGCTGTGGCAAAGTCATAACGCAAGCCATCAATCACCATGAGAACCACACTGTTTTCACCAGAGTCATACACTGTGTGACCATCAATACTAAAAAAATATTGTGAATATTTAAAAAATGTTTTTATTGGCTAAACATTTTGAAAGGTTGCAGACATTTTTCGAGGACATACCTGACTTCATCAATGAAGTTTGGAAGATCATCCGAATGGGCCAGCTTCCCTGAATGGTACTTTAGCGGGAAAAAACCATACAGGAAGGTCATTATGGCTCCCAGAGCCATAAACATCAGCCAGAGCGCTGTCCATCTATGTTGTAGCCACGACAACATCGCGAGTAATCTCTTGCTAACTTTAGTAGAAACCGCTGCAGTGAAATAGCCAGGAAGGGAGATCTAATCGCACGGCCACCGGCAGTGGTTATGCGTACTTTACGCAGTCCGCACTTTCGCTACAATATTTTCATGGTTCACAGAAACCGGCCTCGTGGAAGCATTGTGTAATCGTTAGTATGACTAAAACTGATATTTTTTATCGGTTGTAAACTCATACCAATGTTTATCTTTTCGTCAGATAAGACTTATTTTTGAAGTAGGTCTCTACCCTAGGGAAAAAGGTTACAGAATTTCTGTCTGTTGGTCAAAGTTACATTCATGTTATAAATTCGTGAAAAACGCAATCGATCGATGAGTCAATATAAAATCACACACAAACAACACACTCATTTGGCACAATGACATGTCATGCAAAATCAGCAATCAGGCAATCAGCCTGAAAAATAGCTGAATAAACAAAAACCAAAAGGCCAGTGTTGCCAGCCCTTATAAATCCAAGTCGCTAGATTCACTAGCAAAAGCCATAAAAGTAAGACCAGTTATAGGCAAATGGACTTGCCCACTGAGTTTTCATTCTAGTTTTGAACTTTTGTTAATGAAAATAAAATTATTATGACATTTGCAACCGGGAGGAATTATGAAACTATTTTTGTATCCATTCTCTGAGGACCATTTGTACAAACCAAATCAAGACACTTAACTCTTTTTATACGTAGGTAAACCAAAAGTTACCAGATATGTAAGTCTGTGTATAGATATTTTTTGGCGTCCTTATTTTTGTCGCTAAGGTAAAAACTGCCATTTCTAGCAATAAATTATAGGTTGGCAACACTGCGTGGAGGTGAATTGACAGTATAATGACTAGACAAATCTAAAAGTGACGTTTGACATTCAGATAGAAATTCAATCTTCTTTTTCTTTTCTTGTGGCTGTTCGGTGGCTAGGGCTGCCATTACATTGATTGATAACAGAAAAATTTTTTTTAGCAAGAAGTTGAAGCATGCAGGTAGCTGAAGGCTGACGTCGACCTACCGGAAACGAAATAGTTTTCGTCAGGCGCCTATTTTATTTATGCAACAGTTGGCTTCCGGTGAGCGAATTAATTTTGTTCGTTTCCAAAACGACAGAAAGAAAACATTATGTATATATGTATGTACATAACAGGAATAAATAAATAATCTGATATGGTTATTAAAATAAGTACATACCTATGTAGGTACTTATGTAGGTAAGTAGGTAGGAATGATATTTTTTACAGAATTTACAACACAGGTCACCGCTAAAAATAGCTTCATTTCATCTCAATCACAACAAAGTATAAACTAAAATTAGACTCCGGTACAATGCCACGACGACAAAGATGACGATGTCTGCGAACGTTTGGGGTTAATAAATATAGAAATAGAAATAGCGCCACCCACTTAAAAGGTACGTTCTCGAATAATGATTATGATTCTATGTAAGTACCTAACCTACCTACCTATTTCAGTCGAGTGTATTGTTGATGAATGTTACAGGTATTTTCAGTCTCATAATTAGGGTATCAATATTTTATTTAGTTATATATCATTTTCTTCCATTTATTTTGGGACCCTGTGTTTATTAGTAACTAGCTGGTACTAGACTAGTTATAGCTACAATTTTCTACCGCGTAGAACCGTAGAGCGTCGTCGTAGCGCCTCTACGCATCTTATAACATTTCTTAAAAACGGTAAGTGCGCTACCTACTAAAAATGGTTTCTTTTTCAACTAGCTATGTAATCCCTGCTTTGTAAATATATTTGAAAAAAGATTAGGTACCGTGTCTAATGTCTACATATCAACTAGGACACAGAAATATACTCATTCTAGTACCATGCCTACCTATGGTATGGCATACATAGATGGAACTAGAATGAGTATGTAGCGCCATCTATCTCGCTACATGAGAACTATCCTAGATCGCGCAAACGAAGTTATCACGGAGTTTGAACATTGTAATACTACCGAATACCATCCATCGGTCCTCGGACCCCGAGCCAAAGGTTGCTCGGCGTGGAAGATCTTCCCTTTTCGTAGGAGGACACATATCCTACAGAGTTCTCCTCAAGTACCAAATGAGTATTTCGAGTAGGTAAATAATACTTATGAATTCTGAAATCATGGTTGCCCCATGTAAATTTCAAGTTCAAGGTGTAAGAATGAATCAGAGACTGTGGGCAGCTGAAAGTTCTATTTAAATCATTCGAAAAGCGTTACTGGCATAGTCTCTCGATAGAGCAGCGCGCGCTCGCAACGAAATAAAAAGGTAAACATCTAAAAAGTTTTTAATAGTAAGTGTAGTGGTGAAAAGTGAAAATTTCCCAAAGTGATATTGAAGTTTATTTCTGTGATTAGTTGTGGGTTTGTCTCAAGATGCAACTTTGTGATACTTAGATCCTTTTTTATTAAGTAAGGCTAGCCGTATAGACTAGGTACACCCAATTTCTACTAGCTTTTAGCCCGTAAAAATTAGGCAGATTCTTTAAGATTTAGAGGTAAGCGCCTGCACTCTGGGTAGTTGCTATTACTAAAGGTTTGTGCATCCGTAAAACCATCTACTGTTAATTTAAATAATAAAAAAAAATCTTACCTCCTCTTTGTATACCTACCGAGTAAATGCCTAAGCTAGTAGGTACATGTATATAAGTGGTATACTAAAAGTACGCATAAAACCTCCACCATTGAGGTATGTATATCCTACAAATCTCAATCCAGTATCAAATATCGGAAAAATCCAGTTAGACATCTGAAAATATCTTCTTGCAAAACAAGCGATGTCTCCAGAGAAGAGGCAGTTGCATCATTTCTAAAATAGTTCATGTGAATCACGTAGCGTGGTTCCAGAACTCTTCATTTCTAGCCAGAGAAAGCGTGGGCGCGATTGTAAACAGAGGTCGTCTATGTGATTATTTTGAAGACAAACTATTAGACTGCTTTCTGGTAAACCTTTCTGCAAAGAAAGTTTCGAACTCAGTATAATTAATGTGACTAAATATACATATTATTTACAGTAAACCAGGATCAATAACGTTCGCTTTTAAATACCTATATTTTATTCATAAAAATGTAGCTAAATATTTTTTTGCTGAGTCACACTCACACCACGTCACACTAATTATAATTGGGATTTGCAAACGATGAGAACCGCAAACTTGTGTGTCGCCTCCCAAGTGCTTGTATACCTAGCATAGATTTGTGTTTAGTTAGGTAACTACCTACAGCTTGCAAACAGCTAATCACAAAAACTTCAGGTAGGTACAATTGTAAATTGCAGATTCGAGTATAGATAGTTTGGCGTATTTTATGATAGTCGTAACCACAAAGACAAGAATAGTTAGTGCCTTTTCACATTCCCATGCACGGTATCTATTGTCTAATGGTTATCGAGATCGATGGGTGGTTTTGCGTGTGATATTCATTGCAAGTCAAAACTACATTTGCACTGCTGTATTGTAACAGATGGTGCGCATGTGAAAAGGCATGATACAGTCGAAGACAAGCCAAAAATAATGTTGTTTATCTCCCTGAAGACTATATTGATTTATGTCTTACTGGCAGAACATTTTGTACCGCATTCAATATCTTAGGAATAGCTTTAGCGAACTGTCCAGAATATTTAGATATTATTACGTAGGTAAATAGGATAGCCGGGATAAGTATCCCGGGATTGAGTACCTAATCCCATCCCGGGGAATCGAGCACATCTGTTACACCTCGCTAGTTAGCCGCCTTCTGCAACAGAGAATTTGTCAAATCGTCACAGGGCATGCCCTCAGTGGACGGGTTCAGTGAGGCAATGCACAAAAGTTGGGCTATCGGATAGTACCATCATTTAAAAAAAAGGTTGTAGAAATTCACTTAATAAATAAATAAATATATATTCACGGACACTTAACACAACGCCTTCTAGTCCCAAACTAAGCAAAGCTCGTACGATGGAAACTAGATGGCTGATAGAATACATACATAATTTTTTTTTTAGATACATACTTATAATACATAGAAACACCCAGACACAGGTAAATAGGTAAGAGCTCATAATAAAATTAGTCTGGTAGACCTTTGTGGTAAGTAAACTTAAATAATATTATTTCCAATGCTTTATGTCTATTTCCTCATTCCAGATGTCGATAGTCCCCCTAATGTTCCGTGACTGGTGGGACGAGTGGGACCGCCCCTCCAGACTGCTGGACCAGCACTTCGGCACCGGCCTGAACCGTGAGGAGCTCCTCTCATCCCTCTCATCCATGCCTTCTACATCCCTCCTGAGGAACTCTTACTTCAGGCCGTGGAGAACGAACCTGACGAGGCAGGAGTCGTCCTCTACTATCAACTTGACAAAGGAGAAATTTGAAGTGAGTATTCTTATACAGTCGCCCTCCAGCTGTTTGAAGTGACGATCTGCGAAATGTAGCTGGCAAACACTGAATGAGAAGAGCCAACGACCGGGCTTAGTGGCGCGTCTTGGGAGAGACCTACGTCCAACAGTGGACCGATATAGGTTGATGATGATGATGAAATGTTATAAGCAGCTCTAAAAAATCTAACTCTTGCAAAAGTTACAAAACAAAAGAAGAATCGGTCCAATAGCTCCTAAACATAGACAATCTTAAATCGTTCATGTACTTTAATTGTTGATTGTACCTACCTACTGCATGTTTTTGATTTGTAATGATTTTGAGCTGTTACGACTGGCCACCTAAATCTGTTGCCAAAAACTATTTCAATAATAGTCAATGACTGGCTCTATGACTAAGACCTAGAGTACATTCACACACAGGAAGAATGTACCACATTAATTTACTTATGACAAAAATAAAACTACTTACCTAACTATGTACCTACCATACTCAACACGCGTCATGTGAAAACATCTGTTTAGCGTTTTTAGTAATCTGTTTGTTTACCTGACAGAGTCTCTATCAGATGGGTAAACATAGAGATCTAGCTTAGAAACATTAGGAAAAGAAAACTAACTAATTCATAAAACAACATTATTTAGCTAGCAGCATGATATTGAAAATTAGACAAATTCAATTAATTTTTCTCATATTAATCCATTAGCCTAACATTTTACCAACTTTGGGCACAATTCTCGCCTCCGTAAATATTGCTAGATATATTCCTTCATAAGTCTAACACTTATATTCCAGGTGATCCTAGACGTCCAGCAATTCGCCCCCGAAGAAATCACAGTCAAAACCAGCAACAACTCAGTACTCGTCGAAGGCAAGCATGAGGAGAAACAAGACGAGCATGGTTTCATCTCCCGACAGTTCACGAGGCGGTACATCCTACCCTCCGGGTACGACGTCGCTGACCTCGTCAGTTCCCTGTCTTCTGACGGAGTTTTGACAGTGACAGCTCCGAAACGCCCACCTCCTAACGCCGGAGAGAGAATTGTGCCAATCACCAAAACTGGACCAGTCAAACAGCCTGAACCAGTAAAGACGGAGCAACCACAGCCTAGGGAACAGACCGTTCCTATCGTCACATCCCCCTAAATGGTCCCTATGAGAACGAGAGATGACGATCGAATCAAATAGCATTTATTTTTAAAGCCGTTGTTGGCCAATAACGAGCGATTCGAACGAATTAGGTTTAATAATTTAGGAATGTGTTATCAATTGAATTAAACGATATTTTATTATCAATGACATTATTTATTTCTTTTCAATATACTTGTGCGAAAAGTTGCCACAGAAAACTTCTCTAGCGGTCTGCCTCAGAGTATGCTAGGTACCTACTTAAGTTTAATTTGTTTTTAGAGCTTATGCCTGGAATAGAATTTATGTAAAATACATGGCAAATCTTAACAAGAAAAGAGCGACCACTTTGTACCTATTCATCGCTCCGACAAAATGAAAACAATAAGCTTAATAAGTGTCATAATGTAAACCTTAACACGTCCACACATTCCCCATATTTATAGAGAAGGGCTCAGAACAGCGAGGGCTCTCCACAAGCCGCCGGCATGAAATTTTGCGTCCGAACTTTTTTTATTCATGAAGTTGCATTTTGTAATTCACAAACATGCACTCATCCTAACCTTGGAACCTCCCTCTCAGCCCATCTTAAAAAAAATCGACTGATCATGGTTTTTCGTGGTAAAATTCTTTTACATTCACAGTTTTTCCTTTAAAACTGTATAAAATGACTATCCAGAGGAGTTTTCGGTCCATTTAATTGTTTTGATGTCTTGTTTTGAAATCGAAACTTGAGATCGTCGCTGACACAGCCCTAATGATGTAGAGAGAACCGACCGTACGAATCATTATGCATGCTCCAAAGCTGGAACTAAGCAAACCGCACCATACATTAATACTCAGCAAATGCAAAATGCCACAGAAAGCAATGAATGCCCACATGAACTGCAAATAATGAATGACTCCTTCGATAGTTAAAGCTAAGCTAAACTTTGGTGAGTGGAGATGGCAGGACAATTACATCACTCATTTTAAATGGTTAGAACGTGTTAGACATTTTTTTGCAATGTCGCTATGTATTTTTCTTCTAGTAATGCCATCACGGAAGCGTGAATAATGGTACCTAAAATACTATAATAGCCGTCGCCCGCGGCGTTGCTCGCGTTCTACCCTTTAGAGTGTGACGTTTCAAAGTTCCTTTCTTAGTGCACCCCTACATTATATAAGGATACTACCCTCCAAATTTCATACCTCTAGGACTTATAGTTTAGGCTGTGCGTTGATTCTAAGTCGGCTTCAAAAGAGTTTTACATATATATTGATGATGATGATGATGATGATTCACGAACCCAAGGCAGTAAGGCAGGTAACACTAAACATAATTAATATCTTTAGCTCAACACTTGAGGTGAGGTGAGTTAGTATACATATACCTACCTAAGAACCAGTAAATTGTATTGATTATTAGGAAAAGTTGGACTCTTACCTACCAAGAATATGTGTCAAAAAGCTCTCCGGTAATTTACTGATTGCCAAAAACGTATTGTAGTTGGAGATTATGGAGATAAATTAACTTTGATAATTTAGCATGCTTGTCGTCAACATCATTTATCTAATTCAATTTTACCAAAAAGCTGCCGGGTTACTTTTCAATAAAATTGTTAATTCATCATTGTGTCGAGGGTTGGGGATGGTAAGCGGTTGTTTACTGCTTGGATGAGCATTTCACATTTAAATGGTTGGATACAGGTATAAATCATTTGAAATAATTTAGGTAGCTTACCTGAAACATCTGGAACGTGTGATATTGTACCTACCTACTGAACCTTTGTGTAAGAAAAATAAACGTATAAACGTACCTATATTACTATTGGCTGTGTGAAAAATGTAGCTTTTTTAGTGGGATTCAGTGGTAGGCGCTTCAGCTGGGCAAGTATTCCTGTGAGCAATGATCTATAATGTAAGGTAAGTTTGTGAAAATTCAAGAATAAAAGAATAACGCACGAATACTGAAACGCTACATGTATCAATTTCATGCTATCTTTTTTAGCATTTTTAAATGGTGTTTAAAGGAGTGCCGTTTCAGTATTCAGTCAGAGCGGTCATAGACAATGCAATGTGTAACCGTAGCGGCATCTATCGGTGGATATGAAAATTTAAAAAGGAACTAGCAACAGTAGCATAATTTCGTGGATGGAAATAGATTAGACGATCGGGGTTTACGTCGATGCGATCGAATTGAGAATAGCGACATCTGTGAGAACCAGGACTAACTATAAGTTAATTTCATAAGTTCTTTTCGTATGACCTCACTTTACTATGGGCAGGAGTAGGTACTTTCGTACCTAGCCGCAGAGTCTTCAGTTTCTTTTACCATTTATTCTCGTAATAAAAATATTTAGATCTCATTTACCACCAACCCTATACGAATTGGCCATAACCCATAAAATTCATATTTACTAAGTATTAGCCTACTTTCCTACTTTATATCTGGAACCGCGCTTTCAATAATTTTATACACATTCTTAAAAAAATTAACTAGTAGGCACCTACTTATACTTAACTACCCAAACGTTACGTACCTAGGTAAAGCTTAGTCCTAACAAGTACACTTGGAAAGCAATGATCACTTTCATTTGGAGCTGCTAAACAATTCAAATACAAACTCGAGGATGGATCGGCTGTATAGGATGGTATAGGTTCAGACAGCAACAATTAATACGGCAGGCAGATCAATCGCTTGTCGAACTGTGCAAGCGCTTACGACGTGGTGCAAGAGAAACGTGAGTCTCCATTTTGTATCGAAAGCTTGAGAAGCGAACACGAATGTATCAGAGGCTCTATAAAAGTAACACGAGTGATAGTTTGTATCAAAAATTCAAGAAAGAAACGGGTGAGAGTTTGTATCAAAGACTCAAGGAAGAAAGAGGAGTAAGAGTTTTGTATCGAAAGCTCAAGCGAGGGTTTTTAGAAAGAACGATTGTTTTTTGATAGAAAGAAGTTTCTTAATCAATCCCGTTTAGTCTTTTAATATTTTACAAGTTATAAGGCTTATTATGTTTAATGTTTCCCGACCAAAAAATTTGGACCACTTTTGGTGCACGCTTTGGTCAGAAAACCTGTTTGAATCAATACAATATATTTGCTGAACCTTTCCATTGTTATTCTCGTATTGAGTAACTCGATCAGAAGGGTTCTGGATAGGCTTGACGCTTATCCCTACCACTTGGACCAAACGATCCAGTAATCGCCCCCGGCTGATTGATGATCCCTCCCCTCCCAACTCCGCTATTTAGACTTGAGTGATCCACGGCTTAGGCTTTGAATAAATATGGATGCATAGAAGCGCACTTCGAAAATGTATACCTACTTACGTGCACAGCTAATAGCCAAAGGGCTAACATGAGATCTTGTGAGACGAATGGAAACAAAATGCGTCGGCTTATAGTAGGTATTAACTTCGATTGAAAATTTTCCATTTCGGTAGAATTTTTACTATATAGGTATACCTAAATATACCTACACTTAGATTCTCTAAAGTCTCTAAGTCTAAAATCTAAGCTAAGTAAGTGGTAAGTTGGTATTTCTAAAGAGATAGAAGAAGAAAAAGAAAGTTCAAGCATTGTGTCGGAGTTTGGAAGTAAAACGACATTTGAAAAGGAAGTACAAATACGCTATTGCACTAGTTGTTTAGGACTTATGAGTCAAGGTAGGAGTGAACATTATTCACCAAACTAGACAGTGACACCCTCTAAAGTCTACATACAAGTTTTACTTAGTTAGAGCGAGGAGTCAATGTATAGACTCCACAAAGGTTCAGCTATAAAGCAACAACAACATAACTAAATAAGTACCTACTTAATTTAAGTGCCTTCTTTTAGATTGCTTTGTAAACCTTTTTTATTGAAAATAAATATTTTTATTCTTAAAAAAAAAGTCTTTGGAGATACAGAAGCCTAAAGATAAATAAAAAAAAAAAAGAATAATAATAATAATAAGATAAATGAATATTCTTGGACATTTCACATACCGCCCTCTGGTCCCAAACTAAGTAGCGCCCTCTAGTCCCAAACTAAGCAGAACTTGTAGGTACTATGAAAGTTTTCATTTTCAAGGAATCAAGTCGCCGCGCGCCGCCGCCGCAAGCCAGTGACAAATCACCTTTAGCTAGAGTGAAACCACAACAGACGATTGCATGCGGTCATATGGGATCAAAGCCAGAGAGATCTATTACCCGCAGTACATTACCAGGCTGTAGGTTTTTATTTTATAGATAAACGGGACATTACGATATTAACTAGGCTTTTTAAGATGAGACCTATAAGAAAAACTAGTTTATGTAGCCTCATCAACTTTTTTTTTTTATACTCTTTTGAAGCTGACTGAGAATCAACGCACAGCCTAAACTATAAGTCCTAGAGGTATGAAATTTGGAGGGTAGTATCCTTATATAGTGTAGAGGTGCACTAAGAAAGGAATTTTGAAAAGTCACACTCTAACGCGAGCAGCGCCGCGGGAGACGGCTAGTGTGTGATAAAAATGCATAGAGGGTTTGATCTAGGAATTCGTAATTCGTAGATTTGTAAAACGCGGTTCCGGCTACAAGTTGTTTTGCATTGGGTGAAAAACAATAGATTCTTACATTACTTACTAAGACTCTTTTTGTTTCGATGATCTGTAATTAGTAATGCCACACGAGTTCACGTAGGCATGTATTATGTTCTGAGTCTATCACACCGGCTGCGAAACAATAGGTGCAGGTTCGATTTCTATATTTCCTGCATTAAGACTATCTATGTTTAAATAATCTGTAATTAGGACACGAGTTCAAATAGGTACCTATGTATTTTATTTTATTTTAGGAAAACTAACAGCTAGTTAGTTAGGTACTTACGCAGTAGGATGATAAACCTAATACAGGAATCTATAAAGATTTAAGTACACTGATGGCCAATTAAAAGTTTCCACAGATTATAACTAAGTTTAGACTAATTTTGTTCCGAGCTTGTAACACAAACACAACCCTAGTGTAGGGTGGATGTGACTGCGTAGTTTTTATCTGAAAGTAATATACTTAGGTACATCTTTTTTAGTTATAATTAAAAAAAAAATGTAGGTAGGTAGTTGTTGAAATAAAATAAGAATAAGCAGAATATCACGTGACGTTTTGATAGCCTCTAATATGCGTCTAATAAAAGATTTCAACGCGCGCGCCCCTCTACGCAAATGGTACGATTACCTGTAGGGCATATTTATGAGCCAAGTGCAATCTATAGAAACCATTTTAAAATATTCACAAGCATCTTAATATAAATTATCTACTAACAATGAATTATCGTATTCAATTAACCATTCTCACTTACCTCACCGCGAAATAAATTGACCTAAATTATGCATAAAATGGTTCAGAGGCGAGCTCATTACGTGAAGCGAGCCAAAGAAGTACAGCCGCGTTAATATCGCGTTTCAATAGTTAATCACAGGGCACGATCAATGCCGGGCGATTATTTTATAGCTTGAATAAAAACAATAAGTTGAGCGGGCGGAGCGTATCACAATAAATATCAGTTTGATATGCGAGGAGTTTGATTCGCCGGGTCGCGGACGCCTTAAGGCGGGGCCACGTAGAGAGGGGCGCGCATTGTCCGCGCTCGCCATACCATTCCGTGGCAGTCGCGCCGACCGACGTATCTGCCGTTCCTATCTGCCGGTAAACGCGTTTTATGTTTGTCGTGTGTGTGTGACAGTACACAGTGCCCCCGTGGCCAGTTCTCTCTCGGGCTCAGCACAGCCGCCAAGATTCGGGTGAAGAATCGTGAGCCGGTGCCGGCGTATGCCATGGCCGACGCCGACCGTGACTCGGACCTAGGAGACGACAGCCCCGTGGTGAGTACCCTACCTTCATTTTGCACTTTTGATAGTGGAAGTCCCGTTCAAGCCACCGCGCCGAATTTGTCTCAAAACTTTGAAAAAGGAACGCTTCGGTGCCATCTACTTAATTCACTAGGGCTAATTCACTAGGTGAATTAAGTATAGTCGCTTCAAAGTAATGCAAACTAACTTTTTACACTACACAGAACACAAAACATTAGTACAGAATGCTAACTAATCTTGGCCTGAATTTTGACTGTCATTTTGTTTCCGGTATTGTGGATTTGTGGTAGGATTTTTTGTTTACACGTGGTAATTGAAATGATTAAATTTTTACAGTCTAGTTAGGAGGAAAAGTTTTCTTATAAGATATCTTGTAAAATTCAATTTAATATTAGTGGAAGGTATTTATTTGTTGGACTACATTTTGTCTTTACCACCAAACCCACTGGGATTCAATTGTTTTAAAGTGTTTTTTTTATCTCCACTTATTATAAGGCCTTGGTGGGTATACAGTGTTTATCTGGCCTTTTTGGTAAATTACCTTGCTATTGTGCCATTGTTGTACTCTTATTTGTTGCTATGTCAACAGCATTAGGTACTTACATAACTACCTAAGTATAACTTGTGCAGGTATTTTGCTATAATGTTCATTCCGTTTTTTAATTTAATTTATTTATATGCAAAATTGTATGTATGAAGTAGGTTTTATTAATTAGCTTACTTCTAAATTTTGCTTCCTTTCCTAGTACTTTTCAAATTGTAGGTATCATTATCATTATCATCATCTCCCTGCAAGAGCAGGAATAAGATGCTCAATAAGAAGTTCATGTGGCCGGTAGAACGGATTTTCCTTTACTCTCCTTTATCAGTCATGTATTTATCTCTGGTATTTTATATAAAATTGATGTATATCTATAATAATATAATTTGACGCATATTATATTATATTTGCATATTTATATATTAAGAATTGCAGTCTTTATTCTGTTTTTTGTTGTTTATCTTTCACGGTATTTTTCAATTAAGCATTAGACATTATTATTTATAAAAAATAGCCTTAAGTACTACTATTTATCAAAAAGAAAAATAATAACTTAGGTACCTACCGCTAGCATGATTATAAAAAATGAATCGCCCAAATGCAAATAATTATTAATTTACGTAATTAATATTTATATGCAAAAAATATGGCATGGCAAGCCAAGCTGCATCCCCACACGTGCGCCATCATTACGAGTCGGCTTTTACAAAATGGCGCCGATATGATTATTAATAACAAATTCGGGCTTCGCGATTCGGTTTCAAGTTTATTTTATTATGAGATAGGACGACCCTTCCAACATCTGGTTTGGCTCTAGGAAATATGAATGTGTATTGTTTATCTAGCGGAACCATTTGTCGTATTCATAATTTAACAAAAACTTCTTGGGCAAATCTTTTTTAGGGAATTTTTAACAAAAAAGTTCATTGAAGAAGAAAACTTTTTTTGTAATTATTTTAGTATATTTCGTGAGGAGGATCTTTAGAAGCCTACATCCAGTTCAAATAATGTATTATTGCTATTAATTCTAAAAATATAGTCCTTAGTAATTTATTAATAATAAATTGTTGCGAATTTTCACACCGTTTCAAACAAGATTGATTTACTGCACAAATTCTAAATTAACTTCAAATCCTGGAATTCTAACGATCGGAGATCTGAGGACTTTATTATCGCTTACCTGTATAAGACATCATTAGGCGGTTATTTCTGTAACGCTAGATATAATGCTTTGACTCAATCAATTTACTTGGATCTTTGGCGACAGCGACATCTCTTGGGAGGCCAGCACGCACGATTTATTATCCCAGCAGATCTAGAGGGTTAGATTAATTAATCAAAAGTAGCTGTCATTCACAATCGCGGACTAAACATAGCCAGAGACTGCAGACCACAGACAACGGCAACTTCCTGTTCCTGTCAGACGTTTCTTTTATTGAAATAATTGGCGCGTTTTTGAATTTGTTTTTATGTTGACAACATGCTCGACACCTTTTAATTTTAATTATGCACATGTGAATTCATTTCGGATGCTTCTGAGAAGTTTTGCGAGTTTGCGAAATGTTTTATTATAAAACATCGTGGCCTATTTACGAGATTTCGTTAAAAATACCGAGTAAGTTCTAATATTTTACCCTCAGTTATAGTATCTATAATATTTGCCTTGTTTCTAAGATATGACCCTAGCCAGGGCAACTCATTGTTTATCTAATAAAGTACAAAAACTCTATAGCCTGTGCCTACCCATTTTTAACCCAACCCACACTGAAAGACCGAAAAGGTTGATTCAACATTATTTCAACCGATATTTAGGGTTAATATAGAACCTACATTAATGATTTGTTAAATCAACTATTGTTTGTCACATCAAATACCACGCGTCGGTTGTTTAAACATAATGTAATGTTAGCTCAACTCTTATAACAGTTGAGTTAACATTAAAGGAACCAACAATTAGAAATTCAACTATTGGGTTTTTCAGTGCAGGTTTTTTAGTTGTAGTCTCTGTTTTGAATTATTTGATCAAATGAATGAATGGTTACGTCTATGAACGATTAACTTTACAAAGAGGATGTGTTGAAAAAGTTTGAGCACGAGTTTTTACGTCAGGTGTGATGATCTACCTGGTCGCGTGCGTGGTAAGGGAAACGGTCATCTCATGTTACGGAACATTGTGATTTGTTCCGTTTTTATTTTTGGGACAACTATAGTTTTTTTTTTCACGTTATTTTTATTTGCACACTTAGTTTCAATACTCTATGGACTTGACGTACAGATTTGTAGCTAGGATTATTTTAGTGGGGTTTAGATTTTAAATAAAAGTTAGTTAATTTTTTTGAGGAAGTTTAGACAGATACGAGCTAATATTAAAAACTGAAATATTTTGTTGTTACATCATAAATTTTCGTAGCACTTCCCATAACTTTGCAAATATTAACTTATTAAATGGGATAATAGAGCCTACTTACACATATTTTTTTATTTAGATTTGTTTAAATTTATTAACATATTTTGCATATAAATGTAAAATGTGACTCAACAAAAGATCTATTGTCATCTACACAGGGATCGATCTTGATCCTTTATCTGTCATTGATATTCAATATATCTGTCCCAAATGATTGTATTGACATACTATATTTATAAAGGAAAGGTTGCGTAGGTCGCCGACTGCTGACTGACTGACTGTTACACTGCGGCGAGCATTTCTATCACTATTTTATTATAACTTTAAAAATAAAACAAAGAAAGTCGAGACAGAGGTAGAAGTTACATACACTTAGGTACCTACTTCAGTGAACTTGTTTGATACATAGTAAAACTCGCCAATATCAAAATACGGCGAATTCATTATGATTACAATGACAAAATGAATTAATAGGCCGTATTTCAAGTTTGGCGACTAATATGGAGTTTATATAAAAATGTCAGACATAAAGTGAACCATTTAGCAATTGATGGGCATCGTATGTAGGGAGTAACCCAAAATAAATCCGTGACGGTCACCGTCGCCGCGCCGCTGCGCTACCATGACAGGTCAACCAACACA
Organism: Eulithis prunata; assembly: GCA_918843925.1. Classification (NCBI taxonomy): domain Eukaryota; kingdom Metazoa; phylum Arthropoda; class Insecta; order Lepidoptera; family Geometridae; genus Eulithis; species Eulithis prunata. Next base: position 3,132,558 of record OU974023.1, on the reverse strand, counting down.
CAGCCTTAAATAAGGGTACATTTCTGTGTAAATGTTGCCAATTTTTACAAAGCTGACAATAATAGAGGTACCTACCTACATACATATAGCTCGCCTTATTCAAATTGCTTTTATCTGATGGATATTTTCACAATAGAATTCGCCTCTTGAGTGAAAAGTATCTAACTCGCTTATTAATTTTATTGCAGACGATTTTGAGATTCAAATCAGAGTGCTAAGACCTACTTTGAAATGTACTTGTACTTGGTGTCCCTATCGTACTTAGTGTCTATGCAGATCAGTTGATTTCGTCAGTTTGTAGAATTTGAATTTCGAAAGAAGACCATTCTGCATGGGGCGTACTCAGGGTAGCAATGGGGGCAGCTAACTACTTACACCTTGGTTTTCTCAGCACACTTATATGACGTAATAATAAGTTTCATTCATTGATATTGACAACATACGCCAGAATAATTATTACATTTTTAACTCATTTAATGAAAACTCGTATCAGAAAAAATATCAGGTAGGTATCTAAGTAAGATTTAGTATTAATAATAAAATTGTGACATTGATATTTATTTAAGTTGCAAAATGATTTATTGTGAGAATGTGTGGGATCCAATAAACGGGTTAAATTTGCAATTGTCTAGCTGTCAGATGCTAAATGATTGAGCTTGCAATAATTTTATGTTAATTTTCATATTTTTTTCGTGATAATATACTTAACAGCAAATGCCAATAATTTCTCAGGTAGGTATAAAACCAAATTATTCACCTTTATAGGTCAGTTTGCATATTCTAACAAGCCCAAATATAACATAACCTAGGTAGTGGTGTCGATTCTCTTATTGTATTTTTCCTAGAGTTTTAACCTAGTGTGACAGCTCTAAAAATGTTGCATCCCTTTCTCATAAACTGAAATGATAAAGACGGGTATTATTTTAGCGCTATCAAATTAGGTTAGTTTAGAAAAATGCGACAGCAGAATCACCACCATTGACTAGTTATGCTTTAATTGTTATTTTTGTTGCTTAATTTAAATTATTCTTGTATAATTACAAGTTACTAAGAAACTCACCCGTAGCTGTTACAGAAAATCGTTATCACTCACGACATTTTTGTATCAAACTATAAAATTATACAATTTTGCTGATACTAATTAATAAAAATCACATGCAATAAATCATCCAAGCAATATTGCTCCTACTGTGTTTATAGATAAGGATTATTATTGTATCAATTGAGTATGTTCATAAGACTATTTCCGATGTTGTTTGCGGCGCGGGCGCCCGCATGGTTGAAACAATTATTTGTTCCATCATACCTTCCCTATTCGTTAATATCGCATTCTTATTAAATACTGTAATTGGCAGCTATGATGGTTAACGGCTTTCTTCAATTTACTCACGAACACAATTGAAAATTGGAATTGTATTGAAATTATGATAAGTACCTATGTAATATTATTTTAAGAAAATTAATTTTCTTAACGCATCTTAGTAAAAACTAAAACACATGAGCCGGTTTAAACTGAAATCCGAGTCATTCGAAATACTTCATTCACGTTATTTAGTATTTATTTGTTTTTTTTTATAATGTAGGTATAGTAAGTTGGTACTTAGAAGCAGCTCTTTTGATACCATCAGGTGGGTTACCCTCGAACACAGTTCCAATCCGGATCCATAGATTTTGACAGAAGTCCTGTCATTTTTCAGTACAAAATGACACGAGATCTGTCAAATTCCGTGAATCCGGATTGGAACTGTGGTGGAGAGTAATCCACCTGAACGTGACAAATGTGACTAGGCTGAGTAGATGCTGAGCCAGCCTACTCCATCTTAATCATGTCCCAGGCACAACCAGCGTCCCGTTCATCGAAGCATAGCTAAAAAGTGACCCCTGACGCTGCTGTATAAATAATCTAGAATAGATGTAAAGCTATATTATAGACGTCAATTATAAAAAATAATTGGTTTTATCATATTGAATGAATGAATGAAATATTTATTTATAAAAATGGCAACCTGTTTCTTATTTCCTTTCCCATTAAGGTTAGCGGTAAGGCAGTTGAATGAAAGTATTTACAGCTATCTAAACACAGGAACACTTTCCCCCTACTAATTCCCCATTCCCCCTAAATGACAGGGCGGTGAATTACTGTTACATCTATTATTTAAATCATGCGGCATTCTTGCTGTGATCTGAATTTGATTTGCATTAGGTACTATTTATTAGAAAATTTAATGATGGTGAAATTATATACTGTAAGTACCTTTTGTTTGAGAATTTGACTAGGTAGGGCTAAAATCTTTGGGCAGGGCGCTCGTCAAAGAATATGTAATAGTTCGTAGTTCCTACGTAAGAAGAAGCGGGACTCCCATTCTACCAAATTTACATACTGAAAATCTCGTTTTGTATGAAACGCAAGTTCAAATTTTGATCTCCGTTTCATACATTGTTTGGTTTTCGAAAGCACGAATCTATAGTTCAAGAGTTTCGCCGGGGTGGCGCTCGTGATCCTATAACGAAAACTTAGCAATGCTTGGTTTTTAGATATGGTTCCACATAGAGGTTTTATTTTTAAAGTTTTGGCCACCAGCTGTCATTCTACCTTGGTCTATTTCAAGATTTATTTAAGGTTACCTATTGTACTACCCTGGTTATTTAGTCAAGCGAGAGAAATAAATGAATTTATATTTTGATATCACAGTAAAATTATTGCTTAATTATTATCTCATAAATATTGCAGCATTTTTTCCACGGATCTATTCACATTAAGAAAATAAACATATATGTACATATATATTAATTATGTTTTTTGTAATTAACCTTAAAAAATGTAGGTATTACTCGTACTTGTAAGTGGTTTAGGGGTTCAAGCATAGACAAGACATCCATTAATACGTTGGGTCAGTATAAAGAGTTTTTATTTACATTTAACCATCGAGCTAAGATCCTAGTTAAATGTAAATAAAAACTCTTTATAGGATCCTATCTCAATGCATTTACCCTACATCTGTGTAATCAAACTCATCACAGGGTGATTATATTCTGAGTCATTCAATAAGTCATGCTTGTAACATTCGAGTCATCTGTTTTATAATTTTCTATTGTTTGCGAAAATTACTTTTCGAGAAATCGATGACTCAGTATTTTATTTAGGTACATTTACAAATTATATTCATAAATAAACTACTACATAAATTATGAGGTCAAAAAAAATTCATGTAATTTCACACAATGACCCTCTAGTCCTAAACTAAGCCAAGCTTGTACCTACTATGAGAAATAAATAATTGCTGAATGCTGATATAATACTTTTAGACAAATGTTTGTTCTTGGTAAGAAAAGAAATAACTTTATTCTGTTTAGTAACATATCTACTTAAATTTGTTAATTCGTAAGGTTAACGAGGGTTAATTTATATTTGACAGATGTCTACTAATGCAATCTATCATTCAATAATGTCAAGCATCATAAACTCATAACACGCACTTTGTCTAGACCTCAGTACCTATCTACCAGATTATTTATATTAAAAAAAAACCAGCAGCAAAGCTAAAACATATTATTACTTTAACTTTTGTTGTTAGTACTCTATTCGTCTTCTGTAAGTATTTAAAGACTTGCTTGCAACCTACCTACCTAGTATTGAACCCACTTCCAAAAAGGAGAAGGTATACATAACACTCAATAAAGTATTTGGTGTAAAAAGGGAAATAAAAAAAAAATAAAAAAAAATATAAGTAGCACAATCAAAGTACAAGACACGTCAAATAAATGAATAACATACGGTGGTTATGTAAGCCGACACGACACTGGGTATCACGCCCGCATTGCTATGTCTTCGCGAAGTCATACACATTTATAATCGCGTTCCGATATTGCGATCGGTGCACGACTGTCCTTAATTAAACTTGCAAGAAGGTGCTATGCACTTTTAAAAAAAAGAAAATAATGTTTTTAGAAAGTTATCGGTGACTTGGTGACTACTTAGGTACGTTTTTATATCACAAAGAAATGTCAATTGGCGGTCTGAAAGTCAATTCTTTCATATCGAAAAAACAAATAGTTTTCGGTCCAAATGCAAACTTTTTGGTAGCAGGTTTTTTTTTTAAATAACATTTTTAGATAAATGCAAGTGAATATTGAAATTGACCCTAATATCCCTAATTCGACTCTGTCAAATCCTTTCCGCCTAGAGCCCTGGAAAAAAATCCTTTTGACGATAAAGTCGCCCGTAGCTTATAATAAATTATAATAGGTCTACGTAGTAGAACTATTAACAAAAATGAATATTTTTTTTCGAAGAAATCACAACAAATTTTTCGATATCACAGTCGAGTGGAAGTACTTATTCTACTTAAAGATATCGTATGTCTTCGAATCAATAAGGGTGGCCGTCTTAGCTGTATCAAGTGTCGTTAGTCGGGCTTTGATATGATTAGATTGAAACACAAAACAAATACGGTGGGAAAACATCATGATCATTATAAGCAGCTCTAAGAAGTTTACAGCTAGGTGTAAGGGCCAAGGGTTTTGTCCAGTTAGACTTACTTGTACCCTTACAGATGTATGTTGTTGATTGTGGCACTCACTATTATCACGAGCACTCACTTGATGTTAAGTAGGAGCACGGCAAAGTAATAACACACGAAATTCACAAGTAATTAGTTTATTTAAGGGACAACAAGGTAAAGGTTGGCGAATCCTTCCTTGGTGTTACCTAAACTAAATTGCCGCGTGCGCAATTGCCAAATGTCGCGGTGAAACCGTACACTAGGAGACCTATTTCATAAATAAAATACAGCATACTATTTCCTACAGAGTCCGTAGTCGGTGTTTTAATCTGGGACCGATTTGGTTACCTCTTGAAGGGGTTTTGGATAGGGTTTTTCCAAGCGGTTAGTTAAAAACCCTTTCGTCATTTATTTATTTATTTATTTAATATTTTACTTTAATTAAAACGGTTAACCTATTACATTAATTAAAGAATAAAGAATAATAATAAAAGATTCAGGTCAAATAAAAATTACACAAATCAAATAAAAATATAGCAATAGTCACTAAAAATGTCACGAAAAAATTAACATCACAAAAATTAGGTACAAATTATTAAAAGAAATATAATTCAAACACACATTCATACATCACGCTCACAAAACCGCAAACACTGTGACAGTCATGGGTTACCCTATTGTTTGATAAGCTGTTTTAAGGGGTAACCCCCTTCAAAACCCTTTCGTTTGGGTTACCCAATCATAGGGTTTAATATGTTGATTATCGAAAACTGAAAATCTAGACACTCGCAGTTTTTGCATGAAGAATCGTTTGCAAATCTCCCGCTAGAGGCGCTTATCGGGCGTTCATACAAAATATCTTGCAAGACGCTTTCCAATATTCGTTTCAACAAAACAAAACTCAGACCATACTACGCTACGGAAAAATGTAATAAAACTTTTTTGATTTCCGTTTATTTTTTTTTTACTTCTAGTCACAAAACTCTGTGCAAGTAGGTGAACGGATCACAATGAATAATCTAACTGCCTTTAAAAATTACTTTCCGACTCCGTGGTAATATTTCAGAGGTAGGAGGGAGTAGGGATGATTGATAGCACTAAAGCAGCCTTACTTATACCAGTTTATTCGCGTTTAGGGCTTTTATGAATATTTTATAACGCTGAAGTTGATTCATTGAACGCCGTTTCTTTTTGCTCGTGTTTATGAGTAACTAGCTGACCTTGCCCGCGAGGATTTGACCCGGCTGAGATGTTTTCCCGCGATTAATATGTCTTATCATCATCATCATCATAGGCAGCTTGTAGTGGCCCATTATCTCATTAAGAGGTGCTCATAATAAATAAATATAAAATAATTAATATTAATTTTTAGTTAGACAATAAATTAGGTCAAATCTTTAGAGGCTTGTTTAAAAGATTCATGAAAACACTTCCATGAGTTATCGCAACGCTGCTTTAGCTGCTTTTAACTGGTTTTTGTCCAAAAGCGAGTGCAAATAAACTCGCGTACCGGGCCTCTGAATTTTTATCTTTTGTCAAAAAGTATCCCAATTGGTGACTTCGTTTAATTTTTCATGTAAAATTCAGGTATTTTTCTATACATAGTACACGCACATGTCAGGGCATACCCGAACGAATACTTTTAGATCAACCACCTTGCATCTCAACTAAGGCTTTCCCAAAGCAAAATAACAATAGAAGCCTCACCGAGGTTTATATCCTTCTAATCTAGCGCCCCTCGTGTTTCCTGATTACAAGACGGTTGGCTGTCATACAATCGAGGCTCGCCCCCATAAACCGGACTCAACCATTTTTCCTCGCATCAAATTAGGCGCTTTAATTATTTACTAGCACTAAAACTGTGTTTACCGACCGCCAGAAAACTAGACCTACCCTTCTTGAGTAAAAGCAGGAAAATAAAACTGCTTCGGGGGATCAAATTAAGGTAGTCTTTTCGGGGCTGTAAAAACTGTGGAGGAAATAAAAGTGATGGCAAACGTGAGCAGGTGTTGTTTTAGGATATTTTTTTGTTTTCTTTGGATGTGAGCAGGCTATTAACTGTGAAGTAGGTACAGAATAATACCTGCTATTTATACCTATAAGTTTGTAATACCCAAGTAGTACCAATTTAAGACTGGTATAAATAAATAATTTAGTATGGTTTGGCATTTAGGGGCGTTTTAAGGCTCGAGCAGACCGGATGCGTATACGTGTAGGTATACGTCGTAGTCTCGTGGCAGTCACGGGGCGGGGTGACCACAGCCATGAAATTAAACAGTGTAACGCGTTTGCATTGGTCATAGAGAATAAGGCCCAAGATGCGCAAAAGAAACGAGCCGCGCCATACTAACTATATCGGAACACACTAATCTGTACCATAACACGCTAGGCAGCGAGCGTGTTCATTTGACAGTTCAAATCGTGCCCCAAACGTGGTGACGTCACAGTAAAGAATGACATTATGGCATAGGGAATACGGTTTTAGGCGATTTCACGCCGCTGTCTTGTCGTACTTGTGTAACGCGTTTGCATTGGTCATAGTGAATAAGGCCCCTAGGTAAATACCTAAACTGTTTTTTCAGATTTTCATAAGTATAAAACTTTTTTATATAGACATCCTTAAAAATGTGTTATCTACAACTAATACGCTTTTCCAATGAATGATTTTCCAAATTTTCCAATGAATGATTGAATAAGTATAATTCATTTATCATTGAATTCGTAAAAGTTTTAGAACACAAGTTGTTGTTTTCGTGTACTTATTGAAGACTTATTGGTAGCTACAAAGTATAACTGGTAACTTTATAGGAAGCCAGAAAACATAATGAAAAGTCCAGCTCTCTGTAAGTTACATATACGCGATAACATTGGTACTTGTTCTGGGACACCTTGTATAACAATAGATTGACCAAGCATTCTTGTTGGTAACCTTATTATGTTACGCTCAATAAAATTATCGTTTGCTGAAGATTTTCCTCAAAAGATGACGGTTTCTCCTTGTTTAGAAATCATTGCCTTTAGATTGCAAAAGATAATTTATCACCTATTCACTTTTTTATTTACTAATCTTCTTAATATAACTCTTTTAAGCATTTTTCTAAAGTAAAATGACAGCTGTCTTTGTCATTTCAGTGCATGAGAAAGGGATGGTAACAGTTTTAATGCTGTCAAATTAGGTAATAAAACAATAGAATCGGGAACATTGTAGATTTATTTTTAATTTAATTTAAATGCCTTTGTATCCAAAGTTTAAATTATGAATTCTTAAATTCACAAAAATCATACCAAAAACATGAACTTTTGACATCGTTTTGTAATGTGTGCTCATAAGATTTATAAGAACCATAGTTTTGCATGCGGCATCTTTGAGGTGTGAATGTAAACATAATAGGTAGGTACAGGCATTCCATACTTGTGCATTGATGTCAGTAAACATGGCACTTACTCTTGTATATTTATGTGTCTATTACGAAATATATAATGGGTTTATTTTTGTATGTAATAACCGATTTAAATAAATATTTGCTAAGTTCCATTAAGAGAACATGATTTCCAAACTTATAATCTAGGTGAGTACTGTGAGTAGGTATACCTAAGTACCTCCTACGTATACTTAACCTACCTATTTTTTGTTATGCTAAATATTTTATCGTACATAGGTATAATTAGTAAATTATTTTACCCAAGAAACAAGTGTAGCACCTAGAATAGAATGGCTCCTTAATTTTTTAAGGTTATTTAATTACAAAGAAAGTCAATGAGTAAAATATACATACCAACCTATGTTATTTAGGCACCTGTATTTAGTCTCTCTCTATCCATGTTTTCAATGAAAATGGTGCATTTTATGTAATACATACCTCCTCACCTGTAGATAGACACTTATCTATTGGTTTATTTATGATAATTTTTATTTGTATGTGCAATTGACTGTAAATCCCGTTATAACCCAATATTTATTTACCTTATATCGATTGCATAATATTATACAATACCATTTCATCTAAGTACTTATTAAAAAATCTATTAACACTTCTGTTGCCGCACTGTTTGCAATTACCGTTCAGATTCATATTAAAGCAAATCTGAACTTTAATAAGTCTGAATATAACACAAATTCATATCAACTTAATCACACGGCATAATGAAAACACATTCAACATAATTAATTTAGTCCACATAAAAGATTAAACCTCACAAAAGGCTTTTAATGTTATTTTCCATTCAAGTAGCTGTAAAAACTGCCGGCGCTAGTGATGTGACACGTCATCTTTGTGATTAATTGTATAATTACAGTTATATTCGATGAAAGTTTTTCGTTGCGCGACTGACATAATTATCTTTTGCATTGATATAGTTTATTGAAACTATCATAAATCTGGGTCAGCTCGTAGGTAGATAAGCAATTATCTACTTGCAGCTTTTGAAGTGTTGTTTTTTGGAATCTATAGAATTAAAATTGGAATTAATCTTTTTTGATACCAACACACACATGTACATAATTTGCGTCATTTTAATGAAATATGTACGTCATGATATTAATATTACTTTTTTCTATGTTTTTTTATGTAGGTTATATTTAGTATAAAATAACGTTCGTTCAAAGAAACTACTACGCACATACAAAGTACTATAAAAAACATAATTACTGACTCAAGTAAAAAGATTACCTGTTTGATTGCGCCAATTATGTAGCAACTGGCAAAAACAATCAACTGTCAATCGTTGGATGCGATATATCGCACGGATTCTCACGCGCGCCACCACACGCCACAGTGCGTGGTTGAATCGAGTCACGTTACTTTAACTCGAATTCTTTATAAAAATAGACTTTATTACGTGTAGATATGGTTTATTATGCTATCCTCTTAATATTACACCAAAAGCCAAAAAGTTAGTTAAGAATAGCTTTTTGTCAAAGCTTCTGTAGGCTTGCCTGATTTGAATAACTCTAGAAAATTTTTAATCGTCATTATAATTGGAATACTTAGCACTTTTATTTGGGCACTACACAGGAATGCTTTCACCGCTGGCATAATCTTCTAGAGGTATTAGTACAGAAGTAATTTTGTTTTGAGCTTCTTATGTAAGTAAACAAAACAGTGAAATAACAGAAGTATTGTTTTCTCTGTGGCTGTAGTGGTTCCCGGCCCTAGACGTAAACGATCTCGATTCTTAGAATCGGATGCATAGCCTTAATGATACGGTGCCGATGCTATAATCGAATCTAGAAGTTTCGTTATTATTGTAACGATTGGCTTCTCTTGACATTTATCAGCTGGGAAATGAGCACCCAACTTATTGAAGACATCTATTATTGAGTATTAGCACATCATAAATATACATGTTTACTATATTATAGTTATTGTAGTTTATTTTAAGTTAAAAGCATAACTATTTAGTAAAGAATTGCTATCGATGTTATCATCATAATCAATCGTTGGAACTATTCGAGGAATTTATGTAGGTAATGTTTGCAAAACATAGGTTTCTATTGATTAAAAAATACATACAATATTAAAAGATAATAAAAACAGAGATTCGTTTAAAATACTTTAAAATTCTATTTACGGTAAGTGTTTGTACTTAGTACCAATAGATGGTTCAGTCACCTGTTTCTGAGGGATATGTATAATCTGTGGCATAATGGCAGTTAAATCTAAGTCTAGGAAATAGCTACCACTTCATACTAATTACCTTTATAATTCTACACCCCTTTCGCACTACATTCAGTGTATCAGTTGAAGTTGAATATTAACATAAGAGATACATTTCTTAACATAGAACTATGCAAATGAGTGGGCTCGATGGGATTATTTTTCCCATCTGGCCCACCAGTAGACTGGCCAGTGGGCTCAATGGAAATAACCCTTTTTATTTACCATTTTTAATACTATCGGTTTCGCTAAGTACCCTCAAAGATAATCGAAAATAATATGACAAAACCACAAAGAGTATAAAAAAATTATTTATTTGTGTTGTAAATAATTTTAATAGCTATGAAAAAGAGATAGGTTTGAGCGATAAAGCCACCCATTGTAATCAATAGCTTAAATGGTTTCTCTTTGTATCCTATTTCTTCTTTGGAGTTTATCTATGTTCATTGCCTGAGGTTCATACATAATGCTAGCTTAAAGTTTTCCCTCTAAGGATATCTACCTAAATAAACTCTTACATTTCCAGTTTATAATATCCGATATTATATCTTGGGAGACACCCGTAGCATAATTAGAGGATAGCGGGTAGGTCGCGCGATAACTAGTCTTAATGACGTGAAATCGCACCCGCCATCTTGAAATAAGATGGCGGGAAAGCTCGTAATTAGATGTAACTGCTATTATGATCACGGTATGAAAATACCTGCTATTTTTATTTTTATACATTATAGGCAACCGTTTGACCACAATCTCACCTGATGTTAAGCAATGATGGGGTCGATGATGTAGCACGGTTACCAAAAAGATACCTATTCACTCTACTCTTGAAAATTTCCAAATTATAGTCATTCGGGAACACAGACGCCGGCAACGAGTTCCACTCTTTGGCTGTCCGCATAATAAATGTAGACGCAAAGCGTTTAGTGCGGATAGGTGGCATATCAACCATGAACGGGTGTCTCGTTTCGCTATCAAGAAGAAGAAGAAACTTGTCTATTTGAACTAAATTGTAACAATGCCCATTTTCTGAATGAAGTTATAGTATTTTTCTATATTGGAATTAAAAGCCTTACAAAAATGAAATGATGGATGGGTAGTAATAATAATTTTTCATTTACCTATCTATGGTGGTGTTTATCAAACCATACAAAAAATCTTATTTATGTGGTGTGTCACTGTAAACAATCAATAACTGGACATTGGCTAAATAGTTTGATTGTAAACGTTTTGACCACTGCCATTTTTTGTTGCTAAAACTCAACTTAAGGCAATCGATTCCCATGGTCCAGATAATCGACTAATCGCTGGCGGATCTGACGTCTGACATCACAGCATCTGACAGCAGGCAATTTGGACGACGATGGTTGCTACTGTTTTGCCTGCAGCCATGATTTAGACACGCAACGCTTACAGCTTGGTGCAAAAAAGTTGAAACTCTATTGCAGGAAAGCTAAGGAAATTATAGACTTTTATTTTTTTGACGGAATAGGTGTTTGATATGTATTTTCTACTCAGTACCTGCCTACCGGCAAGTTAGTGTGGATACCTAACTAGGTTAGACAAAGAACCAATGATATTTCTTTTAAAGCTCCAAAATTTAATGCTTCAAAAATAGATAGACCTTTACCCCCTATCTTATAAAAAGTTAGAGTAGACATAATGTCCTGATAACGTATGGTAAACAAGACATAATGTCTAGATGTAGAGAGACTAATGGTCTATCTTATAAAAAGTTAGAGTAAACATTATGTGTTGTTTACCATACGTAATCGGGACATAATGTCTACTCTAACTTTTTATAAGATAGGGGGTTAATCTTTAAGGTTATTATGTGATAAAAGACTAGCTATGCGATACTACATTACCTTCGTTGCTTAGATAACCTGTGGTAGTCCTAATACAGAAATTCCCAAGAGCTGGAGGCGATCGTGACGACACGCAAATTGATAACCCACTGCTTCAGCGCAAACTCTATTTAACTAATTTGCTGTTCCTTCCAGTCCCTTAGTTTTCGGCATCGGAATGCAGTCTACGAGTTCCATGAAAAGCTGTTTAAATAAGACAAATAAAAATGTACGCAGCCTTTCAATTAATTCGTAAAGAGGCTGATTTGAATAGTAAAACTATAATAAATTAAGATGTATAAAGGACTCCATAAATTAAAAGTGGTGAAAAAACATAATTATCTAAATGTATTGAAACGAGGAGCGTGCCTTCAGCTCCCGCTTTAATAATATTTAAATTTAGAACAGTGAAGGGATGGGACATGTGTTTCGTAACGCGTTTGGCGAAATGTGATTACGGTCTGTAATTAACGAGCTTCTATTTATGGACAGCCCATGGATAATTTAAATATCTCTTTTTCTAAATACGGAATCGCGTAACGGCGCCGTAGATTTCCGAATCGGAGTCTTTTGAAATAATTAACATTGTGTTCGTGAAAGTGTTTTACCGTTGGCCAACAGTGCCATGTCCGTTTGGTACGACCTCTTGAAATAATGCATGCTTTCAATTGCAAACTAATTATTCCAACACGAGAAACGCTTCAGTACCGTCCGTTTTTACGTGTAAAGAGATTAGTCTGCTTTAACGACACTGTCCGCTGCTTAAAGAAGCATTGTGGCGACCAATAATAAATAATATGTAAAGAAAAGTATCACATTCTGACCATAATTAGCTGTTTAAAAGGAGTCTTATAAAATTTCATTTAGATTCAGTGCTCGTCTTGCGTCGGTGTGTCACAGTCTCCGCTTATGAATAAATTATGTTTGTACATTAATTTATTGATTGTTATTCAAATTGGGTTTCTCAATCGGAGGTTGGAGGTGATGCGTCTCGTCTCGCTCTTTGTACTGTGATGTTTTTAGGTTGACTGTCGTTTCTATGACGGGAAACTGTTTGCTGAATCGCAGTTTTACTGTTTTTACCTACTATTTATTGAGATTGTACGCAATAGCTGCGTCATACGTTGCTAATTAGTTTAGCGTATCGAATGTTATTTAAATTACAATGTTTATGATGTTGATTGGCATAATGAAAACAATTTATAAAATGATTAGAAATAGAACCAGAAGTTCTATAAAAAAATACCTATAGGTACAAGTACAACTAATCTAAAATCTTGCATTCAATATGAAACATAAATGCATAGGAATAATGCTTATTTCATCTACTACGCGTGTAACGTAGCTATTAAAATTAGAATAGACCAACAACCGCCATATTGTTAATTTTCACGCGATCCGATTGGACAACAGAAATCGATTCATATCGATTTTAATGTTATTCTTCATGGTTCTTAGAATAAACCAGTCTGTTTGTATGACAAAGGCAGTTTTATTTGATAGCTCGCTCGTTTCTGTTAATTGTTTCGGAGACGTGATTTTAATATCTATATCATGCATGTTGAGTGGCACCTTTTATCTGAATATGCTAATACAGTGATTCTTGTTAGTGTGGCTAAAGAAACTTTGTACATATCGATTCCATACCTAATACGATACCGATAATATCGGTATGCAAATAATAGCGTTAGACTTGATTCAAGAAATAAAATAAAAAATTTGGTCTGATCAACGTTCAAGTATATTATTGGTGTAAATATTTAGATTAATATAAGTTCTTTGGTTGGGTTACAAAGATTTGTAAATAAAAGAAATCATAATAAATATTGTCTAATTTTTATTATTAAATATTACATAAATAACATCTTAATTTGTGTAATACAACGAGACGTCGCCGAAAGTGTTAAAATGTGATATTTAAAAATGTCTTTGTCTTAATATAATAATTAAACTTTTTTTGAAGAAAATAATTAAGTTTTCCATACCTACATTAATAAAACAAAAATATAAATCAGCATACCTAATTATAGGTAATTAGGTATGCTGATTTATATTTTTGTTCATTTTATTGTTTAATTGAATTTTTAAGTTTTATTAGGCACATACATAGGGTGTGTGCCTAATAAAACTTAAAAATTACTTAAACATAAACAGAAAACTATGATAAATTCAGCTTTTGTGGTGTGACTGCAAACAAACCCTTGAATGACAAGCAGGTTTGAATCATTTGACTTGCTGATGTAACACCGGTGGTCCCTTAGACCCAGGGGTCTGCCTTTATTTGTTAATAAGCACCAGGCGTCAAGCATTCAAGGGTTATTATAATGCATCTCATTATGGTAATTATATCTTTTGATATCAACTTTAAATCTAAGAAGTGTTTTTTGACTTTTTCTTTGAATTCAGGACTGTTTTTACGCAAAATCAATATTTATTTTTAGTAAGTTAAGTTCGATATAGGTATGAGGAGTTTTAAGCTATTTTAGAATTTTATTCTTACTACCGCAGCATCATAAAGCGATGAAAATGCTCTTTTTTTTCGTACTACTTTTTCTGAAACTGACTAAAGTAGAAATAAAGAAGCTGTATCTTGGGACGAAACAGTAATAGAAACATTAATAAAAATGAAAAGTTATTGTTTCGTCCCAGTAAGACGAGATACCGGTAGTCCGAAACTAGAATAACTCTCATTTTACACAGCGCTATCACATCAGACGAACACTTGGTCTTAAAAAAATACTTTGCCAAAAAAATTGAGTGTCCTACTTGATTTTCCTACTAAAGATAGTAACGAAGCGGTCACAGGATCCCTCCCATACCTCCCATGCCGTCCAGTCCAGCAGACACCATCGCCCACCTTATTTACCCACTCCGGAACGTTACAATTGTCTCCATGGCCGTGTGGTCCGTAACTACGGTAGTCTGTTGATTCAGCTCAAGTACTCCTTATAATTGTTGACTTTTTGCTTTTTGAGGCGCGTCATAAAGACCCTTCAAAAAAGCGGTTAAGGTAACCCACGGTTAAAATGACAGGTTATTTCAGAAGCATGGTCCAAAAGTATCGGTTATAAGTGAAAAATTTGGTAAGTACCTACTTGAAGCAGGTTAATGTGCTGGTAAACAGCCTTTATTAGCTTTTTAACTATACTTAGATGGATGTCGCAATTCGATTTTGAGGAAGGTAGTCCAAAAGTGATTTTGGTCATTTTATTTTTTAGAAGTATCATAATTTTAAAATGTTCCTTATTATTTTACTTATTATTATTTGTTACTTATTATTTTTGACAGGCGTCATGGCTCAGTTGGTAGTAGCTCTGCCTTCCGTGCTGTGGGTCGTGGGTTCGATCCCCACTGAGAACAAACATTTGTGTGTTGTAAACATAGATGTTTGTTCTGTGTCTGGGTGTTTCTATGTATTATAAGTATGTATTTACAAAAAAAATATGTATGTATGTATTCTATCAGCCATCTAGTTTCCATCGCACAAGCTTTGCTTAGTTTGGGACTAGAAGGCGTTGTGTTAAGTGTCCGTGAATATATTTATTTATTTATTATATTTATTATTGTCTGAAAAAAATCACTATGACGTTAAGACCACCGATTCTAGGACTAGTTTTTTTGTACGCAACTTTTATTAATTTGCATTATATTTAACTTTGTAGGTCACAAACAAAAATAAAATAAAAAATTAAATTCCATGTTAATTTCGTCGGATTCCGGGGTAAATTTGAACATAATTGAGGTTAATTCATGTTAGTAAGTTGTAAACACTTGTAGTAAGGACAGACCAATAGAAGCACAACTTGCACAGCCGACGCACGCGCATGCAGCAGACGCGACAGGAAGGGGCGGGGTCGCCGCACATTAGCGACTGTTCCCCGAAACGGTGCTTTGATAATTTCGGGATCGTTGAGGGTATTAATAAATGTGACGTAAGCAGTACAACCTTCTTGATAAATCCGTTTTTGGAACAACTTTTTAGACAAACTTTTGTTGAATAGGTTTGAAATTGGAACGGTAATTATTGAGGATGTTATAAACGTTATCTGAGCCTGTAGTCTGAGTTTTGTTTTGTTGATCGAAACGCATATCGAGAAGCGAAGAGATATTTTGTATGAAAATCCAATACGCGCCTCTAGCGGGAGATTTGCAATCTATTTTTCTCCATACAAAACTGCGAGTTTCTCGATTCTCGCTTCTCGCAAATCAACATAACAAAACTCAGATTACGGGCTCTGCTTATCTTGTGTTGCTACTAAACAAAATGATATTTGTGTGATCAACGTAGACGTAGAACGTTTGTTCTGTCTCTAGTCTCTGGGTGTTACTATACTACCTATAGGTCCCTACACGGTTTAATAGCTCTTGGTGAAAGTGGAGGGTAGATATAAGATATAGTATCTCTTTCTATTCTATCCTATAACTCTTTTGCGCGCAAAGCACCCACCCAATTTCCCTCTATTCAAGGTCAGCGCTACTAAACCGAGTCGGTACTTTTACCTATCTTTGTACTTTATGCCTTTATATAATTAGGTAGTATTTTTTAGAATACAAAGCACAGAGGTTGGGCCTAGCTGGAGCTGTATAAATTGTCCAAAAAGTTTCTTGTTAAGGTGCATTCACACCGCAGTTACTTTTTGTGGAGCAACAGAATGCAACACGATATCATAAGGTAACATTTTGTCTGATTCTATCGGTATCGGATGCTGCCCACTAACTGTTAAATAAAAGGCTAATTATATTTGATACTCGTATTTATAAAAAAAGGTTTATTGAAACCAATGTTGACCCCCATAGCACGGAACGTACAAAAGTTAAAAGTGCAAAAATTGCCACCGGAAGTGGCAGAATAAAAAAAAACATATTTTTAGTGTTGCTAGTTGCTACCTAGAATTATTTATGTTCTGTATTGAACACTAACACTTGGAAACGTTGCTCCACAAAAAGTAGTTGCGGTAATAGATGCACCTTTATTTTCAAATTGCAAAATACCTACTTACATATTTTGAAATTAAATTAACATGATATACAAAATATGCACTATTAAAACAGCTGTTTCTGGTTATTCGTCTGGCATAAATGCAATAAAAATGTAAATTCTAAGAGGTGGCGTGTCGTCTGCCTGCTACCGGTTCTTTTGTCGCCCACTATATAGCAGTTTATTTATTACAGTGATGCACAGTAGGTACCTACTGATTTTTTTGCAGATGGGCGTGTATTTTGTTTTCGATTTCATTTGTGCAGCCTTTTCTACTGACTTTTTTACTGTGTGCGTTTTCGTTATAAGCGCGTTTTCAACGTTTAAACGTTAAAAACGCTTAAATAATTATTTAAGCTTAATTTATAATTGATCTGTTTAAAAGTAGGTATAGCCTCAGAGAGTGAGCTTCAAAAACTACCAGTTTACCTGAAGCTGTAAAGTATACTAAGTGCTATACTGTTGTTCCTGGGACCGATGTTGACTCACGACCGTGTGTGGTCCAATGGTCAAATGAAGCCCTACCGAAAAGGTCACATCTTCTCATATTGTTACAATATATTTCAATCGAAAATCAATCGTAATAGAGTTGATATTGCTTCGGTCAAGTTCTATCTTATTGGGAAGGGGTTCGAATGTTTAGCTAAATAAGACAGTGTTGCCTTTGAAAAAACGAAGGGTAATAGCGAAAGTGTTATGTCGGCCTTGTTTGTTAAGTTTTTGTAAACAGACAAATTGAATTATGCTTTTTGAGTGTGTGCAAATCCAGTGAAATTGCAACGGGATGTACAGGATTCACGCCAGACGTGCGTGGGAGAGCCATTGTCTTCGGAACTGTTGCGAATGATATTACGCATTCAGTGTAGCAACTTTAATTTGACCATTTGGATCGATGATTCACAAACCTGCAGTGCAAGTACCGTTTTTATCGATCGCTTAGTTGTCTATCGCTAAAGTCGATAAACGTATCGAATCGTATCGTTCCATGGTAGCACGGATCTCTTGTCGACAAATTTTAGCGATGCCTTACGATCATCAGAATCAAAACATAGTAAACATACACCATTGTCAATTCGTAAAAATTTCACGAATTTGTCTACCGATCGACTAAGTTGGTAACCTACCCGCAACTGTCGATAAAACGAATTTTGACGATTCTAAATGTCAAATTATGCGATCGACAAGAACGGTACTTGGGGGGCTGAATAGCAACAAAAATAACACTTTAGTACACGCAATAAAACTCCAATAACTTTTAATCTATCAAAACCAACAGCCATTAATAAGCTAGTGACAGGTGAGTTTGACAGCTGCTTATCGCGCCATCTAGTGGCAACAGTTTAATATGCGTTTCTGTTACGTCAAAATGTTATGATAGGCAGTCGCGTTTTGATTTAGTGGCCCTCTCGTTGAGAACTGCATTGATTTATCAATTATTTCAGGTATGCTCGCTTGGTATTTTTAAAGCAACTTACTTTCATGTCGTACGTCTTGAATTTAATCATCAATTATTTTCGACTATCTGATTTGTAACGTGGAATGGAATTGAAGTCAGAGAAAGGATTTATAAATGTCTTTATTTTTATTAAATACAAACTCAAAACGTCGTTTAGATATCGATCAAATATAAAAAATATTGATATAATGCTTACAGAAAATAATAATGTCTTACTAGTTTGGGTAGGTAGGTAAAGTCCTAGCTAAAATACTACTAAAGATTATAAAAATCAATAACCTTTAAATGATTTATTCATATCGCCACAACTTATAAAAGTAATCTAAAACACAATGATGGTTGACAGATCGGGCTTATTTGATTAGGTACTTATTTTTTTTTCGAATCTCCTCCGTTTATTTGAACACTATCGAAAGGGTTCATATTGATTTTTAAAATGAATGTTTGTTTTGATGTGATTCTTTACGTAGGACTCGAAGAACTGGATAAAGAAGTTATATTATGTTATTTTGCTTGACATCAAGGAAATATGTATACAGGAGATGTATGGACGCCATTAAATTATATCACGAAAAAATGCTTTAAACTACTAAATTAAATATAAGTTACTTAGTTTTTTACCTTCATATTACATGACATAAGTACACCAACAATAATACAAAAATAAATAAAGTAGATTGGTAGGTACTCGTCTGGAATTCGAAATCGATTGGATTTGTCAGCCGAATCGATGATAAATTAAACGACGTGTAGGTAGGAGTTTATCTCGATAAACGACATTAGGTTACTGGTATCATCTTTGACATACAGCTTAGACCAAACAAAGCTGGCTAACTCACTTATAAATCCTAAAACGCTATCTTAATATTTCATGTTCAACGATTTGTAGGTAGGTACTCAGTTGAAGAATCAACCATTTCAATATTATGCGGCCTTAATGCAGTCACAGGCTTTACACGGGTATGTATTTCACTTTATACTGTCATATATATATACTGTATATATATATACTATATTATATACTGTCATTTTCTCGACATAGTGGAAAGGTCAAAGTTACGATCACAAAATAAATAAAAATACTATGCAATGCAACCAGCTAGAGAGTTTACCAGCTATCCTTTTAGGACTTGTGTATCGGGTGCATTGATGGATAGCCGGACAGGTCACCATCGATTCTCGAATTGATTAATGTAAAAGATGTACGGGATTCTGCGAATTGTCTTGGTTTATTGAACTTAGAATATATTGAAAATATTTTGTATTTTTATTTATTGTCATTCTTACAGCTACCTTTACAGGGGTATTTAATGTCACATTTCGAAATTTTACTGTAGGACAACTTGCTGCAGTCGTTTTTTGAGGTGTTCTATTCGAAACAACCAACTTTTCCAATTCCACAATTAGCTACTGCCAATATCGAGTAGCATTTAGAGGTAGCATAATTACATTCACAGACAAAAGTCTTCAATCAATACGTACTATCTGCTATGACCTATGCTGCCGCAACGTGGACACTGACAGTAAGGTCGGTCTACAAGCTGAAAGTCGCGCAGCGAGCTATGGAGAGAGCTATGCTTGGAGTTTCTTTAGAGGACAGAATCCGAAATGAGGTTATCCGCAAAAGAACCAAGGTGGTCGACATAGCTCAAAGGATTAGCAAGCTGAAATGGCAGTGGGCCGGCCATGTTTGCCGTAGATTCGACAATCGTTGGAGCTAACGAATACTTGAGTGGAGACCGCGTTTAGGCAAGCGTAGTGTGGGACGCCCTCCGGCAAGGTGGGCGACGATCTGCGAAATGTAGCGAAAACACTGGATGAGAAGAGCCGAAGATTGGGCTAAGTGGCGCGCCTTGGGATGGGAGAGTCCTGCGTCCAGCAGTGGACTGATATAGGTTGATGATGATGATGATAATTACATTTTATGGAAATCTCCGTTACTTACATACAATGAATGTGTAGTGTTCACCTGACCCACCTGCGGTTTGGGCATTAGTTTCCTGGTCCAGGTTTACGAGCACCGCAAGCTCTGGGTAATTAACCAGTGGTTAAGGCACGGTAAAGCGTTTAACGATACACTTTACTATCGTCACGAACCCATTGTCTGACGAAATATTACAATGTTCTGTTTGTAAAATGAGTTAGTTGATGTTTTGATTTGTTGAAATTGGTGCGTTTGTCAGCCCAAAAGGAATCTGAATGAAACGGTATGACCCCATTGTGCAAGCTATCTAATTAACTGAAAAATGTAATTACCGAGGCAACGTCTAAGTGGTTTATGTTTATCCTTCTTAAAATTCAAGGTTTTATCAAACTAGAGCTTAGTATCCAGAGCAATCCAAACCCATTTTTTATCATTTTCTGTTTTAAAATATTTGCAACTTATTTTTATTCTCCAAATCAACTTCTCTGCAATGTTGAGGTCGCTTTCGAACGTCAACTTCCCTTTAAAGTGAGTCAAGTCAAACATCCACTTTGGGAATCACAAAGGCTTTATAAGATGATCGCTGTTTGCCGTTTTAAGGAATAAGTTAATGTAAATAAAGGCGAGCTTTGGTTTACCTGACAATTCACATTTGACGCGATTGCACAGTGCGTCAGACATCGTGGATAATCGATAACAAAGGAATCTGACGATGCGAGCTGGCAGGTCTTTCGAAGAAATCACGAGTCAGTCACCGTTTGTCGGTCCACTTAACGTCCAGCTTCGCTCGATCCGTCGGCAAACTAGAGGTCACGTTATAGTTCCTCGAAGTGTCGCGTCGGTCTACACACAGGTAATAAAAGCGATCGATTATTACCTATAGGTACTCTACGTGTGAAAAGCGGAAGGAATAGGACCATAGGCTCGGCCGAGCACGAGCCGTGTCCGCTGTGACTCGTGAGAACTGTCAATATTTGACCCCGAACGTCGTACGGCTCAAAACTGTCTCAAAGACATCGATATTTTCCAATCGTAAACATTACCCTATTAACCCTAATAACCTGATCGGTGGAACTCGATCAATACTTTAGAGTTTAGAGTATACGGTACCAAATCACAACTCATTCATCCACCTCAAGTGTCCGTAAACATCGATTGACTATCTTGATCGCTATGTGAAAGAACCCGTCTTTATTTGCGCTTTCTACGCATAAATAAATATGAATAAAGGTATATTACCGAGGAATCTGGCACGCGTCAATCAAACGGAACGTGCACGAAACCTAACGATTTGTCACTCCAGCCATTTTGTGGCAATAACAATATGCCGCCATTTTGGTGACAATAATTAACTGATAGGCATCACCGTCCGTTCGCTTTCTAGTTTTTGTTTTCCAAAAATAATTATCATTACAATAAGTGACACGATCTCTTTTTACTTACCGCTCGCGGACTGCGGTATTATGAATAAAATTACGAGGCCAAATGATTTGAAATTCAATAGCGTCGGTACGGATGATGATGGGCATTAGAAACGCGTGGAACTCATTTTTGTGTATTTACCAGAGGAGAATGTAGATGCACTTGCATAATGCAGTTGCAGTGTCTCGCTGATGTCGTAAATTGCGTGTTAATCTGTGTTGGTGTTCAGTGCAGTCGAGAGGTGGCTGTGTTGCTAAATGGTCTGCGTCGATATTTTCAGCGAGGTATGCGAGGCGTTAAACAGCTGTTGTTGAGCGGAGAAGGCGCGCGTCCAACATGACATGACTGTTTACGCTGCACGCGCGCCGGCGTCACGCCGTCAATGGCTCAGGTTATTTACCTCTCCTTATCACCTTTGTTTTGCTCAAATACTTAGCTGGTTTTCTAGTTCGGCTTCTTGATTTACAAACTCTTCGTATCTATCTATTTACTCTTATGTTTATTCGAGTAGCTATGGTGCTTATTCATCGGGTATTGCCAAAGCATAGTTTCTGTGCTTTCTATTTCATAGATTCTGCAGATGAGTAAAGCTATATGCCTGAAATGCGGCACTGTTTTTTTCTGATCTTTACCTACCTACAAGATAAGGATCAAAAATAAACATTCAAAGTCCTTCCGACTGACCGTAAAAAGTGTAATAAAAACAAGAATTTCCAATTCCAAATGTTTGCACAAGATATCGGCGATCGAACATCACAGTGAAATAGTAGAAGTCAGAGCTCGAAAGGGCTAACAATAAACGCATCGATCGACGATACAGGTCCCTGTGTCCACATTAGCATCTCGACGCAGGAGTGAGTGCAAACACCGAGGGTCATCTGATGAAATGTTCAAAGGCTTTTAGTTCCCGAGAATTATTAAATGAAGCCCCAGGATCGTAATGTAAACACGACGTGTTTGTCGAGCCGAGAACCTGTTGCTTTGTCGACGTTTTGATGCGTACCTCGACTTATTGGCGGTTATTTTATGTCCGCTAATGTTAATGTGACTGCGGCAGTTATTGGCAACATTGTGACAGGCCATCGGTTCACAGATGTAGGTGTAATTTCTTTTGTACGACATTATTCCTTACATTTATTACTCTTCAAATTGCGGAGATAAACTCTAGAATCGTGCATTACAAAATATGGAAGCGGTTCGCTTCGCTAATCGCAGTTCAATAGCCGCCTTTACAACTTATTAGTATGAAGCTTGTACAATCCTCTCGATTGCGCAAACACTAAAGGCAGATTTCCCTTCGACGTCAACAATACGTTGCTCAAATGGTGTTGCAAGCGAGCTCCGCGAAACACCAGATATGTGTGGATATCTAGGCAAATAGCGGGTATATTTATGTCTAGGCAAACATGCAGGTAGCCAGCTATCCCGGGTGCTAACACCGCTAATGTGTGGACAAACCTCGTGACCCTCCTGCTAATATATATTCCAGGGAGTGTGGATGCGAACCTGCCATCACGCGGAGATCTCTAATGGCAATGCCCTGTGATTTCCATAACAAATAAGAATATGAATTCGAATTGTTGTAGACACAAAGGCAGAGAAATTCCTTTTGTCCATCAAGCGCTCAGATAGGTATCGGTTTTCAATAATGTACCATTCAGAAATCAAAAGAATTATGTAGTACCTTGTGGCGTTAAGCATACTGCAAAATCATTTTCATCTTGTTACGGACAAAAAAGTTTTATATCTATGTATGTGTGTATTTGATAATTGACATGTAATAAAATGATACGTCAGAGTCATCAATGTTTTCACCTCGCACCTCAGCCAATGCATCCATCTTAACAGCTTAACGTTCAATATTTTATTGCTGTCGTATTTGTTTTGAATACCAAACATGTCGGACGCACATGACATCTTTCATTACAAGTTTCTATTTGATTTTGCCTCATAAACACACTCGCGTATGATTACGATTTCTATTTCAAATATTACAAAGTAATATTAAATGTCATTCGATACTTCAATATAACAAATTGTTGCAACAGCAATGACCATCACACTTGTAGGAGTTTAGTTTTAACTGTATCAGACAACTTGTAACTTCTTCGTCAGTTGTATTTTGAATTTATATTTTAACAGTAAAGAGTTCATAAAACAATTTGAGTGTTTTTCTAACTGGTGAGTTCAATTTGAGCATCGTTTAACACTCAGCTACCACTTCTTTATCGTTGAAATAGAGTAGCGTTTCCCTTAAAACATTATGGTTTTATCTTCATTGATATTAAGATTATGAACTTTACTGGGTGATAGTATAAGGTTTATTTTTGGATAACGTTGTTGGTGAAGAAAAACGCGTTAATCAACGGTGTGTCCTTCTATCAAGGTTCGGGATTCTTCTAAGAAAGCGTAAGGTTCATGTTTATACAAAACATCAACTGTGGTACCCTTAATGGTTCTCGTGGATGAATTCTTTCACTTTCCGTTTCTTTGTTGTTGTCACTATTTAAAGTGTATTAGTTATCAAGTACTTTCATCGGTCCTGGTAGGTACATAAACAGTAAATAAATTATTGGACCATTATCATGACAGTTGTGCGAAGACAATCGATTTAGGAAAGTTGAAATATAAGTTTACGCATGATTTATACATTACAAGCATGTGCTTTGAAGTGTTAACTAGTATAGTGAAATTTCGGTCAGTTTTATTTACATTTTCAATACAAGTACCTTTTCATCGGCCCAGTAAACAATTTTACAGTTAATTTTATATTATAAAATCACGAGCTATATGGAGTAGCACATAATTCCAAGTATTTATTTAAGTATTAGCACTGTATGTGCTAACGTTATCCTACTTATTGGTGCCTGTGTTGGTTTTTACAGTTCGTCACTCGATAATTATATATTCAGTATGACTACTTATTTGCTACTGATTTTGGAGATGTGGACGAACTCGAAAGTTGTGTAAGTGGCTCAATTTATTGATATAACGTTTAAATAAAATTGCGGTCACTTTAAAAGTAATAAAAAACAACTGGAATCCAGTAGCAGGGCCATGAGAAAGAAAAGTCGAATAAAATAACAAGAAGGGAATTGTAGGGACGCGATTAGGGTTCTGTTCTCAAACGTTGAACCATTATTACGTGGCAGAAACTTACCAAATCCTTCTTGATCCGGTATCTAATAATGATTGTGACAAAAATGACACCTTTCTTACGTAAAAAATGAATAATTAAATACAGTTCCAAAAGATGATGAGTCATGCAGCATGCAAAATATTTTTACTTAGGTGTTTTGCAATAAGTAAAAGTGAATAGTTTATGTAGGTTTCGATATTTATCAACTTGGGTTGTCTACGGTTTTGTTATAATTTATTATGACCTCGTAGATTACTAGAAAGCTGGGAAAGTTAGATAGGTATAAAAAAATTTAATTAGTTAAAAGTGAAGCGTTTTTCGATAGTAATTTTCAGAAATTGCCATTCAGTCCCCATAGGTAGGTAGGTGTTTAATAAAAATGTAAACAAATTAAGCATATTTTCCAAGTCAGTTCTATACGTTTAAACGTTAAAAAAAACGCTACTAATCCCTTTTAGAAAACGGTTAATGTTGATTACATATTTCTAAAGTACGGCTTGGTTACTTATGGGTTGATTTGATATTACCTACCCAATTTCCCAACATATACGTTGACCACAAGGACGGAACCCTGCTCGAAGGCGTTGAGGCCTTGCGTGTCGCTCCAGCGTTTATCCGAACGAAACATTTCACCGATAATAACTCCACACAATATAATAATGATGCGAATAATAAATAAAAATGGAAATAAAATAATTTTAATGTCGTAATTGTGGGCCGGGGGCCGTCGGCGAAACGCGCGTTTTCGAACCAACAATTTGATTGCCACAGTTACCTTATATTGGTCCTATGGAACTTTAACAGTTGCTTTGACCGCTGGTTCTTCCGTGAAATTTTGAAAATCACTGCTTTATTGCGACAACCGGTATAATTGTATAACCTTTTATTATTATTGTGGTAAGATACCCGAGTAATAAGGGAAATTTATGTATTTAAGCTCATAATGTACCGTAACGGTAAGTTAGTTATTGCAAGTGCAAACCTAGATGTTTTACTAATATTGAATTAGAAGAAAATGTATGACGAGTTCCGATAGAAATGTAGAATAACCTAAGTTGGCGAAAATTACTCAAAATTATGACAATGCTAATACGACTGGTTACAGTCACCAAAATAAGGGCCCAGAGGCGATAAGTTTTTGTGGTAACCATCTGCTTCATAGCAATTGGTAGGGATATTATCAGCTAAAATTGCAATAGCGGCAATTAAAATATCAATAAATATTAGGTATTAATGTATTGGTTATATATATAAAACTCTTTTAAAGCTAACTTAGAATCAACGCACAGCCTAAACCATAAGTCCTAGAGGTATGGAATTTGGAGGGTAGTATCCTTATATAGTCTGGGGGTGCACTAAGAAAGGAATTTTGAAAAGTCGCACCCTAAAGGGTCTAGAAAGCGAGCAACGCCGCGGGCGACGGCTAGTTGGTTATATTATTCTCAAGTTTTCAAAAGATAATACAAACCTTTATGTGTCTGACCAAGGAAATCTCACGAAACTCATGTTCATGCAGGGTGGGGATTGGGGATGTATTGGACAGAGACGATCGTTACACTAATAGTATAAAATTGACAAATTACATAAAAGCGGATCTGCTTTGTTAATTTTATAGTAGATCCATAATATTTATCTCATTTTTAGTTTCAATTTACTGAAATATACACAGATAGATAAGTGTGACGAGTGAAGTAACGCCTTTGTTCGCTAAGAAAAGAAAAGGTTCATGAAAAAAATCCTAATTATCATTAAAAAAATCATAGGTACCTACTCGTCTAAATCTAAATCGTACTTATCAATAAAATATTGATTATTTGGGTATTCATGAGATTTCCGATAACGGAGCTGAAAGTCAGTTTGGTCGTCCATGTATCTCCTTTTGTTTAGAGTGAGATACCATTTTCATTATTTTTGACTTAAAATACCAAAGTTAATCTAACCTTAGCAGGTGAGTCTAGCGTGAAGTCTACTTGACAATAGGTATTTACGAATGCTTGTAGATTAATAACGAGTTTACACTACCCCACAATTACACATAAATGTCGCGAGGTGTCAGTAGTTTCCGTAAATGCTTGAAATAATAGCTGGTGGCTGCAACTGGTGTTTATTTTTATGCTGTGTTGCTTGTAAACAAAGATGAAGTCGTGCTTACCTAACTTCAAATCAAAGTAACGTTTATTTATTCGTTTTGAAGTTATAACACGGATTAATATTGATAAACCTACATAAGGACTAAGGACTGTGCATTGAAGTATTGTATTGGCAAACAAGAGTAAAATAATTTCATAACCTACGTAAGTTTACCGGATAAAGTTTAGCGTTAGCAATAAGCGCTGCAATAGCATTAAGCGTAAGAAAAGCGCAAAAATACGCTTTAAGTGCAAAACTACCTACGCTTTAAGGGTAATTTTTTTTTGTTGTCCAATTATGGCGACTATAGATATTTGTTTTGCACGAGTATGACTAAAAAGTTTTATAACTACGTTAGGATTATAACTTTGTATGTAGGTATACTCTGTATGTAGGTATACTTTGTATGTAGGTATATAGGGGGGGAAAGGTGAACACCAGTTCCGAGTCACACCTCCACGAGGTCCCCCCTGGTAACTGTAGTGAGAAGTGCAACAAACTACTTATGCTTTTGTTATACTTCTCACTACAGGCTGACGTGACCGGGAATACAAAACTCGCCACGACGCACTGGCCAGCGCGGCGTTTTAAGGCTAAACCCTCTTTGTATGATAAGTGCCAAAAAACCACGGCCCTCAGTCCCCAGCGGCCCCGCTATTCCTGACTCTGGCGGTGGTCATGGTTCCGGCGGGGCGGAGGGTGCTAAGAATCTCTGGAAGTCGCCCAGCCGCCACAACCCAACGACCCTGACCCTGGCGTGCTACAACGCCAGGACGTTGCGAACGGACGAACGATTATTAGAACTACAAGTAGAATTAGAAACCATTAAATGGGATGTGATAGGACTATCGGAAGTTAGAAGGAAGGGTGAAGACCTGATAAAGCTTACCTCAGGTGATCTATTCTTTTACCGTGGTCATGAAGACTCTAGTTATGGAGGCGTAGGATTTTTAATAGCAAAACACATGACGCATTTAGTAAGCAACATCAAAAGTATATCTACCAGAGTTTGCTTTGCTATTCTTAAACTAAACGATCGATACTCACTTAAAATTGTGCAGGTATACGCACCGACGTCAGACCACCCGGACGAGGAAGTAGAGGAGTTTTATGACGACATAACGAGAGCCCTAGACGACACACCGTGTCATTTAACTACTGTAATCGGTGACTTTAACGCCAAAATCGGCTCGCCATTGGTGAATGAAAAATCTGTTGGTGGATTTGGTCTCGGCATGCGAAACAAAAGGGGTCAAACCCTCGTAAACTTTCTTGAACACAAAAAACTCTATGCCATGAACACCTTCTTTCAGAAACGAAAGGCGAGAAAGTGGACTTGGGTTAGTGCGGGGGGACAGATCAAAAATGAGATAGACTACGTCATAAGTTCTCATAAGTACGTAGTTAATGATGTCTCAACTCTCTCACGCTTTAAGACCGGGAGTGACCATAGAATGGTGAGAGCTACGCTTAGGTTTGATCTCAAAACTGAAAGAGCAAAAATGATAACATCTCAGACAAGGTATGAAAAACCTGAACTCACCAGTCTCACAGATGCCTTTCAAATTGACTTGAAAAATAAATTTGAAGGTCTTGAAGAATCGAACCTAGATGTAGACCATACCCATGACCTACTATGTAAGGCTATAACTGAGACCACTAAAAAACATATTAAAGGAACGCGAAAAAAGAACCAAAAATTGTCACCTGCCACCTTAAATTTAATTAATAATAGAAGAGATATGCTTTGCCACACAATAAGAGATAAAAAAGAAGTAGATAAAATAAATAAAGAAATAAATAAATCAATTAGGAAAGACATTAGAAATTATAACACAAATACAATTATTAATACTATTAAAATGTTTAGAGGTCCAAAAATATTTAGAAGAAAAACTAGTACAGGCAGTAAACAAATAATAAAACTAAAGGACAGTAATGACAACATAGTGACGGACAGAAATCAGCTTTTGTCTATCGTCGAGGAGTTTTACACAAAACTTTATTCATCAAATTCTGCAGAACCGCTTTTGACAGAAGAAGACGTTCGAGCTCCACCACTTGAACACCACAACACCGAAACTTTACCACTGATATTACCATCTGAAGTCACAAAAGCTCTTTATAGCATGAAAGCAGAAAAATCTCCTGGCGAAGACGGAATTACTGTCGAGCTACTCCGCGCAGGCGGTAAGCCGGTCCTTGAAGTTCTCACAAGGTTGTTCAATAAAGTCTTGCATGATGTTCGAACACCAGAGCGATGGAAAAACGCATCAGTAACAATTCTACATAAAAAAGGCGACGTTGCTAAACTGAACAATTACCGACCTATAAGTCTTTTGTCACAAATATATAAACTTTTTTCGAAAATCATCACCAATCGTATTACCCGTGAATTAGATGAATACCAACCCATCGAACAAGCTGGCTTCCGAAGCGGATTTTCGACCATGGACCATATCCACACGGTGAAGCAGTTGATGGAAAAGTGTCACGAGTACAACCGGCCCCTTGTTATGGCCTTTGTCGATTACGAGAAGGCCTTCGACAGTGTCGAACATTGGGCCGTGTTTAACGCTCTCCATCGCTGTAACATCGATTCACGATATGTGGATGTGCTTCGGGAGCTGTACTCATCGGCAACACTACAGGTACGACTACACGACCTTACCAACCCCGTGCCGATCAAGCGGGGAGTGCGACAGGGAGACATAATTTCGCCCAAACTGTTTACAGCGACATTAGAAGATATTGTGAAAACGCTGAATTGGGAAAAGTGCGGTATTAACATCAATGGTGTTAACCTGTCTCACTTAAGGTTTGCTGATGATCTTGTTTTATTCGCGGAAAACTTCGAAGATCTCCAAGACATGCTACAACAACTTTATGATGCTTCTTCCGAAGTAGGCCTTAGGATGAATATGTCCAAGACGAAGATTATGGCGAACATCTCTGACCTCACGGATCCGACCGTAATAGTTGGATGTGAGAGGTTAGAGTTGGTTGACCGGTATGTTTATCTTGGACATACTCTCTCCTTTGGCAAAGAACATCAATGCAAGGAGATCGCTCGAAGAATACAACTGGGATGGGCTGCGTTTAGTAAATTGGACGACATTCTTAAGTCAGCTGAGATACCACAGTGTCTGAAGACCCGCCTTTATAACCAGTGTGTTCTGCCTACCATGACTTACGGTGCCGAGACGTGGACGCTCACGCAGGAGGCTGTGTACAGGATGAGAGTTGCACAGAGAGCCATGGAGCGTGCCATGCTCGGCATCAAGCTTATAGACCGTGTTCCCAATGTTCAGATCCGAAGTCGAACAAAGGTCAAAGACATTGGGAATCGCATAACGGAACTAAAATGGAGTTGGGCAGGACACCTGGCAAGGCGAGGTGACGACAGGTGGAGTAAGGCGCTAACTGAATGGCGTCCAAGAACCGGTCACAGAAACGTCGGTCGACCAGCAGCGAGATGGGCAGACGATGTTGCGAACATCGCGGGCAGGACGTGGATGAGATCGGCACAGGACCGTGAGGAGTGGCACAAACAAAGGGAGGCCTATACTCAGCAGTGGGTGAAGTCGGGCTGTGGATGATGATGATGATGATGAGGTATACTCTATCATCTTTACTTAGTTGTTCTCTTTTTGATTACAAAAATAGTCGGTCAAAACTCAAACTTACAAACAATAATTTTGTTCCAGTCTGCCCGATCTGAAGGCGAGTCATCAGGCGAGCAGTCTTGTGAGAGCTCCGACGAGGGTGTGGGAAGAGACGCTCCCACTCACCAGCACCAACAAATCCAGCAGATGCCGCAGCATCCGCCGCATATTCCGCAGTTGCCTCCCCACAGCATGAGTCATCAGCACCTGAACAGTCACCAGATGGCGCACCATGCGCGGAACTCGCCACGGCCTATGGAGCGAGAGCTGAAGGTAAGCGGACAGGTAGCAATGTAGCAATCAAACGAGGTATCAGATAAATATGGTAGGTGTATCCTCAGTAGACTTCCTGTATGTAGTAATGCATTGTTATAGGTACGCAGAAGTGACTGCTTAACATCAGATGAGCCATTATCGATCCAGCTACTATAACCTTTCTTTAGACTCAATGAAATCAAAGAATGCAGAGTTCCAATCGAATACAAAAGTAATATCATTATTAATTTTATTCTCGTGTTATATTTTCATACATTTAAGGGCTTACGAAGTTTATTTTCTCCAGGTCCGAGATGACTTCGAGTCGCTGAAATCGTCACTCCACCCGCACTTGTCATCGCTCGCCTCTCTGGCGCAGGGAGCACCTCTATCGACGCCCAGCAGTGTGTTCGCGCTGGCCGGCGGCGGCGCTTCAGGGGGCTTCCCTTACGCGCCGCCAGCGTTCCTGGCGCCAGCACCGCCCCCGCCAGCACAGCCCGCCGGCTCAGCGTCGTCGTCTTCCTCGGAGGGGAGCGCTGCTGGGTGGAGCTTCGAGGAGCAGTACAAGCAAGTTCGTCAGGTAAGCTGATTTATTGCACTGTCATTTTGCACATTTTCCAGATGTAGCAAAGCTTACTAGATATCCACTTCCGTTGCTCGAGCCACAGCAAAATTTTCGCCTGGATTATATTTCGTTTCGTTAGAACCTCCCAACTGACTTCCAATAAAATACACACAATTTCTATTAAGGATCATTTAGAATATTCAAAAATGGAAATTAAGAAGTTTATTCACAAAGAAAATTACAACTAATACAGTATTTACAATATTCACAATATTTACAAAATACACATGAAACAGTTGAGCTATCTACAAACCGTTGCAAAAGATTTATAGATAGCTCAACTGTTCAAATAAAAATACTAAGTACTAACTTAATCGATTCGAAATTATGAAAATGAAAAAGTAACTAAGCACGTAATCGTTCACATCAAAAGCTTTGAGTAAATGTATAAAATGATACACTTGGTCACAAGTGAGCGGTAATCACAAGGAATCGATATTTCATAATCATAACACTGTCTTCAAAGCTGAATGACATTGACAGGCAGCCTTTGAGGACAAACACCCTATAATCAAGTTGTTTGCGAAGAAAATCATGAACCATAAGCAGTCAGTAATGAAGTGGTTAAATCTGGCTCAACCCTCAACTAATAGCGGATTATTATTACTCATCCCACTGGGGTAAAGGCGACCCCACTATGAAATAATGTAACAAAAAGAAAACGGGTTATGTCTGGCTGTCATGTCATTATGTGGCGATTTGAAGCATCGTTTTATTGGTACGATTTGTATTGTGACAGTGAATTATTTAGCAGTGGAGGGTTGACGGTTTGCGGTGGCTGAAGGGGTAAATATTTATTGTTTTTGTATGCAATTTAAGTATTCCTTGGTTTGATATTGTGATTCACAGTACAGGGGACTCGGGGTTTTATATAGGTCTCTGAATAAGTTGTACTAATTACCACCAATCTTTTTTCTTAGCTTAATAAAAATTGGTCCTTATTTTTACAAGCCTTTCGATTTTTGGCCTATTTTAAGGCGTTCAGGGAATACTCCGGTAATTGCATGTCGTAACCTCTTTAAGAAAGCGTGCGGGTTCATCACGATCGAAGCACAAGAAAACTTAACAAGCTGTTATTTTTTTATTATTCTGTTAAATACATCTAAAGAAAAGATGACTAATTAGCCTTCTGTGATCAGTGATCACGCCAGGAGTGTTGTGTGAATGAGGAGGTGAAAATAACAGTCGGTTACGTCTTGTGTTGCCGTGTGCACGCAAAATTCGGGTACCTAAGTAATTATATTACCAGGTTCTATATTGTGTTAACTTTCTGATTTATACGGCGGCGGAAAAATGTCACTTGTGCAACTGATTATCTAAAATTAGTTGTCTGCCATAATGAATGTTACGAAAAAGATAAACAATTTTTATTCAAAATAATTAAATATGGTATACGTACAATATACCATATTTAATTATGTGTAGGTAATAATTGAAATAATCACTTGTGCTACTGCAGCAATGTTTAACAATGTAGAGTTGGCTTCTATTGTTATTGAGCATTGTGTTACTAGTATTCATGTTTCTGTAATTAGCTTCTCTGAAATATGTAGCAATTAGATAAATTTAAAAAAAAATGCTCACATCTTATTATCCAAACCTAAAGTTAGCGAACATTTCCAGGGTTATTTCGTTTCTTGCCATAAGGCTGTGGTCACGAGTGCTTTGTTACATTTTTATTGAAGTGTCGGTCGGCTAGTGTTAATTTCTACATCTTACCGTACGCCATTTTTTTCGCCATTTTGTTTTTTTCGACTGCCAATAATGTCAATGGCGGGATTTCGCACAATGGCCAACAATGTAACAATAGTCGCATAGTGCATCTAGCAACAACGTTGCACAAAGTGTTAATGTCTCTCAATTAAACCATTGTGGAGAAATATTACGTTTTATTTGCATTCTGTCTGCTTATTGTTGTTTTTTAATGCTCGAGCCTTGCAATGAATGCAACATTTTTGTTGCATTATTGTTGTGATGCCAATATTTAATTACGAGTCAAGACCGATTTAAGTATTCAGTATGAGTATTTTGTTTTGTATTGTTGCTTTTCGAATAAAACTTTATTGATAGGTAGGTTTTTTAATGATACGTATCAATTTTGTAGATGATTCACAAATATTTTGTATTTTGTCCCATCAACGGTTCCATCACCATCCAATGAAATAGATTGTCACAAAAGTTTATAGAAAAATATTGTTTGTTCATAAGCTTCTAAACGTGGGTACCGACCGATAACATAAATAAAATTAATTAGGTATTTTCAGAATAATAATAATCATCATCATCATCATCATCAATATATATAAAACTCTTTTGAAGCTGACTGAGAATCAACGCACAGCTTAAACCATAAGTCCTAGAGGTATGAAATTTGGAGGATAGTATCCTTATACATATGTATAGTGTAGAGGTGCACTAAGAAAGGAATTTTGTAAAGTCGCACCCTAAAGGGTCTAGAACGCGAGCAACGCCGCGGGTGATGGCTAGTTATAAATATAAAGGTGTTGACCCACCGCGCTCTGCTGTTTTAATATTGCAGCAATAATTACGCGATTAGGACGCGCGACGCGGTGCGTTTGATCGCGCACTCAGGTGGCGGCGTTCACGGTGGATTGTGTGCGATTCGACGCGATATTGTTCTATTTAGATATCGGTTTATAGCTGTATATTTATGTTTTAATTGTGATTTGTACTTACACGCTGCAGCAACGCTCTACATTTAAAAACTTGTAATAAATAAATACATGTTGTTGGGGGGGTCAGGTATTTATATACTGATTTATGGAATATTCGCTTTAATTTTTCCTTAATAAACGTATAAAATACAATTAATTATATTTATAAAAGTAATTCGCATGTAATTCGTTTAGAGATTTTGTTGAGGTTGCTGCCTGTCAGGCTTGATGCTTGAAACGTCAAACGTCAGACGTCACTTCATTTGTCAACGTCATCGATGGGTAGGCCGTAGTTTCTGGATGGAGGGAGCTGTAGTCGTCAACACATGTATTCTAAATGTATATAGGTAATACTCTTTTGAAGCTTACTG
Source organism: Eulithis prunata (assembly GCA_918843925.1). Lineage (NCBI taxonomy): Eukaryota > Metazoa > Arthropoda > Insecta > Lepidoptera > Geometridae > Eulithis > Eulithis prunata. The sequence continues at coordinate 3,097,915 of OU974023.1, read as the reverse complement.
ACAATCAACGCACAGTCTAAACTATAAGTCCTAGAGGTATGAAATTTGGAGGGTAGTATCCTTATATAGTGTAGGGGTGAACTAAGAAAATAATTTTTGAAAAGTCACACTCTGGAGGATCTAGAACGCGAGCAACGCAGCGGGCGACGGCTAGTTTAATATAAAACGTTGCATCAATGTAAGTGCCAAAAAAATATGAAACTTAATAATAAATAAATATTCTTGGACGTATCACACAACACTCTCTAGTCCCAAACTAAGCAAAGCTTGTACTACAGGAACTAGATTGCAGATAGAATACTACAGGAACTAGATTGCTGATAGAATACTTAGGTATATACTTTTTTTTCTAAATACATACCTACCTGCATATAATACAATAATTATTTTCAATTAAGAATTATTAAGGCTCATCATGTGTTGTTTTTTTTTTCCTGCATTAAATATAATTTAACGTGCGTCAATGTTATTTAAGGTGCCTTTAGTCAATTTTCAATAATGAGACTACGGACGGTTACGTTCTGCTTAGTAGTGGCATAGTGTGGAAAAAAACAGTAGGTGATCTAATCATCGCCTTCTTTACACCATTCTTATGTTGAATACATACATTATACCTAGGTATACTTACTATACTGCTGACACCTTACTGTAACAGTTAGGTACATGTAGGTACGTAATTACCTAATGTTTGTATCTAGACTTCTTTATCAAACTGTATTTTTTTTTCATTCTCATAATTATGGGCCGTTGTAATACGAATTTAGAAACTTACCGCTTATCTAGATAAAATGAGAAAAGTTGGACCAATCGAAAATTTTGAGCCCGCATTTTGAAAAGTCCAAGAGTCATAGACTTTGAATAAGTTGTGATTCTAGATGTACTTATACTATGTCACTGCGCGCGCGCACGGCTATCGCACATTTGTCACATTGCACGCGCGCCGCGGCAGGGGGCGCTTGTTTATTGTACAACAAGTTTAATTTTATAACATTTATTATCTTTGCGTATTATTTTATAATGATGTGTATTGTGCACTGCGTTATTGGCATGAGGTTAGGTTAGTGTAAATCATCATCGGTATAATTTGGCAACTTTATAATGATTTTTAGCTTGCCGAATCTATTTTAGAACCGTTAAGGATAAGTTGTTTCAAAAATGCGGTGATTATACTAAATTTTATAATTCAAAGATCTTGAATGTCATCATCATCTAGTGTTTCTCTAACCAGGTCTTCTATCTTAGACTTTTCTCACCAGCCCCAACCTTAATTCTCTTTAGGTCTTCTTTGATGCCATCTATCCCCTGAGTTTGGGTCTGCTACGGATTCTTTGGCCGCGGTTTGTATTCCAAGACGTTTTGGTACTCGGCGTCCTCCAGTCTCTACATGACCAACCATACTATGCATTAGTCAAAAATATTTTTGAAGTTATACTTCTAATGCGACTTCCAACTGACAGCGTACAAGGTTGCGTTAAACGGGAAGCGTTAGAGAGACTTGCGAGAGACCCACAAAACCCAAAATACTTCGATAGCGCGTTCTAGGATCCGGACAAACTTAGCAGCGCCATCTAGTTCTGACTTAGGCAACATGGGCATAGAACCTTTTCTAACTAAATAAGTACTGCATATTGGTTATGTATATAAAAATAAATACTAAATTAATTTCACATTAAACACAGAGCGAAGTATAACTTCTTCCGCGCGGAGGGACTCCACGCACTGTTTTTTTTTTCTTGAAGTTTGCATGTAGGTATACAAATATTCCTGTTTAGACATTGATTTACAGCAATATCAGTACGTAATCCAATGTAACTCACGTCAATGTATTGTAAAATGTATGTATGGACATTTTGAGGGTAATTGCGTCCAATCGCTTAGCGATAACAGCCGCATCTAAGTTGAAAACAAGTTAGAAACACACCTTAATTAGGTTCGGAAGTCTACGGTTGGTTAATGCTTTACTAATTTGTTTGTTGGTATTTATGATATTATTACTGTGATAAGACTAGGTTATCAGAGTTTTTTCTTGGTGATTCATAAAAAATTGGTAAATAAAGCAATTTATTTTGTTTTAATTACTAATAGCGTGCTTTTATGATTGAAAAAAAAAAGCTTTTTATGAGGTATAAAAAAAAGCATGTTTAAAAAGTTGGTCTAATAACCAGTCATATTTCAATATTATTTAATGATTTACAAAGTCACTAAAACTTAGATGTCTTTTACAAAAATATATTAACCCTCAATTGAACTAGCTTCATTTCATAACAGAACATGTAAAAGCATAATGTACTAAAAAAACAATAAATACAGCGACCCTTTTTATCAACATGCTTTGCGACAGACGCACATTAAACCAAAGTAACGCGGCAAAAAAGCTAAAAGCTCGGTAACTTTCCGATTTCAAGTGTATAAAACATTCCGGTAGATAGCGAGGCCATCCAGATAAACTGTCTAGACGATGCACTCGAATACCAACTGGATGCTTCATTTTGCTAATCGTTAGTAAAAACATTAGAATTAACTAAAATACATAATTTTATAAAAAAAAAACAGAACACAAACTATACAAATAAGCATATCCTACACGGATCTAATTCTTGTATTGAGATAGTGGTCAAACGTTTAATTTATATTGTGAAAAAAAAGTTTAAAATGGTAAAGAAATATCGTTCTTGCGAGTGCAATCCCAACACCATGTCGTGATTCGTGATAGGTACTGTCTGGGACACTGTGACGCACCCCAGCTGACTGGCTATTCTCGGCGAGTTGCACGGGGGATCGCGGTGCAAGTTATCAACTGCTTTTTACAAATTATAAGCTTAAAAAAACGTTTAAAAAAGCTTAAAAGCTTAACAAGCAGACAGGCCACACTTTCGAATTTATACATTGAAACAGTCATAGGAGATAAGAGTAAACTTAAGTTAGGAGTTTTTTTTTTTAATGCTAAAAGTAATTGAACAAGCTGATAGCTCATCTGTACCTTTATCACGAACAAATCTGACAGTCGCCGCGCTAACGTATTTGAGTACACAGTGAATCTCGGATACGCTAGCGTTACGATACGTTTGCGATTGTCACATTTATTCGTGATCAAGGCACTGATGTTAAGTGGTAACTTCTGACTATAACAATGCATTAACTCACAGAGCAAGTCCAATGAGGACGTGCCCTGGAGTATTTGGAGGAGACCTTTGCAGCCCCCTTATCGTAAGCTCTTGAACTGCTTTCGCTGGCCAGCATAATGTCAAGTGACGTGGCTACAGATATCCGACTTTCGCCTTCGAAAGAGGATGGCGGGAGGAACCTTAGACAGAGAATATTGGAACTCTTTGGGGTGAACCCTTTGCAGTTGAATGGCTCAGGTTGATAAAAAAATTTTTTTAGAAAAATAAATGTTTTAAAATGTGACATTGTCGCTACAGCCTATGCATTGGAATGCATTATTAATCCTTGAACGTCCTGATCAGCGGGAGTGCTGCAATATGTCGCGCGTGTATAAACTTGATCGCTTTTGTGCCGATGCTGTTATTAATAATGCCACCTTGAAGACCTAACACGAAAATAATCATGCTTGAAATATTTTTTACGATCATACTTATAAAAAAAAAGTGTTAAGCAGTCTTGCATGAATCTAAAGCCTAAACACAACTTTTCAACAATTTCAATTTCAACGAACTTTCGAATTTTTGATTTCATAATGAATTTAATTAAAATACTTACTCATTAAAAGACTTCTAAAACAATTTATACTTACAAAGTAATTCCTGAAAATTTAGTTTATTTTCATAAAGCTAAGTAGGTACCTAGATTGAAATGACAGGCCTGAAATAACCTCTAAATATTTGGCATAATGCAATCCAAGATGGCGGTATAAATAGAGTGGCATAATGCAGTTAACGGGTCACCCGACACGATAATGCACGCTGACTCGATACATATGGTAGACAGATCGAATTGATGCCATTTCGCATTTTACTAATCGAGTGTGCAACACTAAGGTGGGCTGACAACTAAGGTTTAGTCTCGAAATCCCCCTTTTAAGGGCAGTCTCAAAATCCCCTTGATTTTAAAAATTTAGAATAAAGGCGGTTTTGATACACTTCAGTCTCGAAACCCCCTTTGGGCAAAATAACACCGTAATAGATGTATTATGGTGTCTCTAAAAAGTTGTGTCCAATGGTGACTTAGTATTAAAATGTACGTACACCATTGTGTTGACCTTTGGTATACCGGAACGCGAATAAACGCAAGACAATACATTTCATACCAGAAAAATATTTAGGAATGTTAAGGGTGAAGTTCTACAATGCTATCCGTGGACGTGCTTTATGAGGACAACGTTAGGTAGGCAGAAGCAACCGTTCAATATCGTAGTCTGTAAAATTTAGTTTCTTTACTTTGTTCCAAGTCCTAATTTTATTAAGCGGCGTTTTATCTTACTCATCACCACCTTAAAAATCTGCTCTCTCATTATTACAAGTCCAAAAACGATGTTGATTGGGGATCAATCATTCCTGCCCCTACTCTCGACGGAAATAACTACCCCTGCACTTATTGCATCACGAGGCTGCACAAAAACACCCTCGGATCTAGTTACGGAGTGGAGCCACGCGCGGTTACTTGTATGCGGTTATGCATAGATTTGATTTTTGAAGGGTCTTGAGAAATTATTATATATGGACTCTCATTGCAGAACTGATAATCTCCAGACTCAATAGATGTCCTATGATCTTTTGGTATATTATGTAGTTCGACTTTGAACGGAGAGGAAGAACGAAAGAGATATAGGTTAAAATAGGATCTAAAGAAATTGAAATATTTCGCATCATTTTCGCCGAGAGCTATTAAACCGTGACGAGATCTATAGCTGTTTCAGATCTTTGAGGACGCTAAGGGCGCTGCGAATGAGGTCCTGAAAGCAAATCGTAGTAAATTGATACTTTAATAAAATATTTTTTAACAATACGATGTTTCTCCAAAAATGTATATGCATGTTTCTTGTTTATAGGCAAAACTTTGGCTATCAAGTTCCTATAGTATATCCGTTTGCACGCAACTTTACCAACTCGTGGTCTGCATTGTCACCTCAGACACAGACGACAAGGACATCCTAGGCATAACTTAGTAGTTTTCAAAGTTACAAATACATTTAAGATTGTAACTTTTATAGTACCGCCCAGGGTGGTTTGGGGTGCTATCCTGAAATAGCCGAGCACGGGGCATGGGTACTACACTATGCTGTATTCTATGACCCGGGGCGCATCTGCCGGTAAAAATAAAACCCTCAGTAGTATCAAGGACGCTCTTGTTTATATCTAGCGGTGATTGCTGATGCTATTAGCATTCGTTGGATAATATTTTTGTTTTTACTCGACAAATAGAAGATTGTATTGTCTATGCATTACTTTTACATATTACTAATAAAATAAAACTTCGTGCTTGTGCATTTCTGTTGCGATAAATGAACGTGATTAGTTTCTTTGATTTTAAAATTACTATTTACCAAATGAAATGAATCATAAATCTGAATCTGAAATAAAAATATACAAATCCGCCTCTTTTTATTTAGTAGGCAAGACAACAGATTTCCACTCGATACAATTTTCTTAGGTAAGATTATTCAAATGATGCAGTCTACTTCTTTCGTGATGAAGTCCTTGGATCGGACTATAAATAGTCCTTTAATTTACTCGTATACTTGATCTGCCTAGAAGTTTATCTCACTGGAGTTTTACTATACACATTAAAATCTTATAGTTTTCTGCATCCCTCGTAAAATAGGGTGGTAGATTTATTATTTATATTACAACTTCCTCTCAAGACCCTAAATCGATATTCACATTTGGTGCCGTTTTTGCTCTAAACATTCCTATAAAATGTTTATCACCGAGACGCCTGCGCACATGTGGCGGCCCTCTTCACTGGGAGATTATTCTAAAATTTCCAGATTGCCACCCCGGGCAAAAAATAAATAAATCCATACGCACAAAAAACGTCCCGAATCCTTCACTAGATTACATCCCCTTGAAATCTCGATACGGTTATCGAACGAAACTTTTTCAGTCAAAACTATTTTTATGAGCGTTCGAAGTTCAAAAGTTCGTAGAACTTATTTCACAATGCGATCTTTGTGAACAATATTTTATTGAGGTTTTGAAGGGTCTGTTTATGCTTCCATCATTTTTGTTATTTATACCTCTAGGATAACAATAATTACTACTACGAGTAAAACCTACCTACTGAAAACTAAACCCTAAAAAGTCAAAGAAACATGCCATCTATGTATGGATTGTGCATGTGCGTGCGTGTTTAATTGCTCATATCAAAGTGTGCGTCTTATAAAACTGATGCTCGTTTGCATGTATTGGTGCGCGGGCAAAGACGGGGGTGGCGCAGGCGCAACCGACCCGCAGGTTATCATTTCCTGTTCTTATTTTAAATTTTTACAACGTTTTTTGCTTGCCTGGAGGCTGAAACTGTTATATTCCTTACAAAACTCAAATTGCGACGTGCCCGCGAAATAATTATGTTATAATTTTCTGTTTCGCTCGATAAAAAAATGTGGAATATTATTACTGTTTATTCATGTAATTGTTTATTAGGGCAGGTAGTGCTTTTGTCGGTAAATAGAACAATGAAGTTTTACAGCTTTCGATTCGATTCAGACCAAACACAGTTTCATTTGTAGTTGGTATGAACCTGCTACTGTACCGCTGAACAGCGCGGAAGTTTATCAATAGATGGCAACACTTGACCTGTCATATTACCGTTACGCTATTGACGCAGGCGCCAACTTTTTCTGCCATTTTGTTTTTTTCATGACCCTTAGGTTGGTCTCAACTTGTATTCAAACTGGGGTCGGCAGTGCATGTAATTTTTTTATAATTTTATTCGTTTTAAGAATGGATATGTAAGGTTCTTGTAAATAATAATAAAAGATATCATATTTTTCACTATTGAATGATTACGAACCAATGTGGACTTCTTCAGGCTGTTGATGATAATGATGCAAGCTGTGGAATCTTTTCATCCTGCTTTAGAAACTTGGATTTGAATTATCAAAAACCAACTGGTGTTACGAAAACAATTCGTCCTGTACTAAGAATCCTTAAACAATAACGTACAAGTCAAAACACACTGCGCCCTTTGATCAGAGCCTGATTACGAGGGCTCTACGAAACCACTTAATGAGTTACACGTACTGCGTATGCGTCTACTTACTGAAGGGTGCGTAAAGCATCAGTGTCTGGAGCTATCGAGTTCAAGCTCGTTGCAAAATTATACAAATCAAAACTGGTGAAAAAATATTGAACTGGAAGTCGAAATATAAGACGGCCGGATAGATAGACAATACTCTTAGAAAGCTTATTATGTAGCTTAGGACCCCTCCAGCCATGATCATGAATTTTCAAATTCAATGGTATGTACAGTTTAATAATAATAATAGGCCTTTACATCTATTGAAGATGATTTATACAGCGTCAGGAGGCAACCTGTAGTGCCTGGGACAATGTTTAGATGGAGTAGGCTTGCCCAGAACCTATACCATCCTCTCAGGCTAATCAGCCATATCCACAGGAAAGACATCGTCAATACGTGCGGAGCTGACTAAGCCGCGGGTTTCCTCACGATGTTTTCCTTCACCGTAAAGCTCGTGTTAATGTACATAAAAATTTTCCAAACGAAAAATCCATTGATCCATTATGTACAATCACAGATGATAATATAATACTGGCATAAGACACTGACCAGCCAAAACCAGTAGGTACCAGTTACAGTGGTTAGTATAACCAGGGCAATAACGGTGTAATTTTGCCCAAAGGGGATTTTGAGACTGACAATATCAAAATCCCCTTGATTCTAAATTTTCGAAATTAAGGGCCTAAAAGTCTCAAAATCCCCTTAGAGGGGAAAACTCAAGAGGGATTTTGAAACTTACCTACCCTTGCGAATGGGTCGACAAACGAAGAATTGTATCGGTCTTCCATAAGCGAAGTGGAGTCATGCTTGTTCCATCATAAAATCATAGATCCTGGATGGAACTGGTACCATGGGTGACCATTGTTATATGGATATCACGATAAAAAGAGGTCTAGCTCAAGTCAGGCTGTGAATGATAATGATGGTTGCTATCTCGCACGCGTCAAACAATAAAAACTTGTTCGTAATCCGGCGAGAGACGCGTCTCACTCTGAAGGTAATAAATTACCGAAATTGATAACAACGGATCACATACAAAGCATGCACAGGTGGTTAGCTCGTAAAGAGGACGGGTTGCAGCCGAATCGTGGCTTTGTGATGCCGCCGTCTAAACAAACCTAAAGACGCCTTCAAACGACCGCATATTCAATTAATCTATCTATCTATCCTACTATTATAAAACTGTAAAAAAGCCAAAAACTAGAATTAAAGATACGGATAAACTAAATATGCAGGTCTACCTATATACGATTCTGATTCCGAAAATCGAGTTTTTCTGTTTATCAGTTTGTTTGTTCGCGGATCACGCCTTAACAACTGGACCAATTTCAACGGAAATTATACTATTCGGAAGCTCTTTCTCCGGATTGAAACATAGGCTATATTTTATTGAAATCAAAGACGTGAATTCTTAGATACAGCTTGAACCCTCTAAACCAAAAGCAGCCATTTGCTACGAGGTTCATCGTAAGCTGGTTGACAGATATTTTTAATCTAGCTAACTAGGCAATTTTTTATTGTCAAAACCATCGAAAATAAGTAGGTACTCGTATATAATTATACAATAACACAGTATTTTCCATTTTCTTATCGACTTCTGACTGACTACTAGATAATGATTATACCTACATTTGTTACTATAACCTGTGGTAAAAACCCAAAATTACATTGTTTTGAGTACCTTATACCTATAATGATACATGCAGTTGTTACTTTTTATAACATTACTTAGTGTTTATAATTAGCTAGAGTATAGTCTACACTATTGATCGATCTTATTAGATCTTAGACCATCATCTATTTAGAATCTTGGTAGAATTGTCAATCTACTAGAGAAGTACATGAGACTTCAAGATCTTTACGTCTCAGAGTGGTGGACGCAAAGCATTGCCTTACAGGGCACGTCCTCATTGGACTTGCTCTGTGAGGTAATGCATTGTTATAGGCAGAAGTTACTACTTAACATCAGTTGAGCTATCAGCTTGTTCCATTACTTTTATCATAAAAAAAAAGAAGTAGACTTTAAATAAAGTTTCGTATGTTTAGCGGGATCTTATCCCGGTAAATACTGATAAATAAAGTTTATAAAAAAAAGTATTCATGGAGATTTCACACAGCGCCCTCTAGTCCCAAGCTAAGAGAATTATATAAAACGAGTTCCTTTTCTAAAATATCGTTAAGCAAATTAGTTCTCATTTACCCACAAACCAAGTCAAGCATTATCTAGCTCTTCAGTAGTCCATTTTTGACACGCATGTCATAACCGACAACGATATTTTTGTTCGAGTCACTGATATCGGTGTGATGTAGATAGATGTCGGTGTCGGGCAATGTGCAAACGCTCTGGTTATCGCCAAACCAAAGCAAGCCAAGCCTCGCAAATTAATTATGTGTAGGTGCGCCATCTATCGGGTAGGAGTGTACGAGTAATAAAACTCCTTTAGCTTTTATGAGTCTTTCAATTTAATTAAATGGAAATGAATATAGGTAGGTACAGAGGGTAACGGTTCTACTCTCGAAAACTTAAAAGGCATTTTCAGACATACCTACAAAAACCTACAAACAAAAAAATTGTTTTTTTTTATTTAAAAAATTAGTTATTGCAAGCAAATCGTGGTTTCTGAATAAACATAATGAATTTACAAGTACCTATCTACTCCGTCACAATTACTGTAATATTATAATCATTGTCAGGAGACACTACTTGATACAGGGCGTAAAAACAGAAAGTTTCCGTTTGTACACCCTGTAATAAGGGAGATACTGTATTTTTATTTTTGGGACTGCATTTAGTAACGGATTTTCAATACTACTTTATTGTTAGTAAAACGAGAGTACCTATATATTATGACGAGAGAAAGTATAGATATGGTAATAACTCTAAAAACGTTTGGTAACTAACACAGAGTTATCACGAGATTCGAGTTTTGTCAAAACATGGTCACGTTACAAAAACAATATTAGTTTGATGTAAATGACACCATAATTAAGAACAAAATATACCATTGTTCTTAAATAATTGATTGTTTTAAATTTACTATGAATATTAAATAGAATAATACTTCAATGGAATATTTCGTAAATTAGCATTCCATTTCATAATAAGCCTTCTAACATTGACACCACTTTAGTGACCCGTGATTACTGTAGCGTTAATCATCATCATCATATTAACCTGTCTAAGATTCAAGCACAAACATATTTTTTTTAATTATAGGTTATTATTGAGTTCCAAGCATTTAAAACTTCACCAATTATAGGTACCTAAAGATTGCAAAAATGTGCAAAATTTTTTCGAAATCCGAAGCAAATGAACCTTCAGTAAACTTTAATGACCCGAGCATCCCACAACTCATTGAGCTATCAAAACTGCAATTAAAGTATCGAGGGGAGACTGGAGAGTATTGACTATTGGTGTTAATTAAAATACGTCGATATATCTTCCGTGTGAAAACCACGCGTGGTCCATAAGGTGAATGGTGATTACCCCAATGTCCTTAAATTAGTAGGGGTAGTTCTATTGTTAAGTTTGGATTAGGATGTTATTGTTGTGAATTTTGTAAATATTTTTCTATTTTACCAGCCATAGTCTGATGGGTCGGACTGTTAGGCTGGATACTGTTTAGCTCTTACATTAAATCACTTTTACCAGTAACCACTGGGTGTAATTTTATTTTTGCACCTTTTTAAGTGACTAAAATGTTAGTCACTTAGAATAAATTACTGGTGTATTTAATAAAGATGTGCTTTAAAATAATAGCTTAATAATTTTAAAATTAAGTAGTGAAAATTCAGTAAATTTTAAAATAATATTTTTATAAATATAATATAATTGTAGGTAGGTACAGATACAATATTTTTTTTACAGATTTTTTTAAATAAATGTACGTATAGTTCCTGTCACGTACCTACGGTATTTCTAATTGCAGCTTTATACTCAGTAACTTACACATTACCTGATTATATGAACACCAGAAGCTTATCGCGTACTTTTTATGATGGCTCTAAAGAATGTTAATTACTAAAGACATTATCTTTTGAAGATACGTTTCCTCGTGAAATATCCTAGTATTTTGAACTTTAAATAATCCTACTTATAGAAACGGGAATGTTCATTTCTCAATCACACTGCAACGACTGGCCGTGAATCAGCATAATTATTATTTTGACTTATTATCCCAAATTAAACAACGAAATTGCCATGAAATAAATAATTAAAACGATGAATCTTGTAAATTTTTTATTTACGAAAGCTACGAATGGTCTGTACAAGCAAAATATAGATTGTTTTTGTCCAAAAAATTTACTAATTATCTCAAAAAATACATTTATTGTATCAGTACAAAACAATTATATTAAAAAACAGTATACAAATTTCCGAAAAGTTTAAATAACTTCTTTCCTTTATTACATGCACATGTTTGAATTTTATTGTAGAAATAATAAAACTAAAGCTAAACCAGACCCACAGTATTGTTTTTAAACAAAATGCAATTTCACAGAAATACGCTCGATTTGGTCCCGTATCTACTTCCTCCGATAATAAAGATGTACTGTCTATTGTTCATACTTATAGAAATAATATTTAATCGTTATTCGAAGGATTTTTTGCTAGACTGGACTTCTTTTGTTTATTAGAAGAATAAGTCGGTGATAGTAAATGTTGGGTAGATTTGACTTGTAAATTTTATGATTTGGGAATATTTTCATTACCTGCGACTCGAATGAAGTAAATTTCGATACTAAATAATAGTACTGGAAATACCAGATATATTGTTTCTTTAAGTTATTATTTGTATTGAAATCAGTTTAATAAAAATAACATTACCCTAACAGTTTATATTTTGGACAGGTTTTTTTATAACTTCTACGTAATGGAACTTATGCATTTAGAATTTTTCATACAAAATAAAACAAAGTGGTCGGCAAAGATAAAAATTTAAACAAACTATTTCAAAGTTCCTTCCATTATAAAAACGCAAGTATTTGAAAACCTTAAAAACTCTGATTATAAAGCTTTAAAACTATTATCTAAATTGTTACGGTTATTTGACATCACGCTCGCCCCTAATGTTGGGTAGAAGGGATGTGGCAATGACGTCATCGTGTTTTAGTGTTAAATTTACCCTGAATTCCTCAAAAGAAAGATCATTGGGGTATTACCGGTCGGAAGGTCTTTGTTACTTAGATATGTTAAAGATAAAATCGACGTTGCAAACAAAAATTGAGATAGAAAACTATTCACAATAAAATATATCTAAGGATAATAAGTACAATAAAGTTGTTAAAAGTCTGGGTATACCACTTCTAAAAATGCAAGAAAATAAAATCAGATTTTTGTAGCATTTCGTAGACCATCTACAAAAATTGACTGGATAAAATTTGCAAAATTTACAAAATAATCCACCCTTTTGCAATCAAAATGAACCTGTCAAAATAATAGCAAATCCACCCGTATCAATCTAAGCACCCGTATGTCGAGATTCGACCACTTCACCCTATTTGTAAAGATATCATAACAAGATGAACTGCCCCATGCAATTGTGACAACCACAATAATGGATTTAATTGATTTTATTTGGAAAATTGGGAGTTTTGTGATGATTATAGGGTGGTTTTTGTTGCGAAAGTGACGGATTGCGTGCGAATAACAATAACCTGTGATGTTTATTATTCTTTGATAATGTAGTGGCTTTCACTATCTTTGGTTCCACTATTGGTACTTACTATACCTACTTACTGCGTAACCCGAAATAATCAAGAATAAAGTCGCGTACGCAAATGACGTTTCTAGAACATGATCTATACATAATATTATTATAAGTTTATATGTATTAAAAGTATGTATTTACAAAAAAAATGTATGTATGTATTCTATCAGCCATCTAGTTTACATAGTACAAGCTTTGCTTAGTTTGGGACTAGAAGGCGTTGTGTTAAGTGTCAGTGAATATTTATTATTATTATAAGAATTATTCTCCACGATGATTTTTGTATCTTAGTATTGTTTATGTAATATGAGTTTTATTCCCAGAGTATTTTATGATTATGGAAAATGCATTTAGGATTTCTACATTATACGTACAAGATTTACAGTTTCATAGGTAACATTGTTTATAGGATTTCAATAGCTAAAGCGATTTGAAGAGTTACGATTCATCTAGCCTGAATTGTTGCCTGAAAACATAAATATTTATGAAACATCTCTGTACTTTTATGAGTCGTATCTCACGTATTTTATGCCACATATTTAAAACAGTATCTTTCAATCATCGAAGTAAATTATAAAACAAGACGGATTCTCGGAATAACCTTGCGTATTGTATCCACGCGTTTGCTATTTATAATTACAACTTAGAATAGTTTGCGTAAAAAAAGCTTAAATTCTGAATTTTGACAGCCGAAATTGAGCTTATTGTGTGCGGTATAAAGGTTGGATTCGAATGTTCTGTAATTATGTTTGTGTTTTGTCAGTCAGGTAGGAATTTAAAATTTTGAAGCGATCTCGTCTGGCGACAACCCCTGCGCCGCCAATGTCGATGGGGTGGAGCGGGCCGTCTAGTTTTACGCTTTGTCTCGCTCTTTCTACGAGATATTGGCTATCACTGTCTCTCCTATTATTGTCATATCAAGATTCGAACATTGCATTTTGTTTCCAATTTTCAATTTAGTTTATATCTGATGTTGGCAAGAGTAAGACGTCTGGCGTATGTCACAGGTTTTTGTGCACGTGTTTCTGTCGCGTGGATTTTTTTCCGTTGTCGAGACCGGATTTGAATATTGGTGTTTTTTGTGAGTTATCGTTGTGAGAGACTGGTTAAATGGAATTCATGGAGTTTTTCAACAACCTTATGGAGGACCACCACCATGGTGCAGCGCACCACGACCGTGGTGACCCCCCGAAGATGCCCAACTTTTTTGAGGTCGATAAGAAAAAGGTGAGTGGTGTTTTTCAGTTCAGTTGATAAGTGATAACACTTTGACTTACAGTTTATAGTTTATTGGTGTTTATTAGTAAGTACTTAATTTATGTATGATTAATTGGTAGGTGGTTATTAATTAATGAAAGAAGGTAGGTAAGTATAGAACAAGAATAGCAAGCTTTGTAAGTATTCAATAAATCAAAATGACGTGATTAGTAATAGTTATTTTGTCATAATGTTACTACATATTTACATTTAGCTATTGTTTTATTAATAACAAATGAAATTACTATGATAAGTGCAATTAATTAATTTGTTTGATTACACTAATGATGACAGATATCTAAATCAAATTAAAGTAAAACAAACAGTTCGTAATGAAATTACTGAACATTGGTTATGAAGATTGCAAATAATGTGATTTATATTAATTTATATTAATTTTGTGGTTTTATAAAAAATACATTTAATTATAAAGTTACGAATTCTCATTCACAATTAAAAACCACCTCTGAACCTGATGACTCTCAACAAATAAAACAATGAAACGAAATTAGTAATAAACTAGACGACCGTAAAAGATTTATACGAATATATTAAATCTTATATTAAAAACTGCCGATCTGTGTATCGGGACCTTTTTATGGAAGTTAATTATAGTTTTAATATAAAACGATGCCGAATTAATATCGGGAAGCGGACAGATTAAAAATAATGGATTCGTTATAAATTAGAATTATTTATGGGTCGTTTAATAGGTGCTTAATATCATGTCATTATAAAAAAAATACTTGCAACGGCTTACAGATGGATTAAGGCGGTAATGTTTGGAGATGTGTACAGATATTGTAAATCTTATGAGACAAAATAATCCTCGTAAAAGCTCGATCAAGGTTTTAGATTTTATAACCCCATTTAAAGCTCGATCAAGTAATAACCTTAATTTTTATGTTACTATAAATTACCCACATCGTATATACCTGGTAATATTAAGATTATTTTATTAATATTGTCAAAATAAAAAAAATGGAATTGGCTCAATCACTTCACGAAGTCCAAGCTTGGCTAACCTCCTCTTAATCATTTAACGTCAAAATAATTTACTAACAAAAAATGCACGGAATAAGCATCTACATTGTTTTATCATTGCCTAAAAATACATACCTATTCTGAGCTTTTTTTTTGAAAGTCTTCTTCTTTGTCCCGTTTCAGTAAAATAAACGTTATTTTATTTTACATTCTAATGATAATTAAGTTATAATAATAATAATTGATTTCAAACTGACACAACAGGACGTTAGGTCAGGGATGGTCAACATTTTTTACCGATTTACGGCCGGATAATGCGTGAAACGGAGAAGTTTAATGACATAATTAAAGAAATGATCGGATTAAGCGACCCTTTTTATCCGTGTTGATTTATATTTACATTATAATCACTTTAAGCTTTGCGTTAAAGTGTACTTCGTCTTTGAAGATTTTCCGTAAATTTAGTAAAGGCACTAAATTTACGGAAAAGGTTAGTTTTCATGTTTTATGTCTCATACAACAAAACCAGTATAATATTTTGGACTTTTTTATACCACAACTAACTGATTTTTTTTACTTTATTTATTGTTTTAAAAATACCTAATAACTTATTTTGTACTATAGCACTAAGGAAACCACAAGGTTTATAGGAATAATGCAACATGATTCGATGCTCTCGAACTCGATGCACATTTAACATCTTGGCCTGTAACGGCGTTAAATCGCGAATAGTGGAAGGAGAGAGGGGAGGCCTTTGCCCTGCAGTGGGAAAACCACGGCTGAAAAAAAAACAAAAAAAAAACAACAACTAACTAGCATACAAGTTACTTACTAGCACAACCAGTTATTATTGTTATTATTGTCAAAATAAGATTTTATTTGATGTACCTACCAAGTATTTCTTCAGTTACTTACGTCTTTTAATATTTTGATTTGTTGTTTTATTTACTTGAGTAATTTACTTGTAATTAGGTAAAACAGTTGACATGCGAAATTTTTTTTTTTTTTTTTTTTTTTTTTATGTTATAACTAGCAGACGAGCAGGCGGGCCACCTGATGGAAAGTAGTCACCGCCGCAATATATAAAAAATAAAATATATATGGAAATATTCTGTTCTGTATTTCCTGAAAGATATAATCTAGAAATTTTCACGAAAAGAGTGAATAGGTGGATTATGGTTAAGCGTGCTCCACCTTAGGCTGCAGCTATACTTACCATCAGGTGTGCTGGCAGCTAAATACTTAGCTATACCTAGGTCATAAAAAAAACGTCACGATGAAAATATATTCATAACTTACCTACAGCCCTCGTGGAGTCGGCGTTACGACACACTCTTAAAAGCAGTGCATTGCCTTACAGGGCATGTCCTCATTGGACTTGCTCTGTGAGGTAATGCATTGTTATAGGCAGAAGTTACTACTTAACATCAGGTGAGCTATCAGCTTGTTCCATTACTTATATCATAAAAAAAAAAGCACACACGCAGGACTCCAGCAAAGGTTTTTTTTTATGGCAATCGTCCAGAGTTGGACATTTCTACCAGAAAGGTTCTTTCAAACAAAGCCAAACCGCCGTTGATTCTTGCATGGCAAACACCATGTCATTTATTTATATACAGGAATTATTGTTGGTCCGCAAGGAATTAGCATGTCCCACACACCACTGACCATTTGGCTGTGAACAACATTGTAAAACACACGCACACATACGAGAAAAGTGCGATGACCGAGAGTATGTTACACCTGCAAACAGAGTGCATTCGCGAATGTGTGTGTGTCCATTAAGCACCTTCATAGCTTATTGAGAGGCAGCTAGATCAGTTTTGTAGGTGTAAAAATGGCTGCGTTTTGACAGCGACAAATTTATTTAAGTTATAAAATATCGATATATAAACAACTAGCTGATACCCGCGACTTCGTGCGGAACTTTCTACAAAAATATCTTTCAGCCAGCATACGATGATAGTAGCAAATGGCTGCTTTTGGATTAGAGAGTTCAAGCTGTACCTAAGAATCCACGTCTTTGATTTCAATAAAATATAGCCTATGTTTCAATTCGGAAACAGGGCTACCGAATGGTATAAGTTTCGTTGAAATTGGTCCAATAGTTAAGGCGTGATCCGCGAACAAACAAACAGATAAACAGACAAACTTGATTTTCGTAATCAGAATCGTTTATTTATTTAGTAGATCTGCATATTTAGTTTATCCATATCTTTAATTTTAGTTTGTGGCTTTTTTACAGTTTAACAATAGTATAGATAGATAAAAGATGGAGATGGAGGAATACATTGTTTCATAATTCCAAGGTTGACTATTTATGCTGGTCCAGCCTGCTTACGACAATCCTCATTCTTTTGAACTGCTAACAACCAGCCCCTTATAACAAAACTCCGATTTTTTGTAAGATGCGGCGTCGTTCAATTGTTTTTATGTTGAAGCGTAGTCCCGTTACAACTTACAACTGTGATGGAGCTTACTCGATCTTTCTAGAAGTCCACTTACTTTAGTTTGTAACAGAACTGGCATTTTATAGAGTGACCAAGCTGTTGTGTGACTGCTTCTTTTATAAAGAAAATCTTGTAAGTGCATAGTTTATGTCTTTGTATGCAAAAGCCTATTTTAGAATTTAGCAGGTATTATTCAAGTTAAGTGTAAATGAAGCCGTTTTGAAAATATAATTACTGAGATGTTAGGTACCACCTTACATGTGAATGTAACTAATAACTCACTCTGTTTCACCATCCTTGAGATTTGATGGACTGAAGTTGATACTCCAAGGTTTGATGATGACCAGACCAGCAATGATGAAGAGGGTTTAAAGAGATTTTAATAACAGGGTTTTAATTTTTTCTAAAATTAACTATAATCATAGATTAGATTAGAAAATTCTTTATTGCACTTCAAAAATCGTACAGAGGCGAGTTTAATGCTATTTAGCATTATCTACCAACTAACCTGGGTGTAGTGTGGAGATGATGGTAGTGCTTCTAATGGGAAACTTTAAAAAGAAAAAACAACGCCTTCAAAACTACATTAACCTACAAAACATACTATATAAGCTGGATAAAATATACTACCTAATACACATACATACATACCTAACCTAAAAAACAATACATAATAGACTAGAATACATATATACCTACTATATTATACTTAAAATTATATACATATAAAATACATATGTACATATATAATTAATCATACAATACTTAATTTAATGAAAGTAGGTACTCTGCCAGATTTATTGAATTTATTTTATTGAGGTTTCTCAAAACTATTTTTTAGAGCTGATAAATATAAATCAAATCAAATCAAATCAAAAAGTTTATTTGCATCTAGGTAATTAACATGATATATTTATCACTTAGAGTAAGTATATATTGACAAAATAAATAAATACACAGTTGCAAACTGGTTTCAACTCAGCATATGCAGGTTCTAATAACTTGCGCTGGTCTTCCGTTGAGGCCAAAGAGGAGAGGCCTTCCGTTGAGGCCATATATCCTCACTATGAAACGGGTGCACCAGTTTCTACCACATCCAGATCACCTGGAATTCTTATAAATAATACCAAATCGGAACGTTAGTTTTACTACCGTGGACACAAACAGACAAACAGGCAAGCGGACACACACCGCCGTTAATCTTATAACACCTTTTCAGTTTTCGGTTAAGGGTTAAAAATCTGCATTGGTTTTCTTTGCGTGACTGTTCGCATTTGTACAAGTAGGTATTTGTATGGGTTGTATGAATGGATGCGTGTGCGCATATTCGCAGAGCTACGCTAATGTATTGGCCACGATCTGTCAGATGCGTGCCTTTCCAGTTGGCATTCGGACCTTATATTTTAACTTTTCAGAATGTTAATCTCATGCTTTCTCTTTTTACAAAAACAAATAGCCTGTCATCTCATAAGTCAATTTAGTGACACTATAACAGACGAATGATCAATCTATTGCGTCAGTTATTAGTATGAAAAGTATCACAAAATCCATTTTATAGATTACTAGCCGTCGCCCGCGGCGTTGCTCGCGTTCTAGACCCTTTAGAGTGCGACTTTTCAAAATTCCTTTCTTAGTGCGCCCCTACACTATATAAGGAACCTACCCTCCAAATTTCATACCTCTAGGACTTATAGTTTAGGCTGTGCGTTGATTCTCTGTCAGCTTCAAAAGAGTTTTATATATATTGATGATTTAGAAGCTTATAAATAGTAGAGTAGACAATTTTTTTATGAAATAAGACGTAAATTTAATTTAGAGAGCTAAAATTTTAAATTTTGTAAGAGATACTTAAATGAATCCAGGCAATAAAACCACTTGGCAAAATAGTAAGTATCATTTTGGGGGCTTTAAAGAACTACTAACTTCAAATTAAACCAGCAGTTTTGTGTCAAGAAACTCAATAGAAATTCACTCCTTAGAAAGCTGATACAATTGTGAAAATACCTAGAGATTCTTTTCAACTTGAAATCGTCAATTTATCGGTCAAACTGATTTGAAAGACTACATTCACTGCTTCGATTTTTCTTAACAAGAATGTTGGTTTTCTAAACATTACCGAATCGGGTTAAGCTTTAATACTGGGTGTAATCTCACATGGTTCTATGTTACACGTCAGCAAAAGAAATGGCAGTAGGTAATGAACCTGACCCAAAAACTGATACATATTTAGAAAAGATGTACTACAATAAATTTATATACAGAAAGGCGTCATGGTTCAGTCGGCCTTCCGTGCTGTGGGTCGTGGGTTCGATACCCACCGAGAACAAACATTTGTGTGTGACAAACATAGATGTTTGTTCTGTGTCTGGGTGTTACTATGTATCATAAGTATGTATTTACAAAAAAATATGTATATAAGTATTCTATCAGCAATCTAGTTCCCATAGTTGTGTGATAAATGTCCAAGAATATTTATTTATATAATTTCAACATCAATTCATGATAATTTCTACCAAAACGGTTAACGCTCGACGAAACCGGTTCGAGTCGGTTTGTCGCCTAATCCCCACTGGATAATTACGGCGTATAATACAGACTTTGGGGCGGATTAATTTTCCCCGCCCTAGTTCGCGCCGCCCGCCCAGAGCAAATTGATTCCTTTTGAGACTTTCCTTTGCTGTTGTTGATAATTGATTTTGTACCTATTTAGTTTGACGAAATAAACACGTAAGTAGTTTACTACCTACCTGTCAACAAATTAACTTTAGTTACACTTAATGCTTACATTTTAAGAACATAAATTATGAAACAAACTTACATATAAAAAAAAACTATTTTTCTCTTATTCAGTGACAATTCAACTTAAGGTAAAGGTTGGCAAAATATGTTGGTACGAGATCTACTCAGACACTCATTTAATTATTATACCTACAGTATGTAAAAAAAACACTCTAAGTATAAGTCCTAGAGGTATGATATTTGCAGGGTAGTATCCTTATTATAGTCTCGGGGTGCACTAAGACAGGAATTTTGAAAAGTCGCACCCTAAAGGGTCTAAAATTAGGATCAAGGATTTTAACCAAATAATACGTATGCTGCTACCACGCGAGCAAAGCCGCGAGCGACAGCTAGTACTAAATAAGTCTAGCTTACAAAAATCATCAGCGAATTCCATTAAAAAAAAATACTTTGGCATAAAAAATATGTTAACATGTACTTGTCAAAATTATTAACACATCGTATCCCATCAATAAACAATTCGCAACACTTTACAGCACACCTCATCACAAAGGGGGCTGTCGCCCTCACCCTAGTGTGGCAGATAGACCCCAAAATGTTCATCTAATTGGAGATCAAAGAGAGCATGTGATGTGTGTACACTTATTGTGAGTGTGTGCTCGATAGACGCAGAGTAAACAATGTGTGCTGGATGTGGCATTGTTTTATTTTTTTTTGCTTCAAGGTGATGTGATTTAGTATCACAATTTAAATGGTTTGTCTTCAATTTACTAAGAGTTTAACTAATTTTGTGTTTTCTTGTAGGAAATTACATAGAAAACTGTGTTTATAGAAAAGAAATCAATCCGTTGGACCTTAAGAATTTTATCCAAATATGTGAATCGTTACACAGCGTATCATCATCATCAATATATATAAAACTCTTTTGAAGCTGACTTAGAATCAACGCACAGCCGAAACTATAAGTCCTAGAAGTATGAAATTTGGAGGGTAGTATCCTTATATAGTGTAGGGGAGCACTAAGAAAGGAATTTTAAAACGTCACACTCTAAAGGGTAGAACGTAAGCAACGCCGCGGGCGACGGCTAGTTGTCTATAAAGTGCAGTTACTTCACTATACCTTCACTTTATAGAGAATACTTCACTTTACTATATAATTTACTTGATGTACCTAAGCTTGGCATAGTTATGTAAGTTGGTATACCTACCGTGTTTTGTCTTTTTTGAAGGAATTTGAATCTGCTTGTCAATGCAAAGAAAAAACTACGCTAAGTACATTTTAGATCCACAAATGTCTTATTTTTTTTTACGTTCTGGCGCTGGAGGTTTGTCCTTTTGTCAAGTCTTGTTTTGTTTACTGAATATTTTTTGTCACGTCATGTCTTCTGCTACACCATGTGTGTTGCCATGCCATATCCAGTACAACAGCTAGGTACTGCGTTCTAATGGCAACATCCTTTTGTTTTTGTCGAACGCGATTACTTGCCCGGAATAATTCTATAGGGTGGTCATTATTTGGCGAGTGAGCTTTATGTGGCTTTCCTAATGAATTCCTGTACATAAAAGCCTATTTCCTGAACCCATGAGGATATACATGACACGATTTCAAGCCCATTGGTTTTAATGTGCTTGTCTATGCATATTTGTGTCTATGGATATTTAGACGTATTCACCTACTTATAGACGTTGTAATAGCCTTTTACTGTTTGTCATAATTTTTGTATTGAATAGCACTAACTGGTTATTGTATCCCCGTATCGAGGCGAATAATGAGGGTTCGAAATGGATTAACTACTTTCGGGATGTTTCTTTGTCTCTTACTTTTACTAGATATTTTCCATACTATTAGCCAGTCTGATCAATACTTAATATATTCTGATGTCTAAGCGACTTACTAAAACGTAGGGCCTCAATATTCACCTTCGAAGCGCCAAGAAACTAATGCTCACAGTACAGTTGCACTATTTCTGATCAATCAATTTTCTGACGTCGATAGGTCAAATGAATAGTAACTCATCTAACTTGTAAGTAAACAAAATAGAATGGGAATCACTTAACACGTTCCGGCGCGATACTATCAAAGACTTTTAACTAAAGAATAGCTTTATACGTAAAGTAGACAAGAAATTGTAGCCAATTAGCACTTTCTAGCTGACCTATGTAATTATATACAGTGAAAGGTAAATTGTTTACTATATTATTATCTACTAGTACATACATATAGGTACCTACCTAATTGTAAGGTGTATATATACCTACATATTTATTACATACTAGCTTTTGCCCGTGACTTCGTTCGCGTCCCGCTTGATCCGGTTGATGTTCCGAGATAAAAAGTAGCCTATGTGTTAATCCAAGTTACGAACTATATAGATTCCTATATACCTACATCTTATTGTCGCTAATTGTATGTGATTTTCAATTGTTTCTTGAATAGGTAATGATTTTACATCAATTCGTAGAAATAGTGTTATTCAGATTTGCTTTGTTTTTAAATTCTTTGAAATTGCAAATTGTGTAGTTCGGAAAATCCGCGCCGAATGCCGTTATCATAATATTTTCCTTAACTCATACTGCCATGAAATAATCTATAGTTACCCTTAGTTTGTATAGAACTGATATCTAAATACCAAGGCTAGCCACCATCGTTTACCTACCAGTGGGTGAATTTAGAAATAAATTGCTTATTGTCATTCAAAAAGCCTACAAGGCTTGGCTGTTACGTACAACTCTCCCCGTTAGCTAAAGACTACTCAAGATTTCGTCACTTTTTCGTATCAATCGTGCTTTGTTTTGCGGCCAACGCACTCTACTGTTTGTGTCACGAACTTTAGCGTATCGTCTCTATCTACGTCAGTGGTCTCCGACAACGTGAATTATGACGTCATGGTGTCTACGCTGTGGTTAAGGCCGTGCTCACTTTGGACACGAATTTGTTCGTACGTAAACGGACGAGTACTGTTCGTACGAATGAGTGCTCACACTGAATACATTTTTCTCCGTCGAATAGGCAGTGCACCGGTGATATCGCGTAACTGAACGTACGACTGCGTGATAAATCCCAACAAGTTTGGATTGCATTCGGACGTCGTAAGTAAACGTACGTATACGTACGACTGATCGCATGCAGTGTGAGCGCTCCCATAGTCCTTGGAAGGTCGGGATCATTCGTGCGTAGACGTACGTTTACTTAAAAAAAATGTGAATAGAACATTTTTTTACGTTCAACTGTTTTTTTTTCGACCTATCGTTATTGTGCGTATATTTTGTTAGATCATACATGGGGATTGTCACTAGTAATGAAATGTAGAGACACTTTTAAATCGCTTAGCTCTCAAAACTTATGGCCAGCACGTTGTTTACCTCATCAACTCCAAGTGAAACTGTTACAAGCCTCAATCGCCATTGCCCATTGATGTTCGCACTTAGTTACCTACCTTTTATACTATTCCGGTGATAAATCTTTATAAAGTAATCGGTAAACGAAATACTTACCCATCCCTACACTTACCGATCCCAATGCCATCCCTACATGGTAGATATCCCATATATCTTCGCACAAAGCGCTTTGCTTCCACCTTCATGATGCGAACTGCCAAGGAGTGGAACTCTCTGCCATCATCAGTATTTCCTGAAAGATATATAGAGATTTTCAAGAAAATAGTTAATGGGTGGATTATAGCTAAGCGTGCTCCACCTTAGGCTGCAGCTACACTTACCACAAGGTGTGCTGGCAGCCAAATGCTTAGCTATAGCTCATAAAAAAAAAGTTTTAGAGTGTCGCCAGTCTGACTAAGTATACCTAATAGGTGTCGTGTCGTGTCGCAGTGTGAAAACATCAATCTCCGCAGGTGTAGTGAAAACGGCCATGAGCATTGAACACCTTGTATTGTATTGGTCGCTAAAGCCTTTAAACTTTACTACCCCAAGCGTGAATTAAAGCTACAATCAATTACACTGAATTAAAATAGATGTTATTTATATTGATGGTGCGAAACATTTGAATACTGAAACTTTCAAATTGATTCTTGTTTATTTTCTTGGTAAGATTTAAGTGGGATGTTTTATTGATTTCCTGTTGAAGTAAGGCTGTTTGTTTTGATTGGTGAAAGAAATTACTTTGCAATGAATATTTTATGTAAGCTTCTCCAAGAATCCGCTAGGGGCTCTGCCTGGTGTCTTCATTCGAAATCAGCGCAGGCACTTTACACCGGATTTATAGAAACATTCCACTTTATACACCAAAACTCTTACTAGGCCCTCTGTTAATTGTTTGTTTGTAGGTTAGCGCACAATATTAATCAATCATCATCAATATATATAAAACTCTTTTGAAGCTGACTTAGAATCAACGCACAGCCTAAACTATAAGTCCTAGAGGTATGGAATTTGGAGGGTAGTATCCTTATATAGTGTAGGGGTGCACTAAGAAAGGAATTTTGAAAAGTCGCACCCTAAAGGATCTAAAACTAGGATCAAAGATTTTAACCAATTAATGCGTATGCTGCTACCACGCGAGCAAAGCCGCGGGGGACAACTAGTGGATTATATTTTGATATGAATTTTAGTCTGTCGAAGCAATGTAAAAGAGTTCAAGTATTCAGTGTCCTTATCTAAACTTTATAAATGTATACCAGAATGTTGCCAGTATGTCACGACTAAAAACATGTTGTAATCACAAAGTCTAGCTTTATGTATTGACTTAATGCAGTATTTATGACTTGGCCTGAATATTTTCCAGCTACAACAAATTAAATGTATTTTATTACAATTGCACTATTAAATACATAATTGCGCTGGTTTTTATCAATAAACAAAGTAGTAAATGTAGGTATTTGAACATTTTATAGTTTCCATGAAGATGTTACTCATTTGCGCATTACCTACCTTACTTATTGATATTTACTCAAAATTGGCATAGGTATTTTTTAATTAAGTATCTTTACAAAGAATAAAAAAAATGCCTTTCAAGTATGAAACCACTGAAATTCATGAATAAGTTATATGTTTTGTAAACTGCGCGATTTTCTAATTAATTAATCCGAAACAATATTAAGATTTACAAATATTGTAAGAGCAAAATAATATTTCTGATTAAACAATCAGGAATTTTGCTCTTACAGTCCAGAGGGGTATATTTTGTTAGACCCTAGGTTCTTAGCCTGATTTTTTTATTAAGGGAACATGGCGCGATCTAATCCCCGAGCGGAAGCTAGTTGGAATGTGCTATACGCGAGCAAAAGCCACAAAAGTTGTAGTGGTACCGTATATAAGTGGTATACAATATGAATATCTTTGCAATTACGTTATCACTTATCATACCATTATTTATTGCTAACGGAAAACCCAACAATTATAACGTTTTTGCGACACAAACAATAAGTTAAAATAGGTCGACTTATCGAACTAATGTGATGTTCATACACGACGTAGTTCAAAGAATAGGCAGTAGTCAAAAGTGCAGAAGCATTACTTTACGAATTCTACAGAATTTATACCTACAAAAAATTATTAAAGATTAGCCAATTTTTGCGTATTATTTAAAATGATAGGTATACATAATATACAGGGTGAAATAAGATCACTTCTCAAAACTTCAGGGGTTAGAGTATCCATCAATATGAACAAATTTTCTGTCTTATTATCATCATCATCATCATCATCAATATATATAAAACTCTTTTGAAGCTGACAGAGAATCAACGCACAGCCTAAACTATAAGTCCTAGAGGTATGAAATTTGGAGGGTAGTATCCTTTTATAGTGTAGAGGTGCACTAAGAAAGGAATTTGGAACAGTCGCACCCTAAAGGGTCTAGAACGCGAGCAACGCCGCGGGCGACGGCTAGTTCTTTTATATCTTAAATGAGTGGAATAAAGTTCATTTCAGATTAAAAACCGATTCAAAATGACACTGGTTTTGTAAGGTGCGTCATTTTGACGGGCCATATATAAGTAATGGAAAATGCAACATTGTTGTTTTATGGGAAATTGCAGGAAACGACATCGGTGTTATTGCATGCACAGTTGCTTTTATTGAGGTTAAATGAATTGTCAAAGTCTGTTTTGAATCAATTGTAACATATTTTATAGAATAAGTTACTTTCTCTATCAAAAAGTTCTAGACAAAAAAAGATTTTAGCGAATAGTTTTTTTTATCTTGTGTGTTTTTGTTCGGTAGTGAAAATACTTTATTTTACATAAAGTATTGTCATTTAATATCACGTTGGATTTTTTATTTATTAAAATACCAGACAAGCAAGCTTACACAAGTTTTTCCGTAGTTTTTTTTTATGGTAAAAGTAATGGAACAAGCTGGTAGCTCACCTGATGTTAAGTGGTAACTTCTGCCTATAACAATGCATTACCTCACAGAGCAAGTCCAATGAGGACGTGTCCTGTAAGGCAATGCACTGCGTCCATCACTCTGAGACGTAAAGATCTAGAAGTCTCATGTGCCTGTAGATATTTTCAGACAACCCTTTATAAGTCAAAGTAGAAAGTTGCATACTCAATACAATTTTTAATAACAGGTAACATAAATTGGGTTCAATAAAAACACAGAAAAACCCACAAGTAAAAAGTCAATCGCTGAATGTCAACCCTTTGAACTGTCACCATTGTCATATAAGGCACTAAAGGCACGTACCCACTGGCGCTAATTGAACAAAAACGTTCATATAAGCAAAAATTATAATAAACTTACCACATAACAAATGGCTGCCGACAAACAAAGTTTATTTTTAAATCCCCATACATCACATTTAATAAATTCCAAAGTAATTTCTCCCATCAACAGCAATAATTGTAAATCTTTGGCATTTCCATAAACGCTGGTACTATTACCACATATGAAATATCAGTGCTGACAGTACCACTCACTTGAAGGATCTTCGTGGTCCTACTTTGCCACCGCATTGATAGAACAATCGGGAATTTTTACACCCAAGTTTCTTTCATAACTTTATTCTTGTATCATTATTCTAGTGTAAGAGAATCTTGAGTTCTTAGCGAATGTCCAATTTTAAAATCAATATTTTTAAGTATTTATTCGTGCATATTTTATTCAATAGTAGAATTGAGCTGGAAGTCTAGAGTTTATTTGTTGATCGAAACGCATATCTAAAAGCGGCTTGACGAGAATTTGAGACATTGTATGAAAACTGAGTACTCGATACTCGCTTTTCACTAATCAACAAAACTCAGACTAGAGCCTCTGCAGTGACACAAGCCGGTCTTCTCGTTCCGATTGGGTCCCTCACACGGTTCATTTATAAAACCATCTTTACACATTACTAGTTTAAATTATTGCAGGCAATTTGAATTTGTCTTGCGGCGGCGCGCGTGGTAAAACCATTGCAAACTAATGGAGAACCAGTATCTCGAACATGCAACACACACACATACAAGTAAACAAAAGTCGAATAAAATTATAACACACACAGGAATATGAGATTTTAAATTATCGGGTGAAATCAAAGAGGTTCTAAAGCTTAAAAAATTATTCATTTGCAAATAATTCTGGTAGAGTCCTCTTAGAACGCTAGAAATCTTTGTTTGACATGTTTCCTAAGCAAATTTGTAATATTAAATATACTATGACTGAAAAAGAACCTCGCAAACCTAAAATAAAAAACATTCTTATGATAAAAAAAATGTATTACTTACTTAGGTTACTTAAGAAAATTGAAATAAAAAACAGAACATCGCAGTTACCTGTTATACACTACTAGTCTGTTGTTTACTATGGTTTAAGGGACGGGTATTAAAGCTAAGAGAAAGTTTTACAATAATTCTCTTGTCGATTTGTTCAGTATTTATGGACCACGTCATTGACTTGCAAACCGCGACGAAACGCGTGAGGCGATCATTTGCAAGTGCGAATACTCGTATTTAACTTGTCACTGACACTTTTCAAATCTTACAAGCAGTCATAAAAATTGTTCGGTTTGTGTTACTAGATGGCGCTGTAAATATACATATACCTATAGGTTTCTTAAATCCACTGATTAGCTTCGTGCATCCTCTTAATATCGCGTACGTTTACTGGCTTTGCTCATCGAACTTGTATAGAGTACGCTATTTTTTCAAACAAACGGATTCCCACTGGTTCTATTGAGCGTCATCGAACAAATGGGAATTCACCGCATAAAGTATGGCTGCTGATTGAGCAAAAACTACTTGTATACTGTCATAAAATGCCTTCAAATTGATCTAACCGTGGAACACAATAGTCTATCAGAGTTCGCCCACAACTGTGTCAAAAACCGTTTTCTATGCAAACGCCTTGTCCTATTTATCCACGATTCAATATTGACGTATTGATTTATTTCATTCGTGATACATCATACTATTAGCCATAGAGTAAATATTTGCAGTAGGGCTTCATAAATAGAATTTATTAGTAACAGTAAACAATTTGCTCATAAATACTAGGTACCTACCTAGAATCCATATTTGGTAGTTCTTTGAAATACTATTTACTAACTTTGAAAATCGCAAGAAATGCTTTTGATCAAAAAGGATTTGATGCAAATCTCAGCACATTAGCAGCAAAAACCTTTTTTTATAATTCAGTTATTTTCATATTATTAATCAGAATTCCCTCTTATTTGGTTAAATTTTCACACCAATTGGTTATTTGGTAGGTCAAACATCAAGGCGTTTATTGGTGTGATCATTGAGCCATTCAATTTTGACAGCTGACTAGTAAGTTCCGAACGGACTCTAGGACTCTACTTGATATTTTTACTCTGTGACATTTAACCTTGCGTTCACCGATGGACTTCTTTGGCCAATAAATCAATAAAATATAATTTTATAGCAACAGTGAATACAATTGTATATTTACATATTGAATCAAGTAAAGGTCGTCTTAAATGGAATAAAATAAATTGATGTTAGTAGGTAATTAGTTGCTGAAAAAAGTTCTGCTTTTGACTAAATAGTCATTTGACGTAGACTCGTAGTAGAACGGATGCTCCGCCATTTTAATAAACTAACAGAGTATAAAAATTAACTCTGTTGAGAATAAAAATAACAGTTCCCATAGTACAAGCTTCGCTTAGTTTGGGACAAGACGGCGTTGTGTGAAATGTCCAACAAAATTTATTATTTAGCGTCATATTTTTCAAAGAATCTTACATCACCAACAGAGATGGTTTATGACTTCAGTCTATATATTTTTTTCTACAAAATGCGAGATTATGAGAAAAAGCAGTTTCTTTGTCATTGTGGCTCGGTGTTACACAATATTTATTTATTTATTCAACCGGAAGGGGAGAGTTCGTAATTGGCACACCACAATGGAGATTATGAGGCTTACGGACCAGTTTTGTGATTCAAATATTGACGGCCCGGTGGGCGACAATGCCGGCCCTGTTATGATAATTCTGCTATAATAATTTGTCGCGTTCACATCAAGTGGACATTGAACGGTTAATATAATAATACAACTTCAGTATTGTGATTTAAATATTTTACTGAGTTTTTTAGATGAGCTTAGGAAATGCAAATCATGATGATTCTATGTCAATTTTATTTGTTTTGTATGAGAACTTTTGACTCTTTAGTTATGCATAAAACTAAATGACGCGGTATTTTTTATATTAAGACCTGTGTTCACAAGCGAGTTTGACGCCTATTTTTCCAAAATAGGCACGCTTTTTACAACACAGAATGAATACCCATCTCACGTATTTTTTCTTTATCCGATTTGGTTCATAGTAAACTAGGTAATTAATCTCTGTAGAAATATATGTACTAACATTTTTCTACAGTTGCAGAAAATACTGCAACTCTCAAGAAAAAGTGAAAAACTATAGTTAGATTACTGACGTGGACAATCGGTGGACAAGAAAACCACAAATGTCCCAAAGTTCACGAACTAACGGTTCAATGACGTAAAAACGTAAAAAGGTGACAATTCGCAAACTGACCCCATTGACCAACGCCGTACACATTATAAGGCGGAAACAGGAAGTGTCAAATGGCGTTTCGTTGTCTCTCCACGGCCCAGTTCTCCGTAGCGCTAAGTGCCTGTTGTAATTGTCCGAATGCAAATAGACGTATTCGAGTTGTGTTTGATCGAAGGCGCCGCGCGATGTTTTCACGGCTTTAGCAGCTTCGACGGTTTTCCCGCTGGTGTGAACTGGCTTAGTAATTGTATAACGGACTTTGTTTGCGATGTCTGTATCACGCTTTCGCATTACGTTGAATGAAATCACTGGTGTTTGTTTTAATATTCATATTTGAGAATGCGATTTTATATCCTATCCTACTAATGGTGGTTACTCTTTCACGCTAAATCTACAAACTAGGAATACCTATATGTATATTATGGTCCGTGACTTGGATTAACACATAGGCTACTTTTTATTCCGGAAAATCAACGGGTTTCAACGAAACACGGTCGAAGTCGCGGGCGGAAGCTTGTCTATTACATTTCCTAGTGGGATTATTCTTTTTGAAACAATATTCAATGACCATAATCATAAGATATTTCTGATTTCAACTTGAATTAACATTAAGTAAGCCAAAAATAAAAAAATCATGACGCAAAAAGTAGTTGACTCTCAGTGGGGATTGAACCCGCAGCTCCTGTGGTTACTGCGCCACTGGATGTCATCACTTATCATTATTGTCACATTGCCACTATTGGAAATGTATTCCACCCAATCAAGCGTTTACCTTTATCGCTAAAGTAGTTCAACAGTTTTATCTCTGTTTTAAATTGCACACTGCATTTAAATAGCGGATACTTCTCTCATTATTATTTCAACGGCACGCCTCTCACGGTGGGGAGTCTAGTCGTAACCCTATTTTGAACTTTATGGTATTGAGATAAGGTAGTGCGTTTTGCATCATTTAACCCCTTATCAATTGGTAGGTACCAACTGTACCGGTACATACCTACTTGTATTGATCGAGTTGAACGTTGCTTAAGTTACATGATCTGTCAAAAGGTCACGCAAGTATTATTTTACTTTGGAATGCGATAAATAAATAGGTACCTAACGTAGGTATTTTTATACAGATTAGAGTAAGAGCACCCCTGATGTTCTGCGCGGTCACAATTTGGATGGGTGACCGTTACTGGCATTTACATCTGAGCGGTTGAATGCTTGGGAGGGCACGTCCCGGCTCTAGCAGTCGTTTCACGACGGAGGCCTTAAAGAGGCCTTAAAGTTTATTACTAACTCATACGAACTCAATGATATCCAGGTTTTTATAGATGACCCGAAGAATTATAGAAGTTTATTCATACTACAATAATAAAGTTATTATTGTTCCTCGGAAGTGTGATGCACTGATGCGATACACACGTGTGCCCGCATGTCCGCAAACATAGGAAACGCATTACACCTCCTTTTAATAAGTAAGGACAAATATTCTCACGGTTTATTATGCAAATTACGGAAAAATACACTATAAGGGTTAACTGTCATCTGGTCTTCTATGTAAAACAAAAAAAAACATCTAAATATATAAAGCTGACTGACAATCAACGCACTGCTTAAACTATAAGTCCTAGAGGTATGAAATTTGGAGGGTAGTATCATTACCCGCATTATGCTGAGTTAGGATCCATTTTGCAGCACTATGATTAGTTTTGTTATTATAGGTAATTAGGTATTCTTTTAACTAGGTTTTGGTTACTTTTATTTATTTATTATTTATGTCTTATGTTTTAGTTTAGCCTACCTACTTATGTTTTATTTTTCTTGTGTTGTAAATAAATTGTTTTTCTATTTCTATTTCTATTATATAGTGTAGGGAATAGGGATGCACTAAGAAAGGAATTTTGAAAAGGCACACTTTAAAGGGTCTAGAACGCGAGCAACGCCGCAGGCGACGGCTAGTCCTAAAATATAAGTATTGGTCGACTTTGAAGGGTCCGGCGGATTAAGGTACATGAGTTTCTGATCCCTAAAATAAAATTCTTTTCACACATTTATCTACTCTATGATGTCATGGAAAATAAACTGCCAATGTCATGTAGGTAGATACTAGAAAATTTACCTACTAATCTGTTTGTTACTTTAAATCAGTCTTTAGTTTAAACTGTTGTTATTGTAGGTTAGGTACCTACACTACCCACCCACCTATATAAAAGCTTGGGCTTAATAAACATTTTTATCTTCACAAATGGCTTTTTATTTCGACTGTACTGACATGCGTTGTGCCACAGAATAACACAACAGTACTACTTAAGGCACGAATCGGGAAGAAAATTTGAAATTAGCATAACAATAGAAGGTACGAATCAGCTATAACCCTTCCTACGTGGGTTCTGACTGCTGATATAGTACGGTAGACTATGGTATATCAGAAGTACCCACTACCCTAGTTCCTGTTCATCCCATAATCATCACAATGATAATGTTGAAGTATAAAATCCTAAATGTATTTTTTCCTGGTTTGTTTCAGTTGTACGAGATTAGCAACGATCCGCAGCGGAAGGAATTCCTCGATGATCTCTTCGCCTTCATGCAAAAGCGAGGTAAGTCATAATTTTACAAATTTAATAATAATATACCCATAGTACGTATAAGAAAACAGAAACTAAAACTTGTGATTCATATAATAGGATAATGAATTTTTCGCGCATTTTGTACGACTTTAGGTACTCGTATATACTTAAAATAAAATTTTGTTAGAAGTTTTATTTTAAATATTTAAAACTATTTCACTTTTGCGCACTAAGCTTAAAATCTATTGATGCGCATTAGTGGAAAAGCGTAGGTCATCTTTTTGGTGCGCAAAAGTGGAATGCTTCGTTTTATTATTTTCATAATCGTCTTCTTTATGCAAAAATGAAGTCAATCACAATCCCACGAACCTGATTAATCCATTGTACCGATTGATAAACAGCGTAATTTATCAAACGTTAAATGATTCATTCACGATCATCGATTCAAATGATATAATACGACCAGTTTATCATTAGCTTTGAATTCAAACAAATGACTGAAACATAGAGGTCTCTATTGAATGGTGAAGATGTTAATCGAGTAAGGTAATATCTGGTATTGTATGTAGGATTTTATAGTGTAGATCGGTGATCGAATGATAAGATCACGGATGATGGACGA
Source organism: Eulithis prunata (assembly GCA_918843925.1). Classification (NCBI taxonomy): domain Eukaryota; kingdom Metazoa; phylum Arthropoda; class Insecta; order Lepidoptera; family Geometridae; genus Eulithis; species Eulithis prunata. Next base: position 3,064,481 of record OU974023.1, on the reverse strand, counting down.
TGTTGGATCATGGAAGTGTTACTATGATCCATTAATGAACTTTAAAGGATACAGAGTATCGAGGCATAAATCTGAGTTAGAAGGTCATTTTGTTTTGTTTTATACCGCGTTCACACTATGCCATTGCCGCTGCCGGCATGAATGCCGCGATGAATTCCGGAATGATTGCCACAGCAACATCGCCTTTATTCCTACACCGCGTTCACACATGCCCATGCCGCTGCCCGAATTATTGCCGCGATTAATTCCGGAATTATTGCCACATCAACATCGCCAAGTTCATGCCCTAGCTCTTGGTGAGAATAAAGGCGATGTTGCTGTGGCAATAATTCCGGAAATAATCGCGGCATTCATGCCGGGCATAGTGTGCACGCGCTATTATAATGAAAAATAGGTGTAGGTACTAGTGCAGTTTTGACATTACGTAAGACTAACATCAAGGAGTGGTCAAGAACCAGCGGACCACTTGTCTTTTCCGTTATAAAATGCAGCCAGTGTCTTGGGCACGGTTCCGATTGGTGCTGATTTGGACCAGTTGAGCTATCTATAAATCGTTTGCAACGGTTTGTAGATAGCTCAATGTTTCGTGTGTATTTTGTAAATGTTGTGGGTATTGTGGGTGTTGTATTAGTTGAAATTGTAGTTTTTAGTAGTTACTAAGGATTGGGTAATTTACATATTATATTCCATGTCCACTATTTTTCCTTCTTGGTCTGTCAAATTAAGATAATTGAGGCAGTGGTTGCCAATCATCTAAAAATATAAACGAATGTAATTTAGTACGTTGAAATGAAGAAACATTAGAGTTGAACGAGCTTATCATGAAGAATCTTTCTGTAAAAAGTATTTTATAAAGATAACACAAGGCAAATTGCGTCTGCACCTCTTATCACCACGATCCGATTGAAACCACCCACGCCATTGAAATTATATCGAAAACTAATAAACGATAATGTCTTTTAATAAATAACAATTAACTAGAACATGCTACAAAGAGCCTACAACATGTTGCAACAAGTAACAATAACAATTGATTTGACTAACAACAAGGCGGATAGATATGATCTATCTAGCGACAATAATGGCGCCGTTTACAACGTAGACCAATTAATGATAGACAGAGATGGAAATACGGATGCGAATGAGAGTGAGGAAGTAGAAGATAATATCAATCATGCCTGCAAGATCTCCTCGCTCGAGGCGATCGAGAGATCAGCTTAATTATTTCTATTATGATATTTCAAATATAATTATTATCACGGATAGAACTTGAGTGGCGAATTCCCACAATTACAGTATAAGTAATGGTTCTAAATGTTAATGAATTAACAGAGATATTATTAAGTTTAAGCACCTTATGGGAGCACAAGTATTTTTGAAACTAAACCAAAGAATATTACAGATCTATACTATTGTAATACCTATCTAGTAGATCTACTAAATAAACGATTCTGATTCCGAACATCGAGTTTGTTTGTCTGTTTATCTGTTTTTTTGTTCGCGGATCACGCCTAAACTACTGGACCAATTTCAATAAAACTTACACCATTTAGAAGCCCTTTTTCCGGATTGAAACATTGGCTATATTTTATTGAAATCAAAGACGTGGATTATTAAATAAAGCTTGAACTCTCTAAACCAAAAGCAGCCATTGCTACGAGGTTCATCGTAAGCTGGTTGACATATATTTTGGTGGTAAGTTTCCCACGCGTACGAAGTCGCGGGTATCAGCTAGTTTATCATAAAACTAGCCGTCGCATGCGGCGTTGCTCGCGTTCTGCCCTTTAGAGTGTGACGTTTCAAAATTCCTTTGTTAGTGCACCCTTACACTATATAAGGATAATACCTTCCAAATTTCATACCTCTAGGACTTATAGTTTAGGCTGTGCGCTGATTCTAAGTCAGCTTCAAAAGAGTTTTATATACATATTTAGAAGATTTAATTTTCAACAAAGACAATTCAAGCACAACTCGTTCTGCGTTAACACGTTGAGTGTATCTCACTCGCGATCTTTTATCTCGTTCAGAATAAATTATTATTCAATTTATCACCTCCGAGCACGGACTATAACTTCTGCTTGTTATGACGCTGTGCGATAACGGAATTAATTGTTATTTTACTATAACAGCTGTGAATTTCTGATTGAAAATTTCCCGATTTGTGTAACTGGTTAGCTGGGCTACTGTTTCTTTGATTAGACCTAGTTTATTTTGTGGCTTTACAGATTACATCCAGCTTGGATTAATTTAAATATTTCACGGGGTTTCTTATATTTTTTATGATACCATTTTCTATCTTCTTCTTCTTCTCTCAAAACTTAAATCTTCAAAACTCTTTTGAAGCTGACTGACAATCAACGCACAACCTAAACTATAAGTCCTAGAGGTATGAAATTTGGAGGGTAGTATCCTTACATAGTGTAGGGGTGCACTAAGAAAGGAATTTTGATAAATCGCACCCTAAATAATACGAATAATCCGAATAATACGAGTACGTAATGCTGCTACCACGCGAACGAAGCCGCGGAAGACAGCAAATTTTTTTCATAATATAATCAGTTTAATTTTTTGGTATACCTATTTGATGCAAATCTCAATGACCGGTTGAAAATAAAAACAAATGCATTAGAATTAATTTATTCGTCCGTACGTTAATCTCTGGCCATCACAGACTGATCTCTTCGTATTAATAATGTTTTATCATTTATTACAGCTCATGAGTAATGAAAGTTAGTCTGCCACGCCCCGTACCTTCTAACTATTATTTATACTGTGACCGCACTCTGTCTTCGTCTCGAAAAAAGAAATTAAAAAGTTGTCGTTTTTTATACGAACGCTTAATTTAATGGCAGCGACAAACGATTATGTTAATTTTAATCAGCTGTTTGAAATGTAGAATTTTATAGTTACCTACCTAGTAGGTACCTACCTCTTTGACGTGGTGGGTGTTCTATGTGTACAATTGTTTGCGACATTTTACCCAAAATTACACTCAATTAGGTTTTTTAATTTAGTCATTTACGCTGTATCTTTTTTTATGAGTAGGTCTTTTCTTCACTGACCCAGTCTGAGTTTTGTTATGTTGACTTGCGATAAGCGAGAATCGAGAAAATCGCAGTTTTTGAATGGAAAAAAATAGTTTGCAAATCTCCCGCTAGAGCCGCTTATCTTTTCATACAAAATATCTTGCAAGTCGCTTCTCAATATGCGTTTCGATCAACAAAACAAAACTCAGGCAAGACTGATAAACATTATATCCTAAACGCAGTGTAAAGCTTTATGTAATTAAATTCATTTATAGCCCTTTTCCAATCAAATACTAAACCTAATTTTTTTACAAAATAGTGAATTTTTGCAAGATTTTGAGAACTTAACCAAGTGTCACTTCTTCAACCTTCTTCTCCTTTCTTTCTTCTTCAGGCTTTCTTTTATAACCTTCTACTCTTTTTTTTCTTAACGTTTTTGCTATTTTTTTCCTAAATTCATTGAAAACTCCAGTCATTGAGAACTCATGTGAAACTCGTCGCGCTAACCAGCCGCGGGCATCTCGTTAGCAGTTGATTGATAGGGCATATCGGACGGTTAAGCTGATATACCGGGTGTTTTGTAAAGCTAGGATAAAGCCCAGGTCTTTTTATACGGAGTGCTCTTTTTATCTTGTATCTTTCTTCTATCTATCTTCTTCTTCTAAATATATAAAACTCTTTTGAAGCTGACTGACAATCAACGCACAGCCTAAACTATATTATGTCCTAAAGGTATGAAATTTTGAGGGTAGTATATCCTGACGTAGTGCACTAAGAAAGAAATTTTGAAAAGTCGCAGTCGGTCTAAAGTTAGGACCAAAGATTTTGTATGCTGCTACCACGCGAGCAAAGCCGCGGGCGACAGCTAGTCAGCTATACAGTTTTTGTAGAAATCAATTTATAAAATTCAAAATAATGGGTTATGACAGTTTTGTTACTGATTGCAAATCTGTTCCGAATTCTTGTATGAAATTTTCTTTATGAATATTTTTATGTAGAGTAGGTAAGTAAGTAGGTACATCTAACCAATTGAATCCACATTTTCCCATTGTAAGGACGTTGTATTAACTAAACACCATGTAACTGCCAATGCATTGTTTCACTTGTTCATAGCGAGTATAACTAATAACATCTCATTCGGATTCATTTCCCGTGATTAATTATCTGTTTAATCGATATAAGATGTTGTGCCAACAGCCCTATACGGTATCTTACTTTTACTATCAAGCTATACTCGATTTTAAAACTGGTGTGTGAACGTTGATTTTAGTGTGATGAATAGTGAATGAATGATTGGGTTAAAGAGTGGATCTATCAAAATTTTTTCATCTCATTGAAGATAGCCTTTGTTGAAGTTTTAATTGGTGTCTAAACAGGCTTGTGGTTAATTCGATTTTGGTTCACTCATTTGTTTTTGTCTAGTCTATGGTTTGAGTGTTAATCTAAAGTTGATTGATTAGGAACGACTTCGACGTATTTTTGGGCGTGTCGGGATTAATGAAACATTGTGGGTTTAATCTAACTGTGAAATGTTTTTTGAAATTTGAAATATACCTTTAGGTCATAATGAGATGTAGCTTCAAATGTTTATCAACATGCCTAAAAAAGTTGAAAAGAGACTGATTATTGATTATTATTATTATTGATTATTCAGTAAACAAATTTTAGTAAAATGCAACAAAAGAATCGATACCACTGTGATAAAAGAAATGATTAAAGCGTGATACTTCTTCTCTTCAATAATGGCCTGTGTCCGTCATTTCGACAGACAATTTTGCCAATGACTCGACCAAGGTGGTAAAATAATAAAAACTATCATCAATGTCAATCAATTGTCTGACATCTAAGTTCGTTGAAAAAAATCTTATTTTATTATATCTGAAGCACGAGCTTCTTCTTCTTTACTTTAATTTCTTATCGATATCGAGCTTGATTACTTTAATTGCGATCGATTTTTCTATCTGACAGTTGAAACTCGTCAACGTTACCTGTCAATTTTAAAATAGTGTTGTGCGCGATATCGATAGGGGACACGAGTTTTGACATTTTTTGAAACGACACACAGCACTTTTATATTAATAGTTTTTCTTGTGTTATTGTGAGTATTGTTGTTTAATTTTGGTGGAATTTTAACCAGTAATACTTAGGTCGTAACATAAAGTGTGAGCCATTGGAATAAATGTGTGTAAAGTGGTTTTTATGAATGTGAAAATTCGTGTTAGGTTTTGAAGAGAAAATCCACCATTTTCTTTTCAAAACAAACGACAGCCGACTTGACAAATGACTTGACTTGACTTATATTATTACAATTTTAACACTTGACATTGGCAAAATTGTCTGTCAAAATGACGGACACAGGCCATTAATGAAGAGAAGAAGAAGAAGATATCGATAGGTATAGATACGTTCAATCCGTCTCACTTCATTCAGGAAAACAAATTCGATGACGCGACAGTGCTGCGCTATAAATAACCAAAACCGAATAGTATAGGTAATAGTTAGTACGCCCGTAAGATGGATGGTGTGAAGTCCGGATTGGAACAAGGGTGAAGATTGATGAATGAAAACTATTCGAGGCATGATCGTTGTCACTGTGTTTCTATTTATTTGATTTTTGTTATTTATTGCGAATGCTAATTATTTCACTGTTGTTTTCGGTTGAAGTGAATTAATTGATTCAAGACACAATTTAAAAAAAAGCAATTTTTAAAGCTGTTGAATGTAAATTCTATATCTACTTGTTTAAAGAAGATGTAAACTGTTTAGATATACAATTTACACACATTAGTTAATAATGCACACTCTTTTTTTGTAAATTCTACATAATAAGTACCTATTTAAAGAAATGTCCAACTCTGGACGATTGCCATAATAAAAAAAAAAACAAAAAAAAAAGCTAAAAGCTATAGGTATACATTTTTACAAAAAATAAAAGTAGTAGGCTGTAAGGTTTCAGTTCTTTAAATAATAATATCATTATAGTTTACAAAAAATATTCAAGCATTTTTTTAGGATTTTGCGCTTACTGCAAGCGCAATGCAAAATATAGCGCAAAATAACCACCATAAAACACAATAAAACATCAATCAACTCTTTTGTGTAAAGCACAGGTTTCCACATATAGACAGGCGTCATGGCTCAGCCGGTAGTAGCTCTGCCTTCGGTGCTGTGGGTCGTGGGTTCGATCCCCACCGAGAACAAACATTTGTGTGTTACATATAGATGTTTTTTCTGTGTCTGGGTGTTTCCATGTATTGTAAGTATGCATTTACAAAAAAAAATGTATGTATGTATTCTATCAGCCATCTAGTTTCCATCGTACAAGCTTAGCTTAGTTTGGGACAAGAAGTCGTTGTGTTAAGTGTCCGTTAATATTTATAAAAATATATATTTATTTATAGACAAGATCTTCTATAGGCAATAAAATTCAGTAGCTTGAACGTTTGAACCTTTGAGGCATGATCGGCCCTGTCCGTGACTTGCGACACCCGCTTTATTGGCGTGAGATGACCGTCACAATGCTCACTGACGCGGGTACTCCCGCAATTTTTTTATTGGATCGGTAGATGTATCGTTTTATGTTTAGAAATGTGACGTGACTGAATGGCATTTCTGAAAATGTTAGGCTTTCTAGTTTCTAGTAGTTTAGGAAAAAATATGTAGGTATACAAATTGGTAGTGAAATAAGTATAAGTTTCGTCTGTTTCCCATTTATGATTTAAATGCTCCGGGTACACATTACTATTGGTTTTATTTTTTACTATAAGTAACAATAAAAATATGATAAATAAAAAACTTATTGAGTGATTTGAGCTTAAAAAATATGTAGTAAAGGGATTAGACCCTAATGAATCACCGTTTGTCTGAAAAAAGAAAACAAAAGAAAGGTGACAAAAGAACCTGAAGAAAAAATAACTAGGTAGATGTTAACCCTATATAATTTACCTACCTCTAATGTTTATCTAGATTGAATGCGCTTCCTAGAGACTACGTTCTATGCGGAAAAGGTTTTATCTGTGCAAATGATAATGCCATCATCATAACCACACATTCTCGTTGATTTTGACATCAAGGTATGCGCTTTCCCAATTAACCGACTTTCCCTGTATGTACACATCAGATAAATTATTCCGTTTACACAAGACCCGTATCTAGTAGCCGCTACTGGTTTATTTGTTTGTATATCGATTGGTTTACGTTTTCCATCATACTTTTGAATTAGATCGATTAATCTACAAAATTATAACTGTTATTATATAAATGTGAGAAGCTAAAACGCTTAAAGTAAAATGTTTTACAAATACTATGCGAAGAATAAATAAAAAAGCTTCTAATTAATAGAAATAGATCATCTCATTTCGTCGAATCCCGAGATTATGATCGATTATTTTCGTCGTGTTTTCACAAGTCTTGAAAAAATTCGAGACATTATGTCGTCGCGGTTGGCGTTTTGGGATCAAACGCGACGCGTCGCCAGCTGCTTGAATCTTATACAAATAAAAGTGGAATTAATCAACGTCTAGTGATGTGATATCATTTTTACTATACTACAGCAATGCAAAAAGAAGGGTTAGGTATTATATTAAAGACAAATGAGGTAAAGGCATTACCTACCTAATACCGGTTCTGAGACACGCAGAATGATGACCTTAAAAAACTGTATTATTCTAAGGGTGTAAGTAAATATTATTTTATTTTATGTATTTGTTAGATTTCATCTTATAATGCCTAAGACTTCAGTAGATAGGTACTTTTAGCGTTAGCGGATTAGCCGTAATTTTTATCGATATCGATAATACTGCGTTATTACATCCCATCACTAGCGGACGCATCGCTGAGGCGTTTCCCGAGTTCCTGTAAAAAATGTAGTAGCACATTCGATTAAAATCTCGCGTTGAAATGTGAATTAATTAGTCAAAGTCCACAAAAATGTACGATGAATATTTTTATTTAATTCAATCGCCCTAGATACGGGTTTTCTCTATTAATACATTTTATTGCGTCTTAAACGATTCTTTGTTTTCGTTACTAATAAAACTGTTTGATTGCGCTATGTGACAGATAAACTTTGATCTTGTGGATTTTAATAACTCGTTAAGACATCTTTTTGTGGTGTAATCGAGTACAAATTGTATGGCTTCATTTCAATTATCAGTCATTGTAATGATTTATTTAGCCTTTCGTTGTTCATTTTGTACGTACCCAGTAAGTATTTAAAATAGATGATGTTGAATATACTGACTCGATCTTATATTTAGCTAGTGTTGGTCAACATCGATGTTACGAAACCGTTTCGAATTCGAACCGATTATAATTCGTAGCCGAAAACGTATTGTATTCGATATCACGCGCGTGTTCGATCGATTATGTTTAGGTATCGAGTTCAGCAAGATGTTGGCGGCTTAATTTAAATTAATATTATTACAATGTTTTTTTTTTTTTTAATAATTATATAGGTAATAATTTTTTTACAATGAATTTAAAATTTAAAAATTTTGTGTGAAAGAGGATATGAATGTGAGAGGAGTAGATTCAGAGTTGACGAATGATAGGAGTGAGTGGAAGAAGAAAACATGTTGTGCCGACCCCACCTAGCGTGGGATAAGGGCAGGGAAATGATGATGACAATGAATTTAAAAATAATTTTAAAACGTAGGTAGGTTACCTTCTTCACTATTCTTATAATCTGATCAATTATAAGTTAAAACTTCAAAAGGAAATGATGAAAAAGAGCAACATTAAATAAAGTTTTATTTTAACTACAATTATGTTACCACACAAAAGCTCACCCAACTAAATAACGACCAATAAAGTACTAACTTACAATGATACAGTCTTAACAGGAAATTGAAACCACTATTCATTAAAAGTAAGTCGTTGAAGCAAAACATGGTAGAACCAAGTACTTTGCATTTCAATAAAACAATACGCCGAATGGTAATAAACGCCTGTAATCGAACATTTCTTTCCAAGAAGGTTAGGCAGTAAAAAAAACTTATTCAGACCGCGAGGGGTGACCGCATTATAATACTAAAACATGATCACGGTACAAATAGTAGTGTTGGACTTATATAATTATCACTCAGACAACTCTACAAGTACATCTGTTCAACTAAAACAAACGATTGTGATGCTTAAAGTTAACGCGTTAAAGCTTATACTCCATTTTATATAACTAAGCTGTATTTCAAGGAACTTTAGCAGTAAGTCTTGAAAAAATATGATCTAACTCCTGGAAAATAAAGCTTATTTTAGATTAAAGGTAGATTTATTAGTTCAACAGGACCTTGGTCCGGCAATTCTTTCATCGGTCTGTAGGGGCTATTGTTGTCCGCTTGTCCATCCGCATCAAATACGTCCGTAAATCATATTCATCGTAAATTCGATACGAATAACAATGTTTGAGACTTATTTGAATTACAGAGCTTTATGTGAACCGCCTAAATGAATATTCATTAAAAAGAGTAATAAAAACGACTCACGAAATAAGTCGCTCAAATCGAGTTTTCCTTTGTACTCGATGTGTTAATTCATTTTTTGTCGATACAATGTTGTGCTCGAAATGTTTCCTTTCAATTACTAACATTGGGCTCGCAAATTAGTCGAAAAATAAATAATGTTTTCTCGTGCAAGTAATTATGGAGTATTATAGAGTTGAATCACAAATTGTACAGAAGCTATTGTTGTTGCGGCCCCACACATCATCGCGTGTTTACGCGACAAGCACGTACGATTTACTTTGTCGCGCGCGTCATCTGCCCCACGACGCGACGTCTTAAACCACCCACCTTTATCACAATTGTATAGAGCCTTTATTCGCTTGCTAGAAGTATCGTGCTCATGGTAACTAGCCTATCAAACGCGTAGTTAAATTTAAAATTCTACGTGTGAAGGGAATTTTATTGAGGTTTTATTTAAAGCTTCATACATTGTAGCATTGATTTGCATATTATATTTTATTGATTTATGATTCTGCAAGTCTATATTCGTACTGTGATTTTGATTTGTTGCGTTTTTATTTTGAATCGTCAAACACGTCATCGGAGGTCTCGTTATGATGATCAATTTGTTATCTAACAAAAACAAATACGTGACCACCTACACAACGCTGCGATTGAGAATCATCGTCCAAAATGTATTTTATTACATCGGACTAAGGACTATAATGAGTGAGCAAGAACCAAGGTAAGGTAGTCCAGACAAAAAAGTGATAAGTCCTTTGTAATCTTTCTGACGCCAAGGAGGCTTACGCCGAGTTAATTGCTTTCAAATCGTTTTTTTTTCGTCGGGTAAATGTTTTATTATTGGTTTGTCTACCTGAATTGGTGGAGACATTATCGGCGTAAGCTGCAATAGATATGCGAGGAAAAAATATCGATAGATAGTTGAATGACTCACTATTCAGTAATGTTATCGACACGATGGAATGCTTTATCGAATTTTTGTTTTTGGGGTGGCGTATCTTGTCATGGTGTTTTATTGATATTTAGAATTATTTTAGTGAACTTCTACTTTTTCATTGCAATTTTTATTGTAAACGAATTAAGAATTTTAATTGTTTAAATACTTTAATCACATTTTATTGGTTGGGGAACAATTTCTATAATTTGTCATTTTATATTATTATGCTTTCACAGATGTGACGAATCATCGACATCCGTAACATGCACAATCACATCTCTAATTTATTACTCTTATCTTTGACCATTGAATTTCGAAATTCCCTCGGGGAATTTTACATTGCATTTTTTTCCAAGTTCTATTGTTTCTGACACGTTTTCGAACAAACATCCCAATTTCAATAGATAGTACCTACGTACCCTTATAAAATAAAGTATTTTTGTCGGCTACATAACTGAATTTACCATTTTGCATTCATTTATTGTTCTGGGAATCGGTTGTTGGCTTTTATTGAATACCTATAAAGTATTATTAGTATCTGTAGTAATATTTTTTTTCTTCAAATTGCTACCATTATATTAATATTACACATACATTATATCATAAATCAATATATATAAAACTCTTTTGAAGCTGACATAGAATCAACGCACAGCCTAAACTACAAGTCCTAGAGGTATGAAATTTGGAGGGTAGGTTCCTTATATAGTGTAGGGGCGCACTAAGAAAGGAATTTTGAAAAGTCACACTCTAACGCGAGCAACGCCGCGGGAGACGGCTAGTTATTACATATTACCTACTATTTACACTAAAAAACCAACTAAGTATAATTTTAATTGGGTTGGGTGGGTGCTTGGATGTTGTTTAGATTATTCGCAATATTTATGTAAGTAATTGGCTAAGTATTGCCATAATGTAAAAAAATCCTGCAGAGTTTCATTCGCTATAGACGAAAACTTCATACTCCACAAGCAAAGCTTTATTTAGTACTTAGGTAATTCAACAAAGGACTATTCTGGAAATGTCAACAAGCGATTCCGTCACAAACGAGGCATAAGGAAACAAAAACTATAACCAGTGTTGGCAACACTGTTACAGAATCATGCTCCGATGTAAATGGATATCAATGCATTGTTCATAAAAAAAGAGAACTGCAATAAGATTTAGCTTCTCTACCTATTCTGCGATGAGTTATTCTGAGGGATTAAATATAATTTGTATTTTATATTGAAAAATAATGGGTTTATTTTAGTACAGCTTTGAAATTTAAATCATGTTCACAACCTTTTTTTAAATTTGTTTAATAATTTTTGCAAGAAAAGTGTTGGGCATCTCATTTTGATTGTATTTTTGCTATGTTTATCTAGGCAAATATAGTCATTACATATGTGATTGGTCGTCAGATGAAAACATAAAATATTACAATGTTGCTGAACTAGCTAGCACGTTTAGCAGAAACATTTAGTAGTATAGGGCAGCGAGTGTACCTACAATTACAGAAAAGTAAGAAGCATGACTCTGTCTCTTAATAGTCGAAAGAATATTTGGTAATTGATGAAATTGATAAAGAATCACTGGCGAAAAGGTCAAACTAATTTGAATTTACAACTAAAATTTTTTATTTTTTTTTAATTTTGTTCTGGCACTGGAGGCTTGTCCTTTTGCCAAGTCTTTTACTACATTTTTATGTAATAACTGCCTACCAGTATTAACATTAACAATAATATTTTTTGATAAAGTCAATTATTTATAACTCAGCTAAACAATGATCTTTTATATAAAAAAAGTACGATAGTCAAAGTAGACTTTGAATTTGGCATAAGGACAATTTGCGAAAAACACAAATCGCTAAAGGATCAGATCGAGTATAAGGGTCTATCTTATAAAAAGTTAGAGTAGACATTATATCTTGTTTACCATACGTAATCAGGACATAATGTCTACTCTAACTTTTTTTAAGATAGGGGGTTGGTATTTTTGCTAAACGTTTGATACGGAGAGTTAAATTCGCCCAGTTTTAAGTCATTTCAATAAAAAAATATTTTGACTTTGTCATTGACTACAGAAACTTGATTACTTAAAATCAGGTAAAGTAACGTCTATTCTATCATCTAAATAGTCTATTAGACAGCACATCTCTAGAAATAAGCGATAAATTACAAGCTGCATGGCGCAGGCGCCGCGTGACGCCGCTCGTTGCTTCCGCGAAGCCAACGCGCGAGCACTACAAATTGCAAGCGATCACGATCACGATCGATGATCGGAGTGCAGTAATATTGCAAGGAATTCAAACTGTTCACAAACCAGCCTAGTTCATGTAGAATTTTTCAGCAATAAAAACTATTTATTTAAAAAATGTTGCAGAGCCCCAAATCTGTGCATTTGTTTTGACTTTTGACTCGAGTACAGCACACGCAAAAGCATTCGCAAAGCGAGACATTTTGTTGGGAATTGCATAATTTCCAAATCTCCAGAGGCGCTTATCCGGTTTTCATACAAAATTTCTCTCTTTGCGAATGCGTTTGCGTACCTATGCTACACTCGAGTCGAAAGTCAAAACAAATGCACATACTTGGGGCTCAGGTATTTTATTTCGATAAGGCTTTTCGCGACGATAACGAAGATTATTGCAGAGAAATAAAAATTTCCAGTGAAAATTTTCGATAACAGCAATATCACTTAGAAAATCAAAGCTGAACTGAACAAGACGGTGCTAGCCGTCTTACATTAAGCCCACCTGCTCTGTGGAGTTCCAAAGCAATTGATCTCATTCTCAGTTTTCTCTGATCGCTCTATTTACCTACTCATTACCTCTAGACGCACCCATAGAAGTCACGGTACTTACTTCTAACAAAACAAACACTAATCAACGAGTCACAATATTCCTAATAATTTACTTTCTCTATAGATAATGTTATATAATATGATATTTCCTCTTCAATGCTATTGGGTCGCGTAATATCTTGATCAATTCTAAACATACAAGCAATCCGTGGGTCAAGACATGTCCAAATTTTTCGATTCTTCTTTCATGTCAAAAATTCTTAGAACCTCAAATGAAAAGTGCTAGAAAAAAAAGTGTTTGAATGTTTATTAAAGTGAAAAATGCTTCAGAAAAACTAAAAATCGAATAGGTAGGTATAAGTAAATTGAAATAATTTCGTCCATCGGGATAAACGATAAACAATGAAAATTATGAAACCCACATAAAAACTAAATCAAATGTCGGTGTTATGTTTCACGAAATGTGGAATACATGTCAGCGCCAAGATGGTGACCTCCGCAGCATTATTCAATTTCTCTGGAATTAGAATTAGATGATTACAACATTCGACATTCAGCTGTTTCCAAATCACGTTTTTGTTTTAAATCCACAACCCTGAAAATAGTTTGTTATGTTTGTGTTGGTCGAATAAATATTTCCCATATTATTTTAGTCATATATGCGATACAAGCCGTCGCCCGCGGCGTTGCTCGCGTTCTAGACCCTTTAGGGTGCGACTTTTCAAAATTCCTTTCTTAGTGCACCCCTATACTATATAAGGATACTGTAGACGATGCAAACCTCCTTCAGCAGGCGAGTGACGGATGGCGGTGTAAAAGTTTTTTGTTGTTGAGTGATGTGACAGAGAAAAAATAGAGTTGTTTTTCAAAGTAAAATTATTGCAATTTAATTTGTTACTTGAGCCTTCCCTTCCCCATAATTAACAGATACTACCCTCCAACTTTCATACCTCTAGGACTTATAGTTTAGGCGATTGTCAGTCAGATTCAAAAGAGTTTTATATTATGTATATTTAGAAAGAAGATTTTGTTTCAAAATATTTGTTTTTATTAAAATTAATTACAAACAATGATTTTAAATAAATCTAAGAACACCCACTACGAATAGAAAGGATGAAAAGGGAAGTGTTATGCTCTTTGCATTGTGAAATAGCTGAACGGATTTTGGGTGAGACTTTGTATGAACTTTAGTGTTCTTCGTTCGTGACCCGGATTTCCGCAGAGGAAATCTGCAGGTATACTTAAGTTGGTACATTACAGCAGTCTGTGTGAGGCAAGTTGTAGACACAGGAGCTATTGAAATAAAGTACAAAACCCTTAACCAATTTTTGTAATAGGTACTAGTAGGAGCGCCTAGAATAACAATTTGTCTACAGAAGAGATTAAAACCATATTTTCCGTCAAACAAAAGAAAGAGTCTGCTGATGATTTGTCCTGTTTGGATAAAAAAACGTTGGATAAGACGCTCAATACTAAGTCTGCAGAAAATCAGAATATGAATCTCCTAAATTAGAGAAATGACAGGAAAATTGCACTACCTATAACATCGCACGTAAACGGATCCACAATTCAGTTCCTTGACCTACCAACATAAAGAAATGGTGACAGTAATCATGACAAGTTGACAGCATACAATTGTGGATCTGCAATTGCCTCACAATCAAGATCGCGAGGTGTGATTCAGTAATCAAAGAGAGCGGCAACATTCAGACGATTATACAATTAAATAAAACTAAGTGGCCGTAATTAGGCGACGCAATGCATTCACAATGGAATGGTGTTAAAATTGCTTTGTAATAATTCAAAAGAGGGTAAACCGGTTAGGAAAGACAGTGTGGTTTATAAATAAAAAGGAACACATAAAAATCACTGAGTGGTAAAACTTAAACGGACAAGCAATGAATGTGGATATAAATGTACGCATGTCGGACGTCCGGTAGCAAGATGGGTACTTTTTTATTTTATGAACTATAGCTAAGCATTTGGCTGCCAGCACACCTGATGGTGAGTATAGAGTGTAGCTGCAGCCTAAGGTGGAGCACGCTTAGCTATAATCCACCTACTCACTCTTTTCTTGAAAATTCCTAGGTTATAAGTCAGCATTGCCAAAAAACGTGAGACGTAGACGAACGAGTCTAGGACAGAAGTGAATAAATATCAAAACCGAAGCCTCAAAACAAATGACGCAAGCAAACTTTTGTGAATGATGATAGAAACTTACGAAAGTCACAATTCGACGGCGACCGGTGTAACAATCATTACCTAACTAATCTTGCCGAGTACCCGTTAAAATTAGCCACCATATTGAAA
Organism: Eulithis prunata; assembly: GCA_918843925.1. NCBI lineage: Eukaryota > Metazoa > Arthropoda > Insecta > Lepidoptera > Geometridae > Eulithis > Eulithis prunata. The sequence continues at coordinate 3,048,960 of OU974023.1, read as the reverse complement.
TTGTCGCGTTCATAATGTTTACCTACTGGCCTATTTCGATGTCAACAAACGAATCCCTCCCGCAGGCGAGCGTTGCCAGCTATAAATAAAAAGCCGCGATTACCTCTCATTAATCATATTGTATAGTGTCACAACAGGTCAACGTTGTCTCTGATCTCAGTGAAACTTATTACTAATCTTGTTATTTTACTGTATTATTGCACGAGAAACTAAACAATTGCTTTTTAGATTGCATTTTTGATGTCTCTTTTGTATAAAGCACACATTTACATTTTAGATTTGCTTGATATCATTTTCACCCACCGATCTTATAACCAAACTTATGTTCCAGTTTTTTAATAAAGAGACAGACTTTTGGATAGAGCACAGCTCTATGTACAAGCACATAATTATAGAGGTACCTACTAATCTACATTTCAACTACTTACTTAATTATTTATTTCTTTTGTGCTGTTCTATTTAATGCTATAACTTGCGTTGTGATTTTTGTACCTAATTAAAATGTCAGTCAACACGAAACAAAAATAATGTACGATTCACTAATTAACACAAATGTCATAACAATGTGTTTGATCAAATACTTAAGGCCATCACAATGGCTCGTATTTATTAATGGAATGTAGAAACGAACCAATATTGAGTTTGGCTAACGGCCAGTATGTGATTCACATTCTTTTAAAGTTTGTTTGTTAAAAATATGATTTATTTCATCAAAATTGGCTGACAACGATTGAATTGTTCCAATAGAAACATTTAAAACTGTTTTCATTTGGTTCTCGATACCTAATTTGGTCTTTATCGTTCAAATCAAACATTTGAAAAAATGTATCCAATAGTGCAAACCCAAAAAAAATAATTATAGTATTCGTTTACTAAAATTATACGCTTTTTATAAATAATTTTTAATTTCAATTATGATAGCCTACATTTCAATCTTACCCACATTATCACCTCCGTTTTTGGTTTTACATATCCTTTTTAGTACAACCATGCAAGCAAACACAAAATTGATAGAGTATTTTTACGATCAGCTTTCAGAAAAACATATCAACCATATTGCGTACACAGCTTTCCATATTGCTTAGCTTTATATTCTCCATATCCGCGTATTGCGATCACGTGCCAAATATTATAGCAGAGCAAACTAAACGAACCGTCTCATTATTAATATTCTCTTCAATTCGCTATGTCTCATCAATGGGTTTTATGTCTCGCATTGTTTCGACATGATTAACAACCGTATTCTGATCAAAGGAAGCTGCAACCCATTACATTTGTTTCGCGGGAATGTTATTAATCAAATACATTTATTGCGGTCGCGTATGACCCAAGGTTTTTGTTGTCTGTGATATTATGTTCACAAGGAACTTCCTCAGCTTCTCATTGTCATTCTCACTAATCTGTTCTCCATCTTATATTTAAACATCTCCACTGAACTTCTTTTTCTATAGTTTCTTCATTGTTGAAGATTGAACGTGGTGCTGTTGGTTGAATGTTAGTTCTAATGGTTTCTGTTTGATGTTTGAAGGAGAACACTGATCTTCAGAATCCAAAGAATGCGTTGACCCAATCTCCAATCGGTATAGAGTTTAGAGCTTCATCTGCGTTTTAAAAATCCTGACCAACATTGCAGATAATGCTATAGTAAACTTCTATGACCATTAGGTATCTACAATATTGGTCAGGATTTTTTAATATAAATAAATATGTGGTTCGTCATTACAGACGCGACGTAGCGACCGTGAAATGACGGAAACGGTTTTCTTCAAAAGCAGATTAAATGTTAGTTCTCAGAACGGGGGCTATCAAATATTCAAAACATTAAACCATCTGAGACGGACTTTATTGTTCTTCCTCCATTTAGTTGTAGTCTAGAACTGCTATATCAGTATATACATATTTTTGGAAAGTTTCCAATGGTTTATGGACAGTTATTTCTTCACTGTACCTGTGAATTTTGCAGTTTATTTTGGACTTACCGTTTATTTGAAGTGTGCCTTCATACAACACATAATATTCGTAACGTGGCAACAACGAGTTATTGGGGTTATGCCTTTTGCTACACTTCTCGCGGACATAAGTTTGTTACTTAACTATTTACAAAGCCACTACTTACGTATTTACTTACACATTTCTTTACACTACCATTTTCGCTGTAAACGTTGCCGTGAGACAGCAGCGGCTCGCTTCGCTCGTTCCCAATAAATTAAAATAAAATAACAAAGAAGCTATCAAACCGCGAACAAGTCTCGAATCTCCCGCGACGTCTGTCAAATTAGCATCACAAACGAAAATAGCGTCATTCTAATTATTTTGATGACTCAACCGAAATACAATTAATCTTGCCCGTTCCGTGAACTGTCCGAGTGACGGACGGACGAAAATATCGTCGCATTTCGCGATATATAAACTTGTGTTTGATATCGGGTTTCGATTCCAACGGTGCTGCGTATCAAAGTTTGAGCGACGGAGCGCAGTGCCGGCTCCCGACTGCGTCTAGCTAATATATAGATAGATCTAGCCAGCTCTCAGCTTTGAAGCATTTATCTCAACGACTTGCAAAGTTAATTTTCTGAAAGGATAAGTAAGAGAACAAAAATCAGAAAAAAATATAAGTAAGTCCGTCTAATTGTAGTGTCATGGTTGAATTGACATGTATCATATAAATCCAATATTCTATTTCATAAAACGCATTTGTCATAATAATCATAGAGAATGTCCACGCTAAGAAAGCACTCCTTCCATTTCAAAGTGATCGAACTTATGTAAGAATCTTTTCGAAAACTTTCCGAGAAAAAGAATTTAATAGGAATTAAGTCCTATCAAATTATTTTGTTCTAAAACTCTACATATAATTCTCTTCCTACATCAGCTAACGCCTTATACAGTCATGTTTTCCACCCTAACACATAGAAAGATATTCTAATGTCTCATTTCACACACTTCTCCGAATCTGTAATTAAAAGCAAAGATACTGCAATAGGAACATTCAGGGCTCCACCGGAAATCAGCTGTCGCGTCCTGATCTCTGGGACTTGGCCAATAGTCTTCGGTTTCATCAGATCCACTGATTGGTAACACGACCCTCGCATCTCGCCGAAACGTCTAGGCTAATTAAGATGTGGGCACACTAGCTAGAATCAATAAGATCTGCTGACACTAGTGCAAATTATTTCTATCACTTCTAAGGTTTCATACAATCAGCATTTTTTTTATAAAGAAATATTAATTTGCTTTTAAAAACTACGTGTGGCCATTCACAGAAAAACTTTGCTCATAAATGCATGGCTATAAAAGCAATAAAAAAATATATTACCTATGTAAAAACCTTCAACAGTGCTATTCTGATACATTCGACTAGATATTTCGGAAAAATATCGAAAATTTCCAATAAGGATTTCGAATTGGCTATTTGAAATCTCCTTCGAGATTGATTCGATAAAGCTTCTCGAATAGCCTTGCAGACGCGAATTCTATGTGTTCGAAATTTAAATCAATATGATCTGCAGCCAAGAAGGTTTTACAAAATTAAACCTTCGTGACGACAATATTCAATCGAAACTTCAACGAGTTTTTTCCAAGACCTCAAACAAAGCATTAGATTTGGTTACGTCACGCTGAAACTGTATCAACAGTGATTTCGTTGTGAGTCTGCGTCCCGTCTAGCACATCACATAAATCATCTAACACAAATTGGAAACGCACTAAACAGCTCGGCACTATAAAAATTTCAAATATAAACTTGGATCTAAATCCCATAAAAATATGATTCCAAGTGGGCTTAATCCCGCCGTGGTTTTATGGTGGTATAAAACTTGATTAATAACATGCGGTGTGGTTTATACACATGTATAATTATATACACATATAGTGTTAAGGTCATACAATGTTGCGTTGACCCATATACTGGTGTGCAATATTTCGGGTGCAGACGAAACATTTTGAGGTCCAATCGTCGAATTCGACACTTTTAATCAAGGTCTTGTTAATGAGTCGCTGTTATTTGATCGCCTTTGGAATTTATAAAAGTTCCCAAAACAATGCGAAATGAACTTGCAATACTAAAATAAAATGTTGATATTGTATCAAGCGGTTTGAAAGGAGACCTGAATATCAACAGTATAGTTATTGAATTCAGAACATTTTCTATGTAAATGTACCTTCCTACTTATATAAGGTAGGTACAGTCAAGACAATAACTCATTAAGCAGGCAGATAAATATACTCCCGTCCCGTCAATCCACGTCCACATCACGCTGTAATTCTTTAAATTTTTGAAAATGGAATGTTTCGCTCGCGTGACGGACGTCGGATGCGCAGTCGCCCGTGTTTCATCCGTCACATGATTTGAGCGGTATCGAATTTAGCTAGTGGCAATGAAGTGAGTTCTTTTTTTCATTATATATTTTTTTTTAACAATAAAGGTCAAATATGAAAGGACCGTCTCGTGAATTTATTAGGAACTTCATTTAATTATTTTTGTGAAATCGAACACATGTTACGACTGGAATGCATCGATTCTCGTTATGGATCGAATTTATTCGACGCATAATATTTTATTGTTCGACACTGAGTCACAGAATACATAGCACTACTAGTACAGGCACTGAAACAAGGCATTGAACATAATAATTTTGAGAAATGGAAGTATGTATTTGGAAAAATCGTCAAAATGGTAAATCAGTTTGATATCAAATACTGATATGTAATAAATTAATCATATTTTCTACTATTAAGTTCAGTGAATAGTGTAAATAGAAACTGTAGAATACTGTACTTTTAATCCCTGGCTCACTGATACACCGAGCTGGTCTTCCACCGGCCTCCGTCCGTGGCCGTACCCGTCAGCTAACTCCCCCTCCGTCTCCCGCCCTCACGTCGGGAGACATTGACACTTGACAGGTCGGGAGTTTGACACTGACAGTTACCTAACCACTCGTGCACGTGAGATAGGGTAACACACCTACTGAATAGATGCAAACACTACAGAAACGTAGGTACTTAACCAACGTTACATACAAGTTCATGTCAAAGCTGAGCATTTCTTTTTAAGCTTTTTTGTTTTTTTTTTTATTAAAAGTGGTTTTTAACACGTTTGTCTCCACCTGTACATTTGATAACGCCCCGGGCGCCTATAAAATTATCGGAATATATTATGGTCCGATCAAACTATAATTAAAAACATAACTTTTAATAATCGTTTATTAAAAGTGGCGGGTTTCGCGCCTGCGCTGTGTTTACTCCGATTGTATTAATGAAGTGTCACTGTATATTTATTTGTTTGAAGCTCAGAATAATGATTTAAAATATCAGGGTCTGCTGGATTATTGAGGCATTTTTTATGATGGGTACAATCAAATGGGTATTTTAATATAAAACATAATGATATTTACGTACTTACTTAGAGGAAAAATCTATATTCGACATGACACTAAAATATGACTTGTTATATAAAATAGAAAACAACCAATCAGCAATCTAGTTCCCAATGTACAAGCTTTGCTTAGTTTAGGACTAGAGAGCGTTGTGTATGTCCTAGAATATTTATTTATTTTCTAAACAAGAACCCGTTATGATCTAAATAGTAATTGTAGGTATATTTTGATGATGAGTAATTTCAATAAAGAAAAATAAACAAACAACAACCAGATGCATTAAAATATTGATTTAAAATACTCTTCTTCTTCTTCTCTTCGTTAATGGCCTCTGTCCGTCATTTCGACAGACAATTTTGCCAATGTCAAGTGATATAATTGTAATAATATAAGTCAAGTCAAGTCAAGTCGGCTGTCGTTTGTTTTGAAAAGAAAATGGTGGATTTTCTCTTCAAAACCTAACACGAATTTTCATATTCAGAAAAACCACTTTACACACATTTTATTCCAATGGCTCACACTTTATGTTACGACCTAAGTATTATTGGTTAAAATTCCACCAAAATTAAACAACAATACTCACAATAACATAAGAAAAACTATTAAAATAAAAGTGCTATGTGTCGATTCAAAAAATGACAAAACTCGTCCTTTTTAAAATACTCAACTAGACAGAGGAACTGTAAAATCAGTTCTGTGACTTTGCAAATGTCACAGAGCACTTCATTCTCATGTTGATACTGAAGCTTAGAGTCATAAAGACAGTACAAAACAAGAAGGTCTGACAAGGCGAGAAGAGAACAATAAACCAGTTGATTTATTTTAATAAAGTTATTTATGGGCCCTCACAAATTGGCCTCGTGACGTGTGCCTTATAGAGTATCCACAGACACAGCTCATATGAAACAGCTGTGTTACTTTAGAGTACATTTTATTGTCTTTGAATGTGAACAGTAGTAAGTAGAATATAGAAAAAAAAACTAAACTTGACCATGAAGTTTTCAATTTAGAATGTTTGATGAAGTCAGGATAAGTAATAATAATATTATTAAGGAAGACGATTCTGTGTTTATGGTATTCACTTGCAAAAAAAAAATCCCTTTTAATTAACGTTAAAAAACACGCATCTGTAGAGTTACAAATAAAAGACTGATTCTACATTAAAATACTGATTTACTTGATATGAAATCTAGCATTACTGTAGCGAAATAAATTGATTTACATCTTTTTGAGACACTATTATCTATTTTTCTTAAACTAACCTAGCTGTCTTATAATCCACTACCAATTTACAGATTAACAGTGAGTTGCTACGATAAAATCGATGTCGGTACACAGTTATTAATGTTAAACTCATTGCGTATGTAATGAGATGCAATTTGTAGCATCTATCGAAATATTGTACAGATAATAAAATATTTTTGATACAGTAATGTATTCTGACAGATTGATTAAAAATGTTTACAAATGGTCTTTGAGATCACTTGGTTTTTTTAAATTTCATTTAATTTAGCATTAACAGAAATGTCCTTGGATAGCTTAATTAAAATGATCAAAATGATCTAACTAGCCCAAGACATTACAAGTTTTTGCAATACTGAAACCTACTGCAAAAACCAAATATTTTATGGCATTTTTTCCCAAGGCTGTGCTAGTCTGCTACATTAGTTTGTTTCATTTATACTGTAAATCTGAGTGATAAAAATCGATGTAAAAATTTCGCTGGCAATCGAATCTGATAGCATTGGTCATAAATCGAAGGACCATAACTCGCGGGTTAATTACGAATAAATAAATAAATAATTGAATGTGAGCGGCCGCGGGCCTAATCGATCGCGGTCGGCGTCGGAGGTGTTAACAAGAGCCTCGAGCGGTACTGTTGCTGATGTACCTTTTTTTATATCCTGGATTATAAGGCAAAAAAAGATTAGAAAAAATAAAAAAAAAGCAAAGTACCTACCAAAGCGCTTTATATGAAAACATCAGGTGTTCCGTCAGTATAACATAACCTAGGAATTTTCAAGAAAAAAAGTGTATTGGTGGATTATGGCTAAGCGTGCTTCACCTTAGGCTGCAGCTACACTTACCATCAGGTGTGCTGGCAGCCTAACGCTTACACATCATAAAAAAATTGTTTTAAAAAGAAAGTGGTACAGAAGAGGCGCTCACAGAACGGTTGACTGAGAACAGGTCAAAAGTCAGCCTATTTGTAGAACAAAGCTGCTGAAACCGATACCATCCAAATATAGATTCGGCTCGCGGAAGCCGAATTGTTTTCCCATTCAAATTTTTTCTCAACGATTGACGCGTATCCATTTCCTTGCTAAGAATAGGTCTACCACCAGTAGGCACTTCATCATCATTTATCATATAAGTCGTAATCTGCTACTGAGCATCAGCTTCCTACCTCAAATTGCACTATCATTTTTGGGCGTTTGACATCAAGGGTCATTTGTGCAATCGTGAGGTTTTTTAGATGGTGTCCACTGTGTCCAGATATGTTTTCGTCTTGGATCTGAAGGAAAAGGAAATGTAAGTTTTATTTGGAAAATTAGTAGAGATAGTCTAATGCGGAATTGAGTAAGAACAACTGGGTCTATAGCACAGAAGATTCAGTATTCTGTGGTATATAGGAAGGGATAACCTGCTTAATTACGCGCGGAAACCACCGCGGGCCGGACCACCGCAGTATAAAATAAAAGCCGTCAGTCGTCACCTGCCTCATCTGACGGATTCTGACGGCCATCGAAATATACCGACGAGATGTCACTGATTGCCGGTCGTTAGGAGGTAATTAGCCCACGGATCACTCACCGTGGTCTATTTTGAATTGGAAGATTTATAACAATAGATGCGGTTTCTGCGATTTTTCGATAGCATCTGTCAACTTTGACGAGACAGCTGTCGGCGTGACAGAAAATTGTGCTGCCTACGCAAACTTCAAACGCTCATAAAGTGAAATACCAAAAATATTAATCTTGTTATTCATAATCCAATCCGTTCTATAAAAGTTCGGTCATATTCGTTTGTATGTCAACTAAATAAAATGTCAAAAGATTTATACCGAGGTAATTTTAAACTAATGGAACTCAGTGACCAAGTGTACCTAAAGGTGCCGGCACATTTTATTGGCGCTGACCTTAAATAGGTAAGCAGAAGTTGAACTTTAGATCCGTTTGGCTGCGTAAAGCTCCCTACTCTTACCCTTCTGGCGGGACCAGTTTGTCAATAAAATTGGAAAATATCAACAATTGTAATTGGTCATTTCAGACAGAAAGTTGACCTAATCCAAAGATAAAACGATTTAGCTACGTTTTCGAGTCCCCCGCTTAATTGAAAGCTAAATTCAGGTCGGTGTGAAGGTGAGGTTGATGGATGAGCAGCTAAATTACCATTACCCCCCCTTCCCCCACTAACGACCCGTTGGGCAAATGCTGTGGGCAAAAGTGATTATTTATAAGCAGTGATGACAGCACTTCCGACTTTATAGTTTGTGATTTAGTTGAGACTTGAGATTAAGATTTTAGAATTGTGTTTTTTCGGTTTTATTTGCGGTGGACAGTCACCATCAAAAGTGAAAAATTATGACACTTGTCTTAATAGATTTGTGTGAATATTTTACGGTAGCTAGCTACCTTATTAATGTACGGTAGAAAAATATCTGGGACACGTCTATCTAGTCTGGGCGATACAGAGTACAGCGTATAACGGACGAACCCAATTGAAATCCTCAGTAAGGGTTAGGTTGATAACGATTTGTGACAAAACTATAATTTTTTACCAATATGCAATGCTATGATGCCAATGCCAAAATGGCCAGAAATATTTATTTTGACTAGTAGGTATATGACTTGTATCAAATTATATTTGAATGATTAGACTAGACACGTAGACACTTGGATATTCTATCCCGGTATTTTTTTTATTTATCATTTTTGTTGTTAACTGTACAAACAGCTGTTTTCATAAAATGTACCTGGAATTGTTATTCTTATGAATATAAAAATGTTGAACACCTGTATTCTAATCATGGATCATATAATGTGTCTATTTCGCAATGTAGGTGTTTAATATTAACCTAGGGGCAAAATGGTATCATAAGTGGTGGTTTATATTGAACTAGCCGTCGCCCGCAGCGTTGCTCACGTTCTACCCTTTAGAGTGTGACGTTTCAAAATTCCTTTTTAGTGCACCCCTACACTTTATAAGGATACTACCCTCCCAATTTCATACCTCTAGAACTTATAGTAGTGCGTTGATTCTCTGTCAGCTTCAAAAGAGTTTTATATATATTGATGATGATTCCAAGCAACCGAAAAGTTCTTTAAAGATCGTTTGCATCGATCGGCATGTAGCTCTACTTTCATATTTATTTGGTATTACTTTCAATTCTTTATGAGTTGTAATTTTTTTGAATTGAATATGAATGACTTGATAAGTCGCACATACATTCATGTCGTATCAAAAGAACCGCTTTTTCCATGAATGAACTGTTTTTATTGTATTTGTCGATGTTTATACAATTTCCGGCGATTGGTTACTAATCTATAGCGGGCCCCGGATATGCTTGCTTATCTTTACGTACTCGTACAAACGACCTGTAAGTACCTGTTTACAAATTCGAAAACATGTGTCTGTACTTAGCTATATAATCATGTAAGACCCAAAAAACAAGTAAAAAATGCTTATTTTCTTGTCGATATAAAATTGAAGTGAACACTAAACTCTAGGTTTGGTAGCTTTCTGTCGCATGACCAAAGATAGCGCTTAGCCTAGTGCCTCACGTCGTAGTTCAGAGCACGGAAGAAAACAGGCAGTTTAAGAATTTTCTGAGAGTGGCAAATCTGCCTCTTTAAACTATATTGTGCTGTTTACGTTATATTCATCTTAATTATTTTATTGCACAACATAAAAATACGTAAAAAATAGGGTTTAGGACTATATGAATTTCTGACATGTCTTTTGGACTGCCAAATACACCTCGCTGTTTCACTCTCTGGCAAAGCTCAAAACCCTTTTCCGCCGGTAAAAGATAAACATTCAGAATATTATCTCATATCCGCAACAAATGCAATTATGTGTGCGTTTCCCACGGGTCACCATTGTGACACCATTGTCACCATTGCCATGAATTAAGTTCTCGCCTTATAAGTGCTTCGCTATCTTGCAAATAAAGATTGTGACCGACGACGATGACTCGTTGTTCTGTGAATTTACTGAGAAAACACCATGATAATAGTGCCCAAAACTTCACTTAGCTCGAATTTGGGGTTTTCCAAGGGCGTTCAAAGTCATTTTAGAGTTTTCAAACGTTTTATCTCGTCCAATTGCGTCGTGTCTATCAATACTTTATGCAAGAGTCTACTGCTTGTTTTTTTCGAAATAAATATAGTATAGCTAGAAGGCGGAGCTTAAACCGCCCAAAGATTCCCGCCCGCCCTTGATACTGGGCGGATTTCGAATGTAATAACAGACCATGAACTGCTATATTTTTTCGGTATTTTTTGGTCTTATACCAGGTAGGTACCTACTCTAAAGTAAATAGTTATCAGCAAAGATTTGGGTACCAATTATAACGTTCATACCTACCTAATTCTGATAAGTATATAATAAGCACATGGTTTTAAACTTAGTAGTCGTTTACCATAATTAAAATGGTGTATAACTGGCATTAATTTTCATTGAAATATCTAGATTTTTATTGAGTGAGCTTAAAATACGAGCTGATGATACAAATGTAAGTAGAGGCGTGGCGGGTGGCAGGAAACTTTGATAACTCCGCGATAAGCTAACCATATCTATAACAGCAATCATAATCGGATTACACAACAATAGCAACACATTCGATTTCACAATATTGAACCATAATTCGATTATCTTAAATGTCAAAGTTCAATGTTTTGTGATACTGATATCGATCTTGTATTTATACATGATGATTGAAACCATGATACTTACAGAAAGTGTCAGAATGTTAGTAAATATAAAGCATTTATCGGTAAACACAAATATCTTTTCTAGAAAACATGAGAATATTTTTTGTATAATGCAGAATCCGAGGATAGTAGAAAGGTTCAGGAACCGGAAACAGGACTCAAAGAAAAAATAAAAACAATTCCGTGCCATCCCACACAATCACCAAACAAAACCCAACACAATCATATTAGTTTTCTTATTAAAATGAAATCTATAATATTTATGAGTGAATCAATATTTTTTATCACCATCACTGTCACCCGTTCTAACCCATTTATGATAATGCATCATTGTGGTAGGCACCTCATTTGTTCTATCTAGTCAATACCACAGAGTATAACGCAGTGGCTTGTATTGTCATCTTTGCCCTTTGACTCTATTGTGTGTTTTTTGTCACTACTGAGTCGGATTATTTGATTTCCGTTATGTGTAGGCTTTGTTGTCTCACCCTCATCAAATTCAAATGCAGTTTTATCATATTTGGGCGTGAATATATATTTCCTACTTATAATTTTTACTCCACTATAAAGTTTTAAATCAAACTTTTTTGAACTTGCAAAATTTGTGCTTGGTTATTTTTTTATTACCAATGTTAAGTCTTTGACTCGTTCTCTTTGAATATCTTTGTATCTCAAGGGCTATTTTAACGCTGATATCTTGTGATGGACTATCATCACTATTTGTCTAATCATCAGAGATACTGATATTGGAAGTGACGCTGAAAACTGCTCAGTCACTGCCGGGACGCCGTCGCCATTGTAATTCAAATTATCATTCAAATGATCTCAGAGAGACTCAAGCGCAGTGGCACCTCACAATCTCGACACCTTACAACACGACCAAAACTTTTACTCAGTAGACGCATCTTATTACGCATGTCCCTATGACCTATAGAACTGGCGAGAACCGTTTAAACAAAGCCATTGTTTACTGTACTCTTGGAAGTGTGTAATAAATTTAAATTTTTTGGCCAGTACTGAACAACTTATACATTTTCAGTCAGGGGTTTCATCTTGTAAAAAGTAATAAGCATCGGTAATTTTTCTATTTGATATTAGGGCTCCTCTCTTTCATTATCTAATTACAATTAAATCTGAAATCACCATTTCCGATATACATATATTTCTTTCGATCTGGGTTTTAAGCTAGTAGATTTTTATTTATCTTCGCAAGCATTTCCAGCTTTAATAATCCGAAAATGGCAATCTTGATAATAATATTCTGTGGTAGGTATTTAGTATCAAGCCCCAGAAGTCATTATTATAATAATAGTTATAAAATCAAACTGTAACTTAATATTAAAATTAAATGTTTTCCCGTAACAATGTAGAGCGTCCATTATCAACATTGTTGTTGGAACAAAAGCAATGATAAAGAAAATTAAAGGTTTCCATACCAATGATATTTTACGATGCCCGTAAGCGACAAAACTTAGTCATAAAAATAATATTATAAGTTGTATATATTCTGAAGTTATAGTTAAGAATATGACATCAAACGACAGAATAGGGAGAATTAAATAGACGCAATCATTAATGGTATTATAAATAAAGAAATATTTAGAAAATACATTATAATTAACTATAGCAATAGTCAAAACAACTTTGTAGAGAGTAATAATGCGATTTTTCAACGCGAACCAACAGCCACATTTAAAATAAATTACACACATCTCGTCCAGAAGACCAGCCTTAAGAAAACAAATGGTTATTAATTATCTTTGTCCATTTGAACTCGAGGGGAACTGGAATTAATTATTCAGAGTAAAATTATTGCAGAATAAATCTAGAAAGCTCTAATGAACTTTCTGATATCTGACTTGTTTAATACCATAAGATACGAATGTTAGCATCTGCAATTTACTTTGATTTCTACGGGAACATGATTGCTTTTACTCAAGATTGTTTCAGTAATTGCATCGCATAAAATGTATGCGAAAGCGCTCACATTGACATGCTATCGGTTCTCGTTCTGCTAGACTAAGTTACAATCGATAGTGTGGGTTTACGGTCGCGGATAGTTGCCACCTTCGTTTCGAGGATGCCATTGTTGTATTCATAGCAATGATCCGGCGTAGTTGCGTCGCCTTTCAGCCGCATCCGACATTTCCATTGTTGGCATTTTATAGCCGGTGTTACCGTCCCAGCGGTGATCGTAAAGTACGCAACAGCTTTCGATACTATCCACCGCGATCGGTTGATGCCGACGAGCTGATGGGATCCGCGGCCGCAAAGCGCGCACTATCGCGTCGAGCCACCGCAGCCGCGATTGTCGTTCCTTTCTAATAAATTGATACGAGGCGCGGTGCCGCGGGAACGCGGCCGGCCGATTGGTCGAGGCGTTCCCCGAGGTTCGATACTCGGACCCCAGTTGTAAATCAACTTTACAACCTTTAATTACAGATATTTGCCGTCTCATGCGAGTGCACGGGATATCTGAGGCCGTGCTCGCGAAAATATAGCATAATAATGGGTATTGACCCGTAATGGCTTGCCTGTAGGTAGGTACCTACTATCGGCCGCCTTTGTCTTGATTGTTGGAGCGAGAAAATATTCTTCTCTGAATGATTGCCAATTACATCGAATGGCCTCCTGAATTCCACCGCTTGATACAATACTTTAAGATCCCTCTTATTTTTGATTTGTATTCGAATAAGTGATTTATGTGTTATTAAAGTTAAATGCCTTCAAATAACCTTCTTTGGTGTGACTGTATTTGCATCCAGTTTTTTCGCATTGTCATTGTTTGATTGATATTCGTCGGGTTTATATTAATCTTCAGGTTTACGAGTATTCCGAGATGGCTCTTATTTATATGAACGTGTTATGGTGGATGGGCGCGCGCTCGCCACAATGTTGTACCGGATAGGGCGGCCGTCGTTTTAATGTCTCTCAGACGGAATTACACTGGATTGTTCTCAAGTTTACTGCTCCCCCTCGTGATTGATCGTTGTATCCTCAACCTTATGTCATTTTCGCGCCGTATCTCCTGGAATTCCTGTACAGTAATAATGGTATATTGAGTTATGTTAACTCAGCAAAATGCTGCATTGTGTGGTGTCTATCGACTAAGTTGCTCACTGCATCTTTTCCTCAGTGCTTTTTAAGTACGTTCCAAATCATTTCAATAATATGCATTTACCTTGGACCGAAAGTGTGGAAATTAACACTCGAATGATCGTATACTTCTAAATTAAAACCTCCTTCGACCCGCAATAAATTCTTCCGTCCATAAAATTATAACGACTGTCTAAACAGAGGCTAGCTGTCGTTTATGACCTAATGCACGAATAAGACAATAATTGCTCATGCATATTATACTTTTAATCCGTTTTGCAGACATTTAATCATTGTTACCTACTATACAGATTATTATATTACTATACTACAAATAAGCAGGCATCAACTGTAGATGGTAAATGTCTAGTTAGACTCTTATTAGTAGCTCTTAAAAGTCTTGTTTTAAAACACGTAGTCAAATCTGTTAAAGTGAAATAGATATTTATTTTTAAAACAATAAAAGAGTACAGTCTAGAGTTAGGGACTTGGGTTGCAAAAAAACGTTTAAAAATCATAATTAATTAGAAACTAATTCTCCATACCTTAAGAAGTACTCTCATCTTGTATCGTTCAACTTTGAACGGTGAGTTTAGAAGTTAGGAAAATTAGTTTCTAATTAATTATGATTTTTAAACGTTTTTTTGCAACCCAAGTCGCTAACTCTAGACTGTACTCTTTTATTGCTTTAAAAATAAATATCTATTTCACTTTAACAGATTTGACTACGTGTTTTAAAACAAGACTTTTAAGAGCTACTAATAAGAGTCTAACTAGACATTTACCGTCTACAGTTGATGCCTGCTTATTTGTCACATCAATGTTATTTATATCTTCTATCGTAAATATTTTATTGCCTCAAAGGTGGATTTTCCTTGCATTGCACGTTTCAAACACATGCTCATATAAATTCCTATTTATAGCTTTCTATTGGTAGAGTATCTTCAGTGAATATTAAAGTATTTGTTTTTTCTTAATATTGCTATTTGTATTGGGTCATTTCTTTGAAAATATTCAATTCGTTTCCTTTTGTAGAACTCTGTTGAAATAATACAGCTATTAATATTGTCCTATAATTAGAGTTTGTTTATAAGGTACAAGAAAAACGGAAAACACTGGTTCTAACCGCGCTATTCAGCAATTAAATGCACGTGAAGTTAGCCAACTGGAGAGTTACCAAGGCAAGTCGGGTAATTGAGATTGATCGAGTCGTGAATCGAGTGGGGCGGCGCAATCAAAAGTGTATCTGGCCAATGAGAGGCGAGCGTCGCTCCATCGCGGTTTCCGATTGGCTGGCTGCGGGGTTGAGGGGATCAAGGGCCTTGATAGAGCTCTCGATATGCGGTAGGCGTCGAATGTCGATTCGATAGATTGCCGCTCGATGTCGCGGCTACCCACCGTCACCGGCCGGATAGGCGGCTGTTACTCTAATCAACGTCCACACCTTTTTACGAGACTTTATTCATTATTTTACTGCTAACTTTCAATTTACTTAATATGCTACTAAAGTTAACATTAAAAAGGTATTTTGCGACCTAATCTGATCGTAAAAATCAGTTTAAATCAATGTTGCATATTGCAACACTTAAAAGAGATTAGTCGGCTAATCGTGCGTTATTTACAATCCTTTATCAGCACTTACGGAGTTCTACTAAGCGATTTACGACCTTCACTCAAAGAAAAAGCCTTTTAGGAGACATCGAGTGTCAATAAATAACAAGAAGCGCGAAATGCAAAGAATTGCAACACTGTAACTTCAAGCTCAGCCTACGTACTTTGAGAGCGATAATATTAGGTATTAGGTACTACAATTACCTATCTCCATAAAAAACACACATAATTAAACTATTTCTTTCAAGCTCTTTTCTTGGAGATAGTTTAAATTATTTGGTACTAGAGGGCGCTGTGTGAATTTGAGTGAACTTAGCAGATCACCTTCTAGCAGATCAAAAATAAATGAGAGAAATGTTCGCATGCAGAGGAGTTCTATAGTTCCTGATACTTTTTAGAAATAGTTCTGGGACTCTTACCTACATAAAAAAAGATATGAAAAAATATTAAATTATTAATATTTATAAAGATCTTTTGAAGCTTAGAAGCTTAGACTTAGAATCAAGGCACAGCCTAAACTATAAATCCTAGAGGTATGAAATTTGGAGTGTAGTATCCTTATATAGTGTAGGGGTGCACTAAGAAAGGAATTTTGAAACGTCACACTCTAAAGGGTAGAACGCGAGGAACGCCGCGGGCGACGGCTAGATAAACATATTTTTCTTAATCGTTTTAAACACTTCTTGAAGAGTTGCGTAGCTAACAATTTTCTAGTTAATTGTACTATTTGTTTCCAGCATTCGATATCTAATACCGATACTTTAACGAAGCAAATATCGGTTCTTTCGATACTCAATTTCACTGGACTAATGTTTATTTTATACGTGACAGTACTTAGGCCTATCGTCAGTTTTAAAGAAAATACGAAAGTGTAAGCTTAGACAAGATTCTTTATTTATAATTTTTTCTAGATTTTACAAAGTTAATCAAGGCCATACAAAACTTCTTAAGAACCTATTCATCCGAATAAAGTAAATGCTTCAGCGGATGAGGTCAGAGAGTTCACTGTACACAAAGTACCTACCATAAACACACCTTATTTGTTATAGTGAAATTCTTATTTAGCTTGAGGTTTCGTAGGAAAAGCAATAATTAGTCACAATTGGGCACGATTTGATTGGCTCTGCTGACGATTAGACATACATCGTAAATTACGCTTTTAGCAATGCTTTAGCGATCGACTCGTACGGAGACGATGGATGCGATGTGTGGCCTTTCGTCAATGGTGGAGGGCAGGTCCGGAGTCAGAAATCAAGCTTTACTATGTCAATGGGATGGGAGAAATCAAACGGTCACTTAGTATAAATAATTGATTACGCTAAAGTCCCACTAATATTATAAATGTCAAATTTTAGATGTTTGGATGTTAGGATGCTTGTGTTTCAATCAACTGCGGATCCGATTTGGATTGACACATCAACAGGATCAAACGGGACGTAGACGAAGTCGTGAGCAGCAGCTAGTGAAAGTATAAAATAGAGTCATCGGATCGAAAGTATTTAAAAGGCCATCAATAAAAATAAAGGTAAATATTAAATTACTGAGTTTTTGATAATTTCTCTTTAGACGTGATTATTCTATTATTATTATAGATGCCCAAAATAATAATACCTAATAAAATAAAATAAAGCATTTGATGATATATTTTTTTTATGATATAGGTAAGTAATGGAACAAGCTGATAGCTCACCTGATGTTAAGTAGTAACTTCTCACAGAGCAAGTCCAATGAGGACGTGCCCTGTAAGGCAATGCACTGCGTCCATCACTCTGAGACGTAAAGGTCTAGAAGTCCCATGTGCCTGTAATTACACCGGCGCCCTTACCCTTCAAACCGGAACACAGCAATGCTGATATTATGTATAGTATAGTATAACCTATCCCTAGGTACGACCCTGTAGTATGCAAATAACAGTCACACGCAGCTCGACGCACGCGCATCGAATCGGGCGCTTTCCGCCGCCAGCAAGCAACGCGATTTGTGGAAACACTTATTGGGGTGATTGCTTTCATAAACAATACCTTTTGTCCACGGTTTCTTGTACTTTAGGATAACGGGACTAGCTCCGTCTCTGATATAACGTAGGGTTTTGAATCGTGCTCTATCGTGAACCTTAATTTGTATGGTCAATAGAAAATGTTAGTTCATAATTCCTAATCCGCTTCTTCTTAAATTCTTTATTGCACACAGAAAGATATAAACAAACAATTTAAAACTAAAGCATGTACAAAGGCGAGCTTAACCCTAATAAGAGTTTTCTTCCAGCAAACCTTTGAGGATTAAAATAAAGAGGTAGTATTGTGTACTAAGGAAATATTAGAGAGTACCGCTTCGAGAAAATTATTCGATTATTTATATCGATTTTCTACGTATCGAGATAAAATGTTTGCGTGATAATTGTACTGTCAATACTTGTACATAGTACATACCAATAGTTTTCGATACTTCCAGAAGCTCCTTGTATGAGGTCAAGACTTATGGTAGTGAATCAGTTTAGAGTTTTTACTTAAAAGAAAGGTGTAAGTGCTTAGGGTTATTTTTTTGTTGGAATCCCCACTTTATTAAGAAAAAAACATTATGGATGAATGAATGACAACGCTTTATTGTACATAAGAACACCTAAAACATAATAATATGAAATAAAACAAAACAGGTTACGTTAAATGTAAAATGGGCGGCCTTATCGCTCAATTATGATACTAGATGTGGGTATTACTTGAGCTAAATAATAATATTTTCCCATCAAAGAAATAATCTAGAAAAATTTCTATTGTTCGTATTGAAGATGTTATATCGCCTATATGTACATGTTTTAAGTTTAAGTTTTAAGTTAAGTTTCTCTGTGTACAATAAAGAATAAAGAAGATAAGAATTAAACAAAAGAATAATAGGAAGTTCTGGTTGTATCGTTTATTATTCTAAGAATTAGTGAATTCGTGATTCATTTGTGAATATAGTGTTAAAATGATTCATTGTTGTCTGATTTTAGAAATTTTATTATCGGCTTACTGTTTTATTGTAGTTTTACCTTATCTTCGGTCTTCTACCTGTGTTAGATTTACCTGGCTTGTGTGAATCATCGTGATGTAAAAACTTTCTATTTACATTTTTACTAGGTATTATTTGGAGTAAGTATCTAGATAGATGGAATTCTTAAAAGAAAAACAAAATTCAAGTGCATATATTTTGATTACTATGGTAAATAGCAAATAAAAAAAAATGTTTTATTACTTTACGTGGTACCTAGGATCGGACGGACATGGTCTCCGGTGAATAGAGCCAGAAAATAGATTACTTTTACTTGGCTATTGACAAACCCAACTATAGGCTTTCCATAAATAAATTAATTACTATCACACAATGCCTTCTAGTCCCAAAGTAAGCAAAGCTTGTACTATACCAAACTAGATCGCTGATACTTATATTTTTATGTTATAAATATATAGTAACACCCAGACATAAAACAAACAATACCTCTATGTTTGGCACACACTAATGTTTGATCTTTGTGGAGATCGACCCTACGACCTACACAACTAAGCTGCGACGCCTGTCCATAATACATATATACCCTGATCCCTTTCATCCAAACCTGCTAAATATACCTATTACACCTATAAACATGGTTATAATCCAGAAAATGGAGCCTCTGACCTATTTATCTGAGGGTACATCAGTTCCCATCACGTCTCGCAACATAAACTCGGCAATTAATTCTGAGCGGGTGACGTCACACCCCCTCTAAACCCTTCTCGCCCCCCTCCCCAGATAACCAGGGAATGATTAACAGCAGACAGGAAGACGGATTGACAAATAGTCGTTTAGGTATTCGCTAATGCTTCGCTTCAAATAAACCTCCCGATGAGATGCCTTCGGGAAATTACGATCGGGTAATTTGTTTTGCTGTGAAGTTTAGTCGCTTTTAGCTTTATTTACTTATACTTATAGGTTGTAGAAACACTTGTAAACTTATTTAAATAAATATATTATGCAGAAATAAATATAATTATAAAGATAGAGATGAAAAAAGAACAGCGGTAGCAGAGAAACACGCTCTTTGGTATTTTTAAATAATATATATTCATTCTTATACCTAACTAGCCGTCGCCCGCGGCGTTGCTCGCGTTCTACCCTTTAGAGTGTGACGTTTTAAAATTCCTTTCTTAGTGCACCCCTACACTATATAAGGATACTACCCTCCAAATTTCATACCTCTAGGACTTATAGTTTAGGCTGTGCGTTGATTCTCTGTCAGCTTCAAAAGAGTTTTATATATATTGATTATTAAAATTAGTAGCCAAGTAGACATTCTATAACTTCAAAAAAAATATGGAAATGATCACGTGACTTTCCGTTTTCGTAATTTAAGTTTCGTAATGGTTCCGTACATTTTTTTTAATGTGTTTTAGTTTTTTAGGGGTTGTAGAATGTCACTTAAGGCCCACTCAAATTACTCTATCGGGCTTCCAATGTTCCGAATAATAATATGACTCTATTATAATTTTTTGACTCTACTTTGCTTTGGTCATTATTACCCTAAACTGCCAATGCGTTTGCATCTCTTTTTGAGGAAATGAAAGTGAGAATGATTCATACGCCTTCTCAAACTGCCACGTGTGGAATATGAATATTTTTTTATTTTTTTTAGCAAAAGCAATCATTGAGATAATATTATTCACGTGTTTATTTATAAATCTGGCTAGCCCTAAGCACAGTACACACGTGGCGAATCGTATCGCACAATAAATGATTTACGCGCTGCGCGAGCGCATCAGATCGCAACTTTACGACCCCGTACCAGATTTAGCGCACTCGGTGTGGCCACTGCGGAAGCCGTTTGTTCTAGTAGATTGTTTGGCCACAGTAGATTTACTGTAATTTGCCTGTTAAACATTGTTCAATGACGTGCTTAGTGTGCGCCGCCCTAATGATTGGACTGATTTATAGGCGGAAGGAACCAAGCCGTGGATACAATGACCTAATGGTCTTACAAGCCGGATATACGATGGTTATCGTTATCAGCTCACATTGATTTCTTTTCTAGGAAAAGACCTTGATCTTTCCATATTGCCCTTAATCTCTTTTCACCCCTTTGACCATATTTTCGCTTCGACCCACAAACTGTAAATTATATTTTTTTTACCACACCGTACGAAATGCCTTAGCAACTAGCGTACGCCAGTTGAAGCCTTCAAAAACATAATAGACTTTTCTTCCTTATGTTTTTACTCAGTGACAGTGCTCAAATTTTTTATAAACTCCTTTCTGTTATTGTTCCAGGAACTCCAATAAATCGGCTGCCGATAATGGCCAAATCCGTGCTAGACCTGTACGAGCTGTACAACCTGGTGATTGCCCGCGGCGGCCTGGTCGAGGTGATCAACAAGAAGCTGTGGCAGGAGATCATCAAGGGACTCCGGTTGCCGTCTTCTATCACGTCTGCGGCTTTCACTTTGCGAACACAGTAAGTATTTTTTGTCTTGCTTCCATATTGAACCATAGTCTGCTACGTGACGTGACCTACCACCGTATTGTGAGCTCTGAACTGCTTTCGCTGCCCAGCTTAATATCGATGTGGCCACAGATATACGAAAACAACAAGCTTTTGACGACAAAAAACGCTCTAAAACGCGCTAATGTCACTATTTAGTCCCAGAATACCTATGATTTAGTATGAAAACAGTTCAGAAAACCTACCAGGCTTAGACGTGGCAGGTTTTTATGAGAAAACTATTGCCCCCCTTGGCCAATGTGGCCATAGTTATGCCTGATGTAAATCTTGGTATTTGCCATCTTGACTTGTAATTCTCACCTTTAGTTTGGCTGGTTGGCAATAATGTTCTGCTAAACGTTATGATTGATTTCCGATCAGGTTTTTTTATTTTCAGTTGAGAATTATCCATGATCACTTCAGCTTAGCTATTGGATTCGGGGTTGAAATAAAAATTGGTACAAATCGGTAGTGCTGGGGTGAACGAATAGAGAAAGTTTTATGAATTACCTATAGGTTGTAGAAAGCCACGAAAGATATTAAATACAGCAATGAAGTTACATTTTATGTTGAATTTTTGTCATTTGTCACTAACTCATCGCTTAAACATACTAAATGTGAACACGTATTGAAAGCACAACCGTAAAATAGTCATCGCCATCTTTAATGCTCCTCCTTTTCATAAAACTAATACGTCTAAGCCTGATTAGAAACGGATTTTATGTGTCGTAATCTTCGTATTCAAATAGAAGGACAATTGGGGAAGCTTCTATAGGGCATGTGTGGTCCAAGTGGCCAAGGAGCCGTCGCTAAGTCGCCAGAATGTAGGTACTACTTATAGTCTGCGACAGACCGCGACTCTTTGTACCGTCTCGCCTCATTCAAATTCTCACGAGAGGAAGACAAAGCTGCGGCTACAATACGCGGTACGTGACGACAGACGACAATATGACAACTTCATAATTAATAACCTCTAACTCATCTCGGCCGATATAATTTCTCATTTCTCATTCCGAGTTCCTTCACCTCGTCGCCTTTTGTCGGCCGGAATAAAGGTGTGTTACATTTCTAATTCAAACTGTGCTCCGTTACGCACGACGATCGTTTAGACGCAAACCTCGTAACAATTCAAGTAGGTAGCTTTTACTTCGTCTTAAAGCTTGCCACATCTTTGGAAAGCGTTTTCCTAAGCACGGGCATAGAACGCCACGCGCTCAGTTATGATCGAATATTTCGATGTTACGACTAATGCCGTATATTTAGATCTTTCATTTGACAGTTTGAAAAGGTAGGCCTGCTTTTTTATGAAGCGTCGGCCTCAAAATGCCTTTAAGTTTTCATTGTATTATGCGTAATAAATAAGTGAACGCTGTATATGAGTTATGGTACAAAGCGGTTGACAATGGGCTCTTATAAAATTGACTCTTCGTAAGAATAGAATTATGAATGTAATGTGATGTGTCTCGCATTTGAGGGATAGGAGTTTGATAATAATTGGGCTTGAAGTATGATTTATATCTTGCGTGGAATCCCTCCACTTGGAAAGGATTGAGCGGTGACAACGGTGTAATCTTTTGATTTATTTCGGAGCTGATTGATACGGTCGATAAATGAAGCATGGATTATGATCTGATGATATATTACATCGGTATCATCAAACTGGCATACGTATTGTGTAATATTCTACAAGAATTACATTTTCAAAATTAGTCTAATTAGGTACTTATTGACTTCGGTTAGTGTATAAGTGTGGCTGAGCAAGCAAATAGAGGAAGGCCGAAGAATAAATGGTTAGATTGTGTGAAAGAGGATATGAATGTGAGAGGAGTAGATTCGCAGAGTTACAGAGTGCATGGACAATATGGACATGTCACACAACGGCATCTAGTACCAAACAAAGCAGAGCTCGTACTATGGGAACTGAGAATACTTTTTTTTTTTTAAATACATACTTCACCCGGACATACCTAAAACAAACATTTGCCACACACAAATGTTTGTTCTTTGTGGGGATCGGTTCCACAACCCACAGCAGGAAAGCCAGAGCTTATACCTGTAGAATTGAAATGTAACATACAATCTTGTACGTTTACAGATACATGAAATATCTCTACGACTATGAGTGTGAGAAGAAGAATCTGTCTACTCGCAGCGAGTTAGACGCCGCCATTGAAGGCAATAAACGGGAAGGAAGACGTGCTTCGGGACAGTATGACGCGCAAGCAGCCCTTGGCATGGTAATTATCAATACAGTGTTTCAAAACGGTTAGGTACCAGTTGAGTGTTCGCTATTGTTCGGTAGCGGTAAATCTGACCCCATATCGCAAGCTCTGAACTGCTTTCGCTGCCCAGCATAATGTAAAAGTGACGTGGTTTACTATTACGAAAACAAGAAGCTTTTGACGGCAAAAAACGTGCTAAAACGCGCTGAAACCTGGCAGGTTTTTATTAGACAGCGATTGCCCTCTTCCTGAACTATGTTCTACCATCTTTTGCAACTTTTTGGATGTTTAGTTATTTACCCGCAAAACTTCATCAACATTAATGCAGTCCTTTTCATTCCAGCCTCCTCTCAACCGCGGGGTCCCCGCGTCTCTAGCCCAGCTGTCCCAGCATATGCAGCCACTTTCCCTCTCGCTAGGCGGGGGGGTCGCAGGAGTCCCCCGTTTACCCCCATTACCCCCTCACGCGCCGCACATATCACAGCACGACATCGAGTACAGAGTGAGGGAGTACATGAAGATGATACAGACGCAACGGGAACTGATGAGGAATGGTGAGTCTTCTATAATAGTAATTCTAGAATTTGCAGCTCTCCCAGAATATGCAAAGCAGCCACTTTCCCAAAAAATATTATCATCTTCTACTTTTGAATGCCTATACTACTCGTTCTTTTATGTTTTATTATTTTAGATTGCTGATAGAATTATTATACCTATAGGTAAAGCTACTTTTTTATTGTAAATACTTACACCTCCTTACAATACATAAGTAACACCCAGATATAGAACAAACATCTGTGTTTTTCATGTTTGTTCTCAGTGGGGATCGAACCCACGACCCACAGCATGGATGGCAGAGCTAATGCCAACTGAGCTATGACGCCAGTGTGTTGTGATGTGTTTGTAGTTGTGTCTCGAATTCGATCGTTCTTTGGGTAGAAATTCAAACTCCTCGTTTCTCTTCCAGGTTCAGAATCCCCGCCCAGCGTGAACAACGGCCCAGCACCAATGATGTCGCCTCGCGACGCAGCCGCCCTGAGCGCCATCGACGTGTCTCGCCTGACTCTGTGGTCGCTCTACAACAATAACAATAACAACAGCCCTGCGCCGGACCTGGAGCCACAACGGTGTGTATCAAGCAATCATTATAGGTATCTATATTACTTACCACTTTTGCCTGGTTTTATAGTTCAGCTTTGGGAATAAGTTCTGGCACTTACAGATTCGAATAAAACATGATATTTATTTAGTGTGAAAGTTTGGCTTTTTAACCCTAAAAGAAGAGTGGTGTTACGGTATTTTTGAAGCCGTTGTCTGTCTACGAACGCGAACGAATACGAACAAACACCAAAGTATCTGAAACGAACTCAATGCATTTATTTAGCAAAGCTGATAGTTCTGTAAGAGATCTTAGACGAGTAGGTTGGGTAAAAATCGATGCAAATATTTCTAAGTTTATAAGGATTTTCATCAGCGCTGTGTCCCAGTTAGGGATCTCAGGCTAGAAAAGTTCATACCTTTAGGTCTCATGATGACCACCATGTGGGTAGAGGATCTGAAAAGATTATAATTTTATGTAGAACTAGCCGTCTCCCGCGGCGTTGCTCGCGTTAGAGTGTGACTTTTCAAAATTCCTTTCTTAGTGCGCCCCTACACTATATAAGGAACCTACCTTCCAAATTTCATACCTCTAGGACTTATAGTTTAGGCTGTGCGTTGATTCTCTGTCAGCTTCAAAAGAGTTTTATATATATTGATGATGTATTCTAAGTATGACGCATTCTATAAACGTCTGTCTCGTGCCAGCAAGGACGAATTTAATTCGTCCAAGCTTGCCAGACGCTGACGGTTACGGTGAGAGACGTATTAGGTAATGAAAATTCTTACCCATGGAATGGACCCCTCTCAACGTTGAGAAGTTCTGAAGCTTCTTTTAATAACTAAACCACATTTTATATTGTCGAACAGTGAGGCCCTCAACCTCAGTGAGAGTCCGAACTCCAGCACGAGCGGTGGCAAGCGCGAGGCCTGCCGCTCCCCCCCGCCCCCCGCGAAGCGCCGCACCCCCCGCCCGCCCTCCCCGCGACCCCTCTCCCCCCCACGACAGGCCTGCGCCCCCACACCGACACAACTCAACGGTGGCACCACTAATGGAACAAATGGAGCAGCCTTCAAAATCACCACCAGAGGTAAGAAAAGATTGGTCTTCTAAAGCTAAGTTATCATCTCTTGAATCGCTCGTGGTGTAGCTTGCTTTGTCAACCTTCACCGATTATCTAAGTTAAGCGACGTTCTGTGCGGTCACTATTTGGATGGGTGACCGTTAGTGGCATTTACATCTGAGCGCTTCCGTGTTTCGGAGGGCACGTTAAACTGTCGGTCCCGGCTCTAGCAGTCGTTAAGCCGTGGCGGAGGCCTTAAGGCGGCCTACAAACTCCGTCACCAGAGTTGGTCACTAACTCATACGAGCTTGCTTGCTTGTCATCTCTTTTCGTTGATAGACAATGATATGAGTATTTTTTAAAGCCGCAAACGACACAATCTGCCAATGATTATGACTAAGGGGAGGTAGGGCAAAAATAATCACTATCTATTCTATTCATACTGAGCGATTTTAATTTACCTACTTATTTTTGCATACTTAGTACTACTATTATAGTTTACCTGGAATAAACCCTGTAAACGGAGATAATTAAGCATCTTTTCTGGTTCTTGGTTTAATAAGCGCCTGCTTACATTAGCCATTCATTGAACGTGTTTTTTTATAGGTGACGCAAATACCGGAGACCAGCAACTCGTCGTATCAATAGAACTAAACGGAGTCACATACGAAGGTGTTCTATTCCCCTCACAGAACGGCAACGGTCAAAACAGCCATAGGCAAATGGTCTCTTAAACTAAAACTACAGTGTTATTAGATTTTATAGTTTAAATCAAATGTCAGTGACAAAGATTGAGGTTCTTACTTGCAGTGCGTTGATAGATTTGTCCATGTTTTAAAGGTCTTCAAACAAAATGGGAAGAAGGATTAAAGAACTTGAATTAATTTATGTAGGCATGATGCTCACTTCTGAATTTATTGAAATAACTCTGTATTTTTTACACAGGATTTTAAATTAAAATTTTAAGGAAGTAACTCCATTTCCCCATTTGTACCTTCCAAGCAATGGCAAAAGTTTTTATCAGTAAACTGTATCGGTTTGTAATCGGGTTGAGTTTATGATATTGAACTGTTCTAAATAAATAATAATAATAACATCTTTGAACGTTCGGAGTAAAATATTATAAATTCAACATCTTAGGAAAAAAGTTTCAACAAACTACAAACGACCTGAGATCTCAAATCATTGACAACAATAATGAAAAAAATATATAATAGGACAAACAACAGTTTTATAGAATAACTATTACGTTTTAATCTCAAATTATTAATAAGTACAAATTGAGTAGTTGACTCTATTAAAGTATTTTCATTTGTACTTATGTACGTTTATTTTGTGATTAAGTTTTTGTACTTATACATTATATTAAAATAATCATTTTAAAATTATTTAAACCCACTGCCTGGTGAACACGAAATTATTTTATTTTAATAAATAATTTCAGAGCCGTTCTATAACGGGTGTTTGTATTATTATTTTAAAACACATTTTATACGAGGTCATGTTATATGACGAAAGTATCTATTACTTCTGTAAATATAGCTTTAGTTGCGTATTTATAATTTTGATATAATGGTGAGGTGTGATTTGTGGATAGTGCAGTTGAGCCTGGTTCGTTTTGTACATTCATGTAAATAAACTAAAACTAATTTTAAATTGTAACGCAGTTTTTATACATCGTATCGTATGTTTGTGATTTATACTTCTGTTTATGGTGTACGTATATTTGAAATGTCAATGAAGACATCAGTATTGTAATTTAGATTATAAGTATTTATAAATTTGTCGCTTTGGTAAGTTACTTTGCCCGGTAGTTTCATGAGGTAGGTATGAAAACATTATAATTACAAAATTTGCGAATTTAAACTATTAAGCTTTTGATCTGGATCATTTTCTCGAATTATAAACGTTTTACTAATGATAGAAACAAGAACTAATAAAGATCTAAAGTGAATATGCCATTTCTTAATTATTATAATAATTATTATGTAGATTTGTTATACATTATTATAATAATCTATTACGTAGTAAATCATCATTTTCAACTTATTTAGATAATACAGTGTTTTACTCTATGTTGATTCTGGAAGTAAAGATAGCCAATAAATAAAACTTGCCATTTGGCCAACAGTACCTACAAATTAGTGCAATATCTAAAGGATAGACAATTCAATATGAAAATACAGGCTTAAAGAATATAAAACAATTGTAAATGACTGATTTTAACAATATTTTGTTGTAGTTTTACGTAGGGTACCTAAGTATTTAATTTTAAAATTTGTATTATAATTTTATTTACGCCAGTAGAGCAATAACGCCGCGCGAATTTTATAAAAGAAACCTACTAAGGTCGTGGTCCTGTAGACTGATGGCTTGGCAGTATCATTTGAGCTAAGTAGTCGTAGATGTTAGTACATTCCTGATGATGTACAATAAAGTTAAGATAATCACAATATACGCTGGCCTATCTTATTGTAAGGTAGTGTTAGGCCAGACTAACGCGTAGCAGCGTGTTTCGTATTACACCAAAAATTTTTGATGTATCAAATAAATATACACGAATAAATAATTACGTATTACAAGAATTCTATTTTATTTCATATCTTCCACTAAAGTATACTCTAACGTAGGTAGGTAATTATAATATTCATCCGTCAATAAGTATAATATTTATAATACTACATTATAAATAAATTATAACTAACTGATGGGTAAGCCATTTTTCCCCATCTTCCTCTTTTGCTGTACCTACTTAGAAATCAAAAAGTTGCTGAAACTTATCTCAAGATGAGCTTTTTACTAACCAAACTAGATATTTAGATAGATTTTGATCGATTACGAAACATTTATAGATAAGTAGGTAAGTTATATAATAGCTTCATTGTATACGGGTTTGTGAAAGTAGTAACTTGGTAACGCGAAACTTTCAAATGGGAAATATCAGCGGAAGTGCCGAACCGTAATTAAGTAGGTACCTAATCGTAACATGATTTTAACATATTTTTATAATTTTTGAAATACAAGATTTAGTTTTGCGCCATCTATGACTTTACTGCCGAACTAAAACGCTAAAGAAATCAGCTTTATTCTATCACCGTTATTTCGGAATGCCGTCATACTACTCCAACTAATTCAGTACAATGGCAATAGATGACGCTACTAATGTACAAGCATAGTATTAAATGATCTGTGGTTCAAGTAACTGCCATCTGTTGCTAAATAATGAAAATAGTCTACTTTACTATTTGGTAAAGTGAAAACCAGCGCTGCTCCATGTCATGGTTCATGAATGTGGGGCAGCACATGCTGAGAACAACCTTTTCAACCGCACAAGGGTACTTATAGAACAGGACAGGACTAACTAGCATCATTTTTATTAGTTTTTGTTTTCTGATAGGTACTAATTATTTGCTATACTTTAGTACCTACTTGTCCTACCACTTACTCTGTTCTGCTCCTTCCTGTCTGACTTACTTTCTTTTCTTCCTATTGTATCTGTGTGTTTGTACCCAATGGGTTGAATAAATGTATTTCATTTCATTTCATTTTGGTGGAGCTATAGGTAGAGCTATTAGAGCTAGTTGCGTTGAGACCAATTTTTTGTGTAAAAAAGACTGCTAATAGGTATTTTTGACCTTATAAGGAGGAAGAGTAAATATTTTTTGGTAGTAAGTAATTCATTCCAGCAGTGGGACAGAACAGGCTAGTTAAAAAAAACATGTATAATTATAGAAATGATTGTCGTTGACAGTGATTTTCTGCTATTATGCACCTTTTTCAACCTGGAACCGACAGAACAGACAGTGTGAGCGCAAAAAAAACTGCTCTTTCATAAAAAATGCACTGCCTACCTTACTCGTAGGTACCTACCTAGTTTTTTTAATACAACTAAATGTACATAGAATATCAGATGCCTTTACACTATTGGTAGTTATGTTAGTTCCATGTGAAAAGTTAATATTCCTCGAAGTCTTCGAAAGTGATCTTATTACACCGTATCGTAATAACATCGAAACTTGATCGAAGTTTTATTTTTGTAAGGCTTTTTACGTTTATCATGAAAATAATGATATAAAAACAGTGCCAGGCGTAGACAGGTTTCTCAATCTGGTGTCAGGGGACGTAAAGGCAATTAAGCCCTTATTTACGAAACGTAGTAAATTAAGGCTACGTCAAGAATAAAAAATAAGTTATGAAAAGTAACTTAGTATTATATGATCTGTGCTACAGGTAAGTAAGGTGCTATTTCTTACCGTAATACCCACAACACTTCCTGCTTCACAACAAAGCCGCGCGTAACAAACACGCACGATACGTAATTTTTCATACATTATAACCTGCCTTTACATTCCTACCCTGGGCGGGCGGCTAGGGCGGGCGGCGGGGGCTACAGCGCTCAGTCGCCATGGAACCGTCGTCGAGAACAGACGTGTTTACTGTATCTGCACGACCGCGATCGTGCAACAGTTAAAACTCTACATTTTCCGCGTTATTTCAACGGATTCTGATATATTCTCACATATCTTTAGACAACACAAAAACTTAGTGGAAAGTGGACAATTGTTTGTGTTGCATCGGCGGTTGTAAATAGGTGAGTGATTGTTGTGTGACGTCATTGTTATCAGCTGATTGCTATGGTATTCAAATAGTGCACGTGTGTAAGAAGCTTCGATCTGTTTCTGGTTTAAATTCTTTTATAATAATAAGTTACCTCTTTCAATTATTTTGTTGATTAATCGCTTCAGTTTGTTTACAACGAGTTATCAATTAAGGGTATATGTGAAACACATTGCACAAGTAAAGAAGGGTACTTTTGGAAAGAGCAGATTCCATTTTGATTTCCATATTTTATAGCATTACAGTAAGTTTATCTAATAAACAGAACAGAACTTCTAATCAAAGGAACAGCCTAAGATTTTTTTTTAATGATTTATAGCTAAGCATTTGGCTGCCAGCACACCTGGTGGTAACTGTAGGTATAGGTATAGGTACTACACAATTGATTTAAACATATCCCAGCCTCTACAGTTCTCTACAGCAGCGTTTCGTTTAGGAGTATGATAAAACCGTGGCTCTTGGCGCTGTAAAAATGATCTTGTCGTGCAGAACCAAAAAGGAATTTTCTCTTCATCCATGCAAGCCTTAGTTGTCAATATCCAATTCGAAGCAAAGAACGTAATATGTATACTAGCCTTTGGATCTATGAGCTCAACGATTCTAAATATTTGTCTACTCATACTGAACCGTGGTAGGTACCTAGGTAGGTCTAAGTTGACTCCCTCTTTTTTGTTTCTTCAACCAAATGACACCGAAGACGGAATATTTACCTTTGATCACCTTGCTTCCTTCAATTTTGGCTATAGCGGTAAATTTCTTTATAAAATCCACTTAAATATGATTGCAATTTTGTTGGGATGTCTAGAAATTGGTGATCTTTCTTGATTGCCATTTAGATGGCTATAGGTACGAGTACTTACAATGTTTTAACTATTTTATGAGGAACAATCATCGTAATAAAAATCGGCTTAAGTTTTACCATGGTTTTACTATGTTTTCATCGCTCTTGTGCCTATTATTGTTTTGCTAACAAAAGAAAAGTTACGTCCTTTGTGCTAAGAACAGAAATAACTAAAAATACATTTGGTTATCCGAATACGACTAAAGAAATATATTTTTTACACACCACAACTCAAAGATTTCAGGTCTTAGTACTAAAGAAAATCGTTATACTTAACTATTATAATTTAAAATACAAATTACTTATTATGCAACTTATATCTAAAGGGTAGAAGCTGAATACAAAATGAAATCCAGCTGAAAGAGATGTCATCCTAATAAAATTTATTTTTCATTTGAGAGATCTCCTAGAATATCTCTACCCACACACGACCTATTTTGCTATCTTAACTATGTATATTAAAAGGATTGCGTTACTGACTGACTGGCAATAAACAGCTTAGAACATAATGACTCTAGAACATAATACGTAAATGTTAAATACCTACATATACATACGTATAGACTCCCTATACCTACCTATATGTAGGTATTTGAGATGTTATGGATCAACATTTTTAGGAGGACCCCTGAAAAGCTAGTTTTCACATTTTTCTCTACTGTTAATCTTATTTTCTACTTAATACCTAAAGATTTTTTATTTTATCTGTTACCCTTGGCATTACTTTTACTTTTGTTAGTATGCTAATTTTTTGGGACTAGCATCTCAGCTGTATACCTATTGTGAAAAAATTATTTACAAAACATAAAGTTTCTATGTACCTACCTTAGCTTCAGCTTTTTGTTTCCCATAGGTAGTATAGTAGATACAAGGTTTTCTAGGGTGAACAAACGTAAAAAGATTTTACAAAGCTAAACAAACGAAGTCGCAGACGTTTAACTAGTTCATTATGTTTTATTACTCAGACGGAGATATCTCGCAATTTTATTCTGACGCAGATTTTAATACGCTGAGATCGTAAATAATGAAAGGATATATGTTAGTTAGATATGTATTTTAATACTAGTTATTTTAAAACGTACGAATAAGTAATCACTGATTCGGACTCAAGCATAGATTTTTGTATAAGAATCTCTACTCGAATGTATGCTTCAGTAACGATTTTTTGATCAACACGAACATATAAGTCTTGCATTAGTAAGTCACCACTCAAAAAATTTCAAGATCACTCAGTTTTTGACAGAAACGTTGATCTATCGCATTATTGCTGGCTACTATCATTTTCCCTGACAGTCGTTGAGGGATGTCTGTTTGTGTCCTGTTTTTACAGCTGTAAAAAAGGCGTTGGGCATTTCAGGTCACGATTTGCATACAATTAGTTAATTTTTAGAATAATTTTGTTATTTATAACTTCTGTTGGTTTTGTCATAATCTATTATGCAGTAGCATTTATGACAACGCAGAATAAAGTTATTATTTTGACGTAAACACCTGTAAATACGATAAACAACATTGACAAAGACGCATTTTTCGAAGTAAAATGTCTAATTACTACTGCTTCCCGCTGCTTTATATCGACAATTTGATTTTTTTAAATTGCATTGTAAAGTGTATTGTACAAACAAAGTTCCATCATTGCAAGTTTTAAAAAAATGTGGGACCTGGGCTCCATCCAATTTGCCTCAGACCCTTTCAGATATTTATCTCTTGAAAAATTCTCCTTACCTACATAAGTATTTGTAGAAGAAAAATAATAACATTTTGTAGCGTTTGCGTGATTTGTCAGTCTACCAAACATTTGTTTAGTATCCATAGAAGAAAATATTATGTAGTCTTGCAAACATCGAGGTTGGGTGCTAACCATTTCGTCGTGTCAACATTTCGATATGTTTACATTATGTGACGGAACACTTCGTGAATGAACATCGTGTCTTTTAAATATTTTTTATCCCAAAGACTACCCTGTGTTCTGAAAACAGGTTATGGGCCTCTCTTTTAGGAAAGTCATCCCGGAGACAATCTTGAATCTTAATAAAAACAGGTTATGGGCCTCTCTTTTGGGAAGGTCATCCCAGAGACAATCCTGAATCTTAATAAAAACAGGTTATGAGCTTCTCGTTTGGGAGAAGTTAACACTCGTATGTATTCAGTAAAGACAGTATATTAATTCTAAAATGAATGATTTAGCATTTTACTGGGGAATTTTATTCATCCTGGAAAATATGAAAATGGCTCTATCTAACAATGGATGTTCCTAGGTTATTAATAATGATGAAAATGGTATTAAATAAAGCGTCAAATATCAACTAGGTCTTCGACGCGCTTTTATTGAAAAAAATATTGAAAATAGTTTATAATATAGGCCCATCTCTATCTAGATGGGTTATGTTTGAGTGTGACTTTCAAATCGAAGCACCACATCGGTGTCACAGGCCAAGTTTATCAGCACGATAAATAGGTACTACATAAGTAGCACAAACGCAAACCAAATGCATTGAAATATAGGAAAGGAAAATTGAAAATTATTTCGTCACGACTTTGACGGCATCATCGGTAGGTACCTAGGTCTGTGTTGTAGTAAATAATTTTGTAAACATTACTTCACACGATGATGTAGTGAACTATATGCAAGCAAAAGTCTGCCGAAGACCTCGTCTCTATGTGAGGAATTTCATGCATAGAACATACATCTATGTTTGTTCTCAGGGGGGATCGAACCCACGACCCACAGCACGGAAGGCAGAGCTAATACGAATTTGATCTGTGATGCCTGTTGTATTATCCATTTATTCTAAAAACACCTAATCCTAAACGCTTCAATATTCTAATGCGTACCATAGTCTGGTCCTTTGGTTATCACACCGATAAATAAAGATAAAGACTCACTTAGGAGTTATCTCGGGTCAGACGCTCTCTTAAAATAGTTGGGCAATTTGTGACGTAGTTGTGACGTAAGGTGCATTAGTGAGATGATTCGAAGTATTTTATAACAGTAACTAAGGCTGGTGTTCTGATAAACAAACATTGCTTTGAGTAGAGTTTTAAATACATTAAAAAAGTCATGATCAGAACCCGTACTTAGTCTAGTTTAGTTTTGTTGTTCGAAACGAAAATCCAGAAGCGATTTGCGATATATTTTGTATGAACACCCGATAAGCGCCTCTAGCGGCTTTGGAAGCGATTTTTCTCCATACAATAACTGCGAGTTTTTCGATTCTCGCTTTTCGCAAAGCAACAAAGCAAAACTCTTCGGGCTCTATGCTTAATACGAATATAGAACTTTAGTATGTAGTTGTTTATGAAAGGTTTTTGCATAGTAGGTAATAACATCACCGGTTGTCATCTTAAATATATAGCTAAAAATATATTTTTTTGGCCTCTATATAATTAGTTCGTGCTTTTATCAATTTACGTTACATCTTAAACATTGGAAAGCGTACTAGTGTGGGATGGCAATTGAATTCTGACACCCACCCACACCCACGTAAGTTTTTAACACCTACACCCATGGAAAACTAGGGGACAACGGCATTTATTTGTGTACAGTTGAACTAAGAATAATATTAATAAATAAATCGTTTATTTTCTCTCTACAAAACAAGGTAGAACAAACAAAGGTAGGTAAACTTAAGTAGGTAGATATTAGGAGACATTAGGTAAGATCATGCTATTGATTATAAGTGAACCTGTTTTGTGAGAGACTGGTGCCAGAAATAGGTTTGATAAACCTGTGCCACAGGACACCAGTACCTCCACTCCGCTGATTACTTGGATCAGATAACAATTATCTGCAGAACTGTGGTCTATGTGACAGTTTAAATCAAAACTCAAAAGTTTTGTACAAACACGCTTTCGTCTTTCGTTGACAAAACGTACAAAAAATATTCAATATTTTTTATGATATGTTCATGACAGCCACGTACACGTGAAAAAGTACATAGCACTATCCTGTTCGTTAGTTATCTCTGTTATCCTACTGAAACTAAATGCTTTCAGATAATACCCAACACGGTTTTGGCATAATATTTATCGTTTATTTGAGTACTTGCGTACTTGCCTACCTCTGACAAATATATAGGTAGTTATTTGATTTATGTTACTCCCCCTCAACTGTAAGAGAAAATAAATCATCCTCTTTGATTTTATAGAAACATGCTAAAAACCAGTGATGATGACTACTGCACTTTACTTGTGTACTTAACTTAAAAGTGAGCTCGCTCATACCCTAATGTGAGCATAACTTTCCGTTCTACTTTCAGAGCGCTGCCAATGCAATGTTAAAAATATCGTTGGTAAAATACTGGGACCAAATTACATGCCAAAAAAACTCAGCTCAAAATGATGTCTGTTTGGCCTCAGTCTAGGTCCCATTTGCCACATTAGTGTAAACACTGTTAAAACCATAGCAAATCCTTGTGGCGTAGCGGAGTGAAATCCGTCACGCGTGTATGTTACTAGATTCTCAGTAAGAACCACCATTGTAGTAGAAATTATAGCGCGTGTCACGTCGCGATTATATCTGATGGTTATGTTTATTGACAGTGATAATCCTTTGGCTTTACTCGCGTAAAAGTCTGATAAAATGTAGAGCAATAAAGAAGGAACAAGTAATTTGGTAAGGCAAAAAGTGTGTGTAACAAAAAATCTAAATTTTTGACTAGTTTGACGCAATTTAGTCTGGGAAGTAAGAGTTTTTTTATTACAAAAAAGTCAAACAACTTTTGAGCATACACACAATTGTGGGTGATTTTGATGCCTGTCGAAGTCCACTACTTTTTTTAGACTTCCGCTTGACACTCTAATAAGACATCGTGTATTTAAGTTTCCATAATAATGTATAGGTATTTCTCACTTCTAGCTATCGTCAGTTAAAGTCGGTTACACCTGATAAAGGTAGCGAGTGAATTATTAATTGTTTTAATGGATTTGGTTTTGTGCTGTGAATGGGCTGACCCTCCGTTTTAGCAGGGTTTTATTGCGATGAAGACCTTATAAAATACTAACTTTGTTCGCGTCTCGTTTGATAATTTTCCGGTATAAAAAGTAGCCTGTATGATAATCAAGGTTTTCAACTATACATTACTTTAAGTTTCATCCAAATCGAACCAGCAGTTGTAGCGTGATTGAAACAAAAACATCTAAACATTGACGTATAAAATATTAGTGGGATGGGACATGAATGGCAGATCATAAAAACACCTTTGAATGTGGCACCACTGCTGCAATGACAGCGCCTCAATATGGAAACTATGAAAAAACTCTGCATTTCGGGAATTCTATTAGATAAATTCCTTTTAACCGGATTTTTTATTGATCAATAAGGAGTACGACATAACTGTAACCCACTTGGGTTACAGTTATGTCGTACTCCTTATTTATTATGTAAACCTAGCAATATACTCTTTTGTAGTCAAAGTATGACGCACCTTGACCGTTGGACAGGCGGAACAAGCGAAAGTTATTTTTAATGTGACGCGAATAGACGCAAAGAAAGTGTTTTGTATTGACATTGCAACACAGATTTGCAGTTGCAAAGATTCTAATTTTGCTTAAATTGAATGGCAGATTAACTCGCAACGTCGCGTCGCCACGCCATAAGCATATTTTAACAGAGTGTCTATTGTCTAATCTAGAGGGTAATCAGAGACACGTCCCGTCCAAATATTATATGAGGCTAATGCCTATATTTTGCAAAAAATCTTGATTATTAATATAATGAACTTCATTGATTTTGATCATGATTATTTCTTAGAATGACTTAACTTTCGAATTACTATTTGTATCGATCTGGCAGGACCCCGGCCGGGTTACTTAAGAGACCGATACTGGTTGGCTTGCCTGTCGCTAATTTTACAGGAAAATAAACATTGCAATCTAACGGTTCTTCCTTCCTTAAGCCTTCCATGTCCTTGAAGAATATGTTTTATTTATATTATGGTTGTCTCATTTTTTTTATATTTACATAACTTCAGTGATTGTACGAGTATATCTTCGAAGTGTTGAAATGTGTGAGTGAGAAGTTGATCGACGGTTGTCACTGTCTTAAACCAAAATGCCAAAAAGTCAAACAAACACGTAGTGAAGTGAACCCAACCTCAAGATAGTGGTGCCAGAGCCAGAAATAGTGATGATAATACGTTGTAATGGACCACGGCGCCCTTCCGTCACCTAGCCAGACCTCGTAATGATGCTATCATCCATTTGTTTTACTGCCACGTGCGTAGTGCAGTCCAAGTTTAAGGAAATCATAGTTTCTCATCAAGTTTTTTTCAATGTGTGACAGTTGAGCTCTAACAGTTTGTAGATAGCTCAACTGTTTAATGTGTATTTACATTTTTTTTTATTCAATAAATTCCCACTGGATCACTTTGAATCGTCATTACGTTTTGTATGATTAGGTATGATTACAATTTTTTGATTAAGCAGTCGTATTTTTTTATGTATGATAAAAATATGGAATATCGCACCTAATGTTATATTCTGTTGTTTTATGGTTTTATCAACGTGTGCGACCAAATATAAAGAAATTGGGACGATCGCGCTAGTCGATTTATTAATCGATGGTGGATCAATGATCATTAAAGTTCTTTATCTCGTCTATCAAATATAAAAATCTGAGGCTCCTCTGATATTTTTGAGGGCTACGTTTCTTGTCTTGTCTACTAACTTTTACAATGGAAACTTCATCGCTAACTCCTTTGACTTGCTCCATCTAAAGGTCGTTGCTTCGACCCATTAACAATTCCTCAGCGCTTTCTTGAGCTCACGCTGAATTACTTGTTAAAGATCTTATCGCTGTCAGCGCTTTATTTTTATTCATGCCTGCCAATGTCAGCTGCTGAATATTTTACGGTCTTAAGAGGTCATAGATAGAAAAAAGAAGAAGAGCCCGTGCAGGATGTCTAAGAAGACTAAAGTACAAGTATATCCAAGAAGTGTAATGTGACATTTCGAAAATGTCAAAACTGAAGTTTTTAGTAATGATGGCGCTCTAAGTATTTATTATTTAAGTATTTCATGTCTGCATCATCACATTGTAAGGTACAACACTCCCTCTTGTAAAGTCTCTTCTTTTATATCTCGGTCTTGTACCTTCTAGATATAAATGCAGTCTTTCATAAACGAATCAATATTGTCCCGCTTTCTCAATATTGGTCGGCCTCGAGGTTGCCTAACATTGTTAGGGACCCACTCTGTTGTTCTAGCCCAGACCGTTCGACACTACTGCAGATATGCGTAGCCCAGCGATATTATATCTAGCACTAAGATTTCTGAGAAACGTCGAAGAATTGCGTTTGGAGCGCAATATGGTTGCTACAGACCGTTCACCATAAGATGTCCCCTGGACTCTATGTTGGCACTACAGAAGGCAGGGGATATCTTACGATCTGTAGGGTTTCTTGTTGGATCTTTCAAAAATATGGTTCATCGGTAGATACACCAATACTTTGTCTTCCACCATTGTCTTACCCCCTATCTTATAAAAAGTTAGAGTTGACATTATGTCCTGATTACGTATGTTAAACACGACATCATGTCCGCTCTAACTTTTTATAAGATAGACCATTAGGCTCGTGTGTTGACAAAATACTCTAGTGTGATTTTCAAATAGTATTTCATAAAAATCTGTACCTAAATCTATCTATGTAAATCTATGACGTAGTTTTTCCTAACATACTCACGTTGTTAAGATGTTGAAAATATCTAAGCACCTACTAAAGCCACCTAAGTCACTGATGAGTAAATTTATAGAGTAAACAATAGGCAAAACAAACTAAAACACATACTAAATCAAAAACAATAAACAATACTAAAAGACATGTCGCCAAAATCTCAAAGTACTTAATCACTTGGTTCAATAATTTAGTCAAAATTTGAACTTCACTGTCTAAAAGGGGGTCAGTTAGGGGACACGTCTACTACACAACAAGTCACAATGTCTTTCTCACAAGTTAAAATATACCTATTTGTCTTTGTCGTTAGTATTGTAGACGCTTTGTTTTTAAGTAATAATCTACCACTCAGTCTCACTGTCACAGGTGAGGTTACGTTCCATTTAATATTTAACAAGACAAGAGCCCGCTTAGCGTTTTCCTAGAAACATTCCTTTAAAATATACGATCACTCATATTTTAAAATATTGAACACAATAGGGCTTATAATAAAACCCTGATAGAGACACTGAAAAATATTGTTTTATTCTTCTAAGCTCTACTTGTTTACACATTTTACACATTTTAGTACCTTTGAAAGAACTACTTAGAACTTAGACTTAGATATATTTACCTACCTTCATAATAATATCGACGGTTAAAAGGCGACTTGACTCAAGCGACATTTTTTGCGATATTGAGTTATATACACAGTTCGATTCGTCTATTTTTTCTGCGTCGTTTGAGCCGGGTTTCACTCAAATCGGAGCAATTTTTTGTCGCTTGAATCTATGACCAATTTGGGCATCATTTTGAATAACACAGAACCAACCGACATGATTTTTAACATTTTTTTTAAATGATGTATTTGAGTCAATTTAAATGAAGCATTTTTTTAGATGGATGTGATTTAAGTTCCTTTGCTTTTTATATTTTTTCGTAATACCGTCTTTTCAATCATTTAAACCTAATCTAAAATTTACTTGCACTGGAGTTTAAAGCATTTGGCCTTGATTACAAAATTGCATCAATGTCGCTTCATTCGTTTTACTTTGATCGTTGATTTGTAGATATGTCCCTTGAGCCTTCTTGACAAAACCTGTGACGATGTTCCGTGTCACATCAATCAATAATCTTCTTACCAATTATAAGTGGCCGAGTATTTTACACCATTTATGTATAATTACTTGTTGGCCAATGGTATGCTTAAAGCACATAAAAAACCATGAATTTGTTGTTGAGCCCTTTCTAATTTTAATGCCTTAATGAAGTAAGGTCTTTTTAAGTGTCGTCAGTTTCTTTTTCGTGTCATTTGAATCTAAACAATCCAAATTGTCTGAAATTTAAAATTGATCCAAATGGATTTCTGGAAGAAAAAAAAGATCACCTAGATAAAAAAGATGCCTGTTTATATCCATAATTCTTTGAAGATGCCTCAAAAACTAGATTGCATTGCCATAGAGAATTAACAAAAGAGAATCCAATCGATTTATGCTCTTCATTTGATTTGCAAAAAGGTTTTAACATTCCCTACGGTAATAGCATACCTACTCCTTTTCTACACCCGAAAGCATGCAGTCTATAATTTATGTTTTTATGAAAATGTTACAGTATAGAAGGTTATTGTGGTTATTGCTATATATGAGGAGAGTTTGACGCCAAAAGAGGAGGCACTGAAGTTTCTACTATACCTAATGGAGAAATACATTTCTAATGTGGATTTGCGGGGAACAATTAAACATTTTGATTCTCTAGGTACTCGGACTCGTGTCCTGGTCTACCTACTCTTCTATTATGGCCTCTGTTCGTCATTTCAACAGACAATCTGGCCAGTGTTAAGTGAAATATTTGAAATATTATCCGTCAAGTCAAGTCAAGTCATTCGCCAAGTCGGCTGTTGTTTGTTTTGAAGGGAAAATGGTAGACTTTTGCCTTCAAAATTTGAAAACGAAATCTGTCATTTCAAGGAAATCACCTTATAAACTTTTATTCCAAATGGCTCTTTCTTTATGCCACGACCATAAGTATTATAAAGTTAAAATGCCACCAAAATTAAACAACAAATACTCACTATAATACAAGAAAAACTATTAAAAAAAGACACGATGTTTCCCCTAAAAATTACAGAAACGTTAAATTAAGAACATTGAAACAAAAAAAAGCTCATTAAGAAAAGAAAGAGGAAAGAAAATTATTTTGGACTATATTTTAGAATATTACTAAAGGAAAATAGGTAGATGATGATTGAAAACGAAGTCTACTGATACCAAAAATATAACAATTAATAAGAAAGAGAAATGGAAGAATTATTAAGAACTAAGAAGTGTTAAATTTTATTATAGATACGTTTTTGATTTTTTTGACTTTGATTTTTTTATACTTCGGTACTGATGATTTATAACCTGCTAAGTAATGTTTAGAAAAACAAATAAATAACAGCTAATTGTAAAACATCATCATCTCCTTGCCCTTTTCCCATTTTATGTGGGGTCGGCACAACATGTGTTTTTCTTCCGTGCTCTTCTATCAGCCGTCATCTCAGTTGTCACTTCTTTCTTACCCATGTCATTTTTCAAGCAATCCATCTATCTTTTCTTTGGCTTAACTCTACTCTACCCATCTACATTCATATCCAATTCTCTTCTTGTTACATGGCATTCACCTCTCCGCATAACATGACCATACCATGCTAACCTGCTGCTCATCATCTTTTCCTTCACTGGCGCCACTTTCAAACTTCCTCAGATATACTCGTTCCTGATCTTAACCATTTTTGTCACCCCACACATCCATCTCAACATTCGCATCTCTGCCGCATGTACTCTTTTCTCATCCGTCCCTTTCGTTGCCCAACACTCAGACCCATACAAAACGACAGGTCTTGTGATCGTTTTGTAGATTTTTTTTGTAGAAGTTTAGGGGCATTCTCGGATCACAAATAATTCCTGTAACCTGCCTCCATTTCATCCCTCCCGCATTTATTCTATTCTTTACATCTCATTCAACTTCACCATCATTCTGTACTAGATACTGAACCAAGGTACAGAAAATCAATGGTAGGGCTGATTGTAAAACATAATTATTAAAATAGATTTCGTTTTCTTTGATCTACAACCCCTATATACCAATCCAGTTTAAAGTAGAAGTTTAATTTGTATTAGATTAGGTAGGCTTAGACAGGTATTCATTTTTTAAACAATAGCTCAAAACCCAACTACAATAAAAAATAAGTAAAGTAAAGGATATGAGTCAATGTTTTAAGATTGAGGCTGTCTTTTTAATCAGTTTTCTTTTTCTTAACACATGATCCGTTGTAATTTAAATTATTCTGCTCAAATCTACTTAGAACATTTGTTGTACTTAAACCCTTGTGCTTCAAACGATGCAGCCATACCCCTGTGGTTTAAATCAATTCGCCTTGAACAATTTCTTTTAATTATGGCTGTTAAATCTTTCAACCTTAATCTATTCAATATTGTATTTGTATTTAAACCAATTTGCCTTGACCTGAAATTAATGCATTTTGTCTTAAGTTACACTTAATTCAGTTATAATAACTAATTTTTTTATAAAATCTACATCATATCATAGAACCCTTCTAACAGTCTCAATATTCAGCTGATTTGTTCTAATTCAATGAGTAGTTTCCACGCAATTAATTTTTTTCCATATTTTTATTTTTCAAATCGCTCTCCTGTAAAGTTTTCAAAATGGCGCTTAAATCAAGTCGCCTTTTAACCGTCGATATTATCTAATAGCTTTAGCTTAAAAGTTAATTATTAAAAAAAAATTAACCGTTTCGTCTAGGACTTCAGAGCAGAAAAGATAAGTTACTGGAATAAAAATAACTAGTTTTATATTTTTATTCCAGTAATATCCGTCTCATTCGTATTTTGAAATCGGAGTACACCTACTGAATTAGTTTAGCACTTTGGCTGCAACAAATTCGACATTCGTGTACCTGACTTGCATACCAAATGAGGACAAACAAACCTACTTAGTGACTTTTAACATGCATAATGTTGATGTCTATACGATATTTTGGACGTACCCTAGCCACGGAGTTGATTTCGTAGTCTTCTTCTTCCCTTCGTTAATGGCCTCTGTCCGTCATTTCGACAGACAATTTTGCCAATGTCAAGTGTTAAAATTGTTATAAATAAGTCAAGTCAAGTCATTTGTCAAGTCGGCTGTCGTTTGTTTTGAAAAGAAAATGGTGGATTTTCTCTTCAAAACCTAACACGAATTTTCACATTCAGAAAAACCACTTTACACACATTTATTCCAATGGCTCACACTTTATGTTACGACCTAAGTATTATTGGTTAAAATTCCACCAAAATTAAACAACAATACTCACAATAACACAAGAAAAACTATTAAAATAAAAGTGCTATGTGTCGTTTCAAAAAATGTCAAAACTCGTGTCGATTTCGTAGTCGCAGCGCCGAATACAGAATAAAATCTGTCATCTGTCAATTCCGTTTTTTTGACACTGACAAAATTGTCTGTCGATATGCAAAAGCAATGAAATCAAAATTGTCTGTCGAAATGACGGACAGAGGCCATTAATGAAGAGAAGAAGAAGAAATAAATGTTTGAGTGTATAAATAAATGACGTCACTTATACCAATTAAAATCAAGATTGACGGCATAAAGAGGATATTCATAAGCTAATTTAAATTAATGAGGGATATCTGTTGTACCTTCTCTAAAATTGTCGACGTATATTTAACTAAAGTAAAAATAACATTGTTTTGGAATGTCTAAACAAAGCCCTATCATATGACACCCCACTTGGTATTATTGTACGACTTAATTTTTTTTTACTCTCTTTGGACCTTCATTTCTTTACAACCCCTTGACCTATCACGAGATCTCAGTTCGGGGCGAACTACCTACTAGTCATTAGTTGTAATTTTCTTTGTGAATAAATCTATACTAGTCATTAAATATAGAAGTAAATTAAACAAATAAACGTAGTAGTCACAGAAATAGTAGTAGTTTGACTCAATATTTTTGTTTTTTATTTAGTTTTAATACTTATTTTTTCAAATAAGTTGTTATTGTATTAGTTTTCCTGTCGGTAATCAGTAACCATAAAAGTACCTACCGTGGAACCGCCACACCCACAGGTACATGCAGACAGACCATTCAAATATTTTTAAAATTTTGCACAGAAATGAACTTTTTGCATCTCCAACAAATCATACCTGCAACTAAATATCGGCCGAAATATTACATTCTTCTTCTTCTTTTATATATGGCCTCTGCCTATAATTTCGACAGACAATTTGGCCAGTGTGAAGTGATATATTTGAAACTAGCCGTCTCCCGCGGCGTTGCTCGCGTTAGAGTGTGACTTTTCAAAATTCCTTTCTTAGTGCGCCCCTACACTATATAAGGAACCTACCTTCCAAATTTCATACCTCTAGGACTTATAGTTTAGGCTGTGCGTTGATTCTCTGTCAGCTTCAAAAGAGTTTTATATATATTGATGATGATGATGATGATGATAATATACTTCAGTCAAGTCAAGTTATTCCTCAAGTCAGCTGTCGTTTGTTTTGAAGGCAAAATGGTAGATATTTTTCTTCAAAACTTGGAGACGAATTTTCACATTCAGAGAAACATTTAATCCAATGGCTCACACTTTATGTTACGACTTAAGCATTATTGGTTCATTTCCAAAATTAAACAAAACTCACAATAACACAAGAAAAACTATTAAAAT
The DNA here is from genome assembly GCA_918843925.1 of Eulithis prunata. Taxonomy (NCBI): domain Eukaryota; kingdom Metazoa; phylum Arthropoda; class Insecta; order Lepidoptera; family Geometridae; genus Eulithis; species Eulithis prunata. The sequence goes on along the minus strand of OU974023.1, from coordinate 3,004,223 downwards.
AAAAATGCTGTGTTGTTTAAAAAAATGTGAAAACTCGAATCCCCTATTACATTCTTCTTCTTCTTTTGTTGTTATGGCTGTTCGGTGGCTAGGGCTGCCACGAATTTGCCAATGTCAGTGTTTATTGGCGTTTACTGGTTTACTAATCTTTTAACAAAAGGCGGAGATCTGAGTAGGTAGGTTAAGAAAAATGACCGGTGAAGAAGGGAATATAAGCGCTTCAGTTTGGACAGAATATGACAAGTTTGACAGATCGGGCAGTTGCAAATGTCAGAGCGCTGCCGTGTGCACGTGAAGAGGCAGTCAACGTTACGTCACAACGTTTCCTCAATGCAAAGTTGTAGCTCCTTAACCTAAAAACCATTCATCAATATTCAAAAACCAAACGACGCTTGTACAGTCGCGAACAGCTACGGAATAAACAAGTGGTAGGTATTTGATAGCCAAGTTGTGTAACATGCTTTGGTAGGTACTGCGATAGTAATTTTAATCTACATGGTCTTGCATAAGCCGTAGGTATATAAAAACTAAGTTTCGTCCTTGAAGTAAACAATCTTTTTAACCAGACTTAAAAAAGGAGGAGATTCTAAATCGATTTCATTGATTCTTTTTTTTTGGTAGATCGTACTTCAGAAATGGTCCCATATAATTATCAAAATCAGTTCAGTTTGGCAGTTACATAAGAATAACTGGAAAATACGTCATCCACGTACACGACATTGCGTATTTTGCTTTCCTGTGACTTTTCAGTGGTGTTTACGATAGAACAATTCCAATGAACTGCCATCATCATCATCAGGTGATGAAGCCGTATCAAATTGAAGTCGGTTCTTCTAGTTTTGAAACTTATAAATTATTCCAGATATCTCCTACACGCGTAGCATGCTACAGCGTAGCGAAAAGGATTTCTAGAGAAAAAAAAAATCCCCATAGGGATTTCTTAGTGGGACGTTAGTATTATATGATCTGTGGTGGGTCTCACTGGCTACGTCGTAGCATGCTACGGTGTAGCAGAGAAAATTTCCGGAGAAAAAGATAAAAATCTCCATAAAAGGATTAATAGGGATTTCTGGAACATATCGATAAGCAAGCTCGTATAAGTTAGTAGTCAACTCTGGTGACAGTGTTTTTAGGCCGCCTTAAGGCCTCCATCGTGGCTTAACGACTGCTAGAGCCGGGACCGACAGTTTAACGTGCCCTCCGAAGCACGGAAGAACATATCGATAAAATGGCAAAATTGATCACGGGCCAAATTGATAGATATCTATCTACTCTGCTAGTAGATTTTTGCGGAAGCTCATAAAACAGTAGGTGTTGTGTTATATTTATTAGCGTGAAAACACGTCTCTTTAGAAACTCCGTCAGAACGATGACAAATTGATTCTCCGGTATTTTGAGTTCATGATGATAATAATATAGAATAGTAAAAATAAAAATAAGACAAATACGTTTCAAGGTTTGTTTTTCATGTCACGTTATAATATATTCAAATGTTGTGGGCTAGCAAATTCAAAAGTAGATACGTATGTTAAATAGGAGAATAGTCTTAACTTTATAATTTATACTATAAAAAATATTTATACGGTGGCTAACTAAATTTCGTAACAGTATTATTATTTTACTTCAGGATTTTCTTTTTTTAAATTTACGTATGTCAGTGTATTTCAGGGACGTTTGCATGCGAGTGAAACTTCATCGACCTATTTTATTTTAATTCTAGCTGATACCCGCTACTTCGTACGCGTGCGAAACTTTTCACCAAAATATATATCAACCAGCTTACGCTGAACCTCGTAGCAAATGGCTGCTTTTGGTTTAGAGAGTTCAAGCCTATGTTTGAATCCAAAAAAAGGGTTTCTGAATTATATAAGTTTCATTGAAATTGATCTAGTAGTTTAGACGTGATCTGCGAACAAACAAACAGATAAACAGACAAACTCGATTTTCGGAATAAGAATATAGGTATTATTTAGTAGATCTGCTTAATTAGTTTATTCTTATTTTTAATTTTAGTTATTCGTTTTTTTACCGTTTTTTATTAGTATTAATAAATAGATACCTAGATCTATTAATACAAAAAAGGTTGATTACAATGTATTGCTGCATGTACGAATTTATACCATAAGCCAGTTGAATAAAGGTTAATATTGCATCTCGAAAGTAAATGATAATCCTATGATTTATTTATCCATTAACACATTAATATTAATCTTGTTTCATAAAATAGAAAGGGTATAAACCCGCCTATAAAGCTTACGCACATCTAACACGTCTTATCTTCTAGGTGATAAGGTAGAAAATTGCTTGTGTATTTTTCTAGGCCAGGAGTGTATGAAAATATACCTATGTTGTTGTATGGCGATTGGGACGCGTGCGTCCATTAGAGCTGTTCTCTGATTACGTAAATAGCAAAAGCAATAGCAATAGCAATGCGTCAAAAACGCACATTTGAACATAGAACGTCAAATCATCATCATCATCAACTCTTTTGAAGCTGACAGAGAATCAACGCACAGCCTAAACCATAAGCCCTAGAGGTATGAAATTTGGAGGGTAGTATCCTTATATAGTGTAGGGGTGCACTAAGAAAGGAATTTTGAAACGTCACACTCTAAAGGGTAGAACGCGAGCAACGCCGCGGGCGACGGCTAGTAATTTATAAGTTTGAAAACTTGAAAAAACCGACTTCAATTTGATACAACTTCATCATCAGATGATGATGATGGTAGTTTATTGAGCTTGTTCTAATGACCATAAACACCATTGAAAGGTCAAAGGAAAGCAAAATACGCAATGTCGTGTACGTGGATGACGTGTTTTTCCAGTTATTCCTATTTAACTCCCAAACTACTGAACTGATTTTGACAAAAATTTTATGGGACCAATCTGAAAGTATACCCTTTCAATTAAATTTCCCTTTTATTTTATAAAAAAAGTATTTTTTCAAATCGGTTCATAATTGACGGAGTTTAGAGGTAACATACATTAAAAAAAAAAAAAATACTATATACCGAATTGATAACCTCTTCTTTTTTTGAAGTCGGTTAAAAAGCGTGTCACAGTTCACTGCCGCACGTTGTCGTAATTTGACATCACCACAAATGTTGCCGTCCCTTTCTCATAAAGTGAAACAAAAAAGACGGCTATATTTCTAGAGCTGTCAAATTAGGTTAGTTTAGAAAAATGCAACATTGCCAGACACTTTCATAAACAAGGGTGTCTGGCAAGGGGTTGCCACGATGTTACCTACTCTATTTTCAAATAAAATGTAATTGAAGAACCTTCAATAATTAGAGAGGGCCTTACCGGTGACTCCGCGTCCGCTTTCGCTTCCGCGTATCTGAGTATCGAAGCCTAAGGACATAGAAGCCTTCGTGCTTACGTGACTCTCGGGACGCGTGACCAGAATATTCCCATTAGACTTTGGTTTCCGGTTGACCATGACCGTCATATAACGATCGATATAAATATCACAATGGTTTGAAAATTAGAACCATCGCGCCTAGTAACGATCAACTAATATCGGAACAGATCAGGCTCTCGTATATCGGAGCACACAATCATGCATAATGCAATTACAGGTACATGAGACTTAACACCTTTATGTCTCAGAGCGCAGTTCAATGCATCACAGGGTACGTCCTCGGTGGATGTGCTCAGTGAGACAATGTATCGTTATAGGCAGTGGTTACTAATAAACATCAGGTTTCTCATTAGCTTGATCCATTATTTAGTTGTACCTACTTATGAAAAAAATATATTATAATGAAATAAATATTCTGTTTCTTTGTACCACAGATCATATAATACTATGTATACTGTACTATTCATGTCTTGAAAAAAAAGTAATTTGACAATTTTACTGACGTGAGAAGGACAAAATATAAAAACATAACAAACGTTACTAGGTTTGCTATCATGTATTAATCATCTAGACAACGTAATATACCTACCTACCTGTAGACGATGCAAACCTCCTCGGTAGGCGAGTGACGGATGGTGGTGTAAAAGTTTTAGTTTGATTGAGTGATGTCACAGGAGAAGGAATAGATTTTGGTTTAAAATATTTTTGCAATTTTTAATTTAGTAAATTAAATTACAATAATTTTACTTTGAAAAACAACTCTATTTTTTCTCTGTCACCTGTGAATTAGGTACTTATACCTACAAATTTATTTATTTTTATTTGTATATTCGTAAGAATTTTCTGTCCTGCTGGATTCGACATGAATAAATTAAAACTTCCTTAATTTATCTTGAACTAGCCGTCGCCCGCGGCGTTGCTTGCGTTCAAGCCCGCTTAGTGTGCGACTTTTCAAAATTCCTTTCTTAGTGCACCCCTACACTATATAAGGATCCTACCCTCCAAATTTCATACCTCTAGGACTTACAGTTTAGGCTGTGCGTTGATTCTCAGTCAGCTTCAAAAGAGTTTTATATATATTGATTAAAGCGCTTTCGAAAGCCCTAGAGCAGTATTTTACGGTCGTCGTATTTTTACGAATCCACACTTTGTCCCTTGAAGATATCTAACCACATGAGACCTATTGAGTGGTATATGTGTTTCTTATTGGCCTGCCAACCTGTTGTTTCCTCGTGTCTCCAGTTTCCTAACTAACCTTGTGTTATTTGAAGTAAGCCCTTCAACTTGATGATCCAATCTATTCTACATCTACTAAGTATAATAAAACAGTAAAAAAGCCAAAAACTAAAAATAAAGATATGGATAAACTAAATATGCAGATCTACTAAATAAACGATTCTGATTCCGAATATCGAGTTTATCTGTTTATCTGCTTGTTTGTTCGCGGATCACGCCTTAACTACTGGACCAATTTCAATGAAACTTATACCATTCAGAAGCCCTTGAAACATAGGCCATATTTTATTGAAATCAGTGACGTGCATTCTTAGATACAGCTTGCACTCTCTAAACCAAAAGCAGCCATTTGCTACGAGGTTCATCGTAAGCTGGTTGAGAGATATTTTGGTGGAAAGTTTCGCACGCGTACGAACTCGCGGGTATCAGCTAGTGCGAATATAAAATTAAAACATTTGTGGTGTAACTGATGAGTTACCAGCTTTGACGGGTGCAGGGTTGATTCCCGTGGCAGGACATTTTTTTGTAAAAGAGGTGTACCTACTGTGTTCTCTACTAGCAATTATCTTACTGGCATTCAAATATGAGCCTAAATTTAATCCTACTCGTATAAGCTCATAACGCAATAACTCTAGACCCGATATTCAATCCAATGACGTCATAGCATGACCTGCCAAGCCACCTTTAGTGCAAACAATAAACTTTATGCCAAATGAAAATGCACTCTGACGGGAAGCGGTAAACTTTATTTTTGCGTTTCGTTGGACAATTAATAAAGAAGTGTTTGGAATAGAATGCAGTGGTGCCTCTCAAAGCGACTGTTTGGAATGTGGTATACTTTATTGTTATTGAACCAATAACGCGCTGTGTTTAGTCGAGTTTAATTTGCTGTCAATATAAACACGATAAAACAAATGAAAGTATTCATTCGAGTTTTGGCCTTTTTTTGAAACAACATAATATATTACTTATAGCAATTTTATTTTCATAGTTTCTCTTGTGTTATTGTAAGTAGGTATTGTTGTTTAATTTTGGTGGAATTTTAACCAGTAATACTTAGGTCCTAACATTAAGTGTGAGCCATTGGATTGTGTAATGTGGTTTCTCTGAATATGAAAATTCGTTTCAGATGTCAAAACAAACGACAGCCGACTTGACGAAGACTTGACTTGATTTATATTATTTCAAATACATCACTTTGACATTGGCAAAATTGTCTGTCGAAATGACGGACAGAGGCCATTAATGAAGAGAAGAAGAAGAAGAAGGTATAGAAGAAAAAGATGAAAGTATTATGAGGACACGAGTTTTGACATTTTTTGAAACGACACATAGCACTTATATTTTAATAGTTTTTCTTGTGTTATTGTGAGTATTGTTGTTTAATTTTGGTGGAATTTTAACCAATAATACTTAGGTCGTAACATAAAGTGTGAGCCATTGGAATAAATGTGTGTAAAGTGGTTTTTCTGAATGTGAAAATTCGTGTTAGGTTTTGAAGAGAAAATCCACCATTTTCTTTTCAAAACAAACGACAGCCGACTTGACAAATGACTTGACTTGACTTATATTATTACAATTTTAACACTTGACATTGGCAAAATTGTCTGTCGAAATGACGGATAGAGGCCATTATTGAAGAGAAGAAGAAGATGAAAGTATTATTAGAAACAAAACTCAGATTACGGGCTCAGTGTACCATACGCTAGCATTACGATACATTTGCGAATGTCACGTTTATTCGTGATCAAGGCACTAAGAAATCATACAAGGAAAGATCATAAAAGAAATCCTAACCAAAATAGAGACTAATAAAATATGAAAAATAGAAGTACACCTTTATAAGTCTAAATAAATAAACAAATTAAAAATGGAAATTGTTAATAAATAAAAACCCTTAAAAGCCCGTAAAATTATTTACGGGCCATAGCTCCACTTTATCTTGGAAACAAACATGGAACTTCGCTTAAAATCACGCATATTTTATACCCTTTCTAAGCAGCAATAATTCCTTTTAGGGTTGATGTCTCAGAGGTAGCACCAGTTTCTAACCGTAATGGTATAATGAATATATGAATGAATGAATGAATGAATGAATGACAATTACTTTATTGTACGTAGGTTCACCTTACAAACTAATATGCGAGACAGATTATAAAGAAAATAGGATACAAGTATAAATGCGTTGTTTAGGTCAAAAGGTATAAAAACTTGCTTAGTCATAAATAATGGGGTTGTAATTTTCTTTGTGAATAAAGTAATTAACCGATAGATCAACGAATATGTTTTACACACTGCCATATCATAAGGAAACCCGCGGCTTAGTTAGCTCCGCACGTATTGACCTTGTCTCTCCTGTGGATAAGGCCGACTAGGCTGAGAGGATGGTATAGATGCCAAGCCTACTCAATCTAAACATTGTCGCAGGCACTAAAGTGTCCCGTTAAGTGTAGGCATAGGTTGCCTCCTGACGCTGTATAAATCATCTTCAATATTAGGTGTAAAGGCCTATTATACATATACCAACCTACATATTGTAAGGGCTTACTCGGTATATATATTCCGGCGAATGTGAGTACCTACACAAAACTCTCAAGATACTATTTGTATCTATCTAGTATTACCATGGACCAATGTATTAGGTAGTTGTAAAATAATAATTAAAAAAAAAAATACTATGCCATAGCAACCAAATAGTGGGGATTTCTGGAAAAAAAAAACAGAAATCCCCATTGCCACGTAGTAGACATGCTACGTCGTAGCAGTGGGGATTTCTGAAAAAAAATGAAATCCTTACTGATTAGGATTTATTAGTGGGGATTTTTGGAATATATCAACAGAAACTGTGCAACGTAAAATGAACCCAATTTTCAATCTATTATAATTAGGTGAGTTGCGACGACGGAAGAGCATTTTTCATACGCGATGCGTTAATTTTATACGCGACGTTGACTGACGTAAAATCTCTTATTAATTTTTGTGAATAAAGCTTTTACACTGTGCACATGACGTCATAGGATTTAGACGGGTTTCAGCGCGTGTGAAAATAAAGCTTTTCGTTATTTTCACTAAAATATTTCGAGTGAAATAGAAGGTTTAGCAGTAGTAGAGCTTCTTGTGAAGAGCTCGTCTGTAGAAGTACTACCACCGTATATTTCTGCCGCCAAGCAGTGACGCTGGCATGCTGTGTTTCGGTTTGAAGGGTATGTGTGCTTGTGCAATTACAGGCACATTAGATTTCAACACCTTTCGGCCTCATCACGTTATCAGATTTATCTTGGATTTATAGAAAAACCCTGTCTCTAACTGAGATCGTTTATGTCTTACTATGAACTATGTCTCAAAGTATAGTGGACGCAGTGCAATCCTCAGTGCACATCTTTAGTGGATGTGCGCAGTAAGGCAATGCATCGTTATAGGCAGTAGCTACCACTTAACATCAGGTGGGCCATAGGTTTGATTTCATCATTTAGTTGTATAAAAAAAAACAGTCTTGATGTTTTGGGGGTTATTCAGTATCTGAGATAATAGAAAAATATCCTTCGAGCATACTAACTGCTAAAAAGCTGCATCAGGCCGTTAGTAAGACTGGATAGAATAAACCGTATTTACGAGCCCGTTTTCTTTCCATTGCGGTATTAGTTAGCCGATTGTAAACATTTGCCTCTATACAGCGCTCGGTTTATATGAAATCTTTGTGATATTACCAAATGGGTTAAGTCTTCTAGAGCTAGGTGTATCATAAAGTCAGTAGCTGCATGGCTTTCGAGGCGTTTGTGCGTATGGCCTTAAGCTAGTTCACACTCGCATACGAGATGTGCGTTACGAGCGTACAAAAAAGAGCAAACAAGCTTATACCCAGAAAATACGCTCATTCTGTAACCCCTTTGAATATTATGTACTTCAAAAACGCTCCCGTGTATACAATAATAACAAAATATTTTTAGGTGTGTTGTACATGAATTTTATTTTCATACAACACGTATACAAAATATACTTACAAATAAAATACAAATCATTATTACATACCTAATATCCTACGCATGGATAACCTCTCTATTTTCGGTTGTTTTTTTATAATTAACCAAATAAAGTATATTATTTTTGTTGTGGTTTTCCGCACGTAGATACGTCCCACGTGACAGGCTGATTGTAATGTGACGCCTCTATTATAGGCTTTCTACATTTCACTCACTGGTGAGTTCTTCAATAGCGCAATCATGTTGCTTCTCTTCTTAAAAATCCGCGGTCTCCTAATTGCTTGTTTTTCATCTCGACTCGACCTCATTTCCATTCACCTAAAAACCCTAAGCCGATGCGATTCTGATTAACGCAATTATCTGACCGAATGTTCTTTGATTTTATGAAGCAATCCATTTACCCAATGACTGTTTTCATACTGACACACGACACGACATCTAGGTACACGATATCGTCGCAGCTAATCGTGCACACACAAAACTGTAATACGACATTGCATTTTCAATTTGCTCGTTTTATGTCTGTACCCTTATTAGGTAGGTATTAGACGCTTTCAGGCCCTTATACATCATCTTCTTTGTCGTATCACTCTTGTCAGAGTGATCGTGGTCGTCATATTGGAGCAGTGGCCCGTCTTACAATCCTCCGCCATTCTTCCCGAACCGCTGCTTTTCTGGCACATTCGTTCAGAGGAACATCAATTGCAGCCTAGACTTGGTCCGTCCATCTCATCGGTGATCGGCCGCGCGCTCTTCTGCCCTCGAACTTTCCCTTATACATGCTTATACTGATAAAGAAATCTTTACTCAAGCATAGATGTCAGTAGAGATTTTCATACAAAAATCTATGCTCGAGCCTGGATCACTGCTCGAGCAGTAAATCAGTGTTAATGCCGATAACGGAGCCCCGAGTCTGTGCATTTGTTTTGACTTTTGACTCGAGTATAGCCCACGCAAAAGCATTCGCAAAGCGAGACATTTTGTTGAGAATTGCAAAATTCCTAAATCTTCCGGTAGAGGCGCTTATCCGGTTTTCATACAAAATTTCTTGCGAAAAGAGTCGAAAGTCAAAAAAAATGCACAGACTCGAAGCTCAGTTCCAGTAGGTGACTAAAGTGTCGTGTCGGTGTCTGGAAGTATACAAATGCCCAATGATTCACAGAAGTAGGCGTGTAAGTAGATCTGTGCTATGAACGAGAATTAGACGGCTCATAAACGAAGAATAAACATTCCTGGAATAGCCGGGAATAGCTCCGCAAAACAAACGGTCTCGTACAATGTAGACTGTAGGCTCCACTCTACATTGCGATAATGATATAACTAAGAAAATATCGTTCTACTTACCTGATTTCACCAGGTAAAATGCATTTTAAAATATAATATAAATAACTATACGTGCAGAAAGCTCAACCCCCGTATCGTAAGCTAATATGAACTGCTTTCGCTGCCCAGCATAATGTCAAGTGACGTGGCTACAGATATACGAAAACGAGACGCTTTGGACAGCAAAAAACGCGCTTAAATGCGCTAATGTCACTATGTAGTCTACTAGTAAGTACTACTAGTACTAAATTATAGGTATTCTGTGACTAAATAGTGACATTAGCGCGGTTCAGCGCGTTTTTTGCCGTCAAAATAATAATAATAATAATAATCGTTTATTTGGAACAATTTACAGTATGAATAAGGTACAATTTAAAAACGAAGAGGCTGCAAAAGTTATAAAAAGCTTCGGTTCTGTGGCCACATCGCTTGACATTATGCTGGGCAGCGAAAGTACTCGTAGTTCAGAGCTTACGATACGGAGGCAGTTGTCCTTTGACACTGTCCACAGCGTCGTGCGAGTTCGATCCTCAATGTGACCAAATTTATTTGATGAACATCAATGTTTTTTGCGAACTGCGTTTTTAGGGTTTTACATGATTTTCTTGGCATTCATTTCGAATACGTAAATATATAAAATGAATTTCCAAAAGTTATAAGGTACTTTTGTTATATTCTTGTTAGACCCTTCTTAAGTTACTACCGGTAGGTATAGGTTTACGGGCGTACTTTCTAATGTGTTTGGTTTCATAAAAGTTAAATAAAATACTTTTAGAAATGTAATTACAATAACAAAATCTCATTGCAAAACCACACACTCCTAGAATAGTTACACAGGATTTAAAGTGCATTAGGACTATGAACTGATTTTCAACCGGTATATAACGTAACTAGCCGTCGCCCGCGGCGTTGCTCGCGTTCTACCCTTTAGGGTGCGACTTTTCAAAATTCCTTTCGTAGTGCACCCCTACACTACATAAGGATACTACCCTCCAAATTTCATCCCTTTAGGACTTATAGTTTAAGCTGTGCGTTGATTGTCAGTCAGCTTCAAAAGAGTAACATATTTAGAAGATTAGCAGTTTTAATATCAATATAAGACATTTTTAAGTTAGTCCAAACGGGCTTTAATGAAATTATAATATTAGTTTCACAGACGAAAATGCTCATCTATTTATTTTGTTGCCGACTGTACTAACACGCTACATCGTTGTTTATTTTGCATATTAACCTCGTGGCCGCAAAATCGATGTACCGTACATTTTACAGTTCTACCTGACACAATATTGACGAACTGATCGAAAACGAATGGTAACAGAGCCCCGAGTTCTGTGCATTTGTTTTGACTTTCAACTCGAGTATAGCACACGCAAACGCATTTGCAAAGTGAGACATTTAGTATGAAAACCGGATAAGCGCCTCTACCGGGAGATTTGGGAATTGTGCAATTCCTTTTCATCAATCTCTAGCCGATACGAACTCATCGTATATTTCAGAAATTCCTCACTAACTACGTCGTAAGCTACGGTGTAGCAGGGGGGATAGTGAGTGCTTCCTCGTTCAACCCACAATTTTTCTACCCAATCTTATTTTTCCTCGTTCAACCCAAAACATATGCCTCGTTCTACCCAATCCAAAAATCTCAGTCACAGTGTATTCTAAACAGTACAGACACTGTGTTATTATTCAAAGATCAAACTTGCTAAAATTATTACTCACAGTAGCTTCAAATTACGTATATGGAGGTAATAATATTTTATGACAATGTTTATGGTCTCTTCAAACAAATGCACGTGCAATTCCAAATATGTTATTCAAAAATAAGATGGTAATATTAAATGTTACCATCGATAGGCTTAATAGTTTATTTTGCATTGATATTATATTTAATGTAAGTATATATTCTTTTATCAAAAACGTGTACTTACTTGTAGCTGTTTATGTTTTAAATATTCGATCTCAAAAATGTGATTTTGCATGACTGATTTTATATACCTAGATAGCTAAGAAATGTGATTTTGCACGACTGATTTTATATACCTAGATAGCTAAGAAATGTTTATTATTCAAATTTATATCTACTTGCCAGACCTGTATTTAAAATATGTGTAAGCTGTTCTGTTGAATATTAAATGACTGATTTTTTAAAATAAAAATATTCATAATAAATGTCTACAATTTGTTTGTCTGCTGACCCTACTACTTCGGTGTTTCACTGTGTCATTTATTTGAATATAAACAATAGAAATTGGAAATAAGTAGGTTTGGGTTGAAAGAGGAACTTAAATCAAACGTTTTGGGTCGAACGAGGCAAAATACCTATTGGGTAGAAAAATTGTGGGTTGAACGAGGAAGCACTCGGGATAGTCAGACTCATAAAATAAAGACGTCTTGTCGTTAGTCTGCGTTCACACAAAGGCTTTGAAACGTCATTTTGAAGAAATGATTGCTCAGATACTCATCAGCATTACTTGACAGGTTTTGTTATAAGCGGAGTGTAATTTTTTTTGCAATTTGCAAATGAAAGCCTTTTGTCTAAATGTTAGTAATCAATATGGAAAAGCTAAGCTAAAAATATGATGGCAAATGGCAACACAGCGAATGCCATTCAAGCAATAATTGAATGGAGTTTTTAAAATTCAGTACCTATTTGTTTTTTAGCATCAACGTGTGCAAGAAAAACCATGACAAATTTCACTTATGTCATTGGTAGATTACTCAACTTCAACTTCTTGGAGATTCTTGGATGTAGATTACTAGTAAAAGTACCTTATAGGTATCTACTGCCTCCATATCGCAAGCTCTGAACTGCTTTCGCTGAACAGCATAATGTCAAGCGACGTGAGTAAAGATATACGAAGACGAAGCTTTTGACGGCAAAAAACTCGCTGAAACGAGATGCTTCCAATTTTTTTTATATCAATTTGGCTAGAGAGAATCTTTGGAAAATTCAATGCAGAATAATGAAGAATTAAAAAGAATTTTAACACACAGATATTTAACGCACCTTGGTAAGTAACCGAAAAGCCAGCATAAAACCATGAATAACGATGTCGCGTGACATACGCAAACAAAAGTACTTGGCCTATGTTCGTTCGCCCCAAACTGTATTCACTGCTCAATAAATTCCGCTAAGGAGCTATAAGCCCGACCAAATATTTTGTGCGTAAAATTTGGACATAAGCCAATAGCAACAGGTTTGTCCCACAAACCAGTAAGGGCTCACAAGCTATTACTAAATTCGGAGAAAGTTTTATTATGAATTGGCTATTTTTTTGATTCTTTTTCAGCCATTACCAAAGCTTCTTCAAGCTGGCGTGGAAAATTATCAGTTATGTAAACTTCCCGGTAGGGGCGCTGCTCAAATCTCTTTACAAAATGCAGTTTACGTGGTTTATGTGTATACGTAAACCGTACACACTAGGAATCACATGCTGATGGGTATGGAGTAGGCAGTGACTACAAAATGGTGCACTTGGTGTTTTAAAATTCTTCAAGGGTCTGCAACGCGCATGTGATACCTCTGGTGTTGCAGGCGTCCATAGGCTACGGTAACCGCTTTCTATCAGGCGGGCTGTACGCTTGTTTGCCTACTTAGATGTATAAAAAAAAGGTAGCGTAGCAACCCTACAGGGCAGCTAGCGGCTACAACCCACAAGGTTGTCCCGACATCCCGACACTAGACTTTTGTTCCCGATGTCATACGTTACCTCACTTTTCAATTAAGAAAAACAATAGTCAGCTTTCCTTGAGAGTGTAAACAATGGTTTATTTTCATCTGCTTTGTGTTTGAACTTTGCAGCATAAAAGCTTTTTAAATCAACATAGGTGTCAATTACTTTTGGCGGACGATGAGAAATGTTTTTTTCGTGTCAGTTTAGTAGCACATGGCTCATTGAACTACTTACTAATGATATCGCCAATTAAATTTAAATTAAAAAAAATATCTTGGATACAACTCATGGATTTTTCAACAAAAAAAAATGAAAGAAGTCGAGCAAACTTTTTTTTTTACCTTAAACCATTCCGTGCAACATTTCTGAAAAAAAAACCATTATAAAATAATAACTCGAAAAATTCAAAAAAAATGCGAACATGGGGTATTTTATTACTAGATACTAGTAGTAAAATACCCCCAAAGGGTTCAAACACATCATGAAAAAACTTCTCTCTTCTCGTATTGAGCTAAGATCAATAAAATCGATGCATGTATAGGTACGTATGCGATATGTTCTACATTACTTTACCACAGCAATAACCCCGGTCCTACCCACACACATCAAGTCGAAACTAACTAGTTAGGGTTCATGTTCTGCCTGAAATTGGGAGCGGGGGGGGGGGATTGGGTAGCTAATAGCTCCATTTGGATTGGATTTCCAACAACATAATTGTATGGAATGTGAGATGATCTTAAATATAATAAACGTGTAGGCTTAATGGTATAGGTACTACATTATTTGAAACAATTTTTTAATCCTTGTTTTTTATGTGAAAAAGTAACAGGAGAATTTTTTTCTTATAGATAAGGATGTCTCTTCAATCTTCCCGGAAAATCCCGGAAAAAGAACTGAATTTTTACCATCGTTGGATAAAACTCTACATAAATTGCCTCTCATTTATAACTCTCGCCCTCGCAATAAAATATTACAGTTTAGTTTTTAAATAGGTATTTTCTATCCAACAAATAAATTAAAATAAAATACGGCCCGAAGCCCGCACTTTTGGGCGTTTTATTGAGGTCGCTTCCAACTGAGCTACATTTACAAAGTTTCTTGTTAAGGGTTTCCTACCCCTGTAAGTTTCAAATTTTGCTTATAATAATGTAAATTAGGGTTTAAAATGGCTTGCGCTCTTAAAATAAAAACAGGAAGCTGCTGTACCAAGGGTAAAAAAGTATTGAACTAGGTTACCAACGGCACTGAGTTAATTAATGATCATCTGAAAGATCGAAATATATACTACTAGCCGTCGCCCGCGGCGTTGTTCGCGTTCTAGACCCTTTAGAGAGTGACTTTTCAAAATTCCTTTCTTAGTGCACCCCTACACTGTATAAGGATACTATCCTCCAAATTTCATACCTCTAGAACTTATAGTTTAGGCTGTGCGTTGAATTTCAGTCAGCTTCAAAAGAGTTTTATAAATTTAGAAGATAGAAGATTATAGAACCATGATTCCTAAACGGTTTATCTTGCTATGCTATGGCCAAAGTAATACTACTTTTGAGAAAATCATAGATGATTTGTAAAGAAAGTGTTTTGGTGATCAGTCAGATTGAACAGTCAGTCGTACAGAAATTTTATATATTTGTATTTTCAGTAGCACAAGTTTGGTGGAAACCGCAGTTGACTATGTTAACTAGGAGTCAACAGTTTCAGAGGGCGATGTTGGAATTTGTTTCAGTAGAATTTTGGTTTTCACATTTTGAACGTGAGTTGAACAATGAACCTTTCATTCTCTTTGTGGTAATAGTTATACCGACTGCAGTGGATAGCATTTCAGTCGATATTTATAAAGAACCTAAAAAAACAAAAAAAGGACTATATTTTTCATCTTATTTTTATATTCGATTGCGTAGAGTGCAGTTGCTAAACTCTGTTTGAAAAATATGAAAAAAAATTAAAAGCCGCGCATCCGGCTTCTTTCAGGGGCACAGATCATAAATAAATACCATACCCTGGGTAAAGTATTATATGATCTGTGCCCTGGAGTACCAGAGTGAAAATTAAGCCCTTATTAATATAATTATCTACTTCACTAAAGCGAGAAAGGCCCAACAAAAACGTTACTTTCATAACGTACCATTTCTGAAACTTTCCATCCCATGAAATAATTAAATATTACTTATTAATCAAGTTTGACAGTCACCTGACGTTACGTCAACGTTGAAAATAGGGCTGGAAAAGATGACAAAAGCGTTTTATTCTGTGCACATTGAGCGGACAAAAACATAGCGGAAAAATATTGCCGCATGGGCGTTATCGTAACATTTTTTGTCCATCGAATTTTAGTAATTGTATAATATTCTAAACTACTATGCTTGTATTATATCTTGAAGTCCTTTCCGTCCAAGGTTGTCTGGAAGAGATCGCTGCATAGCGATAAGACCGCCCATTGTATAATTAATTTAAGTTTTTGTTTTGTATTGTAATTCCTATAGGTTAAGGTGTGCAATAATAGTACATTATGGTACTAGTGTGGTACATTGGTGATTACCGCCGAGGTGCCATTTTTCAACACACTTGTGAATAAAATAACAATAAAATAACTATAATTTCAACAGTGAAAACGCGTTGTGAAAAATGTTTCGCTATGGCGGGAAAAATTAAT
The DNA here is from genome assembly GCA_918843925.1 of Eulithis prunata. NCBI lineage: Eukaryota > Metazoa > Arthropoda > Insecta > Lepidoptera > Geometridae > Eulithis > Eulithis prunata. The sequence goes on along the minus strand of OU974023.1, from coordinate 2,987,993 downwards.
CAGTTTTCCTATGCGCGCTCATTGCGATCGGCCACAGACTAAAGGGATGAGGTTTTTTTTTATTTATTTTCCGCGCTTAGGGCTTGCGCCTATTCTGCCACGTAAAAAATGGGGAATTTAAAGTTTTCTTTTATTACAGAGAAAACAAAAGTTATATTTGAGTGAAAGTTTTATTTATTAAACACGTACGAGTTAAAATTATCTATTTAAATAAGAAGTTGCATGAAATGAGCAAGCAATAGGAACATTCATTTATTTGTTCTATTGAACACGATCTTTTTTTTGAATAAAAACTTTTTAAGTAACAAAGCTACTCAACCAATAAAATTTTTAAAAAAAATCTATAACTCACTAGTGAGTTATAGCAATGAAAAAGTCACAGTTTGATTATGGGTATCATTATGTGCCTAATTGCGGTGACCATAGAGCCACTTTATGAGCAAGTGTGTTGAAAAGTATTTTCTATCTTTTTCCATCTATGCTGAGTTTTCAAATAATTTCTTGCCAAGCTCTAGGTACTTCCAATTGAAATCTTAAAGATGTTGCAGCTTCTATCAGTTGTTTCTATATTTATTTATTTATTCTAAAAGTTCCAGGTCGATATGAAAATGAAATGTGTCAGAATCTTAGTAATCCGTGATATCTGCTTATAAGTACCCCTATGGGAAACAGGCGTAATTTTATATAATGTATCACTGTGTGTAATGTACCTATGTTCTGAGTTGTAGAGATTATAGAGTCGTATCATGTAGTATAGAGTTGTCTGATTTATACCGATCACACCAAGTAACACTCACTTGGCACATCTGGAAAGAGCTTAAGTCCTGCGTACAGTCCGTCCGCTACGACTACACACCACCTCACAGCTTACGTCAGCAAATTAATTATTTCACCCCTTGTGAATGAGAGGTTGAACAACGACGGCTTTTGCACATCCCACCATTGACTGAATATTGATCGGAGTTTTCTCGCGCTGGAGAAACAACAAAATTTTTTTCGGATCACGCTTCTGCTGCATGCTTAGTGTGTGTGTACCTACGTTTGACGTTTACTGCAAAGTCACGTAAACTATAATTTTGTGGAGAACCATCAGTTTTGGGACACGAGTTTTGACATTTTTTGAAACGACACATAGCACTTTTATTTTAATAGTTTTTCTTGTGTTATTGTGAGTATTGTTGTTTAATTTTGGTGGAATTTTAACCAATAATACTTAGGTCGTAACATAAAGTGTGAGCCATTGGAATAAATGTGTGTAAAGTGGTTTTTCTGAATGTGAAAATTCGTGTTAGGTTTTGAAGAGAAAATCCACCATTTTCTTTTCAAAACAAACGACAGCCGACTTGACAAATGACTTGACTTGACTTATTTATTACAATTTTAACACTTGACATTGGCAAAATTGTCTGTCGAAATGACGGACACAGGCCATTATTGAAGAGGAGAGAGAACACGAGTTTTGACATTTTTTGAAACGACACATAGCACTTTTATTTTAATAGTTTTTCTTGTGTTATTGTGAGTATTGTTGTTTAATTTTGGTGGAATTTTAACCAATAATACTTAGGTCGTAACATAAAGTGTGAGCCATTGGAATAAATGTGTGTAAAGTGGTTTTTCTAAATGTGAAAATTCGTGTTAGGTTTTGAAGAGAAAATCCACCATTTTCTTTTCAAAACAAACGACAGCCGACTTGACAAATGACTTGACTTGACTTATTTATTACAATTTTAACACTTGACATTGGCAAAATTGTCTGTCGAAATGACGGACACAGGCCATTAACGATGAGAAGAAGACCATCAGTTTTGTAAACTTTCCGCTCGGAGCGCTGCTCTCTATACAAAAATATAGTTTACATGAAGTAGTTCTTACGTAAAACGAACCCACTGAGCGACCAGTGACGCACGCGACAAATCCCTTATATTTTATTTTTCAAACGCAATGTTTTGCCTTCCGCACTGTTTATACTTACAAGATCAACATACATAAATTGTATACTTTGCAAGGCAAAAGCCCCAAAAATGTACGAGTAGCTACATTTATTTTTAGGTAGCAATTTTCACCCAGTAATACAATATGATGTAGGTAGAGGGATATTTGATCCAGATTTTGCTTTTCAATTCAGTGCCGTGACTAACAATAGTCTATTGAATTCCGTTCAAACCACCTACAATTTCACCCTCAGATAATAGATTTCTAGGTACGTAGATATAGAATACATCAGACTATGAATTTAGTGAACCAAAATCAGACAAAAACCCTTTCTTATGGGTTTATAACACTCGTAGCTCTTTGTTTACTTAAGTACCCTTTTGCCGCCATGCAAGTAGTGATTCTCGCATTACTATAGGTATATCTGTGATTTAAGGGCTATTTTGTCAGTAACATTAGAGACCTATTAGACTACTTAAACTCGGATCTCAGAGGCTTAAAAAATAAGGCAAGGAAAACTATTAAAATAAACTTCAACTTCTTGGTTTATTGCTTTTGCATGTTGTTGTTACAATTCTGCCATATTAAAATAAAAATGCTAAGTTGCTACAAAAATGACAGAACTCGAATCTGTTTCTTCTTCTTCTTCGTTTCTATATGGCTTATGTCCGTCATTTCGACAAACAATTTTGCCAGTGTCAAGTGAAATATTTGATATATCAGTCAAGTCAAGTCTTTTGTCAAGTTGGCTGTCGTTATGGCTATGCGCGTCTTGGAAGAATCATTCTGTCTGTCGAAATGACGAACAGAGGCCACTAATGAAGAGAAGAAGAAGAATCATGCTTCCAAGATGCGCGTACCTACCAATGACTGGGGTGTCAGCTATCGATTCGTGAAACTTGACACGACACAAGACGAGTTTTGACATTTTTTTTTAAACGACACATAGCACTTTTATTTTAATAGTTTTTCTTGTGTTATTGTGAGTATTGTTGTTTAATTTTGGTGGAATTTTAACCAATAATACTTAGGTCGTAACATAAAGTGTGAGCCATTGGAATAAATGTGTGTAAAGTGGTTTTTCTGAATGTGAAAATTCGTGTAAGGTTTTGAAGAGAAAATCCACCATTTTCTTTTCAAAACAAACGACAGCCGACTTGACAAATGACTTGACTTGACTTATTTATTACAATTTTAACACTTGACATTGGCAAAATTGTCTGTCGCAATGACGGACACAGGCCATTATTAAAGAGAAGAAGAAGTACCAATGACTGACAGTTCTTTAGACAGTTCACTCTCCGTCAATCTCTATCCGATACCTACTCATAGTGTCAGACGACAAAACGTCTTGTCATCGGTGTGCGCTCTCGCTAACTCGATATTCTCTGTTGTAATATTCGTGATATTCACAAAGCAAGTGTGCTATATTGCGCGTCTGTTTCGGGCCAATAAATCTGGGTTGTTTTGGTTGGATTGTGAACTCAAAAGCGAGCCAGCTTTAATCTGAAGCTGTAAACCATACGCTGACTAAACAATGAAACATATTGGTGTTTATAGTTTTGATTTACTGCCTCTTTAGCCAATTTGACGTTTTGGAATTGGAGCTTACAAAACGAATCAAGCTCTTGTGTATTTGTTTAGTAATTTCTGCAGAGTTAGGTAGGATTTGAACCCACGACTCACGCACCGTTGATTTTCTAGGCAAGTGGAAATGGTTGCATTATCTAAGAACACGCAAAATCATACAAAAGTTATTCGAACCACGCTATCGGTGACGTCACAGTGACGCCGGCATTCCGTGCTAATGGGAGATGCCAAAACGTAATTACTCTCCGCTTGTCTGTACTTGGCTTTGCAGACAGGACTGTCTCTTGTAAAACCCTGCTTAGATAAATTAATTTAAGCGATTAACTAACGCTAACTACATTATATCTTAGAAGAAGGAAGAGGATCCTTCATCTGCGTTGTTTTTTTTTACAAAGGATAGCTAAGCCTTTCGTTGTCAGCACAGCACATGTGTAACTTCAGCCTAAGGTGGAACACGTTTGCCTACCAATCCACTTTCATTGATCACGAATAAATATGACGATAGAAAGCGTATCGAGAGCTGGCGTATCCGAGATACACTGCGCGGCGACGCTACAACGTTTAGCAGTGGAACTGACGTGGAGGAGCAATATGATTCGAATACGTTAGGTTTACACAACGCGGCAACTATCAGATTTGTACATGATCATGATCACCCCTGAACAGGATACCTACTAAAGGTATTTGTAAGCCTATATTTACACAACAGCGATAAGCTAGAAGCCCAGTAACTTTACGCGAGCGAACTTCGCAGATTCGTAATTAAAAAACTTATCGCTTCACTTCAGTAATTTTCTAAGTAGCAAAAAGCGATTTGGAATTTATTTTTATTCTGTGCCTAGGAATAAAAAAAATGCATATTTGAAGGCTGAGGCTAACCCTTGAATTCATAGTCGTGGGTTCCCTAATCCATCATTCAGCAATAAATACTCATGTTGGCTAGCCATGACCGACCACTCACTCAGTGTCATAGTGACATATTGACCTTGCGTAACAAAGAACAAAGAAAGTAATCGCTCAGGGGAGTGGTTGGGTGACGAGATTTACTCTTAAATTCAAAGGAGGGATTAACTTCAAATATGGGTCATTCGTTAGTAGATAAATGCTTTTTGTTGCAGTTTTATAAACACTCACCCACTTTGTGACAATTTGACTTTACATGTCACTTTACAAAGAATGTCTGACTGATTGAAATGCACACAACTTGTTTTTATCCCAATTCTATGGCACACAATTCTTCTTCTTTTATACCTATATGGCCTGTGTCCGTCATTTCGACAGAAAATTTTGCCAGTGTCAAGTGATAAATTTGAAATAATATACGAGAAAATGGTGGATTTTCTCTTCAAAACCTGGAACGAATTTTCACATTCCGACAAACCACTTTACACACATTTATTCCAATGGCTCACACTTTATGCTAAGAGTTAAGTATTATTCTTTAAAATTCCACCAAAATTAAACAACAATACTCACAATAACTTGTCATAACATCAAAGTGACACAAAGTAGGTACTCACTATCAAACTAAGTTTGCCTTGCCTATGGAATCTATTTGATGACGAGAGTTCTGTCAAATTGCTAACGTGCAAACTTCGATTCGTGTGACAGCGCATTAACAATTCCCCAGGGGAGCCTCCATTCCATCTTGACTATGAATTCTAACGTTAGTTATGTTCCCGTCGTAGTTTTATTAGCAACGATAAACTCATTTGCTCAGTGTGTTTATTCATGCAAGGTCAATAGGCTGAGAGGATGGTATAGGTGCTGGGCAAGCCTACTCCATCTAAACATTGTCCCAGGCACTAAAGTGTCCCGTTAAGCGTAGGCATAGGTTGCCTCCTGACGCTGTATAAATCAGCTTCGTGTCTTCAATAGATGTGAAGGCCTATTATATTTATATTTATTCATAAAGTATGAAACCATGGAATATTAGGTAAAAGATGCAAGAACGCGATCTCTAAAACTACGCTTATTTGTATTTCGTCTTATACTTACTAATTAAAGTCATGGCACGTTTGTTTTTGTTGATATGCAAATTGTGCACTCATAACAATGGGATTTGGCCTAATCACGTTCAAGTGACTACCTACTAGTGACAAATTATTTAAATCTTCAAAGTATGTTTATATCTTTAGTTCCCTTTCGATGTACGATGTACGATGTACATCTGTTCTGTTTCGAAACTACCATAAAATGTAGTGTTTTTCCTCCTCAGAAACTCATCCTCTAGACTTTAGCCCTCTCATTACATTACTGGATTTATCTTGGATTTATCGAAAAACCCTGTCTCTAACTCGTGTTTTAGGATAAACTATGGTTTTTATATTACGAAACATGTTTTAGCACCTTCACCGAGGCCTAAGTCCAGAGGGTGAGTTTCGGAAAAGGAAAATTACTCCCTCCCTCCACATAGTCCCAAGAAGTAAAGTCAAGCTCTAGAGTCTACAGCTTAATTTTACTTCTTGGGACTCTGTGTATAGGTACTGGAAGGTGTGACGTTTTTAACGCGCACCAGTTTTTATAAAGCTACCGTATCATCACTTTTTTGTGATAAACAAAATTTTGCTCCTAAATCTCATAGCTCTATCGTAGCACTATAAATGTTACGTAGTTTGGTACCTTTGGTACTTCTTCATACAGACAGACTTTCATATCTTTGCGGTCAGAAAGTCATTGTCCTAACATCTTTACAACTATCTCGATGTTTCTACAGTGTTATTTCGATATTATATCTAATAACTTTTCTCTTGTTCCAGATAACAATGTTGCGTCCAAGTGTCAGTGTCAGTGCCAAAGTGTAGTGCCAATGTGATAATGGGGTGCACTCCTAGCATGCTCCTAGACCACAAGAACCGACGGCGAGATAGCGCGGGCTCCCAGGAGGCCGCTCTCGCCAAGGTCACACCGACCACAGTCTGCAATAAAGCAGTCCAAGCTGCCAGAGCACCTAGAGCCTCCTTGGAGTCTGACGGCTTCAGTATCCAGCTCAGCAGCAAAAAGGACAGCTATGTCTCCCAAATGGGGAATAACTTTGCCACGCAGCTGCACATAAAGAGGATCTCTGGTAAGTCTAAAAGTTCTGGACATAGGCCTTCCCAATAGATCTCCAGTTTTTTTTTTATAAAGAAAAGGAGTTTTTAGTGCCGCGAATCAGTAGTATATGCCGTACGCTCGTGTTCTCTTGTGTATCGGTGACAGCCCCTGTCGATGTGACACGGATTCCGAATTTATTGGGGCCCATTTGTAGGCCCATAACTTGGTCGTCCATTCTTGGTCACTGTAATTCGGTCTCAACATTGACATTGGCAAAATTGTTGGTCACTATTTGTCACATCCAAACAAAAGTGGAGGGCACTATTTAGTAGACTTTATTCACACAGGTGATACCTAGGTGAATTAAGTCCACTGCATGGTAGATTAAATTCACCCATGCACGCACAGTGTGATAAAATTCTAGGTACCTACCAAATTATGTTTCTTACTCTATTCGGATATTTAACTATGTAATCGTTTACTTTTTAATCATCGTTAACACGTACCTACCTAGTCAAATTACATTAGTGTGGGTGAGTAATTAACTTTAATCGTGTACCTACAGTTTAGAAATTATATACGGTTTCAGATTAGGTATGTAAATAGTAAAACCACTCTAGACTAGGGACCAACGAGGCGGAATTCCTCTGGCGGAATTATACTCACAGACCTCCTGAATTCTTAATGTATGTAATCTAAGTACTTTACGTACTACGAACTTAGATTAAATCACTACGGAGAAACCTGGCGGAATTCCGCAAGAGGAGTTAGCGCCTAATAAAAAAAACTCATGTAAGTGTGTAAATATTAAGAACACTGTAGGCTGGTGACTTCCCTTTGGTTTTTCGAATACCTACGAGAAATATTTTATTGTGTGGTAGGTATACAATACAATATTACATAAAATAAATACCTCTAATCAATGAACTATGGAAGGATTTAAAAAATAACTCTTTGTAATATAATTAAACAAAATAATATTTATTTTATATTTTGCGTGTCATAAACTTTGCATCAAATAATTTTGTACATGACATGTGTTCTTAGTCACAATGTAGTCAAAAAGATGTCCAGCCACGTCGAGCTTTGATTCCAAAACGTTGCTTTTAAAAACGGGCTTTAGAGTTTTTGAAACCTACTTATGTGATAATGTTTCCAAAAGGCTTATTGCGATTATATGAAGGTCTGTTTTGATGCAGAGGATTTACTTTTAAATGTTTATATCTACTGGCCGCTAGCATCTGATATCTCTCCTTATTCACGTGACAATCACAGTCATACCTTTCATTTTTTTTCTTCAACACTACCATGCGCATGTTTGCAGTCGTCCCAATCACTTCAACGATATCGTCACCTAGTTGATCATCCACTTTTACATTTCTATTCCTTACCATTCGCAAGTTACTGCTATTAAGAGCTCCGGAGATTATTGAAGAAACAATTTCTGCTAAATTTTCGTCAAGACAACTGTCGTAAGTAGGTCCCAGAGGGCAGTAACTACCACGCTTGTAAGCTGCAACCTTCAGTAAAACCTTCTGGAGTAGTTCAACTGGTATATTGTCGGGCATTCCGTATTTCCCCCAGTTAGAGATGTGATAAGTACTATTCTTGCCTTTGGGTCTGCTTTTCTTTTGACCAATGCAGGTTGTTGCGAAAATCGCAAGAACCAACAACTGTAACCAAAAGAGTTATATTAACTTACTGATCAAGCGAGCCAGCATTATGAGCTGCTCCTCATACCTAAGGCTTGCCTGTGGCTGAAGTACAACGGGCCAAATGATATCTATTCTCTAACCTACATAGTATTAGAGTGATGGAAAGGAAATTCCAGACGTCGTAATTTGATACTAATAAGCGGGATTCATTTGTGAATGGATTTATGGAACTAAGACATGTAAAGTATAATCTTCTTAAATGTATAAAACTCTTTTGAAGCTGACTGACAATCAACGCACAGCCTAAATTATAAATCCGGTATGAAATTTGGAGGATAGTATCCTTATACAGTGTAGGAGTGCACTAAGAAAGGAATTTTGAAAAGTCACACTCGGTCTAGAACGCGAGCAACGGGCGACGGATAGACTAGTGTTATATAAAGAGAAAACTAAAATTAAGACATGTTGTAACTATAATGCTGTAAGAGAATAGCGACAACTAAGAGATGTGATTGTCACCATTCACTGACTTGACACAAGCTTTCGAGAAAAAATTAAAAATAAAAACCTTGGTCAAAATGTTCATGTTCCTTCTATACACTCAATTTAAATACTAACTAAGTTGAGATCGCTACCGAGCCAAATTTAACATCATCGAAACACGATAACTTTAATTGGACAAAGTTGAAACATTAGATTTGTTAATTACATTTTTATATTAAACTAACTTAGGGTACGCAAAAATCGGAAAGGTCACTGCGGAATTCCGCAATTCTGACTTAATAAGTAAAAATGCCTTGGTCTCTTTGTACTAGTTTTCGGAACATTTATATTTGTTATGGGGCAGTGCGGAATTACTTAGAACAGTCAGCATCATTAGTAAATGGTAAAAAATCAAACATGATTTATAATTGAATAGTAGGAACTTTTAGTTAACTTTAGTCCACCTAGTGGGATAAGGGCAGGAAGAAGCAGAGTAATAGCTTTACTAAAAACTTCCTAGTCTTCTTAATACTTAGTCTTTACATAAAAAATATATGTTTCAAACCAACATTACCTACAAAATTATAAATGGCTCAAAAATGATCTATTTCTAATGCTGATTGTGACTAAATTTCGCAAAACAAAATTAAAAATCCTACTTACCTACTCACAACACGTGCAAGAAACATCGCGTTTTGTCTTAATCTATGTATCTTCTTCTAAATAACTCTTTTGAAGCTGACTGACAATCAACGCACAGCCTAAACTATAAGTCCTGCGGGCCTAAGATGCGCACGCGAGATATTTTGTCATGTCGTCTGTCAAAATGTAAGCATTTTGCACTAGTTTTTGAACTTTTACATTATCTGTGGTAATGTTGTCGACAAAACGCGCCTTGTATCTCTCTGAGGACGAGATAATAGTCATGCAGAAATGTCAAAAGTTGAAGATTCAAGGCGCGTTTTGTCGACAACATTGCCACAGATAATGCAAAAATTCAAAAACTGGTACAAAATGCTTAAATTTTGACAGAACGACATGACAAATATCTCGCGTGCGCATCTTAGGCCCGCTGGAGGGTAGTATCCTTGTGTAGGGGTGCACAAGTATTTTTGAAAAGTCGCCCCCTAAAGTGTCTAAAATTAGGATCAAAGATTTTAACCAAATAATGCTTATGCTGCTTCGCGAGCAAAGCCGCGGGCGACAGCTAGTCTTTCAAAGATTTCCTGTTAAAGTTCAGCTTGTAATCGTATAGGTGAAGAACTTGTCAACAAAACGAGCACAACACCAAATAATTATAATCCGCATTGTCTCAATTACCTACAACACGCTGTTAAAACCCACATTCATATAGAAAGCAGGTTAATGACGTAGGTTTACCAAGTTAATCAAAAAATGTGCGACGACAATCGTTTGGTGAAAAGAAAGAAAACTTCTCTCCATACAAAGTTTGCAAATGAACAAAAGAAAACTCTTGGTTCTATTCATAATAATATGTCAAATAAAAGCCTAATTTTCCTGGAAATGTGCCAACCTCTTTTTATGTAAATGCGACCTCTGTTTTCTCGAAATAATTAATGAGGATAGTAAATAAGGCCCTGAAGTTATAACAGTATATAATTCGTTATGGGATGAGGATATTAACCCAAATTCAGTCTTTTATAAGTAAATTGTTATTATTATGATAAGAATTTTTATCCTAAATACACATTTAGCAAGGCCACAAAATAGTAGATTGTTGTGCAAGTGAATAAAATGACCCATTATATTTGAGGTAGTTTTACTAAATTAGCGAGGGAACAGAAACCGAGTTATAATGGGTTTTCTAGCGCCGTGTGGTTACACACTACTTGTCACTTCGATTGCGAGAAAAAAAAATCGAAATAGTTTATTTTATTAAAAAAATAAAAGTCGGAATCGGGTTTTAAAAGAGGTAGGTAGAGATAGAGTAATTACACTGGCCGGTAGGTACGCGACACCACTCAATCGGATTATCATTGACGCGCAGTGTACTCTACCTACCGCTATGATTAGCTCGTCACTAAGACTTTTATGAGTGTGTAAATGGCTAAATAATATCCTATATTATTAAGACCATAGTTTTTAATACATTTTCTTCTTTTGTTGGTAATTTTAAGACAAGCGTCTCAAGGTCCCGTCTAAGTACTCAGTAGTTTTTTACAACCTTCCTTATAAATATATAATATTTAGCACAAGTTATAATGTTATCATCGTTTGTCTACAAAGTTCCTCAAAGTATAAAACAAAGTATAAAACAAATGGAAAAATCAGATAATAAAATAAAAACTATGTGGAGTATCATTAAAAGTAAAACTGGAAAAACTACGAAAAAACAATACAAAAATATAACACTCTTGTTAAATAAAGAACCTGTGAAATGTCAAGACACTATATCTAATATATTTAATGATTATTTTGCGACAGTAGGTGAAAATCCCAAAGGAACAAATGACAATCAACGTAAAATTGGTCAACCTGTTGCTGACCCACCAATAACTTCTATGTACTTACGCCCAATAAATATAAAAGATATCAAACAAATTATAAAAGAAATAAAAAACAAACACAGCTCTGGTATTGATGACATCCCACCTATTCTATTAAAACAATGCGCTGATGAACTTTCAGCCCCATTAGTACTATTAATTAACCAAAGCTTCCGAGATGGTGTATTCCCAGACCAGCTAAAAATATCGCTTGTAAAACCAATTCATAAGAAAAATGATAAAAAAATTCCTAGCAACTATAGACCTATAGCTCTCTTGCCAACTTTCTCAAAAGTTTTCGAAAAAGCTATGTGCAACCAACTTTATGCATATCTAGAAAAATATAAAATATTAGATGACAGCCAAAACGGATTCAGAAAAATGAGATCAACTACAACAGCCGTTTATAAGTATGTACAAAAAGCCCTCCAACACATAGACGAAAAGAAAATAGTTTTAGGCTTATTATTAGATATGACAAAGGCCTACGACAAAGTGTTATATAATATTCTTCTTCAGAAGATATATGGCTCTGGAATTCGTGGACCAGCATATCTCTGGTTTCAATCCTATTTACAAAACAGAAAGCAAATTGTCCAAATAGAAGACTATAATATAAATAAAAAAGAAATAATTGAAGTAAGGTCTAAAGTTAGAGATTTAACATGTGCAATACCACAAGGAAGCGTATTAGGTTGTATACTTTTTCTTATTTATATAAACGATCTCCCAAAAATATTTAACAAAGAAACAACTTTACCAATACTTTTTGCTGACGACGTTTCCATACTGATCAAATGTGAGAAATATGATAATTACAATTTAATTTTGGAAAATACTCTAAACGCAGTAAAATGTTGGCTTGAAGAACATAATTTAGAAATAAATCACAATAAAACTAAAGTAATGCAATTTAAATCATATAATAGCCCTACCCTAAAATTAAACATAGATTTTCAAAATAACCCATTAGAGACAGTTCATACATTTAATTTACTTGGCTTAAATATTGACACCCACCTAAACTGGAAGACTCACATTGATCACATTAAAACAAAGCTTTCTAAATTTATATACGCTCTATTTCAATTAAAATATAGTACAAACACAGATACTGCACTATCAGCATATTACGCATATGCCTACTCTTGGCTCAGATATGGAGTAATGCTATGGGGAAATAGTGTTAATGTTAATGAGTTATTCATCTTGCAAAAAAAATGTGTAAGAATCCTAGCCCAAATTAATAACACTCAAAGCTGTAGACCCTATTTTATTAAATTTAATCTCTTGACACTTCCATCGATTTATATCATGGATGTATGCATATTTGTATATAAAAATAAAAGTAATTTTCTTAAAATTAGGGAAACACACAACGTAAACACCCGCCACAAAAACAAACTCTATCTACCATATTCTAGAATAAAAATGCTAAATAAAAGTCCATATTACATGGCAGTCAAAATCTTTAATAACCTACCGAATGACATAAAAAATGAAACAAAAATAAAACCATTCATAAGAAAACTAAAATCATACCTAGTAAAAAAATGCCTTTACTCAACTGAAGACTACTTTGAAAAAGAATAATACCTAAAACTAAAGTAATTAAAATATTAACTTAAATACCTACCTAGTCAAATTAGCCATAACAAATTTAAGTATTAAAATAATTAGTAAGTACCCTATGTAAGATTTAAGTAGTAAAGAAAATATAGTGCATACCCAAAGGTATGTACCCAGAATTAATGTTAATTACCTACTTAGTTTAAGCGCCCAAAACATTTGCGATACCTGGAAAAGGTGAATAAGTTTTAAAGTGCCTCCTACATATAAGACCAAATTGTAACACTTATTTATGCAAATAAACATCTTGTATCTTGTATCTTGTAAAGTTTATTAATAGCAATCAGTGCGACAGATTTTGCTCTTTTGTACCGGCTAGGAAACTTTTTAATATTTATTTTATGCTGTCTCGATCGCCAGACGAAGTTGGGTAAAGCATAAGTAGTACGAGTTAAAAACTTAGGTAAGAAGGTATACATCTTTTGCAGTCTGAACGTTCTAAGAGTTCTGCATCTTATACGCTATAATATTGGCCAATACTAATCTCTTGCTCGTCAATAGGTTTCTAGGGCTGAGTTGGTCTTCATTTTCGAATCTCTTCACCTTGTAACCTAACAAACTATAGCCGATAGAAATGGTGGATTCATTGTTATTCGGTAAAGCATATAATAGGCCTTTACACCTATTGAAGATGATTTATACAGCGTCAGGAGGCAACCTATGCCTACACTTAACGGGACACTTTAGTGTCTGGGACAATGTTTAGATGGAGTTACTATTCTCTCAGCCTGGTCTGCCTCGGTTTGGGAAGGTAGAGCATAAGCTTACAACATACAACTGTAAATACAATAAACTACTATAATAAATGCAGTTTTATTCATCTGACCCTTTCCGATATTTCTCGTGAGAAATCAACATTTATATACATTTCAAACATATTTACACATCAAACCGTTTGTGGTTATGATTCAATCAAACCAAATATAGACAAGTATTCCAAACGTCCATATCAGAAGCAGGTAATTAAATCTCAGAGATAGCCTAGATAGATAAGATCTATAGATAAGTTGAGTGAACAACATCGCTAGAGACTAAGGAATTTGTAAACTTGCTGTACATACCTACCTATTTAGGTATAATCATAATTTATTAGTTTCACCTAGGTACAGTATTTTTTTTTTATTCTAGCATGTGATGGGAACTGAGTGGGATTTGGCTAATAAGTAAACTACGTAAGTCACTCCCTGCAAATTTACAGGGGCAGGGATTTGTATGAGGGATCACGCGGAGAGCGGGCGGCAAGTGCGTTTAATTTTGACGAATATTTAATTTTTCAGATATTTTAGTTCGTGCGTTTTGGCAAACAAGGAGTGGTCTCATTTATTTTGGTTTACATATAATTCCCAGTAGTTTTTTAAAGCCTGTATCAAAAGACCATTTTACAATCATAGTGTACAACTTTTTGAAATCGAATAGTTGGCATTTTCGAAGGTTGCTATGCAAAACAGTCACATAACCGTTCATTGTCTCTCCGAAGCAATAAGTATGTGAGTCCACCCCTATTCCTCACTTTCTTATAATCGGAGCCAATAATAGTCTGCGGAGCTTCCTGCAGCTAAGTTTAAAGAGACATAGATCAAGACGTGTGACTATGTGCATGTATCTAGTTTTTCTTATCTAGTCCAATGTATCAGTAGCGCGTAAACACAAAACTTTTATGGTAGTCAAAATCAAGGTTTTACAACACTATTACAGTAATCCTTATTTCGTAGAAGTTAAGGTTTCAAATACAAGTGACCTCGTCATCGACTGCCTGTTATCAACCATTATCGTTATCAAGACGATGACGCACGACTGTCATACTAGCGCTAATCATTATGCCTAGTTGGTCAGCCCACACTACAAAGTATTGTTGTAAATTGTTAAGGTATTAGATTATTTTAATGGTAATTATTTAATAATTTTGCAATAATTAATTCACAAATTACTGAATGCAAACGCTGCTTTATTGAGATGAAAGCAGCATTTGACTTCAGTTGCTAAACGACCGTTGTTGTGCTTTTGACTCGACCAGTCACAACATAGATGGCGTTAGCCGGTTGTGATTGGAGAGGGGGTATCACGGCAAACGGAGCACAGCTCCGGCAGTCTAGTTGCGATTATCGAAGGATTAAGACCTTTTCTAATAAGTGAAGTCATTGTGAAAAGTTAGTGTGAATAAGTTACCTCCTGAATAAAAGGTATGGGTAAACGTGAGTACCGCTTTGTTTTATTTTATGAAACCCAGACTCCCATCTCTCCCGTAGTTCTAAGGATTGAGAAGGTTTGAACGTTGGCATATTAAGACGTGTCAACAGATCAGAAGTGGGATGAACTCATAGAAATTACCGAGACTATCGTTCAACATATTTTTTTTTTTTTTTTTCCTACCCTCAAACATTAGATAAGTAACTGAGCCCCGTTGTTAACCGCTTAAGCAACCTTAAATTAAAGGTTCTCGACCTAGTTTATTCCAGCATGAATTACGTGAAAAAAAAAAAAAAAGGTATATTAATTAATATACCTTTATTACGTCAACAAATTACTTGTGCGTGGCCTTAACTGATTTTACAGCCCAACTTCATGAAGAACTCGTCAGAACGTGTAGTCTGGGCTCACGCTGCCAATCCAGTCCACTGCTCACCCGTTCAACACACCAGCTCGCACGTCACCACGTGCCACAGCCGCGCGTCACCAGCTGCCACAGGCCGCGTGCCGCGTGTCACCGCACCAGCCGCCGCAGTCCGTATGCTACGTGTTACGATAGTCTGCGTGCTATCAACTCCAATGGTCTGAGAGCCGCCAGTTGCTGCAGTCCGCGTGCTACTGCGTATCACCAGCCGCAGCAGTCCAGGTGCTACTAGCCACGACAGTCTGCGTGCTATCAGCCTCAGTTGTCTACGAGCAGCTTGTTGCCGCAGTCCGCGTGCCACTGCGTATCACCAGCCGCAGCAGTCGCGTGCTACTAGCCACGACAGTCTGCGTGCTATCACCCTCAATGGTCTACGAGCCGCCAGTTGCCGCAGTCCGCGTGCCCTTACGTATTACCAGCCAACTCAAAAACAGGAGGAAAAGATAGTGCTGGCCGCTTTATGGGGCGCACAGCGGTGCTGGTTGCCTGGCCCTGACGAACTGAGGTACTGTCACTTTTAGCGGCCTAAAGGAGTATCCTCCAGGCATCTAGGGCACGTCCAATCCTTTGTTGTATCAGCACCGCTACCACGTTTAGATTTGCCAGGGGTGGCCAGGGTATAGGTAGGTACACAAAGATAATGGTGCGCTGTCATACATTTCGCACATTGCACGTAGCTTTATCCTAATTGCCCAAGGAACAACAAATCTACTGAGTTGGCTCTGAAAACATTTAGACGAATGTAGTTCTCGTCAGTTGATTGCATCATCATGCGTAAATAGACCTGAAGGAGACCAGAAATTACCTTTCAAAGTGTTTGACGCTGTCACACAAAACCGTATTGTGATAAGTAGTACATAATTTATGGCAATGTATGCTCAGTAACAGCTAGGATATATTACAGTCAAAAAAATAGAAACCTCTTCTAAATTTGATATAACTATGTGGATGTCACCACACTGAACTCCATTATCTAAGTATACTTAAATTATATTATTATATAAATATTTCTTTGTAGGAAAAACGCTAGGAACAAGGCTGTAGTTTCTTGCCCGTTCTTCTAGGCTCTGGTTACAAGAAACGAGCACCGACGATCCTAAGTGATTATTGTTATTTTGGTGAATGAAAGTTTTTAACTTTGACTATTCACCAGATCTATGGATGGAAATCAAAATTATTTTGCTGAGATAGGCTTATCATCGATGGTTTTTCATCTGTCGTTCAACTTGGTAGAATGGCAAGACAAGGTTTTTGTTTTTGTAATGTCCAAGAGAAAATTACGGTCGAATGTTGTGTGATATGTGGATCGAGTGAACCTGCTTTACCTAGTCGCTAGGGGAATACCTACTAGGTATTATAAAGGTTAGTTTTTGTCAATCGACGTACAATATTGCATCTTGCATAGTATTGATGATCGGTCTGTTATGCTGGGTGCTGAAGCCGCGCAAATAGATATTTTGTCGTTTTCACGTAGGTAATTATAATACTTGTGATATAACAGGAAACCCTCATTAATGAATTTCTCTAGGTTTCTTCTCTTTTTTAGTTCAGGTTCAATGCATAGAACTTGTAGCGAAAATGTTCTCTGTGCAGTAGGATTGCTAACTAACGCTCACGTAGTTTAGCAGTATTTTGTAAAGACCCAACGAACGAGAACGTTGTCTAATTCAAGGTGGGGAAATAAGAGCTGCGCTCCTCTCGCGTTGTGGTGTATTATTCAACGTGTGTTGCCTCCTCTGAGTCTTGACAACTCCTCACCGCGGCCAGCCTAACTCTGTAAATAATGGATGATAAGGACTTTTATTAATGACGGTAGTGTTGTTTTATTTTTTATTTCATTGATCACCAACATGACAAAACAATTTATAAATTTAAGGGCCAAGTGCTATTACTTACATATGAAGACAGGGTACGTAGCGCTGGAAGCGTTCTAGCATCGCCAGTGGATCAGAATGTTGGATTAGTAGATTGCAATAGTACATGTTCTAGCGGCCCTTTCTAGTGAAACAGCCGCGCGCGACAGAGGTCACTGTCACTCCAATCTGGCGAAAGGGATCACGTTTGGTAGTAGCTCGTCGTGATGGAACGAGAGTGATGCACACCACCACTTTTAACCGTTCGCGTTTTAACTTTAGCGACGTGGTGGTCATTCCTAATCTAATCAGACCTTCCGCAGTCTTCAAATAGATATTTAACTAGGGTTTGGTTTGGTAGCAAGTGTAACACGTTTAAAGTAACGTCTTGTTCAAAAGATTACTCGTAGAATTGTGGCACACCTGGTTTCGCTGAGTGTCCTTGGTGACTTCATATGTTTCTTTATTGGTTATGCAGACGTTTACCCAGCAGCAGCATGTAGCCTTGCAGAGAACCAGAAACAGTGAGATCTCACAGCTTGATTAAGTATTTTAGTATCGTCAGGTCAGAAGCGAAGTAGGCGTACATACACTCTTCGTAGTATCAGTACGATTGAACTACAATACAGCAGTAACCATCATTTCCTCAATACCAAAAGGGCAAAAATGTTGACACTTTTGAAATGTGATGTTTTACGCTGATTCATTTTTATACATTGTAGATCGTCAATCTACCGTATTTAGGTGGTTGATGAATAACTAAGGAGAGCGATCATGTCCTCGCCTGAGCACGATTGTATCAGTCGAGTTTTAGAGCACCAATACAAAGTCCATTGTATAAAATCTCATTGGTTGGTCTTTTGTTTTGTTTCGTTTTACAGAAAACGAAGTGTTTCCAGTTTCTAACCTAAGGTTTTTAAGTACTGATGACGTAATGTAAGGGATGCATACTGGGCATAGTCTGCCTCCAGCTTAGCACATTATTACACCGTCCTCGGGCATATACAAAGCCTATTTACATTCCAGGTTATTTCTGATTGTGTCACGATGCGTGTTTAACTCTTACTTTTTATACCTTTTACATTCTATGACGACCATATTGGGACTCTTTAATCCGCAGTGCAAGTGAAAGCTTAATAATTATATTAGTCTCGATATATGAATTTACGAGTAACACTGCACGAGCCATTTACAACAGAATTTAATTTAGTGTAAGTATGAATTTCAGTGCATACATAAATACCCTCTGGACTAGTGTTCGGCGTTGGTATATTATTAGTTAAGCATACCCTCTAGACGAGTGTGTCTGGCGTTGGTATATTATTAGTTAAGCATACCCTCTAGACGAGTGTGTCTGGCGTTGGTATATCGTTGTAATACCCTCTGGACTAGTGTCTGGCGTTGGTATATTGTGGTTAAGCATACCCTCGAGACGAGTATGTCTCGCGTTGGTATATTTCTGTAATACCCTCTGGACTAGTGTCTGGCGTTGGTATATTGTGGTTAAGCATACCCTCGAGACGAGTATGTCTCGCGTTGGTATATTTCTGTAATACCCCCTGGACTAGTGTCTGGCGTTGGTATATTTTTGTAAGAATGTCCTCTAGACGAGTATGTCTGTCGTTGGTATATTTTTTTAAGAATGCCCTCTAGACGAGTATGTCTGGCGTTGGTATATTTTTGTAAGAATGCCCTCGTAGACGAGTATGTCAGGCGTTGGTATAAATTTGTAATGCCCCCTGGACTAGAGTGTCTGGTGTTGGTATAAGTTTTGTAAGAATGCCCTCTAGACCAGGACTTCTTAAACTTTAAAGATTACGGAACACCTTTCATTTTATGGAACCCCGTATTAGATGATCAACACTAATATTTATATAAAGCAATTTATTTAAAGAAATATGTATTATAATCTGAAACACAAAGGTTTAATGTGACGAATGAAACTGTTTTACTGTTTTATTAATAATACCTATCTAATTGTTTTGTGGTAGAGTATTATGTCCGACAATTTTATTGTATACGTACCTATAGCTGGGACAGCATCCAATCTTGACCTATACTTGTTTTTTTTTGTACAAGCTTAGGCTGGGAAGCCTGTTTCCCAACGATACGTTGTGAATAATGGGAGTAATGTCAAGACAGCCTTTTTGGCTATTTGAGGGTGTTCACTTCTAACACCAACCAATAGATAAGTTTGGCAGAACCCTGCAGAGTATTCTACGGAACCCCTAGTTTCCGGGGAACCCACTTTGGGAATCCCGGATCTAGACTATTGCCTGACGTTATATTTTGTAGGAATATAAGTTTGATTTTGAGGAGAACACAGTAGCTAGATGGCGCTACAAACAAAATAAATGTATGTATATAATAATATATGTAGGAAGATTTTTGAATAAGACATCTTATAAGAGAATTGGTTTGTAATACGCGTCTTCGTAAGATGAGTAAAATAAGTAAGCTTTCGGCTTTGATTTAACCCATAAAAATAGTTTCGAGAGATGTTTCAAAACTTTATATTAATATTCAGTTTGTCTTGATTTGTATCCTCAAGGAAAATTGCAGTGTGTTCATACAATATTTTGGAGAAGTAAATTTTTGAAAACACTGCAATTTGCTCTTCAAGCCAACGGTTGGTTCTACGTGAGTACCTAAGACGTTTACGACTGGTATACACATAGTATATTAAACTTCAGGCTTTGTGTTTGCAATCTAAAGAAAATTAGTCTTCAAGCTTTTATTATGTTTATTTAAAAAAAAAAAAAAAAAAATGGAATCACATAATATTATAGAATATGCGGCGCAGCGCTGCAAGTAGCTGTCGTTCCGCGCCGGGCCCTCGTAGGTCGAGGACGTATCAATATCAAATTCGTTTGACCTTTGCGTATCGCATACGCTTGGCTACGCAAAGTTAAGAAAAAAAAATTATAATAATCCAAATCTTTCAACAAATATCAACTGATGTACACTTGGCTTAGGCCCGTGTGCATCATTTATTTTCCGACTCTAGCGAGTCGAGCTGATGAACATCTAGACAACAATAATAATAATAATTATATATAGTAAAATAAAAATAAATAACCGACATCGTTTTACATACGTCGAACCCTTAATTGAACAATTCCCTTACATGTTAAGTGTAGGTACTGTGCCGAAATCATACTGAGTTAACTTTATATGTGCTTCTAAGGTGGGAATAATAATATTGTCTGTTCGTATAGATTCAGAATCAGAAGTAGAATAATATGTTTACAAAGTTGATAAATATTATTAATATTATATAGTAACAAGTTGATGCCTGCAACTTGTTACACGTGCTAAGCTTTCCACCAAAGTGTCTGTCACCAACATACGATGAACCGCGTGGCAAATGGCTGCTTTTTGTTTGGATAGTTCAGGCTGTGTTTAGGAATCCACGTCTTTGACTTCAATGAAGCCTATGTCTTAATCCAGAAAAGGGTCTTCTGAATGATATATAAGTTTTGTTAGGGTCGGTCTAGTAGTTAAGGCGTGATACGCGAGTAAACGAATGGACAAAAAGATAAACGGACAAACCCGATTTTCAGAATCAGAATCATTTACTTAGTGCATTTGCATTTAGTTTATCTATATACTTTATTTTGGATTTTAGCTTTTTACAGTTTTCTATTAGTTGATAGTAGATACCTAATAAGTTTTGTGTAACAAGCTTTGACTTTTCGGATGAGTACATAACAATGTAAAAACATTCATTAGGTACATAGGATTTCATTGATAATACATAAAAATAATAATAATAATTCCTAATTAATAAACCAACTGTAATCTAAAGTGATTAAAATATTAACTTAAATACCTACCACAGAATACGCTGTAAAGAGGCACTGTAAAGATTAAAAATTAAAATTAAATGGAATAACTCATCAAGTAAACAATATGGTCAAACATTAAATAAAATCTTAATAAATTAAACGCAAAGAAGGTACTTCATTGATATAAAGTGATCATCTTATTTTACTGTGAATAGAGCATGAGGCCATGCTCTTGGTTTTGGATGGCCGACTGTTGTAAATTGTTAAGGTATTAGATTATTTTAATGGTAATTATTTAATAATTTTGCAATAATTAATTCACAAATTACTGAATGCAAACGCTGCTTTATTGAGATGAAAGCAGCATTTGACTTCAGTTGCTAAACGACCGTTGTTGTGCTTTTGACTCGACCAGTCACAACATAGATGGCGTTAGCCGGTTGTGATTGGAGAGGGGGTATCACGGCAAACGGAGCACAGCTCCGGCAGTCTAGTTGCGATTATCGAAGGATTAAGACCTTTTCTAATAAGTGAAGTCATTGTGAAAAGTTAGTGTGAATAAGTTACCTCCTGAATAAAAGGTATGGGTAAACGTGAGTACCGCTTTGTTTTATTTTATGAAACCCAGACTCCCATCTCTCCCGTAGTTCTAAGGATTGAGAAGGTTTGAACGTTGGCATATTAAGACGTGTCAACAGTATCTATTCGCCTTTTGAAATCGTCTCAAAATCGCTCACCATTTTCATTGATAAATAAATAGGTAGGTACTTTACACAACGCTCTCTAGTCACAAACAAAGCCAAACTTGTTGTGACTGAAAAGTGATGAAATCACGATTTTTAAGCAGGCAGGCCCCAGTATAAATAAAAAACATTGTAGTGATAAGATTTCTATGAACTTTCATAAAGGCACACTGGTTCATTCAGAGTCATAAAAAAATGTGCGAGTGTTTTTTTATTTAAATCTAAATTGATCTAACGCACGCGTTATGGAATGCAATTATACGCTACGGACGCATGCGATTATGTCACTTATACTACACAAAAAAACGGACGTAGTAAATATGTAGGTTATTGTAGGTACCTATTACATACGACTGCGTGTGTGCACATGGATTCAAAGCCAAAGTGTAACATTTTACGCAGAGGCTGTTGATCATGGTAAGGTAAAATGCCAATCGAAATGACAACTGAGATTTTAGTATTATTAAAATTTTACTCTTTTCCGATTTTTTTCTCAACTTAGAAAATATATTTCACAGTCTCTACAAACTTAAAAAATGTATGAAATTACTTAGAAAATTATCTTACCATGATGGTGTTACTCGTACCTATATAACTTCCATACATTTTGTATTATCTAGCCATTTCACTTGTGCACTTGGCTAGAAAAACTGTGTATTGAATGTCAGTCAGTCAAACATGCAAGTTTTCATATATTTTTTTTATCTGGTGAGCCAGTGGCTTGAGTAGATGATTTGCATTTATCGCTTGATTTACAACTTAATCTTACTGCATTTCCAAAAACAATTTACACGTGGGAAGCCTCAATTTTTATAACATTTGATAATATAGTACAATATCACTCAATAATCTATCTAGTTACTTGTACAGGGCGTAAAAAAAAGATATCAAACTCCGTGTGTCATTTTCCATGGCATTTATGACCACAAAATGGCGGTCGATGACATGTCTAGTTTGAGACTGTTTTAGGTAAAAGTCCGGGTTCTAATTTCACCATACAACGTTAGACATGATTGGTGAACAAAAGTGGGATAGCGTGGGTGCGGAAGTTCTTGGTGCTCGTCTTTTTGGTGCGCAAAAGTGAAATGCTTCGTTCAATTCAGTACCAACAAAAGTTCGACTGATCTGCAGCTTAACTGAAACGTCACTGCTAAGCTGGATCAAAATGTCATAAAAACAGATCAAAAGAGATAAAAACTACGGATCAGATGCGTTTCAGCTGACATTCGCTAGTGGAATTATCCCCCTGTCAAATGAAATATTGAACAATATCAGGACAACATAGAAATAATATTATTCATGCGATACGTACCAAATAGTGGAAAAGGTCATGAGATATTTTAAGGGAGCCATCATCGCAATAAAGCAAACACGAATCCACTTATAAATGATAATAATAATAATAAATATTCACGGACACTTAACACGACGCCTTCTAGTCCCAAACTAAGCAAAGCTTGTACGATGGAAACTAGATGGCTGATAGAATACATACATACATTTATTTTTTTGTAAATACATACCCAGACACAGAACAAACATCTATGTTTACAACACACAAATGTTTGTTCTCGGTGGGGATCGAACCCACGACCCACAGCACGGAAGGCAGAGCTACTACCGACTGAGCCATGATGCCTGTCAAATAAAAACAATACTACTTTTACAAGTGCAGAGGTGTTTTGAATTTCTTTTAGTTTTTTTTGTATTAGTCATTTGTTTCGTGGAAAACTTCTCTAAAACAGGACTTTCAAACTTGGATGAAAGTTTTTGCGAGAGTCTTTTGACACCCTTTACCACCTACTTACCATACGGTTAATGTTCATGATGTCACTTTATCTAATCGGCTTAGTGGCTGGCTCGTAAACAGCCAACTCTAGTTTGAGCTAGTTACAATTAGGTAAGTGCTTAGATACTTAGGCTCGAAAAAAACCCGAGAAGCAAATAGCTAAAAATAAGTGTGTTCCAAAGATAAAAATGTAACGACTATGTTGTTTCGTGATTGTTAATGCCCATGGAGTGGGCTAATCGCTTTATTTTAAAACAATTTTGACATTCGACTAGAACTATTTTGGTTTGGTTCAATACAAGTAATTTTTACAAAAATTTAATAACAACTGGCCATGAAAATCTCTGCTTTCCCTATTACTTAGTATTTTCCTAGGGATTGGGGTGGCATGCTCTACTAATAAATAAAACATCTGATAGAAGTGTTACATACAGTGGTCTCAGTTTATATGTAGAGTTTTCTATAGATTTATCACCACTCTAAACACAAGACTCAACAATTTAATATCAAAAACCCTTGAAAATCATGTAAATACTTATTTTAAAGAGCTCAGTTAGACAATGCAAATTGGCTTCGAAATACAAACTTGAAATACCACTTAGAAACTCTATTTCTAAATATAAACAAGCAGCCACCTGAAATTCCTCAAATAATACAACGAATAGTTGTAATTAAAGTTTAGAGATGTGAAAATTGTTTTCAGTGATATTTAATCGACATTCTGTATTTCACTCGTATCGGTTATATTATAATTGAACAACAAAATCTTTAGATTTCATCCTTGCATGAGCAGAGCGACAAACGTAGCGACAACAATTAACCAGGATGATCATGCGTGAATCACTGAGCTCGGGACGTCGAGCGTTCATGTATGAAACATGCATCATGCATTTATACACAAGCAAAGTAACATAATGCACCAAATCGACATGATTTTTTCATATAGAGATATTTTTATACTGGTCGTCGCAAACATCGCAAATGTCGATAGATATTATGCATTCTTTATGAGTAGGAAGGGTGTAGTATAGTTTCAAATGTAGTTTTACTGTCATCATAAAGACAGATCAATATGAAATAGGTAGGAACACAAAAATGTAAACTAAATTATACGCTCAGCTTATCGCTCGCTTACAAACATCATAAGTATTCCGAGTACCCTTGAAAACGGTGTTACAATTAGAGCAAATACGCGAATATCTTATCACCACAAAGATTCTAGTATTTTGCTAAAATAATAAGAGGAATACCTATACCTAAGCTCTTTGTAATATCACGATAGTTTACGTCTGAGCGGTCGTGGCATGCGTCGGCGCTTATCAGTTGACTCCCAGTCTTGTGCGTGTAAACTGTGTTACCTATTACACTCATAATAAAAGCAAAAGTACGCAGTCAAAGTGATCAATAGAATGCAAAATGTGGCTCTGTAAAGTCTGTGTTGAAATTACTTTGTAGGAATTTGCATAGTAGAAGTAATTCGACGTGACAAGTGAAACAAAAGACGATAAGCGATTCAGCGAGTGTGTCAAATTCGAGGAGACGTTGGTTACATTACAGTTGACATTCCGTGTTGACAAAATGTGACTGAATTGTTCGATGTTCTAAAAAGAATATCCGTGACGTTGTGCGCAAGCGTTTTAATCGACAAGCTGCTGCTTTGTTTACTGCTGTATCGTATTCCAACTGACGATAACGCGTCTAACCGTTCAGCGATAAACAACAAACGAGGACTCGGTCCCACTCGGTTTGTGATTTAACGCGTTCTAAATTTAAAATCGATTCAGATTTATCGATAAAACGAAAATAGACGCGCGCGTCACTAGTGATTGTTTTGCAGTGATTTGTTCGATACAATCGATTTAAGATAGGGACGTGTCGCTGTGAAAGCACTTGATTATGTCAATTTAAAATATAATGGCAGAGAAAGATACACAGGAAAACGTACGTTGAAGTGTTTGTGTTGAGTTAAGAAGGGAAGATGAAACTGTGCCGCGATGGAGGCCGAGTTTGAAGAAGACACAGGTATGTGTGTTTATAAATAATATTATGATACGCACAACAAAATATTATTTATAGTATCCGGGAATTCCGGGATAAAGGTTATTCACCTGCGATGCTGGATTGTTTTAATTAAAAAAATAGCTAATTTTGCTTCATTATTGAACATAGCACAAGTTGATACATTTCTAAGTATATATAACAGTAAAATATGAGTTATGCTTTTTTAGGATTTTTTTATACTACTAAGTAGGCAAACAAGCGTACGGCCCGCCTGATGGGAAGCGGTTACCGTAGCCTATGGACGCCTGCAACACCAGAGAACAACAACCTGCAACACATGTTTATAAGAATGTCCTTAGTTCAACAAGTAAACTGCCGATATATTATTATTACGATTGCTTTTCAAATTTAAACTCTTCGCCATTGTGCATGATAAAGTACCATTAAATTACTCAAACGTTTATCTAATAGGTACCGGTTACTTGAGAACTGAAACTACATCATAGTTTTACACACAGTTTTTATATTTAAAAATTGGTAAATAGAACTAAAACTCCTTGTTATATAATTTCAACTTGTCAACAAGTAAGGAATTATCTAGTTAGTTACCATGTTGATATACATGATTCGGTGTGACTGTAGGAGTGATTAGGTCAACTACAATTGTAGGTACTTATGTAGTTTATTTAGTTTTTTTTCACGGCACTATCATTAAATTCACGATAAGTGCGTTTGACGACGATCGAATGCTACGAATATAAAAATACCTACTACATAAGTCTGAAGATTGTAAATTTTTTACTCTACAGTAAGTTTTTTAACTAAGAATGTAAATTTTGGTATGGTATAATTTATTTATTTAAAAATTTCACAAAAACTAGTACTGCTAGGAGGACTTAATGCTAAGAGCATTGTCTACCAGTCTTCCTGGGCGTGCAAAAAGGTGGTGTGGCGTGTTTTAATATTTTTTTTATAGTTTTAACATACATCACGAGTTATAAAAACGTATATTATGCTAAGACTAGTTCTAAGAAATTGTTCTTTATCTCATACAAGTAATTAAAAAAAAAAATTGCTATTTTAATCAAACATTTTGTATGAATTTTAGCAACCGCTATTAATACTTTAGTTTTAACATAAACTAAGAGCTAAGAATAAAAAAAATTTGGCACTTGTTACACATTATGGAGAAATTAGAATCAATCAAACTAGTTTAATCGTGAGTTTCGCTTCTAAATTGTAGTACTTACTATACTGTCGTCACTGTAGTGTTACCATGTAAACGCTTGTATGAAATTCCATTGTTGAAGTATGTGGCACGGTATAGGATACCTACCTGAAACTTTGCTGCTGTCATAGCTTCAAATGCCACATTGTTTCATCGCGCCATACTTTCATCAAATAGTTTAGGTTTGCTATTAAATCCATACATATTATTAAAACCTATCCTATTTTAATATTTGTGAGTGTAGTTTGTGAGGATGTATGGATGTATGGATGTGATGTATGGATGTTTGTATGTTTGTTTGTTCCTCTTTCACGCAAAAACTACTGATCCGATTTGGATGAAACTTGGAATATATATTGTCCGTGACCTAGATTAACACATAGGTTACTTTATATCCCGGAAAATTAACGGAATCCAACAGGACGCGAACGAATTCGAATTTGTAGAGCAACCCCGTGTTTCTGCGCAATGTAACTAATCATCTTCATCTTCAAACACGACAGTCTCCATTCATGCGAGATTGAGGGATCCTGTTTTTTGGCTATAACTCCCGTATCTAGGTTTTAAATTTTTTTGGGTTAGTGCTATCAATTTTGACAATTTTTTTTTACATTTTCCTGCCTAATTTTGATCTTAATCCGAGTATAGGATCCCTCAGTTCTGACGGAGATCTTAATATTCACTATTATAATAAACACGACATTGTCATGAAGCATTTTCAGTTATCTACGGGTTGGGTATGGAAAATCAATAGGAATGTTTGTTTTAAGCCTAGATAACTACTATCTATGTGTGAGGCAATACCCTGGCTTACATGACACCTAGCTACTGGTTGTGACGTGTCCCTCGAAAAAAGTGGTGATGGATTTGTTCGGTTATCGAGCGAGAATAACCTAAATATTCAAAAGCCCTAGATTTTTTTTTTATTATCTTTATTATTATGTTAAATGTTACCTGCAAAGTGTAAAATAAGCCCTTGTCAAGTAACTATACCTTACACCCTGTATAAATAACCCTGTTTATAAATTTTAATGACTAAATGATTAAATTTTAATGATTAAATTTTAATAGGTATACGTGATTTCCTTTTTTTTTTATGATAAAAGTAATGGAACAAGCTGATAGCTCACCTGATGTTAAGTGGTAACTTCTGCATATAACAATGCATTATCTCACAGAGCAAGTCCAATGAGGACGTGCCCTGTAAGGCAATGCACTACCTACCTAATACCTACGACCAAAGTGATCATTAGAAAAAAATACTGTGGTTCTTCAAGATTTTTATAAAAACTTCGTTGTTTTTGAAACTCGTAGAAATTGTTTTCCACAGAAGTTCAACATTCCGAGTTTCCCACGTTCAGTTTTGTGTGAAAAATCTTTCAAACATAAAGCTACGAATATTTTTCCACCAAACTACTTCCTACTGACGCAGACGAGCTATTATAAGCCAATTTCCTTGAAAAGTGCAGATCTAACCCGCTAATTCCTGGACCACGTCACCGGAACCGCGCTTTCCGGTGAGGACATTGGTAGAACAATCGTCGTATGCTGTTGCTGGTTCTTGCCAATAAATACAATACTAATTAATATAATAAATAACGTAAAAAGTAATCTTTTCTTCTTCTCTTCATTAATGGCCTCTGTCCGTCATTTCGACAGACAATTTTGCCAATGTCAAGTGATAAAACTGTAATAATATAAGTCAAGTCAAGTCATTGGTCAGTCATATTATTGCGTGATTTTCCACGCTTTTTTTCCATTGACGGTCTTCAACGGATCTCTTTTTCTTCTTCTTTTATTTATGACCTCTGTCCGTCATTTCGACAGACAATTTTGCCAGTGTCAAGTGATATATTTGAAATAATTTAAGTCAAGTCAAGTCATTCGTCAAGTCGGATGTCGTTTGTATTGAAGAGCCAACTCTCAATGTAAACACAACTGTCATTTTTACTACAGATAAATCAACTGTCATAAGATGAATGACAGGGGCAAATTTAGCAGAGGAATTGGGAGAGATCGCGGTGGAATCTTCGCGTTTCCTACCGAGTTGAAGTAATCCTAATAATTGCATGAACGTATCTCAACTTTATTTTTCGTTGGACAGCGCAAAACGCGCGCGGAATTCCGCCATGATTTTCTCACCAGTTTCCTCTCTGATTATAACACTCATAGGTAAGCAAGGGTTAAGATGCCCTTTTATAAACGTCAAATACAAATAATATTCTCTCACAAATACAATAACTACTCAATAAAGTTCACAATTTCCGGTCGATTCACGTTGGGGCGGGTAAATCAAATATTATGCGTCCCGGAAGATTGGCCCTAGATGTTGGCAACATTCAATGTTCATTTTAGTGTGACAACCCTGAAAATATAAACAGAATACTTTGCCAATGCAAATAGAGCCTTATGCATACACTTTATGGTAAAGTTTACCTTTGCCCGTATTTTCCAGCTAGTTGCATAGGACCGGATATAAGGAATTTATTTGATTTTGAATCTCAAACAAGCTCTATTCACTTGAACTAATACAACTAGGTAGCTCTAATATTGACTTAAACCTTTACCTATTTGTTTTTACTAGCAACACCAGGATCTAAAGTTATGACGTGCGGATATAATATAAGCTGGACGTTTTGATACCGTTAGGGCTCCTGCACACTTGACGGAAATTGCGTCGCGGATGACGGAAATTCCGTCGCCAAACTTCCGCGGGAGTCAATCCGGTACCATACGATCGTCCACGAGGAACGACCGATCTTCCGCGTAGTGTGCCCGCTATTTATAATTTGTATGCAATAACATGTATATTATTATGTATATGCCCGATTATTAGAAACAGAAACGTAGGACGTCCGGCAGCGAGATGGGCAGACGACATCGTCAAAATAGCAGGCCGTAAATGGGAGAGACTAGCACAGGACCGCGGTGGATGGCACAAACTTGGGGAGGCCTATGCCCAGCAGTGGGTAAGGTCGGGCTGTGGATGATGATGATGATGAACATGTATTAACGTTCCGTCGGGAAAGGTCCGCGACGAAATTTCCGTCGTCCGCGACGGAATTTCCGTCAAGTGTGCAGGAGGCTTAAAAACCATTGTTAAGCTGTCTACCAGTACAAAATACACTTAAGTTTCACTATGGATTAGGATCTTTTGGTACTTATCTCTTATTTCAACTAAAAAAGGGTGACAGGAAAGTGACATTGTAGGTAAATCCTATGAAACAACGAGTTAGTTCCGCTATAGGTACACGAGACCCGCTTTGCTCGGATTCTTAAAACAAAAATACAGAAGCATAATTATATGCATACCTATTTACAACTAAAGTCAACATAAAATTGACGAACTTCGTGATGACAATGTGACTGACATTAATAACTATTCAAAATACATGTTTATTTGTCTTTTTAAATTGACATGGCCAGCTGCCATGTTTCAGTGAACCTGTGGAGTAATTATCTTAGTATTTAGTCAAAATATCATTGAGAGTTTGTTGGGGATGTACTCGTACTAAAAGGGTAACCTGTGTTGTTTGTGACATTTCAACACCAATGATATTTTATCAGATTTTATTAAGAGAATTACTTTATGGATTAAAACCAAAGCTAGGAATATACGAGTGAATAGTAAGTAGTAGTAGAGCTCTTTGTGAGAGCTCGTCCGGGGAAATTAATACAGGGTGTCTCAGAACTTTATGTTAAGCCTGAACGGGTAACTACCACTGAACGAACATAACTAGTTCTGGAAACTGTAAAATTGTGAAGCCTCAACCTATTTACAATCGATTGAAAGTTAATGTGTTAATTATTATAATTGTTGTTTATTGTGGTGTCTTTGACTTGTCATCTATCATTGTAATCACGCCACTCTTAATGTCTATTTATTAAGGCTCTGAGAGCCGTCAAACAACTTCTTGTTTACTCATTTCTGGAGGTATAAAATCAGTGAATTTATTTTGGAAAATTTGCAAAAACTTTGCAGAAGGTTCAGCAGAAACATAATTCAGATCCAAACCAGTTTTGAAAAATTTGGAAAATGTTAAAATGTGCGACCGGGAAGATATTTGACGCTTGTCAGCGTCTTGGACCATTATCAAACTAAGAACACTGGTTTTATATTTTTCAACACACTTGCTCATAAAGTGGCTCTATGGTCACCGCAATTAGGCACATAATGACACCCATAATCAAACTGTGACTTTTTCTTTGCTATAACTCACTAGTGAGTTATAGTTTTTTTTTTTTAAATTTTATTGGTTGAGTAGCTTTGTTACTAAAAAAGTTTTTATTCAAAAAAAAGATCGTGTTCAATAGAACGAATAAATGAATGTTCCTATTGCTTGCTCATTTCATGCAACTTCTTATTTAAATAGATAATTTTAACTCGTACGTGTTTAATAAATAAAACTTTCACTCAAATATAACTTTTGTTTTCTCTGTAATAAAAGAAAACTTTAAATTCCCCATTTTTTACGTGGCAGAATAGGCGCAAACCCTAAGCGCGGAAAATAAATAAAAAAAAAACCTCATCCCTTTAGTCTGTGGCCGATCGCAATGCGCGCGCATAGGAAAACTGATTATTTTTTCCCGCCATGCGAAACATTTTTCACAACGCGTTTTCACTGTTGAAATTATAGTTATTTTATTGTTATTTTATTCACAAGTGTGTTGAAAAACGTCGTATGATACACGTGTGTATTGGTGATTACCGTTCTCGGCTTTCTTAAGACCCTCGCCTACGGCTCGGGTCTCAATGGCACCTCGGCGGTAATCACCAATGTACCACACTAGTACCATAATGTACTATTACAGAGTGATCCTACCTTCTGATTTGTCAACTTCTAGCGGATGTGCAGTCTTCTTCTTCTTCTTCCTGCCCTTATCCCACTAGGTGGGGTCGGCACAACATGTTCTTTTGTTCCATTCTCTTCTATCATTCTTCATCTCAGTATTCACTCCTCTCCTATGCATATCATCTCTTACACAATCCATCCATCTTTTCTTAGGCCTACCTCTCCTTCTACATCCTAGCGGATGTGCAGTCTCAAGTCTATTTACAAGACGTTTAAGGTTTAAGTGCTCTGTGATTTTTGAAAATAAACTCTAACACAATTTTTTTTATTTTACCCGTCCTCTCAAACGATAAATAAAATATCGGTATGTATGAGCCGTCATTCCCTCACTTCTTCTTTTCTACCTATATGGCCTCTGTCTGTCATTTCGATAGACAATTTTGCCAGTGTCAAGTGATATATTTGAAATAACATAAGTCAAGCCAAATCATTCGTCAAGTCGGCTGTCGTTTGTTTTCAAAACCTGAAAACAAATTTTCACATTCAGAGAAACCTCTTTACACACAAACTTCTTGATTAAAGTTGAAGTGACGTATTTCATATAGACAGTAGTAAATGACGTAGCAACGCCTACGAAGCAGCCCTGGGAAGTTTTTAGAAGATATATTTACACCTTGTATAACTCGATTCTCCTCAAGAAAATCAACAATCAATAAAATTACACGTTGGGTTGTTATCGTCCTACGTCAGATCGCGTGCTGATAACATTGACAAGGACTGCTGTACGATTTCAGTTTTTGCTGTAAGCCGAGACAATAGTACGTTTTTGTGAAGTGAGAAATGAGATCCAGATGATGTTTCGTCGTAGCAAAATGCGAAGAAGTAAGTGGTTTTGATTTTACCATAGCCATTTCTGCAGCTCTCTGTCTGACCAATATAATAGACGTGCGAGAAGAGTTTGATCTCCTGATCTGAGCCCACTCATTTGCATAGTGGGCTCGTTGGGAATTTTTATTCCCATCGGCCCCACCAGTGGGCCAGCCGGTGGGCTCGATGGGAATAACCATCTATAGGGCGTTTTCTTGTAAGACTCTTTTCTCTCCTATCAGTAGATCCACGAGGGTAGCGTAGTTATCTTATCCTATAGCATTTATTAATCAAACTAGTTAGGTCTATGAGGGATTCCTATTTCTCGTTCTCTATGCTTTTGTTTCGGAGGTGGGCGTTGATAGTTACGACACTGTTTATAACTGTTGTAGCTATCATCGTTCTTTATTTTTGTTATTGTTTTCATTGTATTTTTGTGCCAAATTTTTTTTTTTTTTGTTGATGACGTTGGCATTTACAGGCATAAGTAATAAAATATGTTGTAACTATTGTAACATAGTTCTATAAACGTCCGTTTTTCCGTTAAATAAAACGAGTGCCGAATGTAGTAATGTGTTTTATGTAAAAACATCGAAGCATTCCACTTTTGCGCACCAAAAGATGCCCATCAAGACCTTCCGTACCTAGGCTATTCCACTTATGCGCACCAAGAATAAAGTAGCGTCGACTGTTAAATTGTGACTACTTAGAGTGTAGTTCCTAATACATTTACCAACTAGTAAAGTCAGTAAATATATCAGTACAGCATTTACTGGTTTACATATTTTGCATAAGCAAAATAAGATTGGACTCAAAAATAAGTAAAAAACGAGGGAGAATTGTTCTCACTTTATCTTATCCACTAAGTAGGCACATAAATTAGTATGCTACGTGCTATCTTATCTACCTCGTGTTTTATGATCTATGACCTAGGCTTACTGCTGTAAGGACGTTATTACCATCCAGGACATTAAAAACCACGTCATGATTTTAGACACATCATGTCACATCATGTGAGTATTGCATGAGCAAAAAAAAAAAATTATGAGCAAGAAAAAATACACTCATTCAAGTTTTTCTAAGTGAAAAAATACTTCACAAAAAAAATTGCTTGGTTTCTTTAACTTTTATCTGCTTTTAAAATCATTGAAAAAATTCTCTTTATCTCGGTTGTCTCTCAATTCAGTTTAAGTTTAGTTCTGGAATAATAAAAACTAGGTACTTAAGGTTTTGAAATTATAGGTACCTAAGTACGTTATTTCTGTAGACAAGTAATAATTATATTTACAAAATTTAAGGCATTTTTAGCTTTGGAGTAAGTACCTAATCAAATCTAAGGTTAAAAAATTCATGCATTATTTTAGTAATTATACCCGTAAGTAAGTCATACTAGATTTAAATAAAGGCATTTTGTGGCGTGACACAATGGGGTCATTACTTTTTCAAGGCATAAATTACCGGAAACGTGTCACAAAGGGTTGAAAACTTAATATTAACATTTTGCGTTTCTTTAACAGTTCTCTTTGCACGCTACGGAACGACTAATGAAGAGTTTTTCATGGCTTATTATGACGTCATTAAAACTAATTAATGGAAACTGATTTACCATAGTATTCGATAAAAAAAAACACACTAGTTCTGCATACAGTATTTTGTTGATATTGAAAATACGCAACAAATACAGAGAATCACTCAGAATTAGTACAAACATCTATGATTGCCAACACTGAAAAGTTTGTTCTTAGTGGGGATCGAACCTACGACCCGACGGAAGGCAGAGCTACCGACGACTGTCAAATTGACGTGCTTTAAACAAAGGCGTCACTTGACATTGGCAAAATTGTCCGTCGAAATGACGGACAGAGGCCATTAATGAAGAGAAGAAGTTAAGACTTGGCAAGTGCCAACTCAATTATTTCCGCCTGACTTTTCTTCAAGAGTTAGTTACGCTAATCTCGTATTTTGAAAAAGAGGTATGTATAGAAATTATTTCAATGTCTCTTAAAACAACAATACTTAGTTACCTAGAGAAGTTATGTACGGTTACGAGATGTGCTCGAAAAATAACGTAAAGCGTATAGTAGGTACCTTTACCAAGGTTTATTGGTCAATCGTAAAATATTTTGTCAGTGGGCTTTCTGGGCTTGTTATAGTCCAAATATATAAAACTCTTTTGAAGCTGACAGAGAATCAACGCACAGCCTAAACTATAAGTCCTAGAGGTATGAAATTTGGAGGGTATTATCCTTATATAGTGTAGGGGTACACTAAGAAAGGAATTTTTAAACGTCACACTCTAAAGGGTAGAACGCGACCAACGCCGCGGGCGGCTAGTAGTCCAATAAGATTTAAATAAAAGGAGACGATTATAACGATGGTACAGTAATTAATAATCCATAGAAACAGAGAATTAAAAACTGGTAACAGTGTCGATTGTATTGTTTAAACGTCGTCAAGTAATGTAGTAATCGTAACAATGTAACAATTTGTAATTGAAAGAAAGAAAGAAAGATAAATATTTATTTTGTTATTTTTTAAAATTTACAATGTTATAAGTAGTGAAACTTAAAATTAAAATAATATAACAAAAATGGCCACCACTCAGCATGGTGCCAGGGCAGGATATGTGAATATCCTGCCCAGGCGCTGGTTTTCAGTGGCGCCAGTTGTATGCATGCTGTAGGTACTGCAATCTATTATAATAAAATTAAACAATAAACTTCAAATAAGTTGGTAGGTATACAGATAAAAAGAAATATAATTTAGCTACAAAAAGTAAGATTGTCTCTAGTAATAGATACATAGACAGAAAAAAACAACTTACATAACAGGAGTTAAAATTATTAGTATTAGTATGTATTGTATACCAATATACCTACTTACTTTATTGCACATCACAACTTAATGAATGATTGAATGTACCTTACTAATAAAAATAAATGAAGAATCATGTAAAATGGGCGGTCTTATCGCTTAAAGAGCCATTTCTTCCAGACTTAAACTACTAAACGAAAACCTAAACTTAAATTAAACATAAGAAAACTTTAGTAACTACATAGATGGTTAGATACTAGGTACCAAGAGAGTGTTTGACAGTACCCCGATTTGCCTGATTCGTCCCAAGATACTATTAACAACAGCCAGTCTGGAAACCCATGAATCGATTTCGAGCCCATGTCAGAAATCGATGAGAGAACCGCTACAATGTGGAATGAGGGGTCCCTCCGTGACTGTCCCAATAGCGTATCCAGGGGGAGCTAGGGGGGCTCAAGCCCCTCCCAAAAAATCCAGGTCCACCCATGAATGGGCCACAGTTAGTCACTATCCGTCCGGTTTCAGAGGAACTTCCTCCTGCGAACACTCAGGTTGTGGAACGATCTTCCTGCTGAGGTTTTCCCTGGTGACTACAACATGGGGCACTTCAAAAAGGGTGTTTTAAAATGCTTCAAAGGTCGACAACGCGCTTGTGATACCTCTGGTGTTGCAGGCGTCCATTGGCGTCCTCCAGTAGATATATTCCATAATTTAAGGCAAAAAAAATGTAGGTATGTATGTATTCCATCAGCCATCTAGTTTCCTTCGTACAAGTTTCCTTAGTTTGGGACTAGATGGCGTTGTGTTAAGTGTCCGTGAATATTTATTATTATTATTAATATTAATTTATTAGTCTTTATATTTAGCGTCTTCAAGTAGATTTTATATTTTTGAAGCATCTAAATGATGTCCCTATAGCTTATAAAACGAATTGGTTTTATACTGTAAGTTTATTTAAGTAGCTGTGATAAAATTAATTAATAAATAGGCTACGGTACTTGTTTGCCTATTTAGTACTTAGTATGAAAAAACTATCAACGGTTTGTCTGGGTTAATCTCTCCCCAAACCGAAATATTTTTTCAAACGCCTTTCAGAACAAAATCCTTGATCCGCCACTGTAAAGCTCTATTCAGTCTGTGGCTCATTTACTAATCCATCCCTTGTGACCCAATACAACCAGTAGCAGTACCTACTTACAAGGGATAATCTCAGCAACGCCAGTGATAACGCAAGGAAGTGGCAAAATTCGATTTTTGAATACCTGTAACCATTGACACAAAAGAAGAAATAGAAATGGATAAGAAAAAAGAGATAAATAAAAGGTCCTACTTTTTAACTGTATTGTGAATATTGTTA
The DNA here is from genome assembly GCA_918843925.1 of Eulithis prunata. Classification (NCBI taxonomy): domain Eukaryota; kingdom Metazoa; phylum Arthropoda; class Insecta; order Lepidoptera; family Geometridae; genus Eulithis; species Eulithis prunata. The sequence continues at coordinate 2,951,314 of OU974023.1, read as the reverse complement.
ATACTGTATTAGTTGTAATTTTATTAGTGAATAAATATTTAAAATTTTGTAAACAAAAAAACTTTTTAACCGACTATAATCCTACCTTTAAACTGACTAAGGAGGAGATTCTTAATGTGGTTGTATTTTATTTTATTTCTAAACAGTATATTTTTGTAAACAGTAAAGTGGTGTACAATAAAGAGTTTTCTGTCTTGTATTTATCTATCTATTTTTAAGCCTCACAACTCCGTCCGAATAAACCGAATTGAAAAAAAAAAAACAAATATATCTAAAAGGATATAGGTACTTACTTACAGATTGATCGCATAATTTCATCAAAATCGGTGAAGCCATAAACATAATTATAAACTATGTGTTTTGTGAACCCCAGACTAACCTTTCTAGAGACTATACGAGACGAGACTGGCGCCGCCGCCCCGTGGTGATGGATCCAAGTCCCTATTAGAAGAAAAATAAGTGGTCTATCCATTCTACGTCGATAGTAGGTACAGAACGTTGACTACCCTAATTGAGCCGTTGATAACGATCAGATAAAAACAAACATTCAATTATTAACTGTTATAACTTAAAGCAATTCATTGAGTGCACTTATTCGAACAAGATCGATATTATGTGGAGTGGTCAATACCATTTATGTCATTAAATTAAACATTGTTTATGTCGCACTAGTCACGAAACTGCCTTTTAATTTGTATTTACAACTCTATTTCAAGTAACATAAGGGTTTAATTCCGTGGTATTCATTATTGCTTTGGTACGTTTTGATAATTGAGTTGTATGCACGTGTAGTAAGCGTACAATTATACCGCTAACTCTCTCAATAAAATGTAAAACCAAAATGGGTCCAAATCACCCCAGGCATAGGTTTGACAACCGTCACAGCTCAGTCGGTATAAGCTCTGCCTTCCGTGCTGTCGGTCGTTAGTTCGATCCCCACTGAGAACAAACATTTATGTGTGGCAAACATAGACGTTTGCTCAATGTCTGAGTGTTACTACGTTTTATAAGTACCTATGTATTTATAAAAAAAAAGTATAATGTATTCTATCAGCAATCTAGTTCCCATAGTACAAGCTTTGCTATTGTGTGAAAATGTCCACGAATATTTATTAACCGGTTTGCATACTTGTTCGATTTTGTATGAGTCAGTATTGTATCTAAAGCCGAAGGTAACAAGGTTAGTTTTGCTTTGCAAGTTGATTGGCAGTGACACCGGCTGTAAAGTTGCCCGTTGAAGGCAGGCGAGTCGACACGATTACTCTAATTGGGATCTTGTATCTATACAAGTATCTTTCAGTCAACAACGGTACTTTGGGCGGCTTACACGCCTCATTCCACCCCGACCAAAATAAACTCTATATCATCGCGACAAAGTTTACTTTCGCGTATTTAAAACAAGTAAATGCTTAAGTAATTAGTGTGTGTGAGGTATTCGGAATCAGCAATCAACAAGTGAATTTAATATTAATTATGCATGCAAATTGTGTGTTTCGTATTTTATTGGACAGTGATGTGGTTTTTGGGTTCAGGTCAATGATTTATAACGACGGATTAATTTCTCTTTACACGTTTGATAAAAAGAACTCGCATTAATGCCATGAAATGCTTATAAAAATGTGAAATAGACATTTAATAAATTTCGATTCCCATACATTCCTAATATTATACTTAGTCTACCTAAGTTTCCTAGTGAATGATAAACTAACTTGACTGCGGTTTATATTCTTATCGTTCAATCTTTAACAAGGATAAGTTAAAATGAAATTATTCCTCAAATATCTTACCATAATATTCAACATCTTAGATAGAGTCGCTTCTAAGCTCTACCGTAAACCTCTAGATCTTGAATATCTCTTTAGTTATTGAATTATTTCATCAACATGAATTAAAAGATGCGCCTTTGAATGTTAATTATTCCTTGCTCTACATTTTTTCAATAATCCATTCATAGACTTGATCGGTAAATTGTTCTTGATGATGATGATCATGCTATAGAAACAGTTTTTTTTGTATTTTCTGGTGATTTTGAAATAAAACTATACGTTGTGTTTTAAAACAGCGTAGTATTTTTTTTTGAAATCCACCGAAACCTTTTGTTATGTATTTTTAAGTCTTATTGTTTCCCTGAAACCGTTTATTCTTCTTGTTATTGTTTCTAACATCAAAAACATAGGCTAATCGTTACACGATTGTCACTCTTTTATTTGTAAGGGAATAAACTTATTTCATAATGTAATTTTATGCGGGCGATGGCAAAAGTCGTAATAATATTATTCAACATATTTTTTATCGCGAGCATTAAAAAACGATTCATTTACAACCTTCCCAATTTGTATTTTATTCGATTTAAAGGTTTATCGATTGTGCAACTGACAATCGAGATGAGATGAGTCGATAAGTCCTTTTAGGACTGCGAATATATAAATTGGAAGCTTAATTGACTTTATATGGGTTAAGTGGATGCCTTTTACGACTTACTGGCAGAAAAAGTTTCGACAAAGACACTCTATCTAGTCTATTCAATGATTTTATATATATGTCTTGTATAATAATTTCGAGAAACAAGTTTTGGTAAGTCATTTTAATAAATAAAAATAAAAAATTACTCCGACTATAGGAGCCCCCGGCGGCGGCGGCTATAATATCAATAAAAACCTACTTTATTATGACGGTTTTTATTTAGTTAAAATTTTAGGAGAATATTTTAAAATTTTGAATCTACTCTGGTCACGTGATTCGTAATTCTTATTGTCAAAAGTCACGACAGTCGTGTACGCACGTATTAGTAAGTGCGAGGTTATGAATAAATCAATATTTGAAGGTCCTTTTAGTTCAAATAACTTGGTATGAAAAGTGAAAACAGTTCTCCAAAGTATACTCAGTGATCATAATCTTGGCTGGAGTTGATCATCTCGTTAGATCCTCTACATCATTGCTGGTCATCATCAGACCTTAAGGCGTGGATGCTAGGTCATCAAATCTGAGATGAAATAAATGTTTCGAACTGCAGTAATGCCAAATTCCTCAAAACTGGTTTGCAGAGCTGATGAATACCCTCATAACTTGGAAACAGATGTATCATATTTTAACAAACGTTGGTAAGAAGCATCTCAGATCAGCCAAGCTTTCGTACAAAAAAAACACCTTATCGGAGCTACAAAGGCCGTTCAAACTAACAGACAGACATAACGTCCTCAAACTTATTTGATAATATTTTTTTCCCATGACACAACTGCTTGGCACAACTAGTTGTGCCTAAGGAAAATATTATTCTAAAGGGATCAGTCGTTAAGCCATGACGGAGGCCTTAAGGCGGCCTAAAAACTTCGTCAACAGAGTTGGCCACTAACTCATACGAGCTTGTTTGCTTTCTTATGTTTTTTTTTTTTTTTTAATGATAAAAGTAATGGAACAAGCTGATAGCTCACCTGATGTTAAGTGGTAACTTCTGCCTATAACAATGCATTACCTCACAGAGCAAGTCCAATGAGGACGTGCCCTGTAAGGCAATGCACTGCGTCCATCACTCTGAGACGTAAAGATCTTGAAGTCTCATGTGCCTGTAATTACACCGGTATAGGTAAAAGAGATTTTCACTAACTCATTTATCAACACACAGCCGGAACTACTGGACGGTTAGTGTTAGAATTTGGTAGGCGGATGCGCTAGAACTTAGTTACTTATATGCCGAAACATGCACGACGTATTTGTTATATTTGTGCTTTAGCTAAATCAGTCTACAAACGTAATACAGTGATTATGTTTGATATTGCGATAGTATTTGCACAACAACCGATGTATCAATATTAATCACTGACTCTGTCTAGCTCGCGGCATTCTCGCAAACACACAAGTCAGTGGCTTTGAGAAACTTAAGACGCGACCTATAAGTTTCTAACAAGAACAAGTTAATTTTACATAAGGACATTTTAAAACCCTTCACCAGAGAATAACTTAAACAGATGCTCTCTGGTGAGAAAAACCCTGACAAAAAAGAAACCCTGGCCATGAAAATCTCATCAAATCCTCTTCATCATTGCTGGTCATCAGACCTTGTGGTATAGACTCCAGTCTGAATCTGAATATTCATCAGCTCTAAAAACCAGTTTAATTGAAAACCAGTTTCAAAGAATCTGAGGCATAGCTGCAGTTTTTTCAAGTACCTACTCGTGTTTTTTTGACATTTAAAAAAGTGGAACTATTAGGATTTTTGGAAACTGCAAAAGATCCTAATACATTTGATCATTGAGTTCCTTGTTGAAGAATAAAATATAAACATCACTTCGTGTCACCTGTCAGACATCAGCGTATGTCAAACTCAAATAAGACAGCCGGAACGTAGCTGTCATCTGAACTGCTTACTGCTTCTTGCTCGGTGTCCTCCATCAGTGGTCGTTCATGTATTTTTGTATCGTTAATTATTTAACATAAATATATTGTTAAAGTGATCATCGGGTTTTTATTTCTACATTCCTGAAATAAAACAAGCTAAAAAACAACGTACACACGTTTTTTTTACAAAAAACCATGCAAAATAAATTCTGCCTTGCACAAATCCTAATGTAAATAAACTTATAATAATTTTATTTACCTTGACAGCTTACCATAGTAAACTATAATCGTTTTCCAATACTAAATCTTTGACGCTTCGCTAGCGACTTTTGGTCGTGTTCTGCCAAAATCTGTTTATTTTGTTTGGCTTTGGTAAAACACCTTGATTTCAAGTACTAAATTAACATTTGAATGCCGTAAAAATAGTTAATTATTGAGATATTCCGTGACACTTCAATAGAAATAATTAAAAGAGTTGCCAGTAAACTTTGGACTTTAATTATTTTACAACTTAAGGGCGCTTACCAAAATTCCTGTTTGTAGCATAAAAAATATTGATCTAGTAAGTAAGGATTCATACACTTTGAGTCATATCCAGTAGATAGTCACACCAAATTTTTTTTATAGCTCAAATTTAGTAAACAAAATACAGTTATTTTTATACTTATTTACCTATTTATACATCTAACTCTTCTTAATATTTATATTATTTTACATTTCAGCAAATTAAGCAATTTAACCTGGTATCGATGCACAATGAAAAGTTGCCTAAATTATCAATAAGTGGGACCAAAATGTAACAAGTCATGAAACAAGTGTGGCATTCTGTATATACATTTTTAGGCAAATTAAGAAATTGTGTTTACGCTAATATTTTAGTATCACAAAAAACATTATGTGCAAAGTAGGCGATAGGCAGACAGACAGACGCGCTTATAGAAGGAAGCGAACGCGTCTGTCTGTCTGACTATCGTAAGCTTATACAACTGTTCTGTATACCTACCTACATCTACTTGTATATAATATAATGTAGAAAAAGTAAAAACGTCATGCGGCTCCAGTAAAGGATTCCAACAAATATGAACCTTATTAGTTTGCCCACAAGCCTTATCTATAATCGTTAAACTTTATAGGCCATTGATAGAATCAATAGCTAATATTGCGGTACATAGTATCATATATAAATCATTGTGTAAGAGGCATGTGGAGATAGCGAATGATTAATAGTGCCCACCTGGCCTTATTGACTATTACGGCTATTACCGACTATTAAACTTTAGGTCCGTGGTGCAAGAGACTAATGTCATCGGTTTTGATAGAATAACACTTTCATTACGTCAACACTTTGAAGCTATATGCAATTACTTGGTTGCATTTTATTCAATAAGTACTTTTATAGGTATGTACGTACTACATACTGTGAAATACTGTATTTTTTCCTTTTTGTATTTTCCTTCTGGCGCTCGTACATAACTTACTTACAAATTTTGTATTTCTCACAAATAAGTGAATTGTATTCTTTTTTGACAAATACATGTCTGAAACCGTAAGTACTTACGTTTCACTTTTCGGAACTAATCTTTTCTGGCCCTCTATTTATTTATGACGAAAATTTGTCGAAGCAAGTTAATTAGTTTCAATGCACTAGTAAAAAATACACCTAGTTTCTTCTGTTTCTGGTCAACAAACAATAAAATTGTATACCAGTCAACGTCCTGATGACGACTTGTACGATTCCATACTATGTCTACTATGACGTGGACGGCCCAGACATAATATAAATGTCACTCTTGAGCTGAGTGTCATTATGACGTCACTATCGTAGCTTCTTATCGCTTGTATCGAACACAAGGACGGTCGTGACACGAGTGCTAGTAAACACACGCTGTTATGACATGTTTATAAAGTTTTTTTTTTTACTATGTACAGGACTGTGAGAAATGGGACACGGGTGTCCCTTTAGCGTTTAAGGGTTAATTACTTTAATTTAGTTTGGTGTAAATATAAATTAGCGTCATAGAAAAAAACCTCGACACTTTATAGAAAAAATATTGAACGGCAATAACTTCGATGTTAATTTTACTAATATTTGTTTTGCATTGTTATAGGCCGAAGTTACTAAATATCAGGTGAGCTATCAGCTTGTTCCATTACTTTTATCATAAAAAAAAATAAAAAAATTGTGAGTTTTTACCACAGAGTCGAATAAGAATACTGACTAGGTAGGTATGTCGTCATGAATTTAAATGGCGTTTTTATTTATTGGTTAGGTATAAATAACAGGTTTACTAAAAACAGTTTGTACCTACAAATTGCATAATTAAATAAGTAAGTATAAAAATAATGTGGTATAGGTATCAAATTATAATTTTTAAGCCAACCGTTTAAATTTTGTCATTGACGACTTCTGACGTGCATTGGTGACTTAGACCAGCTGAAACATCAGTGCTGGCTTGAAACTATCTAAATAAAAATATTTTGTAAATACGATTTACACATGGAACCTAGCGTAAAAAACACACTAAAGTTTTTTTAAAATATTTATAAAGTACTTGCTGCGTTAGTAAATAGTATTAAATTAGTAAGCAATTGCTCAAATGGATTGTCTATCGATTATCTAATGTAAGAAAGAAATATGAAAATGGGTCGAAGAAAAATAAAAAAAAGCTCTTTGTTTCTATAAAAAAAAAGATAAATTAGGACCAAATAATGCGTATGCTGCTCTACGCGAACAAAGCCGTGAACGACGGCTAGTCTTCTAATAATTTATTGGTTTTCGAATTTATTATTAAGTAGGTATTAGTGTACGTACCAATTTTTTTGTTTTAAAATAAATTTCGATTTGTATTTCTCAAATGCATCATATTCTTAATACCGCGTGCACACTATGCCCATGCCGCTGCCGGCGTGTATGCCACTTAGTGAGAATAAAGGCGATGTTGCTGTGGCATTAATGCCGCGGACTTATTGCCACAGCAACATCGCCTTTATTCTCACTAAGCGGCATGGTCATAGTGTGCACGTGGTATTACACAGATCGAGCGGTCTCGGCGCATAATTGTAAATAACAGGAAAATTGTTGAAATTATAGCAAAACATGTAATAACGAACAAAAACTTTGTTGTTATATCCAGTTTGCCTTTACGGAGGGATCATTAACTTTCAGTTAACACAGAAAAGTATAAAGTACATATTTCAAAATAAATCAGGCAACGAATTGGTGTATTGGTACATTGTACACGACATCATCATCATCATCATCCACAGCCCGACCTTACCCACTGCTAGGCATAGGCCTCCCCAAGTTTGTGCCATCCACCACGGTTCTGTGCTAGTCTCTCCCATTTACGGCCTGCTATTTTGACGATGTCGTCTGCCCATCTCGCTGCCGGACACGACATAATTAAAAATAATGCCCATAGACATAATACTGTATCTCTCTATAGAGACAAACGTACAGTATACAAATTATACTGAGCCACGTTTTTTTTTTTATGATAAAAGTAGTGGAACAAGCTAATAGCTCACCTGATATTAAGTAGTAACTTCTGCCTATAACAATGCATTACCTCGCAGAGCAAGTCCAATGAGGACGTGCCCTGTAAGGCAATGCACTGCGTCCATCACTCTGAGACGTAAAGATCTTGAAGTCTCATGTGCCTGTAATTACACCGGCGCCCTTACCCTTCAAACCGGAACACAGCAATGCGAGCATCGCTGCTTGGCGGCAGAAATAGGTACGGTGGTAGTACTTCCCCGGACGAGCTCTCACAAAGAGCTCTACTACTACTTAAACATACATACAATCCTAGTCAAGTCATACCTACAATTGTGAAATTATCTCTAGTTGCGACACGTAGACTTCGGGATGAGGAAATGGGGCTGAAAACTGATCTCAGCGAGCTAGTATTCTGTCCCCTGAGTATGTCAAAATACGTTTAAAATATTGTGTTGAAATCACTAACTTTCAGTTTTTTGTCGAAATTTTAATTGATGGCAAGAACGTACTTTTTGGGATTGTTGAACTTTTTGTTTCAACGTAAATAGATATTTTTTGGTCATATTGAGGTAAATTACTTTGATATCTACAATAATAGTGTTTCCGGGTTCTCATTAAATCTGTTAAAAATATACAGTTTACAAGAAACTTTTAAAATAAATTAGTTAATACTCTCGTAAAATATATTTAAGATTTACATACTAGATTTAGATTTCATGTTTAAACCTAAGTTTCTTAGTATCAATACCAACATAGGTATTTCACCAAAAAATAAAATTGCATTTTACAACTGTTTAGAGAAAATTATAATCAAGCTACGAAAAAATGGCTACTCTTTCATCGTCAATCGATAACATCGATTCCAGTTTGCTTTTTTTTATCGTCAATCGACATTATCCATGCCAGTTTGCTACCATACGTGTTACTTACACTTCGTCCTACATTCACCCCCCTCTTTCGATCAACTGTCTCGACGGCCATTACCTAACAAACCGCTCTATACACTGCACCAAAACCTGTATCACCTTAGAAAGAATCACATAGCTTTTATTGCACAGATTTAAAGACCAAATTCGAACAACCAGCCGTTACCTACTAGCAAAATGTAATATGTTTCATCTATTCTACTATGCTGTTTACACTCGTCCGTCCACGATCGCCATTTAATTAATTCGATATTTGAACGCGGCAAGGAGCTGTCATTACTTCGATTGCTTTATTTTTAATTTAGAAATTCAATGTTGTATTTTCAGCCAGTGTTTTTATTATTTTGTTTGTTTTTCTTTTCGGCCAGTGCTTTATCGATAAAAAAAATAATTGTGATCATGTTGTTTTGTGAATGTGCCAAACCCATACCATATGTTGTCCGACAGATGCAGTGCTTGTGAATACATAGTGATTTAGTTTGTGATGGTGTTGAGAAGATAAATAATGTAAATTAAAAATGTTAGCTGGTCAAGAAGCCAGCATAGAATTAGTACAAAGATGGCTCCAGAGACGCAGCAGCGACAGTGCTGTTGATACAGGTGAATAGAACCTTAATCTTCTCACGAGAAGAAAAATTATCATTTTAAAACGATTGATAGAATACCTAACTGTTAGGAATAAGTTATTCGTAACTGTTATTCTATCAAGCGTTTTATTCGGAATAAAACCTCTAGAACAAAAGTAGCCGAATACGAATCTGTAGAGTTTTTTATTTGACTTAGTAGAGTCCCAACAATGAAAGGAAATTTTCTATTTTTTGTTATAAGTACAATCATCTTGTTAGGCTTTGAATTGGTTTTGCGATGCAAACCAGGGCGATTAGTACAGTCATCAACAAAATGGACAGGCATTCCAGGGTTAATATAACACACGATAATAAATCCTACTTAAAAATTTAAATGCTTAAATACTCTATTGATATACACCTTTTTTTTAACGTTTGTGTGTAAAGTCCACCACACTGGTCCACGTGTAAAGGGGACCAGTGCTCTACAAAGGCATTTACTAGTTTTTCTTTTGTGTTTTTTTGTCGATAGTACTTACTCGTATCTTAGTTATTTCTAAAAGCAGTCTATTTTTTATCAGCACTAATATTTTATTTACTTGATGTATACTATTATACCTACTGAAGGAATTATATCTTTATTAGTTGTAAAAAAAAATCCTGTTACCTTTTTTGTTGCCTGTTCCTGAGCTCAATTCCGACGAATACAAACAACTTCGTTAGAGAAATTCATTTCTAAAAAGTCTTGTCCTTCGATTCCAAATAATTTGGGTTGATTTTCTATTCATCGGTTACCTGTTACTTTTATCAATAGATTTTGATTATGAAGGTTGTTGTCAAAATGTTACTTCTGAAAAACCAACCACCATTGCTGATTAGACATCCCTACTATATTTTTTTTTAAATATGAGCGGTAAAATATGATATGAATAATAATGAATGCTATATCACCGCTTCTGTTTTTCGCTCGGGGGTTAAAAACAAATATGATATGAAATAGGAGGTTGTCCTTGCGAACGAATAAAAAAGTAGATAAGTATATAAAGAGTAATAAGTACAAATCTAAATTATTTACCGATCCGCGAAGACAATCTCCATATTTGCGCATGAAAAGGGCTAAATTCACGATTGTCAAAAAAACCGCCGACTACACTATAGGTACATGTATAATACATGTATATATAACGTACCTATGTGATTGTATTGTACCTTACTTTTATAAGCTTTTTTTTTACACTGGGTGTTTGTAGAGAGCATAAACAGAGACAAGTAATCAGAGCTCCGTGATAGATTAAAGACTAATGGAAAAACAAATAAATGTATTAACAAAATATAGGAGTCTTCTGTGTTTTCTTCGAGTTTGATAAAGCAGAGAGTTATTTTTCACATTTTTTTGCTGAAAAAATCCGTCATTATAGCGTACCAAAGCGAGGATAAAATAGCATAAATAATAATTTGTCTCTAGAGGAAAAAGTTTATTTTTTATTTTTGTCTGTTACCAACAAGTCTTTAAAAATAAGTCTTTATTCATAATAAGTAAAGAATAATAAGGAATAAAAACTCTTTCGTTAGTACTTTTAGTTTTTAATTACATAAACTATGTACTGATGTCCCGCATGTACGTGACGTGCGTATTGTGCATTGTCCCCCTACCTTACAGTACCTAACGTAGGACTTTTGGTTGATGGCAGCAATGTTCTAGCATCCCTGAAGGTGTAGATGCAGAGGAGACCCCAGACTGGCGAAACTCTCGAACTAGACTCGTGCTTTCGAAAAACGAACAATGTATGAAACGGGGGTCAAAATTTGAATCACGTTTATACAAAACGAGATTTTCAGTGTGTAATTTTGGAAGAATGGGAGTCCCGCTTCTTCTTACGTAGGAACTACGTATTACATATTCTTTGGGAGATCCGATCAGCTGCTTATAGATATTCTGTTTTGTCCATAGGCAGTTCGAGCGGGTCGCCGGGTGCCCGCGCCGGCCGTCGGTCCTCGCTCGCGCTGACCCCTGAAGACGAACCTCTCGTTGACGTCACCGTAAGTACCTCTTACCTGAAGGCTTCTTCTTCTTCTATTTATGGCCTCTTAAGAAGAAGCCTCGAATATATGTTTCAATCCGGAAAAAGAGCTTCTGAATGGTATAAGTTTCACGGAACGTTCCGAAGTTTAGCGTGATCTGCGAACAAACAAACAGGCAAACTCGATTTTCGGAATCAGAATCGTTTATTTAGTAGATCTGCATATTTCGTTTATCCTTATCTTAAATTTTAGGTTTTCGTTTTTTACAGTTTTTAATAGTAGATTACCTATACTCTACTTGTATAGATATGTCTTCAAACACTCTCCTCGCGATGTTTTTCGTCTCCGAGAGCACACTTCAATATTATAGTCAATTGCCTTATTGCTTCGAGGCTGAGACGGGCTCGAAGAGGCTGGAGGTCACGTGTGTTTGTCAATTAAGGTTAATAAAGGCTATCGTATTTTGGTTGTTGAAGGAAAATTCCATAGCTAGTAATAGCCGGAAATGGCTACCTTATATTATCTTGATTGAAAGAAATCATTCCTTATTGCAAAGAGCTTTCGTGTCATAATGGTTATTTGCTGAAAACGCTGAAACTATATTACAAACTCGTATACATAAGAGTGTGTAAATCATCGCTTTGGAAAAGAAGCGAACAATGTCAAGTTCTGAATCGCTACGTAATTTTGTTAACGGATATTATACTTTAACTAATTGATTTTAGGTTCTACTATGCGAACTGAAAGCTACTAAGGCCTTACAGATATCAAACTATTCATTTGATACTACGTAATTCCTACTAGGTATATATCTACATTTATTCTAAAAGACTGTTTGAACCAAAACATAACAACGGACCAGATTATTGTAATTTCTTTATCCGTGCAAATGGCTTTTTATTTTGACTGTACAGACCAGCATTACACCACAGAACAAAATGACAGTACCTACTATAAATTTAAAAGAAGAAGAAGATCTTGTATAACTATAGAGTACCGTAATAGCGTAAGTGATGTCTATGATCCGTAGGTAGGTACTGAAATAATTCACTGATTTGGCTGATATTACTCGTGGAATATAAATTACTTATTAGCTTGACATGTTACTTAAAACAGAACTCTATGAGTGAGACCTCACTGAATTATTCCATTGTTCGTAAGTAACTGACACCTAAGAGCAAAGGAATGTCTTGGAACTGACATGCTGACAGAACAGAGATTAAATAAAAAACTGGACACGAATTTTGACATTTTTTGAAACGACACATAGCACTTTTATTTTAATAGTTTTTCTTGTGTTATTGTGAGTATTGTTGTTTAATTTTGGTGGAATTTTAACCAATAATACTTAGGTCGTAACATAAAGTGTGGGCCATTGGAATAAATGTGTGTAAAGTGGTTTTTCTGAATGTGAAAATTCGTGTTAGGTTTTGGAGAGAAAATCCACCATTTTCTTTTCAAAACAAACGACAGCCGACTTGACAACTGACTTGACTTGACTTATTTATTACAATTTTAACACTTGACATTGGCAAAATTGTCTGTCGAAATGACGGACACAGGCCATTATTGAAGAGAAGAAGAAGAAAATAAAAAACTCTTTCTAATGTATTTTATAAGATTTTTTTACTATTTATTATTAGCCTCTGTGTGTAAAACAGAAAAATATCTATTGGCAGTTCGCACACATGCCCGACAATGACAACTAGAGAGTCTCGACTCTACCGCACCTCTACCATCTTGCTCTTGGTGTAAAGAGATACGGGTAAGAATCGAGCTTGCGCCCTTTTCTCTCTGGCTTCAACTTCGTGAACAACAACAGTTCTGTTCCCGAGTCACGGAGGGTGTGGCCACGATTGACATTGAGTCTAATTAGTAAATTTTGACACGGTGTGAAAACTTCAAGTGAGTACCTACTAAAAGTTCTAAGACTAAAAGTATACTTAAAGTAGGACACGAGTTTTCGGAAGCCCTTTTTACGGATTGAAACATAGGCTATGTTGAAATCAAAGACGTGGATTCTTAGATACAGCTTGAACTCTCTAAATCAAAAGCAGCCATTTGCTACGAGATTCATCGTATACTTGTTGACAGATATTTTGGTGGAATGTTTCGCACGCGTACGAAATCGTGGGTATCAGCTAGTAGGTTATAAATATAGTTGAAAGTTTTTTTAGTAAAGTTTTTGGGTTGACAACGCGATAAGAAAATAATATTATCTAAACGTGTTTTCAATGACGTTTATTTCAATATCTGCGAAAAATCATCAGCATTGACGTAAAGTACATATCATGTCTCAATTTACTGATAACACAGTTAAGTTGAACAGTAGTAGGTAGGAGTGTATTTTATCGGAACCAGTTCTTTTTATATCGTGTGATAGGTACTACAAATGTCTGTGTACTGAGTTATTCTAGTTTCGGACTACCGATATCTCGTCCCACTGGGACGAAACAATAACTTCAATTTTATTCATATTTCTAGGATGGGTTCGTCCCAAAGTTCAGCGACAATAGTTCCGATTAATGACTTTTGTCATTAATCGGAACTTTTGTTTTGTTTTACTGACATTTTTAAGATAAGTTTAAGATAAGTGCATGTAAAAGTAACCCAATTGAAACCATTTTTCATAATTTTTTTGGTCAAAAACAGGCGCCAATTCACAAAATAAAGATCAATAACCTCTAAAGTATCCGATGCAAATTATATTAATAGTTACTACATACTTACCAACTCATAATATCGCACGATACGATCTTAGTGACGTAAGCACATCGTCACATCCGATAACATGATCACTTGATTGAAATAGTTACCTACTTGCAAATTGACAACGTGCAGCGTGTGAGTTTTATTTTGTTCATGTTTGAATAGTGAGAAGCGAAAAACTCTAAAAACTAGTTTTTGTATGGAGAAAAATGGGGTTTGTTTCACCAAACGGTTCGATAATCAACAAACTAAAAACTCTGACTAGGTATGATTTCAGTTGTTGCCGCTTCGATGAATACTATTTCAACTATAGGTATACCTCGCACTTTGGTATCTAGACTCGTGCTTTAAAAAAAAAATTAAACGCATCTCAATGACCGTAAGAAAATATGTGCTTGAGCCTCGATGAGCTTTGAAGTTTCATTACTATATCTAAAATCATTAGGTATTTTACACCTTCAAAATACATTGTGACTTGACTTTCGCTTTTCTAGGAAAATTTGTAAACTGATAAAATTATATACTACTGCATAATAACACATGAAAACATCAGTGAAACTTTATTCATACCGAATTAAATACGGGAAATTCCTATCATTACCAGCTCTGTTATTTCACATATTCGTTCTCTGTTATTTCATTCATTCATTACTCATTACAGCCTAAATTGGCCATGCGGGATACCCCAGGAAATAATATTTTGCAATGCTGATAGCGAAATAAAAACAAAAGTGGTTTTTCTCTGAGTTGAGTAACTAAATCAAATTAGAAATATGAACTATAGTCGCAGAATTATTATTATACCTATAAATATTAATATATATAATTATAGATAACTATAACTATAACTATAGATTGTAGGTAAGTTTTTCAGTCAAATCAAGTACTTTTTTGACAGTATGTGGTTTCTATTTACCTTGGAACGACAAAATTTATATTGATAAAGTAGCCACCGTAGCAATCACAGCACTGCGTACCTACGCGCTACTTCATATAATAAAATAATCCCCAAGTAATCAGTGCAAAGGTAATTTGATAAGCTATCAATATTTATCATTATATCGATAGGTATATGAAAGCTTCAGTTTTAATTTGAGTCGGGAATACGTCGCGCGAGGTTTTTGTTTGACGAATGCAGGAGTGTAAAGTGAATGAAAGTGTTTGAATGAAAAAGTGGTTATTGTAACCAATGATAGGAGTTCTGTTGTTCTATTTTCAAACATCATTCGTTCTCGGTGGTAGTGAAGTGTATCGATAAACGTCTATGACTGTGTGCGTGACATAGTTTTATTTGACTTTTAATATGTGACTGTGGTACAAAATTGTTTTCAGAATTTTCTTGTTTACTAGTAAACATAGAAAAGTTCATCCTTTTGTTTACAATGCACATTTCACTGATTATTCTATGCTTAGACGTCTATTTTATTCAAAGAAGTTTTCTAATATAGAAAGTAATTGCCAAAGAATTCTAGTCTAGACATCAAAGGATTTACCACGAACTGTTGTAGGTACTTTACAAGTAAAGAGCTTATGAATCCATCTACTTAGTATTAAGATCAGAGTGTTTGTACTAAGAACTGGTTGTGGCCAATCAAAAAAAATGTTTATCTGTCGTATCTGATTCAACAGGATACACTACCACTATCAACATAATTCTACGTATGTATGTGTAATCAGTATCTACACTACACAGTGGTTATATTGCCTTGCACGGATTTGTAATGGGTGCCTAGATACGGAAATAAAACTTATCAAATCACCAACTAACAACCTCTAATCGGATTAAAATCTCCTTGCGTAACTAAAATACAAAAACGTGTGCAAAGCCATCGATCATGGATAAAAACAGCACGCCTGTCATGGAGGCAGACTTCCACGAACCGGAGAAAAAGCTCGGATGCTGGAGCCGGTTCAAAAGCCTCTTCGACGAGCGAGGTTTCGACTTAGAATACGAGTTCACTCGCCACCAACCCAGAACAGTACAAATCCTCGGAGAAAATCAAACAGAAGAAGGCTACAGAGGTATAGAAGAACGAAAACATGTAGATCGTAACTCACATTCCCCCACAACGGTAATGGATGGGGAGCTATCTGGTGTGATAAACTTTTACGAGCAATTTGCAACCTTAGACGATGATGATAAGAGTGATGATTTTTGGCGACGGAATTCGGCGTTCAAGAACCGAGTTTCGATGAGACCGAGTATGTTTCTGGCGAATATTGCTGAGGAGACTAGCTTAGGAGACGAAGGAGAAGAGTTAGAAGAGGTAAGTGATACTGTCCGTAAATGTATAAACTAAAACTGCGCTTATAAAGGACATTAAATGGTTTTCATCAAATACGAATTTAAGACAAAAAGCCTGAAGGCAGACGACCAACCCGAAGTCAGACGGCATTGTTAGTACGGTAGTAGTAAGAACAGGGGATCTACCAGTACTGCTAGTCCTTCAAGAGAGATACTTTATTCTCAGTAGTAGATGCTACCGGTCGAACATATAGATCTACTATCCAACGATATACAAGATGGAGGCAAGAACTTTAATAATAATAATAATATAAATAATTATTCACGGACCTTTAACACAACGCCTTCTAGCCCCAAACTAAGCAAAGCTTGTACGATGGAAACTAGATGGCTGATAGAATACATACATACTTTTTTTTTTGTAAATACATACTTATAATACATAGAAACACCCAGACACAGAACAAACATCTATGTTTACAACACACAAATGTTTGTTCTCGGTGGGGATCGAACCCACGACCCACAGCACGGAAGACTTTGAAACTAGGCCTAGCCTAAGGCGATGTGTATGAAGCAAATGATCTTGACTTTAATACTTTCTAGCATATAATTAGAAGCAATTAATTATTTCCTTCTTTATAAATCACATCCTGTCATTACTTTTAACTAATGCGTCGATAGCAATCGTAATTAGTTGAAATATATCCTCGATGTCAGCTTATGTGGGCGTGATTAGTATGACTAGTGGAATATCGTTCACATGGTGATAGGCACCGACTAAAGTGTGAAGTGTTTTAGGTTGTTTTAGACCCTGAGAAGTACCATTGTTTGTGTATTTCAAAATAACCTCTGTTATTTTGAAATACACAATATTGTTGTCTCACAAAAACCTGCCTGGCAGGTTTTCTGAACTGTTTTCATACTAAATCATTGCTATTCTGTGACTAAATAGTGACATTAGCGCGTTTCAGCTCGTTTTTTGCCGTCAAAAGCTTCTTGTTTTCGTATATCTGTAGCCACGTCACTTGACATTATGCTGGGCAGCGAACGCAATTCAGAGCTTGCGATACGGGGGCTGCATCTTTTCCTTGGCGCTGATGTTCTCATCGTATAGCTGCTGTTTCATTGTAAAAACTTTGAGTGTGTGAAGTAAACAAGCTTAAGTTCTACAAACTGAAGATGGCTTATTTATAAAAACGGACAGATTTTCATCCGAAATTCTACTTTAAAAAAAATCACTGCGTACATTTTGCGTGACCTATGATAAAATATTTGCTCTCCGGATATTTGCTTTCATCTCGCGTTTATTGAATCCGAATACTTATTACGATTAGGTATATTCAAAGTCAAACATTCCCCTGAAAATGTTATTCCGCCCGATCCTTTTATCAAAGCTGCTTGCTTGTGTTGTCATTGTGTACATACTCTACCCTAAGGGCTAGGAATAAAGTATCATTTATTAGTTTCCAATAACCCCGTTACTTTATACATTAACTATTAAGGGTTAGCCTTCACGTACAGTTTTGACTTGCCCGAATCAAAACATAAGACGTGCTCACACTGGACGGTGCAAAAAAATATTAGTTCAAGTAATAATAGCGATATATCAGTTGTTAAAAAAAATATTGGTGTTATATCGGCGCTAATACTAAATATGCGATTAGTTTTCAACTGATATCGTGTTTGTAAGTGTCGTTAAAACAGCCTTGTCATTTTATTACAATACATTTTATAAAAAAAAAACTAAAATAATCTTACGCAAATAAAAGCAGTTTATCGTAAGTTATAAGCTCCTTGACGCAAATGAATGTCTTTATAAGTGACATAAAAGAATTATACCTGTTTAATGCCGCTTAAACAGCTTTATCTGATTTTCGCTGTTCTCAAAATGAAATCACTTTTTGATGTCTGTCCTCAAAAGTGAAATCACTTTTAATGTCTGACACTTGATCCCTTTGTATGATTCCGCCATGTGCCCTCGAAATTAAATCATTTTGATTTATTATGTACTGGCCCGTTATTTAATTTACTTTTTATTACCGACACCAATTCCAGCTTCAATTACTTACTTTCTTTGTGTCATATTCGTAATACCTAAAGCCATGAATATGTTTATGTATCCTGATTTAACAAAACACTGCAACTAAAAATAAACATCAATTGATATAGGTATGCTATGCATGTTGGTCACTGTAGGTATATCTTCAGTTTTGTAAGCTATTTGTAATATCTGTATAAAAAAGCACTTGCTCATGCCCTTATAAACGGGACGCTGCAGTGCCTGCCATCATCTCACCCTAGTCACTAGTCAGCCTTATCCACAGGACAGGCAAGGTCAATACGTGCGGAGCTGGCTAAGCAGCGGGTTTCCTCACGATGTTTTCAACATGTATAGTTTTTTTTTATTAAACTAAATGTAGCATTACCTCACTTGCCCTGTGATGCATGGCACTGCGCCCACCACACACCAACCGGCACCCCAAGCGTTGCTGCTTGACAGCAGAAATAAGACTAAAACTACAGATCATATAATACTATGTGAAACTTTTTGGTGCGGAAAGTAGGCCACTTTCGGCACCAAAAAGTTTCACATAGTAGGTAGCCGGATGAGCTCTTTTATAAAGAGCTCTACTACTGCTAAAACCGTACAAATAATAGCACAATTGCATAAAATCTAACAGCAAATCCCTAGCGAAAGGATTGCGCCGAGAATAGTAGAGCTTTTATGCGTACAGTTCAGAGCCCATAGAAGGCTATTGTTAGTTACGACACGTGACGACTATCATTGTGACCGGACCTCGAATCGACTAAATTCATTTTTAAATGAGAATCGATTATGGCTCAATCGATTCCGATGAGTGATACTCGTCACTGTATCGTCACGCTTTTAGTAAAAACACAAAATGTACAAAATACCATTGAAAAAATGTGTGGAACATGAAATACTCTATATTTAGTCGTATTCGTGTGTAAGTGAACAAGATTTTGAAAATCGATTCTTAAATCGAACACAATTTGTATTGAATCGATGCATTCAACTGTTGCTTTTGAGATTATATCCTGCCCAAGCTATATATGCAATCATCATCATCATCATCATCAACCTATATTTGTCCACTGCTGGACGTAGGTCTCTCCCAAGACGCGCCACTAAGCTCAGTCTTCGGCTCTTTTCATCCAGTGTTCAATATTCCTACATAATGTACGTCTATTACTGTGAGGTTTTCATTAGGATGAATGCAGTGTAGCACAACGCTCTTTTACTGAGGGATAATCCAAGCTATTTGTAAAACTAGTCACGTAGTCTATGCGAGGGCGTAGCAAATCAACGCAAACAAATCCTAGTCAACCCCAGGCAGGTCACTGCTCCAAATTTGAAAAGCAAAAAGCTTCTATAGTTGATAGATACCTACCTACAAAAGTAGAAATGAAACTGGATAAAAAAATCTAATTAGCATGTAGATGTGCTATTTTGTAAGTACCTATAGTTAAAGTTGGTAAGTCTCAAAATTCCCTTTGAGTTTTTCCGTTTAGGTTTGAAACAAATAATATCAAAGTCCCTAAACCGCTTTACATCAAATTGTTCTATTAAAATTTTTCAGGTACCTACTTTCTTAGGTCTGTTCTTTTTCACCTTTTCGTTCATCTTGGTAGGTAAAGTAATCTAGTACTCATAGAATTCAGTGAAAGAGTTTATTTTTTCGTTAGTCGTTCAAAATGCTAAATACATTCAGATTATTTTAGACCTCCTCAAGAACGTAGTCTTATATGCAAGAAAATGTCTTCCTTGGAAATATTAAAAAGAAAAACACTAAGTAATCTATACATAATATATTCTGTGGACAGAATGTAGAGTCCGGGGAAGCTAGGAATGTCAATTTACTGCGAGGTTACGAGTGGAACTCAAAACCTTCAAAACCAATCAGTGAGATTGAGTTCCACATTCCGAACCAAATGTAGAGCTTTACCGAAGATTGCAACGTATTTCTATTTCGCTATCACGAGCGAATGAATTGAATGGAATATATAGTCTGTAGTGTAAACTTCATATTCTTCACCGGAAATCAGGATAAGGTATTTCCGGGTCTGTGCAGTATATAAATCAACCTATGTATAGTTTCGTGTCACATAGTCATGTGTCTTTTTTCGAACTCAAATAGAAAATTAGAAAAAAAATGTGGTCAAAGTAACCAACGTACTGTAGGTAACTTTGACCACAATTTTATTTTATTTCTGTTTACCCGACGTGTTGTGTGTTTTGGGCAGGTAATGTCAAACAGTGATAGCTAGATTTCAATCAGCTGTTCAGCAATTCAGCGTTGGTAAGACTTATACCCCACTACTGTGTAAGGGTGTAAGTAGACATTTTGGAATAGCTGCAGAATAAAAAAACTATGTATGATAATTATTTTGCTGAACGTTTGCCATAACATTTGGACTTTTTCTATTCTCTAGCGATCAACTAGAATATCAACTTTGCTACAGATGTTGACGTGTCATATAGTATAGTTTTTTTCGCTCCTCGGAGCTAAAGTACTTAAACACACACGGACATAGAATTTAGGTGACATTCGTAGAAACTTCAAAATCTCAACTACATATTGATAATACTGTTAACTCCCTGATTTCCCCCATTTGCTCTTATCAAACAAATTTTTGGCGTAAATAACCCTATATCAACTGAAAATAACGGATGAGGGTGCCGGCAGTCCACTCACCCTTTCTAATCCAATCTGTCAATAACTGTCACTCAATTTGACGGAGGTATGACCTTGAATTCCATCAGCTATAAAGCGCATTCAAACAACTTGTGATAATACTCTACTAAGTATATATAAAAATGAATCCCTATTTTCCTTGGTCACGACATCACGCGTGAACGGCTGGACCGGTTTGGTTAATTCATTTTTTGTTGTGTTTGCTATTTTCCCGAGAAGGTTCATAAGAAAGAAAATTCTGCGTAAATTAGAAAATGTAAGAAAACATAGCGACTACCCTGATTATTAACCTTTTTCGTGAAACCTTTTTTAATGTAACGTGCTTTTGAAATACCTGTCAGTTGTTTTGACAGTAAGAGTTTGAATGACAATACAACGTCTGTCGGGTCAGCTAGTCGTAAAAAATATATTTCTGTGCAAAGGCCATAGACAAGAATTGAATTGAATTGAATTGAATATACAGGGTGTTACCAGACCACTTCCGAAAACGAAAGGGGGAGCTACAGCACACCAAAACCCAACCAAAAAAAAATCAGTTATCCTGAAAAATAATTATAGCCGGAGACAACAATGTTTAAAGATTTGTATTTATTTCGCCAGCCCGCAATGTACGCATTCACGTAGGTAAGGTCGAGGCGTAGTACTATTATTTATTCTGTGTCGTAAGTGCTTACTAACGTAGGTAGGTACTAACGTAGGTCGCTCGCACGTCGCGTACTTGAATGACCCGCGATGAACTCTCAGCTGTTCATGCTGTAGTAGACGTAATCTGCGTGCTGCGTGTACATTGATGCTTTATTTATTTTATTTGTTTTTTTGCTTTTTTAAATGAGATAATTAGGTAGATATGTCTTATTATGTTGTACTGTGTGTATGTAACTAGAAAAAAAATTAAAAAGAGATAGTCAAGTCAATTTTTTTTTCGCGATTTTTTTCGTTTAATGTTTTCAGTATCATGGTCTGATTGGAACCTCCAAGTTTTCGGAAGTGGTCTGGTAACACCCTGTATTTCTGTCACCACCAACTTACCTGCCGCTGATTCAATTCATAGCCATTTTTTAACTCTCATCGTCAATGTAGAAGTCTCCGTCTCCGCCACCGACTGTCTTTAGATTCCTCCGATACTCGCGTGAATTTTATTTACCTATATGTCCAAAACCACGACCTTATAATTTGTACCTTTGGAGTAATAGAGGGTTAATAAACTGTTTGTACTTATGAAGTCCTTGCTAGACATAATAAAGTCCGCTCTAGACTGTGGCAATAGGTATAATAGCGCACTGTCTGAAACTAGCTCTATGATACAGTATAGATTGTTAGATGATACTTATCGATAACCATATTGATTAGTAGACACCCGTTTCAAGATAAGATAAATAAAGTAGGTGATTAAGAATGAGTACTTACTTCTGTTTACAAGAAGCAAATAAAAAACCTTAAAATAATTCAATGTTATCTTTTTTTTAATCTAATCTTTAAATAACTATTGCGGATAAAGTTAAAAATAATTTCTTTTTTCATTTTAAAATATCGAACTAGCTTTAAATACGTATGTCATGGAAGGTCCTACTTACTATGAGCACAGTAATCTACTAAGTATATAATATTTCAAAGTTAACTAAGGTACTATGTTAATAAATGCAGGTCCTCTAGATGACTAGATGCATATTATAAGATAAGTCGGTATCTAAGTGGCGCTCCACGTATCTGATCTACACCTATGACCTATGAAGCCAGCAAAGATAAACCGAGATAATCACAAAGTGGCAGTTAATACTCACTTTGAACGTGTAAAAGAACCTCTCCAAATAAATAAGACAAGAAGTAAAGAACCTTTGGACTAGTTCTTCAATACTACTATTTAAAAACTTCGATATTGTAATTTTAGGTGAGAAGAAATAAGTAGTCGTACTAGGAGTTCTAGCTGTCAATCAACCATTTTTTTTATCTTTCATATGTTTTTTAACCATCTTGTTATATTGAACTTTCCTGCCCAAAACGCCACACGATGTATTGGTTTTTTTTTTGTTACCTTCTTTGTTTTGTACTAACCTAAGGCGTTAAACTCTCGCCAGTTGGGTTGTTTCGCCTTTACTTAATTTATTGCAAAATAAATCACTAATCGAGGCCGGACGTCACGGCTACACGTTACACCTATTCGAGCAGTCTGTCGGCAAATAAATCTTAATTTAGGTACAAACACGTAAATAGAACTTGTACGCAAAGATACAAGTTTAACTTGATATTTTGTCTTGGAAAAAAAACGAAGGAATAGACAGACTCATTTAGTAAAATATCAAGCATAATTTAAAAACATATTTTAAAGGAAATCACCCTCTAAATGATATTTTATTCTAAGCTTGGAAAGTGATTTGACCAGAATCTACAGGAACAAAATTTTACGGTCGTTTTTTTTGTAATTTTTAAAGGTACTATAAATACATTTAATACATAAGTACCTACATAACGCAAGAACGGTACGATACTAACTGAAAATACCACGAATTTCAGATATTTTTGGTGTATTTATTCGGCCAGCTCGAAATTGGCTGCCGCCGACCAATTTGCGCAGGTCAATATCGAATGTGAATTCAGGGAGTGAAAGCTCATTTTCCATTAAAAGCAACATATTGACACTGACAAACAAATACGCCGCAGATTTGTTTAGACAAACCAATTCGGTGCACGTATACTCGGCACCGCCAAGAGATTAATGGTACTGGTATAAATCTCACAAGAGATATTAAACACCAAAGACATTTTATGCCAGATTTTACAGAGATTTTACAGTTCCAGTTTCCAAAAACCAATGCACGGTAAAATTGTGCGGAGGCGTGAGTGTAAGCATACTGAAATTTTAACATTATTGCTTGATCACACACAGCACAAAATTTAAGAGAACAGAATTAATGTCAGTTCTTGCCCTGGAGCAAAGTTAACAAATGTTGATAAAATTGGCCCAAAGATTGATGATCACAGTCTATCAGTTGTCAGAGCCTCATTTGTTACTGTATGATCAGAATGGACCACGTACGCCGGTTGACGTTGACTATTTGAGCTAGAGATTATTTTCTAGCTTCGTACAACTACGATCTAAGTACCTAGCTATGAGTAAAACAGCTAGGAAAATAGATTTACCTAATACGTTTATCTAATTCTCTAATTCTGATTATCAATGTTTTCCAGCATCGACTGCACATTTTGACCGATGGAAATCTCGATTATCTGACAATAGATGTTAATTTTACTGTGCTATAAAAAACCTAATGGCGGCGGTCACAGAATGGTGGCCAAGGGATGCCCGTAGACCAAGAGGCAGACCACCCGCCCGATGGTCAAATGACATCGTAGAACTGACTGGGAATCACTGGACAAGACTCGCAAGGGACCGAAAAGAATGGCGTAATAAAGAGGAGGCCTATACCCAGCAGTGGGTGCAAACGGGCTGAAATGATGATGATGATGATAAAAAACCTTAAAATGCTCTTAGCATTAAGTCCTCCTAGCACTACTTGTTTGTGTGAAATTTTTAAATAAATAAATAAATAAAATGTACATACATACTCGCTGACCCAGATAGCATAAATTCGATCAATTTACTCAAAGGTCGTGCAATAATTATGCTGAAGAAGCGTACCTATACTTACTGACTTTACGTTTTGCACGTAGATATGTAGGTAGATATCTAACCTAGGTAGGTAATGTAGTGGTTTGTTCTTGACAGCTGCCAATAATTTACGGACCTTTAGCTTGTCTTCCGGTCTTTAGCTTCTTTTGGTTTGAATATAACAAACTAATAGGAACCTGACTGAAATTACTTTGTGATGTAATAAAATAAAAGAAGGTTAACTTTTATTGCGTTAACACAAAATAATTTCTTTTATTTCTTTTTTCTTGTAAACGTACAAACGTTCTCTTTATTAATTAGCAACTGACGCAAAATACGAAACAGACAAAACAGATAACATTTCTGTTTTTCTTTTCTACATTCTCTCGGTGCCGCTCTCGAAATAACATAATTATTTATTTAACTAAAATTCGAGCTTTTTCGAGCTAAAAAAGTTATGTTATTTATGTTTCAAAGTTGAACCAAAAAAAAATTTTTAATCTGCTGCCAAAATGCATTTTTCATTATTATTGAGTTCCTCACATTTTTTGATTTCTGGTTAAATTACTAAGACTAAGTAAATTTTATCTAAGTTATTAGGAACAAATGAGCTAAGTACTTAACCTAAGCTACTTATGTTTAATAAATTAGTCTGATACCGCGTTCACACTATGCTCATGCCGCTGCCGGCAATATTGCCGCTGACTTATTGCCACAGCAACATCGCCTTTATTCTCACTAGGGAGCTAGGGCATGAACTTGGGCCGGGAGCCGGGACAGAGGCATGCCTCTGTGGGCACAAGCATAGTGTGAACACGTGATGCTTGTGCCCACTTCCCTGCCCAAGTCCCTGCCCACTGCGGCATAGTGTGAACGTAACATGATAAGTACAGGTCAAACAATTAAACGGGAACGTGCGTGTAACTAGGCACGTAGCATTATGACTAACCGATAATGTAGTTAAATTAGGCAATAGGTAAATTGTTTTGGGCTTGTGCTTGTATTTTTTTAGCTCTCATTACAAAGGATAATCACATTATATTATTATCAAATTGTCATTGTTTTGCTTAAGAACTTTCTCTAATAAAATTAGTAAGAAAAAAAATTTACTTATATTCAATCCAATATTCTAAAAATCTACTGTAAAATTAGAGTGCTTGATTGGATTGGATTAAGAACAATCAAATATCATGTTAATCTTAATTATAGATCAGGGTTTCTTTGATCAGTATAACATAAAAACTGGTAGCTCATGCAATTATCGATATGTGTGTATCTTCAAATCTCGTCATAATTTGCTAAAATTGGAAACATTTGATGTAGATTCAATTGACAGATACAAGTATAGCTACGCATAATTTCACATCGCCCCAATATAAAATCATTCCCTTGTGCACTGAACTCCAATTCGTTTAAGAACCACCCACGTTTCGGAGCTTTTACTAAATACTCGAGGGGTGTTGTGGCGAATTATTGGGAGCAACGACCTTCACGTCCAAACCCTTTCACTAGAATCCGAGCATTTGGCTAGAGTAAGCTTTCAGAAGTCAGAAATAAAGAATTCTTTTTTTATTGCAGCTGGTTTGGTATTACAGAAAGTCAAGTTTCAGTCATTTGCTGCTGTGGCAGGCATCATTATGGTATATATATATACATATAGGAACCAATTTATGTTATTGTAGGAGGTATATATTTGTTTGTTTTCTTTTTAAATTCACTGTTTTAGTTTTTTTTATTATTAACTGTTTCATTTGTACTTATCTATATGTTTTGTATGTTGTGTGCCAAGTAGTAAATAAATGAATGTCTATGTCTATGTCTAAGTTGGATAGCAGACCTAGATGAGCATGTTATTTTCTCCCAGTAGTTTGACAACTTTTAGTTCATTGAGGTGTTAGGTAGCTAGTGAGAAGCAGTTCCTCTGAAAAGTGGGTAAAGGTGCGTAATGCATGAACGAACGTGAGATGTATGATATATTTTTATTTTTTTTAATTTATTTATTTTTATAAAAATACATAATATGAACTTAAGAATGAACTTCTCAAACTTATAGGTTTAGTCAAAGACGGGATAAGCTGTTGATCAAAAGTGTGAAACGCTAATGTAATTCATGTTGAATATCAAATAAACATGTATAAGTGATCGCTCTATAAGCGATAAAACCGCCCATTGTACATATTATTATGTTTAGCTATATTTCTTTAGTAATTTTTATTCTTGTTTATAATAAAGTGTTTCATTCATTCATTCATTTATTCAAGGCTAAAACTACACGTTACACATCATTTTCTTTACGTCCCGGTCATGTTAAAAAAAACCAATTGTAATCAACGAAATCTTACTTTAGTCAATTCAAAATAGCATTTTTTGTGCAGTTTTACAGATTCAGATAGACCGTCTCTACCTCTTTTCGAAACCAGCGTAATTTCAACAAAGACGTCTATGCTGCGATATACACTCGCCCGCAAAAATAAAGGGTCACCTTTAAAAACAGCAATCTTCTATTGCGGGCGAGTGCAGTAGCTTATTTGACACTATAAATTCTACGAACTATATAATATGATCTAATGTCTGCATAGCAACAATAAATACAGCAGTAAATGGACTTAATCTTTATTCACGGGCAATTACAGAAACGTTTATGTACCCATCGCAGCCTCGAAGCGACCTTTCACGACTGACAGACACGTACAATAGCGCCGTGATGAATATCTATAGATGGTACAATGTTACCACATTTGCATGCATTTGTGTGGTGACAACTTTGACAAAGGATAAATTTTCTTTTCAAAATCAATTCTGTCCTTTGAATTATTATTCAAATGAACTAAGTAGGTTAGGTATTTTTAGGAACCATTCATTTGGATGACAAAAGACCGAGTTTACAACACAAATACAAAACTTTACTTCTCAAACAGAAATCATGAGTAGGTACAATCGTTTAACCAAAAAGAAACATTTCCAAACTTATGAAAACCACAGTTTTAACTAGAATCGATCACAATTATACAAAACTCAACAAAGTATAGGAAATACATCAAAACATCACATAAAATAGCTAAAAGAATCTCGCCTAGACGCTATCCTGAAAAACAATTGCCCCCGTTTTTTCATAACCTCCAAATCTTAATCTATGCCCGGCAAAACTAGACGCGGTGTTGCCATCAGCTACGGCAGTGTGGCCTGCTCTAAAAATCTTGCGTTTGCTGCTAAGCTTACAGTCTATATTTAAAAAACAGTAGATTTGGCAAAACGACGAAATTATTTTGGTCTAAAACTGTTATTGGCCATAGTAACTATGGAAATAGTAATATTATTCTTCAAACCTTTTTTTTTAAGTGTTGATGACGCTGATGTTTGCTAAAAATACTTATATCATTACAATTTTGTTGCCAACCAAATCCCAATCATACTTTTATAAGATTTCACCAAATGAGTTAGGTACTACTTTATTTTAATACTCATTCATACCTCATTACTGTTCATAATTGTAAAATTAAATGTGCGTTTTCTATAAGTGTTTGAGGCATAAAATTAAATGTACTTAGTCCTAATTACTAGCCAGGGAATTCAGGTTCATTTGGTATAAGCTCGGGCCAGAACTGTTCCTCGGCTAAATTGGTTGAGTAGGCGAGAAGCCATGGAATTCTCATTACACTGGATCGATGATGGTCAATAATAGAATTATTAGAAATATTTATCAAATCTTTACATTTATCTTGCTGATGGAAGTTTATGATGTGGGATGATTGCTAAGCTTTTACCTATATTGTGTAATAATAATAAGAAAAAGTTTCTGGCTAAATAACAGCGACTGTGCAAAGTTAGATACAATTGAATAGTAGATATACCTAATATTTACTTAGAAAACATAGATTTGTTTTATGAAACCCTAGGTGGGATCAAAATTAAAATCTAAAAGATTTCAGATTTTGTATTGCTACCTAGAAACTCATACGGAGAGTTAACACAGTTTATGTAATGGGTTATTTGGTTAAATTGGCCCATCTTTATTTTTGATGTCTGTTACTTCAAAATAAATTTAACTAAGTCCCTATACTTACACCACCTATTTATCAATTTCAGAAGAATTTACACAGAATTAAAAAAAACAGTGCTAAATATGCAGCCCGACTTCACTTAAGTAGGTACCTACTGTTTTTGTGAGAACAAATAAAAAATCTGAAAATAATAAGTCGTAGTAGGTAGATAGAGATACCTACTACGTTTGTAATGCACGGTAAGAAAACTCTAACTAAGTAGGTACGATCAGAGCAAAGCAAACGAACCACAAAGAGAGTTTGACGTCACTCAAGGTAGTCTACCCAACAGTTGGCAAACAACTTCCTAAGTGCATAAGTTCCGTTGGTACTATGACTACATCCATGTCTACCTATTTATGACTATTTACTCAAACGTAGGTACTACCTCTTAAGCCTTGGTCTCGCGACCGTAACGCACAACACTGCGGTGTGCAGCACAACGCAGTGTACCGCATTTGCTCTTCGCCGCTGACGCATACTGCGACGTAGCAAAAGACTATACTAGACGTTTTCCATGCAATTAGGTACCTACCAACTTAGATAGATTCAGTCGGCAGTGTCGGGACCGACAAATAAAGCAGTCTCGTTCATCTGTCCCAGTCGGTCATAGCAAAGCCACAGTATTTCCTACTAATGGCGATTTCAATCTAGTTTTCCCGAAATGGCTATGCTACGTCGTAGCATGCTACGAGTAGATACAACGTGAGTGAGTGCGGAGCTCCCAAGTAATACTATTGTATGCTGTTGTACCGTCCATTGACCACGTAGTAACTATTCGGTAATCAACGTCGGGGACAGGTCAGGCCAGCGTAACCCATTATTTTTTCATCACCTAGGTACCTTAAGTAGGTACTTACCTACTTTAGACTTACCCACAACACAATTGCCTACATGACAACGTAACCATTTTAGAGTCTTCAAATATCATATTTTCTCATTTTAAGTAGGTAGGTGAACTACCTAGAAAAAACCACGGAATTTCTAGGTAGGTACCTAGAAAATAAAATAAAATGGTGAGCACCATAAAAATTAAAGACGCAGGGTGACTAAGATTGACCCAAGAACAAAGAGCCTTTGAAGTCGATAACAGAAAAGGCTTCCACGCAAATAAAGTCAGCAATTTGAGCCAACCTCGAAGAAAGCCTGTCTTTTCACATGTTCACGTAGAAAGTCCATTTTGCTGTATATTCCTGTGAGCATAGTCATCACCTACGAATAATTTTGAGACCATCGCACTTTCACAGCAATGTACCACTTGGTTTTTCTTGAATATTGAATGGAATTTGTCATGTACTTATTCGTGCAACCATGAACCTATTTCAACGTACCCAATCTTAGACACATAAAGTGAAAGCCGTGTGCATGTGCCAAGACATCCAGGCCAGCCCACTGTCCCGGGAGAAATGATATTCCCGCAACGTTCCCGGAATGGAGCCACACAGACCATGTGTGCGTGTATTCCACGTTGACGGCTGACAGTCTTAGAAATCAACCAAAAACCATAAAGAGTTAAATAGGAATACAGAATACTAAGTTTTTTTTTATTTTCAGTAAGGTTTAGACTTTAGAAAGATAATTTATTTGATAATAAAATGGTCAGTAATTCAGTATAGGTAGATGTAGGCTGGTGTTGAGTATATCTGACAATTTTGTGCAGGTTAATAAAATATCTATGCAAATGGGTTCCTTACATACCTATCTAAATCATGCGCATAATACATTGAATTAAATTTCACATTGCTAAATCACTGTAAATTTGTTTGCACCAACTCGCCGACAACGTTAGTCAAAAAAGATTACCCGTCAGCGGTCAAACTGCACGTCAGCGGTCACGTATTTATTTTCCCACTCCCGGGAGGACACCGGAATCTCGCCAGACGCCTCAGCGGTATGATCCGATTACAAACGCTACATCGAAAACTAGATGCGATGATAAAACAGAGGAGCTTTCTGTGTATCTTAGTATTACCTAATATAGGTACAAATTTTGTATACCTACGGTATTTTAAAAAAGTATACGCCGTAGACGATCTCGATAGCCATAAAAATGACTGGCCCATACTGTGGCCAAAGATCGAGAGGTGTGGAAAAAAGGGAGGGAGGCTTTTGCCCTGCAATGGGATAATACAGGCTAAAATAAATAATAAAACGAATACTAATAATAATAATAAAGTAAGGCTAGTTCCAAAAATTATATCACAACCCGACAAAATATTAGCTAACGTAAATTAAGCAACTGACTTCTTTATAATATCAACTTACACAAGCTTTCCTCTTTGCAGAACAGATCGCCTCCGCCTGCCAACATCCCTTCTGCTCTGCTCTACGTGCCACAAGAGCCTCTAGAAGTACGTACCTACCTATACCTACCTACTTACAAGAATTGTTTTTATATTTTGTCCTATCCGTCATTCAAACTAAGAAAATTACCAACTTTGGTGCACTTAGAAGCGTGTTTAGGATGGCCTCTAGCAAGTATGAGAACAGCAAAATGTAGCGCTAACACTGTAAGATAACTACTGAAGACTAACCTCAAAGGTGTGACTTGGAAAAGATAAACGTTCAGCAGTGGACAATAATGTAGGTTCCAAAACAGTTCTTGCAATCATTATACTTACCTAAACGAATTCACAACGCTCTTTTAATAAAATTAAATATTTTATTCATTGGTATTGGACTCATGTAACTAAATATCTCTACCTACAGTTATTATGCCTATTCCCGGATCGCAACTCACGTGTATGCGCAGCCGCGTGCGCGGCAACGACGCGCGCTGGCGGCGAAGCGCGCTGTGTACGCAACTCAAGAGAAGCACTCGAAGCGCTGCGGCGGGACAGCGACACGCGCCAACCACACGTCATCGTGGTAGACGCGAGGCAACCCAGTGTGGTGGAGCCTTTTGTACTGGCTAGGTGAGTTAATTCATGCAAAGTCCGATAGAAGCGCTAATAGAGCGACCTGTAGGTTGGCAGTGAAGCGCGCTGTGTGCAACTCTAGAGAAGCACTTGAAGCGCTGTGCTGTCCACCCAACCACACGTACCTAAATGTGAGGCAGCCTAGCGTAGTGCAGCGTTTTGTATCAGCTAGGTGTGTCAATGCGTTGAGTCTTCTGCTTCTATCAAATAGTGCAGTCACACTATTTGAGAGAAGCACTCAAAATGCTGCGCCTCACAAGTTATCGAGTTTGATGCAATCCAGCCCTTTATCGGTTAAAACACTAAAATGGTACTGCGTGCTCAATAAATGTAGGGTTTTCACTCTATTTAAAAAAATAACGTAGATAGGAGCTAATAACAACTAACCTACATAACGTGTTTCCGTTTTTATTTTTTCCCGTTCAAAATGCAATTAAGTTCCTGCACAGCTTGGCATGGCTCTATTTACTTTTTTATCCGGTGCTGAGAGTGTAAGCCTGACAAGAGTGAGTCTCACTAAGTTTTCTGTGTTCTGTAGTAGGTTTTAGTGCAAAATCTGTCATTTAAAATTTTGAAATTCATGGTGATTGTAAAAGAATAGATATGGTACCAGAATTGGTACTAGTAATCCTGAGATTATTACATGCAATCGTAGTAGAAACCACAACCTGATAATCTCTAGATGAAATGAAATTGCTTCACGGTATCCATTGATCAGTTTACTAGCCTACCAAGTAAACCTACATACGCCTGAACACAATTAGGGCCCGTCCGATGGCAAATTGGACATGCCTAGACACACGTCCACATCTAGCACCACTCAATATTACAGACTGGGGATGTTACAGCTACCATTCTCACATTTCCGGCGTACCCAGACAGGCGTCACAGCTCAGTTGGTAATAGCTCTGCTTTCCGTGCTGTTGGTCGTGGGCTCGATCCCCACTGAGAACAAAACATTTGTGTGTGGCAAACATACAATCCACTGGCTCGTTTGGCTACTTTGAGGGAACAAATAATCTTGCCAAATTCATACCTCGAAAAGCAAAAGTACCTAATCTCGTCGGGTAAAAAATCTTTTTTACACTGATTCTGAATCAGCTTTTCCCGTTAAGCTATATGTAATGTACGGTCTGGCATGCACGCACATTGTCCAGTGCACACGTTAATAAAAGTGGCTGGAACCTTTCATTTTTCCCGTTTGACCCGAGAGCAGTGCTATTATTTACTGAAGCTTACATTTTTTATTTTTGTAATAGCGCTGGCTGGATAGAATTTTATTTTATTTTATTTATTTAACAAAATCCACAGCTCTTAGGGTGTACATGTACAGAGTAGGTATCTTATAAATTCATCTTATAGCCAATAACGGATTTACATTCTTCATGCTATTAGGTAAAAATAACGACCATCACTAAACGACTACTTATAAAGTTTTAGATAAAATTGTTGTGTGGGGTGTGTGAGAAGAATTTTAATTTTACACGATTTTGAAACAAACATCTGGTTTGATATTGTTTTAACAAACCATTTTAAAACTCTCTCAGTTTGATAAAAAAAACCTGTTACAGAGATGCGAAAAGTAATTAATAATTTTATGCAATTAAAAACACAGGTTTATTAAATTAGTTTCTAGCTTTTTCTCATTGCAAAAGCTTTTATAGTAACTAGCCTACTCCATCTAAACATTGTCCCGGGCACTACAGTTATAGGTTGCCTCCTGACGCTGTATAAATCATCTTCAATAGATTATGTAAAGGCCTATATCATCATTATAGTACCTAACTAGTAATAAAATATCAATAGACTATTGAAACTTTTATTTAACGTACGTCTCTGAGTGTGTTTGTCAATTACAAGTTTCGTGTTGCAATTTCTAGCCCAAATAAGTACGTTCTCCGAGAAAATGTCCAGTACAAGATAGGTAGGTAATAATCAGCGGCTACTTGACATAATTTGCTACGATTACCATTGATGGATTGATTGCCCCGCACATGTCTGGGTTAAAACGGTTATTGGTTAGGTTCGTGAGTTGTTATGGCTTAAGAGCATGGTAATATGTCAGAGGATCGATATAAATAAATACGATGGATCGATAAATCATAATGATGATGATGGCAGTGCATTTTGGTGGTTGTAGTAACCGAAAACACCACTGAAAAGTCACAGGAAAGCCAAATTCATAATAATAATATAGTTTTTATAAAATATAATACTAAAAGTTACTTATATTTTAAAACCAAACTACTGAACTGATTTTGATGAAATTTCTATGGGACCAACCGGAAAGAACCTAGGTATACTTATCCCTTTCAATAATAAAAAAAATCTTATTATATAGGTACGAAAAAAAATCAGCCGAATTGCAAACCTTCTAAAATCTAAACCTTAATTGTTTCTCTCGAAGCAATCAACCGTATTGGCAGCATCAATCGGAGATAAACTTATGCGAATGATACAGCAGTTAAGAGTATACGGTCCATGGCGTCTAGACGCGCCGTCGTGCACTTGATTTAGTATCGCGATATGGCAAAGATCCAAACTCATAGATCGTGCATCTCAGAGTTCAAGCTATGCTAAAACATTGAACTTTTCTTGATGCAATCTATACATCTAAAATATATTTTATAAGTATTCTATCAGCAATTGAGTTCCCATAGTACAAGCTTTGCTTAAGGACTAGAGGGCGTTGTGTGATATGTCCTAAAATATTTCTTTTCTTTATGTTATATATCTTCTACCACGACACCTACATAATATTGGAGAGCTAATTACATTTAGTACCTTGCTAGTTCGAGCCACTGACATGTCGGTATCGGTATTTGCCAGTTTGAAAACGCCTAATAGTTATTCAACTTGAAGTGATCTTGAAACTGCAAATTGATATTCACGTTTTGTGGTTTAGTGAGCCCCACGTTGGGCTCCAATATTTTTCAAGGCTTTATTCAAAAATTTATGAATAATTACGTCAGTTTGTGTAGTGTACGTACGAAAACAGACGGTTGCACTGTTTATTGAATGAAAATAATGCTGAAACCAGAAACGAAAAATACGAAGTCCCAGGCACTACAGTGTCCGTTAAGTGTAGGCATAGGTTGCCTCCTGACGTTGTAAAAATCATCTTCAATAGATGTAAAGGCCAGAGTATTTATCGCTTTACTCATTTTGTAAACGGGTTTTACAATTACAAACCAACAATCAAACGCTCATCAGTTAAATTAAAACTTTCCTTCTCGTACTACGAACCTTAAGAAACCGTATCGTGAAAGTAACCCTTTAATTAATAATTACCATCTTTCCTTTGAGAGTGAAGATGAGTGACACCCTTCCGCAGTCTCGTTTCTGAGTGAATCGTAACTCGATGCCAGTAGGTTGGCGAAGTACGAGTATCGATAAAATTAGGCGAGTATCGATAAAATTACGTATATCGATATCGATAAACGGAACTGTTTCTATTATATCCACGTACTTCCATGTGAACTTCCACTAACTAAGATTAGGAGCCGCTATGCGCATTTATGTATGAAATCTGAGTCGATCTAACTCGTAAATATCGATAACAAATAGTTGCGAGTATAATATTGCACATTTTCACAAGACAATAACTAGGTACTGTCTGGGAAATAGAAAATTAAAGCTCCATGAAAATAGCATTATAATATGAATGTGTAAAAAAGTAATAAAAAAGCAACGTTTTTATGACCCATATTATTCCTCCGAATTTATATTTCGTTAACAAAAAATCGTGTTTAATTTTTATCGACGTTCACAACTCTAGTTCATATATACTTATTATGAAATTCCATACTAATATAGCGCCTCCCATGCGAATTTATATAACCTTGGACGTAATTATGTCGTTATGTACGAAGAAATAAGCAATAATATTTATATTGGAATATTCTATATCCCGACTAGAGGCCAGGGTTTCTTATGAAGTAAGTAGGTACCTACTTTTGAAGATTGTTATACTAATCGTAAGTTTCATCATCGGGGATAAAGAGGACTACGTATAATAATAAATTGACTTAAACTCCTTTTCATTATTTTAGTATTCTAGCTGATCAGGTAGGCCATAGGCTTGTTCCAAGATTCAGTTAAAAAAGTCTAGTGACTGCCGTCGATTTTTGCTAATAATGTTATTAGACTTGAGAATGTGAATTCATTTTTGGTACTATATATTAATCAGCAAAAGGTTTACGCACGACTGTCTCAATCCTTAATCCCGGTTTCCTTTATTGGAACTACAAAGCCAATGAACACGGTACATTGAATTTCAAGGACTTCGTGAGGTATTATGCGAGGTTCTTACTGATTTAGTAGCTCGGTCTAGTAACTAAACTCTTGCCAAAATACGAATCCAAAGAATATATCGCATTTTTAACGGAGCATAAAGAAAAAATAGTTATAAGTTTCGTCGTTACTTTATCACGCTTGAGCCGGAGTTTTTTTTTAAATTCGAGCTTCGTACATCGGTGTACCAGTTAACATCAGAAATCGTTCACTTTTTCAGAATATTTAAATTGTAAATTTTGATGACTGTAAAAATAAAATGAAAAGATCATTTATTTAAACTCGGTCTCATCATTTTATTAATGATGGTGACTGTACCTACTTACTCTACCAGTATAACCATGGACCAATAAATCTGGTCTATGGCATAACCCGACTCCTTAGATCAAACAAGTCTTTATTTGATGAAACCTTCAGAAATCTTTAAGTTGCCTTAGTTACTAATGTTGTTTTGATAAGACTTCCGTTTGATGTTACCTACTCAAATATTGAAGATTTATATTATTTTACTTTCCTTTCTATTCAATCTTCCAGAATTACAAAAATACAGTCGTTACCTCGAATTGTCGTCGCCTCAACTCGACCTCGAAATCGTGTTTTGGTAGTAGTTGTCAAAACTACTACCAAAGCACGATTTGCTGCATCGCGCGCTTCGTGCGTATTTAGGTAATTATAGGTAAGTAACCCGTGACTTCGTACGCGTGCGAAACTTTCCACCAAAATATCGGTCAACCAGCATACGATGAACCTCGTAGCAAATGGCTGCTTTTGGTTTAGAGAGTTCAAGCTGTATCTAAGAATCCACGTCTTCGATTTCAATAAAATATAGCATATGTTTCAATCCGGAAAAAGGACTTCTGAATAGTATAAGTTTCATTGAAATTGGTCCAGTAGTTTAGGCGTGATCCGCGAATAAACAAACAGATAAACAGACAAACTTGATTTTCGGAATTAGAATCGTTTATTTAGTAGATCTGCATATTTTATTTAGTTTTTCTATATCTATAATTTTAGTTTTTGTTTTTTTTACAGTTTTATAATAGTAGGTATAGATAGGTAGTAATAACAAATTTTTTACTTGTTTCAGAGCAATAAGAGGGACGAAGAACACTCAACACATCATCCTCATCGCGGTCATCAAGAAAAGGTAAGTCATAATCATAATGTAGTTTCTGAGTCCTGACGATGAAGCCACCTGAGCCATCTGTACCTCTATCACGAACAAATCTGACAGTCGCCGCGTTAACGTATTCGAGTTATATTGCGCGTCAATGCCAGCTCGACTGCCAACCGTTGTAGTGTCACCGCGCAGTGTATCTCAAATACGCTAGCGTTACGATAAGTTTGCGATTGTCACATTTATTCGTGATCAAGTCACTGAGCTCGGATAATCTTTAAAGTGTTTTGAAGCTTTAAAGCGGCTACACACGGCCCTAAAATCAGAGGCAATATCGAGAGAGGTGGAGATGAAATCGGCTCTATTCTACATACGTCCCAGTTAGGTTTTTTGACACGTCTAATGAAGGGCTATTTGAAGCCACCCAATCTCATTCTTGTATCAGATGGTGTAAATCGACCAATTTTTTGACCCTATACTTTGGGCATTTTCTGGTGCTTTCGGCCAAATCTGATTGTTCTTTCTGATTTTATGGAGGTTAACATATATTTAAGGATCTGTTGCCATGGGTCTCATTCTTGTATCAGATAGCGTTGATATTACACTGTCGGCTCCCGTACTATTAGTAGGTACTTAGTACATTAGTAGGAACTTTGTTGATCCAAGATACCGCCTACACTTTCAAAGCAACAAAAAATAGGCATCGTAGTCTCTTCATTATAAACTTGTAGGTGAATCCCGATTTCGCTACACCGCGCTGACAACGCTCCCTAAACGATAACCGGCTGATTTTGGGGCCGTGTGTAGCTTTTAATAAGCACGAAAATGTCAAACAATGTTTTTATTACAACGTTCTTTATAACATACTTACTAATCCAATTTTTACAAAATCAAGAGCTTTGCTCAAGAGTAAAAACTGACGAAACGCGTCGAATTCTTGTAAAAATATAAAAGGTCTTCTATAAAGAAAAATATTAATGCTTTTGTGTAAGAATAAAGTAGATTGACAACGCGTTATTATAACTTACAGATACCTTTATGAATTACTAGGTGCAGCCCGCGACGTCGTTCGCGTCCCGTTGGATCCTGTTGATTTTTTGGGATAAAAAGTAGCCTATGTGTTAATCCAGGTCACGGACAATATATATTCCAAGTTTCATCCAAATCGGATCAGTAGTTTTTGCGTGAAAGAATAACAAACATCCATACTCACAAACTTTCGCGTTTATAATATTAATAGGAAGAAGGAAGGATAAAGTATGTAATACAAGACCAATGTAGCTTAAATAATGGAACATCAAAAATAATGTCGCATATCTTCCGAGGGCCTCATTTCGGAGTCACTTCCAATTTCTTATTTTGCTTCAAAAAATCTCAAACACATTTTGGTGTTTGCACACTGGCCGACACCGACACCTACACGATTGGCTTGAACCGAAATATCGGTGCGAAAGTGTCAAGTACTAATCTGATAATCTCCTGACATTAATAGCGGCTCTAACCGCGCCATATTCCTAACAATTGCCTCAAATTTTAATAACCTTGCCTCGACTTGACCTGGAAATCTGGGTAGTTTTTGTTCTCAAATTACTACCAAATCACGAGTCACTTGCATCAGAACGAAAAGAGATGACACAATAAAGTTATAGGTAAATATGAAAAACAGGGTCTCTACCGATATGCGATATCGTTTAGGTGTCGTGTCGTGTCGGTGACAGTATTAAAACTGCCGTTCTTTATACCTTTTATATGAAGTTAGATGGTTCAAAACTTCGTCGGATACATCCATTGGCAATTAATGGAAGTTGCTAAGTTGAAAAATTTCCGACTAGCATTACGTAGAAACGTAGAGAAAATTTCGCCTGTTAAAAAGGTACGTTTGTTGTTTGCGAAATACATTATAAATATTTTTATAGGTAATATAAATAAACTATGTAGGTAGGTATTATCCCTGGCACCAACCTGGGTACTTAGTTAGTAGTCGATTGCTTTTATATTCAACGAAGTTCAGAATAATTTTCACAAAATGTTTGATGATTGAAAACTAACCCTTCATCCAATTTCGAACTGCGATTGAGAAATAAAAAATATATTTATAGTGAAAACCTATAACAATGACGCTGGCTGTACCATATCTAGGTTATTTAAAAAGTCTGTGAACAGGGTTTTCACGTGTGCGTTTTCCACTCTGTTCAAGATTTTTTTTGTCCGCGTTGGCTTTAATAGAGTGGCTCTCCGCGTTCCAACCTGATAGATAGTACGTGACCGGGTTAGATAAATCTATTGAAACCTGAAAGGGGTGAGATTGACGGCACTTTACTTTTATCTGTCTCAGAGGATGTTCCTAGGCATCCTGATTAAATGATCAGCTCATGTGAAATGATGCTGTTTACCTTGCGTCAGAAGAGTACCAAACTTACCTACCTTACAACATAGATCTGAGCATTATAGATAGGTACTTAAAAAAAATCACCTACTCATTGCGAAAATTACATGTAAACCAAATTATTTCCCATTTATTCTAGAAAATATTATCATCATCATCAATCATTATTAATATATATAAAACTCTTTTGAAGCTGACAGAGAATCAACGAACAGCCTAAACTATAAGTCCTAGAAGTATGAAATTTGGAGGGTAAATAAGACCGTATATGTTTAGATTTGTACAACTTATGTCAGTTTTACCGAGTAAAATACGTTGCTAATAGTTCTCTTTGCTCGATTACATCGTTACAACAAACTATAAACTGAACTACGGGTCAGTGTTGAAACTAATTGAAGGGCCCGACCAATCCACTTCACAAACAAGGAAAGTTTTAATCGGATCCAAACGATTTTTGCCGTCCAAATTAAATAACTTGGATCAAAGGCTCAATTCTATACCTACTAAAAAAACTTGTCAGCTGAAACGCAGCTGAATCGTAGCTTTCGTCTGTTCCGTATTCTACTATAATATTGACAACAATCATTTCATTTCATTTATTCGATAGCATTTTTTTTACAAATCTTATGTGAATATGGCTTATTAACTAAAACTAATAATAATAGCCATTTATTCCAAACATTGGGTTTACATAGTTCTGGTAATCATGTTATGAGCTCAAAGTTTATATAATGTCCATATGAGCTCATAACTAAAACTATGATTAGGCAAATAAATATACAAAAGTCAGATTAAATCAAAGAAAAACAATGTTGCACAGTAACGATTCAGTTGCACAGTGACGTTTCAGCTAAACTGAAGATCGATCGAACCATACTTGGAAGTGAATAGAATGTTAACCATTATAAATTAGTAGAATTAATCCCCAGAACTGCTACATCGGCAGACACGCAAATTGAATAACCAGATATCCATTTAACTCAGCGTACCCTTCTAATGAAGATTGTAAGAATTGCCAGCTTGTATCTCGTCTAGGAACTAGGTTTATTCATCTATTTTTGTCGCTGACTGTTGTACAATCAGTAAAATAAGTTGGTTAGCGAATTCAGTTTTTAAAATGCAAATAAATGTAGTCACTTATAGCGGAATAAATTGTAAGTATTATTGAAATTAGTACAAAAAATTACTTATTAAACTATGAGATAAGATATTAAGTATTTCCAAAAATAAACATTTTTTCTAAATACTACTGAAAATGGATTACAAAATAAATTAGTCAGAAATTTTAAGTAGAAAAATAGGAAAACATAAAACTCTTGCAAAAGTTACAAAGTAAAATGTCAAAGGCACATAACGATTGTTCAGTTCGACAATCTATGTTACTGAGTGTATATTGTGGTTAACGGCGGGGTAGTTACTATACTCGGATATAGGGTGTGTAAACACATCTCGGTTGACGATTAACTCGTTTATAGAGGACGGTTCACATCACACATCCGGGCATAAATCACTGGATGAATACGGTTGGTACTCGTACCTAACTCTAGTGACATATTTGTGTCTATACCAAGATGTGGGTTTTAGGCTTACCTACTGACAAAATGTTTGCTTATAATAATTAATATTACATCTGTAAGGCATTGCGCACTTACAGCTATGGCTGAGTAAAATCTCGTAATTAGCAGCCCTAAATACACGTGAGACAGGTTAGTTTTACCCTACTGATGGCTTGTCGTTGCGATAGTAATACTGCTCAGTACGAGAGGAACCGCAGTTTCGGTTCATGCACTCGGCCGAGTGGTGTATGTATATTAATTAGCCCTAAATATATTATTTACTTAAAATAAATAGAACTCACGGCGGAGTCAAAACGGAAATCATAAATTCATAGTTGACCTCTTTCTTAGTCGCTGGTTAATAGTTTAGCTTCCCAGTACGTGCCTATATTGAGCTAAAAAAAAAATCTAAATGTTTTTTATTGATGTTTGAACACAAAAATATTGAATTCATAAGCCCCTGAGCTAGTTACACAAACTGTGTTACAGGAGCCAATGGCATCTCTCAAAGTAAGTAAATTTAAGTATTCTATCTTATTCTACCATAGTATTCTACCCTACCCTATGAACCATGTCTGCAGTAGATGATTCATTTATTCAACTTTCAACGATGCTGGCTCTATGCCAATAACTATAGTCGTCAAAAGCAGTTTTTAACTCGACGAAATGATGTACCTTAAATAATTCGACAGCTTTATATTTTGCGGCTTTTGGCAGAGGAACTTTACATACATTCCGAGGATCGCAAGGTTTTGCAAGTCAATGACTTAATGAATTCATTATTCACCTTTTGTGCGAAACGTTTCACGGAAGACCAGTGTACCTTAACTTTTTTTTTGGTAAATCCTTTCAGCATGTAATGCTTTTCAGTTAAAAACAGGTTTTATTATGTTTCTCTAATATTTTTTACAATACTGGCAATTTTAATAAAAAACGTTTCGTTTGTATTAAAAGGACTAAGGCATTTCCTTTACTAGATTTTAGGAAACGAACTTTGTATCAAATTTATTTTTTAAAAGAGTTGTATAATAGGCAGTCGCATGCACTGTGATTTGACACTATATAACTGCTGTCCCTCAAAATGGTTGAAGACCATGCTAATAAAACCATGGCAGGTAATAGGATCACGCTCTTGTCCATTAGGTACCCGTTTTACGCAGAGCCGCGAGTCTGTGCATTTGTTTTGACTTTCGACTCGAGTATAGCACACGCAAACGCATTCGCAAAGCGAGAATTTTTGTATGAAAACCGGATAAGCGCCTCTAGCGGGAGATTTAGGAATTGTGCAATTCCCAACAAAATTTCTCGCTTTGCGAATGCATTTGCGCGTGCTATACTAGAGTCGAAAGTCAAAACAAATGCACAGACTACGGGCTCAGAACGCGGATGTTTTCCATTGTACCTACCTCAGTACCTATGTATTATAACAAGATTGTTCCAAGATCTCTATAAAATGATCTTCTACGAAAGTTGTACGGGGGCGCCTCGTGTCTATTTACGAGCGATAAACTCGCGACGAGCTTACGGAGATTGTGATAAAGCATAACGGCTGTTCCTTTGAAAAATTCTTACATCATTGTATTGAAAAGCCAATTCTTAGCTATAAGGTACAAATTTCAATTTTGGAGCGTTCAACTTTTTATTATAGAACTAGCCGTCGCCCGCGGCGTTGCTCGCATTCTAGACCCTTTAGAGTGTGACTTTTCAAAATGTCTTTCTTAGTGCACCCCTACACTATACATGGTGTAACATAATTACCCTATAAGTCCGAAGGGGTGGGGTATTTTACAGGTCATGTCGATTCATTGATGAAATGAGCTATAAGAATACTTACCCTGTAAATTTCATTTATAGTTTAGGCTGTGCGTTGATTCTCTGTCAGCTTCAAAAGAGTTTTATATATTCAGATTATTTTGTGTTAGATGCAAAGGTTGATATAACACTTGACTTACTACTCACACAATCTAAGAAAAAATAAATACCGAGGTACCTAGGTCATCCATCGGGGAATTAAACCTAGAACATACCAAAATTATTTAGCTACATTCTATATGCAGAAAAATATGGGCAAAATCATGCTGCATTTAATAATTCCAACAAAACTGATGAAATACTATTACAAATTTTACTGTTAGCAATTTATCAGAAAGCGCACTTACAACAATGTTTAAAAATCGCCGAAAATTTAATTTTATGTAAACGCAGTTCGTTGAAATCATAACAATAGTTGGCACAGCACTACTATTGTAAAAGTTGCAAACGACTGGCTCGTTAATTTTCTTTTATGGCTGCAAACGTTTGTAAAATGTATTTTCCAGGTACTCTGATTTCTAACAGTTTTCAGAATTCCTGTTTAATTATCTCAGACAGAATACCTAAATTCATATAAATAAAAAACTTAAAATTAACATAAATAAACCTAAAGTATTAAGTGATGTATTGGGAAAATTAAATTCTTAAATTCTTTATTGCACACAGAAAAATATAAACAAGCAAGTTAAAACTAAAGATATGTACAAAGGCGAGCTTAACCTTAATAAGAGTTTTCTTCCAGCAAACCTTTGAGGCGTAGGAGAGGATTAAAATCAATTAATTAAATTCATTCTTTCATCTAAATAAAATCTTTTCATTGACAAAAAATATTGCGACAATAGATAGGTATGTGAAATATTTTAACAAGAAACTAAAAACAGTAGACGAGAAACAATTTGCTGTCAATTGCTCTTGAGGATAACCTTCAAAGATTTTACGTGACTGTGGTCCCGATTGCTATCGTGTTACAACCAGGTTACAATGATATCGTTATTTCTTATTTGCAAAGTAGCTGCGGCTACACGAGAGGAACTATAGTCACCTCAAAGTTAAACTTGAAATTGAAACCAATACCAATGTATAACCAGCGGGGTATAACTTTTCAAGATGTACACAAATTGACAGCGGATTTAACTTCTCGGATCTAATTGATTGGGATACGGCTGGATAGTCTAGCAACTATCCAAAACATAGTTCTGAGGCTTGTCTGATTCATGTGTATAAATTGTTTTAGATTATCTAAACCCGTTCAAAAATGTACAATTCATCTTCATAAATTACTCACTCAAAAATGTACAATTCGAATTACAAGCTAAATTGGAGATGGCTGAAGCAAAAAATATAACTACAGAATCCTGCCCCCATATCGCAAGCTCTGAATTGCCCAGCATAATTTCAAGCGACGTGGCTATACAGATATACGAAAACAAGAAGCTTTTGACGGCAAAAAACGCGCTGAAACGCGCTAATGTATCTATTTATTTACAGAATACCTATGATTTAGTAAGAAAACAGTTCAGAAAACCTGCCAGGCTTAAACCAGGCAGGTTTTTATGAAACAACGATTGCCCCCGAACCCTGCCGGGGGAAACAATAATTCGAAGCATTCATGAAAAATGTGAAATTAGTATTTCACGGTCGTTTTCTTTTTAAGGGCTCTCCACCGTTGCCAAATGAAAAAGTAATTATGCAGATTGCCCGAAGTCTTAATTTTAATTAAATATTTTGTAGCTGTTTTATAAAATTAAATTGTTCCGCATTTATCTTGTTAAATTGGTTAAAGTTATAATTCAATTACATAGCTTTGATGTTGCATTACGTATTTTCTATTTTGAATGTTAAAATCCTTTCAATTTCGAAACATCTATCGTTCTAACTAATTTATTCTAAATTTATTGCTGA
Organism: Eulithis prunata; assembly: GCA_918843925.1. Lineage (NCBI taxonomy): Eukaryota > Metazoa > Arthropoda > Insecta > Lepidoptera > Geometridae > Eulithis > Eulithis prunata. The sequence continues at coordinate 2,906,660 of OU974023.1, read as the reverse complement.
AGCACTGATCCGGACTCAACACTCAAGCATAGATTTTTGTTTGAAAATCTATACTCAAATTCTTGGTTGAGTGGCTTGAGTAACGATTTCTTTATCAGCATACGGGCCTTAGAATCCGAAATGAACATCAAAATAACTAGAATACTCTAGAACTACAATCTAATAAAAGCTAAGTGGTAGGTACACACCGGTCGGTGCAATGAGCGTTGAATTTGTGCAATCTGAACCACATACACAGAATAAACAAGAGTGGTTTAACACAGAACTCTCACTATACCTCTATTATTATTTATCTAGCATTATGCATTGTTGTTTTTGGACTACACCTACATAGACGTGACTAATAGGGTTTATACGCATTGAGCCTAGCGGCTGGCCCAGAAGTGGGCCAGATGGGAATACAATTATTTCACTAAAACCTATACCTACGTATACCTAAGTACCTAGCTACTTGTTTCTAAGAGTCGGATGATGTTTGTGGCTTTTTTAACGTTTTACCAAGGCTATATTAAAACCTATCCCACCAAAACGTGTAAATAATAAAAAAGGGTACATTACCTACTTATTAAAACAACCTATCGATACTCGGATCCAAAGTTATCAAAAAAAAATATTTCTTGCGTTTTCGCCTGTTTTGTCTTTTTTTTTAAATTTTCAATAGTGAACTCTAGTTCAGTATCAGTAAAGATCATTTTACGTCGCATGTTAATACGTAGTGGCACACGGTAAAACTTTTGCAAGTATGTTCTGTAGTTCCCCCGGGATAGAGCCATTTGCATGAATCGAGCTCCGCTGATTTTGTTTCACTTGGTAAATGT